>JASDDO010000031.1:442875490-447675490 GCA_030015575.1 Agapanthus africanus | reverse complement strand
GAATTTCTAGCTCATTATTTCCATTAACAAACATCAATCCAAATGTTTGCAACAATAAAAAGATCCGGCAACATCTAAAGTAAACTCGTGACGGATCATAAGGATACCCATCATCTGTATATACATACCTGTATCCGCATTCCGACTGAATGCGAATGCGACGAGACTAAAGTAATCCAACAAATCTAATACTAGGATCCGGCTTAAACCAAACCCACTAGTATGATCCGTCCGATCATGATCTGTGCAATACCGCACGTATAAGATCGAACCCTGTCATATATCATACGGCCTCTACAACGTTTCGCCCGAAACTTGAGAAACTGTTTGTGGGGGACTCTAAAGACTCGTCAATACTTTGGCTGTGGATTTAACCACTAGCACGTCAGAGGTATTAGCCATACATAACGGGCTACCAGGTATTGACCAAAAGGGAGGTCGATGAGCGAACTCATCCTGACACCCTACTGAGCCTGTCAGTGACAATATCCGTACAGTCCGGTCTGTTCGTCTATGAGCATCGCATGTCGGGCCTAGGGGGTTGGTAAAAGTCAGACCCCCAAAAGCGATACAAGTCGTGTCGGAGTGTAGCCCAGAACACCCTGAGATACTACTAGAATACCTACCAGTAAATCTCCTGCCTTGGCCAAGGACTTCGTGTAATGGCTCTCCTAGACACAGCGCGACCTCTCCCCCAATACCGGGAGAGACAAATCCCTGCAGATCCGCTCACTGCCTCCATGTGGCTCGGGACTGTACCCAACTAAAACCTGTTTGCACGACTCCTTTGAGCCGTGGTAGGGTAGTAATCAAAGTACAGTGGGAGCTCACACGAGAAAAATGATGATCTCAGGTCGATGAACTAACTTGTACACATGTCACCAGGGAACTGCTATCTGACGGCAGGTATAAAACCAACTAGCATGTTCCCGGCGAGTCCTGTCCGGTGTACTCATAACCCAATGAGCACCTGTATACATCTTAGGTGAACCAACTGACACTAGTGGCTTGTGAGACCGGCCACCGCCCCTCGTCGGGGTCTCGACTGTATACACTAGTCTACTCTGGAGTATCGATGCCCTGTCTCGAAAACTCCCACGACTAGGGACCTTTTAAGGATGTGCTTATAGACCCCAGCTCCCACGTATATGATCGCCATCATACTGCTGGCCGTCAAGCAAGAATCCTAAGGGCTCTATCAACCCGCAATAGTGACCTGTAAGGTCACCTAAAGCAGTACACGATGATAAAGATAAACCAGATAGCATACTATCATCTTGAGTAAGACTGTCCTACCGGTATAGGTCCTCCCTTAATCATTGCAATCACGTGCCTGTGATCCAATAATTGACTCTGAGGGCACTATCTCCAACACCTTTGTCGGTCGCTTCTCCAATGGATCTTCCTGAGGGCGACTCGGAGACTAGGGAACAGGTAATCGAGGCTACCGTCTTTTCGTTGGAGTCCGCAGTGGTAGCCGCTACTCCTTGCTCAGAGGCCGCTACACTAGTCCGCGTCCCCGATGATGTGCCCGAGGCCACGGAGGAGGCCATTGAAGCTGCTATCCCTCCGGCTCAGAATGGGAGGAGCGTCGAAGGTAGCTTTCTATATTTTAAATTAGTAATCTTTCCATTATCTGAACCCTTCTGCCTTTTCAGAATTGTGCGGATTGGCAGTCTTTATTGCTGATCTGTCTTCTAGGCAGTCTTTTCAGCGCCTGTTGGAGATGGCTGCTCCGCAAGCGATATCTCCTCAGCGCATCGTCCTCTCTTCCGGGCAAGGTTAGTGTTGTTTACCCTCTTTTCACAGCATTGTTACTATTTCATAAAATGACATTGATGTCTTTTACAGTTCTGGAGGCCGATGACGAGGTTGAGATTTTTGAAGGGCCTGGGGAGCCTTCAGATCCCTCTTGCATGACTGTGGGTAAGTAAAGTCCCAACGTCGTTCCATTTGTTCTTTGCTTACAGGTTTTGCTGACTGTTTGTAAATATGAACAGCTCTGCCAGTTCTCACCACGCTGGAGTCTCGCATCGCCATGCCACCCGGCCCCTATGCTCTGCGTGCCTCAGAACGGATGGCACAGCTAAGCCTCACCTCTCTGTCATCCCTAATCGAGGACCTTCGCGCTGGTATTCTAATCATGGCCGAAGCATTTGCTGCTGAAGCTAACGGCTCTCTTCCCTTTCTTGCCACCTATCATAGTGAAACAGTAGTGCAAGTCTGGGTTGAGTTTTGTCGGCAGGTTGAGGCTTGCTTGCATGTGCTTGAATGCACACGCCTTTCTTCGGAGGTTGTGGCTGCAAAGGCGAGCTTACGGGGTCTAATTGAGTAGTGTACGGTGGATATGATATCATGTGAGAAGAGGCTTGGCCGCAAGTTTTCAGAGAGGGAGCTGGCTTCTAAAGCGCTGAGGGAGCTTCAAGCCAACCTCACGGCCAAGGACAATAAAGCGTATGAACTTTGGCGAGTGCTTCAAGAGGCCATCAAGGAGGTGGTAGCCATTGATAAGGCCGCCGTATTCACCCGTGAAACGGTTGAGGCTCATAAGGCTACTGAGAAAGAGCTTGAAGGCTGGCTTGCCTCATACCAGGCCCAGCAAGCTCAGGCGGAGGCCCGACTTTTGACGATACTGAATCATAAAGGCGAGGCTCGGCGAAAAAGGGATGAACTGGCAAATCTGCTAAATCGCCCGCCGACTTGAAGAATTGTGTATATATATATATATATATATATATATATATATATATATATATATATATATATATATATATATATATATATATATATATTTTTATTCTTCCTTTGTACATACTCCTGAATGAGAGTATATTTTTTTTGTTCTTTCACGAATTATACTTTGTATTCATTTTGATTCATGAATAAAAGACATATTTTTCTTTACGATGGTGTGTCCCTTTTAGTAAATGTATTTTGCGGATAGTCTATCTCGATTTCTTTGTAGGACAATGATGGCTTAGGATTCAGGGTTAAGATCTTCCTCTTAAGACTTTTCAACTTTATGAGCCGTGAGGGTCTCATGAAGAATTTTCTCCCTACAGGTCGAGAGGATCCCGTAGGTGTAATTTCTCCTTAAGAATCGTGAGGATTCCTAAGTGTATTTTCTCTTGCAAGTCGTAAGGATCTCACAAGAGAATTTGCTCCCTTACGAGTCGTGAGGCCCCGTAAGTGATGGGTGAGGTTACCCTTATCCGCATTTCGCGGAGTCAGGAGTTGCACTGGATGCTTCCCACGGGGTCATTGCCGTGTTCTGTGAGGACCAGGCTCCGCTCTGGACGTTTCCCACGGGGTCAAGATTGACATAAACCGCGTTCCACGTAACCAGGAATTTTGCTCTGGATGCTTCCCACGAGTTCACTGCCGTGTTCTGCGAGGACCAGGCTCCGCTCTGGATGCTTCACACGGGGTCAGGATCGACATAAGCTGCGTTCCACGTAACCAGGAATTTTGCTCTGGATGCTTCCCACGGGTTCACTGCCGTGTTCTATGAGGACCAGGCTCCGCTCTAGATGCTTCACACGGGATCATTGCCGTGCTCTGCGAGGACCAGGATCCGCTCTGGACATTTCCTACGGGGTCAAGATTGACATAAGCCGCGTTCCACGTAACCAGGAATTTGCTCTGGATGCTTCCCACAGGTTCACCGCCATGTTCTGCGAGGACCAAACTCCGCTCTGTATGCTTCGCACGGGGTCATTGCCGTGCTCTGCGAGGACCAGGATCCGCTCTTGAAGTTTCCCACGGGGTCAGAATTGACATAAGCCGCGTTCCACGTAACCAGGAATTTGCTCTGGATGCTTCCCACGGGTTCACTGCCATATTCTGCGAGGACCAGGCTTCACTCTAGATGCTTCACACGGGGTCATTGCTGTGCTCTGCGAGGACCAGGATCCGCTCTGGACGTTTCCCACAGGGTCAGGATTGACATAAGCCGCGTTCCACGTAACCAGGAATTTGCTCTGGATGCTTCCCACGGGTTCACTGCCGTGTTCTGCGAGGACCAGGCTCCGCTCTGGATGTTTCACACGGGGTCATTGCCGTGCTCTGCGAGGACCAGAATCCGCTCTGGACGTTTCCCATAGGGTCAGGATTGACATAAGCCGCGTTCCACGTAACCAGGAATTTACTCTGGATGCTTCCCATAGGTTCACTGCCGTGTTCTGCGAAGACCAGGCTCCGCTCTGGATGTTTCCCACGGGGTCAGGATTGACATAAGCCGCGTTCCACGTAACCAGGAATTTGCTCTGGATGCTTCCCACGGGTTCACTGCCGTGTTCTGCGAGGACCAGGCTCCGTTCTGGATGCTTCACACGGGGTCATTGCCGTGCTCTGTGAGGACCAGGATCCTCTCTAGACGTTTCCCACGGGGTCAGGATTGACATAAGCTGCGTTCCACGTAACCAGGAATTTTTGACTTTATCCGCATTTCACGGAGTCGGGGTTTGACTCTCGGTCACTTGTGCACCGCCGAGTCTTGAAACTGGGAGTTGCTACTGTTCCGCTTTGCTTTAAGTTGTGTCTGTTGTAATGAGACGAATGTCGAAATGATCTCCAGGCTATTTGTGAACCATTTGAGATTTGGCTTCTTCTTCTGATGAAACCTGGGGGGAAAGGTGTGATCTCTTCTTTGTTTGCGCCCCTAGATTGTATGCAGGGATTGCTATGATATCACCTGTAGGGCAAAAATTTCATTCATATTATTATTATTTTTATTTTATTCCGCGATGTTCTATCATTTCAGCTTTTATATCGTGAAGGTCGCGATTGCCCAATCATTTCGGCTATTTTTCGCGGTGCCCAATCATTTCGGCTATTTTTTTTATTTTTACTCGCTGCTTTTTATTGTGAGCTGCTAAATCATTTCGGCTATTTTGCATGCATACATTTTTTACTTGCTGATTTTGTTTGTAAGTTACCCCATCATTTCGGCTATTTCGTATGCATGTGTGGTTTGCTAGCTTTTTTTCGCTGCAAGCTTGGAATTAGACACTGATTTCGGCATCAACACCGCTACAACTGGGATATTGCCAGGAGCAAATCATCATTTGCCTCTGTCGATGACGAACAAAGGTGGCTTAGTAAACAGAGTTAGGATCCTGCTGACTAAGGATTTTGACTTCACGAGCTCGTAAAGGTATTTCTCCCTACAAGTCGCGAAGATCTCGTAGGTGTAATTTCTCCTTGGGAATCGTGAGGACTCCAAAGTGTATAGTTTCTTATAAGTCGTAAGGATCTTACAAGAGTATTTTCTCCTTCTAAGTTGAGAGGACTTATAAGGGTTGTTCACCGTATAGACATATGCCTAGTCACGGATGGGACTTCGCTAGGGAAATGTTTATTTAAGCCCGTGGATTGTATACAAGGGTCAGCATTGAGCCGCTTGTAGGGCGGTAGTGGAGGTTGTGGGGGCTGCTTAAGAACAGGTTCAGATCCCTATAGCTTAAGACTTTTGAATCTTATGAGCCGTGAGGGTCTCATAAGAGAGTTCTCCTTACGAGTCGTGAGGATCTCGCAAGTGTAATTTCTCCTTAAGAATCGTGGGGATCCCTAAATGTGTTGCTCCCTTGTGAGTCGTAAGGATCTCACGCAGGTGGTTTCTCCTTACAAAGTCGAGAGGACATTGCAAGTGTCTTTTAACGAGATTGCGCCCTTTCGGGTTTTCACAAAACTCGCCGGTAGCCCTGCTGTTTTTACTCACGGAGCCCTTTTGGGTTTTCATCCGTGCTCTTTTGCTTATGGACATACCGTTTTTCTTTCTTTTTTTTTATTCTTTTATTCTTCTCTTTTTTTTTTCAGCCTTAGGGTGCTGCAATCCACAGTAGTTTATCGACGTCTTGGTCAACAGCTAGTTTTAGGACATAGTGGTCCATTGTTAGTTTAAGGACGTTTCGGTCCGTTGTTAGTTTAAGGACGTTTCGGTCCGTGGCCGGTTACTACTTATAGAGTTTGGGCTTAGGAAGATAGCGAGCGGACATAGGCGTCGTCATCTATCATTGACCTAGGCCGTGGCTCGTCAAGCGTAGTATTTCTTCAGGAAGTGACCGTTTATTGGCATGAAAGGTCTTTCACCAAGCATGTCCATGAGTAGATAGGCTCCACCCTGGTAGACTTTGTCTATGATATACGGGCCTTCATAGTTTGGCTCGAATTTTCCCCGCTTGGCACGGTTGGGGATCATAGGTCTTTTGACCACTAGCACGAGTTCGCCTTGGAGGAATGTTCTCGGCCTAGTCAATCTCTCATATGAACACGTCATCTTTGCTTTATAAGCCTCCAGATTTTGTTGCGCTATGAGCCGGGTTTCATCAAGGGCATCGAGCTCCTCAAGCCGAAGGTGAGCATTCTCTTCATCTATTAGCTCGTAATGAACCGCCACTCGTAGAGAGGGCAACTCTATCTCGAGGGGGAGTACTGCTTCTGTACCGAATACCAATGCGTACGGCGTTGTGTTCGTGGCCGTTTTGAATGTAGTTCGATACGCCCAGAGAGCTTCATGCAGTCTCTCATGCCAGTCCTTCTTATTTCGAGACACCGTCTTTTTCACGATCTTCGTCAAGGTCTTATTGAAAGCCTCAGCTAGACCGTTAGCTCGGGGATTATAGACTGAGGAGTATCTCCAGTCTATGTTATGCTGTTGTGCGAAGCGGCTGATCTTGTGGCTTCTGTAGGCTGGCCCGTTATCGGAGATGATCCGTCTCGGAGTTCCAAACCGATAAATGACGTGTGTCTTGAAGAAATGGAGGATATTCTCCGTCTTCACTTCCCTCAGCGGTACTGCTTCTGCCCATTTGGAGAAGTAATCAGTTGTCGCCAAAATGAATCGATGTCCTCTGGACGATGTTGGTTCGATGGGGCCGATTATGTCGGTTCCCTACATTTCGAACGGCCAGCTAGCCACCGTTGGATGCAGCGGATTTGGATGTTGATGGATAAAGTCCCCGTGAATCTGGCACGAATGGCATTGCTTCGCGTATTCGAGGCAGTCTTGGATCATCATGGGCCAATAGTAGCCCATCCTTTTGATTTTCAGCTTCATCTTCAGGCCGGCATGACGAGAACCGCAGAGTCTGTCGTGTGTTTCTTGGACGACTCTGTAACGTTTTGAAAATCGTTTCGGTGAAATTTCGAAAAATCGGTAAAATAAGGGGGTTTTCTGTAAAAAGTCAAAATACAAATATCTTATTATAAAAATTAAATATACATATTCTAGCTATGTAATTGCTATTATTTGGTGTTTATTAAGCCGCTGGTGAAATTTTAAATTTTCTGAAAAAAAATATTATTTTATTATTATTTAAGCCGTCACTAATACATTTAATTAGGGAAAATTACAAATTGGAATGAGTTGAAACAAATTTTGTGCATCATAAAACATTAAATAAAAGTTTATCATGTGGTTTTTGGAACGAAATCATTTGCCAAAACGGTTTAGAAATTATTAAAGAAAAAAGGGTTTTTTTAGCGTAAATGGATGTTTGGGGTATTGTATTTATCATTTTTCATCACCCCACACCCGTACCCACACCCACACACCCCCATTCACTTATCCCCTTGAAGAATTCAGCAGCCCCCTCTTTTGTCCCCACTTGGATTTCAAGGAGAAGAAATGAAAGAAAAGAAAAGAAAATGGATAAAAGAGTTGGACTTTTGACTTTGTGTTGACTTGGACTTCCTTACTTGTTATTTTCTCCACCTCACTCTCTCTCCTCCCTCACCCAAACCCCCCACAACCTGGCCGAAACCAGCAACCCCCCAACAGCCCCATTTTTCCTCTTCTCCTCTCTTTGTTCCATCAAAGAAAAATCCACAAAAAATCAAGCAAAAATCCAAATCAAAATCCGACTCCTACCCATTTTAGCTTAGCCCGTATAGCATGGATTTTGGTGACAAGGGAGAATTTTGGAGGGCTATGTGTGCTTGTGGGATCTTCAATTTGTTTGGGTAAATTCTAACCCTTTTGCTTAAATTGTTGTTAATTGCTTGTAGCTAATTTAATTAAGTGTTAATTTGGATATGTGAGTTTAATTGCAAGTTAGGGTTTTGTAAAATTGGTGTATGGTTTTGAATGAAGATTAGGGTTTGAACATTTGATTAGGATTGTGATGGGTAGATTATCATATAATTGCTTGCAAAAATCAAATCTAGTTGCTAGTTGCATTTTGTTAATTTAAATTTGTGATAAGTATATATATTGCAAACTAGTTTTTGTAAATATTGTGTTAAATTGAGAATTAAAATATGGTTAGGGTTTTTATCATATTATTAACTTTATTAAGTGTAGTTTAACACTTTAGTTCATGAAAATCCAACCTAAATTGTAGTTTGCGTATTTTTTTGCTATGAAATTGCTAAAAAAAGGGGGTATTTTGTAAACTAGAATATTAGGGTTTTTGGAATTTAATGAGATTAAATTCCGGAAATTGTTTCTATGACTTATTTAAAATATTTAATAAATATATTGGCCGCTACATTCATTTAAACATCCTGTTTTGTACAAAAACGGCGAATTGTGCTTGCTAGATTTTCGGAAAAGTGACTTTCTAAGTAAAGTTGGGGTTTTTGTGAGTTTTAACTTAGTTTATATTAAAATTAGTGTTCGTGAATGTGCAAATGAGTGTGATTGGATTTTTCTCGATGGTTTGACGTTTATACATCGACATCGAGGGTTGATTTGACTATTCTTGCATGCGTAGGCGATAGGTTTGGACCTACGCGTGATACGCGTGCCGATGTGATTTTCGTATGCCGTTTCGATTTCGAATTTAGTTTTAATGCGATACGGTGCGTTATGATATGTAGGTACCCCATGTGGACTTCGAGACGACAAGCAAGCGCATGGCGACGTCGGCACCGGCAAGCGAGGACCAGGTGAGTAGATTTATATCTACGGGGAGAAGTCGGGTGGATGGCGTATAGCACCCCCGCAGTCCGTGGTGATGTATACGGATGCGTATACACACCAACAATTTATGATATGTTGTTAGGATTTATTATTGATGATTTTAGATGGATATTGGTGTTGGATTGGTGCATGGTTACGAAACCTTAGGTAGTGGTTGCACCACACATACACACACACCCATATTTGCATACATTCTTCTTTCATACGTGCGTACATGGGATTTTATATTGATGTGTATATTTACACATGGGTATGGGACTATGTGTTTATATACTGGATTTGAGGATAGTAATTGGGATTTGAGATGAGTCGATGATATTGGGCTTGAGGCCAGAAGATCCGTGATGTGTTTTGGTTCGTATTGAGATACGACATGATGTTTTAGCGGGTCTTTTGACATAGTGATTCTTACATGCATGCATACATAGATGGTATCAATATTGTACTAGACGTAGATCAGTACCCCGATCATGATATTTGATAAAGAGGATATCAGATGAATAGTATGATGAATGTGATATTGACCCGTACCCAGATTTGGGGATGCCGTACGACGGATTTACGTACGAGCTATATTTTGATGATTGATCCGCACTCTTGACTTGGGATGTCTGGTTATGGATATGATATTATTGAGGCGGGATCACCGACTGTATATATACAAGTATGTATATGTATCGACTCAGATGATAGGCGGTTTCCTTACCTGTAGTTCAGCTTGTTAGTTCAGCCGTATAGTTTAGTGTAGTTGTTAGATTAGATTAGACTCCTACCTATTTCAAAACTAGCGGATCGTGGGTATTTTACAAGAAAGGTCAAGGGATCTACGGATATTTCAAAAGACGTATCTTTTCATAAAAACACCGTAGCCCCTATTTTCAAAACCCCATGATTTGTGTTATTTCAAAAGGCACCATTTGTAGGACTTATATTAGATTAATGCAGATTAGTTATAGTTGCGTCTAGTATTCAGCCCCCGCTCATTTTTGTGGTTCGCTTCGCATCGCATGCTTATATTATGTTTCATACTCCATTATTGATATCATGCTGTTAGGACACCAGCACCACTACCGATGATGCGTATGTACCACGTACACTTACTTGCCGGCTCACACACATCTTCATCGGTAATAGCCATGTAACGTACACCTTAGAAAATATTATTGCTTGTGTGGTTGTGACCGTCGATTGACGAAGAGCTAGCTCCCGCTTGAGGATGCCTTTTTATTGATTTCGTATACTATTCATGTTGTATCCCGTTTGGGAGCCAGTATTTACAAAGGAGACTCTGCCGAAATTTTCAGTAAATTTTGATGTTCTTAAAAACCGCATAATTCGGCTTATGCTATTAAAACTACTTGTTTTAAATTGGTTTTCCTTCACTCTACTTCTTTTCTTGGTTTGGATTTCTGGGTTTTTCGGTTTACTTAGATTACGTACGCCTGGAGACGTTCCGTAGTTTAAGTGCCGGTCATGTTCCGTACTTTCGGGACGTGACAAAGTTGGTACCAGAGCGTTAGGTTTTAACCTTCGGAGCGTAGGATGACCCTTGGTTGATGGAATAGGTGACTAAAGTAGAGTGACGTACCGTTGATATGTTCCACGGCATATTTACGACACGCCACTCCACTTATGAAGCCTTAGGATGTACATTTCCTTGTTCAGTATTATATTCCTTCCTGATCTAGCCTCATCGGTACCAGTTTGGTTTTGCTGCTACGGTTACGGGCAGGGAGAGCTACGGCTAGAGTTGCGGTCAGCACAAGCTCGTCAAGAACGAGGACTGACCAGGGCATAATTCCGGCGACACACGATTGCAGAGATGTGTCTTTTTACTGTGTTTCCGCGCCACGAGCGTTTGGCGGATCGCCTTTATGAGGTTACTCGGAGGTGCTGATCGACACTAGAGAATTGAGCCAATGATGGAGGCCAGCCAGATTTTGATGACCGTTGGTGTGTTGCTTACTCCTGATGATTGAGGCACGGTTCAGCATGCAGACGAGTGAGCCAGTTATTGCTGCGAACGACGAGATATCGCCCCAGATGTTTGAGCTATTGCAGTATAAGTTGTACTAAGAGATGATAGGAGGTCGCTAGTCATCTAGGATGAATGACTAGGACATGTGGATCGTTCGCTTACCCCGATACGAGGTCATCAGATAGATTGATTCCAGCTAGAGACGACTTCACGCAGAGACGTGAGGGTCGACAGAGACGATCGAATGTCGGAAACCTATTATTCCAAGTTTAAAGTAGTCGGAAAGACATGCAGGCAATTCTATGGTCCCTCTAGAAGAATGAAACCCTAACTTGACTTAATGACCGTGTGAAAGCCTTTGAACCTTCGGGTTTGCGGCAGTTCTACGGCGCCATTAGTGAGGCTTGGGTTTGCCCTTCTACGGCTGGACCACCGATGCTGTGGTATGTACTCGATACTATTAAACTGTACCCAAGATGTTGAGCCCTTGGGGGATTATAAGGTTTTGACAATCGATTGGATGGTTCGACTTAATTCGGATGCTAGGTGGTGAGATGCATTTCTTGGGAGACTCCAGATTCGAGGATAGTCGTTGGAGCTCAGTCCATGCAGCCGCGACGAGACGAGTCCAAAGCAGACGACATTAGAGAAAAGTGGAGTAAGAGGTTCGCACCAGATCTAGATGAGATGATGTTCCACTCCGCCGACATCAGAGAGGCGATGCGCATGCCGAGGCATGGTACTTGGATTTACCTTCCAGAAGGAGTCACGATGAGTATGCAGTCGTTCCAGAGCAAGATGCAGATATAGGAAAGGACAATGACTTCCGGACAGTTGGCAGAGACGAGACATGGAAGAGACCGTGAGCAGGATTCCTTTCAGGACACTGCTGCAATGATACTTGCACTCAGGATCAGATGTGTCACGTACATTCAGAGAGCCAGAGGCCGACGCCAGTGATATGCTGTCTTACGAGTGGTCGCGATGATTGACCAAGAGATGACCAGAGAAGTGCCAGAACGGAATCGTCCCCGTTAGCATACCTGACAGGGCCGATGAGCCGATGGATCGAAAGATTGGTAATTCACAGTGAAGACCTTGACCCAGGAGTGGTCATGGTTACGCACACCAGCAGGCCAGAGTTCATGATCATCGACGAGACATCCCATTAGTGACCGCGACAGTTGGCCCGAGATTCCTAGAGGATGCACTTGAGCGATACTATTCCGCCATTATTGATTTCGATGTTTTGGGTGATTTATTCGCATGATTTGATTTTGATGATTGAGGATTTACGATCTTTGCACAGTGTTGCACTTGATATCGTTTTCGTGCTTGGGTTTCACATGTTTGTGATTTTACAGTTTTAGACATTTGAGTTGATTTTGTGCGTATGCACGCACACGAATTGGTTCCTGCACTCTGTATAGTTGTTATATGCTTGCAGTGTGCACTGGACTTCGATTTCGATTGTGATACTTGATATTTGTTTTGTGCACCTTGTGCACCTGATTGATTTTGCGCACGTTCGGCGCTTGATATTGGATTTCATGATTTCGTGCACGATGGATGCACCTGATTTGGATTTTCGCGCATGTTGAGCGCATATCTTGAGATGCGATTTTGGTGCACACCAGATGCACTAAATCGAGATTTTTCGTGCATGTCAGATGCACCTGATTTTGCTGTCAGGCACACATGTTGCCTACGACAGATGTTTCGTGCACACCCGATGCACTTAGATGTTGTTTCTGTGCGCATGTATGGCACATTCATGAATTTTGATTTCCGTGCGCACCAGACGCACGTAGCATTCATGTGCATATTTTGGGGATTGTTTTCGTATAGAGCAGTACGTTTTTATGATATTGCTATGTGTTTTCGTACTGAGCAGGACTAGTCAGAGGACAGTACCTGAATATATTTTGCATGCATTGATAGTTATTGAAGGGATTTCCAAAAAGCGAGCTATAGCCTCAGTATTTACCTACGTGTCTAATATGACACGAAATGTTTAAAACAAGGAGACCCTTCTAAATTGTTTCCAAAACGGCGGAACGTACATTTCAAACAAAGGTATATATGTATATAGTTATTTTCTTATGATATACGTCCGCCACTGTGCAGTGTTATACGCGTTGCACAACGACTTAAAGAGATTTGGCATGCATTTCCTTAAGATACTTACAGATATAGATTCGATATTTACATGTATAGTTTCGAGTTATGTCATATTGGTTTTGATTTGGATTTGGCATTGATGTCTTCTCCATGACTCCGATGATTGCGGGATGCTTGACGGAGTTTTGATTTGAGTTATATACTCATTTTTCAAGCGCATGCGCTGCGCTACGATTTGTTTTATGTATTTACAATTTCAGAGCCCCGACGACTTGATGGTTTTTCTTAGATGTTTTAGTATTTGGGGGAGTTTGAATTTAAATTCGGGGACCAAATTTCTTTAAGGGGGGAAGATTGTAACGTTTTGAAAATCGTTTCGGTGAAATTTCGAAAAATCGGTAAAATAAGGGGGTTTTCTGTAAAAAGTCAAAATACAAATATCTTATTATAAAAATTAAATATACATATCCTAGCTATGTAATTGCTATTATTTGGTGTTTATTAAGCCGCTGGTGAAATTTCAAATTTTCTGAAAAAATATTATTTTATTATTATTTAAGCCGTCACTAATACATTTAATTAGGGAAAATTACAAATTGGAATGAGTTGAAACAAATTTTGTGCATCATAAAACATTAAATAAAAGTTTATCATGTGGTTTTTGGAACGAAATCATATGCCAAAACGGTTTAGAAATTATTGAAGAAAAAAGGGTTTTTTTAGCGTAAATGGATGTTTGGGGTATTGTATTTATCATTTTTCATCACCCCACACCCGTACCCACACCCACACCCCCCATTCACTTATCCCCTTGAAGAATTCAGCAGCCCCCTCTTTTGTCCCCACTTCGATTTCAAGGAAAAGAAATGAAAGAAAAGAAAAGAAAATGGATAAAAGAGTTGGACTTTTGACTTTGTGTTGACTTGGACTTCCTTACTTGTTATTTTCTCCACCTCACTCTCTCTCCTCCCTCACCCAAACCCCCCCACAACCTGGCCGAAACCAGCAACCCCCCAACAGCCCCATTTTTCCTCTTCGCCTCTCTTTGTTCCATCAAAGAAAAATCCACAAAAAATAAAGCAAAAATCCAAATCAAAATCCGACTCCTACCCATTTTAGCTTAGCTCGTATAGCATGGATTTTAGTGACAAGGGAGAATTTTGGAGGGCTATGTGTGCTTGTGGGATCTTCAATTTGTTTGGGAAAATTCTAACCCTTTTGTTTAAATTGTTGTTAATTGCTTGTAGCTAATTTAATTAAGTGTTAATTTGGATATGTGAGTTTAATTGCAAGTTAGGGTTTTGTAAAATTGGTGTATGGTTTTGAATGAAGATTAGGGTTTGAACATTTGATTAGGATTGTGATGGGTAGATTATCATATAATTGCTTGCAAAAATCAAATCTAGTTGCTAGTTGCATTTTGTTAATTTAAATTTGTGATAAGTATATATATTGCAAACTAGTTTTTGTAAATATTGTGTTAAATTGAGAATTAAAATATGGTTAGGGTTTTTATCATATTATTAACTTTATTAAGTGTAGTTTAACACTTTAGTTCATGAAAATCCAACCTAAATTGTAGTTTGCGTATTTTTTTGCTATGAAATTGCTAAAAAAAGGGGGTATTTTGTAAACTAGAATATTAGGGTTTTTGGAATTTAATGAGATTAAATTCCGGAAATTGTTTCTATGACTTATTTAAAATATTTAATAAATATATTGGCCGCTACATTCATTTAAACATCCTGTTTTGTACAAAAACGGCGAATTGTGCTTGCTAGATTTTCGGAAAAGTGACTTTTTAAGTAAAGTTGGGGGTTTTGTGAGTTTTAACCTAGTTTATATTAAAATTAGTGTTCGTGAATGTGCAAATGAGTGTGATTGGATTTTTCTCGATGGTTTGACGTTTATACATCGACATCGAGGGTTGATTTGACTATTCTTGCATGCGTAGGCGATAGGTTTGGACCTACGCGTGATACGCGTGCCGATGTGATTTTCGTATGCCGTTTCGATTTCGAATTTAGTTTTAATGCGATACGGTGCGTTATGATATGTAGGTACCCCATGTGGACTTCGAGACGACAAGCAAGCGCATGGCGACGTCGGCACCGGCAAGCGAGGACCAGGTGAGTAGATTTATATCTACGGGGAGAAGTCGGGTGGATGGCGTATAGCACCCCCGCAGTCCGTGGTGATATATACGGATGCGTATACACACCAACAATTTATGATATGTTGTTAGGATTTATTATTGATGATTTTAGATGGATATTGGTGTTGGATTGGTGCATGGTTACGAAACCTTAGGTAGTGGTTGCACCACACATACACACACACCCATATTTGCATACATTCTTCTTTCATACGTGCGTACATGGGATTTTATATTGATGTGTATATTTACACATGGGTATGGGACTATGTGTTTATATACTGGATTTGAGGATAGTAATTGGGATTTGAGATGAGTCGATGATATTGGGCTTGAGGCCAGAAGATCCGTGATGTGTTTTGGTTCGTATTGAGATACGACATGATGTTTTAGCGGGTCTTTTGACATAGTGATTCTTACATGCATGCATACATAGATGGTATCAATATTGTACTAGACGTAGATCAGTACCCCGATCATGATATTTGATAAAGAGGATATCAGATGAATAGTATGATGAATGTGATATTGACCCGTACCCAGATTTGGGGATGCCGTACGACGGATTTACGTACGAGCTATATTTTGATGATTGATCCGCACTCTTGACTTGGGATGTCTGGTTATGGATATGATATTATTGAGGCGGGATCACCGACTGTATATATACAAGTATGTATATGTATCGACTCAGATGATAGGCGGTTTCCTTACCTGTAGTTCAGCTTGTTAGTTCAGCCGTATAGTTTAGTGTAGTTGTTAGATTAGATTAGACTCCTACCTATTTCAAAACTAGCGGATCGTGGGTATTTTACAAGAAAGGTCAAGGGATCTACGGATATTTCAAAAGACGTATCTTTTCATAAAAACACCGTAGCCCCTATTTTCAAAACCCCATGATTTGTGTTATTTCAAAAGGCACCATTTGTAGGACTTATATTAGATTAATGCAGATTAGTTATAGTTGCGTCTAGTATTCAGCCCCCGCTCATTTTTGTGGTTCGCTTCGCATCGCATGCTTATATTATGTTTCATACTCCATTATTGATATCATGCTGTTAGGACACCAGCACCACTACCGATGATGCGTATGTACCACGTACACTTACTTGCCGGCTCACACACATCTTCATCGGTAATAGCCATGTAACGTACACCTTAGAAAATATTAT
Source organism: Agapanthus africanus (assembly GCA_030015575.1). Lineage (NCBI taxonomy): Eukaryota > Viridiplantae > Streptophyta > Magnoliopsida > Asparagales > Amaryllidaceae > Agapanthus > Agapanthus africanus. The sequence continues at coordinate 447,659,141 of JASDDO010000031.1, read as the reverse complement.
TGCTTGTGTGGTTGTGACCGTCGATTGACGAAGAGCTAGCTCCCGCTTGGGGATGCCTTTTTATTGATTTCGTATACTATTCATGTTGTATCCCGTTTGGGAGCCAGTATTTACAAAGGAGACTCTGCCGAAATTTTCAGTAAATTTTGATGTTCTTAAAAACCGCATAATTCGGCTTATGCTATTAAAACTACTTGTTTTAAATTGGTTTTCCTTCACTCTACTTCTTTTCTTGGTTTGGATTTCTGGGTTTTTCGGTTTACTTAGATTACGTACGCCTGGAGACGTTCCGTAGTTTAAGTGCCGGTCATGTTCCGTACTTTCGGGACGTGACAAAGTTGGTACCAGAGCGTTAGGTTTTAACCTTCGGAGCGTAGGATGACCCTTGGTTGATGGAATAGGTGACTAAAGTAGAGTGACGTACCGTTGATATGTTCCACGGCATATTTACGACACGCCACTCCACTTATGAAGCCTTAGGATGTACATTTCCTTGTTCAGTATTATATTCCTTCCTGATCTAGCCTCATCGGTACCAGTTTGGTTTTGCTGCTACGGTTACGGGCAGGGAGAGCTACGGCTAGAGTTGCGGTCAGCACAAGCTCGTCAAGAACGAGGACTGACCAGGGCATAATTCCGGCGACACACGATTGCAGAGATGTGTCTTTTTACTGTGTTTCCGCGCCACAAGCGTTTGGCGGATCGCCTTTATGAGGTTACTCGGAGGTGCTGATCGACACTAGAGAATTGAGCCAATGATGGAGGCCAGCCAGATTTTGATGACCGTTGGTGTGTTGCTTACTCCTGATGATTGAGGCACGGTTCAGCATGCAGACGAGTGAGCCAGTTATTGCTGCGAACGACGAGATATCGCCCCAGATGTTTGAGCTATTGCAGTATAAGTTGTACTAAGAGATGATAGGAGGTCGCTAGTCATCTAGGATGAATGACTAGGACATGTGGATCGTTCGCTTACCCCGATACGAGGTCATCAGATAGATTGATTCCAGCTAGAGACGACTTCACGCAGAGACGTGAGGGTCGACAGAGACGATCGAATGTCGGAAACCTATTATTCCAAGTTTAAAGTAGTCGGAAAGACATGCAGGCAATTCTATGGTCCCTCTAGAAGAATGAAACCCTAACTTGACTTAATGACCGTGTGAAAGCCTTTGAACCTTCGGGTTTGCGGCAGTTCTACGGCGCCATTAGTGAGGCTTGGGTTTGCCCTTCTACGGCTGGACCACCGATGCTGTGGTATGTACTCGATACTATTAAACTGTACCCAAGATGTTGAGCCCTTGGGGGATTATAAGGTTTTGACAATCGATTGGATGGTTCGACTTAATTCGGATGCTAGGTGGTGAGATGCATTTCTTGGGAGACTCCAGATTCGAGGATAGTCGTTGGAGCTCAGTCCATGCAGCCGCGACGAGACGAGTCCAAAGCAGACGACATTAGAGAAAAGTGGAGTAAGAGGTTCGCACCAGATCTAGATGAGATGATGTTCCACTCCGCCGACATCAGAGAGGCGATGCGCATGCCGAGGCATGGTACTTGGATTTACCTTCCAGAAGGAGTCACGATGAGTATGCAGTCGTTCCAGAGCAAGATGCAGATATAGGAAAGGACAATGACTTCCGGACAGTTGGCAGAGACGAGACATGGAAGAGACCGTGAGCAGGATTCCTTTCAGGACACTGCTGCAATGATACTTGCACTCAGGATCAGATGTGTCACGTACATTCAGAGAGCCAGAGGCCGACGCCAGTGATATGCTGTCTTATGAGTGGTCGCGATGATTGATCAAGAGATGACCAGAGAAGTGCCAGAACGGAATCGTCCCCGTTAGCATACCTGACAGGGCCGATGAGCCGATGGATCGAAAGATTGGTAATTCACAGTGAAGACCTTGACCCAGGAGTGGTCATGGTTACGCACACCAGCAGGCCAGAGTTCATGATCATCGACGAGACATCCCATTAGTGACCGCGACAGTTGGCCCGAGATTCCTAGAGGATGCACTTGAGCGATACTATTCCGCCATTATTGATTTCGATGTTTTGGGTGATTTATTCGCATGATTTGATTTTGATGATTGAGGATTTACGATCTTTGCACAGTGTTGCACTTGATATCGTTTTCGTGCTTGGGTTTCACATGTTTGTGATTTTACAGTTTTAGACATTTGAGTTGATTTTGTGCGTATGCACGCACACGAATTGGTTCCTGCACTCTGTATAGTTGTTATATGCTTGCAGTGTGCACTGGACTTCGATTTCGATTGTGATACTCGATATTTGTTTTGTGCACCTTGTGCACCTGATTGATTTTGCGCACGTTCGGCGCTTGATATTGGATTTCATGATTTCGTGCACGATGGATGCACCTGATTTGGATTTTCGCGCATGTTGAGCGCATATCTTGAGATGCGATTTTGGTGCACACCAGATGCACTAAATCGAGATTTTTCGTGCATGTCAGATGCACCTGATTTTGCTGTCAGGCACACATGTTGCCTACGACAGATGTTTCGTGCACACCCGATGCACTTAGATGTTGTTTCTGTGCGCATGTATGGCACATTCATGAATTTTGATTTCCGTGCGCACCAGACGCACGTAGCATTCATGTGCATATTTTGGGGATTGTTTTCGTATAGAGCAGTACGTTTTTATGATATTGCTATGTGTTTTCGTACTGAGCAGGACTAGTCAGAGGACAGTACCTGAATATATTTTGCATGCATTGATAGTTATTGAAGGGATTTCCAAAAAGCGAGCTATAGCCTCAGTATTTACCTACGTGTCTAATATGACACGAAATGTTTAAAACAAGGAGACCCTTCTAAATTGTTTCCAAAACGGCGGAACGTACATTTCAAACAAAGGTATATATGTATATAGTTATTTTCTTATGATATACGTCCGCCACTGTGCAGTGTTATACGCGTTGCACAACGACTTAAAGAGATTTGGCATGCATTTCCTTAAGATACTTACAGATATAGATTCGATATTTACATGTATAGTTTCGAGTTATGTCATATTGGTTTTGATTTGGATTTGGCATTGATGTCTTCTCCATGACTCCGATGATTGCGGGATGCTTGACGGAGTTTTGATTTGAGTTATATACTCATTTTTCAAGCGCATGCGCTGCGCTACGATTTGTTTTATGTATTTACAATTTCAGAGCCCCGACGACTTGATGGTTTTTCTTAGATGTTTTAGTATTTGGGGGAGTTTGAATTTAAATTCGGGGACCAAATTTCTTTAAGGGGGGAAGATTGTAACGTTTTGAAAATCGTTTCGGTGAAATTTCGAAAAATCGGTAAAATAAGGGGGTTTTCTGTAAAAAGTCAAAATACAAATATCTTATTATAAAAATTAAATATACATATCCTAGCTATGTAATTGCTATTATTTGGTGTTTATTAAGCCGCTGGTGAAATTTCAAATTTTCTGAAAAAATATTATTTTATTATTATTTAAGCCGTCACTAATACATTTAATTAGGGAAAATTACAAATTGGAATGAGTTGAAACAAATTTTGTGCATCATAAAACATTAAATAAAAGTTTATCATGTGGTTTTTGGAACGAAATCATATGCCAAAACGGTTTAGAAATTATTGAAGAAAAAAGGGTTTTTTTAGCGTAAATGGATGTTTGGGGTATTGTATTTATCATTTTTCATCACCCCACACCCGTACCCACACCCACACCCCCCATTCACTTATCCCCTTGAAGAATTCAGCAGCCCCCTCTTTTGTCCCCACTTCGATTTCAAGGAAAAGAAATGAAAGAAAAGAAAAGAAAATGGATAAAAGAGTTGGACTTTTGACTTTGTGTTGACTTGGACTTCCTTACTTGTTATTTTCTCCACCTCACTCTCTCTCCTCCCTCACCCAAACCCCCCCACAACCTGGCCGAAACCAGCAACCCCCCAACAGCCCCATTTTTCCTCTTCGCCTCTCTTTGTTCCATCAAAGAAAAATCCACAAAAAATAAAGCAAAAATCCAAATCAAAATCCGACTCCTACCCATTTTAGCTTAGCTCGTATAGCATGGATTTTAGTGACAAGGGAGAATTTTGGAGGGCTATGTGTGCTTGTGGGATCTTCAATTTGTTTGGGAAAATTCTAACCCTTTTGTTTAAATTGTTGTTAATTGCTTGTAGCTAATTTAATTAAGTGTTAATTTGGATATGTGAGTTTAATTGCAAGTTAGGGTTTTGTAAAATTGGTGTATGGTTTTGAATGAAGATTAGGGTTTGAACATTTGATTAGGATTGTGATGGGTAGATTATCATATAATTGCTTGCAAAAATCAAATCTAGTTGCTAGTTGCATTTTGTTAATTTAAATTTGTGATAAGTATATATATTGCAAACTAGTTTTTGTAAATATTGTGTTAAATTGAGAATTAAAATATGGTTAGGGTTTTTATCATATTATTAACTTTATTAAGTGTAGTTTAACACTTTAGTTCATGAAAATCCAACCTAAATTGTAGTTTGCGTATTTTTTTGCTATGAAATTGCTAAAACAAGGGGGTATTTTGTAAACTAGAATATTAGGGTTTTTGGAATTTAATGAGATTAAATTCCGGAAATTGTTTCTATGACTTATTTAAAATATTTAATAAATATATTGGCCGCTACATTCATTTAAACATCCTGTTTTGTACAAAAACGGCGAATTGTGCTTGCTAGATTTTCGGAAAAGTGACTTTTTAAGTAAAGTTGGGGGTTTTGTGAGTTTTAACCTAGTTTATATTAAAATTAGTGTTCGTGAATGTGCAAATGAGTGTGATTGGATTTTTCTCGATGGTTTGACGTTTATACATCGACATCGAGGGTTGATTTGACTATTCTTGCATGCGTAGGCGATAGGTTTGGACCTACGCGTGATACGCGTGCCGATGTGATTTTCGTATGCCGTTTCGATTTCGAATTTAGTTTTAATGCGATACGGTGCGTTATGATATGTAGGTACCCCATGTGGACTTCGAGACGACAAGCAAGCGCATGGCGACGTCGGCACCGGCAAGCGAGGACCAGGTGAGTAGATTTATATCTACGGGGAGAAGTCGGGTGGATGGCGTATAGCACCCCCGCAGTCCGTGGTGATGTATACGGATGCGTATACACACCAACAATTTATGATATGTTGTTAGGATTTATTATTGATGATTTTAGATGGATATTGGTGTTGGATTGGTGCATGGTTACGAAACCTTAGGTAGTGGTTGCACCACACATACACACACACCCATATTTGCATACATTCTTCTTTCATACGTGCGTACATGGGATTTTATATTGATGTGTATATTTACACATGGGTATGGGACTATGTGTTTATATACTGGATTTGAGGATAGTAATTGGGATTTGAGATGAGTCGATGATATTGGGCTTGAGGCCAGAAGATCCGTGATGTGTTTTGGTTCGTATTGAGATACGACATGATGTTTTAGCGGGTCTTTTGACATAGTGATTCTTACATGCATGCATACATAGATGGTATCAATATTGTACTAGACGTAGATCAGTACCCCGATCATGATATTTGATAAAGAGGATATCAGATGAATAGTATGATGAATGTGATATTGACCCGTACCCAGATTTGGGGATGCCGTACGACGGATTTACGTACGAGCTATATTTTGATGATTGATCCGCACTCTTGACTTGGGATGTCTGGTTATGGATATGATATTATTGAGGCGGGATCACCGACTGTATATATACAAGTATGTATATGTATCGACTCAGATGATAGGCGGTTTCCTTACCTGTAGTTCAGCTTGTTAGTTCAGCCGTATAGTTTAGTGTAGTTGTTAGATTAGATTAGACTCCTACCTATTTCAAAACTAGCGGATCGTGGGTATTTTACAAGAAAGGTCAAGGGATCTACGGATATTTCAAAAGACGTATCTTTTCATAAAAACACCGTAGCCCCTATTTTCAAAACCCCATGATTTGTGTTATTTCAAAAGGCACCATTTGTAGGACTTATATTAGATTAATGCAGATTAGTTATAGTTGCGTCTAGTATTCAGCCCCCGCTCATTTTTGTGGTTCGCTTCGCATCGCATGCTTATATTATGTTTCATACTCCATTATTGATATCATGCTGTTAGGACACCAGCACCACTACCGATGATGCGTATGTACCACGTACACTTACTTGCCGGCTCACACACATCTTCATCGGTAATAGCCATGTAACGTACACCTTAGAAAATATTATTGCTTGTGTGGTTGTGACCGTCGATTGACGAAGAGCTAGCTCCCGCTTGGGGATGCCTTTTTATTGATTTCGTATACTATTCATGTTGTATCCCGTTTGGGAGCCAGTATTTACAAAGGAGACTCTGCCGAAATTTTCAGTAAATTTTGATGTTCTTAAAAACCGCATAATTCGGCTTATGCTATTAAAACTACTTGTTTTAAATTGGTTTTCCTTCACTCTACTTCTTTTCTTGGTTTGGATTTCTGGGTTTTTCGGTTTACTTAGATTACGTACGCCTGGAGACGTTCCGTAGTTTAAGTGCCGGTCATGTTCCGTACTTTCGGGACGTGACAAAGTTGGTACCAGAGCGTTAGGTTTTAACCTTCGGAGCGTAGGATGACCCTTGGTTGATGGAATAGGTGACTAAAGTAGAGTGACGTACCGTTGATATGTTCCACGGCATATTTACGACACGCCACTCCACTTATGAAGCCTTAGGATGTACATTTCCTTGTTCAGTATTATATTCCTTCCTGATCTAGCCTCATCGGTACCAGTTTGGTTTTGCTGCTACGGTTACGGGCAGGGAGAGCTACGGCTAGAGTTGCGGTCAGCACAAGCTCGTCAAGAACGAGGACTGACCAGGGCATAATTCCGGCGACACACGATTGCAGAGATGTGTCTTTTTACTGTGTTTCCGCGCCACAAGCGTTTGGCGGATCGCCTTTATGAGGTTACTCGGAGGTGCTGATCGACACTAGAGAATTGAGCCAATGATGGAGGCCAGCCAGATTTTGATGACCGTTGGTGTGTTGCTTACTCCTGATGATTGAGGCACGGTTCAGCATGCAGACGAGTGAGCCAGTTATTGCTGCGAACGACGAGATATCGCCCCAGATGTTTGAGCTATTGCAGTATAAGTTGTACTAAGAGATGATAGGAGGTCGCTAGTCATCTAGGATGAATGACTAGGACATGTGGATCGTTCGCTTACCCCGATACGAGGTCATCAGATAGATTGATTCCAGCTAGAGACGACTTCACGCAGAGACGTGAGGGTCGACAGAGACGATCGAATGTCGGAAACCTATTATTCCAAGTTTAAAGTAGTCGGAAAGACATGCAGGCAATTCTATGGTCCCTCTAGAAGAATGAAACCCTAACTTGACTTAATGACCGTGTGAAAGCCTTTGAACCTTCGGGTTTGCGGCAGTTCTACGGCGCCATTAGTGAGGCTTGGGTTTGCCCTTCTACGGCTGGACCACCGATGCTGTGGTATGTACTCGATACTATTAAACTGTACCCAAGATGTTGAGCCCTTGGGGGATTATAAGGTTTTGACAATCGATTGGATGGTTCGACTTAATTCGGATGCTAGGTGGTGAGATGCATTTCTTGGGAGACTCCAGATTCGAGGATAGTCGTTGGAGCTCAGTCCATGCAGCCGCGACGAGACGAGTCCAAAGCAGACGACATTAGAGAAAAGTGGAGTAAGAGGTTCGCACCAGATCTAGATGAGATGATGTTCCACTCCGCCGACATCAGAGAGGCGATGCGCATGCCGAGGCATGGTACTTGGATTTACCTTCCAGAAGGAGTCACGATGAGTATGCAGTCGTTCCAGAGCAAGATGCAGATATAGGAAAGGACAATGACTTCCGGACAGTTGGCAGAGACGAGACATGGAAGAGACCGTGAGCAGGATTCCTTTCAGGACACTGCTGCAATGATACTTGCACTCAGGATCAGATGTGTCACGTACATTCAGAGAGCCAGAGGCCGACGCCAGTGATATGCTGTCTTATGAGTGGTCGCGATGATTGATCAAGAGATGACCAGAGAAGTGCCAGAACGGAATCGTCCCCGTTAGCATACCTGACAGGGCCGATGAGCCGATGGATCGAAAGATTGGTAATTCACAGTGAAGACCTTGACCCAGGAGTGGTCATGGTTACGCACACCAGCAGGCCAGAGTTCATGATCATCGACGAGACATCCCATTAGTGACCGCGACAGTTGGCCCGAGATTCCTAGAGGATGCACTTGAGCGATACTATTCCGCCATTATTGATTTCGATGTTTTGGGTGATTTATTCGCATGATTTGATTTTGATGATTGAGGATTTACGATCTTTGCACAGTGTTGCACTTGATATCGTTTTCGTGCTTGGGTTTCACATGTTTGTGATTTTACAGTTTTAGACATTTGAGTTGATTTTGTGCGTATGCACGCACACGAATTGGTTCCTGCACTCTGTATAGTTGTTATATGCTTGCAGTGTGCACTGGACTTCGATTTCGATTGTGATACTCGATATTTGTTTTGTGCACCTTGTGCACCTGATTGATTTTGCGCACGTTCGGCGCTTGATATTGGATTTCATGATTTCGTGCACGATGGATGCACCTGATTTGGATTTTCGCGCATGTTGAGCGCATATCTTGAGATGCGATTTTGGTGCACACCAGATGCACTAAATCGAGATTTTTCGTGCATGTCAGATGCACCTGATTTTGCTGTCAGGCACACATGTTGCCTACGACAGATGTTTCGTGCACACCCGATGCACTTAGATGTTGTTTCTGTGCGCATGTATGGCACATTCATGAATTTTGATTTCCGTGCGCACCAGACGCACGTAGCATTCATGTGCATATTTTGGGGATTGTTTTCGTATAGAGCAGTACGTTTTTATGATATTGCTATGTGTTTTCGTACTGAGCAGGACTAGTCAGAGGACAGTACCTGAATATATTTTGCATGCATTGATAGTTATTGAAGGGATTTCCAAAAAGCGAGCTATAGCCTCAGTATTTACCTACGTGTCTAATATGACACGAAATGTTTAAAACAAGGAGACCCTTCTAAATTGTTTCCAAAACGGCGGAACGTACATTTCAAACAAAGGTATATATGTATATAGTTATTTTCTTATGATATACGTCCGCCACTGTGCAGTGTTATACGCGTTGCACAACGACTTAAAGAGATTTGGCATGCATTTCCTTAAGATACTTACAGATATAGATTCGATATTTACATGTATAGTTTCGAGTTATGTCATATTGGTTTTGATTTGGATTTGGCATTGATGTCTTCTCCATGACTCCGATGATTGCGGGATGCTTGACGGAGTTTTGATTTGAGTTATATACTCATTTTTCAAGCGCATGCGCTGCGCTACGATTTGTTTTATGTATTTACAATTTCAGAGCCCCGACGACTTGATGGTTTTTCTTAGATGTTTTAGTATTTGGGGGAGTTTGAATTTAAATTCGGGGAACAAATTTCTTTAAGGGGGGAAGATTGTAACGTTTTGAAAATCGTTTCGGTGAAATTTCGAAAAATCGGTAAAATAAGGGGGTTTTCTGTAAAAAGTCAAAATACAAATATCTTATTATAAAAATTAAATATACATATCCTAGCTATGTAATTGCTATTATTTGGTGTTTATTAAGCCGCTGGTGAAATTTCAAATTTTCTGAAAAAATATTATTTTATTATTATTTAAGCCGTCACTAATACATTTAATTAGGGAAAATTACAAATTGGAATGAGTTGAAACAAATTTTGTGCATCATAAAACATTAAATAAAAGTTTATCATGTGGTTTTTGGAACGAAATCATTTGCCAAAACGGTTTAGAAATTATTGAAGAAAAAAGGGTTTTTTTAGCGTAAATGGATGTTTGGGGTATTGTATTTATCATTTTTCATCACCCCACACCCGTACCCACACCCACACCCCCCATTCACTTATCCCCTTGAAGAATTCAGCAGCCCCCTCTTTTGTCCCCACTTCGATTTCAAGGAAAAGAAATGAAAGAAAAGAAAAGAAAATGGATAAAAGAGTTGGACTTTTGACTTTGTGTTGACTTGGACTTCCTTACTTGTTATTTTCTCCACCTCACTCTCTCTCCTCCCTCACCCAAACCCCCCCACAACCTGGCCGAAACCAGCAACCCCCCAACAGCCCCATTTTTCCTCTTCGCCTCTCTTTGTTCCATCAAAGAAAAATCCACAAAAAATAAAGCAAAAATCCAAATCAAAATCCGACTCCTACCCATTTTAGCTTAGCCCGTATAGCATGGATTTTAGTGACAAGGGAGAATTTTGGAGGGCTATGTGTGCTTGGGGGATCTTCAATTTGTTTGGGAAAATTCTAACCCTTTTGTTTAAATTGTTGTTAATTGCTTGTAGCTAATTTAATTAAGTGTTAATTTGGATATGTGAGTTTAATTGCAAGTTAGGGTTTTGTAAAATTGGTGTATGGTTTTGAATGAAGATTAGGGTTTGAACATTTGATTAGGATTGTGATGGGTAGATTATCATATAATTGCTTGCAAAAATCAAATCTAGTTGCTAGTTGCATTTTGTTAATTTAAATTTGTGATAAGTATATATATTGCAAACTAGTTTTTGTAAATATTGTGTTAAATTGAGAATTAAAATATGGTTAGGGTTTTTATCATATTATTAACTTTATTAAGTGTAGTTTAACACTTTAGTTCATGAAAATCCAACCTAAATTGTAGTTTGCGTATTTTTTTGCTATGAAATTGCTAAAAAAAGGGGGTATTTTGTAAACTAGAATATTAGGGTTTTTGGAATTTAATGAAATTAAATTCCGGAAATTGTTTCTATGACTTATTTAAAATATTTAATAAATATATTGGCCGCTACATTCATTTAAACATCCTGTTTTGTACAAAAACGGCGAATTGTGCTTGCTAGATTTTCGGAAAAGTGACTTTTTAAGTAAAGTTGGGGGTTTTGTGAGTTTTAACCTAGTTTATATTAAAATTAGTGTTCGTGAATGTGCAAATGAGTGTGATTGGATTTTTCTCGATGGTTTGACGTTTATACATCGACATCGAGGGTTGATTTGACTATTCTTGCATGCGTAGGCGATAGGTTTGGACCTACGCGTGATACGCGTGCCGATGTGATTTTCGTATGCCGTTTCGATTTCGAATTTAGTTTTAATGCGATACGGTGCGTTATGATATGTAGGTACCCCATGTGGACTTCGAGACGACAAGCAAGCGCATGGCGACGTCGGCACCGGCAAGCGAGGACCAGGTGAGTAGATTTATATCTACGGGGAGAAGTCGGGTGGATGGCGTATAGCACCCCCGCAGTCCGTGGTGATGTATACGGATGCGTATACACACCAACAATTTATGATATGTTGTTAGGATTTATTATTGATGATTTTAGATGGATATTGGTGTTGGATTGGTGCATGGTTACGAAACCTTAGGTAGTGGTTGCACCACACATACACACACACCCATATTTGCATACATTCTTCTTTCATACGTGCGTACATGGGATTTTATATTGATGTGTATATTTACACATGGGTATGGGACTATGTGTTTATATACTGGATTTGAGGATAGTAATTGGGATTTGAGATGAGTCGATGATATTGGGCTTGAGGCCAGAAGATCCGTGATGTGTTTTGGTTCGTATTGAGATACGACATGATGTTTTAGCGGGTCTTTTGACATAGTGATTCTTACATGCATGCATACATAGATGGTATCAATATTGTACTAGACGTAGATCAGTACCCCGATCATGATATTTGATAAAGAGGATATCAGATGAATAGTATGATGAATGTGATATTGACCCGTACCCAGATTTGGGGATGCCGTACGACGGATTTACGTACGAGCTATATTTTGATGATTGATCCGCACTCTTGACTTGGGATGTCTGGTTATGGATATGATATTATTGAGGCGGGATCACCGACTGTATATATACAAGTATGTATATGTATCGACTCAGATGATAGGCGGTTTCCTTACCTGTAGTTCAGCTTGTTAGTTCAGCCGTATAGTTTAGTGTAGTTGTTAGATTAGATTAGACTCCTACCTATTTCAAAACTAGCGGATCGTGGGTATTTTACAAGAAAGGTCAAGGGATCTACGGATATTTCAAAAGACGTATCTTTTCATAAAAACACCGTAGCCCCTATTTTCAAAACCCCATGATTTGTGTTATTTCAAAAGGCACCATTTGTAGGACTTATATTAGATTAATGCAGATTAGTTATAGTTGCGTCTAGTATTCAGCCCCCGCTCATTTTTGTGGTTCGCTTCGCATCGCATGCTTATATTATGTTTCATACTCCATTATTGATATCATGCTGTTAGGACACCAGCACCATTACCGATGATGCGTATGTACCACGTACACTTACTTGCCGGCTCACACACATCTTCATCGGTAATTGCCATGTCACGTACACCTTAGAAAATATTATTGCTTGTATGGTTGTGACCGTCGATTGACGAAGAGCTAGCTCCCGCTTGGGGATGCCTTTTTATTGATTTCGTATACTATTCATGTTGTATCCCGTTTGGGAGCCAGTATTTACAAAGGAGACTCTGCCGAAATTTTCAGTAAATTTTGATGTTCTTAAAAACCGCATAATTCGGCTTATGCTATTAAAACTACTTGTTTTAAATTGGTTTTCCTTCACTCTACTTCTTTTCTTGGTTTGGATTTCTGGGTTTTTCGGTTTACTTAGATTGCGTACGCCTGGAGACGTTTCGTAGTTTAAGTGCCGGTCATGTTCCGTACTTTCGGGACGTGACAGACTCTTTTTGCTTCTTCAGGTCCCAGGCATCTTAACCACAGAGAATTAAATGACCTCTTGTACAGAGTATCATTGACGAAGGCGAAAGATAGGGCTCGCTTCATGAGCTGATGTTTTGAGGACGCATTTTCAGGCGTTCGACGGGATTTGAAGTAGTCTATAAAGACTTCTCTGCAATCCTCAACCTTTTCTTGGTCTTTTACTTGTAGAGCCATTTGCTCGGTCGCTTCCTTTTCCTCGGACGACTCCGGACATATTTTTGCCGATGCAAGAACCCGACGGTTTTGTACCACGATTCTTACGTCATCGAGGTTCTCATCGGCCAATTCTTTAGCAAGCTTGGCTAATGCATCCTCTTTGCTATTTTCTGCATGTGGTATGCTTTCCAAAGTGTAGGAAGGAATTTGAGTCAGCAGTTGTTGTACCTTCTCGCCGTACTTTACCAACTCAGACTTGCACGTTTGATAGTCGCCGTTTACTTGACTAACGACCAGTTGGGAGTCTCCGTATATGAGGAGGTTTTCAATTCCCATGTCGATGGCGATCTCGAGACCTGCTATCAAAGCTTCGTATTCGGCCTCATTGTTTGTCCTCGGCTCTGTTAAGGAGAAGGCAAAGCGCATTATCCCTCCTTGTAGAGTTACGAAGATGAGGCCTACCCCTGATTTGATTATGGGGGTGCTTTGTTTGTGCTTCTTCATGGAGGATGCTTCATCGAAGTAAAGTTCCCACCGGGTATCACCTCCGTCGATCGTGTCAAACGCATGTTCGTCTGGCAGTTCGCAATTCAAAGGTGAATCGGCAGGTATCGGATGCTCAGCGAGGAAGTCGGCGATGGCCTGGTGTTCAGACCATAATAATGCATTTTTCATTCCCCTATTCTTATCCGTTTTATAGATAAACAGGTACTCTTGACGCATGTTTGTTGCATATTACAGGATACGGCTCTTGGAGCAAATACAGTGAAAAAGACGAAAGTTGATACAGAAAAGGGACTTTTGACCAACAAGCAGACGGATCTTACTCAAGCTGAGACGAAGAACAGTGCAAGGTCCAAAAAGACGAAAGTGAAACGGTCAAAAGATCCTTACAAGTTTTTCACTGAAGATCTGGAGAAGACTAAGAAGCCCAACAGAGAAAAGAAGTATAAAAATAGGAAGCCCAAGAAGTCCTGAACCAAGCCCAGAAGTTGGGTGAGCTAATCTCACCAAAGGGCCGCGGAACCGCCGCCCAAGCGCCCTATTGCCGCGGTTCCGCGGCCGTCTAATGCCCGTGTCGGCGCAGATTTCTTCTGTCGGTGCGTCGGTGCGGGTGTTGGGATTTTCCGTGGGCAAATCTGTAATTGCACATGTGCGAGAGTCTGTAACCCTAGTTTTCATGTTTTCCTATAAATTGTATTCACAGATCTGTAAAACTCATGCCTCTTTTCAATAAATAAAATTCAGATCTGTTCTGTATTCTTGCTTGGAGAGAGCCATCAAATTAGTAAGTAATTTTATTTCTGTGCTTTTTATTCTCTTTTAATTAGTATGTTTTTTCATCCCCTAATGAGCGAGTAATCTCCTCGCTTGTTAGGGTTAGCCTTAGGGAAAGGTTTGAGAGATGAGATCTCTCACCCCTTTCATGCCCCTTCACAAGAATTAGAACTCCATGCATACACGCACAACCGCTCCCTACGGCACCCTACCCCTCGAGGTAACGGTGACACCGTAGTATAAAGGCCCGGTTGCGCGTGTTTTCCATGGAGGTTAGGTTAATTATCAATAAAGGAAGAATAAGAATCTAGAGGAAGAAATATCTTCCCAAAAGATTCTTATCCACTTTATGGATAATTACCGCAACATCTAATAGATCAAAAATAGGGCAATGAAAGCGGTGAGGAAACCTTTAATCTCCAAACTTTCCCTAGACCTAACCCTAGCAAGACTTTAATTTAGATTAATTTAGTTTAGTGATAGATCTAGGTTTTAGATTTAATTAATCCAAACAACATTTGGAATCAACTCGTAAAAACACATTAAGAAAATTACCCATCTCTGTGGATCGACCCGTACTCACCGGCTAGCTGCAAAGCGACGCCGTTTCTGATTGCGGTTAACAAGTATTTTTGGATTAATCAAATGCGCCATTGCCGGGGATGGCGTAAATTTTTTCTGTGTAATTTCGGGTTGATATAAATTTTTATAAAAAAAAATTATAAAAATCTGAAAATAAAATAAAAAAAGAAATAAAAAAATTATCAATTTTGATCTGTTTGAAGGGTGTATTTGTTGAATTTTGCAGGAATAGCGAAGATCCTCGGATCTGGAATTTTACAGAGGGCAAATCAGAAAAGTGAACATCAGAACAGAGGAGAAACATCACAACAGAGCAGTACAAATTTTTTCAGGAGCTGATCCCGTCACCAGACCGCGAAACCGCGGCAAAAGTGGGCCCCAGACCGCGGAACCGCGGCGGTTTAGCCTCCTCTCTGCGCGAAATTTGCTCGGTTTGTCTTCTCCTTCTCCCCTCTGTCAACCACCATATATCTTTTGTGAAAATTTTCTGCAGGATTTCTTTGCGCTAAAAATCTTTCTCCCCCTTCTAAATAACAGATTTTCTGCAGGTTTCTTTGCGCCGCGCTTAAAAAATTGATTGCAAGTGAATTTAATGTTTTGCATAATTTAATTGGACTTTAAGGGGCTAATTGACCAAACTCAGATTGGGTGGGGATTTCATCACCCTTCCCAGGACCCCAGAAAACACCTAAAGCATTTGCATTGACCACGATTAATTAAAAAAAATACTAGACTCAGCCCTAAGGACTTTGAGCTCAATAGGAAAAGGACTAGTATAGGCATCGGCCGTTTATCCTAACCAGACCTTGCGGTGTCTAGGCAAGTGTGTCTAGGCTAGTGGTTATTAATTAGGCCCACTATTGTGGTTCCTTCCCACTTACCTGGCACTTACCTGGCTGCAAGTGTCGGTGAAGAGGCGGTTTGAGGTCCTATTTCTAGCCCTAGTTAAGAGCTGTCTAGCAGACCTAGGCGACCCTAGATCTAGGCCTGATTGTGCATGTGTGGTTGATACATTTGTGTCACGAGTCTTGTTTCAAAACTTCTTTGCAAAACTCTCACATAAAAAAAAGAAGAAAAAAAAATCTTTTCAAAACTTGCAACTTGTCGCTAAGAAAACTTGCAACTCACTTCCACCACTTCCCTCCATTGACGTTATCTTACCCCCACATTCTGTTTTTCTATTTTTATGACTACACTACTCCTTTAGTGTATGTCACTTTGGACTAGGGATACTAACGCCCGATTAGTCCGTGTTTCGTTGGTACCGACCGACGAACCTTTCGACACCGAAGTCGAAATTCCCTCCATTTCCTTACCTCCACCTTCAAATTCTTCTTTCGAAGGTATGTCGGGATTCAACCCCAACGATACCTTACCGACGGGAATGATTCCACCTCCGTTAGGTGCGAATAACCCGAATCTTCCGCCTGTTGTAGCGCCCGCACGAGTTGCGCTCCAGGATCTCTTCTACCCCGTCCGCACTTCTTTACCTACATGTCTTTCACCCCCACCGGCAAATGGGGACAACTTTGAAATAAAACCACATTTCATCAATATGCTGCCAAAATTTCATGGTTTGGAATCAGAAGATGCGTATATTTTTATTAATAAATTCCAAAATGTGTACGCTATGATGAAAACGACCCAATTAAGTGATGACGCTATAAGGCTAAGGGTCATTCCTTTTACCTTATGTGACCTAGCCGAGAAGTGGCTATACAGCACCGCATCACATTCCATTAGAAATTGGGACGAGTTTGTGAGAGCTTTTCTGAAAAAGTTCTATTCTCATCACAAAACTGCTAGAATCCGTAACGAGATTATACAATTTTCACAGCTTCCTTCCGAACCATTTTGGAAGTGCTTCGAGAGATTTAAAGACCTGCTTGTTCAATGCCCTCATCATGGGATCGAAAGTTGGCAACTTTGCCAAACATTATACGAGGGATTGAACTCGGCAACGAAGCAGTTGCTAGAAACCATATGTCAAGGTCATTTTCTTTCCAAGTCTAGCGACGAAGCGTGGCAGTTTCTTGAGGATCTTAGTGAGCAAACAATTCAGTGGGAGAGTATCAAGACCACATCATCTTCTTCTAGTGGTCAATCTAGGGCAGGCATACATCAAGTAGATATGTCGATTGCTATGAAGGCCGAGATGGCCGCACTTATGAAAAAGCTAGAAGCCATTGAGACCAAAATCTCATCGTCTTCTCCTGCCCCTGCTTTACCTCCACGAACTGTTTGTGCTTGTTGTGCGAATCCATCACATCTAACCGAAGAGTGTCCTTATAATGCATCTACTCAAGGACAGGATCAAGTCAATGCTGCATTTCAGCAACGACAAAGAAACGATCCGTACTCTTCGACATACAATCCGGGGTGGAGGAGTCACCCAAATCAACAGTTCCAAGGGAATAACAATTTCCAAAGACCTCCTCCACAACAACAACAAGCACCTTCACAAACTCAAAACCAGCAACCTTTCCAACAACAACCTTATACAAATCAAACGAACAATTTGGTTCAACCAAATGATGATAAGGTTATCTCGCTCGAAAAAAGTCTAGATGCATTTCTCAAGCAATCTACAGAATCCGCAGCAAGATTTGAAAATTATGTTCAGTCTTTGATGCATAACAATGCCTCACACGATCAAAGTATCAAATCTATTGAGGCACAAATTGCACAATTAACTGCTGCGTTGAGCGAGAGAGAAAAGGGAAAGCTTCCATCTCAACCATTGCCAAATCCCGGTCACACACAAAACGCATATCCCAATCACAATGTAAATGCGGTGACCACGTTGAGATCCGGAAGAGTGTTGCAAAATAATGTGGGAACTAGTGATGACATCCCCGCCGGTGGTTCTTCTTCTTCTTCTTCTTTTTCTCCATCGTCATCTTCCCCTTCTTCATTTTCTTCACTTTCTTCTTCACCTTTTTCTTTAGAGCCTATTCTCCACCCTTCACACGACTCTACTTATTCTAGCTCGAACGGACCCATTTCTCACAACATGAACTCATCTACACCGGGATCCGTTCCTACTCCACATTCTACTCCACAGACATTTGACTCAACGAATTTTCAAAATGCTCCATTCCCAAACAGGTTGAGTCCTAATAAACCAACTGCACAAGTGGAGAAGATTGTGGAGATATTTAAGCAGGTTAGCATAAATATACCTCTTTTGGATGCAATCCAACAAGTCCCTTCATACGCGAAAATCTTAAAGGGCTTATGCACCTCGAAGAGAAAGGCATCTCAAGTACCCAAGAAAGTGCTAGTGGCTAGTGCAGTGAGCAATGCTATTAACCACCATCAAACCTTACCTCAAAAACGAAAGGACCCCGGCTGTCCTACGATTTCAATCACAATTGGGGATAAGAAAATTAATCGAGCACTTTTAGATCTTGGGTCTAGTGTTAACCTGATTCCCTACTCCGTGTATGAACAATTAGGGGTTGGAGAGTTGAAACCCACTCGTTGTACTCTCCAAATGGCTGATCGATCAATCACCCATCCAAGGGGTCAGCTAGAGGATGTGTTGATCAAAGTTGGGGAGTTCATATTCCCCGTTGATTTTATTGTTATGGATACACAACCTGTTGCTAACCCACGGAACCAAATTCCGGTGATCCTCGGTCGACCATTTTTGGCCACTTCCAATGCTGTAATAAACTGTCGCAATGGCTCCATGACTCTATCCTTTGGGAAGATGTCTAGTGAGTTCAATATTTATAAGATGGGAAGTCTGCCCCCCGTGCCTAAAACTAGTACACGAGAAGTTTGCTCTATTCACGAAATCACGCAGGAGGACTGCGAGCTTGAAAGATTCTTGTTTGATGAAAACAGTTTTGACGCCACTAGTGCGTCCCTCCTTGAGCCTACCACTGTTGACATAACCGATATGGATTATGAATGTTTCACTTTTTCGGATGATGACGACTCACAGCCCGAATATGAGTCTTTTGAATTTTTGGATGAGTTAGTTGAACCATCCGAATCGGTTGTTTGCAGTGATTTCGAACCTGTGTTGGAGTCCTTTGAGTTCGAGGTAGATTCTGCAATGATTCTTTCGCCTCCGAAACTCGAACTCATGTCCTTACCGCCTCACCTTAAATATGCTTACATAGGTGAGAATGAGACTTTTCCCATTATAATGTCAGCCTCTCTAGCCTTCGAGCAAGAGAACGCTATTTTAAAAGTCTTACAAGATAGGCGACAAGTTTTCGGTTGGACTATGGCGGACATCGAGGAGATCGGTTCCCTTATAATTGAATATCATATAAAATTGATGGATGATGCCAAGTCAATAGAGGACCCACAGGAACATTTTAGGGGTATTGTGGTTAGTCAACTTCCTCCTTCAGAAGTTGAACCACCCCCATTTCTTTTAAGAAGATACGAGAATGCCAACATTCCACTGATTGCTGATCATTCCCGTTTTGATGCATCACCACCTCATGTATATTCGCTTCCACACCTTCCATACCATCACTTCTATCTTCCCCAATTCTTTTTGGACCGCCACAACTTATTCTTCCACCAACCAATACTCTTTACTGATAAATTTTTTAACTGGTTGGTGTTAACGTTTGGTCTATGCAAGGTTTGGCAGTAATGTCTAACATAGTTTAAATGAAGTTTAGGGGAGGGCCTTTCTGTATATATTTTTTGTTTTTCTTAACAATAAAAAAAATTATAAATAAATAAACAGGGAAGTGCCGGTATTTTGACCCTCTTGGTTTAGCATAACAGTGAGGACACTGTCAAGTTCAAGTTTGGGGGTATGCTCGGTACGTCTTCTTCCTTCGCGTTCATTTGTACATATTTTTTGCATTTGCATATTTATTTGAAAATCCCATAAAAATTGAAAATTTTCAAAAATTATAAAAATTATTGTATTCAATGTTGGCTTTATTTGATTTGAGTTTGACAAATAGGTTAACTGGCTAGGAACAACTAGATCTTAGACTTAGCAAATTAAAAACCCTAAAGATAACTTTCCTTAAAGTTTAACGGTAGAAAGTATATGCCTTTGTAGTTTATTTAGAAATAGGCAAATTTTGGGTTCACTTCTTGGGCTAAGTCAAAATAAGGGAAGAGTATTGATGTTTTTATTAGGTATAAGTTTGAAAAATAGTTCCTAGCTTAAGTCTAGATTCTGAAAACGTATACCCTACAATTTGCACAATCACGCACCTTGAAACTTGGAATAGTAGAAGAGACCTTGAAATGCTCTTGTCTAAAGTCCTAGTACAATGAAAATAAAGAAGAAGAAAAAAAAGAGAATAAAGAATAAAAAAATGGACACTGGTTTTTGTGATTACTTAAGGCTGCAAAAATAGAAAAATATTTAGCGAGGGTTCATCACCTAGTGCCTTAGACCAACTGGTTTAGGAGTCACTGCTAAAGCCTTGGGTGTTGCAAGACTAGGAAGTACGTTTTAAAGTGAAAACGCATCTTGTAATCGGTTGTTGGTACCTTAAGAAGTATTAACAGTCGCATGAAGGATGTGTGAGCAAAATTCACCAACTAATTAGTACTTTGGACAACGGACAAGGGTATGATTGCTTGATTTGAATTTCCAAGTGTAGGGGTGATTTATACACACACGTAGGGGTATGTGATTGGAATTTAGATAAGAGAGAGGAATGAAAGATAGAACTTGTATCTTTAATAGAGTTGATAGAAATTCCTAAGTAGAGATGAAACCCTAGAAGGAAGACTTAAGAGATGCCGAAAGTGAGTAGGTCTACACAACATATATAATCTTAAGTTAGATGATAAGGAAGTGTGAAGAATATGGGTGGACAATTTACGAGCCAACGATAATAGAATTCCTTGTTAGAAACCCTAATTGGAGAATTAAAGTCGAAAAGCCGAATTGATAGGATTTTGTGGGTAGTATCCGCTGAAAACCCTCAGGAGACAACACTCCTCCTACTAGGGACACCTAGAGGTTTAACGGCTTGTTGCACGTACTCAGTGCAATCGCGTTTCCCTGCGAAAGTGCGGATAGGATTTTTAGTGAATAAAAAAAATAAGTTTGCTCGAGGACGAGCAAAAGATAAGTTTGGGGGTATTTGTTCAGACCATAATAATGCATTTTTCATTCCCCTATTCTTATCCGTTTTATAGATAAACAGGTACTCTTGACGCACGTTTGTTGCATATTACAGGATACAGGCTTTTGGAGCAAATACAGTGAAAAAGACGAAAGTTGATACAGAAAAGGGACTTTTGACCAACAAGCAGACGGATCTTACTCAAGCCGAGACGAAGAACAGTGCAAGGTCCAAAAAGACGAAAGTGAAACGGTCAAAAGATCCTTACAAGTTTTTCACTGAAGATCTGGAGAAGACTAAGAAGCCCAACAGAGAAAAGAAGTATAAAAATAGGAAGCCCAAGAAGTCCTGAACCAAGCCCAGAAGTTGGGTGAGCTAATCTCACCAAAGCGCCGCGGAACCGCCGCCCAAGCGCCCTATTGCCGCGGTTCCGCGGCCGTCTAATGCCCGTGTCGGCGCAGATTTCTTCTGTCGGTGCGTCAGTGCGGGTGTTGGGATTTTCCGTGGGCAAATCTGTAATTGCACATGTGCGAGAGTCTGTAACCCTAGTTTTCATGTTTTCCTATAAATTGTAATCACAGATCTGTAAAACTCATGCCTCTTTTCAATAAATAAAATTCAGATCTGTTCTGTATTCTTGCTTGGAGGGAGCCATCAAATTAGTAAGTAATTTTATTTCTGTGCTTTTTATTCTCTTTTAATTAGTATGTTTTTTCATCCCCTAATAAGCGAGTAATCTCCTCGCTTGTTAGGGTTAGCCTTAGGGAAAGGTTTGAGAGATGAGATCTCTCACCCCTTTCATGCCTCTTCACAAGAATTAGAACTCCATGTATACACGCACAACCGCTCCCTACAGCACCCTACCCCTCGAGGTAACGGTGACACCGTAGTATAAAGGCCCGGTTGCGCGTGTTTTCCATGGAGGTTAGGTTAATTATCAATAAAAGAAGAATAAGAATCTAGAAGAAGAAATATCTTTCCAAAAGATTCTTATCCACTTTATGGATAATTACCGCAACATCTAATAGATCAAAAATAGGGCAATGAAAGCGGTGAGGAAACCTTTAATCTCCAAACTTCCCCTAGACCTAACCCTAGCAAGACTTTAATTTAGCTTAATTTAGTTTAGTGATAGATCTAGGTTTTAGATTTAATCAATCCAAACAACATTTGGAATCAACTCGTAAAAACACATTAAGAAAATTACCCATCTCTATGGATCGACCCGTACTCACTGGCTAGCTGCAAAGCGACGCCGTTTCTGATTGCGGTTAACAAGTATTTTTGGATTAATCACCTGGCCCTTCACTGCCTTGAGAGGCCAATAAGTTATCGAGAACTCCATCAAGAGCAAGGCCCATTTAGCGAGTCGTCCTGTTAGTATGGCCTTTGACATCAAATATTTGAGAGGATCCACCTTCGATATGAGGCGGACTTCATGCGGCAATGCATAGTGCCTGAGCTTCGTTATCGCGAAGATCAACGCTAGGCAGTTTTTTTCGATGGGAGAATAGTTGTTTTCTGCCCCCAGGAGAACTCGGCTCAGATAATAAAGGACTCTCTCCTTCTCTTGGTCGTTTTCTTGTGCCCATAACGCGCCTAGAGAACCTTCGAGGGCTGTTGTGTACAGAACGAGAGGTTTTCCTTTAACGGGAGCGGCTAGCACCAGCGGATTCTGCAGGTACTGCTTGATTTCGTCCAGCGTGCTTTGGCATTTGCGATTCCAGACGAAAGGGGTTCCCTGACTGTAAGGACGGCACTTGCCTGAGAGATTGGCTATAAATCGCCGGATATACGCGAGCTTCCCTTGGAGAGACCGCAATTGCTTGAGAGTCCTTGGCGGGGGCATTTCCATGATCGCCTTGATCTTTGACGGATCTATCTCGATGCCTCGATGTCGGACGATGAATCCTAGGAACTTGCTCGAGGAAACTCCAAACGCGCATTTGAGAGGGTTCATCTTCAAGTTTTATTGCCGAAGGCGTTGAAATATGATCTTCAGATGCTCTAGATGTTCCTCGTATGATTTGCTTTTCACCATGAGGTCGTCGATATAACATTCGACGATTTCATGTATGAGGTCTTCGAAAATCTTTGTCATGGCCCTCTGATAGGTGGTACCGGCGTTCTTTAGACCGAAGGGCATCACCTTGTAGCAGAATATGCCCAAAGGGGTCCGGAAAGCAGTGTGCTTCTGGTCCTCGGGATGCATCTTTATCTGATTGTATCCTGACGATCCGTCCATGAAGAAGAAGACTTCGTGAGTGGATGTATTATCTATCATCAGCTCAGTGACTGGTACTGGGAAGTCATCCTTCGGGCAGGCTTTATTGAGATCCCGAAAGTCCACACATATGCGCACCGTTCCATTTTTCTTCATCACCGGGACGATGTTAGCGATCCAGTCAGGATACTGAACCTCTTGGATGAAGCCAGAGACGATTAGCTTTTTGACCTCGGCATTGATGCTCATCTCAAGCTCGAGCCGCATTCTTCTCGGTGCTTGTTTGATTGGCTTGGCGTCCGGGGATATTGCCAATTTATGGACAGCAATCTCTGGATCTAGTCCTGGCATCTCGGAATAGTTCCATGCGAAGCAATCTTTATGCTGCATGAGCACGTCTTTTAGCATAGCCACCCTTTCTTCAGACAACAGTTCGCTGACGAATGTCGGTCGCGGGTCACTTGTCGTCCCTAAATCAATTTTCTTGAGGTTATCTGCAGTAGTATCTATTCCATCTTCCAGCTCTTTCGGCGCCGGTGGAACTCTGAGATCACCTCATCATCATTATTTTCGAAGCACCAGGGGAAGTCATCCATATTCTCGTGGCTCTCCTTTTGATTGCGTTATCATATTGTTGGGTTCCTAGGCACTCTTGTGAAGGTTCATAAGGCATCAAACATGCCCGGATTAAAATTTAGACGTGCCGAACAACCCAAAGCCGGGATCTTTGCTAGATTATTAGGGTTTAACATGCAAGATGATAACTTTTATCTAAGTGTGAGGGATTACAACCTTTGTAGTCCGCTCCTTCACTTCACAAGCTCCGAGTAGAAGTCCCTTTGCCGCGATCCACGATCTCCCGGACTCATGAGAGGCTCCGCGACTCGAACGATCCATGCTAGCTCGAAGTATTCCAAATCTCCGATGATCTACCTTGAAGTTGCTACGACTCAAGCTTTCTCACTCTAAAGAGATGAACACACTAATCTCATGGGCTAGATGAGATGAGGATGAGAGAGTAGTAATTTTTGCTTTCCTTTTATATCATTTTCTCATATTTATTCATCACTTAAGGATTTTCAAGCAAGCTTTTCAAGAGAGAAGAAGATGATAATGGAAAAACAATAATCATATTAATCCTTTTGTGATGAATAGAATATAAACCATATGATTGAATTGTAAACCATGGTCAAGGATGAGTGGTCAAGATTTTGTAGAGAAATAACTAGAGTTAGGGTTTGGTTAGGTTTAGAAATGTGTCATCCAAAAATATCTTTACAATGACAAAAGAAATAGCTTCTAGAAGGTGCATGAAGCAACTAACCCTAATCAAACCCTAACCTCAATTAATCATCCTTAAACATGTTTAACAATTAATCATATCATGTCACAATAATATATATCACATATATATTATATATTTGCAACAAAAGAAAATAATACAATTAACATATATCGCATATATATCAATGTATCATCCAGTGAGAAAATGAAATAATAAAGCGAGCCAATATTAGATAATGTAATACAATATATCATATATATTATTATACATTAAATCATCGAATCAACACTTGAATCGATGATCCTGCTATATCGAATATTACCGACCAATATATCATGTACCGATTCATCGAATCAACACTTGATCCGATGTCCCGGTTCATATCTAAATATCGCGAGAATATAATACGGTATCCCATATCGCATTATTCTCGGTCCTGCACATATCACATATGTGCCTCTACTCCGTTTCACCTGAGCCAAGAAACCTCTGTGTAGGACTCTAAAGAATCGTCAATACGCCGGTAGCAGGTGATGATCATATCAAACACCCACAAGCTGCAAGCGGTCAGCTAAACGTAACAGCCACCCAGGTAATGAGCGATCAGAAGATCAACAAGCTAGCCTGTGCGTTCTCCTGTGAATCCGACCAGTAACACTCCCGTACAGTCCGATCTGTTCGTCTGATATGTCGCATATCAAGTCTAGGGGTGGTATACGTCAGACCCCAGTAACCGATAAGTCGTGTCGATGTATGGCTCATAACGGGTCGAGAAACTACTAGTAACACTTACCAGTAAATCTCTATATCAGCCCTGGCCAGGGACTTCCAGTTATAGCCAATCGAACACAGCACAACATCAACTCCCTATACCGGGAGAGACGAATCCCCACCTATCGCTCATTGCCTCCTTGTGATTCGGGACTGTACCCAAAAGCCACCATTTTGCACGCCCTCTTGGACGTGGTAAGGTGGAAATCAAAGCACGGTGGGAATCACACAAGACTCTATGACGATCTCAGGTCTACAGACTACCCTGTACCAGTGTCACCGGAGAACTGCCATCTGACGTGTGGTATATCACCATCTGGGAGTTCTCGGTGAGTCCGTCCAGTGTACCCAGTCTCCACTGAGCACCCGTACACCATCTCTGATGTCTAACACCGATGTATATGGGATCATTCATCGCCTATCATATGGGTCAAGATGCGTATACGCTAGTCTACTCTGGTGTATCGATGCCCTGTCTCGATATACCCTCGACTAGGAACAATTATAGGATGTACTCATCGACTACCGCGGCCCCACTAGTATGATCTCATCATAGTCCCAGTAGTCGAGTACAGATCCTAAGGGCTTTATCAACATGTGAGAGTAAAACAGTAAACCAATACAAGTCAACATGTTTAGATAAAGTGAAACCAAATAGCATACTATCATGACGAGCAAGAAAGTCCTCTCTGTATATATCTAAGCATCCATCATAATATACATCATATGTACAACAATGGCCTCTAGGGCATATACATAACTAACAATCTCCCACTTGCACTAAGGCCAGCTGCTGTAGTATCGCATACCTAGCATCCCGAATAATCTCTCAAACTGTATCTGGGGAATAGCCTTCATGAATGGATCCGCAGTGTTGTCCTTCGTATCTACTCTCCTGACCTCGATCTCCCGGCGAACAACTATCTCCCTGATCAGGTGATACCACCTCAGAATATGTCTGGATTTTTTATGGGACCTGGGTTCCTTGGCTAACGCCACAGCTCCATTGTTATCGCAATACAGAGGTATTGGATGCTCAATGGATGGAACCACACCAAGTTCACTAATGAACTTCTTGATCCAGACAGCCTCTTTGGCAGCATCGTTGGCAGCTATGTATTCAGCCTCCATCGTCGAGTCTGCAACGGTATCCTGTTTGGAACTCTTCCAACATACCGCCCCTCCATTGAGGGTAAAGACAAAACCCGAATGCGACTTAGAGTCGTCCTTATCACTTTGGAAGCTGGAATCGGTAAAGGACTCCACCTGGAGTTCTCCATTACCATACACCAAGAACATCTCCTTAGTCCTTCGCAAGTACTTGAGAATGTTCTTCACAGCTGTCCAGTGACTCTCTCCAGGATCTGCTTGATACCGACTCACTACACTTAGTGAGTATGCTACATCGGGTCTGGTACACAGCATCGCATACATGATAGAGCCTACTGCCGAAGCATACGGTATCCCTTGCATGCGAGCTCTCTCCAAATCAGTCTTGGGAGACATCTCTTTGGAGAGAGTGAGTCCAGAGATCGTGGGTTGGTTCCCACGCTTGGATTCTTCCATACTAAACCTCTTTAGTATGGTGTCAATGTATCTGGATTGGGACAATCCCAATATCCGTTTAGATCTATCTCTATAGATCATGATTCCCAATATGCAGGAGGCATCACCTAGATCTTTCATTGAGAATCTCTGTGATAAGAAGAGCTTGACTGATTGCAGCATTGGAATATCATTTCCTATCAAGAGTATGTCATCCACGTACAATACGAGGAAGACAACCTTACCCTCTGCTTCCTTCTTATAGATACAAGGTTCATCTATATTTTTGATGAAGTTAAACTCTTTGACTACAACATCAAAACAGATGTTCCAACTCCGCGATGCTTGCTTTAACCCATAAATGGATTTAAGCAGCTTGCACACCTTTCCGCTGCTCCCACTATCTACGAAGCCCTCTGGCTGAGTCATGTACACGCACTCTTCTAAATCACCGTTTAGAAAGGCGGTCTTAACATCCATTTGCCAGATTTCGTAGTCATGGTATGCAGCAATGGCAAGTAAGATCCGGATGGACTTAAGCATAGCTACTGGAGAAAAGGTTTCGTCATAATCCACACCTGGACGTTGACGAAAACCCTTTGCTACAAGTCTATCTTTGAAAGTCTCAACTTTTCCATCTACACCAAATTTCTTTTTTAAAAATCCACTTGCTCCCAATGGGTTTTACCCCTTCAGGAGCATTTTCTAAAATCCATACTTTATTGGTGTATATGGATTCCATCTCAGATCGCATTGCATCCAACCATTTCACAGAGTCACCACTCGTGATGGCCTGCTCGAAACTAGTGGGTTCATCATCATCCATGATGCAATCCTCGCTTCCACCATCAATGAGAAAACCGTAGTATCTCTCAGGTGGACGAGAAACCCTACTAGATCGGCGGAGAGGCTGGGGTTCATCGGGTACTATTGAATCTTCTGGTTCCATCAAATCATCAGTTACGGTTTGTGGTGCTGGAACCTCTTCCAGTTCTACCTCTCTGCCACTAATTTCTTTTGCAAGAAATTCCCTTTCCAGAAAGGTGGCATGTTGAGCAACAAACACTTTTTGTTCCTCAGCGTGGTAGAAAAAATATCCTTGAGAATTCTTTGGATATCCCACAAATTTGCAAAGAACTGATCGTGCCTCGAGTTTTTCTGGATTTTGTCTTTTGACATAGGCCGGACAACCCCATATCTTAACTCGTTTAAAATATGGTCTCTTCCCACTCCATATCTCATATGGTGTGGTAGGTACAGATTTAGACGGAACTAGATTCAATATGTATATGGCTGTCTCAAGCGCATACCCCCAGAAGGAAATAGATAACTCAGCATCGCTCATCATAGATCGCACCATATCTAATAGGGTCCGATTCCTTCGTTCCGATACACCGTTGTGCTGTGGTGTATAAGGAGGAGTAAGCTGAGAGAGAATCCCATTCTCTTTTAGATAATCTAGGAACTCACCGCTTAAGTATTCACCTCTTCGATCAGATCGAAGAATCTTAATACTTTTGCCCGTTTGGTTCTCTACTTCGTGCTTATATTCTCTGAATTTCTCAAAAGCTTCAGACTTGTGTTTCATCAGAAACACATGTCCGTATCTAAAGAGATCGTCAGTGAATGTAATGAAGTAGGAAGAACCGTTCCTGGCATGCGTAGACATGGGACCGCATGCATCACTATGTATTAGTCCTAAGAGTTCAGTAACTCTTTCTCCGTGTCCACTAAACGGAGCTTTGGTCATTTTTCCTTTGAGACATGAATGGCAAGTATCATAAGATGATAATTCGAACGGATTCAAATAACCATCTTTATGTAACTTACTAGTCGTGTCGCATTGATATGACCAAGTCTACAATGCCACAAGTAGGATTCGTTCACATCTGAACTTTTCCTCTTGTGTGTGTTTTGTATATTCAGGACTGTATTCTGATTTAGAATGAATATGCCATTATGTAACGAGCCTGATGCAATCAACTTTTGATCTAGGAATATGTTCATAACATTATCCTCTACTACAAAATTATATCCTTCTTTACTTAATAAAGAAACTGATATAATGTTGCACATCATGTTCGGTATATAATAACACTCATTCAGAATCAGTGTATTACGACTTGGTAATACAAGGTGATATTCGCCAACAGCTTTGGCTACAATACTTGCACCGTTCCCTACTTGAACGGAATGATCACCTTTTCCTAGTTCTCTACCTTTTCGTAGCCCATGTAACAATTTACATATGTGGGATCCTGATCCGGTATCTAATACCCAGGACGTAGGGTGAACTGAGAAACAGTTCTCAATAACTAACACTCCCGAAGAAAATGCATCAACATGCATGTTCTTTTGGGCGGCGCGAGAACCCAGATATTCTCCTGTTTCCTGTTCAGTCTTATAACTCTTATAAGAAAGAACGGGTCCTACGTTCCCTTGCTCAGTACAATAATCGGGTTTAGTCAATACATCAATATTATTATCTTGATTATGGCCTGACATGGTCACTACCTGGAGAGAGAGAGAAGAAAACACTTTAGCGTATGCTCTTGCAAGATTAGATTGGTTATTATCTTATCTAATCAGGATGTCTCCCACTGTTTTTATCAGATCTACCTTAAAACCCTAAAAGGTAAGATTAGCCGGGATTAATTACACCCTACAATTTCGTCAATCTTTCAGCCAGATCAGTGTCGGTACTTTAAGGGAGGTTCCCCGTGCTTTCGCACGGACCTAATTAAAGCAAACCTCGTTTTCCCAGAGGCGTAACCTCGTTAACGCTTTTCTAGACACCTACTTGATCGGCTAATTGTCCTGTGTAAAACTCTCCCAGGAGTAACACTTACTCGCAGTGGGTATCGGGATCCAACTATCTCATAGGAGGTATGCAATCTCATTGCAAATTTCAATGCTTGAAATTCCCGATAATATTTTGCCCCTAGCGATCTATGACCTTGACTAAGTCAACAAACCATAAATGGCAAGTCAAGTTCAACCCGTACATTTCTTGATTGAATTAAACCCACCCGTACGACCCTTGACTGAGTCAACAAGGCCGTGCGAATACCCTAATCCAATCACATCTCATGTTTTTAGCAGATAAACACTACTTAGCTACCGTACACTACGCCTTGACTAAGTCAACAAACATAGCACGAATACTAAATAATATCTATCTGAAATGACGGAGGGCTACGCAGATTTTTTCAGAAAAACCATGAGCGTAATGAACTTGATATCGTCGTAGAATCGAGTGGTTTTTGAAAAGGAGTGTTTTTTAGGCTTTTCTTAGTTTCGCTAAAGGGGTCACTCCCGGTGAAGGGATCGTCGGCCCTTTCCTCATCGAATAAGGTGCAGGATATATCATATATACCACTGTGCAAAGCAAAACACTAAAAGCAATCAAAAGACAAACCGAGTTATGTAGCATCTGCCAGTTTTGCTAAAGGAGTCACTCCCGGTGAAGGGATCTCGGTCCTTTCCTCATCGAATAAGGTGCAGGATATATCATATATATCACTGTGCAAAGCAAAACTGTAGCTACCCTTTTTATAAAGTTTTGATTCTACAACATCTTTAGGTTTCTTTTCTTTTATTAATCTCATTAATAAAAATCCCATCAGCTTATGCTTCCTAAGCATCACAGAAGAAACGAAAGCAGTAATATTTATATATCAGCATATATATATAGTATAAGCATTCGTCTCAGGCAGTAATATGATCTTATCACAGAACATTGCAGCAGAAGAACATATATGAAATATTGGATATACTAGAACGTCCGTGTTTTTAATACGAGCCTGTATAAAACACGGATTCCACGGTCGCGACGAATAGCCAAACCCACATCCCAAGACCCCTACGAGAGCGGCAAGTAACACTGCCAATTCTAGGGTTAGGAGACCCGGTCTCGACTCCTCGAGATGGCATCCCACTGGACCCTAGAACCCGGTTACTTGTGCTCCCCTCCTTGGGTCTACCTAATGCGGAAAAGTAAATAATATACACTGGTGACATCAACCGCAACCTGGAAGTGCCCCAAATAAAAGAATATTACATTACAAATTAATTTTACATGAATGAAAATAAAAACCCTCATATCACAAAAAAACCCCGGCTATTCAGAACGCGATGATCCAATATAACATATCACAGCAACACATAATATCTCATATCATCAACGTAAGTAAATATGCGCATCCCAATTGTCGTTGACATATAGCAACGAAACCGGCGATATCACATATTACACTTACGGTCACAGAAAAGAAAGTGTAAAACTACAATATTTGGAATCCACAATCACTTTAGACATCGTAAATCCGAAATATCACATACTCCGCATTTCATGCCTAACTCTATGAATTCCACATATTGTATCACATTCCAAATAAATAGACAGTATTAAACTTTCCGAACAGATAATCAAATACCCAAAATTTCCCAAAGTGCTCAACTCTTGAGCGGAGTTCAAATAATCCCAGAATATGTCACAGTACCGGTGATCCAGCCGTAGAAGGGTCAAGCCAACGCCTCACATGTGGCACGCCGTACTGCCCCAAACCCGAATGTTCAAAAGGCAGTTCAAGACGGTCACATAATCGAGTTAAGGTTTGTTGTCTTCTAGAGGGTCCACCGCTTAACTTGTACAATTTTTCTGAAAGATTTAAACCCAATAAAAATTCAACACTTGAAAGTTCGCCGTACCGGGAAATAGTAAGTTAATGATATCCGTTCAAATAATTTAACAGTTTCTAAATATCCGGAAAGAAATACGAACTTAAATATTCCGATCGAATCTACTATTACAAAATAAACCCCAGATTTAAACAATACTGGAATCACTGTTAAAAATATCCAGAAGCATCAACAAGTACCTACGGACATTACCATAAAAGCCACGTGTCATGAATGCACTGTTCCGCGGCGGAACCGCCGCTCAAGGCATGCTTGCGCCGCGGTTCCGCCGCCGTTTAGTCGAATTGGGGGCTCGGGTTTCATGGTAATTCTTAGAATTCCCTGCTGATTTTTTTACATATTTTTAATTCAGAAAAATCCCATAATTTAAAAAATTTCCAGAGAGGGGTCTTTTTGTGTCGTTTCGGGTTCGATCGGAGTTTTAACTTCGTAAACACATCGCCTAATGCTCTAGCTAGGCTCTGATACCACTGTTGGGTTCCTAGGCACTCTTGTGAAGGTTCATAAGGCATCAAACATGCCCGGATTAAAATTTAGACGTGCCGAACAACCCAAAGCCGGGATCTTTGCTAGATTATTAGGGTTTAACATGCAAGATGATAACTTTTATCTAAGTGTGAGGGATTACAACCTTTGTAGTCCGCTCCTTCACTTCACAAGCTCCGAGTAGAAGTCCCTTTGCCGCGATCCACGATCTCCCGGACTCATGAGAGGCTCCGCGACTCGAACGATCCATGCTAGCTCGAAGTATTCCAAATCTCCGATGATC
This sequence comes from Agapanthus africanus, assembly GCA_030015575.1. Taxonomy (NCBI): domain Eukaryota; kingdom Viridiplantae; phylum Streptophyta; class Magnoliopsida; order Asparagales; family Amaryllidaceae; genus Agapanthus; species Agapanthus africanus. The sequence goes on along the minus strand of JASDDO010000031.1, from coordinate 447,626,861 downwards.
TACCTTGAAGTTGCTACGACTCAAGCTTTCTCACTCTAAAGAGATGAACACACTAATCTCATGGGCTAGATGAGATGAGGATGAGAGAGTAGTAATTTTTGCTTTCCTTTTATATCATTTTCTCATATTTATTCATCACTTAAGGATTTTCAAGCAAGCTTTTCAAGAGAGAAGAAGATGATAATGGAAAAACAATAATCATATTAATCCTTTTGTGATGAATAGAATATAAACCATATGATTGAATTGTAAACCATGGTCAAGGATGAGTGGTCAAGATTTTGTAGAGAAATAACTAGAGTTAGGGTTTGGTTAGGTTTAGAAATGTGTCATCCAAAAATATCTTTACAATGACAAAAGAAATAGCTTCTAGAAGGTGCATGAAGCAACTAACCCTAATCAAACCCTAACCTCAATTAATCATCCTTAAACATGTTTAACAATTAATCATATCATGTCACAATAATATATATCACATATATATTATATATTTGCAACAAAAGAAAATAATACAATTAACATATATCGCATATATATCAATGTATCATCCAGTGAGAAAATGAAATAATAAAGCGAGCCAATATTAGATAATGTAATACAATATATCATATATATTATTATACATTAAATCATCGAATCAACACTTGAATCGATGATCCTGCTATATCGAATATTACCGACCAATATATCATGTACCGATTCATCGAATCAACACTTGATCCGATGTCCCGGTTCATATCTAAATATCGCGAGAATATAATACGGTATCCCATATCGCATTATTCTCGGTCCTGCACATATCACATATGTGCCTCTACTCCGTTTCGCCTGAGCCAAGAAACCTCTGTGTAGGACTCTAAAGAATCGTCAATACGCCGGTAGCAGGTGATGATCATATCAAACACCCACAAGCTGCAAGCGGTCAGCTAAACGTAACAGCCACCCAGGTATTGAGCGATCAGAAGATCAACAAGCTAGCCTGTGCGTTCTCCTGTGAATCCGACCAGTAACACTCCCGTACAGTCCGGTCTGTTCGTCTGATATGTCGCATATCAAGTCTAGGGGTGGTATACGTCAGACCCCAGTAACCGATAAGTCATGTCGATGTATGGCTCATAACGGGTCGAGAAACTACTAGTAACACTTACCAGTAAATCTCTATATCAGCCCTGGCCAGGGACTTCCAGTTATAGCCAATCGAACACAGCACAACATCAACTCCCTATACCGGGAGAGACGAATCCCCACCTATCGCTCATTGCCTCCTTGTGATTCGGGACTGTACCCAAAAGCCACCGTTTTGCACGCCCTCTTGGACGTGGTAAGGTGGAAATCAAAGCACGGTGGGAATCACACAAGACTCTATGACGATCTCAGGTCTACAGACTACCCTGTACCAGTGTCACCGGAGAACTGCCATCTGACGTGTGGTATATCACCATCTGGGAGTTCTCGACGAGTCCGTCCAGTGTACCCAGTCTCCACTGAGCACCCGTACACCATCTCTGATGTCTAACACCGATGGATATGAGATCATCCATCGCCCATCATATGGGTCAAGATGCGTATACGCTAGTCTACTCTGGTGTATCGATGCCCTGTCTCGATATACCCTCGACTAGAAACAATTATAGGATGTACTCATCGACTACCGCGGCCCCACTAGTATGATCTCATCATAGTCCCAGTAGTCGAGTACAGATCCTAAGGGCTTTATCAACATGTGAGAGTAAAACAGTAAACCAATACAAGTCAACATGTTTAGATAAAGTGAAACCAAATAGCATACTATCATTACGAGCAAGAAAGTCCTCTCTGTATATATCTAAGCATCCATCATAATATACATCATATGTACAACAATGGCCTCTAGGGCATATACATAACTAACACATATGACAGGTACGAGCTCGCTTCCAAGACCGATGTTGATCTGGTTCTACTCTCACTGTATGCGTGGCTTTCGGTTCATGCTTCTATGGTGGATGTTCGAAACCCACGGTGACGTGCTTTTTGGAAAGTAAGGTCAATATCGTATATGTCGGTTTTTGTCGGAAAATAATGCACGACGTGAGTATCGAGTTTTAAAAATACCGCAAGTGCACGGTGTGTTGAAGCAAGCCGGCAAGCACGGGTCGAACCACAAGGAGTGGATATCACGACATCAAATTGAGCTACGGATCAAAGGTTTGAAGATGGTGTTTTGTCACGTTTAGTGTACTGCCTAAAAAGGAACAAGGTGTAATGAGACGAAAACTTGGGCTGAGGTTCAGTAGGAATGATATATGACTTTTACTCCCAACTCTTCATTTTGATTCAAGATTCATTCTTTTGGTTTCCATTTGAGTATCGAAAGTATGCCGTATTTATCTGAAACGTGTCTCGGGATGAAATACGATATCAAGGGTAGAGAAACAGAAACTAACAAGAATGCGGTTTATAATGGAATGTATATAGAATTAGTTAAGTGAAGTAGCAAGTATAGACTATATGCAAGAGTGCTATATACCCTATCTAGCTAATTTCAACAAGTAACTTAATTCCGTATTCATGCCGTCTTCAAGTCATAACATAGCAACAATAAAATGTGACGAAAGGATAGGATATATGTTAAAGATTGATTTGCAATCATTCAAAACAATATACCCTATCAATCAAAACATAATAAATTTGCGATGTTAAGAAGAGAAGTGAAAAGATGCAAGAATCAAAAAGGAAAGAGTTGGAGGTTCAGTCATTCCACATCCTACCTCCCCGTAGCCCAAGAGCAACTACTCACACATCATTATATGAATATCACACTGCATAATCATAAGAATTGACAAAATAGCAAAAGTTACAGGAATCAAACTTGAATATGTATTGCAACGGATCAAAAATACATGAAATGAGTTCAACTACCAAAATCTAATCTTGCAAGCTCAAAAATAGAAGTTGCAAGACTAGAGAAAGGCAAAGAACTCAACTAAATTCCAAGAACAAGAATTTTAACAAAGGGGAGCGAATATATCACAAATGTAAGAATTTCTTCTCTCAAAATTACATATGAAACTTAGTATTCTCTCTTGGTTCTGCTCTGGGCTATTTATAGGGCTAATTCTGAGATTTTAGCACTATGGTACAATTCTATACCCTTTTACAGAAAACACCACAAATTTTCACAGCATTCTGACACGTGGCAGCCGCGCATGCGCGGCCAAAGCAGGGGTTTGGCCGCGCATGCGCGGCAGGTTGGTGGCCAAACTTCGACTGCTTCTTTTCTCTGGTCTTCTGTGCTTTTTTCCTGATGTTTGAAAACTTTACACTGCAATAATTCATCCAGAGGATCTCCAGATTTCTGGTCCAAGATTGCTCCATTTTTTTCTCTTTTGACTTTCACCTATTTTGACTTCAATTTTTCCTTTAGTCCAAAATGACGACTCTTTTCGTCCCCTCTTCTGAACTGGTACGGGACGGATGCTGGAACCCGGCTTTTATCTGTTTGTGACAGATGTTCTGGATTTCGCCGTAAATGTGGTGATTTTGTCGGATTTGTGCTCTTTTGGACTGGAAACCTGTAATCTGTAACATGCAGCAAATACGGATAAAAAGCACCTACCTGTATGCAATGTGATTAAGAATGGGCGGTACAAATATACAAAAATATGTGATGAACAAATACCCCCAAACTTATCTTTTGCTCGTCCCGAGCAAAACCAATTATTCATAAAAATAAAATGATAACCGCACTTTCGCAGGGAACGCGATTGCACTGAGCGCGTGCAACAAGCCGTTAAAACCTCTAAGTGTCCCTAGTAGGAGGAGTGTTGTCTCCTGAGGATTTTCAGCGGATTACACCCACAAAATCCCGTCAAATTAGTGTCATAAGTTAACATCGATTTTACTCCTACAGTTTAGTATTTACGTTAGAAACTCTATCATCCTAAGTTAGAAATATCCAACCCTTATTTTTCACACCTCCTATCTATTTAACCTTGGATCTCCTGAGTTTTCCTTCTAAAGCGCGGCCTTAAATCAGGGATTTTTATCAACTTTACAGAAAACACAAGTCTTATTCTTTATTTCTATCTTTTATCCAAATATCGATTGTATACCCCTATGTGTGTGTGTATTTGCACCCCTACACTCAAGAATTCAATTCAAGCTATAATACCCTTACCCTAATACCTAATACTACTTCTTTTCATTAAGGATGGACGGATTTGCTCGCACATCTTTCATGCGACTATTAATACTTCTTGAGGCACTATCGACCGATTACTGAATGTGTGAACTTTAAGCGTAATTAGCAGTTTCCAGGTCTTGACTTTATTCTATTTTTTTTTCTTTTTCTTTTTTTCTTTTTTTCAAGACTGGATATATTTTTCAACGTGCTCTTTTGGTGTTTAGCTTTAAATACCGTTTTTTCTTTCATACTAGGCTTTCAGGCAAGAGTGTTTCTAGGTATCCTCTACTATCCCAAGTTTCAAGGTGCGTGTAGGTGCAGTTTGTAGGGTGTATACTTTCTAAATTTGAACTTAAGAAAAGAAACTATTTTTCAGATTTATCCTCCAGTAAAGCTTCAATACTTTCCCTTCATCTTGACTTGACTCAAGAACTGAACTCAAAAATTGTAAGGACGTATACTTACCAAAGTTAGACAGAATGAGGGTTATTTTTAGGGTTTTCAATTCCTTAGCCTAGAATTTAGTTATTTCTATCATATCGACTAAACTTTCGGAGTAAAGATCTAAGTTACCCTATTAGCTAACTTGACGACAAATTTTTTATATTTTTGGAAAAATTTTCAATTTTTGTGGGTTTTTAAATAAGGTATGCAAATGCAAAATATACAAATGAATGCGAAGGAAGAAAGCTTACCGAGCACGCCCCCAAACTTAAACTTGACAGTGTCCTCACTGTCAGGCAATACCAAGAGGGTCAAAATTGCCGGCGCTCCCTAAAAACAAATTATATACAAAACAAAAAAGGAAAACAAAAAATATATACAACAAAGGTGTCCCCCCCAACTTAAGTAAAACCCCCCATAGAATTAGCAAAAGGAAACTAAAATTACAAAAGAAAACATATATACAAGAGAACATGGGGGTGTTTTAAACGATGTAACTCGGCTCATGCAAAAACATGAGCTCCCCCGTTTCCGCGGGCAATTCTAAGAATGGTTTTAGCCGTTGGCCATTAACCTTGAATGTGCTGCCAGTTTGCTGATTTTCAATTTCGACAGCACGATGCGGAAAAACGGTGCGCACAAGAAATGGGCCTGTCCATCGTGATTTCAATTTCCCGGGGAACAAATGAAGTCGGGAGTTGTAGAGCAGAACCTTTTGCCCTACGGTGAATGTTTTTCTGAGAATCGCTTTGTCATGAAAGACTTTCGTCTTTTCCTTGTACAGTTTGGCATTCTCGTACGCATCGTTGCGTATTTCATCAAGTTCATTTAACTGAAGTTTACGCTCTTCGCCGGCTTTTTCCAAATCGATATTGAGCTGTTTGATTGCCCAGAAAGCACTGTGTTCTAATTCAACAGGCAAATGACATGCCTTTCCAAAGATGAGTCGGTATGGGGACATACCTAGGTTCGTTTTGAAGGCGGTGCGGAATGCCCAGAGCGCGTCACTTAACTTCAACGACCAATCCTTGCGGTTATTGTTGACAGTCTTTTCCAAAATTTGTTTAATTTGTCTGTTGGAAATTTCAACCTGACCGCAAGTTTGAGGATGGTAGGGTGTTGACAATTTGTGGCTGATGGAATACTTTTTCATTAGTGATTCAAAAGATCTGTTGCAGAAATGCGTTCCATTATCACTAATGATGGTGCGAGGCGTACCGAACCTGGAAAAAATGTTTTCTTTCAAGAATTTCACGACAACCTTGTTGTCGTTGGTTCGACAAGGGATGGCCTCCACCCACTTGGACACATAGTCCACAGCCAGCAAAATGTACACATTCCCGAAAGAGTTTGGGAATGGTCCCATGAAATCAATGCCCCAGACATCAAAAATTTCTACAATCAGAATGGACTGTAGGGGCATTTGATTCCTTTTTCCAATCTTGCCCATGTGTTGACATCGGTTGCAGGTTTTGCAATATTCAAAAGCATCCTTAAAAAGCGTCGGCCAGTAGAAGCCGCTCTGCAAAACCTTTTCCGCTGTTTTTCTGGGTCCGAAATGGCCCCCGCAAGCTTGATCATGGCAGAAGGACAAAACACTTCTTGTCTCAGAATTAGAGATGCACCGTCTAATGATCTGATCAGGACAGTATTTAAACAGGTATGGTTCATCCCAGTAGAAGAATTTGACCTGGGAGAGAAATTTATACTTGTCCTGATTTGACCAAAAAGATGGTGTTTCTCCGGTGACTAGAAAGTTCACGATATCAGCAAACCATGGTTCGCTTGATACGGAGAGAAGTTGTTCATCCGGAAAGTGCTCATTGATTGGAATTTCCTCATTTGGTGCATTTGGTATGCGAGACAGATGATCGGCTACAACATTGTCGGTTCCCTTCTTATCTTTGATGGTTAAGTCAAATTCCTGAAGAAGGAGGATCCAACATATCAATCTGGCCTTGGCATCCTTTTTTGCAAAGAGGTGCTTAAGCGCAGAATGATCAGTGTAAATAGTGACGTGGGTTCCGATCAAGTAAGGACGGAATTTCTCAAGTGCGAACACAACAGCTAAGAGTTCCTTTTCAGTCGTGGTGTAATTTAGCTGTGCGTCATTCAACGTCCTGCTCGCATAATAGATAACATGCAGCTTCTTTTCAAATCGCTGTCCTAAGACAGCTCCTATCGCAAAGTCAGAAGCGTCGCACATTAGTTCAAAAGGTTCGCTCCAGTCTGGTGTGCTTAAAATCGGAGCGGAAGTGAGTTCCGATTTTAAAAGCTTGAACGCATGAAGGCACTCAGAGTTGAAGTCAAATGGTGTTTCTTTGGCCAGCAAAGAAGTCAAGGGTCTAGCCAGTTTGCTAAAATCCTTAATGAAGCGCCTGTAAAACCCGGCGTGGCCTAAGAATGCCCTAATATCACGGACAGTTCGTGGAGGTGGGAGGCTTGAGATAACGTCGATTTTTGCTTTATCGACTTCGATTCCTTTTTCAGAAATGATATGGCCTAACACGATGCCGTGTTTGACCATAAAATGACACTTCTCCCAGTTGAGTGTGAGGTGCTTTTCTCTACATCGTAGCATTACTAGCTCTAGATGCCTCAAACACTCAGAAAATGAATCTCCAAAGACGGAGAAATCATCCATGAAAACCTCTAAAAATCGCTCTACCATATCAGAGAATATGCTCACCATGCACCGCTGAAATGTCGCGGGTGCATTGCACAGCCCAAAGGGCATGTGGCGGTAGGCGAAAGTACCAAAAGGACAAGTGAAGGTTGTTTTGTCCTGATCCTCTGGATCAATCGGGATCTGATTATAGCCGGAATACCCATCTAAGAAGCAATAGTAGGCGTGTCCGGCTAGGCGTTCAAGCATTTGATCAATGAAGGGCAGCGGGAAATGGTCCTTGCGAGTTGCTGCGTTGAGCTTTCTGTAATCAATACAGACTCTCCAACCTGTTTGTGTACGGGTTGGGATGAGCTCATTTGCTTCATTCGTGACAACGGTGAGTCCCGATTTCTTTGGTACTACGTGAATGGGGCTTACCCATTTGCTATTAGATATGGGATAGATGATCCCATTGTCCAGACACTTTAACATTTCATTCCTTACCGCTTCTTTCATTACCGGGTTAAGCCGGCGTTGAGGATCTTTGAAGGGTTTGGAATCATCAGTCATATGGATTCTGTGCTGGCAGATAGCAGGGCTGATTCCTTTGATATCAGCCATTGACCACCCTATCGCTTCCATGTTCTTTCTCAGAACATCCATGAGGGCCGACTCTTGCTCAGGCGCAAGGTCGGTTGCAATTATTACTGGAAGCGTGTTGTCATTTCCCAAGTACGCATACTTGAGATGGTCAGGAAGAACTTTGAGGTCAAGTTTCGGTGGCACCTCTATAGATGGTCGCACTTCAGGGGCTGCTTCGTTGTGAAGAGATTCAAATTGGGGCCCCCAATGTGCGTAGGATGCCTGTTCAGGATTTAGCTTGTCAAGGAAAAGAAGCTCCTCAGAAAACAGTTCTTCAAAAGTCTCGTCCAGACACTCATTTTTGAAGTCAAATGTCCCCTCCTCAGACATATCGTATACAGCGTTGACTTCAAAGGTATCATCGTGTTTCTCACTCGCTTGGTTTCCTAGCGTGAAAATGTTGAGGTCTACTGTCATGTTCCCAAAAGAAAGTTTCATGGACCCATTACGACAGTTTATCAACGCGTTGGATGTGGCTAGGAATGGCCGCCCCAGTATGACTGGAATTTGTCCGCTGGGATTGGTGACAGGCTCAGTCTCCAACACAATGAAGTCTACGGGGAATATGAATTCCCCGACCTTGATTAGAACATCATCAATTTCTCCCCTCGGTACTTTTGTCGAACGATCTGCCAGTTGCAGAGTCACTCTGGTCGGCTTGAGCTCTCCCAATCCCAGTTGTTTGTAAACTGAGTAGGGAAGGAGGTTCACACTTGCCCCTAAGTCTAACAAGGCTCGGTTAATTTGTTTGTCCCCAATGGTGCAAGAAATAGTAGGACAACCTGGGTCCTTATATTTCACAGGAATAGACTTGGACAAAACATCGCTCAGAGTGGCAGCCAAGAAGACGGTTTTGGGGACATTTGTGCGTCGTTTTTGGGTGCACAAGTCCTTCAGAAATTTTGCGTATGCCGGAACTTGTTGAACAACGTCCAACAAAGGAATGTTGACCTCACAGCGTTTAAAAACTTCCAACACCTTTTCCATGTTTACAGAAGGCTTCTTTGATTTTAACCTATTAGGATAGGGAGCCTTAGGTCCAAACACTGAATTGGCAAAGCTGCAGATGGAATAGGTGCAGAAGACGGGAATGTTCTTGCTGGATCATCAATGTGGTCGTGTGGAGAATTCTCATGTTTGTTTGAAGGATGTGCAGCAGATGATGAGGAAGAAGAAGAAGAAGAAGGTGATGAAGATGAAGACGGATCACAAAGAGGAGCTGGAGATGAACTAAGCGCTGGCAAACTGACAGCCGCACGCTTGGATGATTCGCTGGGATTGACAACCTTGTTGTCAATAGTTCGTCCTGATCTGAGGACGGTGACGGCGTTCGCATTCTCAATATTGTTCGTCTGAACAATATGAGCGTTGTTGTTTCTCTGTTCTCTTAGGTTTATCACGGGTTGAGAGGGAAATGTTCCCTTCTCACGTTCATTAACTGCTGCAGCCAGTTGACTGATTTGGATTTCTAATCTGGCTATCGCTTGAGTGTTAGCGCTATGCAACTGACCGGATGTTTGCATAAAAGTAGCCAGACTAGATGAAGTCTGCGCAGAAGTTTTAATCAAAGCTTCCAACCCTTTTTCGATGGATGTTACCCTCTTGTCGTCTTGGGCGAACCCAGGGGGTGTAAAGGTAGGGTTGTGCTGATTCGGCTGTTGGGGCTGCTGGGGCTGCTGGGGCTGGTTAGTCGAATATCCCAATTTTTGGTTTTGAAAATTTGAATTTTGAAATTGTTGGAAAGGCGGGTTTGAATTGTTGTTTTGAAAAGGAGCCTGATTCCAAACAAAATTGGGATGATTCTTCCAACCAGGGTTGTATGTTGGTGCAAAAGGGTCGTTCCTGGGGCGCTGGTTCTGATACAGCGCATTAACATTTTCGGGTCCCTGGGACCCAACGAGAAACGGACATTCTTCCGATATGTGGCTAGGATGCTGACAGTTAGCGCACAAAGTTGGAGAAATTTGATTGACTGGTAGTGGTGAATTTTTCCCCTCTAAAGCTTCCATTCGCCGTACAAGAGCGGCGATTTTGGCTTCGGCAGCTATAGAGGTGTCAACTATGTGTGCACCACTCCTAGTCACGGATGGTTTCTCACTCACACTCTCCCACTGGATGGTTTTGTCAGCCAGTTCTTCCAAAAAGTTCCATGCGTCCTTAGCACCATAGCTCAGGAATTTGCACTGACACATGGATTCTAACATCATACGTGAACTGGAATCTAACCCCTCATAGACAATCTGACATAACCTCCACTGTTCTAACCCGTGATGGGGACATTTGATTAAGATGTCTTTAAATCTTTCTAAGCATTTCCAAAAAATTTCACCCTCTTTTTGTTTAAAATTGTGGAGTTCATTGCGAATTCGCACGGTTTTATGAATAGGGTAAAATTTTTTAAGAAAAACTTTCACAAAGTCATCCCATGTCGTGATCGATCTAGCTGGTAAACTGTTTAACCAGCTTTTCGCATTATCCTTAAGCGCAAAGGGAATGAATTTGAGCTTAACGACATCCTCTCCCACTCCTTGGATCTTCATCATTGCACATACTCCTTCAAATTCACTGATTAACAGGTATGCATCCTCGGACTCGAGTCCATGGAATTTTGGGAGTAGTGGTATGAACTGCGGTTTGATTTCATAGTTGTTTGCCGCAATGGTGGGCAGTACTATGCATAAAGGAAGGGATGATCGGTGTGGATAACATCTGTCCTGTAATGCCGCTTCCTGTTGCTCAACGATTGTTTGCTCCGTCATTGTTGGTGGTGTAGGAGAAGAAAGTGAAGGTGAAGGTGAAGAATCGGACGGCTCCGATGAGGCAGAAGGTAAGGTCTCAGAGGATTCCGAGGAATCAGAAGGTGAAGAAGAATCGGAAGATATTGGCACAAACCGAACTAATCGAGATTGTGAATCTCTAGTCCAAGCTGACATGCACTATTCGAGAGTGATAGGGAAAAGACTGAGAGAGAAAAGGGAAAAAAAAGAAAAGTTTTTTATTTTTTTTTTTTTAATTTTTAAACCAAAAATTTACAACCACAAATATCACACACAAGGTATAACAAGATCACAAACAAGACACACTGCACACACCTAATCAGTCTAGGGTCACCTAGGTCAACTAGACCTGCTCAAAAAACTTGCTTTTTGAAGTAAAAATGTACTGCGAAACCGCCCAAAGATAGACTGATCGAGAAGCCAGGTAAGTGCAGAGAGGAAGGGAGGTTTTCCCTCGCTTTTGCGAGGTTCCTTAATTAGAGTAACCTTCTCTCTTTCGGCGGTTGTGCCTTTCACACTTTCCTAGACACTTCAGGAACAATGTACCGATCGGCGGTGTTCGAAATACACTTAACTTACCCTAATGAGCGCGAAGTCCTTAGAGGCTGAAAGTCTAATTTCTTTTAAAGTTAATGAGTGTATGAAAATGCTCGTTCTTTGTGGTTTGTGGGCTACGGAGAAGGGTGATGAAATCCCTTACCGTATCTTGTTGGGGTTCTTTGCCCTTAAGTCCGTATTAAATTCATGCAATGCGCAAACAATAAAAGTTGTTCAAATCATCAATCAATCGTTTTTTATGTTATAAGCGGTGCGCTGCAAAAAATACGGTTAGTCTCTTTTGGCAGTTGTGCTTGGCACTTGTGCAGCGGAGTTTGCGAAAGAAATCCTGCACAAAATTGAAGTATTGGAGCGTCGGGTTTGAGGAGAAGGGTGATGAAAAATACGTACCTTGAATTTATGAAGTTAGAAACTTCCGTTGGCTTGATCCGTGATCACTTGAGTGTTCGCTTGTACGGGTCGATCTACCCGGATCTTTGGCACTGTTAACCTCGTAACGCCTTTCTCCAGAATTCCATTCTCAGCTCCGCACAATCGTAGTTCGTATTTCAGTTGCAATCTGGAATTTGAGAAAAATACGATATTTTAGTGCCAAATTCTGTAGATATATAATTAAATAATTTTATCACAACTGTATCCACAGCAGACTGAAAACACAGAGAGCAACGAGTAGGATATTTGAGGTGTTTTTGGTGTTTTTTTTTTATATATGTTTTATACAAAGTATATACAGAGATAGCTCAAAATAATTTTCGTGGTGTTGCCACTCCCCGGCAACGGCGCCAAAAACTTGTTCGAAACCCACGGTGACGTGCTTTTTGGAAAGTAAGGTCAATATCGTATATGTCGGTTTTTGTCGGAAAATAATGCACGACGTGAGTATCGAGTTTTAAAAATACCGCAAGTGCACGGTGTGTTGAAGCAAGCCGGCAAGCACGGGTCGAACCACAAGGAGTGGATATCACGACATCAAATTGAGCTACGGATCAAAGGTTTGAAGATGGTGTTTTGTCACGTTTAGTGTACTGCCTAAAAAGGAACAAGGTGTAATGAGACGAAAACTTGGGCTGAGGTTCAGTAGGAATGATATATGACTTTTACTCCTAACTCTTCATTTTGATTCAAGATTCATTCTTTTGGTTTCCATTTGAGTATCGAAAGTATGCCGTATTTATCCGAAACGTGTCTCGGGATGAAATACGATATCAAGGGTAGAAAAACAGAAACTAACAAGAATGCGGTTTATAATGGAATGTATATGGAATTAGTTAAGTGAAGTAGCAAGTATAGACTATATGCAAGAGTGCTATATACCCTATCTAGCTAATTTCAACAAGTAACTTAATTCCGTATTCATGCCGTCTTCAAGTCATAACATAGCAACAATAAAATGTGACGAAAGGATAGGATATATGTTAAAGATTGATTTGCAATCATTCAAAACAATATACCCTATCAATCAAAACATAATAAATTTGCGATGTTAAGAAGAGAAGTGAAAAGATGCAAGAATCAAAAAGGAAAGAGTTGGAGGTTCAGTCATTCCACATCCTACCTCCCCGTAGCCCAAGAGCAACTACTCACACATCATTATATGAATATCACACTGCATAATCATAAGAATTGACAAAATAGCAAAAGTTACAGGAATCAAACTTGAATATGTATTGCAACGGATCAAAAATATATGAAATGAGTTCAACTACCAAAATCTAATCTTGCAAGCTCAAAAATAGAAGTTGCAAGACTAGAGAAAGGCAAAGAACTCAACTAAATTCCAAGAACAAGAATTTTAACAAAGGGGCACGAATATATCACAAATGTAAGAATTTCTTCTCTCAAAATTACATATGAAACTTAGTATTCTCTCTTGGTTCTGCTCTGGGCTATTTATAGGGCTAATTCTGAGATTTTAGCACTATGGTACAATTCTATACCCTTTTACAGAAAACACCACAAATTTTCACAGCATTCTGACACGTGGCAGCCGCGCATGCGCGGCCAAAGCAGGGGTTTGGCCGCGCATGCGCGGCAGGTTGGTGGCCAAACTTCGACTGCTTCTTTTCTCTGGTCTTCTGTGCTTTTTTCCTGATGTTTGAAAACTTTACACTGCAATAATTCATCCAGAGGATCTCCAGATTTCTGGTCCAAGATTGCTCCATTTTTTTCTCTTTTGACTTTCACCTATTTTGACTTCAATTTTTCCTTTAGTCCAAAATGACGATTCTTTTCGTCCCCTCTTCTGAACTGGTACGGGACGGATGCTGGAACCCGGCTTTTATCTGTTTGTGACAGATGTTCTGGATTTCGCCGTAAATGTGGTGATTTTGTCGGATTTGTGCTCTTTTGGACTGGAAACCTGTAATCTGTAACATGCAGCAAATACGGATAAAAAGCACCTACCTGTATGCAATGTGATTAAGAATGGGCGGTACAAATATACAAAAATATGTGATGAACAGTGGAGTTACCCTCCAACTGCTGGATAGAGCAAACCTGCCGAGCTGATATTGGTCTTTGACCCAGTCCTTGAAGGTGAAGCAGTCTTCGAGAGGATGTCCTATTGCTCGGTTATAGGAGAAATAATCTGGGTGATTAACTTCGCCTGCTTGATCGGGGTGCTTGGACTCCGGAAGTGTAATCATTCAATGCCTTATGGCGAGATCAAGTATCTTCCGTGTTTTGTTCTGAGGAAAAGTGTATGCTCGACCCATCTTCTTTATAAGAGACGAATCCGGATTGCTCGATTCCCGATCGCGTGGCTTCTTGGTCTCGCTTTTTCGCTCTCGAACGCTTTTCCCGCTCTTTGATTTATTTTTGCCACTGCGTCGAGCCTTTTGTATGATGGGTTGATAAGGAAGAGCATTGTCATTCTCCGCGGCCTGTTGAAGGAGGCGCTGCATCCTGGCTTTCTCGAAAATGGCCATCTCACGGTTATGGTCATCCCGGATCTTTTGACCCGCTTCCCTTACTAGTTTGTCCATTCGTTCTTCAAACGATGGACTCGGAATTTTGATGACAGGACCTTGTTTTGGTTCAGGATCGGCGTCTCTTAACAGAATGTCTCCTTCTTCATCGAAGTCATGTATGACGTAGCTGCCATGGACTCGCTCCCGTTTTCTGGATTGAACATATCCAAGCCCGATCGTTTCCATTCTCCCGTTGGGCAACTTTCGCTAAGTTCCGGGGGCGTCCCAAAACTATTGTAGAATCGATCTTGTCGAGTAGTCTGTATGAAGGGTACACATTAGCGCTTCAATAGCCTTTTCAAGCTTTCCGTGTAATATCTAGGCAGACGGATGGGTTGGAGCCTATCTAGCGTAGAATCGGCGCTATGCCAAATTTCTTTTTCCGTTTTGGTTCCCTCGGATCGGTAGAATAGGATAACCTTTTCACTTTTTTTCCTGGAAGGGACGTAGAATGTCTGCAGTTCTTGCACACTATAAGTTTTAAATGCATCGAGCTCTTTGTAATGCTCTTGTGGAACTATGGTGATTTGCAAACTCTGATTATCGCCAGCGAAGGCTTGTATTGATGGCCGAGTGGAAAATATAGCGTTAACCTCGTCTTCCGAGTCGCTGCCGAAGATCAACATGGGGGTGGACGGTCCCGGGTTGTTGCGTTGAGGCAGCCCTGAATAAACTATCTCTTCTTCCTCCTCAGTATCACTCCCGAAGACCGGAATAGTGGTGATAGCTTTGTTCTTCGGTTTGTGACATCTCTCCGTATCCTCAAAGTCTGGTAAGAAGTATTTTGCATCTTCGTATTTTCGGACTTCGTTCACGGAGAATGGGTTTAACTCTCCCGTCACAGTGTACTCGAGACCATCCTTGAAATACTTCATACACTGGTGTTGTGTAGAAGGGATGATATTGTACTCGTGTAACCAGGGCCGGCCGAGCAAAGCGTTATAGCAGGTCTTAGCATCAATGACATAAAATTTAATATCCATGACAAGTAGCCCGAAGCGCAACGTCAGTATCACAGACTCAAGAGTCCGTGATGATTGGGAGTCGAAACCGGAGATGGTGATCTTATCACGTGCGAGGTGCTAAACGCTCATGCAGATTTCCTTCAACACTCGCACGTTGAGGAGGTTAACGGAAGACCCATTATCAACCAAGATTTTGCCTATCTTGATATCGTGACAGTATCCGGAGACATAAAGGGGACGGTTGTGCTCGCACGTCCCGAGGAGGAGATCTTCATCACCGAAAGTGATATCGGCCGTATGCACTTCTTCCAGCTTGTCCTTCATCTTTTCTTCGGCGAGGAACGCTTGAAATTGCTCTGGCTCTTGTAGCACCTTGATCAATAAATCTCTCGCCTCTTTGGATAGCATAAGGGCATCGAGAATGCTGAGCTGTGAGGGTAGCTTCCTCAAGTATGCCAGAATGTTGTAGTCCACCTTGTTCTTCTTTGGCGGGTCCTTGGCGGTCAGCTCTTTGATGACTCGGTCATCTAGGGCGATACCCTCAGGGACTTTTTCTTTTCCCATATCTTTTTTATTCGTGGGTCCGAGATTCTTTTCGGGCAGCATACGATTGCACAGCTGAATATTTTCACAGGTCTTCGGTTCTTCCTCTCTTCCCAAGGTGGATTCTTTGAAGAGAGGGCCAAAAGTCATTTCTTCGTCAGAGTCGCTCCCAAAGGTGAGAACCTGCGATCTCCCGGCGTTAACCGTGCGACAGTTGCCGGTAGTTCTTCTAAGCTCCTCGGTTTTACTTCTTCGCTCCCGACGAGTTTTGCGTTTCATCCGCTTAAAATGTTGCCGGTGAGCAACATATCCCTGCCACCATCTTTTAAAAGCGTTGCACTCTTCGGTGGGGTGCGCAATCTTTCGATGATATAAGCAGTAGCTAGGATGCATTTCTGCTTCACTAAGGATGTTTCCTTCGGAGGGTGGCAGCTTCATTCCCATTGATATGGCTTTAGCGAACCTTTTCCTTGTCTTGATCCTGTTTTTATTTGCGACGGATGACCTTTGATCCGGCGGGAGTGCTTCAACCCTTTCGTCCAGTCGCCAGCGCTTGGCTTTTTCAAATATGGTCGTCTCACGCTCTCGAGCAGCCTTGCTTTTAAGAAGAGCTTCATGCAGGAATGCATCAATCATTTCGTCTGATGGCTCTAGAAGTTTTGGCTTAGGATCTGCCCCCTGTTTCTCTATGTAAAGAGCTTCTTCACCGTTTATCAATGAGTGAGAGATCATATGGCAGCTTGCCATGTAATTCTCTGGTTCATCCGACGAGTCTCCTCCATCATCTCCATCTTCAAGGACGTGACTGAGAAATTCTTGGAGTGTGATTGGAGTCCGCGCCTTCTGGTTTTACTCTTCCAGCGCGTCAATCTGCTTTTGTAGGTCCGTGCGCTTGTCACCAGGCTTCACGGGCTTTTTGGTCTTCTTTTTCTTCTTCGAAGACTTTGACGGCTGGGTGTGTGTGTTCTGAATGTCACTACCAATTTTTGGAGTTGGGCGCGGCTTCAGCATCCCTTCGATGATCTCAGGTTCCAACGGATTCTTCCATCTGATCGCCGGGCATGTCTGGAGATCGTTCAGCATTCTCATAGTATTGGCTGAAAGAGCGACCTCCCATGGAGCTTTTTCAACAAAAGAGCACGATGCCCCCGGTGTGTCCGTTTTCTTAGGAGTGTGCGGTTGTGGTGGGCTTACTTTCTACTTCTCAGATAGCGCAAACTTGCCTTGTTGGTACTGATCATCGATCCATCCCTTAAAGACGAAGCAATCTTCGATTGGATGGCTTACCATTTGGTGGTAAGGGCAATAATTGGGACTATTAGCCTCGCCGGGTTGCAGAGGTCGCTTAGGATTTAGCAGATTGATGAGCCTGTTGCGCATCGCCAGTTCGAATAGTCTCTTCGTTTTGTCCCGAGGGAATGAATAAGGACGCTTCATTTTCTCATTGTAGTATCGCCGTCACTCTTCGAGTTGATCCGTTAGTTTTGGAGCACTGGGCTGTTGTTGGGTATTCGCAACGAAGGTCGCCTTCCCCTTACCCTTTTCGTTCCGTGGCTCCGTCTTCGGAGGAGAGTCTATGACCCATCTGGTCCATCTGGGCTAACTTGTCGATTAAAGCTTGGAATGTGGTCGGTTTGAAGAACATCATGAATTGTGAAATAGTTGCATGAGGGTCTATGGTGCCCACGAACATGCCTACCACTGGTGCTTCTTCGATGCGCTGTTCGCATTTCGGCCACAGATTCCGCCATCGAATTGCGTATTGAACCCACGTCTCGCTTGGCTTCACCCTGGCATTGATCAATGCCGTTATTGGGGTGCGTTCACTAGCACTCGTGAATCGCTGGGTGAATAACAGCTCTATTTCTGCGAAAGTCTTGACGGAGTCGCTTGGAAGTTCGGAGTACCACTCAAATGCCGTCTCCGACAAGCTGCCGACGAATTAGCGGAGCAAAAGCTTATCATCACCCCCGGTGTTGCCGCAAAGAGCCCTGAACTGAGCGACATGTTGATGGGGATTGCCTGTCCCCTTGTACACATAGAATTTGGGAATTGTGTATCCCGGCGGATACTTTATTTGGTCATACTAGCCTCGATACGGCCGCCCAGTTTTAACGACTTGGCCAGCCGCTTCATTTGCCTGGTGAGCTCGTATTTGCTGAGCAATATAGTCATCCAGAGCGGCCTTGGAAATAGTTTCCTCTTTGGCTGCTGAAAGAGCCGGAGGATGATTCGACGTCTCCCCTCTGTCGTCTTCAACAATGATCAGAGGGTCTTCAGCTGGAGGATCCGGCTGTAACATCATCCCGACCATGTCTTGGAAAAGAAGCACCATTCGTTTTATGTTGGCAGCTTGTTCTGCAGCTTCGCTGTCCTTCTTTTCGAGGACTCTGCGTAGGAAGTCAGCATCGGTTTCTTGTTTGTGACGCTGCTCCGATGACGCCTCCGGGCTTTCTTTTGGTCTGGTGAGTGTGGTCATTGCAGTCAGCATCTCCTGAAGCTTCTGCTGTTGTTGTTCCTGAGCCCTTGTTATTAATTGGGTGAGCGGTCAGTGGCCCGTAGAAGTGCGGCTTTCTTCTTTTCCGGAAGCCATGTAAACAGTATGTGTTGGAGATAGTGCCCTCATAGTCGATTATTGGATCACAGGTACGTGATTGCAATGATTGCGGAGGACCTATACCGGTAGGACAGTCTTACTCAAGATGATAGTATGCTATCTGGTTTGCCTTTATCAGTCGTGTACATGATCAGGTGACTGATTACATGTTACACTTTGATAGAGCCCTTAGGATCTTGCTTTACCACCAACAGTATGATGGCGATCATATACGTGAGAGTTGGGTGGTTTATATGCATATCCTTAATTGTGGTCCCTAGTCGTGGGAGTTTCGAGACAGGGCATCGATACTCCAGAGTAGACTAGTGTGTACAGTCGAGACCCCGACGAGGGGCGGTGGCCGGTCTCACAAGCCACTGGTGTCAGTTGGATCACCTAAGATGTATACAGGTGCTCATTGGGTTATGAGTACACCGGACAGGACTCGCCGGGAATCTGCTAGTTAGTATTATATCTACCGTCAGATAGCAGTTCCCTGGTGACATGTGTACAGGTTAGTTCATCGACCTGAGGTCGTCATTTGTCTCGTGTGAGTTCCCACTGTGCTTTGATTTCTACCCTACCACAGCTCAAAGGAGTCGTGCAAACAGGTAGCTTTTGGATACAGTCCCGAGCCATATGGAGGCACGTGAGCGGATCGGCAGGGGATTCGTCTCTCCCGGTATTGGGGGCGAGATCGTGCTGTGTCTAGGAGAGCCATTACACAAAGTCCATGGCCATGGCAGGAGATTTACTGGTAGGTACTCCAGTAGTATCTCAGGGTGTTATTGGGCTTCACTCCGACACGACTTATACTGCTATTGGGGGTCTGACGTTACTAGCCCCCTAGGCAGATATGCGATACTCATTGACGAACGGACCGGACTGTATATACATTGTCACTGTTAGGCTCAGTAGGGTTTTCCGGATGAGTGCGCTCATCGGCATCCCTTGAAGTCAGTCCATGGGCAGCCGTTACACATTGCTAGTGCCGCTGACGGTTTGTGGTTAAACCCACTGCCAGGGTACTGACGAGTCATTAGAGTCCCCCACAGACAGTTTCCCAAGTTCGGGCGAAACGTTGTAGAGGCCGTATGTTATTATGGCAGGGTTCGGAAAATGCACGTGCGTTTACGCACGTGTTATTTTTCGGGCAGATGATACTGGTCGGCTTTGGTTTAAGCCGGATCCGAGTATTATATTAAGTAGGTATAATATCTTTGTCTCAGTTGCATTTGTATTCGGTCGTAATACAAATGCGGGTATATTTATACAGTTTCGGGGTTATCCTGAAAGTCGTTTCAGGATCACTTTTGGAAGTTGCCAGTTTCCAGTTTTCTATCAGCCGTCTTTTAACATTTGGTTAAAGGCGGATTTATCTTTTCTTGGATGAGAGTGAGTCGTGCTTCTAGAAGGTTCTAGAAGGTTCTAGAATTTGTGACAAGGCTAAGTGACTCATGCTTTGATTTCATTCTATTCTTGTTTTCCTTAAGATATTCTTTTGCATTCACATTATGATATTTTCTTAAGGTCACCCTCTTTGCTCCTACGGTCACCCCCTCCTCCTTATAAGAGGCCGGCCCTCTCTCTCTCCTCAATCTCTCTATCACTTGAGTTTTCATTTGCTAGAAAAGATTATGATAGGTTTTATCGGTGTATGGAATTTCACAGTCCATTTCATTCCATCACCCGATTCCTTCGGCAACTTCATTAACCGATCGTCCACGGATTTGGACGAAGTGAGACAAAGTCATCTACTCATTCTCTACATCATTCTTGGTCATCTCTTTTAGCAAACTTGACGATCGAGTTGCCTCAAGTCAGAGGCGGGAGCCTGTTTAAAGAATCGATCATGTGGTGCCACTTCGACGAGGATATCGGAGATCGACGAGATCGGAGCAGCCGCAACGGAGCGTGGGATGATGGTTGAAGAACGAAGGACTCGGATCGTTCGGTATAACATTCCTACACTCTTTACAGTTTGTTAGTTTAGCAATAATGGAAGATCCGGGTTAAAGTATACGATAGCGCCAGTTTAAAAGTTTTTGTTCCGCATTTGGCGTCTGTAGACTGCCGGGGCGCTAGCGTAGACTTACAGTGGTATCAGAGCCTCACCATTTTGCTATACTAACTTGTGATAACGCGTTTAAAATATCGATCAAACCGGAAATCAAAAATCACATTTTTCCAAGCCAACAGTTTCTGTCGATTTTAAACGGTCTCAAAACTTAATTCTACATGTCTTAAAAATCTGTGCAGGGTTTTTTAAGCGTACGGACAAAATTTGAGCACGTGATCTCACCAGAGTGCCGCGGATTAGCGGCCAAACCCATGGTTTGGCCGCGCATCCGCGGCCGTTCTAGAGGATCAGTGCACCAAATTTTTTCTGTGTGTTCTCTGTTGGATTTTGGGGTTTTTGGTAAATATCGTTTTGGCCCAGGTTTTGTTACTGTTCACCAGTAAGTCGTGGGGCCCACTTTTGATATTTGGTCGATCGAAATTTAAACACGTTAGTTTACAGTGCTTACATTATATCTCCGACCGGGAATGTCATTTGATCGGTAAACCGCGTTTAATTGCTATAGTTCTTTTAGACGGGTTTGCGAACGTGACATTCGCGTTGATGTTCTGTGTTGTGCTGTGATGTTGCGGATTTGTCGTGGTGGATAGCAGTGTGCAATGGTAGTACAGTTTGTGTTTATTTGTACATTTGATATTGCGGGGCGAGCGTCCAACTTGTGGACTGCCGTCACTGCCTGTTGTATAATATTCTTTTGGGGCACGACCAGGTTGCGGTCGATGTACCTATTGTACTATTTTTCATTACTGTACTAGGTTTTGCCCCGAGACGGAGTGCACGGATAGCCGGGTTCGGGAGGGCAACGGGTCCGCATCTCATGGCTTTGAGAGGCAGAGGGGTCCCACTCTAGAATTGGCAGACTATTCGCCGCACTCGTAGGGGGTACAGGTTGACCCAAGGAGGGGTGCTCAAGCTACCGGATTCCGTGAAGTGCTGGGTGGTCCATTCACTATGCTGTAAGGGGGCTGCCTCGCTTCAGGTTTCGGCGGGTAACTTGCCGCACCCGTAGGGGTCTAGGTTTCATTGCACAGGCTATCCACACGACAGGGGAACGTCGAGTTTCAGCAGCGGCTCTGTGAAACTCGGGGATCCCAGATATCTGTATTGTTCTGTGATGCTTATTACTTTTCTGTAATGTTGCATACTATCACGCCTGGAGCGATTATTGTATATTGGTTTATATACTATTAGATGTTGTATATGTTTTACACCCGCGCTAGTCCAGTCCCCGCTCTGTCGTTAGTTAAGTAACCTAACGGGTGATGACGGGACCCAGTGACGAATGCGGATGGCATATACGTACATTTTATTTTCGTTCTTTTCTGGTGTGATCGATTGATGGGACTGCGTTGATTCTGATCAACGCAAAGTAAAACAAACCTGTTTTCAGTTGTTGGAACAAATTTAAAAATTGTTGTTACAAAGACGTTTCCTTTTGTTATGCATAGCGGTATTCGGTGGAATATCCTGCACCTCATTCGACGGGGCAAGGGCCGATATCCCTTCACCGGGACTGACCCCTTGGACAGAAGTTTGCGTCAGAGTAATAACTTTACTATAGTCGATTACAAGTTGCTTTGCATAGCGGTATTCAGTGGAATATCCTGCACCTCATTCCACGAGGAAAGAGCCGAGATCCCTTTACCGGGAGTGACCTCTTTAGCAAAAGGTTTTCGCCACTATATTTTAAAAAAGCTATCAGGTTCCTTCAGCGATATCAAGTTCACTACGCTAAAGGTTTTTCGCCAAAAACCAGCCGTAGCCCTCCGTCGTTTCTTATGGATGGTCAGTAGTATTCAAGCTATGTTTGTTGGCATACGTCAAGGCATAGTGTTTGGTAGCTGCTGGGTATTCATTTGTTGCATAGATAGATGAGTTGGTTTGGGACAGTCGTATTACCTTGTTGGCATACGTCAAGGGTATGTACGGGTGGGTTCAAATTAACAAGATAATGACGGGCAGAACTTGACATGTGACTTATGATTTGTTGACATACGTCAAGGTTATAAGAGCATGGGGCATAAATCATATCGGGAGTTTCTAAAGAAACTGAAACTTGCCAAGTATGCGCATACCATCTGGAGTATGAGTAACGTGGATGCATTCCATCACGTTATCATGCGATGAGAGTTGGATCCCGATTCCCACTGATGAGTTGGTTTACTCTTCGGGTGATCCCGATTGATTCTTCTTTAGGTTTGGAGGAGAATTTGACAGGACAGTGGGAGGTTTCCGGATTAGATAAAGTGATGACCATTCTGATCTAGGTTAGAGTGCACGCAGAGTGTTTCTTTTCTCTCTCTCTTTGGCAGCGACCTTTGACCGACCCTAGACTATGACTCAGTGACCAGGTTGACCGAACCTTCTTAAAATACTGGCTTTTGGATTGTCTTAATTGCATAAGTCATTGCCACTCCTTCTTTTACCCTTTGAATTTCTCAGAACACCCGTATTACTACGGATATCCACTTTCATTGGATAGAGCCATCGTATGGTTATATACGAACTCGAAGGGACTTCTTCGAGGATGGATCCAGGTTCAGGAGAAATAGAATTGGTTTATTCAGTTGTCTTTTATTATCACCTTCTCTCAGGTTGCGAGAGCTCCTTGGTTTAGGAGAGTACACCTATTGCGCTTATTGGATAGTCTTATTCCAAACCATAGGCTGGTGCCGAAAGGTAGGGAATGAAGAAAACCAATTAGCCTAAGTAGGGTGTGCAGAAGGTAATATGTAAAGACAAAATAAAGGGATTAGAAAGAGGGCAAAGTAAATTGCGACTGATATCATTCACGACCAAAACCTCGTACTTCATCGCCACTCCTATTTCACCTTTAAAAGAATAAGGTATTATTCAGTTGTCTTTTATCATCACCTTCTCTCAGTTGTGAGTACTCCTTGGTTTAGGAGGGTACACCTATTATGCTTACTGGATAGTCTTCTTCCAAACCATAGGCTGGTGCCGAACGGTAGGGAAGGAAGAAAACCATTTAGCCTAACGATAGTGTACAGAAGGTAACGACTAAAGGCAAATAAAGGGATTTAGAGAGATGGCAATAAAATATACGGTTGAAGTCATGAATTGGATTATGGAAGAGGCATTGCTATGAATACCAGGATACCCCTCCGAAACATTTTCATGTTTCAGTGCATTGTTAAAGGAAAAACTGTTTTCCCGATTAGACACTTACTCCAAGGGTATGTATTTACCAGGTTTCATTCTCATATCTGTATGGTTTTACAGATGATGAGTGGGAGTAAGATATTGGGAATTAGGTGATTATCCTCATTATATCGGAATTCGTTGTAATTGGTGATATTTGAGGAAATCGCCAGGGTACAGTTTTCCACCTACAACGCACAGGTTTTGAGTTGTTCTAACTCAGCGGACTTATACAGAGTATTGTATGTTGTCCAAGTGTCCTTCAGGACAAAGGGGTAGGTCCTCGTACTATGTTCTATTTACTTATAACTTCTCTAGTATTTAGACGAGTGTTTCGTAGAAATACACGGTCTAAGTTTTGAGAAGTTGTGGGTATAAGAATAAAGTAGAGAACCAGGTATCACAAGTATCGGGATTCTTCAAAGAGATCGAAGATGTAGATTCTTGTGATTGGTATTCAGATGATAGTGATGGCTTTGAGAAACGTGTTTCTCTTTCAGGTTGCTCATAATTGGATGGATTCCTAAGTTGAGTAATGCTGATTAGCCTCTTTCCATTAAGTTGATATGCACTGGAGACAGCTGCATGGTTTGAATATGGTTCCAATTAAATTAGTGCCAAAGTTTCTGTATTGGATATAGAATAGTTCGTACCTTAAAAGATATTAAGGTACGGGGAGTTGTCCAGCTTATGCTTAAAACCAGACTCAGGATGACTCAGGGCACGTTTCTGTAATGGCTGTTTGTGGGTTGACCCTGACTATGACGAGGGTTGATATTCTACCATTTGGAAGATCAATAGTGATATTGTTCTTGACTCGCCACAGTTTTAGTAAAAATGGATCTTTTTCAGAAAACAGTAGTGGGAGTATGGTAGAACTGGAAGTGATTCCAGAACCGCGAATGATTACGGAAAATTTAATAGGACCTATGTATTCAATCAGGTTTGACATTCCAATAGCCACTCCGCAGGTATGGTAGGTAACCTCAGACGCCCGAGAGGTATTTCGGTAGCCTCAGAGACGGTGACAGGGAGGTTCTTATCTACCCAGACTTGACACTACTGTTGTTCCAGGTTATGAGACCCGGTAGGAGGGTTGTCGTAGTCAGTGGGAGCAACGGAAGCATGGTGGGCAAGTAGCTTATGTCTATTGATAGACTTGAGCAGTTATAGCGGAGATAGATCATCTAATTTTGATATGACAGTCATGGTTTTGACTTCAATCAGAATAGGGGATGGATCTGTTAAGAAGGTAGTAGGGTGTGATGTCATGGTATCTGGATGACATACACAGAGTAGGAAGTAAAATTCCTATACTACGATCGGTTGTACTGTGGTCGTCACACAGTTGTTTCTCCAGACAGGATATGGATATAATATTTGACATTCTGGTTTCTAGATCTATGGTTTTAGATCTGGATTTGGGTAGTTTCCCAATGTGGGTACTTTGACAGATATTCTAATGGTTTTTGGAATAGTTGACTCCTAGCATGGTGGTGTACCTGCAGGTGATGGAGTCACCCTCTCTAAAGGTGTCGTATAGACTAAAGGGGAGAGGGATGTGCATGATTGGCAGATCACTTGCTTAGGCAATTGAGTCAATCACGAGATGTCAAGTACCACACCAAATGTTGTTTTTGCACTAGATGCAATAAGTTTGTATTAATCCAATCCTGGAGAAACATAAGGAAGCAGTTTTAGAACATAAGTACATGTTCTACGGATTTGATGACGGCAGCCTCCTTCGGGAGACTGTTATCATTCCAGGCTTCAAAGGTGACATGGTTGACAGAGTGATTGTCAGAGTTATAGTTTTTCCCTCTGACGAAGAGGGACAGTATTATGGACAGGTGGTCCAAGAGAATACTGTGGGAGGCATGGTGCCGGATACTGATTAGGTTCAGTGATCGATACAGTCTAAGAAGTTTGGATTTGGAGTTCATTTATGAACAAGGTCTCATCAGATATCCAGACATATTCTAAGACAGGTATTACTCAATTCGGGAGATGGCTTTCTCCGCGAACTTGAGATTAAGAGAGATATAGAAAGAAACTTCTAGGCGGATCCACTCACTAAGGCTATTTCTCGAACACAATAGTTTTACAAACGGGCTTTGTGATACTGATTAGTAGAGGAGTTGGATGTTCGGTTTCACACGGGCTGTGAGTAGTCGACATCGCAATAATTAGCCTTGAGTGCAAGTGGGAGATTGTTGGAGATAGTGCCCTCATAGTCGATTATTGGATCACAGGTACGTGATTGCAATGATTGCGGAGGACCTATACCGGTAGGACAGTCTTACTCAAGATGATAGTATGCTATCTGGTTTGCCTTTATCAGTCGTGTACATGATCAGGTGACTGATTACATGTTACACTTTGATAGAGCCCTTAGGATCTTGCTTTACCACCAACAGTATGATGGCGATCATATACGTGAGAGTTGGGTGGTTTATATGCATATCCTTAATTATGGTCCCTAGTCATGGGAGTTTCGAGACAGGGCATCGATACTCCGGAGTAGACTAGTGTGTACAGTCGAGACCCCGACGAGGGGCGGTGGCCGGTCTCACAAGCCACTGGTGTCAGTTGGATCACCTAAGATGTATACAGGTGCTCATTGGGTTATGAGTACACCGGACAGGACTCGCCGGGAATCTGCTAGTTAGTATTATATCTAGCGTCAGATAGCAGTTCCCTGGTGACATGTGTACAAGTTAGTTCATCGACCTGAGGTCGTCATTTGTCTCGTGTGAGTTCCCACTGTGCTTTGATTTCTACCCTACCACGGCTCAAAGGAGTCGTGCAAACAGGTAGCTTTTGGGTACAGTCCCGAGCCATATGGAGGCACGTGAGCGGATCGGCAGGGGATTCGTCTCTCCCGGTATTGGGGGCGAGATCGTGCTGTGTCTAGGAGAGCCATTACACAAAGTCCATGGCCATGGCAGGAGATTTACTGGTAGGTACTCCAGTAGTATCTCAGGGTGTTATTGGGCTTCACTCCGACACGACTTATACTGCTATTGGGGGTCTGACGTTACTAGCCCCCTAGGCAGATATGCGATACTCATTGACGAACGGACCGGACTGTATATACATTGTCACTGTTAGGCTCAGTAGGGTTTTTCGGATAAGTGCGCTCATCGGCATCCCTTGAGGTCAGTCCATGGGCAGCCGTTACGCATTGCTAGTGCCGCTGACGGTTTGTGGTTAAACCCACTGCCAGGGTACTGACGAGTCATTAGAGTCCCCCACAGACAGTTTCCCAAGTTCGGGCGAAACGTTGTAGAGGCCGTATGTTATTATGGCAGGGTTCGGAAAATGCACGTGCGTTTACGCACGTGTTATTTTTCGGGCAGATGATACTGGTCGACTTTGGTTTAAGCCGGATCCGAGTATTATATTAAGTAGGTATAATATCTTTGTCTCAGTTGCATTTGTATTCGGTCGTAATACAAATGCGGGTATATTTATACAGTTTCGGGGTTATCCTGAAAGTCGTTTCAGGATCACTTTTGGAAGTTGCCAGTTTCCAGTTTTCTATCAGCCGTCTTTTAACATTTGGTTAAAGGCGGATTTATCTTTTCTTGGATGAGAGTGAGTCGTGCTTCTAGAAGGTTCTAGAAGGTTCTAGAATTTGTGACAAGGCTAAGTGACTCATGCTTTGATTTCATTCTATTCTTGTTTTCCTTAAGATATTCTTTTGCATTCACATTATGATATTTTCTTAAGGTCACCCTCTTTGCTCCTACGGTCACCCCCTCCTCCTTATAAGAGGCCGGCCCTCTCTCTCTCCTCAATCTCTCTCTCACTTGAGTTTTCATTTGCTAGAAAAGATTATGATAGGTTTTATCGGTGTATGGAATTTCACAGTCCATTTCATTCCATCACCCGATTCCTTCGGCAACTTCATTAACCGATCGTCCACGGATTTGGACGAAGTGAGACAAAGTCATCTACTCATTCTCTACATCATTCTTGGTCGTCTCTTTTAGCAAACTTGACGATCGAGTTGCCTCAAGTCAGAGGCGGGAGCCTGTTTAAAGAATCGATCATGTGGTGCCACTTCGACGAGGATATCGGAGATCGACGAGATCGGAGCAGCCGCAACGGAGCGTGGGATGATGGTTGAAGAACGAAGGACTCGGATCGTTCGGTATAACATTCCTACACTCTTTACAGTTTGTTAGTTTAGCAATAATGGAAGATCCGGGTTAAAGTATACGATAGCGCCAGTTTAAAAGTATTTGTTCCGCATTTGGCGTCTGTAGACTGCCGGGGCGCTAGCGTAGACTTACAGTATGTACCATTATGCCCCCAGACTTAGGACGTTTGGACTTAGCGTCTTTCCGATCTGCCGTAGTCATAGGGGCATTCTCTGGCTCTCTTCTCTTTTGAGCAGTTGACGTTGAGGGGTCCGTTGCAGCGGGCCCCCAGGTGGTTGTCGTCTTTCATGGCTTGCCAGGACGGTTCTCTTCCTGCTGGACGTTCAGCTTCTTCTGTCGACGGGGATAGTCTTGATCAATCACCGACTCTTGGACCCATCACCAGACTCTGTAAACTTTGGAGGACAGCCGTTGAGGGGGCTAATCTGGCTTTATTTCTGTAACATTCTCCGCCGGTAGGGGAGATCTTTTAAGTACGGCGGTAGGAGAGTTCCTGCGCACCCTGTTCAGCAGTTCAAAGCTGTTCTCGGTTGGAACAGCAGCATTGACTTCCACCGTTGGGGCTGGTGGAGTTAACCCAGAGGGGGAGTTGCCCCCAGTCTTCCTTACTCGGCGCCAGTGGCGACGTCGAGCGTGTCGAGCTGTTGGGATTGTTTCAGCTTGAGGGGTGACTTCGTCATGTCCCCTGTTCAGGTGAGGGGCTGCTGGTACCAGCCTCTTGAAGACCGATGTTCGTTGAGCAGCAGTGTCTAATTTATCAAAGACAGGCTTTTGAGCAGGAACATGGGCCGGAGTTAGAGCCGGAACAGTCAGTCTTGTAAAGATCGACCCTTTGGCAGGAGAAGCCGTCTTGACGACTTCGGGAGCAGGGATGGCCACTCTCTTCGGAATAACCTTTTCTTGAATTGCAGGCTTCATCATGGGCCCACTGGAACTTTGGCCCAATCTGGCGAAGACCGAGGTGCTGGAGCTGGAAGACCCGTTGAGAGGGGCCGCCGTAGTTGTAAGCCGATCAAAGACCGACTTCTCGGGAGCTTCTTGTGTTGGTATAGGAGCGCTAAAGCTCATTGGCAGGAGCATGGTCCCGAAAAACAATCCAGTGGTGGCCTGAGTGACCTGTTCCACCGGCATCGTGAACAAGGAAACCGCTTAGGGCCCGTAAGCTATGCCTTCAGATGAGGCGGAACGTGAGTGGCAGTTGCAGCTGGAACACTTCGCACAAGTGAACGCCATTGATCCTTCGCTTTCTGCACCAAGCAAAACGCCAAATCTTAGTACCTCGAACCCAAGGGCAACCATTAGCAAACCGCGATTCGTTCGCGAATACGACACACGAAGTGTGGAGTGGAAAGAGGAAAAGGTCCCACTGGACGTGCCAGAATCTGTTCCCCTCCGAAACGCGGAGACGCGATAAACGTCTTGCCTGAATTTTGGGGCAAATGCTAATTGGTGCTATCCGTCCACCTCTCCGAAGATGCCAAGTTGATTTATGGCACCATGTATCGAAGGTTTAAACGGATGCGGCCGATGTAGCAGACTTCGTCAGATTCCCCCTCGTTTGAGGGGTTTTTGATTGTGGTGACGCTCTTCCCTGCAGGCGCAAGCCCCTGCAATTAATTACGCTACCGCATCGCGGTAACAACTTTCTCCTTCTCCATAGGGTCACTTCGTGTCGTGGGTGTTTGTTTTGTGTTTGGTTTCCCGTGGATTGTATACGGAGACTAATTTATATTGTCGCCCGTAGGACGTGGACTAGTCCAAATCCGTATATTTCTTAAATTTGGGTTTGGGGGGTTGGGTTTAAGAATACGTTAGCCTCATTTGAGACTAAGATCAACTTAAACGTTTGTTAAGGATACGTTAGTCTCATTTTAGACTAAGATCAACTTAACGGGATCGTTTAGATCCAACAAGAGAGTAATTGGGCTCTATTGTTTAGTTTAGTGACATTGCGGTCGATTAGTTTAAAGACATTACGGTCCAATGTTAGTTTAAGGACATCTCGGTCCGTTGTTAGTTTAAAGACATCACGGTCGAGGTTAAGGACATCATAGTCCGTGAGTTTAAAGACCCCACAGTCAAATGTTAGTTTAAAGACATCACGGTCGAGGTTAAGGACATCATAGTCCGTGAGTTTAAGGACCCCATAGTCCAATGTTAGTTTAAAGACATCACGTTCGAGGTTAAGTACATCATAGTCCGTGAGTTTAAAGACCTCTCAGTCAAGGTTAAATACATCATAGTCCATGAGTTTAAGGACCCCACAGACCGTAGTTTAGAGACGTCATAGTCTGGGAAATGTGTGGTTGTCGGGACCCGTCACCTCTTTGAAGACGTTGAGGGATTACAACGACAAATATCAAAGGAGTGAAGAGATGTACCCTTGAACCAAGGTTGATTGGGGATCTGTAGTCCAATTTGGAGCTAAGATCAATTAATTAGATTATGAGCTCATTGGCTCAGTTAAATCTGAATTGAGGACTTATGGCCAATTTGGGCTAAGTCCCATTAGATTAGAAATATTGGCTCTTTGTTGGACCATCACACACTTGTCTGGGTTCAAACCCACATTATTTAGCAATGCTAAACCAGAGTTTGAAGGCTCTGATAACATTTTTGTCTTTGACTGAGCATTAAATATTGTGGCTATGAGTTTTACTCAACTTTGAGATTTAGTCAAAGGGGAGGTTATTGCCTCTGGAAACTTAGCCAATTTGGCTAAAAAAAAATAGTGTTAAACACTAAAGGAAATGTAAGTCCACGTTGCGACCCCCGGTTCTTACGGGGAGGCGGAAACGGTATAAAATCAAAATTTTAACGCAAGAGGCAACATGGACTATGCTAGGTCGGGATCTTTACCTAAACTAAAACTAGCATACTAAGCTAAAGAGATATAGCTACTCGGTTGAAGATGGTTATACCTAGCTTTTCTTGAACTCCTTCTCTTCAAGCTCCGGTGGTGGTCCGATGGCTCCTTCTCGTCGTCTCCGTACGCCGAAGATAGATCCACTTGAAAGCTCCAACCTTTAGCTCCTTCTTCGTTCTTTGAAGAAACTAGTTCACTTGGTTTGCTAAACCTAGTGAACTAGAATGAGTAGAGATGATTTAGAATGGGATTCTATCTATGGTTCTTGATTCTCAACTCATGAGACAAGAGAACCATAGATCAAGAGAGGGAGCAAGAGGTTGAGGGTGAGAGCAAGAGGAGAGCTCAAGAACAAGAGAGAGAATGAGGCTCTCTTTTGTCTTTCACCCTCTCATAATCCAAAGTGATCATAACTCATCATATCAAAAAAGTCTTATGTGATGGTAAGAAGCAACCATAACCTTATCATGTCATGCACTCATTTTACTCAAATGAATAAGCAAGAAAAAGTCTTTGGCATGAAATGATAACCATGGTTATCATGATGGTCAACTAGTCAAGCCTAGTCAACCGGTCAACAAGTCAACAAAAGTCAACAAGTCAACAAAGTCAACAAGTCAACAAAAGTCAACAAGTCACCAAACCATATCACCATAATACTTAATTAATATAATAGTTAATCACATATCATATTCTCATTAGGGTTGAGCAAAAAGTCAAAAAGTCAACGGTCAACTGTCAACAACCCTAATGAGAATCCGCTGTCTGTGCTTCCCTGTCAACTGTGCATACACACCCGCATCCGCGTTCCGAGGAACACGAATGCAAACTGGATAAATCCAATCCCATAAGGTACACTAGGATCTGGCTTAAACCAAAGCCCGCTAGTGTAAACTGTCCGGACACTGTACATGCACTCGTGCACGTATGTGACCGAACCCTGTCGCAAAACCATGCGACCTGCCGCAATACCATGCGACCTCTACTCTTTTGCCTAAAGGCGAAAAGCTTTCTGTGTGGGACTCTAAAGACTCGACACTACGCTGGCAGTGGGTTTAACCACAGACCGCAAGCGGCACTAGCTGTGCGTAACGGTCCCCAGGTAATGCCGACAAGAAGACCGACGAGGCGAAACCCATCTGAACTCCTACTGAGCCTGAGTGTGACATTCTCCGTACAGTCCGGTCTGTTCGTCTGATACATCGCATGGCGGGCCTAGGGGGCGGTAAACGTCAGTCCCCCAATAGCGGTACAAGTCGTGCCGGAGCGAAGCCCAAAACACCCTGAGATAACACTGGAAACCTACCAGTATATCTCGTTTGCCCTGGCCAGGGACTACTCGTGTAATGGCTCTCCTAGACACAGCGCGATGTCAACCCCCAATACCGGGAGAGACGAATCCTGTCTAACCGTCACTGCCTCCAGGTGCTTCGGGACTGCACCCAACCATTACCTGTTTGCACGACTCCTTTGAGCCGTGGTAGGGTAGTGATCAAAGTGCAGTGGGAACACACCCGAGGCGAAGTGACAGTGTCAAGTCAGCGGACTAAGCTGTACTCATGTCACCTGGGAACTGATAACTGACGATAGGTATAATACCAACTGGTCAGTTCCCGACGAGTCCTGTCCAGTGTACCCGTAACCTAACGGGCACCCGCATACTATCTCAAGTACGACGTACTGACGGCTGTGGGACAGACCGTCTCCCACACTGGGATGAGAAGCGCATGCGCTGGTCTACTCCGGAGTATCGATGCCCTGTCTCGATAGTCCTGCGACCAGGGACCTGCATAAGGATGTGCTTCTAGATTACCCAGCCCCACTAGTGTGACGGCCATCACATCGCTGGTAATCAAGCAAAGATCCTAAGGGCTCCACTAATGTGTATAAGCAATATACAAAGATAAACACATGTACACATTGAAGTAGAAATAAACCAAGTAGCATACTACCATTTTGAGCAAGATTGTATATACAAGGTGAATATCCCAAGCTTCCATTAAGTAATATACATACTAGTATGATACAGTAATGGCCTCTAGGGCATATACACTAACAATCTCCCACTTGCACTAAGGCCATGTACTGGCGTATCGAAGACCTATCATCTCGATCAGCCGCTCGAACTGAGTCTGGGGTAGGGCCTTGGTGAATGGATCTGCAGTGTTGTCTTCCGAAGCGACTCTCCGAACCTCGATCTCCTGGCGATCCACGATCTCCCTGATCAGGTGATACCGCCTCAAGATGTGCCTGGATCTCTGATGGGACCTGGGTTCCTTCGCTAAAGCTATAGCCCCGTTGTTGTCGCAATACAGAGGTATTGGATCAACAATGGACGGAACCACCTGAAGTTCTTTCAAGAACTTCCTCATCCAGACAGCTTCTTTTGCGGCATCTGATGCAGCGATGTATTCCGCTTCCATCGTCGAGTCTGCAACGGTTTCCTGTTTGGAACTCTTCCAACACACCGCCCCTCCATTGAGGGTGAAGACAAAACCCGATATGGACTTGGAATCATCCTTGTCACTCTGGAAGCTGGAGTCAGCAAAGGCCTCGATCTGGAGGTCCTTTCCGCCATACACCAAGAACATCTCCTTAGTCCTTCTCAGGTACTTGAGAATGTTCTTTACCGCTATCCAGTGTTTCTCCCCAGGGTTTGACTGATACCGGCTTACCACACTCAGTGCATAAGCTACATCCGGTCTGGTACACAACATCGCATACATTATAGAGCCTACCGCAGAAGCGTAGGGTATAATAGACATGCGATCCCTCTCCAAATCAGTCTTGGGAGACATCTCTTTAGAGAGGGTGATCCCGTGACAAGCCGGTAGGTTACCGCGCTTGGAATCTTCCATACTGAATCTCTTCAGTATGGTGTCGATGTACCTGGACTGCGAAAGTCCTAATATCCTCTTGGATCTGTCACGGTAGATCCGGATACCCAGAATGTATGAGGCATCACCCAGGTCTTTCATGGAGAACCTGTGTGACAAGAACCCCTTGACAGATTGTAGCATAGGAATGTCATTTCCTATTAAGAGAATGTCATCCACGTATAAAACGAGGAATACTGCAGTTCTCGCTACAAATCTACTATAGATGCATGGTTCATCTGGATTTTTGATAAAGCCAAATTCTTTGACCGTCTCATCAAAGCAGATGTTCCAACTCCGCGATGCCTGCTTTAGTCCATAGATGGACTTAAGCAACTTGCACACCTTTCCGCTGCTCCCACTCTGAATGAAACCCTCTGGCTGGTCCATATAGACACACTCCTCCAAATTTCCATTTAGAAAAGCTGTCTTTACGTCCATTTGCCAAATCTCATAATCGTGGAAGGCAGCAATGGCAAGAAGGATCCGAATGGATTTCAGCATGGCTACTGGAGAAAAGGTTTCGTCATAGTCCAAGCCAGGTCTTTGACGAAAACCCTTTGCTACCAGCCTAGCTTTATAGGTCTCAACCTGTCCATCTACACCAATCTTCCTTTTGAAGATCCACTTGCATCCTACGGGTTTTACCCCGTCTGGAGCAATGTCCAACGTCCATACCTTGTTGGTGTACATGGACTCCATTTCGGTCCGCATTGCATCCAGCCATTTCACTGAGTCAACGCTCTGAACGGCCTGCTGGAAGCTAGTAGGCTCATCATAATCTATGATGCAATCCTCTCTATCCCCGTCTATGAGAAAACCGTAGTATCTCTCGGGCGGATGAGACTGCCTACTACTTCTGCGGAGCGGCGTAGGAATGTCCTGTTCTGTTGAACCCTCTGGTTCCACCAAACTTTCAGTAACAGTCTGTGGTTCTGGAACTTCTTCCAGTTCTACTGTGCTCCCACTTATCTGGTTTTCCAAAAACTCAGTTTCCAAGAAGTAGGCATGACGAGAAACAAGAACTTTTTGTTCCTCTTCACAGTAGAAGAAATATCCTTTTGAGTTCTTTGGATACCCCACAAACTTGCACTGTACTGAGCGTGCCTCGAGCTTGTCCGGATGCTGCTTTTTGACAAAAGCCGGACATCCCCATGTCTTAATGTGCTTAAGATAGGGTTTCTTCCCACACCACATTTCATATGGTGTGGAAGGCACAGTCTTAGTCGGAACTCGGTTCAAAAGGTATGCGGCTGATTCTAGCGCATATCCCCAGAATGATCGCGGCAACTCAGCGTTACTCATCATGGACCGAACCATATCCAATAGGGTTCGGTTCCGTCTCTCCGATACACCGTTATGTTGCGGAGTGTATGGAGGAGTAAGCTGAGAGAGAATACCATTCTCTTTTAAGTAATTCAGGAATTCGGCACTTAAGTATTCTCCACCTCGATCCGATCTTAGAATCTTAATACTTTTGCCGGTCTGTTTCTCTACTTCATTCTTATACTCCTGGAATTTTCCAAAGGCTTCGGACTTATGTTTCATTAAGAAGACATAACCGTACCTTGAGAAGTCATCCGTAAAAGTAATGAAGTAAGAATGTCCGCTTCGGGCATGTGTAGACATTGGACCGCACACGTCACTGTGTACGAGTCCCAAGAGCTCGCCCGCTCTTACTCCATGTCCAGTAAACGGAGTCTTTGTCATCTTTCCTTTGAGACAGGATTGACAAGTGGCATACGACTGATATTTGAACGCATTCAAATACCCTTCTGTATGTAACTTCGTCAACCTTCTCTCATTGATGTGACCCAATCTACAATGCCATAAGAAAGTCTGATTTATTTCTGGAGACTTTCTTTTGTGTGTATTCTGGACATTAAAAATCTGTGGTTGGTTTAACACGTATATACCATTACTCAAAGTACCTGACCCAATCAAAACTTGATTAAGGTGAATGTTTACAACATTACTTACAAACGCAAATTCATAACCTTCTTTAGAAACTAAAGATACAGAAATGATATTACAAGTTGCGTTGGGTACAAAAAAGCAATTACGCAAAACCAAAACATGTCCATCTGACATTCCCAGGTGATAGTCCCCCACGGCTTTAGCATCCATGCTAGCTCCGTTCGCAACTCTGAGGGTCATGTCACCTGCCTTCAAAACCCTACGGTTTCTCAATGCCTGCAAAGAATTACAGATATGAGATCCTGATCCGGTATCCAATACCCAGGAAGTAGAGTTTATTGAAAGACAGTTTTCAATAACATACACACCTGAAGCTGAAGCTGCAACCTGCTTCAATTCCTGTGTTCTGGCCTTCCAGGCCCTGCAATCATTCTTCCAGTGTCCTTTCTTATGACAATAGAAGCATTCTTCCTTATCCACAAGCTTCCCTGCTATCTTTGTTGCTTTACCCTTTCCCTTCGTATCCACTTTACTTACACCGCCCCTTGGTTTGGCGGGGGCCTTCTTCTTCTTTCCCTTGGCTTTCGCCTTGGACCTAGAAGAAGATGATCCTCCTACAAACAAAGTGGATGTATCCCTACCTTTCTGTAGGGTGCCCTCTGCGCTCCTCAGCATGTTGAGGAGCTCTGATAGTTCAACCTCTTTTTCTTGTAGGTTGAAGTTCAGTATAAACTGGGCGTAAGTGGAAGGAAGGGACTGGAGAACTATATCTGTATATAGCTCACTCTCCAATGTGATCCCTAGGTCAGCGAGCTCCTCAATGTAACCGATCATCTTTAGCACGTGCTCGGCTACTGATGATCCGACGGCCATTCTTGTCGAAAATAACTTTCTCGACGCTTCGTATCTTGCGATACGAGATTGCTCTCCATACAGTTCTTTTGTATGGAGCAATATGGATTCCATGTCCATATTCTCATGCCTCCTCTGATGTTCGTTGTCCATCGAGGCAAGCAAGAGGCACTTGGCCTTCGCGCTATCAATCTCCCAAGTCTTGCGGATTTCCTTATCCGCGACGCTGGAAGTTGGACCAGGGACAGGGGGAGCTTTGGTGGTAAGAAGATACCCCAGCTTGTCATAAGTGATTGCTATCTTGACATTCCTGAGCCAATCTTTGTAGTTTGGCCCTGTCAGTTTGTTTTTATCTAGGAGTAACTTAAGTCCAGTCATGTTGATTGGTCGCTGCAATTTGGAGAGAAGAAGAAACACTCAGCATGATGCTCTTGCAAGTTTAGAGTGGTTTTTAGTTTGTCTAAACAGGATGGCTCCCACTGTTTCTCGAATCCCTCCTCAAACCATAAAGGAAGAATTAGTCAGGATCAATCCCACCGTACAATTCTTGCTTAACCGTTCAGCCAGGCCGGTGTCGGTACTTCGAGGGAGGTTTTCCAACGCTTTCGCGAAGTTCCTTAATTAAAGAACCTCTTTTCCCTGGGGGCGTAGCCCCGCTAACACCTTTCTAGGCACCTACTAGGTTTATAGCATTGATCGTTAAGCGAGAAATTTCCCGAGGAGTAGCATATACTTACAGTAGGATCGGGATCCAAATATCATCGCGTGACGAAACTGAAGGAATCCTACCAGAATCACCACACTCCAAATGGTATGCAAATCTAGCAAGTTTCAGTACTTATGAAACTCCCGATGTGGATTTTTGCCCCATGCTCTTATGACCTTGACTTTGGCCAACAAATCATAAGTCACATGTCAAGTTCTACCCGTCGTTCTCCAGGTTAATTTGAATCCACCCGTACCTACCCTTGACTTTGGCCAACAAGGCAGTACGACTGTTCCAAACCAACGCATCTATCTATGCTGCACATGAATACCCAATAGCTACCAATCACTGTGCCTTGACTTTGGCCAACAAACACAGCTTGAATACTATTGACTATTCATGTGAAACGACGGAGGGCTACGGATGGTTTTGGCAAAACCGTGAACGTAGTGAACTTGATTTGGTCGATGGAACGAGATAGCTTTTAAATGGAGTGGCTCAAACTCCGCATTTTAAAAGTTAGTTTTGAAAAGAACCGAGTGGTTTTTCGAAAGTGTTCCAACGACTTTAACTTGGTTTATTATCTTGCATTAGTTCTTTTAATGCGTGATATTCTTGCATTAGTACTTTTAATGCGTCCCATCATTTAAATCCTACCATTGCAGAAAACAACCAAAATATGACGTACGCTTATGCCATTCGCATTCGCCACTGGGCCCCGTCATTACCCGTTAGGTTACTTAACTAACGACAGAGCGGGGGCTGGGCTAGCGCGTCTGTAAAACATAAGCAACGCCTAAATAGAAAGCAATGATAAACATTTCAGATCACAGATAAATACATTGGATATACTAGGAATCGGTAATTTGTACGAGCCTGTAACAAAAAACAGATTACACGGTCACGGTGAATAGCCAATACCCCACCCAAGACCCCTACGGGTGCGGCAAACTACCCGCCAAGTACCCGAAGCGTAGCAACCTCCCTCATCACCATGAGTAGGCCACTCGACACTTCGGCATACCCGGTAGTTTGTGCACCCCTCCATGGGTCTATCCTAGGAGCAAAAACAGTAAAAAGAAATTATACAATGACGGCTACAACCCCGACCCGGTTGTGCGGCCATACAAATAATTATTACATCAATTTACAAATTTACATGAATTGCAAGAAAAGAAAACTCTCGTCTCACAACCCCCGGCTATTCACCCGCGACAATCCAACATATTTATATACACATTCCAGCACATTACAGATCATGTATAACCCCGACTAATCGACTTATAGCGATTAGCCGACGTTCAATACATGCAAACAACACAGATATAACCATCATAGTCAAAAATGCAGTGAAGTTCGGAAAAAAAATACGGAATTATAGGACCCCAAAAGGAAATTTCTTTTCTGGAAAATCTGGGCACATATAATATATCTCAAAAATCCCAAAACCAACACAGACACACACTGCACGAAAAATGACGCACAGAAGGCGACAAACGGCGGCGGTTCCGCGGCACATGCCTACCTCGTGCCGCGGAACCGCGGCGGTTTGAACGAATCAGTGGACCGTTTTTCATGGGTGTTCTAACAAAACCCTGAGCCGAATTTAGGTGTGTAACAAAACTTGTTTTGACCAGAAAAAATTTCAACAGAAACTAGGATTTTGAAAAAGTTTGGTTTTTGGATTTTTCCGGTTCCGAACTTCGTTACACTTCACTACCAAGCTAGTTTAAGTTTAGTTAGGCTCTGATACCACTGTAAGTCCACGTTGCGACCCCCGGTTCTTACGGGGAGGCGGAAACGGTATAAAATCAAAATTTTAACGCAAGAGGCAACATGGACTATGCTAGGTCGGGATCTTTACCTAAACTAAAACTAGCATACTAAGCTAAAGAGATATAGCTACTCGGTTGAAGATGGTTATACCTAGCTTTTCTTGAACTCCTTCTCTTCAAGCTCCGGTGGTGGTCCGATGGCTCCTTCTCGTCGTCTCCGTACGCCGAAGATAGATCCACTTGAAAGCTCCAACCTTTAGCTCCTTCTTCGTTCTTTGAAGAAACTAGTTCACTTGGTTTGCTAAACCTAGTGAACTAGAATGAGTAGAGATGATTTAGAATGGGATTCTATCTATGGTTCTTGATTCTCAACTCATGAGACAAGAGAACCATAGATCAAGAGAGGGAGCAAGAGGTTGAGGGTGAGAGCAAGAGGAGAGCTCAAGAACAAGAGAGAGAATGAGGCTCTCTTTTGTCTTTCACCCTCTCATAATCCAAAGTGATCATAACTCATCATATCAAAAAAGTCTTATGTGATGGTAAGAAGCAACCATAACCTTATCATGTCATGCACTCATTTTACTCAAATGAATAAGCAAGAAAAAGTCTTTGGCATGAAATGATAACCATGGTTATCATGATGGTCAACTAGTCAAGCCTAGTCAACCGGTCAACAAGTCAACAAAAGTCAACAAGTCAACAAAGTCAACAAGTCAACAAAAGTCAACAAGTCACCAAACCATATCACCATAATACTTAATTAATATAATAGTTAATCACATATCATATTCTCATTAGGGTTGAGCAAAAAGTCAAAAAGTCAACGGTCAACTGTCAACAACCCTAATGAGAATCCGCTGTCTGTGCTTCCCTGTCAACTGTGCATACACACCCGCATCCGCGTTCCGAGGAACACGAATGCAAACTGGATAAATCCAATCCCATAAGGTACACTAGGATCTGGCTTAAACCAAAGCCCGCTAGTGTAAACTGTCCGGACACTGTACATGCACTCGTGCACGTATGTGACCGAACCCTGTCGCAAAACCATGCGACCTGCCGCAATACCATGCGACCTCTACTCTTTTGCCTAAAGGCGAAAAGCTTTCTGTGTGGGACTCTAAAGACTCGACACTACGCTGGCAGTGGGTTTAACCACAGACCGCAAGCGGCACTAGCTGTGCGTAACGGTCCCCAGGTAATGCCGACAAGAAGACCGACGAGGCGAAACCCATCTGAACTCCTACTGAGCCTGAGTGTGACATTCTCCGTACAGTCCGGTCTGTTCGTCTGATACATCGCATGGCGGGCCTAGGGGGCGGTAAACGTCAGTCCCCCAATAGCGGTACAAGTCGTGCCGGAGCGAAGCCCAAAACACCCTGAGATAACACT
This sequence comes from Agapanthus africanus, assembly GCA_030015575.1. Classification (NCBI taxonomy): domain Eukaryota; kingdom Viridiplantae; phylum Streptophyta; class Magnoliopsida; order Asparagales; family Amaryllidaceae; genus Agapanthus; species Agapanthus africanus. Next base: position 447,586,802 of record JASDDO010000031.1, on the reverse strand, counting down.
GGAAACCTACCAGTATATCTCGTTTGCCCTGGCCAGGGACTACTCGTGTAATGGCTCTCCTAGACACAGCGCGATGTCAACCCCCAATACCGGGAGAGACGAATCCTGTCTAACCGTCACTGCCTCCAGGTGCTTCGGGACTGCACCCAACCATTACCTGTTTGCACGACTCCTTTGAGCCGTGGTAGGGTAGTGATCAAAGTGCAGTGGGAACACACCCGAGGCGAAGTGACAGTGTCAAGTCAGCGGACTAAGCTGTACTCATGTCACCTGGGAACTGATAACTGACGATAGGTATAATACCAACTGGTCAGTTCCCGACGAGTCCTGTCCAGTGTACCCGTAACCTAACGGGCACCCGCATACTATCTCAAGTACGACGTACTGACGGCTGTGGGACAGACCGTCTCCCACACTGGGATGAGAAGCGCATGCGCTGGTCTACTCCGGAGTATCGATGCCCTGTCTCGATAGTCCTGCGACCAGGGACCTGCATAAGGATGTGCTTCTAGATTACCCAGCCCCACTAGTGTGACGGCCATCACATCGCTGGTAATCAAGCAAAGATCCTAAGGGCTCCACTAATGTGTATAAGCAATATACAAAGATAAACACATGTACACATTGAAGTAGAAATAAACCAAGTAGCATACTACCATTTTGAGCAAGATTGTATATACAAGGTGAATATCCCAAGCTTCCATTAAGTAATATACATACTAGTATGATACAGTAATGGCCTCTAGGGCATATACACTAACAGGAAAATCAGTGTTAAACACTGAAAATGAAATGCTCAAAGTAGTGTTGAACACTAAAATAAAACAGTGTTAAACACTGGAAATGAAACGTTCAAATTAGTGTTAAACACTAGAGAGGAAGGAGTCACGTGGGGACACGTGAGGGCACCCAAAGGTGGGGCCAGATCTCTTTTACTTTGTTCTCAGAACGGCAAATAAGTATTAAACACTTTCAATTTTCATAGCCATCACGTGTGGACACGTGATGGGTACTTATGCCCTGATTTATTAGAACGCTTATTAAGGGTCACACGGTGACACGTGAGAGCGCCCAAAGCCAGCGTTGCCTTTGCTTTTATTCTCTTTGTTTTGGATGTCACGTGGGAGCACGTGAGGCATTGCCTCAAGGTTAATTCCTTCCTATTTTGGAGGATCTTTTCAGGGGTCACGTGGGGACACGTGAGCTTAGTTCTTTACATGCATGGAGATCTTTCAAGTCTCTTTATTTTTTAAGAATTAAATTCTCTGTAGGGTTAAACCCTAATTATGTTTTAGATGAATTAAATTCCCATGTATGTGAAAGAATTAAATTCTTATATAGGGTTAAACCCTAGTTCTGTCTTGAAGGAATTAAATTCCTATAACTTTGGGAGAATTAAATTCTCATATAGGGTTAAACCCTAGTTTTATCTTGAAGGAATTAAATTCCTGTGAGTTTAGGAGAATTGAGTTCTCATATAGGGTTAAACCCTAGTTTTATCTTGGAGGAATTAAATTCTTGTGAATTTGGGAGAATTAAATTCTCTAAACTTAATTCTCCCTCTAAGTTTTGGATCTGCATAGCAGAATCTCCCCGATGAGAATTAAATTCTCAACCTATAGGGAGATTTGCTTCTGCAGATCTTCAACCAGAGGAAGAACTAAGTTCTTTTGCAGAAAAGTTAAACTCTTAGATTGAGAATTAAATTCTCTTTTTTTTGTTTTATGAAGCTTTGATCCCCTTCCCCTTTCTCACCTAGGGTTTTCTTTCTTGAGAATTAAATTCTCCTTTCTTTTCTCTCTGCTATTTTCCTTTTTGAAAATTTAAAGATCCCAAAATTCTATATCTTTCTTCTCCTCTTGGCTCCTATTTATAGGAAAAGGAAAAGAATCAATTTGTTTAATAAATCTTTCATTGAAAGATTTTGTTTGTTTTTCGTAACTAATATGATCTTTTAGATCACTCGGTGAATTTTATTCATCATTGGATTTTTTAATCCAAAAGATATTCTGTTTGTTATTTTTGGTGAAATTTAGGGAAATCTTTCCTTGTCTAAAATTTTTCCATAAATTGGTGATTTTTAATCACTCTTGGATTTTTAATCTGATGGTCCCCCATAGTCCTTTTTTGTTTGGAAAGATTTAGAAATACTTTCCAGTTCGGGTCTTTGATTTCCCTTAATTAGAATCAAGTTATAAGGCTTTCAAAGACTATCACGTGTTGGTACGTGACCTTCCCTTATTCAGAATTTAATTCTGTCTTTTAACTGGGCTGAAGAACCATTACGTGTCAGCACGTGACCCTCGGTCACGTGTGAGCACGTGACCCTCGGTCACGTGTGAGCACATGATGCCCTATTGGGGTCTTTCTTTAGCCGTTTGTTTACACTTGTGTTTGATTTTAGAGTTTAATTCTATAAAGTGGAGGTCATAAGAAACTATCACGTGTCAACACGTGACCCTTGGTCACGTGTGAGCACGTGATACCTCATTGAGGTAATTCCTGATTTTTAATCAGGGAACATTCCCGAATCACTTCCCTCACTCCTTTCCATCGTTTCCACTTCACAAGACGTCGTATTAACTTCCTTTCCTACGTCTGGTTCACCAAGTTCGGTTGGCCTATGTTTTCGTGCAAATCTTGAGAGGTTTGACCTCATTTCTCAACGTGTTGATAGATTAGTACAATCCATTTTTACACTTCGATCTTTACCGACTGTACTAATTTATTCAATCCATTTTCAACCTCAAGTTCGTATTCCATTTCTTTCTCCCCTTCATTCGTCTTCTCATTTACCGAGACCGTATACCGCTTCCGTCCACACATGGTCTCGTGTATTCTTCATTTTTTTTCTCTACACGTTGTTTTTCCAACATTGCATTATCACGATAAAAATTTTGAATGGTTGGTATTAACTTTTGGCCTGTGTAAGGCCCTGTATAAATTGAAACTGTTCTCTCCCCTCTAACTTTAAACTTCACCGTTTAAACAGTTGAAACACTGTTTCACTTAAATTTGGGGAGGGCCTTTTTGTGTGTATATATCTTGTTTGTCTTTTCTTTTATATATAAAAAAAGCGTGAGAGTACCGATATGTTTTGACCCCTCCACAATTTTGACCCTTTTAGTATAGCATGACAGTGAGGACATTGTCAAGTTTAAGTTTGGGGTGTGCTCGGTAAGCCTTCTATCTTTGCATTCATGTGTATAATTTGCATTTGCATACTTATTTTAAAAACCAATAAAAATTGGAAAAAATTCAAAAATATAAAAACTTTGTTATCAAGTTAGCTAGTATGGTAACTTATATTTTTATTCCGAAAATTTAGTTTGATAGATTAGAAATAATTAAATCCTAGACTTAGGAATTGAAAACCCTAAAGATAACGCTCCTTCAGTTGGTAAATATATGTCCTTACAGTTTTTTTTAAAAGCAATCATGAGTTCAGTTCTTAAGTGAAGTTGAGATGAAGGAAAAGTATTAAAAGCTTTATTGAAAAATAAGTCTGAAAAATAGTTCATATTTTTGAGTCCAACTTCAGAAAGTATATACTTCACAAACTGCACTTACACGCATCTTAAAATTTGGGATAGTAAAGAATACCTAGAAATACTCTTGCCTGAAAACCTAGTATGAAAGAAAAAAACGGTATTTAAAACTAACCACCAAAAGAGCATCATTGAAAAATATATCCAGTCTCGAAAAGAAAAAAAAAGAAAAAGAAAAAAATAAATTACAAGACCTGGAAACTGCTATTTACGCTTTAATAAGCTCACACATTCAGTAATCGGCTGATTAGTGCTTTAGGAAGCAATAGTTGTCGCATGAAAGGTGTGTGAGCAAATCCGTCCATCATTAATGAAAAGAAGTAGTATTAGGGTGATGCTACTATAGCTTGAATTGAATTCTCAAGTGTAGGGGTGAAATTTACACACACGTAGGGGTATATAATCGATATTTTGAGGAGATGTAGGAATAAAGAATAGTCTTATATTTTCCGTAAAGATGATAAAAATTCCGGATTGGAGACCCCGTTTTAGAAGGAAAACCCAAAAGAAACTGAGATCTTTATAAACTGTCAAAACATATAGGATCTTAGATTAAATGAATAGGAGGTGTGAAAAATATGGAATGGATATTTCTAATTTAGGATGATATAATTCTAACTTAAATGCTAAACCGTAGGATTAGAATCAAGGTTAACTTATGAAACTAGTTTGACGGGATTTTGTGGGTAGTATCCGCTGAAAACCCTCAGAAAACAACACTCCTCCTACTAGGAACATCAAGAGGTTTAACGGTTTGTTGCACAAGATAAGTGCAACCGTGATACCTACGAAAGTGAGCTTAGGAATTTTTGAAATTAAATTGTTTTGCTCAGGACGAGCAAAAGATAAGTTTGGGGGTATTTGTTCACACCAGAATATTACATTTAATACCGCTCATTCTTATGCTCATTTGTATATAGGTAGGAGCTTTTGATCCGTGTTTGCTATATGATTACAGGTTACAGGTTTTCAGTCCTGAATAATGCAAATCACGCACAATCTCCACAGTTATGATAAAGTTCAGAACACCTGCTAAAAACCTATAAAACCCGGGTTCCGGTCATCCACACACGTCAAGTGTTGTCTACGAGTTCAAGAGACAAGATGAATACAGTGGCCATTCGTGTCTCGGACAAGCGCAGAGCACGAGAGAGGTAACACAAGAAACAAGGTGCACGGAGCTTTGGGGAGATAAAGACCAAAAGTCAAAAAGAGTTGCCATTTTGGACCATTAAAAATCTGAGAATATTTTGGAACCATTTTTCTATTTTGAACCTGTCAAATAGAAGAACAAAGTAACACGAGGAAGCACAAAAAAAAACGATGCTCCAATTCTTTCAAATGACCGCGGAAGCACGGCCAAACAAGGGGATAGACGGCGGAACCGTGGCCATCACGTGGCGTCTCACGACCATTTTTCTGGGGTGTTTTAGTAATTGTATATGGGCTCAGAATATGGCCCTAGGGTTTCACTACTCTACCTATATATACTCCAGATTTGAGCCAACCATGAATGCTTTTTCTTTTCCTTAGATTAGTGTAGTTTCTTCTTCTTCATCTTCTATTCTCCACGAAATTGCAGTGCGAGCTTTTGAGTGGAAGATTAACGAAGATAAGGTTTTCTTTGTAACTTGTATCTTTATTTTCTTGTATTGTATTTTAATTTCTAGTGTAATTTTTATTACTTGTTGTTAAACTAGTTGTTGGTTTTCTTGTTCTCTTTTCTTCTCTTCTAATCCATATTTTCAAGCCATGATACTCAATGGAGTCCCTTACTTAGGTGAAGTCCCAAGTAGTTAGCTTATTATCTTTTGTGAACCGTATTTTTCCATTCTTTCTTCTCCCTTTCTTGTTTTATTTTCTTTTAATGTGTGAATAATTTACTCACTTGTTAGGGCTAAGGAAGGCAGTATGAGGGATGAAAAAATCTCTTGTGCTTCTCTACGCCAAACAACTTGAAGTGAATCTAGACCAAACAAACGCAATCCCCTCCTTTAGGCGCGCTATAAGTGACATATAGCCGCGGCCTAAGTCGAGAATTTCTTTAAGTGCACTACAATGTGACATATAGTTGTGACCTAATTGAAAACTTGGTTGTGTATGTTTGGCCTAGGGTTGGAAATAAGAGCATGTAACGGATGGACAAGAGGCACTAGGAATGGATTTAGCGTTGGAAAGCTTACTTAAACTCGCAAATTCCATTTCTATGTCCTCCTAATCTCCGTTACTTCCGATTATTCCAACATAATTTCAAGAATGGCAAAAGACAAGTACAAGACTAGTCCTAATTTTACCAACTAACCCTAACCCTAATAAGTTTATTTGAACATAAAATACAAACACTTAGGATAGAATTGAACAAACATATACATTTTCACTTAACTCGTCTAAAACAAGAACGAAAACATACAATCTCCCAGTGGACGACTCGTACTCAACCGGCTAGCTACAAGCGAAACCGACTTGATTGCGGTAAGTAGAACAAGTAGAACGCATAACATAATCTCTGCGCTTTCTGCCTGTCAATCAATGGTCATTTTTTGGATATGTTTTGATTGATAGTAGATCACTTTCTTTCATAATTTTGCGATACATATGTGTATATTCATTTGACTTTTTGGTATGGAGTATATACATTGAGGGTACATGGTATACTTAGTGAATCTAGTGTACATTTATCAAATTTACATTAGCATGTAGGAATCTCACTGACACAAGAGATCCCCTTTGAGGCTGTGGCAGCAAGCGAAGGTGAGACTAAGTGCTATGATTCATTTGCTAGAAGCAATGATCACACTATCGTGTAACTGGGTACGGTGACAGTGGGAGCACTTAATAAGTCACCCTCAGGATGATCTTGTGGCATTTCCGTATGCCGAGCAATTGAAGTGGTGATCTGACAATCACTTAACCTGTTTACTAATAGCCGGACTAGGGTTTTGACAAGGTGCGAGGTTGTCGGAAGATCCTAGGCATATCGTTGGGTGATGTGGCTGGACAAGTCAATCATGAGGTGATTGGACTTGGGTCCGTACGGTATAAATTTAATGATGTATGCTCTTAAGAAGAGAACTTATACCGTAGCACGTTACCATACGACGTGTGTTGAGACCGTATATAAGGAGGTTGGAAGGGATAGATTCCATCTCCCTCACAGTGTGAGCCCTTATAGATGAGTACCGTGATGGTGGACAGTCATACGTACCCTTAGTGACACTGAGCTGTCTGGATAGGCTTGTTTTGAGCGTATGCCACTATGGCTATTATTTTCTTCTGCGATGAGATTATATTCCACATACGGGACAGTGTCATGAAAGCGGGTGTATAGCAGTCTTGACTATTCAGAGCCGAAGGAAAATCGATTGGTATGTCTTCTGATTGTATCACATGGCCAACTCTTATTAACGCCGAGAGCGAGATTTAAGAGTGCGATGAATTGAGAGAAGACATAGGTGTTTAAGTACGCTTTAGATAAGTTTAAAATGGTTGGGCAGACATGACTGATCGGATCTAGGCTATGAGATTTTGTGAGCATAACATTTTATTTATGTTCTTTTTCTCAGGGAGATTCTTATGTCAGCCCTAACGGATCTGACTGTAAGGCTGCCCACTTGTAAATTCTCAACGATCTATGCCGCACTAACATGTATGGAGAGGAATAAGAGAAAGGAGGAAGATTCTCAAGCAAACATTGACTCGGGGAGTTATCGACTCAAGGAGCTTTGATGGCGCCCACTCAATTGTGCGAGTGAGAGTATGTTGGCATTTGGGCCTCTCGGCCTATATCCGTCCAAGTGATTGGACGGGCGGGTTGGGTCGGTAAAGTAACTGGCCTTAATTGGATTGGTTCTCTATATAATCATATTGCAAGGCTAGGGTTTGCAAGGGATTAATGCTCTATACAAAGATTAGGGTTTGTGCTTCCATCAAGAATTAGCTATCATCTTCTCCCTCTTCTCTTCTTCCCCTTTGATGGTTAGTAGTAGGGTGACTACGTGGTGGTTTCTCGCCGTTCAACAGTGTGGTTGCCTCCCGACCATTGGTAGAAAGAGATTGCGATGTATACGTGTGACGTGGGTAAGGTTATTCATCTAATCGATATGAGATACAATCAAACCACTTCTCTATAGAATTATCACATGCTAATAGTTTTGTTTCCGCTATATTATATGTTTGATCTCATCTAGATTCGTATCTAGATGATCGATTTTGTTTTTTCTATATGCATGTGCTACATATTTCAGCGGGTGGATTGAGTTTTATAGGTTTTTAAGTTTTACCCATTAATTACATTTAAATTATAGCATATTTTATTAATAAAATAGAAAATGGATCTTAAATAATATGAACAATTACTAGAGGTGTAGAAGTTACTACATTCCACAACTTAGAATACTTCATTATTTTTATACAACCTTGAAAAAAATTGTAAGACAAGATCCCGTATATTATTATTGAAACTTGTAGGTTTTCGCGTTGGACAAGTAGATTTATTGAAACAGGTTTGGCTTGGACGTGTTTGGGTTTTGTTCGCTAAACTTTTCTTATATCTGTGATCAATCAATTTGTCCTAAATAGTTGACCTTTTTTCTTTTTTTAAAGGAGAGAACATTCTGTATGAATTCGACCCCTTACATGCATTAAAGTAGTTGCGCGATTTAATCGTGTGATTTAAAGAAATGGGAACTCAAACACAGAAACCCATCAATCATTCTCTTAATTAAAAAGCAAAAGCCAAGAAATACAATGAATACATCAAGTTTAGTATCAAAGCTGACATTTTCGAACAGGACTGCCAAATTACAATAGATATTTTATTTTTCAGGGTCGAATTGGCAATCGACCGTGATAAGACCTAAAGATCACGTGCTATCGTAGGGCTGACATATGGGCCGTCGTCATTATGAGTATCAAGCCGAGTCTTAGCTCCTCGGCAATGAACGCAGGGCTGGACATCTAGAATATTCGGTCCGATCGCAGAAAGAATCCTGGATCGGTCTTTGAAGGTCTTTAGACCGAGCAGGTCCGACTACCTCGCCCCGGCCAAGACCATACCTAAATCCACCAAAGTGCGACCACAGGGATTGGACATCTGGATCATTCGCACCGTTGACCTAAAGCAAAGTCCAGTCGTAGGCACCCTCGGCCATCTCCCTATCGGCATTGGTAGCCTTTAGAGCGGCGCGCCGATGGCAGGCCCATCTAGTGTTTAGCAGTAAAGGTTAGGGACAATGGAGGCGTTACCTACCCGAAGAAGATTGGACTTCTCGAGTTCGAGGGCCTCCCATGAAAGTGGGCGTCAGTAGCCGGAATCTAAATCTATCATTAGGATGGTCATAGCAGCCTCTAGATCTAGACTCATGATAACTAGGGTTTTTTTTCGTTGATTCAGGGGTTGCTTTTCTTTTATCCGCCTGCCCTTGCTTTTATAGGGGCTAGGATTAGCTTGGGGGTGAAGCCGCTGACTTTGGGCCGGGTCTGGTTCTCTACTGGGCTGGGCCTTTTGAACGGGCTGAAGCAGACTACTTTTGTTGGGGGGAGGGAGGGAGCGAGGGAGGGATGAAAGGTATCCAAACCAAGGAAGATGATGGCAGAAAAATTGAAATACTAATGTATCATGAGCTGGAAGTTTGTCTCAAAAAGATTGCATGATAATGTTTGTGATCATGCTTGTGTGTCAGCAGAGACCAAAAAGTGCTGAATAATTAAATCACACCATGCAGGAAGGATATCCACCATGCAGGAAGGATATCATTTGAGATATTGGATAAATGAACTATTTATTCCTGTTTTTCTTCTTTAAGAAAAATAACAATTTAATTCAATTATGACCATTCATTTTAGTATATACTGAGTTCCAACAGCTGCACATGAATGCCAGGGCTCCCTAGATTTATTTCCACCTGCTTTCCACACTTTTGGTGGACCCAAAAGTAAAAGAAAACACAACAATCATTTTTATTTGGGTAAACAGTCAAAATAACCCGAGAACTTTTTCCAGCCGTCAAAAACCCCCTGACCTCGAAGTGGTAGTCAAAATCTTCCTGGAAATTTTTCCTGGAGTATCTACATAGTAGCCTGCTATATCCAACAAATTCATACAAACTATTTAAATATCGCACGAAATAATTTAGATATCGCTGGCCACGGCTTAGATATCGCAGGAAACTAGGTGATTAGTCAAAAATATTGCACATTTGTATAAACATTTTTCCTATTATTATAAAATAATAAAAGTGTTAATTGTAAATAAAGAACATATGTGGGTTTATGTGTAAAAATATTATTATCATATGTTTCTTCATTTGTAATTAATATAATTAGGGAAAATATATGCAGATAATATTTAAATAAAATACTAGTAATTAAAATATGAATATCATGTCAAATATTCCTAATCAATATTCTTAAAATATTATATCATATAAATGGTTAGAATAATATCTCAAAAATAACAAATACTACTAACAATTTGATTTGAGATATTGTGCAAGTATTAGCTCAGATCTGAAATTTAAGTAGGAGATCTACATCAAATCGGATTACAAAACCGAATCTGCCAAATTTTAGAAACAGATCGAAAAATATAGCAACGACAGAGATTAAGGACAATATTTTCAGAATCTATATATCAAGAGAATCTCCAAATATTGAGACAAAAAACCAGAAAAAATCCCAAGTTCCAAACCCCTTAGAGGACGGCGGATCCGCGGTCAAACATGGGTAAAGACGGCGGAACCGCGGTCAGATCTAGGCCGTTGGATCTGGATTTTTGGGGACATGATTGTAACTACACCTAATCCAACATTGTATCTAGGGTTTGTACTTTCAGAGACTATATAAAGGACCAAGAGCTGTGGATCCCATAAAAAGATCATCTCATCATCTATTCATCTACCTCCATAAAAAAAAGAGATTTACAAGCGAAACTAGTGTTCTTGTAATCTACTTTTGAAAGAAAAAAGTTGTAATGTAATAGTTGATTAATAAATGTAGTTTTTTTTAAAAAAAATTGCATTTACTTTTCCGCGTTTACTTTACGCATTATTTTTCCGCATTACTTTTCTGCACTTTTAATTATGGTTTCATTCATTGTCAACCTTTCTTTTAAATCGCTACTAAACATGAGCGAGTAATTTCTTATTTGTTAGGGTTTGTAGGATAGGGTTGAATAATGGATGAAATATCGCGCAACTTCTTTTGACATTTTAATATTTACAAATTTTAGCAAAATAAATGTTAACCCTCTTATCGGGCGCGCTATCAATTAATGATAGACACGACCACGATTTGAAATTAGTTAATAATTGTTTTGTTACGGATTTAAGATAAATAGAGATCAATAGAAGGACAAGGGGCAATAGTGGGAAATCCCAGTTCTCTCCAAGAACCCTAATCTACATTCACCGCTATCTCTGTAGTTTTAAACAATTAAAAGATAAAAAAGAATCATTTATAAACATTCATCCATTAACTACTAACTCTTATAAACCCTACAAGACTTTCTATTATAAAATTTTACATCCATCTTAAATTAAAACGACAACAATCTCTTCTCTTTTTTATCAACTCGTTTAAAACAAGAAAAAATTCACGTTTTCCTGCGGACGACCCGTACTCATCGCGGCTAGCTATTTGCGATACCGTCTTGATTGTGGTTATTTACAACATACGTACAAACACACTTTTCGCATCCAATCAAATGGTGTCGTTTCCGGGGAAACGGTCGTAATTATTTTTCTCGTTATTCGGATTGATTTCTTATAAAAACTAGAAAAATAAAATAAAAGAGAACCAAAACCGTATCTTGTGTTTTTATCAATTATTGTGCTAGTTTTGTAAGAGAATCTGGAGTAATTGGAGCAAACCAACAGAGATTCAGAGACTTTAAATTTGGACCAAAGGAGCAGTGGTATGCCCTGAAGAAATTTTAGCAGAAGATCTTGCCAAACGGCGGCGGAACCCCGGCCTAAGGTTGAATTCGGTGGCGGAACTGCGGTCCTTTTGACGAGTTGGTCCCCCAATCTTCTCTAGTATTCTTTTATCTTTTTCCTCTCTCCTCTAGAACTCCAATAATCTGATTTTACCTGCAGAATTCTTTGCAAACAACGCCGCAAAAAAAATTCTTTTTGCGTGTTTTGATTTCGGTTTGTTTTGCATATCTAGACCGGACTTTAAGGGGAAATAAACCCAAATTCTGATTAGTTGGGGATTTCATCACCCTTCCTAGGCCCCACAAATCACAAACGAGCATACTATCACTCTATATTAATAAAAAAAATATCTAGAACAAGCCTCTAAGGACTGTCGCGCTCAATTAGGATAGAGAAAGGTCGTGGGTAATTTATTACTTATCCGCATTTCTCTTGTGGTGTCTAGGTAAGTGTGATTAAGGAAAGTGGTTATTTAATTAGGCCCGCTATTTCGATGATTCGTATAGCGGATACCTTCCACTTACCTGGCCGCAAGATTGATAAGCAGGTGGTAGAGAATTGATCCTACGTCTTGTTCTTTGGAAGTTTAGGAGCGGTCGAGTGACTTGACCTAAGTGACCTTAGCTCTAGAGATTGATTGTGCATTTTGTGATTAGTTGAGTCAAGCCTCACGTCCGACATTTTTTTTCAAAACAAGCCTTCTTAAAATCGTTCTCACACATATCACACACTGCCACGTGTACTAAACCCGCTTAGTGCATGATCGGCTGGACACGGAATTCTAGTGCTCGTCTAGTCCGCGTTTTTGTTGTCGACTCCGAATTCGATACTTCTTCATCTTCTATTTCTTCTCCACCTACCACATCTTCCGAGATGGACGGATCTCCATCGGGTTTTAACAATACCACCTTGCCACCACTCGTAGGTGCGCAAATTCAGAATCCACCACGCATCTCTCTTCAAGACCGATGCTGCCCCGTACGCGGACCCCTTCCTACGTGTCTGTGTCTTCCATCAGCTAATGGGGATAATTTCGAAATTAAACCCCACTTCATTAACTTGTTGCCCAAATTTCATGGGCTTGAATCTGAAGATGCATACGTTTTTATAACCAAATTCGAAAATGTATGTGCGATGATGAGCACCACCCAATTTTCAGGGGATGCTCTGCGATTACGTCTTCTCCTTTTTACCTTGTGCGATCTCGCAGAAAAGTGGCTTTATTGCACCGCCGCATATTCTATCGCTAAATGGAATGAATTCGTTAAAACATTCCTTAAGAAATTTTATCCTCATTACAAGAATGCCCATATGCGGAGCGAGATTAACCAGTTTGCCCAACTTCCCAATGAACCCTTTTGGAAATGTTTTGAATGGTTTAAAAATCTACTTGTCTAATGTCCTCATCACGGAATCGACAGATGGCAACTTTGCTGAATTATATATGAGGGTATCAATCCAGCTACGAAACAAATGCTAGAAACCATTTGTCAATATCATTTCATATCAAAAGACGACGCCGAAGCGTGGCAATTTCTGGAAGATCTTACCGACCAAACATTACAGTGGAAGAGCACTAGACCAATAACATCGCCTAGGGCAGGTATCCATCAGCTTGACACTTTCATCGCAATGAAAGCCTGCAAAAAAACTTGAAGGTATGGAGAGCAAATTCTTTCCGGCCTCCCTAAACCAAGTTACATTCCCCAAAACCATGTGTAGTTGTTGTTTTGACTCATCACGTTTAACGGAAGAATGTCTTTTGAATCCTCCGTCTCAAGGTCATGAACAAACCAATACTGATTTTCAGCAACAACCTGGAAACAATCCTTATTCATCAACATATAATCAGGGATGGAGGAATCATCCTAATTTCGCTTGGAACTAAAACCAATTTCAAAATCAAAATCAGTTCACAAGCTAAAATAATAATCAAAGGCTTCCTCTACAGCAATAACAACCACCGAAACAAATTCAGCAGCCCTTTCAACCGCAATCTTTCCAAAATCCGGCCAACAACTTTATCCTTTATAATAATCCTTTCCAACCACAGACTAATATTCCAACAGCTGGTACCGATAAAATATCTGCACTCGAAAGAAGCTTAGAAACATTTATTAAACAATTTATATAAATGACGGCTAATTTAATATCTTCTATCCAAACGCTAATGCAACACACTGCTTCCCACGGTGAAAGCATAAAATTGATCGAAGCACAAATTGCACAGTTAAATGCCGCGATGAAGGAGAGAGAGAAAGGGAAACTTCCATCTCAACCTCTACCAAATCTCGGCCACTCACAAAGCGCTAATATCGTTCTTAACCAACAAAATCATAATGTGGGTGCCGTAACTACGTTGAGATCGGAAAAAGTGCCGAACAATCATATTAGTGAACAAGTTGATGATTTAGATGATACCCGGCTACTACTTCTACTCATATTTCTTCTAATCCAATATCATCTTCCGGGCCTATTCTCCGTTCTTCACTAGGCTCGAATTCTCAGCCCACTTTTTTGAATAAATTACCATCTAAGACCATCCCAAATCCAATTTTGGGATCCATTTCATCCCCACAAACTTCTCCACAAGTGTTGGACCCAACCCCTGTTGATAAAGCTCCTTTTTCAATTAGGTTGAGGCCCAACAAACCAAGTTCATAAATGGAGAATATTGTGAAAATTTTTAAGCAAGTTAATATAAATATTCCTCTCTTAGATACTATCAAACAAGTTCCATCCTATGCGAAAATTTTTAAGGACTTGTGCACTAGGAAAAGGAAAACTCAAGTGCCTAAAAAGGTTTTCTTAGCGAGCAATATGAGCGATGCTCTTATCCAATATTTGCCCAAGAAACATAATGATCCTGGTTGTCCTATAATATCTATTACTATTGGAGGTAAAAACATCAATCACGCTCTACTCGATTTAGGTGCTAGTATTAACTTGTTTCCGTGTTCTGTTTATGAACAATTAGGTTTAGGAGAGTTGAAACCTTCACACTGTACTCTCCAGATGGCCGATCGATATATCACCCATCCTAGGGGTGAGCTAAAGGATGTGTTGATCAAAGTCGAGGAATTTATATTCCCTGTAGACTTTATAGTTCTAGATACACAGCCTGCGGCAAACCTACGGAACCAAATTCCGGTGATTCTAGGTCGACCTTTTCTAGCAACTTCCAACACGATAATCAATTGTTGAAACGGTTCTATGAACCTGTCCTTTGGGAAGATGACAATTGAGCTTAATATTTACAGGGTAGGAAGTCAACCTTCCGAACCTTCTGCTCATATAATTGACATATGTTCTGTCAACAAGATGCTTCCGATAGTTGTGAATTTGAGGAGCTTCACGATACTGATCTCTACGCCACTAGTGCGTTATTGTTTGATCCAGCTATTTATTATACGAGTGAGGACCCTTCTGTCGACAAGTTCACCCCCGAGTCCGAATCCTTTGACTTGTCGAATGACTTAGTCGAGCTATCCGAGTCAATCTCTTACGCTAGATATAAACCTCTTATGGAGTCCGAGTATCATACCTTTCTTTTCGATGAGATTATCACTCGGACCATCGATGAAAGTTTTGAAAATATTTTCACCGAAGAACTCGCGTTTCTTAAAGACTTGGATGTTGTGATGCATCAACCTTCACCCGAAGAAGTTGAACCGCCACCCCTTTTTCTTATCATGTACGAGAATACGACTATTCCACCTATTCCTTATTTTTCACATTCTTGCTTTCATTCACCATCACTTTTTCGTCTCTATCAACCGAGACGTAAAACCGTTCGATTACTCTCTTATCTCCTCCCCACTTCTTCACGTCTATCTGTAACATGATTTTCTACCAACCATGGTATTACATTAATAAAATATTTGAATGGTGGGTTTTAACATTTGGTCTTTGTAAAGTTTTGTATAGACCAATAATATTTATCCCCCTCTTATGATTTTCAATACTTAGTAATGAAAATATTGTTTTGCTCAAGTTTTGGGGGGGGGGGGGGGGGGGAAGAAAAATATTTTGGCTCTTGAAAGAAAAGAAAACTTTTGCACGATTGTGAGCCAAAAATAAGTTTGGGGGAGTATTTCACTGTCATTAACTCTTGTCCCCTTTACTAATCATTAAGAACTTTTCCTCCTAAATCTACAGGTTTTGAGCTTAAAAAATGACATCAGTGAGAACACTGCTGCAAATAGATTTGGGGAGAGATTTGTGCTTATTCATTTTGCATTATACTAAATAAAAGCACTGAATAAAAAAAATTTGAAAATAAAAGTTAGAAAGTGAAAAATACATATAAAAAAAGATGAAGGGATTTAAGAAATACAAGAAAATTAGATGTTTTAAAACAAAACTAGTAATACGTAGTCATGAGCTGTTGTCCCAAGGATTAGCAAGATGAAGAAAATTACTGATCTATAGATAGAGTTAAGTCTGAAAAATAGTCTCTATTTTTGAGTTCAAACTTATGGACGTTAATGCCCTACTATATGCACTTACACACATCTTGAAACTTAGGATAGTAAAGAATATCTTGAAATGCTCTTGTCTAAAACTCTTAGTATAAAGGAAAAAAAATATAAATCAACAAAATATAAATGACACAAAATATAAATGGTGAAGAAAAATGAACACTGGTTTTGTAATTACTTAAGGCAGTATAAAAAAAATATAGCGAGAGTGTCTTATCACCTAGTGCTTTCGACCAACTAGTTTGTGAGTCACTGCTAAGCCTTAAATATTGCAAGACTAGAATATTGCTAATTATGCCTTAAATAGTGAGCACATTCGGTAATCGGTTGGTTGGTACCTCAAGAAATATTAACGGTCGCATGAAAAATATGTGAGCAAATCCATCTAAAATATTATCGACAAAAAAGTACTAAGAAATAAGGTCAAGGGTATAATAGTTTGAATTGAATTCTCCAAGTGCAGAGATGTCTTTTACACACATGTAGGGGTCTATGATCGATGTTTGGAAGAAAGGTAGGGAGAAAGACTAAAGAAGATGTTTTATTGAGAGATGATATGATTTCTGACATTTTTTCATTACTATTAAGATAAGACTCATGACAACTAAAAAGTTAGTGTAGTTTGAAACTCTTCTTTTCAAGTTTTTCTTTTATATGTTTCTTATCTTTGCATATAATTTTCATCTTTCTTTTATTTTTGGGATTTTGTGGTGTAATCCGCTGAAAACCCTCAGGAGACAACACTTTTCCTATTAAGAACACCTAGAGATTTAAAGGCTTGTTGCACGAGCTATGTGCAATCGTGTTGCCTACGAAAATGTGCTAGGTTTTTTCTTTTTAATAAATAGTTTGCTCGGGATGATCAAAAATAAGTTTGGGGGTATTTGATTAGTCAAAAATTTTGCACATTTGTATGAACATTTTCTCTACTATTATTAACTAATAAAAAATGTTAATTGTAAATAAAGAACATATATAGGTTTATGTGTAAAAAGATTATTATAGTATATTTCTTTATTTATAATTAATATAATTAAGGAAAATATATGCATATAATATTTAAATAAAATATTAGTAATTAAAATATGCATATCACGTCAAATATTCCTAATCAATATTCTTAAAATATTATATCATATAAATGGTTGGAATAATATCTCAAAAATAATAAATGCTACTAACAATTTGATTTGAGATATTGTGCAGATATTAGCTCAGATCTGAAATTTAAGTAGGAGATCTATATCAAATCAGATTACAAAACCGAATCTGCCAAATTTTAGAAGCAGATCGAGAAATATAGCAACTGTAGAGACTAAGAACAATATTTTTAGAATTTATATATCAAGAGAATCTCTATATATCGAGACAAAAAGCCCGAAAAAATCACAAGTTCCAAACCCATTAGAGGGCGACGGATCCGCGGTCAAACGTAGGTAAGGGCGGCGGAACCGCGGTCAGATTTGGACCGTTGGATCTGGATTTTGGGAGGCATGATTGTAACTACACCTAATGTAACATTTTCAAAAATATAAAATATTAATTTTGGGAATTTTTATAATTTAATATTATTTTATTGATTATTTTAATATTAAATCTATTTTTAAATACAAATAAATTGAGTTCAGTGGAGATTGTATGAACACCCTAGAGCTAGAAACCCAGCCCAATCCCATTGGAAACCAAGAATACGGAATTTCGGGACTTTATGTCGGTTTGTGTGTGCAGGAAAATCTGGAGTATACCGGGACATTTCTAGATAAAAGTAGTGATACCAGGAGCCTAGTTGGGACCCCAGGAGACCACCCTACGAAGACGAGCCACATTGGGCATGAGGGGGCCGGCGAGGCCGGCCAAACAGTAGATGTGGCCGGCCCAATTGTGGTGGAATTACCCCATTTTGCTTCAGTACCTCCCTTGTACCCTGCATAGCACCCTGGACTTGTTGAATTTGTCTAGTTTGGCCTGAGATGAAATCTGGGATCATTTTCTCAAGTTGCAGCTTTGAATTTGGATTTGGTTTTGTGTATTTCTATTTCCAGATTTTGGTATTATTGTGTTATCTCGATTGTGTGACGTTTGTACGTCTATATCGAGTGATTTGGAGTTGTTTTGCGAAGGCTAACCGTAGGTTCTAACCTATAGGCCTTTTTGCGTATCGTGTCGGTTTTAGCGTATCGTATTGGTGTGTTGCGTATCGTTTCAAGTATTGAGTTGGTTTTGATGCGATGCGATACGTGTGATGTGTGTAGGTACACCGCGACGATCCGAGGCGATGCGGAAGATGACGGAGGCATCGACACCGAAACACAGGATTCAGGTGAGTAGATTATATCTACAGGGGAAAGTCGGGTGGATGGCGTATAGCACCCCCGCAGTCCGTAGATAGATTATTATGCAGTTTATTGTGATTATAGGTGTACTATGGATAGTTTAGGGTTAGCAGTGACTAGTGTAGTCATAGTCGCGAACCCTAGGATAGAATTACACCTATACACACATACCCTTGTATATCACTTAAACTTGCACTGTGTTTGATCATATGGGATGACTTTGGAGATGAGTCGATGATGTGGGCTTGGTGCCCTGGGATCGGTGAGTTGATACGATTCATACGTAGGGTATGACTTGTGATTCTTGCGGGCTTGGGATGTGTGCTTACCCCCGCATGCATACTTTACCGATGTTACCGTTTGTACTAGAGATAGAATAGTACATCCAGACCTTATGATCCGATGATGGTGATATTTGTTATGTGATGAGACAGTGAGATATTGACCTGTACCCAGCTTTTGGGAATGCCGTACGATGATTTACCGTACGAGCTGATATTGATGATAGATCCGCACTCATAGCTAGAGGATATCTTACGATATGACATTGAGGCGGGATCACCGACTATATATCTACATATATACATTGACTCAGTTTTAGGTGGTTTCCACACCTACCCCTCCTGATTGACAGGATACTTAGATGTAGTTTGCATAGTAGATACTTTACTGTGCTGTTGATTACTAGCTTCCGCATTTTCATACTATTCGCATTGCTGGCATATGTTCATTACCATGTTATTACCATGCTGTTAGGACACCAGCACCATTATCGATGATGCGTATGTTTCACGTACACTATTGCCGGCTCACACACTTCATCATCGATAATTGCCATGTCACTACACAGTAGTACTATTACATTCGTGATATGATGCTTCCTTTGACATATGCGCATTCCTATTCCATGTTGCATGATTTCCGATATGATTACTCTCTTTACATGTCGCATATATCATGGATTGATTGCATAATACATCGCATTGGATTTACTGCTGGATGTTGGATTTTCATGTGATTTCTGGTTTTTGAGGACCGTGGGGTTATTTAAGAAAAGAGACACTTTATGAAAACCCGGTACCTCGTGATATGATATTTCGGTGCGTCCACCACGCGTTTTCTCGGTGCTGAGACGTGTGCTTGAAACCCGATTCGAGGAGGTGATGTACCGTTTGCGGGTTCGTGGTGGGCCCGGTATGGTTCCCCTCGGCGAGATGATCGATGGGTTATGCCGATTGAGCCTGGAGGCGGGCGAGTACCTACCGGTGATTTTACCTGAGCTCGGCGGATATCCGGGGGATACCGCCTGGAGCCGAGAGATGGGCATACTGCTGGGGCCGACGGGCCGATATCCGCAGACGGAGCCCAGAGATGGACATGGGTTGACTCATACTGCCGGGGCCGAGGGCCGATATCCGCAGACGGAGCCCCATACGGATGAGGATTTACGTGTCGGTGTTTGGCACGGGTTTCATGATGAGTTTTCCATGATTTTGGTTATATCCTCACATTGCATACATGATGCTTACTGTCAGTGGGTGACAGGTGGACGGGTTCCACATATATACAGACTTGGTTCATATACAGACTGGATTTACACTTATCTTACACCAATATTAGTGGTATGGGACGCTAATATATGTGTATTGATACTATTGATATTTCTTCATTGATACTTCCTGCAGACATACCTTACACTGATGACATGTTGTTACCTGAGTACCTGGCACTATATACATGATTAGATGTTACCCTGCCACCTTATTACACTCAGATGTACTCTTATGGATATTTTACTGATCGTTGACTTAGGATTATGTCTTGCATTCGATTTATCCTTGTAGATGTTTCTATTCACGAGTTGGCAACTCACCCCCGTTGTGCCACAGTTCTTGCAGGTTCTGCCGTACAGGTTCTATTGCGGCATTTCTGGCACACTACCTTCTTGCGGGTGATTTGCTTTGGTAGGTGGATTCTTTCGTATCAGGAATCACCTTTGTACTTATTTATTTATTGTATCTAGAAATGTCCATCAACCAAAACTTGTATATTCTTTCAGACCTAGATTTCAGTGTTGTATATTTCGACCTTAGAGTCGCGCTTAGTAGTATTGCGGTTTCTTGCTGCTTTTGAGCTTTCTTTGGATTTGATCCTCGCCACTTGGCGTTGTATATTATTATATCATTGTGTGGTTGTGACCGTCGATTGACGAAGAGCTAGCTCCCGCTTGGGGATGCCTTTATCATGTTATATCTTGTTATTATCGTTTTACCCCATTCGGGGCCAGTTTTACAAAGGAAACTCTGCCGAAATTTCTAGAAAAGACTGTACCGTTTTTAAAACTCACATTCGGCTTAGTTATTTAAAAACCTTGATTTCAAACATGTATTTCTTCACTTCTTTAAACCAGTTTTCTTTATGTATTCTTCAAAATGGTTTTAGATTTCTGGGCTTTTGGCTTACTTGGATCAGATGGAGTCCTATAGGCTTCATATGGTTCAAGTGCCAGTCACGTGCTCTTTCGGGTCGTGACACCTAATCCAACATGGTATTTAGGATTTGTACTTTCAGAGACTATATAAAGGACTGAGAGCTGTGGATCCCATAAAAAGATCATCTCATCATCTATTCATCTATCTCCATAAAGAGAGAGATCTACGAACGAAACTAGGGTTCTTATAATCTACTTTTGAAGGAGAAAAGTTGTAATGCAATAGTTGATTAATAAATGTAGTTTTTGTTTTAATTCTTTTTACATTTACTTTTCCGCATTTATTTTACGCATTATTTTTCTGCACTTTTAATTATTGTTTCATTCATTTTCAACATTTCTTTTAAATCGCTACTAATAATGGACGAGTAATTTCTTACTTGCTAGGATATGTGGGATAGGGTAGAATAATGGAAGAAATATCGCGTAATTTCTTTTGACATTTTAATATTTACAAACTTTTGCAAAATAAATGTTAAACTCCTTATCGGGCGTGCTATCAATTAATGATACACACGACCACGATTTAAGATTAATTAATAATTGTTTTGTTAAGAGCTTGAGATAAATAGAGATCAATGGAAGGACAACGGGCATTAGTGGGAACCCTAGTTCTCTCCAAGAACCCTAATCCACATTCATCGCTATCTCTTTAGTTTTAAACAATTAAAAGATAAAAAGAATCATTTATAAACATCCATCCATTAAATACTAACTCCTATAAACCCTACAAACCTTTCTATTATAAAATTTTATATCCATCCTAAATTAAAACGACAACAACCCCTCATCTCTTTTATCAACTCGTCTAAAACAAGAAGAAAAAAATCACGTTTCCCTGCGGACGACCCGTACTCATTGCGGCTAGTTATTTGCGACACCGTTTTGATTGTGGTTATTTACAACATACGTACAAACTCACTTTTCGCAAACAACCACTAGGTATAGCTGGAAACTATTAGATATCACAGGTAAGGGTATTTTTACAAATAGAAACCTTTTAGGGGGTTTTGACTACAGTTTCGAAACCATAGGGTTTTTGACAACGGAAAAAAGCGTTCAAGGGGTTTTGACAATTTACCCTTTTAATTTAATTTTATTATTATTTTGCCTCATATACTTTATTAGATGATTTACTTGTCTTTTGAATATAGAAGGAGAGTGATATAAAACTTATTTTCACTTATTTGTCTTTTGAATAGAGAGGGAGACCGATATAAAACTTATTTTCACTTATAGTGGATACGAGGATTAATTGCTTACAACACCTCACATTTCAACTCGTACAACAGTTTACCATTCCTCAACCGGCGGTCGATTAGCCCTAAACTTATTTTGCTAATAATCGGATCAACTTTTCATTTCTAAGTCATACAGAGATCATTTATTAAATTAGTTGCTACCTTTTGGTTAGTTTAATAGCTCATAACATCTATGAGTTAGGAATCAAGTCATACTTCCATTTCTAGGCCATCTCGACCGAGACTAACCGTATGGATGTTATGTGCTGATAAATCAGTTCACAGTGATAACCGCTATCGGAGACATACACGATGAATTATATATTCAATTAAACCTTCAGTTTATGATGATTGAATCACTATGCTCATCATCACCCCCATCTGAAGCAAGCACACCTGTTCCTTATTCTTTAAACATCAACAGTTGGACTTAGACAAATGGTCTGGTGATATATTAATTGATTAGGTGCATGATAATGACTTGGACAAATGTTTAATTAATTGGGAATCATCATATTTTATAAGTAATTTAGGTAGAAATTTTTACCTAAATGCAGTAACTTGCAAGGAGTTCACGAGGATCATGCCAATAAAAGCATGAAGCTTTTCTGACACAATGCATTTTTGGATCTTGAGCACTTTGCTCACTCTTCAATCACCTGCTCACAACGAATAATGTACCATAATATAATGATTTATATATAAGAGAGAGATTGTCTTTTATATCGCAAGCTCGTCTGTCACCTCTTTGAGAATAAGTTTTTTCTTCTTCTTTCTTTTTAGAGTAAATTACACTCAAATGCCCTCAGCTATCCCGGTGTTTCACTAAAATACCTTTTAAGCTTTTTATTGCAGTAAACTACCTTGAACTATGATTTTTTTTTTGGCCGGGATCTTTTCCCACTAAAATACCCAAAACAATAGCACTTATGGCTTGTTATTGTAATAAATCCAGAAGAACAAACATTCAATCTTTTTTATTTTTTTTACCCCCGGCCCAAACAAATTAATAAAACCGGCAAAAAGAAGAAGAAGAAAGATATGCAAAAAATCTCAGCAGGCCATGGGCGCCTTATAACTGCTAGCTGTTAGCTTCAAACTCGATGGTCCTCTGCTTGGGCATGGTCAGCATGGCGGAATGGTCCAAGAAATCCCTCAAATCGACGACGCACTGCAGCACCCTCCTCAGATCCTCGCCTCTCTCAAAGCCGCCTATTAGCCCCGGCGCGAGCCTCCTGACCCCGTAAACATAAAAAGTCAGGCATCCTTTCCTGAACTTAAACCTCGCCATCTCGCATCCGACGAGTCCCCGTATCATCCTCCGATTCACCTCCCCTAAACAGATCACTGCCGGCAGAATCCTGTCGAGGGACGACTTCAGGCCCTCGGATTCGAAGACGAAGACGAGAGCCTTGGAGTTTTTGGTGCCGAGGCCAAGGGTGAGGGTGTGCCAGGCGCTGTGGGCCAGGACGGTGAAGTTGGTTGGGAGATAGGCGACCGTCAAAGGGAGCGGTGGGAGCAGGGGATGGAGGCAGAGGAGGCTGGCGAGCTCGACTGGGGAGGCGCGGTGGATCGTCAAGGATTTCACCATGAATTGGGCGCCCAATCGGATGCCTTTCGCCTCCGAGTGAGGCTTGAAGCGAGGATTGAAGGGTTAGCCTAGCACCTCGTCAAGGGTTCGGTAGCATCACATATGCCATAATCAAAATTTTAGAGGTGCTAAGTTAACTCGACAAGAATCGAAACTAGAAGTTTTAGGGATTCATACAACTAAGTATCACATGCAAATGTAAAACTATCACTAAGAGGAGAGATTACAACCTTTGTAGATCTCCCTCGGTGACTCATTGGCACTATGAGAGTTTGGAACGGATCGATGGAAGCCCTCCTTGTCCACGATGATCCATCCGAAATCCCTTTGCCCAAAGCTCCTTGTCTTACTTGTTTCGCAAACGAAGTAGAGGAAACACCCTACACAAATCGGCTAGATGTGTGTAGTATGATGATGTGGTTTATATTCAACAATTAAAACCCTTTCTTTTATCAACTTCACTCAAGAGAAAAATCAAGAGAGGAAGAAGAAGATAATGGTGGCTAAGCTTGAGCTTTCTATCATATCACATATGATAACTTGTTTTCACACCCTTGTTCACAATTTTCCCTTTGTCATTTGTACACCTTGTTTCATATCACATATGAAGCCTTATATAGTGATGAGAAGGAATAATCATCATTATTCCATTCCCACTATAATTATGGGTGGAAATTCTTTTCATAAAGAATTAAGCATGGGTGGAAATTCTTTTCATTAAGTTAAATAAAGCTTACCCACTAAAGAATAAAGAAGCATGAGTGGGTTTTCTTTACATTAACTTAAAATGATAAATATAAATAAAAGCTTCAATATAAGTCTTGCATTGCCACCATTCTTGTATCATCAACCATGATACTATGTATGCATGTATGTGTTCATGCACATCATCATGTGCATACATGCATGCATACAAAAGGATTTAATTAAAGAATTAATCTAAATGTTATTTGCTAAATCAACACTTGATTTAGCAAACCGGTCATATCACATACGACCCGACAAATAGAAAATGTCCGATTAATATACGTTATCACATAATCGTATTTAATCGGGTCCCGCGCATATCTCATATGCACACCACATCTTTTTGCCTGAGCCACGAAACTTCATTGTGGGACTCTAAGACTCGTCAATACGCCGGCAGTAGATGATGATCATATCAAACACCTACAAGCCGCAAGAGGTCAGCTAAACGTAACGGCCACCCGGGTATTGAAACGATCAGAAGAAAACCAGCGAAGCTGTAAAAACTCCCGTCGAGCCAACTGGCAACACTTACCGTACAGTCCGGTCTCTTCGTCAGATATGCTGCATATCGAGTCCAGGGATGGAATCGTCGACCCCGGTAACTCAATAAGTCATGCTGGTGTATGGCTCATAACAGATCGAGAAACTACTGATAATTCTTATCAGTAAATCTCAGCAGCCCTGGCCAGGGACTTCATGTTATAGCCAATCGAGCATAGCAAAACATCAACTCCCAATACCGGGAGAGACGAAACCCCTCCTATCGCTCATTGCCTCCATGCGCCTCGAGACTGTACCCAAAGACCACCTGTTTGCACGACTCAGTAGAGCCGTGGTAGGGTGGAGATCAAAGTATAGTGGGAGGACACACAAGACTCTATGACGATATCGGGTCTACAGACTAACCTGTACCAGTGTCACCTGAGAACTGCTATCCGACGATAGATATAATACCACATAGGAGTTCTCGGCGAGTCCGTTCAGTGTACCCAGTCTCCACTGAGCACCCGCATACAATCTTTGGTGTCTCCTCACCAGATGGATATGGGATCATCCATCGCCCATCATATGGGACAAGAATGGTATACGCTAGTCTACTCTGGAATATCGATGCCCTGTCTCGATAAACCCTCGACTAGGAACAGTTCAAGGATATGCTTATAGACTACACGTGCCCCACTAGTATGATCCGCATCATAATCACAGTAGTCAAGCAAATATCCTTTGGGCTTTATCAACATGTGTAAATGATTAAATCTACATGTTCAGATAAAGTAAACCAGATAGCGTACTATCATGTTGAGCAAGAAAGTCATCTATCTCTATAGATTATATGTCCAAGTTTCCACTATCCATATAATGGCCTTTAGGGCATACATATTACTAACAATCTCCCACTTGCACTAAGGCCAGTTATTGGCGTATCTCATAACCAACATTTCAAACAGTCGCTCATGCTGCGGCTGTGGAAGTGCCTTGGTGAATGGATCCGCTGTGTTATCCTTTGTATCTACTCTCCGAATCTCGATCTCCTGGCGATCTACTATCTCCCGGATCAGATGATATCGTCTTAGGATGTGTCTGGACTTCTGATGGGACCTTGGTTCTTTGGCTAATGCTATAGCTCCATTATTATCACAATACAATGGTATTGGATCAACAATGGTTGGAACTACTCCTAGTTCCGCAATGAACTTCTTCATCCAGACGGCTTCCTTAGCAGCATCACTTGCAGCAATATACTCAGCTTCCATCGTGGAGTCTGCAACGGTGTCCTGTTTGGAACTCTTCCAACTAACCGCTCCTCCATTTAGGGTAAATACAAACTGTCACGCCCCGCTTCCCAAAATACGGAATACGAGGGGTAGACAAGGCCAGCCATGCTCCTACGGTCAAGAAAATGTCCTGCCGTAGTCACACTTCGGCTTCTAGTTTTTCATGGTAAACAGTACATAATGCGCAGGTAATGAGAAATGCAGTAACTGAAAGAAACAATAATATAAACTGACCTGAAGTGGAACAAACGAAGGTAACTCGGAATGGCAAGTCAAGATGTCTGTGATGCACTGGTCCGGGCTAAATCTTCTCCTCACACTGAGCATGCATACTCAAGTCGTCAGAGCGACACAATAGCAATATAATATATATAAATCAAGTGACAGTTCTAACAGAGGTAATAAATATGAATAACAGTAAATCAATGACAGCATCAATATGAGTGTGCAGTAATCAATGCAGCGGAGCAGTAAAGCAGTAGAACGATATGTCACATATGTCAACACAGTATATAAGGCATACAAATGCCAGTGTCCCTACTAGTCTCTAAGTCTCACTGTACAGGTCACTAAGCCTATCGTCAGTCCAAGTGTGAGAGTCAACCACTCGCGAGTGTCCTCCACCCAAGGGTAGAACCCAAGGGCAAGGGACCACGGGCCCAACATGTAACATGTATATCACGGTGTATATCACATACCCTGTAAATCTCCATATATCTCCCTAAATATATAAGCCGGCATGGGACTCCCGAGATTCTGTTGAACTCACACTTAAACTACCCCACACCCCGTGGTCTACATCAAACGCTAACCATGACCCTAAATACTAATCGATCCGTGACAAGTCTGCGCGAGAACTGGAGGCAGGACCTCCATCAAGCACGTCCTGACTAATATCTAAGATAAATGGCAGTGTCGGATGCCTTATCTGTGACACCCGTGCAAGCGCTTCCATAAGTGTCCCATACCACTTATAGTCACACGTACACGCATCCCGCAGACGTCGACAATGCAATAGAATAATAGGGTCACTGATTGTGTACAAGTACGTATCACTTTCACTTAATCACGGATACACGAACACTGAAGTACTTACCACAATCATCGCTAGAATCTAACACTGGGTAAATGCACGATATCACTAGGTTATCACTACAATGATATGGGTATGATATGATGCGTGAACAGTATATAAGCACGATTAAGGTGTCACAAAAACATTATTCTATCACTTGCACGATTTATCATGAAACGTACATATATAATTTAGCGAAACGATAAACAGGTAGTAATTAGTATGTTCAGTTAGCTATCCATCTAATTTGGTTTCAAGCCAATCGGGTTCCAGGATCATTAATTATAACCATTTCATTTTAAGCGCTCGCGGCTGGAAATCCGGTTTCAGAATCAGAAGTCCGTTTCGCAACGCATTTTAATCTCAGTTGGAATCAGATTTTAGCGATGCTACAGTTGGATAAATTCTAGGGTTTTCAGTAAAGTTTTCAACGCAACAGACGGATCTTCGACCGCATCTATACGTCAGGAGATATACACTATTCAATGCCAATATGTCTGTTCTGATTCTGCTGGGACTGTTATGCGTCTCGATCTATTAAATTACAGATTAAATATCAAACGGTGATGAAACAGAATGAAATCAATTGTGTTGTCTATCCAACATATTTACTTATAATAAACAGTGGAGTTCCGCAATCTACGAGTTAAGGAGATCTTATGGTATCCAATACGGAACAGCAAGCAACGACTGGAGTCGCTCTGGACTGCAGTCCGGAGTCGCACTCCGATCCAAATATCGTCACAGTTTAAGTATAGGGATATCTGTAAACTAGAATAGGGTTAAAGTTCGTCGAGTTGTCTTCGATTTGAGCCCTCGAACGCACCATTCCGGTATGTATATGATTTATGGTGAATTTAACGGTTTTCAGGTACAATAAAATTACAATTTTACGATTAAACTTGGGGGTAGTTGTTTTAGTCGTTAACGGTCATATTTTCCAGCGAAACTTGCACACGTTATCCATCCCTACAAGGGACAATGCAATATATCTAGTTCCGTCAAATGTGATAATGATTTTCTAAGAGGACAAGCATCGAACAGTTTTGTTGGAATATTTAACATAAGGCAAAACATGGGATATATATACGATTTTAATTTGTAAACTAATAATAAATAGCATGTAGCAAGTGGGGACTTGCCTGGAGGCGTCTAGACGATGCACGGCAGTGGTAATGGCACGAACGCGACACACGCGCGGCACGGCAACGCCGATTCCGGCACGGCACCACAGTGACAAAAGTCTCGATCCTGGCTCGAGCTTGTCGGAGTTGGCTGTTGCGGGCTCGGGCAATGCCGTGCGGTGGTGTAGGTTGATAGAGAATGGAAAGAGGGTGAGATTTGGAGAGAGAGAGAGAGTGCTAGAGAGAGAGAGAGAGAGAAATGAAAGAGAGAGAGAGTGTAGACAGAGAGAGAGAGAGAGAGAATGAGAGAACTGAGAGAGAGAGAATGAGAACAGAGAGAGAGAGAATGAGAGAAAGCAGAGGAAGAGAGAGAGATATAGCATAGAGAGATTGAGAAAGAGAGAGAGGTAGAGGGTGAGAGAGATGAGAAGGTTCGAGAGGGAATGAGAGAGAGATGAGGGCGACGACGATGATGATGATGATGACGAGGAGGGTGCAGGGGAGGCTCGCCGGCAAGGGGGTACGGGCGTGGGCTCGAGAGATGGAGAATGTGAATGAGGGGCCTCGGGGCGAAGAGAGGGTGGTGAAGAGGAGGAGAGATAGGTGCAGAAGACGGGGGTAGTGAGAGTTGTACGCGGTGGTGAGGTCGTCGTCGTCGTCAAGGGAAGCGGTGATGGGCGATGGAAGCGGGAGTGGGTTCGAGAGAGAGAGGGAGGAGGAAGGATAGAGAGGAGGGAAAGAGAAGGGTGTGCAGGGAGAGAGGAGGAGAGATAGGGTCACGCGTCGTGGAGAGTAACGCGCGCGAGCGACGGGGCGCGAGCGTGGGTGGAGGCGACGGGAGTGGGTCGAGCGCGCTGGGAAAGGAACTAGCCGTTGGGGAAGAAAGGGTAGCGGGCCGGGTCGGGTAGGCAGCGCGGTAGCGGGGGAGTTGCGGGCTTGGGCTGGGTGTGGGCCAGGAGAAAAATTAGTTTAATCTAATAATCCTCGTGGGCTCGGCTGAAGGGTTGGGCCAGGCAATTAAAATAAAAGAATTGTGGGGAGAAGGAAGTGAAGGCTGGGCCGGGGGCTGAAGGAGAGAAAAAGGATTTAATGGGAAAAGAGAAGTGGGCCTGGCCTTTAGAAAAGAATGGAGGAAAAATGGCTTGGGATTTTATCTTGGGTTTTAAAAATAATAAGTTATAAACGAATGGGCTGGGGATTTGGGTTTACATTTAAAATTTTGTTTTTAACTTGGCTAAGGAAATAATCAAAATGAAATGGTGTTCTAGACCGAAATCGAGGTTTATATAAATGGGAAAAAGAAGATAAGGGATTGGAATTTGGGTTTAATGGAGTTTCAAAATAAATAAACTAATAATTAATTCTAAATAAAGTAAAATCTTATAAGTTAACGAGAAGCACAAATATTGGTTTAAAGAGGGCCGGGTGTTACATCATACCACCCTTATAAAAATTTCGTCCTCGAAATTTAAAATAAAAGATAAGTTATACAAACATAAGCGAAAGCTATTATATTGCAAACTAACACATAAACATTTACTAGAAATACGTGGACGAAGAAATTTGAAAATATATATAAGTAAAAACAACATACGGAAAGGTAGGTCTAAATGGGTATAAGGCAAGAATAACTATGAGGGCAACTACGAGTATACGAGAATATAGGTATCAATAACGAACAATAATGAGTGTGTTCGATAAAAGTCGAAACCCACATATATGCACATCTAAGTCTATCAAAAGCAAGCAGAAAATAGGTATAAGGCTCAACCATTTATAATAGTAATCACAGGCACAATTCTCGAAAATAAAGTAACGACAATAAAGTAGTGAAAGATTAGTCGGTAGGTTAAAACATTTTAGAATAGTGTATCGATCAAATAAAGTAGAAAACTCATATAGTGAAAATAAGAAACACGGAACAAAAAATGTGCGCGGTGTAAGGTTGCGCTGCAGAAAATGAGAATACTAATAGTGTACTTAAAATACATAAAACAGAGTAATCAATAACACACACTCTTTGATAAATTTAAAATAATGAAAACTAAATTTGAATAATAATGTCTCTAAATATATTTGGGGTAATAGAGAAATCACCAATATGAATAGGGCTAGCTAGGGTAGCGATTACAAGAAGGTGTGGCTCAATCAGAAGGTCGGAGCGGCGGCTTTAGGCTGAAGATAAAGAAGACTGGGATCGGGTCAGCACAGAGAGTAATGGTGAGCAACGAAAGGACTACAAGGCAAAAATATGGGGGAGACTAACGATCGGTAAATCCTATGAATCAAGAATTTGAAAAGTTAATGAACTCGGTAATTCATAAGGAAGGTCCTCCTCCCAGAAGGATCTCAACGGGGCACAGACGAGGGGTGGAGGGTGGCTCACCAAGGATCATGGTGCGGTACTTTCTAATCGAAACGAGGGTGAAAACTATACAATGAGTAGGGGTGGACAGTCAGGGAACTCAGCAGAAAAATAAATGGATAAGGGCAATAAACAAGTATCAAGCGAAACAATAATCAAAAGGTTTACGAATTCATAAGATTTATTTCATTCAAGAAAGTTCTAAACAAGGCATTCCCAAAGGCGAAAAGTGGCCCTAACTATACACATTTTATTTGGCCAGAAAGACAACATCAAAAGAAATTCCGTCAGTCGCGGTTGTGGAGATTCAGTAGGTTGCGGTAGGCTCGCGCACTCAGGTAGGGACGTCCGTTTCCATATCGCCTCGCAGGCATCGCCACTGGAAGTTCTTCAACAGCTGGGTCTTGATCTTCTGGTCCTTCTTCCTCGGATGGAGATTCTTCATCGAGGTCCGATTCCATGTGATTCTCTTCTTCTGGATTTTCTTCTACGGGATTTTCCTCAACTGGATTTTCTTCTATCGGGTCCTCATCGGGATCTTCTTCTATCGGGTCTTCCTCTATAGGGTTCTCTTCGGGATCTCCTTCTTCTTCGTCGGAGTCAGCTATCACGTTAAACTCTGGGGCGGCTACTTCTTCGTCCTCTGAATCGTTGTTTCCGAAGTTGACCTGGGGACCGTTGACCTCATCATCAGAACTCATCAGTGTGCGATCTAAGAAAACGCATGACTGTGTATCATCATCTAGATGCGGCGCTGCTCCAGGGTGGGCCATGGTCTGAAAAGAAAAGTCATGATTAGACAGTAGAATACATCAAGGAAAAAGCTCAAGGTACGAAGTATAGGAAAATATGCGGTTGCAGGAATCGAAAGCTCAGAATTTAAAATACTGTGATAATGAATAGAATTTGATATAGAGAAAGCATGAGAATGATACATATATTATGATTCAAATTTTATTGCATTCAACCAAACGTTCAACGGATACAAGATTTCAAATGGAAAGAAATATTCATAAAAAGATGACAACATAATAATGAAATAGGAACACATAAAAATTCTTCTTTGATTGCTAGACCGCTGCATCATCGTTACGCGAGTTGAATCCTGCGTTGGGTCTGCTTTATCCTCGAAGCACGAACCATGCAATAATCGTCACTCGGCCGAAGTGGGAAGTGTGGACGGGTTTCCTTCTTGTAGTTCTTTCCTTTCTGGGCAGTCGTTGATGAGATGTTTGTTGGACCCGCATATCAGACATTTCCCTTGGGCGCGGCGACAATCCCTCTGAAGGTGTCCTGGCCTCTTACAATACCCACAACATGGGGTCTTCTGCTGCTTCTGTCGCGGTGAAACAAATTGACGCTTCATCTTCTTCTCTTTTCCTCGTCGAACGGGGATTCCCTTATGATTGGAGACTCCCGTTGGTGCCTGATTCACTTGCCTTCTCAGTCCTTCAGCCAATAAGTCGTTTGTTCGCTCCTGGGCTTCCTTTAGACCTTGCAGGACACTCAGAATCTCAATGGTCTGATTCTGGGGGGCGGATATAGATGAAGAGTCGTTGGAAGACATGATCCTGAAACAACAATTTTTGAGGACGATATAAGTCAAAAGCTATACAAATCAAAATATAACACGGATTAGGACAAGGATTCAAGAATATCAAAAGTGATGAATTTACTACAAGTGGGGAAATCAACTGTATGACTTTAAGTCACTTGAATAGAGTACGGCAGTGCAATTGCAACCACGTAACCTTGTCAAGTCACCCGAAACCATAGCGAATGGATAACTGAACAATCAACATGAATATGGATCAAGGATATGAAGTTTACAATCCTGACTGAGGGATGTCTTGGATTGTCAAGCTCTACGCGGAAGACTGCAATCCCAAACGATGCAAAACCTGGGTTCTGATACCAACTAAACCATGTCACGCCCCGCTTCCCAAAATACGGAATACGAGGGGTAGACAAGGCCAGCCATGCTCCTACGGTCAAGGAAATGTCCTGCCGTAGTCACACTTCGGCTTCTAGTTTTTCATGGTAAACAGTAAATAATGCGCAGGTAATGAGAAATGCAGTAACTGAAAGAAACAATAATATAAACTGACCTGAAGTGGAACAAATGAAGGTAACTCGGAATGGCAAGTCAAGATGTCTGTGATGCACTGGTCCGGGCTAAATCTTCTCCTCACACTGAGCATGCATACTCAAGTCGTCAGAGCGACACAATAGCAATATAATATATATAAATCAAGTTACAGTTCTAACAGAGGTAATAAATATGAATAACAGTAAATCAATGACAGCATGAATATGAGTGTGCAGTAATCAATGCAGCGGAGCAGTAAAGCAGTAGAACGATATGTCACATATGTCAACACAGTATATAAGGCATACAAATGCCAGTGTCCCTACTAGTCTCTAAGTCTCACTGTACAGGTCACTAAGCCTATCGTCAGTCCAAGTGTGAGAGTCAACCACTCGCGAGTGTCCTCCACCCAAGGGTAGAACCTAAGGGCAAGGGACCACGGGCCCAACATGTAACATGTATATCACGGTGTATATCACATACCCTGTAAATCTTCATATATCTCCCTAAATATATAAGCCGGCATGGGACTCCCGAGATTCTGTTGAACTCACACTTAAACTACCCCACACCCCGTGGTCTACATCAAACGCTAACCATAACCCTAAATACTAATCGATCCGTGACAAGTCTGCGCGAGAACTGGAGGCAGGACCTCCATCAAGCACGTCCCGACTAATATCTAAGATAAATGGCAGTGTCGGATGCCTTATCTGTGACACCCGTGCAAGCGCTTCCATAAGTGTCCCATACCACTTATAGTCACACGTACACGCATCCCACAGACGTCGACAATGCAATAGAATAATAGGGTCACTGATTGTGTACAAGTACGTATCACTTTCACTTAATCACGGATACACGAACGCTGACGTACTTGCCACAATCATCGCTAGAATCTAACACTGGGTAAATGCACGATATCACTAGGTTACCACTACAATGATATGGGTATGATATGATGCGTGAACAGTATATAAGCACGATTAAGGTGTCACAAAAACATTATTCTATCACTTGCACGATTTATCATGAAACGTACATATATAATTTAGCGAAACGATAAACAGGTAGTAATTAGTATGTTCAGTTAGCTATCCATCTAATTTGGTTTCAAGCCAATCGGCTTCCAGGATCATTAATTATAACCATTTCATTTTAAGCGCTCGCGGCTGGAAATCCGGTTTCAGAATCAGATGTCCGTTTCGCAACGCATTTTAATCCCAGTTGGGATCAGATTTTAGCGACGCTACAGTTGGATAAATTCTAGGGTTTTCAGTAAGGTTTTCAAAGAAATAGACGGATCTTCGACCGCGTCTGTACGTCAGGAGCTATACACTATTCAATGCCAATATGTCTGTTCTGATTCTGCTGGGACTGTTATGCGTCCCGATCTATTAAATTACAGATTAAATATCAAACGGTGACGAAACAGAATGAAATCAATTGTGTTGTCTAGCCAACATATTTACTTATAATAAACAGTGGAGTTCCGCAATCTACGAGTTAAGGAGATCTTATGGTATCCAATACGGAACAGCAAGCAACGACTGGAGTCGCTCTGGACTGCAGTCCAGAGTCGCACTCCGATCCAAATATCGTCACAGTTTAAGTATAGGGATATCTGGAAACTAGCATAGGGTTAAAGTTTGTCGAGTTGTCTTCGATTTGAGCCCTCGAACGCACCATTCCGGTATGTATATGATTTATGGTGAATTTAACGGTTTTCAGGTACAATAAAATTACAGTTTTACGATTAAACTTGGGGGTAGTTGTTTTAGTCGTTAACGGTCATATTTTCCAGCGAAACTTGCACACGTTATCCATCCCTACAAGGGCCAATGCAATATATCCAGTTCCGTCAAATGTGATAATGATTTTCTAAGAGGACAAGCATCGAACAGTTTTGTTGCAATATTTAACATAAGGCAAAACATGGGATATATATACGATTTTAATTTGTAAACTAATAATAAATAGCATGTAGCAAGTGGGGACTTGCCTGGAGGCGTCTAGGCGATACACGGCAGTGGTAATGGCACGAACGCGACACACGCGCGGCACGGCAACGCCGATTCCGGCACGGCACCACAGTGACAAAAGTCTCGATCCTGGCTCGAGCTTGTCGGAGTTGGCTGTTGCGAGCTCGGGCAATGCCGTGCGGTGGTGTAGGTTGATAGAGAATGGAAAGACGGTGAGATTTGGAGAGAGAGAGAGAGAAATGAGAGAGAGAGAGAGAGAGTAGACAGAGAGAGAGAGAGAGAGTTAGAGAGCTGAGAGAGAGAATGAGAGAACTGAGAGAGAGAGTGTGAGAGAACTGAGAGAGAGAGAGAGAATGAGAACAGAGAGAGAGAGAATGAGAGAAAGCAGAGGAAGAGAGAGAGATATAGCATAGAGAGATTGAGAAAGAGAGAGAGGTAGAGGGTGAGAGAGATGAGAAGGTTCGAGAGGGAATGAGAGAGAGAACGAGAGAGAGATGAGGGCGACGACGATGATGATGATGATGACGAGGAGGAGGGTGCAGGGGAGGCTCGCCGGCAAGGGGGTACGGGCGTGGGCTCAAGAGATGGAGAATGTGAATGAGGGGCCTCGGGGCGAGGAGAGGGTGGTGAAGAGGAGGAGAGATAGGTGCAGAAGACGGGGGTAGTGAGAGTTGTACGCGGTGGTGAGGTCGTCGTCGTCGTCAAGGGAAGCGGTGATGGGCGATGGAAGCGGGAGTGGGTTCGAGAGAGAGAGGGAGGAGGAAGGATAGAGAGGAGGGAAAGAGAAGGGTGTGCAGGGAGAGAGGAGGAGAGATAGGGTCGCGCGTCGTGGAGAGTAACGCGCGCAAGCGACGGGGCGCGAGCGTGGGCGGAGGCGACAGGAATGGGTCGAGCGCGCAGGGGAAGGAACTAGCCGTTGGGGAAGAAAGGGTAGCGGGCCGGGTCGGGTAGGCTGCGCGGGAGCGGGGGAGTTGCGGGCTTGGGCTGGGTGTGGGCCAGGAGAAAAATTAGTTTAATCTAATAATCCTCGTGGGCTCGGCTGAAGGGTTGGGCCAGGCAATTAAAATAAAAGAATTGTGGGGAGAAGGAAGTGAAGGCTGGGCCGGGGGCTGAAGGAGGGAAAAAGGATTTAATGGGAAAAGAGAAGTGGGCCTGGCCTTTAGAAAAGAATGGAGGAAAAATGGCTTGGGATTTTATCTTGGGTTTTAAAAATAATAAGTTATAAACGAATCGGCTGGGGATTTGGGTTTACATTTAAAATTTTGTTTTTAACTTGGCTAAGGAAATAATCAAAATGAAATGGAGTTCTAAACCGAAATCGAGGTTTATATAAATGGGAAAAAGAAGATAAGGGATTGGAATTTGGGTTTAATGGAGTTTCAAAATAAATAAACTAATAATTAATTCTAAATAAAGTAAAATCTTATAAGTTAACGAGAAGCACAAATATTGGTTTAAAGAGGGCCGGGTGTTACACAAACCCTGAGATAGATTTGCTGTCATCCTTGTCACTTTGGAAGCTGGAATCGGTAAAGGCCTTCAACTGGAGATCCCCATTACCATACATCAAGAACAATTCTTTAGTCCTTCGCAAGTACTTAAGAATGTTCTTCACTGCTATCCAATGTTTCTCCCTTGGGTTGGATTGATACCTGCTTACTACAGCCAGTGCATAAGCCACATCAGGGCGAGTACACAACATCGCATACATTATAGATCCTACGGCTGAAGCGTAGGGTATAACGCTCATGCGAGCTCTCTCTTCATCAGTCTTCAGACAGAAGTCCTTGGAAAGAGTGATTCCATGACTAGCAGGCAAGGCACCACGCTTGGAATCTTCCAAACTAAACCTCTTTAGAATGGTGTCTATGTACTTTGATTGGGACAGTCCCAATAACCTCTTGGATCTATCTCTATAGATCCTAATGCCCAAAATGCGCGAGGCATCACCCAAGTCCTTCATGGAGAACCATTGTGATAAGAATAGTTTGACCGATTGTAGCATAGGAACATCATTTCCTATCAGGAGAATGTCATCTACGTACAATACGAGGAATGTGACAGTACTCCCTACAATCTTCTTATAAATACATGGTTCATCTATATTTCTGATAAAATCAAACTCTTTGATTGTATCATCAAAGCAGATGTTCCAGCTCCTTGAGGCCTGCTTTAATCCATAAATGGATTTAAACAATCTACACGCTTTCCCGCTGCTCCCACTATCAATGAAGCCCTCTGGCTGATCCATAAAAACGCATTCTTCTAAATCACCATTTAGAAATGCAGTTTTCACGTCCATCTGCCAGATTTCATAATCATAGTGAGCAGCAATAGTAAGTAGGTTCCTAATGGATTTAAGCATTGCTACTGGAGAGAAAGTTTCATCATAGTACAAGCCTGGTCTTTGACGAAAACCTTTCGCTACAAACCTTGCTTTATAGGTCTCCACCTGTCCATCTACACCAATCTTTCTCTTAAAGATCCATTTGCACCCAACGGGTTTTATCCTAGGAGGCGCAACGTCCAAAGTCCATACTTTGTTGGTGTACATTGACTCCATTTCGGATCTCATTGCTTCCAGCCATTTCACTGAGTCACCACTCGTGATAGCTTGCTGAAAACTAGTAGGGTCATCATCATCCATGATGCAATCTTCTCTATCACCGTCTATGAGAAAACCATAGTATCTCTCTGGTAGGCGAGAAGTTCTACTAGACCTCCTGAGCGGCTGAGGTTCTTGAAGTTCTACTGCAACATCAGTTTCAACCAATTCCTCCTGAGTAATTTGTGTCTCTAGAACCTCTTCTAGTTCTACCACATTGCCATTAGTACTTTCCGTAAAGATCTCATTTTCCAAAAATGTGGCATGCTGAGCAACAAACACCTTTTGTTCCTCTTTGTGGTAGAATAGATATCCATACGAATGTTTTGGATACCCCACAAATTTACACATGACCGATCGTGTCTCGAGTTTGTCTGGATTCTGCTTTTTAACAAAAGCCGGACAACCCCAAATCCTAAACCTTTTAAGAGATGGTCTCTTTCCATTCCACATCTCATATGGAGTGGTAGACACGGTCTTGGTTGGAACCCTGTTCAATAGATACATTGCTGTCTCCAATGCATGTCCCCAAAAGGAAAGCGGTAACTCAGCATCACACATCATGGATCGTACCATATCTAATAGGGTACGATTCCTCCGTTCTGACACACCATTATGCTGCGGTGTGTAAGGAGGAGTGAGCTGAGAGAGAATCCCATTCTCTTTTAAGAAGTCTAGAAACTCTGTACTCAAATATTCTCCACCTCGATCCGATCGAAGTTTCTTGATACCCAAGCCTGTTTGCTGCTCTACTTCAAGTTTATACTCCTTAAATTTCTCAAAGGCTTCAGATTTGTGCTTTATCAAAAACACGTGTCCGAATCTTGAGAAATCATCAGTAAAAGTGATGAAGTATGAAAAACAACCTCTTGCAAGTGTAGACATTGGTCCGCATACATCACTATGTATGAGGCTTAAGAGTTCACCAGCTCTCTCTCCGTGTCCACTAAACGGAGTTTTGGTCATTTTACCTTTGATACAAGACTGGCAAGTCGCATAAGATTTATATTCAAACGGATTTAAATATCCATCTTTATGTAGCTTGTTTAGTCTTGTTTCATTAATATGACCAAGTCTACAATGCCAAAGAAAAGCTTCATTTATATCTGAAAACTTTCTTTTACTAGTATGTTGTATATTAAAAACCGTGTGTTGGTTCAGGACGTAAATACCGTTATTTAGTGTACCATACCTAATCAACTCTTGATTCAGGTTA
This sequence comes from Agapanthus africanus, assembly GCA_030015575.1. Lineage (NCBI taxonomy): Eukaryota > Viridiplantae > Streptophyta > Magnoliopsida > Asparagales > Amaryllidaceae > Agapanthus > Agapanthus africanus. The sequence continues at coordinate 447,548,202 of JASDDO010000031.1, read as the reverse complement.
ATGTTCATAACATTATTTTGCAATATAAAATGATATCCTTCATTGTCCAACAAAGAAACGGATATTATATTACATAGCATACTTGGTACTAAATAACACGGGTTCAAAACCAAAATACTTCCTGAAGGCAACCCTAGATGATACTCTCCCACGGATACAGCATGTATATTGGAACCATTTCCAACCCGCAGAGTATCATCTCCAATCTTTAAAACTCTACTATTTCTCAATCCCTGCATACAATTGCAGATGTGAGAACCAGAACCGGTATCCAATACCCATGAAGCAGAGTTTAAAGAAAAACAGTTTTCAGTTACAAACACACCTGATGTGGAAGCATCAGCATGCTTCTTCTTCTTGAGATCAGCAAGATATTCAGCACAGTTGCGTTTCCAATGTCCTGACTTTTTACAGTAAAAACATTCTCCTTTCCTGCTTCCCACAGCCCCGGCTTTGTCTTTCCCCTTCGCCTTTCTAACTCCACCTTTCTGTTTGATGGACTTCTTCTTTTTCTTTCCCTTAGCCTTAGCTTTTGGGAATGAAGAGGAAGATGGCCCAGCAAGCAGAGCGGGAGTCATTGCCGTTTTCAACGTGTTCTCTGCACTTCTCAACATATTGAGAAGTTCAGGCAATGATTTCTCCAAATCATTCATATTGAAATTCACTATGAACGGAGCAAAGGCAGAGGGGAGAGACTGTAGAACAATATCCGTATATTGCTCATTATCCATAGTCCATCCCAGTTCCTCAAGTTCTTCAATAAGACCAATCATTTTCAAAACATGGTCTCCAACTGATGCACCAGGGGCCATTCGCATCTGAAACAGCTTTCTAGATGCCTCGTATCTCAAAGTACGAGATTGCTCTTCATACAACTCCTTTGTGTGAAGAAAAATGGATTGCACATCCATATTCTCGTGTTGCTTCTGATGGACATTGTCCATAGAAGCGAGCGCGAGGCACTTGGCCGTGTTGCAGTCATTTTCCCAAGTTTTTCGGATCTCCCTATCCAAGACAGATGATTCAGGTCCTGGGATGGGTGGGGCTTCGGTATTAAGGACATATGATACCTTATCATATGAAAGTGCAATGTTTATGTTCCTCAACCATTCTTTATAATTTGGTCCTGTCAGTTTATTTTTCTCAAGTAGTAGCTTAAGTCCTGACATCTGTAACTGCCATTCGGAGAGAGAAAAGGATACACTTAGCGAAATGCTCTTGCAAAGAATTAGATTGGTTATTATTTTATCTAATCGATGTCTCCCACTGCTTTTATCAAATTTTCTTTCAAAACTTGAAAAGAAAACTAGCCAGGAATAATTACATTGTACAGTTTCGCTAACCGGTCAGTCTATCTAGACACCCACTAGATTAGCTAATTGTAAAGTGCAAAACTCTCCTGGAAGTAACACTTACTCACAGTGAGATCGAGATCCAACTATTATATAGATGGTATGCAATCTCATTGCAAATTTCAACTCTTGAAATTCCCGATATGGTTTTTACCCCTAGTCACTTATGATCTTGGCTATGGTCAACATATCATAAGTACTAGTCAAATTCTACCCGTCATTTCGTGATTAACTAGACCCACCCATATGACCCTTGACTATGATCAACATAATCACATGAATGTCCTAACTAATCGCATCATATGCTTTGTAGGAAGACATCACTTAGCTACCGTACACTACGCCTTGACTATAATCAACATACGCAGCACGAATACTAAGTACTCTGCTTCCTAAAATGACGGAGGGTTGCGGATGGTTTTTAAGAAAACCTTTAACGTTTTGAACTTGATCTCGTTGTAGAATCAAAACAGTTAAGAAAATGAGTGGCTTAAGCTCCGCATCTTTTTGAAACTTGCATTTTTCATAAAAAGCCGAGTTTGTTTCAAATCTGATTCTACAACATCATTAGTTTTCTTTTCTTTACATTAATCTCATTAATGTGATCCCATCATTTAAGTTCCTAAGCCATCACAGAATAGAACGTATACTTATACCATCCGCATTCGCCACAGTGTTCCGTTATGCACCGTTATGTTACTTAACTAACGGCATAGCGGGGCGGGACTAGCGCGGGTGTAAAATATAAGCAACGTTTATTATATATCATATATATAATAATAATCCATTCGTCTCAGATACTAAGTAATCGCATTACAGAATATCAACAGCAGAAGCACATAAAAGGATATCTAGGATGTCCGTATTTTGTATCGAGCCAACAATAGAAAATACGGATTCCACGGTCGTGATGAATAGCCAAGCCCACACCCCTAGACCCCTACGAGAGCGGCAAATGATCCCGCCAATTCTAGAGTTTAGGAGACCCGGTCTCGACTCCTCGAGATGGCCTCCCACTGAACCCTAGAACCTGGTCACTTGTGCTCCCCTCCTTGGGTCTATCCTAATGCGGAAAAGTAAATAATATACAATTGATTTATACATGAATGAAAATAAAACTCTCATCTCAAATAAAAACCCCCGGCTATTCATTCGCGACAATCCTACTCATCATATCTCAGCAACACATAATATCTCATATCATCAACGTAAGTATGCGTATCCCGATTGTCGTTGACGTATAGCAACGAAAACGGCGATACACCACATACTACACTTACGGTCGCAGAAAATAAAATGAAAAACTACAACATTTGGAATCCACAATCACCTTAGACATCATAAATTCGAAATATCACATACTTCGTATTTCATGCCTAACTATATGAATTCCACATATTGTATCACATTTTAGATAAATAGACAATGTTAAACTTTTCGATCGAATAAACAAACACCCTAGATTTCCCAAACTGCACAATACTTGAGCCGAGTTCAAAAATTTCTAGAACATGTCACAGCCCCTTATGGACCAACCGTAGAAGGGCCAAACCAACGCCTCACATGTGGCAACGCTAAACTACCACAAACCCTAAGGTTCAGTGACAGTTTTGACGGTCACATAATCGAGTTAAGGTTATGTTCTTCTAGAGTGTCCACAGATACACTTGCATGTTTTTCGAAAGTTTCGAACTCGGGAAAAATCCAACACTTGGAATTTTTCCAATACGGGAAAAAATGTGTTTCTAATATTCGTTCAAACATTTTAACACGTTCTAAATAATCTGAAAATCTGAACGAAGTTAAATTTTCCGATCGAATCACCAAAAACAATATATCTCCAGAAAACTCAACACTTGAGTAAGTTTAAAATATCTCAGAGGCATGTACTATTACATACGGGTCTACTGTAGAAAACACTATTCCTAATTCAACAAAACGGCCGCGGAACCGCCGCAAAAAGCATGGTTAGGCCGCGGTTCCGCGGCGTTTTAGTGAGATCGTTGAAAATTTTTTATACAGTAATTCATAGAAAAGCCTGCTGACTTTTTTAAGAACTTTTAATTTGAAAAAATCCAATTTTGATATAATTTCCAGAGAGCGGTCCAAATTGGTGTTTCGTGGTTCGATCGGACTTTTAACATCGCCTACGCATCGCCTAAAGCTCTAGCCTGGCTCTGATACCACTGAAGGGTTAGCCTAGCACCTCGTCAAGGGTTCGGTAGCATCACATATGCCATAATCAAAATTTTAGAGGTGCTAAGTTAACTCGACAAGAATCGAAACTAGAAGTTTTAGGGATTCATACAACTAAGCATCACATGCAAATGTAAAACTATCACTAAGAGGAGAGATTACAACCTTTGTAGATCTTCCTCGGTGACTCCTTGGCACTATGAGAGTTTGGAACGGATCGATGGAAGCCCTCCTTGTCCACGATGATCCATCCGTAGTCCCTTTGCCCAAAGCTCCTTGCATTACTTGTTTCGCAAACGAAGTAGAGCAAACACCCTACACAAATCGACAAGATGTGTGTAGTATGATGATGTGGTTTATATTCAACAATTAAAACCCTTTCTTTTATCAACTTCACTCAAGAGAAAAATCAAGAGAGGAAGAAGAAGATAATGGTGGCTAAGCTTGAGCTTTCTATCATATCACATATGATAACTTGTTTTCACACCCTTGTTCACAATTTTCCCTTTGTCATTTGTACACCTTGTTTCATATCACATATGAAGCCTTATATAGTGATGAGAAGGAATAATCATCATTATTCCATTCCCACTATAATTATGGGTGGAAATTCTTTTCATAAAGAATTAAGCATGGGTGAAAATTCTTTTCATTAAGTTAAATAAAGCTTACCCACTAAAGAATAAAGGAGCATGAGTGGGTTTTCTTTACATTAACTTAAAATGATAAATATAAATAAAAGCTTCAATATAAGTCTTGCATTGCCACCATTCTTGTATCATCAACCATGATACTATGTATGCATGTATGTGTTCATGCACATCATCATGTGCATACATGCATGCATACAAAAGGATTTAATTAAAGAATTAATCTAAATGTTATTTGTTAAATCAACACTTGATTTAGCAAACCGGTCATATCACATACGACCCGACAAATAGAAAATGTCCGATTAATATACGTTATCACATAATCATATTTAATCGGGTCCCGCGCATATCTCATATGCACACCACATCTTTTTGCCTGAGCCACGAAACTTCATTGTGGGACTCTAAGACTCGTCAATACGTCGGCAGTAGATGATGATCATATCAAACACCTACAAGCCGCAAGAGGTCAGCTAAACGTAACGGCCACCCGGGTATTGAAACGATCAGAAGAAAACCAGCGAAGCTGTAAAAACTCCCGTCGAGCCAACTGGCAACACTTACCGTACAGTCCGGTCTCTTCGTCAGATATGCTGCATATCGAGTCCAGGGATGGAATCGTCGACCCCAGTAACTCAATAAGTCATGCTGGTGTATGGCTCATAACAGATCGAGAAACTACTGATAACTCTTATTAGTAAATCTCAGCAGCCCTGGCCAGGGACTTTATGTTATAGCCAATCGAGCATAGCACAACATCAACTCCCAATACCGGGAGAGACGAAACCCCTCCTATCGTTCATTGCCTCCATGCTCCTCGAGACTGTACCCAAAGACCACCTGTTTGCACGACTCAGTAGAGCCGTGGTAGGGTGGAGATCAAAGTATAGTGGGAGGACACACAAGACTCTATGACGATCTCGGGTCTACAGACTAACCTGTACCAGTGTCACCTGAGAACTGCTATCCGACGATAGATATAATACCACATAGGAGTTCTCGGCGAGTCCGTTCAGTGTACCCAGTCTCCACTGAGCACCCGCATACAATCTTTGGTATCTCCTCACCAGATGGATATGGGATTATCCATCGCCCATCATATGGGACAAGAATGGTATACGCTAGTCTACTCTGGAATATCGATGCCCTGTCTCGATAAACCCTCGACTAGGAACAGTTCAAGGATATGCTTATAGACTACACGTGCCCCACTAGTATGATCCGCATCATAATCACAGTAGTCAAGCAAATATCCTTTGGGCTTTATCAACATGTGTAAATGATTAAATCTACATGTTCAGATAAAGTAAACCAGATAGCGTACTATCATGTTGAGCAAGAAAGTCATCTATCTCTATAGATTATATGTCCAAGTTTCCACTATCCATATAATGGCCTTTAGGGCATACATATTACTAACAAGGATCTGTAGCTGAAGGGAAGCTACCCGCCAGGGATAGCCGAGCGAGGGATCCTCGGGCTCGACTGCCTCTGGGAGGGCTTTCTGATCCTTCAGGACGGGGACCGAGCAGGGTTACTGGCCAGTGCCTCTTGGCGAGAACTTTGATCCCTGTCGGTTGTGGTAGGAAGCTACCAGCCGAGGATAGCCGGGCAAGGACCCGACTGCCTTTGGGAGGACTTTGGTCCTTGGCGCGAGAAAAAGCTATAGGGCTGTAAGAAGCCTACCAAGGACCCTTGGCCGGGTAGGGTTACTGCCCGGTGCCTCTTGGCGAAGGCTTTTGTCCTGAAAGATAGCCGAATGAGGGAACCTCGGGCCTCGACTGCCTCTGGGAGGGATTTTTGATCCCCGGCGTTGCGGCAGGGAAGCTGCCCGCCGGGGATAGCCGAGCGAGGGAACCTCGGGCTCGACTGCCTCTGAGAGGGCTTTTTGATCCACGGCGTTGTGGCAGGGAAGCTGCCCGCTGGGGATAGCCAGTGAGGGAAGCTCGGGCTCGACTGCCTCTGAGAGGACTTTTTGATCCGCAGCGTTGTGGCAGGGAAGCTGCCCGCTGGGGATAGCCGAGCGAGGGAAGCTCGGACTCGACTGCCTCTGGGAGGACTTTTTGATCCCCAGCGTTGTGGCAGGGAAGCTGCCCGCTGCGGATAGCCGAGCGAGGGAAGCTCGGGCTCGACTGCCTCTACGAGGGCTTTTTGATCCTCGGCGTTGCGGCAGGGGAGCTGCCCGCCACTGTTGTATTTTCTTCCTTTTTGCATGTATGGCCGAGGAACTGAGTAGCCAACTCGTCGAAGATCGAGATCGAGCGGGGCTCGAGCCCCCAGAACCAGTCCCAACATGCGCGGATGAGAGTTGCCGAGAAGGCCCTGCACTGGGCGGCGTCGGAGTGGTCTTGGAAGCTCATCCCTGCGGTGAAAGCGTCCAAATGGTCGGCGAGTAGCTCCTCGGTGAATTGCTTCGTGAGCGAGTCGGATGCGTACTTAGCCCCGTCGCTCGAGAGGTGAGCTTCTCGGCGCATGCCCTCGATTCTCTTCTCGAGGGCGTCGAGCCGACCGTGGTACCCCGAGGAATCGGCGTCTTGGGATCCTTGGATTCCACTGCGGGTGTCCTGCGTCTGGGAGCGGCCCCGGTTCCTCTCAATGAGATGCCTCTGTCCCGGGGCGAGGTAGCTCTTGAGTCGCCGGGGCGAACCTCTTCTGTGCGGCCCCGCCGATGGTGGTGGGGGCAACCACGCCCGTGGACGGGCGAGGTGACTAACATCTCTTCAGAGGGATAAGGGTCGCAAGGAGGCCCGAGGCGAGGCGTTCTGGTGGCGGATCTTGGCGTGGAGCCCTGAGGCGCCCAGCGGGCCTCAGGGAGCACTGGTTCGAGAGACCGGCGGCCAAGGGACGCAGCCCGTTGGTGGTTAGCCGTCCAGACAGGGGCGGTGCCTTCTGGAGGCGGTGGAGCGACGATCTGGGGCCCGGGCGCGGTTGCTTGGACGCGGACGAGGGCCTCGTCGAGGGACTACAGTTGATCTATCCGGCCTGCGAGGGCGTTGATGACGGTTATAGGAGGGGGTTCATCCCCGCCTTCGGTGAGTGGGAGGTGGCGGCTGGTGCCGGGATCACTAGGATGGTGGTCCGCCATGAGGGTGGAGATAGAAAGGCCAACTTTGTATTTTGTGGAATCTGTTCCCATAGACGGCGCCAACTGATGGAGGTCCTTTTCGGGCCTCCGTCAGATGTTGTCTTCCGTTGATCTCGAGGTGAACTGGGTTGACGGTCCTTCGTTGCGTGTGGGTCTCAATGGGTTTTGAGAGGACAAAGTGAGATGAGGAGGCTGCCGCCGTGTACCTGCAAAAAAATCCCGGGATGGTTTGGTACCACCGAGGACCCTCCGACGCTCAAGTCAGTGACAAGATCCGAGCAGAGTAACGGCGTAAGTGTAAAGAATGACTTACTTGACCCCTCTGTGATGGGAGTTTATATCGTGGCGGCAGTACGCAGCATCAGGCGCGAGAATCTCGCCGACAGTTACGCTCCCGACGTCACGCCCCCGTAATGAGCGGATCGCCCGTTAATGGGGATCGTGATGACGTGGAACGTGGGATGTTGCCGGCGGAGAATCTGCGCATGGTGAGATTTGCGGAGCGTCGGTTACGCTTGTGAGTCGTGGAGTCGGTCGGTCGGAGGGACCGAGGAAGATGGCCTCAGTAGGGGAGCTTGGGAACGAGCGGGAGGGCCGGAGCATCTTGGTCCAGTGGTAGCTCGGGGGCGAGCTGAGAGGCCGAGGAGGCTAATTTGCAGGGGGGCTCGAGGAGGGCCAGCTTGTGCTTGCAAGTCGGGTGTAGGGTGGCCTGGTTGGCCTCTGCGGGCCCTTTCTTCTCAGTCTTGGGACACGTCATCTGCCACGTGTCCTGATCTTGGAGGTTGTCAATATTGAGTATCATCAATACCTTTAAGTTTCTTATTGCAGTAAACTACCATGAACTATGATTTTTTTTTTTGGCCGGGATCTTTTTCCACTAAAATACCCAAAACAATAGCACTTATGGCTTGTTATTGTAATAATAATTTAAAAAAAAAAGGCTTTAAGGTATTTTTAGTGAAAACATGATAGTTTAGGATATCACAAAAATGGAAGAGGGATCACAATCTGAAATCAACAAATCCAGAAGAACAAACATTCAATCTTTTTTTTTTTTTTACCCCCGGCCCAAACAAATTAATAAAACCCGCAAAAAGAAGAAGAAGAAAGATATGCAAAAAATCTCAGCACGCCATGGCCACCTTATAACTGCTAGCTGTTAGCTTCAAACTCTATGGTCCTCTGCTTGGGCATGGCCAGCATGGCGGAATGGTCCAAGAAATCCCTCAAATCGACGACGCACTGCAGCACCCTCCTCAGATCCTCGCCTCTCTCGAAGCCGCCTATTAGCCCCGGCGCGATCCTCCTGACCCCGTAAACATAAAAAGTCAGGCATCCTTTCCTGAACTTAAACCTCGCCATCTCGCATCCGACGAGTCCCCGTATCATCCTCCGATTCACCTCCCCTAAACAGATCACTGCCGGCAGAATCCTGTCGAGGGACGACTTCAGGCCCTCGGATTCGAAGACGAAGACGAGAGCCTTGGAGTTTTTGGTGCCGAGGCCGAGGGTGAGGGTGTGCCAGGCGCTATGGGCCAGGACGGTGAAGTTGGTTGGGAGATAGGCGACGGTCGAAGGGAGCGGCGGGAGCGGAGGATGGAGGCGGAGGAGGCTGGCGAGCTCGACTGGGGAGGCGCGGCGGATCGTCAAGGATTTCACCATGAATTGGGCGCCCAATCGGATGCCTTTCGCCTCCGAGTGAGGCTTGAAGCGAGGATCTGTAGCTGAAGGTATGGGATTGCTCTTGCTCTTGCTGCTCTTGCTCTTGCTCTCCATTGAGTTTGTTTTCAAGGTGTTAAGCCCTCTGTTTTATTCGTTTTTGATTGATCGATGGTTTAATTTGGAGAGCTCAATTATTATGATATATAACAGGGGCCCGGCACCGTGCAATGATTGCATTTCTGATCTACGGGTAAATTACATTTAAATCCCCTAAACTATCGGGTTTATTTCACTAAAACGCCTTTAACACCCCCTTTTTCTTTGCTACAATACAATACCGTAGATGCTAATACTTTTTAAAGATATTTTAGTGAGAGTTCCCTTAGAAACCATGAGGATTTTAAAGTTTTTTTTAGTGAAAAACCATTATGGTTGAGGGTATTTTAGTGTGATTTACCTCAAGGCGTCTAATGGGCCGGGACGTCCGTGGGCCGTCCCGTCCGTGGCGCCACGTGGCAAGCTCGGGCCTGCCTGGCCAAACTCAATTTGAATTTGGGCGGGGTTTTTTGGATGGGGGCCGGTCAAATTCTTGGTATAGGTTTTTTATATTGGGGGTGGGTTTTTTTAATAAAATGGGGAAATTTAAATTAAAGCGTGGTTTGTAAAATTATCTAAACCCGTTAACTCAAAATTATACATTTCTTCAAAATTATGCATTTCTATATTCCTAATCCAAAACTCTATAAATATCTATCTACACTTCTCATTCTTCTCACAATCCACAACAAAATTTTCAATCTCCTAATCACTCTCTTTAATTTCCGAGAAGTTTATTGTTAAAATTGGAATCACGCAATCTTCATTCCCCCAGTCTCAATCTCAGTTTTACTAATTTGATTCTGCTATTTAGAATCAGGTTTTTTTTTATTGATTATATATTTTTCTCCCATATTTTTTAGCATCTCTCTTTCTCTGTTACTAATATTTTTAATTAAAAATGTCAGGCTCATCTTCACAAGGTAACAGGGGTGCTTCATGTTCACGGAGACGTTCATTTCAAATCGATATGGATTCACAAGAGAGACAGAGATTAACCAATATGCTGCAAACTAATTTTGATTCTTATTCTCCTAATTATGAATCTTCTAATTATGAGATCTCTGATGCTTCGTAAAGTAATGTCTTGAAGAAGTTTCTGCTCCTACCGTTCTTAAAGTAAGAGCTTCTGCCCCTAAAAATAAAAGAGCCAAAACTTCTGATATTTTGAAATATTTTGTAGTACAAACAGTTGCAGCTAAAGACGAACGGGCAGTTTGCACCCATTGCCAAACAGATTTTACTTGTGCCAATTCAGGTGGAACTATTCATCTAAAAAGACATTTAATCAAACACGAAAAAACTGATTCTCGGCAGACGGCTCTAAATATGTCGTCGTACTCTTTAACTAGTTTTTCTTATTCGCAAGATACTAATAGAAAAGAACTTGCAGGATGTGCCATATATGCTGAACAACCATTTGATTTTGCAGAAAACGAAAAATTTGATAAATTGGTAAAAAAATGCATATAATCCAGCATTTCAAAGAGTACCCAGAACAACACTTAGAAGTGATATTTCTAAAAAATTTCATGATGGTAAAACCAATTTGATCGATATTTTTGTAAATTTTAAGAGTAAAATTGCATTAACTTCTGATTTTTGGACTACAAAATGGGGTATAAGTTATATTTATATTATTGCACATTTCATTGATAATGATTGGTTTTTACATAAAACAATTATTGGTTTTTCAAAAATAGAGCATCCACACGGTGAAAATAATATAAGTAATTGTATTTTGACTACTATACATGAATATAGCATTCAAAATAAAATATTTTCTGATAGTTTTGATAATGCCACTATTAATAATTCTGCTATAGCAATTTTAAAAAATAATTTAAATCCTATTATGAATGGAGAATTATTTCATTAAAGATGTGCATGACATGTGTTAAATTTAATAGTGCATGATAGTCTTACTACAATTGATCCTCATTTAGCGAAACTTAAAAATGCAATAATGTTTATCGAAACCTCTGGATCCCGAAAACAGATTTTTAAGTAAACTTGTACCCAGTTAAATTTAGAATTTAGATCTTTCAAATTCAACATTCCAACTAGATGGATTTCCACTTATAACATATTGAAATGTGTTTTAAGATATCGAGAGCCCATTACTTTATTTTATGAGAAATAAATGCCCAATAATAATTTAGAGAATTATGATTAATTTTTTTGTGAATATATTTTGAAACTTTTAGAAATATTTTACAATGCAACTATATATTTATTGTTGGGGTCAAAAATTATACCCCGATTGACCAAGTTACAGTTAAAGTCAACCTCAAGTAAGCGGGCCCAAACCCAGATCAAGTGGGCCCATGCTCAAGTCAAGCCCTGTGGCCGGCCTCCCCCATGCCAAATTAAAAATCATGTAATAAATAATTTTGATATAATTTTTTATGCATGAATGTAAGAAAAATGGGCATAAAACCAAATTTGTGTAAAGCTCATGGCTCATGTGCAAAAGAAATGAGCACATGAGGCATCAGATGCCATTTTGTAAAGCCCAAGGGGTTATATGTAAGCGTGTAAGCCTATATAAGATAATATGATGATGAAATAAAAAAGAACTTTTCATTTTCTCAAACTCAAGGGTTTTTGTGCCTCATTCTCCTTCCTCAAGGTTCTAAACCTTCTCCCTTCTTTTTGAATTAAATCAAGCGTTTCACTTTTCCTTTTCTAAAAATAAATAGTTTTCACCACAAAACCCATAAAGGGGAGTTCAGATCTTCCATCAGATCTCAAATAGGAGAGATTTTAAATCTCACCCCCTTTCATCCAAGATCCGGCCAACAGAGGGGAAGAAGAAAGAGACTCATCTCCAAAAATCCCACTTTGGGGAAGATCCAGGGCTCAAGAGAGAAGCCCCTTTCATCAGCTCCAAAAATATCTTAGGAGTTTAACTCCTTTTATATATATATATATATATATATATATATATATATATATATATATATATATATATAGAGAGAGAGAGAGAGAGAGACACACACACACACACACGCAAAATAATAAATCTTTATTTTTGGGAGTACAACTCCCAGTGCAGGGACTAAGCCCACTCTCTGTCAGGAGTTCAACTCCATAAGTCAAATCGGGAGCACAGCTCCCAGGGACCAAGCCTCTTTTCCTGCTGGCGACCAGCGCCCGCGTGCCACGCACGTAAGGCGCTGGTCCCTACGCGTCCTTTAGATGCTTTTTCCCCCTTATTTTGTATACACTCCAAACTAAAAATACCTCTCCTGTTAGTAAAAATTTCTACCGGGGCACTGTCCCGCATTCCGCAAGGGGGCTGCTAGCCCCCTTGATCCCCAGCCCGCTATCCAGGTAGCGGGACCCCAGTAAATACTCTGCGGGCCCCCTTCAAAACACAACACTGTACATTGAGTTCGCATGACTTGTTTGACCCGTTAATCGGAGGTTCTCTCGCTCCAAAGGCGAGAGGTAATTAACGGCAGCTTAGTCCGCGGCTGCCGGAGATTCGGATTCCCACAATCAATAAATCCCAGTCTACCCTAGACAGGGAGAATCTGTAGTACGCCTGACAAGCGCACGTGTATTCCCTTCTCAATGGGGTGACGAAAAACACCCTACATTTATCTGGTGTTTATTATTCTACTACATATTTAGCAGTAGAATAGTTATTTTATGTTAGTAAGATTATTAATGAGTTTGTAATTGATCTTGAAAGTGCATTTGCAGGAATATTACATAGCATGTTTACGAAATTGAATAAATATTGACGAAAAGAATCTGCATTGTTTTGTTTAGCATCTGCTTTTTTATTTCAGACTTAAAAAAGATAATTTATTTTTTTTATAAGATGGATACCATGAAAACCTAGGACTGATATAGGAGATTATAAAAATATTTTAAATTTTTATTTGCATGAATTATATGCCATATATGATGCACAGTACAGTCAAAACAGAACTTCTTTTTTATCTTTCTCTTCACCGCAAACTTCCAAAAATTGAATATTTCAGTTTTTGCAGCAAAAAAATAAAGAACAATCGTTTCTACTTCTTCTAACTTATAATGAGCTTGTTGGATATAGTGCCCTCTAAGTCAATTATTGGATCGCAGGTACGTGATTGCAATGATTGAGAGAGGACCTATACCGATAAAACAGTCTTACTCAAGATGATAGTATGCTATCTGCTTTGTCTTTATCATCATGTAGATATTGATAGAGTCCATGGGATTCTTGCTTGACTACTAGAAGTATGATGGCGATCATATATGTGGGAGATGGGGTCTATAAGCACATCCTTAAAAATGTCCCTAGTCGTGGGAGTTTCGAGACAGGGCATCGATACTCCAGAGTAGACTAGTGTATACATTCGAGACCCCGACGAGGGGCGGTGGCCGTTCTCACAAGCCACTGGTGTCAGTTGGTTCACCTAAGATGTATACAGGTGCTCATTGGGTTATGAGTATACCGGACAGGACTCGCCGGGAACATGCTAGTTGGTATTATGCATATCGTCAGATAGCAGTTCCCTTGTGACATGTGTACATGTTAGTTCATCGACCTGAGGTCGTCATTTGTCTCGTGTGAGTTCCCACTGTACTTTGATTTATACCTTAACATGGGTCAAAGGAGTCGTGCAAACAGGTATATTTTGGGTACAATCCCGAGCCACATGGAGGCAGTGAGCAGATCTTCAGGGATTCGTCTCTCCCGGTATTGGGGGTGAGATCGCGCTGTGTTTAGGAGAGCCATTACACGAAATCCCTGGCCAGGGTAATCGAGATATACTGGTAGGTATACCAGTAGTATCTCAGGGTGTTCTGGGCTGCTCTCTGACACGACTTATGCAGCTATTTGGGGTCTGACGTTTACCGACCCCCTAGGCCTAATATGAGATACTCATAGACGAATGGACCGGACTGTATGGATATTGTCACTATCAGGCTCAATAGGGTTTATAGATGAGTTCGCTCGTCAGCTTCCCTTCCAATCAATACATAGGCAAACCGTTACGTACAGCTTGTACCTCTGACGTGTTAGAGGTTATACCCAGTGCCAGTGTGTTGATGAGTCATTAGAGTCCCCCACAGACACTTTCCCAAGTTCGGGCGAAACGTTGTAGATGCCGTATGATTTATGGCAGGGTTTGGAAAATGCACGTGCGTTTTCGCACATGTCATTTTTCGGGCAGATAATACTGGCAGGCTTTTGTTTAAGCCGGATCCCAGTATTATATTATGTAGATATAATATCTTTGTCTCAGTTGCATTTGTATTCGGTCGTAATACAAATGCGGGTATGTTTATACCGATACGGGGTTATCCTGAAATTCATTTCGGGATCGCTTTTGGAAATTGCCAGTTTCCAGTTTTCTATCGGCCGTATTTAACATTCGGTTAAATGCGGATTTATCTTTTCTTGGGTGAGTCATGTTTCTAGATAGTTCTAGATGGTAACAAGGCATATGAGTCATTAGTTCATTAATGATGCATTTAATGGTGGAGGATGACTAAAGTTATGAGTCATTGTTTCCATTAATGTATTTTTGGTAATGCTTAAGATATTTTCTTCTTGATCTTTTGCTTACACTCACCCTCCCCTCTCCTACACTCACCCTCCCTCTTCTATATAGTGGTCGGCCCTCATTGTGAGGGGCATGAGTTGTTCATTTGATTTCCTTTGAAAATATTATGATAGTTTAGTGTATGGAAATTTCATAGTTCAATTTCCATTCACCCGATTCCAAATGGCAACTTCATTAACCGTTCGTCCATAGCCTTGGACGTAACGAGACAAAGTGTTCTACTCATTCTCTACGACATCTTGGTCGTCTCATTTAGCAAACTTGACGATCGAGTTGCCTCGGTTCAGAGGCGGGAGCCCGTTTAAAGATCCGTCGACGTGGTGCCACCTGGACGACAAGACTGGAGTTTCAGAAGATCGAAGCCGCCGCAACAAAGCGTGGGATGATGGTTAAAAACCGAAGGACTCGGATCTGTTAGTGTATATGCCCTAGAGGCCATTACTGTATCATACTAGTTTGTATATTACTTAATGGAAGCTTGGGATATTCACCTTGTATAAACAATCTTGCTCAATATAGTAGTATGCTACTTGGTTTGTTTCTACTTCAATGTGTACATGTGTTTATTTTAGTATATCACCTATACACATTAGTGGAGCCCTTAGGATCTTTGCTTGATTACCGGCGTTGTGATGGCAGTCACACTAGTGGGGGCTGGGTAATCTATAAGCACATCCTTATATAGGTCCCTAGTCGCAGGACTATCGAGACAGGGCATCGATACTCCGGAGTAGACTAGCGTATGCGCTTCTCATCCCAATGTGGGAGATGGTCTGTCCCACAGCCATTAGTACGTCGTACTGGAGATAGTATACGGGTGCTCGTTAGGTTACGAGTACACTGGACATGACTCGTCGGGAACTGACCGGTTGGTATTATATCTATCGTCAGTTATCAGTTCCCAGGTGACATGAGTACAGCTTAGTCCGCTGACTTGACACTGTCACTTCGCCTCGAGTGTGTTCCCACTGTACTTTGATTACTACCCTACCACGGCTCAAAGGAGTCGTGCAAAACAGGTAGTAGTTGGGTACAGTCCCGAAGCACTTGGAGGCAGTGACGGTTTGACAGGATTCGTCTCTCCCGGTATTGGGGGTTGACATCGCGCTATGTCTATGAGAGCCATTACACGAGTAGTCCCTGGCCAGGGCAATCGAGATATACTGGTAGGCTTCCAGTGTTGTCTCAGGGTGTTTTGGGCTCCACTCCGACACGACTTGTACCGCTATTAGGGGACTGACGTTTACCGCCCCCCTAGGCCCGCCATGCGATGTATCAGACGAACAGACCGGACTGTACGGAGATTGTCACATTCAGGCTCAGTAGGAGTTCAGATGGGTTTCACCTCGTCAGTCTTCTTGTCGGCATCTACCTGGGGACCGTTATGCACAGCTAGTGCCGCTTGCGGTCTGTGGTTAAACCCACTGCCAGCGTTGTGTCGAGTCTTTAGAGTCCTACACAGAAAGCTATTCGCCTTTAGGCAAAAGAGTAGAGGTCGCATGGTTTTGCGACAGGTCGCATGGTTTTGCGACAGGGTTCTGTCACATCCGTGCACTTATGCACGTTTAGTGTCCGGACAGTTTACACTAGCGGGCTTTGGTTTAAACCAGATCCTAGTGTACGTATTGGGATTGGTTTTATCCAGTATGTATTCGTGTTCCTCGGAACGCGGATGCGGGTGTGTATGCACAGTTGACGGAGAGACAGAGGCAGAGGATTCTCATTAGGGTTGTTGACTGTTGACCGTTGACTATTGACTTTTTGCTCAACCCTAATGAGAATATGATATGTAATTAACAATAATATTAATTAAGTATTGTGGTGACATGGTTGTTGAGGGGTTGACTTTGTTGACTTGTTGACTTTGTTGACCGGTTGACTAGG
The DNA here is from genome assembly GCA_030015575.1 of Agapanthus africanus. Taxonomy (NCBI): domain Eukaryota; kingdom Viridiplantae; phylum Streptophyta; class Magnoliopsida; order Asparagales; family Amaryllidaceae; genus Agapanthus; species Agapanthus africanus. Next base: position 447,531,707 of record JASDDO010000031.1, on the reverse strand, counting down.
TTGGACTAGTTGACCATCATGATGACAATGGCTATCATTTCATGGCAAAGACTTTTCACTTGCTTGTTCTCTTGTGCAATATGAGTGCATGAAATGATATAGCCATTTTGACTTAAACCATTTACACAATACTTGATTACTATTTTTGTGATGATGGCTTTGGATTATGAGAGCCAAGAGAGAAAAGTCTTTCTCAATTCTATCATTCTCATTCTCTCTCTTGTTCTTGAGCTCTCATCTTCTTCCTCTTGCTCTCCCTCTCTTTAGTCTATGGTTCACTTGTCTCATGTGTTGAGAACCAAGTACCATAGAGAAAATCCCAACACACTCTTCTCTACTCACTCTAGTTCATAAGGTTTAGCAAACCAAGTGAACTAGTTTCTTCAAAGACCGAAGAAGAAGCCAAAGGTAGAAGCTTTCAGGTGGATCGATCTTCGGCGCAAGGAGACGACGGGGTGAAGCCGATCCGGACAACCATCGAGACTTGAAGACGAAGGTGTTCAAGAAAGAAATGTATAACCCTCTAACCGAGTAGTTAACAACTCCTAGTTAGGTTGTTAGTTAGATGTTTAACAAAGATCCGGTTTTGAGTCCATGTTACCACCTCTTGAAAATTGTTTTTCACCAAATTCCGCATGCCCGAAAGTACCGGGAGAGGTAGCATGGACTTACAGTGGTATCAGAGCCTAGTTAAACTCTATCTAACATGTTAGCAAAGTAACTAGAAGATCGATCAAAGAAAAAGTCCCGAAATAAACCCGAAATTCAAAGTTGCTGTCGATTTTTAAAGATCTGTAAAAGTAATAAATCATGCTTTAAAAATCGACTCAGGGTTTTTATAGTCTACTGTAGAAAAACGGTCCAGAGATCTCACCAAACCACCGCGGAAACGCGGCAATAGCTTGCTATTGCCGCGGTTCCGCGGCCGATTGAGCTCCTCTCTGGATCGTCTTCACTGCAGTTTGTTCTATGGGGTATTTTGGGAATTTTGGTATATGTTTTTTCAGCCCAGATTTTCCAGAACGAAAATTTTGTGTTTGGGGCCTATAAATCCGTATTTTTTGATCGAACTTCTAAAAGACTTAAGCTGACGGGTATTTCTGTGATGTGATATTTGTATTGAACGTCTACTAATCGCTATATGTCGATTAGTGGGGGTTATACAAATCTGTGATCTGTAATGTTATTGGTTTGTGTATATGAATTCATTGGATTGTGGCGGGTGAATAGCCGGGGGTTGTGAGACGAGAGTTTTCTTTTCTTTCAATTCATGTAAATTTGTAAATTAATGTAATAATTATTTGTATGGCCGCACAACCGGGTCGGGGTTGTAGCCGTCATTGTATAATTTCTTTTTACCGTTTATGCTCCTAGGATAGACCCATGGAGGGGGTGCACAAACTACCGGGTATGCCGAAGTGCTGAGTGGCCTACTCACGGGGTTGAGGGAGGTTGCTTCGCTTCGGGTACTTGGCGGGTAGTTTGCCGCACCCGTAGGGGTCTTGGGTGGGGTTTTGGCTATTCACCGCGACCGTGTAATCTGCTTTTCGTTACAGGCTCGTACGAATTGCGGGTTCCTAGTATATCCAATGTGTTCATCTGTGATCTGAAATGGCTATCATTGCAATGTATATCTATATATGATATTATTTAGGCGTTGCTTATGTTTTACAGACGCGCTTGCCCAGCCCCCGCTCTGTCGTTAGTTAAGTAACCTAACGGGTAATGACGGGGCCCCGTGGCGAATGCGAATGGCATAAGCGTACGTCATGTTTTGGTTGTTTTCTACAATGGTAGGATTAAATGATGGGACGCATTAAAAGAACTAATGCAAGAATATCACGCATTAAAAGAACTAATGCAAGAAAATAAACCAAGTAAAAGTCGTTGGAACACTTTCGAAAAACCACTCGGTTCTTTTCAAAACAAACTTTTAAAATGCGGAGTTTGAGCCACTCCTTTTAAAAGCTATATCGTTCCATCGATTATATCAAATTCTCTACGTTCACGGTTTCGCCAAAACCATTCGTAGCCCTCCGTCGTTTCACATAAATAGTCAATAGTATTCAAGCTATGTATGTTGGCCAAAGTCAAGGCATAGTGATTGGTAGCTATTGGGTATTCATGTGTAGCATAGATAGATGCGTTGGTTTGGGACAGTCGTACTGCCATTTTGGCCAAAGTAAAGGGTAGGTACGGGTGGATCCAAATTAACCTGGAGAATGACGGGTAGAACTTGACATGTGACTTATGATATTTTGGCCAAAGTCAAGGTCATAAGAGCATGGGGCAAAAATCTACATCGGGAGTTTCAAAAGAACTGAAACTTGCTAGTGTTGCATACCATTTGGATTGTGATGATTCTGGTAGGATTCCTTCAGTTTCGTCACGCAGTGATATTTGGATCCCGATCCTACTGTGAGTATATGCTACTCCTCGGGAAATTTCTCACTTAACGATCAATGCTATAAACCAAGTAGGTGTCTAGAAAGGTGTTAGCGGGGCTACGCCCCCAGGGAAAAGAGGTTCTTAAATTAAGGAACTTCGCGAAAGCGTTGGAAAACCTCCCTCGAAGTACCGACACCAGCCTGGCCGAACGGTTAAGCAAGTATTGTACGGTGAGATTGATCCTGACTAATTCTTCCTTTTTGGTTTTGAGGAGGGATTCGAGAAACAGTGGGAGCCATCCTGTTTAGACAAACTAAAAACCACTATAAACTTGCAAGAGCATTATGCTGAGTGTTTCTTCTTCTCTCTCCTAATTGCAGCGACCAATCGACATGACTGGACTTAAGTTACTTCTAGATAAAAACATACTGACAGGGCCAAACTACAAAGATTGGCTCAGGAATGTCAAAATGGCAATCACTTACGACAAGCTGGGGTATCTTCTTACCACCAAAGCTCCCCCTGTCCCAGGTCCCACCTCCAGCGTCGCGGATAAGGAAATCCGTAAGACTTGGGAGATTGATAGAGCGAAGGCCAAGTGCCTCGTACTTGCCTCTATGGACAACGAACATCAAAGGAGGCACGAGAATATGGACCTCGAATCCATATTTCTCCATACAAAAGAACTGTATGGAGAGCAATCTCGTATCGCAAGATACGAAGTGTCGAAGAAGTTATTTTCGGCAAGGTTGGCCATCGGATCATCGGTAGCGGAACACGTGCTTAAGATGATTGGCTTCATTGAGGAGCTCGCGGAACTTGGGACCACGTTAGAGAACGAGCTCTATACGGACTTGATTCTCCAGTCCCTTCCTTCCACTTACGCCCAGTTTATCCTGAACTTCAACTTACAAGAAAAAGAAGTTGAACTTTCAGAACTCCTCAACATGCTGAGGAGTGCAGAGGGCACCCTACAGAAAGGTAGGGAAACATCCATTTTGTTTGTAGGAGGATCTTCCTCTTCTAGGTCCAAGGCGAAAGCCAAGGGAAAGAAGAAGAAAGCCTTCGCCAAACCAAGGGGTGGTGTTAGTAAAGTGAATACGAAGGGAAAAGCAAAGGCAACAAAGAAAGCGGGGCAGCTTGTGGATAAAGAAGAATGCTTCTATTGTCATAAGAAGGGTCACTGGAAGAATGATTGCAGGGCTTGGAAAGCCAGGACACAGGAATTGAAGCAGGTTGCGGCTTCAGCTTCAGGTGTGTATGTTATTGAAAACTGTCTTTCAATAAACTCTACTTCCTGGGTATTGGATACCGGATCAGGATCTCATATCTGTAATTCTTTGCAGGCGTTGAGAAACCGTAGGGTTTTGAAGGCAGGTGACATGACCCTCAAAGTTGCAAACGGAGCTAGCATGGATGCTAAGGCCGTGGGGGACTATCACCTGGGAATGTCAGATGGACATGTTTTGGTTTTGCGTAATTGCTTTTTTGTACCCAACGCAACTTGTAATATCATTTCTGTATCTTTGGTTTCTAAAGAAGGTTATGAATTTACGTTTGTAAGCAATGTTGTAAACATTCACCTTAATCAAGTTCTGATTGGGTCAGGTACATTGAGCAATGGTATATACGTATTAAACCAACCACAGATTTTCAATGTCCAGAATACACACAAAAGAAAGTCTCCGGAAATAAATCAGACTTTCTTATGGTATTGTAGACTAGGTCACATCAATGAGAGAAGGTTGACAAAGTTACATACAGAAGGATATTTGAATCCGTTCGAATATCAATCGTATGCCACTTGTCAATCCTGTCTCAAAGGAAAGATGACAAAGACTCCGTTCACTGGACACGGAGTAAGAGCGAGCGAGCTCTTGGGACTCGTACACAGCGACGTGTGCGGTCCAATGTCTACACATGCGCGAAGCGGTTATTCTTACTTCATTACTTTTACGGATGACTTTTAAGGTACGGTTATGTCTTCTTAATGAAACATAAGTCCGAAGCCTTTGGAAAATTCCAGGAATATAAGAATGAAGTAGAAAAACAAACCGGCAAAAGTATCAAGATTCTAAGATCGGATTGAGGTGGAGAATACTTAAGTGTCGAGTTCCTGGATAATTTAAAAGAGAACGGAATTCTCTCTCAGCTTACTCCTCCATACACTCCGCAACATAACGGTGTATCGGAGAGACGGAACCGAACCCTATTGGATATGGTACGGTCCATGATGAGTAACGCTGAGTTACCGCGATCATTCTGGGGGTATGCGCTAGAATCAGCTGCATACCTTTTGAACCGAGTTCCTACTAAGACTGTGCCTACTACACCATATGAGATGTGGTGTGGGAAGAGACCCTATCTAAATCACATTAAGACATGGGGAAGTCCAGCTATTGTTAAAAAGCAGCATGCGGACAAGCTCGAGGCACGCTCAGTACAGTGCAAGTTTGTGGGATATCCAAAGAATTCCAAGGGATATTTCTTCTACTGCGAAGAGGAACAAAAGGTTTTTGTTTCTCGTCATGCCCACTTTCTAGAACACCAGTTCTTAGAAAAAGAAATTAGTGGGAGCGCAGTAGAACTGGAAGAAATTCCAGAACTACAGACTATTACTGAAAGCTTAGTGGAACCAGAGGGTTCAAAAGAACAGGACATTCCTACGCCGCTCCGCAGGAGTAGTAGGCAGTCTCATCCGCCCGAGAGATACTACGGTTTTCTCATAGACGGGGATAGAGAGGATTGCATCATAGATTATGATGAGCCTACTAGCTTCCAGCAGGCCGTTCAGAGCGTTGACTCGGTAAAATGGCTGGATGCAATGCGGACCGAAATGGAGTCCATGTACACCAACAAAGTATGGACGTTGGACGTTGCTCCAGACGGGGTAAAACCCGTAGGATGCAAGTGGATCTTCAAAAGGAAGATTGGTGTAGATGGACAAGTTGAGACCTATAAAGCTAGACTGGTTGCAAAGGGTTTTCGTCAAAGACCTGGTTTGGACTATGACGAGACCTTTTCTCCAGTAGCTATGCTGAAATCCATTCGGATCCTTCTTGCCATTGCTGCCTTCCACGATTATGAGATTTGGCAGATAGACGTAAAAACCGCTTTTCTAAATAGAAATTTAGAGGAGTGTGTCTATATGGACCAGCCAGAGGGTTTCATTCAGAGTGGGAGCAGCGGAAAGGTGCGCAAGTTGCTTAAGTCCATTTACGGACTAAAGCAGGTATCGCGGAGTTGGAACATCTGTTTTGATGAGACGGTCAAGGAATTTGGCTTTATCAAAAATCCAGATGAACCATGCATCTATAGTAGATTTGTAGCGAGAACTGTAGTATTCCTCGTTTTATACGTGGATGACATTCTCTTAATAGGAAATGACATTCCTATGCTACAATCTGTCAAGGGGTTCTTGTCACACAGGTTCTCCATGAAAGACCTGGGTGATGTCTCATACATCTTGGGGATCCGGATCCATCGTGATAGATCCAAGAGGATATTAGGACTTTCACAGTCCAGGTACATCGACACCATACTGAAAAGATTCAGTATGGAAGATTCCAAGCGCGGTAACCTACCGGCTTATCACGGGATCACCCTCTCTAAAGAGATGTCTCCCAAGACTGATTTGGAGAGGGATCGCATGTCTATTATACCCTACGCTTCTGCGGTAGGCTCTATAATGTATGCGATGTTGTGTACCAGACCGGATGTAGCTTATGCACTGAGTGTGGTAAGCCGGTATCAGTCAAACCCTGGGAAGAAACACTGGATAGCGGTAAAGAACATTATCAAGTATCTGAGAAGGACTAAGGAGATGTTCTTGGTGTATGGCGGAAAAGACCTCCAGATCGAGGCCTTTGCTGACTCCAGCTTCCAGAGTGACAAGGATGATTCCAAGTCCATGTCAGGTTTTGTCTTTACCCTCAATGGAGGGGCGGTGTGTTGGAAGAGTTCCAAACAGGAAACCGTTGCAGACTCAACGATGGAAGCGGAATACATCGCTGCATCTGATGCCGCAAAAGAAGCTGTCTGGATGAGGAAGTTCTTGAAAGAACTTCAGGTGGTTCCGTCCATTGTTGATCCAATACCTCTGTATTGCGACAACAACGGGGCTATAGCTTTAGCGAAGGAACCCAGGTCCCATCAGAGATCCAGACACATCTTGAGGCGGTATCACCTGATCAGGGAGATCGTGGATCGCCAGAAGATCGAGGTTCGGAGGGTCGCTTCAGAAGATAACACTGCAGATCCATTCACCAAGGCCTTGCCCCAGACTCAGTTCGAGCGGCTGATCGAGATGATAGGTCTTCGATACGCCAGTACATGGCCTTAGTGCAAGTGGGAGATTGTTAGTGTATATGCCCTAGAGGCCATTACTGTATCATACTAGTTTGTATATTACTTAATGGAAGCTTGGGATATTCACCTTGTATAAACAATCTTGCTCAATATAGTAGTATGCTACTTGGTTTGTTTCTACTTCAATGTGTACATGTGTTTATTTTAGTATATCACCTATACACATTAGTGGAGCCCTTAGGATCTTTGCTTGATTACCGGCGTTGTGATGGCAGTCACACTAGTGGGGGCTGGGTAATCTATAAGCACATCCTTATACAGGTCCCTAGTCGCAGGACTGTCGAGACAGGGCATCGATACTCCGGAGTAGACTAGCGTATGCGCTTCTCATCCCAGTGTGGGAGATGGTCTGTCCCACAGCCATTAGTACGTCGTACTGGAGATAGTATACGGGTGCTCGTTAGGTTACGAGTACACTGGACATGACTCGTCGGGAACTGACCGGTTGGTATTATACCTATCGTCAGTTATCAGTTCCCAGGTGACATGAGTACAGCTTAGTCCGCTGACTTGACACTGTCACTTCGCCTCGAGTGTGTTCCCACTGTACTTTGATTACTACCCTACCACGTGTCACGACCCGAAAGAGCACGTGACTGGCCCTCGAACCATATGAAATCTATAGGACTCCATCTGATCCAAGTAAGCCAAAGCCCAGAAATCTAAAACCATTTTAAGAGTAAGTGAAGAAAACTGGTTTAAAGAAGTGAAGGAAAATATGTTTGAAGTCGAGGTTTTTAAATAACTAAGCCGAAGGTGCATTTTTAAAAGGTAAAGTCTTTTCTAAAAATTTCGGCAGAGTTTCTTTTGTAAATACTGGCCCCGAACGGGATACAACAAGCATAACATATATACAATGATAAAAGGCATCCCCAAGCGGGAGCTAGCTCTTCGTCAATTGACGGTCACAACCACACATGCAATATAATATACAACGCCGAAAGGCGAGGATCGATCCAAAAGAAACACAGTAAGCATGAAAACCGCAATACTACTAAGCGCGACTCTAAGGCCAAATAAAACATCACTAAAGTCTGAGTCTGAAACAATAAACAAATTTGGTTGATGGAAATTCTAGATACAAAGAATAATATAAGTACAATGGTGGTTTTGATGCAAAAGGAACCACCTACCAAATGCAATTCACCCGCAAGGAAGCAATGTGCCAGAAATGCCGCAAAGGAACCTGTACGGCAAAACCTGCAAGAACTGTGGCACAACGGGGGTGAATTGCCAACTCGTGAATAGAGAATAACTACAAGCAGAAACCGAACGCAAGACATAATCCTAGGTCAAAACGATCAGTACAAAATCCTCAATATAAAACATGCAGCCTATAACAAGGCTAGGGTAAATATCTAACCCAAGTGTAATCTCCTGTGCCTGTGTCCGTGCCTCAGGTAGCAATATAACATAAGAATGAGGTATGAATGCATGAGAACATAATACATGTAAATGAAGAAACTGTTTTCATACTTTAGTGAGATTTCCTTTGTATTTTTAAAATGAGGTATCATAATGAAATCAGCATAAAACAGTGCCTAACATCGGCACAAAACGTAATCCAAATATCCCGATATCTCTGTATCCCAATCACAAAATCTAGGGCACCGTCAGTCCAGACCGGCCCCTACCATCAATCTCAAGACCACGACGGTATCCTCCGGATATCCGACGCGTCAGGTAAAATCACCGGTCGGTAGTGCTCCCCTGCCAGGCTCAACGTCATCACCACATTCATCTTGCCCCGGGGTACCGCACCGGGTCCACCATGTACCCGAAACGGTTCATCCGTCTCCTCGAATCGGGTTTCCAAATCCATCAGCAAACTCATGGTGGACGACTCATACATCATGGGAAAACCACACTTTTTATTTTAAAAGAGAGAAAATGTTTATCTGTGTTTTTGCGGTTTTCCTCCAAATCCAGAAAATCTCACGGAAATCCAAATCCAAAACCTCAGTAACACGTAAAATAGTGAATATATGCATGAGAATCCATGAATGCGGCATAACAATGAATATCAGTATGCATGAAGTAGCAGGTAATAACTACAATGTCTAAACTATTAGCTAATAGGTTATGTCAAGCAATAGTATTTTCTAAGGTGTACGTGACATGGCAATTTCCGATGAAGATGTGTGTGAGCCGGCAAGTAAGTGTACGTGGTACATACGCAACATCGGTAATGGTGCTGGTGTCCTAACAGCATGATATCAATAATGGAGTATGAAACATAATATAAGAATGCGATGCAAAGCGAACCACAAAAAAAGTGGGAGCTGAATCTAGACGCAACTATAACTAATCTGCATTAATCTAATATAAGTCCTACAAATGGTGCCTTTTGAAATATCACGAATCATGGGGTTTTGAAAATAGGGGCTACGGTGTTTTTATGAAAAGATACGCCTTTTGAAATGTCCGTAGATCCCTTAACCTGTCTTTTAAAATACCCACGACCCGCTAGTTTTGAAATAGGTAGGAGTCTAATCTAATCTAACAACTACACTAAACTATACAGCTGAACTAACAAGCTGAGCTACAGGTAAGGAAACCGCCTAACATCTAAGTCGATATATATATAGATATAATAGTCGGTGATTCCGCCTCAATAGTATCGCGTACGATACAGTATATCATATGACATCCTCAAGTCATGAGTGCGGATCTATCATCAATGTAAAGCTCATACGGTAAATCGTCGTACGGCATCCCAATAGCTGGGTACGGGTCAATATCACACTATCTCATCACACTTCAGGTATCACTATCAACATATCATATAATCTGGGGTACTATTCTATGTCTAGTATAAATCGATACCATCAATAAAGTATGCATGCGGGGGTAAACACACATCCCAAGCCCGCAAGAATCACATTTCCTATCCCAAATACGAATCATATCACATCACCGATCTCGCGGCACAAAGCCCAATATCATTGACTCATCTCCAAAGTCATCCAATATCATCAACACAGTGCCAGTATAAGTAATATGCAAGGGTGTGCGTGTAGGTGTAATTCTATTCTAGGGTTCGCGACTATGAACTACACTAGTCACTTCTAACCCTATACTATCCATAATACACCTAACTATCATATATAATAACAACTACGGACTGCGGGGGTGCTATACGCCATCCACCCGACTTCCCCCAGTAGATATAATCTACTCACCTAGCGTCTTCATTTGTGGACGTCGCCACGCGCTTGCTTGTCGTCCCGAAGTCTTCATGGGGTACCTACACATCAAAATATCGTATATGCGCATTAAAACCAAATCAAAGCTAAAACGGCACATGAAATCCAAAATGATACGATAAGATGCCTATAGGTTAAAACTCATGGCACGCCTTCAAAACCATCAACACATCCTCTATATCGTCGTATAAACGCCAAATAGTCGAGGCAAAACACAATCCACAATTGCAGAATTAAAAATACGGAATACGGAAACATGAATCTAAAACAGCAACTTAGGAAATATGTCCCAGATTTTACCCTAGGTCACTTTATACAAATCTATATATATCAGGGGTCTAACATGAACATGTAGGAGCTACAGAACCAATACGAGCCAAAATGGTGGGACCCAGGCCGCAATTTGCGGCCAATGGGGATAAATTGGCGGCCGGGAAGAAGAAGTGGGAGCTGGGGTCTTGGGGTTAGCTTCCTGGGTGCCTGCACGTGTCACTGTCCAATCAATTTTAATTTAGGGTGTCTCGGGTGAGAGCAGATTCAATATACCCTTCACAGATTTCATAAATTCCCCGATATCGGTTTCTAAAATCCGTATTATGGTTTAAGCTTCAGGTTTTGGGTTTCCAATTCATACACTAGGGTGATGGTATAACCTCTACTGACCTCAATTCCATATTACAACCCATAAATCATCACAACCCTAACTAGGTTATCCACAAGTCCACAATATCACACAATATCGATTCGATCTTAATATGAGGGTAAAGGAAATGCATAAACTAAGTTTAAGGTCCAGAAAATACCTCATTTGGCAACTCAAGAATTTTCTTGAGTTGCCCCTAGTGGCCAAAATCCTTGCTTCTTTAGCACCAAGTGTAGATCTAGGGATTGTGCACACATTTAATGAAATGGAGATTGGGTTTTGGGGTTGTTTTAGAGGTGTTTTGGAGCTTGAAGAGGGGAGGGAAAGGAGGTGCAGGAGCAGCAGCAGGAGAAGGGAGAAGAGGGAGGGAAATGAGGGGAGAAATGGTTAAGTCCTTAGTCAATGAAGCCCATACCTCTCTCTCTCACCAACTACTCATTTCTTTATTCTTTTCCTTTTCTTTTTCCTTTTAAAACCCTTCTTACTCAAATAGTAAACCTAAATGAAAAGCATGGCAAGAAAATGCACAAGCGTGAAAAAGTGATATGTGCATGTGTTGCACAAAAAGCTAAAAACCGATTAGCGATTTTTAATCGCGATTAGCACTAAATTAGTGTCAAATTAATCACAAAAACTTTAAAATGTCATAATTCTCTAATTTACCCTATTTTAGAATTTTCCAAAATTTTTCCCCATTTATTTGTATTTAATAATTCCAAAATATTAAAATATTCAATAAAATAATATTAAATTATAAAAATTCCCAAAATTAACATTTTATCTTTTTTGAAATGTTACAATCTACCCCCCTTAAAGAAATTCGGTCCCCGAATTTAAATTTAAACCCCCAATACTAAAACAATTTTCGTAATACTCCAATTTGTCGGGGCTCCGAAGACATCAATACATAGAGAATATCCTATGCGTCTGGTGCGCAAAGAATCAAAATCCATATATGTGTCATACAGGTGTACAAAACAACATCTAGGTGCAACGGGTGTGCACGAAACATCTGTCATAGGCAACGTGTGTGCCTGACAGCAACCAAATCAGGTGCATGTAACATGCACGAAGAATCCCGATTTAGTGCATCTGGCGTGCACCAAAATCGTATATCAAAACACTAAAGGTGCATGAAAACTCTGCTGGAAGTGTAAATCAAATCACTGTATAAGGTGGGCGTGAATTCACAATCAAAACCTCGAATGTAATAACTATGCGCAAAATATAAATATCCAGTGGGTGCATGAAACAAATATCATGAAACTCAGTCATCAAAACTAAATCATGCAAACAGAACGCCCAAAATACCGAAATCCAAAATGACGGATACGTGATAATCGAATCACAAAATCACAAATCATAGTACCGTCGTCGGTAGTTCCTCCTTCGAGGTCGAGAAGGAGTCGGTGCATCCACTGCTAGCAGCGCAAGATATCTACTTGCCTCTTGCTCACGGTCTGGCGCCCTCTGACTCTGGGTCCTTATCTTCTCTGAGGATTACCTATCTCGCAGTCAATCGGCTCATCGGCCCTGTCAGGTGTGCTAACGGGGACGATTCCGTTCTGGCACTTCTCTGGTCACCTATCGGTCAATCCTCACGACCACTCGTGAGGCAGCCCATCACTGGCGTCGACCTCTGGCTATCTGAATGCACGTCACATATCTGATCCTGGGTGCAAACATCATTGCAGCAATGTCCTGGAAGGAATCCTGCTTAAGGTCTCTTTCGATCTTGCCTATGCCGAACTGTACAGAGGTTGGCTCTCCTGCATAATCTCTTCTCACTCGATAGACATCTGTGTCCTCAGCACAATATTTCTCGGAATCTGGTTGCATCCCAATGCCTCTGTAAGCATATCTGACCTCCGGTCTCGACGGGAAGCAATGACAGCTCGTCAGCGTCTCGCCCGAACCTCTGGTTCCACCTGTCTCTATCGTCGTCCACTATGACGTCACGCCATGCATATCTACGCACTGCACTGTTCTCGGCCACGGTCAATCTGAAGTCTCTCACACGGACTCGAAATCGCGTACTCTGTAGCTTCATCATTCTGTAGAAGATGTCAGGCCGAACAGGCCCTCGGGAACACGTCCCAACCATCAGAGGAATACTCAATACTCGTCCGTCCTTGATCGATTCGCAACGCATCTGGGTAAGTTCCTTTATCCGAATCTGGTCAACTACCTCGTCGACAATGCTAACTCTGGCCTGCTGGTTGTGCGCAATATGACCACTCCTGGGTCAGGTCTTCTCGTATAGTATTCCAGAAAGGTCATGTCGAAGTCTCTCTCAAATCTCATCCCTGCCGAATTGCCCAGAAGTCATCATCCCTTGCTGAAGCAAATTCTTGTTCCGGAATGGCTGCATACTTATCGCGCTTCTTTCTGGAAGATATATCCATATACAACGCCTCTGGGTGCGTATCACATCTCTAATGTCAGCGGAGTGGGACGTCATCTCGTCGAAATCTCTTACGAACTCTTTTCTTCACTCTGCTTCAATGTCGACTGATTCGGACTCGTCTCATCGTGGCTGCATGGACTATGCTCCAACGGCTATACTCGTATCTGGAGTCTCCCAAGCAATGCATCCCATCACATGATATCCGAATGATGTCGAAACATTCGATCGACTCGTCAGAACCTTATAATCCCCCAAGAGATCAACATCTTGAGTACAGTTTAATAGTATCGAGTACATGCCTCAGCGTCGGTGGTCCAACCGTAGAAGGGCAAACCCAAGCCTCACTAATGGCGCCGCGGAACTGCCGTAAACCCTAAGGTTCAAAGGCTTTCACACGGTCATTAAGTCGAGTTAGGGTTTCATTCTTCTAGAGGGTCCATAGAATCACCTGCATGTCTTTCCGTATACTTTAAACTTGGAAAATGGGCTCCTGACATTCGATCGTCTCAATCGACTCTCAACGAATCTGCGTGAAGTCGTCTCTAGCTGGAATCAATCTATCTGATGACCTCGCATCGGTAAACGGACGAACCAAATGTCCTAGTCATTCATCCTCAGGTGACTGGCGACTCGCTATCATCTCTCTAAGTATATGCTCACGCTGCAGCAGCTCCAACCATCTGGGCGATATCTCGTCATTTGCAGCAGCAACTGGCTCATTCACCTGCACGCCGAATAGCGCCTCAATCCTCCAGGAAAGACGACGCATTGGCGGTCATCTCTGAATCGGTCTGCCCTAGATCTGAGTAAGACTCTCCACACTGGAAATCTTCAACTCAACTGGGCCCGCTCCGTTGCATAAATCGGACGAATCACCTTCGTCTCTCAAATCGAGTAGACTAGCTATAATCTGTCTCATATCTGTCTGGAAGCTCCGACAATCTAAGTTCGTAAGCTCCGAAAGCGACATCCCGTCAATCTCAGCAACAGCTGGTCCCTCTGTCTGCACGGTAGGCGACATCATAATCTCTGAGGTATGATGTACATCAACAGTCCTCTCTCAACTGGCAGCTCTAACAATGGCCCGATCATCCGGTGCAAAACCAAGCACTCGCCTCCACTTGAGGTCACAGTCATCAATACTAACTCGAGACGTTCCCATGTCATCAGAAAACACAATGGTCAGCCCTCGTACCAGACGAGCTCGCACTGACCGTAACCCTAGCAGCAGCCCAAACTGCGCTCAAACATGGCGACAGGAACCTCAATCGAGTATCGAAGAGAGCAGATCAATGGCAAGAAAGGAAACAACAGATCCAGAGTGGATACACGATCATAAGAAGGAACAGCATCAATGAAGGTATGATCATGGACTAATAGAATCGGGGATCTCAAATGGATGTATAATCATGGATATAAAGAGAATCACTGATCTCGAAAATATGTACATTCTAAGGTTCCTTAAGCGGAGTGGCGTGTCGTAAGTATGCCGCGGAACATACCAACGGTACGTCACTCGACTTTAGTCACCTATTCCATCAACCAAGGGTCATCCTATACGACGAAAGTTCGGGTCTAATACCCCCTCGACTAAGTCTAAGTTCCGTAAGGTCAAGCCTAAGTTCCGTATATATATAAACGCCCTAGGCTCCACATAGTCAAACTTAGACTCGAACCAAGGTCAACCTAGCGCTCTGATACCAACTTTGTCACGACCCGAAAGAGCACGTGACTGGCCCTCGAACCATATGAAATCTATAGGACTCCATCTGATCCAAGTAAGCCAAAGCCCAGAAATCTAAAACCATTTTAAGAGTAAGTGAAGAAAACTGGTTTAAAGAAGTGAAGGAAAATATGTTTGAAGTCGAGGTTTTTAAATAACTAAGCCGAAGGTGCATTTTTAAAAGGTAAAGTCTTTTCTAAAAATTTCGGCAGAGTTTCTTTTATAAATACTGGCCCCGAACGGGATACAACAAGCATAACATATATACAATGATAAAAGGCATCCCCAAGCGGGAGCTAGCTCTTCGTCAATTGACGGTCACAACCACACATGCAATATAATATACAACGCCGAAAGGCGAGGATCGATCCAAAAGAAACACAGTAAGCATGAAAACCGCAATACTACTAAGCGCGACTCTAAGGCCAAATAAAACATCACGAAAGTCTGAGTCTGAAACAATAAACAAATTTGGTTGATGGAAATTCTAGATACAAAGAATAATATAAGTACAATGGTGGTTTTGATGCAAAAGGAACCACCTACCAAATGCAATTCACCCGCAAGGAAGCAATGTGCCAGAAATGCCGCAAAGGAACCTGTACGGCAAAACCTGCAAGAACTGTGGCACAACGGGGGTGAGTTGCCAACTCGTGAATAGAGAATAACTACAAGCAGAAACCGAACGCAAGACATAATCCTAGGCCAAAACGATCAGTACAAAATCCTCAATATAAAACATGCAGCCTATAACAAGGCTAGGGTAAATATCTAACCCAAGTGTAATCTCCTGTGCCTGTGTCAGTGCCTCAGGTAGCAATATAACATAAGAATGAGGTATGAATGCATGAGAACATAATACATGTAAATGAAGAAACTGTTTTCATACTTTAGTGAGATTTCCTTTGTATTTTTAAAATGAGGTATCATAATGAAATCAGCATAAAACAGTGCCTAACATCGGCACAAAACGTAATCCAAATATCCCGATATCTCTGTATCCCAATCACAAAATCTAGGGCACCGTCAGTCCAGACCGGCCCCTACCATCAATCTCAAGACCACGACGGTATCCTCCGGATATCCGACGCGTCAGGTAAAATCACCGGTCGGTAGTGCTCCCCTGCCAGGCTCAACGTCATCACCACATTCATCTTGCCCCGGGGTACCGCACCGGGTCCACCATGTACCCGAAACGGTTCATCCGTCTCCTCGAATCGGGTTTCCAAATCCATCAGCAAACTCATGGTGGACGACTCATACATCATGGGAAAACCACACTTTTTATTTTAAAAGAGAGAAAATGTTTATCTGTGTTTTTGCGGTTTTCTTCCAAATCCAGAAAATCTCACGGAAATCCAAATCCAAAACCTCAGTAACACGTAAAATAGTGAATATATGCATGAGAATCCATGAATGCGGCATAACAATGAATATCAGTATGCATGAAGTAGCAGGTAATAACTACAATGTCTAAACTATTAGCTAATAGGTTATGTCAAGCAATAGTATTTTCTAAGGTGTACGTGACATGGCAATTTCCGATGAAGATGTGTGTGAGCCGGCAAGTAAGTGTACGTGGTACATACGCAACATCGGTAATGGTGCTGGTGTCCTAACAGCATGATATCAATAATGGAGTATGAAACATAATATAAGAATGCGATGCAAAGCGAACCACAAAAAAAGTGGGAGCTGAATCTAGACGCAACTATAACTAATCTGCATTAATCTAATATAAGTCCTACAAATGGTGCCTTTTGAAATATCACGAATCATGGGGTTTTGAAAATAGGGGCTACGGTGTTTTTATGAAAAGATACGCCTTTTGAAATGTCCGTAGATCCCTTAACCTGTCTTTTAAAATACCCACGACCCGCTAGTTTTGAAATAGGTAGGAGTCTAATCTAATCTAACAACTACACTAAACTATACAGCTGAACTAACAAGCTGAGCTACAGGTAAGGAAACCGCCTAACATCTAAGTCGATATATATATAGATATAATAGTCGGTGATTCCGCCTCAATAGTATCGCGTACGATACAGTATATCATATAACATCCTCAAGTCATGAGTGCGGATCTATCATCAATGTAAAGCTCATACGGTAAATCGTCGTACGGCATCCCAATAGCTGGGTACGGGTCAATATCACACTATCTCATCACACTTCAGGTATCACTATCAACATATCATATAATCTGGGGTACTATTCTATGTCTAGTATAAATCGATACCATCAATAAAGTATGCATGCGGGGGTAAACACACATCCCAAGCCCGCAAGAATCACATTTCCTATCCCAAATACGAATCATATCACATCACCGATCTCGCGGCACAAAGCCCAATATCATTGACTCATCTCCAAAGTCATCCAATATCATCAACACAGTGCCAGTATAAGTAATATGCAAGGGTGTGCGTGTAGGTGTAATTCTATTCTAGGGTTCGCGACTATGAACTACACTAGTCACTTCTAACCCTACACTATCCATAATACACCTAACTATCATATATAATAACAACTACGGACTGCGGG
The DNA here is from genome assembly GCA_030015575.1 of Agapanthus africanus. Taxonomy (NCBI): domain Eukaryota; kingdom Viridiplantae; phylum Streptophyta; class Magnoliopsida; order Asparagales; family Amaryllidaceae; genus Agapanthus; species Agapanthus africanus. Next base: position 447,514,428 of record JASDDO010000031.1, on the reverse strand, counting down.
GGTGCTATACGCCATCCACCCGACTTCCCCCAGTAGATATAATCTACTCACCTAGCGTCTTCATTTGTGGACGTCGCCACGCGCTTGCTTGTCGTCCCGAAGTCTTCATGGGGTACCTACACATCAAAATATCATATATGCGCATTAAAATCAAATCAAAGCTAAAACGGCACATGAAATCCAAAATGATACGATGAGAGGCCTATAGGTTAAAACCCATGGCACGCCTTCAAAACCTTCAACACATCCTCTATATCGTCGTATAAACGCCAAATAGTCGAGGAAAAACACAATCCACAATTGCAGAATTAAAAATACGGAATACGGAAACATGAATCTAAAACAGCAACTTAGGAAATATGTCCCAGATTTTACCCTAGGTCACTTTATACAAATCTATATATATCAGGGGTCTAACATGAACATGTAGGAGCTACAGAACCAATATGAGCCAAAATGGTGGGACCCAGGCCGCAATTTGCGGCCAATGGGGATAAATTGGCGGCCGGGAAGAAGAAGTGGGAGCTGGGGTCTTGGGGTTAGCTTCCTGGGTGCCTGCACGTGTCACTGTCCAATCAATTTTAATTTAGGGTGTCTCGGGTGAGAGCAGATTCAATATACCCTTCACAGATTTCATAAATTCCCCGATATCGGTTTCTAAAATCCGTATTATGGTTTAAGCTTCAGGTTTTGGGTTTCCAATTCATACACTATGGTGATGGTATAACCTCTACTGACCTCAATTCCATATTACAACCCATAAATCATCACAACCCTAACTAGGTTATCCACAAGTCCACAATATCACACAATATCGATTCGATCTTAATATGAGGGTAAAGGAAATGCATAAACTAAGTTTAAGGTCCAGAAAATACCTCATTTGGCAACTCAAGAATTTTCTTGAGTTGTCCCTAGTGGCCAAAATCCTTGCTTCTTTAGCACCAAGTGTAGATCTAGGGATTGTGCACACATTTAATGAAATGGAGATTGGGTTTTGGGGTTGTTTTAGAGGTGTTTTGGAGCTTGAAGAGGGGAGGGAAAGGAGGTGCAGGAGCAGCAGCAGGAGAAGGGAGAAGAGGGAGGGAAATGAGGGGAGAAATGGTTAAGTCCTTAGTCAATGAAGCCCATACCTCTCTCTCTCACCAACTACCCATTTCTTTATTCTTTTCCTTTTCTTTTTCCTTTTAAAACCCTTCTTACTCAAATAGTAAACCCAAATGAAAAGCATGGCAAGAAAATGCACAAGTGTGAAAAAGTGATATGTGCATGTGTTGCACAAAAAGCTAAAAACCGATTAGCGATTTTTAATCGCGATTAGCACTAAATTAGTGTCAAATTAATCACAAAAACTTTAAAATGTCATAATTCTCTAATATACCCTATTTTAGAATTTTCCAAAAATTTTCCCCATTTATTTGTATTTAATAATTCCAAAATATTAAAATATTCAATAAAATAATATTAAATTAAAAAAATTCCCAAAATTAACATTTTATCTTTTTTGAATTGTTACACCACGGCTCAAAGGAGTCGTGCAAACAGGTAGTAGTTGGGTACAGTCCCGAAGCACTTGGAGGCAGTGACGGTTAGACAGGGTTCGTCTCTCCCGGTATTGGGGGTTGGCATCGCGCTGTGTCTATGAGAGCCATTACACGAGTAGTCCCTGGCCAGGGCAATCGAGATATACTGGTAGGCTTCCAGTGTTATCTCAGGGTGTTTTGGGCTTCACTCCGACACGACTTGTACCGCTATTAGGGGACTGACGTTTACCGCCCCCCTAGGCCCGCCATGCGATGTATCAGACGAACAGACCGGACTGTACGGAGATTGTCACATTCAGGCTCAGTAGGAGTTCAGATGGGTTTCACCTCGTCAGTCTTCTTGTCGGCATCTACCTGGGGACCGTTACGCACAGCTAGTGTCGCTTGCGATCTGTGGTTAAACCTACTGCCAGCGTAGTGTCGAGTCTTTAGAGTCCCACACAGAAAGCTATTCGCCTTTAGGCAAAAGAGTAGAGGTCGCATGGTTTTGCGACAGGTCGCATGGTTTTGCGACAGGGTTCAGTCACATCCGTGCACTTGTGCACGTTTAGTGTCCGGACAGTTTACACTAGCGGGCTTTGGTTTAAGCCAGATCCTAGTGTACGTATTGGGATTGGTTTTATCCAGTATGTATTCGTGTTCCTCGGAACGCGGATGCGGGTGTGTATGCACAGTTGACAGAGAGACAGAGGCAGAGAATTCTCATTAGGGTTGTTGACTGTTGACCGTTGACCATTGACTTTTTGCTCAACCCTAATGAGAATATGATATGTAATTAACAATAATATTAATTAAGTATTGTGGTGACATGGTTGTTGAGGGGTTGACTTTGTTGACCGGTTAACTAGGTTGGACTAGTTGACCATCATGATGACAATGGCTATCATTTCATGGCAAAGACTTTTCACTTGTTTGTTCTCTTGTGCAATATGAGTTCATGAAATGATATAGCCATTTTGACTTAAACCATTTACACAATACTTGATTACTATTTTTGTGATGATGGCTTTGGATTATGAGAGCCAAGAGAGAAAAGTCTTTCTCAATTCTATCATTCTCATTCTCTCTCTTGTTCTTGAGCTCTCATCTTCTTCCTCTTGCTCTCCTTCTCTTTAGTCTATGGTTCACTTGTCTCATGTGTTGAGAACCAAGAACCATAGAGAAAATCCCAACACATTCTTCTCTACTCACTCTAGTTCATAAGGTTTAGCAAACCAAGTGAACTAGTTTCTTCAAAGACCGAAGAAGAAGCCAAAGGTAAAAGCTTTCAGGTGGATCGATCTTCGGCGCAAAGAGACTACGGGGTGAAGCCGATCCGGACAACCATCGAGACTTGAAGACAAAGGAGTTCAAGAAAGAAAGGTATAACCCCCTAACCGAGTAGTTAACAACTCCTAGTTAGGTTGTTAGTTAGATGTTTAACAAAGATCCGGTTTTGAGTCCATGTTACCACCTCTTGAAAATTGTTTTTCACCAAATTCCGCATGCCCGAAAGTACCGGGAGAGGTAGCATGGACTTACAGGATCGTTCGGTATAACAATTCTACCCTCTTTATAATTTGTTAGTTTAGCTTTAATGGCAGATCCGGGTTATAGTACGCGATAGCGCCAGTCGTAAAAGTTTTGTTCCGCATATTGGCGTCTGTTAGACGGCCGGGACGCTACCGTGGACTTACAGTGGTATCAGAGCCTCACCATTAAGCTATACTAAGTTGTGCTAACGCGTTTAAAAGATCGATCGAACGGAATTTCCAAAATCATAATTTTCTGCATACAAGTTTCTGTCGATTTTTTAAAGGGCCTAAAAATAATTTTGTATATCACAGAAAAGTGTGCAGGGTTTTATAAGAATTATGGGAAAATTTGGGCACGTGATCCAACTTTTCCACCGCGGATCCGCGGTCAATCCTAGGGTTTGACCGCGGAACCGCGGCGACTCTATAGGAACAGTGCTTCAATTTTTCCAGAGAGCTTCTAATAGGAAATTGTGGTTTTTAGGTACTATTCTTTTGGGCCCAGTTTTTGTTACTGTACAGCAGATGTTTGTGGGGCCCACTTCGGGAAATTTTGTCGATCGAAATTTAAACGTGTTAGTTTACAGTATTTACGTTATATCTCCGACCGGGAATGTCATTTGATCGTTAAACCGCGTCTGATTGCTATAGTTCTTTTAGACGGGTTTGCGAACGTGACATTCGTGTTGATGTTCTGTGTTGTGCTGTGATGTTGCGGTTTTGTCGTGGTGGATAGCAGGGTGTAATGATAGTGCAGTTTGGATTTATTTGTACATTTGATATTGCGGGGCTAGCGTCCGACTTGTGGACTACCATCACTGCCTGTTGTATAATATTCTTTTGGGGCACGACCGGGTTGAGGTCGATGTACCCGTTGTACATATTTTTATTTCTGTACTAGGTTTATCCCGCGAAGGAGTGTACGGATAGCCGGGTTCTGGAGGGCAACGGGTCCGTATCTCATGGCTTTGAGAGGCAAAGGGACCTCACTCTAGAATTGGCAGACTATTCGCCGCACTCGTAAGGGGTACAGGTTGACCCAAGGAGGGGTGCTCAATTTACCGGATTCCGTGAAGTACCGGGTGTTCCATTCACTATGTTGTGGGGGACTACCTCGCTTCAGTTTTTGGAGGGTAACTTGCCGCACCCGTAGGGGTCTAGATTTCATTGCACGGGCTATCCACACGACCAGGGGAACGTCGGGTTTCAGTAGCGGCTCTGTGAAACCCGGGGATCCCCGAATATCCGTATTGTTCTGTGATGCTTATTACTTTTCTGTAATGTTGCATATTATCACGTCTGGAGAGATTATTGTATATTGGTATATATACTATTAGATGTTGTATATGTTTTGCACCCGCGCTAGTTCAGTCCCCGCTCTGTCGTTAGTTAAGTAACCAAACGAGTGATGACGGGACCCAGAGACGAATGCAGATGGCATATACATACATTTTATTTTCGTTCTTTTCTGGTGTGATTAAATGATGGGAATGCGTTGATTCTTATCAATGCAAGATAAAACAAACCTATATTTGATGTTGTTGGAACAAATTTTAAAAGGGAGTTATTACAAAGACGTTTCTTTTTGTTTTGCATAGCGGTATTCAGTTGGAATATCCTGCACCTCATTCCATGAGGAAAGAGCCTAGATCCCTTCACCGGGAGTGACTTCTTTAGCAAAAGGTTTTCGCTACTATATTTTTTTATAAAATTCTATTAGGTTCCTTCAACGAGATCAAGTTCTTTACGTTAAAGGTTTTTCGCCAAAAACCAGTCGTAATCCTCCATCATTTCTTATGGATGGTCAGTAGTATTCAAGCTATGTTTGTTGGCCTACGTCAAGGCATAATGTTTGGTAGCTGCTGGGGTATTCATTTGTTGCATAGATAGATGCATTTGTTTAGGACAGACGTTCAGCCTTGTTGGCCTACGTCAAGGGCATGTACGATGACCTAAATTAATCAGGACAACGACGGGTAGAACTTGACATGTGGCTTATGATTTGTTGGCCTACGTTAAGGTCATAAGTGCATGGGATAAAAATTATATAGGGAGTTTCAAACATACAGGAAACTTGCCAGATTTGCGCATACCTTCTGGAGTGTGTTAACTTGAGTGGCTTCCATCAAATTATCATGCGATGATAGTTGGATCCCGATTCTCACTGATGAGTTGGTTTACTCTTCGGTTGATCCCGACTAATTCTTCTTTCAGGTTTGGAGGAGAATTTGAGATTACAGTGGGAGGTTTCCTAATTAGATAAAGTGATAACCATTCTAATCTAGATTAGAGTGCACGCAGAGTATTTCTTTTCTCTCTCTCTTTGGCAGCGACCTTTGACCGATCCTAGACTATAACTCAGTGACCAAGTTGACCGAACTTTCTTAATATACTGGCTTTTTGGATTGTCTATAGTTGCATAAGTCATTGCCGCTCATTCTTTTACCCTTTGTATTTCTCAGAACAACCCGTATCACTACGGACGACTACTTCCATTGGATAGATCCATCGTATGGTTATATACGAACTCGGAGGGATTTCTTCAAGGATGGATCCAGGTTCAGGAGAAATAGAATTGGTTTATTCAGTTGTCTTTTATTATCACCTTCTCTCAGGTTGCGAGGGCTCCTTGGTTTAGGAGAGTACACCTATTACGCTTATTGGATAGTCTTATTCCAAACCATAGGCAGGTGCCGAAAGGTAGGGAATGAAGAAAACCAATTAGCCTAAGTAGGATGTGCAAAAGGTAATATGTAAAGACAAATAAAGGAATTAGAAAGAGGGCAAAGTAAATTGCGACTACTAACATTCACGACCAAAACCACGTATTTCATCGCCACTCCTACTTCACCTTTGATTTCTCCAGAACAACCCGTATCACTACGAACATCCAATTCCATTGGATAAATCCATCGTATGGTTATATACGAACTCGAAGGATATTTTTTCGAGGATGGATTCTGGTTCAGGAGAAATAGGAATAAGGATTATTCAGTTGTCTTTTATCATCACCTTCTCTCAAGTTGCGAGTACTCTTAGGATTATGAGGGTACACCTATTATGCTTACTGGATATTCTTCTTCCAAGCCATAGGCTGGTGCCGAACGGTAGGGAAGGAAGAAAACCACTTAGCCTAATGATGGTGTACCAAAGGTAACGACTAAAGACAAATAAAGGGAATTGGAAAGATGGCAGGGAAATATACGGTTAAAGTCATGAATTGGATTATGGAAGAGGCATTACTAAGAATACCGGGATACCCCTACGAAACATATTTATGTTTCATATTCACTGTGCATTGTTAATAGAAAACTAATTTCCCGATTAGATACTTACTCCAGGGTATGTATTTACCAGTTTTCATTCTCACATCTGTATAGTTTTACAGATAATGAGTGGGAGTAAGTTATTGGGAATTAGGTAATCATCCTCATTATATCAGAATTCGTTGTAATTGGTGATATTTGAGGAAATCGCCTGGGTACAGTTTCAACCTACAACGCACGAGTTTTGAGTTATTCAACTCAGGGAACTTATACAGAGTATTGTATATTGTCCAGTGTCCATCAGGACAAAGGGGTTGGTCCTCGTACTCTGTTCTGTTTACTTGTGACTTCTCTAGTTCTTAGACAAGTGTTTCGTAGAAATACAAAGTCTAAAGTCTGAGAAGTTGTGGGTATAGGAATAAAGTAGAGAACAATGTGTCGCAAGTATCGGGATTCTTCAAAGAAATCGAAGATGTAGATTCTTGTGATTGGTATTCAATTGATAGTAATGGTTTTGAGAAACTTGTTTCTCTTTCAGGTTACTCATAATTGGATGGATTCCTAAGTTGAGTAATGCTAATTAGCCTCTCTCCATTAAGTTGATATGCACTGGAGACAGCTGCATAATTTGAATTTGGTTCCAATTAAATAAGTGCCAAAGTTTCTATATTGGATATAGAATGCTTCATATCTTAACGATGTTAAGATAAGGGGAGTTGTCCAGCTTATGCTTAAAACCAGACACTGGATAACTCAAGGCACGTCTCTGTAATGGAAGTTTGCGGGTTGACCCTAGCTTTGACGAGGGTTGATTTTTTACCATCTGGAAGATCAATAGTGATATTGTTCTTGACTCGCCACAGTTTTAATAAAATGGATTTTTTCAGAAAACAGTAGTGGGAGTATGGTAAAACTGGAAGTGATTCCAGAACCGCAAACGATTACGGAAAATTTAATAGGACCTATATATTCAATCAGGTTTGACATTCCAATAGCCACTCCGCAAATATGGTGGGTAACCACAGATACCCGAGAGGTACTCCGGTAGCCTCAAGGAAGGTGGCAGGGAGGTTCTTGTTTACCCAAACTTGACACTAATGTTGTTCCAGACTATGAGACCCGGCAGGAGGATATGTATAGCGTCGTTCTAAACTAGTTTTAGAAATGTACGTATATATATTATTCTGCCAGAGGGTTGTCGTAGTCAGTGGGAGCAGCGGAAGCATAGTGGGCAAGTAGCTTATGTCTATTTACAGACTTAAGCACATATAACAGAGATAAGATCATCTAATTTTTGATGTGACAGTCATGGGTTTGACTTCATCAGAATAGGGGATGGATCTGTTAAGAAGGTAGTAGGGTGTGATGTCTTGGTATTTGGATGACATACACAGAGTAGGAAGTAAAATTCCTATACTACGATCGGTTGTACTGTGGTCATCACACAGTTGTTTCTCCACAAAGGATATGGATATAATATCTGACATTCTGGTTACTAGATCCATGGTTTTAGATCTAGATTTGGGTAGTTTCCCAATGTGGGTACTTTGACAGTATTCTGATAGTATTTTAGAATAGATGACTCCTGGCATGGTGGTGTACCTGCAGGTGATGGAGTCGCCCTCTCTAAAGGTGTCTTACGGACTAAAGGGGAGAGGGACGTACATGATTGACAGATCACTTGCTTGGGCAATTGAATCAATCGTGAGATGTCAAGTACCACATCAGATGTCGTTTTTTGCACTAGATGCGATAAGTTTATATTAATCCAATCCTGAAGAAACATACAGAAGCAGTTTTAGAACATAAGTGCATATTCTACGGATTTGATGACGGCAGCCTCCTTCGGGAGACAGTTATCATTCCAGGCTTCAAAGGTGACAAGGATGACAGAGTGATTGTCAGAGTAATAGTTTTCCCTCAGACGAGGGACAGTATTATGGACAGGTGGTCCAAGGGGATACTGTGGTAAGCATGGTGCTGGACACTGATTAGTTTCAGTGATTGATACAGTCTAAGAAGTTTGGATTTGGAGTTCATTTATGAACTAGGTCCCATCAGATATCCAGACATATTCTAAGACAGGTATTACTCAATTCGGGAGATGGTTTTCTCCGCGAGGTTGAGATATAGAGAGATACAGAAAGAAACACCGAAGCGGATCCACTCACTAAGGCTATTTCTCGAACACAATAGTTTTGCAAATGAGCTTTGTGAAACTGATTAGTAGAGAAGTTGGATGCTCGGTATCACACGAGATGTGAGTACGCGACATCGCAATAGCCTTAAGTGCAAGTGGGAGATTGTTGGATATAGTGCCCTCTAAGTCAATTATTGGATCGCAGGTACGTGATTGTAATGATTGAGGGAGTACCTATACCGATAAAACAGTCTTACTCAAGATGATAGTATGCTATCTGGTTTGTCTTTATCATCATGTAGATATTGATAGAGCCCATAGGATTCTTGCTTGACTACTAGCAGTATGATGGCGATCATATATGTGGGAGCTGGGGTCTATAAGCACATCCTTAAAAGTGTCCCTAGTCGTGGGAGTTTCGAGACGGGGCATCGATACTCCAGAGTAGACTAGTGTATACATTCGAGACCCCGCCGAGGGGCGGTGGCCCTTCTCACAAGCCACTGGTGTCAGTTGGTTCACCTAAGATGTATACAGGTGCTCATTGGGTTATGAGTACACCGGACAGGACTCGCCGGGAACATGCTAGTTGGTATTATACATATCGTCAGATAGCAGTTCCCTTGTGACATGTGTACAGGTTAGTTCATCGACATGAGGTCGTCATTTGTCTCGTGTGAGTTCCCACTGTACTTTGATTTATACCCTACCACGGGTCAAAGGAGTCGTGCAAACAGGTATATTTTGGGTACAGTCCCGAGCCACATGGAGGCAGTGAGCAGATCTTCAGGGATTCGTCTCTCCCGGTATTGGGGGTGAGATCGCGCTGTGTTTAGGAGAGCTATTACACGAAATCCTTGGCCAGGGTAATCGAGATATACTGGTAGGTATACCAGTAGTATCTCAGGGTGTTCTGGACTGCTCTCTGACACGACTTATGCAGCTATTTGGGGTCTGACGTTTACCGACCCCCTAGGCCTAATATGCGATACTCATAGACGAATGGATCGGACTGTACGGATATTGTCACTATCAGGCTCAGTAGGGTTTATAGATGAGTTCGCTCGTCAGCTTCCCTTCCAATCAATACATAGGCAAACCGTTACATACAGCTTGTACCTCTGACGTGTTAGAGGTTATACCCAGTGCCAGTGTGTTGATGAGTCATTAGAGTCCCCCACAGACACTTTCCCAAGTTCGGGCGAAACGTTGTAGATGCCGTATGATTTATGGCAGGGTTCGGAAAATGCACGTGCGTTTTCGTACGTGTCATTTTTCGGGCAGATAATACCGGTAGGCTTTTGTTTAAGCAGGATCCCAGTATTATATTGTGTAGATATAATATCTTTGTCTCAGTTGCATTTGTATTCGGTCGTAATACAAATGTGGGTATGTTTATACCGATACGGGGTTATCCTGAAATTCGTTTCGGGATCGCTTTTGGAAATTACCGGTTTCCAGTTTTCTATCGGCCGTATTAAACATTCGGTTAAATGCGGATTTATCTTTTCTTGGATGAGTCATGTTTCTAGATGGTTCTAGATGGTGACAAGGCATGTGAGTCATTAGTTCATTAATGATGCATTTAATGGTGGAGGATGACTAAGGTTATGAGTCATTGTTTCCATTAATGCATTTTTGGTAATGCTTAAGATATTTTCTCCTTGATCTTTTGCTTACACTCACCCTCCCCTCTCCTACACTCACCCTCCCTCTTCTATATAGTGGCTGGCCCTCATTGTGAGGGGCATGAGTTGTTCATTTGATTTCCTTTGAAAAGATTATGATAGTTTAGTGTATGGAAATTTCATAGTTCAATTTCCATTCATCCGATTCCAAATGGCAACTTCATTAACCGTTCGTCCATAGCCTTGGACGTAACGAGACAAAGTGTTCTACTCATTCTCTACAAAATCTTGGTCGTCTCTTTTAGCAAACTTGACGATCGAGTTGTCTCGGTTCAGAGGCGGGAGCCCGTTTAAAGATCCGTCGACGTGGTGCCACCTGGACGACGAGACTGGAGTTTCAGAAGATCGAAACCGCCGCAACAAAGCGTGGGATGATGGTTAAAGACCAAAGGACTCGGATCGTTCGGTATAACAATTCTACCCTCTTTATAATTTGTTAGTTTAGCTTTAATGGCAGATCCGGGTTATAGTACGCGATAGCGCCAGTCGTAAAAGTTTTGTTCCGCATATTGGCGTCTGTTAGACGGCCGGGACGCTACCGTGGACTTACAGAGCTTACAATGTATTTGCAAACCGTTTTCAGTAATTTTCTTACCGCGGATCAAATAGATAATCTTGATATTTTGAATTGGTGGAAAACACATGGACACATGTATTCTGTGTTTTCTTCTATATCTCGTGATTTACTAACAACTCCGGTGTTTACAGCAGTTTCGGAGTATACTTTTAGTACAGATAACAGAGTTCTGAGTAACAAGAGAGCGAGACTGTCGGATGACGCATTGGAGATCGCAGGCCTAAAATATTGGTTCGATACAAAAACTAGATAACAATACGTTAAGAGCATTGAAGATTCCGACACCGATGAAGAGTAAAGACCGATATAAACTAGTCAGTTAGTTTTTTTTTATTGAATTGTATTTTTAATTTTTTTGGCAATTGTAAGAGGGATAAGATTTGCCAACGTATGTCCCTCTCAAAATATATTTTAATTAATAAAATATCTAGGTCTGTCCCGAAACCTACACGAAATTCGGGTTAAATTTTTTTTCAGTTTTTTTTCATAAAAGCAAAAAATTTACTTTAAAGTTTGTTTTTAAAAATTCAAAATTTTTAAATGGCCGGAGCGGCCTAAAGCCCGGTCAACCCGGGTCAGGTCCGCCCTGAAGATGGCCTGGACCAGTGGGCTCCGGGCCGTCCGGATCCGGCCCGGCCCAATAGACACCGTGAGATTTACCCTGGGTCCATTGAATTTTTATATATATGGTATCAGTAGCAAGCATTAAATTTAGTTTATTTATTAATTCCTTTTTTGGTATCTTTACCCAAGTTATCAGTATCTGCTTATTATCTGCTTATTTGGTATGTGATGCATGCATCAGACAGTAACAACAAAACAATTTGGGAGATTTTATGGAGTACTATCTTTTTTCTTTTAGGAGCAGTCATATAGGGCTATTAAATGTAGGATTTTTTAATTTTTAATTTTAAATTTTGGTGAGAATGATTTATAGCATATGAAGACATACATGGCTGTTAAATGTAGGAAGTTTTTGAACATTTGGTATCTTAATTGAGAATGACGAAGGAAAAATGTCATAAGAGGGGATTTTCCTTTATGAGCGTCGAATAACTATACCCTCCATGATTTTTTTCAACGATCCGCACCCATCATCATCATCTTTATCATGTAAAATGTGGACAACCCAAATTTCACGTGGTTTCATCCCTTTTTCACCGTTGATTTAATGTGTTCAAAATTAACAGTATACCGGCAAGAGAACTTTTTACATTGTTAATTCAACGGTGAAAAAGTGGTGGAATCACCACATCTTACGTGATAAAGATGATAATGATGGATGCTGATCGCCGAAAAAAATCGTGGAGGATATAGATTTTTGATGCCAACTAACGACCTCTTTTCTTCGTTATTCTCATCTTTGGAGTTTATTCTAACTGGAGAGTCATAATCCAGATTGATATTTCTAACAGTCGACCGTGTTAAACATATCAAGTTTTAAAAGTTTATAGATAAACACGGACTTCAACTAAACCTTGGACCTATACCGGATAAGTCTTGTGGTCATCTAAATTGAACCGTCATATTTGCCCATGTGTCAGGTCCCGACACCATGTCACATACCTGCTCACAGTTAAGGTTTATATATGAATTGATATATTGAGAAAATGTTTTCCAAGGGATTTTGAAGTATAAATCATGCATTGTTTCATTTTTTTAAACCCAAATGAAGAATATCAGGAAATGCTCTTTCTATATTATAATCAGCGGAAAAAGAAAAAGAAACTCTCATGTTAACGGAGCTTCTTCTTCTAGATCATTATTGTCATCTCTGTGCACAAATGCATAAAGATTTATCATTAATGTCCACCAATTGCGTGTGCTTGTGTGGTGTGGATGGATGTGTTGTGTGGTTGTGTGTGTATAGGTTGAGATTTAGCCGATACCAAAAGAAAAACAACAACTTGTACATCGTTTTTTGACAAAATTAGAATATAGCTCATAAAATTTAAAAAAGATCACATCTTTCCTTTTAGAGTGAAGGTGGCTGTTTGAGACAGGTCAACAACCTAAATTAGCTGGAAGTGGGTATAGAAAATAATATATAAGAAGATATTTCTTTTTCTAGTGAAAGATGAGGGATATATGTCTACATATGTAGATGATATATTATTATGGCTGACTTTGATTTTGAAAGTTGTAACAGCTGCCGACACAAACTTTCATCCAAAGTTCTCAACACATAATTGTAAGTTTTATCCTTTGCAGACTCTTTTAATTAAAGCAGAAACCGAGCAAAAACTTTAAGGGAAAAATAGTTCTAGGGTTCAAAAAGTTTGGAAAAAATGCGTGATACATAATTTTCATGTTTTTAGGTCCCTAACCCTTTTAAAGACTTTGAACGATTTATTAAATACTCATAATGCCCTTCTCTGTTAATTACCACACATATCATTTTAACTACTGCACATAGTTGTTAGCTATTGCACATATTTATATGCACTAGTCAACAGCTATGTATAGTTGTTAAGAGAGTGTGTGATAAACTGGCAGTCAACAAAGAAGGGCATTAAATAAATCAATCAAAGGCTAAAGGCCTCAAAACATGAAAATGATGTATTATGTACTTTTTCCCAACTTTTTCCAAACCACACGGACCTAAGCCCACCATTTTCCAGAGACAACTATTTGACAGTATTTTTAATCCTCTAATTATTTTTCAAACAATAAAATAATTCAAAATAAATAATAATCAAATTTCACCGAATATGAGTCAATACAAACAAATAAAAGAATAATTTGCTGAAAAAGAGAAGGCACATTCAACATGCATATTGTATCTGTCGTGGTTCTAAAAGCAAAACATTGTCACGTTGACAAACTTAGAGAATTAAAGAGTTTCAAACTTGTCAGAAACACTAAAAACCTCAGAGATCTTTCTGAACATTGTATGCTTCCACAGCTAGGTCTGAGTTGTGTAGTAACTGATCTACACATATTCCATGACCACAAAGCAATGATATACACCAACATCAACAGCTCATACCAATGTTTAAAATAGTTAGCGTTGCGTAGCTTAGCCTAGCCTATTCACTACGCAACTTTGGAAAAAAGCTTGAATACAAAACAATTTATGTTTTTTCTTTAAATAGCTTACGCTTTTAACAAATAGTATAGGCTATGCCATGTGTGCTCTATTTTCATATAAGATTTTCTATAGAAGTTCTTAAAATTTCAATATCTAATTATAAATTATATGAATATCTAATTATAAATTATAAATTATATGAAGACGGTGTTCTAACCTCTCAATTTGAAATCATATTTAGTAGACATGTTTTTTAAATAAAGATTATTTAATTGATTTTCGATATATTTAATACTGGTATGAATTATATATATATTTAATACTAGTATGAATTATATATATGAACTCAAGGATTGAAAAAGACAATTTAATGAAAAACACCTTATAAACAGAAATTGTAAAATATACCAGCTGTCAAAGATCTTGCAGAAGACCAGCCTCATGGCATTCTCTGAAAATCCTAATATATCCTGAAATAGTTAATTTACATGCGCACAATAATTCATCTTTTACAAATTTAGTATTCTGAGATTAAACGATTTTACGAGGGAGAGGGTTCAGCTCCATCATGGAGAGCGCAGCAGACAGTTGCTTTGTGATGGCCTTGGTAAACTCTGATGGCTTCGCCCGTCGACATTGCCCACAATCTTGCAGTTGTATCAGAAGAAGCTGCATTGAATCACAAAAGTCACAATATTCAGAATAAAAGGTGGTTTAATATTCTTTTTGCCTGTCGTAAGCACACACAAGGGCATGTCCTCCCATTTAAAATCAAGATTCACGGGAGCTTCCTCTAATATAAAAAACATTTTTGTGAAAACAATGTTAGTCAAGGGCAGTGTTATAAAAAGCCGTGTAGACGTCCGCTTAAGCGGAAGCGGCATAAGACCGTTTCACTTTTCACCAAGGTTCGAGGTTTCGGCCAAAATCACCGATACGTGGTGGTTTCGTATCGGTTTCGGTGGAGACCGATACGAAACCAACCATACAATATCGTTTCGGCCAAAACCTTTAAAAACTTTTTTTTATATTTACCATTTTTATTGTCATTGCGATCATTGTGGGCCTTTGTTGTTAGAAAACCGCAAAAAATGAACCCAAATCTTATATTAATACTTATCTAAGTACACTTTTCAATATATTTTGCCTCATGGCTAGATTTTTAAATACCAGGATCATTGTCTTGTAATATAGAAGCATAAATTTAAATATTTAATATATCTACAATTATGTATATTGTATTACCGTCGAATCCCAAACCTAAACCGAAATTAGCGAAACTAGCCGAAACCAGCGAAACTAATAAAATTATGAGAGATCGAAACCGAAACCGAGTTCTCGAACCTTACTTTTCACTATGTGGTCAAATTAAACGGGTTTTGCGCTTAACCAGGGGTTAGGCCTCCTAGATACCCGCTTAAGCTTGGCCTAAGTGGGTGTTGAAGCAGCCGAACCCCCGCTTGACAATTTGACCTTTTAATTGCAGATGGTCGGAATTGGCATGTTTTTTCCGTGGAACAAACAAATGCATACCAAACCCAGTAAATTTCCTCCTCACTATAAAACCTTATATCTCCATCTTTAAACATTACTAAAAATATTAAAACCTCCTGGGCGGGTGCTTAAGCACCCGCACCCGCCTAGGCGTTAGACAGTACCCTTACCGCCAAGCACTACCTAACACTTTTTACAACCTTGCTCAAGAGTAAAGTGTAATTTAACCTATTTCTCAGATAAAACATAGTATGCCACTTGCCACTAATTGAGCATCTTTAAACTATACCTCAAACTTGTGAAACCCCTTTAACAGATCTGCGTTATAATACTAATAAGGAATGGAGCTTTATAAATAAAATTTGGATTCAAGCAATAAGGGATGTACTTTGCCATACCTGTTATTAAATAAGCTCCATCGACAGAGAACACACAGTCCCAGACCCACCGTTGATGACCTGAGGAGGTTTCAATTTTTCAAAGGCATGTTAACTTATACCTAGCATTACAAACAATGAGAGATCTTAAGGTTTTTCATACCTTTTAAAGTTTTCTCCAAGGTGAAACCATCAACATTCCATATCTTAACTGTATTATCTGATGAAGCAGTGGCTAGATACCTAAAGAAAGGTTCAAGTAAGATATATAAAATGCCAAACATGTCTCGACAATAAAGAAAGAAAAAATAGGTGCGATTTATAAACCCAGTTTAGCTCTGGAATTATATTAGAATAACTGTAGCTTTGTACTGAGTTATATAAACTTAATACCATGTTCTAACTCAACCTGTCTAACTTTCAATTTGGAGTTGGGATATAAAATGTGTAAATTCGTAAAATAACATCAACTTCTATCAAATGGGTAGATTAAGATCTTGCTAACTCCAGTTTGCACAAGAAAGAACTATGGTTACTTAACTTCAAAGCCAAGCATGGCTTAGCCGAATAAATAATTATAAACTCTAGGATAAAATGTTTCCAAACCAAACTAATTAGTTAGTTAATTAATCAAATTAATTCTGGAAGTTTGTTCGGCAGATTTGGTAAACAAAAATTAGAGAGGACCAACAATTTGAAACCACATACCTGTTAGGGTCGCAGAATTCTGGTGAAAGCAAACATTTCAATATGTATCCATCATGTGCTTGTAATTTATGAAGGGGTTCAAAGTAAGTCATTGTCTATAACGCACAAAAAATGACAAGCAGTAAGCTTATAAGTACAAAAAATCAAAGCTGTTTGATTGAACAAGCAGTCATTTTAAGGTTAAGGAAACAAGTGAACAGAGAAAATTTCTTTTTAATTCAGCTAAATCATAGTATACCTCCAAGGTAACTACATTGCACTTAACACCTTTTTATTGCTCCGTTTAAAAACCTTGAGGTTTTTTCTCAATTAGTAGTTTGCTATAATCTGTAAGATGACGTTTAAAATATACCCAGGAATATTTCCATGGGATAAACACATGACACATTCTGGATGATCACACCCCTGAACTGGTATGTAATGTCAGATTATTCCTATTTCTTCTTCATGCACAGTCAACCAAAAAACCGAACTCGTCCATCTAATTTTACCCATTATTCTCACTCTAAAATTGCTTAAATGGCCGATTAAATGTTGGTTTTCACATCATGAGGGCTTGCTCAATGTTACTGATTATCTACCAAATCTAGACATCATCGATCTTCAATCACCTCAACAATGATTCTCATATATGCTCCAATGAATAGCAATGCTTTTGAGGTGTTCGATTTAACAAAATTTGCGGAGAGAGTGTTTTTCCTCTCCCCTTTTTTTTTGGTTGGGGGGGGGAGCATCAGTTCATATTTCGTAAGGATAGGAGAGCTTGTCTTCTTTATAGGATATGACTAAACAAAATGAATGCTATCTTTACCAACTATCTTAGTGAATTTTGAAAATTTTTTAATGGTAAAGGCAGTGTAAAATGCTTATCGTTTCTTGCAGCTATCTGCTAAACTGGTTTTCTCAAGTTAAAACTTCTCATATCTTTTTTATGCTAAAGGTATGGAACTAGAGAATTAGTTGGGGAAGAAAAATGATGAGGCTTCTATGGTCTTTTTTCATCCATAAAAGCTACCAAACCACGAAGTTAAATATCAAGGTATTTAAAAGCAGCAAAAAATACAATAAGGTACTAAAAAGCAAAGCAAGGTAAAGTTGCCTTGCCGTTCATTTTTTGCCACCTTCAAGTAAGGAAAAATTTGGCTAAATTGCAGGACTCCCCTCAAAATTTCCCATATAGCATGAGACCACCCTTTCTTTCCAAAAGCCGCACTTTTCTCCCTACTTCAACAGTCTAATTATTTTCTGTTCATACAATTTTTATTCCCAAAATAACCCTCAACACAGTATTAAATATGCAGCAAAAAGTGGCAAAGATATCAGGGGATTTTGCGATAAAAAATGTAACATAAACGAAAAACAAATGACAACTTTAAAAGTATGAAGCAAAAAATGCAGCTTTTGAAAGGAGATGGCAATATGAGCAAAAGTCGCAAAGCTTTCCTGCAATTTAGCCCAGAAAAAAATAAAATCCACAAACCCAGAAGAAAAATTAAATCGGATATTATAATTGCCTGTGTTCCTTTGAGCAATCTCCAAACATAACATGTCCCATTATTATTTGCAGCAACGACCATGCTTCCGTCCCACATCACTGTTAGAGACCTCACAGCTGTATCAACCTCAGGGACCTGCTCTTAAGCCAACAAATCAATCTACTAATATATTTGGCTTCATTTTTATTTAAGGAGTACACCAAGTAGAGCATTGATATACAAAAAAAAATGATGCCATATATACTTGCCAGCTCACAGCTGCATGAATTTGCAGTCAAATCCCATACGCGTATATTTCCATTTTGATCTCCAGAGATCAATTCGGTCTACGAGAAGGAAAAGTTTTAGTAATTATATAAAAACATTCTTAAAGGAAAGGCATCTAAAATAGATTCGACAATTTAAAGAAGAGATGGTACAATTGGAACAAGTTCATAAAATTTTGATGTTTATCTTTTCAACATTAATGTCACAATACTTGCGTCAAATGTTTTGCCTTCTACATAAATGTGTCAACGACACAGCTTATGATCAACTCTTTTACCACATGGAAAACCTTCGGTACAAGATACATTCCAGGTTCAAAGATATATAACATATATTGTATACTAAGTTAAAATAGGAGCAGTACTTAAATGACAAATTTAATGCTGCTATTTTGAATGGTGTAGAAATAAGACTTTCTTACAAAGCTCTTGAGGATAAGTTCAAAGGTGCTTAAATTATATCACAAATATATACTGTTTCCTACAAAATATCAATAAAGAATAAGAGAAGCTCAACAAATTCGGTGAAGGGTCCTTGAAGTATCCACCTTGTTTATCTAACCACTACAAACAATATTTATAAAAAAAAGGCCTATGGCCACTATGAGTGCAAAATGCAATAGTAGTACATATATTTGAGATAAACATGATATTTGACGAACTAGGAAATTATATGACAAATTTTGAACTTGAATTTGCCATGATCCAAGGTCGTATGCAAGTTCAAGTTCGACAAGAAAATTGGACAGAATATTACATTGTTCAAATGACAATATCTTAGGAATAGTATTGCAACTTAAGTTTAAACTTCAAATTCCACAAGTAAACATTAAGAAAAACGAAACTACATTACGTAAAGAAACCTTCAAAATCCAACCTGATTTGGATGCAGAACCACTGTGTTGACAGCTCCACGGCTTTCATATTCTCGTTGACAAGTTGCAGCCCTGAAAGGCAGTAATATATGAAGGATGGAGAATGTTATGCATTCTGAGATATATTTAAGCATAAGCTTCTATTATATGTGAGAATTAATATTGTAAACCGCATATTCGTTCTCCATTCAGCTGGCAGCATAATGCATAAGCAAATTAAACAATACATGATCAAATTAAGTAATATGACACAAATATATTTATAAGATAGAACATGTATGAATGGGGAAGAAAAAGAAATGAAGTGGGCATTCATAAAGTGATTATTGAGTTTGTGCATCTTGTTTTATGTATCGGGTGGGTTATATGTATCGCATACGCATCAGATTAAATGACAAATCACCCATGTTTTTTTTGTATAAAGGCAATTATGTGGTCGTTTGGCCTTTTAATTCTATTTGCTGCGATTGATATCCGTATACATTTAACGGCCTGACTAATCGGCCTGTTAAACCTTGTTATACAGCATTGTTAAATTCTTCAATAATAATTATTTAGTCAATAGGAAATTTGGGACCTTTGCTTAAGTATGACATGAAACCGATATCAAGCACTGACTTGAGTTTTATTGCAAAGTATGGAAAGCTTAAAGCTAATTGCGGGGACATGGTAAGGTTCTACTGATGTGTCATATAATACCTTCAATAGAATCAAATGGAGGTGCTGGGAGGTTAAACTTTAAAGTTCGGGACTTTGAGTTGGCTAAAGCCTAACAACCAAAGCACTAGACAGCGACAATAACATCAAGCCTTATCCCAAACATTTGTGGTACGCTGCATAAATCATCTTCTTCCATTAAGCAATGTTAAGAGTCATCTCCTCGATCAAATTGCAACTAATATATCTTGACCGTGCACAACATGATATATTAAAAATATGCCAAGCTAGATACCTCAAATCCCAGATTTTGACAGTGCCATCTTCTGAACCCGAATACATCCAATTGCCATCACACTGAAAACCCACTGCCATCACATTGCTAGTATGGGAATCATAACTTACAACCTGAAAGCATATGATTTCAAAAAAAAATAAAAAATAGACCAACAAAAGCAAAGTCCAGCATTCCACAAGAGAGAGAGAGAGTGAGAGAGAAAGATGATCATTCTAGGATTACATAATATTTACCGGTTGAGGGCTGTTCGAGTTGACATCAAAAAGACGAATATGAGGATTTCCGGCAGCAGCAAGGTATCGCTTATTTGGGCTTATTTCCAGCCGATTTACTTGCTGCAACAAAATGATGGATTGAACAGGATCATTTTTATAAGACGGTGTAGTTGTGGCCAGTCTAACAACATGGCGTTACAATTAACACGAGTTTTAGAGAAATTCATAATATATATGATAAAAGAGCCGAAAATATCCTTGTCTTATAGTTGTTATAAGACATACTATAGCAACAACAAAAAGAGATACTGGCAAACATATTCCAAACAGAATTGATCTAATTGGGGTTGTCTAGGACTTATTTTGTCAAGCTTGGAATAGGATAAATAATATAATCAATAATATAACATAAAAGAAATCACGAACCAAGACCAAGAAGTAATTTTTTTCCTTCTCTTCTAAACAATACAAACACTTTATAGTTTCCGATTTGACAAAAACATTTGACATCCAACTTAATCCTAGCACAGAAAGTTTCCACTTACAACCCTCTTGAATAAGAGTGCGTTTACTTAATCGCCTGTAGTTGGAGATGGGATGCAATCCCAAATACATCGAAGCAATCATACTAGTGCATATTAAAACTATATCTCATTTGTTTAATTAGAATGCAGTTCCAACTACATGCTTTAGAAGACGTATTTGGTTGGTTGTAGTTGCAGCTCGTAAATATGTTTCCATTATAGTTCTGAAGAATTAGTTGTTAGCAAAATTCATGAGTTCATGCTGCATAATTTCAAACTCTAGTTTCATCCCCAATTAAATAAACCTCTGACTAAATCGAACCAAATCAACCCTAACACGTGATACCAAATCAAATTTATTTCATAGCATACAAAATCTAGGTTCATGTGACCAGTGATGCTCTCTAGACAAAGTGCATAATACAAAAGAATAAACAGACACAGTCAAACTAATTCTTTAAAAAAAAAGATACTTACTGAATCGGGATACTGAAGAGTGCGGTAACATCGCCCACTCTTGGCCTCCCAAAACCTAATGGTATGATCATACCCAGCTGTAGCAAGAATAACTGATGGTTGGCTCATCTTTTTCTCTATCTACCTACATAAAATGCAAGCATACAACTTGAGATGAACCCAGATGCAAAAATTAGGGTTTATAATCAAATCACCATGATCAATCAAAACTATGTGACAATTATAGATGAACCCTAATCACAATGCAATTTTTCCAATAGACCCATGTGATCATACTAGAAAAGAATCAAACAAAAAATAATGGTCTCAATCTGCTATCGGGTTTATATACGGGTCAAGTTTATTTGTGCAAAATGTCCCCGAAAAAATAAAAATAAGCCCAAAATTTAAATAAAATAGAATAATAAACACATACCTAAGATCACTTGAGGAAGAAGAAGCAAGTGTTGTTGATGCCATGGCCATGAGGTCTACAGAAAGGCTTCCATGGCGATCGAGACGATGAAAGAAGAACAGGGGGAAAAAACCGAGGGTTTTGTTGTTGGTGATAAAGGGGACTTCACCGGGTCGGGTTGATATAGGTTGACTCTGACCCGAACCCGAATTAAGATGGCAGGGTTTAAAGTGAACTTTTTTATGAGCCTTGGAGCGTGTGAGTCGAACGGTCCATTTTGACAAGTAACTTTTAAAATTAATTACGACATAAATTAATTACGACATAAATAACAAGTCTTGCTTAGGATTTCTTTCTTAATTTCTTCAAGGAAACAAGCATGCCGTCGCTTTCAGTTTTCATTTTTAGATGGATTTAAACGAGGCTCGGTTCAATTCCCTTCATATTCGACAAACAATAGCAGACTTTGTTATTGTTGTAAACTATTAACATAATATCCTGCGCTAGTTTTTATCAGAATAATCTTTTGTTGTCGAATTCCAATTTTTATCTATTGTTTGGGTACGACCCTTTCACGGATCAAACTAGTGATCTTCACTTTGGAAATAAAAGTTATTATACTTGATTAATCGTTTCTCTTACTTTGTATGTCAACTAATTTAAGGCACAACCTATTACTTCATAATCTGTAATAACACACACATTATAATATAACTTTAAGAATCAAGGATAAAATTTGTATCATAACATGAATTCGTTATACAATGTGAAATAATTTGATTTTTGACTCAATAATGTCAATATTAGTATGTAATCAAGACTTTGTGCGTAAAAAGTTGTCATTAATTTTCCACGTGGCCCTGATTTTGGAATACGCTATGCATAATAGAAGAATGATAAACAAGAAATAACTTCTACATAAATGCTTTATTGTATACAATTGCACTTTATTAACAGTACATTGTAATTTTCTTTTCTTTTCTTTACTCCCTAATTTTCATTCATAAACTCTTAGTTTTCTTTTTTGATTAAACAAAGGTATACCCGCTCGTTTTTTTAAAAGATACTTTAATGAAACTACATAAGAAAAAAAAAATACAAA
The DNA here is from genome assembly GCA_030015575.1 of Agapanthus africanus. NCBI lineage: Eukaryota > Viridiplantae > Streptophyta > Magnoliopsida > Asparagales > Amaryllidaceae > Agapanthus > Agapanthus africanus. Next base: position 447,491,785 of record JASDDO010000031.1, on the reverse strand, counting down.
ATATCAAAAGAAATAAACAAGTCGATGTCTTGGGGAACAAATCCGACACCAATGAGCTTTCTACTAAGAAAGGAATATTAGAATCACCCAAGATATGAGAAACAGCTACCCGTAGCCAACTCCTACAATATCCTATGTCTCTCCTATCCGCGGCTTATGTATCTCCTATCTACGGCTTCTGTACCTCCTCTTTGTCCAGATCTCCATATGGTATGATCGATGCATCTTTTGTCCCCTTCGTGATATGAATGAAACCTCTCTTCCTGACTCGGTTCGATGCGACTTATGTTCAGAAGAAAGTTATGCTATCAATACAGCACGTAACATCATCTATATATTTATATCTATTATTAAAATTATATCGTTTCGTTCTTTGCATATCAACCAGCATCTTGCCGTTCCAAAATATCCCAAAAAGATAATTCCATCCTCACAATAGAACCATTCCTCCAAGACCCTCAAAGGTCATGAGAATCAACGGGCAGGGCCTCTCATTCTAATGATCTACAGAACTTATTCCAAATTCTAATTGTTAGTGGATACTGAACAAAAGGTGGTCAACCATATCCATCACATCACAACATAGAACATACTCGGTAGGACCATTCCAATTTCTTTTAATCTGGTTATCTTTGGTTAAGATTGCATTTATGTATGCTAATCATATGATGACCTTAGTGTTGACACAAAAAATGCACTAATATTATATATCCACTTATATATTGTCACGACCCGAAAGTACGGAACGTGATCGGCACTTAAATTACTAAACGTCTAGAGGCGTAACGTAATCTAAGTAAGCCGAAACCCAGAAATCTAAACCATTGAAAGAAGAAGTAAAGAAAAATATGTTTTAAAAACAACATCAAATTTCTCAAAAATTTCGGCAGAGTCACCTTTGTAAAAACTGGTCCCAAACGGGTACAAACAAGAATAATATATACAAGCAATAAAAAGGCATCTCCAAACGGGAGCTAGCTCTACGCCAAAAGGTGGAAACAACCACACAATACACTAAAATATACAACGTCAAAGGGCGGGGCTCAAAACTCAAAAGAAAACCAAATACACCAGAAAAACATAATAATACAAGCGCGACTCTAAGGTCGAAATAAAAACAACCGGTCTTCTAAATCTATCAAGTAATACAAGTCTGGTTGATGGAGCTTACTAGATAAAAATGAAATAATTAAAGTACAATGGCGGTCCTGATACAAGTGAACCAACCTACCAAACAAATCACCCTGAATGAAATGATATGCCAGCAAGCTGCCAAGGAAACATGTACATCAATACCTGTAAGAAAATTTGGCACAATGGAGGTGAGTTGCCAACTCGTGAGTAGAAGACATCTGCGAGTAGAAATCGCATGCACGATGATCTCCTAGGTCATAATAATATACTTAATATAACACTAGTCGTCTTATAGTGGTAGGGTAATAATCTATGCATAAGTGAAATGCTCAGTGCTCGTGTCACTGCCTCAAGTAGTAACATGTCATGTGTATGAGTATGCATGCACCATGAATGTAAAATAATCAACCATGAAATCTGGATATATCTGTAAGAAATCTTTAACTTTTATCATAGTAAAATTTGTGTGATAAGCTGAAACATCATCAATGAAATCCTTGGAAATCCGTGTCAAGTATCGACACAAAACATGTAAATCTCAAAGTTTCAATACCTCATAGTCTCAATATCTCATAGTCTCAATATCTCGGGCTCCGTCAGTCCGGATCGGCCCATATCACCAAATCTCACGACAACGGTCGGTATCCTTCGGATATCCACCGCGCCAGACATCACCGGTAGGTAGTCTTTCCCTGCCAGGCTCATCGTCTACAACTCGAGTTTCTTGTCCCGGGATACCATATCGGGCCCACCATGTACCCGAGACGGTTCATCCACTTCTCGAATCGGGTCTCGAAATCCAACAGAAAACATAAAATCTCATGATGGACGACACATACATTACGAGAAAACCGCAACTTGCATTTTTTTTTAAAATGATGATATTAAGCTTTTATTAAATTCTTGCGGTATTCCCTCAAAATCCAGAAATCTCATAGAAATCCAAAATCCCAAAATCATGAGTAAGTAAATAATGAGCATCGACATAAGCCCCAAAATACTGCATGATAATATGAATATGTGAATGCATGAAGTGTCTAAATAATAAATGTAATGTCTAAACTAGCACATGAGGGTAATCACACAATATTATACTGGACTAGCATTTAGCTGATTATATCAATAAAAGATAATATGTTCTAAAGTGTACGTGATATGGTAATTACCGATGATAATGTGTGTGAACCGGCAAATAAGTGTACATGGAACATGCGCATCATCGGTAATGGTGCTGGTGTCCTAACAGGCTGAGTTTCATATTAGCTAAAGAAACATATGTGTGAACATGCAATGCGATGAATACAACATAAATATAACGGTGAATGTGTAGTAAACGCATAACTAGAAAATACATATTAATTACGAGTCATACAGTTTATTGTTTGAAAAAGCACGAATCGTGGTTTTAGTAAATTAGGGCTACAGGGTTTTTATTAAAAGATCTGTCCTTTGAAAAATCTGTAGTATCCCTCAGGCTGTCTTTAAAAATGCGCACGATTCGTTAGTTTTGAAAATAAGTATGATTCGAACCTAAACTAATATCTACCTAACCAATTAAGAAACTAAATAAAGACACTAGTCGAAAAGTAAGAAGAATCCTCTTAATGTCTGAGTTGATATCTCTAGTAGTCGGCGATCCAGCCTCAATAGCGTCACGTACATAGTACGACTTTCTTGAGTCAAGAGTGCAGATCAATCATCACATCTATGTCTCGTACGGTAAAATCCATCGTATGGCTTCCCAAAATCGGGGTACGGGTCAACTATCACATATATACATCATTTTTCGTATAGTATCATCATCAAACAATATTATGATTAAGGGTACTATACTATAATCGCATACATCCCAATATCATCAAACATATATCATTGTCTGTGTAAATATACATCGTCAAACGATCCACTAAAATATCATGTCATATATCATATCGTGATTAAGTCACATATTACAATCCGGGTTCTATTCTAGAGCCTCGTACATTTCAATGTCATCATCACCTATTATCGTTTATGTATAAATATACATTTTCTCATTTCCCAACGATCCGCTAATATCATAGTGCATCTCATATCATACTCGATCGTATATCCAACATCTCACGGCATCATGCCCAGTCAGACCGACTCATCCCCAGGTATCATATAACATCCTCATATCACGTGTATATGTTATATATATATACACATATAGAAACCTACACACATTCACACACACACACACACACACACATCAAGTCAAGTGTATGTGTGAGTGCGTGTGTGTGTGTCTACATGAAACCTACGAATTCCCTCCAGGGCAATCATCATCTGGTTAAGTCTTTCTAAATCAGTCTAGTTCAATCTAAAGTCTTCAATATGACCCTACTCGCCAAGAATCTAAAGTCACGTCCGACTTCCTAATAATAGTACGTAATATCCTTTTTCTACGTTTGCGGGGGTGCTATACGCCATCCACCCGACTTCCCCCGTAGATATACATCTACTCACCTGGTCCTTATCTGCCGAAGTCGATGCCGCCATCCTCTTCTTCATCGTCCGAAATCCACGTGAGGGGTACCTATACGCAAACATATATAATATCGTAAACCGAAATCACGGACAAAACCAAAACGGCGCACGAAACGCGCATAGGTTAAAACCTATGACCCGCTCATGCAAAAGAACCCAGTAACCCTCGACATCGGCGTACAAACGCCGATTGCTCGAGAAAAACCCAAACACACCAATTGTGGTTTCACAAATCACTAATTATAATATGAAATAAGTTGTAACTCATAAAAACCTCAAAATAAATTAATTCGATTTATTTCCGAAAACCTAGAAACCCTCAAATAACCGTTTTAATTCGAAACTTGATGTTTTAACGAAACTAATGGCCATAATATTCACTAAATATCATAACTAAGTCATAAAAACCATTACTTAAATTTAATCTCATCAATTTCCTTTAAACCCAAAATTCTAGTTTGCAAAAATATCAAATTTTAACACCTTTAAAGCAAAAATTTCACAAATCATCAACTAAACTAAGTTTTGCATGATCTAAGTTGCTAAACAACAAACTAAAATGTTAATAATGTCATGAAAACCATAATTGGATTTTAATCTCAATTATTTAATCAATTTCTAAAACCTAATTTGCAAAATAGCATGATTATCACAATTTTAACTAACAAATTAGCAACTAGTAACTAGATTAGATTTTGCATTCCACTAACATGTTAATCCGCTCATTAAAACCATGAGTAATTGATAAAAATCCTCACTAGAATTTTATCTCATATATATATATATATATATATATATATATATATATATATATATATATATATATATATATTTTACGAAAACCTAGTTTGCAACAATTAAGCAATTTGAACAAATTAATTATAACAATTTACAATTTAGCTTCTAGATTAGGTTTAGCATTACCTAACATGTTAAACTACACATTAAGATCAATATCCAATGATAAAAACCCTAATTTGATTTAAAAACCCTTTCTAGAATTTTCAATCACGCAATTAGAACCAATTTAAAACCAAATTAAACACTTAATAAGTTAATTTAAAGTGATTAACTAAAAATTAAACCAAGGGCGTAGGATTATACCTCAACATTCAAGAGATCAAATTTGCAACATGGCCTCCCTAATTGCTCTCTTGCTTCATGAATCCAAACTAGATAGATCAAAGAATAATGGGTAGGATTTAAATTAGGAATTTATGGGTTTTTATTTGGATTTTTGATGAATTTTTGGAGATTTTTGGAGAGGAAATGAAGTGGGAAAAATTAGGGCTGCCTCATGGAGTTAGGCTCGTCCAAAACGAGGAGAGAGAGTGAGAGTAAGGTGTGTGGAAAGGTGTAGAAATATCTCCAATTATTTACATCTAATTAAGTCTTTTCAATAATTTATTTAATTTTATTTATTTTCTTTTCTAAACCATTCCTAGAAAAGTCTAAAACCATGGAAAAATTTGACAAAGAATTTTGCATGTTACACACTTGTTTTAAATTGTCATGGTTCACTTTGTAAAATTAACCCATTTCTAATTTGTAATTTGCACTAATTTAATGTATAATTAAAGCATATGTTAATATTTGAATTTAATTAATTAAGGAAAAATATTTAAGTAAACTAATAATTTATAAGTCACTAAATAAACACTATATACTAGGAATTATATAGTTAAAATAGGCATATTTAAATCTATATTGAAAAATAATTGTAGTTGACTTTTACGGAAAATACGGTTTATTTTACCGATTATCAGAAAATTCACCTAACGGATTTTTATTTATTTATTTATTTTTAAAATGTTACAATCTTCCCCCTTAAAGAAATTCGGTCCCCGAATTAAATTAAAACTCCTCCCAAATAATAAAACATTAAGTAAAACACTCAAATCGTCCGGGCTCCGAAATCATCAATACTTAAAACACATCTTAGCGCAATGCAAGCGTACAAAAAATAAGTACATAATTCAAAATCAAAACTCCGTTAAGTATCACACAATCATCGGAGTTATGGTGGAAACACAATATCAAAGTCCAATACGAAAACCAACATGATATACATCGAAATCCTAGGTACTGTTCTCAGAACAGTCCTGCGCGATTATTAAACCAAATAGTAAATATCATAAAACGCACTGCTCAAAATGAAATCAATCTCAAATACAGTATACGAGATACCACATGCGTCCGGTGCGCACGGAAATCGAAATCAAATACAGATACCACGAATACGCACAGAAACAAAACCGAGTGCAACAGGTGTGCACCAAAAACATCTGTCAAGTGCAACGGGCGTGCATGACAACTATATCAGGTGCATATAATTTGCACAAAATCCCGATTTAGTGCATCTGGTGTGCACAAAATCGCATCAAGTGCGCCAAATGTGCGCAAGAATCTCAACCAAGTGCACATGGTGCACGAAAACATATACCGAATATCCAAAATCATGTGCAACCGATATACACGAAATCAAATCAGTATCTCAAAATGTATAAAATCAAAATCAAGTGCAATGGGTATGCACAAAACGAACATCAATACATCTACATGGAACACGAATCGAGTGAAAAGAATGAGTACATAGGAAAACCAATCATAAAACGAAATCCTCAAAATACCAAAATCCAAACAACGGAAATGTGATATTCAAATCACCAGATCGCAAATCGTAACACCGACGTCAATGTGCTCCTCTTTCCTCTGATGTCGACTGATTCAAACTCGTCTCTTCATAGCTGTGCTGACTGCGCTATAAACGGCTATGCGCATATCTAGAGTCTCCCACGTAATCTATCCCTTCACCTGATATCTGGACTACGTTAAACTTTTCGATCGATTCATCAAAATCCCATAATTCCCCGAGAGCTCAACGCTTAAGTACAGTTTAAAAATATCCAGTACATGCCCCAGCATCTGCGGACCAGCCGTAGAAAGGCAAACCAAAGCCTCACTAATGGCACAGCGGAACTGCCGTAAACCCTAAGGTTCAAAGGCGTTCTCATGGTCATTATGTCGAGTTAGGGTTTCATTCTTCTAGAGGGTCAATAGAAATACCTGCATGTTCTTCTGAATACCTTAAACTTAGGAAAATGAGTTTCTGACATTCGTTCGAACCTTTTAACTTCGGCTGGACGACATGTGAATACCCTTCGTCTGCACGCTAAACAATGCTTCAATCCTCAAGAATAGACGATACCCTAACGGTCATCGCATTCGAGCCGCAGCTCCTTCTGCCCGTGCGACCGTGGTAACAGAAACCACCATCCAATATTGACGAAGATAGATCAAAGGAACGAATAAAATACGGTGCAAAGAAATGTACATCCTAAGGTTTCTTAAGCTGAGTAGCGTATCGTAAGTATGCCGCGGATCATACCCACGGTACGTCACTCTACCTAAGTCACCTACTCCATCAACCAATATCAACCTAGACTTAGACAAGGGTTAAACTTAGCGCTCTGACACCAACTTTGTCACGACCCGAAAGTACGGAACGTTACTGGTACTTAAATTACGAAACATCTAGAGGCGTAACGTAATCTAAGCAAGCCGAAGCCCAGAAATCTAAACCATTGAAAGAAGAAGTAAAGAAAAATATGTTTTAAAAACAACATCAAATTTCTCAAAAATTTCGGCAGAGTCTCTTTTGTAAAAACTGGTCCCAAACGGGTACAAACAAGAATAATATATACAAGCAATAAAAAGGCATCCCAAGCGGGAGCTAGCTCTACGCCAAAAGGAGGAAACAACCACACAATGCACTAAAATATACAACGCAGAAGGGCGATGCTCAAAACTCAAAAGAAAACCAAATCCACCAGAAAAACATAATAATACAAGCGCGACTCTAAGGTCGAAATAAAAACAACTGGTCTTCTAAATCTATCAAGTAATACAAGTCTGGTTGATGGAGCTTACTAGATACAAATGAAATAATAAAAGTACAACGGTGGTCCTGATACAAGTGAACCAACCTACCAAGCAAATCACCCTGAATGAAATGATGTGCCAGCAAGCTGCCAAGGAAACCTGTATATCGAAACCTGTAAGAAAATTTGGCACAACGAGGGTGAGTTGCCAACTCGTGAGTAGAAGACATCTGCGAGTAGAAATCGCATGCACGACGATCTCCTAGGTCATAATAATATACTTAATATAACACTGGTCGTCTTGTAGTGGCAGGGTAATAATCTATGCATAAGTGAAATGCTCAGTGCTCGTGTCAGTGCCTCAAGTAGTAACATGTCATGTGTATGAGTATGCATGCACCATGAATGTAAAACAATCAACCATGAAATCTGGAAATATCTGTAAGAAATCTTTAACTTTTATCATAGTAAATTTTGTGTGGTAAGCTGAAACATCATCAATGAAATCCATGGAAATCCGTTTCAAGTATCGACACAAAACATGTAAATCTAAAAGTCTCAATATCTCATAATCTTAATATCTCGGGCTCCGTCAGTCCGGATCGGCCCATATCACCAAATCTCATGACAACGGTCGGTATCCTCTGGATATCCGCCGCGCCAGACATCACCGGTAGGTAGTCTTCCCCTGCCAGGCTCATCGTCTACAACTCGAGTTTCTTGTCTCGGGGTACCATACCGGGCCCACCATGTACCCGAGACGGTTCATCCACTCCTCAAATCGGGTTCGAAATCCAACATAAAACATGAAATCTCATGGTGGACGACACATACATCATGAGAAAACCGCAACTTGCATTTTTTTTAAAAATGATGATATTAAGTTTTTATTAAATTCTTGCGGTTTTCCCTCAAAATCTAGAAATCTCATAGAAATCCAAAATCCCAAAATCATGAGTAAGTAAATAAAGAGCATCAGCATAAGCCCCAGAATACTGCATAATAATATGAATATGTGAATGCATGAAGTGTCTAAGTAATAAATGTAATGTCTAAACTAGCACATGAGGGTAATCACACAATATTATACCGGACTAATATTTTGCTGATTATATCAATAAAAGATAATATAGTCTAAAGTGTACGTGACATGGCAATTACCGATGATAATGTGTGTGAGCCGGCAAATAAGTGTACGTGGAACATGCGCATCATCGGTAATGGTGCTGGTGTCCTAACAGGCAGAGTTTCATATTAGCTAAAGAAACATATGTGTGAACATGCAATGCGATGAATACAACATAAATATAACGGTGAATGTGTAGTAAACGCATAACTAGAAAATACATATTAATTACGAGTCATACAGTTTATTGTTTGAAAAAGCACGAATCGTGGTTTTAGTAAATTAGGGCTACGGGGTTTTTATTAAAAGATCTGTCCTTTGAAAAATCCATAGTATCACTCAGGCTGTCTTTAAAAATGCGCACGATTCGTTAGTTTTGAAAATAAGTATGACTCGAGCCTAAACTAAGATCTACCTAACCAACTAAGAAACTAACTAAAGACACTAGTCAAAAAGTAAGAAGAATCCTCCTAAAGTCTGAGTCGATATCTCTAGTAGTCGGCGATCCAGCCTCAATAGCGTCACGTACATAGTACGAATTCCTCGAGTCAAGAGTGCGGGTCAATCATCACATCTATGCCTCGTACGGTAAATTCCATCGTACGGCTTACCAAATTCGGGGTGCGGGTCAACTATCACATATATACATCATTGTTCGTATAGTATCATCATCAAACAATATCATGATCATGGGTACTGTACTATAATCGCATACATCCCAATATCATCAAACATATATCATTGTCTGTGTAAATATACATCGTCAAATGATCCACTAAAATATCATGTCATATATCATATCGTGATTAAGTTACATATTACAATTCGGGTTCTATTCTAGAGCCTCGTACATTTCAATGTCATCATCACCTATTATCGTTTATGTATAAATATACATTTTCTCATTTCCCAATGATCCGCTAATAACATAGTACATCTCATATCATACTCGATTGTATATCCAACATCTCACGGCATCATGCCCAGTCATACCGACTCATCCCCAGGAATCATATAACATCCTCATATCACGTGTATATGTTATATATATATATACATATAGAAACCTACACACATTCATACACACACACACACACACACACACACATACATACATACATACATACATATACATCAAGTCAAGTGTATGTGTGTGTGCGTGCGTGTGTGTGTGTCTACATGAAATCTACGAATTCCCTCCAGGGCAATCATCCTCTAGTTAAGTCTTTCTAAATCAGTCTAGTCCAATCTAAAGTTTTCAATAGGACCCTACTCGCCAAGAATCTAAGGTCATGTCCGACTTCCTAATAACAGTACTTAATATACATATTCTACATTTGCGGGGGTGCTATACGCCATCCACCCGACTTCCCCCGTAGATATACATCTACTCACCTGGTCCTTGTCTGCCGAAGTCGATGCCGCCATCCTCTTCTTCATTGTCCGAAGTCCACGTGAGGGGTACCTATACGCAAACATATATAACATCGTAAACCGAAATCGTGGACAAAACCAAAACGGCGCACGAAACACGCATAGGTTAAAACCTATGACCCGCTCATGCAAAAGAACCCAGTAACCCTCGACATCGGCGTACAAACGCCGATTGCTCAAGAAAAACCCAAACACACCAATCGTGGTTTCACAAATCACTAATTATAATATGAAATAAGTTGTAACTCATAAAAACCTCAAAATAAATTAATTCGATTTATTTCCGAAAACCTAGAAACCCTCAAATAACCGTTTTAATTCGAAACTTGATATTTTAACGAAACTAATGGCCATAATATTCACTAAATGTCATAACTAAGTCATAAAAACCATTACTTAAATTTAATCTCATCAATTTCCTTTAAACCCAAAATTCTAGTTTGCAAAAATATCAAATTTTAACAGCTTTAAAGTAAAAATTTCACAAATCATCAACTAAACTAAGTTTTGCATGATCTAAGTTGCTAAACAACAAACTAAAATGTTGATAATGTCATGAAAACCATAATTGGATTTTAATCTCAATTATTTAATTAATTTCTAAAACCTAGTTTGCAAAATAGCATGATTATCACAATTTTAACTAACAAATTAGCAACTAGTAACTAGATTAGGTTTTGCATTCCACTAACATGTTAATCCGCTCATTAAAACCATGAGTAATTGATAAAAATCCTCACTAGAATTTTATCTCATATATATATATATATTTTACGAAAACCTAGTTTGCAACAATTAAGCAATTTGAACAAATTTTTTATAACAATTTACAATTTAGCTTCTAGATTAGGTTTAGCATTACCTAACATGTTAAACTACACATTAAGATCAATATCCAATGATAAAAACCCTAATTTGATTAAAAAACCCTTTCCATAATTTTAAATCATGCAATTAGAACCAATTTAAAACCAAATTAAACACTTAATAAGCTAATCTAAAGTGATTAACTAAAAATTAAACCAAGGGCTTAGAATTATACCTCAACATTCAAGAGATCAAATTTGTAACATGGCCTCCCTAATTGCTCTCTTGCTTCATGAATCCAAATTAGATAGATCAAAAAATAATGGGTAGGATTTAAATTAGGAATTTGTGGGGTTTTATTTGGATTTTTGATGAATTTTTGGAGATTTTTGGAGAGGAAATGAAGTGGGAAAAATTGGGGCTGCTTCATGGAGTTGGGCTCGGCCAAAATGAGGAGAGGGAGTGAGAGTGAGGTGTGTGGAAAGGTGTAGAAACATCTCCAATTATTTACATCTAATTAAGTCTTTTCAATAATTTATTTAATTTAATTTATTTTCTTTTCTAAACCAATCCTAAGAAAGTCTAGAACCATGGAAAAATTTGAGAAAGAATTTTGCATGTTACACACTTGTTTTAAATTGTCATGGTTCACTTTGTAAAATTAACCCATTTCTAATTTGTAATTTGCACTAATTTAATGTATAATTAAAGCTTATGTTAATATTTGAATTTAATTAATTAAGGAAAAATATTTAAGTAAACTAATAATTTATAAGTCACTAAATAAACACCATATACTAGGAATTATATAGTTAAAATAGGCATATTTAAATCTATATTGAAAAATAATTGTAGTTGACTTTTACGGAAAATACGGTTTATTTTACCGATTATCAGAAAATTCACCTAAAGGATTTTTATTTATTTATTTATTTATTTATTTTTAAAACGTTACATATATACTCGTTGTATACATGATATTGATGGGAGAGCATTTATTGGAGTAAAAAATATTGACTTTCAAAAGTGCTTATATTGGGTAGTTATGAATCTGCATATAGACTGAGTTCAAATGCCTATAGATTTCAACACTCTTGGCCAATTGAGGAAAAATGAGGATTCATTTGAAAGCCCATTAAGTCTAGTTTCCAGAAAATCAAACGGTACGTTTTTTGGATTTCCTTAAAGGAAGTTATGATCGAAGTATTGAACCCTACGTGTGCATATCCGAATTGCGGATATCCTAAATTGAGTACCCACAAATCAAGTATTCTATGTGTAAGAATTTTTAAGTCCCAAACAATTCAGAAAACAAATGCAGAATTTTTTAGAAGAAAAGATAATATGAAAAACACAACCAAACACAAGAAATTCTTCCAACTTCTCTGCTTTTATTCAACTTAATACGAATTACAAAATCTTCTATTTCTCTAATTCTTCCTAAATAAAATACCCTAATCAATCTATATTTATAGGCTTAGAATCACTAAACCCAATTAGGATCTCATCAAATCTTCAAACCAATCTCTAACAAATCTCTTAACAAATTTTCAAATAACTCTCCAACAAAATTTCCTAATTAATCTCCAAAAGTAATCTTCACCAAAACCAAAACCTAGAAGGACTCGTCGACAGACGTTTGAGCCGGCTCAAAATTATCTCGAGCCGTCTCATACAAGCAGAGATAAATATGTAATTCCAGAAATGTTATGAGCCGTCTCAGAATTTACTGAGCCGTCTCAACTTTTAGGGATTGAGAATACGAGGGAAGCTCAACACTATGCTTCAAAACAGAAGCGTGTATCTCAAATGAGATATCTAATAATCCACTTCAGTCCTCCAAAAATTGGAGGGAGAAGTTATTCTCTTTCCCCTCATTTTCTTTTCAAGAAAAGAATGAGGCGCGAATAGTTTTGATAACTACTCTTTACTCCACTTGTTGGGATCCGGCGCCCACACCGCGGAGGCCGTGGGCGATGCGGAAGCGAAAACAAAAACTTTTTGCGGGCACCGGATGCTCACACCTGAGGATTCGAACCAAATACCCTAAACTAGAATACTAAAACATGCAAGGTTGAGAAATACAACCTTTGTCGTGTGTCCACCCAATTATGGAAGACCCCTCCAAGGTCGTAGTCGCCGGGAACGCTCTTGAGCATCGACCGCCCTTACCGAAGACGATCAGCCTGAGGGAATGCGAAGGAGGCTCTAACCGACGATCCAAAGTTGCTAAGTTTGGATGACCGGTGATGTAGGAATACTTCACTATATTTTTCTCTCTAGAATCTTGCTCTAAAATGGAAGTAAGAAAAAGAAGGAGATGGAGAAGATGAAGCATGAGCCATGGAGGAGATGAAGAAAATCTCATCAAGTCAACTAGTGTAGAAATGAATGGCTATAATATTTGAACCATGATGCAATGTGCATCCAAATCAAATAACAATATAAAATTACATAGCCATGCCTCTCTACATTGTTTGCAACCATGCTTCCCTTTCTCCACTTGCCACCTCATTTCCTATTTAATTTTACAAAAAGGAAAATCAAATATGAGGTGCCTTCTTCTAGAAGCATTCCTGTATAAATACGAAATATTTCACCTGGTATATATATCGCTAAATATACGTGTATCCGTATAAAAATACAGATAGTACCAAAGAGAGAAAATGAATAGTGAACAATAACACTAAAATACATGTATCAAAGTACATATATAAATTATTAAATTAAAACCTGATTTAATAATCCGGCTTAATCCTAAGCCGACTAGTATTATCAACCGACCGATTAAAGTCCGGGTACTGCGTACACGTATTTAATCGGACCCCTGCACGTACCACCGTACGACTCTTACATATGTCACTTGAACCGAGAAAACCCTCTGTGTGGGACTCTAAAGACTCGACAATACGCTGGCAGTGGGTTTAACTGTTAGTTATATGTATGACCTAGAGGCCATTATTGTACATGATTGTATATTATAGTGGATGCTTGGACATATATATAGAGGACTTTCTTGCTCGATATGATAGTATGCTATCTGGTTGCTCTTTATCTTAACATGTACACTTGTATCATTATATTGTCTCCCCATTACATGTTGATAAAGCCCTTAGGATGTGGACTTTACTACCAGGACTATGATGCAGATCATACTAGTGGGGCCAGGGTAGTCCACAAGTACATCCTTTAATTGTTCCTAGTCGAGAGAGTATCAAGACATGGCATCGATATTCCAGAGTAGACTAGTGTGTACGTTTCTTGACCCTGTATGGGGCGATAGTTGATCCCAGAGCCATTGGTGTTTGACATCAAAGATTTGCTCATTGGAGAATGGGTACACCGAACAGGACTCGCCGAGAAATCCTAAATGGTATTATACCTATCGTCAGATAGAAGTTCTCTGGTGACACCGGTACAGATTGGTCTGTAGACCTAAGGTCGTCATAGAGTCTTGTGTGATTCCCACCGTGCTTTGATTTTCTCCTTAAGAGAGCGTGCAAACATGTGGATTTTGGGTACAGTCCCAAGTCACATGGAGGAAATGAGCGATAGGAGGGGTTTCTTCTTTCCCGGTATTAGGAGTTGATGTTGCGCTATACTCGATTGGCTATAACAGGAAGTCCCTAGCCAGGGCTGATGATGAGATTTACCGGTAAGTGTTATCAGTAGTTTCTCGACCCGTTATGAGCCTCACACCGGCATGACTTATCAAGTCATTAGGGTCTGACGTTTACCACCCCCAGACTCGATATGCGACATATTAGACGAAGAGACCGGACTGTACGGTAGTGTTACTTACTGGATTCACGGGAGTTTGGACAAGCTTGCTTGTTGATCTTCTGATCTCTCAATACCTGGGTAGCCGTTACGTCCAGGTAGTACCGCTGACGGTTTGTGGGTGACTGATATGATCATTATCTACTGCTGGCGTATTGACGAGTTTTTAGAGTCCTACACAGAGGTTTCCTAGCTCAAGCGAAACGAAGTAGGGCACATATGTGATATGTGCGGGACCGAGATTAATACGTGCATGTGATACCGTATTCTAATCTCGCGATACAAGTTATATGTGATATAACCGGATTATTGAATCAAGTGTCGATTCAATAATTTGTTATATGTATATTTGATATACATATAAATGATATTAGTCGGTTGTATGTGATATAGCCGGATTATTAAATCAAGTGTTGATTTAATAATTTAATATATAATTATATATTTTATATATTAATATATATTAACTAATATTAGCTCACTTAAGAATTTCTTTTCTACAAATACATATAAATATATATGAGATATATATTAATGTATTTATTTTTTGTGTCATGCTAGATGATACATTGGACATGAGTATATGAGACTCACACCAAACTAAAGATAATTTGGGTGATTAATTATTAAGGGAAAAATCAAAATTATGTGGAAATTAGCATGGCTAAAGATGCTTGTGGAAGCATGTGGAAGCATTGACTTAGTCCACTAATTTTGTTTTACTCTAGATATTTATTAACCCAACCATTATTTTAAGCTATGGTTAAGTCTCTACAAATATCATTTGTGATATTTTCTCACCCATAGTTGAGATGGTTCACCACTTCATCTTCCTCTTCATCTCCTTCTTTACTCTCTAGATTTTGAGTGAGGTGAAAAAGAAAAAGAGAGAATTAATTCTAAAGTGAGCAAAACACCTACTTCATCTATCTATACCAAACTAGTCATTTAGTATAGGTTGTTTACTTCACTAATTTCTCAATTAATGAAGAGGTTGCTTGAGTTAGAGATTCTTCGACGTAGATCATTTTCGGTCTCGAAGATCCTTAAGCAAGCTCGTTCATTTCGTCTAGTGGAGCCTAAGAAGAGTTCGGGGACCACTACTTGGAGCTAAGGGACTACTACACGGAGCTTTAGAAGTGAAGGACCGGTCTACAAAGGTTGTATTCTTTATTCACTTAGTGTAAAGTTTGTTTACATGCTTTATAAAACCCTAATTTTCTAATTCGATTCTTAGATGGTGTTCCTTAGCACTCTAGATTTTTTTAAATTGCATACTTGATGCTTGCTAAAACCTAGTGGTCGTGCTAAGGAAACCCAACAGTGGTATCAGAGCCAAGCTAGAGTATTAGGAGTGGTCTAGACGAAGTTAAAGTGTTCGATTGACTTTTTGAAACCCTAAAATTCGGGTTTTTGGAAATTTTTCCAAAAGTTGGAATTTTTGAATTGAAAAATATGCAGAAAATTGAGCAGGGTTTTCTATGGATCCACAAGAAGAACGAGTGCCCAAATCGACCAAACGGCCGTGCAACCGCGGCCAAACCATGGTTTTAGCCGCGGTTCCGCGGCGCAGTTGGTGAGGCAGGGACTGTGCCTTCTTGTGCTGATCCGTAGGTACTCGTGTCACATTCTGGGTATTTTTAAGTGAGCCTCAAGTGTTGAGCTCTCTGGGAATTTTGGGTGTTTGATAAATCGATCGAAATGTTTAACATCGTATAGTATATCTGTGATATGTGATATAATATTTGGAATCTAAAATAATTAGTTTTGTGAAAACTAGTTAGTATTTTGTAAATCTAGCAATTTAGTCTCTTTTGATCGGTTGCCACAGAGTTTCGATTCGGATCAAAATTCCATCACAATCTTGTATAGTACGCGAACGCTCGCCGCGTAACACTACTAAATAGCCACGCCTCATAGCCCCGACCAAGTGACTATAGGAGAACCTCGTTGCCAAAAGTATCCGTTCGGGTACTCGTGGCCACGGTGTTCCGCCTAAGTGCACTTCGTTGACGGCATCGGGGGGTGCGGCCGTCTACTAATGTTTCCGACGAGCATTCGATCATTTGTTGGGAATCTTGTTGAATTGCCCGACTGGATATTCAAAAGTGTTTTCAATATGAGACTAAAATGCCGCGTTTATAACATTAGGCATGAAATTCGGAATATGTGATATTCCGGGCTTATGATGTCTAAGGAATTTATACGGTTAGGCAAGAAATCCGAAGTATGTGATATTTTGGGTTTATGATGTCTAAGGTGGTTGCAGATTTCAATTATTATAGTTTTCATTTTCTTTTATGCGACCGTAAGTGTAATATGTGGTGTATCGCCAGTTTCGTTGCTATACGTTAACGACAATTGGGATATGCATATTTACTTACGTTGATGACATGTGATGTTATTTGTTGCTTTGATATGTTATATTGGATCATCGTGTTTGAATAGCCGGGGTTTTTTGTGTGAGATGAGAGTTTTTCATTTTCATTCATGTAAAAATTTGTATGTAATGTTCTTTTATTGGGACACTTCCGGATTGAGGATGATGTCACCATTGATGTATATTATTTACTTTTCCGCATTAGGATAGACCCAAGGCGGGAAGCATAAGTACCCGGGTTCTAGAGTCCAGTGGGAGACCATCTCGAGAAGTCGAGACCGGGTCTCCTAATTCTAGAATTGGCAGGGTTGCTTGCCGCTCTCGTAGGGGTCTAGGGATGTGGGTTTGGCTATTCATCACGACCGTGGAATCCGTGTTTTTTCTGGCTTGATTTAAAACACGGACCTCCCAGTATATCCGATATTTCATATGTTGACTTCTGCTGCAGTCTTCTGTGATGAGATCATATAACTGCGCGAGACGAATACTTTATATTATATATATGATATATAATAAACGTTGCTTATGTTTTGCATCCGCGCTAGTCCTGCCCCGCTCTGCCGTTAGTTAAGTAACCTAACAGTGCATGACGGGACCCCGTGGCGAATGCGGATGGCATAAGCGTACGTTCCATTTTCGTTTCTTTTGTGATGTTTAGGAAATATAAATGATGAGACTTCATTAATGAGATTAATGAAAAGAAAGAAATCTAAAGATATTGTAGAATCAAATTTTCAAAAGATAGCTCTAGTTATTGCTTTGCATAGCGGTATTTTTATGAATATCCAGCCTCTCATTCGATGAGGAAAGAGCCGAGATCCCTTCACCGGGAATGACCTTTTTAGCAAAAGCTCGTAAATGCTACAACCCACTCGGTTTGTTTTGAAAACTATTCGATTTAAAAAAAGCGGAGCTTAAACCACTCCTTTTTAAATCACTCGATTCTACAACGATATCAAGTTCATTACTCAAAAAGTTTTTCTTAAAAACATGTCGTAGCCCTCCGTCATTTCAGATAAGTGCTATTTAGTATTCGTGCTACGTTTGTTGGCCTTCATCAAGACGTAGTGTGCGGTAGCTGATTAGTGGTTATCTGCTACATATGATGCGATTGGATTAGGGTAGTCTACGACTTTGTTGGCCTTCGTCAGGGGTCATGCGGGTGGATTTAATTTAATCACGAAATGTACGAGTTGAACTTGACTAGCGGCCTATGGTTTGTTAGCCTTCGTCAAGATCATAGGACGTTAGGGGCAAAAGATATTGGGAATTTCAAGTGTTGAAATTTGCAATGAGATTGCATACCTTCTATGAGATAGTTGGATCCCGATACCCACTGCGAGTAAGAGTTACTCCTGGGAGAGTTTTCCACTTTACAATTAGCTGATCAAGTAGGTGTCTAAGAAAGGTGTTAACGGGGTTATGCCCCTGCGGAAACGAGGTTATTTAATTAGTTCCATGCGAAAGCACGGGAAGACCCCCTCGGAGTACTAATACCTGTCTGGCTGAACGATTGGCGAACTTGTAGGGTGTAATTAATCCCGGCTAGTCTTACCTTTTAGGGTTTGAAGGAAGATTTGATAAAAACGGCGGGAGCCATCCTGATTAGATAAAATAATAATCAATCTAATCTTGCAAGAGCATACGCTAAAGTGTTTTCTTCTCTCTCTCTCCAGGTAGCGACCATGACACGCCTTAATCAAGATAATAATATGGATGTATTGACAGAACCTGCTTGTTAAACTGAGCTGGGGAACGCTGGTTCCGCTCTACCTTATAATTGTTATAAGTCCGAGCAAGAAATAGGGGAATACCCAGATTCCTATGCGACCCGAACGAGAAATGAGCATATTGATGCATCTTCTTCGGGTGTGTTCGTTACCGAGAACTGTTTCTCAGTACACTCTACGTCCTGGGTATTAGATACCGGATCAGGATCCTATATATATAATATGTTACAGGGGCTTAAGAGAGGTAGAGAACCGGGAAAATGTGGTCATTCTCTAAAAATAGGGAATGGTGCAAATGTTGCAGCCAAAGCAGTTGGTGAATATCACCTTGCATTACCAAATGAGAATACATTGATCTTGAACGACTGTTATTATATACCATCTATGATGTGCAATTTAATATCAATTTCTTTATTAGATAAAGTAGGATATAACTTTGTAGTAGAGAAAAATGTTATGAACATTTTCCTAAATCAAGTGTTGATTGGGTTTGATACGTTATGTAATGGTTTATACGTTCTGAATCAAAATACAGTTCTTAACGTACAGAATACACACAAGAGGAAAAGTTCAGAAATGAACGAATCCTTCTTGTAGCATTGTAGACTAGGTCATATCAATGCGACACGACTAGCTAAGTTACATAAGGATGGATATTTGAACCCGTTCGAATTTACATCTTATAAAACTTGCCAGCATGTCTCAAAGGCAAAATGATCAAAACTCCGTTTACTGGACACGGAGAAAGAGCTATCGAACTCTTGGGACTGATACATAGTGATGTATGCGGTCCTATGTCTACACATGTCAGGAATGGTTCCTCGTACTTCATTACATTCACCGATGATCTCTCAAGATTCGAACATGTGTTCCTGTTGAAACACAAATCTGAAGTTTTTGAGAAATCAAGGAATATAAGTGTAAAGTAGAGAACCAAATAGGTAAAAGCATTAAAATCTTTCGATCTGATCGGGGAGAAGAATACTTAAGCACGAAGTTTCTGGACTATTTAAAAGAGAATAGGATTCTCTCTTAGCTTACTCCTCCGTATACACCACAGCACAACGGTGTGTCGGAGCGGAGAAATCGCACCCTATTAGATATGGTGCGCTCTATAATGAGTACTGCTGAGTTGCCTATTTCCTTTTGGGGTTATGAGCTTGAGACAGCCGCATACCTATTGAATAGAGTTCCAACCAAATCATTGCCTACCACTCCATATAAGATATGGAATGGGAAAAGACCATCTCTTAAACGAGTTAAGATATGGGGTTGTCCGGCCTATGTTAAAAAGCAAAATCCGGACAAGCTCAAGGCAAGGTCTGTTCTGTGCAAGTTTGTAGGATATCCCAAGAATTCACGAGGGTATATCTTCTACCACACTGAAGAACAAAAGGTGTTTGTTTCTCGGAATGCCACCTTTTTAGAAAATGAATTTCTTATGAAAGAAATTAGTGGTCATGAGGTAGAACTGGAAGATGTTCCAGTTACACAAACTACAGCTGATGATTTGGTAGAACCAGAGGATTTGATAGTCTCCAACGAACCTCAGCCACTCCGTAGATCTAGTAGGGTTCCTCATCCACCTGAGAGATACTACGGTTTTCTCATTGACAGTGGGAGCGAGGATTACATCATGGAAGATGATGACCCAACTAGTTTCGAGCAGACCATCATGAGTGGGGACTCTGTGAAATGGCTGGATGCTACACGATCTGAGATGGAATCCATGTACACCAACAAAGTATGGACTTTGAAAGTTGCTCCTAAAGGGATAAAACCCATCGGGAGAAAATGGATCTTGAGAAGATAATTGGTGTAGATGGAAAAGTTGAGACTTTCAAAGCTAGACTTGTAGCAAAAGGTTTCGTCAACGACTAGGTGTGGATTATGATGAAACCTTTTCTCCAGTGGCTATGCTTAGGTCCATCCGGATCCTACTTGCCATCGCTGCATACTATGACTATGAAATCTGGCAGATGGACGTCAAGACCTCTTTTATAAATGGTGATTTAGAAGAGAGCGTGTACATGACACTGCCAGAGGGCTTCGTAGACAGTGAGAGCAGTGGAAAGGTGTGCAAGATGCTTAAATCAATCTTAAGGATTAAAGAAGGCATCGCGGAGTTGGAACATCTGTTTAGATGTGGTAGTCAAAGAGCTTGACTTCATAAAAAACGTAGATGAACCTTGTATATACAAGAATGTTGTAGAGAGTAAGGTTGTCTTCCTCGTATTGTACGTGGATGACATACTCTTGATAGGAAATTATATTCCTATGCTACACTCGGTCAAGCTCTTCTTATCACAATGGTTCTCCATAAAGGATCTGGGGGATGCCTCTTACATCCTGGGGAGAATCACTGGACAGCTGTGAAGAACATTCTTAGGTATTTGAGAAGGACTAAAGAAATGTTCTTGGTGTATGGTAACGGTGAACTCCATGTTGAGTCCTTTACCGATTCGAGCTTCCAGAGTGATAAGGACGACTGTAAGACAGTCTCAGGTTTTGTTTTTACCCTTAGTGGAAGGACGATATGTTGGAAGAGTTCCAACATAGATACCGTAGCAGACTCGACGATGAAGGCTGAATACATCGCTACCAACGATGCTGCCAAAGAGGCTGTCTGGATGAACAAGTTCATGAGATGAACTTGGTGAGGTTCCTACCATTAAGCATCCAATACTTGTGTATTGTGATAACAATGGAGTTGTGGCTTTGGCCTAAGAACCCCGGTCCCATCTGTGATCCAGACATATTCTTAGGCGGTATCACCTGATCAGGGAGATAGTTGATCTCTGGGGGATCGAGGTCAGGAGAGTTGACACGAAGAATAATACGGCGGATCCACTCACGAAGGCCATTTGAGAGACTTTTCGGGATGTTGGGTATGAGATATTACAACAATTGGCCTTAGTGTAAGTGGGAGATTGTTAGTTATATGTATGCCCTAGATGCCATTATTGTACATGATTGTATATTATAGTGGATGCTTGGACATATATAGAGAGGACTTTCTTGCTCGACATGATAGTATGCTATCTGGTTGCTCTTTATCTTAACATGTACACTTGTATCATTATACCATCTCTCCGTTACATGTTGATAAAGCCCTTAGGTTGTGGACTTGACTACCAGGACTATGATGCAGATCATACTAGTGGGGCCAGGGTAGTCCACAAGTACATCCTTTAATTGTTCCTAGTCGAGGGAGTATCGAGATAGGGCATCGATATTCCAGAGTAGACTAGTGTGTACGTTTCTTGATCCTGTATGGGGCGATGGTTGATCCCACAACCATTGGCGTTTGACATCAAAGATTGTACACAGGTGCTCATTGGAGAATGGATACACCGAACAGAACTCGTCGAGAACTCCTAGATGGTATTATACTTATCGTTAGATAGCAGTTCTCTGGTGACACTGGTACAGGTTAGTCTGTAGACCCGAGATCGTCATAAACTCTTGTGTGATTCCCACCATGCTTTGATTTCCTCCCTACCACGCTCAAGAGAGCGTGCAAACAGGTGGATTTTGGGTACAGTCCCGAGTCACATGGAGGCAATGAGCGATAGGAGGGGTTTCGTCTCTCCCGGTATTGGGAGTTGATGTTGCGCTATGCTCGATTGACTATAACAGGAAGTCCCTGGCCATGGCTGATGATGAGATTTTCTGGTAAGTGTTATCAGTAGTTTCTCGACCCGTTATGAGCCTTACATCGGCATGACTTATCAGGTTATTGGGGTCTGACGTTTACCACCCCCAGACTCGATATGCGACATATCAGATGAAGAGACCGGACTGTACGATAGTGTTACTTACTGGATTCATGGGAATTTGGACAAGCTTGCTTGTTGATCTTCTGATCGCTCAATACCTGGGTAGCCGTTACGTCCAGCTAGTACCACTGATGGCTTGTGGGTGACTGATATGATCATTACCTACTGCTGGTGTATTGACGAGCCTTTAGAGTCCTACACAGAGGTTTCCTAGCTCAAGCGAAACGAAGTAGGGCACATATGTGATATGTGCGGGACCGAGATTAATACGTGTATGTGATACGATATTCTAATCTCGCGATACAGGTTATATATGATATAACCGGCTTATTGAATCAAGTGTCGATTCAATAATTTGTTATATGTATATTTGATATACATATCAATGATATTAGTCGGTTGTATGTGATATAGCCGGATTATTAAATCAAGTGTTGATTTAATAATTTAATATATAATTATATATTTGATATATTAATATATATTAACTAATATTAGCCCACTTAAGAATTTCTTTTCTACAAATACATATAAATATATATGAGATATATATTAATGTATTTATTTTTTGTATCATGCTAGATGATACATTGGACATGAG
Source organism: Agapanthus africanus (assembly GCA_030015575.1). Lineage (NCBI taxonomy): Eukaryota > Viridiplantae > Streptophyta > Magnoliopsida > Asparagales > Amaryllidaceae > Agapanthus > Agapanthus africanus. The sequence continues at coordinate 447,468,622 of JASDDO010000031.1, read as the reverse complement.
TGTATGAGAATCACACGAAACTAAAGATAATTTGGGTGATTAATTATTAAGGGAAAAATCAAAATTATGTGGAAATTAGCATGGCTAAAGATGCTTGTGGAAGCATTTGGAAGCATTGACTTAGTCCATTAATTTTGTTTTACTCTAGATATTTATTAACCCAACCATTATCTTTAGCCATGGTTAAGTCTCTACAAATATCATTTGTGATATTTTCTCACCCATAGTTGAGATGGTTCACCACTTCATCTTCCTATTCATCTCGTTCTTTGCTATCTAGCTTTTGAGTGAGGTGAAAAAGAAAAAGAGAGAATTAATTCTAAAGTGAGCAAAACACCCACTTCATCAATCTATACCAAACTAGCCATTTAGTATAGGTTGTTTACTTCACTAATTCCTCAATTAGTGAAGAGATAGCTTGAGGTAGAGATTCTTCGACGTAGATCATTTTCGGCCTAGAAGATCCTTAAGCAAGCTTGTTCATTTCTTCTAGTGGAGCCTAAGAAGAGTTCATGGACCACTACATGGAGCTAAGGGACTACTACACGGAGCTTTAGAAGTGAAGGACCGGTCTACAAAGGTTGTATTCCTTGTTCACTTAGTGTAAAGTTTGTTTACATTCTTTATAAACCCCTAATTATCTAGTTTGATTCTTGGATGGTGTTCCTTAGCACTCTAGATTTTTTAAAATTGCATACTTGATTCTTTTTAAAACCTAGTGGTCATGCTAAGGAAACCCAACATTAACCACAAGCACGTTAGCGGCACTAGCTGTACGTAACGGCTACCCAGGTACCTGTCGAAAGGAGGGTCGACAATCAAGTGCGTCCTTACCCTACTGAGCCTAAATGTGACAATCTCCGTACAGTCCGGTCTTTTCGTCAAAGATTATCGCATATCGGATCTAGGGGTGGATAACGTCATACCTCTACTAACCCGATAAGTCGTGTCTGAGTCTAGCTCATCACCAGCTGAGATACTACTGATTAATTATCAATAAATCTCGCCCACCGTGGCCACGGATATCTGGTGATAGCTAACTGAATACAACGCGACATCGACTCCAAATACTAGGAGAGACGAATCCCTGACTGTCGACCACTGCCTCCATGTGGCTCGGGACTGTACCCAATTAAAACATGTTTGCACGACTCCTTTGAGCCGTGGTAGGGTAGTAATCAAAGTACAATGGGAAATCACACGAGACAAATGACGACTTCAGGTCAAAGGACTAACCTGTACTCATGCCACCTGAGAACATCCATCTGACGATATGTATAATACCATTTAGAAGTTCTCGGCGAGTCCGTCCAGTGTACTCACCTCCAGTGAGCACATGTATACTATCTTAGGTGACACAATACCAATAGGTTGTGAGATCGGCCACCGCCCCTCGTCGGGGTCTTGAAGCGTATACACTAGTCTACTCCGGAATATCGATGCCCAATTTCGATACTCCCACGACTAAGGACATTTAAGGATGTGCTTATAGACCACCCAGTTCTCACGTATATGATCGCCATCATAATTCTTGTAGTCAAGCAAGAATCCTATAGGCTCTATCAACATGTAATAGTGATCTGCAATACCACATAATGCATGTACATGATGATAAAGACAACCCAGATAGCATACTATCATTTCGAGTAAGATTGTTCTACCTGTATAGGTCCTCCCTCAATTATCACAATCGCGTGCATGCAATTACAATAATTGATTTGAGGGCACTATATCCAACAATCTTCTACTTGCACTTAAGGCTAATTATTGCGGTATCACATACCCACATCCTGTGTGCTATCGAATACCCAACTTCTCTACTAATCAGTTTCTCAAATCTCGTTTGAGGAACATCCGTGTTCGAGAAATAGCCTCAGTGAGTGGATCCGCTATAAAGTTTCAACTTCTTCTCTTTATATCTCAACTTTGCAGAGATCAACAATCTTCCAAACCGAGCGATACCCCACCACAAGAATTTATCTGGATACCTGATGGGACTAAGTTCATCAATGAACAACTCCTATCCAACAAACTCCTTGGGCTGTATCCTTTGTTGAGTTATAACCGGCATCCTGCACCATGATTACCTCAGTATCCTTATTAGAACACTATCCAATATACTGATCCTCAGAAGATGATAAACTCATAACTCTGACAGCATCTCTGTCATCCACGTCACCTTGGAAGCCTGAACTGATAACCGCCTCCAAGAGGAGGCTGCCGTATGTAGGGTGTTTTTCGTCACCCCATTGAGATGGGAATACGCGCGCTTGTCAGGCGCATTACAGATTCCTCCTGCTTAGGGTAGGCTGGGGTTTATTGATTGTGGGGATCCGAATCTCCGGTAGCCGCGGACTACGCTGCCGTTAATTACCCCTCGCCTTTGGAGCGAGGGAACCTCCGATTGACGTTAAACTGGTCATGCGAACTCAACGTGCAGTGTTGTGTTTTGAAGGTGTTTTGGATATATTGGGGGCCCCATAGAGTTTTCACGGGGGTCCCGCTACCCGGATAGCGGGCTGGGGGTCAAGGGGGCTAGCAGGGACAGTGTCGTGGAGTGTGTGTGTGTGTGTGTATAAGGGAAAAGGGCATCCAAAGGATGCGTGGGAGAAAGCGCTCGGGCGCTAGCGTCTCACGTGCCAGGCACGTGGGCGCTTCGACGCTAGCGCCTCACATGCTAAGCACGTGGGCGCTCGGGCTTTAGGTGCTAGCGCTTTGATCGCAAAGGCGCTAGCGCTTTGGGTGCTAGCGCCTCACATGCCAGGAACGTGGGCGCTCGGGCGCTAACGCTTTGAGCGCCAGGGCGCTAGTGCTTTGGGCGCTAGCGCCTCACATGCCAGGCACGTGGGCGCTCGGGCGCTAGCGCTTTGAGCGCAAAGGCGCTAGAGCTTTGGGCGCTAGCGCCCCATGTGCCAGGTACGTGGGCACTCGGGCGCTAGCGCTTTGGGTGCTAGCGCTTTGGGGGCACTAGCGCCTCACGTGTCAGGCACGTAGGCGCTCAGGAGGCAAAAGGAACTTGGTCCCTGCAATGGGAGTTATACTCCCAGAAAAGAACACTTAATATTTTGTGTGTGTGTGTGTGTGTGTATATATATGTGAGGAGTTAAACCCCTAGGATATTTTGAAGCTGATGAAAGGGCTTCTCCCCTTGAGCCCTGGATCTTCCCCAAAATGGGGTTTCTGGAGATGGGTCTCCTTCTTCTTCCTGTCGTTTGGCCGGATCTTGGAGAAAGGGGGCGGGATTTAAAAATCTCCCATTTTTGAAATCTAATGGAAGATCCAAGCTCTCCTTTGTGGGTTTTATGGTGAAAAACTATTTAGTTTTGGAAAAGGAAGAGTAAAACTCTTGATTTAATTCAAAAGAAAGAAGAAGGTTTTAGAACCTTGAGGAAGGAGAAAGAGGTACAAGCCCTAATTTTTGAGAATGAAAAAATAACTCTTTTATTCATCATCATGTTGCCTTATATAGGCTTACACATTTACATATAGCCCCTTGGGCTTTACAAAATGGCATTTTGCCTATCCCATGGCTCATGTGCCATTTCTTTTTGCACATAAGCCACGGGCTTTACAAAAATTTGGCTTTATGCCCATTCATGCATAAAAAATTACATAAAAATTATTTATTACATGGTTTTTATTTCGGCATGGGACAGGCTTGCCGCGGGCTCGACTTGGGCATGGGCCCGCTTGACCTGGGCTTGGGCCCACCTGGCTTGGGGTTGACCTTGACTTTGACTTGGTCGACCGGGGTGCAAATTTTGACCCCAACAAAGTGCCCCCCATCAGTAAATGCACACCGCACATTTGAGTTGTGTGCATGAAATTGATGGATCTTGAAGCTGGACTTCGAGGTGGAACATCATTCCGGGGGCGGAGCATCCCTCGGGGAGCATGATTCCCGGGGATCGGAGCATTATTCCGATTTGAGGAGCATGATTCCAGGGATCGGAGCATCATTCCGAAGGGTCGGAGCATCATTCCGAGGGTTGGAGCATGATTCTAATGAGTGGAGCATGATTCCGAGGATCGGAGCATCATTCCAAAGAGTGGAGCATGATTCCAGGGGTCGGAGCATCATTCCGAAGTGTCGGAGCATGATTCCAGGGATCAGAGCATCATTCCGAAGAGCGGAGCATGATTCCAGGGATCGGAGTATCATTCCGAAGAGCGGAGCATGACTCCAGGGATCGGAGCATCATTCCGAAGAGCGGAGCATGACTCCCGGGATCGGAGCATCATTCCGAAGAGCGGAGCATGATTCCAGAGGGTCGGAGCATAATTCCGACGAGCGGAGCATGATTCCAAAGGGGTCGGAGCATAATTCCGAAGAGTGGCAGACATTCTGACCGAAGCATAATTTTGATGCAGAGGTTGATTCCCAGGCGGAGCATAATTCCGACAGAGAAGGCAGGTACTCCGAGGCGAAGCTTGATTTTGACACGGGGTACATTCTGAGACGAAGCATGATTCCGACGCAGAGCTTGCTGGTTGACTTGATCCCGAGGCGGAGCTTAATTCCGACGGGGGAGGTCGCTGGTTGACTTGATTCCAGGGCGGATCATGATTTCGATGAGGAGGTCGCTGGTTGATTTTGAGCCGAAGCATAATTCCGACATGGAAGTTAGATACACCGAGGCGAAGCTTGATTTCGACGCGGGGTACACTCTGAGACGAAGCATGATTCCGGCGCAGATCTTGTTGGTCGACTTGATTCCGAGGTGGAGCTTAATTCCGTCGGGGAGGTCGTTGTTTGATTCCGAGCCGAAGCATAATTCTGACAGGGAAGGTAGATATCCCGAGGCGAAGCATGATTTCGACATGGGGTAAATTCTGGGATGAAGTATGATTCTGCCGCAGAGGTTGTTGGTTTGGTTTCATTTGGGTTGACATCAGCATCGTTATACTGGAATATGGTACCAGAAGCGAATCATCATTTGCCATGAATGGATTTGAGGATTTCGGTTTTTGTTTGGCATCTGCATTGCTGCACTGGAATAATGTCAGGAGCAACTCATCATTTGCCCCGGGAGGATTTGGGAATTGGTGGCTTAGGAGACAGGTTTAGATCCCTATCACCTAAGGCTTTTCAATTTTATGGCCGTAAGGGTCTCATGAAAGCATTTTCTCCCTACGAGTCGAAAGGATCTCGTAGGTATATTTTCTCCTTAGGAGTCGTGGGGACTCCTAAGTGTGTTGCTCCTTTGTGAGTCGTAAGGATCTCACGCGGGAATTTTCTCCTCACAAAGTCGAAAGGATTTTGCGAGTGCATTTTATCTCTTTTTTTACGAGTTTGCGTCCTTTCGGGTTTTCACAAACTCGCCGGCAGTCCTGTTGTTTTTACTCACGGAGCCCTTTCGGGTTTTCATCTGTGCCCATTTTGCTTGTGGACATACCATTTTTTTATTTCATTTTATTTATTTTTGGTGGGACTTTGAATGTGGTCTCACCGGTAGGACTTGGGAGAGATTGGGATTGTTTTACGCCCGTAGATTGTTTACGGTTTTGCAGGATGTATGATCCAGACCGTAGGGCCGGCAAAATTTCGAGACTTTGCTGGCGTCTACATCGCTGCACTGGAATATGGTACCAGGAGCGACTCATCATTCGCCGTTGGGGTATGGGATTTGGAATTTGGTTGGTGTCTGCATCGCTACACTGGAATATGGTACCAGGAGCGACTCATCATTCACCACTTGGGGATTTCGATTTTGGCCGGCGTCTGCATCGCTGCACTGGAATATGGTACCAGGAGCGACTCATCATTCGCCATTAGGGATTGGGAAGCGATGGTTTAGGAGACGGGTTTAGATCTCTATCACCTAAGGCTTTTCAATTTTATGGGCCGTAAGGGTCCCATAAAAGCATTTTCTCCCTACGAGTCGTAAGGATCCTGTAGGTGCATTTTCTCCTTAGGAGTCGTGAGGACTCCCAAGTGTGTTTTTCCTTCGTGAGTCGTAAGGATCTCACGCGGGGATTTTCTCCTCACGTATCGTGAGGATACATGAGTGGGTCTTCCCAAATGGAGCATAATTCCAAGGGCGGAGACCGACCGCTGGACTGGTGATTGCGGTGGGGCATGGGTATGATGAGAATTATTTGAGCTCGTGGATTGTATACGGTAGTCAACTTGGGGACCAACCGTAGGGCCAGGGGAATTTTGGAAAATCGGATTTTGGTTGGCGTCTGCATCGCTGCACTGAAATATGGTATCAGGAGCGACTCATCATTCGCCATTTTTTTTACCGCGATTGATCTATCATTTTGTCTTTTCTTATCGCGAAGGTCGTGATTGCCCTATCATTTCGTCTTGTATTCATGGTTGCCCCTACCATTTCGGCTTTATTTTCATCTTTATTTTATTCGCTGATTTTTATTGCGAGTTGCCCCATCATTTCGGCTTTTCTTTTTTTCTTTCTTTTATTTACACATTTTTTTTTGTTTATTTACATATTCTTACATTCCCAGTTTAACGACTTAGAGGTCGACCGTTTCCAGTTTAATGACGTGGTGGTCGATTGTTTTCATAGAAAGGCAGATGTCTGAGAGAATCAGTTTCACGAAGAACTTCGGTCTCCGTTTGTATGAAATTGGCGGTCGCAGCTGGACTGTTTGTTAACACGCCTTTAGACAGTTCTATCTCTCCTGCCTTGTATTGCTTTTCGACCCAATCTTTGAAGACGAAGCAGTCCTCAATGGCATGACCTATCACTCTGTGATAGGGGCAATATTTGGGGTCGTCGGTCATATTCGCTTCCTGCGGTCTTTTTGACTCTGGCAGTTGTAGACCGTTCCTCAGGGCGTCTTTGAATATTTTGCGGATTTTGTCCCTTCTGAAGGAATAGACCTTATCTAGCTTCTCTTTTAGTGGAGATTCTCCCCCCTCTCCGAAAACTGGCTTCCGAGGCTGGTTGGCATTAGGCCCTCTCATCCCTTGCTTATTTCGGTTAGCCGAACTGTTAAAAGATTCAGAATCATCTGAATTTCCGCCTTTGCGATTATTGTCCTTTTGGTTTCTCCAGGACCTATTATTATTTTGGGAATCCGAGAAGGACTCCTGCTTTGAGCGCTCCAACATCTGAACTTTTCTGGTCAGCTCTTGGAATGTTTTGAGACCCGTGGTGCATAGAAACAGGGCCATCCAATTGTTGAGATTTCCGACAAGGAGACTGACAGATTGGTCCTGCTCTATTGGCGGTTCACATTTGACGGAGAGATTGCGCCATCGGGTTATAAATTCTGTGTTGCTTTCGTTGTTCTTTGGCTTGGTCCTTACGAGGTCGACGATGGTGATCTTATCGCTGATGCTCATGAACCTCTGCTGAAACAGAGACTCCATTTGGACGAAAGTTGTGACGGAGCCATCCGGTATGCTCGCGTACCAGTCGAAAGTAACATCGGCCAAGCTATTAACGAACTGGCGAAGGAGAAGGGCGTCATTGCCCCCAGTATTCCCGCATGAGGCTTTAAAGTGGGCGATGTGCTGATTCACATTTCTCGTCCTATCGAATCTTCCGAATTTAGGGATGACATAGCCGCTAGGAAATTCTACCAGATCATACTGAGCAGGATACGGTCTTCCGCTACTGCTAATATCTTTTTGCGCTTCAGTTTTGGCTACCAATATTTTGACTTTGTTGGCAACCAAATCCATGATTTGATCTTGAGTTAGCGGGCTACTGTCATCGGTAGCCAAGACATTCCCCGAGATAGGATGCGACTGACTTTCATGCGGTTCGCCCACTTTTGGATTTGAGGGAATAAGCATCGGCTACCGTGGGACACCATTTCCCGGTTCATGAGCAGAGCCCTGCGCTTGATTGGACGGCTGAGAGGCAAGTCGGGCCGTGAGCTGCATCACGACATTCGTCAAGTCGTCAATTTTTGAATAGTTTTTGGCCATCTCCCTGTCTCTACTTCTGAGCTGCTTTCGGAGTTCCTGGAGAAGTTGCTGCTTTGCGGTCTTAGGATGGAAAGTTGGTTCATCTTCACTTTCCGAGCCCGACTCCTCATGAACTGAGGGCTCTCCCTGCTTATCAGCCTCACTGGAAGGGTCTTCATTACCTTCCAGAGGAAGCTGGTCTTGGAATGTGACAGCCATATTCACACCAGATTGGATTTGGGATGTGGTGGCCCCATCCTTGCTCTTGCTGCGCGTGCCCACCATGTAGAAAGTGTGGACAACATATCCAGTCGTCTCTTTATCTTTGGTGGGTAGCTTAGAGAAGATACCCGATCGAGCAGTTGTCGAGGGCACCGCTGGAGCTTGCTCGAGATGCCTCGTTGCTTTGTTCGTGTTGATGGCCTTGCCCCCAGCTGGGGCCAAGAAAAGTCGTTTAAACACCGACTTGTGTTTGAGTTGGGGCGCCTTCGAGACCACTACATTTGGTCTCTTGCCTTTCAAGACCGGTTTGTCTGTCACCGGGGCTTGAGGAGCTGGGATGGCGTTAGCGGACACGAACAGAATAGAGCCAAATGGTAGCGGCAGTTCTTCCCATTGTCACCCGAGACTGGACGGGAGGACCGTCCTGGCATCCATCTTCATCGTGTAGGAGATGGGAGCTGTGTCGAGAGCTGAGCTGATCCTTGGAGACATGGTTGAGGCTTGATCGCTTGAAGTCTTACATGAAAGAGCATTATTTTAGTATAAACATCGATATGTATATTGATTGAGTTCGCATAAACGTTTAACTCGAAATATGGGAGGAGAGAAAAGGTGTAGCATTCTGAAAATTTAGAAATAAATAAAATTAATTAATTTAATAATAATATGATAAATCACAAAGTTGTTAAAAACAAATAAGTCAATTTTCATAAGTTCTTTGTAAAGCAAATTAAATTAAAATTTTAGTATGCAACATAAATAATTTATAAGGGTTTTAGCGACAATTTTAGCTTCATTTTAATAAAATGTGTGTTTTATAATAAACTAAGTTGTGAGGGGTTTTTAGGTAAAGTTTAGGATTTTTGTGCAAATGGAAAATTGTTAAGGGTGTAAATGGAAATGGGATGGAAAATCATTTAGTTCATAATTTAATTTCAAATTAAAACAAATTATAAAGATAAGGCTAGCACACCTCATACTTGCATGCATACACACATCCACCACATCTTCCTTGCATGAAACCAACGCATCTAGCTTGATGGCACCTCCTTCTTCACCTTATCCCTTTCATTTGCCATATATAAACCTGATTCAGATCAATAGCTAATTAAAATTTTGAAAATTTCTGAAAGAAAAACAAAAACTAAAGAGTGAAAGAAAGAACAAGAGGAAGAAGAAGAAGAAGGAAGCTAGGTTCTAGGTTTTCATCACCATCAAGCTAGGACAAGGGACTTAGCATCTTGGAGGGGTTATTCCAACAACTTATTGTGGGTAATTTCTTAATCACAGTAGGAAAATTAGGTTCTGTACTTAGTTAATTTGAATTGAACAAAGTTCTATAATATCGTATTTTAGTTAATTATAAGCTTTGTTAAAATCTGTTATTGTTTGGAAGATAATTAACTTAGCAAAACAGTGCTAAAATGATGTATGAAACACCTAGAGAAAACCATAGAATCACGAACCGTAGGGCTCGGATTTCGGCCGGCGACCAACATGGGAATTCCGGCGACGCCGGTTTTGTGGGTAGCTAGGGTGTTTTGGGTGGTTGTGTAGGTTTCTGTAGGTCATTTTGGCCATTTTGGTATTGTTTAAATAAATTAGTTTCACTGCAGATAGAATCTGGAAGCGTATATCGGAAAGGATATCTTAAAACACAAAATACGACACGGTTAAAACGCATCGCGATTTAAATTCTGTAGCGATGCAGGTTAGGGTTAAAATCCAGTATGGTTAAGTGGTTAATAGCTCGATATAGTCGTATACAATATAACTAGTACGTGGGAACGGGTGTTTTTCATTTCCGTCATGTCGGAGTAGCCGTTTACTTATATAAATTAAATTGTGATATTAGATTCGAATACGGGATTTTCGGAGGCAGCGAGGAAAGGGAAAGGATTGGCAATTCCTGAATAGATTTGACGTTTCCGGTGAGTAGATTAAACATCTACCGGGGAATTTTGTAAAGATGGCGTTTTACGCCCGTAGTTGTATTTAAATAAATGAATTATTGGATATGCTAAATTAACAATATGTATTCATAAGTCACCCATATCTTGCTTAGTTGCTAGAACACTACACACGTATCGACGAGTTATGCCACATGCACATCTTATATGTTACACACACCTCGTCGATATTACCATGTCACTTTTACACTTAGCAAATTTCTTGTTAAAATGATTCTTATCGTATCTTACACACCAATAATAGTAGTAAATTGCATCATTAATATCATGTTTAGTATCTGCGTATTTCATGTTGATATAAGAGGTAAATGTATTGTTGAGGATTTATAGTTTTGAGTTTTGAATACTATTACATAAATCCAGTGATTTTATGATTGATGTGTCATGTCCACCATGAGATGTTTTATGATTTGTTTTTATTCCGGACCGAGTGGGGGAGATATACGGTCGCGGATTTTACGTTATCCATACCGAGTAGGGAAGATATACAGTTGGATACATGGCAGACTCGGTCGAGACCGAGGGGCAGGATAGCCGCATTGAGGCGGGGAAGCCTAGCGAGGTTACTCGATACCGAAGATAGTGATAAAAATATGGCGTATATCTAGAGGATAACGACCGGTATTGTTGATTTCAGGATCATTCGAGGAATGATGCCTGTGAGAAATGTAAGTTTTGTGTCGATGATGGACACGGGGAAATGAATTTTATTGGGAATAAATGATGAGATTTCAGTTTGGACTATGAGATTCATATTATAGATTCTTGATTTTCACATATAATCATACATTATACTTGTTCACATCTCAGTTAGTATGATCGTCATATTTACATTATTAACCGTTATATGTTAGTTGTATTCACTGAGTTGGCAACTCACCCCCGTTGTGCCACAGTTCCTTGCAGGGGTAGATTGGACGGTTAGCTGCGGTACAGACCTACGTTGCAGCTTTATCATATCTTTTGATAGTTGGGTTACATATGTAGTAACCTTCTCTTTTGATATTGTATTTTGTATCTAGAAGTTCTCTATCAGACCTGTATATGATTTAGAGTGAGAGATGATATGTATATTATTGACAGTTGAGATCGTTTAGTTCTATAAATTGTGGTTCCTTTCTTTATGTCTGAGATTCGTGTTGATGTCTTATATACTGAGATTTTATTTTCCGCTGATAATATTGTTGATCCCAACTAGGGATGCAACCAAACTTAACACCTTATACTTGTTTAATATTTTAACTTCATAATATGCGATTTTTACTTAAAAACTAAATTTTCTATATAAAGAATTCCGCAAAAAGGATTTTGATCTTGGTTTTCGGCTTACTTGGACTGTGTGCATATCTTTAGATATGATACAATCTAAGTGCCGGTCACATCCAAACTTGGGTCGTGACAAAAGGCCCACCGGGCGTGCCAGAGTCCGTAGGGTGTTTTTCGTCACCCCATTGAGATGGGAATACGTGCGCGCTTGTCAGGCGCATTACAGATTCCCCCTACCTAGGGTAGGCTGGGATTTATTAATTGTGGGGATCCGAATCTCCGGCAGCCGCGGACTAAGCTGCCGTTAATTACCCCTCATCTTTGGAGCGAGGGAACCTCCGATTGACGGGTTAAACTGGTCATGCGAACTCAACGTGCAGTGTTGTGTTTTTAAGGGGTTTTGGATATATCGGGGGCCCCGCAGAGTTTTTACGGGGGTCCCGCTACCCGGATAGCATGCTGGGGGTCAAGGGGGCTAGCAGCCCCCTTGCGGGGTACAGGGCAGTGTCCCGTTAGAATTTTTTTTCTAACAGGGACAGTGTCGTGGAGTATGTGTGTGTGTGTGTGTATGTGTGTGAGTGTGTGTGTGTGTGTGTATAAGGGAAAAGGGCATCCAAAGGATGCGTGGGAGAAAGCGCTTGGGTGTTAGCGCTTTGGGCGCTAGCGCCTCACGTGCCAGGTACGTGGGTGCTCGGGCGCTAGCACCTCACATGCCAGGCACATGGGCGCTCAGGCGCTAGCGCCTCACGTGCCAGGCACGTGGGTGCTGGGGCGCTAGTGCTTTGGGTGCTAGCGCCTCACGTGCCAGGCAAGCGCTAGCGCCTCACGTGCCAGGCACGTGGGCGCTCGGGCGCTAGCGCCTTGGGCGCTAGTGCTTTGAGTGCAAAGGCGCTAGCCCTTTAGGCGCTAGCGCCTCACGTGCCAGGCACGTGGGCGCTCGGGCGCTAGCGCTTTGGGCGCTAACGCTTTGGGTGCCAGGGCGCTAGTGCTTTGGGCGCTAGCGCCTCACATGCCAGGCACGTGGGCGCTCAGGCGCTAGCGCTTTGGGCGCTAGCGCTTTGGGCGCTCAGGCGCTAGCACTTTGGGCACAAAGGCGCTAGCGCCCCACGTGCCAGGCACGTGGACGCTCGGGCGCTAGCGCTTTGAGCGCAAGGGCGCTAGCGCCTCACGTGCCAGGCACGTGGGCGCTCAGGAGGCAAAAGGGACTTGGTCCCTGCAATGGGAGTTGTACTCCCAGAAAGGAACACTTATTATTTTGTGTGTGTGTGTGTGTGTGTGAGGAGTTAAACTCCTAGGATATTTTGAAGCTGATGAAGGGGCTTCTTCCCTTGAGCCCTGGATCTTCCCCGAAATGGGGTTTCTGGAGATGGGTCTCCTTCTTCTTCATGTCGTTTGGCCGGATCTTAGAGAAAGGAGGTGAGATTTAAAAATCTTCCCTTTTTGAGATCTAATGGAAGATCCAAACCCCCCTTTATGGGTTTTGTGGTGAAAAACTATTTAGTTTTGGAAAAGGAAGAGTAAAACTCTTGATTTAATTCAAAAGAAAGAAGAAGGTTTTAGAACCTTGAGGAAGGAAAAAGGCACATGCCCTAATTTTTTAGAATGAAAAAGTATCTCTTTTATTCATCATCATGTTGCCTTATATAGGCTTACACATTTACATATAGCCCCTTAGGCTTTACAAAATGGCATTTTGCCTATCCCATGACTCATGTGCCATTTCTTTTTGCACATAAGCCATGGGCTTTACAAAAATTTGGCTTTATGCCCATTCATGCATAAAAAATTACATAAAAATTATTTATTATATGGTTTTTATATCAGCATAGGGGAGGCTGGCCGCGGGCTCAACTTGGGCATGGGCCCGCTTGACCTGGGCTTGGGCCCACCTGGCTTGGGGTTGACCTTGACTTTGACTTGGTCGACCGGGGTGCAAATTTTGACCCCAACACTGTTATCCTATACCAAGAACATCTTCTTATGTTCTTTACTGCTTCCCTTTGTTTCTCGAGGATTGGATTAATATATGCTTATTGCAACTAGTGCAAAAGTAATATCCGGTGTTGTACAAGACTATGCATGTTGACTCAATTGCCTAAGCAAATGATATGTCTTTCATGCCTGCCCCTCTCTTCATTCGTCTAAAAGGCATCCCTTTTAGAGAGGGTGACTCCATCACTTGCGGGTACAACACCATGCTAGGAGTCGTCCATTCTAAAATACTTTTAGAATGCCGTGTAAGTACCTGATTGGGGAACTTCCCAAATCTAGATCTAAAACCATAGATCTAGTCACCAGAACTCCTGACATACTATCCATATCCAACGTGGAGAAAACACTGTATGACAACCAAAATCTGACCGATTGTAATATAGGAACATCACTTCCTATCCGGGGTATGCCATCCAAATCATGGATAGTACTCTCTACATCCTTCTTACTAGGTTCATCTTTTGTTTTGATGAAGTCAATCACCTTGACTGTCACATCAATAACAGACGATCCATCTCCGCTATCTTTGCTTTAGCCTACGAATAGACATAAGCATCTTGCACACCTTTCGCTGCTCCCACTGACTACGATAACTCTCTGGCAGAGTCATATACACGTGCACTTCCAAATTCCCATTTGGAAAGACGTTATAGTCATCCACCTTCCAGATATCATAGCCATGAACTGCATCAGCGCCAAACCATATCCATATGGACTTCAACATAGACACTGAAGTAAAAGTCACATCACAATCTACAACGAGTATTTGATGAAAACTCTTTACAACAAGTTTAGCCTTATTAGGTAAGCACCTTTCCGCCTGCACAGATCTTGAAAGATCTACCTGCTCCTAATGGATTTTACCCCTTCAGGAGCACCCAGCAAAGTCCAAAATCCATGATTTGCTGAAGTGCGTGGAGTCCATCTTGGGTATGAAATACCTGGTCACCTGGAAGTTACCACTTTCTATGACCTACTGATAACAAGTAGGGGAATAGCAGTGTCAAGTCATATCCATATGGACTTCAGTATAGTACCTTTCCACCTACACAGATCTCGAAAGATCTACCTGCTCCTAATGGGTTTTACCCCTTAAGGAGCACCCAGCAAAATCCAAAATCCATAATTTGCTGAAGTGCGTGGAGTCCATCTTGGATATGAAGCATCTGGTCATCTGGAAGTTTCCACTTCCTATGACCTACTGATAACTAGTAGGACCATCATCTCCATGATGCCGACCTCCCTGTCACCGTCTACGCGAAAACCGAAGCATCTCTCGGGTGTCTGAGGTCACTTACTAAAATCTGCGGAGTGGCCAACGGTTTGTCAAGTCCAATTGAATTCTTAGGTTCTACTAAATTTTTGGTAACCGTTTGTGGTTCTGGAATCACTTCCAATTCTACCATACTCCCACTAGTTTCTTTTGCAAAAAGATTCTTTTATAAAAATGGTGGCGAGTCAAGAACAGTATAACTATTGATCTTGAAAATGGTAGAAACAATATCCTAGCGAATTCTTGGGATAATCCACAAACCGCCATTACCGAAGCGTGCCTCGAATTTGTCCAGATTCTTCTTTTAAACAGAAACCAGACAACTCCATATCTTAACAACCATAAGATACGCAACCATTCTATGTTCATATAGAATTAAGGCACAAATTTAGATGGAACCAGATTCAAAAGTCATGTAGCTGTTTCCAGTGTATATCACCTAATGGAAAAAGTCCAATATAGTATTACTTATCATGGAGCGCGTCCACGGATGAGTAACTTGTGAGAGAATTGAGTTCTCGATAATACTATAATGGAATACGTAGCATAAGTATCTACATCTTCGATCAGCTCGAATAATCCCGATACTTCCAACGTATGGTTCTCTACTTTATTCTTATACCTACAAACTTCTCAAAATCTTTGACCTTGCATTACTACGAATGCGTGTCTAAAATTAGAGAACTCATAGGTAATCCTGAATAAAGTAAGAGTACCAATCCCTTATCCTGAAGGACACTGGACAACATACATTTTCATGCATAAGTCCCAAGAGTATACCAACTCAAATTCTGTGTTTTGTAAATTGAAAACCGTATCTTGGTTAAGAATGTCTTACACCGTTATTCAATGCACCTTACCTTATTCTCAATTGATAAAGGTAAATGTTTACAACACAATTTTCAAAATATATATCTCACTTTATGAAATTAAAAGTATAGATATTTCATTTTAAAATCTGGTGCATGACAACGGTTATTCGAAACCAAATGTTTGCCGTTAGGCAAAAGCCAGGCGATTTAATCCAATATCACCAATTACAACGAATTCCAATATTGAGGATCAAATTGCCCATTTCCCAATATTCTACTCCTACTCATCATCTGTCACACCGCATAGATGTGAGATCCAAACCTGGTAAATATATACCTTGGAGTCAGAATTGATTGGGAAAACAGTTCTCTATTATATGTACACAGAAAAACTGAAACATGAAAATGTTTCATAGGGGATGGTCAGGTATTCCTAGTAATGCCTTTTCCATTATCCAGATTCATGACAGTAGTCGCAATTTCTTTTGCCCTCACTTCAATCCCTTTATATGTCTCTACTTCTTACCTTCTGCACACCGTCCCTGTGCTAACTGGTTTTCTTCCTTCCCTACCTTTCGGCACCAGCCTAAGGTCTGGAAGAAGACTATCCAATAAGCGTAATAGGTGTACTCTCCTAATCAAGGAGCTCTCGCAACCTGAGAGAAGGTAAAGGGAAGAGACAACCGAATAATCCTATTCAATTTCTTCAGAACCTGTGGCCATCCTCGACTGAAGCAACTTCTTCGAGTTTGTATGTAACTATACGATGGCCGTTCCAAGCAATATGGATTATCGTAGCGATACGACGTATTCTGAAGAAATGCAAAGGGTAAAGCAGGAGTAGCAGGGATATTTACGACTTTGTTGCGAATCAAGACAAGCCAAAACCAAAGGGTGTAAGAAGGTTCGGTCAAATTGGTTCATGAGTTTTAAGGTAAGTCATGGGTCGCTGTACCAGAGAGAGAAAATAAATACTCAGCGTGCACTCTATCAAGATTAGATTGGTTATCACTTTATCTGATCAGGATGGCTCCCACTGTTTCCTCGAATTCTTCTTCAAATCCTAAAAGGAGAACTAGTCGGGATCATTTAAGTGAAAAATCTCTTGAGGAGTAATACATACTCATCAGTAGGAATCGGGACCCAACTATCATCATGTGATAACCTGACGGAATCCACTCAAGTCACCACACTCCAGAAGGTATGCGCATACTTGGCAAGTTTCCCGTATGTTTGAAACTCCCGATATGGTTTTTTCCCCTAGCGATTTATGACCTTGACAAAGGCCAACAAACCATAAACCACTAATCAAGTTCAACCCGTCATTATCCTGGATTACTCTAAACCCACCCGTATAAGCCCTTGACAAAGGCCAATAAGGCTATACGACTATCCTTGATAATCGCATTACTATGCAACAGAAAAGCACTACATAGCCATCGAACACTACGCCTTGACAAAGGCCAATAAACGCAACATGAATACTAGGTAATGCCAATCTGAAATGACAAAGGGCTACGGCTGGTTTTTGGCGAAAAACCTTTAATGTAATGAACTTGATATCGTTGAAGGAACTCGAGTGGCTTTGAAATGAAGTGGTTTAAGCTCCGCATTTTAAAACTAGTAACATAAACTTTTGCTTAAGAGCGAACTCCCAATGAAGGGATCAAGGCTCTTCCCTCATAGAATGAGGTGCGGGATATTCCTAACCGAATACCTCTATGTAAAGCAAAAGAATACGACTATGAGTTTTGAAGAAAACCGAGTAGTTTTAAAATTGGTTCCGACAACATCATTTGGGTTTATTTTTCCTTGCATTATTCAGATAATGCATTCCCATCATTTCATGTCTCCAAGCCACAGAAGAAATAACCAAAATAACATGCTTTTTATATGCCATCCGCATTCTCCATGGGGCCCCGTCATGCACCGTTAGGTTACTTAACTAACGGCAGAGCGGGGGTTGGACTAGCGCGGATGCAAAACATATAGAAGCATCTACTAAATATATATAATATATATCAACATCGCAGGCAGATAATAATCATCACAGCAGACAAAATCATCACAAGCATGTGAAACAACAATATGGAATAGCGGATAATTTAGGAGCCCCACGTTTCATTTGAGCCATAAATGAAACGCGACGTTCCCCGGTCGTATGGATAGCCAGTGCAATGAAGATCCTAGACCCCTACGAGCACGGTAAATTACCCGCCAATCCCCAAAGTGAGGCAACCCCAATCAACAAAGTGAGTGGGTCACCCAGCACTTCATGGAATCCGGTAACTTGAGCACCCCACCGTGGGTCAACCTATACCCCTACGAGTGAGGAGAATATCCTGCCAATTCTAAAGTAAGGCCCCCCAGTCTCAACTCCATGAGATGCGGTCCCGTTGCCCTCTAGAACCCGGCTATTCGAGCACTCCTCCCCGGGGTAATCCTAGTACATAAAAGAAAATATATATACAACGGCGACATCGACCTCAACCCGGTCTTGCCCCAATAAAAGAATATACAAACTGGCAGTGAAGACAGTCCACATGTCGGACGCCCGCCCCACAATAATGAATATACAAATGAATCTGAACTGTACATCTAACATTGCATACAAGGCTATCCATCACGACAATCCGCACAAACCATAACCAGATATATATATAACTGCAGAAGCAAGCAACACCAGAATGTGTGCAACCCCGTCTAAAAGAATATATAGCAATTAGACAACGTTCAAAACACATCCATGCACGCAAATGAAGTCACGACAATAGAATTCCAAAACACAATTAGCGCACATCCCAAATTTACCAAGGATAAAAAACTAAGTGCACTAAACATCCAAAAAAGTTCAGTTTTGAGCCAATTCGGAAGTCCGAATCAAAACGAAATGTGTCCGATCCTTCGCGGGGAGTTTAAGCACGAAATTAACTTCGAGTTGGGGGGCCTAGAGTGGGTACCATACCCCCGAGGCCACTACGAGGTGGCCGAGGGTGAGGCAGACCCGACTGCCCATGGAGGGGCAGTTTCAGGTCCCCACCACCAATACCACCTTGTGGTGGTCTTGGGGAGTGGGCCTAGCCATTCGGTCCTTCTGGGGTCTCCCCAGGGTGTCCACGCACCACCCTGTGGCTTTTCAGTTCAAATCGAGACCCCGCGGGGTGTGCAAACATCTCAAAACTCAAAAATCCGGGACTGCTTTTTCAACAGTTTTCGATGTCCGAAAAAACGTGAATTCTAATGTCGTAACTAGCTAGTTTAAGGTGTGTGGGAGACTCTGATACCATGTTGGGATCCGGCGCCCACACCACGAAGGCCGCGGGCGATGCGGAAGCGAAAAAAAAACTTTTTGCGGGCACCGGACGCTCACACCTAAGGATTCGAACCAAACACCCTAAACTAGAATACTAAAACATGCAAGGTTGATAAATACAATCTTTGTCGCGTGTCCACCCAATTATGGAAGACCCCTCCAAATTCATAGCCACCGGGAACGCGCTTGATCATCGACCACCCTTGCCGAAGACGATCCACCTGAGGGAACGTGAAGGAGGCTCTAACCGACGGTCTAAAGTTGCTAGGTTTGGATGGCCAATGATGTAGGAATACCTCACTATATTTTTCTCTCTAGAATCTTACTCTAAAATGGAAGCAAGAAGAAGAAGGAGATGGAGAAGATGAAGCATGAGCCATGGAGGAGATAAAGAAAATCTCATCAAGTCAACTAGTGTAGAAAGGAATGGCTATAATATTTGAACTATGATGCAATAGTGCATCCAAATCAAATAATAATATAAAATTACATAGCCATGCCTCTCTACATTGTTTGCAACCAAGCTTCCCTTTCTCTACTTGCCACCTCATTTCCTATTTAATTTTCCAAAAAGGAAAATCAAATATGAGGTGTCCTTCTTCTAGAAGCATTCCCGTACAAATACGGAATACTTCACCTAGTATATGTATCGCTACATATACGCGTATCCGTATAAAAATATGGAAAGTACCAAAGAGAGAAAATAAATAGTGAACAATAATACTAAAATACATGTATCAAAATACATATATAAATTATTAAATCAAAACCTAATTTAATAATCCGGCTTAATCCTAAGCCGACTAGTATTATCAACCGTCCGATTAAAGTCCGTGTACTGCGTACACGTATTTAATCGGACCCTGCACGTACCACCGTATGGCTCTTGCATCTGTCGCCTGAACCGGGAAAACCCTCTGTGTGGGACTCTAAAGACTCGACAATACGCTTGCAGTGGGTTTAACCACAAGCATGTCAGTGGCACTAGCTGTACGTAACGGCTACCCAGGTACTTGTCGAAAGGAGGGTTGACAATCAAGTGCGTCCTTACCTTACTGAGCCTGATTGCGACAATCTCCGTACAGTCCGGTCTCTTCGTCAAAGAGTATCGCATATCGGATCTAGGGGGTGGTTAACGTCAGACCCCTACTAACCCGATAAGTCGTGTCTGAGTCTAGCTCATCACCAACTGAGATACTACTGATCAACTATCAGTAAATCTCGCCCACCGTGGCCACGGATTTCTGGTGATAGCTAATTGAACACAGGGCGACATCGACTCCTAATACCAGGAGAGATGAATCCCCTGACAGTCGACCACTGCCTCCATGTGGCTCGGAATTGTACCCAACTAAAACCTATTTGCACTACTCTTTTGAGCCGTGGTAGGGTAGTAATCAATATACAATGGGAACTCACATGAGACAAATGAAGACTTCAGGTCAAAGGACTAACCTGTACTCATGCCACCTGAGAACTTCCATATGACGATAGGTATAATACCATCTAGAAGTTCTCGGCGAGTCCGTCCAGTGTACTCACCTCCAGTGAGCATCTATATACTATCTTAGGTGACACAACACCAATGGCTTGTAAGACCGGCCACCGCCCCTCGTCGGGGTCTCGAAGCGTATACACTAGTTTACTCTGGAATATCGATGCCCAGTCTCAATACTCCCATGACTATGGACATTTAAGGATGTGCTTATAGACCACCCAGCTCTCACGTATATGATCGCCATCATAATACTGGTAGTCAAGCAGGAATCCTATGGGCTCTATCAACATGTAATAGTGATCTGCAATACCACATAATGCATGTACATGGTGATAAAGACAAACCAGATAGTATACTATTATTTCGAGTAAGATTGTTCTACCTGTATAAGTCCTCCCTCAATTATCATAATTGCGTGCATGCAATTACTATAATTGCCTTGAGGGCTCTATATCCAACACCACTCACAAAAGAAGCCACTCCACTCACAAAAGAATAGACGTGTGTGCGCATCTTCAAAGAAAAGAAAGAGGACTCTCATCATTTTTAGAAATTTTCCAAACACAAAAGAAGAAAATATTACTCTTTTCTATCATTTTCAAAAAGGTATAGAAGAAGAAAAAGATAAAGATAAAGAAGAATGTAGGAAACTATAGGAATGGAATTCCAATTCCTCTCAACACCTTTCTTCTCTCTCTCTCGCTATATCTTTCTATTGGAATGGAATCCCTATTTCTCTCAAAACCTTTCTTCTCTATCTCTATCGATTTTTATGGGAATGGAACCATCATTCTTCTTAATACTTCTCTTCTATTTCTTCAACGAAATGAAGATTTAGAATATGGAAAATTCTATGTCCCCGAGAAGAACGAATTTAGAACATGGTTTCATCCCATATTCTCTACAAATTGGACTCATTTAGAATATGGGTTTCACCCTATATTCTGTATAAAATGAAATAGGTCATCCTATTTCTCTCGAACAATTTGGAAACGAGATAACACCTTATTTCCCTCAAACATATGGATATAAATCAAAACCCTCATGTCCATTAGTGAAATAAAAGAATAGGAAAATCATATTCAATGTTTCTTTTAGGACATGAAAATCATGGCTTTGAATTTGGAATATGGTGCTAAAACACCGTATTCTTCATTTGGAACATAGGCCACTATATGTTCTTTACAAACTTGAAAATAGAAAAACCGCATTTTCTTTCATACTTGGAACGTAGGCCACCATATGTTCTTTACAAACATGAAAATGGGGGAAACCCCTATTTTCTACAAAACAACATGAAATGGGGAAGACCCTATTTTCTTCATATTTTTTAATATAGAATATAACTCGATATTCATACAAATTGAGAATAAAAGAAACTTTGTTTTCTCAAACAAAATTTTGAACATAAAAATCCTTATGTTCTTAAAAACAGATTTTCAGGTTAAATCTGTCTGCTCCGACACATCAGAGCAAAGCGGCTATAACTCTAGTTCGAAAGCATCATATCGCGATCCGTTCGAAGCACATTAAAGCTAACTCATCAAGATTCAAAACAAGACCATACATGAATATGAATGGTTTTAAAATAATAGAGTTTTAGATCTGTTAAAAAAAGGATATTTGCATCAAACAGAATTTCGGGTTGATTCTGCTAATTTAGACACATCTGAGCAAAACGACCATAACTCTCACCCAAGAGCACCAAAATCGTGATCTGTTCGAAGCATATGAAAGTTAACTCATTAAATTTCGAAACGATACCAAATGAACTTTGAACATAGAGTAAATTATATGTTCTTTCAAAACAAATTTGGACATTGAAAGAGAATGTTCCCCACTTATCAAACGAAAGGCAAGACCCTCGCCCCGAGTGTCGGGACCCCTTCCCGACGGGTTGGGAAGCCCTAAAAATAGGCTTCCTGCAAAGAAGAAACACCTATGTTTCTTGACAAAAGTGTGGGTCCCACTTAGAATGACTCCACTAACTATTGATATGAAAATTTATACAACGTTTTCCTCTCCAAGAAGAATTTGATAGACATAGCCATGCGCTCTTCCGTTTCTTCAACAAGATGAAGATGAAGACTTGAGAACATATGTGTGTGTGTGTGTGTGTGTGTGTGTGTGTTCTTCACAATTTGGGATGAACTTAGAACATGAGCCATCCCATGTTCTGCATACAATGAAATATAGCACACTATTCTTTTACATAATTTTAAAAATAGGATAATATCCTTTTTCTTTAAAAATAGAGACATGAATCAAAATCCCCATGATTCTCTAATAAAATATATATATGAATAGGTAAATCCTACTCATTTTTAAGATATAAAAATCATATCTTCATAATGTAATCCAGTGCTAAAAACACTGTATTCTTTACATTGAACATAGCTTAAAACCATGTTCTATTTTTGAATACCACCCATGTGTTCATATTGCATAAGATCATTGAAAATGATAACATACATCATGTTCACTTTGTACAGAAAGATCAGTCCAATGAGCTTTCATATGAGAAAACTCTCTACAAAGAACTTCTCATTCTGGCTAAACTATGCCATAAGGAAGCCCCAAAAATAGGCTTCTTGCTTGCGTCGGGAGCCCCCAAAATAGGCTTCCCGCTCAATGAAATATCATTGTTTCTCAACAGAATGTGGACCCTATATAGAGTGTGTTGGAGATAGTGCCCTCATAGTCAATTATTGGATCGCAGGTACGTGATTGCAATGATTGCGGAGGACCTATCCTGGTAGGACAGTCTTACTCGAGATGATAGTATGCTATCTGGTTTGCCTTTATCAGTCGTGTACATGTTCAGGTGACTGATTGCATGTTACACTTTGATAGAGCCCTTAGGATCTTGCTTTACTACCAACAGTATGATGGCGATCATATACGTGAGAGTTGGGTAGTTTATATGCATATCCTTAATTGTGGTCCCTAGTCGTGGGAGTTTCGAGACAGGGCATCGATACTCCGGAGTAGACTAGTGTGTACAGTCGAGACCCCGACGAGGGGCGGTGGCCGGTCTCACAAGCCACTGGTGTCAGTTGGATCACCTAAGATGTATACAGGTGCTCATTGGGTTATGAGTACACCGGACAGGACTCGCCGGGAATCTGCTAGTTAGTACTATACCTATCGTCGGATAGCAGTTCCCTGGTGACATGTGTACAGGTTAGTTCATCGACCTGAGGTCGTCATTTATCTCGTGTGAGTTCCCACTGTGCTTTGATTTCTACCCTACCACGGCTCAAAGGAGTCGTGCAAACAGGTAGCTTTTGGGTACAGTCCCGAGCCATATGGAGGCACGTGAGCGGATCGGCAGGGGATTCGTCTCTCCCGGTATTGGGAGCGAGGTCGTGCTGTGTCTAGGAGAGCCATTACACAAATCCATGGCCATGGTAGGAGATTTACTGGTAGGTACTCTAGTAGTATCTCAGGGTGTATTGGGCTTCACTCCGACACGACTTATACTGCTATTGGGGGTCTGACGTTACTAGCCCCCTAGGCAGATATGCGATACTCATTGACGAACGGACCGGACTGTATATACATTGTCACTGTTAGGCTCAGTAGGGTTTTCGGAGGAGTTCGCTCATCGGTCTCCCTTGAGTTCGCTCCTCGGCCACCCTTGAGGTCAGTCCATGGGCAGCCGTTACGCATAGCTAGTGCCGCTGACGGTTTGTGGTTAAACCCACTGCCAGGGTACTGACGAGTCATTAGAGTCCCCCACAGACAGTTTCCCAAGTTCGGGCGAAACGTTGTAGAGGCCGTATGGTTTTATGGCAGGGTTCGGAAAATGCACGTGCGTTTACGCACGTGTCGATTTTCGGACAGATGATACTGGTCGGCTTTGGTTTAAGCCGGATCCGAGTATTATATTGAGTAGGTATAATATCTTTGTCTCAGTTGCATTTATATTCGGTCGTAATATAAATGCGGGTATATTTATACAGTTTCGGGGTTATCCTGAAAGTCGTTTCAGGATCACTTTTGGAAGTTGCCAGTTTCCAGTTTTCTATCAGCCGTCTTTTAACATTTGGTTAAAGACGGGTTTATCTTTTCTTGAGATGAGTGTGGATTCTTCTAGAAGATTCTAGATGAGGTGACTAGGATTATTGGTGTTGAGTTTTCATTGGTTGCATTTAAGGGTTCATTAATGCATGATGACTAGGTTTGTGAGTCATGCTTTAACCTTAATGCTTTTTGTTTTGATTAAGATCTTTTCATACATGATAAGCTTCATGATGTGGTCACCCCCTTCTCCTACCATCACCTCCCTCCTCTATAATTGTGGCCGGCCCCTCTCTCCTCCCACTATTCACTCATTTGTGAAATTATGGTTGCTAAAAAGAAAAGAGTATAGTTTAAAGTGTATGGAAATTTCATAGTTCATTCATTGTTCCATTTCATTTCCATCGGCAACTTCATTTACCGATCGTCCACGGACTTGGACGAAGTGAGACAAAGTCATCTACTCATTCTCTACATCATTCTTGGTCGTCTCTTTTAGCAAACTTGACGATCGAGTTGCCTCGAGTCAGAGGCGGGAGCCCGTTTAAAGAATCGGTGATGTGGTGCCACCTCGACGAGGAGATCGGAGATCGACGAGATCGGAGCAGCCGCAACAGAGCGTGGGATGATGGTTGAAGAACGAAGGACTCGGATCGTTCGGTACAATCTTCCTACACTCTTTACAGTTTGTTAGTTTAGCAATAATGGCAGATCCGGGTTAAAGTATACGATAGCGCCAGTTTAAAAGTTTTTGTTCCGCATTTGGCGTCTGTAGATGGCCGGGGCGCTAGCGTAGACTTACAGAGTGGTCTATATTCAATACAAAATAAAGTGATATGGCCCCCACATAGGGCAGTGCCCATCTATATGTGTCAAACTTGACACTAAAATGCCCCCAAGTATAGAATTAAACTCTTAAATTAGTGTTTTCATACAATTTTATATCTTTCACAATATTGATGTAATTCACATTCAAGTTGTACATAAACATGAATGAAATACAATGATATTCCTTTGTTCTTTCATATTATTATTTGTCTGCAAGTATTTTATATGTGTAAATGTCTCTGTGATGTAATTTGACTAACCTAACAAGATAACCCATCTAGGTAATTCTTTAAACACTAGAATTTAATTAACCATAGGTGCCTACGCCTATGGAAAGTCTCGAACCTAGGATTTTCTGGTCAAATTCTAGAATTTAAACTTGTTTTGTTTAAATTCTACCTAATTTAGACGTTCAATCATAAAAGTCCTAAAGAGGGTAAACACTTAGTTTTGAGCAGGGCTTGAATATTCCATAATGTTAATGCGAACTTTTATCCTCCATAGTTGAGGATTTTGTAGAATGGCTTCTAAATAGTGTTGAAAAAAGAATATTCATATTCGGTGGCAAAACGAATAGAAATACAATATTCCATATTCCGGGACGGAGCCGTATCACACGAGAGTCTCACGTTGAGACGTGAAAACACTCGATCCCATTCCGACTTTGATAACTTTTCTCTCAAGATCTCTTGCAGGAAAAAGATAATGTCCAACTTAAAGTTGTCAATTATATCCTCTCGATCAAATATACGGTCAAACTAAATATTCGCCGCACAAACCGAGTATTCGTCCGAATAACGCAATTATTCGGCCGAATTGGTCCATTAAACCCAAGACCAAAAAAACCCACACCTAAAAATCAAGAGTGGGATTTACATCATAATTATAAAAAAAGTGGGACCTACTTACTATTCACAACAATCTCTCCTTATATATCCTTACTAGCGTGGACGCCTTACCATTAAGCCACAGATATATTAGTTTTCTATATCTTTATATTTTATTGAACTTTTTATATAATATTTATATGAAAATATTGATGACCGTATAATCCGAATATTCATCGAATAAACCGGATATGCTTTATCTGTCGGCTAACCGAACAAACCCCGAATCCGTTCTTTATAACATTGTAACTGAATGTGTTGTTGGACCCTGTTGGAGTTAAAATTTTAAATCTCAAATATAAAAAATATTTATATAAGTAATTTTACAAAATACACTCCAGTGATCAAGTTTTGATCCAAACATGATCAAGTGCAAGCCAAAGACTTGTGCATCACTGGTGGAACCCCCTGCCTAGAAAGGTTCCCTTTAATACAACTCAAAATAGAGATTTCTCAACTCAAAAATGAGTTGATTTATGGCATCTCCTATCGGGAGGCCCCCTCTCGATCTCGGTAGGCCTCTAATTGAGGTGTCTCGACACTAATAAGGTCGGAACCTCCTCTTTTAGAATAGATTTAACCTATTCTTCAGAAAATAGTGGGGGGATTTCCATCCCCTATTTTTCCTGATATCGAGAGAGTAGTTACCACTACTCACAAAGGGGTATAATACCCCTTATGAGCACCGGATCAAGGATCAAATCTTTTTCCCTCTAAAATCTTTAGAACTTTAGCTAAAGTTCTGTGAAGGAAAAGAAGAAAAGAAGAAGGTGAGGAAATATGAATGGGATAACCCCATTCCTTCACCATTCTTTCTCTTTATCCCTATCTCCATCGCCTTTTTGATAAAAAAACGAGGATGAAAACTTGTTCAAATTTCCAGCTCTTAAATAAAAGACCTTGAAAGCTACGGCCATGGCTCTTCAAAGAGAAGAAGAAGCTCAAAATACAAAGGTGTTCTTGACTAATACGAACTGAACTAGGAACATGGGCCAACCCATGTTCTAAATATTTTGGAATAGACCACCTTATTCCCTGCATAGTTAACAGAAATAGATAAACTATTTCTTAAATGACATGAATCAAAACCCCCATGTCCTTCTATAAAAAAATATATATGAATAGGTAAATCCTATTCTTCTCTGAGACACGAAAATATTTCCTCAAAATATATGTGGAATAGGAAAATCATATTCTCAAGACACAAGAAACCATGTCTTTTGACATATGAATAGGAAAACCCTATTCATCTCTGACATGTCCATAACTGACACGTGTGAATGGAATACTTTATTCATACCCTAAGACATGAAAACCATATCTCAGGGAACTTTATAAATAGGCAAAACCCTATTCATTTTTAAACATGAACATGCCTGCTCATGATATGTCTATGAAAGACATTTGAATGGAATACTCCATACATATCTTGAGACATGAAGAATTATGTCCTCAAGACCATCATGAATAGGAAAACCCTATTCTTAACTCACTTGTGAATAGGAATATCCTATTTACCTTACAAACATGCAAAACATGTCTGTTCAGTCAACACAATGCCAAAAACATTGTATTCATTACTTAAACATGATAAAAAAAGTCATGTTTTTCACCCTTGAACACATCCATGTGTTCATGTTGCACAAACTATTAAAATGA
Source organism: Agapanthus africanus (assembly GCA_030015575.1). Taxonomy (NCBI): domain Eukaryota; kingdom Viridiplantae; phylum Streptophyta; class Magnoliopsida; order Asparagales; family Amaryllidaceae; genus Agapanthus; species Agapanthus africanus. The sequence continues at coordinate 447,440,997 of JASDDO010000031.1, read as the reverse complement.
CACCATGCATTCTCAATATGTGCAAGAAACTCAAATAAATGAGTTTCATTTAAGAAAACTCCATATTAGAGTTTTCTTATATGGCTTGAAGTAGCCATCGGGAGGCCCATTTTAGGCCTCCCGACTACTTTGGGACCCTCTCCTGTTCCCTCGGGAGGCCCCCTGCCTCCTTAATGGAAACTTTTCAGTTTCCCTAATATATTTGGATCCCATCCAGGGGTTCTATCCACACTTCAAATGAAGTGTTCCCAACTTCAAATGAAGTAGTGTGGATCCCAACTTGGGTGTCCTACTGGCATTTCAAATGAAATGCCATCTTTACTTCAAAAAAATGTTACTAACACTTTAAAAGAAGTAACATCTTTAAACTTCAAACGACGTTGTGTGGACCCCACCCAGGATGGCCCACTCATAGTGATGTGGTCCCCATATTAAGGCGGTGCCAATCAATTTCTACCAAATTGACTTTAAAATACCCCAAGTATTGTAATGAAGATCTCAAAGGAGAATCCTATGTAATTTTACATTCGTTTATAAGGATATATATAACTTACATTCAAGTTGTATATAAACACAAACAAAATGAATAAAATATACATTCTTTTGTTTAACTTGTGCTTTAATTTATTTTACTCCTATATACGTGATTTTTCCTTTAAAATGATGCAATTTGAAATGACCTAGTACGGTATCCCGTCCAGGTGCATTATGAGACAATAGAGTGTAATTAACAGCATACGCTTGCGGTGTCGGAAGTATCGAACTCAGGAACTTCTGATCAACTCTTAAAACACTAAATAATTTTGTTATGTTAAAACTCACATTTGTTGCAACGTTCAAGCGTTGGAGCTTCCTAAAGAGGGTAAACAGAACCCCATCTTCCATTCATCACGTCTTACACTCCTTCAGGTATCGGTTTTCAACTTTCAAGGTAGTTGATAAATCTCTTTCGCTCTTGTCTTTCCGCGGTTGATGGTGCCTTCCAAAATATCGACTTTCATTTACAATTTCTCTATTGGATGACTACCGACATGTTCCTGTTTTTGGCTAACTCATGTACTCATGGAAGTTTATCGAGTAAACTTTGCTTCCCACACCAAGAGTCTTACTAGAAGTTAATTTATTTCCCATTGCCGATAGTAAACATATCGTCGTTAAAGAAATGCTTCCCTTATAGACGACCTCTAAAATTCAAATGTCGACCATATGTTTTCATAACTCCGAACTGATTAGCATATGCCTGTTGGGGTCAAAATTTACATCCCGGTTGACCAAGTCAAAAATCAAAGTTAACCCCAAGCCAAGTGGGCCCAAGCCCAGGTCAAGTGGGTCCATGCCCGAGTCGAGCCCGAACATGAAGCCGCCGGGTTCTCCCATGCCAAAATAAAATTTTTTTAATAAATAATTTTGGTGCATTTTTTATGAATAAATGTAAGAAAAATGGGCACAAAGCCAAATTTTTGTAAAACCCATGGTCATATGCAAAAGAAATGAGCACATGAGGCATGGGATGGGCAAAATGCCATTTTGTAAAGCCCAGGGGCTATATGTAAAGTGTGTAGCCTATAAAGGCAAAGATGATGAAAATATCTTAAAATTTTTTTTCTTTCTCTAAAATTTCCAGGGTTTGTGCCTCCTTCTCCTTCCTCAAGGTTTTAAACCTTCTTTCTTTTTTTGAATTTAAAAAAGAGTTCAATCCCTCTTTTTCCAAAATGAAACTGTTTTTCACCATAAAACCCTTAAAAAGAAACTCAGATCTTTCATCAAATCCCCAAAAGGGGAGATTTTTGAGTTTCACCCCTCTTTTCTTCAAGATCTAGCCAACGGAGAAGAAGAAGAAAGATACCCATCTCCGAAAGTCCCATTCCGGGAGGATCTGAGGCTAAAAAAAAGATCCAAAGATTTCTAGGAGTTTAACTCCATTCAAGATCTGTTGGAGTTTAACTCCATAAATCAAATCCCTTGGGAGTTCAACTCCTAACCCAGGGGCTAAGCCCCTTTTCCGCTGGTGTTTCCAGCGGTTGCGTATCGCGCACGTGACCCGCGAGCGCCCAGCGGTCGCGTGTAGAGAACGTGACCCGCGGACGCTAAGCACCCACGTGCGCCTCACACGACTTGCGGGCGCTCAGCTCCCAGCGGTCGCGTGCAGCTCACGTGACCCGTTGGCGTCCAGCGGTCGTGTGCTGCGCACGTGACCTGCTGGCGCCCAGCGGTCGCGTGCTTCGCACGTGACCCATGGTCACCCAGCGTCTACATGCCGCACACGTGACCCGCGGGCGCCCAGCGCCCACGCGCTGCGCACGTGACCCGTGGGCACCCAGAAACATGTCCAGAAACACTTCTAGAAACAAGTCCCTCGTTAAGAAAATTTTTCTAACGGGGCGCTGCCCCGCAACCTGTAAGGGGGCTGCTAGCCCTCTTGACCCCCAGCCGGCTATCCGGGTAGCGGGACCCCCATAAACTCTGCGAGGTCCTCGATATATCCAAAATCCCCTTTCAAAACACAGCACACTGCACATTGAGTTCGCATGACAAGTTGACCCGTCAATCGGAGGTTCCCTCACTTCAAAGGCGAGGGGTAATTAATGGCAGCTTAGTCCGCGGCTGCCGGAGATTCAGATCCCCACAATCAATAAACCACATCCTACCCTAGACAAGGGGAATCTGTAATGCGCCTGATAAGCGCGCGCATATTCCCATCTCAATGAGGTGATGAAAAACACCCTACAGATTCTGGCACGCCCGGTGGGAACTTTCTCTTCTCCCATATCTCGGGTCAAGTGTTCATGCGAACTCATTTAACATATATACCGATGTTTGTACTGAAATAATGTTTTTTCCGTGCAGCAATCAACTTTCAACGACGATGTCCCCTAAGATGAATTCAGCTTCCGACGTGACCCCGATCTTGTACGTGGTCAAGATCAACGCCCGCATGGTTCTCCCTGCCAGTCTCAACCGACAATAGGAGGAGCCACCCCGTCAATTTGGTTCCGTCGACATCTACCCTGCTGGAAGTGCTCATTTGGCGGAGGTCCTGACAAACCAAGTGGCCAAACCAGCCTCGAGGGCAAGAGGCCGAACGTCGTGGTCGCCAGAGCATCTCGCCCTAAATGCGAATCCGTATTCGAACGGCTCTCCACTGTTCCAACTGGAGGCAAGGCCGTCAACACCAATGGAGCCATAAAGCAGCTCCAGCAAGCTCAGATGGTGCCCTTGACGATCGAGCGAGCATGCATTTTCTCTGGACTCTCTGTCAGTCGGTCTACGACGCCGTCCCGAAGGGCCGAAGTCTGCCAAGTGCTTAAAACAGAAAGTTAGGCAGAAGCGACTCAGGTATCGAGCCAACAAGAGGGCCAGGACTTCGGCCATGTGGAATCTTGTAAGGTTCCAAGAGCATGGTTACTCCGCGACGACGGCTGAGTCGGCCGTAAAAGTTAGCAATTCCTTCGAACCTCTAAAGTGGGTTCAGAAAAATGCCATGACTGCCAAAATCAAGAAGACAACGGTCCGAACAATGCCACAAAGGGATGTATCCCAGCCCCAAAAGAGAAAGCATGACACCATCTCTTCAAGAGTCTATCAGGAGCTCTGCGCTGCGCGAAAACAGCGGGGAAAATCCAGAAAAGAAGCGCCAACACCACTCATGAATCCGGTCAGGCCAGCCATCTTCAAGCGATTGCCCGCTACCAAAACAGAAGGGCCAAGACGGTGGTCCACAAAATTAGCTACAAATAATGAAATGATGGCCGGATATGTTATCCATACGGTCTATATGGCGGGCGCACGTCCCAGCGACAACTTGCGCAGCAAAAGCAAGGATGGGGCCACCACATCCCAAACCCAATCTGGCTTGAATGTGGTTGCTGCTTTCCAAGATCAGCCGCCTCCACTGGATGAGGAAAACCCTCTCGATGAGGCTAATAGGCAGAAAGACCCCTCAATCCATGTAGAGTCAAGCTCAGACAGCGAGGAAGAACCGACTTTCCGCCCCAGGACCGCAGAGCAACATCTGCTTCAAGAGCTCCGAAAATAGCTCAGGAGCAAAGATAAAGAGATGGCCAGGCTTTACTCCAAAATCGACGACTTGACGAATGTCGTGATGCAGCTCACGGCTCAAATTGCTCGGGCGCCTCCCAATCAAGCACAAGTCTCTACTCATGAGCCAGGTAATGACAACCCGAAGCAACAGAAGCCTGTCCCCTTCGGTCCAAGATTGGGCGAGTCGCACGAAAGTCGACCACATTCCTCTTCTGGGGATGTGATTGATCGTTCTTTTGCGTGTGCGTTTTGAAATCAAAGAATTAACCGCAATCAATAACGATGTCGCTTGGTAGCTAGCCGGTTGAGTACGGGTCGGTCCACAGGGAGATGGATTCCTTTTCTTTATGTTTTAACGAGTTAAATCCAAAAGATTTTGGGTTTTATTTTAAGATCTAAGAATGAGATAAAAAGCTTGTTAGGGTTAAGATTAGGTTAGTTTGGAAAATCAATTATTCTTACCGCTTTCTCTGCCCTAATTAAAAACTTTCAGGTGTTAAGGTAATAGTTAACAAAGGGAATTAGTACGATCGGGAAGAAACTAGGTTTCTTCCCTTTGGTCCTTGTCCGTCCTTTCTTAACTCTTAGCCCTAACCTCCATGGAAATTATACACAACCGGTCTTTAACTATGGTATCACCGCTACCTCATGGGATATGGTGCCGTAGTGAGCGGTATGTGTATGTATGCATAGATTCTACTTTAAAATGTTGAACGGGCAAAGACAGGGGTGAGAGATTTTCATCTCTCAAACTTTCCCCAAACATAACCCTAACAAGTGAGGAACTACTCACTCATTAGGGAATTGATAAACGAGTTTATTTTTATGGTTTTAATTTAATAACTATGGCAGATAAAAAATTTATAACTACGGCAGATAAAAAATTTATAACTAAGTCAGAAAAGAAATTCAAGATAAAAAAACTTACTCTTTATTGATGCACTCTTTGACGATTACAAGGAATTTGAAAATCTAAGATCTAGAAATTAAAAGAGGCATCTCAAAAGAGAGGCACCCAAAAGAGGCACGCTCCAAAAAGAGCTGTAGGGTTCCTATTTATAGATAATAGAAACCCTAGGGTTTACATCTGATCCATATCTAGAATTACAAAAATACCCTAAGAAAACCGGGTCAATGCACCGACTCCACCGACACGCACCGACACGCGCCGACACGTGCACAGCACGGCCGCGGATCCATGGCCATATGCCTTGTTTGGCCGTGGATCCACGGCCATGTGATAGGCTTGCTGGCTCATTTTTCTAGGGCTTCTTTCTGTTGCTTTTTCTTTCTATTTTCTTCACTTGGTTTCTCAGAATGTCTTCTAGTTTCTTCCAGATTTCCACAGTGCAGAAATGTTGTGGACTTTTACAGTTTGCTTCGTGTTGAAGTCTTGAATCATGTGCTGCCTTCGTGCTTTGTGAAATCGAACTGTTTGCTGATCTTCATTTGTTCCTCAAACTGTAGGCGGCATGATAAAGATTCTTCTATTTGTTGGTCGTAGTCTCACTTTTGTAGCGTCTTTTCACCATTTTCACTGTATTGTTCCGAGAACCTGTAACCTGCAACTATTTAGCAGACATGGATAAAAAGCACCTATTTATTTGCAATATGATTAAGAATGGGGAATATAATAATGCAAAATTATGGTATGAACAAATACCCCCAAACTTATCTTTTGCTCGTCCCGAGCAAAACTAGTTTATTCTCAAAAAAGCCTAACCTCACTTTCGTAGGGAAACGCGATTGCACTGAGCTCGTGCAACAAGCCGTTAAAGCTCTAGGTGTCCCTAGTAGGAGGAGTGTTGTCTCCTGAGGGTTTTCAGCGGATACTACCCACAAAATCCTATCAATTTGGCCTATTGACTTTTATTCTTTAATTTGGTGTTCTAGCAAGAAATTCTATTATCTTCAACTCAGAAATTATCAACCCATATTTTTCACGCTTCCTTATCATTTAACTTAAGATTGTATATGTTCTGTAAATTTACTTATCTTTTAGCATCTTTTGAGTTTTCCTTCTAAGGTTCATTTCAACTTAGGAATTTTTATCATCTCTACTAAACATATAAGTCCTATTTTTCATTCCTATCTCTCATTCAAACCCCAATCATATACTCCTACGTGTGTGTATGTATCCCCCATACACTTGGAAATTCAATTCAAGCTCTTATACTCTTATTCATCGTCCAAAGTACTTTTAGTTTGTGAATTTTAGATGAAATTGCTCACACATCCTTCATGTGACCGTTAATACTTCTTGAGGTACTAATAACCGATTACAAAATGTGTTTGCGGATTAAGACGTAATTCCTCGTCTTGTAATACCTAAAGCTTTAGCAGTGACTCCCAAACCAGTTGGTCTAAGGCACTAGGTGATAAAGCACCCTCGCTACAGATTTTTTATTTTACGCAGCCTTAAGTAATTACAAAACCAGTGTTCATTTTTTTTATATCTCTTAATTCACACTTATAATTTTATTTTTCTTCATACTAAGGATTTTAGACAAGAGCATTTCAAGGTATCCTCTACTATTCCAAGTTTCAAAGTTCGTGTTTGTGCAAGCTGTAGGGTATATATTTCCAGAGTTTAGACTTAAGCTAGGAATTATTTTTCAGACTTACACTTCAATAAATATTTCAATACTCTTCCCTTATTTTGACTTAGCCCAAGAAGTGAACTCAAAATTTGCCTATTTCTAAGTAAACTACAAAGACATATATTTTCTACCGTTAAATTCTAAAAAAGGTTATTTTTGGGTTTTTTTAATTTACTAAGTTTTGGATCTAGTTTTTCCTAGCTAGTTAACCGTCTTGTTGAACTTAAGTCAAATATGGCCAAAATTGAACTTTTCAATTTTTATTATTTTTTAAATTTTTTTCAATTTTTATGGGTTTTAAAATAAGTATGCAAATGCAAAAATATACATATGAATGCGAAGGAAGAAATCTTACCGAGCACACCCCCAAACTTAAACTTGACAGTGTCCTCACTGTCAGGCTACACCTAGAGGGTCAAAATTGTCAGCACTCCTCGTTTTTTTTATATTATTATTAACAGAAAATGAAAACAAAATATATATACAAAAAGGTTCCCCCAAACTTAAGTGAAACAGTGTTTCCACTGTTTAAACGTTAAAGTTTAGAGTTAGGGGGGAGAAAAACACAGTATCAAGCTATACAAGGCCTTACACAGGCCAAAAGTTAGCACCAATCATTCAAAAAATTTATTGTTATAGTGGTGTGGTTGGTGGAAGAATGGAGTTTAGAGAAAAGAAATGAGAAACACACGAGACCATGTGGAGATAGAAGCAATATACGGTCTCGGTGGAGGAGAAGAATGGCGGAAGGGAAAAAGAAATGATGGTGGTTCGACTTCTTTAGGTGGAGGTTGATTAATCACAAAATCCGTGTCATTTTGGAATGCAAGTTCGTCAGCAAACAGTTCTTCAAAACTCTCATCGATATAATTGAACATTTTACTGTCGGTAAGTTTTGTGCCAGAATTTATCATACTTGATTTGTCAAAAATTATGGAGGTTGGAGACTCAAAAAACTCATCTACCTCATTTTCAAAAGTATTCAAATCAAGTTGGCTTTCTGGAATGATCAAACTTGAATTATCGGATTGTGATTCATCAACACTCACTGAAATTATAGAAAGAATAGAAGAGGAACCAGACAAAGTGGGAGAAAGAAGTGGAATACGAATTTGAGGGTGGAGATGGAGTGTATAAATTGGCACAATTTGTAATGACCGATGTGTAAAAAGCGATTGTGCTAATCTATCAACCCACTGAGAAATGAGGTCAAATCCCTCAAGATTCGTGAGCAAACATGGGTACGTCGAACTAGGTAAACCAGACATTGGAAATGAAAGCGATATGATCTCTTGCGTGGTCGGAACGATGGAAAGGATGAAGGGGGTGATTTAGAAAGTATAACAGTTAAAGGTTCAGGAGGATGAATTGGAAAATCCGACTCATCAAACAAAACTGGTTCATCCTCAATACTATCCTCAATACTCTCCTCAATACTATCCTCATGATTCTCCTCAAAAGTTATCCCATCCATGCAATTATCATCAAAATCAAGACGCATATGAAGTTCGGGAGAAACATTTAATGACTCGGGATGATGAATTGGAGAGAAAAATTCAGTCAAATCTGCGGGTTCATCGTCCAAATTATTCCCTGCGTCAATATACCCAATCAAGTGAAAATCAATTTTTTCGGACACCTCATCAAAAGCATGGATATTAATCAATTCAGGTTTTAGAATGAAGGTGTAGAGGTCGAAAGTATTGGTGATGGTTTCACTCGAAAGGGACCCTTCACAATCTGGCAAATCAAGCACTACAAAGTCGCACAACTCATTAAACATTTTATTTTCAACTGGTGAATCATTTGGGACACTTGATAGACATTCAAAACCGGAGTTGTGTGATTCAATTGGGGATGGGTAGGTTTGATTTGGAAGGGTGCACAACTCACTCTCTTCACTCAAATTCTCAATCTGTCCAACCGCCTCATCATACATTGGAAAATTTGGAGCTAGTTGGAAACTAGCTACCGGGTCACTAGGTTGTAATAGGGTGGCAATGGACGCATCCAAATCCTTCATCTATTGGTTTGTCGCTACAATATAAGCTTCCAACGACTGTTCCAGACTAGACATGGGTTGTGAAGGGGTTTTAGTAAAAAATTCAAACTTGTTTGGATTCTAGAAACTCCCAAATGGCTGTGTAGAAGCAATGTCTAGGGAATGTGCGAAAGTCGGGTAGGACTAGTAGGAATTGAATGGTTGGACAGGAGTAAGATCAACATTTGGATAAAAAGGTGAATGGACTTGTTGATCCCAAGAACTGGAAGTGTTGGAAGGAGTGAAAGATCGGTTACGAGATTGTTCAATATATTCAGCAATAGACATGGGTTTCGGAGTTACAACAGGACCCAAAAAAGGAGTATCAACGTAAGAAGGTGGTGAAGGTTGAAAAGGTTGATACAAAGTGGATTGCGGAGTCCAATTGTTTCTCCTAAACGCTTCAATTTGATCTTTCAAAGAAATTTTGGGCATGCAGGGGTCGTCCGTAATTCGACCAAAACGATGAGCATAGGAATTAATGTCTGGTTGAGGGTACCAAAGTTCGGCAAGAGTTTTGCGAGGTAGGGTACCCATGATGTAAGAAAGGAGAAGAAAAAGAATGTGATGATTTTTTTATTTTTTTTAAATTTTTTTTAAAGAAATTGTTTGTTTTGGGGTTTTTGAAATTTTTGAAAGTGTTTTTTTAGAAAGAGTTTTTTTTGCACAATTTGTACGGACTACTACACACTTTCAAACAGTCACAATATAAGCATGCATAATCAAGCATAGAGCTAGGGTCTCCTAAGTTAACTAGACTGCTCCTAACTGTTCCAAAGGGCAAGTTGTGAGATCCTCAAATCGCCTCTTCACCGCCAATTGTGGCCAGGTAATCACAAGTAAAGAAAGGAGAGATCCGTTCACGAATCACCGTGAGACGGGCCTTTTAAAATTACCTTTCCTACTTGTCTAGCCTAGGCACCACAAAGTTCGGTTTAGATAAACGACCGATACCTACAACTTTTCCTTTGTCCTATTGAGCGCGACAGTCCTTATTGGCTGAGTCTAATATTATTTTAATTAACTCGAAGGTTGATGCAAAATGTTTTTTGTGATTTTTAGGGTCCTAGGAAGGGTAATGAAATCCCCACCCAATCTTGATTGGTGTTATAGCCCCTTAAAAGTCCGTTTTAAATATGCAAAGCAATAAGCACACAAAAATCTAAAACACTTTCAATTTTTTTTATTTTGCAGCGCAAAGAATCCTGCACAAAAACAATTAATTGGAGATGGAGAAAAAATTTTGCGCAAAAAACCCTGCAGGAAAATTTTTCAGAGGATTTCAGAGAGCAGAAGAGAGGAAAATAATGCTTACAGAGAAGATTCCTCTTGCTGATGTCACCAACACACGGCGGTTGCGCGGTCAAAAACAACAAAGTGCGGCGGATCCGCGGTTGAGTAGTCGGTTCAAATCTCTAAAATCTTTCTGTTTCTCTGTTGTGGTTATCCTCTGTTTGTTCAGATCTGCTGTTTGCTGTTTTGCTCACTGGATCTTTCCAGATCTGAATCTATTCGTCTCTCCGATCCTGCACAATTCACACAATACCTCTCAGAAAGAACAAAATGATTTTTTTTATTTAATTTTTTTTTAAATTTTTTTTTCAATTTTTATAAATTTTAAAATTTTTATTTTTTTAATTATTTGTTAACTCGAAATTACACAAAGAAAGAGACTACCGTCTCCCCGGCAACGGCGCCATTTGATTGATCGTTTTTTTGCGTGTGCGTTTTGAAATCAAAGAATTAACCGCAATTAATAACGGTGTCGCTTTGTAGCTAGCCGGTTGAGTACGGGTCGGTCCACAGGGAGATGGATTCCTTTTCTGTATGTTTAAACGAGTTAAATCCAAAAGATTTTGGGTTTTATTTTAAGATCTATGAATGAGATAAAAAGCTTGTTAGGGTTAAGATTAGGTTAGTTTGGAAAATCAATTATTCTCACCGCTTTCTTTGCCCTAATTAAAAACTTTCAGGTGTTAAGGTAATAGTTAACAAAGGGAATTAGTACGATCGGGAAGAAACTAGGTTTCTTCCCTTTGGTCCTTGTCCGTCCTTTCTTAACTCTTAGCCCTAACCTCCATGGAAATCATACACTACCGGTCTTTAACTATGGTATCACCGATACCTCGTGGGATAGGGTGCCGTAGTGAGCGGTGTGTGTATGTATGCATAGAGTCTACTTTAAAATGTTGAACGGGCAAAGAAAGAGGTGAGAGATTTTCATCTCTCAAACCTTCCCCAAACCTAACCCTAACAAGTGAGGAACTACTCACTCATTAGGGAATTGATAAATGAGTTCATTTTTTTATGGTTTTAATTTAATAATTATGACAGATAAAAAATTTATAACTACGGCAGATAAAAAATTTATAACTACGACAGAAAAGAAATTCAAGATAAAAAAACTTACTCTTTATTGATGCATTCTTTGACGATTACAAGGAATTTGTAAATCTAAGATCTAGAAATTAAAAGAGGCATATCAAAAGAGAGGCACCCAAAAGAGGCACGCTCCAAAAAGACCTGTAGGGTTCCTCTTTATAGATAATAGAAACCTAGGGTTTATATCTGATCCATATCTAGAATTATAAAAATACCCTAAGAAAATCGGGTTAATGCACCGACTCCACCGACACGCACCGACACGCGCCGACACGTGCACAGCACGGCCGCGGATCCGCGGCCATATGCCTTGTTTGGCCGCGGATCCGCGGCCATGTGATGGGCTTGCTGGCTCATTTTTCTAGGGCTTCTTTCTGTTGCTTTTTCTTTCTATTTTCTTCACTTGGTTTCTCAGAATGTCTTCTAGTTTCGTCCAGATTTCCACAGTGCAGAAATGTTGTGGACTTTTACCGTTTGCTTCGTGTTGAAGTCTTGAATCATATGCTGCCTTCGGGCTTTGTGAAATCGAACTATTTGCCGATCTTCGTTTGTTCCTCAAACTGTAGGCGACATGATAAAGATTCTTCTATTTGCTGGTCGTAGTCTCACTTTTGTAGCGTCTTTTCACCATTTTCACTGTATTGTTCCGAGAACCTGTAACCTGCAACTATTTAGCAGACATGGATCAAAAGAACCTATTTATTTGCAATATGATTAAGAATGGGGAATATAATAATGCAAAATTATAATATGAACAGGACGACTTAGCCCCAGATAGCACTATCCCTCTAACACAAGATCGGATAATGGATTTTGTCACCAGCAAGGTTAAAACATTGGTGGCCAAAGCCGAAGCTCAAAAAGAAATTGGCAGCAGTAGGCGGCCATATCCCGCACAGTACGATCTGATTGAGTTCCCCAGCGGCTACGTCATTCTTAAGTTCGGAAGATTTGACAGGACGGGAAATGCAAATCAACACGTCGCCCACTTTAAAGCATCGTGCGGAAATACAGGTGGCAATGATGCGCTCCTTCTTCGTCAATTTGTCAATAGCCTGACTGGTGTTGCTTTCGACTGGTACACGAGTATACCAGACGGGTCCGTCATTACCTTTTCCCATATGGAGTGTCTGTTTCGGCAAAGGTTCATGAGTGTCAGTGATAAAATCTCCATTGCTGACCTTGTGAGGACCAAGCAGGGGAAGAATGAAAGAAACGCCGACTTTATTGCCCGATGGCGTAATCTCACGGTCAAGTGCGAACCACCACTGGAGCAGGACCAGTCCGTCAGCCTTCTCATTAGGAACCTCAGCAATTGGATGGTCCCATTCATGTGTACAGCAGGCCTCAAGACGTTTCAGGAGCTAACCAAGAAAGTCCAAATGCTGGAACGCTCGAAGCAAGAGTCTACCCTAGACTCTCCGAGAGACAAGACTTGGAAAAGTAAGAGGGACGACAACCGTAGAAGCGGGAATTCCAGCAGTACCAACGCCTTCAATGCGTCCGATAATGAAGACAAGCAAAATGCAGGCGATTCCAAAACCAACCGATCTCGAAAGACATTGCTGGGAGGAGAAGGGCCTTCCCTAGAGGAAAAAAAGAACAAGGTTTACTCTTTCAGAAGGGACAAGGTCCGCAAGATATTCAAAGATGCCTTGAACAATGGTCTACAATTGCCGGAGTTGAAGAGACCGCATGAAGCAAAAATGACTGACAATCCCCTGTATTGCCCGTACCACACAGTAGTAAGCCACGCGATTGAGGATTGCTATATTTTCAAAGACTGGGTCGAGAAGCAGTACAAGATTGGAGAGATCGAGCTGTCCAAGAGTGTGTTGGTAAACAACCAAGCTGAAACCACCAACTTCATACAGACACAAGCTGAAGTCTTCTGGGAGCAGACAGCTGAACCCGCTGCTCTGAGAAATGAAACTGACTCACTGTAGCCTCCGTGGAGTACGCACATATCTAATAAGACGAAAAAGATGATAAAGCTACTTCGGAAAGAGTCCATAACAGAATGGGAATGGCAGAAGAAGCCCACCATTCTAGCTGCCAATTCGGCTCAATCAGGCTCAAAATCCAAAAAGCTCAAGAAGAAGAAAAGTACAGCTCGACGCGAAAAAGTGTCTGAAGGGAGATTGACCATTCAAAAATATATCGATTCTCTCGAAGACTATGAACAAAAGGAAAAAACTCTAATTCAATTGAAAGAGTTCTTCCCTATAGAAGCGGATAAGATTCTGGAAGAGCTAGAAGAAGATTCCAATGAAGAGATACCTATAGTGACCTACTACGCCATCCATCTGGGAAGAGACTCTGAGGAGGAGCTTTGTTTTTCTGAAGAGGACGAGGAGCTCGCCACAAAGGCCAACCAAATTCAGCTCAGAAGTGGCAGGGCTCTACCGCTGAATCAGGGAAACGCCCCAAAAGGGAATGAAAAACAAGTCGCTAATGAAGAAGATGGCGGAGTGCCGGCTCATGAAAATTTGAGTCCTTCCTCGGTGGACTATAATGTCTTGGCTCATCTCCGAAAGCTTATGTCTTTCCTGGGCATCTACGATGCCTTGGTTCTATCTAAAGAGCTTAGAGATGTTCTCATTCACGCTTTACAAAACCCCGAGCGGTACCAGGATCGCTTTGCGGAAATTAATATGAAAGAAGCCCAGTACACCCTGCATAGCGCCGCGATCACGTTTAAGGACGAAGACCTGCTACTGGGAATAGCTGAGCATAATCGGCCGCTTTACGTGACAGAGTACAACGACGGAGATCGGATTAATCGCATATTGATTGATCCGGGATCCTCAGTGAACATCATGAACTTGCGGACTCTGAAGAGTTTGTCAAAGGACGTCTGACACCTGTCAAGGGAAAGGATTATCATTCAAGGCTTCAATCAAAACTGCCAGCAAGTTCTGGGGTCTATAGCTCTGCCAATCAAATTTGGGGATCTGCAAACTGAAGCTAAGATATACGTGATCGACGCTGACATGTCTTATAAAATTCTCTTGGGATGGCCGTGGCTCCATGATTACGGCATCGTTCCGTCAACTCTCCATCAGTGCATGAAATATACCAAAAACGGAGAAGAAAGACGCATTGATGGAGACATCCAGCCGTTCAGTGTGCATGAGGTCCGATATGAAGATTCTCAATACTTTGTGAACCCCCAAAATGCTAAGCCATAACGGACCAAGGACAGAACGGCCCCGAAATTCAAAAGAAAATCTGAGCCGGATGTCACTTTCAAAAGTAAAACCCCCATGTGCGTCCGTGTTTCGATAGCGACACTGATGAATCTGACACTGGAAGTCTGTCCTTCCGTAAAACTCGCCCTCATTTCGGTAGCGATATGGACGAATCTGATACTGAAGGCCCATCCGACAGCAAAATCCGCCCTCGTTTAGGCAGCGACACTGAAAAGTCGGAGGAAGAGAACCTTCCTTGCAGCAGCTATACAGATTGGGCCCCCACGCAACAAGCAAAGCTGCGAGAGACCTTCGAAGTTGCAGAAGGGTCCCTAGCCGTCACAAGGGTGCCGGAGCAGATGTGCAAAGAGCTCGATGTATTGTCGGTCTCCACCGTGGACCAGCTGAAAACTTTCTACGTTCCCGGAAGGAAAAGTGGACAGAATGACATCTTGTTTTATAGGTCAAATCCTGTTGTGCACCCGGACAATTTGTCTGTCGCGTGCCTCCCCTATGAGAGAGGCATAAGAGCCGTCCTCAATCCCAGATACTATGCGCCCGAGATGAAGGAATATTTCAAAAGGTGCGGATGCCGGTTATATCAAACGGAGTCCGAAGCAAAGTTTTATGAAGGGCTATGGCATCCGCCTCATGTCCGAGCACTCATAGATGGACGAATTCCAGATAGACGGGGCATAAGCTTCATTCAACCTGATTCTAAAGCATTCTACATGATCCATGTTGGTGAAGCAAGCGAAAGGTCAAATGATGACGACGAGATAGCCGAGCCAGAAGAAGCTCCTCAAGAGCTCGAAGATGGCGGACAAGAAACCTTCGATGAGCTAACCGAGATCGATTTTAGAACGCCTGATAATCCAAGTCCGACCTACATCAGTTCACTCTTGTCAGAGAAAATGAAAAAGCAGATAATTGCCCTGCTGCATGAGTTCGCTGATTGCTTCGCCTGGACGTACAAAGAAATGCCTGGCCTTTCCCCTGAAGTGGCCGTGCATAAGCTGGCTATATCTCTTGATGCTAAGCCAGTCAAACAAGCTCCTCGAAGAATGAGAAGGGAACTGGAAGAAAAGGTCATCGAGGAAACTAAGAAACTTATCGATGCTGGCTTCATCAGAGAAGAGAAATATGTGGACTGGATCGCATGCATAGTCCCAGTGAAGAAGAAAAATGGGCAGATCTGAGTTTGTGTCTATTTCAGGGACCTCAACAAGGCATGCCCTAAAGATGACTTCTCGTTACCGGTCATGGAAATGATGGTCGATGACGCCTCAAATTACGAGCTGTTCACCTTTATGGATGGCTCGTCTGGATATAATCAGATCAAGATGTCGCCTGAGGATGAGAAACACACAGCATTTCGAACCCCGATCGGAATATACTGCTACAAAGTGATGCCGTTTGGACTGAAGAACACATGTGCTACATATCAAAAGGCAATGACCAATATTTTTGATGACCTAATCCATAAAGTTGTCGAATCTATGTTGATGATCTGGTCGTCAAGACTAAAGCCAAGGCCGATCACATCCAAGATCTTAGGACCGTTCTCACTAGACTGAGGGAATACGATCTGAAGATGAATCCTCTGAAGTGCGCTTTTGGCGTGTTATTGGGAAAATTCCTGGGCTTTATTGTCCAACATCGGGGGATCGAAGTTGACCCATCCAAGATAAAGGCCATCATGGAGATTCCCCCTCCAAAGAGTCTGACGCAGCTAAGATCTTTTCAAGGCAAGCTTGCTTATATACGAAGGTTTATATCAAATTTATCGGGGAGATGTAGGCCCTTCTCAAAGCTCATGAAGAAAGGAGCTCCTTTTGTCTGGGATTCCAAATGTCAAGAAGCATTCGAAAACATCAAACAGTACCTGTTGCACCCTCTAGTGCTTGCTGCCCCTATTCTAAATAAACCGTTGATTCTCTATACTACCGCGTTAGATGAGTCACTCGGTGCGCTCCTTGCCCAGAACAACGAGGAGGGAAAAGAAAATGCCCTCTACTACCTCAGTCGAACTCTAGTCGGGGCGGAACACAACTATTCCCCGATCGAAAAGCAATGCCTGGCTCTGATATTCGCTGTGAAGAAGATGAGGCACTATCTGCTTGCTCATCGGGTTATGCTGATCTCCAAGGTCGACCCGCTGAAACATTTGATGACCAAAGCAAGCCTAGCTGGTAGAATGGCAAGATGGGCTGTCATGCTGCTTGAATTTGACATAATCTATACTCCCCAGAAATCAGTAAAAGGGCAAGCTCTCGCTGACTTCCTTACTGCTCATCCTATACCAGAAGGGTCATCGCTCAATTGCGAGTTACCCGACGAACAAGTGCTGCACCTCGAGAATGATGAGCTATGTTCGGAGCTCTACTTCGACGGAGCTTCATCAATTAGGACCTCCAGCAAATCAAGCGTCCCACAGATAAAAGCAAAGATAGGATTGGTGTTCAACATGCAATCGATGAGAACCCTACGACATTCTTTTGCTTTTACCGAGACTCGCACAAACAACGAGGCTGAGTACGAAGCTCTGATAGCTGGTCTGGAGCTCGCCATAGAAATGGAAATTCTTCGGCTACGAGTCTACGGGGATTCCCAGCTTGTCGTCAATCAAGTAAGCGGCGACTATAAGATATACAAACCCGAGTTAGCTCAGTATAAAAGCTGGGTGGTGGAGCTTATGAAACAGTTCACCTACATTGAATTTAAGAGAGGTCATAGGGCGTTGAATGGAACAGCTGACATACTCGCTCGTTTAGCCAAGGAGCTGGCTCATCCCGATGTGGATGAAATTCTGATAACAATCAGAAGCCGGAAAATTCTACCTCCAGTCTCTTTGCGTGAAGAGGGAAGCATAGAACAAAAGAACAATCCTACCGAAGAAGCTCTGATCATCCAAGATGAGCTTGATTGGAGAGAACCTTTCATAGAGTACCTCCGATACGATAAGCTGCCCGAAGGAAAATCTGCAAGGATTCAGCTGAAGAAGAGAGCTCTCCGATACGTGTTTGTAAATAGTACGTTATACCGCAGATCATATGACCGACTCTGGCTCAGGTGCCTGTCATTGGCCGAAGCCCAAAAAGTCATGAAAGAAGTTCACTCGGGCGTCTGCGGGGCTCACCAGTCCGGCCCCAAAATGTGGCTTCAGATCAAACAGCTTGGATATTACTTGCCCATCATGATAAGGGATTGCGAAGAGCATGAAAAAAAATGCCATCTCTGCCAAATTCACGGTGATTTCATTCACAAGAATCCCAATCTGTTGCATCCTACGGTGGCGTCGTGGCCTTTCGAAGTTTGGGGCACCGATATAGTTGGCCCAATTGATCCTTCGTCACCCAAAGGCTACCGGTTCATATTGGCCGCAACTGAATATTTCTCCAGATGGGCTGAAGCTGTCCCTCTAAAGGAAGTCAAGACAGAAGATATTCTGATATTATTACGGCATAATATTCTATACGGCTTCGGTACACCAAGAAGAATTATTTCTGACAACGAACCTTCTCTCAAGAGCTTCAAAGTCTCAAGGTTCGCTACCCAACACAAGATAGACTGGAGATATTCCTCCATCTATAATCCAAGGGCCAATGGGCTAGCCAAAACCTTCAATAAAACTCTGTGCAAGCTCCTGAGGAAAAATGCTTCAGCCAACAAGGGAGACTGGAATCTCAAACTTCATGAGGCATTGTGGGCATATCGTACCATGCACCATATTCCAACTCAGTCCACTCCATACTCATTACTCTTTGGAGTGGAGGCGATCCTCCCCTTCGAAGTCGAAATTCCAAGCTTAAGAATGGCCGTTCAGCACGAGTTGACGGCGGAGGAAAATGTGCTCCTTCGGCTCGAAGTGCTCGACGCCCTCGAAGAAAAGAGGCTCGCAGTACAGCAAAATCTGGAGCTGTACCGAGCCCAAATGTCACGAGCCTATGACAAGATGACCCGTCTCCGTGCTTTTAAGAAAGGCGAATTGGTGTTGGTCCTCAAAAGACCGATCATCCCCAATCGACATGCCAAGGGAAAATTCGAGTCAAACTGGGAAGGACCATATGTCATCGAGAAGGTGTTTGATGGAGAGTCCTACCAGCTGCTAAATGCCGAGGGAGAAAGGCCCATGCCACCCATCAATGGTCGATATCTCAAGAAATACCATGTGTAAATGCTCCAAGTCGCAGACGAATTGAGCACACCGGCCCTACGGTCTGGGTCATACATCCTGTGAAACCGTATACAATCCACGGGCGTAAACGACCCCTATCTCTCCAAGTCTTACCGGCAAGACTACTTTTAAAGTCCCACTGGCGATGAAGCAAAAAAAACACAAAAACGGTATGTTCACAAGCAAAACAAGCTCGGATGAAAACCCGAAAGGCCTCCGTGAGTAAAAACAGCAGGACTGCCGGCGAGTTTGTGAAAACCCGACAGGGCGAAAACCCGTGAAAAGAGACAAAATATACTCGCAAAGCTCTCTCGACCTTGTGAGGAGAAAATCCCTGCGTGAGATCCTTCCGACTCATAAAGGAGCAACACACTTAGGAATCCCCATGATTCCTAAGGAGAAAATACACCTACGAGATCCTTACGACTCGTAGGGAGAAAATGCTTTTATGGGACCCTTACGACCCATAAAATTGAAAAGCCTTAGGTGATAGGGACCTAAACCTGTCTCCTAAGCCATCGCTCCCCAACGGGCAACAGAAAATGATGAGTCGCTCCTGGTACTACGCTTCAGTGTTAGCGGTGCTGATGACGACCCAAAAGCCGAATCCCAAGTCCTCCCAGGGCAAATGATGAGTTGCTCCTGGCATTATTCCAGTGCAGCAATGCTGATGCCAAACAAGATCCAAATTTCAAGTCCCCAAACGGCGAATGATGAGTCGCTCCTGATACCATATTCCAGTGGAGCGATGCAGACGCCAACCAAAATCCAATTTTCCAAAATTTTCCCAGCCCTACGGTTGGTCCCCAAGTTGACTACCGTATACAATCCACGGGCTCAAATAATTCTCATCATACCCATGCCCCACCGCAATCACCAGTTACGCGGCTGGTCTCCGCTCTTGGAATTATCCTCCATTTGGGAAGACCCACTCATGTGTCCTCACGATACATTAGGAGAACAAACTTACGGGATCCTCATGACTCGTAAGAAAACACCTTCGTGTGATCCTTACGACGCACAAAGGAAAAACACACTTGAGAGTCCCCACGACTCCTAAGAAGAAAGTACACCTATGAGATCTTTTCGACTCGTAGGGAGAAAATGCTTTTATGGGACCCTTACGACTCATAAAATTGAAAAGCCTTAGGTGATAGGGACCTAAACCTGTCTCTTAAGCCATCACTCCCCAACAGGAAAAGGCAAATGATGAATTGCTCCTGGCACCTGTGCTTCAGTATTAGCAACGCTGATGCTAACCCCAATCCTAAAATTCCAAACTTTCGACCCAATAGACCCATATGTCGTTAAATTGGGAACAGATGACCTCTAAGTCGTTAAACTGGGAACAAACGACCCCTAAGCCGTTAAACTGGGAACGAGGGAAATTCCCTCATGGCAAATGGTGATTCGCTCCTGGTACCATATTCTAGTGTAGCGGTGCTGATGTCAACCCAAATCACATCAAATCAGCAAGACAACCACGACCCCCTGGCGGAATCAAACTCCACCTCGGAAACAAGTCGAATCCCGACACCGCAGAAAGCGGAGCAAGTCAACTTCAACCTTGACACCGCAGAAAGTGGAGCAAGTCAAATCCAAACCCGACACCGCAAGAAGCAGAGCAAGTCAAATCAAGTTACCGACCGTCCAAGTCGCTAAAAGGGCAGCACCGACCATCCACGTCGCTAAAATGGCAGCACCGACCGTCCAAGTCGCAAAAAGGGCAGCACCGACCGTCCAAGTCGCAAAAAGGGCAGCACCGACCGTCCAAGTCGCTAAAAGGGCAGCACCGACCGTCCACATCGCTAAAATAGCAGCACCGACCGTCCAAGTCGCAAAAAAGGCAGAACCGACCGTCCAAGTCGCAAAAAAGGCAGAACCGACCGTCCAAGTCGCTAAATGGGCAGCACCGACCGTCCACGTCGCTAAAACGGCAGCACCGACCGTCTACGTCGCTAAAATGGCAGAACCGACCGTCCAAGTCGCAAAAAGGGCAGCACCGACCGTCCAAGTCGCAAAAGGGGCAGAACCGACCGTCCAAGTCGGTAAAAGGGCAGCACCGACCGTCCACGTCGCTAAAATGGCAGCACCGACCGTCCAAGTCGCAAAAAGGGCAGCACCGACGGTCCAAGTCACAAAAAGGGCAGAACCGACCGTCCAAGTCGCTAAAGGGGCAGCACCGACCGTCCACATCGCTAAAATGGCAGCACCGACCGTCCAAGTCGCAAAAAAGGCAGAACCTACCGTCCACGTCGCTAAAATGGCAGAAACGACCACCACGTCGTCAAAACGGGAACCAAATTAAATCAACCTCCACGCGGAAGATCCATCAATTTCATGCACACAACCCACATATGTGGTGTGCATTTATTGATGAGGGGAAATTTGTTAGGTCAAAATTACACCCCGGTTGACCAAGTCAAAAATCGAAGTCAACCCCAAGCCAAGTAGGCCCAAGCCCAGGTCAAGTGGGCCCATGCCCGAATCGAGCCCGAACATGAAGCCGCCGGCCCCCCATGACAAAATAAAAGTTTTGTAATAAATAATTTTGATGTATTTTTTTATGAATAAATGTAAGAAAAATGGGCATAAAGCCAAATTTTTGTAAAACCCATGACTCATGTGCAAAAGAAATGAGCACATGAGGCATGGGATGGGCAAAATGTTATTTTGTAAAGCCCAAGGGGCTATATGTAAAATGTGTAGCCTATAAATGCAAAGATGATGAAAATATCTTAACAACTTTTCTCTCTCTCTAAAATATCCAGCGTTTGTGCCTCCTTCTCCTTCCTCAAGATTTTAAACCTTCTTTCTTTTTTTGAATTAAATCAAAAGTTCAATCACTCTTTTTCCAAAAATGAAATCGTTTTTCACCATAAAACCCTTACAAAAGAACTCGGATCTTTCATCAAATTCCCAAAAGGGGAGATTTTTGAGTTTCGTCCCTCTTTTTTTCAAGATCTAGCCAACGGAGAAGAAGAAGAAGGATACCCATCTCCAAAAGTCCTATTTCGGGAGGATTTGAGGCTTAAGAGAAGATCCAAAGATTTCTAGAAGTTTAACTCCATTCAAGATCTGTTGTAGTTTAACTCCATAAATCAAATCCCTTGGGAGTTCAACTCCTAACCCAGGGGCTAAGCCCCTTTTCCGCTGGTATTTCCAGCGGTCGCGTTCCGCGTACGTGACCCGCAAACGCCCAACGGTCGCATGCCGCTTACGTGACCCGCAGACGCTAAGCGTCCACGTGCGCCTCACGCGACTTGCGGGCGCCCAGCGTCCACACGCCGTGCACGTGATCCATGGGCGCCAAGCGCCCACGCGCCGCGTACATGACCCGCGGACGTCCAGCGCCCACGTGCCATGCACGCGTCTTTAAGACGCCCCTCATCTCTCATTTTCCATGCACTCCACACCAGAAACACGTCTCCCGTTAAGAAATTTTTTCTAGCGGGTGCTGCCCCGCACTTTGCAAGGGGCTGCTAGCCCCCTTGACCCCCAGCCCTCTATCTAGGTAGCGGGACCCCCGTAAACTCTGTGAGGCCCCCGATATATCCAAAGCCCCCTTTCAAAATACAACACCCTGCACATTGAGTTTGCATGACCAGTTGACCCGTCAATCGGAGGTTCTCTTGTTTCAAAGACGAGGGGTAATTAACGGCAGCTTAGTCCGCGGCTACCGGAGATTCGGATCCCCACAATCAATAAATCCCATCCTACCCTAGGCAGGGGGAATCTGTAATACGCGTAACAAGCGCGCGCGTATTCCCATCTCAATGAGGTGATGAAAAACACCCTATAATACCGCTCCCATAGTTCGAACTCATCTTGATTCTTTTTTTGAAACCCAACGCCGCCACCATTTTCTCAACAATGCTCCATTAAATTTTGTACCCCGAGTCCACCCTTAGTTCTAGATCTACCAACAATACTTCATTTGACCACATTATATCCTTTACTTTGTTCGGAATTTTCTTTCCAAAGAAACCGTCTTCTGATGCAGTCAATTCTTTCGATCACTCACTGCGGCAATAAATAAAATTGTTGATTTTATGATGCAATTCGTGGCCTTGTTAAAGCCCATGAGAGCTACATGCTGTGCTTGTAGAGGCAATGAATTTAATTAGCTGGTGGTAGTGGGTTGCGCAGGATAATGATAAGATTGAGTTGTCTAACTTATCTTAGTTTAATCAAAACTTATCTCTAAAACAAGCTTCTTGCTATATATATATATTGTATTGATTAATTAAACCTAATTATTCAATCAATCAACATAGAGGAGTTTTGAGGGGGATGCAGCTTGTGTTAAAGTCGAGAGAAGAGAGAGAGTTTTAGAGATTTGTATTGGGCGGTGATCGCTTTGGATGCATCTCGTGTAATTATTACTCTGGCGGAAAGTTCTTATTGCGAAGTCAGGATTACGTGCGAGTTTACGTCGAACCTGGATATATCGTTGTATTCTTTGATTGTTGCTGTGCTTTTCTATTTGTTTGTGGTATGTTGTGATAGCCGTCAGATATATATTTTTATCGTCTTTGTTTGCACACGATTCCGTTTATTTCCGCTGCGCCTTACCGCTTGAGTGATCCCTTCGTGGCTCATCGTATCATGATATAGGAGATCGGGAAACAATAAGTGGTATCAAAGTATCAAGCTCGGTGATTCAAAGATTTAGGAAGATAACAACTACGAACTACAAGATAGAGAAGTTCGACATCGTAACATCTTCAGTTTAGGGAAGTTAAAGACGATTGCAGTTTTGAAGCAACAGGTCGTTCACAAGATAGTTTTCGCGAGAAATAAGATACCGAAATGGACCACATATATAGAGTTGGAGGCGATGGAAGATAAGGCACACAGTTTGTTGCGCCTTTACCTAGCCGATGAAGTGCATAGCGAGATCGTGTAAGAGCCCACAGCAGCAACTATTTGGAATAGACTAGAGTTCCTCTACAATAATTAGTCTCTCATGAACAGTCTCTATCTCAAGCAAAGGTTGTACACTTTGAGGATGAAGGAAGGAGTTTCCGTCAAAGACCACATTGGCGAGCTCAATCAGATTGTATTGGACTTACGAAATTTGAAGGTGAAGATCGACGATGAATATCAAGCAATGATTTTGTTATGCTCTTTGACCATCGTGTTCGGCTAATTTGTCAAATCTATGCTGTATAGCCAAGACAAGTATCTTTAGAATATGTCAAGATAGGTTTGCATAGTGAGGCATTGAGGGAAAAAGTGGTCGGTGACAGGGAAAGTTTCTGCGACGCGATTTTTGACAGAGGCTACTCGGTGAAGCGGTCAGATGATAATTTTAAGGAGTTGAGAAGACGAGTGAATAACAAGTGCAGAAATTGTGAGGAGAGAAGACATTGGTTTGTCTGAACTAAAAGAGAAAGGCAAGCAGAGTTCTTCCAGCACTGCAGTCGTACAGGATGATTCAGATCATGGCAGCGATGGTTCGGTTCTATCGGCATGTGTGACTTCAGACGCACATGATTCTTGGATGGTGGATTCGAGGAGCTCGTTTCATGCAATTCCGCATCGGAGTTGGTTTGCTATATATCATTCAGTTGTTGAAGACCCGGTCTTCATGCGAACGATGCGTCGAGCAAAGTTGTTGGGGTGGGAAAAGTTTGAATTCACATGCATAATAGGATAGTTTGGATGTTGACAGATGTCGGACACGTGCCAGATTTGAGGAGGAGTTAGGTCTCTTTAAGGGCTTTAGACGGGTTCTGTTACAAGTACGTGACCAACAGAGATTCCATGAGGATTTCCATGGGTGCTCTGATTGTCATGAAGGCGAAAAAGGTTGGGGAATCTATATCTTCTTTAAGGACTGACTATCATAGGATATGTTGTCGAAACTTCTATCAGTTCAGGCGGTTTAGATTCAGTCAGGATGTGGCATCCATGATTGGGTTATATCATTCAAACGAGTTTGGAGATGTCTCGGAAGAAGCAATTACTTGGAGGTGAAGAGTTCGGCAGGACAAATTTCTATGAGGACCATGAGAAGAAGATATAGTTGGCTCCAGCACCAGATTGTTCTCGAGGTAGATTCAGACATGATGTTTTCTTTGTAGACAACTTCTCTATGAAGTTGTGGGTGTATATTCTCAAACCCGAGGCTGAGAATTTTCAGAAATTCAGAACGCCTATGTTGGGTTTGCAGCTCGGGAAGCGCGTAGAGGTTTTTCGCTACGATTTAGGCGAAAGGTTCGCTTCACAAGAGTTCGCAAGATTGTGCAGGCCGGAGAGGATCGTGCATCAGTACACCACGTTAGGAGATTCATGGTCAGATGGCATTACATGGAAAATAGTTTGGACAGTTTGAAAGAACAGAACTTTATAGCTTACGACTGGGTTTCCGAGGGAATTTCGAGTTGGAGCCTTATCTACTGCTGAGTACATTATCAATCGGTCATCATCGACGGTAGCAGGTATGGAAATTCCTAAGGAAGTATGGACTGGAAGGGCTAGAGGTTACTCATGGCTTCATGTTGTTGGATATACCGAGGAACCTAGAATCGAGAGATGTTCTCTTGTCGGCTTAGGAGACAAAGCAAAAGGATAAAGGTCGTAGTGTTCTGAGGTCCAGAGTGGAGTAATCAGCCTAGTGACATTAGTTGAGTCTGCGATGTTCAAAGAAGACGGACTCGGCCAAACTTTGGATGGAGAACAGGTATGCCGTCAAGCGAGGTGGAGGACAATACTGCACACAAGAGTGATTAGGGACGAGTCTCCATAATAAGAGGATCGGGAGTTCGGCAGAAAGTCTGCACATTTTATTCGTGGTATTAATAATGTCATGGATAGGGAGCTGCATCGGTTGCGGCATAGTATCGAGCAGGTTCTATCTTGGTATATGATGGAGGAGATTCGGCTCGTATCTTCTCAGTTCTCATTTAGAGGCGTACTTTAGGCTTTTTGCGATATTATCACCAGGGTCAGTTGCAGATAGAGATCACGTGTCTTTAGTGTCATATGCAAGTGTAGAGGTTGGTGTGGGATGCACGTGGCGGAATATTGCATAGGAAGTTGGAGCAGTCAGCAGACACTTTACGATTCCAAGCAGAGATAATTGGAAGGCTGTGTTGTGGATCCTGAGATATTTGAGAGATAGTGAAGGGTTCGGTTTGTCATTCAGCAGAGACAATGATGGTTGTATTGTGACAATGTATGGTAATAGAGGCAAGTAGAGATTGACGACGGGATACACGTTGGGCACGGATGCAATGCCAGGTATCGACGCTTCAACCAGTTATCGTTCAATCAACAACATATGAATGATTATTAACCGTCTTGAAGACAGTTAGGAGGACTATGTATATGAGGAGGTTGTTCGGTTTGGGAATTCCAGAGAAAGCGAGAGTGTTCTTTTTGGAGGCCAAGAAGAAGGTGATTGTTCTTATGAAGTTGGGTATCCTAAAGAGTCCAGAGTTGCATTTACAGAGGTGGTTCCGGATATCGAGTTCGAGCTGTGTTTAGACTTGATTTTGCCTAGTTTATTGTTAAGGGAAAAACCATGATGAGAACAGTATTCCAAGGATTGAGTAAGTGACGGGATATTAGTGCATTTGCATCAAGGTGGAGTTTGATGATGCAATTCTAGCCATGTTAAAGCCCATGAGAGCTATGTTCAGTGCATGTAGAGGCAATGAATTTGATTAGCTCGTAGTAGTGGGTTGCGCGGGATAATGATAAGATTGAGTTCTTTAATCTAACGAATCTTAGTTTAAATCAAAACTTATATATAAAACAAGCCTCCTAGTTTATATATTTTATATTGATTAATTAAACCCAATCAATCAATCAATCAACAGAATGGAGTTTTTGTAAGTGCACAGTGCTAGGGTCGAAACAATTGCAAACCGAGACGGAACATAGAACAAAAATTTCTAGCTAAACACCATGAACTCAAAACCAAGATCATCCATCAACTAGAAATTGTAAAGAAACAAAAACAAAGCTAAACTATAGGGTTTGAGGGCTACAACCTTTGTAGCGTGTTCACACTCAAGTGAAATACCCAAGCTTTGCTTCCCTGTGAATGGATCGAGCTTGATCTACGATCTTCTTTGCCGAAAATGATCCACCTTGAAAGAAACCCAAACCAAGCTTTTACTTTACATAAGAAATTTTATTTGTGAAGCAACTTGCTCTCACAAATAGTGTAACATTTCAGAAAATATAAAATATTATTTTTGGAATTTAACATTAAAATAATATATTTCCCGAAAACTGCCCGATTTGCGAAATTGGGGTTTTCGAAAAAAGGGTATAAATATATACCAATAATTATGAAATAATTGGGGATTAAAATGATTTATTCATTTAAAAAGATATTTATTGGATTTGACATTTTTAAATTTTATTATATGCAGTTTAAATAAAAACCCGATTAGTGCACCGATAATCGCGATTAAGCCAAATTTGTGTTTCTACAGTTTTCCATGGATAGTGCACCGTGTCATGTCCCATTTGATTACATGTTATTTCTTATGATATTTTGGGGTATTATGTGAGTTGGTTTTAAAAATAAAAAGAAAAAGAAAAGGTTAAAAAGAGAGAATGATTGGAGAGAGGAGGGTGAGAATAAGAGAGAGTGAAAGTAGGAAAGAGAGAGGGCAGCCATTCTTTTTCCCCTCCCCATTATTTCTTCATCTCCTTCAACCCCACTTCACTCCACCTTCACCCCCTAAATCCATCTCCAAATCTTCATCAAAAACATATACCCTCTTCACAAAAGTTGATCCCCTCTTCATCCTCAACACAATGGACCAAGTAAAGTTGGATTTTGATGACATTGGGAAGCTGGAGTTTTTCTTAAGTTGCCCAAAAGAGGTATTTCCTACACCATTAGCTTAATAGTTTAGTTGCTTTAGTTTTTAGTTTAGTTTAGAATTCGTTTAGTGGTGGATTTGTGAACTTGGAAATTCCAAGAGAAGGATTAAGCTTTGAGTTGTGTTGTGATGGTGTAGTGGCTGTTAACAAGACTAGAGTGGTGTTTTCACTGACCTAGAATAGAGAATACGAACTTAGGATATCGCCCGTGTCGGTTTTGTGAAGATTGGTGTGACTACAGGGAATATGGGATGACCCGGGGAGTTTCTGAGTTAAGCAAACAAGTCCAGTGACCTATATGAACCACTAGGAACCCACTGTAGAAAGACGAACCCCATCGGAGCCATCCTGGCCGAGCTCGCCGGAAATTGAGGGCATGTGACCGGCCCCATGTGGGTATTTAGTTTCTAGGTTGCTTCAGTAGCTCACACACTCCATATACAACACCATATACTTGCTAGTTTTGCTCCAATTGGCCTGAGTCAAAATTTGGGAGCACATTGGTGTGATTTTTGGTTATGTTTTCCGTATTTTGAATGATAGGTTTTGATATTTGGATTTGTATTTGGTTGTTAGATGTTTGAGGGATAATTGGTTGGTTTTGCATGCGTGTGCTATAAGTTCTAACCTATAGGCGATCCGTATGCCATATCGGTTTTCCGGATTCGATTTCAATAGCGATTGCGATTGTGTTATATTGTAGGTACCTTCACATGGATTCCGAGGCAACGGAGCATGGCGTCATCGACTTCGGAAAGCAAGGATCAAGGTTAGTAGATCTATATCTACGGGGGAAGTCGGCTGGATGGCGTATAGCACCCCCGCAAGTTTTGATAGAAACCGATCTATAGGATACTGTTGTAGAAACCTAGATTAGAAAACTAGGGATATGGTTATAAAGATAGTTAGAGATGATATGAGATGAAAGTTTTAGGAATATGAAAAAGTGAATGTTAATCACGACTTATAGATATGTAGTTGCACTAGAATAAGTATGAGTTTTAGAGTAACATTACATTGATGTATAGTGTAGAATGTATATATAAAATTGATTTGATGTGAGATATAATGCGATGAAAAGAATATACGATGTGATATGATGACTTGATGATATGTTGGTATACGGATGTGAGTCGATTAAGATGATTTATACTTTACCGGTCTCCTGTTATGAGATTGATATGTATATGACCTGGGATATAGGTATATAGATATATGTAATGTCGTGAATCATGAATGATAGTCCGTACGAGACGTTAGGTCCGTACCCTCATTGTCATATAGATTGATATGATCCTAAAATTGTTTAATGCCGCCGTACGACGGATACCTTTCGCGATGAGTTCTATTTGATGATGGACCTATACCCTTGACCAGGGGATGTCGTACGATGGATTATACCGTACATGATATTGTGATGCTGGATGCCGATTGATAGATTTACCTACTCGGTCATGTTAGATACTTATACCTGTCAACATTTGCATACGATTTACTTTATGCTACGCTCATGTCACTCTCATTGCATTACATATACATGTGCTAGTACACCTACACCATTATCGATGATGCGTATGTTACACTTACACAGATTGGCCAGCTCATACACTTCATCATCGATAATTGCCATGTCACTACATAGTTGGATTGTTGCATCATGATATGACTCCTTGCATAATTTACTTGCTATAGTTGCATATGCACCTTTATACGATGTTGCATTGGACTTTAGAGAATTTGGGAACTGCAGGATATATTTTAAAACTGAATTCATTTAAAAGAGCGGTTTTCCCTCGATATGTGCATATTACTGTTCCATGTTGCATAATATACGGATATGTTTACATTTCTATCATATGTCGCATACATCATACTTTATGATTATACGCATTGAGATATGCTGTTTTCTTGAGATTTCTGGATTTGAGAACCGTGGTGATTTCAAAAGAAAGTGTGTATTATTTTAAAAACCCAGTTTCTCTTGATATGATATTTCAGTGCGTCCACCATGTGTTTTTCTCGGTTCTGAGAGTGGCATATGAAACCCGATTCGAGGAGCGGTAAGCACCGTCTGCGGGTACATGGTGGACCCGGTGAGGCACCCCGGGGCAATAAGACTCATATTGTAGACGGTGAGCCTGGCAGGGGAGCATTACCCATCGGCGATGGTATTTGGGCTCGACGGTTATCCGGAGGATACCGACCGGAGTCGAGTGATGATATGGGCCGATCCGGATTGACGGAGCCTGAGAGATATGAGGATTTACGTGTCGATGCTGGACACGGGTTTCATGATGTTTCGAGTATCGATGCTGGACACTCAAGTTCCATGATTTTGATGTGTCGCGAGGGACACACGTTGATTTATATTCTCATACCTTCATGGATATGCTTTTATCATTTTTATATGCATGATGTTGTGGTGTCATTGGTTGACAAGTGGACGAGATCCACATGCATACAGGCATTGATTATTTGGTTGGATGATATCCACATGCTGATAGGCGTTTATTTATGTTGTTGGCATATATGCAGATATGGTCACCCTAGATATCATAGTATTGCCTTTATGATACAGTTGACCTAGGAGTCGTTGTTTATTTAATTTCTACTTGTTGATGCTTTTTCTACTCACGAGTTGGCAACTCACCCCCATTGTGCCACTGTTCTTGCAGGTTGACCGCATGGATCAGTAGCGGCTTCGCTGACACACAGTTGCATTCGGGTGTTTTTGCATTGGTGGGACATTTGTATCGTGCCCACTCTTATATTTATATTCATATTGTATCTAGTCAACTCCATCAATCAAAACTAGTATTTGTATAAGAAATGAGACTAGCGGTTGCGAGACTTAGAGCGAGGGGTATTCCGCTACTAGTTATTTTGATGTCTTGCTTTACATTATTCCTCGTGTTGATCTTCGCCGTTGGGCGTCGTATACTTATATTTTTGTCTTGCATGGTTGTGAATCCGCCGATTGGCGAAGAGCTAGCTCCCGCTTGGGGATACCTTTATTATCATTATGTATTTGTGGTTTTGAATCAAAAAAATACAAGGGAGGTGCTGCCCAAATTTTTAACAGTCGAAACATGTTTTCAACTAGTAACACCCACTTGCATTTTTCATGTTCCTTTTCTATGCATTTAAGAAAACTTGATTTCATATACCTTTATTTCAAAACTTCACCTTTTTTATTTTCTTAAAAAGGTTTAGATTTCTGGGTTTCGGCTTACTTGAATTTTGTTACGCCTTTAGACGTGGTGTGATTTAAGAGTCGGTCACGAGCTAATATTTTGGGTCGTGACAAAGTTGGTATAAGAGCGCTAGGTTTAATCTTTGTTCGAGTTTAGGTTTGACTATGTGGAGTCTGGAGCGTAAATTATTTTGGAACCTAGGCTTGACCTTACGGAACTTAGACTTGAACGGGGAGGGGGGGTATTAGACCCAAACTTTCATTTCTTAGGCTGACCCTGATTGATGGAGTAGGTAGCTTGAGTAGAGTGATGTACCGTACATATGTTCCACGGCATATTTATGATATGATACTCCACTTAAGAAACCTTAGGATGTACATATTTTGAGATTTGTGATTCTCTTTGTACCCATGATTATACATCCATTTGAGATCCTTGATTCGATTCTTTTCCGTGATCACACCCTCATTGATTTTGTTTCTCCTTATGATCATGTATCCATTTTGGATCTGTCGTTTCCTTTCATGCCCTTGATCTGTTTTCATCGATACATGCTTAAGGTTCCTGTCACCATGGTTTGAGGGCAGATTGAGCTGCTGCTAGTGATGCGGTCAGGGCGAGCTCGTCATGGACGAGGACTGACCATATGGGAACGTCTCAATGTAGTGGTTGTGTTGTGACCTCTTGTTGAGGTAAGTGTTTGGTTTTGCACCAGATGATCGGGCCATTGATAGAGGCTGCCAGTTGTGAGAGGACTGTTGATGTACAGCCTACCTCAGGGATCGTGATGTCGTCTACCTTGCAGACAGATGACCCAGCTGTTGCTGAGATTGATGTGATGTCGCTTCCAGAGCTTACGAGCTGAGATCGCTGGAGCTTCCAGGCAGAGATGCGACAGATGATAGCTAGTCTATCCCGAGTTGAGAGACGGAGGTGATTCGTCAGATTGATGCGCCGATGCAGGCCCGGTTGAGTTGAAAATTTCCAGTGTGGAGAGTCTTACTCAGATCTAGAGTAAACCGATCCAGAGATGACCGTTGATGTATCGCCTTTCCTGGAGGATTGAAGCATTGTTTAGCAAGCGGACGAAGGGTATTCGCATGTTGTCTAGGCGAAGTTAAAAAAGA
The DNA here is from genome assembly GCA_030015575.1 of Agapanthus africanus. Classification (NCBI taxonomy): domain Eukaryota; kingdom Viridiplantae; phylum Streptophyta; class Magnoliopsida; order Asparagales; family Amaryllidaceae; genus Agapanthus; species Agapanthus africanus. The sequence continues at coordinate 447,409,394 of JASDDO010000031.1, read as the reverse complement.
TTCGAACGAATGTCAGAAACCCATTTTCCCAAGTTTAATGTATTCGAAGGAACATGCAAGTAATTTTGTGGACCCTCTAGAAGAATGAAACCCTAACTCGACATAATGACCACGGAACCGCTTTTGAACCTTAGGGTTTGCAGCAGTTTAGCGGTGCCATCAGTGAGGCTTGGGTTTGCCCTTCTACGATTGGTCCATAGATACTGTGGCGTGTACTGGATATTATTAAACTGTGCTCAGGTGTTGAGATTTTGGGGAATTATGGTACTTTGATGAATCGATCGAAAAGTTTAACGTCGTCCGGATATCATGTGATGGGAGACCAGTAAGTGGACCAGCTTCAGGTAGAGTACCTCACCCAGATGCGTTATGAGTTTATCGAGAACGGACGAATATAGAGTATTTCTCCGATGGTTGGGACGAGTTCCCAAGGACGTGTTCGGCTAGAGATCTTCTACAGAGTGATGAAGATACCAAGTTCGTGATTTCGAGTCCTTGTGAGAGACTCCGGATTGACTGTAGCCGAGAATATTTGTAGTACGCAGATAGCGTGACGTGACGTCGAAGTGGACGATAATACAGATGAGTGAAACCAGAGATTCGTGCGAGATGCTGGCAAGCTGTGTTACTCCCCGTCGAGATTAGAGACCCGATATGCATAGAGAGGAGTTGGGATGCGGCCAGTTCCCGAGGAAATGTTGTGCTGAGAACACAGATGTCCAGAAAACGAAAAAGGATTATGTAAGAGTACTAGCCTCCGTATAGTTCGGCATAGGCAAGATCGGAAGAGACCTTGAGCAGGTTCCTTTCAGGACACTGCTCCGATGAGAATTGCACCGAGGATCAGTTGAGTTACGTGTATTCAGAGGGCCAGAGGCCGACGCTAGTGACGTACTGCTTTACGAGTGGTCATGATAATTGGCCGAGAGTTGACCAGAGGGGGGGTACTAGAGCGGATCGTTTCCGTTAGTACACCGGACCGGGCCGTTGAGCCGATGGATTGCGAGATTGGTAAGTCCACAGAGAAAATGAAGACCCAGAGATAGAGGACGCCAGACCGTGAGCAGGAGGCAAGCGGATGTTCTTACTCCGCCAGTTTGGGTGCACCGACACATTTATCGACATTGTAGGAGGTGTACCTCAATGTCATTTACTGCGATTTGCGTTGTGATCTGAGTATCACGCTTATATCGCTTGGATTTGAGTTTTGATGATTATGTTTCATGATACTGTTTTCGTGCACCATGGCTACACCTACTGGGTATTTACATGTTTAGGCATAGTTATTGCGCTAGATATATATTTTATACACCGTTGTGTTGATTTGCGATTTGTGCATACCTATTGCGTTTGATGTCGATTTTGTACCTTCGTAGCATGTGTTTATGATTTCGTGGATTTCATACGGATGATGTGATTTTTGCACTCGGTATAGCTCACATGTGCTTGCAGTGCATTGATACGGATTTGAGCACATAGTTGCACACGTTTTTGATTTATACACCTTGGTACACTCGGTGTCGTTTTTATACGCATTTGAGTTATTAATGTGATTTTCATGCATTGGTTGCACCGTACTTGTACTTCGCGCATTTGATGCACCAGATTTGAGATTTTCGTGCACCATAGATGCACCAGATATTGTTGTCGTGCACACCCGTTGCACTGGACAGATATTTTCGTGCACACCTGTTACACTTAGTTTTGATTTTGTGCATATTGTGTCACCTGTATTCGGATTTGATTTCCGTGCGCACCAGACGCACGTGATTGTTGGATACGCCTTTCGAGGTTGATTTTGCTTTTGAGCACCTTGTTTTCATAATGGGCACTATATTGTGTGGTAGCCGAACATGACTGATCTAAGGACAGTACTTGAGTACTTTGCATGCATTTAAAGTTAACAAGAGCTTTTCAGAAAGGAGCTATAGTCTCGCTATTTCTTACGTGTCCGCGAGTGACATAAATGTTTACAAAGGAAAACCTTTTGGGATATTTTAAAAAGGGCGGAACGTATGTGGACATATATTATTACTTTACAAATGAACGTCCGTCACTTATGTCGTGAGTTACGCATCACACGGCAATTCAGAAAAAAAATTTCATGAGTTTTATTTAGTTCTTGAAAGTTTTCTAAAGATGCGTACTATACACGTATAATAGTATTTGACTAGTGTATATTGGATTTCTGTAGTGGATTTCGAGATCTGTATCTCCATTGTAACTCCGAGGATATGCGTGCAAATCCGATGATTTGCGTGACGCTTGACGGAGTTCAATTTGAGTTTTGTATTCTTTTTTAGGCACACGCGATACGCGGTGGTATTTCTGTATCTTTCGTGATTTCGGAACCCCGTTGATTTGAGCTGATTATTGAAATGTTTTAGTACTTGGGGGTTTAAATTTAAATTCGGGGACCGAATTTATTTAAGGGGGAAGATTGTAACATTTCAGAAAATATAAAATATTATTTTTGGAATCTAATATTAAAATAATATATTTCCCGAAAACTGCCCGATTTGCGAAATTGGGGTTTTCGAAAAAAGGGTATAAATATATACCAATAATTGTGAAATAATTAGGATTAAAATGATTTATTAATTTAAAAAGATATTTATTGGATTTGGCATTTTTAAATTTTATTATATGCAGTTTAAATAAAAACCCGATTAGTGCACTGTTAATCGCGATTAAGCCAAATCTGTGTTTCTACAGTTTTCCATAGATAGTGCATCGTGTCATGTAGTATTTGATTACATATTATTTCTTATGATATTTTGGGGGTATTATGTGAGTTTGTTTTAAAAAGAAAAAGAAAAAGAAAAGGTTAAAAAGAGAGAATGATTGGAGAAAGAGAAGGAGGGTGAGAATAAGAGAGGGCAGCCATTCTTTTCCCCCTCCCCATTATTTCTTCATCTCCTTCAACCTCACTTCCCTCTACCTTCACCCCTGAATCCATCTCCAAATCTTCATCAAAAACATATACCCTCTTCATAAAGGTTGATCCCCTCTTCATCCTCTACACAATGGACCAAGCAAAGTTGGATTTTGATGACATTGGGAAGCTAGGGTTTTTCTTGAGTTACCCAAATGAGATATTTCCTACACCATTAGCTTAATAGTTTAGTTGCTTTAGTTTTTAGTTTAGTTTAGAATTCGTTTAGTGGTGGATTTGTGAACTTGGAAATTCCAAGAGAAGGATTAAGGTTTGAGTTGTGTTGTGATGATGTAGTGGCTGTTAAAAAGACTAGAGTGGTGTTTTCATTGACCTAGAATAGAGAATACGAACTTAGGATATCGCCGTGTCGGTTTTGTGAAGATTGGTGTGACTAAAGGGAATCTGGGATGACTCGGGGAGTTTTTGTGTTAAGCAAATAAGTCCAGTGACCTATATAAACCACTAGGAACCCTGTTTACCCCAATCGGAGCAAAGCTCTGTTCAAATTCCAAGGCGGGAAACGAAGCAACGCTTCTGTTTCCCCCAATCAGAGAAAAGCTCTGTTTTGAAAATTAAAGTGAAAATTAAAATTAAAATAAATGATGCAACGCTTCAGATCCCGTGCGCTGCGCGCAGAGCGCCACGTGTCAAAATCAAACACGCCAGCGCAGGGAGCGCAGCACCCAAGACAGCGCACTCAATCAGAGCAAGGCTCTACTTAAAGTAAAAAACAAAAGAAGCAACGCTTCAGATGCGCTGCGCTCTGCGCTGCGCGACACGTGTCAGCGCAGTTGCGCTAGCGCAGTTGCACAACTGCGCTACGCCTTGCGCTGCGCGACACATGTCAGCGCAGTTGCACTGCGCGACATGTGTCAGCGCAGTTGCGCTAGCGCAGTTGCGCTGCGCGATACGTGTCAGCGCAGTTGCGCTAGCGCAGATGCGTTTGCGCCAAACAGAATTAAATTCCAGTAAGATCTTTCTGTTCTTATTAAAACAAGAAGATTGTCTTCTGTAAAACAGAAGCCCTTGGATCAAAGATCCAACGGTGGGGAAAATTCCCCAAATCACTCAGAGAATGATCTCTTTAACAAATTTAACAAATTAATGGGCACTATATAAAGGCCCCTAGACCCAATTCCAAAAGACACATCAACACAGAGAGAATTCCTCTAAAGAAAATTTTGAGAAGAACTCAAAAAGAGAAAAAGGTAAACCCTTTGAATAAAAAAAGAAGAATTTCTTCTGAAAAGATCATTGATCTAAGAACAAGATCAAGGATCTTTAATAAAAAATAATAATAACAAAGGCATTGCCTTTTTTATGAACCATTGGTTCTGGAATCTTAAAGATTCTTTTCTTGAATCTAAAATTGGATCAAGATATTAAAACAGTGCCTTGCACTTATAAATCTGCACTGTTGCGCTCCTGGGTTGGCGCAAGCCACCAGAGAAGCGCCACGTGTCAGCTCCAGAACAGCTTGCGCTATGCGCTTTTAAAAACAGAGCATTGCTCTCTGAAACTGGCGCAACTCACCAGAGCACGCCACGTGTCAGCAGCGCAATAGCGCAGTGCACTGCGCTTGCGCTCACCGGAGCGCGACACGTGTCACCTCCACATGGACTTGCGCCTTGCGCTCCTCAATTGGCGCAAAGCGCCTGACAAGCCACGTGGCGCTCTGTCAGACTAATTAATGCAGCGCATTATTAAGGGGCAGAGCCTAATTAAGAGGCCCAATGGACCAAAATAAATGCTTTGTATTATAAAGGGGACAGAGCCCAATTTAAAAGGCCTAACAGGCCAGAATATAATGCGGTGCATTATTAACAGGGGCAGAGCCCTAATAAAGGCCTACTAGGCTAAATATAAATAAAAATGTTGAACATCTTCAATTGGACTTAGCCCAATTCTGGCCGTAAGTCCTCAAATTAAATTGACTGAGCATGGCTGCTCTCTTAAATCAATTTACACCTGGTTCAAGGGTACATCTCTGAACTCCTCTGACACCTGTCTTTGTAATCCTTCAACGTCGTCAGAGAGGTGATGGGTCCCGACGGCCATACATACAATGGACCCCCATGTCCCTAAACTGGAAATGGACCCCCACGTCCCTAAACTGGAATATGGACCACCATGTCCCTAAACTGGCAATGGACCGCAATGTCCCTAAACTACCTATGTACCACTACGTCCCTAAACTGGAACAATAGAGCCCCCAAACGCTCTTTTGTCGGATCTAAACGATCGCGTTTAAGTTGATCTTAGCCTCTGGCTAACGTATCCTTAAACATTCAAACAGACTTTAGTCCCAAATTGGACTATAAGACCCCCAATCAACTTTGGTTCAAGGGTACATCTCCGAACTCCTCTGACGCCTGTCGTTGTAATCCTTCAACGTCGTCAGAGAGGTGACGGGTCCCGACGGCTATACATTAAACGGACCACTACGTCCCTAAATTGGAATAATAGAGCCTCTAAATGCTCTTCCGTTAAGTTGATTTTAGTCTCAAATCAGACTAACGTATCCTTAACGAACGTTTAAGTTGATCTTAGCCTCAATATGGCTAACGTATCCTTAAACTAAAACACCAAACCCAAATCTAAGTAAATACGGATTTGGACTAATCCACGTCCTACGGGTGACGGTATAACTTAGTCTCCGTATACAATCCACGGGCATCCACAAACAAAATAAACACACACGACACGAAGTGAAATTTCTGGAGAAGGAGAAAGTGGTTACCACGATGCGGTAACGTAATTAACTGCAGGGGCTTGCGCCTGCAGGGAAGAGCGTCCCCACAATCAAAAACCCCTCAAGTGAGGAGGAATCTGACGAAGTCTGCTACATCGGCCGCATCTGCCTAAACCTCCGATACACGGTGCCATAAATCAACTTGGCATCTTCGGAGAGGTAGACGGATAAAACCAATTAGCATCTGCCCCGAATCTCAGGCAGGACGTTCAGTCTTGGCCGCCGTTCGGAGGACACCAGATTCTGGCACGCCCGGTGGGACCTTTTCCTCTTTCCACTCCACACTTCGTGTGTCGTGTTCGCGAACGAATCGCGGTTTGCTGTGGTTGCCTGTGGATTCGAGGTACTTAGATTTGGTGTCTTGCTCCGTGCAGAAAACCGAAGATCAATGGCTTCAAACTGCACTAACTGCAACTACAACTCTCGCTCCGTCCCGTCCGGAGGAGTGACTTACGGGCCTCAAGCGGACTCCATCTTTGAGATGCCAGTAGAACAGGTAACTCAAGCCACCACTAGATTATTCTTCGGGACCATGCTCCCACCCATGAGCTTCAACGCCCCAATGAGGTCGCAAGAAGCTCCAAAGAAGTCGGTCTTTGATCGGCTTACAACTACCGCGGCCCCTCTCAACGGGTCGCCCAACTCCACTGCCTCGGTTTTTAACAGACTAGGCCAGAGCTCCAACGGGCCCATGAAGAAGCCTGCAATACCAGAAGGCGTTATCCCGAAAAGGATAACCAACCCTGCTCCCGTTCCAGGAGAAATCACCAAGGTTGCTTCCCCTACTCGGAAGTCTGCTTTCGATCGGTTGGCCGTCCCCATTCAACGGACGTCGGTCTTTAAAAGGCTGATAACAGCGAATTCTGACCAACATAGGGGGCATGAGGAGGTCACCCCAACGGCTAAACCAACTCCAATCGCGCGACATGCTCTCCGTCGTCACTGGCGCCGAGTACGAAAAGCTGAGGGAAACTCTCCTTCTGGGATAACTCCGCCAGCTCCAATGGTGGGGATCAATCCTGCTGTTCCGACCGAGAACAGTTTTGAACTGCTCAACAGGGTGCGCAGAAACTCTCCTACTACAGTGCTAAAGAGAATTCCTTCACCTGTGGGGAATGATACAGAGAAGAAGCTGGAGCAGCCCCCTCAGCGGCTGTCCTCTAAGATTCACAAAGTCTGGCATCAAGTCCAAGACTCGGTGATTGATGAAAACTATCTCCGCCGACAGAAAAAGATGAAGGTTCGGCAGGAGAATGATTACTCCGTCAAGCCACAAAAAGCAACAGCTACTTGGGTGTCCACTACAACGGCCCCCTCAATTCCAGCCACTCAAAAGAAAAGGAGGCCGCAAAAAGCCCCTGTGAACATGGCGAACCGTAAAAGCGTTGAGCACAAACGCCCCAAGTCTGGGGGCATGGTACCACACACCGTTTATATGGCTTTCGGAAAGGAGGAAAGCCGTGCTTCGACGGGTCACCGACCGCTCACCCGATCCGTGACAAAAGATCAAGAACAGCAACAACAGAAGCTTCAAGAGATGCTGACTACAATGGCCGCACTTACCGGGGGAAAGAAAGCTCGGAGGCATCATCAGAACAGCGTCACGAGCAAGAAACCGATGCTGACTTCTTACGAAGAATCTTCGAAGAGAAAGACAAAGAAGCCGCAAAGCAAGCGGCTAACATAAAACAAATGGCGCTCCTCTTCTAAGATATGGTAGGGATGATGTTACAGCCGGACCCTCCAGCTGAAGACCCTCCAATCATTGTTGGAGACGACAAAGAGGAGACATCTAATCCTCCGCCGGCTCTTTCAGCAGCTAAGGAGGAAACTGTCTCCAAGGCCGCCCTAGATGATTATATTGCTCAACAGATACGAGCTCATCAGGCGAATGAGGCGCCTGGGAAAATTGCTAGAACCGGACGACCTTACCCGGGCTGGTATGATCAAATCAGTTATCCACCGGGATATACGATCCCTAAATTCCATGTGTACAAGGGGACAGGGAATCCACATCAGCATGTCGCTCAATTCAGGGCCTTATGCGGCAATACTGGAGGCGATGACAAATTGTTGCTTCAATAATTCGTCGGCAGCTTAGCAGAAACAACCTTTGAATGGTATTCGGAGCTACCTAACGACTCTGTCAAAACATTTGCGGAGATGGAGCTACTGTTTACACAAAGATTCACGAGTGCTAGTGGATGCACCCCGATAACAGCACTGATCAATGCCAGGATAAGGCCAGGCGAAACGTGGGTCCAATATGCAACACGATGGCGGAACCTATGGTCGAAATGCGAACAACGTATCGAAGAAGCGCAAGCGGTGGGCATGTTCGTGGGCACTCTCGATCCGCAGGCGACTATATCCCAATTCATGATGTTCTTCAGGCCGACCACTTTCCAGGCCTTGATCGACAAATTAGCCCAAATGGACCAGATGGGCCATGGACCATCTCCTCCAAAACCGGACTCTCGAAATGAGAAGGGGAAAGGAAAAGTGATCGTCGTCGCCAATACTCAACAACAGCCGAGCAAATCAAAGCCGGTTGCTCGCCAAAACAACGTGCGTCCACGCCCATCCCTCGAGGAGAGACTGGGACGTCCTTATTCGTTTCCTCAGAATAAAACAAGGAAACTGTTCGAGCTGGCCACATGCAACGGACTCATCAATCTGCCGAGTCCAAAACGTCTGTTGCAGCCAGGCGATCTCAATAATCCCGATTATTGCCCTTACCACCACACGGTAAGTCACCCGATCGACGACTGTTTCGTCTTTAAGGGATGGATCGAGGATCAGTACCTATAAGGCAAGTTCGCGCTGTCCGAAAAGTGGAAAGTAAACCCACCACAGCCGCACACTTCAAAGAAGACGGACACGCCGGGGGTAGCTTGTTCTTTTGTTGAGGACGAAAACGATAGAGAAGACTCATCATACGAATCCGAAGACTACGTAGCGAGTTGTCATATGATCTCTCACTCATTGATAGATGATGAAGAGGCTCCTTGCGCCGAGAAACCGAGGGCGGACCCTGAACCAGAAATTCTGCGGCCGTCAGACGAGATGATCGATGCCTTCCTGAATGAGATTCGTATGAAAGTTAAAGCCAATTAAGAGCGTGAGATGGCCATACTGGAAGGAGCAAAACACCGCCGACTAGACGAAAGAGTCGAGGCACTCCCGTCAAATCAAAAGACATCCACTGCCGATAAAAACAAATTCAAGACGAGGAAAAGGTTTGCTAAGGCCGTATCAATGGGAATGAAGCTACCACCCTCTGAAGAAAACACTCTCGACGGAGTATAGATACATCCTAACTACTGCTTGTATCATTAGAAGATCATACATCCTACCGAAGACTGCGACTCCTTTAAGTGTTGGTGGCAAGGGTATGTCACTCAAAAGCAACACTTCAACAGGACAAAGCGTGAAGCTCGTAGACATCAGAAAAATGCGATAGATGAGCGCAAAAGAGCCGCCGCCGACTGTCACATAGCCGACTCCAAGGGATCGCAAATTATCACCTTTGGAAGCGACTCCGACGAAGAAGCTGCCCTCAACCCTCTCCTCAAGGAATCCATGTCAAAAATGAAAGAATTGAGGAGTTGCGAGAACGTTCAGCCGTGCAATCACACGCTACTCGGAAAAAATCTCGGCCCCGCAAACAAAGGATCGAGCAAAAAGGATAAAGGGAAGGGAAAAACAGCCCTCGTAGCCAACACTCAACAGCAATCGAGTGGCCCTAGACCGGTTGTTTGCCGAAACAACAAGCGGCAACTCCTCCATGAAAAGTTGAAACGTCCTTACTCGTTTCCTCAAGATAAAACAAGAAGATTGTTCGAACTGGCAGTGCGCGACAGACTCATCAATCTGCCAAGTCCAAAACGTCCGTTGTGGCCAGGCGATGTTAACGATCTCAATTATTGCCCTTACCACCAAATGGTAAGTCACCTGATCGAGGATTGCTACGTCTTCAAAAACTGGGTTGAAGACCAATACCAACAGGGCAAGTTAGTCATCTCCGAAGACTGGAAGGTGAGCCCGCCACAACCACATGCTCCGAGAAAGATGGATACGCCGGGGGCATCATGCTCAGTCATAGAGAAAGCCCCTTAGACCGAAAAGTCAGTAAACTAGAGATTCGCCTCAAATACGGCGACTGCGGACCGAAATGTCCTTAAACTAATGACGGACCGAAATGTCCTTAAACTAATGACGGACCGAAACGTCCTAAAACTAGCTGACGGACCAAAACGTCCTTAAACTAATGACGGACCGAAACGTCCTTAAACTAATGATGGACCGCAATGTCCTAAAACTTGGAAACGACCGAAACGTCTTTAAACTACTACCGCAGCATCCTCGGGCGGACGAGATAAAAAAAAGAATAAAGAATAAAATAAAAAAAATAAAAATAAAAAATAGAAAAACGGTATGTCCATAAGCAAAACGGGCACGAATGAAAACCCGAAAAGGCTTCGTGAGTAAAAACAGCAGGACTACCGACGAGTGTTTGTGAAAACCCGAAAGGGCGCAACCTCTTTAAAGGACACTTACAGGGTCCTCTCGACCTTTTAAGGAGAAACTACCCGCGTGAGATCCTTACGACTCGCAAGGGAGCAACACACTTAGGGATCCCCACGATTCCTAAGGAGAAAATACACTTGCGAGATCCTCACGACTCGTAAGGAGAACTCTCTTATGGGACCCTCACGGCTCATAAGATTTGAAAGTCTTAAGTTACAGAGACCTAAACCTGTGCTTAAGCAACCCCCACAACCTTCGATATTGCCCTACAAGCGGTTCAGTATTGACCCTTGTATACAATCCACGGGCGCGAATAAACATTTCCCTAACAAAGTCTCATCCGTGACTAGGGATATGTTTACACGGTGAACAAACACTTGTAGGGCCTCTCGACTTGCAAGAAGAAAACACTCTTGTAAGATCCTTACGACTTATAAGAGAACACACACTTAGGAACCCTCACGATTCCTAAGGAGAAAACGCACCTACGAGATCCTCACGACTCGTAGGGAGAAACACCTTTATGAGACCCTTCGGCTCATGAAGTCAAAAGCCTTAGTCGACGAGATCCTAACCCTGTTTGCTAAGCCACCTTTGTTCGACATCGACAGAGGCAAATGATGATTCGCTCCTGGCAATATTCCAGTTGTAGCGATGCTGATGCCTAAATCAGTCTCAAATTCCAAGTCCTTTCATGGCAAATGATGATTCGCTCCTGGCAGTGTTCTAGTCGCAGCGATGCTGATGCCAAGATTGGTATCAGATCCCAAATCCCCTACTCGCGAGAAAAAATCAACGAGCCAAAAAAAATGCATACAAAAACAGCCGAAATGATTGGGCAACTTGCAATAAAAAGCAGCGAGTAAAAATAAAAATAGCCGAAATGATTGGGCACCGCGAAAAATAGCCGAAATGATTGGGCAATCGCGATTTTCGCGATATAAAAAGCTGAAATGATAGAGCATCGCGGAAAGAATAAAAAAAATGATGAAAGAATGAAACTTTTTGCCCTACAGGTGAGATCACATTGATCCCTGTATACAATCCAGGGGCACAAACAAAGAGGGAACCATACCTTCCCACCAGGCTCCATAAAAAAGCGAAGCCAAATCTCGACGGTTCATAGACAACCTAGAGACAAGCTCGACATTTGTCGCAATATTGCAGACACAATGTCAACAAATGAAGCAAAGGAAGATCCCTAGTTTCAGGGTATCGACGTCAACATCGACAACTTAGAGATCACCAACGGCGTTTCTCCTCACTCCAACAGGATGTAGATGCAACGTCAACGAAAGACCCCATGGTCAAACAAGCAGAGTAACGGCAAAATCCCAGCTCCACCTCGGCATTCGTCTCGATACAGCAGACGAGATGTCACTACAGCGTCCTTCCCCTAACGGGATTTGGACACGCCAAAGCAAACGAAGCGAAGGCCAAATTCCTAGCTTCAGGGTCTTAACGGTAAGCCATACAAAACCGGAAAGACAATCGGAGATCATCTCGCACAAGCGCGGAGTGGTCACCACCTCTACATTCGTCTCGATACAGCAGAAGCAACACCTCCAAAAGGAGCCACGACAAAGTCCCTAGTTCCAAACCTCGACGGTTCACCAACAACCTAGAGACAACCGCGACATTCGTCTCGATACAGCAGACGCGATGCCAGCAAGTGAAGCGAAGGACAAATTCCTAGCTTCAGGGTCTTAACGGCAAGCCATACAAAACTGGAAAGACAATCGGAGATCATCTCACACCAGTGCGGAATGGTCACCACCTCGATGTTCGTCTTGATACAACAGACGAGATGTCACTACAGCATCCTTCTTCCAACAAAATTCGGACACGCCAAAGCAAATGAAGCGAATGCCAAATTCCTAGCTTCACGGTCTTGACGGTAACTCATATAAAACCTGAAATTCTACCGAAGATCATCCCACATGGAGTGGTCACCACCTTGACGTTCGTCTCGATACAGCAGACGCAACACCACCAAAAGGAGCCACGGCGAAATCCTTAGTTCCAAACCTCGACGGTTCACCAGCAACCTAGAGACAACCGCAGCGTTCGTTTCGATACAGCAGACGAGATGTCACCCCAGCGTTCTTCCTCCAGCAGGGTTCAGACGCGACAATCAAACAAATGGAGCCATGAAAAAATCCCTAGTTCCAAACCTCGACGGTTCACCAGCAACCTAGAGACAACCGCGGCATTCGTCTTGATACAGCAGACGCGATGCCAGCATACGAAGCAAAGGCCAAATTCCTAGCTTTAGGGTCTTGACGGCAACTCATATAAAACCTGAAAGACTATCGGAGATCATCCCACACTAGCGCGGAGTGGTTATGACTCATCGGGGCTCTCCAAAATGAGCCTAACCTCAAGTAAAAAGCGGCATGACAAAATTCCTAACGCTTGCTCTTCCGACGGTCAAACTGCCAAGGAGGATTGCTTGAAGACGTCTTGTCCAGCCCCCGAAGGGATCAGAGACACGGCAGTCGCAGGGCTACTCGAGCAGCACGATTGCCTATCGAGGAATATATCAGCTGATGCGACGGTACGACGGCCAAAACCCTAAGTACCACAGACCCTAACGGACTTCTGTCGTAAAGAGCAGAGGTTAACTATGACGTTAGGACATTCTTGCGAGAAATGCTCGATGCGTCTCGACTCGTGAGGAAATTGATGTCTTTGCGAGAACTGCTCGATTCGTCTCGACTCGTGAGGAAAAGCCTTAGGCAGCGAGGATTAAAAAAAAAAAACCTGTTTCCTAAGCACTGGGATCCTGCAAGTCGGCCCAAAACGGTCTCTTGCATACTATCCACGGGTCACACTCTCCAAAGTCGAATCTCGACAAGGAGGGAAACAACCGCTTACGGGTAAATACTTTCTCTTTCCTCAAGCTTGCTCTCTCCTTCTTCCTCTCAAAACCCTAAGTGTATCATGTGTTGATAATCAAGGGTTAATGAGACTTGGCTACTCTAAATCACACTCTACCCACTCTAGTCTACTTAGATTAGCAAGCTAAGTATTCTAGTTACCTCAACTTAGAGGTTTAGCTCAAGGTTAGAACTCTCGGGTGGATCATCGTTGACACAAGGAGGCCAAAGTTTAAGCACGATCCATACTTCTGTCGAGGAGCTTAAGGAGAGGATCGAAGACCCGAAGGACTTGGTTTCTTTAGGTATACTTTCTATCATAGTAGATAGAACCCTCACTTGCTAGTTAGGTTTATGGTTAAAGATCCAGTTTAAGTTTATTCTAGCGCTAAGTTTCTTATCGTAGTAAAAATTTTGTTCCGCATTTGGCCACGGAAGTTGGTCGGGGCGCTAGCGTAACACTTCATGGTATCAGAGCCAGCTCATAGACCCTAGACTAGCAAGTTTAAACAATGTTAAAACAACGAAACCGAAACAAGTCCGTAACATTGAAACCAAACTGCAGTTTCTGTCGATTTTTCAGGGGCTCCAAATTTTTTTTAAAACAAGTGCAGAGTGATCTTCTGACAGAGAGATGAACACTGAACAAAAACGAGTCAATTCCACCAATGCATGGCCGGCCACATCCCTCAAAAAACCAGACTGCTTGGTTTTTCCATGGTGGATTGCGTCGTGTTTTGGTCTGGGTTCTTATCTCAAGGAGTTTTTTTGTCTGGTGTTGCTAGTTTTTGCCCAAGTTTGATTTTCTGTTGTTTTTCAGTTCGGGGCAATTTGGAGTGTTTCAAATTCGTTATATTAGACACCGTTCAATAGTTTACAGTACATTCACTTTTATCTGCGACCGTGAATGTCATTTGATCGGTAAACACGTCTATCTGCTATATGTTCTTTTAGACGGGTTTGCGAACGTGACATTCGCGTTGATGTTTTGTGCTTGTGCTGTGATTGTGGTTGGATAGTCGTAGTGGATAGCATGCGGTGCAATGTTAATGGTACAGTTTATATTCATTTGTACATTTGTTATTGCGGGGCGAGTGTCCGACATGTGGACTGCCGTGTTTGCCGAGTTGTATATTATGTGATTGGGGCACGACCGGGTTGAGGTCAATGTCACCATTTTTACATATTATTTTCTTTTTCTGTACTAGGATTACCCCGCTGTGGAGTGCATGAATAGCCGGGTTCTAGAAGGAAACAAGCCCGCATCTCATGGCGTTGGGACGAAGGGGGCTACATTCTAGAATTGGCGGGCTGTTCGCCGCACTCGGAGGGGGTATAAGATGACCCACTGAGGGGCGCCCAAGTTACCGGATTTCGTGAAGTGCTGGGTGGCCCATTCACTTTGTTGAAGGGGGCTGCCTCGCTTCTGGGATTGGCGGGTAACTTGCCGCGCTCGTAGGAGTCCAGGTTTTCATTGCACAGGCTATCCACAGGACCGGGAACGTCGGGTTTTATTTGCGGCTCAAATGAAACGGGCTCTAAGATAATCCACCATTTTGTATTGTTGGTTGAAATTCTGTGATGTTGCTTAATATCATGCCTGGGACGAATGTTGTATATATTTATATATATACTAGTAGATGTTGTATATGTTTTACACCCGCGCTAGTCGAGCCCCCGATTTGTCATTAGTTAAGTAACCTAACGGGTTATGACGGGGCCCAGTGGCGAATGCGGATGGCATATACGCACATTGTATTTTCGTTCTTTTCTGGTGCGATAGGATTAAACTGATGGGACCGCATTAATTTTGATTAATGCAAGAAAATAAACCTAAAAGATGTTGTTGGAACAAATTTTGAAAAACTACAGTTATATTCTTTCGCTTTGCATAGTGGTATTTGATCGTGAATATCCGACACCTCATTCCAGGAGGCAAGAGCCGAGATCCCTTCGCGGGGAGTGACCTCTTGAGTAAAAGTCTATACTGTAGATTACTCAGTTTTTCTTCAAAACCACTAGTTTTCAAAAGCGGAGCTTAAACCACTCCTTTTCAAAACTGCTCAGGTTTCTTCAACGATATCAAGCTCATTACATTTACGGGTTTTTCGCCAAAAACCTAGTCATAGCCCTCCATAATTTCCTACAAGTAACACTTAGTATTCGTGCTGCGTTTGTTGACTCCGTCAAGGCGTAGTGTACGGTAGCTGAGTGGTGCTTGTTTGTAGCACTAGATGCGATTGGTTAGGACAGTCGTATGACCTTGTTGACTCTGTCAAGGGTTATGCGGGTGGGTTTGATGCAATCCAGATAATGACGGGTTGAACTTGATTAGGACTCTTTGATTTATTGACTCCGTCAAGGTCACTAGGGTCTTAGGGGCAAAAACCATATCGGGAGTTTCAAACATACAGGAAACTTGCAGATTTAGCATACCTTCTGGAGTGTGGTGACGAGAGTAGATTCCATCTAGTGCATCACACAATGATAGTTGGATCCCGATCCCACTGATGAGTAGGATTACTCTTGGGAAATTATTTCACTTAACAATCAATGCTATAAACCAAGTAGGTGTCTAGAACGGTGTTAGCGAGGCTACGCCTCTAGGGAAAAGAGCTTATATAATTTAGGAATTTCGAGAAAGCGTTGGAAAACCTCCCTCGAAGTACCAACACTAGCCTGGCTAAAAGGTTAAGCAAGTATTGTGACGTGCAATTAAATCCTGACTAGTTCTTCTTTTAGGGTTTGAAGAAGAATTTGAGGAAACAGTGGGAGCCATCCTGGTTAGATAAATTAATAACCAATCTAAACTTGCAAGAGCGCACCCTGAGTATTTCTTTTCTCTCTCCCAGGTAGCAACCATTTCACGCCCTAATCAAGATAATAAAATATATCACTTGACCGATCCGAATTCTTATTCGGGGCTGGGTAACGTCGGTTCCGCTCCAACTTATGACACCAGTCATGAGTATGAGCAAGGGAAAGAGGATTGTTTGAATTTCTTGGTGACCCCTTCGAAGAAGAAACATACGGTTTCTTCTTCAGGTGTTCTTATTATTGAGAATTGTTTTTCGGTCGGTCCTACCTCCTGGGTACTCGATACCGGATCGGGATCTCATATCTGTAATTTATTACGAGGACTGAGAAAAGTAGGATGGTTTGACCTGGTGATATGTCCCTCAGAGTAAGGAATGGAGCACAGGTTGATACTTCTGTCGTCGGTGAATATCACCTAGTATTGCCAAATGGCAAAACTATGATTTTGAACAATTGCTACTATGTACCTTCTATGGTTTGTAACATCATATCAGTTTCTTTACTTGCTAAAGATGGATATAAGTTTGTTCTTGATAGAAATATCATGAACATTTACCTTAATCAGGTATTGGTTGCAGAAGATACACTGTGTAATGGTATCTATGTTCTTAATCAAAACACAGTTCTCAGTATACAAAACACATGGAAGAGGAAGAGTTCAGAAACGAACGAATCCTACTTGTGGCATTGTAGACTTGGTCATATCGGAGAAAAAAGACTGAGTAAGTTACATAGAGATGGATATTTGAACACGTTCGATTTTTCATCTTATGAAACTTGTCAGTCCTGTCTCAAAGAAAAGATGACCAAATCTCCGTTCACCGGACACGGAGAAAGAGCAGAAGAGCTCTTGGGACTCATACACAGTGATGTATATGGTCTAATGTCTATACATGCACGGGGTGGGTTCTTATACTTCATCACATTCACTGACGATCTCTCTAGGTTCAGATATGTGTATCTCATGAAATACAAATCTGAAGCTTTTGAGAAATTCAAAGAATTTAGAAGCGAAGTAGAGAACCAGATTGGCAAAAGTATCAAGATCCTCCGATCTGATAGAGGGGGAGAGTACTTAAGCACCGAATTCCTAGATTACCTAAAAGAGAATGGAATTCTCTCTCAGCCTATTCTGTATACACCACAACACAATGGTGTATCGGAAAGGAGGAACCGTACCCTATTGGACATGGTTCGCTCCATGATGAGTGACGCTGAGTTGCCTCTTTCATTTTGGGGATATACCCTCAAACAGCTGCATACTTACTGAACTAAGTTCCATCCAAATCTGTGCCTAAGGCTCCATATGAAGTATGTAGTGGACGAAATCCATATCTTAAGCGATTTAAGATATGGGTTGTCCGGCCTATGTGAAAACACAGAAACCGGACAAACTAGAGGCACAGTCAGTTCTATGTAAATTTGTGGGATATCCTAAGGATTCATTGGGATATCTGTTCTACCACACTGAGGAACAGAAGGTGTTTATATCTCGCCATGCTACCTTTTTGGAAAGGGAGTTTCTTGCAAAAGAAACTAGTGGGAATACGGTAGAACTGGGAGAAATCCGTGAACCACAAAATGAAACTGAAATTTTGGAGGAACCGCTAGATTCAGTAATCACAGACGAACCTCAGCCACTCCGAAGATCTAGTAGGATTTCTCATCCGCCTGAGAGATACTACGGTTTTCTCATAGACGGGGATCCAGAGGATTGCATCTTGGAAGAAGATGACCCTACCAGTTTCAGGCAGGCCATTATAAGTAGGGACTCTGATAAGTGGCTGGATACTATGCGATCCGAAATAAAGTCCATGTACACCAATAAAGTGTGGACCTTGGATATTGCTCCATCTGGGGTAAAACCCATTGGATGCAAATGGATCTACAAAAGGAAATTTGGTGTAGATGGGCAGGTGGAAACCTATAAGGCTAGACTCGTTGCAAATGGTTTTCGTCAAAGACCAGGTGTGGACTATGACGAAACCTTTTCTCCAGTGGCTATGCTCAAATCTATTCAGATCCTACTTACCATTGCTGCCTTCCATGACTATGAGATCTGGCAGATGGATATAAAAACGGCTTTTCTAAATGGAAGTTTAGAAGAATGCGTTTATATGGATCAGCCGGAAGGTTTCGTAGACAGTGGGAGAAGCGGGAAGGTGTGCAAGTTGCTTAAATCCATTTATGGATTAAAGTAGGCATCACGGAACTGGAACATCTGTTTTGATGAAACAATCAAGGATTTTGACTTCATCAAGAACGAGGATGAGCCTTGTATTTATAAGAAGATTGTAGGACGAACTGTCGTGTTCCTAATCTTGTACATGGACATCATTCTTTTGATAGAAAATGACATTCCTATGCTACAATCGGTTAAGCTATTCTTATCACAAAGGTTCTCCATGAAGGACCTGGGTGATGCCTCGTACATTCTGGGGATCAAGATCTACAGAGATAGATCTAAAAGATTATTGGGACTTTCACAGTCCAGGTACATAGAGACCGTACTAAAGAAATTTAGTATGGAAGATTCCAAGCGCGATAACATACCCGCATTGCACGTAATCACCCTCTCCAAGGACATGTCTCCCAAGACTGATGAGGAGAGGGTTCACATGAGCACTATACCCTACGCTTCTGCGGTATGATCTATAATATATGTGATGCTATGTACAAGGCCAGATGTAGCTTATGCGCTAAGCGTGGTGAGCCGATATCAGTCAGACCCAGGTGAGAACCACTGGACAACAGTGAAGAACATTCTCAAGTACCTGAGAAGGACTAAGGAGATATTCCTGGTTTACGGTAATGGAGACCTCAAGGTCGAGTCCTTTACCGATTCAATCTTTCAGAGTGACAAGGATGACAACAAGTCTGTCTCGGGTTTTGTGTTTACCCTCAACGGAGGGGCGGTGTGTTGGACGAGTTCCAAACAAGATACCGATGCAGACTCAACGATGGAGGCTGAATACATTGCTGCAAGCGATGCCGCAAAAGAGGCGGTCTGGATGAAGAAATTCATTAGTGAACTTCAGATAGTTCCGTCCATTATTGACACAATACCTTTGTATCGCGATAACAATAGGGCTATAGCTTTAGCAAAGGAACCACGGTCCCATCAGAAATCGAGGCACATCTTAAGGCGGTATCATCTGATCAAGGTGATCGTAGATCGCCAGGAGATCGAGGTCCGGAGAGTGGATACAAAAGAGAACACGGAGGATCCATTTACAAAGGCCCTCCCTCAAGCGCAGTTCGAGCGACTTTTTGAGATGTTGGGTATGCGGTATGCCAGCAGCTGGCCTTAGTGCAGACGTTGGGTATTTGGTACGCCAATTACTGTCCTTTAGTGCAAGTGGGAGATTGTTGGATATATATGCCCTAGAGGCCAGTATTGTATATGTATACATATGGATGCTAGGGATATGTATGTACATGACAATCTTGCTCAGTTTTATAGTATATTATTTGACTTGTCTTTGTCAGGATATGTGTATTTATTTCTATTGTTATTATATCTAGCTTGCACATATTGATAAAGACATGATACGGTAGTATACTATTATTGTTTGTCTTTATCTTAACATGGCATATGTCATACTCGTTATTACATATTGCAGTTACATGTTGATAAAGCCCGTAGGATCTTGCGTGACTACCTGCGTTGTGATGGCGATCATACTTATGGGAGCAGGGTAGTCTACAAGCACATCCTTAAATGGTCCCTAGTCGCGTGAGTATCGAGACTGGGCATTGATACTCCAGAGTAGACTAGTGTAAACGTTTCTAGCCTCGTCAGGGGATGGTTGGTCCCGCAGCCATTGGTCTGATACACCTAAGAACGTATACAGGTGCTCACTTGGTGTGAGTACACTGGACGGACTCGCTGAGAACTTCTAGATGGTACTATACCTATCGTCAGATGGAAGTTCTAAGGTGGCATGTGTACAGGTTAGTCTTCGGACTTGAGATCGGCATTTGTCTCGTGTGAGTTCCCACCGAGCTTTGATCAATACCCTTCCACGGCTCTACTGAGTCATGCAAACATGTTTTGGTTGGGTACAGTCCCGAGCCATATGGAGGCAGTGAGCGATTGTTGGGGATTCGTCTCTCCCGGTATTGGGAGTTGATATCGCACAGTGATCGATTGGTCAGGACCATAAGACCTTGGCCAAGGCAGTTGGGATTTACTGATAGGTTGATCAGTAGTTTCCTAGATTGGTCCTGAGCCACATCGACTTATTGGGTTATTAGGGTCTGACGTTTACCATGCCCTATACCTGACATGAGATAATCTTTGACGAAGAGACCGGACTGTACGAATACTGTCACGGATAGGCTCAGTAGGAGTTCAGACGAGTTTGCTCGTCAGACTTTCTTTTCGACAGGTATCTAGGTAGCCGTTACATACAGCTAGTGCCGTTGACGTGCTTGTGGTTAAACCCACTGCCAGCGTACTGTCGAGTCTTTAGAGTCCAACACAGAGAGTTTCCCAGCTTTGGGCGAAACGAGTAGAGGTCGTATGGTTTTACGACAGGGTTCGATCACATATGTATACTTGTACGCGTGTGGTATTCGAGCGAACAATACTAGTGGGCTTTGGTTTAAGCCAGATCCTGGTTTTTGATTATTGGATTAGCTTCGTCTCATAGTATTCGTGTTTCTCGGAACACGGATGCGGGTATGTATATACGGATGGGAGGAAGTATAGAAGGAGACACCTCATTAGGGTTTTTGACCATTGACTTGGTCAAAAACAAAAATGAGGTGGAGAAAAGAATTTGTTATTTTTGGTAAATGATAATTATATATGGCATGGCAACTTGGGTTGACCTTTTGACTTGGATTTGTCAGTGTATATGCCCTAGAGGCCGTTACTGTATCATACTAGTTTGTACATTACTTAATGGAAGCTTGGGATATTCACAGTTGTATAGACAGTCTTGCTCAAAATGGAAGTATGCTACTTGGTTTGTTTCTACTTCAATATGTGCATGTGTTTCTTTTAGCATATCGCTTATACATATTAGTGGAGCCCTTAGAATCTTTGCTTGATTACCAGCGTTGTGATGGCAGTCACACTAGTGGAGGCTGGGTAATCTACAAGCACATCCTTATACAGGTCCCTAGTCGTAGGATTATCGAGATGGGGCATCGATACTCCGGAGTAGACTAGCGTATACGCTTCTCATCCCAGTAGGGGAGATGGTCTGTCCCACAGCCATTAGTATGTCGTACTGGAGATTGTATGCGGGTGCTCGTTAGGTTACGAGTACACTGGACAGGACTCGTCGGGGACTGTTGGTTGGTACTATACCTATCGTCAGATAACAGTTCCCAGGTGACAGGAGTACAGCTTAGTCCGTCGACTTGACACTGCTACTTCGCCTCGAGTGTGTTCCCACTGTACTTTGATTACTACCCTACCACGGCTCAAAGGAGTCGTGCAAACAGGTAGTAGTTGGGTGCAGTCCCGAAGCACTTGGAGGCAGTAGCGGTTAGATAGTATTCGTCTCTCCCGGTATTAGGGGTTGATATCACGCTGTGTCTAGGAGAGCCATTACACAAAGTCACTGGCCAGGGCAAGCGAGATTTACTGGTAGTGTTTCCAGTAGTTTCTCAGGGTGTTCTGGGCTACACTCCGGCACGACTTGTACCGCTATTAGGGGTCTGACGTTTACCGCCCCCTACGCCTGACATGCGATACTCTTAGACGAACAGACCGAACTGTACGGAGATTGTCACATTCAGGCTCAATAGGAGTTCGGATGGGTTTACCTCATCGGCCTTCTTATCGACATCAACCTGGGGACCGTTACGTACAGCTAGTGCCACCTACGGTCTGTGGTTAAACCCACTGCCAGCGTAGTGTCGAGTCTTTAGAGTCCCACACAGAGAGTTTCCCTGCACCGGGCAAAAGGTGTAGAGGTTTTATGGTTTTACGACAGGGCTACGATCACTTACATGCACTTGTGCGCGTATGATGTTCGGGCAAATAATACTGGTGGGCTTTGGTTTAAGCCGGATCCTAGTATTGTATAGATGGATTAGTTTTGTCTTCTGTGCATTCGTATTCTACGGAATGCGGATGCGGGTGTGTATGCACGGTTGTGAGGAGCGAAGAAGGAGGTGCCTCATTAGGGTTTTGACCATTGACTTGATCAAAACCATTATAAGGTGGAGGGAAATGTTTACTTATCTTTTTAAATGATAATTGTGTTATGGCTAATTGGTTTGACCATTTGACCATGCTTGACCATTTAACCTAGTTGACTATTGTTGACTTAGATATTTTGTGAGCTCTAGATTCTTCTTTTGTTTTGGATTTATCTTGAGATGATAATGGTCAAATCAAGTGTAGCCATCACATATTATCATGATAAAAGATTAGTAAATATTTCTTTTCTCTTGATCATTATCTTTTGCTCATTCTCTCACATCAAAAGAGAGCTCCCATGGTTCTTCTTCTTCCTCCTCACTAGAAATTTCTATAGCTCTCATGTGTTGAGAAAAATAGAATCTAAATAGATAAACAAATCCATCTTCTTCCTCTACATCACCTAGGACATCAAGCATAGCAAACTTGTTGCCTTGGTTACCTCGTCTTGAGGTGGAGCTCGGACTATAGACTCTCAGATGGATCGTCTTCGACTCTAGGAGGCCGCGGAGGTGACCAAGATCCGGATCGATCCTCGAAGCTCACATGGTCGAGGAGGACAGCGGAGAAAAGGACTGATGGACAAGTTTCGTGAGGTATAATCGTCTATCACAGTAGATTAAACCTCACGTAGTTTCGTTAGAAATGGTTTGGCAAATATCCTTTAGCGTTAGTCTATGTTGCTATGTAAGAAAGTTTTGATTTTTACTTGTTCCGCCTCCTCGCTAGCTTGCGGGGTGAGCGACATAGACTTACAATGGTATCAGAGACTAGCTAAACCATTACTAACAGTTTAAACGACGCATTAAACTACGAAACCGAAACGACCCGAAAACAACGAACCCAAAAGTTAAGTTTCTGTCGTTTTTTCATTGAACTCTGAAAATTATTTTAACAAGTACAGAGTCATATTTGAAAAGTAAAAAGGCCACTGAACAAAATTGGAACATTTTCTTAGTGGGGGGCCGGCCACAAGGCCTATATTTACGGCGAGGCCGGTTTTTCTATGGAGGAAATGGTTCAATTTTTGTATTTGGCTTTTTTACTTATATCTTGGGTTCAGGAGTTGTTTGCTTTGGCCGATTTTGAATTTACTAAAAGTTATTCACTGTAGCACTGCGGGTGTTTCGAAGTCGTAACTTTAACGCCGTTTAATGTTTCCGTATTTGTGAAATGTTATATGTACTGAACGTCTACTAATCTCTATACGTCGATTAGTGGGGGTTATGCATATATGTGAGCTGTGATGTTGGTTTGTTGATATGAACTTGTTGGATTGTCGTGATGAATAGCCGGGGATGTGAGATGAGAGTTTTCATTTTTCATTCAATGTAATATTTGTAATTTGATGTAATATTATTTTATGGTCGCACATCCGGGTTGAGG
Source organism: Agapanthus africanus (assembly GCA_030015575.1). NCBI lineage: Eukaryota > Viridiplantae > Streptophyta > Magnoliopsida > Asparagales > Amaryllidaceae > Agapanthus > Agapanthus africanus. The sequence continues at coordinate 447,385,932 of JASDDO010000031.1, read as the reverse complement.
TTGTAGCCACCATTGTATATTATTTCTTTTACAGTTTTTGCTCCTAGGATAGACCCAAGGTGGGGTACACAAACTACCGGGTACTTTGAAGTGCCGAGTGGCCTACTCACATTGTTGAGGGAGGTTGCTTCACTTCGGGTATTTGGCGGGTAGTTTGCCGCACTCGTAGGGGTCTAGGGTAGGGTTTGGCTACTCATCGCGACCGTGTAATCCGTCTTTCGATGCAGGCTCAAACGATACGCGGATTCCTAGCATATCCAATGTGTTCATCTGTGATCTGGAATGCCTATCATTGCATCTAACGAATGTATATATCTATATATGATATCTAGTAGGCGTTGCTTATGTTTTGCATCCGCGCTGGTCCAGCCCCTGCTCTGTCGTTAGTTAAGTAATCTAATGGGCGATGACGGGGCCCAGTGGTGAATGCGGATGGCATAAGCGTACGCCATATTTTCGTTGTTTTCCGCAATGGTAGGATTAATTGATGGGACACATTATATTAATGCAAAGATAACAAACCAAAGTTGAATCGTTGGAATAATTTCAAAACCACTCGGTTTTTTCAAAATAGCAAAGCTTTTAAAAACGCGGAGCTTAAACCACTACTTTTAAAAGCTTTCAAGGTTCCTTCGATTATATCAAGTTCACTACGTTCACGGTTTCGCCAAAACCATTCGTAGCCCTCCGTCATTTCATATGAATATTTAATAGTATTCAAACTATGTTTGTTGGCCTTAGTCAAGGCATAGTGATTGGTAGTTGCTGGGTATTCATATGTTGCATAGATAGATGCGTTGGTTTGGGACAGTTGTATTACTTTGTTGGCCTTAGTCAAGGGTATATACGGGTGGGTTCAAATTAACCTGGACAATGACGGGCAGAACTTGACATGTGACTTATGATTTGTTGGCCTTAGTCAAGGTCATAAGAGTATGAGGCAAAAATCCACATCGGGAGTTTATAAGGAAATTGAAACTTGCTAGTGCTGCATACCATTTGGAGTTTGATAATGTTGGTAGGATTCCTTCAGCATTATCACACAATGATATTTGGATCCCGATCCTACTGTAAGTATCCGCTACTCCTCGGGAGATTTCTTCACTTAACAATCAATGCTATAAACCAAGTAGGTGTCTAGAACAGTGTTAGCGGGGCTACGCCTCCAGGGAAAAGAGGTTATTTAATTAAGGAACTTCGCGAAAGCGTCATAAAACCTCCCTTGAAGTACCGATACTAGCCTGGATGAACGGTTAAGCAGGTATTGTACGGCGAGGTTAATCCTGACTAATTCTTCTTTTATGGTTTGAGGAAGGATTCGAGAAACAGTGGGAGCCATCATGTTTAGATAAATTAAAAACCAATATAAACTTACAAGAGTATCATGCTAAGTGTTTTCTTCTCTCTCTCTTAATTGCAGCGACCCAGTGACCAGACATAGGTTACATCTAGATAATAAAATGACTGAATCCGACTGTCATGACTGGCAAAAGTCTGTCCAGATGTCCATTACCCATGACAAGCTGGGACACCTCTTCACTAATCAAACCCCTTCCGTCTCAGGATCAGTTTCCATCGTCACGGATACTGATATCCGTAAGACATCGGAAAAAGACTGTGCGAATGCCAAGTGCCTCGTGTTGGCCTCAGTCAAAGGTGCATTCCAAAGGCAGTACGAGAAGATGGACTTGGTTTCTGTCTTCCTCCATAACAAAGATTTATATAGAGTGCAATCTCGTATCGCAAGATATGAGACCTCAAACGAATTGCTTCAAGCGAGGTTGGCTTTCGGGTCATCTGTAGGGGACAACGTCCTTACAGAGACTGGCTATTTTGATGTGCTCACTGTAACGTTTTAGAAATCGTTATGCGAATTTTTCCGTTTTAGGGTAAAATTTGTCGGTATTTTCCGTTTTAACCCGACTATGATCAAACGTCCATATAGACTTGCCATCACCTAGTTTAGCTAAAATAAAGCTAGTGCGCAAGCTTTGGGGGTATATGGGACGTTTTGGTTCAAATAGAATTTTTCCCTATTTTAATATTATTTTAATGTGGTATTTACATTTTGGGTTTGGGTAATTACTCCTAATATTTGTATCGTTGCAAATAAATCAAGCTTGAGTAAAACAAAACCTCCATATAATATCTAGATCTTTTGTGCTAAAAGGATTAAGTTTTTTAAAGAAAAGAAAAGAATGAAAGAGGTGACATGTGCATGTATGTGCATTAATGTGCATTTATTGCAAGAATTGGCTAGAAAACTCCACACAATTTCCTCACCTTCTCTCTATTGGCCGAGCTCTTCTTCCTCCTTCTGCCCTTGAACATTTCTTTTACCATTTGCAACAATTCAAGCTTAATAAATCTCCAAAATTCCCAAAATAATCTCACAAAACACATCAAGTCTTGCTTTTGCCTCTTTGATCAATTGGAGCAAGGAAAGCTTGGATCTTGTGAGCAAGTATTGATAGGTATAATCCCTAAACTGTTAAATAGGAGTTTTTATGGTGTATAGCTCGTTGGTTATTGTGTAGAACACTTAAAGTATCGATTAGTGCAATATCTTTTTATTTAGTGTCTTTTTAGAATCCCTGGGATCTGCTCTGACCTGGAAATTTTACTGAGTGACCAAACAAAATAGTAGTGTTGTACTAGTGAACCTAAGATTCCACCTGAGACACGAGACCCACCCCACCGGGTTTGGCCGGCCACTCTTTGGCAAATTCCGGCGACACCGGTTTTGGAGGGGAGATGGGGGTTGGTTTTTTTTTTTGTGGGTAGCTATCTGCTGTGGTTTAAGGGTGTTTGGTATTGTTTAATTTTTGAGTAATTACATTATGCAAAATCTGGGATCGTTTTCCTATAATCTAGTGTTTTGTGTCCACGTGTTACGTTATCCGATACGATTCGTGATCTTGTGCAGCTGCTGCACTTGGGTAGGTTTCTTAGTATCGTCACGCACGTTAGCCACTAGACGGACACTTGTGTGTTAGTTTGGAATTGGTGCGTCGTTTAAAACGTAATTTAACATTATATTGGTTGATTTATGAGATTTTGCTCTGTTTATGTGTTTGTGAAATTATAGCATCGCAAGCGGGGACTTCGGTCCCTGGGAACAAGGGGAAGCAGGTGGTCGGATTTTCATAGTTTGAGACCATCGGTGAGTAGATTTAACATCTACGGGGAAATCGCCCGTATGGCGTTGTGCGTTGGGGCTGATATGAGATAATAACTGCATGTTATTGCATATTAGTTAATTTCATATGAATGTCATGCATAGTAGTATCTGTTGTACCTTGACTTGTACCTTTAGATATCACACATTACTGACGGTTCATGTTGCACGAGCACTAAATTATATGCTACACGCACACCATCAGTAATTGCCATGACACGCACAACCCATATACATACGTGTTATTGGAGTGGATAGGGAAAATTGAGGTAGTGACTCTTATTCCATCGTGCATATGAAATATTGTTGACACATACATACGTAATATTGTATTGGACATGGATAGTTAAGATAGTAACTCTTATTCCATTTCACATATACCTTAGTATAGCTACTTGTACATCATGCATACATATTGACATGTACACCCACATACCCGATTACAGCTACATGTATATCATGCACACACACTGACATGTACACCTACATATTTTGCTATAGTTGCATATACCCTAAGTGGTATTGTTTTTACATGTGATATTGAGACGTTGACTATCGTGCTTATGAAATACATCATACATATTTTCTTACATGTAGATACTTAAACCTTGCTATAATTACATGTACACCTCATATGACGGTGCACTTGTTTTTGGAGGATTTGGGAACCGCATGATATATTTTAAAGCTGGATTCATTTAAAAGAGCGGCTTTCCCTTGATATGCTCATATTGTTGTTTTATGTTGCATATATCAGTTTTCCATGGATTTACGCATTGAGATATGGATTTCATATGATTTATGGATTTGAGAACCGTGGGGGTATTTCAAGAAAACTATGTATTGTGTGAAAACCCGGTTTCTCTTGATATGATATTTCAGTGCGTCCACCATGTGATTTCTCGGTTCTGAGATTTGGCTTGTGATAACCGATTCGAGGAGCAGGAGGCACCGTTTGCGGGTACATAGTGGACCCGGTATGGTACCCCGGGGCGAGTGGTGATTTCTTGGTATAGACGATAAGCCTGACAGAGGGACCACTACCTACCGGTGATTTTATTTGGACTCGGCGGTTATCGTGGGGATACCGACCAGAGTGATGTATGATATATCGTCAGGGCCAGTCATGGTGAAAGCACCAGAGTTATGAGGATTTACGTGTCGATGCTAGACACGGGTTTCATGATGTTTCAAGTGTCGATGTTAGACACTCAGGTTTTCCATGATTTCTACGTATCGTCGGTGGACATACGGGGTTGATATCCTCATACTTATATATATATATATATAACATCGACACCCAAAACATCATAAAAACATATACCTGTATGTGTATATATATATATATATATATATATATATATATATATATATATATATATATATATATATATATATATATGGATACATACAGGTATATGTTTTTATGATGTTTTGGGTGTCGATGTTAGACACTCAGGTTCCATGAGACTTACAGGATGTGAGGGCCGATCTGTGGATGCGGTGCGTGAGGATTTGGGATTTGATGTGTCAGTGAGGGACACTGGTGTTTTCCCACGCTGATGATTTTGCATGAGATTTTATTATATCATCCCACACACTCAGGATTATTTTTGATATGCATTGCTTCATATAGTTGTAGTACCCTGATAATGTACCTTTACATGATTGTTGCATATTCATATTGTCATACTTATGCTATTGGATTATTTGTGATAGATTTATCGCTATTCGTGCATACTTATGATTACAATATGATATTAATTACTATTCACGAGTGGGAAACTCATCCCCGTTGTGCCACAGTGTTTTGCAGGACTTACCCTCAGAGTAGTCGCGGCAAGGCGTCTTATCATCTCTACTTTTGCGGATACCGCTACGTTTGGCTGTGAGGCCTTTGCTTTTAGGTGGGTTTGCGGTTATCTGTTTGTACATTGTATATCTTTTTGTTGGATCTAGTATTCTCCATCTACCACTTATTGTATTTGACTTAGAGACGAGTTGTGAGGATTCGGTGATGTATTATTATTTTGGTGACTTTAGGTGCCGTGCTCGTGGGAGCCGGTTTTGTTGAAAAGTTTACTTCTTTATGCAGTTTTCTTTTATATTTCTTTGCTTCGGCGTCGTATATATGTTGGTGGTGATTGTCTCCGCCGTTGGGCGTGATTTGCTCCCGTTTGGGATGCTTTGTATATTATCTATGTTGTACCCGTTTTCGGGGCTAGTTTTTACAAAGGAGGTGCTGCCGAAATTTTCAAGAAAGAAAACTAGAGTTAGAGATTTTACTTGTGATTTTCCGAATGTTTTAAACTATGTTTTTCTCCGTTTATCCAGTTTTGGGTGGTTTAGCTTTCTGGGTTTCGGCTTACTTAAGTTGCGTACGCCTGTAGACGTTACGTAGTTTAAATGCCGGTTACGGGCCAAATTTTGGGTCATGACAAAGTTGGTATCAGAGCGCTAGGTTTTACCTTTCGGAGTGTAGGATGACCTTGGTATGATGGAGTAGGTATCTTAAGCAGAGTGACGCAGCGTGTGTATGTTCCGCGGCATACTTACGACACGGTACTCCGCCTAAGTGACTTTACGACTCATTGATTGAAATTTCCTCCGTGATGATATACATCTTTGTGATTCGATTCTTGTTTCCTTATCGAATCTTGTTTCAATTTTCAGCCTATATGCCGCCGAAGACTACGAGGGCACAGAGAGCGGTCGCGAGGGCCGAGATCAGAGTTGACTCGTCTGAGGCGAGGACTGACCAGGGCGGTACGCCTGTTGTACCGGAGCACATTGCTGTGATTGGGGCTGGTATGCAGGACCTGCACCAGATGATGGGGACTTTAGTAGAGGCCATTCGAGCACAGGGGCAGGCAGTTGTTCCACCCGTTGCAGGGACCACGATGGTACCTACAGTTCCGGCAGTCGCAGCTACAACTCCGGAGGTTATTATATTATCACTGACAGAGTTCATGAGGCTGAGGCCTCCGGTGTTCACTGGCACAGATGCTACCGAGGATCCGCAGTTGTTTATCGACAGGATGGCCAGGATTTGTCGTTCGCTCCGATGCTCCGACGAGAGATGGGTGGAGTTCACGAGTTTCCGTCTGGAGGGTCTGGCTTAGAAGTGGTGTGAGTCCTTGGAGAGGGGTGTTAGTTGTATGTATGCCCTAAAGGCCAGTATTGTACAGATGATATATATTATATTGTATGCTTGGACATATATAGAGATGACTTTCTTGCTCAATATGATAGTATGCTATCTGGTTGCTCTTTATCTTAACATGTATACCTGTCTCTTTATACTGTCGTATAGTTACATGTTGGTAAAGCCCTTAGGATGTGTACTTGACTACCTGGACTATGATGCGGATCATACTAGTGGGGACATGGTAGTCCATAAGTACATCCTTCAAGGTCCCTAGTCATAGGTGTATCGAGATGGGGCATCGATATACCAGTGTAGACTAGCGTATACGCTTCTCGACCCATGAGATGGGCGATGGATGATCCTATATCCATTGATGTTTGACACCAGAGATGGTATACGGGTGCTCAGTGGAGACTGGGTACACTGGACGGACTCGCTGAGATCTCACAGATGGTATTATACCTCACGTCAGATGGCAGTTCTCAGGTGACACTTGTGCAGGTTAGTCTGTAGACCCGAGATCGTCATAGAGTCTTATGTGATTCTCACTGTGCTTTGATTTCCACCTTACCACGTCCATGAGGACGTGCAAAACGGTGGTTTTTGGGTACAGTCCCGAGTCATATGGAGGCAATGAGCGATAGGAGGGGTTTCGTCTCTCCCGGTATTGGGGGTTGATGTTGCGCTGTGCTCGATTGGCCGTAACAGGGAAGTCCCTGGCCAGGGCTGATTAGAGATTTACTGGTAAGTGTTACCAGTAGTTTCTCGACCCGTTATGAGCCTCACATCGGCACGACTTATCGGTTATTGGGGCTGACGTTTACCACCCCTAGACTTGATATGCGACATATCAGACGAGGAGACCGGACTGCACGGGTAGTGTTACCGGTTGGCTCGACGGGAGTTGTAGCAGGTTCGCTTGTTTTTTTCTGATCGCTCAATACTTGGGTAGCCGTTATGTTTAGCTGACCGCTTGCGACTTGGGGGTGCTTGATATGATCATCACCCACTGCCGGCGTATTGACGAGTCTTAGAGTCCCACAAAGGAGTTACCTAGTCCAGGCGAAACGTTGTGGTGCGCGTATGCGATATGCGCATGGACCCGGTTAAAATGCGTGTATGAGAGACCGTATATTAATCGGGCGGCTTACTTTTGGTTGGGTCGTATGTGATATGGCCGGACTGATAAATCAAGTGTTGATTTATCATTTAATCATTAGTTTCTCACTAGAAATCCTTTCTTGTATTTTTGGGATGTATGCAAGCATGTATGCATTCTTTCTTGTTTCATGCACATATGGATGTGCATGCACATATACATTCATACATCATCCTTCATGGTTGTATATACATAGAAAATGGTGGCATTATAAGACTCACACCATGGTTTTATATATATGAATTATTATTGCATTTGTTTTAAAACAAAATGAAAAATGAAAGGATAATTCATGGTTTGTTTCTACACTCTTCTTTGACCTAACCATGCTCACCCACCATTTAACCATGGATTAACTTTCCTTTTGGGTTTTAACTCAAGTTCAATAATATCCTTATTGTTCAACCATGGTTTGAGATGAGAGGTGGAAAATATATATAGATATATTTTCTATTTTCTCATAAGAGTTTTATCTTTTCTCTTCTTCTTAAAAAGCCATCATCTTCTTCAACCTTGATCTTTTGCTCTCTAGATTTCTCTAGTGAGCAAATTACTCATCAAGTTAGGATTTTGAAGTGAGAAAAGCCACCACAACTTCATTCTACACAAGTCTTGCCCACTTGTTTAGAGTGTTAGCTTCCATTTTCATTCTTGATCTTGTGAAGTTGCAAGCTTGGACAAAGCGGACTCCGGGTGGATCATCGTGGACCTAGAGGAGTTCAAGCGGACCTTTTCCAAACCCCAAGTAGCCGAGGGGTCTAGTGTAGGGAGCTACAAAGGTTGTACTCTCAAAACCCTAGCTTAACCTACTTGTGATGAAATGTTGTTTTACAAACCCTAATTTTCTAGGATTGATTCTTTGTATGCTTACTTAGCACCCTAGAGTTTTAATCTTTGGTACATGTGATGCTTCCAAACCCTTCATGAGGTGCTAGGTAAACCCCTACATTGGTATCAGAGCCGACCTAGAACATTAGGCGACACTTTAACGAAGTTAAAACTCCGATCGAACCGAAAAATACGGATTTTTAGTACTCTCTGGACATTTTTTGAAAACTGTTATTTTTCAGAATTAAAAATATGTAAAAAATACAGCAGGGAATTATAAGGCAAACTGTAAAAAACGAAACCCTAATATGCAAATTCCACCGCGGAACCGCGGCTTAAGCTGGCTTAAACCGCGGCTCCGCGGCCGTACAGGGCCATTAAGGCTTCGTTTTTGTACAGTGAGCTTATTGTCTGCTTGTAGAGGTTTTTAGGTATTTTTAATCTGTTTTCAGTGACATGTTCTGGAGATTATTTTGGACTCGGTGATTCGATCGGAATTTTGATTTCGTGTTTCTTTCCGGGTAATTTAAAAAGTATTGAATTGTTCGAACGAGTATCATTTACTCACTTTTTTACGGAGTTTTAATCTTTCGGAAATACGTGCAAGTTTTGTGGTGGACCCTCTAGAAGACAACAAACCTTAACTCGATTATGTGACCGTCTTGAACTGCCTTTTGAACCTTAGGGTTTGGGGCAGTACGGCGTGCCACATGTGAGGCGTTGGATTGACCCTTCTACGGCTGGACCGCTACTACTGTGTCACACTCCGGGTTTTTGAACTCCGCTCAAGTGTTGAGCTTAAGGGAATTTTGGGTATTTGGTCATTCGTTCGAAAACTTTAATACTGTCTATTTATTTGGAATGTGATACAATATGTGGAATTCATATAGTTTGGCATGAAATACGAAATATGTGATATTTCGCATTTACGATGTCTAAAGAGTATGTGGATTCCAAATATTATAGTTTTACACTTTCTTTTCTGTGACTGTAAGTGGAGTATGTCGATATCGCCGGTTTCGTTGCTATACATCAACGACAATTGGGGTACGCATACTTACTTACGATTGATGATATATGATATTATGTGTTGCTGAGATATGATGTGCAGGATTGTCGCGATTGAATAGCCGGGGGTTTTATATGTGATGAGAGTTTTATATTTTCATTCATGTAAATTTAAATGTAATGTAATATTATTTTATTTGGGGCACTTCCGGGTTAAGGTTGATGCCACCAGTGTTATATATTACATTCTTTTCCGCATTAGGATGGACCCAAGGAGGGGAGCACAGGTGACCGGGTTCTGGGGTTCAGTGGGAGGCCATCTCGAGGAGTCGAGACCGGGTCTCCTAAACACCAGAATTGGTAGGGTCGCTTGCCGCTCTCGTAGGGGTCCAGGGTGTGGGCTTGGCTATTCATCGCGACTGTGGAATCCGTATTTTCTATTGTTGGCTAAATACTAAATACGGGCGTCCTAGTATATCCCACATTATATCTATGTTTCTGCTGCGATATCTGTGATGTGATCATTAGATATGTTGTGATGGATACAGTATATAGTATATATGATATATTATATAGACGTTACTTATGTTTTACACCCGCACTAGCCCTGCCCTGCTCTGTCGTTAGTTACCTAACCTAACGGTGCACGAGGGGACATCGAGGCGAATGCGGATGGCATAAGTGTACGTCGTATTTATCTGTGATGTTTAGGTAACTTAAATGATGGGACTTCATTAATGTGATTAATGAAAGAAAAGAAACCTAAAAGATGTTGTAGAATCAAATTTTTCATAAAAGAGTAGCTACAGTTTTGCTTTGCATAGCGGTATATATGATATATCCTGCACCTTATTCGATGGGGAAAGAGCCGAGATCCCTTCACTGGGAGTGACCTCCTTAGCGAAACTGGCAGATGCTACAACACTTGGTTTGTTTTTGATTGCTTTTGGAGTTTTGCTTTGCATAGTGATATATATGATATATCCTGCACCTTATTCGATGAGGAAAGAGCCGAGATCCCTTCATCGGGAGTGACCTCTTTAGCAAAACTAATAAAAGCCTCAAAATCACTCCATTTCAAAATTCACTAGATTCTACAACGATATCAAGTTCATTACGCAATAGGTTTTCAGAAAAACCTGTCGTAGCCCTCCGTCATTTCAGATAAATCCTACTTAGTATTCGCGCTACGTTTGTTGGCCTGCGTCAAGGCGTAGTGTGCGGTAGCTAACTAGTATTTATCTGTTTGTGCATATGATGCAGATTGGATTAGGGTAGTCATGCGACTTTGTTGGCCTGCGTCAAGGGTCGTACGGGTGGGTTTAATTCAAATCAAGAAATGACGGGTTGAACTTGACTAGCGCACTATGGTTTGTTGGCCTGCGTCAGGGTCATGGGACGCTAGGGGCAAAATATTATCGGGAATTTCAAGTGTTGAAATTTGCAATGAGATTGCATACCTTCTATGAGATAGTTGGATCCCGATACCCACTGCAAGTAATTGGTACTTCTGGGAGAGTTTTACACAGGACAATTAGCCGATCAAGTAGGTGTCTAGAAAGGTGTCAACGGGGTTACGCCTCTGGGAAAAGGGGTTTACTTTAATTAGGTCCGTGCGAAAGCACGGGAAACCTCCCTTAAAGTACCGACACTGGTCTGGCTGAAAGATCGGCGAAGTTGTAGGGTGTAATTAATCCCAGCTAGTCTTTCCTTTTAAGGTTTGAAGGAAGATTTGATAAAAACAGTGGGAGCCATCCTGATTAGATAAGAAAATAACCAATCTGATCTTGCAAGAGCATACGCTAAAGTGTTTTCTTCTCTCTCTCTCCAGGTAGCAACTATGTCATGCCTTAATCAAGATAATAATATGGATGTATTGACCGAACCCGCATGTTATACTGTGCTGGGGAACGTTGGTTCCGTTCTATCTTATAAGAGTTATAGGACTGAACAGGACATAGGGGAATACCAGGATTCCCATGCCACCCGAATGAAGAAAGTACATGTTGATGCATTTTCTTCGGGTGTGTTCATTACAGAGAACTGTTTCTCCATTTGCCCTACGTCCTGGGTATTAGATACCGGGTCAGGATCCCATATATGTAATCAGTTACATGGGCTTAAGAAAGGTAGAGAACTTGGAGAAGGTGATAAAGACATAAGGGTTGGAAATGGTGCAATTGTTGCAGCTAAGACCGTCGGGGAATATCACCTTGTATTACCAACTGGTAAAACATTGATTCTGAACGAATGCTATTACATGCCGAACCTGATATGCAACATTATATCAGTTTCTTTGTTGAGTAAAGAAAGATATAATTTTGTATTACAGGATAATGTTATGAACATTTTCCTTAACCAAAAGTTGGTTGGATCAGGCACGTTGTGCAATGGCATTTATGTTCTAAATCAATCAACAGTTCTGAGTATAACAAACACACACAAGAGGAAGAGTTCAGAACTGAACGAATCCTTCTTGTGGCATTGTAGACTGGGTCACATCAATGCGACACGACTAGCTAAGTTGCATAAGGATGGATATTTGAATCCGTTTGAATTTTCATCTTATGGCACTTGCCAGTCATGTCTCAAAGGCAAGATGACCAAAACTCCGTTTACGGGACACGGAGAAAGAGTTACGGAACTCTTGGGACTGGTGCATAGTGATGTATGCGGTACAATGTCTACACATGCCAGGAATGGTTCTGCGTATTTCATTACATTCACTGACGATCTCTCTAGATTCGGATATGTGTTCCTGATGAAACACAAATCAGAAGCTTTTGAGAAATTTAGAGAATATAAACAAGAAGTCGAGAACCAAACCGGAAAAAGTATTAAAATCCTTCGATCTGATCGAGGAGGTGAATACTTGAGCAATGAATTCCTGGACTTCCTAAAAGAGAATGGGATTCTCTCTCAACTGACTCCTCCATATACACCACAGCACAACGGTGTATCAGAACGGAGGAACCGCACCCTATTAGATATGGTGCGCTCTATGATGAGCACAGCTGAGTTACCTATTTCCTTCTGGGGGTATGCACTGGAAACAGCTGCAGACCTATTGAATATGGTTCCCACCAAATCCGTGCCAACCACTCCATATGAGATATGGAAAGGAAAGAGACCATGTCTTAATTATGTTAAGATATGGGGTTGTCCGGCATATGTAAAAACACAGAATCCGGACAAACTCGCGGCAAGGTCCATTCTGTGAAAGTTTATTGGATATCCCAAACATTCGCGCGGGTATATCTTCTACCATACCGAGGAACAAAAGGTGTTTGTTTCTCGACATGCCACCTTTTTAGAAAAGGAATTTCTTGAAAAAGAGATTAGTGGCAAGGAGGTAGAACTGGAAGAGGTTCCAGCAATACAGACTACGACAGAAGATTTGGTTGAACCGGAAGATTCGGTAGTTCCGAACGAACCTCAGCCTCTCCGCCGATCTAGTAGGGTTCCTCACCCACCTGAGAGATACTACGGTTTTCTCATGGATGGTGGGAGCGAGGATTGCATCATGGAGGATAATGACCCAACTAGCTTCGAGCAGGCCATCACGAGTGGGGACTCAGTGAAATGGCTGGATGCAATGCGGTCCGAGATGGAATCCATGTACACCAACAAAGTATGGACTTTGGAAGATGCTCCTGAAGGGGTAAAACCCATTGGGAGCAAGTGGATCTTCAAGAAAAAACTTGGTGTAGATGGGAAAGTGGAGACTTTCAAAGCTAGACTTGTTGCAAAGGGTTTTCGTCAAAGACCAGGTGTGGACTATGACGAAACCTTTTCTCCAGTGGCTATGCTTAAATCCATCTGGATCATGCTTGCCATCGCTGCATATCATGATTACGAAATCTGGCAAATGGATGTTAAGACCGCCTTCCTAAACGGTGATTTAGAAGAGTGCGTCTACATGACTCAGCCAGAGGGCTTCGTAGATAGTGGAAGCAGCGGGGAAGGTGTGCAAGCTGCTTAAATCCATTTATGGATTAAAGCAAGCATCGCGGAGTTGGAACATCTGCTTTGACGTCGTTATCAAAGAGTTTGATTTCGTCAAAAACGTAAATGAACCTTGTATCTACAAGAAGGTGGCAGAGAGTAAGGTTATCTTCCTCGTATTGTATGTGGACGACATACTCTTGATAGGAAATGACATTCATATGCTGCAATCAGTCAAGCTCTTTTTATCACAAAGATTCTCAATGAAAGATCTTGGTGATGCCTCCTGCATATTGGGGATTAAGATCTATAGAGATAGGTCTAAACGGATTTTGGGATTGTCCCAATCCAGGTACATTGACACCATACTAAAGAGGTTTAGTATGGAAGAATCCAAGCGTGGGAACTTACCCACGATCTCTGGAGTCACTCTCTCCAAAGAGATGTCTCCCAAGACTGATTTGGAGAGAGCTCGCATGCAAGGGATACCCTATGCTTCGGCTGTAGGCTCTATCATGTACACGATGCTATGTACCAGACCCGATGTAGCATACTCACTAAGTGTAGTGAGTAGGTATCAAGCTGATCCTGGAGAGAGTCACTGGACAGCTGTGAAGAGCATTCTCAAGTACTTACGAAGGACTAAAGAGATGCTCTTAGTGTATGGTAACGGAGAACTCCAAGTGGAGTCCTTTACCGATTCGAGCTTCCAGAGTGATAAGGATGACTCTAAGTCGCAGTCGGGATTTGTCTTTACCCTTTACGAAGGGGCGGTTAGCTGGAAGAGTTCCAAGCAGGAAACCGTGGCAGACTCGACGATGGAGGCTGAATACATCGCTGCCAATGATGCTGCCAAAGAGGCTGTCTGGATCAAGAAGTTCATTACTGAACTTGGAGTGGTTCCATTCATTGAGCATCCAATACCTTTGTATTGTGATAACAATGGAGCGGTGGCTTTGGCCAAGGAACCCAAGTCCCATCAGCGATCCAGGCATATTCTGAGGCAGTATCACCTGATCCGGGAGATAGTTGATCGCCGGGAGATCGAGGTCAGGTGGGTTGACACGAAGAATAACACAGCGGATCCACTCACGAAGGCCATTCCCCAGATACAGTTTGATAGACTCTTCGGGATGCTCGGTATGCGATACTACAGCAGCTGGCCCTAGTGCAAGTGGGAGATTGTTAGTTGTATGTATGCCCTAGAGGCCAGTATTGTACAGATGATGTATATTATATTGGATGCTTGGACATATATAGAGATGACTTTCTTGCTCAATATGATTGTATGCTATCTGGTTGCTCTTTATCTTAACATGTATACTTGTCTCTTTATACTATCGTATAGTTACATGTTGGTAAAGCCCTTAGGATGTGAACTTGACTACCTGGACTATGATGCAGATCATACTAGTGAGGACATGGTAGTCCATAAGTACATCCTTCAAGGTCCCTAGTCATAGGTTATCGAGACGGGGCATCGATATACCAGTGTAGACTAGCGTATACGCTTCTCGACCCATGAGATGGGCGATGGATGATTCCATATCCATTGGTGTTTGACATCAGAGATGGTATACGGGTGCTCAGTGGAGACTGGGTACACTGGACGGACTCGCCGAGATCTCCCGGATGGTATTATACCTCATGTCAGATGGCAGTTCTCAGGTGACACTTGTGCAGGTTAGTCTGTAGACCCGAGATCGTCATAGAGTCTTATGTGATTCCCACTGTGCTTTGATTTCCACCTTACCACGTCCATGAGGACGTGCAAAACGGTGGTTTTTGGGTACAGTCCCAAGTCACATGGAGGCAATGAGCGATAGGAGGGGTTTCGTCTCTCCCGGTATTGGGGGTTGATGTTGCGCTGTGCTCGATTGGCCGTAACTGGGAAGTCCCTGGCCAGGGCTGATTAGAGATTTACTGGTAAGTGTTACCAGTAGTTTCTCGACCCGTTATGAGCCTCACATCGGCATGACTTATCGGTTATTGGGGTCTGACGTTTACCACCCCTAGACTTGATATGCGACATATCAGACGAGGAGACCGGACTGCACGGGTAGTGTTACCGGTTGGCTCGACGGGAGTTGTAGCAGGTTCGCTTGTTTTCTTCTGATCGCTCAATACCCGGGTAGCCGTTACGTTTAGCTGACCGCTTGCGGCTTGGGGGTGCTTGATATGATCATCACCCACTACCGGCGTATTGACGAGTCTTAGAGTCCCACAAAGGAGTTACCTAGTCCAGGCGAAACGTTGTGGTGCGCGTATGCGATATGCGCATGGACCCGGTTAAAATGCGCGTATGAGATACCGTATATTAATCGGGAGGCTTGCTTTTGGTTGGGTCGTATGTGATATGGACGGACTGATAAATCAAGTGTTGATTTATCATTTAACCATTAGTTTCTCACTAGAAATCATTTCTTGTATTTTTGGGATGTATGCATGCATGTATGCATGCATGTATGCATTCTTTCTTGTTTCATGCACATATGGATGTGCATGCACTCATACATTCATACATCATCCTTCATGGTTGTATATACATAGAAAATGGTGGCATTATAAGACTCACACCATGGTTTTATATATATGAATTATTATTGCATTTGTTTTAAAACAAAATGAAAAAGGAAAGGATAATTCATGGTTTGTTTCTACACTCTTCTTTGACCTAACCATGCTCACCCACCATTTAACCATGGATTAACTTTCCTTTTGGGTTTTAACTCAAGTTCAATAATATCCTTATTGTTCAACCATGGTTTGAGATGAGAGGTGGAAAATATATATAGATATATTTTCTATTTTCTCATAAGAGTTTTATCTTTTCTCTTCTTCTTAAAAAGCCATCATCTTCTTCAACCTTGATCTTTTGCTCTCTAGATTTCTCTAGTGAGCAAATTACTCATCAAGTTAGGATTTTGAAGTGAGAAAAGCCACCACAACTTCATTCTACACAAGTCTTGCCCACTTGTTTAGAGTGTTAGCTTCCATTTTCATTCTTGATCTTGTGAAGTTGCAAGCTTGGACAAAGCGGACTCCGGGTGGATCATCGTGGACCTAGAGGAGTTCAAGCGGACCTTTTCCAAACCCCAAGTAGCCGAGGAGTCTAGCATCGGGAGCTACAAAGGTTGTACTCTCAAAACCCTAGCTTAACCTACTTGTGATGAAATGTTGTTTTACAAACCCTAATTTTCTAGGATTGATTCTTTGTATGCTTACTTAGCACCCTAGAGTTTTAATCTTTGGTACATGTGATGCTTCCAAACCCTTCATGAGGTGCTAGGTAAACCCAACAAGGGGCAGAGCCGCGGGTCTTGCTCCTATGACCTGGGCTGAGTTTGTGACGTCGTTTCTCACCCGTTTTCTTCCACTGAGCGTCAGGGATGCACGAGCGCGCAAATTTGAGTCGTTACGTCAGACTCTGGGGCTGACGGTGTCTGAGTATGATGTACTATTTATCGAGCTGACTGTGTATGCTCCGTACTTGGTGGCGACTGAGGAGATGAGGGTGAAGAGGTTTGTTCGAGGCCTGCTTACCTAGTTGTTCCTACCCATCAGCATTCATCATTGTGAGACGTATGCGACAGCTATGGATACAGCCCTATTGGTAGAGGAGCGTCTTTCAGAGTCATCGGTTGTTTCGGAACTGAAGAGGACTCGTATGGATGTACCGGCACGGAGACAGAGGTTTGCACGCCGAGGCAGAGTTCCTTCAGACTCGGGGAGTAGCAGAGACGTGGGACGGGGCTAGTTATTCAGCTCTTACTTCCAGGAGAGTCAGCGGCCGTCATATGGGTGCTTTGGGTGTGGTAGTCTACATCACCTTGTTCGGGATTGTACCGTGGTACGTCAGAGAGGGCCAGCCGTACCCCAGGTTACCTTACCACCTTCTCCGCCTCAGAGAGCGTTGCCTCTTATTCCTGTGGTTGCGCCGCGTCAGACTCCTGCTCAGAGAGGTCGTGGTCGCGGTGGTTTTGTGCCAAGAGGACGAGGTGGCGGAGGCAAAGGACATCCAGTGGCAGGTAGAGGGCAGGCTCGGGTTTTTACCTTGACTCACCAGGACGCTCAGGTGTCCAATGTTGTGGTTTCAGGTACCCTTTCTGTATGTTCTTATGATGCACATGTTCTTTTTGATCCGGGATCTACGCATTCGTATGTTTCAACGCACTTCGTGCCGAGGTTATGCCGAGAGTCGTGTTTTCTAGATCAGCTGCTTGTCGTGACTACTCCTGTTGGAGAGTCGTTTGTTGCGCGACACGTGTTCCGGTCATGTGCTGTCCGTATAGGAGACAGAGATCTGTCCGTCGACTTGATCCTTCTTGAGATGTTGGACTTCGACGTTCTTCTGGGCATGGACTGGTTAGCTACTTGCTACGCGTCCGTCGACTGCCGCGAGAAGACAGTTAGGTTTTGTTTTCCCGGCGAGTCAGTGTTTATTATGCAGGGGGACCGTGGTGCCGCCCCTCACAGTTTGATTTCTGTCCTTTGAGCTAGTCGGCTTTTGAGGAGGGGATGTCGGGGATTCTTGGCTTTCATTCATGACATAGGAGCCGCAGTGGAGTCGTTGGACTAGGTTCCTACCGTGCGAGAGTTTCCCGACGTCTTTCCCGATGAGTTACCTAGGTTGCCGCCAGAGCGCGATATTGAGTTCTGCATTAATCGGATTCCTAGCACGGAGCCTATTTCTATACCGCCTTATCGGATGGCTCCGGCAGAGCTTAAAGAGATTAAAGATCAATTGCAAGAGTTGCTTGATATGGGACTTGTATGTCCGAGTGTTTCGCCGTGGGGAGCTCCTGTTCTGTTCGTCAAGAAGAAGGACGACAGTTTGAGGCTGTGTGTGGATTATCGTCAATTGAACCGAGTTACGGTGCGGAATAAGTATCCTTTACCTCACATTGATGATTTATTTTATCAGCTCCAGGGTGCGAAACATTTTTTTAAGATTGATTTGCGTTCGGGTTATCATCAGTTGCGGGTTCGGAATGATGACATTCCGAAGGCTGCTTTTCGTACGCGCTATGGGCATTATGAGTTTTTGGTGATGTCGTTTCGGACTCACCAATACGCCGGCAGCTTTCATGGATCTGATGAACCGGATTTTCAGGTCGTTTCTCGACCAGTTCATTATTGTGTTTGTTGATGACATACTGGTCTACTCTAGGAGTCGTGAGGAGCATGAGCAGCACTTGAGGATTGCTTTGCAGATATTGAGAGAGAACCAGCTGTATGCTAAATTCTCAAAGTGCGCATTTTGTCTTGATAGAGTTGACTTCCTGGGTCATGTGGTGACTGGTGATGGTATTCTAGTGGACACGAGGAAGATCGAAGCTGTGTAGCTTTGGCCCAGACCTGTATCGGTGACTGAGGTCTGCAGCTTTTTGGGCTTAGCTGGTTATTATCGCCGTTTTGTATGGGATTTCTCGAGTATCGCTGCACCGCTGACTGGACTGACCCGGAAGAGAGTTCCTTTTCTTTGGATTGATGCGTGCGAGCAGAGTTTTCAGTAGTTGAAGACTCGGTTGACGACAGCACCAGTTCTATGTTTGCCTTCTGGATCGGGCGGCTATGTTGTTTATTGTGATGCTTCTCGAGTGGGGCTCGGCTGTGTATTAATGCAGCACGATAGAGTGATTGCTTACGCTTCTAGGAAGCTGAAGAAGCACGAGCAGAATTATCCCACTCACGATCTTGAGATGGCCGCGGTGGTCTTTGCGTTGAATATTTCGAGACACTACTTATACGGGGAGTCGTGTCAGATCTTCACGGATCACAAGAGCTTGAAGTACATCTTCCAGCAGTGGGATTTGAATCTGAGACAGCGCCGTTGGATGGAGCTAGTGAAGGATTATGATTGTGAGATCCTTTATCACCCGAGCAAGGCGAATGTGGTAGCTGATGCTTTGAGTCGTAGGCCCGGGGGTAGCTTATCCCAGTTGAGCGCAGTTCAGCGTCAGTCTTCTGCAGATTGGCAGCTCTTGTGTGATGGTAGAGTGCAGTTAGAGTTCGCTTCCGCTGTGGGATAGCTTGCTCATGTCCTCGCCCGCCCACTACTAGTTGATCGTATCCGTGAGGCGCAACCCAGTGATGCCCGTTTGTCCAAGATTCTTGAGCTTGTTCGACTGGGTACAGTTTTAGAGTTCATGATTGATGACCAGGGTGTGCTACGATGCGGGACTCGCTTGTGTATACCAGATGCTGATGGGTTGAGACGCAAGATCCTAGAGCAGGCACATCAGTCGGACTTTAGCGTTCATCCAGGTTCCACCAAGATGTACCGTGACTTGAGAGACTTTTACTGGTGGGAAGGGATGAAACGCGATATTTCGGACTTCGTTTCGAGGTGCCTGACATGTCAGCAAGTCAAGGCTGAGCATCAGAGACCGGCTAGAGAGTTGCAGCCTTTAACCGTTCCAGAGTGGAAATGGAAGCAGATTTCCATGGACTTCGTTGTGGGTCTACCCAAGACCAGTAGAGGGTATGACTCCATTTGGGTGATTGTTGGCCGGTTGACGAAAGCGGCTCACTTCCTTCCAGTGAAGACCACTTTCGGTTATGCTCAGTATGCTCAGTTGTACAAAGATGAGATTGTGCGTTTGCACGGTGTTTCCACATGCATAGTATCCGACAGAGGCACCCAGTTTACTAGCCGTCTTTGGTAGAAGCTTCAGGAAGCTTTGGGTACCCGGTTGAGTTTTAGTACCGCTTTTCATCCACAGGCCGATGGTCAGTCAGAGCGGACTATACAGACTCTGGAGGATATGCTCCGTGCATGTGTGCTTGATTTTGGTGGCAGTTGGGATCGTCACTTGCTATTGATTGAGTTCTCATACAACAACAGCTTTCAGGAGACTATTCAGATGGCACCTTTTGAGGCTTTATATGGTAGGAAGTGTCTATCGCCAGTCTGTTGGACCGAACTCAGCGAGAGTAGAGTTTTGGGACCCCAGCTAGTTCAGGAGACTACGGAGAAGATCCAACTGATTCAGGACAGGATAAGAGCAGCCCAGTGCAGACAGAAGTCTTATGCCGACCGTCGTCGTCGCAGACTTGAGTTCGCAGTGGGGGATCATGTATTCCTGAGGATTTCTCCGATGAAGGGCGTTATGCGATTTGGGAAGAGGGGGAAGCTTAGTCCCAGATTTGTAGGTCCTTTCGAGATCCTTGAGCGAGTGGGTTCTGTTGCTTATCGTTTGGCGCTCCCGCCCAGTTTTCCGAATGTTCACCATGTTTTCCATGGGTCGATGCTTCGTAGATACCTTCATGATCCTTCTCACTTGATTCAGCACGAGACCGTTCAGCTTGAGCACGATCTTTCGTTCGCCGAGCAGCCGGTAGTTATTTTGGATCGACAGGTGAAGAAACTTCGGTCAAAGGTCTTGCCGTCTGTGAAGCTTCTTTGGTGTAGCCCCACTAGTGAGGAGATCACTTGGGAGGCCGAGAGCGAGATGCGGAAGAAATTCCCTCATCTTTTTGAAGGTACGCTTAGTATGAAATTTTAATTCGGGGACCGAATTTCTATAAGGGGGGAGATTGTAATGTTTTAGAAATCGTTATGCGAATTTTTCCGTTTTAGGGTAAAATTTGTCGGTATTTTCCGTTTTAACCCGGCTGTGATCAAACGTCCATATAGACTTGTCAGCACCTAGTTTAGCTAAAATAAAGCTAGTGCGCAAGCTTTGGGGGTATATGGGACATTTTGGTTCAAATAGAATTTTTCCCTATTTTAATATTATTTTAATGTGGTATTTACATTTTGGGTTTGGGTAATTACTCCTAATATTTGTATCATTGCAAATAAATCAAGCTTGAGTAAAAAAAAAACCTCCATATAATATCTAGATCTTTTGTGCTAAAAGGATTAAGTTTTTTAAAAAAAAGAAAAGAATGAAAGAGGTGGCATGTGCATGTATGTGCATTAATGTGCTTTTATTGCAAGAATTGGCTAGAAAACTCCACACAATTTCCTCACCTTCTCTCTATTGGCCGAGCTCTTCTTCCTCCTTCTGCCCTTGAACATTTCTTTTACCATTTTCAACAATTCAAGCTTAATAAATCTCCAAAATTCCCAAAATAATCTCACAAAACACATCAAGTCTTACTTTTGCCTCATTGATTAATTGGAGCTAGGAAAGCTTGGATCTTGTGAGAAAGTATTGATAGGTATAATCCCTAAACTGTTAAATAGGAGTTTTTATGATGTATAGCTCGTTGGTTATTGTGTAGAACACTTAAAGTATCGATTAGTGCAATATCGTTTTATTTAGTGTCTTTTTAGAATCTCTGGGATCTTCTCTGACCTGGAAATTTTACTGAGTGACCAAACAAAATAGTAGTGTTGTACTAGTGAACCTAAGATTCCACCTAAGACACGAGACCCACCCCACCGGGTTTGGCCGGCGACTCTTTGGCAAATTCCGGCGACACCGGTTTTGGAGGGGAGATGGGTGTTGGTTTTTTTTTTGTGGGTAGCTATCTGCTGTGGTTTAAGGGTGTTTTGGTACTGTTTAATTTTTGAGTAATTACAGTATGCAAAATCTGAGATCGTTTTCCTATAATCTAGTGTTTTGTGTCCGCGTGTTGCGTTATCCGACACGATTCGTGATCTTGTGTAGCTGCTGCACTTGGGTAGGTTTCGTAGTATCGTCACGCACGTTAGCCACTAGACGGAAACTTGTGTGTTAGTTTGGAGTTGGTGCGTCGTTTAAAACGTAGTTTTACGTTATATTGGTTGATTTATGAGATTTTGCTCTGTTTATGTGTTTGTGAAATTATAGCATCGCAAGCGGGGACTTCGGACGCTGCGAACAAGGGAAAGCAGGTGGTCGGATTTTCCATAGCTTGAGACCATCGGTGAGTAGATTTAACATCTATGGGGAAATCTCCCGTATGGCGTTATGCGTCGGGGCTGATATGAGATAATAACTGCATGTTATTGCATATTAGTTAATTTCATATGAATGTCATGCATAGTAGTATCTGTTGTACCTTGACTTGTATCTTTAGATATAACACATTACTGACGGTTCATATTGCACGAGCACTAAATTGTATGCTACACGCACACCGTCAGTAATTGCCATGACACGCACAACCCACATACATAAGTGTTATTGGAGTGGATAGGGAAAATTGAGGTAGTACTCTTATTCCATCGTGCATATGAAATATTGTTGACACATACATACGTAATATTGTATTGGACATAGATAGTTAAGATAGTAACTCTTATTCCATTTCACGTATACCTTACTATAGCTACTTGTACATCATGCATCCATATTGACATGTACACCCACATACCCGATTACAGCTACATGTACATCATGCACACACACTGACTTGTACACCTACATATTTTGCTATAGTTGCATATACCCTAAGTGGTATTGTTTTTATATGTGATATTGAGACGTTGACTATTGTGCTTATGAAATACATCATACATATTTGCTTACATGTAGATACTTAAACCTTGCTACAATTACATGTACATCTCATATGATGCTGCACTTGTTTTTGGAGGATTTGGGAACCGCATGATATATTTTAAAGATGGATTCATTTAAAAGAGCGGCTTTCCCTTGATATGCTCATATTGTTGTTTTATGTTGCATATATCAGTTTTTCATGGATTTACGCATTGAGATATGGATTTCATATGATTTATGGATTTGAGAACCGTGGGGGTATTTCAAGAAAACTATGTATTGTTTGAAAACCCGGTTTCTCTTGATATGATATTTCAGTGCGTCCACCATGTGATTTCTTGGTTCTGAGATTTGGCTTGTGATACCCGATTCGAGGAGCGGGAGGCACCGTCTGCGGGTACATGGTGGACCCGGTATGGTACCTGTCACGACCCGAAATATTAGCTCGTGACCAGCACTTGAATCACGCAACGTCTAAAGGCGTAACGGAATTCAAGTAAGCTGAAACCCAGAAATCTAAACCTTTTTTTAAGAAAATAAAGGAGGTGATGTTTTGAAATGAATGTATAATGAAATCGAGTTTTCTTAATGCATAGAAAAGGGACATGAAAATGCAATTGAAATTTGTTAGTTTGAAAACATGTTTCGTCTTTTAAAAATTTGGGCAGCACCTCCTTTGTAATTTTTGATCCAAAACCACCAATACATAATAATGATAAAGGCATCCCCAAGTGGGAGCTAGCTCTTCGCAAAACGGCGGATCACAAACACGCAATACTGTAAAAATAAGCATACGACGCCCAACGGCGAAGTTCACCAAAAAAGATAAAGGAAAGCAAGACATAACCCCAAAAGCGAATATAACACCCATCGCTCAAATCTCGTAACCACAATCCCACTAAGTCTCATTACTTATACAAATTAATAATTTTGATTGATTGATGGAGTTAACTAGATACAATATGAAATATAATACAAGAGTGGGTACGATCCAAATGTCCCACCTACCACTGCAAAACACCCAAATGAAGCTGTGAGCCAGCGATACCGCTACTGATCCAAGCGGGAAACCTGCAAGAACTGTGGCACAACGGGGGTGAGTTGCCAACTCGTGAATAAAAATATATCGACAAGTAGAAATCGAATAAATAACGACTCCTAGGTCAACTATATCATAAAGGTAATATTATGATATCTAGGGTGACCGGGTCTGTATATGTGCCAACAAGGTAGTCAAACTTATATGCATGCGGATAACATCCATCAGTAATAATCAATGCATGTAAGCATGTGGATCTCGTCCACCCATATAATCAATGTATGTATGCATGCGGATCTCATCCACCCATATAATCAATGTCTGCATGCACGTAAATATCATAAAAGAGTGTGCATGAAAGTATGAGGATGTAAATCAACGGTGTCCCTCACGACACATCAAAATCATGGAACCTGAGTGCCTAGCATCGACTGTAGGGTTACTAGGCACTCTAATAAGGTTTAAGGAAGCATCAAACATGTCCGTTTAAAATTTTAGCCGTGCCGAATAACCCTAAACAAGATCGTTGCTAGAAAATTAGGGTTTCATATGCAAGTAAACTATGTTTACGACTAAGTGAATACGAAATACAACCTTTGTAGATCGGACCTTCACTTCTTTAGCTCCTTGTTGAAGTCCCTTCGCTGCGATCGTGGTTCTCCCGGACCCTTGCATGGCTTCACGAGGCGAAAGACGCGTCCTTGCTTGAAGTCTTCGAGGCCGAAGATGATCTACGTCGAGGGGATGCCAACTCAAGCTTCTACTTCACTAACTTGAGAATTAGTGAATCAAACACCCTAAACTAAATTGCTAGTCTATTAGAGGATGGAGAAATAGGAAGTGGGTTCTCTTTAGAATTTTATTTCTCACATTCTTTCTCACTTTGGATCAAACCCTAGCAAGCTTTTTCTTTTTAGCAATGAAGAAGAAGAAGAAAAGAAAGAGATGAGTATAATGATCAAGTGAGAAAGGTAACCATGATGAGTGAGTATCATATACTAACTCTTGTAGAGCCATAACCATGGCTAATCTAAATGGTTAGGTTAATAAAAAATCTAAGGTGAAGACAAAGGTAGTGGACTTTGTCAAAGCAAAGCAAGCTTCTACAAGCTTCATGCTATTTCCAAAATTCCACCAATTTTGTAATTACCTTAAATAATTATAACCCACCATAAAAATAGAATGGTGTATGTCTTGTACACCCATGTCATGTGTATCATCAACCATGATACTAAAAAGAAAACACATTTTAATATATATCATATATACATTAAAATTGTGCTCATGTGAGAAAAACCCTAAAGTGAACAAGTGTTAGTTAATGTAAACAAGTATATCAAATATACAATTATACAATAAATTATTAAATCAACACTTGACTTAATAATCCGGTCATATCACATAAAACCGACTAACATCCAATGTATCGACTTATCGAATCAACACTTGATTCGATAACCCGGCTATATCATATATAACCGATCGATACAAAAAGTCACGAGAATAGAATACGATATCACATACACGCATTATTCTTGGTCCCGCACATATCACCTATGCGCTCCTATTTCGTTTTTCCTGAGCCAGTAAAACCTCTGTGTAGGACTCTAAAGACTCGTCAATACGCCGGTAGTAGGTGATGATCACATCAAGCACCCACAAGCCGTCAACGGTACTAGCTGGACGTAACGGCTATCTGGGTATTGAGCGATCATAAGATCAGCAAGCAAGCCCGCTCCAACTCCTGTAAAAGCCTGCCGGTAACACTTCCCGTACAGTCCGGTTTCCTCGTCTGATATGTCGCATATCAAGTCTAGGGGTGGTAAACGCCAGACCCCAATAACAGATAAGTCGTGCCGATGTGAGGCTCATAACGGGTCGAGAAACTACTGGTAACACTTACCAGTAAATCTCTAATTCAGCCCTGGCCAGGAACTTCCCTGTTACGGCCAATCGAACACAGCGCAACATCAACCCCCAATACCGGGAAAGACGAAACCCCTCCTATCGCTCATTGCCTCCATGTGATTCGGGACTGTACCCAAAAACTACCATTTTGCACGCCCTCATGGACGTGGAAAGGTGAAAATCAAAGCACAGTGGGAATCACACAAGACTCTATGACGATCTCGGGTCTACAGACTAACCTGCATAAGTGTCACCAGAGAACTGCCATCTGACGTAAGGTATAATACCATCTGGGAGTTCTCGGTGAGTCCGTCCGGTGTACCCAGTCTCCACTGAGCACCCGTATACCATCTCTGATGTCAAACACCAATGGATATGGGATCATCCATCGCCCATCTCATAGGTCGAGAAGCGTATACGCTAGTCTACACTGGTATATCGATGCCCCGTCTCGATACACCTACGACTAGGGACCTTGAAGGATGTACTTATGGACTACCATGTCCCCACTAGTATGATCCGCATCATAGTCCAGGTAGTCAAGTACACATCCTAAGGGCTTTACCAACATGTAACTATAAAACAGTATAAAGAGACAAGTATACATGTTAAAGTAAAGTGCAACCAGATAGCATACTATCATATCGAGCAAGAAAGTCCTCTCTATATATGTCCAAGCATCCAATATAATATACATGATCTATACAATACTGGCCTCTAGGGCATACATACAACTAACAATCTCCCACTTGCACTAGGGCCAGCTGCTGTAGTATCGCATACCAAGCATCCCGAAGAGTCTCTCAAACTGTATCTGGGGAATGGCCTTCGTAAGTGGATCCGCAGTGTTGTTCTTCGTGTCAACCCTCCTGACCTCGATCTCCCGGCGATCAACTATCTCCCGGATCAGGTGATACCGCCTCAGAATATGCCTGGATCGCTGATGGGACCTGGGTTCCTTGGCCAAAGCCACCGCTCCATTGTTATCACAATACAAAGGTATTGGATGCTCAATGGATGGAACCACTCCAAGTTCAATAATGAACTTCTTGATCCAGACAGCCTCTTTGGCAGCATCGTTGGCAGCGATGTATTCAGCCTCCATCGTCGAGTCTGCCACGGTTTCCTGCTTGGAACTCTTCCAGCTAACCGCCCCTCCGTAAAGGGTAAAGACAAATCCCTACTGCGACTTAGAGTCGTCCTTATCACTCTGGAAGCTCGAATCGGTAAAGGACTCCACTTGGAGTTCTCCGTTACCATACACCAAGAGCATCTTTTTAGTCCTTCGTAAGTACTTGAGAATGCTCTTCACAGCTGTCCAGTGACTCTCTCCAGGATCAGCTTGATACCTACTCACTACACTTAGTGAGTATGCTACATCGGGTCTGGTATATAGCATCGCATACATGATAGAGCCTGCAGCCGAAGCATAGGGTATCCCTTGCATGCGAGATCTCTCCAAAACAGTCTTTGGAGACATCTCTTTGGAGAGAGTGAGCCCTGAGATCGTGGGTAAAAACCCACGTTTGGACTCTTCCATTCTAAACCTCTTTAGTATGGTGTCAATGTACCTGGATTGGGACAATCCCAATATCCTTTTAGATCTATCTCTATAGATCATAATTCCCAGTATGCAGGAGGCATCACCTAGATCTTTCATTGAGAATCTTTGTTATAAGAAGAGCTTGACCGATTGCAGCATAGGAATGTCATTTCCTATCAAGAGTATGCCGTCCACGTACAATACGAGGAAGACAACCTTACTCTTTGCCACCTTCTTGTAGATACAAGGTTCATCTACGTTTTTGACGAAATCAAACTCTTTGATAACGACGTCAAAGAAGATGTACCAACTCCGCGATGCTTGCTTTAATCCATAAATGGATTTAAGCAGCTTGCACACCTTCCCGCTGCTCCCACTATCTACGAAGCCCTCTGGCTGAGTCATGTACACGCACTCTTCTAAATCACCGTTTAGAAAGGCGGTCTTAACATCCATTTGCCAGATTTCGTAGTCATGATATGCAGCGATGGCAAGCATGATCCGGATGGATTTAAGCATAGCCACTGGAGAAAAGGTTTCATCATAGTCCACACCTGGTCTTTGACGAAAACCCTTTGCAACAAGTCTAGCTTTGAAAGTCTCCACTTTCCCATCTACACCAAGTTTTTTTTGAAGATCCACTTGCTCCCAATGGGTTTTACCCCTTCAGGAGCATCTTCCAAAGTCCATACTTTGTTGGTGTACATGGATTCCATCTCGGACCGCATTGCATCCAGCCATTTCACTGAGTCCCCACTCGTGATGGCCTGCTCAAAGCTAGTTGGGTCATCATCAACCATGATGCAATCCTCGCTCCCACCATCCATGAGAAAACCGTAGTATCTCTCAGGTGGGTAAGGAACCCTACTAGATCGGCGGAGTGGCTGGGGTTCATCGGGAACTACCGAATCCTCTGGTTCCACCAAATCTTCTGTTGTGGTTTGTACAGCTGGAACCTCTTCCAGTTCTACCTCAGAGCCACTAATCTCTTTTGCAAGAAATTCCTTTTCTAAAAAGGTGGCGTGTTGAGCAACAAACACCCTTTGTTCCTCACTGTGGTAGAAGATATACCCTCGCGAATGCTTGGGATATCCAACAAACTTACACAAAACAGACCTTGCCTCGAGTTTGTCCGGTTTTTGTCTTTTGACATAGACCGGGCAACCCCATATCTTAATAAAATTAAGATATGGTCTCTTCCCCTCCCATATCTCATATGGGGTGGTAGGCACAGATTTGGTAGGAACCCTATTCAGTAGGTATGCTGCTGTCTCCAGTGCATATCCCTAGAAGGAAATAGGTAACTCAGCTATACTCATCATAGAGCGCACCATATCTAATAGGGTGTGGTTCCTCCGTTCCGATACACCGTTGTGCTTTGGTGTATATGGAGGAGTTAGCTGAGAGAGAATCCCATTCTCTTTTATGAAGTCCAGGAATTCATTGCTCAAGTATTCACCTTCTCGATCAGATCGAAGGATTTTAATACTTTTCCCGGTTTGGTTCTCGACTTCTTGTTTATATTCTCTAAATTTCTCAAAAGCTTCTGATTTGTGTTTCATCAGGAACACATATCCGAATCTAGAGAGATCGTCAGTGAATGTAATGAAGTACGAAGAACCATCCCTGGCTTGCGTAGACATGGGACCGCATACATCACTATGTATCAGTCCCAAGAGTTCGGTAACTCTTTCTCCGTGTCCCGTAAACGGAGTTTTGGTCATCTTGCCTTTGAGACATGACTGGCAAGTGTCATAAGATGAAAATTCAAACGGATTTAAATATCCATCCTTATGCAACTTAGCTAGTCGTGTCGCATTGATGTGACCCAGTCTACAATGCCACAAGAAGGATTCATTCATTTCTGAACTCTTCCTCTTGTGTGTGTTTGTTATGCTCAAAACTGTTGATTGATTTAGAACATAAATGCCATTGCACAACGTGCCTGATCCAACCAACTTTTGGTTAAGGAAAATGTTCATAACATTATCCTGTAATACAAAATTATATCCCTCTTTACTCAACAAAGAAACCGATATAATGTTGCATATCAGGTTCGTCATGAAATAGCATTCGTTCAGAATCAATGTATTACCAGTTGGCAATACAAGGTGATATTCCTCGACGGTTTTAGCTGCAACAATTGCACCATTTCCAACCCTTATGTCTTTATCACCTTCTCCAAGTTCTCTACCTTTCCTAAGCCCATGTAACTGATTACATATATAGGATCCTGACCCGGTATCTAATACCCAAGACGTAGAGCAAATGGAGAAACAGTTCTCTGTAATGAACACACACGAAGAAAATGCATCAACATGTACTTTCTTCATTCGGGTGGCATGGGAATCCCGGTATTCCCCTATATCCTGTTCCGTCTTATAACTCTTATAAGAAAGAACGGAACCAACGTTCCCCAGCACAGTATAACATGCGGGTTCGGTCAATACAACCATATTATTATCTTGATTAAGGCATGATATGGTCGCTACCTGGAGAGAGAGAAAAGAAAACACTTTAGCGTATGCTCTTGCAAGATCAGATTGGTTATTATTTTATCTAATCAGGATGACTCCCACTGTTTTTATCAAATCTTCCTTCAAACCCTAAAAGGAAAGACGAGCCGGGATTAATTACACCCTACAACTTCGCCAATCTTTCAGCCAGGCCAGTGTCGGTACTTTGAGGGAGGTTCCCCGTGCTTTCGCACGGACCTAATTAAAGTAAACTTCGTTTTCCCAGAGGCGTAACCCCGTTGACACCTTTCTAGACACCTACTTGATCAGCTAATTGTCCTGTGTAAAACTCTCCCAGGAGTAACAATTACTCGCAGTGGGTATCGGGATCCAACTATCTCATAGAAGGTATGCAATCTCATTGCAAATCTCAACACTTGAAATTCCTGATAATATTTTGCCCCAAGCATCCCATGACCTTGACGGAGGTCAACAAACCATAGGGTGCAAGTCAAGTTCAACCCGTCATTTCTTGATTGAATCAAACCCATCCGCACGACCCTTGACGGAGGTCTACAAGGTCGTACGACTACCCTAATCCAATCTGCATCATATGCATAAGCAGATAAATACTAGTTAGCTACCGCACACTACGCCTTGACGGAGGTCAACAAACGTAACACGAATACTAAGTAGGACTTATCTGAAATGACGGAGGACTACGACAGGTTTTTCTGAAAACCTATTGCGTAATGAACTTGATATCGTTGTAGAATCATGTGAATTTTGAAATGGAGTGATTTTGAGGCTTTTATTAGTTTTGCTAAAGAGGTCACTCCCGGTGAAGGGATCTCGGCTCTTTCCTCATCGAATAAGGTGCAGGACATATCATATATATCGCTATGCAAAGCAAAACTGTAGCTACCCTTTTTGAAAAATTTGATTTTACAACATCTTTTAGGTTTCTTTTCTTTCATTAATCACATTAATGAAGTCCCATCATTTAAGACACCTAAACATCACAGATAAATATGACGTACACTTATGCCATCCGCATTCACCTCGATGTCCCCTCGTGCACCGTTAGGTTAGGTAACTAACGGCAGAGCGGGGCAGGGCTAGCGCGGGTGTAAAACATAAGTAACGCCTATATAATATATCATATATACTATATACAGTATTTATCACATCACATCAAATGATCACATCACAGATATCGCAGCAGAAGAAACATATGAAACATTGGATATACTAGGACGTCCGTGTTTTATTTTGAGCCTCTATAAAACACGGATTCCACGGTCGCGACGAATAGCCAAACCCACACCCCTAGACCCCTACGAGAGCGGAAAGAAACCCTAACAATTCTAGAGTTAGGAGACCCGGACTCGACTCCTCAAGTTGGTCTCCCACTGGACTCCCGAACCCGGTTACTTATGCTCTCCTCCTTGGGTCTATCCTAGTGCGGAAAAGTAAATAATATACAAAAGGTGACATCAACCTCATCCCGGAAGTGCCCCAATAAAGGAATATTACATACATTTAATTTTACATGAATGAAAATAAAAAAACTCTCATTTCACATAAAAAAAAACCCGGCTATTCAAAACGCAACGATCCAATATAACATATTCAGCAACACATAACATCACATGTCATCAACGTAAGTAAATATGCGCATCCCAATTGTCGTTGACATATAGCAACGAAACCGGCGATATCACATATTACACTTACGGTCACAGAAAAGAAAGTGTAAAACTACAACATTTGGAATCCACAATCTCTTTAGACATCGTAAATCCGAAATATCACATACTTCGCATTTCATGCCTAACTGTATGAATTCCACATATTGTATCACATTCCAGATAAATAGACGGTATTAAACTTTCCGATCGAATAATCAAATACTCAAGATTTCCAAAATAGCTCAACACTTGAGCGGAGTTCAAAAATTCCAGAATACGTCGCAGTAGCAACGGTCCAGCCGTAGAAGGGTCAAGCCAACGCCTCACATGTGGCACGCCGTACTGCCTCAAACCCTAAGGTTCAAAAGGCAGTTCAAGACGATCACATAATCAAGTTAAGGTTTGTTGTCTTCTAGAGGGTCCATCGCGTCACATGCACGTTTTTCCGAAAGATTTAAACCTGAGAAAAATTCAACACTTGAATGTTTTTCGCGCGAAAAATTGAGTTAATGATATCCGTTCGAACATTTCAATACTTTCTAAATTATCCGGAATAACAAAACAAAATTAAATTCTCCAATCGAATCGACGATTACAAAATAAACCCCAGAACACTCAACACTTGAGTCAGATTAAAAATACCCATAAAATAGTAACAACAGAGACAAATATTACTGTGCAAAAATGATGGTATAAGTCCTCTATACTGCCGCGGATCCGCGGCCCAAGCGCGGTTAGGCCGCGGTTCCGCGGCGGTTTGTAGGTATTATGCTGTCGTTTTTTACTAAAATTCTTATTTTTCCCTGCTGAGTTTTTTAGGTATTTTTAATACGGAAAAATCCAAGATTTGAAAAAATGTCCAGAGAGGGGATTAAATTGACGTATCCGGGTTCGTTCGGAGTTTTAACTTCGTTAACACATTACCAAATGCTCTAGCTAGGCTCTGATACCACTGTAGGGTTACTAGGCACTCTAATAAGGTTTAAGGAAGCATCAAACATGTCCGTTTAAAATTTTAGCCGTGCCGAATGACCCTAAACAAGATCGTTGTTAGAAAATTAGGGTTTCATATGCAAGTAAACTATGTTTACGACTAAGTGAATACGGAATACAACCTTTGTAGATCAGTCCTTCACTTCTTTAGCTCCTTGTTGAAGTCCCTTCGCTGCGATCGTGGTTTTTCCGGACCCTTGCATGGCTTCACGAGGCGAAAGACGCGTCCTTGCTTGAAGTCTTCGAGGCCGAAGATGATCTGCGTCGAGGGGATGCCAACTCAAGCTTCTACTTCACTAACTTGAGAATTAGTGAAGCAAACACCCTAAACTAAATTGCTAGTCTAGTAGAGGATGGAGAAATAGGAAGTGGGTTCTCTTTAGAATTTTATTTCTCACATTCTTTCTCACTTTGGATCAAACCCTAGCAAGCTTTTTCTTTTTAGCAATGAAGAAGAAGAAGAAAAGAAAGAGATGAGGATAATGATCAAGTGAGAAAGGTAACCATGGTGAGTGAGTATCATATACTAACTCTTGTAGAGACATAACCATGGCTAATCTAAATGGTTAGGTTAATAAAAAATCTAAGGTGAAGACAAAGGTAGTGGACTTTGTCAAAGCAAAGCAAGCTTCTACAAGCTTCATGCTCTTTCCAAAATTCCACCAATTTTGTAATTATCTTAAATAATTATAACCCACCATAAAAATAGAATGGTGTATGTCTTGTACACCCATGTCATGTGTATCATCAACCATGATACTAAAAAGAAAACACATTTTAATATATACATATATACATTAAAATTGTGCTCATGTGAGAAAAACCCTAAAGTGAACAAGTGTTAGTTAATGTAAACTAGTATATCAAATATACAATTATACAATAAATTATTAAATCAACACTTGACTTAATAATCCGGTCATATCACATATAACCGACTAACATCCAATGTATCGACTTATCGAATCAACACTTGATTCGATAACCCGGCTATATCATATATAACCGATCGATACAAAAAGTCACGAGAATAGAATACGGTATCACATACACGCATTATTCTCGGTCCCGCATATATCACATATGCGCTCCTATTTCGTTTTGCCTGAGCCAGTAAAACCTCTGTGTAGGACTCTAAAGACTCGTCAATACGCCGGCAGTAGGTGATGATCACATCAAGCACCCACAAGCCGTCAGCGGTACTAGCTGGACGTAACGGCTACCCGGGTATTGAGCGATCAGAAGATCAGCAAGCAAGCCCTCTCCAACTCCTGTAAAAGCCTGCCGGTAACACTTCCCGTACAGTCCGGTCTCCTCGTCTGATATGTCGCATATCAAGTCTAGGGGTGGTAAACGTCAGACCCCAATAACCGATAAGTCGTGCCGATGTGAGGCTCATAACGGGTCGAGAAACTACTGGTAACACTTACCAGTAAATCTCTAATTCAGCCCTGGCCAGGGACTTCCCTGTTACGGCCAATCGAGCACAGCGCAACATCAACCCCCAATACCGGGAGAGACGAAACCCCTCCTATTGCTCATTGCCTCCATGTGATTCGGGACTGTACCCAAAAACCACCGTTTTGCACGCCCTCATGGACGTGGTATGGTGGAAATCAAAGCACAGTGGGAATCACACAAGACTCTATGACGATCTCGGGTCTACAGACTAACCTACACAAGTGTCACCAGAGAATTGCCATCTGACGTATGGTATAATACCATCTGGGAGTTGTCGGCGAGTCCGTCCAGTGTACCCAGTCTCCACTGAGCACCCGTATACCATCTCTGATGTCAAACACCAATGGATATGGGATCATCCATCGTCCATCTCATGGGTCGAGAAGCGTATACGCTAGTCTACACTGGTATATCGATGCCCCGTCTCGATACACCCACGACTAGGGACCTTGAAGGATGTACTTATGGACTACCATGTCCCCACTAGTATGATCCGCATCATAGTCCAGGTAGTCAAGTACACATCCTAAGGGCTTTACCAACATGTAAATATAAAACAGTATAAAGAGACAAGTATACATGTTAAAGTAAAGTGCAACCAGATAGCATACTATCATATCGAGCAAGAAAGTCCTCTCTATATATGTCCAAGCATCCAATATAATATACATGATCTATACAATACTGGCCTCTAGGGCATACATACAACTAACATCGACACTCAAAAACATCATGAAAACCGTGCCCAGCATCGGCACGTAAATCCTCATATATCGGGCTCCATCAGTCCGGATCGGCCTACGGACTCCGTCAGTCCGGATCGGCCCATATCATCTCTCGACTCCGGTCGGTATCCTCCGGATATCCGCCGAGCCCAAATACTATCACCGGTAGGTAGTAGTCCCTCTGCCAGGCTCACCGTCTACTGCACAGCGATCCGTTCTCGCCCTGGGGTACCATACCGGATCCACCATATACCCGCAATCGGCCCCATCCGCCTCCTCGAATCGGGTTTCACATGTCGCTCTCAGAACCGAGAAAACACATGGTGGACGCACTGAAATATCATATCAAGAGAAACCGGGTTTTTGAAATAACACATAATCTCTTTTGAAATGTCCACGGTTCTTAAATCCAGAAATCTCATGAAAACAGCATATCTCAATGCGTAAAATAATAGAGTATGATGTATGCGACATATAAGAGAAATGCAAGCATATCCGTGTATCATGCAATATGGAACAGTGATATGACATATTAAGGGAAAACCGCTATTTTAAAATGATTCCAGTTTTAAAATATATCCTGCGGTTCCCAATCT
Source organism: Agapanthus africanus (assembly GCA_030015575.1). NCBI lineage: Eukaryota > Viridiplantae > Streptophyta > Magnoliopsida > Asparagales > Amaryllidaceae > Agapanthus > Agapanthus africanus. The sequence continues at coordinate 447,350,817 of JASDDO010000031.1, read as the reverse complement.
CCCAATAAAAACCAGTTCTCTATGTAGGTACAATATGTATATGCGCAAGTATAGATGTACCAATGTATGTGTGCACTAATATGGATATACAATGTGTATGTGCGCAAATATGGATATATCAATGTCTATGTGCACCAATATGGATATACAAATGTGTATATGCGCAAGTATGGATGTATCAATGTATATGTACACCAATATGAATATACAATGTGTATGTGCGCAAATATGGATGTATCAATGTATATGTGCACCAATATGAATATACAATGTGTATGTGCGCAAATATGGATGTATCAATGTATATACGCAAGCAGGTTATGCGAAGGGTCATATCATAATGCAGCAATCCTACTGTGTAGTGACATGGCAATTATCGATGATGAAGTGTGTGAGCCTATAATCTGTGTACGTGTAACATATGCATCATCGATAATGGTGCAGGTGTACTATCACAGGTGTAAGTAATGCAATGCGAATAACATGAAGGCATCATAAGGTAAAGCATATGCAAATGCTGACGAGTATACGTATCTAACATAATCGAGTCGGTGAATCTATCAATCGGCATCCAGCCTAAACAACATCGTGTACGGTATAATCCATCGTACGACAACCTCTAGTCAAGGGAAAGGATCAATCATCAAGTCAACTCATCACGCACGGAAAATCATCGTACGGCGGCATTAAGCTAATAGGGATCCTATCATCCTATACGACAAATGAGGGTACGGCCTAATATCACGTACGGCCTATCATCCATGATTCACAACATCATATATATATATATATATATATATATATATACCTATGTCCCAGGTCACTTCCGCAATAATGTCATATCAGGGGACCGACAGGGTATAAATCATCTCGATCGACTCACATCCGTATACCATCATATCATCATATCATCATGTCCGTCTTATATTCTTTCGTCGCATTTATATCTCACATCATGTCAAGTTTACATAAACATTTTATCTCTACTATAAGTATAAGTATCTAATCTAACATACACACCCGAACCATACAAGCAGATCTTAAAAGAAGCGAATCGTAGTTTTGAAAATAGGAGTTACGGTGTTTTTCAAGGAAAAGATATCATTTGAAAATCCGTAACGTCCCTTAAGGTATCTTTTTAAAAGATGCATATGATTCTTCAGTTTAGAAATAGGTATGGTTCAGATGACATATCTACATCGACTATCTATTCTTATAGTACCCTAAACGGCAATATCGCTAAACGTCATCCTCAAATTCTGTCATCACATATTAGCCGTATTATATCACTTCTACTATTCTTAGTTTCTAATATGGTTTCACTAACTATCATTTAACTCTAACCCTAGTTTCCTAATCTAGGTTTCCTTAACCACATTCTATGAATCAGTTTCCATCAAAACTTTGCGGGGGTGCTATACGCCATCCACCCGACTTCCCCGGTAAATATAGATCTACTCACCGTGGTCTTCGCTTGCCGAAGTCATTGACGCCATGCTCCACCGCCTCGGCATCCACACGAAGGTACCTACAATAACAACCCATATCGTAACGCTATTAAAATCAAGTTCTAAAATCCAAAACGGCACGCGCCTTGCTCGTAGGTTAGAACCTATAGCATACGCGTACAAAATCAACCAAACAACCCTTGTTGTCGATGTACAAACATGCGACAACCAAAAACGAATCCAATATCAAAACTCATCATTCAAAAATACGGAAAACATATCCTAAATCACACACAAGTGTTCCCAGATTTTGACTCAGGTCAAATAAATCTAAGCAAACAAGTCTAGGGTTATGTACATAGTGTATATGACCTACTGGACCAACCTAGACCCCTACCCTTACCAACTGGCCGGCCACTTCCACCTAAAATCCGATGTCGCCGGCCCAGGGGTCTCTGTTTAGGTTCATCAGGTCATAATGGTCTCCTAGTGACTTAGTTTGGTCCCTGGTATTGTTTGCTACTCTCAAACATTCCCTGGGTTGCTCCAGATTTCCCTGCACGCTCTAATTTCCTCACAAACCGACATGGATAGTTCTGTTTTGGGGTTTCAGGTTTTGTATTTGTGTTGGGTCTGGGTTTCTAGCAGCAAGGGGGTTTAAGGTCTCCACTACGGCTTATAAGCACCACCGCAAATCAAAAATCCCTTCAAACCCTAACTAGGAATTCCCAAAGTCACTAAACTGATATGGAACAAATCCTAAGTTCGTGCATCGGGTTCACCTCTATGGCTCTGGTCAGGAATCGTGGCACTATGGTCAAGCAAACACTCACAACAGCTTCCAGATTTTACCTATAGTCATTACAGAAAAATCCAGTAGGACCAAACACCCTTAAACAACCCCAAGCAACTACCCTACGAAACCCAAGCCCAAACTCTCCTACATACCCGGGGTCGCCGGATTTTCCTCACTAGCCGCCGGCCAAAACCGATGGGAAAGGGATAGGGTTTCAGGTGAACACTCCAGGTCTCGAGCACAACACTAGCACACTGTTTGTTTTTACAGTGAAAACTCGGGGTCACAGCAGGTTATTGATATTGCAAAACGACACTTAAATTACGATATCACACAACTAAACTAAAAAGGAAGAAGTTATACCTCATTTAGTCCACTCTAGGCAGCACTAACTTCCCAATGCCGTTAAAATCCCATCTTGCTCGGTTCAAAGTGTAGAGGAAGGGATGGGGATTAATTTTTGTGAATGGAGTGTAGGGTTTTGGGGATTGTTTGGAGATAGATCTAGGGTTTATTTGAGGAGGGAAGTGGGGTTGGAGAATGAAGAAGAAGGGGGAGAAATGATGGGCCAAGGGGTATGGCAGCAGCCCTCCTCTCTCTCACTAGTATTCACACTTTCTCTCTCTCTCTCTCCACAAGTATACCTACCCCACTCATTTTGTCGCCCTTTGACTTTTCTTTTTCCTTTTCTTTTTCTCACCCAAAAACACATACACCCATATAAAACCATAATTGAAATAACATGTAACATGTCATGGCGCACTAGCCATGAAAAACTGTAGAAACGCGGATTTGGCTTAAATCGCGATTAGTAGTGCACTAATCGGTTTTTTATCAAAACTGTATATAATAAATTTTAAAATTGCCAAATCCGTTAAATATATTTTTAAATGAATAAATCATTTTAATTTCCTTTTATATCACAATTATTGGTATATATTTATACTCTTTTTCGAAAACCCCAATTTCGCCAATCGGGCAGTTTTAGGGAAAAATATTTTTTTAATATTAAATTCCAAAAATAATATTTTATATTTTCTGAAAGGTTACAGTACCCCGGGGCGAGTGGTGATTTCGTGGTGTAGACAATAATCCTGGCAGAGGGACCACTACCTACCAGTGATTTTATTTGGACTTGGCGGTTATCGTGGGGATACCGACCGGAATGATGTTTGACATATCGTCAAGGCCAGTCATGGTGAAAGCACCTGAGTTATGAGGATTTACATGTCGATACTATACACGGGTTTCATGATGTTTAGAGTGTCGGTGTTAGACACTCAGGTTTTCCATGATTTCTACATATCGTCGGTGGACATACGAGGTTGATATCCTCATACTTATATATATATACACACACACACACACACACATACAGGTATATGTTTTCATGATGTTTTGGGTGTCGATGTTAGACACTCAGGTTCCATGAGACTTACAGGAGGTGAGGGCCGATCTGTGGATGCGGTGCCTGAGGATTTGGGATTTGATGTGTCAGTGAGGGACACTGGTGTTTTCCCATGCTGATGATTTTACATGAGGTTTTATTATATCATCCCACACACTCAGGATTATTTTTGATATGCATTGCTTCATGTAGTTGTAGTACCCTGATGATGTACCTTTACATGATTATTGCATATTCATATTGTCATACTTATGCTATCGGATTACTTGTGATAGATTTATCGTTATTCGTGCATACTTGCAATTACAGTATGATGTTAATTACTATTCATGAGTTGGCAACTCACCCCCGTTGTGCCACAGTGTTTTGCAGGACTTACCCTCAGAGTAGTCGCGGCAGGGCGTCTTATCATCTCTACTTTTGCGGATACCGCTACGTTTGGCTGTGAGGCTTTTGCTTTTAGGTGGGTTTGCGGTTATCTGTTTGTACATTGTATATCTTTTTGTTAGATCTAGTATTCTCAATCTACCACTTCTTTTATTTGACTTAGAGACGAGTTGTGAGGATTCAGTGATGTATTATTATTTTGGTGACTTTGGGTGCCGTGCTCGTGGGAGACGGTTTTGTTGAAAAGTTTACTTCTTTATGCAGTTTTCTTTTATATTTCTTCGCTTCGGCGTCGTATATATGTTAGTGGTGATTGTCTCCACCATTGGGCGTGATTTGCTCCCGTTTGGGATGCTCTATATATTATCTATGTTGTACCCGTTTTCGGGGCTAGTTTTTACAAAGGAGGTGCTGCCGAAATTTTCAAGAAAGAAAACTAGAGTTAGAGATTTTACTTATGATTTTCCGAATGTTTTAAACTATGTTTTCTCCATTTATCCAGTTTTGGGTGGTTTAGATTTCTGGGTTTCGGCTTACTTAAGTTGCGTACGCCTGTAGACGTTACGTAGTTTAAGTGCCGGTTACGGGCTAAATTTTGGGCCGTGACACTCACGAACCTGAAGACCACGTTGAAGAACGGGTCAAATACTGACTTGATTCTTTAGTCTCTGCCCTCTACTGACACCCTGAAGGAAACCAGGGAAGTAGAAGGAAAGGGAAGGGCAAAAGTTTCGGGACTAGATGTGGTGAAGGAGGGACGTTCCTATTGTTATGGGAAAGGACATTGGCAGAGGGATTGCAGGGCTAGCAAAGCCAGAAGCATCTTGTAGCTTCGGCTTCGGGTGTGTTTGTAATAGAAAATTGTATGTCAATTAACTCTACTTCCTGGGTACTAGATACCGGATCAGGATCACATATCTGTAATTCATTACAGGCTTTGAGAAACCGTAGAGTTATCAGGGTAGACGATATGACTCTCAGAGTTGCGAACGGAATGAGCGTGAACGCTGAATCCGTAGGGGAATATCACCTAGGATTGACAAGTGGGCAAATATCGATTCTACGTAACTGTTTATATATACCTAGTCTAGCATGTAATATCATATCTGTATCCTTACTCTCTAAGGAAGGATATGATTTTACGTTTGTAAGCGATGTGGTCCACATCCACCTAAATCAAGTTCTGATTGGGTCAGGTACATTAGATAACGGTATATACGTAGTAAATCAAGCTCAGGTTTTCAGTGTCCAGAACACACTTAAAAGAAAGTCTCAGAAATTAAATCAGGCTTTCTTATGGCATTGTAGACTGGGTCACATCAATGAAACACGGTTGACGAAGTTACATAAAGAAGGATATTTGGATCCGTTCAAATATCAATCTTATGCTACTTGTGAATCTTGTCTCATGGGAAAGATGACAAAGACTCCGTTCAATGGACACGGAGTAAGTGTGAGCGAGCTCTTAGGACTTGTACACAGCGATGTGTGTGGTCCAATGTCTACACATGCGCGAAGTGGTTATTCATACTTCATTACTTTTACGGATGATTTCTCAAGTTATGGACATGTCTTCTTGATGAAGCTTAAATCCGAGGCCTTTAAGAAATTCCGGGAATACAAAAATAAAGTGGAAAAACAAACAGGCAAAAGTATCAAGACACTAAGATCTGATCGAGGTGGTGAATACTTGAGTGCCGAGTTCTTGGGCTACTTAAAAGAGAATGGAATTCTCTCTCAGCTTACTCCTCCATACACACCACAGCACAACGGTGTATCGGAAAGGCGGAATCGAACTCTATTGGATATGGTTCGTTCCATGATGAGTAAGGCTGAGTTACCGCGATCCTTCTGGGGTTATGCACTAGAATGAGCTGCATATCTTTTGAACCAGGTACCTACTAAGTCTGTGCCTACCACACCATATCAGATGTGGAGTGGGAAGAAACCCTATCTTAAACACTTTAAGATATGGAGATGTCCAGCTTTTGTTAAAAAGCAGCATGCAGACAAGCTCAAGGCACGCTCAGTACAGTGTAAGTTTGTGGGATACCCAAAGAACTCCAAGAGGTATGTTTTCTATTACGCAGAGGAGAAAATGGTCTTTGTTTCTCGCCATGCCCGCTTCTTGGAAACTGAATTTTAGAAAATCAGATAAGTGGGAGCGCAATAGAACTGGAAGAAATTCCAGAACCATAAACTATTACTGAAAGCTTGGTAGAACCAGAGGTTTCAGAAGAACCGGACATTCCAGCGCCACTCCGCAGGAGTAGTAGGCAGTCTCATCCGCCCGAAAGATACTACGGTTTCCTCATAAACGGGGATCGAGAGGATTGCATCATTGAAAATGATGAGCCTACTAGCTTCCAGCAAGCCATTCAGAGCAGCGACTCAGTAAAATGGCTGGATGCAATGCGGACCGAAATGGAGTCTATGTACACCAACAAAGTTTGGACTTTGGACATCGCTCCAGAAGGGGTAAAACCCATAGACTGCAAATGGATCTTCAGAAAGAAGATTGGTGTAGATGGGCAGGTTGAAACCTATAAAGCTAGACTTGTTGCGAAGGGTTTTCGTCAAAGACCTGGTTTGGACTATGATGAAACCTTTTCTCCAGTGGCTATGATCAAATCCATTCGGATCCTTCTTGCCATTGCTTCCTTCCACGATTATGAGATCTGGCAGATGGACGTAAAGACGACTTTTCTAAATGGTAATTTAGAAGAGTGCGTCTATATGGATCAGCCGGAGGGTTTCATTAAGAGTGGGAGCAGCGGAAAAGTGTGCAAGTTGCTCAAGTCCATTTATGGACTAAAGAAGGCATCGCGGAGTTGGAACATCTGCTTTGATGATACTGTCAAAGAATTCGACTTTGTCAAAAATCCAGATGAACCATGCATATACAGTAAGATTGTAGGGAGAACTGTTGTATTCCTCGTCTTGTACGTGGATGACATTCTCTTGATAGGAAATGACATTCCTACCCTACAGTCAGTCAAAAGATTCTTGTCACAGAGGTTCACCATGAAGGACCTGGGCGATGCCAACTACATTCTGGGGATCCAGATCTATCGTGATAGATCTAAGAGGATGTTGGGACTTTTGCAGTCCAGGTAGATCGACACCATACTGAAACGATTCAGTATGGAAGATTCAAAGCGCGGTAACCTACTGGCTTGTCACGGAATCACCCTATCCAAAGAGATGTCTCCAAAGACTGATTTGGAAAGGGCTCGCATGTCAGCTATACCCTACGCATCCGCGGTAGGCTCTATAATGTATGCGGTGTTATGTACCAGACCAGATATAGCATATGCATTGAGCGTTGTAAACCGGTATCAGTCTGACCCAGGGGAGAACACTGGATAGCAGTAAAGAACATTCTCAAGTACCTGAGAAGGACTATGGGGATGTTCTTGGTGTATGGCGGAAAAGACCTCCAGATCAAGGCCTTTGCTGACTCCAGCTTCCAGAGTGACATGGATGACTCCAAGTCCATGTCGGCTTATGTCTTTACCCTCAATGGAGGGGTGGTCTGTTGGAAGAGCTCCAAGCAGGGCACCGTTGCTGACTCGACGATGGAAGCGGAGTACATAGCTGCTTGCGATGCCGCAAAAGAAGCTGTCTGGATGAAGAAGTTCCTCACGGAGCTTCAGGTGGTTCCTACCATTGTTGATCCAATACCGATGTATTACGACAACAACGGTGCTATAGATTTAGAAAAAGAACCCAGGTCCCATCAAAAGTCCAGACACATTTTGAGGCAGTACCACCTGATTAGGGAGATCGTAGATCGCCGGGAGATTAAGGTGAGGAGAGTAGATTCGGAGAATAACACTGTAGATCCACTCACGAAGGCCATATCCCAGACTCAGTTCGAGCGGCTGATCGAGATGATAGGTCTTCGATACGCTAGCACATGGCCCTAGTGCAAGTGGGAGATTGTTAGTGTATATGCCCTAGAGGCTATTACTGTATCATACTAGTTTGTACATTACTTAATGGAAGCTTGGGATATTCACAGTTGTATAGACTGTCTTGCTCAAAATGGTAGTATGTTACTTGGTTTGTTTCTACTTCAATATGTGCATGTGTTTCTTTTAGCATATCGCTTATACATATTAGTGGAGCCCTTAGGATCTTTGCTTGATTACCAGCGTTGTGATGGCAGTTACACTAGTGGGGGCTGGGTAATCTACAAGCACATCCATATACATGTCCCTAGTCATAGGATTATCGAGACGGGGCATCGATACTCCGGAGTAGACTAGCGTATATGCTTCTCATCCCAACAGGGGAGATGGTCTGTCCCACAGCCATTAGTACGTTGATTGATCTCAAAAATACTTATAACCGCAATCAAGAACAGCGTCGCTTGGTAGCTAGCCGGTGAGTACGGGTCGGTCCACAGGGATGCTATGAATTTCCTAATTGTTCTTACGAGCTAATTCCGAACGGTGTGAACGGATTGATTAAATCTAAAAAATAAATTAATCTAGATCTAAATATTGCTAGGATTAGGTCTAGGTTAAGTTTGGAAAGTCTATAAATCTCACCGCTTTCTATACCCATATTAAGATCTTATTAGGAGTTATGGTAATTAGTAATAAAGGGGATTAGAATCATTTGGAAAGATGTTTCTTCCTCTAGGTTCTTGTCCTTCCTTTATCAATCCTTACCCTAACTTCCATGGAAAACAATCACAACCAGGCCTTTATACTACGGTATCACCGCTACCTCGAGGGATAGGGTGCCGTATGGAGCGGTATGTGCATGTATGCATAGAGTACTTTTAATTATATATGATGGGCAAGAAAGGGGTGAGAGATCTTCATCTCTCAAACCTTCCCCAAATCTAACCCTAACAAGCGAGGAGACTACTCACTCATTAGAGAATTGAAGAACATTTATCTAGGGCAGAGAATAAAAGATCTAACTAGGGTAAGGAATTAAATTTAACTAGGGCAAGAATAGAAATTTAACCTAGGGCAGAAAATAAAGAACTTACAAATTGATGCTCTCCAAAAGAAATCTGAATTTTATTAATGAAGGGAGGCATGAACTAATACAAGGAATTGGGTTTCTATTTATAGGACATAGAAACCCTAGGTTACAATTGACCTGCATGTCTGCATTTACCAAAATACCCATAGGAAGACCTAGTCAGAGTAGACTCCAAGTTTTGGTAAAAATTTATTCAGATATGGGCTCTATACTGCCGTGGAACCGCGGCTGCAGTAGGGGTTGGGCCACGGTTCCGCGGCCCAATGGACAGATCAGCTGTTTACTTTTCTGGGCTTGGTTTTGGTTGTTTTGGGCTTCCTGTTTCTTTGGTTATTTCTTTAAAATAGCTTCTGGTCCTCTTCCAGATCTCCAGTGAACAATTGCAGTGGACTTTTAACCGTTCTCTTTGTAATCTTGGACCTTGCGTTGCCTTGTACTGATCTTTGTGTAGGCTTTATCAAAATCCTTCTGTTTGCTGGTCGTAGTCTCACTTTTGCATCGTCTTTTCATTATTTTCACTGTTTTAGATCCAAGAACCTGTAACCTGTAATATGTAGCAGACATGCGTCAAAAGCACCTGTTTATTTATAAAACGAATAAGAATGGGGAATATAATAATGCAATATTATGGTATGAACAAATACCCCCAAACTTATCTTTTGCTCGTCCTCGAGCAAACTTAGTTTTATTCTCGACAAAAAAACCTAACCTCACTTTCGCAGGGAAATGCGATTGCACTGAGCACGTGCAACAAGCCGTTAAACCTCTAGGGGTCCCTAGTAGGAGGAGTGTTGTCTCCTGAGGGTTTTCAGCGGATACTACCCACAAAATCCTATCAATTCGGCCCATTAACTTTTATTCTCCAATTAAGTTTTCTAACAAGGAATTCTATTATCGTCGACTCGTAAATTATCCACCCATATTCTTCACACTTCCTCATCATTTAACTTAAGATTATATATGTTCTGCAGACCTACTTAGCTTTCGGCATTTCTTAAGTTTCCCTTCTAGGGTTCCATCTCCACTTAGGAATTTTTATCAACTCTATTAATGATACAAGTTCTATTCTTCACTCCTTTCTCTCATCTAAACTCCAATCAAATATCCATACGTGTGTGTATATATCACCCCTACACTCAGAAATTCAAATCAAGCAATCATACTCTTGTCCGTTGTCCAAAGCACTTCTTAATTGGTGAATTTTTATGAATTTTGCTTACACATCTTTCATGCGACCGTTAATACTTCTTGAGGTACCAACGACCGATTACAAAATGCGTTTGCACTTTAAAGCGTACTTCCTAGTCTTGTAACACCTAAGGCTTTTTAGCAGTGACTCCCAAACCAGTTGGTCTAAGGCACTAGGTGATGAAGCACCCTCGCTAAATATTATTCTATTTTTGCAGCCTTAAGTAATCACAAAAACCAGTGTTCATTTTTTTTCTTTATTCAAACTTGTATATATTTTTTTTCATCGTTCTAAGGACTTTAGACAGGAGCATTTCAAGGTCTCTTCTACTATTCCAAGTTTCAAGGTGCGTGATTGTGCAATTTGTAGGGTATACATTTTCAGAATCTAGACTTAAGCTAGGAATTATTTTTCAAACTTATACTCTAATAAAAATATCAATATTTTTCCTTTGTTTCGATTTAGCCCAAGAAGTGAACTCAAAATTTGCCTATTTCTAAATAAACTACAAAGACATATACTTTCTACCGTTAAACTTTAAGGAAGGTTAATTTTAGGGGTTTTAATTTACTAAGTCTAAGATCTAGTTGTTCCTAGCTAGTTAACCTATTTGTCAAACTCAAGTCAAATACGGCCAAAATTGAATACATTAATTTTTATAATTTCTGAAAATTTTCAACTTTTATGGGTTTTAAAATAAGTATGCAATTGCAAAAATATGTACATATGAATGCGAAGGAAGAAGGCTTACCGAGCATACCTCCAAATTTAAACTTGACAGTGTCCTCACTGTCATACTATACCAAGAGGGTTGAGAATGTCGGCACTCCCCTGTTTATTTATTTGCAAATTATTTATTTATTTATTTTTATTTTTTTTAAAAGAAAAAACAAAATATATATACAACAAGGTTCCCCCCAAACTTAAGCAAGGCCTTACACAAGCCAAATGTTAGCACCAACCATTCAAAAATTCTATCGTGATAATGGTAGAGTTGGTGAAAGAATGGGGTGTAGAGAAATGAGATGAGAAGCACACGAGACCGTGTCGAGATAGAAGCAGTATACGGTCTCGGTGGAGGAGAAGAATGGCGGGAGGGAAAAAGAAATGGTAGTGGTTCTACTTCTTCAAGTGGAGATTGATTAATCATAAAATTCGTATCTTTTAAGAATGCGAGTTCGTCGGCGAAAATATCTTCGAAACTGTCATCGAAGGTCCAATTGAAAATTACTGAACTCAAAATATCGGATTGTGATTCATCAACACTCGGCATCATTAAAGGAAGACTAGTAGAACCAAAGAAAGTGGGAATACGAACTTGAGGGTGGGGGTGGGGTGTATAAATTAGCACAATTTGTAATGATCGACGTGTAAAAAACGATTGTGCTAATCTATCAACCCGCGGAAAAATGAGATTAAATCCCTCAAGATTCGTGAGTAAACATGGGTACGTCGAACTTGGTATTGGAGATGAAAGCATAACGGTCTCTTGCAGGGTCGGAATGAGGTGTGAGTAAGGAAGGGTATCAGTTAAAGATTCAGGAGGGCGTACACAATCAGTGGAAGGGACATGATGAATTGGGAAATCCGATTCATCAAACAAAACTGGTTCCTCCTCAATAATTTCCTCAATATTTTCCTCAAAATTTAGCTTATCCATGCCATTATCATCAAAATCAAGACGCATATGAAGTTCGGGAGAAACATTTAATGACTCGGGATGACGAATTGGACATAAAATTTCAATCAAATCGACGGGTTCATCATCTAAAATATTCCCGGCGTCTATATCCTCAATAAAGTGAAAATCAATTTTTTCTGACACCTCATCAAAAGCATGGATATTTATCAATTCAGGTTCTAGATTGGAGGTGTAAAGATCGAAAGGATTAGGTGTGGTTTCACTCGAAAGAGATTCTTCACAATCTGGAAAATCAAGCACTACAAAGTCACACAACTCGTTAGATGTTTTATTTTCAACTTGTGAACATTTGGGACAATCGATGGAAAACCGGAGTTGTGGGCTTCAATTGGGTATGGGTAGGTTTGATTTGGAAATGTGTAGAACTCACTCGCTCCTCTCAAATTCTCACTCTATCCAACCGCCTCCTCATACATTGGAATTTTTGGAGCTAGTTGGAAACTAGCTACCGGTTCACTAGGTTGCATAAGGGCGGCCATGGACGCATCCACATTCCTCACCATTTTGTTTGTTGCTAATGTATAAGCTTCCAACGACTGTTCCAAACTAGACATGGGTTGTGAAAGGGTTTCGGTAAAAGATTCGAAATGGTTTTGATACGTGAAACTTCCAAATGGCTGTGTAGAAGCAATGTCTAGTGAAGGTGGAAAAGTCGGGTAGGACTGGTATGAATTGGATGGTTGGACCGGAATATGATCAACATTTGGATAAAAAGATGAATGGACTTGTTGATCCCTAGAAATGATGTGTGGAGAGGAGTGAAAGATCGGCTATGAGATTGTGCAATATGCTCAGCAATAGACATCGGTTTAGGAATTACAACAGGACTCGAAAAAGTGGTATCAATGTACGAAGGTGGTGAAGGTTGACATGGTTGATACAAAGTGGATTGCAACGTCAAACTGTTTCTCCTAGACGTTTCTATTTGATCTTTCAAATAAATTTTGGGCATGGAGGGATCGTCCTTAAATTGACCGCAACAATTGACCTACGAGGCAAAGTTAGGTTCAGGATACCAAAGTTCGGCAAGAGATTTATGAGGTGGGGTACCCATGATGTAAGAAGGAGAAGAGAAAGAAGATTGGGGTGCACGGATTTCTTAGCGACAAAATTTGCAAGTTTTTATAAAAAAATTTCCTTCTTTTTTTTTTATTTGTAACTTTTTCCAAAAAAGATTTTGGATAAAGGGCTTAGACACAAATGCAATCAACCAGAAATGCACAATAAGGCCTAGGTCTAGGGTCACCTAGGTCAGCTAGACAGCTCCTAACTGTTCCAAAGGGCTAGAAATAGGACCTCAAACCGCCTCTTCACCGCCAATTGCGGCCAGGTAAGTGCCAGGTGAGTGGGAGGCTCCCCGCTACAAGTAGCGGTCCTAATTAAGTAACCACTTGCCTTATACACACTTGCCTAGACACCGCAAAGTCAGGTTAGGATTAACGGCCGATGCCTATAACTAGTCCTCTGTCCTATTGAGCTCGAAGTCCTTAGGGCTGAGTCAGTATTTTTTAATTAAAGATTGGTCAATGCAAATGCTTTATGTGATTTCTGGGGTCCTGGGAAGGGTGATGAAATCCCCACCCAATCTGAATTGGTCAAAAGCCCCTTAAAGTCCGATTAAAGATATGCAAAACAGTAAATCACTTGCAATCAAATCTTTTTATTTTATGCGCGGCGCAAAGAATCCTGCACAAGATTTGGTATTGAGAAGGGGGAAGATTTTTAAGCGCACAAAATTCTGCAGGAATTTTTCAGAAGATATATGGAGATTTTTGCAGAGGAAGAACAGAGGAGCTTACAGAATTTTTTTTACCAGATGACGTGAGCATCAAGCCGCGTTTCCGCGGTCATAAGTGGGGTCCCGCAGCGGAAAGGCGGTGCTATAGTAGGTCCAGAACCCCAGAAAAATTTGCAGAAGACGATTCCACCTCTTTGCCGCATTTCCGCGGTCAGAAGTAGGTTAAGGCGGCGGTTTAGCGGCGCGGTGGGGGCTGCAAATCTCCAAATTTTTGCTGCTCCTAGTTTGTTGTAATCTTCTGTTGTTAGGATCGTCTCTTTGCTGTTTTGATCTCTGTAGATTTCCAGATCCGAATTTGTGTGTAGATCCTGCAAAATTCAAAAATACCCTTCACAAAATACAAAGATGATATATTTTTATATTTTTTTTTTTTTCAGTTTTTATGATTTTTTAATTTATATTAACCCGAAATTGCAAAAAGGAAATAATACTCCATCCCCGGCAACGGCGCCATTTTATTGATCTCAAAAATACTTATAACCGCAATCAAGAACGGCGTCACTTGGTAGCTAGCCGGTGAGTACGGGTCGGTCCACAGGGGTGTTGTGAATTTCCTAATTGTTCTTACGAGCTAATTCCGAACGGTGTGAACGGATTGATTAAATCTAAAAACTAAATTAATCTAGATCTAAATCTTGCTAGGGTTAGGTCTAGGTTAAGTTTGGAAAGTCTATAAATCTCACCGCTTACTATACCCATATTAAGATCTTTATAGGAGTTATGGTAATTATTAATAAAGGGGATTAGAATCATTTGGAATGATGTTTCTTCCTCTAGGTTCCTGTCCTTACTTTATCAATCCTTACCCTAACCTCTATGGAAAACAATCACAACCGGGCCTTTATACTACGGTATCACCGCTACCTCGAGGGATAGGGTGCCGTAGGGAGAGGTATGTGCATGTATGCATAGAGTCCTATTAATTATATATGATGGGCAAGAAAGGGGTGAGAGATCTTCATCTCTCAAACCTTCCCCAAATCTAACCCTAACAAGCGAGGAGACTACTCGCTCATTAGAGAATTGAAGAACATTTATCTAGGGCAGAGAATAAAAGATCTAACTAGGGCAAGGAATTAAATTTAACTAGGGCAAGAATAGAAATTTAACCTAGGGCAGAAAATAAAGAACTTACAAATTGATGCTCTCCAAAAGAAATCTGAATTTTATTAATGAAGGGAGGCATGAACTAATACAAGGAATTGGGTTTCTATTTATAGGAAATAGAAACCCTAGGATACAATTGACCCGCATGTCTGCATTTACCAAAATACCCATAGGAAGACCTAGTCAGAGTAGACTCCAAGCTTTGGTAAAAATTTATTCAGATATGGGCTCTATACTGCCGCGGAACCGCGGCTGCAGTAGGGGTTGGGCCACGGTTCCTCAGGCCAATGGACAAATCAGCTGTTTACTTTTCTGGGCTTGGTTTTGGTTGTTTCGGGCTTCCTGTTTCTTTGGTTATTTCTTTAAAATAGATTCTGGTTCTCTTCCAGATCTCCAGTGAACAATTGCAGTGGACTTTTAACCGTTCGCTTTGTAATCTTAGACCTTGCGTTGCCTTGTACTGATCTTTGTGTAGGCTTTATCAAAATCCTTCTGTTTGCTGGTCGTCTCACTTTTGCATCGTCTATTCATTATTTTCACCGTTTTAGATCCAAGAACCTGTAACCTGTAATATGTAGCAGACATGCGTCAAAAGCACATGTTTATTTATAAAACGAATAAGAATGGTGAATATAATAATGCAATATTATGGTATGAACATACGTCGTATTGGAGATAGTATGCAGGTGCTCGTTAGGTTACGAGTACACTGGACAGGACTCGTCGGGAACTGTTGGTTAGTACAATACCTATCGTCAGATAACAGTTCCCATATAACAGGAGTACAGCTTAGTCCGTCTACTTGACACTGCTACTTCGTCTCGAGTGTGTTCCCACTGTACTTTGATTACTATCCTACCACGGCTCAAAGGAGTCGTGCAAACAGGTAGTAGTTGGGTGCAGTCCCGAAGCACTTGGAGGCAGTAGCGGTTAGACATGATTCGTCTCACCCAGTATTGGGAGTTGATATCGCGCTGTGTCTAGGAAAGCCATTACACAAAGTCCTTGGCCAGGGCAAGCGAGATTTACTGGTAGTGTTTCCAGTAGTTTTTCAGGGTGTTATGGGCTACACTCCGGCACGACTTGTACCGCTATTAGGGTCTGACGTTTACCGCCCCTAGGCCCGACATGCGATACTCTTAGATGAACAGACCGGACTGTACAGAGATTGTCACATTCAGGCTCAGTAGGAGTTCGAATGGGTTTACCTCATCGTCCTTCTTATCGACATCTACCTGGGGACCGTTACGTACAGCTAGTGCCGCTTACGCTCTGTGGTTAAACCCACTGCCAGTGTAGTGTCGAGTCTTTAGAGTCCCACATAGAGAGTTTCCCGGCACTGGGCAAAAGGTGTAGAGGCCGTAGGGTTTTACTGCAGGGCTACGATCACTTACGTGCACTTGTGCGCGTATGATGTCCGGGCGGATAATACTAGTGGGCTTTGGTTTAAGCCGGATCCTAGTATTGTATAGATGGATTAGTTTTGTCTTCTGTGCATTCGTATTCTACGGAATGCGGATGCGGGTGTGTATGCACGGTTGTGAGGAGCGAAGAAGGAGGTGCCTTATTAGGGTTTTGACCATTGACTTGGTCAAAACCATTATGAGGTGGAGGGAAATGTTTACTTATCTTTTTAAATGATAATTGTGTTATGGCTAATTGGTTTGACCATGCTTGACCATTTGGCCTAGTTGACTATTGTTGACTTAGATATTTTGTGAGCTCTAGATTCTTCTTTTGTTTTGGATTTATCTTGAGATGATAATGGTCAAATCAAGTGTAGCCATCACATATTATCATGATAAAAGATTAGTAAATATTTCTTTTCTCTTGATCATTATCTCTTGCTCATTCTCTCTCAACAAAAGAGAGCTCCCATGGTTCTTCTTCTTCCTCCTCACTAGAAATTTCTATAGCTCTCATGTGTTGAGAAAAATAGAATCTAAATAGACAAACAAATTCATCTTCTTCCTCTACATCACCTAGGACATCTAGCATAGCAAACTTGTTGCCCTAGTTATCTCGGCTTGAGGTGGAGCTCGGACTATAAACTCTCGGGTGGATTGTCTTCGACTCTAGGAGGCCGCGGAGGTGACCAAGATCCGGATCGATCCTCGGAGTTCACATGGACGAGGAGGACATCGGTGAAAAGGACCGATGGACAAGTTTCGTGAGGTATAATCATCTATCACAGTAGATTAAACCTCCCGTAGTTTCTTTAGAAATGGTTTGGCAAAGAACCTTTAGCGTTAGTCTATGTTGCTATGTAAGAAAGTTTTGATTTTTACTTGTTTCGCCTCCTCGCTAGCTTGCGGGGTGAGAGACATAGACTTACAATGGTATCAGAGACTAGCTAAACCATTACTAACAGTTTAAACGACACATTAAACTACGAAACCGAAACAACCCGAAAACAACGAACCCAAAAGTTAAGTTTCTGTCGTTTTTTCATTGAACTCTGAAAATTATTTTAACAAGTACAGAGTCATATTTGAAAAGTAAAAAGGCCACAGAACAAAATTGGAACATTTTCTCACTTGGGGGGCCGGCCACATGGCCTAGATTTCCGGCGAGGCCGGTTTTGCTTTGGAGGAAATGGTTCAATTTTTGTATTTGGCTTTTTTACTTATATCTTGGGTTTCAGGAGTTGTTTGCTTTGGACGATTTTGAATTTACTGAAAGTTATTCACTGTAGCACTGCGGGTGTTTCGAAGTCGTAACTTTAATGTGATTTAATGTTTCTGCGTTTGTGAAATGTTATATGTACTGAACGTCTACTAATCGCTATACGTCGATTAGTGGGAGTTGTGCATATCTGTGATCTGTGATGTTTGTTTGTGGATATGAACTTGTTAGATTGTCATGATGAATAGCCGGGGGTGTGAGATGAGAGTTTTCATTTTTCATTCAATGTAATATTTGTAATTTGATGTAATATTATTTTATAGTCGCACATCCGGGTTGAGGTTGTAGCCACCATTGTATATTATTTCTTTTACAGTTTTTGCTCCTAGGATAGACCCAAGGTGGGATGCACAAACTGCCGGGTACTTTGAAGTGCCGAGTGGCCTACTCACATTGTTGAGGGAGGTTGCTTCATTTCGGGTATTTGGCGGGTAGTTTGCCGCACCCGTAGGGGTCTAGGGTTGGGTTTGGCTATTCATCGCGACCGTGTAATCCGTCTTTCGATGCAGGCTCAAACGAAACGCGGATTCCTAGCATATCCAATGTGTTCATCTGTGATCTGGAATGGCTATCATTGCATCTGACGAATGTATATATCTATATATGATATCTAGTAGGCATTGCTTATGTTTTGCATCCGCGCTGGTCCAGCCCCTGCTCTGTCGTTAGTTAAGTAACCTAACGGGTGATGACGGGGCCCAATGGCGAATGCGGATGGCATAAGCGTACGCCATATTTTCGTTGTTTTCTGCAATGGTAGGATTAATTGATGGGACGCATTATATTAATGCAAAGAAAACAAACCAAAGTTGAATCGTTGGAACAATTTCAAAACTACTCAGTTTTTTCAAAACAACAAAACTTTTAAAAACGCGGAGCTTAAACCACTCCTTTTAAAAGCTATCAAGGTTCCTTCGATTATATCAAGTTCACTACGTTCACGGTTTTGCCAAAACCATTCGTAGCCTTCTGTCATTTCATATGAATATTCAATAGTATTCAAGCTATGTTTGTTGGCCTTAGTCAAGGCATAGTGGTTGGTTGCTGCTGGGTATTCATATGTTGCATAGATAGATGCGTTGGTTTGGGACAGTTGTATTACTTTGTTGGCCTTAGTCAAGGGTATATACGGGTGGGTTCAAATTAACCTGGACAATGACGGGTAGAACTTGACATGTGACTTATGATTTGTTGGCCATAAGAGCATGGGGCAAAAATCCACATCGGGAGTTTCTAAGGAACTTGAAACTTGCTAGTGCTGCATACCATTTGGTGTTTGATAATGTTGGTTGGATTCCTTCAGCATTATCACACAATGATATTTGGATCCCGATCCTACTGTAAGTAGCCGCTACTCCTCGGGAGATTTCTTCACTTAACGATCAATGCTATAAACCAAGTAGGTGTCTAGAACAGTGTTAGCGGGGCTACGCCTCTAGGGAAAAGAGGTTATTTAATTAAGGAACTTCGCGAAAGCATCGTAAAACCTCCCTCGAAGTACCGACACTAGCCTGGCTGAACGGTTAAGCAAGTATTGTACGGTGAGGTTAATCCTGACTAATTCTTCTTTTATGGTTTGAGGAAGGATTCGAGAAACAGTGGGAGCCATCCTGTTTAGATAAATTAAAAACTAATCTAAACTTGCAAGAGCATCATGCTAAGTGTTTTCTTCTCTCTCTTTTACTTGCAGCGACCCAGTGACCAGACATAGGTTACATCTAGATAATAAAATGACTGAATCTGACTGTTATGACTGGCAAAGGTCTGTCCAGATGTCCATTACCCATGAAAAGCTGGGACACCTCACTTGCTAGTTAGGTTTATGGTTAAAGATCGATTACCCATGTGGATCATTGTTGACACAAGGAGGCCAAAGTTCAAGCACGATCCATACTTCCGTCGAGGAACTTAAGGAGAGGATCGATGACCCGTAGGACTTGGTTTCTTTAGGTATACTTTCTATCATACTAGATAGAACCCTCACTTGCTAGTTAGGTTTATGGTTAAAGATCCGGTTTAGCTTTATTCTAGCGCCAAGTTTCTAATCATAGTAAAAATTTTGTTCCGCAATTGGCTACGGAAGTTGGCCGGGACGCTAGCATAACCCTTCATGGTATCAGAGCCAGCTCAAAGAGCCTAGACTAGCAAGTTTAAGCAATGTTAAAACAATGAAACCGAAACAAGTCCGTAACATCGAAACCAAACTGCAGTTTCTGTCAATTTTTCAGAGGCTCCAAATTTTTTTTAAACAAGTGCAGAGTGATCTTCTGACAGAGAGATGAACACTGAACAAAAATGAGTCAATTCCACCAATGCATGACCGGCCACATCCCTCAAAAAACCAGCCTGCTAGGTTTTTCCATGGTGGATTGCGTCATGTTTTAGTCCGGGTTCTTATCTCAAGGAGTTTGGTTGTCTGGTGTTGCAAGTTTTTGCCCAAGTTTGATTTTCTGTTGTTTTTCAGTTCAGGGCAATTTGGAGTGTTTCGAATGTAAGTCTACGTTGCCCACCCCGGTGCTTGCGGGGAGGCGGAAAACGGAATAAAAATCGGATTTTTATGAACTTAGGAAACATGGACTATGCTTAGAAGGATCTTTGCTAAACAAAAACTTGCTAAAGCTAACTAGTAACTAGCTAAGAGCTAGAAAGGTTATACCTTTGGTCTTTTTGTCCTTCTCTCCTTGCTCCTAGAAGTAGTGGAAGGAGGTCACCTTGTCGTCTTCTCCCGTCAAAGAAAGATCCACCCGAAAGCCTCAACCTTTGGCTTCAACTCCAAGCTAGGAGTAACTAGGGTGCAAGAAGTGCTAATACTTGAACCGTAGATGAGAGTAGAGAAGATCAAGAGAGGGTTTTTCTCAAGCTCAAGTGTTTCTCAACACATGAGAGGGGAGAGCTTGAGGGAGAGGAAAAACAAGAGAGAGAAATGAAATGAGAGAATGAGAATAATATCAAGCCTTCTCCCTAATATGTGTATATTATTCTAATTAAATAATTAGCTAGATAATTGTCATGGTTAATCATGACATGACCATTATCATTTCAATTTGCAAGGATCAAAAAGCATCTTCCAAAAGAAATGATGATGGTCAAAGTGTCAACCTAGGTCAACAAGTCAAGGAAGTCAAATAGTCAACATCCATAACCATGCACAATTATTAAACTAATTATCAATTAACTATAATACATACATAATCATTAGGGTTAATAAAATGACAATAGCCATTAACCCTAATCAAAGTCCTCTCCCTCTGTCTCAAGCAACTGTGCATACGCACCCGCATCCATGATCCGAGGAACACGAATACAATGAGAAAAACCAATCTCAAAACATATACTAGGATCCGGCTTAAACCAAAGCCCGCTAGTATAAACTGTCCGGACAGCAAACGTGCACAGGTGCGCGGATGTGAACGAACCCTGTCGCAAAACCATGCGACCTCTACTCATTTTGCCTAAAGGCGAATAGCTCTCTGTGTGGGACTCTAAAGACTCGACACTACGCTGGCAGTGGGTTTAACCACAGACCGCAAGCGGCACTAGCTGTACGTAACGGTCCCCAGGTAGATGTCGATAAGAAGACTGACGAGGTGAACCCCATCTGAACTCCTACTGAGCCTGTATGTGACAATCTCCGTACAGTCCGGTCTGTTCGTCTGATACATCGCATGGCGGGCCTAGGGGGGCGGTGAACGTCAGTCCCCTAATAGCGGTACAAGTCGTGCCGGAGTGAAGCCCAGAACACCCTGAGATAACACTGGAAACCTACCAGTATATCTCGCTTGCCCTGGCCAGGGACTACTCGTGTAATGGCTCTCCTGGACACAGCGCGATGTCAACCCCCAATACCAGGAGAGACGAATCCTGTCTAACCGTCACTGCCTCCAAGTGCTTCGGAACTGCACCCAAAAACTACCTGTTTGCACGACTCCTTTGAGCCGTGGTAGGGTAGTAATCAAAGTGCAGTGGGAACACACTCGAGGCGAAGTGACAGTGTCAAGTCAACGGACTAAGCTGTACTCATGTCACCTGGGAACTGATAACTGACGATAGGTATAATACCAACCAACAGTTCCCGACGAGTCATGTCCAGTGTACTCGTAACCCAACGAGCACCCGTATACTATCTCAAGTACGACGTACTGACGGCTGTGGGACAGACCATCTCCCACACTGGGATGAGAAGAGCATACGCTAGTCTACTCCGGAGTATCGATGCCCTGTCTCGATAGTCCAACGACTAAGGACCTGTATAAGGATGTGCTTATAGATCACCCAGCTCCCACGAGTGTGAGCGCCATCACAACGCTGATAATCAAGCAAAGATCATAAGGGCTCTACTAATATGTATATCAGCAATATGCTAAAAGAAACACATGCACATATTAAAGCAGAGACAAACCAAGTAGCATACTACCATTTCGAGCAAGATTGTATATACAACTGTGAATATCCAAAGCTTCCATTAAGTAATATACAAACTAGTATGATACAGTAATGGCCTCTAGGGCATATACACTAACATCGAAGTCATTATATTTGACACTGCTTAATAGTTTACAGTACATTCACTTTTATCTACGACCGTGAATGTCATTTGATCGGTAAACACATCTATCCGCTATATGTCATTTTAGATGGGTTTGCGAACGTGACATTCACGTTGATGTTTTGTGCTTGTGCTGTGATTGTGGTTGGATAGTCATGGTGGATAGCATGTGGTGCAATGTTAATGGTACTTTTTATATTCATTTGTACATTTGTTATTGTGGGGAGAGCGTCCGACATATGGACTGTCGTCTTTGCCGAGTTGTATATTATTTGATTGGGGCACAACCGGGTTGAGGTCGATGTCACCATTTATACATATTATTTTCTTTCTCTATACTAGGATTACCCCGCGGTGGAGTGCACGAATAGCCGGGTTCTAGAAGGAAACAAGTCCGCATCTCATGGCGTTGGGACGGAGGGGGCTTCATTCTAGAATTGGCGGGGCTATTCGCCGCACTCGTAGGGGATATAGGATGACCCACGGAGGGGCGTCCAAGTTACCGGATTTCGTGAAGTGCTGGGTGGCCCATTCACTTTGTTGAAGGGGCCGCCTCGCTTCTGGGATTGGCGGGTAACTTGCCGCGCTCGTAGGGGTCCAATTTTTCATTGCACAGGCTATCCACACGACCGGGAACGTCGGGTTTTATTTGCGGCTCAAATGAAACCCGAGGCTCCAAGATAATCCACCATTCTGTATTGTTGGCTGAAATTCTGTGATGTTGCTTAATATCATGCCTGGGACGAATGTTGTATATATTTATATATATATATATATATACTTGTAGATGTTGTATATATTTTACACCCGCGCTAGTCCAGCCCCCGCTTTGTCGTTAGTTAAGTAACCTAACGGGTGATGACGGGGCCCAGTGGCGAATGCGGATGGCATATACGTACATTGTATTTTCATTCTTTTCTGGTGTGATAGGATTAAACTTATGGGACCGCATTAATTTTGATTAATGTAAGAAAATAAACCTAAAAGATGTTGGAACAAATTTTGAAAAACTACAGTTATATTCTTTCGCTTTGCATAGTGGTATTTGATCGTGATTATCCAGCACCTTATTCCAGGAGGCAAGAGCCGAGATCCCTTCGCGGGGAGTGACCTCTTGAGCAAAAGTCTATACTGTAGATTACTCGGTTTTTCTTCAAAACCACTAGTTTTCAAAAGCGGAGCTTAAACCACTCCTTTTCAAAACTGCTCAGGTTCCTTCAACGATATCAAGCTCATTACGTTAACGGGTTTTTCGCCAAAAACCCATTCGCAGCCCTCCGTCATTTCCTACAAGTAACACTTAGTATTCGTGCTGCGTTTGTTGACTCCGTCGAGGCGTAGTGTACGGTAGCTGAGTGGTGCTTGTTTGTAGGACTAGATGCAATTGGTTAGGACAGTCCTATGACCTTGTTGACTCCGTCAAGGGTTATGCGGGTGGGTTTGATGCAATCCAGATAATGACGGGTTGAACTTGACTAGGACTCTTTCATTTGTTGACTCCGTCAAGGTTACTAGGGTCCTAGGGGCAAAAACCACATCGAGAGTTTCAAATATACATGAAACTTGCAGATTTAGCATACCTTCTGGAGTGTGGTGACTAGAGTCGATTCCATCTAGTGCAGCACACAATGATAGTTGGATCCCGATCCCACTGATGAGTAGGATTACTCTTGGAAGATTATTTCACTTAACAATCAATGCTATAAACCAAGTAGGTGTCTAGAACGGTGTTAGCGGGGCTACACCTCCAGGGAAAAGAGCTTATATAATTAAGGAACTTCGCGAAAGCGTTGGAAAACCTCCCTCGAAGTACCAACACTAGCCTGGCTAAAAAGTTAAGCAAGTATTGTGACGTGCGATTAAATCCTGACTAGTTCTTCTTTTACGGTTTGAAGAAGAATATGAGAAAACAGTGTGAGCCATCCTGGTTAGATAAACTAATAACCAATCTAAACTTGCAAGAGCGCACGCTGAGTGTTTCTTTTCTCTCTCCCAGGTAGCAACCATTTCACGACCTTATCAAGATAATAAAATGTATCGCTTGACCGATTCGAATTCTTATTCGAGGCTGGGTAACATCGGTTCGGCTCCAACTTATGACAACAATCATGAGTATGAGCAAGGGAAAGAGGATTGTTTGAATTCCTTGGTGACCCCTTCGAAGATGAAACATATTGTTTCTTCTTCAGGTGTTCTTGTTATTGAGAACTGTTTTTCGGTCAGTCCTACCTCCTAGGTACTCGATACCGGATCGGGATCTCATATCTGTAATTTATTACGGGGACTGAGAAAATGTAGGATGGTTGGACCTGGTGATATGTCCCTCGGAGCAAGGAATGAATACAGGTTGATGCTTCTGCCGTCGGTGAATATCACCTAGTATCACTGATTGTTAGAGGTTTTGCGTGCTTAGTTAATTACCGCAATCAAGACGGTTTCGCTTGGTAGCTAGCCGGTTGAGTACGGGTCGTCCACAGGGAGATGGGAGTCTTTTTCTATGTGCTTTAACGAGTTAAGTCCAAATGTCCAGGTTTGTTTGAGATTAACTATGTGCTAAATGTATATAAAGAGAGCTTGTTAGGGTTAGGATTAGGTTAGTTTGAGATAGGAGTCGCTCACTTCTTTCGTTGCCACTCTTAATATCGGTGTTACGGTAATCGGCAACAATGGGGATTAGCACGACTAGGAAGGAACTTGCGAGTATAAGCTAGGCTTTCCAACGCTTAGTTTCTTCCTTTTGGTCATTGTCCATCCGTTCTTGGCTCTTAGCCTTAACCTCCGGTTAATTCAACCACAACCGGTCTCACTTCGGAATCACCGCTATCATGTAGGATAGGGTGCCGTAGGGAGCGGATTGTGGTTCAATTAACTGGAGTCCGAATTAAGATGTTGGGCAAGAAAAGAGTGAGAGAGATTTCCTTCTCTCAAACTTTCCTTATCCTACCCTAACAAGTGAGAAACTACTCACCCATTACAAAAAAAGAGGAAAATACAACAAAGGAGGAAGATAGAAAGAAAGAGGTTAAAAGATTACAACTAGCTGTTTGAGACCTCACTTTGGCAAGGATCAAGCTTAAGCATCATTGTTGTTAAGGATAAAGAAAAATAGAAGAAGAAACAAACAAACAACAAATAACAACAACTAGATTAGCAAATGAAAATTACAAGCAAATATAATTAACAAAATAACAAGACAAGCATGATAAAGAAAGGAACTCTTTTATTCATCACTTCACTCATAAAAGCTCACTACAAGGTTTTAATGGAGAAAGATGAAAAGAGGAAGAAGAACTACAAAATCTATCTAAAATTTCACACAAGAATAAGCACCCTTCACTTGGCATTGTTCTGGGCAATTTATAGGCAGGAAACTAAAACCCTAGGGCAACATTCTGGACCCAAGTGAATTGACCAAACTGCCTCCAAAAATTAATCATCTGCCGAGTCAACTCGGCCGCGGATCCGCGGCCGAGTCGCCATGTTGGCCGTTGATCCGCGGCCATTAGGAGGAGTTGGCTCATCGTATTTTTGGGGTTTTCCTGTGTTGCTATTCTATTCAGTGTGGTATACTTTGTTTCTCAGAATCTCTTCACATTTCTTCCAGATTTTCAGTATATCAAAAGATGATTTGATGTGGATCTTTTGTCACGATTTTCTTGAGCTCCGCGTAGATATCTTAGATCTTGTGTTGACATTGTGCTTTGTGCATGAAAATGATCATTGATTTGCCATTTTGTCCTTTAAACTGGTGTGCGGAAACATACGGATAGAGAGCGGAGACCCGTATTTTATCTGTGGTTGGCAGTAATCCAGAATTTGTTGCGCTTTTCCATGAATTTCACTGCTTAGAGCTGAGAACCTGTAACCTGCAATTATCTAGCAAACACGGATCAAGAGTACCTGCCTATAAGCAATGTGATAAAAAATGGGCGGTATAAAAATGCAAAAATCTGATATGAACAAATACCCCCAAACTTATCATTTGCTCATCCCGAGCAAAGCCAATTTATTCACAAAAATTCCTAACCTCACTTTCGCAGGGAACGCGATTGCACTGAGCATGTGCAACAAGCCGTTAAACCTCTAGGTGTCCCTAGTGGGAGGAGTGTTGTCTCCTGAGGGTTTTCAGCGGATACTACCCACAAAATCCCGTCAAGCTAGTTTTGCGAAATAACTATGATTCAAACCCTAAGGTTTTGTTTTTAAAAACAACAATTCTATTATCCTAATTCTAGACTATCGAACCTTTATTTTTCACACCTCGCTTCTTATTTAACTTAAGATTTTATATGTCTTTACGTGCAGTGTAAATAGTGTCGTTAAGTTTCAGAAGGATTGATTAAAGTCATCATGTCACAAAATAAAGCGCAGATAAAAATTTAAAAAGGGTCACATAAGTTTTATAAAGAGTTATGTATTTTTCAAGTTTCGTTTTCCAGTAAGGTTTCAATTTCAGAATTTTTATCTTCCTTAACAGGAAACTAGGTCTTATTTTTCACTCCACCTTTTTCTTGTTTTCATTTCATACACACCTTTGTGAACGTGCAATAGTCTTTATCATAGAATAAAACCTTCATATCTCCGCTAGAAATATTTTTATAAAAACATGTCTTTTGTCAAGATTATTCTCACACAAAGAACCGTTAGGAATTTTAACTCGGAGAGAACACTTGCTTGACTTTGTTTTAATCTGGACTTTCTAGGCTTCTTAACGAGCTTTAGGCCAATGCACCCAAACCAGTTGGTTTTAGGGCATTAGGTGTAGAGACACCCCAGCGGACTTAATTACTCAAGTTACCTAGGCCCAAAAACAAAAGACAATTTAGCGTGAAAATCATGATGATTTATTGTGAACGGAGATATAACCGGCAGTTCAATTATTATTTTTTTGGATAAAAGACGTGTTTAGTGGGTTAGGTGTGTAATCATTCCAATCAAGTTCCAGATGGGTTATTTTTCAGAATTAGTTCTCATTAAGGCATCAATAACATCCCTTCATATCCGCTTCACTTTATAAACTATTCTTGATATTACTTATTTCAGAACAAACCTATTTGATCCTCAGAAAATAATTTATCCATTTAAAAGTTTTCAGACATAATAGACTTGTCATCTAATTTTCAAAACTCACGACACGTGTAGTGTGATGTAAAGACGTATATCAGCTATAGTTAACTTCAAAGGAGAGTTATCTTTCAGGTTTTCAAAATCTAAAAATAAGATTTAGTTATTCTTATCTTATCAAACAAAAACCGTCGAAATGTTGAATCTGAGTTCTCCCACTAGCTAACTTGACGATAAAGTTTTTATGTTTTTAGAAAATTTTCTGATTTTTATGGATTTTAGTATGCAGATGCAAAATATACATATGAATGCGAAGGTTAGAAACGCGTACCGAGCGTACCCCCAAACTTAAACTGGACAGTGTCCTCACTGTCATTGCATGAAAAAATTATTGAAGGGTCAAAATTGTCGGCTAGATATACACATTTTTTGTTTTGTTTTGTTTTGTTTTGTTTTTTAATTAATTTTTAAAAGACAATTGTTAAAAATGGATATGCACCGGACAAGAATATCCACATATATATACAAAATGGTATATACATACCCCCAAACTTATTTGAAACAGTGTCCACTTTTTTGGCTGGATAACCGAAGTTTGGTGGTAGGCAGAGGAAGATTATGCAGGGTAAACCAGCTCTTGTAAGACCAGGATCTCCTCTGTTGGTTCAGCGCTAAGGTACGGTTTCAGTCTGTGTCCGTTTACTTTGAAAAATGAACCGTCCTTTGGATTCTCCAAATCCACAGCGCCTTGCGGATACACATTCCGCACAAAAAATGGCCATTTCCAGCGAGATCTGAGCTTTCCTGGATGGAAATGTAGCCGGGTGTCGTAAAGCAGTACTTGTTGACCAAGTGCGAAGGTTTTGCACAAAAGGTGTTTATCGTGAAACACCTTCGTTCGGTTCTTAACGACATCCGCGTTTTCGTAAGCCTCATCCCGAAGCTCGCTCAATTCGTTCAACTGCAGCTTCCGATGGCTGCCCGCATCTTCGAGAGATAGATTCAGCTCCTTTATCGCCCAAAATGCGCGATGCTCTATTTCCATAGGAAGGTGGCAAGCCTTTCCGTAAACAAGCCGATAAGGAGACATGCCAAGATCGGTCTTATAAGCGGTTCGAAATGCCCAAAGGGCATCAGTGAGTTTTAGAGACCAATCCTTACGGTTCTTGGAAACCGTCTTCTCCAATATCTGCTTGATTTGCCGATTTTAAACTTCGGCCTGCCCACATGTTTGGGGGTGGTAGGGCGTGGATATCTTATGATTAATGGAATATTTCCGCATCAAGGCCTCAAAAGTCTTATTACAGAAATGAGTTCCATTGTCGATAATGATCGCTCGGGGGTGCCCAAACCGGGAGAAAATGTTTTCCTTAAGAAATCTAACGACAACCTTTTTGTCGTTATTCCGGCTGGGCACAGCCTCGACCCACTTAGAGACATAATCAACAACGAGAAGGATGTACAAGTTCCCAAAAGAGCTGGGAAACGGCCCCATAAAATCAATCCCCCAAACATCGAAAATCTCCACAACCAAGATTGGTTGGAGCGGCATCTCGCTTCTCCTGGATATCTGGCCCAAGTGTTTGCACCGGGAGCAAGTCTTGCAGTAGTCATGAGCGTCTTTGAAGAGTTGTGGCCAGTAGAAACCACACTGCAAGATCTTTTCGGCTGTCTTTCTGGGGCCAAAATGCCCGCCACATGCTTGATCGTGGCAAAATGACAGCACACTCTTGAATTCATTGTCAGGGATACACCGACGAATAATCTGGTCGGGACAGTACTTGAACAGATAGGGTTCGTCCCAGTAAAAGTGTTTTACTTGGGATAAGAATCGAAGTCTGTCCTGACTTGACCATTCAGTCGGTAGTAATCCTGTGGCCAAATAGTTCACAATATCTGCGAACCAGGGTTCGCAAGATACTGTCAAGAGCTGTTCATCCGGAAAAACGTCGTTGATCGGAATTTGAAGCGACGCCGAAGAAGGAAGTCGTGAGAGATGGTCGGCGACTACGTTTTCACATCCTCTTTTGTCCTTGATGACAAGGTCAAACTCTTGAAGCAAGAGGATCAAACGTATCAGCCGAGATTTTGCATCCTTCTTTGCAAAAAGATTGCGTAGAGTAGAATGGTCCGTGTAGACGATGACTGTAGAGCCGATGAGGTAGGTCCTGAACTTTTCTAAAGCAAATACAACAGCCTAGAATTCCTTCTCAGTTGTTGTATAGTTCAGTTGGGCGTCGTTCAGGGTTCGGCTAGCATAATAGATTATGTGCGGCATCTTGTCGATGTGTTGTCCAAGGACAGCACCGATGGCAAAGTCGGATGCATCGCACATAATCTCAAATGGGTACGTCCAGTCAGGAGAAGAAAGAACGGGAGCAGAAGTGAGTGAGCTTTTTAATGACTCGAACGCAGTCACACAGCTCGAGTTGAAGTCGAATGTCGTGTCCTTGGCCAGCAAAAGAGTCAAGGGCCTAGCAATCTTGCTAAAGTCCTTGATGAACCGTCTATAGAAACCGGCATGGCCAAGGAAGGCTCGGATATTTCTGACACATCTGGGAGGAGGGAGATTGGAAATGAATTCAATCTTCGCTTTATCTACCTCAATGCCATTTTGCGAGATGATATGTCCTAAGACAATACCTTCGCGCACCATGAAATGGCATTTCTCCCAATTTAAAGTGAGGTTCTTGTCCTTACACCGGGTAAGGACAGCGTCGAGATGCAGCAAACACTCATCAAAGGAATCTCCGAAAATGGAGAAATCATCCATGAAGATCTCTAAGAATTTTTCCACCATGTCTGAGAAGATTCTCATCATACACCGCTGGAAGGTAGCGGGCGCATTGCATAACCCAAAGGGCATGCGACGATATGCAAACGTGCCGAAAGGGCAAGTGAATGTGGTCTTTTCCTGGTCTTTTTCGGCGATGGGAATCTGATTATAGCCGGAGTAGCCATCAAGAAAGCAGTAGTACTCGTGTCCAGCCAATCGTTCAAGCATTTGGTCAATGAAAGGTAGCGGAAAGTGGTCTTTCCGCGTTGCGACGTTGAGTTTTCTGTAATCGATGCATACGCGCCACCCAGTCTGGGTGCGAGTAGGGATTAACTCGTTCGCCTCGTTGGTTATGACCGTTATGCCTGATTTCTTGGGGACAACGTGAATGGGGCTAACCCAGTGGCTATCAGAGATAGGGTAAATGATACCGCTATCTAGACACTTTACGATCTCCTTTTTCACAGCCTCCTTCATGACTGGATTGAGACGCCTTTGTGGATCCCTGGCTAGTTTGGCATCATCCATCAGATGAATGTGATGTTCAATGATCAGGGGACTAATCCCCTTGATGTCCGCCATTGACCGGCCAAAGGCCTACCTATTGCTGTGCAAGACCGTAAGAAGGGCTTTCTCTTGCTCTGGAGCTAGAGAAGCCGAGATGATAATAGGAAGGGTCTTGTTCTCACCCAAGTAAGCGTACTTAAGGTGAGATGGCAATGGCTTGAGTTCGAGTGTTGGAGGTGAAACGATTGAAAGAAGGATTGGTGAATGGGTCTCGAACTCAAAGGATTCCAGCAGAGGTTCAAAATGAGTGTATGCGACCGAGTTGGATGGTTCAGGTAACTCATCCGGAAATTCGAAGGATTCAAACTCGGGTGGTGACTGGCCAAGATCGTTCGAGAAAGTGAAACACTCTTAGTCATTGTCGGGCGCAGAAGCAGCAGTAGGTTCAAAGAGGGACGCACTAGTAGCGTCAAGATTGAAGTGATCGAACAAAAACTCCTCGAATTCACAGTCCTCTGGGGTGATCTCCTGGATTGAACAAACGTCTAGTATATGAGCATTAGGTTCGGAGGGCTGATTTCACAACCTAAAAATGTTGAGTTCAATTGTCATGTTTCCAAAAGATAGGTTCATCGAACCATTTCGACAGTTGATCACAGCATTTGAGATTGCAAGGAATGGACGACCGAGTATCACCGGAATTTGATTCCGGGGGTTAGCTACAGGCTGTGTGTCTAAAACAATGAAGTCAACGGGGAATATGAAGTCCCCAACCTTGATTAACACATCCTCTAGCTCACCCCTAGGATGGGTGATCGATCGGTCGACCATTTGGAGAGTACAGTGTGTGGGTTTTAGCTCTCCTACACCTAATTGCTCATATACTGAGTATGGAAGCAGGTTAACACTGGCACCAAGATCCAAAAGTGTGCGGTTGATGTTCTTATCCCCAATGGTAATAGAAATCGTAGGACAGCCAGGGTCCTTCCGTTTTTGAGGTAAAGATTGGGTAAGAGCATCACTCACAGCACTAGCTAAGAAAACTTTCTTGGGTACCTGAGATTTCCTCTTTTTCGTGCACAAGTCCTTTAAGATTTTTGCGTAGGAAGGGACTTGTTGGACAGCATCTAAAAGGGGAATGTTGATGTTAACCTGCTTAAACAACTCCAGAATCTTCTCCATGTGTGGATTTTGTTTATTGGACCTCAACCGGTTTGGAAATGGAACGTTTTTGAAATTGGTTGAGTCCAATGTTTGTGGAGGAGATTGTAGACTTGGAACGGATCCCAGAGCCGGAGTGTTCGTGGAGTGAGATGTGGGTCCGTTCAGAGCAGAAAAAGAAGAAGAGCCTTTGGAAGAATGAAAAATAGGCTCAGAAGATGAGGAAGGAGAAGAAGAAGACGAAGCGGCAGGGGTGTCATTATCCTCAATTGTTGTGCCGATGTTGTTGTGCAGCATCCTTCCAGATCTCAATGTAGTCACGGCACTCACATTATGGTTCTGTTGTTCAAGAGCAACATGCACATTATGTGGGTGACCAGGATTTGGGAGTGGTTGAGATGGAAGCTTCCCCTTTTCTCGCTCGCTTAATGCCGCATTCAGCTGTGCAATCTGGGCTTCGATGGTCTTGATGCTTTGCCCGTGTGCAGCAGTGTGTTGCACCAAAGACTGAATAGACGACTGGATGTTTGCGGTGGATTGTGTCGATTATTTAACGAACGCCTCCAGACTTCGTTCCAGCGAGGAAACCTTATCGTTGTTTGACAGAACAAAGTTGTTTAGAGGAAAAGAATTGTTGGGTGCAAAGTTGTTCGTCTGATTTTGAAAAGGTTGGGGTTGGAAGGGCTGCTGAAATTGATGTTGAGTTTGTTGCTGATCTTGTTATGGCGAAGGAGGGGGCCTCTGGAAATTGTTGCCTTGGAATTGATGCTGGTTCTGATTCCAGGCGAAGTTGGGGTGGTTCCTCCAACCGGGATTGTAGGTGGAAGAGTATGGATCGCTTCTTGGTCTTTGCTGAAATGCAGCATTAACCTGATCTTGTCCTTGAGATGGTGGATTGTAAGGACACTCTTTGGTTAGGTGAGATGGATCGGAACAACAAGCACAAATGGTACGAAGGGGAAGAACAGGGGCAGGAGCAGGAGATGAAAATTTGCTCTCTATCGCTTCAAGTTTCTCGTTATTGCAGCCATTTCGGCTTTCATTGCAATAGAGACATCGAGTTGGTGAATACCTACCCTAGACTGACCAGTAGAAGTAGAGGAAGAAGAGGAAGTACTTAGTGTGGTGCTCTCCCATTGAAGCGTTTGTTTCGCAAGGTCGTCGAAGAATTGCCATGCTTCCTCGTCAGATTTCGATAGGAAGTGGCCTTGACAAATGGTTTCCAACAACTACTTGGTTGCTGGATTAAGGCCCTCGTATAAAGTTTGGCAAAGTTGTCATTTCTCAATACCGTGATGAGGGCACTGAACAAGAAGGTCTTTATACCGGTCAAAGCACTTCCAAAAAGGTTCAGTAGGAAGCTGGGCAAATTGGTTGATTTCGTTACAGATCCTCACGGTTTTATGATTTGGATAGAATTTCTTAAGAAACGCTTTCACAAACTCGTCCTAACTGGTTATGGAGTGGGAAGCAGTGCTATACAGCCACTTTTCAGCAAGATCGCAAAAAGTGAACGGAATGACCCGTAGCCGTATAGCATCGTCTGACAGCTGGGTCGTTTTCATCATGGCACAAACATTTTGGAACTTGTTGATGAAGATATAGGCATCTTCAGATTCAAGCCCATGAATTTTGCAGAAGCATGTTAATGAAGTGGGGCTTAATTTCAAAATTATCCCCATTGGCCGGTGGAAGGGAAAGACAGGTAGGAAGTGCGGAGCGGGTAGGATAGAAACGATCCTGGAGCGCGATTCGCTGTGGCGCTACAACAGGCGGTGGTTGTGGGTTATTCGCATCCATAGGAGGTGGAATCAATCCCGGGGGAGTCAAAGGGATGTTTGGATTAAATCCTGACATCGCAGAAGAAGAGGTTGGTGATAGTGAAGGTGAGGATGTATGAACAGAATCCCGGTCAACGTCGGAGTTGGCCGGCAAAGGTAAGGGTGAAAGAGGCGTGGAAGGAGTTTCGACATCTGAGTCGATCGCGTAGTCGGTAGCGACTAACGTAACGCGGACTAGGCGGGCACTAGTGTCCCGAGTCCAACCGGACATACACTAAACGCGTTTAGTGTAGTCAAAGCGGAGAAGGTGAGGGTAAGAAAATGTCAATGGAGAAATACGATGGGAGGTGGGTGAAAAAATGGGATTCTGGCGACAAATGGCAAGTTTTTATAAAAGTTTTTGTTTTGTGTTTTTTTATCTTTTTTTTTTAGAAAGAGCCTTGCAGAAATATGTACGGACTTACGGCTTCAAACAATCACAGACAAAATATGCACAATCACACCTAGATCTAGGGTCACCTAAGTCAGCTAGACAACTCCTAACTGTTCCAAAGGGCCAGAAATAGGACCTCAAACCGCCTCTTCACCGCCAATTGCGCCCAGGTAAGTGCCAGGTAAGTGGGAGGCTCTCCACTACAAGTAGTGGACCTAATTAAGTAACCACTTGCCTAGACACCGCAAAGTCAGGTTAGGATAAACGGCCGATGCCTACAACTAGTCCTCTGTCCTATTGAGCACGACGTCCTTAGGGATGAGTCCAGTATTTTTTAATTAAATAATGGTCAATGCATATGCCTTATGTGATTTCTGGGGTCCTGGGAAGGGTGATGAAATCCCCACCCAATCTGGATTGGTTTCAAGCCCCTTAAAGTCTGATTAAAAATATGCAAAGCAGTAACAATCAATTGCAATCAAAAAAATTTATTTTTTAGCACGGCGCAAAGAATCCTGCACAAAAACAATTTATTGGAAGGGGGAAGAGAGTTTGCGCAAAGAATGCTGCAGAAAAAATAGTTCAGTGGAGTTCAGAGGAGTGGGGAAGAGGGTAGAAAGACTCACAGAAATTCTGGGTTGCTTACGCCAGCAACAAGCCGCGGTTCCGCGGCCAAACACGTGCTTATGCCGCGGTTCCGCGGCAAAGGAGTGGAGTTGGACTTCTGGATTTCTTGTATGTGCTGGGTTTGGTGTCCTCTTCTTGTTTGGAGCCCCTGAATCTTGATTTGCTCACTGGGTTTGCTCCAGAATTTTACAGTAGACCGTTGGTTCCGTCTTGATCAAACGCGGTGTAGCCGTGAGATATGGGTCTAACTTCCAACGTCTTTGGCACTGACTCTTTTTATCCTGCACACTTGCACAAAAACTAATCAAAAATAACAAGATGATTTTTACAATATATTTTTTTTTGTTTTTCGGTTATATTTATATTCACAAATTAACCCGAAATTACACAAAGAAATAAACTACCGTCTCCCCGGCAACGGCGCCATTTGATTGTTAGAGGTTTTGCGTGCTTAGTTAATTACCGCAATCAAGATGGTTTCGCTTGGTAGCTAGCCGGTTGAGTACGGGTCGTCCGCAGGGAGATGGGAGTCTTTTTCTATGTGCTTTAACGAGTTAAGTCCAAATGTCCAGGTTTGTTTGAGATTAACTATGTGCTAAATGTATATAAAGAGAGCTTGTTAGGGTTAGGATTAGGTTAGTTTGAGATAGGAGTCGCTCACTTCTTTCGTTGCCACTCTTAATATCGGTGTTACGGTAATCGGCAACAACGGGGATTAGCACGACTATGAAGGAACTTGCGAGTATAAGCTAGGCTTTCCAACGCTTAGTTTCTTCCTGTTGGTCATTGTCCGTCCGTTCTTGGCTCTTAGCCTTAACCTCCGGTTAATTCAACCACAACCGGTCTCACTTCGGAATCACCGCTATCATGTAGGATAGGGTACCGTAGGGAGCGGATTGTGGTTCAATTAACGGGAGTCCGAATTAAGATGTTGGGCAAGAAAAGAGTGAGAGAGATTTCCTTCTCTCAAACTTTCCTTATCCTACCCTAACAAGTGAGAAACTACTCACCCATTACAAAAAAAGAGGAAAATACAACAAAGGAGGAAGATAGAAAGAAAGAGGTTAGAAGATTACAACTAGCTGTTTGAGACCTCACTTTGGCAAGGATCAAGATTAAGCATCATTGTTGTTAAGGATAAAGAAAAATAGAAGAAGAAACAAACAAACAACAAATAACAACAACTAGATTAGCAAATGAAAATTACAAGTAAATATAATTAATAAAATAACAAGACAAGCATGATAAAGAAAGGAACTCTTTTATTTATCACTTCACTCATAAAAGCTCACTACAAGGTTTTAATGGAGAAAGATGAAAAGAGGAAGAAGAACTACAAAATCTATCTAAAATTTCACACAAGAATAAGCACCCTTCACTTGGCATTGTTCTGGGCAATTTATAGGCAGGAAACTGAAACCCTAGGGCAACATTCTGGACCCAAGTGAATTGACCAAACTGCCCCCAGAAATTAATCATCTGCCGAGTCAACTCGGTCGCGGATCCGCGGCCATTAGGAGGAGTTGGCTCATCGTATTTTTGGGGTTTTCCTGTGTTGCTATTCTATTCAGTGTGGTATACTTTGTTTCTCAGAATCTCTTCACATTTCTTCCAGATTTTCAGCATATCAAAAAGTGATTTGATGTGGATCTTTTGTCATGATTTTCTTGAGCTCCGCGTAGATATCTTAGATCTTGTGTTGACATTGTGCTTTGTGCATGAAAATGACCATTGATTTGCCATGTTGTCCTTTAAACTGGTGTGCGGCAACATACGGATAGAGAGCGGAGACCCGTATTTTATCTGTGGTTGGCAGTAATCCAGAATTTGTTGCGCTTTTCTATGAATTTCACTGCTTAGAGCTGAGAACCTGTAACCTGCAATTATCTAGCAAACACGGATCAAGAGTACCTACCTATAAGCAATATGATCAAAAATGGGCGGTATAAAAATGCAAAAATCTGATATGAACAATCACCAAATAGCAAAACTATGATTTTGAACAATTGCTACTATGTACCTTCTATGGTTTGCAACATCATATCAGTTTCTTTACTTCATAAAGATGGATATAAGTTTGTTCTTGATAGAAATATCATGAACATTTACCTTAATCAGGTATTGGTTGTAGAAGGTACACTGTGTAATGGTATCTATGTTCTTAATCAAAACATAGTTCTCAGTATACAAAACACACGCAAGAGGAAGAGTTCAGAAACGAACGAATCCTACTTGTGGCATTGTAGACTTGGTCATATCGGAGAAAAAAGACTGAGTAAGTTACATAGAGATGGATATTTGAACACGTTCGAGTTTTCATCTTATGAAACTTGTCAGTCCTGTCTCAAAGGAAAGATAACCAAATCTCCATTCACCGGACACGGAGAAAGAGCAGAAGAGCTCTTGGGACTCATACATAGTGATGTATGTGGTCCAATGTCTATACATGCATGGGGTGGGTTCTCATACTTCATCACATTCACTGACGATCTCTCTAGGTTCGGATATGTGTATCTCATGAAACACAAATCTGAAACTTTTGAGAAATTCAAAGAATTTAGAAGCGAAGTAGAGAACCAGATTGGCAAAAGTATCAAGATCCTCCGATATGATAGAGGGGGAGAGAACTTAAGCACGGAATTCCTAGATTACCTAAATGAGAATGGAATTCTCTCTCAGCTTACTCCTCCGTATACACCATAGCACAATGGTGTATCGGAAAGGAGGAACCGTACCCTATTGGACACGGTTCGCTCCATGATGAGTGGCACTGAATTGCCTCTTTCATTTTGGGGATATGCGCTTCAAACAGCTGCATACTTACTGAACTACGTTCCATCCAAATCTGTGCCTAAGACTCTATATGAAGTATGGAGTGGACGAAATCCATATCTTAAGCGATTTAAGATATGGGGTTGTCCGGCATATGTGAAAACACAGAAACCGGACAAACTAGAGGCACGGTCAGTTCTATGTAAATTTGTGGGATATCCTAAGGATTCATTGGGATATCTATTCTACTATACTGAGTAACAGAAGGTGTTTGTATCTCTCCATGCTACCTTTTTGGAAAGGGAGTTTTTTGCAAAAGAAACTAGTGGGAGTACGGTGGATCTGGGAGAAATCCGTGAACCACAAAATGAAACTGAAATTTTGGAGGAACAACTAGATTCAGTAATCCCAGACGAACCTCAGCCACTCCGCAGATCTAGTAGGATTTCTCATCCGCCTGAGAGATACTACGGTTTTCTCATAGACGGGGATCGAGAGGATTGCATCTTGGAAGAAGATGACCCTACCAGTTTCAGGCAGGCCATTATAAGTAGGGACTCTGATAAGTGGTTGGATGCTATGCGATCCGAAATGGAGTCCATGTACACCAATAAAGTGTGGACCTTGGATATTGCTCCACCTGGGGTAAAACCCGTTGGATGCAAATGGATCTACAAAAGGAAATTTGGTGTAGATGGGCAGGTGGAAACCTATAAGGCTAGACTCGCTGCAAAAGGTTTTCGTCAAAGACCAGGTGTGGACTATGACGAAACCTTTTCTCCAGTGGCTATGCTCAAATCCATTTGGATCCTACTTTCCATTGCTGCCTTCCATGACTATGATATCTGGCAGATGGACGTAAAAACGGCTTTTCTAAACTGAAGTTTAGAAGAATGCATTTATATGGATCAGTCGGAAGGTTTCGTAGACAGTGGGAGTAGCGGGAAGGTGTGCAAGTTGCTTAAATCCATTTATGGATTAAAGCGGGCATCGCGGAGCTGGATCATCTGTTTTGATGAAACAATCAAGGATTTTGACTTCATCAAGAACGAGGATGAGCCTTGTATTTATAAGAAGATTGTAAGACGAACTGTAGTGTTCCTAATCTTGTACGTGGACGGCATTCTTTTGATAGGAAATGACATTCCTATCCTATAATCGGTCAAGTTATTCTTATCACAAAGGTTCTCCATGAAGGACTTGGGTGATGCCTCGTACATTCTAGGGATCAAGATTTACAGAGATAGATCTAAGAGATTTTACGACTTTCGCAGTCCAGGTATATATTGACCGTACTAAAGAGATTTAGTATGGAAGATTCCAAGCACGGTAACATACCCGCATTGCACGGAATCACCCTCTCCAAGGAGATGTCTCCCAAGACTAATGAGGAGAGGGTTCATATGAGCACTATACCCTACGCTTCTGCAGTAGGATCTATAATGTATGTGATGATATGTACAAGGCCAGATGTAGCTTATGCGCTAAGAGTGGGGTATAGTGCTCATGTCCAAGCATACACTATAATATATATCATATGTACAATAATGGCCTCTAGAGCATACACATAATTAACAGGTCCAACTACCAGTAATTCTCAATCCGCCCTGACCAGGGACTTATGGTGTTGACCAACCGATCACAGCGCGACATCGACTCCCTATACCGAGATGGACGAATCCCCATCAGTCGCTCACTGCCTCCATGTGGCTCGGGACTGTACCCAACTAAAACCTATTTGCACGACTCACTAGAGTCATGGTAGGGTAGTAATCAAAGCACAGTGGGAACTTACACGAGACAAATGACGATCTCAGGTCGACACACTATCTGCACTCATGTCACCAGAGAACTGCTATCTGACGCTAGGTATAATACCATCTAGTCAGTTCTCGGCGAGTCTGTCCGGTGTACTTACCCCCAGTGAGCACCTGTATACAAACTTAGGTGCACCTTACCAATGGCCGCGGGACCAATCCATCGCCCCTCGTTAGGGTCTAGATATGTATACGCTAGTCTACTCTGGAGTATCGATGCTCAGTCTCGATACTCCTACGACTAGGGACACTTAAAGATATGCTTATTGACTACCCAGCTCCCACAAGTATGATTGCCATCACAACGCTGGTAGTCAAGCAAAGATCCTACGGGCTTTATCAACATGTATACAAGATATGAAATATAAAGTAAAACACATCATATATTAAGATAAAGTCAAACCAAATAGCGTACTATTATATCGAGCAAGATTGTCCTGTACATACATATCCCTAGCATCCTATACAATGAAGGCCTCTAGGGCATACATATCCAACAATCTCCCACTTGCACTAAGGCATGTAATTGGCGCAATAAGTACCCACTGTCTGCACTAGAGCCAGTTACTGGCGTACCGCATGCCCAACATCTCGAACAGTCTCTCGAACTGGACTTGAGGGATAACCTTGGTGAATGGATCTGCCGTGTTGTCCTTTGTATCTATTCTCCGCATCTCGATCTCTTGGCGATCCACGATCTTCCTGATCAGGTGATACCGTTTCAAGATATGTTTGAATTTCTGATGGGACCGTGGTTTCTTTGCCAAAGCTATGGCTCCATTGTTATCGCAATACAAAGGTATTGGATTAGCAATGGATGGAACCACCTGAAGTTCAGAAATGAAATTTCTCATCCAGACTGCTTCAGCAGCGATGTACTCAGCCTTCATCGTCGAGTCTGCTACGGTATCCTGTTTGGAACTCTTCCAACAGACCGCCCTTCTGTTGAGGGTAAACACATAACCCGAGACAGATTTAGAGTTATCCTTATCACTTTGGAAGCCAGAGTCGGTAAAAACCTCGATCTAGAGGTCCCCATTACCGTACACCAGGAACATCTCCTTAGTCCTTCTCAAGTACTTAAGAATGTTCTTTACTGCTATCTAATGTTTCTTACCTGGGTAGACTGATACCTTCTTATCACGCTAAGTGCGTAAGCTACATCTGGTCTGGTAAAAACATCGCAACATTATCGACCCTACCGCCAAAGCGTAGGGTACTATGCTCATGTGAGCCCTCTCCTCATCAGTCTTGGGAGACATCTCATTGGAGAGGGTGATTCCGTGATAAGCGGGTAAATTACCGTGCTTAGATCTTCCATACTAAATCTCTTTAGTACGGTGTCAATGTTCCTCGACTGTGAAAGTCCAAACATTCTTTTAGATCTATCACGATAGATCTTAATCCCCAGAATGTACGAGGCATCACCCAGGTCTTTCATAGAGAACTTCTGTGACAAGAACAGCTTAGCCGATTGTAGCATATGAATGTCATTTCCTATCAGGAGAATGTCATCAACGTATAAAATGAGAAATACCACAGTTCTCCCTACAATATTTTTATAAATACAAGATTCATCTACATTTTTGATAAAGTCAAATTCTTTGACCGTCTTATCAAAGCAGATGTTCCAACTCTGCGATGTCTTCTTTAATCCATAAATGGATTTGAGCAACTTGCACACCTTTCCGCTGCTCCCACTGTCTATGAAACCCTCTGGTTGATCCATGTAAAATCACTCTTCTAAACTTCCATTTAGAAAAACGGTTTTAACATCCATCTGCCAGATGTCATAGTCATGGAAGGCAGCAATGACAAGTAGGATCCGAATGGATTTAAGCATAGCCACTGGTGAAAAAGTTTCGTCATAGTCTAATCCTGGTCTTTGACAAAAACCTTTAGCAACAAGCCTAGCTTTGTAGGTTTCTACCTGACCATCTACACCAATCTTCTTTTTGAAGATCCATTTGCATCTCACGGGTTTTACCCCAGTAGGAGAAAAATCTAAAGTCTAACCTTGGTTTATGCACATGGATTGCATCTCGGATTGCATAGCATCCAGCCATTTCACCGAGTCTTTACTTATGATGGCTTGCTGAAAACTAGTCGGCTCATCATCGTCGATGATGCAATCTTCTCGATCCTTATTTACGAGAAAACCATAGTATCTCTCGGGCGGATGAGACTGTCTACTAAAACTGCGG
The DNA here is from genome assembly GCA_030015575.1 of Agapanthus africanus. NCBI lineage: Eukaryota > Viridiplantae > Streptophyta > Magnoliopsida > Asparagales > Amaryllidaceae > Agapanthus > Agapanthus africanus. The sequence continues at coordinate 447,309,605 of JASDDO010000031.1, read as the reverse complement.
AGTGGCGTAGGTACGTCCGGTTCCTTTGAAATCACAGGTTCTACTAAGTTTTCAGTAATAGTTTGTGGTTTTGGAATTTCTTCCAGCTCTATTGCGCCCCCACTTATCTCTTTTTCGAGAAATTGAGTTTCCATGAAGCGGGCATGATGAGAAACAAAGACCTTTTGTTCCTCAGCGTGATAGAAATAATACCCCTTTGAATTCCTGAGGTATCCCACAAACTTACACAATACTGAACGTGTCTCAAGTTTGTCCTGATGAACCTTTTTAACAAATGAAGGACAAACTCATATCTTTAGATACTTAAGACAAGGTTTCTTCCCACTCCACATTTCATATGGAATGGTAGGCACATACTTAGTTGGAACCTTGTTCAATAGGTATGCAGCAGTTTCTAGTGCATAACCCCAGAAGGATGGCGGCAATTCGACATTACTCATCATGGAATGCACCATATCAAGTAAGCTGCGATTCCATATTTCTGATACACCGTTGTGTTGTGGTGTGTATGGAGGAGTAAGCTGAGAGAGAATTCCATTATCTTTTAGATATTCCAGGAACTCGGCACTTAAGTATTCACCACCCCGATCGGATCGGAGCATCTTGATACTTTTGCCGGTTTGCTTTTTCGCTTCATTATTATACTCTTGGAATTTCTCAAAGGCCTCGAATTTATGTATCATTTAAGAATACATGCCCAAACCTTGAGAAATTATCTGTGAAAGTAATGAAGTAGGAATAGCCACTCTTGCATGCATAGACATTGGCCCACACACATCGCTGTGTACGAGTCCTAGGAGCTCAGTAGCCTTTTTTCCGTGTCCAGCGAATGGAGTTTTTTGTCATCTTTCCTCTGATACATGATTGAAAAAATTGCATATGATTGATACTCAAACGAATCTAAGTATCCTTCTTTATGTAATTTAGTCAGTCGTGTTTCATTGATATGACCAAGTCTACAATGCCATATGAAAACTTGGTTTGAATCTGAAGTCTTTCTTTTTAGTGTGTTTTGGACGTTGAAAACTTGATGTTGATTGAGAATGTATATTCCGTTACTAATTGTAGCCGATCCAACCATTTCATGATTTAGGTGAATGTTTATAAAATTGGTTACAAGTGCAAAATTATATCCGTCATTAGATAACAAAGATACAGATATAATATTGCACACCATACTGGATACACAAAAGCAGTTACGTAATATCAAAATATGTCCACTCGCCAATCCTAGGTGATATTCCCCTACTGCAACAGCATCCACACTGTCACCATTGCCAACCCTGAGGGTCATATCGCCTTTCCTCAAAACGCTACGGCTTCTCAGCACCTGCATTGAATTACAGATATGAGATCCTGATTCAGTATCCAATACCCAGGAAGTAGAGTTTATAGAGAAACAATTTTCAATCACGAACACACTTGAAGCCGAAACCACAACTTGCTTCTTGTCCTGATTCTTAGCGTTTAGGGCCCGGCAGTCCTTCTTCTAATGTCCCTTTTTCCGACAATAGAAGCATTTTTCCTTTGTGGCTGCCCCCCTTATCTTTTCCTTTCCCTTTTCCTGCCCCTTCTGCACACCTCCCCTCGGTTTTGTGGGTGCCTTCTTCTTCTTCCCCTTAGCCTTAGCCTTGGATTTAGCAGAAGAAGATTCCCTAATAACTAGAGCGGGTGTTTCCTTTGTTTTATTCAAGGTGCCCTCTGCCATCCTTAACATGTTGAGGAGCTTAGGAAGTGAAACTTCTATATTCTGCATATTGAAATTTAATATGAACTGGGCATATGTAGAGGGAAGGGACCGTAGAATCAAGTTGATATACAACTCGTTCTCCAACGTAGTTCCGAGGTTCGTGAGCTCTTCTATGAGAGAAATCATCTTTAGGACGTGGTCCCCAACAAATGATCCGATAGCTAACTTCGCTTGAAACAATTTCTTTGAGGTCTCATATCTTGCGATACGAGATTTCTCTCTATATAATTCTTTGGTATGAAGGAAGATGGAAGCAAGGTCCATCCTCTCGTGTCGCCTCTGATGTTCATTATCCATAGAGGCCAGCATGAGGCACTTGGCTTTTGTGCAATCAAGATCCCAGGTCTTACGGACCTCAATGTCCGCGACCGAGAATTCTGGACCGGGAACAGGGGGAGCTTTCGCCGTAAGGACGTATGCGACCTTATCATATGTAAGGGCCATATGGACATTCCTTAGCCAGTCTTTATAATTTGTCCCAGCGAGTTTATTTTTATCAAGTATTAGCTTAAGTCCCGTCATTGTCACTGCGATTAGGAGAGAGAGAGAAAAGAAACACTCAGCATATGCTCTTGTAAGTTTAGATTGGTTATTAGTTTATCTAAGCAGGATGGCTCCCACTATTTCCTTGAATTCTTCTTCAAACCCTAAAAGAAGAATTAGTCAGGGTTAATCCCACGTCACAATACTTGCTTAACCATTCGGCCAGACTAGTGTCGGTACTTCGAGGGGGGTTTTCCAACGCTTTTGCGAAGTTTCTTAATTATATAACCTCTTTTCTCTGGAGGCGTAGCCCCGCTAACACCGTTCTAGGCACCTACTTGGTTTATAGCATTGATTGTTAAGTGAAGAAATCTCCCGAAGAGTAGCAGATACTCATAGTAAGATCAGGACCCAACTATCATTGTGTGATGATTTTGAAGAAACCCTACCAAAAACACCACACTCCAGAATGTATGCAACGCTAGCAAGTTTCCTTTATGTTTGAAACTCCCGATATGATTTTTTCCCCGAGCACTTATAACCTTGATGAAGGTCAAAACATCATAAGTCGCAAGTTAAGTTTAACCCGTCATTATCCAGATTAATCTAGACCCATTCGTATAAGCCCTTGATGAAGGCGAAAACATCTGTATGCCTGTCCTAGACTAATGTATCTATCTATGCTACAGATAAGCACCCACTAGCTACTAAACATTATACCTTGACAAAGGTCAAAACACATAGCATGAATAGTAGTAGATACCTATCTGAAATGATGGAGGGCTACGACTGATTTTTGGCGAAAGCCGTCAATGTAATGAACATGATATAAAGGAACCGAATAGCTTTTGAAATGGAGTGGTTTAAGCTCCGCTTTTAAAAATGCTTTTTGAAGAAAACCGAGTGGTTTTGTAATTGTTCCAACGATATCAAATTTTAGGTTTATTTCCTTTGCATTAATCAAAATTAATGCGGTCCCATCAATTAACCTTATCATTGCAGAAAAAGAATCAAAAATAGAACGTACATTTATGCCATCCATATTCACCACGGGGCCCCGTTATACACCGTTAGGTTACTTAACTAACGGCAGAGCGGGGGCTGGACTAGCGCGGGTGCAAATATATATATATAGATAGTCATTCGTCTCACGCAATAATAAGTATTCTAGATCAAAGAATCAAAGATGAATATATTGGCTATACTAGGATTTCCTTGTTTCGTTTTAGCCTATAACGAAACACGGATTCCACGGTCGTGATGAATAGCCAAACCCCACCTTGGGTCTATCCTAGCTGCAAGAAACAATTAATGAAATAATACAATGGTGGCTACAACCTCAACCCGGATGTGCCCTGCAAAAATACTAGTACATCAATTTACAAATTTACATGAATGAAAGAAAAGAAAACACTCTTCTCACATCCCCCGGCTATTCATTCACGATGATCCAATACTCCATATACACAAACCATCATCAAATATATATGCAACCCCCACTAATCGACATATAGAAATAAGCAAACATTTAGCAACACATATATACAAACACAGAAAACCCATGTTAACCAAATAACTTAGAATTTCGATCGAAAATATTTTCCGTGTCTACCCATGTACAAACCAGTACACAAACAATTCTGTAAGTCCATGTTACCTCTCCTGGTTCTTTCGGGCTTGCGGAAATGACGAAAAACTATTTTTTCGGTAAAGGTAACTTGGACTAGAAACACGGATCTAGGCTAAACTACACACTAGCAACCTAACTAGAGAGTTGTCTACTCGGTTAGGGGTTATACCTCACTTGAACTCCTTCTTCTTAGACTCTTTGTAGTGGTGGGATGGTGCTTTCCTCGTCGCCCTCCTTCGTCAAAGATGGATCCACTTGAGGACTTCTTCCTTTGAGCTCCTTTCTCGAACTTTGAGAGAACTAGGGTATCCGGCTTGCTAAACCTTCTACCTTAGAAAGAGTAGAGAGTGTCTTAGGGTGTTTTATCTTCAAGGAGATGTTTCTCAACACATGAGATTTGTTCTCCTTGAACAAGAGGAGGAAGAAGATGAAGAGAAGAGAGAGAAATGTTATGATAGAATGAGATGGTATTTTACAACCATAACATATGTGTGATTTATCTAATAATAATACTAATTGAAAATGAAAAAGGTGATGGATAGTTTGAAGAGACCATTATCATATCACAATAAATGTATTTTGCAAAGATCAAAGAGCATCTTGAAAAGTAATGATGATGATCAATGTTTCAAACCTAGTCAACTCGTCAACCTTGGTCAACAAGTCAACAAACCCAATCCATGACACAATTTCATTTAATTAATATTATTAATTGATAAATCACAAGATCATTAGGGTTTGGAAAAAGACGACTGTCAACTGTGCATACACACCCGTTCCAAAACCCTAATGAAAAACCTCTTCCTCCGCCTCAATCAACTGTGCATACACACCCGCATTCATGTTCCGAGGAACATGAACACAATGAGATAAAACTAACCCCAAAGCATATACTAGGATCTGGCTCAAACCAGAGCTCGCTAGTAATGACTGTCCGGGCACTAAACGTGCACAAGTGCGCGGATGTGAACGAACCCTGCCGCAAAACCATGCGACCTCTACTCTGTTTTGCCCAAAGGCGAATAACCCTCTGTGTGGGACTCTAAAGACTCGACACTACGCTGGCAGTGGGTTTAACCACAGACCGCAAGTGGCACTAGCTGTACGTAACGGTCCCCAGGTAGATGCCGATAAGAAGACTGACGAGGTAAACCCATCTGAACTCCTACTGAGTCTGTATGTGACAATCTCCGTACAGTCCAGTCTGTTCGTCTAAGAACATCGCATGGCGGGCCTAGGGGGCGGTAAACGTCAGTCCCCTACTAGCGGTACAAGTCGTGTCGGAGTGTAGCCCAGAACACCTGAGATAACACTGGAAACCTACCAGTCTATCTCGCTTGCCCTGGCCAGGGACTTTGTGTAATGGCTCTCCTAGACACAGCGCGATATCAACCCCCAATACCGGGAGAGACGAATCCTGTCTAACCGTCACTGCCTCCAAGTGCTTCGGGACTGCACCCAAAAACTACCTGTTTGCACGACTCCTTTGAGCCGTGGTAGGGTAGTAATCAAAGTACAGTGGGAACACACTCGAGGCGAAGTGACAGTGTCAAGTCAACGGACTAAGCTGTACTCATGTCACCTGGGAACTGATAACTGACGATAGGTATAATACCAACCAACAGTTCCCAACGAGTCCTGTCCAGTGTACTCGTAACCTAACGAGCACCCGCATACTATCTCAAGTACGACGTACTGACGGCTGTGGGACAGACCGTCTCCCAAGCTGGGATAAGAAGCGTATGCGCTAGTCTACTCCGGAGTATCGATGCCCTGTCTCGATAGTCCTGGGACTAGGGACCTGCATAAGGATGTGCTTATAGATTACCCAGCCCCCACGAGTGTGACTGCCATCACAACGCTGGTAATCAAGCAAAGATCCTAAGGGCTCCACTAATGTGTAAAGGCGATATGCTAAAAGAAACACATGCACACATTAAAGCAGAAACAAACCAAGTAGCATACTACCATTTTGAGCAAGAATGTCAATACAAGGTGAATATCCCAAGCTTCCATCAAGTAATATACAATCCAGTATGATACAGTAATGGCCTCTAGGGCATATACACCAACAAATTCTTGGTAGAAACCAAATATGCAAGAAATCGTATTTCCAATATTAAGACCCACACAAAAAAATTGGAGTGAATCGGCCATTACTCGGCTGTGGATCCGCGGCTAAACAATGAATTTGGCCGCGGTTCCGCGGTGGTCTTGGACGATCACTTGCTCGAATTTTTTCCCTGTTCTTATAAAAGCCTGCATGTATTTTTAAGGCCACTGAAATAATTTTTTGAGCAGTTCTATCGACAGCAAGCATCACTTTGAAATTTTGATTTCGGGTGTTTTTCCGACGATCAAAGTTCTAACTATTTGGTAACATGCTAGTTAAGGTTTAAGTGGTTCTGATACCAGTGTAAGTCGATCCCGCGCTCCCCGCGGGTCCGCGGGGAGGCGGAATACACAAAAAATGATTTTTTTTCTATCTCAAAAGAGAAGCTTCACAACATCAACCAAGACAACCCAGGATCTTAATTAAACCATAATTAGCAACCACTAATCTACAAGAAGGTTTCTAACTGCTCGGTGAGAGTTATACCTTCTCGATCAAGTCCTTCGGGTCTTCTTTTCCTTCTTAGCTTCTTGGTTCAAACTTGAATCTTCTTCTCCTCTTCTTGGCTCCTAGAAATCTTGAATGGAATTCGATCATCGGACTTCTCTTTGTCGAAAATGATCCACCCGAGAGCTTATGGTTCAAGTTTCAACCTCAAGTGTGAGGTAACTAAGATGTCTAGTTTGCTAGACTAGACAACTTAGAAGATGTAGAGAAAGATGAATGGAGTATTTTATCTCAAGAACCCTAGGATTGATAACTCATATGAGGGTTAGGGTTTAAGGAAAAAGGGGTAGAGAAAACTTAGAGAGAGAATGAGAAAAATGCAAATGAGCTAAGGGTTGTGTAGGAAAAGAGAATGGCTAAGTGTTTGCAATCATCAAGCATGGATTGTTTTCCATAGAAAATAAGCAATCATGCTTGGATAGTAAAGTCAAATGAATAAACAAATGACTTATCCATGCTTTCATTCATGCGACAAATATCTCCAAATTCCACCTCATTAATCCATTTCTAAAAATAGATAAATCAAATAATGAGGTGTCCCCTTCTAGAAGCATGTCTTATGAAATTACAAGAATGCCCTCACCGTAAATACATACCCGTATTCGTATTCTGAAAAATAAAAATACAATGAAATAATAATAATCCAACAATATAATACTAGAATCCGGCTTAAACCAAAGCCCACTAGTATTATTGTCCGAACATCATCCGTGTAGCCAGTACACGTATATGATCGGAACCCTGCCGTAAAACCATATGGCTTCTACATCGTTTCGCCTGAACCAGGGAAACTCTCTGTGTGGGACTTTAAAAACTCGACAGTACGCTGGCATTGGACTTAACCACAAGTCTGTCAGTAGCACTAGCTGTACGTAACGGCTACCCAGGTATCTGTCAAAAAGAAGGCCGATGAGCAAACTCATCAGAACCCCTACTGAACCTGTCCATGACAATCTCCGTGTATTCCGGTCTGTTCGTCTGAGAGTATCGCATGCAAGGTTTAGTAGGGTGGAAAACGTCAGACCCCTAATAACCAGACAAGTCGTGTTGGTGTGGCTCAAGACCAACCGAGAATCTACTGGTCCAACTACCAGTAATTCTCGATTCGTCCTGGCCAGGGACTTATGGTGTTGACCAACCAATCATAGCGCAACATCGACTCCCTATACCGGGAGAGATGAATCCCTAACGGCCGCTCACTGCCTCCATATGGCTCGGGACTGTACCCAACTAAAAACTGTTTGAACGACTCAGTAGAGCCGTGGCAGGGTAGTATTCAAAGCACAGTGGGAACTCACACGAGAAAAATGATAACCTCGGATCAACAGACTATCTGCACTCATGTCACCAGAGAATTGCTATCTGACGCTAGGTATGATACCATCTCGTCAGTTCTCGAAGAGTCCGTCCTGTGTACTCACCCCCAATAAGCATCTATATACAATCTTAGGTGCACCTCACCAATGGCTATGAGACCAATCCATCGCCCCTCTTCAGGGTCTAGATATGTATACACTAGTCTACTCTAGAGTATCGATGGTCAGTCTCGATACTCTTACGACTAGGGACACTTTAAGGATGCGCTTATCGACTACCCAGCTCCCACAAGTATGATTGCCATCACAACGCTGGTAGTCAAACAAAAATCCTACGGGCTTTATCAACATGTATACAAGATATGAAATACAAAGTAAAACACATCATATGTTAAGATAAAGTCAAACCAAATAGCGTACTTGTTTGTGATATATTCCCTAGAGGCCATTATTGTATCATACCGGTTTGTATATTACTTAATGGAAGCTTGGAATATTCACAATTGTATTGACAGTCTTGCTCGAAATGGTAGTATGCTACCTGGTTTGTTTCTACCTCAATATGTGCATTTGTTTCTTTTAGCATATCGCTTATACGTATTGGTAAAGCCCTTAGGATCTTTGCTTGATTACCAGCGTTGTGATGGCAGTCACACTAGTGGGGGCTGGGTAGTCTATAAGCACATCCTTATACAGGTCCCTAGTCATAGGATTATCGAGACGGGGCATCGATACTCCGGAGTGGACTAGTGTGTACGCTTCTCATCCCAGCAGGGGAGATGGTCTGTCCCACAGCCATTAGTATGTCGTATTGGAGATAGTATGCAGGTGCTCATTGGGTTATGAGTATACTGGACAAGACTCGTCGGGAACTGCTGGTGGGTATTATACCTATCATCGGGTAGCAGTTCTCAGGTGACATGAGTATAGCTTAGTCCGTCGACTTGACACTGCTACTTCGCCTTGAGTGTGTTCCCACTGTTTTTTGATTACTACCCTACCATGGCTCAAAGGAGTCATGCAAACAGGTAGTAGTTGGGTGCAGTCTCGAAGTACTTGGTGGCAGTGGCGGTTAGATAGGATTCGTCTCTCCCGGTATTGGGGGTTGATATCGCGCTGTGTTCGGAAATCCATTACACAAAGTCCCTGGCCAGGGCAAGCGGGATTTACTGGTAGGTATTCCAATAGTTTTTCAGGGTGTTTTGGGCTATACTCCGACATGACCTATTGCGCTATTAGGGGTCCGATGATTACCGCTCCCTAGGCCCGATATGTGATACTCTTAGAGGAATAGACCGGACTATACGGAGATTGTCACAGATAGGCTCAGTAGGAGTTCGGATGAGTTTTCTCATCGGCCTTATTATCGACAGATACCTGGATAGCCGTTACGTGCAGCTAGTACTGCTTGCGGCTTGTGGTTAAACCCACTGCCAGCGTACTGTCGAGTCTTTAGAGTCCCACATAGAGGGTTTCCCTGTATCGGGCAAAAGATGTAGAGGTTGTATGGTTTTACGGCAGGGCTTCGAACGCATATGTGTACTTTTGCATGTATGATGATCGGACGGATAATACTAGTGGGTTTTGGTTTAAGCCGGATCCTACTATTATATTGATGGATTATTTTCGTCTCATTGTATTCGTATTTTTTAAAATACGGATGCGGGTATGTATATATGGACGAGGGGCATTCTCATAATTTTATCGGGAAAGCTTCTAGAAGAGGACACCTAATTACGGTTTATTTCTTTTTGGATTAAATTTAAATGAGGTGGAGGAAATGAGGTAGAGATATTTTGCCAAGTGAAGCATGACTCATTGTCTTGACAAATTAGATATTTTCAAGCATGCTAGATATTTGTGAGATATTTATCTCTCAATTATTTGTATGCTTGATTATTCTTCACATAAGCCATTCTCATGCTAAGCTCATTCTTCACCAGCTTTTCCTCAAGCTTCTTCCTTTTCCTCATAACCTTAAACCTCTCATGTGTTGAGAATCCTAAGGTTCCAAGAGACAAACTAATACATCTTTACTCTCTACATCACCTAGGACATCTAGTTTAGCGAACTAAGTGGCCTAGTTACCTCGGATTTGAGGTTGGAGCTCGGACTATAGACTCTCAGGTGGATCGTTTTTGACTCGAGGAGGCCGACGAGGTTGCCCGATCCAAACGATCCTTAGAGATTATAATGACGAGGAGGAGGACAGTGACTAGAAGACCCAAAGGACTTGATATTGTGAGGTATAACTTTCATCCGAGTAGTTAAACCTCACTCAGTAGTTTGTTAGCTAGGGTTTAGCATCAATCCTGGAGTTCAAGTCGGTGTTGCGAGTTTTGAAAAGTTGTTTTTTGAATATTCCGTCTTCCCACGAATACACGGGGTGCGCAATATCGACTTACAATAGTATCAGAGCCTACTAAACCATAGCTAATAGTTTAGACAACGTGTAAAACTATGAAACCGAAATAACTCTGAAACATCGAAACATAGATCCAAGTTTCTGTCAATTTTTTCAGAGGCTCTAAAATTTTTTTAAAACAATTGCAGAGTGCTCCTTTACTTGTAAGATGAACACAAAACAAACACGAGACACTAACACCAAAATGTGGTCGGCCAAAATGCATTTTTTCCCGGCCCCACCGATTTGAAAATGGTGTTTTGTGTCAGAGTTTGTTCTGTGTTCTAGTTGCTTGGATCTAAGGTCTCAGGCGTTGTTTGTTTTTGCTAATTTTTGATATACCGTTAATTATATACTGTGGAAATACGGAGTACTTCGAAGTCACAGTTTTTAACGTTGTTTAAAGTTTAAAGTTGTGATATATGTGTTCGGAAATGTCGATTAATTGCTATACGTCGATTAGTCAAGGTTGCACATATCTTTGTTGCTGTTTTTGTGGTTTGTGTATATGAACTTTATTGGATCGTCGTGGTTGAATAGCCGGGGATGTGAGATGAGGGTTTTTCATTCTTTCATTCGATGTAAAATTTGTAAAGTGATGTAATATTATTTTGCGGGGCACATCTAGGTTGAGGTTGTAGCCACCGTTGTATGATTTTTTTTACTGTTTTCTGCTCCCAGGATAGACCCAAATTGGGGTGCAAAAACTATCGGGTTCTTTGAAGTGCCGAGTGGCCTACTCACTTTGCTGAGGGAGGTTGCTTCACTTCGGGAATTTGGCGGGTAGTTTGCCGCACCCATAGGGGTCTGGGGTGGGGTTTGGTTATTATCACGACTGTGTAATCCGTCTTTCGTTACAGGCTTAAACGAAACGCGGAATTCCTAGTATATCCAATATGTTCATCTATGATCTGGAATGCCTATTATTGCGTGAGAAAAATGGTTATTATATATATATATATATATATATATATATATATATTATATAATTGACGTTGCTTATGTTTTGCATCCGTGCTAGTCCAGCCCCCAGCTCTGGCGTTAGTTAAGTAACCTAACGGTTAAGACGGGGCCCAGTGGCGAATGCGGTTGGCATAAGCGTACGTCATATTTTCGTTTCTTTATGTGATGATAGGTGTAAATGATGGGACTGTATTAGATTAATGCAAAGAAAACAAACCAAAGCTGAATCGTTGGAACACTTTTAAAACCACTCGGTTTTTTTCAAAACAGAAACTTTTAAAATGCGGAGCTTAAACCACTCCTTTTAAAAGCTATCAGGTTCCTTCGATTATATCAAGTTCACTACGTTCACGGTTTTTCCAAAACCATTTGTAGCCCTCCGTCATTTTGTTGGATATAGTGCCTTCAAAGTCAATTATTGGATCATAAGTATGTGATTGCAATGATTGAGGGAGGACCTATACCGATAGGACAGTCTTGCTCGAGATGATAGTATGCTATCTGGTTTGTCTTTATCATCGTGTACATGCTTTAGTTCACTATGGCATGTTGATAGAGCCCATAGGATTCTTGCTTGACTGCCAGCAGTATGATGGCGATCATATACGTGGGAGCTGGGGTCTATAAGCACATCTTTAAAGTGTCCCTAGTCGTGGGAGTTTCGATAAAGGGCATCGATTCCCCAGAGTAGACTAGTGTATACAGTCGAGACCCCGACGAGGGGAGGTGGCCGGTCTCACAAGCCATTGGTGTCAGCTGATTCACCTAAGATGTATACAGGTGCTCATTGGGTTATGAGTACACCGGACAGGACTCGCCGGGAACATGCCAGTTGGTATTATACATATCGTCATATAGCAGTTCCCGGGTGACATGTGTACAGGTTAGTCTGTCGACCTGAGATCGTCATTTGTCTCATGTGAGTTCCCACTGTGCTTTGATTACTTCCCTACCACGGCTCAAAGGAGTCGTGCAAACAGGTTTTAGTTGGGTACAGTCCCGAGCCACATGGAGGCAGTGAGCGGATCGTCAGGGATTCGTCTCTCCCGGTATTGGGGGTGAGATCGCGCTGTGTTTAGGAGAGCCATTACACGAAATCCCTGGCCAGGGTAATCGAGATTTACTGGTAGGTATTCCAGTAGTATCTCAGGGTGTTCTGGGCTACTATCCGACACGACTTATACCGCTATTGAGGGTCTGACGTTTACCAGCCCCCTAGGCCCTATATGCGATACTCATAGACGAACAGACCGGACTGTACGGATATTGTCACTGTCAGGCTCAGTAGGTTTTCTGGATGAGTTCGCTCGTCAGCTTCCCTTCCGATCAATACATGGGCAACCGTTACGTACTGCTAGTATCTCTGACGTGCTAGTGGTTATACCCAGTGCCAGTGTATTGATGAGTCATTAGAGTCCCCCACAGAAAGTTTCCCAAGTTTGGGCGAAACGTTGTATAGGTCGTATGGTTATATGGTAGGGTTCGATCATATTCGTGCACTTGTGCATGGATCATGATCGGACGGATAATACTAGCGGGCTTTGGTTTAAGCCGGATCCTAGTATTATATTGTAGGAATATTTTTGTCTCATTGCATTTGTATTCGGTCGAAATACAAATGCGGGTATGTATTTACAGTTGAGGTGTAATCTCGTAATTTGTTACGGGATTATTTTGGGAGTTGCCAGTTTCCTTTTCTGTCTAAAACATCATGATCTAGATTTAATTATTATGAGCATTGACCTTTGACTTTGACCATTCCTTTCTTTGCCCATTTCGAGCACTGTGCAGGGGGCTGCCCATTTATGAGGCATGGCCAATTAGGCATGGTCTTGTTTGATTAAGTGTGAGGTGGCAATTATTCATGGCTGATTTTGGGCTGGGGGGTCTCTGCAAATTGTCCAGCACTTTATTTTGGGGTTTTTTTTGTGGTGAAATACATTGGCACTCACTTGATTAATTGAACACACATCTCCTTTTTCCTCATTCCACAGAGAGATATCCGTTCTCTGGCCGAGCTAAAGTTTTGATGAGATGCACAAGATTCATAGCAAGCTTATTCTCTTTTCTTCAAGAAAAATTCTTTGCTCACATGTTCATCCCAATTGGCAACTTCAACCTCCACCCAATCGTTTGGGTGCCTTGAGACTAAATATTCCACACTCTCTCTACCTCATTCTTGGACATGTCGGCTGGCAAACTTCATGTCCGAGTTGCCTCGGTATTGAGGCGGGAGCCCGTATACAGATTCATTGACATGGTGCCACTTCGACAGGCGTGATCGGGGAGCGGACTTCGTCGGCACAGCAGCGAGGAGTTTGGCGCGGAGATTGAAGACCGAAGGACACGGATCGATTGGTATAATTTCCAAACTCATTTTATATTTTTCTAGTTTACGGTTAATGGAACGATTCGGGCATTGGGTTGCGGTAGCGCCGGTTTCGTAAAAAGTTTTTGTTCCGCATTTGGCGTCGGTTTGACCGCCGGGGTTCCGCCGCATCCCAACATGGTATCAGAGCCACCCATTAACCGCTTACTAGCTTGTTCTATCATGTTTAAAATAACGATCGAACAAAATTTCCGAAACCGCAATTTCAGTTCTAAAGTTTCTGTCGAATTTTTTTTGTCGTCGAAAAATTATTTTGAGAATTTCAGAAAATCAGGCAGGCTTTTATAAGACAACCGTAGAAATTTGGTAGCGTGATACATCTGTAACGCCGCGGAACCGTGGCCGTACCCACGTTTTGGCCGCGGTTCCGCCGCTGTTTTGATGTTTCAGTGCTCCATTTTTCTACAGGTGGTCTTTTGCATGGAATTGTGGTTTCTGGAATTTTTAGTTTTGGCCCAGATTATTTTGAGTGCTGGATTTGTACTTGGGGCCCACTTCGGGAAGTTTTTTCGATCAAAATTTTAAATGTGTTAGTTTACAGTGCTTACATTACTATCTGCGACCGTGAATGTCATTCGAGAGGTAAATCTTGTCTAATTTCTATAGTTCTTTTAGACGGGTTTGCGAACGTGACATTCACGTTGATGTTCTGTGTTGTGCTGTGATATTGCGGATTTGTCGTGGTGGATAGCTCCTGTGCAATGGTAGTGCATTTTGGTTATATTTGTACATTTGATATTGGGGGGCGAGCGTCCGACATGTGGACTGTCGTCACTGCCCGTTTGTATATTATTCTTTTGGGACAGGACCGGGTTGAGGTCGTTGTCACCGTTATATATATTTTATTTTCTATACTAGGATTATCCCGCGGTGGGGTGCACGGATATCCGGGTTCTAGAGGGCAACGGGCCCGCATCTCATAGCGTTGAGACGGAGGGGGCTTCACTCTAGAATTAGCGGGCTATTCGCCGCACTCGTAGGGGGTACAGGTTGACCCAAGGAGGGGTGCTCAAGTTACCGGATTCCGTGAAGTGCTGGGTGGTCCATTCACGTTGTTGAAGGGGGCTGCCTCGCTTCTGGTTTTGGCGGGTAACTTGCCGCGCTCGTAGGGGTCTAGGATTTCATTGCACAAGTTATCCACATGACCAGGGGAACGTCGGGTTTCATTTGCGGCTCTATAAAACCCGGGGTTCCCAGATTATCTGTATTGTTCTGTGATGCTTATTACTTTTCTGTGATGTTGCATTTATCATGCCTGGAGCGATTATTATATATTGATATATATACTAGTAGATGTTGTATATGTTTTGCACCCGCGCTAGTCCAGTCCCCGCTCTGTCGTTAGTTAAGTAACCTAACGGGTGATGACGGGACCCAGTGGCGAATGCGGATGGCATATACGTACATCATATTTTCGTTCTTTTCTGGTGTGATCAATTGATGGGACTGCGTTGATTCTTATCAATGCAAGGAAAACAAACCTATATTTGATGTTGTTGGAACTAATTTTTCAAAAGCTGTTATTACAAGGGCGTTCTCTTTTGTTTTGCACAGTGGTATTCAGTTATGAATATCCAGCACCTCATTCAACGAGGCAAGGGCCGAGATCCCTTCACCGGGAGTGAACCCTTGGACAGAGGTTTGCGTCAGGGTAATAACTTCACTATAGTCGATTACTTTTTGCTTTGCATCGTGGTATTCAGTTTAGAATATCCTGCACCTCATTCGACGAGAAAAGGGCCAAGATCCCTTCACCGGGAGTGACCTCTTTAGCAAAGGTTTTCGCTACTATATTTTTATAAAAAGCTATCCGGTTCCTTCAACGATATCAAGTTCATTATGTTAATGATTTTTCGCCAAAAACCAGCCGTAGCCCTCCGTCATTTCAGATTAGTATTGCTTAGTATTCGTGCTACGTATGTTGACTGTGTCAAGGCGTAGTGTGCGGTAGCTCTGTAATGCTTTTCTGTCGCATGGATATGTGGATTGGTTAGGACAGTCGTACGGTCATGTTGACTGTGTCAAGGACTCGTACGGGTGGGTTTAATGCAATCAAGATAATGATGGGTTGAACTTGACTAGGATCCTTTGATATGTTGACTGTGTCAAGGTCACTTGGGTCCTAGGGGTAAAAACACACATCGGGAGTTTCAAACATACAGGAAACTTGCCAGGCTTGTGCATACCTTCTGGAGTGTGGTGACTTGAGTGGCTTCCATCAAGTTATCATGCGATGATAGTTGGATCCCGATTCCTACTGATGAGTTGGTTTACTCCTCGGGTGATTCCGACTAATTCTTCTTTGAGGTTTGGAGGAGAATTTGAGGATGCAGTGGGAGGTTTCCTGATTAGATAAAATGATTAACCATTCTGATCTAGGTTAGAGTGCACACAGAGTGTGTTTTTTCTCTCTCTCTCTCTCTCTTTGACCGCGACCATGGCCCGACCCTTTATTATAACTCAGTGACCAAGTTAACCGAACTTTCTTAAAACACTGGATTTTGGATTGTCTGAGTTGCATACACCATTGCCACTCCATCTTTTACCCATTGAGTTTCTCCAGAACACCCCGTATTATTACGAACATCCACTTCCATTGGATAAATCCATCGTATGGTTATATACGAACTCGGAGGAACTTCTTCAAGGATGGATTCTGGTTCTGGAGAGATAGAATAGGACTATTCAGTTGTCTTTTCCTTTTACCTTCTCTCAGGCTGTAAGGGCTCCTAGGATTAGGAAAGGGTACACCTATTACGCTTATTAGATAGTCTTCTTCCAAACCATAGGCAGGTACCGAAAGGTAGGGAATGAAGAAAACTAATTAGCCTAAGTTGGGTGTACATAAGGTAATTAGTAAAGACAAATAAAGGGATCAGAAAGAGGGCAAAGTAAATTGCGACTGTTAACGACCAAACCACGCATTTCATTGCCACTCCTACTTCACCTTTGTATTTCTCCAGAACACCCCGTATCACTACGAACGTCCAATTCCATTGGATAAATCCATCGTATGGTTATATACGAACTCGAAGGAACTTTTTCGAGGATGGATTCTAGTTCAGGAGAAATAGGAATAAGGCTTATTCATTTATCTTTTATCCTTACCTTCTCTCAGGTTGCGAGTGCTCCTAGGTGTAGGGGAGTACACCTATTATGCTTATTGGATAGTCTTCTTCCAAACCATAGGCTGGTGCCGAACGGTAGGGAATGAAGAAAACCATTAAGCCTAACGATGGTGTACAGAAGGAAATGAGTAAAGACAAATAAAGGGAATTGGAGAGATGGCGACGAAATATATGGTTACAGTCATGAATCTGCATTATGGAAGAGGCATTACTAGGAATACCCGAGTTCCCCTTCGAAACATATTCTTTTTTCAGTTTCACTGTGTATTGTTAATAGAAAACTGATTTCCCAATTAGACCCTTGCTCCTGGGTATGTATTTACCAGGTTTGATTCTCACATCTGTATAGTTTTACAAATGATGAGTGGGAGTAAGTTAATGGGAATTAGGTGATCATCCTCATTATATCGAAATTCGTTGTAATTGGTGATATTTGAGGAAATCGCCTGGGTACAGTTTTTCAACCTACGACGCACAAAGTTTGAGTTATTCAACTCAGAGGACTTATACAAAGTATTGTATGTTGTCCAGTGTCCATTAGGACAAAGGGGTTGGTCCTCATACTGTATTCTGTTTAATTATGACTTCTCAAGTTTTAGACATGTGTTTCGTAGAAATACAAGGTCCAAGTTTGAGCAGTTATAGGTAAAAGAATAAAGTAGAGAATCAGGTGTCGCAAGTATCGGGATTCTTCAAGGTGATCGAAGATGTAGATATTTATGGTTAGTGTTCAGTTGATAGTAATGGTTTTTGAGAAACTTGTTTATTTTTCAGGTTACTCATAATTGGATGCACTCCTAAGTTGAGTAATGCTGATCGGTCTCTCTCCATTTAGTTGACATTCACTGGAGGCAGCTACATGATTTGAATCTGGTTCCAATTAAATCAGTGCCTCTATTTCTATATTGTATATAGAATGGTTCGTATCTTAACGATGTTAAGGTACGGGGAGTTGTTCGGCTTATGCTTAAAACCATACTCTGGATAACTCTAGGCACGTTTCTGTAATGGCAGTTTGTGGGTTAATCCGGGCTTTGACGAGGGTTAATTTTCTACCATCTGGAAGATCAATAATGATATTGTTCTTGACTTGGCACAATTTTAGTAAAATGGATTTTTTCAGAAAACAGTAGTGGGAGTATGGTAGAACTGGAAGAGATTCCAGAACCGCAAACGATTACTGGAAATTTAATAGGACCTGAAGATTCAATCAGGTTTAACATTCCATTAGCAACTCCGCAGATATGGTGGGTAACCTCAGGCATCCGAGAGGTACTCCGATATCCTCAAGGACGGTGACAGGGAGGTTCTTGTTTACCCAGACTTGACACTACTGTTGTTCCAGACTATGAGACCCGGCAGGAGGATGAGTATAGCGTCGTTCTAAACTAGCTTTAGAAGTGCACGTGTATATGACTCTGCCAGAGGGTTGTCGTAGTCAGTGGGAGCAGCGGAAGCATAGTGGACAAGTAGCTTGTGTCTATTTATAGACTAAAGCGGATATAGCAAAGATAGATCATCTATTTTTGATGTGACAGTCATGTGCTTTGACTTCATCAGAATAGGGGATGGATATGTTAAGAAGGTAGTAGGGTGTGATGTCCTGGTATTTGGATGACATACACATAGTAGGAAGTGAAATTCCTATACTACGATCGGTCATACTATGGTTGTCACACAGTGGTTTCTCCATATAGGATATGGATATAATATCAGGAATTCTGGTTACTAGATCTATGGTTTTAGATCTAGATTTGGGTAGTTTCCCAATCTGGGTATTTTGACAGCATTCTAAAGGTATTTTAGAATTAACGACTCCTGGCATGGTAGTGTACCTGCAGGTGATGGAGTCACCCTCTCTAAAGGTGTCTTACAGACTAAAGGGGAGAGGGATGTGCATGATTGGCAGATCACTTGCTTAGGAAATTGAGTTGATCATGAGATGTCAAGTACCACACCAGATATTGTTTTTGCACTAGATGCAATAAGTTTATATTAATCCAATCTTGGAGAAACGTTCGGAAGCAGTTTTAGAACATAAGTGGTCGTTCTAGGGATTTGATAACGACAGCCTCCTTCGGGAGACAGTTATCATTCCAGGCTTCCAAAGTGACCCGGATGACAGAGTGACTGTCAGAGTTATAGTTTTCCCTCCGACGAGGGGCAGTAGTTTGGACAGGTGGTCCAAGCGGATACCGAGGGAGGCATGGTGCAGGATACTGATTAAATTCAGTTGACGATACAGTGTAAGAAGTTTGCTGGATTTGGAGTTCATTTATGAACTGGGTCCCATCAGATATCCAGACATATTCTAAGATAGGTATTGCTCATTTCGGGAGATGGCTTTCTTAGCGAACTTGAGACAAAGAGAGACATGGAAAGAAACATCAGGGCGGATCCACTCACTGAGGCTATTTCTCGAACACAATAGTTTTACAAACGAGCTTTGTGAAACTGATTAGTAGAGGAGCTGGATGTTCGGTATCACACGGGTTGTGAGTATGCGACATCGCAATAATTAGCCTTAAGTGCAAGTGGGAGATTGTTGGATATAGTACCATCAAAGTCAATTATTGGATCGCAGGTATGTGATTGCAATGATTGAGGGATGACCTATACCGATAATGTTAGTGTATATGCCCTAGAGGCCATTACTGTATCATACTAGTTTGTATATTACTTAATGGAAGCTTGGGATATTCACCTTGTATAAACAATCTTGCTCAGAATAGTAGTATGCTACTTGGTTTGTTTCTACTTCAATGTGTACATGTGTTTATTTTAGTATATCACATATACACATTAGTGGAGCCCTTAGGATCTTTGCTTGATTACCAGCGTTGTGATGGCAATCACACTAGTGGGGGCTGGGTAATCTATAAGCACATCCTTATGCAGGTCCCTAGTCGCAGGACTATCGAGACAGGGCATCGATACTCCGGAGTAGACTAGCGCATGCGCTTCTCATCCCAGAGTAGGAGATGGTCTGTCCCACAGCCATCAGTACGTCGTACTGGAGATAGTATGCGGGTGCTCGTTAGGTTACGAGTACACTGGACAGGACTCGTCGGGAACTGACCGGTTGGTATTATACCTATCGTCAGTTATCAGTTCCCAGGTGACATGAGTACAGCTTAGTCCGCTGACTTGACACTGTCACTTCGCCTCGAGTGTGTTCCCACTGTACCTTGATTACTACCATACCACGGCTCAAAGGAGTCGTGCAAACAGGTGGTAGTTGGGTGCAGTCCCGAAGCACTTGGAGGCAGTGACGGTTAGACAGGATTCGTCTCTCCCGGTATTGGGGGTTGACATCGCGATGTGTCTAGGAGAGCCATTACACGAGTAGTCCCTGGCCAGGGCAATCGAGATATACTGGTAGGCTTCCAGTGTTATCTCAGGGTGTTTTGGGCTTCACTCCGACACGACTTGTACCGCTATTAGGGGACTGACATTTACCGCCCCCCTAGGCCCGCCATGCGATGTATCAGACGAACAGACCGGACTGTACGGAGATTGTCACATTCAGGCTCAGTAGGAGTTCAGATGGGTTTCACCTCGTCAGTCTTCTTGTCGGCATCTACCTGGGGACCGTTACGCACAGCTAGTGCCGCTTGCGGTCTGTGGTTAAACCCACTGCCAGCGTAGTGTCGAGTCTTTAGAGTCCCACACAGAAAGCTATTCGCCTTTAGGCAAAAGAGTAGAGATCGCATGGTTTTGCGACAGGTCGCATGGTTTTGCAACAGGGTTCGGTCACATCCGTGCACTTGTGCACGTACAGTGTCCGGACAGTTAACACTAGCGGGCTTTGGTTTAAGCCAGATCCTAGTGTACGTTTTGGGATTGGTTTTATCCAGTATGTATTCGTGTTCCTCGGAACGCGGATGCGGGTGTGTATGCACAGTTGACAGAAAGACAGAGGCAGAGGATTCTCATTAGGGTTGTTGACTGTTGACTGTTGACCATTGACTTTTTGCTCAACCCTAATGAGAATATGATATGTAATTAACAATAATATTAATTAAGTATTATAGTGACATGGTTGTTGAGGGGTTGACTTTGTTGACCGGTTGACTAGGTTGGACTAGTTGACCATCATGATGACAATGGTTGTCATTTTCATGCAAAGACTTTTGCTTGCTTGTTGTGGTTTGCAAAATGAGTGCATGGAAATGATATTGCCTTTGACATGATATGAACCATCACATAATACTTGATTAACATTATGGCTCATGATGCTTTTGGATTATGAGAGGGTGTATGACAAAAGAGAGGCTCATTCTTTCATTATTTTTTCTCTCTCTTGGTTTTGAGCTCTCTCTTCCTCTTGCTCTCACCCTCTTCCTCTTGCTCTCTCTCTTGTCTATGGTTCACTTGTCTCATGTGTTGAGAAGCAAGAACCATAGAGAAAATCCCATCACACTCTCCTCTACTCACTCTAGTTCACAAGGTTTAGCAAACCTAGTGAACTAGTTTCTTCAAAGTTCGAAGAAGAAGCCAAAGGTAGAAGCTTTCGGGTGGATCGATCTTCAGCGCAAGGAGACGACGGGGTGAAGCCAATCCGTACACCATCAAGAGATGATGACGAAGGAGTTCAAGAAAGAAATGTATAACCCCCTAACCGAGTAGTTAACAACTCCTAGTTAGGATGTTAGTTAGATGTTTAACAAAGATTCGGTTTTGAGTCCATGTTACCACCTCTAGAAAATTGTTTTTCGTCAAATTCCGCATGCCCGAAAGTACCGGGAGAGGTAGCATGGACTTACAGTGGTATCAGAGCCAGGTTAAACACTACCTAACATGTTAGCATAGCAACTAGAAATTCGATCGGAGAAAAAGTCCCGAAATGAACCCGGAATTCATGCTTGCTGTCGAATTTTTCCTCTGTTCCAAAAATGATAAATCATAGTTTAAAATTCGGCTCAGGGTTTTTATAGCAAACTGCAAAAGTTTCATCCACTGATCCGATCAAAGCGCCGCGGAAACGCGGCGGGAGCGTGCTCCCGCCGCGGTTCCGCGGCCGAGTTGACTCGGCCGTGGGAAATTTTGGTTGCAGTTTGTTATGTGGGGTATTTTGGGAATTATGGTATATGTTTTTTCAGCCCAGATTTTCCAGAAAGAAAATTTTGTTTTTGGGGCTTTAAAAACCGTATTTTGATCGAGTTTCTAAAGACTTAAGCTGACGGGTTTTTATCTGTGATGTGATATTTGTATTGAACGTCTGCTAATCGCTATATGTCGATTAGTGGGGGTTATACAAATCTGTGATCTGTAATGTTATTGGAATGTGTATATGAACTCATTGGATTGTCGCGGGTGAATAGCCGGGGGTTGTGAGACGAGAGTTTTCTTTTCTTTCATTTCATGTAAATTTGTAAATTGATGTAATAATTATTTGTATGGCCGCACAACCGGGTCGGGGTTGTAACCGTCATTGTATAATTTCTTTTTACTGTTTTTGCTCCTAGTATAGACCCATGGAGGGGGTGCACAAACTACCGGGTATGCCGAAGTGCCGAGTGGCCTACTCACGGGGTTGAGGGAGGTTGCTTCGCTTCGGGTACTTGGCGGGTAGTTTGCCGCACCCGTAGGGGTCTTGGGTGGGGTTTTGGCTATTCACCGTGACCGTGTAATCTGCTTTTCGTTACAGGCTCGTACGAATTGCGGGTTCCTAGTATATCCAATGTGTTCATCTGTGATCTGAAATGGCTATCTTTGTAATGGCTATCTATATATGATATTATTTAGGCGTTGCTTATGTTTTACAGCCGCGCTAGCCCAGCCCCCGCTCTGTCGTTAGTTAAGTAACCTAACGGGTAATGACGGGGCCCCGTGGCGAATGCGAATGGCATAAGCGTACGTCATATTTTGGTTGTTTTCTGCAATGGTAGGATTAAATGATGGGACGCATTAAAAGGACTAATGCAAGAATAACACGCATTAAAAGAACTAATGCAAGAAAATAAACCAAGTAAAAGTCGTTGGAACACTTTCGAAAAACCACTCGGTTCTTTTCAAAACTAACTTTTAAATGCGGAGCTTGAGCCACTCCTTTTAAAAAGCTATTTCGTTCCTTCGATTATATCAAGTTCACTACGTTCAAGGTTTCGCCAAAACCATTCGTAGCCCTCCGTCGTTTCGTATGAATATTCAATAGTATTCAAGCTATGTTTGTTGACCTTCGTCAAGGCATAGTGATTGGTAGCTGTTGGATGTTCATATGTAGCATAGATAGATGCGTTGGTTTGGGAAAGTCGTATTACCTTGTTGACCTTCGTCAAGGGTATATACGGGTGGGTTCAAATTAACCTGGATAATGACGGGTAGAACTTGACATGTGACTTATGATTTGTTGACCTTCGTCAAGGTCATAAGAGCATGGGGCAAAAATCCACATCGGGAGTTTCAAAAGAACTGAAACTTGCAAGTGTTGCATACCATTTGGAGTGTGATGATTCTGGTAGGATTCCTTCAGTTTCGTCACGCGATGATATTTGGATCCCGATCCTACTATGAGTATATGCTACTCCTCGGGAAATTTCTCACTTAACGATCAATGCTATAAACCAAGTAGGTGTCTAGAAAGGTGTTAGCGGGGCTACGCCCCCAGGGAAAAGAGGTTCTTAAATTAAGGAACTTCGCGAAAGCGTTGGAAAACCTCCCTCGAAGTACCAACACCAGCCTGGCTGAACGGTTAAGCAAGAATTGTACGGTGAGATTGATCCTGACTAATTCTTCCCTTTTGGTTTGAGGAGGGATTCGAGAGACAGTGGGAGACATCCTGTTTAGACAAATTAAAAACCAATCTAAACTTGCAAGAGCATCATGCTGAGTGTATTCTTCTCTCTCTCTCTTAATTGCAGCGACCCTGTGACCATACCTAGGTTACATCTAGATAATAAAATGACTGAACCTGACTGTTATGACTGGAAAAGGTCTGTCCAGATGTCCATTGCCCATGACAAGCTGGGACACCTCTTAACTAATCAAACCCCTGCCGTCTCAGGTCCAGTTTCCCCTGTCACGGATGTTTACATCCGCAGGACATCGGAAAAGGATTGTGCGAAAGCCAAGTGCCTCGTGTTAGCCTCAGTTGATGGTGCAAACCAGAGGCAGCATGAGAAGATGGACTCAGTTTCTATCTTCCTCCATAACAAAGTTTTATATGGAGAGCAATCTCGTATCGCAAGATATGAGACCTCGAACGAATTGCTTCAAGCGAGGTTGGCTGTCGGGTCATCTGTAGGGGGCAACGTCCTTACAGATACCAGCTAATTTGAGCTCACGGACCTGGAGACCACGCTGGAGAATGGGTCAAGTACTGACTTAATTCTACAGTCCCTGCCCTCTGCTTATACCCTGAAGGAAACCAGGGAAGAAGAAAGAAAAGGAAGGGCAAAAGTTTCGGGACTGGATATGGTTAAAGAGGGACGTTCCTATTGTAACGGGAATGAACATTGGCAGAAGGATTGCAGGGCTTGCAAAGCCAGTAGCCAGAATTCGAAGCATGTTGTGGCTTCGGCTTCGAGTGTGTTTGTAATTGAGAACTGTATGTCAGTTAACCCTACTTCCTGGGTATTGGATACCGGATCAGGATCTCATATCTGTAATTCGTTACAGGCTCTGAGAAACCGTATGATTATCAGGAAAGGTGATATAACTCTCAGGGTTGCTAACGGAATGAGCATGGATGCTGAATCCGTAGGGGAATATCATCTTGGACTGACAACTGGGCAGATATTGATTTTGCGTAACTGTTTGTATATACCAGATGCAACTTGTAATATCATATCTGTATCCTTACTTTCTAAGGAAGGATATGAATTTACTTTTGTAAGCGATGTAGTACACATCCACCTAAATCAAGTTCTGATTGGGTCAGGTACATTACAGAACGGAATATACGTGTTAAATCAAGCTCAGATTTTCAGTGTCCAGAACACACTAAAAAGAAAGTCTCCGGAAACAAATCAGGCTTTCTTATGGCATTGTAGACTGGATCACATTAATGAGACACGATTAACTAAGTTACATAAAGAAGGGTACTTGAATCCGTTCGAGTATCAGTCTTATGCCACTTGTGAATCTTGTCTCATAGGAAAGATGACAAAGACTCCGTTCACTGGACGCGGAGAAAGAAAGAGCGAGCTCTTGGGACTCATACACAGTGATGTGTGTGGTCCAATGTCTACACATGCGCGAAGTGGTTATTCATACTTCATTACTTTCACAGATGATTTCTCTAGGTATGGACATGTCTTCTTAATGAAGCACAAATCCGAGGCCTTTGGGAAATTTCGAGAATACAAGAATGAAGTTGAAAAACAAACCGGCAAAAGTATCAAGATTCTAAGATCGGATCGAGGTGGAGAATACTTGAGTGCCGAGTTTCTGGGCTACTTAAAAGAGAATGGAATTCTCTCTCAACTTACTCCTCCATACACACCATAACACAACGGTGTATCGGAAAGGCGGAATCGGACCCTATTGGATATGGTTCGTTCCATGATGAGTAAGGCTGAGTTACCGCGATCTTTCTGGGGTTATGCACTATAAGCAGCTGCATATCTCTTGAACAAGGCTCCAACCAAAGCTGTGCCTACCACCCCATATCAGATGTAGAGTGGGAAGAAACCCTGTCTTAAGTATCTTAAGGTATGGGGATGTCCAGCTTTTGTAAAAAAGCAGCATGCGGACAAGCTCGAGGCACGCTCAGTACTGTGTAAGTTTGTGGGATACCCAAAGAACTCCAGGGGGTATCTTTTCTATTCCGCAGAAGAACAAAAAGTTTTTGTTTCTCCGCATGCCCACTTCTTGGAAACTGAATTTTTGGAAAATCAGATAAGTGGGGGCGCAATAGAATTGGAAGAAATTCCAGAACCACAAGTTGTTACTGAAAGCTTGGATGAACCAGACGTTTCAGGAGAACCGGACACTCCTACGCCGCTCCGCAGAAGTAGTAGGCAGTCTCATCCGCCCGAGAGATACTTCGGTTTTCTCATAGACGGGGATAGAGAGGATTGCACTGTTAATTATGATGAGCCTATTAGCTTCCAGCAAGCCATTCAGAGCGGTGACTCGGTAAAATGGCTGGATGCAATGCGGACCGAGATGGAGTCCATGTACACCAACAAAGTTTGGACTTTGGACTTTGCTCCAGAAGGGGTAAAACCCGTAGGCTGCAAATGGATCTTCAGAAAGAAGATTGGTATAGATGGGCAGGTTGAAACCTATAAAGCTAGGCTCGTTGCAAAGGGATTTCGTCAAAGACCTGGTTTGGACTATGACGAGACCTTTTCTCCGGTAGCCATGCTTAAATCCATTCGGATCCTTCTTGCCATTGCTGCCTTCCACGATTATGAGATCTGGCAGATGGACGTAAAGACGGCTTTCCTAAATGGAAATTTGGAAGAGTGCGTCTATATGGATCAGCCAGAGGGATTCATTCAGAGTGGGAGCAGCGGTAAAGTGTGCAAGTTGCTCAAGTCCATCTATGGACTTAAGCAGGCATCGCGGAGTTGGAACATCTTCTTTGATGATACTGTCAAAGAATTCGACTTTGTCAAAAACCCAGATGAACCATACATTTACAGTAAGATTGTAGGGAGAAATGTGGTATTCCTCGTCTTGTACGTCGATGACATTCTCCTAATAGGAAATGATATTCCTATGCTACAGTCAGTCAAAGGATTCTTGTCGCAGAGGTTCTCCATGAAGGACCTGGGCGATGCCAACTACATTCTGGGGATCCAGATCTATCGTGATAGATCTAAGAGGATGTTGGGACTTTCACAGTCAAGGTACATCGACACCATACTGAAACGATTCTGTATGGAAGATTCCAAGCGCGGTAATCTACCGGCTTGTCACGGAATCACCCTCTCCAAAGAGATGTCTCCCAAGACTGATTTGGAAAGGGCTCGCATGTCATCAATACCCAACGCATCTGCGGTAGGCTCTATTATGTATGCGATGTTATGTACCAGACCAGATGTAGCATACGCATTGAGCGTTGTAAGCCGGTATCAGTCGAACCCAGGGGAGAAACACTGGATAGCAGTAAAGAACATTCTCAAGTACCTGAGAAGGACTAAGGAGATGTTCTTGGTGTATGGCGGAAAAGACCTCCAGATTGAGGCTTTTGCTGACTCCAGCTTCCAGAGTGACAAGGATGACTCCAAGTCCATGTCGGGTTATGTCTTTACCCTCAATGGAGGGGCGGTTTGCTGGAAGAGTTCCAAGCAGGAAACCGTTGCTGACTCAACCATGGAAGCGGAGTACATAGCTGCTTGCGATGCCGCAAAGGAAGCTGTCTGGATGAAGAAGTTCCTCACGGAACTTCAGGTGGTTCCTACCAGTGTTGATCCAATACCGCTGTATTGTGACAACAACGGCGCTATAGCTTTAGCGAAGGAACCCAGGTCCCATCAGAAGTCCAGGCACATTTTGAGGCGGTTCCACCTGATCAGGGAGATCATTGATCGCCGGGAGATCGAGGTAAAGAGAGTAAATTCAGAAGATAACACTGCAGATCCACTCACGAAGGCCCTACCCCAGACTCAGTTCGAGCGGCTGATCGAGATGATAGGTCTTCGATACGCCAGTACATGGCCTTAGTGCAAGTGGGAGATTGTTAGTGTATATGCCCTAGAGGCCATTACTGTATCATACTAGTTTGTATATTACTTAATGGAAGCTTGGGATATTCACCTTGTATAAACAATCTTGCTCAAAATAGTAGTATGCTACTTGGTTTGTTTCTACTTCAATGTGTACATGTGTTTATTTTAGTATATCACCTATACACATTAGTGGAGCCCTTAGGATCTTTGCTTGATTACCAGCGTTGTGATAGCAATCACACTAGTGGGGGCTGGGCAATCTATAAGCACATCCTTATGCAGGTCCCTAGTCGCAGGACTATCGAGACAGGGCATCTATACTCCGGAGTAGACTAGCGCATGCGCTTCTCATCCCAGAGTGGGAGATGGTCTGTCCCACAGCCATCAATACGTCGTACTGGAGATAGTATGCGGGTGCTCGTTAGGTTACGAGTACACTGGACAGGACTCGTCGGGAACTGACCGGTTGGTATTATACCTATCGTCAGTTATCAGTTCCCAGGTGACATGAGTACAGCTTAGTCCGCTGACTTGACACTGTCACTTCGCCTCGAGTGTGTTCCCACTGTACCTTGATTACTACCCTACCACGGCTCAAAGGAGTCGTGCAAACAGGTGGTAGTTGGGTGCAGTCCCGAAGCACTTGGAGGCAGTGACGGTTAGACAGGATTCGTCTCTCCCGGTATTGGGGGTTGACATCGCGCTGTGTCTAGGAGATCCATTACACGAGTAGTCCCTGGCCAGGGCAATCGAGATATACTGGTAGGCTTCCAGTGTTATCTCAGGGTGTTTTGGGCTTCACTCCGACACGACTTGTACCGCTATTAGGGGACTGACGTTTACCGCCCCCCTAGGCCCGCCATGCGATGTATCAGACGAACAGACCGGACTGTACGGAGATTGTCACATTCAGGCTCAGTAGGAGTTTAGATGGGTTTCACCTTGTCAGTCTTCTTGTCGGCATCTACCTGGGGACCGTTACGCACAGCTAGTGCCGCTTGCGGTCTGTGGTTAAACCCACTGCCAGCGTAGTGTCGAGTCTTTAGAGTCCCACACAGAAAGCTATTCGCCTTTAGGCAAAAGAGTAGAGGTCGCATGGTTTTGCGACGGGTCGCATGGTTTTGCGACAGGTCGCATGGTTTTGCGACAGGGTTCGGTCACATCCGTGCACTTGTGCACGTACAGTGTCCGGACAGTTAACACTAGCGGGCTTTGGTTTAAGCCAGATCCTAGTGTACGTTTTGGGATTGGTTTTATCCAGTATGTATTCGTGTTTCTCGGAACGCGGATGCGGGTGTGTATGCACAGTTGACAGAGAGACAGAGGCAGAGGATTCTCATTAGGGTTGTTGACTGTTGACTATTGACCATTGACTTTTTGCTCAACCCTAATGAGAATATGATATGTAATTAACAATAATATTAATTAAGTATTATAGTGACATGGTTGTTGAGGGGTTGACTTTGTTGACTTGTTGACTTTGTTGACCGGTTGACTAGGTTGGACTAGTTGACCTTCATGATGACAATGGTTGTCATTTTCATGCAAAGACTTTTGCTTGCTTGTTGTGGTTTGCAAAATGAGTGCATGGAAATGATATTGCCTTTGACATGATATGAACCATCACATAATACTTGATTTACATTATGGCTCATGATGCTTTTGGATTATGAGAGGGTGTATGACAAAAGAGAGGCTCATTCTTTCATTATTTTTTCTCTCTCTTGGTTTTGAGCTCTCTCTTCCTCTTGCTCTCACCCTCTTCCTCTTGCTCTCTCTCTTGTCTATGGTTCACTTGTCTCATGTGTTGAGAAGCAAGAACCATAGAGAAAATCCCATCACACTCTCCTCTACTCACTCTAGTTCACAAGGTTTAGCAAACCTAGTGAACTAGTTTCTTCAAAGTTCGAAGAAGAAGCCAAAGGTAGAAGCTTTCGGGTGGATCGATCTTCGGCGCAAGGAGACGACGGGGTGAAGCCAATCCGTACACCATCAAGAGATGAAGATGATGGAGATCATGAAAGAAAGGTATAACCCCCTAACCGAGTAGTTAACAACTCCTAGTTAGGATGTTAGTTAGATGTTTAACAAAGATCCGGTTTTGAGTCCATGTTACCACCTATAGAAAATTGTTTTTCGTCAAATTTCACATGCCCGAAAGTACCGGGAGAGGTAGCATGGACTTACAGATAGGACAGTCTTTCTCGAGATGATAGTATGCTATCTGGTTTGTCTTTATCATCGTGTACATGCTTTAGTTCACTATGGCATGTTGATAGAGCCCATAGGATTCTTGCTTGACTGCCAGCAGTATGATGGCGGTCATATACGTGGGAGCTAGGGTCTATAAGCACATCCTTAAAGTGTCCCTAGTCGTGGGAGTTTCGAGACAGGGCATCGATTCTCCAGAGTAGACTAGTGTATACAGTCGAGACCCCGACGAGGGGCGGTGGCCGGTCTCACAAGCCATTGGTGTCAGTTGGTTCACCTAAGATGTATACAGGTGCTCATTGGGTTATGAGTACACCGGACATGACTCGCCGGGAACATGCTAGTTGGTATTATACATATCGTCAGATAGCAGTTCCCAGGTGACATGTGTACAGGTTAGTCTGTCGACCTGAGATCGTCATTTGTCTCGTGTGAGTTCCTACTGTGCTTTGATTACTACCCTACCATGGCTCAAAGGAGTCGTGCAAACAGGTTTGAGTTGGGTACAGTCCCGAGCCACATGGAGGCAGTGAGCGGATCGTCAGGGATTCGTCTCTCCCGGTATTGGGGATAAGATCGCGCTGTGTTTAGGAGAACCATTACACGAAATCCCTGGCCAGGGTAATCGAGATTTACTGGTAGGTATTCCAGTAGTATCTCAGGGTGTTCTGGGCTACTATCCGACATGACTTATACCGCTATTGGGGGTCTGACGTTTACCAGCCCCCTAGGCCCTATATGCAATACTCATAGACGAACAGACCGGACTGTACGGATATTGTCACTGTCAGGCTCAATAGGTTTTCTGGATGAGTTCGCTCGTCAGCTTCCCTTCCGATCAATACATGGGCAACCGTTACGTACTGCTAGTACCTCTGACGTGCTAGTGGTTATACCCAGTGCCAGTGTATTGATGAGTCATTAGAGTCCCCCACAGAAAGTTTCCCAAGTTTGGGCGAAACGTTGTATAGGCCGTATGGTTATATGGTAGGGTTCGATCATATTCGTGCACTTGTGCACGGATCATGATCGGACGGATAATACTAGCGGGCTTTGGTTTAAGCCGGATCCTAGTATTATATTGTAGGAATATTTTTGTCTCATTGCATTTGTATTCGGTCGAAA
Source organism: Agapanthus africanus (assembly GCA_030015575.1). NCBI lineage: Eukaryota > Viridiplantae > Streptophyta > Magnoliopsida > Asparagales > Amaryllidaceae > Agapanthus > Agapanthus africanus. The sequence continues at coordinate 447,278,964 of JASDDO010000031.1, read as the reverse complement.
TACAAATGCGGGTATGTATTTACAGTTGAGGTGTAATCTCGTAATTCGTTAGGGGATTATTTTGGGAGTTGCCAGTTTCCTTTTCTGTCTAAAACATCATGATCTACATTTAATTATTATGAGCATTGACCTTTGACTGTGAGGTGGCAATTATTCATGGCTGATTTTGGGCTGGGGGTCTCTGCAAATTGTCCAGCACTTTATTTTGGGGGTTTTTTTTTATGGTGAAATACATTGGCACTCACTTGATTAATTGAACACACATCTCCTTTTTCCTCATTCCACAGAAAGATATCCCTTCTCTGGCCGAGCTAATGTTTTGATGAGATGCACAAGATTCATAGCAAGCTCATTCTCTTTTCTTCAAGAAAAATTCTTTGCTCACATGTTCATCTCAATTGGCAACTTCAACCTCCACCCAATCGTTTGGGTGCCTTGAGACTAAATATTCCACACTCTCTCTACCTCATTCTTGGACATGTCGGCTGGCAAACTTCATGTCCGAGTTGCCTCGGTGTTGATGCGGGAGCCCGAATACAGATTCATTGACGTGGTGCCACTTCGACAGGCGTGATTGGGGAGCGGACTTCGTCGGCACAGCAGCGAGGAGTTTGGCGCGGAGTTTGAAGACCGAAGGATACGGATCGATCGGTATAATTTCCAAACTCATTTTACATTTTGCTAGTTTACGGTTAATGGAACGATCCGGGCATTGGGTTGCGGTAGCGCCGGTTTCGTAAAAAGTTTTTGTTCCGCATTTGGCGTCGGTTTGACCGCGGGGTTCCGCCGCATCCCAACACATTTCATATGAATATTCAGTAGTATTCAAGCTATGTATTTTGACATTCGCCAAGGCATAGTGATTGGTAGCTGCTGGATATTCAAATGTAGCATAGATAGATGGGTTGGTTTGGGACAGCCGTACTACTATTTTGACCTTCGTCAAGGATATGTACGGGTGGGTTCAAATTAACCTGGACAATGACGGGTAAAACTTGATATGTGACTTATGATATGTTGGCCTTCGTCAGGGTCATAAGAGCATGGGGCAAAAATCCACATCGAGAGTTTCTAAGGAAACTGAAACTTGCTAGTGCTGCATACCATTTCGAGTGTGATAATGTTGGTAGGATTCCTTCAGGATTATCACACAATGATATTTGGATCCCGATCGTACTATGAGTATATTCTACTCCTCGGGAGATTTTTCACTTAACGATCAATACTATAAACTAAGTAGGTGTCTAGAACAGTGTTAGCGAGGTTACGCCTCCAGGGAAAAGAGGTTATTTAATTAAGGAACTTCGTGAAAGCATTGTAAAACCTCTCGAAGTACCGACACTAGCCTGGCTGAAAGGTTAAGCAAGTATTGTACGGTGAGATTAATCCTGACTAATTCTTCTTTTATGATTTGAGAAAGGATTCGAGAAACAGTGGGAGCCATCCTATTTAGATAAACTAAAAACCAATCTAAACTTGCAAGAGTATCATGCTAAAGTGTTTCTTCTCTTTCTCTTAATTGCAGCGATAAGTTGACTGCTTAGGTTACAATTAGCTAATAAATTTCATAATTTGCATAAATCACATAAAGCACCCTCATTTTTGAAAATTTTGGAAATTTCTAAAATGAGGGTACTTTATGTGATTTATGCAAATTATGAAATTTTATGATTTATTTGACACTATTTTAGTGCTAATCGCGATTAAAAATCGCTAATCGGGTTTTATGCGTGTTTTGTGCAAAACATGCACCATATCATTTCACACTTGTGTTACATTTTCCTACATGGTTTTATCATCATTTTTCATTCTTTGCTGTGGGTTCACTATTGAGGAGAGAAGGAAATAGAAAAGAAAAGAATAGAATAAAATATAGAAGTATGGGCAAGAGAGAGAAAGAGAGGGTGAGGGGTCAACCTTGGTCTTGAGCCATTCCCTCTCCATTCATTCACTTATTTCCTCTCCCCTCCCTCTCTTTGCTGCTGCTGCTGCTGCCCTAACTCCCTCCCCACTTCACCTCCTCAAAACACCATGAGAAACTCCTCAAAACCCCATTCTCACTTCACAAAAAATGTGCACAAGCTCACAAGCTACACTTTGGACCAAGAAAGTTTGCATTTTGGCGCTGTGGAGGATTCATGGGTGCTAAATGAGGTGATCCCTTCACACTTAGTGTAGTTTTTCCTTCACTTTAAACCATATTTGTGTTTAGTTGTGATTTGGTGCGATTTGGTGAACTTTGGAGATTTCTAGAGAGGGCTAGGGTTTGAACTGAGTTGTGATTGTGAATTGAGTCCTGGTGGTGACCTTAAACCCCTCCCAATTGATAGAAACCCATACCAACCCAACTGAAACCCAAAATACAGATTTACAGAACTTTGCAATTTCGGTTTGTGAACTTAGAGCGTGCAGGGAGATCTGGAATGAACCGGGGAATTTACTAGAAAAGTAAACAATACCATAGGACTAAAATTGACCCTAGGAACCCCCTGTAGCAAGACGAACCCCACTGGAGCATGCAGGGCCGGCGAGCTCGGTTTGGCATGACAGAGGGCTCGGCCACTTGGTGAGGGAGTGGGTCCAGGTTTCTACTGTAGGTCACATACACCCTATATATCACCCTAGTGTTGTTTGCTCACATTGTTTTCACCCTCATCCAAATCTGGGACCAATTTCCTCGATTTGTGCGTGTCATCCTTGCGCAGGGGCCATGCTAATCTTCTCTGTATCATTCTAATTTTATCGGATGTCCACCCTCATTTTAGAAATTTCCAAAATTTTCAAAAAAATTCACCAATTTATCGGTATTTAATTATACCGCCTTATTAAAACATTCAATATAATATTATTTAATTATAAAAATTCCCAAAAATAATATTTTATTTTTTGAAATATTACAATCTTCCCCCTTTAAAGAAATCCGGTCCCCGAATATAAATTTAAACCCCTAAATACTAAAACATTTCAGTAAAAAGTCCAAGTCGTCGGGGCTCCGAAATCATCTATACATAAAACGCATCATAGCGCAATGCACGCGCATGAACAATGAGCAGATAACTCAAAATCAAAACTCCGTCAAGAATTCCGCAATCATCAGAGTCATGGTGAAGACACAAATGTCAAATCCAATATGAAAACCAATATGATATAAATCAGAACTATACATGTAAACATCTGAAGGAAATGCATGCCAAACCTTTCATGTTGTTGTGCGGCGCGCGTATCGCGACACAGTGATGGACGTCTATTGTAAGAAAATAGCTATATATATACTTATCCTTTGTTTAATATGTATGTCCCGCCGTTTTTGAAAATAATTTAGAAGGGTTTCCTTATTTTAAACGTTTCGTGTCGTATCAGACACGTAGGTAAATACTGAGACTATAGCTCCCTTTTTTTTTGGAAATCCCTTCGATAACTATCAATGCATGCAAAATATATCCAGGTACAGTCCTCTGACTAGTCCTGCTCAGTACGAAAACAATTAGCAAATATCATAAAAACGTACTGCTCCATAAGAAATCAATCACAAAAATGTGCATATGAATGATACGTGCGTCTGGTGCGCACGGAAATCAAAATCCATTTATGTTCCATATATGTGCATAGAAACAACATCTGAGTGCATCAGGTGTGCATGAATCATCTGTCAAAGGCAACGGGTGTGCCTAACAGCAAACTCAGGTGCATCTGATATGCACGAAAAAATCTCGATTTAGTACATCTGGTGTGCACCAAAACCGCATCTCATAACATGCGCCTAACATGCGCACAAATCCAAATCAGGTGCATCCATCATGCACGAATAAAATCTAAATCATGTGCATCCGACGTGCACGAAATCATGAAATCCAATATCATAATCGAAATCGACGGTATACAATAAAGTTCAATCCAAATCAGGTATACCGTGGTATATAATCTCACAACCATGTGCATCAGCATGCACAAACCAAATCAAAACACTAAAAGTGCATGAAAACTATGCCGAAAGCATAAGTCAAATCACATGCATAACATAGGCATGAAATCAAAATCAACATATCGAATGGAATCAAACCGAAGTCAGGTGCAACCGTGGTGCACCAAATGTAAACCCAGTGTAACAAACGCAAGAAATATAAATCCGGTGCAACAAATGCACGAAATATCAAACTGGTGCGACAAACGCACGAAATATCAATCTGGTGGGACAACTGCACGAAATATAAATCTGGTGCGACAAACGCACGAAATATAAATCCGGTGCAACAAATGTATGAAATATCAAACTGGTGCGACAAACGCACGAAATATCAATCCGGTGCATCCTGTGCAAGAAATACCAATACAGTGCATCCTGTGCACAAAATACCAATACAGTGCATCCTGTGCACAAATACCCAACAATAACTCAAATGCGTAAATAGCAACACCGAGTGTACCAAGGTGTAAAAATCATAAACGTGTGCAACTGCGTGCACAAAACACATATCAATGCACTACAGGCACATATAAGCTATACCGAGTGCAAAAAGCCAAATCGTGTGCATACCATGTGCACAAAATCAACCCAACTGTATGAAATCCATGAAGTCATAATCATGTGCAGCCAAGGCACAAAAACGATATCAGGTGCAATAACTGTGCACAAATATGAATACCCAGTAGGTGCAACCATGGTGCACGAAAACAAATATCATGGAACTCACCCATCAAGACTAAATCATGCGAATAGATCGCCCAAAATACCAAAATACAAGGTGACGGATACGTGATAATCGAATCACCAAATCACAAATCATAAATACCGTCGTCGATATTTCCTCCTTCGCAGTCGAGAAGGCGTCGGTGCATCTAATACTAGCAGAGCAAGATATCTACTTACCTTATGTTCATGGTCTGACGCCTGGTGCTTTTAGGCTCTTGTCTCTCACTGTGCATTGCTAGATATATAGCTCCTCGGCTCAACGGCCCTGTCACGACCCGAAAGAGCACGTGACTGGCCTTTGAACCATATGAAGTCTATAGGACTCCATCTGATCCAAGTAAGCCAAAAGCCCAGAAATCTAAAACCATTTTAAGAGTAAGTAAAGAAAACTAGTTTAAAGAAGTGAAGGAAAACATGTTGAAGTCAAGGTTTTTAAATAACTAAGCCAAAAATGCATTTTTAAATGTCAAGTCTTTTCTAAAAATTTCGGCAGAGTTTCTTTTGTAAATACTGGCCCCGAACGGGGTACAACAAGAATAATATATGTATGCCATGATAAAAGGCATCCCAAGCGGGAGCTAGCTCTTCGTCAAACGACGGTCATAACCACGCAAGCAATAATAATATACAACGCCGAAGGGCGAGGATCAAAACTCAAATAACATGAAAACCATAACACTGCTAAGCGCGACTCTAAGGTCAAAAAAAATACAATACAAATGTCTAAGCCTGAAACAGTATACAAGTTTTGGTTGATGGAATTCTAGATACAAAGAATAATACAAGTACAATGGTGATTCTTGATGCAAGGAACCCACCTACCAAAAGCAATTCACCCGCAAGGAAGCAATGTGCCAGAAATGCCGCAAAGGAACCTGTACGGCAGAACCTGCAAGAACTGTGGCACAACGGGGGTGAGTTGCCAACTCGTGAATAGAGAATATCTACAAGCAGAAACTGAAAGCAAGACATAATCCTAGGTCAATACGATCAGTATAAGAATCCTCAATATAACAAGCAGCCTATAACAAGGCTAGGGTAAATATCTAACCCGAGTGTAATCTCATATGCCTGTGTCAGTGCCTCCGGTAGCAATATATCATATGAATGAGATATGAATGCATGAAAACAGAATACATGTACATGAAGAAACTGTTTTCATAACTAGTGAGATTTCCTTTGTATTTTTAAAATGAGGTATCATAATGAAATCAGCATAAGACTGTGCCTAGCATCGGCACAAAACGTAATCCCAAAATCTCGATATCTCAAGTCTCAACCACAAAATCTAGGGCGCCGTCAGTCCAGACCGGCCCCTACCATCCATCTCAAGACCACGACGGTATCCTCCGGATATCCGACGCGTCGGGTAAAATCACCGGTAGGTAGTGCTCCCCTGCCAGGCTCAACGTCATCACCACATTCATCTTGCCCGGGGTACCGCACCGGGTCCACCATGTACCCGAAACGGTTCATCCGTCTCCTCGAATCGGGTTTCCAAATCCATCAGCAAACTCATGGTGGACGACTCATACATCATGGGAAAACCGCACTTTTTATTTTAAAAGAGAGAATATGTTTATTTGTGTTTTTGCGGTTTTCCTCCAAATCCAGAAAATCTCATGGAAATCCAAATCCAAAACCTCAATAGCACGTAAAATAGTGAATGTATGCATGAGAATCCATGAATGCGGCATAACAATGAATAACAGTATGCATGAAGTAGCAGGTAATAACTACAATGTCTAAACTATTAGCTAATAGACTATGTCAAGCAATAATATTTTCTAAGGTGTACGTGACATGGCAATTACCGATGAAGATGTGTGTGAGCCGGCAAGTAAGTGTACGTGGTACATACGCATCATCGGTAATGGTGCTGGTGTCCTATCAGCATGATATTAATAATGGAGTATGAAACATAATATAAGAATGCGATGCAAAGCGAACCATAAAAAAAATGAGTGAGAGCTGAAACTAGATGTAACTAAAACTAATCTGCATTAATCTAATATAAGTCCTACGAATGGTGCCTTTTGAAATAACACGAATCATGGGGTTTTGAAAATAGGGGCTACGGTGTTTTTATGAAAAGATACGCACTTTGAAATATCCGTAGATCCCTTGACCTGTCTTTTAAAATACCCACGACCGCTAGTTTTGAAATAGGTAAGAGTCTAATCTAATCTAACAACTACACTAAACTATACGGCTGAACTAACAAGCTGAGCTACAGGTAAGGAAACCGCCTAACATCTGAGTCGATATAATAGATATAATAGTCGGTGATTCCGCCTCAATAGTATCGCGTACGATACAGTATATCATATGACATCCTCAAGTCATGAGTGCGGATCTATCATCAATGTAAAGCTCATACGGTAAATCGTCGTACGACATCTCAATAGCTGGGTACGGTTTAATATCACCCTATCTCGTCACATTTCAGGTATCACTTATCATCATATCATATAATCTGGGGTACTGATCTAAGTGCAGTACAACTGATACCATCAAGATCCTGCGTGTGCAAGCACACGTCCCAAGGCCCGCTAGAGATCACGTATCGTGTCCCCAAATACGAATCACATCAAATCACCGATCTCACGGCACCATGCCCAACATCATCGACTCATCTCCAATGTCACCCAATATCATCAAACACAGTGCAAGTATAATGAATATGCAAGGATGTGCGTGTAGGTGTAAATCTACTCTAGGGTTCGCGACTATGAACTACACTAGTCACTTCTAACCCTACGCTATCCATAGTACACCTAGCTATCATATATATATATATAAACTACGGACTGCGGGGGTGCTATACGCCATCCACCCGACTTCCCCCTGTAGATAAAATCTACTCACCTGCGTCTTTATCTTTCGATGCCACCACGCGTTTGCTTGTCATCCCGAAGTCTTCATGTTGTACCTACACATCAAAGTGTCGTATATGCACATTAAAACCAATCAAAGCTAAAACGGCACACGAAATCCAAAACGATACGATAAGGGGCCTATAGGTTAGAACCTATGGCACGCCTTCAAAACCATCAATAAATCCTCTATATCGTCGTATAAACGCCAAATAGTCGAGGTAAATCACAAGACACAATTTCAGAATTAAAAATACGAAATACGGAAACACGAATCCAAAACAGCAACTTAGGAAATATGTCCCAGATTTCACCCTAGGTCAATTTATACAAATCTATATATACCAGGGGTCTAACATAAACATGTAGGAGCTACAGAACCAATACGAGGCAAAATGGTGGGACCCAGGCCGCAATTTGCGGCCAATTGGGAGAAATTGGCGGCCGGGAAGAAGAAGTGGGAGCTGGGGTCTTGGTGGTATCTTCCTGGGTGCCTGCACATACTACTGTCCAATCAATTTTATTTTAGGGTGTCTCGGGTGATAGCAGATTCAAATTAACCTTCACAGATTCCATAATTTCCCCGATATCGGTTTCTAAAATCCGTATTCTGGTTTAAGCTTCAGGTTTTGGGTTCCAATTCATACACTAGGGTGATGGTATAACCTCTACTAACCTCAATTTCACAATACAACACCAATTTCCCTCAATCCCTAACTTGGTTATCCTCAAGTCCACAATATCACACAATATCGATTCTATAACAACATTGGGGTATAAGGAATGCTAGAATTAAGCTAATGGTCCAGAAATTACCTCAATTGGCAACTCAAGAAAATTCTTGAGTTGCCCCTAGTGGCCAAAATCCATGCTTTCTTGGTCCATTACGTAGATCTCGAGCTTGTGCATCTTTTTAATGAAATGAGGGTGGGGTTTTGGAGTGATTTTTGAGGTGATTAGAGGGCTTGATGATGGGGGGAAAATAAATGGCAGGAGGAGCAGCAGCAGCTCAGGAAGAGGGGGGGAAAAATGAGAGGAAAACCAAGGGAAAGGCTAAGGTTTAAGTCAAAAGTCCTCACCTACCCTCTCTTCTCACCATACATATTTCTCATTTTCTTTTTCTTTATCCTCTAATCCAAATCCTTCTCACACCAATTGTAAACCCAAAGTAACATGGTAGAAAATGTAACACAAGTGTAGGAAAAGATATGTGCACATTTTTGCACAAAAAGCCAAAAATCCGATTAGCGGTTTTTAATCGCGATTAGCACTAATTAAGCATATAACTAGTCAATTAAACTTAGAAATGGCATAATTCTTTAATTTACCCTATTTTAGAATTTTCCATAATTTTTCTAACATTTTTCCTATTTATTTGTATTTAATAATACCAAAATATTAAAATATTCAATAAAATAATATTAAATTATAAAAATTCCCAAAATTAATATTTTATCTTTTTGAAATGTTACAGGCCCAATATGGAATGACGACGGAAACAATCCCGCTCTGGCACATCCTCTACAGATCTCTGGCCAACTATCTCGTCGACGATGCCGAACTCTGGCCTGCTGGGTGTGCGCAATATGACCGCTCCTGGGTCCACGTCTTCTCGTATAGTATTCCAGAAAGGTCCTGTCGAGGTCTCTCTCAAATCTCGCTTCTGCCGAACTGCCCGGAAGTCATCGTCCTTTACTAAAGCTATTTCTTGTTCCGGAACGGCTGCATACTCATCGCGACTCCTCTGGAAGATATATCCATAATCAACACCTCTGCATGAGTATCACATCTCTGATGTCGGTGGAGTGGAACGTCATCTCATCAAGATCTCGTATGAACCTCTTACTCCACTTTTCCTCTAATGTCGACTGCTTCGAGCTCGTTTCTTCGTGGCTGCATGGACTGCGCTCCGACGACTATACTCATATCTGGAGTCTCCCAAGCAATGCATCCCATCACATGATATCCAAAAGATGTCGAACCATTCGATCAATTCGTCAAAACCTCATAATCCCCCAAGAGCTCAACATCTTGGGTACAGTTTAATGGTATCGAGTACATACCACAGCATCGGTGGACCAGCCGTAGAAGGGCAAACCCAAGCCTCACTGGTGGCACCGCGGAACTGCCGCAAACCCTATGGTTCAAAGGCTTTCACACGGTCATTATGTCGAGTTAGGGTTTCATTTTTCTAGAGGGTCCATAGAATCACTTGCATGTCTTTCCGAATACTTTAAACTTGGAAAATGGGCTCCTGACATTCGATCGTCTCCATCGACTCTCAACGTACCTGCGTGAAGTCGTATCTAGCTGGAATCAATCTATCTGATGACCTCGCATCGGGGTAAGCGAACGAACCACATGTCATAGTCATTCATCCTCGAGTGACTAGCGACCTTCTATGATATCTCTTAGTACAAGTCGTACTGCAATAGCTCCAACATCTGGGGCAATATCTCATCGTTCGCAGCAACATCTGGCTCATTCATCTGCATGCTGAACAGTGCCTCAATCATCATGAATAAACGATACTTCAATGGTCATCATATTCTGGCTGTCCTCTAGCAGTAGCCTGATCCTCTGGTGCCGATCTGTACGTCCGAGAAATCTCGTAAAAGCGATCCATCAAACGCTCATGGCGCGAAAACACAATAAAACGACGCTTCCCTATGCAAATCGTATGTCCCTGGAATCACGCTCTGGTCGGTCCTCGTCCGCGACGAGCTCGTGCTGACCGCAACTCTAGCCGTAGCTCTCTCTGCCGCGAGCGTGGCAGCAAAACCATAACCAATATCGATGAGGATAGATCATAAGAATGAATATAATACTGTGCAAGGAAATGTACATCCTAAGGCTCCTTAAGCGGAGTACAGTATCGTAAGTTTGCCGCAGAACATACACACGGTACATCACTCTACTTAAGTCACCTACTCCATCAACCAAGGTCAACCTACGCGACGAAAGTTCGGGTCTAATACCCCCTCGACTAAGTCTAAGTTCCATAAGGTCAAGCCTAAATTCCGTATATATATAAACGCTCTAGGCTCCGCATAGTCAAACTTAGACTCGAACCAAGGTTAACCTAGCGCTTTGATACCAACTTTGTCACGACCCGAAATAGCACGTGACAGGCCCTTGAATCATATGAAGTCTATAGGACCTCATCTAATTCAAGTAAGCCAAAAGCCCAGAAATCTAAAACCATTTTAAATAATAAATGAAGGAAAACTAGTTTTAAAGAAGTGAAGAAAACATGTTTTAAAAAAAACAAGGTTTTTAAATAAGTAAGCCGAATATGCATTTTAAAAATCCCAAGTCTTTTCTGAAAATTTCGCCAGAGTTTCCTTTGTAAATACTGGCCCCGAACGGGGTACAACACGAATAATATATACATCAATGATAAAAGGCATCCCCAAGCGGGAGCTAGCTCTTCGTCAATCGACGGTCACAACCACGCAAGCAATATAATATACAACGCCAAAGGGCGAGGTGTAAGTCGACGTTAGACACCCCACATGATGCGGGGAGGTGGAATAGGTAAAACAATCATTTTGTTTAAGTTAACATCGACTAACTTTACGGATCTTTGCTAAACCCTAACTAACAACTATCTAGAAGTGATTAACTACTATGATAGATGATTATACCTAAAGATTCAAGTCCTTCTTGTTCTTGTAGTTTACCTCATCGTCGGCCTCCTCGATGTGATAGAAGATCCACCCGAGAGTTCCTTCTCCAAGCTTTAACCTCTCACTTGAGGTAACTAAGTGGCTATGAGTGCTAATCAAAATAACCTAGAGGATATAGAAGAGGATTAGGGATCTATTAGTCTTGCTCGGATCTCAACACATAAGAGGATTAGGGTTAGGTTTGAAGAGAAAGAGCTTGAGGAGAGAGAATGTGAAAGTGAGAATGAAAATGAATTATGTCTCATTTCCATATATGATGAAGTATAAAGAATATCAAATAAATCATTATATGATATTTACAACCATGCTTCATTTAATACACACAATGAATCATCTCATGAGTCATTAAGCAATAAATGCTTCATTAACTCATTTGGATGATTCATCTCATGAGTCACTAATCCATTTAATGTAAATAACACCTAAGCTCTCCACCTCATCTTTCTTCTAGAAGCTTCTCGACTAATTACGAGAATGCCCCTCCCATCTGTGAAAACACGGAAATACTGAGACTGTATAAATCCAATAATCCAATACTAGAATCTGGCTTAAACTAAAGCCCGCTAGTAAAAATTGTCTGAACATCGTACGTGCATAAATACACGTATGTGTCCGAACCTTGTCGTAAAACCATACGACCTCTATATCGTTTTTCCTGAAGCAGGGAAACTCTCTGTGTGGGACTCTAAAGACTCGACACTACGCTGGCAGTGGGTTTAACCACATGCCACAACCCGTACTAGCTGTACGTAACGGTCCCCAGGTAGATGTCGATAAGAAGGCCGATGAGGAAACCCATCCAAACTCCTGCTGGGCCTGATGTGACAATCTCCGTACAGTCCGGTCTGTTCGTCTAGGACTATCGCATATCGGGCCTAGGGGCGGCAAGCGTCAGTCCCCTAAAAGCGGTATAAGTCATGTCGGAGTGAAACCCATTACACCTTGAGAAGCTACTGGAAATACTACCAATAAATCTCGTTTGCCCTGGCCAGGGACTTTGCGTAATGGCTCTCCAAACACAGCGCGATATCAACTCCCAATACCGGGAGAGACGAATTCTATCTAACCGCCACTGCCTCCAAGTGCTTCGGGACTGCACCCAACTACTACCTGTTTGCATGACTCCTTTGAGCTGTGGTAGGATAGCAATCTAAGAACAGTGGGAACACTCTCGAGACGAAGCAGAGTGTCAAGTCTGCGGACTATGTTGTACTCATGTCACCTGGGAACTGTTAACTGACGACGGGTATAATACCAACCAACAGTTCCCAGCGAGTCCTGTCCAGTGTACCCGTAACCCAACGAGCACCTGTATACTATCTCCAGTACAACGTACTAATGGCTGTGGGACAGACCATTTCCCCTGCTGGGATGAAAAGCGTACACACTAGTCTACTCTGGAGTATCGATGCCCTGTCTCGATAATCCTACGACTAGGGACCTGAAAAAGGATGTGCTTGTAGACTACCCAACCCCCACTAGTTTGATTGCCATCACAACGCTGGTAGTCAAGCAAGATCCTATGGGCTCTATCAATATGTATTCGCGATATGCTAACATATACACATATTAAGATAGATAGAAACCAAGTAGCATACTACTATGTTGAGCGAGACTGTTAATATAACTGTGAATATCCCAAGCTTCCATTAAGTAATATACAAACTAGTATGATACAATAATGGCCCCTAAGGAATATACATTAACAATCACCCACTTGCACTAGGGCCATGTACTGGGATATTGAAGACCTATCATCTCGAGTAGCCTCTCGAACTGAATCTGAGGTAAGGCCTTTGTGAATGGATCTGCAGTGTTCTCCTCTGTAGCAACTCTCCAGACCTCGATCTCCTGGCGATCTATGATCTCCCTAATCAGGTGATACCGCCTTAAGATGTGTCTGGACTTCTGATGGGACCTGGGTTCCTTCGCTAAAGCTATAGCGCCGTTGTTGTCATAATACAACGGTATTGGATTAACAATGGTAGGAACCACCTGAAGTTCTGTGAGGAACTTCTTCATCCAGACTGCTTCTTTTGCGGCATCGCAAGCAGCGATATACTTCGCTTCCATCGTCGAGTCAGCAACGGTATCCTACTTGGAACTCTTCCAGCACACCGCCCCTCCATTGAGGGTAAAGACATAACCTGACATGGACTTGGAGTCATCCTTGTCACTCTGGAAGCTGGAATCAGCAAAAGCCTCGATCTTGAGGTCTTTTCCACCGTAAACCAAGAACATATCCTTAGTCCTTCTCAGGTACTTGAGAATGTTCTTTACTGCTATCCAGTGCTTCTCCCCTGGGTCTGACTGATACCGGCTTACCACGCTCAGTGCGTAAGCTACATCTGGTCTGGTGCACAACATCACATACATTATAGAGCCTACCGCAGAAGCGTAGGGTATAATAGACATGCGATCCCTTTCCAAATCAGTCTTGGGAGACATCTCTTTGGAGAGGTTGATTCCGTGACAAGCCGGTAAATTACCGCGCTTAGAATCTTCCATACTGAATCTTTTCAGTATAGTGTTGATATACCTGGACTGCGAAAGTCCCAACATCCTCATAGATCTATCACGATAGATCTGGATCCCCAGAATGTAAGAGGCATCACCCAGGTCTTTCATAGAGAACCTGTGTGACAAGAATCCTTTGACAGATTGTAGCATAGGAATGTCATTTCCTATCAAGAGAATGTCATCCACGTACAAGAAGAGGATTACGACAGTTCGTGCTACAATTTTACTATATATACATGGTTCATCTGGATTTTTGATAAAGTCATATTCTTTGACCGTTTCATCAAAACAGATGTTCCAACTCCGCGATGCCTGCTTTAGTCCATAAATGGACTTAAGCAACTTGCAAACTTTCCCGCTGCTCCCACTCTGATTGAAACCTTCTGGCTGATCCATATAGACGCACTCTTCTAAATTACCATTTAGAAAAGCCGTCTTTACGTCCATCTGCCAGATCTCATAATCATGGAAGGCGGCAATGGCAAGAAGGATCCAAATGGATTTGAGCATAGCCACTGGAGAAAAAGTTTCGTCATAGTCCAAACCAGGTCGTATTGGTGTAGATGGGGTAAAACCCATAGGATGCAAATGGATCTTCAAGAAAAAGATTGGTGTAGATGGACAGGTGGAAACCTATAAGGCTAGACTTGTTGCAAAGGGTTTTCGTCAAAGACCTGGTTTGGACTATGACGAAACTTTTTCTCCAGTGGCTATGCTCAAATCCATTCGGGTCCTTCTTGCTATTGCTGCCTTCCATGATTATGAAATCTGGCAGATGGACGTAAAGACGGCTTTTCTGAATGGAAATTTAGAAGAGTGCGTCTATATGGATCAGCCAGAGGGTTTCAATCAGAGTGGGAGCAGCGGGAAAGTATGCAAGCTGCTTAAGTCCATTTATGGACTGAAGCAGGCATCGCGGAGTTGGAACATCTGTTTTGATGAAACAGTCAAAGAATATGACTTCATCAAAAATCCAGATGAACCGTGCATATATAGTAAAGTTGTAGCCAGAAGTGTCGTATTCCTCGTCTTGTACGTGGATGACATTCTGTTGATAGGAAATGACATTCCTATGCTACAATCTGTCAAAGGATTCTTATCACACAGGTTCTCCATGAAAGACCTGGGAGATGCCTCTTACATTCTGGGGATCCGGATCTATCGTGATAGATCCAAGAGGATATTGGGACTTTCGCAGTCCAGGTATATCGACACTGTACTGAAAAGATTCAGTATGGAAGATTCTAAGCGCGGTAATCTACCGTCTTGTCACGGAATCACCCTCTCCAAAGAGATGTCTCCCAAGACTGATTTGGAAAGGGAACGCATGTCTATTATACCCTACGCTTCTGCGGTAGGCTCTATAATGTATGCGATGTTGTGCACCAGACCAGATGTAGCTTACGCACTGAGCGTGGTAAGCCGGTATCAGTCAGACCCAGGGGAGAAGCACTGGATAGCAGTAAAGAACATTCTCAAATACCTGAGAAGGACTAAGGAGATGTTATTGGTTTACGGCGGAAAAGACCTCAGGTTGGAGGCCTTTGCTGATTCCGACTTCCAGAGTGATAAGGACGATTCCAAGTCCATGTCGGGTTATGTCTTTACCCTCAATGGAGGGGCGGTGTGCTGGAAGAGCTCCAAGCAGGACACCGTTGCTGACTCGACGATGGAAGCGGAGTATATAGCTGCTTGCGATGCCGCAAAAGAAGCAGTCTGGATGAAGAAGTTCCTAACAGAACTTCAGGTGGTTCCTACCATTGTTGATCCAATACCTCTGTATTGTGACAACAACGGAGCTATAGCTTTAGCGAAGGAACCAAGGTCCCATCAGAAGTCCAGACACATCTTAAGGCGGTATCACCTGATCAGGAAGATCATTGATCGTCGGGAGATCGAGGTTCGGAGAGTTGCTTCTGAAGAGAACATTGCTGATCCATTCACAAAGGCCCTACCTCAGATTCAGTTCGAGAGGCTACTCAAGATCATCGGTCTTCGATATGCCAGTACATGGCCCTAGTGCAAGTGGGAGATTGTTAGTGTATATGCCCTAGGGGCCATTATTGTATCATACTAGTTTGTATATTACTTAATAGAAGCTTGGGATATTCACATGTATATAACAGTCTTGCTAAACATGGTAGTATGCTACTTGGTTTTTCTATCTTAATATGTGAGTATACGTATTGATAGAGCTCTTAGGATCTTGCTTGACTACCAGCGTTGTGATGGCAGTCACACTAGTGGGGGCTGGGTAGTCTACAAGCACATCCTTATTCAGGTCCCTAGTCGTTGGATTATCGAGACAGGGCATCGATACTCCGGAGTAGACTAGTGTGTACGCTTCTCATCCCAGTTGGGGAGATGGTCTGTCCCACAGCCATCAGTACGTCGTACTGGAGATAGTATGCAGGTGCTCGTTAGGTGACGGGTACACCGGACAGGACTCACAGGGAACTGTTGGTTGGTTTTATACCAGTCGTCAGTGAACAGTTCCCAGGTGACATGAGTACAGCATAGTCCGCAGACTTGACACTGCTACTTCGCCTCGAGTGTGTCCCACTGTTCTTAGATTGCTACCCTACCACGGCTCAAAGGAGTCGTGCAAACAGGTAGCAGTTGGGTGCAGTCCCGAGCACTTGGAGGTAGTGGCGGTTAGACAGGATTCGTCTCTTCCGGTATTGGGGGTTGATATCGCGCTGTGTCAGAGAGCCATTACGCAAAGTCCCTGGCCAGGGCAAGTGAGATTTGCTGGTAGGTTCCAGTAGTTTCTCAGGGTGTAATGGGCTTCGCTCTGACACGACTTATACCGCTATTAGGGGACTGACGCTTGCCACCCCCCTACGCCCGATATGCGATAGTCTTAGACGAACGGACCGGACTGTATGGAGATTGTCACATCAGACTCAGTAGGAGTTCGGATGGGTTTCCTCATCGGCCTTCTTATCAACATCTACCTGGGGACCATTACGTACAGCTAGTGTCGCTTGTGGTCTGTGGTTAAACCCACTGCCAGCGTAGTAGTCGAGTCTCTAGAGTCCCATGCAGAGAGTTTCCCTACTCCAGGCGAAACGATATAGAGGTCATATGGTTTTACGATAAGGGTTCGGACGCATACATGTGTTTACGCACGTACGACTTTCGGACAGTTTTTACTAGTCGGCTTTGGTTTAAGCCAGTTACTAGTATCCGGTTATTGGATTTATACAGTCTAAAGTTTTTCCGTGTTTTCATGGATAGCAGGGGCGTTCTCGTAATTGCGTGAGAAGCTTCTAGAAGATGGTGACTAAGGAGGTTTAGGTGGCATATACATTAAATGAGATTAGTGAGTCATATGGATGATTCATCCATGTCATTAATGCTTCATAATTGCTTAATGACTCATGGAGATGAATCACCATAAGATATTTATCAAGCATGGTTGTAAATCATTTTCTTTTCTTTTCTTGAAAAACAATAATGCTTGATATATATTATGATAACTCATTTTCTCATTTCATTATTATGTTCATCTTCTCTCTCCTCAAGCTCTCTCTCTTCAAACCCTAATCCTCCCCTCTCATGTGTTGGGAACAAGGATTAGTTAGACTACTTAATCCATAACCATACTCTATTTCATCTAGGTACTTTGATTAGCACTTAAAGATACCTAGTTGCCTCAAGTTTAGAGGCAAAGCTTAGAGTTTAGCTCTCGTGGTGGATCGTCTACTACTTGGAGAAGGCCGAGGAGGAGGTGGAGTTCGTAAAGACGAAGGACACGGTTCTTTAGGTATAATCCCTTCACATAGTAGTTTAGAACTTCTATGTTTGATGTTAGTTATCGTTTAGCTTCGATTCATGCGGTTAGTCGATGTTTAAGCAAAGAACAAGATTGTTTTTCATATTTCCGCCTCCCCGCAAGTCGTGGGGTGTTGCACATCGACTTACAATACTATCTCCAGTACAACGTACTAATGGCTGTGGGACAGACCATTTCCCCTGCTGGGATGATAAGCGTACACACTAGTCTACTCTGGAGTATCGATGCCCTGTCTCGATAATCCTACGACTAGGGACCTGAAAAAGGATGTGCTTGTAGACTACGCAGCCCCTACTAGTGTGACTTCCATCACAACGCTGGTAGTCAAGCAAGATCCTTTGGGCTCTATCAATATGTATTCGCGATATGCTAACATATACACATATTAAGACAGATATAAACCAAGTAGCATACAACTATGTTGAGCGAGACTGTTAATATAACTGTGAATATCCCAAGCTTCCATTAAGTAATATACAAACTAGTATGATACAATAATGGCCCATAGGGCATATACACTAACACGAGGATCAAAACTCAAAAGGAAACCCAAACAGCAAGAAAACTATAATACTACAACGCGCGACTCTAAGGTCGAAAGAATATACAACACTGGTCATCTAAGTCTGAAATAAGTATACATGTTTGGTTGATGGAATTTACTAGACACAACTGAAAATAAATAAGTACAATGGTGGTCACGATGCAAGTGAACCCACCTACCAAAGCAATCACCCAGAAAGGAAGCAGTGTGCCAGAAAAGCCGCAATGAAACCTGTACGGCAAAAACCTGCAAGAACTGTGGCACAACGGGGATGAGTTGCTAACTCGTGAGTAGAAAACATCACAGAGCAGAAATCGTATGTGTGACTCATCCTAGGTCAAACGATCAGTAATAATATATATCCTCAATATGATAAAGTCTGAAGCATAATAAGGTGGCAAGGGTAAACATCTATACATTAGTGTAATACCAAGTGCTCGTGTCAGTGCCTCAGGTAGCAACATATCATAAATATAAGGTATGATCAATGTAATCAATGTCAACTATATCAGGAAGTCTATGAGTATGTGGATATCATCCAACTATGTGATCAATGTCTGTATGCATGTGGATCTTGTCCACGTGTCAACCAATGACATAACATCATGCATGTAAATATCATAAAGCATATGCATGGAAGTATAATGATATAAATCAACGTGTGTGCCTCGCGACACATCAAAATCATGGAACCTGAGTGTCCAGCATCGACACTCGAAAACATCATAAAACCTGTGCCCAGCATCGGCACGTAAATCCCCATATATATATAGGGCTCCTTCGGTCCGGATCGGCCCGTATCATCTCTCAACTCCGGTCGGTATCCTCCGGATATCTGCCGAGCTCAAATACAATCACCGATAGGTAGTCGTCCCTCTGCCAGGCTCACCGTCTGTATACACAGCATCCCTTTCTTGCCCTGGGGTACCATACCGGGCCCCACCATGTATCCGCACACGGCTCACGACTCCTCCTCGCATGGGGTATATATATACATCAGAACCGATAAAACTCATGGTGGGCGCACTGAAATATCAGATCAAGGGTAACCGGGTTTTTAAAACAATACATACTCTCTTTTGAAATACCCACGGTTCCCAAATCCAGAAATATCATGGAAACAACATATCTCAATGCGTAAAATCATAAAGCAGGATATATGCGACATATGATAGAAATGTAAGCATATCCGTATATCATGCAACATAAAACAGTAATATGCACACATCGAGGGGAAAATCGCTCTTTTAAATGAATCCAGTTTTTAAAATATATCTTGCGGTTTCCAAATCTCCAAAATAAAGCCAGAATCATCTATGTATGTGCAAATACGTATGTATACAAGTATGGGTGTACAATATGTGTGTACGCGAGTATGAGTGTACAATATGTCTGTGCGCCAATATGTCATACAAGGAGTCATATCATGATGCAAAAATCCTACTGTGTCGTGACATGGCAATTATCGATGATGAAGAGTGTGAGCCGGCAAACAGGTGTACGTAGAACATACGCATCATCGAGAATAGTGCTGGTGTCCTAACAACATGGGTTTAATATAACAATAAACACATTTACACATGAAATGCGATGCGAATAGCAAGATTATGCGGAATCGAATAATAAACGCAACAGTGAAGAATCTACATCAATGTATCTATGTCATACAGTTTTGCCATTTGAAATAACACGAATCGTGGGGTTTAGAAAAATAAGGGCTACGGTGTTTTTAAGAAAAGATGCATCTTTTGAAAATATCCGTAGAATCCCTTGACCTGTCTTAAAAATACTCACGATTCATTGGTTTTGAAATAGGTATGACTCGGGTCTATTTTAACATCTACTAAGTAAACTACAGATCTAACTAATAAGCTAATCGAAAGGGTATGGAAACCACTTAAATCCGAGTCGATACATACATACATATAATAGTCGGTGATCCCGCCTCAATAGTATCGTGTACGATACAATATATCATATGACATTCTCGAGTCATGAGTGCGGATCTATCATCAATATATAACTCGTACGTAAATCTGTTGTACGGCATCCCAAATCTGGGTACGGGTCAAATATCACATTCATCTCATCATTTATCTGGTATCCTTATCATCATATCTCATGAACTGGGGTACTGATCTAAGTCTAGTACAAAATGATACCATCTATATAATTATAAATGCGTGTGTAAAACACACGTCCAGAGGCCCGCTAAAATCTCATGTCGTATCCCATCATACGAACCACATCATATCACTGATCTTATGGCACCATGCCCAAACTCATCGACTCATCTCCAAATATCATCCACTATCCTCATCATCCATGTGTAGGTATATGTGTATATATATACATAGTCTCATACCTAGGTGTGTGTATATATATATGTATCCCCATATACGCATAAGTATAACAAAGTAAGCATGGGTGTGCGCGTGTGGGTGTAAACCTATTCTAGGGTTCGCAACTAAGAAGCTATACTAGTTTACTTCTAAAACCCTAATCTAACCATTGAACACCTAATCACATCTTGAATATCCATGTCACGCATAAAGCTATCATATATATATATATATAGTATACTAAACATCGAACTGCGGGGGTGCTATACGCCATCCACCCGACTTCCCCCGTAGATATAATCTACTCACATTGATCTTCGCTTGCCTATGCCGACGTCGCCATGCGCTTGCTTGTCATCTCGAAGTCGATGCGAGGGTACCTACACATCATAACGTATCGTATCACGTTAAAATCAAATTCGAAGATGAAACGACATACGAAAACCAAAACGACACGCTTAAAAGCCTATAGGTTAGAACCTATGGTTTGCATCTCGCAACTCAACCCAATAACACTCGGGATAGACGTACAAACGTCAAGTGACCGAGTACAAACACAAATATCAAAATTTAGATTCGAAAACGATGCAAAACATAAGGCAGCAACATTGAAAACATGTTCCAGATTTTGCTTAAGGTGAAAACAATGTTCCAAAATAATACTGGATTGATGTATAAAGTGTAAATTAGATATGGAAGCAACCGGGACCCCTGACTCCACAAGGTGGCCGGCTCCATACCCTAAAATTCCGGCGACCTCGGTCCTTGTAGGGAGTTGGGGTATCGTGTTTGTAGGGTAGTCTCCTGGTAGTCAATATAGGGTAATGGTCTTGCTAGTTTTTCCAGTAAATGTCTAGGGTTACTCCAGATTCCCTGTAGGCCACCAATCTAACACAAAATCAAGATTTGGTATCTAAAGTTTAAGTCATGGAAATGTCATCATACTAAATTGTAGGAAATTGGTCCCAGATTTGGATGAGGGTGAAAACAATGTGAGCAAACAACACTAGGGTGATATATAGGGTGTATGTGACCTACAGTAGAAACCTGGACCTACTCCCTCACCAAGTGGCCGAGCCCTCTCTCATGCCAAACCGAGCTCGCTGGCCCTGCATGCTCCAATGGGGTTCGTCTTACTACAGGGGGTTCCTAGGGTCAATTTTAGTCCTCTGGTATTGTTTACTTTTCTAGTAAATTCCCCGGTTCATTTGAGATCTCCCTGCACGCTCTAAGTTCACAAACCGACATTGCAAAGTTCTGTAAATCTGTATTTTGGGTTTCAGTTGGGTTGGTCTGGGTTTCTATCAATTGGGAGGGGTTTAAGGTCACCACTAGGCCTTAATTCACAATCACAACTCACTTCAAACCCTAGCCCTCTCTAGAAATCTCCAAAGTTCACCAAATCGCACCAAATCACAACTAAACATAAATATGGTTTAAAGTGAAGGAAAAACTACACTAAGTGTGAAGGGATCACCACATTTAGCACTCATGAATCCTCCACAGCTCTAAAATGCAAACTTTCTTGGTCCAAAGTGTAGCTTGTGAGCTTGTGCACATTTTTTGTGAAGTGGGAATGAGGTTTTGAGGAGTTTCTCATGGTGTTTTGAGGAGGTGAAGAGGGGGAGGGAGTTAGGGCAGCAGCAGTAGCAGCAAAGAGAGGGAGGGGAGAGGAAATAAGTGAATGAATGGAGAGGGAATGGCTCAAGACCAAGGTTGACCCCTCACCCTCTCTTTCTCTCTCTTGCCCATACATCTATATTCTATTCTTTTCTTTTCTTTTCTATTTCCTTCTCTCCTCAATAGTGAACCCAAAGCAAAGAATGAAAAATTATGATAAAGCCATGTAGGAAAATGTAACATAAGTGTGAAATGATATGGTGCATATTTTGCACAAAACACGCATAAAACCCGATTAGCGATTTTTAATCGCAATTAGCACTAAAATAGTGTCAAATAAATCATAAAATTTCATAATTTGCATAAATCACATAAAGCACCCTCATTTTAGAAATTTCCAAAATTTTCAAAATTTTCCCCCAATTTATCGGTATTTAATTATACCGCCTTATTAAAACATTCAATATAATATTATTTAATTATAAAAATTCCCAAAAATAATATTTTATTTTTTGAAATGTTACAAGAAGATTTGGTGGAACCAGAGGATTCAATACTTCCTGACGAACCTCAGCCGCTCCGCCGATCTAGTAGGGTTTCTCATCCACCTGAGAGATACTACGGTTTTCTCATTGTTGGTGGGAGAGAGGATTGCATCATGGAAGATGATGACCCAACTAGAGCAGGCCATCACGAGTGGGACTCTGTGAAATGGCTGGATGCAATGCGATCTGAGATAGAATCCATGTGCACCAACAAAGTATGGACTTTGGAAGTTGCTCCTGAAGGGGTAAAACCCATTAGAAGCAAATGGATATTTAAGAAGAAACTTGGTGTAGATGGAAAGGTTGAGACTTTCAAAACTAGACTTGTTGCAAAAGGTTTTCGTCAACGACCAGGTGTGGATTATGATGAAACCTTTTCTCCAGTGGCTATGCTTAAGTCTATCAGGATCCTACTTGCCATTGCTGCATGCCATGACTACGAAATCTGGCAAATGGATGTTAAGACCGCCTTTCTAAATTTTTATTTAGAAGAGTGCGTGTACATGACTCAGCCAGAAGGCTTCGTAGACAGTGGGAGCAGCGGGAAGGTGTGCAAGCTGCTTAAATCCATCTACGGGTTAAAGCAGGCATCGCAGAGTTGGAACATCTGTTTTGATGTGATAGTCAAAGAGTTTGACTTCATCAAGAACGTAGATGAACCTTGTATATACAAGAAGGTGGCAGAGAGTAAGGTTGTCTTCCTCGTATTGTACGTGGATGACATACTCTTGATAGGAAATGATATTCCTATGCTGCACTCGGTCAAGCTCTTCTTATCACATAGATTCTCAATGAAAGATCTAGGTGATGCCTCCTGCATCTTGGGGATTAAGATCTATAGAGATAGATCTAAACAGATACTGGACACCATACTAAAGAGGTTTAGTATGGAAGAATCCAAGC
The DNA here is from genome assembly GCA_030015575.1 of Agapanthus africanus. NCBI lineage: Eukaryota > Viridiplantae > Streptophyta > Magnoliopsida > Asparagales > Amaryllidaceae > Agapanthus > Agapanthus africanus. The sequence continues at coordinate 447,255,436 of JASDDO010000031.1, read as the reverse complement.
GTGGGAATTTACCCACGATCTCTGGACTTACTCTCTCCAAAGAGATGTCTCCTAAGACTGATTTAGAGAGAGCTCGCATGCAAGGGATACCCTATGCTTCGGCAGTAGGATCTATCATGTACGCGATGCTTTGTACCAGACCCGATATAGCATACTCACTAAGTGTAGTGAGTAAATATCAAGCAGATCTAGGAGAGAGTCATTGGACAGCTGTGAAGAACATTCTCAAGTACTTGAGAAGGACTAAAGATATGTTCTTGGTATATGGTAACGGAGAACTCCAAGTGGAGTCCTTTACCGATTCGAGCTTTCAGAGTGATAAGGACAACTCTAAGTCGCACTCGGGATTTTTCTTTACTCTCAATGGAGGGGTGGTTTGTTGGAAGAGTTCCAAACATGAAACCATGGCAGACTCGACGATGGAGGATGAATACATCGCTGCCAGCGATGCTGCCAAAGAGGTTGTCTGGATGAAGAAGTTCATAAATGAACTTGGAGTGGTTCCGTCCATTAAGCATCCAATACCTTCGTATTATGACAACAATGGAGCTGTGGCTTTGGCCAAGGAACCCAGGTCCCATCAGAGATTCAGGCATATTCTGAGGCGGTATCACCTGATCCGGGAGATAGTTGATCGCCAAGAGATCGAGGTCAGGAGAGTTGACACGAAGGACAACACTGCGGATCTACTCATGAAGGCCATACCCCAGATACAATTTGAGAGACTCTTCGGGATGTTGGGTATGAGATACTACAACAGCTGGCCTTAGTGCAAGTGGGAGATTGTTAGTTATGTATATGTCCTAGTGGCCATTATTGTACACATGATGTATATTGTAGTGGATTCTTGGATATATATAGAGAGGACTTTCTTGCTCGACATGATAGTATGCTATCTGGTTTCACTTTGTCTTGACATGTTGACTTGTATTGTGTTACTGTCTTGCTCTCACATGTTGATAAAGCCCTTAGGATATGTACTTGACTACTAGGACTATGATGCAGATCATACTAGTGGGGTTAGGGTAGTCCAAAAGTACATCCTATAATTGTTCCTAGTCAAGGGTGTATCGAGACAGGGCATCGATACTCCAGAGTAGACTAGCGTATACACATCTTGACCCATATGACAGGCGATGGATAATCCCACATCCATTGGTGTTTGACATCAAAGATGGTGTATGGGTGCTCAGTGGAGACTGGGTACACTGAACGGACTCACCGAGAACTCCTAGATGGTATTATACCTATCGTCAGATAGCAGTTCTCTGGTGATACTGGTACAGGTTAGTCTGTAGACCCGAGATCGGCATAGAGTCTTGTGTGATTCCCATTGTGCTTTGATTTCCACCTTACCACGTTCATGAGAACGTGCAAAACGGTGGCTTTTGGGTGCAGTCCCGAATCACAGGGAGGCAATGAGCGATAGGAGGGGTTTCGTCTCTCCCGGTATTGGGGGTTGATGTTGCGCTGTGCTCGATTGGCTATAACTGGAATTCCTTGGCCAGGGCTGATATGGAGATCTACTGGTAAGTGTTATCAGTAGTTTCTCGACCCGTTATGAGCCTCACATCGACATGACTTATCGGTTACTGGGGTCTGACGTTTACCATCCGTAGACTGGATATGCGACATATCAGACGAAAAGACTGGACTATACAGTAGTATTACTGATTGGATTCACAGAAGTGTGAGCAGGTTTGCCTGTTGATCTTCTGATCGCTCAATACCAGGGTGGCCGTTACGTTTAGCTGACCGCTTGCGGCTTGTGGGTATTCGATATGATCATCACCTACTGCTGGCGTATTGACGAGTCTTTAAAGTCCTACACAGAGGTTTCCTGGCTCAGGCGAAACGGAGTAGGAGCACATATGTGATATGTGCGGGACCGAGATTAATACGATATGTGATACCGTATTCTATTCTCATGATATGTGATATCGGTAGGGTATATGTGATATAGCCGGGTTATCAAATCAAGTGTTGATTCGGTAAGTTGATATTATTGATATTAGTCGGTTATATGTGATATAGCCGGATTATTAAATCAAGTATTGATTTAATAATTTAATGTATAATTATATATTTGATATATTAAATTACATTAACTAATAAACGCTCACTTAAATATTTCTTTTACTCACTTTTTGATACATTTAACATATATGTGATATATATTTATTGTATCATTTCTTTTGTTACATAAATATTATATATGTGATATATAATATTGTATCATGCTCGGTTATACATGCAACTAGGGTTTATGAGAATCACACCATAATTGTGATAATGGTTGGATTTATATTTGTTTTAGATGATTCAAAATTGTGTGGATTTTGCTAAGATATTTTGTGTTGACTTAGTTCACCAATTTTGATATTTCTAAGATATTTATTAACCTAACCCTAATCAATAGCCATGGTTTATTCTCTACATGAGTTAGCCATGACATATACTAACTCACCATGGTTGCATTTGTAACCTAAGCTCATTATTCTTTCATCACTTGTTCATCTTCTTCTTCCTCACAAAAGCTTGCTAGATTTTTTTCATGTGGTGAAATAAAGTAAGAAAAAGAAAACTAAAGAGAGCCCACTTCCTACTTCATCATCCTCTTCTATACTAGACATATAGTTTTGTGTGTTGGCTTCACTAATTTCATATTAGTGAAGAGATAGCTTGAGTTCGTGTTTTCTCGAAGTAGATCATCTTGGATTTCGAAGACTACAAGAAACCATGCACCACGACTTGTGGAGCTTCTCAAGAGTCCGGGAGTTCTAGGATCGCAGCGAAGGGACCACTACTTGGAGCTTATGAAGTGAAGGAGCGGACTACAAAGGTTGTAATCTCTTATCACTTATAAGTAAAGTAGTTTACTTGGTGTTTCCGCATGAATCTCTAGTTAAAGATCTTGTTTAGGGTTGTTTAAGCATGGCAAAAATTTTATTTGGCATGGATGATGCCACCCGAAACCTTGTTGTCGTGCTTAGGAACCCTACAATAATTTATTACAGGCTTTGAGAAACCGTAGAGTTATCAAGGCAGGTGATATGACTTTCAGGGTTGCTAATGGAATCAGCGTGGACGCTGAATCTGTAGAGGAATATCACCTATGATTGATAAGTGGTCAGATATTGATTCTACGTAACTATTTATGTGTACCTGGTCTAGCTTGTAATATCATATCTGTATCTTTACTTTCTAAAGAAGGATATGATTTTACATTTGTAAGCGATGTGGTCCACATCCACCTAAATCAAGATTTGATTGGGTCAGGTACATTAGATAACGGTATATACGTATTAAATCAAGCTCAGGTTTTCAGTGTCCAGAACACACTTAAAAGAAAGTCTCCGGAATTAAATCAGGCTTTCTTATGGCATTGTAGACTGGGTCATATCAATGAAACACGGTTGACGAAGTTACATAGAGAGGGATATTTAGATCCGTTCGAATATCAGTCTTATGCAACTTGTCAATCTCGTCTCATGGAAAAGATGACAAAGACTCCATTCACTGGACACGGAGTAAAATCGAGTGAGCTTTTGGGACTCATACACAACGATATGTGTGGTCCAATGTCTACGCATGCACGAAGTGGTTATTCCTATTTCATTACTTTTACGAATGATTTCTCTATGTATGGACATGTCTTCTTGATGAAGCATAAATCTGAAGCCTTTGAGAAATTCCGGGAGTATAAGAATGAAGTGGAAAAACAAACCAGCAAAAGTATCAAGACACTGAGATCTGATCGAGATGGTGAATACTTGAGTGCCGAGTTCCTGGATTACCTAAAAGAGAATGGAATTCTCTCTCAGCTTACTCCACAATACACACCACAACACAACGGTGTATCGGAAAGGCGGAATTGAACCCTGTTGGATATGGTTCGTTCCATGATAAGTAACGCTGAGTTACCGCGATCCTTCTGGGGTTATGCACTAGAATCTGCTGCATATCTTTTGAGCAAGGTTCCTACCAAGACTGTGCCTACCACACTATATCATATGTGGAGTGGGAAGAAACCCTATTTTCAGTATCTGAAAATATGGGGATGTCCAGCTTTTGTCAAAAAGCAGCATGCGGACAAGCTCGATGCATGCTCAGTGCTATGTAAGTTTGTAGGATACCCAAAGAACTCTAGGAGGTATCTTTTCTATTACGCAGAGGAACAAAAGGTTTTTGTTTCTCGTCATGCCCACTTCTTGGAAACTCAATTTTTAGCAAAAGAGATAAATGGGAGCGCAATATAATTGGAAGAAATTCCAGAACCACAAGCTATTACTGAAAGCATGGTAGAACCAGAGGTTTCAGAAGAACCGGACATCCCCGCGACACTCCATAGAACTAGTAGGCATTCTCATCCGCCCGAGAGCTACTACGGTTTTCTCATAGATGGGGATCGAGAGGATTGCATCATTAACAATGATGAGCTTACTAGCTTCCAGCAAGCCATTCAGAGTGGCGACTCGGTAAAATGGCTGGATGCAATGCGGGTCGAGATGGATTCCATGTACACCAACAAAGTATGGACTTTGGACATTGCTCCACAAAGGGTAAAACCCGTAGGCTGCAAATGGATCTTCAGAAAGAAGATTGGTGTAGATGGACAGGTTGAAACCTATAAGGCTAAACTTGTTGCAAAAGGTTTTCGTCAATGACCTCGTTTGGACTATGATGAAACCTTTTCTCCAATGGCTATGCTCAAATCCATTCGGATCATTCTTGCCATTGCTGCCTTCCACGATTATAAGATCTGGAAGATGGACGTAAAGACGGCTTTTCTAAATGGAAATTTGGAAGAGTGCGTCTATATGGATCAGCCAGAGAGTTTCATTCAGAATGGGAGCAGTGAGAAAGTGTGCAAGTTGCTTAAGTCCATTTATGGACTAAAGCAGGCATCGCGGAGTTAGAACATATGTTTTAATGAGACGGTCAAAGAATTCGACTTTATCAAAAATCCAGATGAAACATGCATATATAGTAAGATTGTTGGGAGAACTGTGGTATTCTTCGTCTTGTACGTAGATGTCATTCTCTTAATAGGAAATGACATTCCTATGCTACAATTAGTCAAAGGATTCTTGTCACAGAGGTTCTCCATGAAAGACCTGGGTGATGCCTATTACATTCTGGGGATCCAGATCTATCGTGATAGATCTAAGAGGATGTAGGGACTTTCTCAGTCTAGGTATATCGATACCATACTAAAAAGATTCAGTATGGAAGATTCAAAGCGCAGTAATCTACTGGCTTGTCACGGAATCACTCTCTCCAAAAAGATGTCTCCCAAGACTGATTTGGAAAGGGCTCGCATGTTAGTTATATGTATGCCCTAGAGGCCATTACTGTACATTGGATGTATATTGTAGTGGATGCTGGGACATATATAGGTAGGACTTTCTTGCTCGACATGATAGTACGCTATCTGGTTGTACTTTATCTTAACATGTATACTCTCTGTCTCTCTGATTACATGTTGATAAAGCCCTTAGGATGTGTACTCGACTTCCAGGACTATGATGCAGATCATACTAGTGGGGCCTGGGTAGTCAATGAGTACATCCTTCATTGTTCCTAGTCGTGGGAATATCGAGACGGGGCATCGATATTCCAGAGTAGACTAGCGCATATCTTCTCGACCCATGCGATGGGCGATGGATGATCCCATATCCATTGGTGTTTGACATCGAAGATGGTATGCGGGTGCTCAGTGGAGACTGGGTACACTGAACGGACTCGCCGAGAACTCCCAGATGGTATTATACCTCACGTCAGATGGCAGTTCTCTGGTGACACTGGTACAGCTTAGTCTGTTGACCCGAGATCGTCATAGAGTCTTGTGTGTCTCCCACTGTGCTTTGATTTCCACCCTACCACGGCTCTACTGAGTTGTGCAAACAGGTGGTTTTTGGGTACAGTCCCGATTCACATGGAGGCAATGAGCGATAGGAGGGGATTCGTCTCTCCCGGTATTGGGGGTTGATGTTGTGCTATGCTCGACTGGCCATAACAGGAAATCCCTGGCCAGGGTTGCAGTGATATACTGGTAAGAGTTATCAGTAGTTTCACGAATGTTATGGACCTTACGTCGGCATGACTTATCGAGCTATTGGGGTCTGACGTTTACCACCCCTAGGCGAGATATGCGACATATCAGATGAACAGACCGGACTATACGGTAAGTGTTACTGGTTGGATTCACAAGAGTGTGAGCGGGCTTGCTCGTCGATATTCTGATCGCTCAATACCCAGGTGGCCGTTACGTTTAGCAGACCGCTTGCGGCTTGTGGGTGTTTGATATGATCATCATCTGCTGCCGGCGTATTGACGAGTCTTTAGAGTCCTACACAGAGGTTTCCTGGCTCAAGCGAAACGAAATAGGAGCGCATATGAGATATGGGCGGGACCGAGAATAATGCGTGTATGTGATACCGTACTCCATTCTCGCGATGAATGTATCGATTGGTTATATGCGATGTAACCTAGTTATCGAATCAAGGATTGATTCGATAAGCCGATACATAGGATACTAGTCGGTTATATGCGATATGACCGGATCGTTAAATCAAGTGTTGATTTAATGATTTAATGTATAATTATATATTTGATATATTACTTTGCATTAAATAGTATTGGTTCACTTTAAATGGATTTACTCACTTGTATTGCACATTGTATATATGATATATTTTGTGCACATGATTGTATCATGTTTGATGATACATTCTTGCTTGGTTTTGTGTAAAGTATTGAACCATGGTTAGTGAGTGATTAGGGTATCATTTCATTTGCTTATTCATTTATTTATCCATTTATTATTGTTTTGGAAAATGATAAAGAGAAAGATAAGTGGTGGACTTGTTTTGTTTTTAGTTGAAGCTTCTTGAAACCTTGACTAAGTCCACCATTCTTGTCTTTTCTCTAACCCTAACCACTCATCTAAACCTTGGTTAAATCTCTACACTAAACCATGGTTGAAGTTATGATAAGTATTCTTTTTATTTTCTTTTTTAATGATATACTTATCATATCTTCTTCTTCTTCTTCATCTTCTTCAACATGAAGAAAAGCTTTCTACTTCAATGGCAACTAGCCAAATCAAGTGAGAAATCCAAATCTAAAGTCTACCCACTTCCTATTTCTTCATTCTCTACTACTTGCCATGTATTAGAGTGTGTTGTCTTCACAAGTTTCTTGACTTGGCGAAGGCGGAGCTTGTTCTTGTGATGCCTCGACGTAGATCATCTTCGGCATCGAACCGACGATCAAGCCCGCCCATTCTTCGATAATACCGATGCTAGAGTCATGGGTTCATTTTGGACAGCGGAGGGACTTCATCACGGAGCCTAGGAGGTGGTGGACCGGATCTACAAAGGTTGTAGTCACTTTCCCTTAGCATTTAATTCGATTACTTGCTTACTTCGCCTATTTATCTAGTTAACGATCCGTTCTAGGTTTTCTCGGCACCGTAATTTTTAGAAATTTGCATGTTTGATCACTTGTGAGACTCCAATAGAGTGCCTAGGAACCCTACATCGCATGTCATCTATACAATACACTTCTGCGGTAGGCTCTATAATGTATGTGATGTTGTGTAACAGACCAGATGTTGCTTACGCACTAAGAGTTGTAAGCCGGTATCAGTCAAACCCAGGGGAGAAGCACTGTATAGCAGTAAAGAACATTCTCAAGTACCTGAGAAGGGCTAAGGAGATGTTCTTGGTGTATGGCGGAAAAGTCCTCCAGATCGAGGCCTTTGCTGACTCCAGCTTCCAGAGTGACAAGGATGACTCCAATTCCATGTCGGGTTATGCCTTTACCCTCAATGGAGGAGCGGTCTGTTGGAAGAGCTCCAAGAAGGACACCGTTGCTGACTCGACGATGGAAGCGGAGTACATAGCTGCTTGTGACGCCGCGAAAGAAGTAGTCTAGATGAGGAAGTTTCTAACAGAACTTCAGGTGGTTCCGTCCATTATAGATCCAATACCTCTGTATTGTGACAACAACGGCGCTATAACTTTAGCGAAGGAACCCAGGTCCTATCAGAAGTCCAGACACATCTTGAGGTGTTACCACCTGATCAGGGAGATCGTTGATCGCCCGGAGATCGAGGTGAGGAGAGTAGATACGGAGAATAACACTACAGATTCACTCACAATGGCTATCCCTCGGACAGTTCGAGAGGCTAATCGAGATGATAGGTCCGCGATATGCCAATACATGGCCTTAGTGCAAGTGGAAAATTGTTAGTGATATATACCCTAGAGGCTATTATTGTATCATACTGGTTTGTATATTACTTAATGGAAGCTTGGCATATTCACGGTTGTATTGACAGTCTTGCTTGAAATGGTAGTATGCTACCTGGTTTGTTTCTACCTCAATATATGCATGTGTTTCTTTTAGCATATCGCTTACACATATTAGTAGAGCCTTTAGGATCATTGCTTGATTACCAGAGTTGTGATGGCGGTCACACTAGTGGGGGCTGAGTAGTCTATAAGCATATCTTTATACAGGTCCATAGTCGTAGGATTATCGAGACGGGGTATCGATACTCTGGAGTAAACTAGTGTATACGATTCTCATCCCAGCAGGGGAGATGGTCTGTCCCACAGCCATTAGTACGCCGTACTGGAGATAGTATGCAAGTGCTCATTGGGTTATGAGTACACTGGACAGGACTCGTCGGGAACTGCTGGTGGGTATTATACCTATCGTCGGGTAGCAGTTCCCAGGTGACATGAGTATAGCTTAGTCCATCGACTTGACACTGCTACTTCGCCTCGAGTGTGTTCCCACTGTTCTTTGATTACTATCCTACCACGGCTCAAAAGAGTCATGCAAACAGGCAGTAGTTGGGTGCAGTCCCGAAGCACTTGGAGGTAGTGGCGATTAGATAGGATTCGTCTCTCCCGGTATTGGGGGTCGATATCGCGCTGTGTTCGGAAAGCTATTACATAAAGTCCTTGGCCAGGGCAAGCGAGATTTACTGGTGGGTATTCCAGTAGTTTCTCAGGGTGTTTTGGGCTACACTCCGACATGAATTATTGCGCTATTAGGGGTCTGAAGATTACAGCCCCTAGGCCCGATATGTGATACTCTTAGACGAACAGACCGGACTGTATGGAGATTGTCACAGACAAGCTCAATAGGAGTTCGGATGAGTTTGCTCAGGGTCCAAATTTTTTTTTGGTCTGGTCTCTGGGTTTTGGTGTTTCAGGTGTTGTTTGTTTTTGCTACTTTTTCATGTGATGATTAACTTACTGCAATGGCAACTCGGAGTGTTTCGTAGTCATAATTCTAACTGTTTTTGGGTTACTTTAGACGGTCTTAAAAAGTTCGAACGGATATCAAATACCCACTTTTTTCCCTTGCCAGAAAATTTTCCAAGAGTTGGATTTTTTTCGTAGTTAAAAAGCATTCAAACATCATGCAAGTTATGCGATGGACCCTTTAGAAGAACAAAACCTTAACTCGATTATGTGACCGTCAGAACCACCACTAAACCCTCGGGTTTGTGGTGGTTCAGCGGTGCCACATGTGAGGCTTGGTTGACCCTTCTACGGCCGGTTCATTGGTACTATGGCATGTGCTGAATAATTTTAAACTACGCTCAAGTGTTGAGCTTTCTGGGTAATTGTGGGTGTTTGTTGATTCGATCGGAATGTTTAACATCGTCTAGTTTTTCTGCGACCGTAAGTGTAATATGTGGTGTATCGCCAGTTTCGTTGCTATATGTTAACGACAATTGGGATACGCATATTTACTTACGTTGATGACATGTGATGTTATGTGTTGCTGTATATGTTATATTGGATCGTCGTGTTTTGAATAACCGGAGGGTTTTATGTGAGATGAGAGTTTTTATTTTCATTCATGTAAAATTCAATGTATGTAATATTCTTTTATTGGGGCACTTCCTGGTTGAGGATGATATCACCATTGTTGTATATTATTACTTTTCCGCATTAGGATAGACCCAAGGAGGGGGCACAAGTAACCGGGTTCTAGAGTCCAGTGGGAGACCAACTCGAGGAGTCGAGTCCGGGTGTCCTAACTCTAGAATTGGTATGGTTGCTTGCCGCTCTCGTAGGGGTCCAGGGATGTGGGTTTGGCTATTCATCGCGACCGTGGAATCCGTGTTTTATATAGGCTCAAAATAAAACACGGACGTCCTAGTATATCCAATATTTCATATGTTTCTTCTGCTGCTCTGTGATGTGATCACTATGGATTCTGAGACGAATGGATATACATTATATATGAGATATATAGTAGACGTTGCTTATGTTTTGCACCCGCGCTAGTCCCGTCACGGTATGTCGTTAGTTAAGTAACCTAAGGGTGCATAACGGGACACTGTGGCGAATGCGGATGGCATAAGCGTACGTTGTATTTTCGTTTCATTTTCTGTGATGCTTAGGAAGCTTAAATGATGGGACTTCATTAATATGATTAATGAAAGAAAAAGAAACCTAAAAGATGTTGTAGAATCAAATTTTCAAAAAAAAGGGTAGCTACAGTTTTTTGCTTTGCATAGTGATATATGTGATATATCCCGCACCTTATTCGATAAGGAAAGAGCCGAGATCCATTCACCGGGAGTGACCTCTTTAGCAATAACTGGCAGATGCTACAACACTCGATTTGTCTTTTGATTGCTTTTAGAGTTTTTTGCTTTGCATAGTGATATATGTGATATATCCCGCACCTTATTCGATGAGAAAAGAGCCGAGATCCCTTCACCGGGAGTGACCTCTTTAGCAAAACAAGTGAAAGCCTAAAAAACACTCCTTTTCAAAATTCACTCGATTCTATAACGATATCAAGTTCATTACGCAATAGGTTTTCTGAAAAACCTGTCGTAGCCCTCCGTCATTTCAGATAAGTCCTATTTAGTATTCGTGCTGCGTTTGTTGGCCTTTGTCAAGGCGTAGTGTGTGGTAGCTGAATGGTGCTTATCTACTTATGCATATGATGCAGATTGGATTAGGGTAGTCGTACAACCTTATTGGCCTTTGTCAAGGGTCGTGCGGGTGGGTTTAATTCAATCAAGAAATGACGGGTTGAACTTGACTAGGATCCTATGATTCGTTGGCTTTTGTCAAGGTCATAGGGGTTAGGGGCAAAATATTATCGGGAATTTCAAGTGTTGAAATTTGCAATGAGATTGCATACCTTCTATGAGATAGTTGGATCCCGATACCCACTGCGAGTAAGAGTTACTCCTGAGAGAGTTTTACACAAGACAATTAGCCGATCAAATAGGTGTCTAGAAAGGTGTCAACGGGGTTACGCCCCTGGGAAAACGAGGTTTATTTTAATTAGGTCCGTGCGAAAGTACGGGGAACCTCCCTCAAAGTACCGGCACTAGCCTGGCTGAAAGATTGGCGAAGTTGTAGGGTGTAATTAATCCCGGCTAGTCTTTCCTTATTAGGGTTTGAAGAAAGATTTGATAAAAACGATGGGAGCCATCCTGATTAGATAAAATAATAACCAATCTGATCTTGCAAGAGCATACGCTAAAGTATTTTCTTCTCTCTCTCTCTCTCCAGGTAGCGACCATGTCAGGCCCTAATCAAGATAATAATATGGATGTATTGACCGAACCCGTATGTTATACTGTGCTGGGGAACGTTGGTTCCGTTCTTTCTTATAATTGTTATAAGACTGAATAGGGAATAGGGACATATCTGGATTCCCACGCCGCCCAAACGAAGAATAAGCATGATAATGCATCTTCTTCGGGTGTGTTAGTTATTAAGAACTGTTTCTCAGTCCACTCTACGTCATGGGTATTAGATACCGGATCAGGATCCCACATATGTAATATGTTACATGGGCTAAGGAAAGGTAGAGAACTGGGAATAGGTGATCATTCCGTAAGAGTAGGGAATGAGGCAAATGTTGCAGCCAAAGCAGTTAGCGAATATCACCTTGTGTTACCAAGTGGCAACACATTGATTCTGAACGAATGCTATTACATTCCGACCCTGATATGCAATCTTATATCAGTTTCTTTATTAAGTAAAGAAGGATATAATTTTGTAGTACAGAATAATGTTATGAATATCTTCCTGAATCAAAAGTTGATTGGATCAGGCTTGTTAAATATGGCATGTACATTCTAGATCAAACTACAGTTCTTAATATACAAAACACACACAAGAGGAAGAGTTCAGAAATGAACGAATCCTTCTTGTGGCATTGTAGACTGGGTCATATCAATGCGACACGGCTAGCTAAGTTGCATAAGGATAGATATTTGAATCCGTTCGAATTTTCATCTTATGACACTTGCCAGTCATGTCTCAAAGGCAAGATGACCAAAACTCCGTTTACAGGACACGGAGAAAGAGTTACGGAACTCTTGGGACTGATACATAGTGATGTATGCGGTCTCATGACTACACATACCAGGAATGGTTCCTCATACTTCATTACATTCACTGGCGATCTCTCTAGATTCGGACATGTGTTCCTGATGAAACACAAGTCTGAAGCTTTTGAGAAATTCAGAGAATATAAGTCCGAAGTCGAGAACCAAACGGGTAAAAGTATTAAAATCCTTCGATCTGATCGAGGAGGTGAATACTTAAGCAATGAATTCCTGGAATACCTAATAGAGAATGGGATTCTCTCTCAGATTACTCCTCTGTATACACTACAGCACAACGGTGTATCGGAGAGGAGGAATCGCACCCTATTAGATATGGTGCGCTCTATGATGAGCACTGCTGAGTTACCTATTTCCTTTTGGGGTTATGCGCTTGAGACAGCAGCATACCTATTGAATCAAGTTCCATATAAATCTATACCTACCACACCATATGAGATATGGAGTGGGAAGAGACCATATCTTAAACGAGTTAAGATATGGGATTGTCCGGCCTATGTCAAAAAGCAAAATCCGGACAAACTCGAGGCACGGTCAGTTCTATGCAAGTTTGTGGGATATCCCAAATATTCATATGGATATCATTTCTACCATGGCGAGGAACAAAAGGTGTTTGTTTCTCGACATGCCACATTTTTAGAAAAGGAATTTCTTACAAAAGAAATTAGTGGCAACAAGGTAGAACTGGAAGAAATTCCGGCTACACAAACTGAAACTGAAGATTTAATGGAACCAGAGGATTCGGTAGTTCCCAACGAACCCCAGCCTCTCTGCCGATCTAGTAGGGTTCCTCATCTACCTGAGAGATACTACGGTTTTATCATTGATGGTGGAAGCGAGGATTGCATCATGGAGGATGATGACCCAACTAGCTTCGAGCAGGCCATCACGAGTGGGGACTCTGTGAAATGGCTGGATGTAATGCGGTCCGAGATGGAATCCATGTACACCAACAAAGTATGGACTTTGGAAGATGCTCCTGAAGGGGTAAAACCCATTGGGAACAAGTGGATCTTCAAGAAAAAACTTGGTGTAGATGGGAAAGTGGAGACTTTCAAAGCTAGACTTGTTGCAAAGGGTTTTCGTCAACGAACAGGTGTGGATTATGACGAAACCTTTTCTCCAGTGGCTATGCTTAAATCCATCCGGATCATGCTTGCCATTGCTGCATACTATGACTACGAAATCTGGCAAATGGATGTTAAGACCGCCTTTCTGAATGGTGATTTAGAAGAGTGCGTGTACATGACTCAGCCAGAGGGCTTCGTAGACAGTGGGAGCAGCGGAAAGGTGTGCAAGCTGCTTAAATCCATCTATGGGTTAAAGCAAGCATCGCGGAGTTGGAACATCTGTTTTGATATCGTTATCAAAGAGTTTGATTTCATCAAAAACGTAGATAAACCTTGTATATACAAGAAGGTGGCAGAGAGTAAGGTTGTCTTCCTCGTATTGTACGTGGATGACATACTCTTTATAGGAAATGACAATCCTATGCTGCAATCAGTCAAGCTCTTCTTATCACAAAGATTCTCAATAAAAGATCTAGGGGATGCCTCATACATCTTGGGGATTGAGATCTATAGAGATAGATCTAATCGGATATTGGGATTGTCTCAATCCTGGTACATTGACACCATACTAAAGTGGTTTAGTATGGAAGAATCCAAGCGTGGGTTTTTACCCATGATCTCCGGACTCATCTTTCCAAAAAGATGTCTTCTAAGACTGATTTGGAGAGAGCTCGCATGCAAGGGATACCCTATGCTTCGGCAGTAGGCTCTATCATGTACGCGATGCTATGTACTGGACCCGATGTAGCATACTCACTAAGTGTAGTGAGCAGGTATCAAGCAGATCCTGGAGAGAGTCACTGGACAGCTGTGAAGAGCATTCTCAAGTACTTGAGAAGGACTAAAGAGATGCTCTTGGTGTATGGTAACGGAGAACTCCAAGTAGAGTCCTTTACCGATTCGAGCTTCCAGAGTGATAAGGACGACTCTAAGTAGCACTCGGGATTTGTCTTTACCCTCAATGGAGGGGCGGTTTGCTGGAAGAGTTCCAAGCAGGAAACCGTGGCAGACTCGACGATGGAGGATGAATACATCGCTGCCAACGATGCTGCCAAAGAGGCTGTCTGGATGAAGAAGTTCATAACTGAACTTGGAGTGGTTCCATCCATTGAGTATCCAATACCTTTGTATTATGATTACAATGGAGCGGTGGCTTTGGCCAAGGAACCCAGGTCCCATCAGCGATCCAGGCATATTCTGAGGCGGTATCACCTAATCCGGGAGATAGTTGATCGCCGGGAGATCGAGGTCAGGAGAGTTGACACGAAGAATAACACTGCGGATCCACTCACGAAGGCCATTCCCCAGATACAGTTCGAGAGACTCTTCGGGATGCTGGGCATGCGATACTACAGCAGCTGGCCCTAGTGCAAGTGGGAGATTGTTAGTTGTATGTATGCCCTAGAGGCCATTATTGTACATGTGATGTATATAATATTGGATGCTTGGACATATATAGAGAGAACTTTCTTGCTCGACATGATAGTATGATATTCGGTTGCTCTTTATCTTAACATGTATACTTGTCTCTTGATACTACTTATGGTTACATGTTGGTAAAGCCCTTAGGATATGTACTTGACTACCAGGATTATGATGCAGATCATACTAGTGGGACCATGGTAGTCCATAAGTTCATCCTTTAATGTTCCTAGTCGTGGGTGTATCGAGACAGGGCATCGATATACCAGAATAGACTAGCGTATACGCTTATCAATCCATGTGATGGGCGATGGATGATCCCATATCCATTGGTGTTTGACATCAGAGATGGTATACGAGTGCTCAGTGGAGACTGGATACACTGGACGAACTCACCGAGAACTCCTAGATGGTATTATACCTCACGTCAGATAGCAGTTCTCAGGTGACACTGGTACAGGTTAGTCTGTAGACCCGAGATCGTCATAGAGTCTTGTGTGATTCCCACTGTGCTTTGATTTCCACCTTACCACGTTCAAGAGGACGTGCAAAACGGTGGTTTTTGGGTACAGTCCCGAGTCACATGGAGGCAATGAGCGATAGGAAGGGTTTCGTCTCTCTCGGTATTGGGGGTTGATGTTGCGCTGTGCTCGATTGGCCATAACAGGGAAGTCCCTGGCCAGGGCTGTTTTAGAGATTTACTGGTAAGTGTTATCAGTAGTTTCTCGACCAGTTATGAGCCTCATATCGGCATGACTTATCGGTTATTGGGGTCTGGCATTTACCACCCATAGACTTGATATGCGACATATCAGACGAGGAGACCGGACTGTACGGTAGTATTACTGACAGGCTTTACAGGAGCTAGAGCAGGCTTGCTTGTTGATCTTCTGATCGCTCAATACCCGGGTAGACGTTACGTCCAGCTAGTACCGCTGATGGCTTGTGGGTGCTTGATGTGATCATCACCTACTGCCGGCGTATTGATGGGTCTTTAGAGTCCTACATAGAGGTTTTACTGACTCGGGCAAAATGAAGTAGGAGCATATATGTGATATGTGCGGGACCGAGAATAATGCGAGTATGTGATACCGTATTCTATTCTCATGATATTTGTATCAGACTGTTATATGTAATATATCCGAGTTATCGAATCAAGTGTTGATTCGATAAGTTGGTACATTTAATATTAGTCGGTTATATGTGATATTGCTGGATTATTAAATCAAGTGTTAATTTGATAATTTAGTGTATAATTGTATATTAGATATACTAATTTACATTAACTAATATTAGCTCACTTAAGCATTTATTATTCTCACATGTGCACACTTAATATATATGTGATATATATTAATTGTGTTTTATTTTGTATCATGGTTGTTGATACACACTACATAGGTGTATGAGACTTACACCATACTAATTATAATGTTGGGTTTTAGTATTTAAAGTAATTCCAAATTAGTGGATTATTAGTCACATGCATGAAGCTTGTGGAAGCTTGCAGATGCTTTGACTAAGTCCACTAGTTTTGTTTTACTTAAGATATTTATTAACCTAACCATTATAATTTATCCATGGTTATGTCTCTACATGAGTTAGTATATGATACAAACTCACCCATGGTTGTTTCTCTCACCTCATTAGTTCATTCTCATTTCTTTTGCTCATCTTCTTCTTCCTTGAGCTAAAACTTGCTAGGGTTTTCTAAAGAGAGAAAATATTGTGAGAAAAATAAAACTAAAGTGAGCCCATTTCCTATTTCATCATTCTCTACTAGATTAGCACTTTAGTATAGGGTGTTAGCTTCACTAATCTCTCATTTAGTGAAGTAGTAGCTTGAGTTAGTGTCTCCTACACGTAGATCATCTTCGGCCTCGAAGACTTCAAGCAAGATCGTTCTTTTCGCCTTGAGAAGCCATGCAAGAGTCCGGGAGTTCCATGATCGCAGCAAAGGGGCCACTACAAGGAGCTAATGAAGTGAAGGACCGGTCTACAAAGGTTGTATTCCGTTATCACTTAGATGTAAAATAGTTTACATGTTGTTTCGTATGATTCTCTAGTTATCGATTCTAGTTTAGGGTTCTTTAAAACGACAAAATTTTGAAAATGGCATGGACGATGCCCCCCGAAACCTTGTTGTCGTTCATAGGAACCCTACACCTAAACTAAAATTTCGCTTCAAACATGGCGATAGCAGACCGAGAAGTCCCTAAACTAAAATTTTGCCTCAAACATTGCGATAGCGGGCTGAGAAGTCCCTAAACTAACAACGGACCGAGATGTCCTTAAACTAGAACCTCGCCTCAAATATGGCGATATCGGACTGAAAATTCCCTAAACTAAAATTTCGCCTCAAATATTGCGATAACGGACCGAGAAGTCCCTAAAATAACAACAGATCAAAATGTCTTTAAACTATAACCTCGCCTCAAATATGGCGATAATGGACCGAGAAGTCCCTAAACTAACAACGGACCGAGATGTCTTTAAACTATAACCTCGTCTCAAATACGGCGACATCGGATCGAAAAGTCCCTAAACTAAAATTTTGCCTCAAACATGGCGATAATGGACCGGAACGTCCCTAAACTAGCGCATCGCCCTAAATACGGCGATCCACTCCCTTGAAATCTATATTGCAATAAAGTCCTAACGACAGATGTTGCAACTCAAGTCTCACTGGCTACGTAGCCACTCTAGCGATGAAGCCACCCCTAAATCCTACCAGTAAATAGATGGGTCACCTGCGACGAAGATACTTTCGAGAGTTCCATCACTCGTGTGAAAAAACGGTATGTCCACAAGCGAAATGGGCACGGATGAAAAGCCGAAAGGGCGCCGTGAGTAAAAACAGCAAGACTGCCGGCGAGTTTGTGAAAACCCGAATAGAGCGCAAACTCGTAAAATAAAAAATTCATGGACACTTGCAAGGTCCTCTCAACCTTGCGAGGAGAAAATACCTACGTGAGATCCTTATGACTCACAAAGGAGCAACACACATAGGAGTCCCTTCGATTCCTAAGGAGCAATTACACTTACGAGATCCTCTCGACTCGTAAGGAGAATTCCCCTAATGAGACATTCACGGCTCATAAGATTCAAAAGCCTTAAACTACAGGAATATAAACCTGTTCTTAAGCCGTCATATCCCCCAAGTTGCCCTACAGGCAATCTAATATTGACCCTTGTATACAATCCACGGGCACGAATAAATATTCTCCCACCAAGTTCCACCAACGACGAGAAATGTCCTTGTATAGTGAATGGCACTTGTAAGTCCTCTCGACTTATAAGGAAAAAACACTCTTGTAAGATCCTTACGACTTATGAGAGAAAATACCACTTAGAAGTCCTCACGACTTCTAAGGAGAACATACACCTACGAGATCCTCACGACTCGTAGGGAGAAATAACTTTATGAGACCCTTACGGCTCATAGAGTCAAAAAGTCTAAGTTGATAGGATCCTAACCCTGTTTGCTAAGCCACCTTTGTTCAAATCAGCAAAGGCAAATGATGATTCGCTCCTTGAAATATCCCAGTTGCAGCGATGCGGATGCCTAAAAAGGTATCAAACTTCAAATCCTCTCAAGGCAAATGATGATTCGCTCCTGGCAATATCCCAGTCGTAGCGATGCTGATGCCTAAACGGGTGTCAAACTCCAAGTCCTTTCACGGCAAATGATGATTCGCTCCTGGCAATATTCCAGTCGTAGCGATGCTGATGCCAAGGTAGGTATCAGATTCCAAACTCGCAATAAAAAGCAGCGAGTAAAAAAAACCGAAATGTTTGGGCAACTCACAATAAAAAGCAGCGAGTAAATAAAAATAGCCGAAATGATTGGGCAATCGTGACTTTCGCGATATGGAAAGATGAAAAGATAGAGTATCGCGGAAATAAAAAATATATAAAATGAAATTTTCTCTGCCTTCAAGTAGGTGCATATTGGCTCTTGTATACGATCCATGGGCACAAATGAAAGAAAGGGAACCATATTTTCCCACCAGGCTCCGTTAAAGGAAGAGCCAGATCTCGGCGGTTCATATACAACCTAGAGACCAACTCGACATTCTTCTCATTCCAAATGGGTGCAGACATGACTTCAACAAAGCTCTAAGGAGACAAATCAAAAAGGAGTAATGGCAAAATCCCTGCTCCAGCTCGACGTTCCTTCTCGGTGCAGATACAACGTAAACAAAATCCTAAGGGTCAAATAAAAATGAAGTGATGGCAATATCCTAGCTTCAGATCTTAATGGAAACATCTACAGCCTAGAGACCTACTCGACATTCTTCTCATTCCAACAGAGTGCAGACATGGCGTTAACAAAGCTCCAAGGAGCCAAATCAAAAAGGAGTAATGGCGAAATCCTAGCTCCAGCTCGACGTTCCTTCTCGATGCAGACGCAACGTCAACAAAAGACCCAATGGTTGAAATAAAAATAGAGCAATGGAAAAATCCTAGCTCCAAGTCTTGATGGTACATATATAACCTAGAGACTATCTCAGCGTTCATTCTCATTCCGGCAGGATGCAGACGCAACGCTAACAAAAGACCCAAGGGTCGAAAGCAAAAATGGAGTCATGGCAAAATCCTAACTCCAAGTCTCGACGGCGCATATACAACCTAGAGACCATCCCGACATTCCCCCTCATTTTAGCAGGATGCGAATGCGGCTATCAAATGAAATTGGAGCAATGGCATATTCCTAGCTCCGGACTTCAATTGCAATACATACAGCATAAAAGTCTTACAGATGTCTACCCCACTTCAGCAAAGAATCTGCGCGATATCGTCAAAACAAAAAATGAAGCAACGGCATATTCCCAGCTTCAGGTTTTGAAGGAAACTCATATAAAGCCTAAAAGACTATCGGAGATCATCCCTCGCCAGAGCGAAGTGGTTATGACTCATCGGGGCTCCAAACTGAGCCTAACCTCAAGTAAAAAACGTCATGGCAAATTCCTAATGTTTGCACTTCCGATGGTAATATGACCTAAGGAGATTACTTGAAGATGTCTTGTCCAGCCCCCGAAAGGATCAGAGACACAACAGCCGCGGGGCTACTCGAACAACAGCTTAAAGACCGCATATCAAGGAATACATCAGCCAACGCGACGGTACCACGGACTAAAACCTTAGTACCACAAACCTAACGAACCTTTGTCGTAAAGAATGGAGGTTATCTGCATATAACATTAGGACAACTTTGCCTGTAGACCCAAGGGAGGTAAACTAAAAACACTCCGAAACGAGTACATAAACTAGAGACCCCGAAATGAGTGAATAAACTACACACTCCGAAATGAGTACATAAATTAGAGACTCCAAAATGAGTGAATAAACTACAAACTCCGAAATGAGTACATAAACTAGAGACTCCGAAATGAGTGAATAAAGTACTCACTCCGAAATGAGTACATAAACCAGAGACTCCGAAATGAGTGAATAAACTACACACTCCGAAATGAGTACATAAACTAGAGACTCCGAAATGAGTGAATAAACTACAAACTCCGTAATGAGTACATAAACTAGAGACTCTAAAATGAGTGCATAAACTACAAGCTCCGAAATGAGTAAATAAACTACAAACTCCGAAACGAGTAAATAAACTAGTGAGCGCTAAATTAAGACATCGGACACAGGGGAGCATATGCAAAAAAATGTGAATTCTTTATTCATGAATCAAAATGGTTTATATTTATGTAAAGAAAAGTGGGAAATACAATTTTAATTGTTAAGAAGGCGGAGCTTTCAATAGATTGGCAATCCGCTCACTTTCTTCCCGCAGCTCTTCCTCGCGTGCCACTACTGCAGCTAGCATCGCTTCGACTTGAGCCCGTTGTTGCAAACATGATGAAAACTTCTCAGCGATTTCCTGCTTTGCAACCTCGCAATCTAGCATGCCCCGCTCGGTAAAGTCGAGGTTCTGCCTCGGTGCCAGTCCATTAGAAATGCAATGTTAGAGGTTTTCGAAAATAACTCGCAGCTGCATAGTATTTGCTTTGACTTGGGCTTGCAATCGGCTGGATTCATCAAAAGCTGTCTCCTGCTCCTTTCGCTTCAAGGCCACCCTGTGCTCAAAGTATTGAATAGAATCGGCACATTGCTCGATCCACGCGATCAGTTGAGCCTTCAATATTAATACTTCAGGAGTGAGACGATTGATTTTGATCTCATGCAGACAAGCATCGATCTGCTTAATTAATCAACTCAAAGGACGACGAAATCTTCGTTGTGGAAATTCATAAGCGTCGCAAGCATCGGGTTGACCTCGTCAGCAAAATCAACGGCCGAAGTAAGAACTTCAATGTTAAGATCTTCGATGAATTCACTCGGCATTCGCCTGCTATTTCTTGCACCTCTAGAAGATTGACGTTTAGCAAAGGGCCCTGCGGGCATAGAAATGTGAGACTCAAAGGGAGCCAAAACCAGTGTAGCTGCTGCAAAATAAATCATGCACAAAGAAGGGTCAGATTTCAACCTGAAAAGTAAAGAAGAATGCTGATGGACGAAATCTACCATACCAGTGGTCAAAAGTGATAGGGCAGGGAGCACAGGAGGCTCGGTTATTCCTTTGCTCTCTCCCTCGAGCTGTGATACTGTGGTCAATACGAGGAAAGCTTAGCAATAGAAAGTTTACTCGTGGAAAGATGAAATAACATGTGAAGAATATACTAACCAATGCCTGAAGGGGAACGAAGTCCGATTGGAAGGCGAAGTGTGGGCTTAACATCTGGTGTAAGCGGTCAAAAAGCACTCATACAGGATTGCAACAATATATGGTTAATACAAGAAAATAGTATCTACACTGAAACAAGAAATGAGGGATCTCTACCTTCCATTATTAAACCCGAAGGAACTTGGGGGAACATAGAAGAGAGGGGTGGAGCAATCAGCACAGCGTCGGGGTCTACCATGCCTGAATTCAGAATAAAGGAAATATCAGCAGAAATGTTTAATGGGATTGAGAAACCAAAAGTAATGGCTCGAGGTATACCTGATGGGCATAAATCATAACAGGGTATGGAGCGTCATCAGCCTCAACGGCTTCCTCGGTTTCCATAATTATCGGGAAGGTGGATTCGCATCCATACCTTCATCCCCTGAATCAATAAGGGTCATCGTAATGCTCGCATCACCCACCGATATCGTGGATCCACGAGGGGAGGAAGCGGCAATCGGAACAGTCCCAGATTCGAAAGGTAGGCTTGATACTCCAGGCACTTCGAGCACTGGTGCTTCTCCCGTCGCGTCACCGCCTGAACTCGGCCCTGTTGAAAAAACAAGAGTGTTATAATTCAAAAAAAAGGATTGTGCACTATTTTACCTTGAAGCGACCGCTCGGCCTCTTCGCGAGCCGCATACGCAACCTGCCTATAAGCGATGGACAGGGCAGAAGGAGCATCCTCCATGCAAGCATCAGAAGGTCGAGCATCGCTCGAGCCCGCGTCTGCGGCCAGATTAGCCTAACGCTCCCTTGCGGCGTGTTTTTTGTGTTTCCTCCCAGCTTTGGCTGTACAGACGGATCTCCTCAGGACCTCCGACAGAGGAGCGTCGTCGTCCAGATCAAGTTCAACCTCGGGACATACTGTAACATCCTTCATCGGCTGCTTCAGTGACGCCTCTCATGGCGGCCTGGGGAGGACCTCGGCCGTAGCCGGTGGCTCTGAAGACTCTTCTGCACCACTACCCGAGATTGGCATTGCACTCGGAACAACATGGGTTGCGATGGTTCCTATAACAGGAAAAGGAAGGGAGTCAAGTTGTGAATAAAATAAACTAAATATGTAAAGACGCCGTGAAACAAATCATACCAAGACCCATGGAAGAGTGAAGCCTCTCCTCTTCCTCAAACGTTTTGAGGGACGCCAAGAGGGCCACTTCAGTGGAGATTCCTGTTAAGAGAAGGGCGTTAGTAAAGCATAATAAATTCATAAAAGGGGATATATACAGGCGAATACTATAAGTCGATGTCGCGCACCCCGCGGGTTCGCGGGGATGCGGAATATGTAAAAAACGATTTTTACGGGCTTCGCAACACCGACTAAACAACAAGATCGATATATAAACCTTAACTAACTAAACATATAAGAGGTTCTAACTACTATGAAGAAAGTTATACCTCTAAGTATCAAGTCCTTCGGTTCTTGATCTCCCCCTTCTCTTCTTAAGCTCCTAGAAGAGTGAACGGATTACGCTTGATCGGCGGCCTCCTCGGGTCGAAGATGATCCATCCGAGAGTGTCTACTTTGAGCTCCTACCTTTAAATTGAAATAACTAGGGTACCTAGTGTGCTAATCTAAGTAGTCTAGATGATGTAGATAGTAATTATGGATTAATTAGTCTCAAGAACTCTAGGTTTCTCAACTCATGAGACAATTAGGGTTTGAGGAAAAAGAAGAGAGCTTGGAAGAAAGAGAGTGTTGATGATAGAATGAATGAAGATGGCTAATTGTTAATAACTATCTGTAGGGTGCTTTTCGTCACCCCATTGAGATGGGAATACGCACGCGCTTGTCAGGCGCATTATAGATTCTCTCTTTGTATGTATGTACATAAAAAGAGGGGGGAAAGGCATCCAAGGGATGTGTGGAGCCAGCGCCTTGAGCGCTGTGCGCTTAGGTGCTGTGCGCTCAGGCGCAAGCGCGCCACGTGTCGGCACATGGGCGTTTTGCGCTCGAGCGCAAGCGCGCCACGTGTCGGCACGTGGGCGCTTTGTGTAAGTCCATGCTAACTCTCCCGGTACTTTCGGGCATGCGGAATTTGGTGAAAAACAATTTTCTAGAGGCGGTAACATGGACTCAAAACCGGATCTTTGTTAAACATCTAACTAACATCCTAACTAAGAGTTGTTAACTACTCGGTTAGGGGGTTATACCTTTCTTTCTTAAACTCCTTCGTCTTCATCTCTTGATGGTGTACGGATTGGCTTCACCCCGTCGTCTCCTTGCGCCGAAGATCGATCCACCCGAAAGCTTCTACCTTTGGCTTCTTCTTCGAACTTTGAAGAAACTAGTTCACTAGGCTTGCTAAACCTTGTGAACTAGAGTGAGTAGAGGAGAGTGTGATGAGATTTTATCTATGGTTCTTGCTTCTCAACACATGAGACAAGTGAACCATAGACAAGAGAGAGAGCAAGAGGAAGAGGGTGAGAGCAAGAGAATGAGAGAGCTCAAAAACAAGAGAGAGAAAGGAAATGAAACAATGAGCCTCTCTTTTGTCATACACCCTCTCATAATCCAAAAACATCATGAGCCATAATGTTAATCAAGTATTATGTGATGGTTCATATCATGTCAAAGGCAATATCATTTCCATGCACTCATTTTGCAAACCACAACAAGCAAGCAAAAGTCTTTGCATGAAAATGACAACCATTGTCATCATGATGGTCAACCGGTCAACAAAGTTAACAAGTCAACAAAGTCAACCCCTCAACAACCATGTCACTATAATACTTAATTAATATTATTGTTAATTACATATCATATTCTCATTAGGGTTGAGCAAAAAGTCAATGGTCAACAGTCAACAGTCAACAACCCTAATGAGAATCCTCTGCCTCTGTCTCTCTGTCAACTGTGCATACACACCCGCATCCGCGTTCCAAGGAACACGAATACATACTGGAAAAAACCAATCCCAAAACGTACACTAGGATCTGGCTTAAACCAAAGCCCGGTAGTGTTAACTGTCCGGACACTGTACGTGCACAAGTGCACGGATGTGACCGAACCCTGTCGCAAAACCATGCGACCCGTCGCAAAACCATGCGACCTCTACTCTTTTGCCTAAAGGCGAATAGCTTTCTGTGTGGAACTCTAAAGACTCGACACTACGCTGGCAGTGGGTTTAACCACAAACCGCAAGCGGCACTAGCTATGCGTAACGGTCCCCAGGTAGATGCCGACAAGAAGACTGACGAGGTGAAACCCATCTGAACTCCTACTGAGCCTGAATGTGACAATCTCCGTACAGTCCGGTCTGTTCGTCTGATACATCGCATGGCGGGCCTAGGGGGCGGTAAACGTCAGTCCCCTAATAGCGGTACAAGTCGTGTCGGAGTGAAGCCCAAAACACCCTGAGATAACACTGGAAGCCTACCAGTATATCTCGATTGCCCTGGCCAGGGACTACTCGTGTAATGGCTCTCCTAGACACAGCGCGATGTCAACCCCCAATACCGGGAGAGACGAATCCTGTCTAAACGTCACTGCCTCTAAGTGCTTCGGGACTGCACCCAACTACCACCTGTTTGCACGACTCCTTTGAGCCGTGGTAGGGTAGTAATCAAAGTATAGTGGGAACACACTCGAGGCGAAGTGACAGTGTCAAGTCAGCGGACTAAGCTGTACTCATGTCACCTGGGAACTGATAACTGACGATAGGTATAATACCAACCGGTCAGTTCCCAACGTGTCCTGTCCAGTGTACTCGTAACCCAACGAGCACCCGCATACTATCTCCAGTACGACGTACTGATGGCTGTGGGACAGACCATCTCCCACTCTGGGATGAGAAGCGCATGCGCTAGTCTACTCCGGAGTATCGATGCCCAGTCTCGATAGTCCTGCGACTAGGGACCTGCATAAGGATGTGCTTATAGATCACCCAGCCTCCACTAGTGTAACTGCCATCACAACGCTGGTAATCAAGCAAACATCCTAAGGGCTCCACTAATGTGTATAGGTGATATACTAAAATAAACACATGTACACATTGAAGTAGAAACAAACCAAGTAGCATACTACTATATTGAGCAAGTACAAGGTGAATATCCCAAGCTTCCATTAAGTAATATACAAACTAGTATGATACAGTAATGGCCTCTAGGGCATATACACTAACAATCTCCCACTTGCACTAAGGCCATGTACTGGCGTATCGAAGATCTATCATCTCGATCAGCCGCTCGAACTGAGTCTGGGGCAAGGCCTTCGTGAGTGGATCTGCAGTGTTATCTTCTGAATTTACTCTCTTTACCTCGATCTCCCGGCGATCAATGATCTCCCTGATCAGGTGGAACCGCCTCAAAATGTGCCTGGACTTCTGATGGGACCTGGGTTCCTTCGCTAAAGCTATAGCGTCGTCGTTGTCACAATACAGCGGTATTGGATCAACACTGGTAGGAACCACCTGAAGTTCCGTGAGGAACTTCTTCATCCAGACAGCTTCCTTTGCGGCATCGCAAGCAGCTATGTACTCCGCTTCCATGGTTGAGTCAGCAACGGTTTCCTGCTTGGAACTCTTCCAGTAAACCGCCCCTCCATTGAGGGTAAAGACATAACCCGACATGGAATTGGAGTCATCCTTGTCACTCTGGAAGCTGGAGTCAGCAAAGGCCTCAATCTGAAGGTCTTTTCCGCCATACACCAAGAACATCTCCTTAGTCCTTCTCAGGTACTTGAGAATGTTCTTTACTGCTATCCAGTGTTTCTCCCCTGGGTTCGACTGATACCGGCTTACAACGCTCAATGCGTATGCTACATCTGGTCTGGTACATAACATCGCATACATAATAGAGCCTACCGCAGATGCGTAGGGTATTGATGACATGCGAGCCCTTTCCAAATCAGTCTTGGGAGACATCTCTTTGGAGAGGGTGATTCCGTGACAAGCCGGTAGATTACCGCGCTTGGAATATTCCATACTGAATCGTTTCAGTATGGTGTCAATGTACCTTGACTGTGAAAGTCCCAACATCCTCTTAGATCTATCACGATAGATCTGGATCCCCAGAATGTAGTTGGCATCGCCCAGGTCCTTCATGGAAAACCTCTGCGACAAGAATCCTTTGACTGACTGTAGCATAGGAATATCATTTCCTATTAGGAGAATGTCATCGACATACAAGACGAGGAATACCACATTTCTCCCTACAATCTTACTGTAAATGCATGATTCATCTGGGTTTTTGACAAAGTCGAATTCTTTGACAGTATCATCAAAGTAGATGTTCCAACTCCGCGATGCCTGCTTAAGTCCATAGATGGACTTGAGCAACTTGCACACTTTACCGCTGCTCTTACTCTGAATGAATCCCTCTGGCTGATCCATATAGACGCACTCTTCTAAATTTCCATTTAGGAAAGCCGTCTTTACGTCCATCTGCCAGATCTCATAATCGTGGAAGGCAGCAATGGCAAGAAGGATCCGAATGGATTTAAGCATGGCTACCGGAGAAAAGGTCTCGTCATAGTCCAAACCAGGTCTTTGACGAAATCCCTTTGCAACGAGCCTAGCTTTATAGGTTTCAACCTGCCCATCTACACCAATCTTCTTTCTGAAGATCCATTTGCAGCCTACGGGTTTTACCCCTTCTGGAGCAAAGTCCAAAGTCCAAACTTTGTTGGTGTACATGGACTCCATCTCGGTCCGCATTGCATCCAGCCATTTTACCGAGTCACCGCTCTGAATGGCTTGCTGGAAGCTAGTAGGCTCATCATAATTAACTGTGCAATCCTCTCTATCCCCGTCTATGAGAAAACCGAAGTATCTCTCGGACGAATGAGACTGCCTAGGAGTGTCCGGTTCTCCTGAAACGTCTGGTTCATCCAAGCTTTCAGTAACAGCTTGTGGTTCTGGAATTTCTTCCAGTTCTATTGCGCCCCCACTTATCTGATTTTCCAAAAATTCAGTTTCCAAGAAGTGGGCATGCGGAGAAACAAAAACTTTTTGTTCTTCTGCGGAATAGAAAAGATACCCCCTGGAGTTCTTTGGGTATCCCACAAACTTACACAGTACTGAGCGTGCCTCGAGCTTGTCCGCATGCTGCTTTTTTACAAAAGCTGGACATCCCAATACCTTAAGATACTTAAGACAGGGTTTCTTCCCACTCCACATCTGATATGGGGTGGTAGGCACAGTCTTGGTTGGAGCCTTGTTCAAGAGATATGCAGCTGCTTCTAGTGCATAACCCCAGAAAGATCGCGGTAACTCAGCCTTACTCATCATGGAACGAACCATATCCAATAGTCCGATTCCGCCTTTCCGATACACCGTTGTGTTGTGGTGTGTATGGAGGAGTAAGTTGAGAGAGAATTCCATTCTCTTTTAAGTAGCCTAGAAACTCGGCACTCAAGTATTCTACACCTCGATCTGATCTTAGAATCTTGATACTTTTGCCGGTTTGGTTTTCAACTTCATTCTTGTATTCTCGAAATTTCCCAAAGGCCTCGGATTTGTGCTTCATTAAGAAGACATGTCCATACCTAGAGAAATCATCTGTGAAAGTAATGAAGTATGAATAACCACTTCACGCATGTGTAGACATTGGACCACACACATCACTGTGTATGAGTCCCAAGAGCTCGCTCGCTCTTTCTCCGCGTCCAGTGAACGGAGTCTTTGTCATCTTTCCCATGAGACAAGATTCATAAGTGGCATAAGACTGATACTCGAACGGATTCAAGTACCCTTCTTTATGTAACTTAGTTAATCGTGTCTCATTAATGTGACCCGGTCTACAATGCCATAAGAAAGCCTGATTTGTTTCCGGAGACTTTCTTTTAAGTGTGTTCTGGACACTGAAAATCTGAGCTTGATTTAACACGTATATTCCATTCTGTAATGTACCAGACCCAATCAGAACTTGATTTAGGTGGATGTGTACTACATCGCTTACAAAAGTAAATTCATATCCTTCCTTAGAAAGTAAGGATACAGATATTATATTACAAGTTACATCTGGTATATACAAACAGTTACGCAAAATCAATATCTGCCCAGTTGTCAGTCCAAGATGATATTCCCCTACGGATTCAGCATCCATGCTCATTCCGTTAGCAACCCTGAGAGTCATATCACCTTTCCTGATAACCCTACGGTTTCTCAGAGCCTGTAACGAATTACAGATATGAGATCCTGATCCGGTATCCAATACCCAGGAAGTAGGGTTAACTGACATACAGTTCTCAATTACAAACACACTCGAAGCCGAAGCCACAACATGCTTCGAATTCTGGCTACTGGCTTTGCAAGCCCTGCAATCCTTCTGCCAATGTTCATTCCCGTTACAATAGGAATGTCCCTCTTTAACCATATCCAGTCCCGAAACTTTTGCCCTTCCTTTTCTTTCTTCTTCCCTGGTTTCCTTCAGGGTATAAGCAGAGGGCAGGGACTGTAGAATTAAGTCAGTACTTGACCCATTCTCCAACGTGGTCTCCAGGTCCGTGAGCTCAAAATAGCTGGTCTCTGTAAGGACGTTGCCCCCTACAGATGACCCGACAGCCAACCTCACTTGAAGCAATTCGTTCGAGGTCTCATATCTTGCGATACGAGATTGCTCTCCATATAAAACTTTGTTATGGAGGAATATAGAAACTGAGTCCATCTTCTTGTGCTGCCTCTGGTTTGCACCATCAACTGAGGCTAACACGAGGCACTTGGCTTTCGCACAATCCTTTTTCGATGTCCTGCGGATGTAAACATCCGTGACAGGGGAAACTGGACCTGAGACGGCAGGGGTTTGATTAGTTAAGAGGTGTCCCAGCTTGTTATGGGCAATGGACATCTGGACAGACCTTTGCCAGTCATAACAGTCAGGTTCAGTCATTTTATTATCTAGATATAACCTAGGTATGGTCACAGGGTCGCTGCAATTAAGAGAGAGAGAAGAATATACTCAGCATGATGATCTTGCAAGTTTAGATTGGTTTTTAATTTGTCTAAACAGGATGGCTCCCACTGTCTCTCGAATCCCTCCTCAAACCAAAAAGGAAGAATTAGTCAGGATCAATCTCACCGTACAATTCTTGCTTAACCGTTCAGCCAGGCTGGTGTTGGTACTTCGAGGGAGGTTTTCCAATGCTTTCGCGAAGTTCCTTAATTTAATAACCTCTTTTCCCTGGGGGCGTAGCCCCGCTAACACCTTTCTAGACACCTACTTGGTTTATAGCATTGATCGTTAAGTGAGAAATTTCCCGAGGAGTAGCATATACTCACAGTAGGATCGGGATCCAAATATCATCGCGTGACAAAACTGAAGGAATCCTACCAGAATCATCACACTCCAAATGGTATGCAACACTTGCAAGTTTCAGTTCTTTTGAAACTCCCGATGTGGATTTTTGCCCTATGCTCTTATGACCTTGACGAAGGTCAACAAATCATAAGTCACATGTCAAGTTCTACCCGTCATTATCCAGGTTAATTTGAACCCACCCGTATATACCCTTGACGAAGGTCAACAAGGTAATACGACTGTCCCAAACCAACGCATCTATCTATGCTACATATGAACACCCAACAGCTACCAATCACTATGCCTTGACGAAGGTCAACAAACATAGCTTGAATACTATTGAATATTCATACGAAACGACGGAGGGCTACGAATGGTTTTGGCAAAACCTTGAACGTAGTGAACTTTATATAATCGAAGGAACGAAATAGCTTTTAAAAGGAGTGGCTCAAGCTCCGCATTTAAAAGTTAGTTTTGAAAAGAACCGAGTGGTTTTTCGAAAGTGTTCCAACGACTTTTACTTGGTTTATTTTCTTGCATTAGTTCTTTTAATGCGTGTTATTCTTGCATTAGTTCTTTTAATGCGTCCCATCATTTAATCTTACCATTGCAGAAAACAACCAAAATATGACGTACGCTTATGCCATTCGCATTCGCCACGGGGCCCCGTCATTACCCGTTAGGTTACTTAACTAATGACAGAGCGGGAGCTGGGCTAGCGCGGCTGCAAAACATAAGCAACGCCTAAATAATATCATATATAGATATACTGCAATGATAGCCATTTCAGATCACAGATGAACACATTGGATATACTAGGAACCCGCAATTCGTACGAGCCTGTAACGAAAAGCAGATTACACGGTCGCGGTGAATATCCAATACCCCACCCAAGACCCCTACGGGTGCGGCAAACTACCCGCCAAGTACCCGAAGCGAAGCAACCTCCCTCAACCCCGTGAGTAGGCCACTCGGCACTTCGGCATTCCCGGTAGTTTGTGCACCCTTTCCATAGGTATATCCTAGGAGAAAAAACAGTAAAAAGAAATTATACAATGACGGCTACAATCCCGACCCGGTTGTGCGGCCATATAAATAATTATTACATCAATTTACAAATTTACATGAATCGAAAGAAAAGAAAACTCTCGTCTCACAACCCCCGGCTATTCACCCGCGACAATCCAATGAATTCATATACACATTCCAGCAACATTACAGATCACAGATTTGTATAATCCCCACTAATCGATATATAGCGATTAGCAGACGTTCAATACAAATATCACATCACAGAAAAAACCCGTCAGCTTAAGTCTTTAGAAGTTCGATCAAAAATACGGATTTTTAGGCCCCAAACACAAAATTTTCGTTCTGGAAAATCTGGGCAGAAAATACATATTTCAAAAATCCCAAAACAACCCCAGAAAAAAAAAGCACAGAATTTGGACCTCGGCCGAGTCAACTCGGCCGCGGAACCGCGGCAGGAGAGTGCTCCCGCCGCGTTTCCGCGGCGCTTTGACCGGTTCGTGGGACCAAATTTTGTGGTTATTCAAACAAAATCCTGAGCCGATTTTTAAGATGAAATTTATCAGTTTTTGAACAGAAAAAAAATCGGCAGAAACTTGACATATCGGGTTCGTTTCGTGACTTTTTCTTTGATCGATCTTCTAGTTACTTTGCTAACATGTTAGATAGAGTTTAACTAGGCTCTGATACCACTGTAAGTCCATGCTACCTCTCCCGGTACTTTCGGGCATGCGGAATTTGGTGAAAAACAATTTTCTAGAGGCGGTAACATGGACTCAAAACCGGATCTTTGTTAAATATCTAACTAACATCCTAACTAGGAGTTGTTAACTACTCGGTTAGGGGGTTATACCTTTCTTTCTTGAACTCCTTCGTCTTCATCTCTTGATGGTGTACGGATTGGCTTCACCCCGTCGTCTTCTTGCGCCGAAGATCGATCCACCCGAAAGCTTCTACCTTTGGCTTCTTCTTCGAACTTTGAAGAAACTAGTTCACTAGGCTTGCTAAACCTTGTGAACTAGAGTGAGTAGAGGAGAGTGTGATGGGATTTTATCTATGGTTCTTGCTTCTCAACACATGAGACAAGTGAACCATAGACAAGAGAGAGAGCAAGAGGAAGAGGGTGAGAGCAAGAGAATGAGAGGTCAAAAACAAGAGAGAGAAAGGAAATGAAAGAATGAGCCTCTCTTTTGTCATACACCCTCTCATAATCCAAAAACATCATGAGCCATAATGTTAATCAAGTATTAAATGATGGTTCATATCATGTCAAAGGCAATATCATTTCCATGCACTCATTTTGCAAACCACAACAAGTAAGC
Organism: Agapanthus africanus; assembly: GCA_030015575.1. Lineage (NCBI taxonomy): Eukaryota > Viridiplantae > Streptophyta > Magnoliopsida > Asparagales > Amaryllidaceae > Agapanthus > Agapanthus africanus. Next base: position 447,223,210 of record JASDDO010000031.1, on the reverse strand, counting down.
AAAAGTCTTTGCATGAAAATGACAACCATTGTCATCATGATGGTCAACTAGTCCAACCTAGTCAACCGGTCAACAAAGTCAACAAGTCAACCCCTCAAAAACCATGTCACTATAATACTTAATTAATATTATTGTTAATTACATATCATATTCTCATTAGGGTTGAGCAAAAAGTCAATGGTCAACACTCAACAGTCAACAACCCTAATGAGAATCCTCTGCCTCTGTCTCTCTGTCAACTGTGCATACACACCCGCATCCGCTTTCCGAGGAACACGAATACATACTGGAAAAAACCAATCCCAAAACGTACACTAGGATCTGGCTTAAACCAAAGCCCGCTAGTGTTAACTGTCCGGACACTGTACGTGCACAAGTGCACAGATGTGACCGAACCCTGTCGCAAAACCATGCGACCTGTCGCAAAACCATGCGACCTCTACTCTTTTGCCTAAAGGCGAATAGCTTTCTGCGTGGGACTCTAAAGACTCGACACTACGCTGGCAGTGGGTTTAACAACAGACCGCAAGCGGCACTAGCTGTGCGTAACGGTCCCCAGGTAGATGCCGACAAGAAGACTGACGAGGTGAAACCCATCTGAACTCCTACTGAGCCTGAATGTGACAATCTCCGTACAGTCCGGTCTGTTCGTCTGATACATCGCATGGTGGGCCTAGGGGGCGGTAAACGTCAGTCCCCTAATAGCGGTACAAGTCGTGTCGGAGTGAAGCCCAAAACACCCTTAGATAACACTGGAAGCCTACCAGTATATCTCGATTGCCCTGGCCAGGGACTACTCGTGTAATGGCTCTCCTAGACACAGCGCGATGTCAACCCCCAATACCGGGAGAGACGAATCCTGTCTAACCGTCACTGCTTCCAAGTGCTTCGGGACTGCACCCAACTACCACCTGTTTGCACGACTCCTTTGAGCCGTGGTAGGGTAGTAATCAAAGTATAGTGGGAACACACTCGAGGCGAAGTGACAGTGTCAAGTCAGCGGACTAAGATGTACTCATGTCACCTGGGAACTGATAACTGACGATAGGTATAATACCAACCGGTCAGTTCCCGACGAGTCCTGTCCAGTGTACTCGTAACCCAACGAGCACCCGCATACTATCTCCAGTACGACGTACTGATGGCTGTGGGACAGACCATCTCCCACTCTGGGATGAGAAGCGCATGCGCTAGTCTACTCCGGAGTATCGATGCCCGGTCTCGATAGTCCTGCGACTAGGGACCTGCATAAGGATGTGCTTATAGATCACCCAGCCCCCACTAGTATGACTGCCATCACAACGCTGGTAATCAAGCAAAGATCCTAAGGGCTCCACTAATGTGTATAGGTGATATACTAAAATAAACACATGTACACATTGAAGTAGAAACAAACCAAGTAGCATACTACTATATTGAGCAAGATTGTTTATACAAGGTGAATATCCCAAGCTTCTATTAAGTAATATACAAACTAGTATGATACAGTAATGGCCTCTAGGGCATATACACTAACACTTTGCGCTCTAGCGCAGTGCATCTGAGCGAAGCACGCCACGTGTCGGCACGTGGGCGCTTTGCGCTCGAGCGCAGTGCGCCTGAGCGCAAGCGCGCCACGTGTCGGCACGTGGGCGCTTTGCGCCGGAGCGCAGTGTGCCGGAGCGCAAGCGCGCCACGTGTCGGCACGTGGGAGTTTTGCACTCGAGCGCTGGGCGCTGGCGAGACAAAAAGGCTTTTAGTCCCAGAACCAGAAGCTATGCTTCAGAAAGGAAATATTTATTATATATATATCTATGTAAATATATGGAGTTAAACTCCTAAAATGTTTTGGTTGATGAAAGGGGTTCTTCCTCTTCCTCCTCTGTTGGCTGAATCTTGATGATCAAGAGATGTGAGATCTAAAAATCTCTCCTTTCTGAGATCTAATGGTAGATCCAAGTTCCCCTTTGTGGGTTTTGTGGTGGAAGACTTCTTAGTTTTTGAAAAGAAAGAGTAAAACTCTTGATTTAATTCAAAAGAAATGAGAAGGTTTAGAACCTTGGAGAAGGAGCAGGAGGCACAAAAGATCGCAGATCTAAAAATTTTGTGGAGAGAATGAATAGTATCCTTTTATTCATCATCATTTTGCCTTTTATAGACTTACATATTTACATATAGCCCCTTGGGCTCTACAAAATGGCATTTTTGCCTATCCCATGGCTCATGTGCCATTTCATTTTTGCACATATGCCATGGGCTTACAAATATTTGTCTTTATGCCCATTTTGCATACATTCATGTATAAAAAATTACATAAAAATTATTTATTACATGATCTATATTTTAGCATGGAGGAGGCTGGCCGCGGGCTCGACTTGGGCATGGGCCCGCTTGACCTGGGCTTGGGCCCACCTGGCTTGGGGTTGACCTTGACTTTGACTCGGTCAACGGGGGTGTAAATTTTTACCCCAACACTATTAAGCAAAGATATTTTCCAACCAAAAATATCTCCATGCCACCTTGCCTCGATAGTCATCATATGAGTCACTACATGAGTCACCAAGTAGCCATGCTTCATTTATTGTAAAACAATACCTCATCCTCCACCTCATTAACCATTTAACAAAATGGTTATTAAAACAAATGAGGTGTCTTCTTCAAGAAGCACTCTTGCAAAAATTACAAGAATACCCCTCACCGTATATACATACCCGTATCCGTATTCCGAAAAATACGAATACACAGAGACGAAAGTAATCCAATAATCTAATACTAGAATCTGGCTTAAACCAAAGCCCACTAGTATAATCCGCCCGATCATCATCCGTATAGCCAGTACACGTATGTGATCGAAACCCTTCCGTAAAACCATATGGCCTCTATATCGTTTTGCCCGAAGCAGAGAAACCCTCTGTGTGGGACTCTAAAGACTCGACGGTACGCTAGCAGTGGGTTTAACCACAAGCACGTCAGCGGTACTAGCTGCACGTAATGGCTACCCAAGTATCGTCGAAAAAGAAGGCCGACGAACGAACTCATCCGAACCCCTACTGAGACTGTCCGTGACAATCTCCGTGCAGTCCGGTCTGTTCGTCTGAGAGTATCGCATGTAAGGTCTAGGGGGTGGAAAACATCAGACCCCTAATAACTAAACAAGTCATGTCGGTGTGGTTCAAGACCATCCAAGAATCTACTGGTCCAACCACCAGTAATTCTCAATATGTCGTGGCCAAGGACTTATGGTGTTAACCAACCAATCACAACACGACATCGACTCCCTATACCGGGAGTGACGAATCCCCAACAGTCGCTCACTGCCTCCATGTGGCTCGGGACTGTACCCAACTAAAACATGTTTGCACGACTCAGTAGAGCCGTGGTAAGGTAGTAATCAAAGCACAATAGGAACTCACACAAGACAAATGATGACCTCAGGTCGACAAACTATCTGCACACATGTCACCTGAGAACTGCTATCTGACGCTAGGTATAATACCATCTAGTCAGTCCTCGGCGAGTCCTGTCCGGTGAACTCACACCCAGTGAGCATCTATATACAATCTTAGGTGCACCTCACCAATGGTTGCGGGACCAATCCATCGCCCCTCGTCAGGGTCTAGATATGTATACACTAGTCTGGAGTATCGATGCCCAGTCTCGATACTCCGTCAACTAGGGACATTTTAAGGATGTGCCTATCGACTACCCAGCTCCCACAAGTATGATTGCCATCACAATGCTGGTAGTCAGGCAAAGATCCTACGGGCTTTATCAAGATATATATTAGATATAAAATACAAAGTAAAACACATCACATGTTAAGATAAAGACAAACTAAATAGCGTACTATCATATTGAGCAAGATTGTCCTGTACATATATATCCCTAGCATTCTATACAATAAAGGCCTCTAGAGCATACATATCCAACAATCTCCCACTTGCACTAAGGCTTGTAATTGGCGCAATAAGTACCCACGATCTGCAGTAGAGCCAGTTGCTGGCGTACCGTATGCCCAACATATCAAACAGTCTTTCGAACTGGACTAGAGGGATGGCCTTGGTGAATGGATCTGCCATGTTTTCTTTTGTGTCCACTCTCCGCACCTCGATCTCCTGGCGATCCACGATCTCCCTGATCAGGTGATACCGCCTCAAGATATGTCTGGATTTCTGATGGATCTTTGGTTCCTTCGCTAATGCTACAGCCCTATTGTTATCGCAATACAAGGGTATTGGATTAGCAATAGACAGAACCACCTGAAGTTCAGAAATGAACTTCCTCATCCAGATTGCCTATTTTGCGGCATCGTTAGTAGCTATATACTCAGCTTCCATCGTTGAGTCTGCGGTAGTGTCTTGTTTAGATCTCTTACAACATACCGCCCCTCCATTGAGGGTGAACACATAACCCGAGACGAATTTAGAGTCATCCTTGTCACTTTGGAAGCTGGAGTCGGTAAAAGCCTCGACCTGGAGGTCCCCATTACCGAATACCAAGAACATCTCCTTAGTCCTTCTTAGGTACTTGAGAATGTTCTTTACTACTATCCAATGCTTCTCACCCGAGTTAGACTGATACCTGCTTACTACACTAAGTGTGTAAGCTATATCTGGTTTGGTGCATAACATCGCATACATTATAGATCCTACCGCCGAAGAGTAGGGTATAATGCTCATGCGAGCCCTCTCTTCATCAGTCTTTGGAGACATCTCTTTGGAGAGCGTGATCCCGTGACAAGAGGGTAAATTACCACGCTTGGAATCTTCCATACTAAACCTCTTTAGTATGGTGTCAATGTACCTGGACTGTGAAAGTCCCGACATTCTTTTAGACCTATCACGATAGATCTTAATCTCCAGAATGTAGGAAGCATCACCCAAGTCATTCATGGAGAACTTCTGTGACAAGAAGAGCTTGATTGATTGTAGCATAGGGATGTCATTCCCTATCAGGAGTATGTCATCAACGTACAATACGAGGAAGACTACTACTCTTTCTACAATCTTCCTATAAATGCATGGTTAATCTATATTTTTGATAAAGTCAAATTCTTTGATCGTCTCATCAAAGCAGATGTTCCAACTACCCGATACTTGCTTTAATCCATAAATGACTTTAAGAAACTTGCACACCTTCCCGTTACTCCCACTGTCTAAGAAACCCTCTGGCTTATCCATGTAAACATTTTCTTCTAAATATCCATTTAGAAAAGTTGTTTTCACGTCCATCTGCCAGATTTCATAGTCATGGAAGGCAGCAATGGCAAGCAGGATTCGAATGGATTTAATCATAGCCACTGGAGAAAAGGTTTCATCATAGTCCAATCCTGGTCTTTGATGAAAACATTTTGCAACAAGTCTAGCTTTATAGGTTTCCACTTGTCCATCTGCACCAGTCTTCTTTTTGAAGATCCATTTGCATCCAACTGGTTTTACCCCAGGAGGAGCAACTTCCAAAGTCCATACTTTATTGGTGTATATGGATTCAATTTCGGATCTCATAGCATCCAGCCACTTCACCGAGTCTTTACTCGTGATAGACTGCTGAAAATTAGTAGGCTCATCATCATCGATAATGCAATCCTCTCGATCCCCATCTACGAGAAACCCATAGTATCTCTCAGGCGAACGAGAAAGCCTACTAGATTTGCGGAGCGGCGTCGGTTCATCGGGCTCTATTGAAACCTGAGTTTCTACTAAGTCCTCGGCAGTGGTTTGGGGTTCTGGAATTTCTTCCATTTCTACCACGCTCCCACTAATTTCTTTTACAAGAAATTCGTTCTCTAAAAAGACTATGTAGCGAGCGACAAACACCTTTTGTTCTTCGGTGTGGTAGACAAGATATCCCCTTGAATTCTTGGGGTATCCCACAAACTTGCACAAAACCGATCGTGCCTCGAGCTTTTCCGGATTCTGCTTTTTTACAAAAACTGGACACCCCCATATCTTGAGATACTTGAGATATGGTCTCTTCCCACTCCACATTTCATATGGAGTGTTAGGCACAGACTTAGTTAAAACTTTATTCAATAGGCATGCTGCTGATTCTAGTGCAAAACCCCATAAGAAAAGTGGCAACTCAGCACTACTCATCATTGAACGCACCATATCGAGTAGCGTGCGATTCCTCCTCTCCGATATACCGTTATGCTGAGGTGTATATAGAGGAGTAAGCTAAGAGAGAATTCCATTCTCTTTTAAGCATTCAAGGAAACAGGTATCTAAGTATTCTCCACCTTGATCAGATCGAAATGTCTTGATACTTTTACCAGTTTGCTTCTCCACTTCATTTTTATACTCCTTGAATTTCTCAAAGGCCTCAGATTTATGCTTCATTAAGAACACATGTCCATACCTTGAGAAATCGTCAGTAAAAGTGATGAAGTAGGAGTGACCGCTTCGTGCATGTGTAGACATCGGACCATATACATCGTTGTGTACAAGTCCCAAGAGCTCAGTGGCTCTTTCTCTGTATCCTGTGAACGGAGATTTGGTCACTTTCCTTTGATACATGATTGACAAGTTGCATATGATGTATATTCAAACGGATCTAAATATCCATTTTTATATAACTTAGTCAACCTTGTTTCATTTATATGACCAAGTCTACAATGCCATAAGAAGGCATGGTTTGAATCTTGAGCCTTTCTTTTGAGTGTGTTTTGGATATTAAAAACTTGATGTTGATTAAGTACGTATATGTCGTTTTCCAGTATGCCAGACCCAATCAGTTCTTGATTTAGGTGATGTTCATGACATTTCTTTCAAGTGCAAAATTATATCCTTCATTAGATAATAAAGACACTGATATAATATTACATAGCATACCGGGTCTACAAAAACAGCTATACAACACCAAAATGTGCCCACTTGTCAACCCCAGGTGATAATCGCCTACCGCAACAGCATCAACTTTTGCTCCATTGCCAACCCTGAGGGTCATATCACCTGCCTTCAGTACTCTACGGTTTCTCAGAGCCTGCAAAAAATTATAGATGTGAGAACCGGAACAGGTATCTAGCACCCATGATGTAGAGTTCACTGAAAAACAGTTTTCGATTACGAACACACCTGAAGTAGAAGCATCACCTTGATTCGTGTCCTTGGCTTTAAAAGCCTTGTGACCTTCTTCCAGTGCCCCTTTTTGTGACAGTAGTAGCACTCATCCTTGTCTGCTTTTACTCTCCCCGGTTTGTTCGTTCCCTGCATCTTTTCGACACCTCCTTTCGGCTTGGTGATGATCATCTTCTTCTTCCCCTTAACTTTTGCTTTGGATTTAGAAGAGGATGATTGGTCAATAATAAGAACAGGCGTCTTCTCTTTTTTCAAGGAGCTCTCCGCTACCCTCAACATGTTGAGGAGCTTTGGAAGATCAGCTTCCATATCGTGCATGTTGAAGTTCAGCACGAATTGAGAGAAAGCGTGAGGAAGGGACTGTAAAATCAAGTCAATGTATAACTCATTTTCTAGCACGCATCCTAGGTTTGCGAGTTCCTTAATGAGACAGATCATCTTTAGGACGTGCTCTCCTACAGGTGATCCTAGAGCTAACCTCATCTGGAATAATTTCCTTGAGGTCTCGTACCTTGCGATACGAGAGTGTTCTCCATACAAATCCTTGCAATGGAGAAAAATGGATTTGATGTCCATATCCTCGTGCTGCTTCTGGAGTTCATTATTCATGGACGCCAGCACGATGCGCTTAGCTTTCTCGCAATCCAGATCCCAAGTTTTGCGGACCTCTTTGTCCGCAACTGAGGAATCTGGTCCTAGGACAGGGGGAGCAGTACTGGTGGTGACGTATGCTACTTTGTCATAAGTAAGTGCAATGTCGACGTTCCTCAGCCAATCTTTATAGTTTGGCCCAGTCAATGTATTTTTTTCAAGTAATAGTTTGAGTCCCGTCATGGTAGCTGCCAGAGAGAGAAAAGAGACACTCAGCGTATGCTCTTGCAAGTTTAGATTGGTTATTAGTTTATCTAAATAGGATGGCTCCCACTGTTTCCTCAAATTCTTCTTCAAACCCTAAAAGAAGAATTAATCAGGATTAATCGCAAGGCAGGATTAATTGCACGTCATAATACTTGCTTAACCTTTCGGCCAGGCTAGTGTCGGTACTTCGAGGAAGGTTTTACAACGCTTTCGCGAAGTTCCTTAATTAAATAACCTCTTTTCTCTGGAGGCGTAGCCCCGCTAACTCCGTTCTTAACACTTACTTGGTTTATAGCATTGATTGTTAAGTGAAAAAATCTCCCGAGAGTAATCCTACTCATCAGTGGGATCGGGATCCAACTATCATTGTGTGATGACCTAGATGGAAGCCACTCTAGTCACCACACTCCAGAAGGTATGCTGAATTTGCAAGTTTCCTTTATATTTGAAACTCCCGATGTGATTTTTACCCTAAGCTCTTATGACCTTGACGAAGGCCAACAAATCATAAGATGCAAGTCAAGTTCTTCCCATCGTTGTCCTGATTAATTTAGACCCATCCATACTCGCCTTTGAAAAAGGCCAACAAAGTACGACTGTCCTAAACTAATGCATCTATCTATGCGACAAACAAGCAACACACTGCTACCATTCACTATGCCTTGACGAAATCCAACAAACATCGCATGAATACGATGAGTTGTTCATTTGAAACGACGGAGGGCTATGGCTGGTTTTTGGCGAAACCATAAATGTGATGAACTTAATATAATCGAAGGAAACATGATAGCTTTTAAAGAAGTGGTTTAAGCTCCGCTTTTAAAAGTTGCTTTTTGAAGAAAACCGAGTGGTTTTGAAACTGTTCCAACGATTCAGCTTAGGTTTATTTTCTTTGCATCAATCAATTAATGTTGTCCCATCATTTAATCCTATCATTGCAGAAAGAAACGAAAATACAACGTGCGCTTATGCCATCCGCATTCGCCACGGGGCCCGTCATATACCGTTAGGTTACTTAACTAACGGCGGAGCGGGGGCTGGACTAGCACGGGTGCAAAACATAAGCAACATCTACTATATATCATATAGATATATAGATATATATATATCCATTCGTCTCACGCAATAATAGGCATTCCAGATCACGGATGAATATATTGGATATACTAGAAATTCCGCGTTTCGTTTAAGCCCATAACGAAAGACGGATTTCATGGTTGTGATGAATAGACAAAACCCCACCCTAGACCCCTACGGGTGCGGCAAACTACCCGCCAAATTCTCTAAGTGAAGCAACCTCCCTCAGTAAAATGAGAAGGCCACTCGGCACTTCAAGAACCCGGTAGTTTGTGCACCCTACCTTGGGTCTATCCTAGAAGCAAAAAACAGTAAATGAAATAATACAACGGTGGCTACAACCTCAACCCGGATGCGTCCCGCAAAATAATATTACATCACTTTACAAATGAACAAGAATGAAAGAAAAACGCTATTCCCACATCCCCCACGCTATTCATCCAAGACGATCCAATATTCCATATCCACAAACCAACATCATGATCATAGATATGTGCAACCCCCACTAATCGACATATAGTGATTAGCAGACGTTAAGCATCATATACAAACATAGAACTATACTTAGTCAAGAAATTTAGAATTTCGATCGAATCATATTTTCCGTATCTACCCCATGTACAAACCAGCACACAAATAATACTAGGCAGAAACAAAATATACCAAACATCACAATTCCAAAAATAAGACCCACAGAAGAAACTCGGTGTAACTCAGCCTAGACTCAGTCGCGGAACCGCGGCGAAACGCACTGTTTCCCCACGCTTCCGTGGTGATCTTGGCGAGTTACCAACTCGTTTTTCTTCTGTGTTCTTAGAATACCCTGCTTGTATTTTTAAGGCTACTAAAATAATTTTTAGACCAGTTTTTAAAAAAGACAGCAAGCATAGGTTTTGAATTTGTGATATCGGGTTTTTTCGACGATCGAAGTTCTAACTACTTGCCAACTAGCTAGTTAAGGTTTATTAGGCTCTGATACCACCGTAAGTCGATGTCGCACATCCTGCAGGTTCGCGAGAAGGCGGAATACGTAAAAAATGATTTTTACAGGCTTCACAACACCGACCAAACAACAAGATCGATATATGAACTTTAACTAACTGAACATATAAGAGGTTCTAACTACTATGAAGAAAGTTATATCTCTAAGTATCAAGTCCTTCAGTTCTTAATCTCCCCCTCCTCTTCTTAAGCTCCTAGAAGAGTGAACGGATCACGCTTGATCGATGGCCTCGTCGGTGTAGGGAATATGTATGCCCTAGAGGACATTATTGTACATTGATGTATATTATAGTGGATGCTTGGACATATATATAGAGGACTTTCTTGCTCTACATGATAGTATGCTATCTGGTTACTTTTCATCTTAACATGTTGACTGGTATTCTTTACTGTCTTGCTCTCACATGTTGATAAAGCCTTTAGGATATGTACTTGACTACCAGGATTATGATGAGATCATACTAGTGGGCCAAGGTGGTCCAAAAGTAGATCCTTTAATCAGTTCCTAGTCGAGGGAATATCGAGACTAGGGCATCGATATTCCAGAGTAGACTAGTGTGTACGTTTCTTGTCCCTTAGAGAGCGATGGTTGATCCCACAACCATTGGTGTGTGACATCAAAGATTGTACACAGGTGCTCATTGGATAATGGGTACACCGAACGAGACTCGCCAAGGACTCTTAGTTGGCAGTATACCTATCGTCAGATTGCAATCCTCTGGTGACACTGGTATAGGTTAGTCTGTAGACCCGAAATCGTCATAGAGTCTTGTGTGGCTCTCACTGTACTTTGATTTCCTCCCTACCACGCTCAAGGGAGACGTGCAAACATGTAGATTTTGGGTACAGTCCCGAGTCATATGGAGGCAATGAGCGATAGGAGGGGTTTCGTCTCTCCCGGTATTGGGGGTTGATGTTGCGCTATGCTCGATTGGCTATAACTGGAAGCCCCTGGCCAGGGCTGCAGTTGAGATTTACTGATAAGAGTTATCAGTAGTTTCTCGAACCGTTATAGACCAGACATCGGCATGACTTATCACGTTGCTGGGGTCTGACGTTTACCACCCCTAGACATGATATGCGACATATCAAACAAAGAGACCAGACTGTACGGTAGTGTTACTGATAGGCTTCATGAAGAGTATGGACGAGCTTACTTGTTGATCTTCATATCGCTCGAGACCCGGGTAGCCGTTACGTCCAGCTAGTACCGCTGACGGCTTGTGGGTGACTGATCATCACCTACTGCTGGCGTATTGACGAGTCTTTAGAGTCCCACACAGAAGTTTCCTGGTTCGAGCGAAACGAAGTAAGGCATATATGTTGATATGTGCATGGGCCTGATTAAATACGAGTGTGTGATACCGTATTGTAATCTGGCAGTTATCTGTTATCGGTTAGGTTATATGTGATATAACCATATTATCGAATCAAGTGTTGATTTGATAATGTGATAAAAAGATAAATGATATTAGTCGGTCATATGTGATATAACAGGATTATTAAATCAAGTGTTGATTTAATAATTTGATATAAATTATATTTTATATAATTATATATTAACTAATATCATTAGCTCACTAATTGCTTTGTTAATAAATATATATGTTGATATATATTTGATATATATATATATTATTAAATGAAGCATGGCATGTTTTTCTATTTTTAGAAAATAGAAAAATGAGGTGTAATTGTGGAGATATTTAAGGTATGGTTCAAGACATGGTTTGTTCATTTGTTTACTCATTTTATTTGCACTATTGAAGCATGTGTATTTGTTTATTGATTATTCATTCATGCTTCAATAATGTGTGAAAAATGAGTAGCCATCATTCATTCTTCACTTCATTCTTGAGTTTTTTGAATGCCTTATCCATTTCTTGAGCTCATGCTCTCTTGATCTCTACACTTTCTTCATCTCACCTCCAAGCTCAAAACCCTCATATGTGATATGAATCATTAAGCTTGTGAGATCCCTAGTGAGCTTCCAAAACCCCTACTTCACCATCCTACACTTGACTAGCACACAAGTGTAGTGTGTTGCCTTCACCAAATAGTTTAGTGAAGAGATAGCTTGAACTAGTGAGCTTCGGGTGGATCATCTTCGGCACGAAAGCCATCAGAGCAAACTCGATCCAACTTAAAGTGGAGTCGCGTGGACTACGACATGGAGCTAAAGAAGAGAAGGACTCGATCTATAGGGTATAATATCTTTTCCTTCTCTCTAGTTTAGTTCATATCATCATAGCAAACCATAATATTCTAGTATAGATCTTGTTAGTCTAACTTAGCATTTAGAAAATTTTAAAATTTGGCATGTTTGATGCTACTAAAACCTCATGGTGGTGCTAGGGTCGACTTTCATGGTATCAGAGCCAAGCTAGAATATTTGGGTAGGTCTTTACGATATTAAAGTGTTCGATCGGTTTTGAAATGCCCAGAAAATATCAAGTTTCTGTCGAATTTTCAAACGTTAGAATTTTGGTGATTAAAAATATACAGAAAATCGTCCAGGCTTTTTAGTGGAGCCTCAAAAAATTTCACCACCCAACTCCCTTAAATGACCGCGGAACCGTGGCCAAACCCCATGTTTTGCTGCGGTTCCGCCATCGTTTAGTTGATTTGTGGTGTGTTGTTTTTTGCGCTACTCCATTAGGTGATCAAGCACTCTCTGGATATTTTTAATAATTCTCAAGTTGTTGAGGTCTCTGGATTTTGTGGGTGTTTGATAAACCGATCGAAAAGTTTAACGTTGTATAGATCTTGATGATATGTGATACAATTGTTAGAATCTGGATTAATTGGTTTTGTGAAAACTAGTTAGTATATTATAAACCTAGTGTATTAGTCTCGGTTAATCGGTTGCCACGGAGTTTTGATTCGGATCAAAACTCTGTCGCAATCGCGTATTGTACGCGAACACTCGCCGAGTAACTCTAGTAGACAGTCATGCCCCATAGCCGTGACCAAGTGACTGTAGGAGAACCCCGTAGCCAAAAGCACCCACTCGGGTGCTTGCGGCCACGGTGTTCCGCCTTAGTTCACTTCGTCGACGGTATAAGGGGGTGCGGCCATCTGCTAAAGTTTCCGACAAGTATTCGATAATGTAGTCGGGAATTCTGTTGAATTACCCGACTAAAGTAATTGAAAAGTGTTTTCAATTTAAGACTAAAATACAAGGTTTATAAGTTAGGCATGAAATCCAGAATATGAGATATTCCGGGTTTATGATGTCTAAGGATATACGGATTCTAATTATTGTAGTTTTCTATTTCTTTTCTGCGACCGTAAGTGTAATATGTGGGATATCCCGATATCGTTGTTATATGTCAACGAGTTTTCGAGATACGCATATTTACTTACATTGATGACATGTGATGTTATGTGTTGCTGTTGATATGATTTATTGGATCGTCATGTAAGAATAGCCGGGGGTTTTATGTGAGATGAGAGTTTTTATTTTCATTCATGTAAAATCTGTATGTAATATTCTTTTATTAGGGCACTTCCGGGTTGAGGATGATGTCACCATTGATGTATATTATTTATTTTTTCCGCATTAGGATAGACCCAAGACGGGGAGCACAAGTAACCGGGTTCTAGAGTCCAGTGGGAGACCATCTCAAGGAGTTGAGACCGGGTCTCCTAACTTTAGAATTGGTAGGGTTACTTGCCGCTCTCGTAGGGGTCTAGGGATGTGGGTTTGGCTATTCTTCACGACTGTGGAATCAGTGTTTTACATTACTGGCTAAATTTAAAACACGGAAATCCCGGTATATCCAATATTTCATATGTTGCTTCTGTGCTTGGTTCTGTGATATGATCATATAACTGCGTGAGACGAATGTTATATTATATATATAATATATAATAAACGTTGCTTATGTTTTTCACCTGCGCTAGTCCAGCTCCCGCTCTGCCGGTGGTTAAGTAACCTAACGGTGTATGACGGGGCCCCGTAGCGAATGCGGATGGCATAAGCGTACGTTCTATTTTCGTTTCATTTTTTATGATGTTTAGGAAACATTAAATGACGGACTTCATTAATGAGATTAATGAAAAGAAAGAAACCTAAAGAAGTTGTAGAATCAAATTTTTCAAAAAGGGTAGCTCTAGTTTTTGCTTTGCATAGTGGTATTCCTTGATGAATATCCAGCACCTCATTCGATGAGGAAAGAGCCGAGATCCCTTCACCGGGAGTGACCTCTTTAGAGAAACTAGCAAATACTACAACTCACTCGGTTTTGTTTTTGGTAAGGTTCTCTAGTTCTTGCTTTGCATGGTGGTATTCCTTGATGAATATCCAGCACCTCATTCGATGAGGAAAGAGCCGAGATCCCTTCACCGGGAGTGACCTCTTTAGCGAAGCTAGAAAAGCCTAAAAACACTCATTTTCAAAATCATTAGATTCTATAATGGTATCAAGTTCATTACGCTCATGGTTTTCTTAAAAACCTATGTAGCCCTCCGTCATTTCAGATAAGTACTATTTAGTATTCGTGTTGCGTTTGTTGACCTTGTTAGGCGTAGTGTGTGGTAGCTGAATAGTACTTATCTGCCAGCATGTGATGCGATTGAGTTAGGGTAGTCGTACGGCTTTGTTAACCTTGTTAAGGGTCGTACGGGTGGGTTTAATTCAATCAAGAAATGACGGGTAGAACTTGACTAGCGCTTATGATTTGTTGACCTTGTTAAGGTCATAAGTGGCTATGGGTAAAAACTATTATCGGGGATTTCAAGTGTTGAAATTTGTAATGAGATTGCATACCTTCTATATGATAGTTGGATCCCGATACCCACTACGAGTAAGAGTTACTCCTGAGAGAGTTTTGCACTTTGCAATTAGCTGATCCAGTAGGTGTCTAGAAAGGTGTCAACAGGGTTATGCCTCTAGGGAAACGAGATTTATTTTAATTAGGTCCGTGCGAAAGCACGGGGAACCTCCCTCGGAGTACCGATATCTGCCTGCCCGAACGATTGGCGAAACTGTAGGGTGTAATTAATCCCGACTAATCTTACCTTTTTATAGTTTGAAGGAAGATTTGATAAAAACGGTGGGAGCCATCCTGATTAAATAAGATAATAACCAATCTAATCTTGCAAAAAGCACACGCTAACGCGTTTCCTTCTCTCTCTCTCTCTCCAGGCAGCAACCAATGTCACGCCTTAATCAAGATAACAATATGGATGTATTGACCGAACCCGCTTATTATACTGAGCTGGGGAACGTTGGTTCCTTAGGAATAGGGGAATATCAGGATTCCCGTGCCACCCGTACGAACAAACAGCATGTTGATGCATCTTCTTCGGGTGTGTTCGTTACCGAGAATTGTTTCTCAGTTTGTTCTACGTCATGGGTATTGGATACCGGATCAGGATCCCACGTATGTAATTTGTTACATGGGCTAAAGAAAGGTATAGAACTGGGAAAAGGTGATAAATCCCTAACAGTAGGGAATGGTGCAATTGTTGCAGCCAACGCAGTTGGCGAATATCACCTTGTATTACCAACTGGTAATACATTGATTCTGAACGACTGTTACAACGTACCAAAGATGATGTGCAATATAATATCGGTTTCTTTATTATCTAAAGAAGGATATAATTTCACATTAGAGGATAATCTTATGAACATTTTCCAAAATCAAGTGTTGATTGGATTTGGTATGTTATGTAACGGTATATACGTTCTTAATCAAAATACAGTTCTTAACGTACAGAACACAAACAAGAGGAAAAGTTCAGAAATGAACGAAGCCTTCTTGTGGCACTGTAGACTAGGTCATATCAATGCGACAAGACTGGCTAAGTTGCATAAAGATGGATATTTGAATCCGTTCAAATTTTCATCTTATGAAACTTACCAGTCTTGTCTCAAAGGCAAGATGACCAACTCCGTTTACTGGACACGAAGAAAGAGCTACTGAACTCTTGGGACTGATACATAGTGATGTATGCGGTCCTATGTCTACACATGCCAGGAATGGTTTCTCGTACTTCAATACATTCACCGATGATCTTTCAAGATTCGGACATGTGTTCTTGATGAAACATAAGTCTGAAGCTTTTAAGAAATTCAAGAAATATAAGTGCGAGATTGAAAACCAGACGGGTAAGAATATTAAAATCCTTCGATCAGATCGAGGAGGAGAGTACTTGAGTACGGAATTCCGTGATTATCTAAAAGAGAATAGGATTCTCTCTCAGCTTACTCCTCCGTATACGCCACAGCACAACGGTGTATCGAAGCGGAGGAATCGCACCCTATTAGATATGGTGTGCTCGATGATGAGTACTGCTGAGTTGCCTATTTCTTTTTGAGGTTATGCACTTGAGACAGCTGCTGTCATGACCCGAAAGTACGGAAAATGACCGGCACTTAGGCTACGAACGTCTCAAGGCGTACGTGCTCTAAGTAAGCCGAGCCCAGAAATCCAAACCAAGAAAAGTAGTGGAGTGAAGGAAAAACCATATGTAAATCAACCAGTTTGCAACATGATATACAACACCTAAAGGCGAGGATCACAACAGAAAAGGGAACTCAACAGTATGAAACCCAGAGAAATATAACGCGCGACTCTAAGGTCGAAAGAATAAACATCACAGGTCTCTATCTCAAATAAGTACATGTTTGGTTGATGGAACTTCTAGATACAACTGAAATATAATATACAATGTATAATGATGGGTATGATACAAATAACCCACCTACTAGCAAGTCACCTGAAGAAACTGTGCCCGCAAAGCCGTAATGAAACCCGTACGGCAACACCTGCAAGAAACTGGGGCACAACGGGGGTGAGTTGCCAACTCGTGAGTAGAAAGAGATCTACGAACAGAAAATCGCATGTATGACGCAATCCTAGGTCATACGATCATAATATATAATCCTCAAATATATAACCAGCAGCCTATAACAATGGCTAGGGTAACTATCTAACCCAATGTAATCCCATGTGCCCGTGTCAGTGTCAGTGCCTCAGGTAGCAATGTATCATATGAATGATGTATGAATACATGAAAAGTATGATCAATGTAATCAAAGTCTGTATGTGATCAATGTCTGTATATAGGTGGATCCCGTCCACGTATCACCCAACGACAATAAGCATCATGCATGTAAATATGAGGATATAGTCAAAATCATGGAAAAACATCATGAAACCTGTGTTGGAGATAATGCCCTCAGAGTCAATTATTGGATCACAGGTACGTGATTGCAATGATTGAGGGGAGGACATGTCCCAGTAGGACAGTCTTACTCAAGATGATAGTACGCTATCTGGTTTACCTTTATCATCGTGTACTGCTTTAGGTGACCTGACATGTCGCTATTGCACGTTGATAGAGCCCCTAGGATTCTTGCTTGACTGCCAGCAGTATGAGGGCGATCATATAAGTGAGAGCTGGAGTCTATAAGCGCATCCTTAAAAGGTCCCTAGTCGTAGGAGTTTCGAGACAGGGCATCGATTCTCCAGAGTAGACTAGTGTATACAGTCGAGACCCCGACGAGGGGCGGTGGCCGGTCTCACAAGCCACTGGTGTTAGTTGGTTCACCTAAGATGTATACAGGTGCTCATTGGGTTATGAGTACACCGGACAGGACTCGCCGGGAACATGCTAGTTGGTCTTATACCTGACGTCAGATAGCAGTTCCCAGGTGACATGTGTACAGGTTAGTTCATCGACCTGGGGATCGTCATTTGTCTCGTGTGAGTTCCCACTGTGCTTTGATTACTACCCTACCACGGCTCAAAGGAGTCGTGCAAACAGGTTTTAGTTGGGTACAGTCCCGAGCCACATGGAGGCAGTGAGCGGATCTTCAGGGGTTCGTCTCTCCCGGTATTGGGGGTGAGGTCGCGCTGTGTCTAGGAGAGCCATTACACGAAGTCCTTGGCCAAGGCAGGAGATTTACTGGTAGGTATTCCAGTAGTATCTCAGGGTGTTCTGGGCTACACTCCGACACGACTTGTACCGCTTTTAGGGGTCTGACTTTTACCAACCCCCTAGGCCCGACATGCGATGCTCATAGACGAACGGACCGGACTGTACGGATATTGTCACTGACAGGCTCAGTAGGGTGTCAGGATGAGCTTTCTCATCGACGTCCCTTTTGGTCAATAGCTGGTGGCCCGTTACGTATTGGCTTATACCTCTGACGTGCTAGTGGTTAAATCCACAGCCATAGTATTGACGAGTCTTTAGAGTCCACCACACTTTCAGTTACTCAAGTTTCGGGCGAAACGCTGTAGAGGCCGTATGGAGATATGGCAGGGTCCGATCAGATACGTGCGGTATTGCACGGATCAGGATCGGACGGTTTGTACTAATGGCCGTATGGTTATATGGCAGGGTTCGATCAGATACGTGCGGTATTGCACGGATCAGGATCGAACGGATATTACTAGCCGGCTTTGGCTTAAGCCGGTCCTAGTTTAGTACAGTGTAGATTTTGTCTCATTGCATTTGTATCCGGACGGAATACAGATGCGGGTGTGTATGCACAGTATGGGGGTTTTCCTGTAATTTATTACGGGACCAGTTTTCTGGAGTTGCCAGTTTGCATTCCGTTCCGGCCGGTTTTCCTTTGTTCTTTCCCGGCCGGACTTTTCCGATGGAGGGGGTAATTTGCAGTTTTGCAAATTACATTTGGGGAGGGGGTTTTTTGCAATTGTGGGATTATGACATGTTTAGCATCTTTCATCCATCATTTGCATTAATTATGATTTGAATGGGTATGGGTTGATTAAAGTGAGAAGCATGGTTGATGTTTGTTTATGGTTACCTCTTTCTTTTCCTACACTTACCTCCCTCTTGTGTTTTGTTCACAATCCCTTCACCATTTCCATTGAAGAAATGGCCGGCCACATCTTGCAATGAGGAGAGAAAATGAGAGGTTTCATTTTGGTGTGGGAAATTAATCATCTATCTCATTTTCATTGCTACCATAAAACCCCAAGTTGATATCTTGTTGATTCCTCCATCAAGGCAACTCCAATACCCCAATGAGACAAAGACTCTACACATCTTACAGCAAACCTTGGGCATGTCGAGTTGCCGGCTTCATGCCCGAGTTGCCTCGGTATAGAGGCGGGAGCCCGTAAAAGATGCAGGCGACGTGGTGCCCTTCCGGCGAGGAGGCGACGACCGGAGATCCCGCGAGGAGATCGGAGTGGAGATGAAGACCGGAGGACTCGGATCAGTCGGTATATCTCTAACCCTTCTCTTGTTTGCTAGAATAAGTTTAATGGTTACGATCCGGGTGTTTAGTGCGCGGTGGTGCCGGTTTGCTAAGTCCGCAAATTTTTAAGTTTATCACCGTTTCCGCATTTGGCCGTCGGATTGACGGCCGGGGCGCCGCCGTGCACTTACAGTGGTATCAGAGCCTCGCCATTAACATAGTCTAGCTTGGTGTAATGTGTTTTTCTGTTTCGATCGATCGAATGTTCCAAAACTGCATTTTAGTTCGCAACAGTTTCTGTTGAAAATATTTGGTCTCGAAAAATTTTTCAGGTTGTAAAATATTGATGTACTGGAAAATCTAAGAACTCTGTAAAAATTCGACGAAGTAACTCCACAGTGGGAGCGCGGAAGCGCCGCGCAAACCCCCTTCCCGCCGCCCTTCCGCCGCACACTGTGGAGATCACTTCACCAATTTTTTTTCAGAGGCCTTCTGGGCTTAAAATATGGGTTTTGGAATATTAAAATTGGGCCCAGGATTTCTGTGAGTGCTACAGTTTTGATTGGGGGCCCACTTGTTAATTTTTGATCGATCGGATATTTTAAACACATTTTTCACAGTATTTACATTATATCTGCGACCGTGAATGTCACTCGATCGGTAAATCCTGTCTAACTGCTATAGCCCGGTTAGACGGATTTGCGAACGTGACATTCACGTTGATGTTCTATGTTTATGCTGTGATGTTACGGATCGGTCGTGGGGGATAGCCTGGATGCAATGCTAGTACAGTGCTGTTGTATTATGTACATTTGATATTGCGGGGCGAGCGTCCGACATGTGGACTGCCGTCACTGCCTGTTTGTATTATTCTTTTGGGGCACGACCTGGTTGCGGTCGATGTACCCGGTGTATGTATATTTTACTTTCTGTACTAGGATTACCCCGCGGTGGGGTGCACGGATGGCCGGGTTCTAGAGGGCAACAAGCCCGCATCTCATGGCATTGGGACGGAGGGGGCTTCAATCTGGAATTGGCGGGCTATTCGCCGCACTCGTAGGGGGTACAGGTTGACCCAGGAGGGGTGCCCAAGTTACCGGATTCCGTGAGGTGCTGGGTGGTCCATTCACGGTGCCGAAGGGGGCTGTCTCGCTTCAGGTTTTGGCGGGTAACTTGCCGCGCCCGTAGGGGTCTAGGATTTCATTGCACAGGCTATCCACACGACCAGGGGAACGTCGGGTTTCAGTAGTGGCTCTGTGAAACCCGGGGATCCCAGATATCTGTATTGTTCTGTGATGCTGTACATTTCTGTGATGTTGCATTTCTTTTCACGCCTTGAGCGAAATATAATATATTGGTATATATATTAGTAGATGTTGTATATGCTTTTCATCCGCGCTAGTCCAGTCCCCGCTCTGCCGTTAGTTAGCTAACCTAACGGGTGATGACGGGACCCAGTGGCAAATGCGGATGGCATATACGTACGTCAGTATATTTTCGTTCTTTGTGGTGTGATCAATGATGGGACTGCATTGATTCGGATCAATGCAAGTTAAACAAACCTATTCTGATGTTGTTGGAACACTTTTTCAAAAAGCTGTTATTGCAAGGACGTTCACTTTTGTTTTGCATCGTGGTATTCATTTGGAATATCCTGCTCCTCAGTCGACGAGGCAAGGGCCGAGATCCCTTCACCGGGAGTGACCCCTTGGACAGAAGTTTGCGTCAGGGCATTAACTTCACTATAGCCGATTACTTTTGCTTTGCACCGTGGTATTCAGTTGGAATATCCTGCACCCCATTCTACGGGGAAAGAGCCGAGATCCCTTCACCGGGAGTGACCTCTTTAGTAAAGGTTTTCGTCACTATATTTTCTAAAAAAAGCTATCCGTTCCTTCAACGATATCAAGTTCATTACGTTAAAGGTTTTCGCCAGAAACCATTCGTAGCCCTCCATCATTTCAGTTAAATATTCGGTAGTATTCATGCTATGTATTTTGACCTCACGCCAAGGCATAGTGTTTGGTAGCTGCCGGGTATTTATCTGCAGCATAGATAGATGCGTTGGTTTGGGACAGTCGTACTACTATTTTGGCCTACGTCAAGGGTATGTACGGGTGGGTTCAAATTAACCTGGATAATGATGGGAAGAACTTGACATGTGACTTATGATATTTTGACCTCACGCCAAGGTCATAAGAGCATGGGGCAGAAATCACATCGGGAGTTTCAAAAGAACTGAAACTTGCCAGATATGCGCATACCTTCTGGAGTGTGGTACCGTGAGCGGATTCCGTCACGTTGTCATGCGATGATAGTTGGATCCCGATTCCCACTGATGAGTTGGTTTACTCCTCGGGTGACCCCGACTAAATTCTTCTTTCAGGTTTGGAGGAGAGTTTGAGGTACAGTGGGAGGTTTCCAGATTAGGAAAAGTGATAACCATTCTGATCTAGGATAGAGTGCACGCTGAGTGTTTCTTTTCTCTCTCTCTGTGGCAGCGACCATTGACCCGACCCTAGACTATGACTCAGTGACCAAGTTGACCGAACCTACTTAACACTGACTTTTGGATTGTCAAAGTTGCAGACCTCATTGCCACTCCTACTTTTACCCTTTTCTCCAGGACACCCCGTATTACTACGAACGTCCACTTCCATTGGACAAAACCATCGTATGGTTAGATACGAACTCGAAGGAATTCGAGGATGGTTTCTGGTTCTGGAGAAAACGGATAGGATTATTCAGTTGTTTTTTCCTTTTTGCCTTCTCTCAAGTTACGAGTACTCCTTAGTTTAGGAGATAGTACACCTATTACGCAAATTGGATAGTCTTCTTCCAAACCATAGGCTGGTGCCGACCGGTAGGGAATGAAGAAAACCAGTTAGCCTAAACGGTGTACAGAAGGTATTAAGATTAAGACAAAGCAAGGGATTAGTAAGAGGGCAAAGTAAATTGCGACTGATATTCACGACCAAACCAAGTATTTCTTCGCCAATCCTAAATCACCTTTGTATTTCTCCAGGACACTCCGTATCACTACGAAGATCCCATTTTATTGGATAATCCATCGTATGGTTATATACGAACTCGAAAGGAACTTGTTCCAGTTCGGGGATGGATCCTGGTTCAGGAGAAATAGGAATAAAGTACATTCAGGTGTCTTTTATCTTCACCTTCTCTCGCGTTACGAGTGCTCCTAGGATTAGGACAGTACACCCATTATGCTTATTGGATAGTCTTCTTCCAAACCATAGGCTGGTGCCGAACGGTAGGGAAGGAAGAAAACCAATTGGCCTAAAGGGGTGTGCAGAAGGTAATGACTAAAGACATATAAAGGGATTTGGAGAGGTGGCAAAGAATTATACGGTTATAGTTGTGAATCTGGATAATGGTAGAGGCATTGCTAGGAATACCAGTATACCCCATCGAAACATTTCAATGTTTCGATTTCACTGTGTACTGTTAAAAGAAAACTGATTTCCCGATTAGACACTTGCTCCAGGGTATGTATTTACCAGGTTTGATTCTCACATCTGTATGGTTTTACAGATGATGAGTGGGAGTAAGTTATTGGGAATTGGGTGATCATCCTCATTATATCGGGATTCGTTGTAATCGGTGATATTTGAGGAGATCACCTGGGCTGTTTGCCGGTCGGCAAATATTTGGTTTTGAATATCCGCTGTTGTGCACCAATTTCAAATTGATATATCTGTACGTCTATTTTCATAGAGTGAGATATACCTTTTGATATTATGTCGATGACATTTACCTATATCAGTGGATGGTTAGGTAAGGAGCATTGAACAGCGGTGTAATTCTTCTTAACCATAAGTACAGTTTTCGACCTACGACGCACAGTGAAGGAGTTGTTAGACTCAGCGGACTCATACAGAGTATTGTATGTTGTCCAGTGTCCATTAGGACAGAGGGGTTGGTCCTCATACTATATTCTGTTTACTTTTAACTTCTCTAGTTCTTAGACAGGTGTTTCGTAGAAACACAGGGTCGAAGTTTTGAGAAGTTATAGGTATAAGAATAAAGTAGAGAACCAGGTGTTGCAAGTATCGGGATTCTTCAAAGTGATCGAAGATGTAGATACTTGTACATGGTATTCAGTTGATAGTAATGATTAAGAGAAATTGCATCTCTTTCAGGTTACTCATAATTGGAAGCATTCCTAAGTTGAGTAACGCTGATCGGCCTCCTTCCATTTAGTTGACATGCACTGGAGATAGCTGCATGAATTGAATCTGGTTCAATTAAATCAGTGCCTCTGGTTCTATATTGGATATAGTACAGTTCATATCTTAACATTGTTAAGGTACGGGGAGTTGTCCGGCTTATGATTAAAACCAGACTCTGGATAACTCAAGGCACGTTTCTGTAATGGCTGTTTGTGGGTTGACCCAGGCTATGACGAGGGTTGACTTTCTACCATCTGGGAGATCAATAGAAATATTGTTCAAGACTCGCCACAGTTTTATTAAAAATGGATTTTTTCAAAAACAGCAGTGGGAGTATGGTAGAACTGGAAGTGATTCCAGAACCGCAAACGATTACTGAAGATTTGATAAGGAACCTAAAGATTCAATCTGATTTGACATTCCATTGGCCACTCCGCAGATAAGGTGGGTAACTTCAGGCACCCGAGAGGTACTCCGGTAGCCTCAAGGACGGTGACAGGGAAGTTCTTGTTTACCCACACTTGCCATTGTTGTTGTTCCAGGCTGCGAGACCCGGCAGGAGGATGAATATAGCGTCGTTCTAAACTTGCTTTAGAAGTGCACGTCTATATGACTCTGCCAAAGGGTTGTCGTAGTCAGTGGGAGCAGCGGAAGCATTGGTGGATATCAGGCTTATGTCTATTTATAGACTAAAGCAGATATAGCGGAGATAGATCATCTATTTCTGACCTGACAGTCATAGGTTTGATGTCATCAGAATAGGGGATGGATCTGTTGAGAAGGTAGTAGGAAGTGATATTCCTATACTACGATCGGTTATACTTTGGTCGTCACACAGTGGTTTCTCCACACAGGATTTGGACATTATATCAGACATACTGGTTAATAGATCTATGGTTTTAGATCTAGATTTGGGTGGTTTCCCAATCAGGGTACTTTGACAGCATTCTAAGAGTATATAGAATGGACGACTCCTGGCACGGTAGTGTACCTGCAGGTGATGGAGTCACCCTCTCTAAAGGTGTCTTATAGACTAAAGTAGAGAGGGATGCGCATGATTGGCAGACCACTTGCTTAGGCAATTGAGTCAATCATGAGATGTCAAGTACCACACCAGATGTTGTTCTTGCACTAGATGCAATAAGTTGATATTGATCCAATCCTGGAGGAACAGTCGGAAGCAGTTTTAGAACATAAGTGGATGTTCTAGGGATATGATAACGACAGCCTCATTCGGGAGACAGTTATCATTACAGGCTTACAAGGTGACATGGACGACAAGGAGGTTGTCAGAGTTTTAGTTTTTTCCTTCTGACGAGGGGCAGTATTTTGGACAGGTGGTCCAAGGCACTACTGAGGGAGGCATGGCGCAGGATACTGATTAGATTCAGTTGACGATACAGTCTAAGAAGTTTGGATTTGGAGTTCACTTATGAGCTAGGTCCCATCAGACATCCAGACATTCTAAGACAGGTATTGCTCATTTCGGGAGATGGCTTTCTCCGCGAATTTGAGATATAGAGAGACATAGAAAGAAACATCAAGGTGGATCCACTCACTGAGGCTATTCCTCGAACGCAATAGTTTCACAAACGGTTTTTGTGAGACTGACTAGTAGAGGAGTTGGGTGTTCGGTATCACACGGGCTGTGAGTATGCGACATCGCAATAATTAGCCTTGAGTGCAAGTGGGAGATTGTTGGAGATAATGCCCTCAGAGTCAATTATTGGATCACAGGCACGTGATTGCAATGATTGAGGGGAGGACATGTCCCAGTAGGACAGTCTTACTCAAGATGATAGTACGCTATCTGGTTTACCTTTATCATCGTGTACTGCTTTAGGTGACCTGACATGTCGCTATTGCACGTTGATAGAGCCCCTAGGATTCTTGCTTGACTGCCAGCAGTATGAGGGCGATCATATAAGTGAGAGCTGGAGTCTATAAGCGCATCCTTAAAAGGTCCCTAGTCGTAGGAGTTTCGAGACAGGGCATCGATTCTCCAGAGTAGACTAGTGTATACAGTCGAGACCCCGACGAGGGGCGGTGGCCGGTCTCACAAGCCACTGGTGTTAGTTGGTTCACCTAAGATGTATACAGGTGCTCATTGGGTTATGAGTACACCGGACAGGACTCGCCGGGAACATGCTAGTTGGTCTTATACCTGACGTCAGATAGCAGTTCCCAGGTGACATGTGTACAGGTTAGTTCATCGACCTGGGGATCGTCATTTGTCTCGTGTGAGTTCCCACTGTGCTTTGATTACTACCCTACCACGGCTCAAAGGAGTCGTGCAAACAGGTTTTAGTTGGGTACAGTCCCGAGCCACATGGAGGCAGTGAGCGGATCTTCGGGGGTTCGTCTCTCCCGGTATTGGGGGTGAGGTCGCGCTGTGTCTAGGAGAGCCATTACACGAAGTCCTTGGCCAAGGCAGGAGATTTACTGGTAGGTATTCCAGTAGTATCTCAGGGTGTTCTGGGCTACACTCCGACACGACTTGTACCGCTTTTGGGGGTCTGACTTTTACCAACCCCCTAGGCCCGACATGCGATGCTCATAGACGAACGGACCGGACTGTACGGATATTGTCACTGACAGGCTCAGTAGGGTGTCAGGATGAGCTTTCTCATCGACGTCCCTTTTGGTCAATAGCTGGTGGCCCGTTACGTATTGGCTTATACCTCTGACGTGCTAGTGGTTAAATCCACAGCCATAGTATTGACGAGTCTTTAGAGTCCACCACACTTTCAGTTACTCAAGTTTCGGGCGAAACGCTGTAGAGGCCGTATGGAGATATGGCAGGGTCCGATCAGATACGTGCGGTATTGCACGGATCAGGATCGGACGGTTTGTACTAATGGCCGTATGGTTATATGGCAGGGTTCGATCAGATACGTGCGGTATTGCACGGATCAGGATCGAACGGATATTACTAGCCGGCTTTGGCTTAAGCCGGTCCTAGTTTAGTACAGTGTAGATTTTGTCTCATTGCATTTGTATCCGGACAGAATACAGATGCGGGTGTGTATGCACAGTATGGGGGTTTTCCTGTAATTTATTACGGGACCAGTTTTCTGGAGTTGCCAGTTTGCATTCCGTTCCGGCCGGTTTTCCTTTGTTCTTTCCCGGCCGGACTTTTCCGATGGAGGGGGTAATTTGCAGTTTTGCAAATTACATTTGGGGAGGGGGTTTCTTGCAATTGTGGGATTATGACATGTTTAGCATCTTTCATCCATCACTTGCATTAATTATGATTTGAATGGGTATGGGTTGATTAAAGTGAGAAGCATGGTTGATGTTTGTTTATGGTTACCTCTTTCTTTTCCTACACTTACCTCCCTCTTGTGTTTTGTTCACAATCCCTTCACCATTTCCATTGAAGAAATGGCCGGCCACATCTTGCAATGAGGAGAGAAAATGAGAGGTTTCATTTTGGTGTGGGAAATTAATCATCTATCTCATTTTCATTGCTACCATAAAACCCCAAGTTGATATCTTGTTGATTCCTCCATCAAGGCAACTCCAATACCCCAATGAGACAAAGACTCTACACATCTTACAGCAAACCTTGGGCATGTCGAGTTGCCGGCTTCATGCCCGAGTTGCCTCGGTATAGAGGCGGGAGCCCGTAAAAGATGCAGGCGACGTGGTGCCCTTCCGGCGAGGAGGCGACGACCGGAGATCCCGCGAGGAGATCGGAGTGGAGATGAAGACCGGAGGACTCGGATCAGTCGGTATATCTCTAACCCTTCTCTTGTTTGCTAGAATAAGTTTAATGGTTACGATCCGGGTGTTTAGTGCGCGGTGGTGCCGGTTTGCTAAGTCCGCAAATTTTTAAGTTTATCACCGTTTCCGCGTTTGGCCGTCGGATTGACGGCCGGGGCGCCGCCGTGCACTTACAACCTGTGCCCAGCATCGGCACAAAACATAGCATCAATCTCAATGTCTCTGATAAGTCTCACTATCTAGGGCACCGTCAATCCAGACTGGCCCCTACCATCAATCTCAGGACCACGACGTTATCCTCCGGATATCCGACGCGTCGGGTAAAATCACCGGTCGGTAGTGCTCCCCTGCCAGGCTCAACGCCATCTCCTGCGATCTTCTTGCCCCGGGGTACCGCACCGGGCCCACCATGTACCCGCAATCGGCCTCATCCGCCTCCTCGAATCGGGTTTCACATGTCGCTCTCATCACCGAGAAAACACATGGTGGACGCACTGAAATATCATATCAAGGGTAACCGGGTTTTTTAAATAATTACATAATCTCTTTATAATACCCACGGTTCCCAAATCCAGAAATATCATAGAAACAACATATCTCAATGCGCATAAACAGAAAACATGATGTATGTGACATATCAATGAAGTGCAAGTATAACAGTATATCATGCAACATAGAATAATAGTATGCACATACAAGGGTCATATCCTGCTGCAATAATACTACTGTGTAGTGACATGGCAATTACCGATGAAGATGTGTGTGAACTGGCAAGTAAGTGTACGTGGTACATACGCATCATCGGTAATGGTGCTGGTGTCCTAACAGCATGATATCAACAATAGAATATGAATCACAATAAGTATGCGATGCAGAGCAACAATAATAATGTGCGGGAGCTGAATACCAAACACAATGATAGCTAAACTGCATCTAATGTCATAAGAGTCATATAGCTACACCACTATAAGGCTGAGCTAAAGCTAACAGTAGGTAAGGGAAACCGCCTAACCTCTGAGTCGATACATATAAATATATATAGTCGGTGATCCTGCCTCGATAATATCACATCCGGTACCATATCCTTATAATCGGTTATTCCCAAGTCAAGAGTGCGGATCAAACATCACAATATAGCTCGTACGTAAATCCATCGTACGGCATCCCCAAATCTGGGTACGGGTCAATATCACATTCGTCATATCACTCATCGGGTATTCTCTATATCAAATATCATAATCTGGGTACTGATCTACGTCTAGTACACGCTAACATCATCACTATCATCATGATCTGACTACTGATCAACAGTCTCGTATGAATCGATATCATCAGCACATATCATCTCAAGGAGTAAACAACGCCCAAGGCGGCCTATCATAAATATCTTGTCATATCATATCATATCTCGTATCACAATCACATGTCGATCATTTTATATATATCACTATTCCTATGGCATCATTATCCCAAAATCCGCTAAAGCATCAAGA
Organism: Agapanthus africanus; assembly: GCA_030015575.1. Classification (NCBI taxonomy): domain Eukaryota; kingdom Viridiplantae; phylum Streptophyta; class Magnoliopsida; order Asparagales; family Amaryllidaceae; genus Agapanthus; species Agapanthus africanus. Next base: position 447,194,625 of record JASDDO010000031.1, on the reverse strand, counting down.
CGTATCTCAAATATGACTTTTACCATATCACCGATATCATAATCTCGGATCAAATATCATCGACTCATCTCAAACCCAAGTATCATCCTCAAATCCGCATGTGAACACATAGTCCCATATTCACGTGAACACATATCTATATAGAATCCCATAACCACATATGAAATAAGGATGTATGCAAGTATGTATATGTGTATATGTATGTGTAGTGCACCCACTACTCTAGGGTTTCGTAACCTTTCACCAATCCAACACACCAATATCCATCTTAACATCATCATGAATCACAAATAACATATAATATTTGTAATTGTATATACGCATCCGTATACATCACCACTTACTGCGGGGGTGTTATACGCCATCCACCCGACTTCTCCCCGTAGATATAAATCTACTCACCTTTCTTTATGCGTGCCGGTACCGATGTCGCCATTTGCATCTCCAACGCCTCGACGCCACGTGGGGTACCTACAAGGATATCACCCGCTAAAACACATGAAAACCATGTCGGAAACCAAAATGGTACACGCTACGCCGATAGGTAAAAACCTACAGCCTCGCATGCAAACACAGCCAATATCCCTCTGTCGTTGGCGTTCAAACGCCACCCGACAGAAACGAATCACCAAATACCAAAATCCATACAACAACAAGTCGTAAATCATGCGCCAACTCAAGAAAATCAACCCAGATTCTACCCTGATTGGAATCCGTCAAAACTAGACATACCCAGGATCAAGTTTACAGGTAAAAGAGTCGTGCACAAAAAAAGAGGCAGTTCCCAACTGCTCTGGCCGCAAATTGCGGCCAGAGGGAATATATCTGCGGCCGGTAAATGGGGGTTGGGGCTAAAGTTTTGGGTGTTGGTTCCTATCTGCCTGCACATCCTACTGCCAAGTCAAAATTATTTTAGGAGGTCCGGGTTGATAGCAGTTTCCAGAAAGGCTACAAAGTCGACAAAATCGCTAAAATACGCCAAGTCGAAACCTTCAGGTAACTAACTGGGAATCTGGGGTAATCTTGGTTAAAATGGTCTCAAATACACCTAATAGGGCTATACTAACCATCACAACCATCACTTGGCCACATCTCACTCAAAATCACTAAAACTAGCACTAGATCACAAATATAACACTAAATTTCAGCTAACTAACCATATCTGAGCAAGAAAAAAGTTGGGTTGCGAGATTATACCTCAAGGAAATCCTAGAATGAAGGAGAAAGGAAGAAGGAAGGAGGAAGGGTGGGTTGCTGCTGCTGAGCTCCTGCTTGTGGCTGTTCTCTTTTCTTGTTGCAGTTGCTGATGCTGCATCTGCTGCTTGCAATTTCCCTTTTGTTTTGTGTTTCAATGTGTGTTGTAGTATCGGCAGATGTAGGGGGGCTGTTTTGTGGCTGATGTAGCTGCTGATGTGTTGATATGGGGGCTGAAGTTGTGCTGATGTGAGTGTGTAGGTGTTGGGCTATGGTGTGGCTGCCGATGTTTTCCTCACTGCTGATGCAGTTGCTGTTTCAGCTGCTGTTGGAGTTGTTGTTGTGGTTGTTTTGGCTGATGTAGGGTGAAGTGTTGTGTATTTGATGGTGGGGTGTGAGAGTGAGAGATGTGAGTGTGAGAGAGAGTTGAAGGATGTGTGAAAGACAAGAAAAAGTGTTGAGGTGAGAAGTCTTGAAATGAAATGGTGTGTCATAACCTCATAGCCTCCTCTCTCTCTCTCTCTCATTTAATGTTGCTTGCCCAAGCCATCATGGCTCTTTCTCTCTCCCTACACAAGTCAACCCCCATCCTAATCACCCTTAACAAAGCTAAAAACCCTTAATTAACCCAATTAACCTAATCAAATGGTTCAACCCACCATGGTCATCTCAACATGGTAACCCTAGACTACCATGAATCCAAAACATGAACAAGTGTGACAAGTGTGGAAAATGTTATGTGCATATTTTTGCACAAAAGTCAAAAATCCAATTAGCGATTTTTAATCGCAATTAACACTAATGTCGCATATAACTCATCATAAAAACTGTAAAATGACATATTTCCATAAAATACCCTATTTTAGAATTTCCATTATTTTTTCTTCAGAATTTTCCCCATTTACCGGTATTTAATTATACCAAAATATTAAAATATTCAATAAAATAATATTAAATTATAAAAATTCCCAAAAATAATATTTTATTTTTTTGAAATGTTACAGCCTCATACCTATTAAATCAAGTTCCATCAAAATCTGTGCCTAAAACACCATATGAGATATGGAGTGAAAAGAGACAACATCTTAAACGGGTTAAGATATGGGGTCGTCCGGCCTATGTCAAAAGGAAAAATCCGGACAAGCTCGAGGCAAGGTCAGTTCTATGTAAGTTTGTAGGATATCCGAAGAATTCTCATAGATATATCTTCTACCACACTGAGGAGCAAAAGCTGTTTGTTTCTCAATATGCCACCTTTTTAGAAAAGGATTGTAAAAGAAATTAGTGACAGTGAGGTAGAACTGGAAGAAGTTCCAGCAGCACAAACTACAAGTGATAATTTGGTGGAACCGGAGGATCCAATAGTGCTCAATGAACCCCAATCACTCCGCAGAACTAGTAGGGTTCCTCATCCACCTGAGAGATACTACGATTTTCTCATAGACGGTGGGAGCGAGGATTGCATCATGGAAGATGATGAACCTATTAGTTTCGAGCAGGCCATCACAAGTGGAGACTCTGTGAAATTGCTGGATGCTATGTGATCCAAGATGGAATCCATGTACACCAACAAAGTATGAACTTTGGAAGTTGCTCCTGAAGGGGTAAAACCCATCAGGAGCAAGTGGATCTTCAAGAAGAAGATTGGTGTGGATGGAAAAGTTGAGACTTTCAAAGCTAGACTTGTAGCAAAAGGTTTTCGTCAACGACTGGCGTTGACTATGATGAAACCTTTTCTCCTGTCGATATGCTTAAGTCCATCAGGATCCTACTTTTCATTGCTGCATACCATAACTACAAAATCTGCCAGATGGACGTCAAGACCGCTTTTCTAAATGGTGATTTAGAAGAGAGCGTGTACATGACACAGCCAGAGGGCTTCGTAGACAGTGGGAGCAGCGGAAAGGTGTGCAAGCTGCTTAAATCCATCTATGGATTGAAGCAGGCATCGTAGAGCTGGAACATCTATTTTGATGAAGATGTCAAAGAGTTTGACTTCATCAAAATGTAGATGAACCTTGTATATATAAGAAGGCTATAGAGAGTAAGGTGGTCTTCCTCGTATTGTACGTGGATGACATACTCTTGATAGGGAATGATATTCCTATGCTACATTCGGTCAAGCTCTTCTTATCACATAAGATCTAGGTGATGCCTCCTATATCCTGGGGATAAAGATCTATAGAGATAGATCTAAACGGATATTGGGATTGTCCCAATCCAGATACATAGACACCATACTAAAGAGGTTTAGTATGGAGATTCCAAGCGAGAAAATTTACCCGCTTGCTGAGGAATCACTCTGTCCAAAGAGATGTCTCCCAAGACTGATTTGGAGAGGGCTCGTATGCAAGGGATATCCTATGCTTCGGAAGTAGGCTCTATCATGTATGCGATGTTATGTACTAAACCGGATGTAGCTTACTCATTAGATGTAGTGCGCATGTATCAATCAGATCATGGGGAGAAATACTGGACAATTGTGTAGAACATTCTTAAGTATTTGAGAAGGACTAAAGAAATGTTCTTAGTGTATAGTAATAGTGAACTCCAGGTGGAGTCCTTTACCGATTCGAGCTTCCAGAGTGATAAGGACGACAGTAAGTCGGTCTCGGGCTTTGTCTTTACCCTCAACGGAGGGGTTGTGTGTTGGAAGAGTTCCAAGCAAGACACCGTAGCAGACTCGACGATGGAGGCTGAATACATCGCTGCCAAAGAGGCTGTCTGGATGAAGAAGTTCATTGCTGAGCTTGGAGTGGTTCCTTCTATTGAGCATCCAATACCTGTGTATTGTGATAACAATGGAGCTGTGGCTTTGGCCAAGGAACCCAGGTCCCATCAGAGATCCAGACATACTCTTAGGCGATCTCACCTGATCAGGGACATAGTAGATCGCCGGGAGATCGAGGTCAGGAGAGTTGACACGAAGGACAACGTAGCGGATCCACTCACGAAGGCCCTCCCCCAGATGCAGTTTGAGAGACTTTTTGGGATGTTGGGTATGAGATACTACAACACATGGCCTTAGTGCAAGTGGGAGATTGTTCGGAATATGTATGCCCTAGATGCCATTATTGTACATTGATGTATATTATAGTGGATGCTTGGACATATATATAGAGGACTTTCTTGCTCGACATGATAGTATGTTATCTGGTTACTCTTTATCTTAACATGTTGACTGGTATTCTTTATTGTCTTACTCTCACATATTGATAAAGCCCTTAGGATATTTACTTGACTACCAGGATTATGATGAGATCATACTAGTAGGGCCAGGGTGGTCCAAAAGTACATCCTATAATCAGTTACAAGTTGAGGGAATATCGAGACTAGGGCATCGATATTCCAGAGTAGACTAGTGTGTACGTTTCTTGTCTCTTAGAGGGCGATGGTTGATCCCACAACCATTGGTGTGTGACATCAAAGATTGTACACAGGTGCTCATTGGAGAATGGATACACGGAACATGACTCGCCAAGAACTCCTAGTTGGTTGTATACCTATCATCAGATAGCAGTCCTCTGGTAACACTGGTACAGGTGTCACGACCCGAATATTTCGACTCGTGACCGGCACTTAACCATGCTACGTCTACAGGCGTAACGCGACTAAGTAAGCCGAACCCAGAAATCAAAACCATTTAAAAGTAGCGAGTATTGAAAACATTTAGTTAAAACATTTAGAAAAACCTTACATAATTCGATAAGTTCTTTTAAAGTTACGTTGTCATTTAAATAATTTTGGCAGCATTTCCTTTGTAAAAGTAACCCCGAAAATCGGGTATAAAACAGGATATAAGTAAAGATGAAATAAAATGAAATGAAACATTCCCAAACGGGAGCAATCACGCCTAACGGCGGAAACCATCATCACAAGAGTAATATACGACGCCGTAGCGAAGAATAAGCAATAAGTAAACATCACAGAAATATAAAATGCATATAAAAACAGTCGGCTCCTACGAGCTCGACACCATAATACAAAATATACATCATCGTCCTCACACAGTATCTAAGTCCAGTACATAAGGTAGATGGAGAATACTAGATACAAAAGGAGTACAATAAAAGTAATCAGATACCACAACCCACCTAAAATGCAAAACAGCTCTCACACCAACTGTAGTGGTATCTGTAGCCAAAAGATGCCAAAGGCAGCCTGCCGCGACTACTCTGAAGGGCAACCTGCAAATACTGTGGCACAACGGGGGTGAATTGCCAACTCGTGAATAGAGATAACATATAAAGGTAATCGCGAGCATGCACGTATTGCGCTACTCTATCAAATGCCAGCAGATGATATCAATGCGTGATAAGCAGTATGTGCAATAATCATGCAAATGCTCTGTCAGGTAAAATAACTACAGGATGAAATACATGATAATCAATGCTGAGCATGGGATAAACAACATCTTCATGGAAATATCAACATGGAAAAATAATCGGTGCCCCAAACTGCATCCAAATCCCAAATAAACTCATGCGCCGGCACTCTCCTCGGCCCTCAAATCCTGTAAATCTCTGAAAATCACGAGTGCCCAGCATCGGCACTCAAAATATCATAAAACACTCATGTCCAGCATCGACACGCAATTCCTCATATATCGGGCTCCGTCAGTCCGAATCAGCCCACGGGCTCCGTCTGCGGTATCGGCTCTCGGCCCCGGCAGTACGGATCATCCCGCATCCATCTCTCGACTCTGGTCAGTATCCTCCGGATAACCGCCAGGTCCAACCAATCACCGGTAGGTACTCGCCACCCTGCCAGGCTCATCGTCTACTCCACGAAAAACATTTCTCGCCCCGGGGAACCATACCGGGTCCACCACGAACCCGCAAACGGATCATCCAACTCCTCGAATCGGGTTTCAAGCATACGTCTCAGCACCGAGAAAACGCGTGGTGGACGCACCAAAATATCATATCACGAGGGACCGGGTTTTCAAACAGTGCATCTTTTCTTTAAATAATTCCACGGTCCTCAAAACCAGAAATTTCATGGAAATCCAACACCAATGAGTGAATCAAATGCGATATGCTATGTACATCAAGTCACAATGTAGGTACAAGGGAGAACCGCTTTTTTTAAAATAGGTTTCAGTTTTTAAAGACATCTTGCGGCTCCCAATTTCTATGAAGATCATAACGAATCATATATGAAATGAACTACAGCAATGTAATCATGGCAATTCTACAGTTAGTGTGTCATGGCAATTACTAACGGTGTGTGTGTAACATGCAGATTAGTGCTCGTGCAACATGAACCGTTAGAAATAGTGCGGTGTTCTATCAATTCTAAGTTTATATACATATAGCAGGGAATGCAGTATGCAACAGTAGTATACATGACAGTCAATGTAGGAAAAATGCAATGTATAACTATAAGGTCCTATCAGCCCTGACGCATAACGCCATGCGGGCGATATCCCCGTAGATGTTAAATCTACTCACAGAGTCTTGCGCTAAGTGTAGCCGACGACTTGCTTTCCTTTCTTCGCAGCGTCCGTCTCACTCGCCTGCGAACCTAGAATCACACAATATATCACACATAAGCTCAAATCCACAAAAACGTGACATTAAGGTCAAACTAGAAAGCCGTGTCGCAAACCAAGCGCGCGTGTGCGCGATACGTAAAAACGTGTGATTACGCGCCTGAAACTACCCTTACGCGTCGCGATACGCAGAAATCCCAAACCACATGCGTATCACACGTGTCGCGAAGGTTTAAAAATACGGGAAATAGGTATATAGCTCCAGATTTTCCTACAGCAAGAATCTCACAAAAATACACATGCCAGGAGTCTAAGGGTCTCAGCAGACACCTATAGGACCAAACCCCAACCAAAACCCTCCCCATCTGGCCGCAATTTATGGCCAGATCGAATTTTTCGGCGGCCACTGTACGGAATTTGGGGGTCGGGTTCTACCTGGGGGATCAGCACCTAACCAACATACTGCAGTCTTCACAAAATTAATCTGAACTCACCGGGTCGATAGCAGTTTACAGAAAGTCAAAATTTGCTTAAAAACGATGAATTTGCATCAAATAGGGATCTGGTGGTATTTTAGTGCAATTGGGGGTTAAGCTGGGTTAATATGGCCCTAACGACACTCCAGCAACTTACTAACACCAAAACATACATCACTTGGTCATGGTTCCCACAATTCACCACATATCGCACTAAAACGCACCAATAACCACTAATCGAAGCTAAGCTACACTAAATAAGCAAATTAGGGAGTAAGTTCAGGAAGTATACCCCACACTCGACCCTAGGAAGCTGGAGGAAGAAGAAGAAGTGGAGGGAAGGAGCTGCAGTTGAAGTTGTGCTGTTGCTGCTGCTCACTGATGCTGTTGCTGCTCACTGTTGCTGCTGCTGTGATGCTTGTTGTTGCTGCTGAGATGGTTGCTGCTGCTGCTGGGGATGCTTGTTGCTGCTGCTGTGGAGGTAAGTGTGTGTGTGAGTGTGAGAGTGAGGTTGAGAGAAAAGATTATAAGAATGAGAGGGAATCATAACCCCAAATGTCAACCCCTCCATTCTCTCTCTTCATTAAATGCAAGCATGGCTTTTGCCATGATGCATTCTCACCCTCTCATTCTCACCAAGTCAACACTAAAAGGGGAATTCAAATTAAAGCAACCATCATATAACTAATTAAACTCAATTAAAACCCAAAAGACTTAATCCCCATGATTAAACCCATCATGGTTGCTAATCATGGTATTACCTCATTTTAAAACCCTAGTTTACATGCACATGTGTGTGCAAGCCTAGGAAAATTCTAGAAAAATATTTATTAAATTTGGAAAAAATATTTGAAACCCAATTTGGTAAACTTTTTATTAAAAACCCTTTACTTAAATATAAATAGCCACAAAACACATCCTAAGGTGTTACAATCTCTCCCCCTTAAAGAAATTCGTCCCCGAATTTCGAAATTTAACTACACATACCTTCGAAAAGACGGGGGTACCTCTTCCTCATCTCTCCTTCGGTCTCCCAAGTGACCTCCTCACTGCTCGGACCACGCCAAAGTACCTTGACTGATGGAATGTCTTTCGATCTCAATTTCTTCACTTGTCGATCCAAGATCATCACCGGCTGCTCTGCATAGGAAAGGTCGCGCTCAAGCTGGATCGTCGGGTGCTGAATCGCATGCGAAGGATCATGAAGATATCTACGGAGCATCGAAACGTGAAATACGGGGTGCACATCTGGAAAACTGGGCAGAAGGGCTAATCGGTAAGCAACTGCACCAACACGCTCGAGGATCTCGAAGGGGCCCACATACCTGGGACTGAGCTTCCCCTTCTTCCCAAACCTCATCACACCTTTCATTGGGGAGACCCTCAAGAAAACATGATCACCAACAGAAAACTCAAGTCTGCGCCGCCGACGGTCCGCATAAGATCTCTGCCTACTCTGGGCTGCTCTCATCCTATCGCGAATCAACTGGATCTTCGCGGTCGTCTCCTCAACAATCTGTGGCCCTAAGATACTGCTCTCACTGAGCTCTGTCCAACAGGCGGGCGATCTGCATCTCCTCCCATAAAGAGCCTCAAACGGTGCCATCTGAATGGTCCCCTGGTAGTTGTTATTGTAGGAGAACTCTACTAAGGGTAAGTGATGATCCCAGCTACCTCCGAAATCTAATACGCACGCTCTGAGAATGTCCTCGAGAGTCTGAATAGTCCGCTCTGACTGTCCGTCGGTCTGCGGATGAAATGATGTGCTGAAACTTAAGCGAGTGCCCAAAGCCTCCTGAAGCCTCTGCCATAGTCGACTGGTAAACTGGGTGCCTCTGTTGGACACGATACATGTCGGAACTCCGTGCAGTCGTACTATCTCGTCGATGTAAATCTGGGCGTACTGAGCAAATCCGAAAGTCGTCTTCACTGGCAGGAAGTGAGCCGCTTTTGTCAAACGATCTACGATCACCCAAATGGAGTCATACCCTCGCCTAGTCCTGGGTAGACCCACAACGAAATCCATCGAAATCTGCTCCCATTTCCACTCCGGAATGGGTAACGGCTGTAGCTCTCCCGCGGGCCTCTGGTGCTCAGCCTTGACTTGCTGACAAGTCAGGCATCTCGATACGAAATCTGCGATGTCCCTCTTCATTCCGTCCCACCAGTAAACATCTCTCATATCATGATACATCTTGGTGGAACCGGGATGGACGCTGTACACCGATCGATGTGCCTCCTCGAGAATCTCGCGCCGCAGTCCCTCAGCATCTGGTACGCACAGTCTAACCCCAAATCGTAGTACCCCCTGATCATCGATCACGAACTCGGAAAATCTGCCCTGTCCAATCTGTGCCATGATCTCCGAACATCGATCATCACTAAGTTGTGCCTCATGTATGCGGTCAAGCAACTGTGGGCGTGCACGAACATGCGCGATCTGTCCTCCAATCGGCGTGAACTCGAACTGTATCCGGCTGTCGCATAATATCTGCCAATCTGCCGACGACTGCCCCTGTACTGCGCTTAAACAAGATAGACTACCCCCGGGCCTCCTGCTCAAAGCATCCGCCACCACATTCGCCTTGCCCGGGTGATACAAGATCTCGCAGTCGTAATACTTCACTAACTCCATCCATCGGCGTTGTCTAAGGTTCAGGTCTCGCTGCTGAAATATATACTTTAAACTCTTGTGATCAGTGAATATCTGGCACGACTCGCCGTATAAGTAATGTCGCCAGATCTTAAGTGCAAAGACCACTGCAGCCATCTCCAAATCGTGAGTGGGGTAGTTCTGTTCATGTTTCTTCAATTGTCGCGAAGCATACGCGATCACCCTGTCATGCTGCATCAATACGCACCCTAACCCCACTCGAGAAGCATCACAATAGACCACAAATCCGCCTGATCCTAAAGGTAATGATAATACCGGTGCCGTAGTCAGCCGAGTCCGTAGCTGCTGAAAACTGTGCTCGCACTTCTCCATCCAGTCGAAAGGAACTCCCTTCTTGGTCAACCCGGTCAAAGGTGTAGCAATACTGGAGAAGTCCTGCATAAATCGCCTGTAGTAACCGGCCAACCCCAAAAAGCTGCGAATCTCCGTAACCGATGTAGGTCTGGGCCAACGCTGAACGGCCTCGATCTTCCTCGGGTCTACACATATACCGTCTCGTGAAATCACATGCCCCAAGAAGTCTACGCTGTCCAGCCAGAAAGCACACTTGGAGAATTTCGCATAAAGCTGGTACTCCCTCAAAGTCTGCAGTGTAATCTGCAGGTGCTTCTCGTGCTCCTCACTACTCCGGGAATACACCAAGATATCGTCAATGAATACTATGATGAACAGATCCAGATATGGTCGGAAGATACGGTTCATCAAGTCCATGAATGTTGCTGGCGCATTGGTGAGTCCGAACGACATCACCAAAAACTCATAATGGCCGTAGCGCGTACGGAAAGTCGTTCTAGGAATGTCCTCATGTCGAACCCGCAGCTGATGATAGCCCGATCGTAAGTCGATCCTCGAAAAGTATCCTGCCCCCTGAAGCTGATCGAACAAATCGTCGATACGTGGCAAGGGATATCTGTTCCGCACTGTCACCCTGTTCAGCTGGCGGTAGTCGATACACAGACGCAAACTGCCGTCCTTCTTCTTGACGAACAGGACTGGAGCACCCCAAGGAGAAACACTGGGTCGAATAAATCTCTTATCCAGCAAATCTTGCAACTGACCCTTCAACTCTCGAAGTTCCGCCGGGGCCATCCGATAAGGCGGTATGGAAATAGGCCCCGAACCAGGAACCAAATCAATACAGAAAGAAATGTCGCGCTCGGGCGGTATCCCAGGAAGCTCGTCAGGGAACACATCAGGAAACTCGCTAACAATCGGAACCTGATCTAATGGAACCTCTGTAGCGCTAGCATCGCAAACATAGGCGAGAAATCCCTGACATCCCTTCCTCAAAAGCTGTCCAGGGTGAAAAGAAGAAATCACACTGTGAGGGGCGGCACCACGGTCCCCCAACACAACAAAAACGGACTCGCCGGGAAAATAGAATCTAACTGTCTTCTCACGGCAGTCCACAGAAGCATAGCACGTGGCTAACCAATCCATGCCCAAAAGAACGTCGAAGTCCAACATCTCAAGAAGGATCAAGTCGAAAGGCAACTCTCTCTCGCCAATACAGACGGTACAAGATCGGAACACGTGCCTAGCAACAAACGACTCTCCCACAGGAGTAGTCACCACCAGCGGCTGATCAAGCAAACTGGACTCTCTACCCAAACTCGGCACGAAGTGTGTGGATACGTACGAGTGCGTGGATCCGGTATCGAACAACACGTGTGCATCAACAGAACATACTGAAAGGATACCTGAAACCACCGCATTGGACGCCTGTGCGTCCTGATGCGTCAAAGCAAAGACCCGCGCCTGTCCTCCACTGGTGACTGACTGCCCTCTGCCTCGGTCATCCCGTCCTCTCTGAGCAACTCCTCTACGCCCACGACCTCTCTGAGTGTCAGTCTGACGCGGAACAACGGTAGGTACAACTGGCAACGCCCTCTGGGGTGGTGAAGGTGGTAAGGTAACATGCGGTGCTGCCGCCTCCCTCCGGTGTATCTCAGGACAATCTCTAACGAGGTGAAGTAGACTGCCGCATCTAAAGCAACCCCGCGACGACTGCTAACTCTCCTGGGGATACGAACTAAACATCTGGCCTCGTCCCGAATCTCTGCTACTCCTCGTACCAGAACGATACCTGTCGCGGCATCTGAATGACTGCCTTCGTGCGAATATACTAGTACGAACTCTCTTCGGCTCTGGAACAACCGAAGTCTCAGCAAGGCGCTCCTCGACTAATAGGGCTGCGTCCACAGCTGCTGCGTATGTCTCGTAATGCTGCGCGCTGATCGCGAGGAACAGTGGCGTAAGCAAGCCTCGAACAAATCTCTTGACTCGCATCTCCTCGGTAACCACCAGGTACGGAGCATATACTGCTAGCTCTATAAACAGCACGTCATACTCTGCCACTGACATCTCCGGAGTCTGGCGTAAGGACTCGTACCTGCGTGCCCTAGCATCTCTGACACTCAGTGGAAGAAAGCGGGCAATGAATAGTGCCACGAACTCTGTCCAGGTCATAGGAGGAAGACCTGCCGCTCTGCCCTTCTCAACTGAATCACACCACTTCTGCGCAAGTCCTTCCAGGCGAAAGCTCGCGAACTCAACCCATCTCGCATCTGCGCATCTGAGGGAACGATATATCCGGGCCATCCTATCAATGAAAGACTGTGGGTCCTCGGCTGTATCGGTGCCTGTGAAGACCGGAGGCTTCAGCCTCATGAACTCTGATAGCGATACTGTAATCACCTTCATGGCTGCAGGGGCAACTGGCTGTGCGGTAGGTACCATCGCGGTCTCTGGAACGGGTGGAGCTACCTCTGGTCGCTGCGCTCGAAGCGTCTCAACTAGCGATCCTATCATCTGGCGCATCTCCTGCATGCTGGATCCCACCGTCTGGCGCATATCCTGCATACCAGCCCCTAGCGTGGCGATCTGATCTGTCACGGGAGGAACAGTCTGCTCGGGTACAACGGGTGCACTGCCCGGATCAGTCCTCGTCTCGGACGAGTCAACTCGAATCTCGGCCCTCGCGGGCGCTCTCTGCGCCCTCGTAGTCTTTGGCGGCATAATGGCTGAAAGGAAATTAGGATTCGATAAGAATACGGAAATCAAATCACAAGAATATATATACTCAAGAAGGAATTTAAATCAATAAGTCCTAAGGTCGCCTTGGCGGAGTACCGTGTCGTGAGTATGCCGCGGAAAATACACACGCTACGCCACTCTGCTTCAGCTACCTACTCCATCATACCAAGGTTATCCTACACTCCGAAAGGTAAAACCTACGCTCTGATACCAACTTTGTCACGACCCGAATATTTCGACTCGTGACCGGCACTTAACCATGCTACATCTACAGGCGTAACGCGACTAAGTAAGCCGAACCCAGAAATCAAAACCATTTAAAAGTAGCGAGTGTTGAAAACATTTAGTTAAAACATTTAGAAAAACCTTACATAATTCGATAAGTTCTTTTAAAGTTACGTTGTCATTTAAATAATTTTGGCAGCATTTCCTTTGTAAAAGTAACCCCGAAAATCGGGTATAAAACAGGATATAAGTAAAGATGAAATATAATGAAATGAAACATTCCCAAACGGGAGCAATCACGCCTAACGGCGGAAACCATCATCACAAGAGTAATATACGACGCCGTAGCGAAGAATAAGCAATAAGTAAACATCATAGGAATATAAAATGCATATAAAAACAGTCGGCTCCTACGAGCTCGACACCATAATACAAAATATACATCATCGTCCTCACACAGTATCTAAGTCCAGTACATAAATAGTAGATGGAGAATACTAGATACAAAAGGAGTACAATAAAAGTAATCAGATACCACAACCCACCTAAAATGCAAAACAGCTCTCACACCAACTGTAGTGGTATCTGTAGCCAAAAGATGCCAAAGGCAGCCTGCCGCGACTACTCTGAAGGGCAACCTGCAAATACTGTGGCACAACGGGGGTGAATTCCCAACTCGTGAATAGAGATAACATATAAAGGTAATCGCGAGCATGCACGTATTGCGCTACTCTATCAAATGCCAGCAGATGATATCAATGCGTGATAAGCAGTATGTGCAATAATCATGCAAATGCTCTGTCAGGTAAAATAACTACAGGATGAGATACATGATAATTAATGCTGAGCATGGGATAAACAACATCTTCATGGAAATATCAACATGGAAAAATAATCGGTGCCCCAAACTGCATCCAAATCCCAAATAAACTCATGCGCCGGCACTCTCCTCGGCCCTCAAATCCTGTAAATCTCTGAAAATCACGAGTGCCCAACATCGGCACTCAAAATATCATAAAACACTCGTGTCCAGCATTGACACGCAATTCCTCATATATCGGGCTCCGTCAGTCCGGATCAGCCCACGGGCTCCGTCTGCGGCATCGGCTCTCGGCCCCGGCAGTACGGATCATCCCGCATCCATCTCTCGACTCTGGTCAGTATCCTCCGGATAACCGCCAGGTCCAACCAATCACCGGTAGGTACTCGCCACCCTGCCAGGCTCATCGTCTACTCCACGAAAAACATTTCTTGCCCCGGAGAACCATACCGGGTCCACCACGAACCCGCAAACGGATCATCCAACTGCTCGAATCGGGTTTCAAGCACACGTCTCAGCACTGAGAAAACGCGTGGTGGACGCACCAAAATATCATATCACGAGGGACCGGGTTTTCAAACAGTGCATCTTTTCTTTAAATAATTCCACGGTCCTCAAAACCAGAAATTTCATGGAAATCCAACACCAATGAGTGAATCAAATGCGATATGCTATGTACATCAAGTCACAAGGTAGGTACAAGGGAGAATCGCTTTTTTTAAAATAGGTTTCAGTTTTTAAAGACATCTTGCGGCTCCCAATTTCTATGAAGATCATAACGAATCATATATGAAATGAACTACAGCAATGTAATCATGGCAATTCTACAGTGAGTGTGTCATGGCAATTACTAACGGTGTGTGTGTAACATGCAGATTAGTGCTCGTGCAACATGAACCGTTAGTAATAGTGCGGTGTTCTATCAATTCTAAGTTTACATACATATAGCAGGGAATGCAGTATGCAACAGTAGTATACATGACAGTCAATGTAGGAAAAATGCAATGTATAACTATAAGGTCCTATCAGCCCTAACGTATAACGCCATGCGGGCGATATCCCCGTAGATGTTAAATCTACTCACAGAGTCTCGCGCTAAGTGTAGCCGACGACTTGCTTTCCTTTCTTCGCAGCATCCGTCTCACTCTCCTGCGAACCTAGAATCACACAATATATCACACATAAGCTCAAATCCACAAAAACGTGACATTAAGGTCAAACTAGAAACTCGTGTCGCAAACCAAGCGCGCGTGTGCGCGATACGTAAAAACGTGTGATTACGCGCCTGAAACTACCCTGACGCGTCGCGATACGCAGAAATCCCAAACCACATGCGTATCACGCGTGTCGCGAAGGTTTAAAACTACGGGAAATAGGTATATAGCTCCAGATTTTCCTACAGCAAGAATCACACAAAAATACACATGCCAGGAGTCTTAGGGTCTCAGCAGACACCTATAGGACCAAACCCCAACCAAAACCCTCCCCATTTGGCCGCAATTTACAGCCAGATCGAATTTTTCGGCGGCCACTGTACGGAATTTGGGGGTCGGGTTCTACCTGGGGGATCAGCACCTAACCAACATACTGCAGTCTTCACAAAATTAATCTGAACTCACCGGGTCGATAGCAGTTTACAGAAAGTCAAAATTTGCTTAAAAACGATGAATTTGCATCAAATAGGGATCTGATGGTATTTTAGTGCAATTGGGGGTTAAGCTGGGTTAATATGGCCCTAACGACACTCCAGCAACTTACTAACACCAAAACATACATCACTTGGTCATGGTTCCCACAATTCACCACATATCGCACTAAAACGCACCAATAACCACTAATCGAAGCTAAGCTACACTTAATAAGCAAATTAGAGAGTAAGTTCAGGAAGTATACCCCACACTCGACCCTAGGAAGCTGGAGGAAGAAGAAGAAGTGGAGGGAAGGAGCTGCAGTTGAAGTTGTGCTGTTGCTGCTGCTCACTGATGCTGTTGCTGCTCACTGTTGCTGCTGCTGTGATGCTTGCTGTTGCTGCTGAGATGGTTGCTGCTGCTGCTGGGGATGCTTGCTGCTGCTGCTGGGGAGGTAAGTGTGTGTGTGAGTGTGAGAGTGAGGTTGAGAGAAAAGATTACAAGAATGAGAGGGAATCATAACCCCAAATGTCAACCCCTCCATTCTCTCTCTTCATTAAATGCAAGCATGGCTTTTGCCATGATGCATTCTCTCTCTTTCATTCTCACCAAGTCAACACTAAAAGGGGAATTCAAATTAAAGCAACCATCATATAACTAAATTAAACTCAATTAAAACCCAAAAGACTTAATCCCCATGATTAAACCCACCATGGTTGCTAATCATGGTATTACCTCATTTTAAAACCCTAGTTTACATGCACATGTGTGTGCAAGCCTAGGAAAATTCTAGAAAAATATTTATTAAATTTGGAAAAAATATTTGAAACCCAATTTGGTAAACTTTTTATTAAAAACCCTTTACTTAAATATAAATAGCCACAAAACATATCCTAAGGTGTTACAACAGGTTAGTCTGTAAACTCGAGATGGTCATAGAGTCTTGTGTGGCCCCCACTGTGCTTTGATTTCATCCCTACCACGCTCAAAAGAGACGTGCAAACAGGTGGATTTTGGGTACAGCCCCGAGTCATATGGAGGCAATGAGCGATAGGAGGGGTTTCGTCTCTTCCGGTATTGGGGGTTGATGTTGCGCTATACTCGATTGGCTATAACTGGAAGTTGCTGGCCAGGGCTGCAGTTGAGATTTACTGATAATTTATCAGTAGTTTCTCAAACCGTTATAGACCAAACATCGGCATGACTTATCACATTACTGGGGTCTGACGTTTACCACCCATAGACATGATATGCGACATATCAGACAAAGAGACCGGAATGTACGGTAGTGTTACTGATAGGCTTCATGAAGAGTATGGACGAGCTTGCTTGTTGATCTTCATATTGCTCGATACCCGGATAGCCGTTACGTCTAGCTAGTACTGCTGACAGCTTATGGATGATTGATGTGATCATCACCTACTGCTGGCGTATTGACGAGTCTTTAGAGTCCCACACAGAAGTTTCCTGGTTCGAGCGAAATGAAGTAGGGCACATATGTTGATATGTGCATGGGCCTGATTAAATACGAGTATGTGATACCGTATTGTAATCTGGCAGTTATCTGTTATCGGTTAGGTTATATATGATATAACCAGATTATCGAATCAAGTGTTGATTTTATAATGTGATAAATAGATAAATGATATTAGTCGGTCATATATGATATAACTGGATTATTAAATCAAGTGTTGATTTAATAATTTGATATAAATTATATTTGATATAATTATATATTAACTAATATCATTAGCTCGCTAATTGCTATGTTAATAAATATATATATGTTAATATATATTTGGTATATATATATATATATATTATTAAATGAAGCATGGCATGTTTTTCTATTTTTAGAAAATAGAAAAATGAGGTGTAATTGTGGAGATATTTAAGGTATGGTTCAAGGCATGGTTTGTTCATTTGTTTACTCATTTTATTTGCACTATTGAAGCATGGTGCATTTGTTTATTTATTATTCATTCATGCTTCAATAATGTGTGAAAAAAATGAGCAGCCATTCATTCATTCATCACTTCATTCTTGAGTTTTTTGATGCCTTAGCCATTTCTTGAGCTCATGCTCTCTTGATCTCTACACTTTCTTCATCTCGTCTCCAAGCTCAAAAACCTCATATGTGATATGAATCATTGAGCTTGTGAGATCCCTAGTGAGCTTCCAAAACCCCTACTTCACCATCCTACACTTGACTAGCACTCAAGTGTAGTGTGTTGCCTTCACCAAAGTGAAGAGATAGCTTGAACTAGTGAGCTTCAGGTGGATCATCTTCGGCACGAAGGTCATCGGAGCAAGCTCGATCCAACTTGAAGTAGAGTCGCGTGGACTACTACACGGAGCTAAAGAAGAGAAGGACTCGATCTATAGGGTATAACATATTTTTCTTCTCTCTAGTTTAGTTCATATCATCATAGCAAACCCTAATATTCTAGTATAGATCTTGTTAGTCTAACTTAGCACCTAGAAAATTTTGAAATTTGGCATGCTTGATGCTACTAAAACCTCATGGTGGTGCTAGGGTCAACTTTCAGTCGGGTCAAAGATGATCCACCCCAGAGTGTCTATTTTGAGCTCCTACCTCTAAATTGAGATAACTAGGGTATCTAGTGTGCTAATCTAAGTAGTCTAAATAATGTAGAGAGTGATTATGGATTAATTAGTCTTAAGAACCATAGGTTTCTCAACTCATGAGACAATTAGGGTTTGAGGAAGAAGAAGAGAGCTTGGATGAGAGAGAGCGTTGAGGATAGAATGAATGAAGATGGCTAATTGTTAATAACTATTAAGCAAAGATATTTTCCAACCAAAAATATCTCCATGCCACCTTGCCTCAATAGTCATCATATGAGTCACTACATGAGTCACCAAGTAGCCATGCTTCATTTATTGTAAAACAACACCTCATTCCCCACCTTATTAACCATTTAACAAAATGGTTATTAAAACAAATAAGGTGTCTTCTTCTAGAAGCACTCTTGCAAAAATTACAAGAATACCCCTCACCATATATACATACCCGTATCCGTATTCCGAAAAATATGAATACACAGAGATGAAAGTAATCCAATAATCTAATACTAGAATCTGGCTTAAACCAAAGCCCACTAGTATAATCAGCCCGATCATCATCCGTGTAGCCAGTACACATATGTGATCGAAACCCTACCGTAAAACCATACGGCATCTACATCGTTTCGCCCGAAACAGAGAAACCCTCTGTGTAGGACTCTAAAGACTCGACAGTACGCTGGAAGTGGGTTTAACCATAAGCACGACAGCGGTACTAGCTGCACGTAACGGCTACCCAGGTATCTGTCGAAAAAGAAGGCCGATGAGCGAACTCATCCGAACCCTTACTGAGCCTGTCCATGACAATCTCCGTGCAGTCCGGTCTGTTCGTCTGAGAGTATCGCATGTAAGGTCTGAGGGTGGAAAACGTTAGACCCCTAATAACCAAACAAGTCGTGTTAGTGTGGCTCAAGACCATCCAAGAATCTACTGGGCCAACCACCAGTAATTCTCAAACCGCCCTGGCCAGGGACTTATTGTGTTGATCAACCGATCACAGCGCGATATCGACTCCCTATACCGGGAGTGACGAATCTCCAACAGTCGCTCACTGCCTCCATGTGGCTCGGGACTGTACCCAACTAAAACATCTTTTCACGACTCAGTAGAGCCGTGGTAGGGTAGTAATCAAAGCACAGTGGGAACTCACACGAGAAAAATGACGACCTCAGGTCGACAGACTATCTGCACACATGTCACCTAAGAACTGCAATCCGAAGCTAAGTATAATACCATCTAGTCAGTCCTCGACGAGTCTTGTCCGGTGAACTCACACCCAGTGAGCATCTATATACAATCTTAGGTGCACATCACCAATGGTTGTGGGACCAATCCATCGCCCCTTGTCAGGGTCTAGATATGTATACACTAGTCTACTCTGGAGTATCGATGCCAGTCTCGATACTCCGTCGACTAGGAACATTTTAAGGATGTGCCTATCGACTACCCAGCTCCCACAAGTATGATTGCCATCACAATGCTAGTAGTCAGGCAAAGATCCTACGGGCTTTATCAACATGTATAATAGATATGAAATACAAAGTAAAACACATCACATATTAAGATAAAGACAAACCAAATAGCGTACTATCATATTGAGCAAGATTGTCCTGTACATATATATCATTAGTATCCTATACAATGATAGCCTCTAGGGCATACATATCCAACAAATATAAATGAAATATACCGGACGTTGTAAGAGAAGCTAACGGCGCTTGCTCGCGGGCCAGTCTTTCAGAAGTTTCGATGGCAGCTTGAAGGTCGGTAGCGGTAACAGGAGCTTCGAATAAACCATCGTTGGTGCTATACTGTCACGACCCGAAATGGCACGTGACTGGCACTTGAATCATATGAAGTCTATAAGACCCCATCTAATTCAAGTAAGCCAAAATCCCAGAAATCTAAACCATTTAAAAGAAGAAAGAAGGAAAAGTTTAGTTTTAAAGCAAGTAGTTTAACAACATAAGCCGAAGTATGCATTTTTAAAAACATCAAGTCTTTTCTGAAAATTTCGGCAGAGTTTCCTTTGTAAATACTGACCCCAAAAGGGGTACAACATATGCATAATATGAATAAAGGCATCCCCAAGCGGGAGCTAGCTCTTCGCCAATTGGTGGTCACAACCACGCAGTAATATAATATACAACGCCGAAGGGCGAGGATCAAAACTCAAAAGGAAACTCAATATCATCAAGAAAACCCATAATAATACAACGCGCGACTCTAAGGTCGAAAGAATATACAACTGGTCATCTAAGGTTATAAAATATACAAGTATGGTTGATGGAGTTTACTAGATACAACTGAAATAATAAAGTACAATGGTGGTCACGATGTGAGTGAACCCACCTACCAAAGCAATCACCCACAATGAAGTAATGTGCCAGTGAAGCCGCCAAGGAAAACATGTACGGCAAAACCTGCAAGAAACTGTGGCACAACGGGGGTGAGTTGCCAACTCGTGAGTAGAAAACATCACAGAGCAGAAATCGTATGTATGACTCAATCCTAGATCATACGATCAGTAATATCCTCAAATAATATGGCCTGAAGCATGATAAAATGGCAAGGGTAAACATCTATACATAAGTGCAATACCAAGTGCTCGTGTCAGTGCCTCGGGTAGCAACATATCATAAATATGATGTATGAATTCATGAAAACAGAATACATCTAAATGAGAAAACTGTTTTCTTATCTCGGTGAGATATCTGTATAAATAAATCTAGGTATCATCAATGAAATCAACAGGGAAATCAGTGTCTAGTATCGACACAAAATATATATCCCAATATCCTAATATCTCAGGCTCCGGCAATCCGGACTGGCCTGTATCCTTGAATCTCAATATTTAGGGCTCCGGCTATCCGGACTGGCCCATATCATCAAATCTCAATATCTAGGGCTCCGGCTATCCGGACTGGCCCATACTCCGATCGGTATCCTCCGGATATCCGTCGAGTCACAATATAATCACCGGTCGGTAGTGCTCCCCTGCCAGGCTCAACACCATCATCTGCGACCATCTTGCCCCGGGGTACCGCACCGGGTCCACCATGTACCCACAGGCGGTTCCTCCTTCTTCTCGAATCGGGTGTATGATATCGATCAAGAGCCGAGAAAACTCATGTTGGACATATCTCAAATCATATCATGAGAAAACCACAATTTTCTATCTTTTAAAAAGATAATAAGTTTATAAAATCTTTGCGGTTTCTCCAAATCCAGAAATCTCATGGAAATCCGAAATCCCGATCTCAAGGGTAAATAAACAATGAAATACCGGTAATAAGTTCCATGATATTGCATGATAATAAATAAATGAATGCATCGGATATCAAGCAAGTAATGCAATAATTAAACTAGCATATGGAAGCAATAACATATTGGAACTATCAGCTAACAAGCTATGTCAATGAAATAATATCCTCTAAAGTGTACGTGACATAGCATACCGATGATGATGTGTGTGAGCTGGCAAGCAGGTGGACGTGGAGCATACGCATCATCGGTAATGGTGCTGGTGTCCTGACAGCATGATTTTGATAATAACTAATGAAAACACAATATAAGCATGCAATGCAATGCGAACAGCAAGAATATGCAAAACATGAATAATAACGTAACATGTAAGAATATACATTTATATATATGAGTAATACAGTTTTGACATTTGAAATAACACGAATCGTGGTGTTTAGAAAATAAGGACTACGGTGTTTTTAAGAAAAGGTACGTCCTTTGAAATGTCCGTAGAATCCCTTGGCATGTTTTTAAAATACTCACGATTCGTTAGTTTGAAATAGGTATGACTTGAGTTTAGTCTAACATCTACAGGTAAACTACAGGACTAAACTAACAGACTAGTCGAAAGGGGGTAAGGGAAACCACCTAAGTCTGAGTCGATAAATATATCTAATAGTCGGTGATCCCGCCTCAATAGTATCACGTATGATATAATATATAATATGACATCCTCGAGTCAAGAGTGCGGATCTATCATCATAATTATAGCTCGTACGGTAAATCCATCGTACGGCATCCCAAATCTGGGTACGGGTCAAATATCGCATTACTTCATTATTCATCTGGTATCCTTATCATCATATCCTGTATTATGGGTACTGACCTAAAGTCTAGTACATACTGATACCATCTACATATATATATATATATATATATATATATATATATATATATATATATATATATATACGTGTGTATGAAACACATCACCTAAAGATCCGCTAAAATATCATGTCGTATCTCATAATACGAACCAAATCACATCACCGATCTCGTGGCATCATGCCCAATCATCGACTCATCTCCAAGTATCATATACTATCCTCATCATCCGAGTATGTATATATATATATATATATATATATATATATATATATACATATTCACATACCTATATGTATATATATATATATATATATGTATATATATCCCCATATACGCACAAGTAAATAAATGTATGCGTGTGTGCGCGCGCGCGTGTGTATGTAAACCTTATTCTAGGGTTCGCGACTATGAAAATAAATAATGACACTATAATCCAAATACACTAAATTTAACCCATAGTCACCTAAGAATTACTAGCTAAGTGTGCGCATCTCATAACAACACGTATATAAATATATATATCAAAACGCATCAAGTGCTACGAACTTGCGGGGGTGCTATACGGCATCCACCCAACTTCCCCCGTAGATATATATCTACTCACCTTGATCCTCGCTTGTCGAAGTCGATGTCGCCAACATCTTCATCATCATCCGAAGTCCATGTGGGGGTACCTACTTATCATACGTGGTATCGTAAACCGAAATCGCACACGAAAACCAAAACGGCACGCGTATCATACATAGGTTTAAACCTATGGTCTATACATGCAAGAATGACCAAACAACCCTCGGGATTGACGTGCAAACGTCAAGTGATCGAGATAAAACACAAATACCAAATTCCAATTCAATAAAAGCCGCGAAACGAAATCAGAAACCTTGAAAACTTGCTCCAGATTTTACCCTAGGTGAAATTAGCCAATTTTGCACATGTGGAGGGTCTAATTTACTGAAGATAAAGCTCTGGACCAAGAACGAATCCCAAAATCCCTACCCTGGCCGCAAATTGCGGCCAGAATGATTAAAATTGCGGCCACATTGAAGGTATTGGGGCTGGGGTCTTTAGGGTATACTCCAGGTTGCCTGCGCGACTCCCAGTAATCGCTATAAAATTTTCAGGTGTCCCGGGTCATAGCAGATCCCTAAACTTCATCACAAATCCCATAATTTTCCAATAGCGGGGTTCTAAGTTTGCTAAATGGGATTCTAGTCTCTGGTTTAGTCCAGTATACAATCACTACAGGGGTTGTATGGCCTCTACTAACCTCAATTTACACTCTCTCAATTCAAGAATCCCACAACCCTCTTCTAGGAATTTTCTAAGTTCACAAAACAACACTAAAACACTTCTAAACATGTATGGATATTAAAATGAATGAAATACTATGCTAATGGTGAAGAAAGTACCCCATTTGGCAACTCAATAATTTTCTTGAGTTGCCCCAAGTCTTCAAAATCCAATTTTTCTTAGTCCAAAGTGTTTGTGATGAGCTTGTGCATGTTTTTAGTGAAAAGGGATGATGTTTTAATGTAGGATTGAGGGTGTTTGTGAGGGTTGAAGAGGAGGTAGAGGGAGTGGCTGCCATGGGAAAGGAAGGGGGAGGAAAGATGAAGAAAATGAGGAGGGAAAAGAAATGGCCAAGTCAAAGGAAACCCCTCACCTCTCTCTCTCATGCCCATCCCTCTTTGTTTATTCATTTACTTTTCTTTTTCTTTTCTTATCTTTTCTTTTCATTTCATTTAAAAGCCATGCATGAAAAAATATGGAAAAGCCATAGTAGGAAAATGTAGCAAATGTGAAAAATGACTTGGTGCATGTCATATGCACAAAACAAGCTTAATGCACGATTAGTGATATTTAATCGCGATTAGCATTAAAAAGGAATATAGTTAATCATAAAGGATTTATAATTTGCTTAAATCAAATAAAACACCCTCATTTTCGTAATTCCTATAATTTTCCAAATATATCCCAATTTATCTGTAATTAGATATACCGCTTCATTAAAATATTCATAATATTTATTATTTAATTATATAAATTCTCAAAAAATAATATTTTATTTTTCTGAAATGTTACACATACTCATATAAGCCTTCGCTATAAGGAGCGTGAGGCTCTTGGCCGAATACAACATCAGCTGAGAACAGAAATTTCTTCTTTTTCTGCGAGCTGGCACCAACCCCCGACAACAACAGCTTCCGTTTAACGGGCTTCTTCGGACGGCGGGTTTCGATCTCCGAGCCAATACCCGACTCGGGGGATGCGGCAGCCACCACAGCCACAGGAGCATTTACCTCCGGCCGAGACTTATTTGGAAAAGCTCGCGGAACCACAACTGCGCTGCTTCCCCTCAAAGAAGGAAGCACAACCACCCGTTGCTTCAGCGCGACCGCTGGATTACTGGCTAAGACAGCATCCTTGTGGTCAAGTAGTAGCCGCCTCTCTTCCTTGATGACAACGCCCGTTGCATGTTGGTACCAAGCAACGTAAGCGTTCAAGGCCCTTGGAATGTGACTCAGCTCGCTGATGAGGAAATAGGACCCTGTATTCAAACGCATGAAATGATGCGTCATGTTGCGAACACCTTCCTCAGTAGAAACGGGATCCACGATGAACGCCACGAAGGTAACGCCTTGGTTGTAAGTTGATTGCTGAGTGAAACGGTGTGGGTTATAACTCATGAACAAAACCAAGGCGTTCTGTCTGAATACCAGGAAGCCCGGACTGATAGAATACAAGTGGACAATTTCTCGGGCCCTCAATACAGAAGCTCCATCCTTGAAAACGTCGCGAAGCTGCTAGATGGCTTTGGAAGATTCCTTGCCGAAGGTCAGGACTCTGTCGACGAAGGTCATGCTGTCCCTGACCAAGCGTAGGCGAAGAAGCAATCGCCGAGCCTCCCGCCGTGTTAGGTCTGGAGAAGAAGCATCGCCCAAGTTCATGACCCGAGGAAAATTATATCCGTCATAAAATCTGGGTCATTTATGCACACTAAAAGCACCCAGCACGTCCATCTCGATCCATGAGGTGAAGTAATGTAGTAGGAGATTAACGGGCTTCAGACCCGGCTGAGTAGTGTCGGCCGCTGGACTTAGGCCATGATATAAGTAAGCCAGACCTGCAACCCCCAACGGCCAGGCATGTCCCGCCATAATACAGTGAGCCGGATAAAAGATAGACGGTCTCATATAACGAAGATGTATCGAAAGTGCGAACCAACTTAGCCACAAGCTAATGAACCCCAGGAAGAATGTCTCCTCATCAATGTCCGGAGCAGCGACCTCTGCGAAAGAAATGACCGGGGTATCCAGAATAAAAAAAACGCTTTAAATCTGCTTCCACGGTCAGTAATTTGTCCAAGCCAAATCCAAACGGATCATCAAGCTTGGCAAACTTTGCAGCTTTCTTCGACAAAGCCTCCGGTTGAAGGAAGCGGGCGATGAAATCGGTAAAGCTAACACCTTGATCAAGCTTGGAAACTTGTGTTGAACTACATTCTCTGGGGTAAGACCCATTACCACTGATTCAGTAGCAAAGATGTACTCGTCAGGGGGAAGTATCTCCTTATAATGTTCCCCTCCGACGGGCAATCCAGATATCTCCGCGAATTCCTCCAATGAAATTGAGACCTCCCGATCCGATAAGAGAAATGCGTGGATCGGGATATTCCATTGCTCTAGAAAAGATTTGACCCACCACACATGGGGAGTGTGGTAGTGAAAGAGGGACACATAGATCGTGGGATATAGCCATGTCTTCAGTAGCAACGACTTCTTGGCCGACAGAATATATCGGGCCCACTGCAGATAGCCAGCCGAATGACGGGGAGTCATTCCTATCATGTAAACCTACCCCTAGGGACGCGATTCTCCTTGTTAGTGTATATGCCCTAGAGGCCATTACTGTATCATACTAGTATGTATATTACTTGATGGAAGCTTGGGATATTCACAGTTGTACAGACAATCTTGCTCAATATAGTAGTATGCTACTTGGTTTGTCTCTGCTTTAATGTGTACTTGTGTGTTTGTTTATTATATCACCTATACGCATTAGTAGAGCCCTTTGGATCTTTGCTTGATTACCGGCGTTGTGATGGCGATCACACTCGTGGGGGCTGGGTAATCTACAAGCACATCCTTATACACGTCCCTAGTCGTGGGAGTATCGAGATAGGGCATCGATACTCCGGAGTAGACTAGCGTATGCGCTTCTCATCCCAGCACGGGAGACGGTCTGTCCCACAGCCGTCGGTACGTCGTACTTGAGATAGTATACGGGTGCTCGTTGGGTTACGAGTACACTGGACAGGACTCGTCGGGAACTGATGGTTGGTATTATACCTATCGTCAGTTATCAGTTCCCAGGTGACATGAGTACAGCTTAGTCCGCTGACTTGACACTGTCACTTCGCCTCGAGGGTGTTCCCACTGTTCTTTGATTACTACCCTACCACGGCTCTACTGAGTCGTGCAAACAGGTAGTAGTTGGGAGCAGTCCCGAAGCACTTGGAGGCAGAGACGGTTAGACAGGATTCGTCTCTCCCGGTATTGGGGGTTGACATCGCGCTGTGTCTAGGAGAGCCATTACACGAGTAGTCCCTGGCCAGGGCAAGCAAGATATACTGGTAGGTTTCCAGTGTTATCTCAGGGTGTATTGGGCTTCACTCCGGAACGACTTGTACCGCTATTAGGGGACTGACGTTTACCGCCCCCTTAGGCCCGCCATGCGATGTATCAGACGAACAGACCGGACTGTACGGAGATTGTCACATACAGACTCAGTAGGAGTTCGGATGGGTTTACCTCATCGGCCTTCTTATCGACATCTACCTGGGGACCGTTACGTACAGCTAGTGCCGCTTGCGGTCTGTGGTTAAACCCACTGCCAGCGTAGTGTCGAGTCTTTAGAGTCCCACACAGAGAGTTTCTCTGCACTGAGCGAAACGTGTAGAGGCCGTATGGTTTTACGGCAGGGCTGCGATCACTTACGTACACTTGTGTGCATGTGGTGTTCGGGCAGGCAATACTAGTGGGCTTTGGTTTAAGCCGGATCCTAGTATTGCATGGATGGATTTGTTTTGTCTTCTGCGAATCCGCATTCTACGGAATACGGATGCAGGTGTGTATGCACAGTTTTCTGGAGCGATGAAGGAGGAGGTGCCTCATTAGGGTTTTGGCAGTTGGTTCGGCCAAAACCGCTATGTGGCAGGCTCATTAGGGTTTTGACAGTTGATTCGGTCAAAACCATTTTGAGGCGGACTCATTAGGGTTTCGACAGTTCATTTGGTCAAAGCCATAATGAGCCGGGGACATTATTTACTAATCCTTTCATTGATAATTTTGTTATGGCTAATTACATTGACCATTTGACCATCTTGACTTTGTTGACCATTTGACCAAAGTTGACTTGGATCTTCTTAGAAGATCTAAAGTATTCTTTGGTTTTCTTTTTCTTTTGTTATGATAATGGTCATGTCATTTGTAGCCATCACCTTTATCTTGATGGGATTAGTAATCATAGTGTTTGTGCATTATTGCAACCATGGTTAGCTTTTCTCTTGGTTAAGCATTTTCATTTGCTCATTCTCATTCTCTCTCTTGAAATGAGAAGCTCCATGGTTGCTAGAAAAACTCCTTCTTCTTCCTCCTCTTGATTTCTCCTTTAATCTCATGTGTTGAGAGAAAAAGGATTTCACTTGACAAATACATCCATACATCTTCTCTACACATCCTAGGGCTTCTAATTAGCAATCTCCTTGCCCTAGTTACCTCGGCTTGAGGTGGAGCTCGGTGTACATCTCTCGGGTGGATCGTCTTCGACTCAAGGAGGCCGCGGAGGTGACCGAAGTCCGGATCAACCATTGAGCAAGCAAAGAGAAGAACAACAAGAAGAGAAGAACATCAAAGAAGAACTACAACAACAAGAGAAGGAGTTCAAGTTGAGGTATAACCCCTAACCGAGTAGATACAACTCATGTTAGGATGCTAGTGTATTGTTTAGCAAAGATCCGGATTTTACGGTCCATGTTACAAAGATCAGAAAAAATTTTGTTTTACCGTTTCCGCAACCCCGTAAGTACCGGGAGAGGTAACGTGGACCTAACAGTGGTATCAGAGCCTAACTAAACATAAACTAGCTTGGTAGTAAAGTATATCGAAGTTCGAAACGGAAAAATCGAAAAAACCAAGTTATAAAAACCTGAGTTTCTGTTAAAATTTTTTCTGGTCAAAACAAAATTTGTTATACTCAAAAAATCATCTCAGGGTTTTTAGAAGAAAGCCACCAAAAACGAGACAGCGACTCCACCAAAGCGCCGCGCTTCCGCGGCCAACTTGGTGAGTTACTGCATCGATTTTGGTGCAGTGTGTTTCTGACGTGGTTTTAGGATTTTTTAGATATATTATATGTGCCCAGATTTTCCAGAATAGAAATTTGTTTTTGGGGGCCTATAAATCCGTATTTTTTTCGAACTTCAATATACTTTGACTATAAAGGTTATATCTGTCATGTTCTTATGTATTGAACGTCGGCTAATCGCTATATGTCGATTAGTCGGGGTTATACATATCTGTGATCTGTGATTGTTGTTGATGGTTTGTGTCTATGAACTCGTTGGATTGTCGCGGATGAATAGCCGGGGTGGATGTGAGATGAGAGTTTCTTTTTCTTTCATTCATGTAATAAATTTGTAAATTGATGTAATATTATTTGTTTGGCCGCACAACCGGGTCGGGGTTGTAGCCGTCATTGTATAATTCTTTTTACTGTTTTTGCTCCTAGGATAGACCCATGGAGGGGGTGCACAAACTACCGGGTATCTCGAAGTGCCGAGTAGCCTACTCATGGCATTGAGGGAGGTTGCTTCGCTTCGGATACTTGGCGGGTAGTTTGCCGCACCCGTAGGGGTCTTGGGTGGGGTATTGGCTATTCATCGCGACCGTGTAATCCGTTTTTCGTTGCAGGCTCGAACGAATCGCGGGTTCCTAGTATATCCAAAGTGTTCATCTGTGATCTGGATTGGCTATCATTGCTGTTATATATAATAACTATTTAGGCGTTGCTTATGTTTTACAGCCGCGCTAGCCCAGCCCCCACTCTGTCGTTAGTTAAGTAACCTAACGGGTGATGACGGGGCCCCGTGGCGAATGCGAATGGCATAAGCGTACGTCATATTTTGGTTGTTTTCTGCAATGGTAGGATTTAAATGATGGGACGCATTAAAAGAACTAATGCAAGAAAATAAACCTAAAAGACGTTGTTGGAACAATTTTTCAAAAAGCTGTTATTGCAAGGACGTTCATTTTTGTTTTGCATCGCGGTATTCGATTGTGAATGCCCAGCACCTCAGTCGACGAGGCAAGGGCCGAGATCCCTTCATCGGGAGTGACCCCTTGGACAAAAGTTTGCGTCAGGGTAATAACTTCACTATAGTCGATTATTCTTGCTTTGCATCGAGGTATTCAGTTTGGAATATCCTGCACCTCATTCGACGAGGAAAGAGCCGAGATCCCTTCGCAGGGAGTGACCTCTTTAGCAAAAGTTTTCACCACTATATTTTCAAAAAAAGATTACCAGGTTCCTTCAACGATATCAAGTTCATTACGTTAACGGGTTTTTCGCCAAAAACCCAGCTGTAGCCCTCCGTCATTTCTTACAAGTAACACTTAGTATTCGTGCTGCGTTTGTTGACTCCGTCAAGGCGTAGTGTACGGTAGCTAAGTGCTGCTTGTTTGTATTGGTATATGGGATTGATTAGGACAGTCGTATAACCTTGTTGACTCCGTCAAGGGTTATGCGGGTGGGTTTAATGCAATCCAGATAATGACAGGTTGAACTTGACTAGGACTCTTTGATTTGTTGACTCCGTCAAGATCACTTGGGTCCTAGGGGCAAAAACCACATCGGGAGTTTCAAAAGAACTGAAACTTGCATATTTAGCATACCTTCTGGAGTGTGGTGACTAGAGTGGATTCCATCTAGGTTATCACACAATGACAGTTGGATCCCGATCCCACTGATGAGTTGGTTTACTCTCGGGAGATTATTTCACTTAACAATCAATGCTATAAACCTACTAGGTGTCTAGAAAGGTGTTAGCGGGCTACTCCCCCAGGGAAAAGAGGTTCTTTAATTAAGGAACTTCGCGAAAGCATTGGAAAACCTCCCTCGAAGTACCGACACTAGCCTGGCTGAAAGGTTAAGCAAGTATTGTGACGTGAATTAAAACCCGGCTAGTTCTTCTTTTAAAAAGGTTTTAAGAAGAATTTGAGGAAACAGTGGGAGACATCCTGGTTAGATAAATTAATAAACCAATCTAATCTTGCAAGAGCATACGCTGAGTGTTTCTTTTCTCTCTCTCCAGGCAGCAACCTTTTCACGCCCTAATCAAGATAATAAAATGTATCGCTTGACCGATCCGAATTCTTATTCGGGACTGGGGAAGGTTGGTTCAGCTCTAACTTGTGACAACGGTCATGAGTGTGAGAATGGGAAAGGGGATTGTATGGATTTCTAGAATACCCAGTTGAAGGAGAAGCATGGTTTTGCATCTACTTCAGGTGTTCTTGTAATTGAGAACTGTTTTACGGTCAGCCCTACCTCCTGGGTACTTGATACCGGATCAGGATCTCATATCTGTAATTTATTACAGGGACTGAGAAAAAGTAGGAAAGTTGCACCGGGTGATATGTCGCTCAGAGTAGCGAACGGAGCACAAGTTAATGCGGCAGCCGTCGGTGAATATCACCTAGTATTGCCAAATGGCAAGACTATGATTTTGAATGATTGCTACTATGTACCCTCCATGGTTTGCAACATCATATCAGTTTCTTTACTCGATAAAGATGGATATAAGTTTGTTCTTGAAAAGAATATCATGAACATTTACCTTGATAAGGTACTGGTTGCAGAGGGTACACTGTGTAATGGTATCTACGTTCTAAATCAGAATACAGTTCTCAATATACAAAACACACGCAAGAGGAAAAATTCAGATACGAATGAATCCTACTTGTGGCATTGTAGGCTTGGTCATATCGGAGAGAAAAGACTGAGTAAGTTGCATAAAGATGGACTCTTGAATACGTTCGAGTTTTCATCTTATGAAACTTGTCAGTCTTGTCTCAAAGGAAAGATGACCAAATCTCCGTTCACCGGACATGGAGAAAGAGCAAGAGAGCTCTTGGGACTCATACACAGTGATGTGTGTGGTCCGATGTCTATACATGCAAGGGGTGGGTTCTCGTACTTCATCACATTCACTGACGATCTCTCTAGGTTCGGATATGTGTATCTGATGAAACACAAATCTGAAGCTTTTGAGAAATTCAAGGAATTTAGAAACGAAGTAGAGAACCAGACAGGCAAAAGTATCAAGATCCTCCGGTCTGACAGGGGAGGGGAGTACTTAAGCACGGAATTCCTAGATTACTTAAAAGAGAATGGTATTCTCTCTCAGCTTACTCCTCCTTATACACCACAGCACAACGGTGTATCGGAGCGGAGGAATCGTACCCTATTGGATATGGTTCGCTCCATGATGAGTAGTGCTGAGTTGCCTCTTTCATTTTGGGGACATGCGCTTCAGACAGCGGCGTACCTATTGAACTATGTTCCATCCAAATCAGTGCCTAAGACTCCATATGAAATATGGAATGGAAGAAATCCGTATCTTAAGCGATTTAAGATATGGGGTTGTCCGGCCTATGTGAAAACACAGAAACCGGACAAGTTAGAGGCACGGTCAGTTCTCTGTAAATTTGTAGGATATCCTAAAGACTCACTAGGATATCTGTTCTACCACACTGAGGAACAGAAGGTGTTTGTATCTCGCCACGCTACCTTCTTAGAAAGAGAGTTTCTTGCAAAAGAAGCTAGTGGGAGTTCGGTAGAACTGGAAGAAATTCAGCGACCACAAAATGTAACTGAAAATTTGGAGGAACCGCTAGATTCAATGACCCCAAACGAACCACAGCCACTCCGCAGATCTGGTAGGATTTCTCATCCGCCCGAGAGATACTACGATTTTCTCATAGACGGGGATCGAGAGGATTGCATCTTGGAAGAAGATGACCCTACCAGTTTCAGGCAGGCCATTATCAGTAGGGACTCTGATAAGTGGCAGGAAGCAATGCAATCCGAAATGGAGTCCATGTACGCCAATAAAGTGTGGACCTTGGATATTGCTCCACCTGGGGTAAAACCCGTTGGATGCAAATGGATCTACAAAAGGAAACTTGGTGTAGATGGGCAGGTGGAAACCTATAAAGCTAGACTCGTTGCAAAAGGTTTTCGTCAAAGACCTGGTTTAGACTATGACGAGACTTTTTCTCCGGTGGCTATGCTCAAATCCATTCGGATCTTACTTGCCATTGCTGCCTTCCATGACTATGAAATCTGGCAGATGGATGTTAAGACGGCTTCCTAAACGGTTGTTTGGAAGAGTGCGTTTACATGATCAACCAGAAGGTTTCGTAGACAGTGGGAGCAGCGGAAGGGTGTGCAAGTTGCTTAAATCCATTTATGGATTAAAGCAGGCATCGCGGAGCTGGAACATCTATTTTGATGAGGTAATCAAGGAATTTGATTTCATCAAGAACGAAGATGAACCCTGTGTCTATAAGAAGATTGTAGGACGAACTGTCGTATTCCAAGTTTTGTACGTGGACGACATTCTTTTGATAGGAAATGATATTCCTATGCTACAATCGGTCAAGCTATTTTTGTCACAAAGGTTCTCCATGAAGGACCTGGGTGATGCCTCGTACATTCTGGGGATCAAGATCTATAGAGATAGATCCAAGAGACTATTGGGACTTTCGCAGTCCAGGTACATAGAGACCGTACTAAAGAGATTTAGTATGGAGGGTTCCAAGCGCGGTAGCATACCCGCATTGCACGGAATTACCCTCTCCAAGAAGATGTCTCCTAAGACTGACGAGGAGAGGGTTCGCATGAGCACTATACCCTACGCTTCGGCGGTAGGATCTATAATGTATGCGATGCTATGTACAAGACCAGATGTAGCTTACGCGTTGAGCGCGGTAAGCCGGTATCAGTCAGACCCAGGGGAGAACCACTGGAAAGCAGTGAAGAACATTCTCAAGTACCTGAGAAGGACTAAGGAGATGTTCCTGGTTTACGGTAATGGAGACCTCAGGGTTGAGTCCTTTACCGATTCAAGCTTTCAGAGTGACAAAGATGACAGAAAGTCCGTCTCGGGTTTTTTGTTTACCCTCAACGGAGGGGCGGTATGTTGGAGGAGTTCCAAGCAGGATACCGTCGCAGACTCAACGATGGAGGCTGAATACATTGCTGCAAGCGATGCCACAAAAGAGGCGGTCTGGATAAAGAAGTTCATTAGTGAACTTCAGGTGGTTCCGTCCATTGTTGACCCAATACCTTTGTATTGCGATAACAATGGGGCTATAGCTTTAGCGAAGGAACCAAGGTCCCATCAGAAATCCAGGCACATCTTAAGGCGGTATCACCTGATCAGGGAGATCATTGATCGACAGGAGATCGAGGTGCGGAGAGTGGACACAAAGGACAACACTGCGGACCCATTCACGAAGGCTTTACCCCAGACTCAGTTCGAGCGGCTGAT
Source organism: Agapanthus africanus (assembly GCA_030015575.1). Lineage (NCBI taxonomy): Eukaryota > Viridiplantae > Streptophyta > Magnoliopsida > Asparagales > Amaryllidaceae > Agapanthus > Agapanthus africanus. The sequence continues at coordinate 447,160,744 of JASDDO010000031.1, read as the reverse complement.
CGAGATGATAGGTCTTCAATACGCCAGTACATGGCCTTAGTGCAAGTGGGAGATTGTTAGTGTATATGCCCTAGAGGCCATTACTGTATCATACTAGTATGTATATTACTTGATGGAAGCTTGGGATATTCACAGTTGTACAGACAATCTTGCTCAATATAGTAGTATGCTACTTGGTTTGTCTCTGCTTTAATGTGTACTTGTGTGTTTGTTTATTATATCACCTATACGCATTAGTAGAGCCCTTTGGATCTTTGCTTGATTATCGGCGTTGTGATGGCGATCACACTCGTGGGGGCTGGGTAATCTACAAGCACATCCTTATACACGTCCCTAGTCGTGGGAGTATCGAGATAGGGCATCGATACTCCGGAGTAGACTAGCGTATGCGCTTCTCATCCCAGCACGGGAGACGGTCTGTCCCACAGCCGTCGGTACGTCGTACTTGAGATAGTATACGGGTGCTCGTTGGGTTACGAGTACACTAGACAGGACTCGTCGGGAACTGATGGTTGGTATTATACCTATCGTCAGTTATCAGTTCCCAGGTGACATGAGTACAGCTTAGTCCGCTGACTTGACACTGTCACTTCGCCTCGAGTGTGTTCCCACTGTTCTTTGATTACTACCCTACCACGGCTCTACTGAGTCGTGCAAACAGGTAGTAGTTGGGAGCAGTCTCGAAGCACTTGGAGGCAATGACGGTTAGACAGGATTCGTCTCTCCCAGTATTGGGGGTTGACATCGCGCTGTGTCTAGGAGAGCCATTACACGAGTAGTCCCTGGCCAGGGCAAGCGAGATATACTGGTAGGTTTCCAGTGTTATCTCAGGGTGTATTGGGCTTCACTCCGGCACGACTTGTACCACTATTAGGGGACTGACGTTTACCGCCCCCCTAGGCCCGCCATGCGATGTATCAGACGAACAGACCGGACTGTACGGAGATTGTCACATACAGACTCAGTAGGAGTTCGGATGGGTTTACCTCATCGGCCTTCTTATCGACATCTACCTGGGGACCGTTACGTACAGCTAGTGCCGCTTGCGGTCTATGGTTAAACCCACTGCCAGCGTAGTGTCGAGTCTTTAGAGTCCCACACAGAGAGTTTCCCTGCACTGAGCGAAACGTGTAGAGGCCGTATGGTTTTACGGCAGGGCTGCGATCACTTACGTACACTTGTGTGCGTGTGGTGTTCGGGCAGGCAATACTAGTGGGCTTTGGTTTAAGCCGGATCCTAGTATTGCATGGATGGATTTGTTTTGTCTTCTGCGCATCCGCATTCTACGGAATACGGATGCAGGTGTGTATGCACAGTTTTCTGGAGCGATGAAGGAGGAGGTGCCTCATTAGGGTTTTGGCAGTTGGTTCGGCCAAAACCGCTATGTGGCAGGCTCATTAGGGTTTTGACAGTTGATTCGGTCAAAACCATTTTGAGGCAGACTCATTAGGGTTTCGACAGTTCGTTTGGTCAAAACCATAATGAGCCGGGGACATTATTTACTAATCCTTTCATTGATAATTTTGTTATGGCTAATTACATTGACCATTTGACCATCTTGACTTTGTTGACCATTTGACCAAAGTTGACTTGGATCTTCTTAGAAGATCTAAAGTATTCTTTGGTTTTCTTTTTCTTTTGTTATGATAATGGTCATGTCATTTGTAGCCATCACTTTTATCTTGATGGGATTAGTAATCATAGTGTTTGTGCATTATTGCAACCATGGTTAGCTTTTCTCTTGGTTAAGCATTTTCATTTGCTCATTCTCATTCTCTCTCTTGAAATGAGAAGCTCCATGGTTGCTAGAAAAACTCCTTCTTCTTCCTCCTCTTGATTTCTCCTTTGATCTCATGTGTTGAGAGAAAAAGGATTTCACTTGACAAATACATCCATACATCTTCTCTACACATCCTAGGGCTTCTAGATTAGCAATCTCCTTGCCCTAGTTACCTCGGCTTGAGGTGGTGCTCGGTGTACATCTCTCGGGTGGATCGTCTTCGACTCAAGGAGGCCGCGGAGGTGACCGAAGTCCGGATCAACCATTGAGCAAGCAAAGAGAAGAACAACAAGAAGAGAAGAACATCAAAGAAGAACTACAACAACAAGAGAAGGAGTTCAAGTTAAGGTATAACCCCTAACCGAGTAGATACAACTCATGTTAGGATGCTAGTGTATTGTTTAGCAAAGATCCGGCTTTTACAGTCCATGTTACAAAGATCAGAAAAAATTTTGTTTTACCGTTTCCGCAACCCCGTAAGTACCGGGAGAGGTAATGTGGACCTAACACTCCTTAGCATATGCGACGCCCTAGAATGTCTAGGGCCATCGGTGGCTGCACTGGTATCGATGCCATGGAGGGCTGGAGACGACCTTCCGAGGTCCAGTTGACCTCTTCTACTGCGTAAGTAACCTGCGAAGGATCAGCGTAATGGATTGACGGGATCGGTTCTGAAGGCGCCGAGCAAGTAAAACTGTGCCGATCCCGGATAATGCGACTATACCATGACCCCTACAGATGAAAAGACTTTTGCTCTGGGTCATAATCCTGAATGAGTGCAAAGACTTCTCGGTCTGTAGGCGCATCGGCGAAAGCACTTTCTGAGCGAATGTAGGGGAAGGAGGAATCGGAAGCCATAATCCCTGTAAAAAAATAATAATAAATAATAATAATGATAAAAGGGGGGTTAATTATTGACACAATGTTCAATACTTTAACATTTTCATTACACCTAAATTTGTACTATATTCTGGCATAGTAAAGTCGCCACAGTTCAAAGAGAAAGGGACAATGGGCCCCACAAAATTAAGGTAATGCCCCCATCAATGATGAGGAAAGCACTCATTGTAAGAATCCAAAAGGATTCTCATTTAATGAAAAATCTCACTGAACTGTGGAGTTTGTTGGATTATGCTAGCATCCTTGCCATCAAACCGTGGCCGATTGCGGAACAAAATTTTTCTAAACTTGCGCTAGAACAACCCGATTATTTCGGATCTGCCGTAAGCCATAGATAACGATACTTGCAAAGGTACTAATCTACTATGAGGTGATTATACCTATATGAACCAAGTCCTTCGGGTCATCAACCATCATCCTTAGCTCCTTGTGGTGTCATGGAACAAGCTTGATCGCCGGTCTCCCCCATCTATGATGATCTACCCGAGAGTGCCAACTTTGAGCTCCTACCTCTAACTTGAGGTAACTAGGTTATCTAGTTTGCTAAACTAGATAGCCTAGATAATGTAGAGTCTAATGATGGATTAGTATGTCTCAATACACCCTAGGTTTCTCAACACATGAAACATTTAGGGTGGAGGTAGAAGAAGAAATGAGGATGAGAGTGTGGAAAAAATCAAGTAAAGAAATGGCTAAGTGTTGTGAGCTATAAAAGAATGAAGCATGCTATGAAAAAATATCTCCATCTCAACACAAATATCTCACAACACAAACTAAATCAAGCATGCTAGAATAGTGCACCATGAGTCACTACATGACTCACCTCATGAGTCACTACAAAGCCATGCTTGAATTAATGCCAAACAATGACTCATCCTCCACCTCATTAACCATTTAAAAAAAATGATTAAAACTAAAATGAGGTGTTATCTTCTAGAAGCAATCTTGTAATAAATTACAAGAATACCCCTCATCCATATATACATACCCGTATCCGTATTCCGACAAAATATGAATACAATGAGACGAAAATAATCCAACAATATAATACTATAATCCAGCTTAAACCAAAGCCCACTAGTATTATCCGTCTGAATCATAATACTTGCACAAGTGCACGTATATGATCGAACCCTGCCGTAAAACCATACGGCCTCTACATCGTTTCGCTCGAAGCAGGGAAACCCTCTGTGTGGGACTCTAAAGACTCGTCAATACGCTGGCAGTGGGTTTAACCACAAAGACGTCAGCAGCACTAGCTATACGTAACGGCTACCCAGGTATTGAGCGAATGGGAGGCCGACGAGCAAACTCTTCAAACCCCTATTGAGCCTGTCAGTGACAATATCCGTACAGTCCGGTCCGTTCGTCTTTGAGTATCGCATATCGAGTCTACGGGGTGGATAAAGTCTAACCCCTAATAATGCGACATTTAGTGTCGGTATGAAACCCATCACCACCTGAGAAACTACCTATCTTAGATCAGTAATTCTCGACTACCTTGGCCAAGGATTTCTGGTCATGGTTACTCGTGCACAACACGACATCAACCCCCAATACCAGGAGGGACGAATCCCCGACGATCTGCCCACTGCCTCCATATGGCTCGGGACTGTACCCAACTAAAACCTGTTTGCATGACTCCTTTGAGCCGTGGTAGGGTAGTAATCAAAGCACAAAGGGAACTCACACGAGAAAAATGATGATCTCAGGTCGACAGACTAACATGTACACATGTCACCTGAGAACTGCTATCTGACAATAGATATAATACTAACTATCATGTTCCCGGCGAGTCCGTCCAGTGTACTCATAACCCAATGATCACCCGCATACTATCTTAGGTGACTAGCAGACACCAATGGCTTGTAAGACCGGCCACCGCCCCTCGTCGGGGTCTCGATCAGTATACACTAGTCTACTCTGGAGTATCCATGCCCAGTCTCGAAACTCCCATGACTAAGGACATTTAAGGATGTGCTTATAGACCACCCAGCTCTCATGTATATGATCACCATCATAATACTGGTAGTCAAGAAAGAATCTTATGGGCTCTATCAACATGTAATAGTGATCTGTAATACCGCATAAAGTATGTACATGATGATAAAGATAAACCAGATAGCATACTATCATCTCGAGTAAGACTGTTCTATCCGTATAAGTCCTCCCTCAATCATCATAATCACCTGCTCGTGATTACGATAATTGCCTTGAGGGAACTATAGCCAACAGAGTTAAACTCTCAATATTCTGAAAAAACGAGTTCTACAGCAGATTCAAATCTGCAAGAAGAACCCTAAAAAGAAAATAAGAAAAGGGAATAAAATTCCCAAAAGAATTTCTTAAAAAGAAATTTTTTCAGAGCTAAGCTCTATAGAACAGCCCGGAATTAAATTCCTCTAATAATGGAATTAAATCCCAGAAATCCCCATGGGAAATATACTGGAATTAAATTCCAGAGAACTCTTAAAGATCACAGTAATAGGGTAAAACCCTAAGATCTCTGAGACCAACGGTCTACCTAAAATAAAGTTATTAAGATCTCTAAGAGATCATTTTAAGAAAAAGAACCAAGCTCTGTTAATGGGTTAAAAATCCAAGACAAAAAGAGTCACTTTTGAGAGAAAAATAGTCATAATCCTTACCAATTTTCTTAAATAGAGTTTAAACTCTAAGAGTTTATTTGGGCAGAGATCTGAACTCTGAGAAGAGAATTGAATTCTCAAAGAAGAAGATGGAAGATGATGAAACGACATCCACCTCAAGGGCCAAAGGCCCGAAATGAAGGGACGGTTCAACTCCCCAGGATATCGAACGGTGGAAAAGGTGACACCGTTGCACCCACGTGTAAGCCACGTGAGAGCAACGGTGGGGGGCATTTGTTTTCCCAATATATTTAACCTAATAAAAGAGTAAAACTCTGTTGAATTTAATGAGGCAGCGCCTCACGTGCTCTCCATGAGGGCACCAGCGCCAGAGCCAATCTTATAAGATTAAATTCTATGGTGGTGCCTCACGTGCTCCTCACGCGGGCGTCAATGTTCAAAGCACAGAAGAGTTCATTACATAAGAGTTAACTCTTAGATGGCGCCGCACATTCTCCTCATATAGGCGCTAGTGTGCAAAGCAAAGGAATACCCATTTTAAGAATTAAATTCTTAAGTGACGCCCACGTGCACAATACGTGAGCACCGGCGCCTGTTAGTGTATATGCCCTAGAGGCCATTACTGTATCATACTAGTTTGTATATTACTTGATGGAAGCTTGGGATATTCACAGTTGTATAGACAATCTTGTTCAAAATTGTAGTATGCTACTTGGTTTGTTTCTACTTCAATATGTGCATGTGTTTCTTTTAGCATATCGCTTATACATATTAGTAAAGCCTTTAGGATCTTTGCTTGATTACCAGCGTTGTGATGGCAGTCACACTCGTGGGGGCTGGGTAATCTATAAGCACATCCTTATACAGGTCCCTAGTCGTAGGACTATCGAGACAGGGCATCGATACTCCGGAGTAGACTAGCGTATGCGCTTCTCATCCCAGCAGGGGAGATGGTCTGTCCCACAGCCATCAGTACGTCGTACTGGAGATAGTATGCGGGTGCTCGTTAGGTTACGAGTACACTGGATAGGACTCGTCGGGGACTGATGGTTGGTATTATACCTATCGTCGGTTATCAGTTCCCAGGTGATATGAGTACAGCTTAGTCCGCTGACTTGACACTGTCACTTCGCCTCGAGTGTGTTCCCACTGTACTTAGATTACTACCCTACCACGACTCAAAGGAGTCGTACAAACAGGTAGTAGTTGGGTGCAGTCCCGAAGCACTTAGAGGCAGTGACGGTTAGACAGGATTCGTCTCTCCCGGTATTGGGGGTTGACATCGCGCTGTGTCTAGGAGAGCCATTACACGAGTAGTCCCTGGCCAGGGCAAGCGAGATATACTGGTAGGTTTCCAGTGTTATCTCAGGGTATTCTGGGCTACACTCCGACACGACTTCTACCGCTATTAGGGGACTGACGTTCACCACCCCTAGGCCGCCATGCGATATATCAGACGAACAGACCAGACTGTACGGAGATTGTCGCATACAGGCTCGGTAGGAGTTCGGATGGGTTTACCTCATCGGCCTTCTTATCGACATCTACCTGGGGACCGTTACGTACAGCTAGTGCCGCTTGCGGTCTGTGGTTAAACCCACTACCAGCGTAGTGTCGAGTCTTTAGAGTCCCACACAGAGAGTTTCCCTGCACTGAGCGAAACGTGTAGAGGCCGTATGGTTTTACGGCAGGGCTGCGATCACTTACGTGCGCTTATGTGCGTATGCTGTTCAGGCAGGCAATACTAGTGGGCTTTGGTTTAAGCCGGATCCTAGTATTGCACGGATGGATTTGTTTTGTCTTCTGTGCATTCGCATTCTACGGAATGCGGATGCGGGTGTGTATGCACAGTTTTGAGGAGAGATAAAGGAGGAGGTGCCCATTAGGGTTTTGGCAATTGGTTCAGCCAAAACCGTTATGTGGCGGGCTCATTAGGGTTTTGACAATTCGTTCGGTCAAAACCATTATGAGCCGGAGACATCATTTTACTAATCCTTTTGTAATAATTTAGTGATGGCTAATTGCAATTACCATTTAACCACCTTGACCACTTTTGACTTTGTTGACCCGTTGACCGAAGTTGACCGTTGACCTTCATGAGAGGTCTACACTCTTCTTTGGATTTCTTTTTCATTTTGGATTATGAAAATGGTCAATTCAATTAGTAGCCATCAACTTTATCATGAAAGGATTGGTAATGATGATAGTTTTGCATTATTGCAACCATGGTTCATTTCTTTAGCTCATAATTCATTTTCTCATTCTCTCTCTTGTTCTTGTGAGAAGAAAAGAAAAGCTCTCATGGTTGCTAGCTCCTCCTTCTTCCTCCTCTTGATTTCTTCTTTTGATTTCATGTGTTGAGAGAAAAAGATCTCACAAAGACAAACACTTCCATATATCTCTACTACACAACCTAGGGCATCTAGACTAGCGATCTCGTTGCCTTAGTTGCCTCGGCTCGAGGTGGAGCTCGGTGTACAACTCTCGGGTGGATCGTCTTCGACTCAAGGAGGCCGCGGAGGTGACCAAGATCCGGATCGTTCCTTGGAGCTTGGATGGACGAGCGGGACAGCGGAATGAAGACCCGAAGGATCGGTTTCGTGAGGTATAATTTCTACGGCATAGTAGTTAAAGCCTCTAGTTGTTTGCTAGTTTCTAGTTTAGCAAAGATCCGGCTTTTAGTCCATGTTGCCTTGCGCCAAATAATCGTTTTTCGCCGTTCCCCCCCCCCCCCCCGTAAGAACCGGGGTGAGCAACGTGGACTTACAGTGGTATCAGAGCCAGGTTAAACATAAACTAGCAAGTTAGCAAAGTATTTAGAATATCGATCGGAAAAAAGTCGCAAAACACGTCCGGCAAAAACCAACTTTCTGTCGATTTTTTATACTGTTCAAAAAATTATTTGACATACATGAAAAATCATCTCAGGGTTTTTATAGAACACACAGCAAAACTGAGACGCTGACTCGGCCAACTCACCGCGGAAACGCGACCAAACCATGGGTTTGGCCGCGGATCCGCGGCCGAGTTGACTCGGCCGCGACTCCGTTTTGTTGCAGTGTTCTTACTGTGTTGTTTTGGGATTTTTAATACAGTTTGTTTCTATCCAGATTTTCCAGAGAACAAATTTGTTTTTGGGGTGGTTACAAATCCGTATTTTGATCGATATTCCGTAGACTTTGGCTAATGGATATTATCTGTGATGTGATATATGTATTGAACGTCTGCTAATCGCTATACGTCGATTAGTGGGGGTTATATATATCTGTGATCTGAAATGTTGATGGTTTGTGTATATGAACTCGTTGGATTGTCGCGGATGAATAGCCGGGATGGATGTGAGATGAGAGTTTCTTTTTCTTTCATTCATGTAAAATTTGTAAATTGATGTAATATTATTTGTTTGGCCGCACATCCGGGATGAGGTTGTAGCCGCCATTGTATAATTTCTTTTTACTGTTTTTGCTCCTAGGATAGACCCAAGGTGGGGTGCACAAACTACAGAGTATCTCAAAGTGCCGAGTGGCCTACTCACGGGTTGAGGGAGGTTGCTTCGCTTCGGGTACTTGGCGGGTAGTTTGCCGCACCCGTAGGGGTCTAGGGTGGGGTTTGGCTATTCATCGCGACCGTGTAATCAGCCTTTCGTTGCAGGCTCGAACGAATCGCGAATTCCTAGTATATCCAAAGTGTTCATCTGTGATCTGGATTGGCTACCATTGCTATATATCTATATATGATATCTATTTAGGTGTTGCTTATGTTTTGCATCCACGCTAGTCCAGCCCCCGCTCTGTCGTTAGTTAAGTAACCTAACGGATGATGACGGGACCCCGTGGCGAATGCGGATGGCATAAGCGTACGCCATATTTTGGTTGTTTTCTGCAATGGTAGGATTAAATGATGGGACGTATTGGAATTAATGCAAGAAAATAAACCAAGTAAAAGTCGTTGGAACACTTTCAAAACCACTCGGTTCTTTTCAAAAACCAACTTTTAAACGCGGAGCTTGAACCACTCCTTTTAAAAGCTATCTCGTTCCATCGATTATATCAAGTTCACTACGTTCACGGTTTCGCCAAAACCATTCGTAGCCCTCCGTCATTTCGTATGGATAGTCAATAGTATTCAAGCTGTGTTTGTTGGCCAAAGTCAAGGCACAGTGTTTGGTAGCTATTGGGTATTCATATGTAGCATAGATAGATGCGTTGATTTGGGACAGTCATACTGCCTTGTTGGCCAAAGTCAAGGGTATGTGCGGGTGGGTTCAAATTGACCTGGATAATAACGGGTAGAACTTGACATGTGACTTATGATTTGTTGGCCAAAGTCAAGGTCATAAGAGCATGGGGCAAAAATCCACATCGGGTTTTTCAAAAGAACTGAAACTTGCTAGCGCTGCATACCATTTGGAGTGTGATGATTCTGGTAGAATTCCTTCAGTTTTGTCACGCGATGATATTTGGATCCCGATCCTACTGTGAGTATATGCTACTCCTCGGGAACTTTCTCACTTAACGATCAATGCTATAAACCAAGTAGGTATCTAGAAAGGTGTTAGCGGGACTACGCCCACAGGGAAAAGAGGTTACTTAATTAAGGAACTTCGCGAAAGCGTTGGAAAACCTCCCTCGAAGTACCGACACTGGCCTGGCTGAACGGTTAAGCAAGTATTGTACGGTGAGATTGATCCCGACTAATTCTTCCTTTATGGTTTGAGGAGGGATTCGAGAAACAGTAGGAGCCATCCTGTTTAGATAAATTAAAAACCAATCTAAACTTGCAAGAGCATCGTGCTAAAGTGTTTTCTTCTCTCTCTCTTAATTGCAGCGACCCAGTGACCAGACATAGGTTACATCTAGATAATAAAATGACTGAATCTGACTGTTATGACTGGCAAAGGTCTGTCCAGATGACCATTGCCCATGACAAGCTGGGACACCTCTTGACTGATCCAACCCCTACCGTCTCAGGTCCAGTTTCCCCTGTCACGGATATTCATATCTGCGAGACATCGGAAGAAGACTGTGCGAAAGCCAAGTGCCTCGTGTTAGCCTCAGTTGATGGTGCAAACCAGAGGCAGCACGAGAAGATGGACTCAATTTCTATCTTCCTCCATAACAAAGATTTAGATGGAGAGCAATCTCGTATCGCAAGATATGAGACCTCGAACGAATTGCTTCCAGCGAGGTTGGCTATCGGGTCATCTGTAGGGGGAAACGTCCTTACAGAGACCAGCTCTTTTGAGCTCACGGACCTAAAGACCACGTTGAAGAACGGGTCAGATGCTGACTTAGTCCAACAGTCTCTACCTACTACCCTGAAGGAAACCAGGGAAGTAGAAAGAAAGAGAAAGGCAGAAGTTTCGGGACTGGATGTAGTAAAAGAGGGATGCTCCTATTGTTACAGGAATGAACATTGGCAGAAGGATTGCAGGGCTGGCAAAGCCAGTAGCCAGAATTCGAAGCATGTTGTGGCTTCGGCTTCGGGTGTGTTTGTAATAGAGAACTGTATGTCAGTTAACCCTACTTCCTGGGTATTGGATACCGGATCAGGATCTCATATCTGTAATTCGTTACAGGCTCTGAGAAACCGTAGGGTTATCAAGAAAGGTGATATGACTCTCAGGGTTGCTAACGGAATGAGCATGTTGATTGGAAGAATTAAAGTTTTAACCGCAATCAAGACGGTGTCGCTATGCAACTAGCCGGTTGAGCACGGGTCGGTCCACAGGGAGATGGTGGTATTTTACCTTCTTGTCTTAGACGAGTCAATAAAGAATTGTATGTGTTTGTTCGAGACTAACCTATGTGTATTATTTGCAAGTATAAAGTTGTTAAGAAAAAGATACGAGATTATAAGCTAAAGAAATCCGTACTCGAAACCTTTGAGCCGAGTCTTGACCAATTGAAGCTAGAGCAATCGGCAACAACGTGGATTAGGGGATTTAAGCGCGGTATTCGTAGAATACGGCTTATTTACCCTTGTCCTTCCGTTCTTGTCTCTTGCTTTCGCCTCCGGCCAAACCGAACGCAACCGGTCGCGGTTAGGAATCACCGTTACCTTGTCAGGGTAGGGTGCCTAACGGAGCGCTTGCGTATGGTTTGGGCGGAGTTCAATGGAAAATAACGGGAAAAGGAAAAGAGAAAAGAAAATCTTTAACTTATAATATCGTATTTCTTCTTAACAATAATAATTACAACATTCACAAAATGAACAAAAGAGAGCAAAAGAAAAGAACAAAGAAAAGAAAAGATTACAAGTATTAAGTGCATGAAATAAATTGCAAGAAAGAAAAGCAAGATAATAAAAAGCGAGTAATAAAAAGCGATAAAAAGAACAAGAAACTAGATCTCAAAACAAGCATGTGATCAATATCCAACCCTTAAACTTGCAAGCTCAATCAAGAGGTTGCAAGATCAAGGGAAGGGTAGAGAACGCATGTGAAATGAAGCGCTAATTCCATAAGAAAATACGACCCTTGAGATCAATAACTAACCCTTAACCATTCAAGCTCAATGAAGAGGTTGAATGATCAAGAGAAAGCAAGAATCTCAAGGGGAAGAAGAAACACAAGAGAATGATACAAAAAGCCCTCATATTTATTGATCTCCCACTCAAAAAGCTCTCACTACAATTTTCATGGAAAAAGAATGAAGAAGAAGAAGAAAAAGACTAAATCCTAAAAAGAAAGAAGAACAAAGAATGAACAAAAAATTGGACCCTTGGCTTAGCTCAGTTCTGGAGTATTTATAGGGAGGGAACTGGAAACCTAGGGCAAGAATCTGGCTCAATATGAAGTACCCAAACTACCCCTAAAAAACGTCAGAGAGAGGAGCCCACATGGCCGCGGAACCGCGGCCTAGACCCCCCTTTGGCCGCGGTTCCGCGGCCCTATGGTGGAGTTGGGTTCTGGGGTTTTCTGGGTTTGCCTGGTTCCCTGTCCTGTGTTATTCTACATATACCAAACTGTAATTTGCTTCCACAGTTGCTTCAGATCTGCACAGTCCAAACATAGCTTAACTTTTGATTGATTTGACCTTTCTCCCTCGAGCTCCGCGCATCCATTGATTCTTGTGCTGCCCCTCTCGTGCTCTGTGCTTGTCCGAGACACGAATGACCACTGTCATATGTCTTGTCTCTGGAACTGGTAAGTGGCATTGGACGGATACGGATGACCGAGAGCCGGCTTTTATCTGCTGTCAACAGATGTTCTGTATTTTGGCGTAGCAGTGGAGATTTTGTATCAATTGCGTTATTTTGGACTAGAAAACTGTGGCCTGTAAATATGTAGCAAACACGGATTAAAAGCACCTACCTATAAACACACGAGCATAAGAATGGGCGGTATAAAATGCAGTATTCTGTTATGAACACATGTATGCTGAATCCGTAGGGGAATATCATCTAGGACTGACAACTGGGCAGATATTGATTCTGCGTGACTGTTTTTATGTACCAGGTGTGACTTGTAATATCATATCTGTATCCTTACTTTCTAAGGAAGGATATGATTTTACTTTTGTAAGCGATGTAGTAAACATCCACCTAAATCAAGTTCTGATTGGGTCAGGTACATTGAAAAACGGTATATACGTTTTGAATCAAGCTCAGGTCTTCAGTGTCCAGAACACACTTAAAAGAAAGTCTCCGGAATTAAATCAGGCTTTCTTATGGCATTGTAGACTGGGTCACATTAATGAAACATGGTTGACAAAGTTACATAAAGAAGGATACTTAGATCCGTTCGAATACCAGTCTTATGCCACTTGTGAATCTTGTCTCATGGGAAAGATGACAAAGACTCCGTTTACTGGACACGGAGAAAGAGCAAGCGAACTCTTGGGACTCATACACAGTGATGTGTGTGGTCCAATGTCTACACATGCGCGAAGTGGTTATTCATACTCCATTACTTTCATAGATGATTTCTCTAGGTATGGGCATGTCTTCTTGATGAAGCACAAATCCGAGGCCTTTGAGAAATTTCAGGAATACAAGAATGAAGTTGAAAAACAAACAGGCAAAAGTATCAAGACACTGAGATCTGATCGAGGTGGTGAATACTTGAGTGCTGAGTTTCTGGGCTACTTAAAAGAGAATGGAATTCTCTCTCAGCTTACTCCTCCATACACACCACAACACAACGGTGTATCAGAAAGGAGGAATCGAACCCTATTGGATATGGTTCGTTCCATGATGAGTAAGGCTGAGTTACCGCGATCTTTCTGGGGTTATGCACTAGAAACAGCTGCATATCTTTTGAACCGAGTTCCAACTAAGACTGTGCCTGCTACACCATATCAGATGTGGTGTGGGAAGAAACCCTATCTTAATCACATTAAGACTTGGGGATGTCCAGCTTTTGTCAAAAAGCAGCATGCGGACAAGCTCGAGGCATGCTCAGTACAGTGTAAGTTTGTGTGATACCCAAAGAACTCCAAGGGGTATCTTTTCTATTACGCAGAGGAACAAAAGGTTTTTGTTTCTCGCCATGCCCGCTTAAAACCAGATAAGTGGGAGCGCAATAGAACTGGAAGAAATTCCAGAACCACGAGCTATTACTGAAAGCTTAGTAGAACCAGGGTTCGATAGAACAGGACATCCCAGCGCCACTCCGCAGGAGTAGTAGGCAGTCTCATCCGCCCGAGAGATACTACGGTTTTCTCATAGACGGGGATAGAGAGGATTGCACTATGGATTATGGTGAGCCTACTAGCTTCCAGCAAGCCATTCAGAGCGGTGACTCGGTAAAATGGCTGGATGCAATGCGGACCGAGATGGAGTCCATGTACACCAACAAAGTTTGGACTTTGGACTTTGCTCCAGAAGGGGTAAAACCCGTAGGCTGCAAATGGATCTTCAGAAAGAAGATTGGTGTAGATGGGCAGGTTGAGACCTATAAAGCTAGACTTGTTGCAAAGGGTTTTCGTCAAAGACCTGGTTTGGACTATGACGAGACTTTTTCTCCAGTGGCTATGCTGAAATCCATTCGGATCCTTCTTACCATTGCTGCCTTCCACGATTATGAAATCTGGCAGATGGACGTAAAGACAGTTTTCCTAAATGGAAATTTGGAAGAGTGCGTCTATATGGATCAGCCGGAGGGATTCATTCAGAGTGGGAGCAGCGGTAAAGTGTGCAAGTTGCTAAATTCCATCTATGGACTTAAGCAGGCATCGCGGAGTTGGACATCTGCTTTGATGATACTGTCAAGGAATTCGACTTTATCAAAAACCCAGATGAACCATGCATTTACAGTAAGATTGTAGGGAGAACTGTAGTATTCCTCGTCTTGTACGTGGATGACATTCTCCTAATAGGAAATGATATTCCTATGCTACAGTCAGTCAAAGGATTCTTGTCATAGAGGTTCTCTATGAAGGACCTGGGTGATGCCAACTACATTCTGGGGATCCAGATCTATCGTGATAGATCTAAGAGGATGTTGGGACTTTCACAGTCAAGGTACATCGACACCATACTGAAAAGGTTCAGTATGGAAGATTCCAAGCGCGGTAATTTACCGGCTTGTCACGGGATCACCCTTTCCAAAGAGATGTCTCCCAAGACTGATTTGGAAAGTGATCGCGTGTCTATTATACCCTACGCTTCTGCGGTAGGCTCTATAATGTATGCGATGTTATGTACCAGACCAGATGTAGCATACGCATTGAGCGTTGTAAGCCGGTATCAGTCAAACCCAGGGAAGAAACACTGGATAGCGGTAAAGAACATTCTCAAGTACTTGAGAAGGACTAAGGAGATGTTCTTGGTGTATGGCGGAAAAGACCTCCAGATCGAGGCCTTTGCTGACTCCAGCTTCCAGAGTGACAAGGATAACTCCAAGTCCATGTCGGGTTATGTATTTACCCTCAATGGAGGGGCGGTTTGCTGGAAGAGTTCCAAGCAGGAGACCGTTGCTGACTCAACTATGGAAGCGGAGTATATAGTTGCTTGCGATGCCGCAAAGGAAGCTGTCTGGATGAAGAAGTTCCTCACGGAGCTTCAGGTGGTTCCTACCATTGTTGATCCAATACCGCTATATTGCGACAACAACGGTGCTATAGCTTTAACGAAGGAACCCAGGTCCCATCAGAAGTCCAGGCACATTTTGAGGCGGTACCACCTGATCAGGGAGATCGTAGATCGCCGGGAGATCGAGGTGAAGAGAGTAGATTCGGAGAATAACACTGCAGATCCACTCACGAAGGCCCTACCCCAGACTCAGTTCAAGCGGCTGATCGAGATGATAGGTCTTCGATACACCAGTACATGGCCTTAGTGCAAGTGGGAGATTGTTAGTATATATGCCCTAGAGACCATTACTGTATCATACTAGTTTGTATATTACTTGATGGAAGCTTGGGATATTCACAGTTGTATAGACAATCTTGCTCAAAATGGTAGTATGCTACTTGGTTTGTTTCTACTTCAATATGTGCATGTGTTTCTTTTAGCATATCACTTAAACATATTAGTAGAGCCCTTAGGATCTTTAATTGATTACCAGCGTTGTGATGGCAGTCACACTCGTGGGGGCTGGGTAATCTATAAGCACATCCTTATACAGGTCCCTAGTCATAGGACTATCGAGACAGGGCATCGATACTCCGGAGTAGACTAGCGTATGCGCTTCTCATCCCAGCAGGGAAGATGGTCTGTCCCACAGCCATCGGTACGTCGTACTGGAGATAGTATGCGGGTGCTTGTTAGGTTACGAGTACACTGGACAAGACTCGTCGGGAACTGATGGTTGGTATTATACCTATCGTCGGTTATCAGTTCCCAGGTGACATGAGTACAGCTTAGTCCGCTGACTTGACACTGTCACTTCGCCTCGAGTGTGTTCCCACTGTACTTAGATTACTACCCTACCACGGCTCAAAGGAGTCGTGCAAACAGGTAGTAGTTGGGTGCAGTCCCGAAGCACTTAGAGGCAGTGACGGTTAGACAGGATTCGTCTCTCCCGGTATTGGGGGTTGACATCGCGCTGTGTCTAGGAGAGCCATTACACGAGTAGTCCCTGGCCAGGGCAAGCGAGATATACTGGTAGGTTTCCAGTGTTATCTCAGGGTGTTCTGGGCTACACTCCGACACGACTTCTACCGCTATTAGGGGACTGACGTTCACCACCCCCCCAGGCCCGCCATGCGATGTATCAGACGAACAGACCGGACTGTACGGAGATTGTCACATACAGGCTCAGTAGGAGTTCGGATGGGCTTACCTCATCGGCCTTCTTATCGACATCTACCTGGGGACCGTTACGTACAGCTAGTGCCACTTGCGGTCTGTGGTTAAACCCACTGCCAGCATAGTGTCGAGTCTTTAGAGTCTCACACAGAGAGTTTCCCTGCACTGAGCGAAATGTGTAGAGGCCGTATGGTTTTACGGCAGGGCTGCGATCACTTACGTGCACTTGTGTGCGTATGCTGTTCGGGCAGGCAATACTAGTGGGCTTTGGTTTAAGCCGGATCCTAGTATTGCACGGATGGATTTGTTTTGTCTTCTATGCATTCGCATTCTACGGAATGCGGATGCGGGTGTGTATGCACAGTTTTGAGGAGAGATAAAGGAGGAGGTGCCCCATTAGGGTTTTGGCAGTTGGTTCGGCCAAAACCGTTATGTGGCGGGCTCATTAGGGTTTTGACAATTCGTTCAGTCAAAACCATTATGAGCCGGAGACATCATTTTACTAATCCTTTTATGATAATTTAGTGATGGCTAATTGCATTGACCATTTGACCACCTTGATCACTTTTGACTTTGTTGACCCGTTGACCGAAGTTGACCGTTGACCTTCATGAGAGGTCTACACTCTTCTTTGGATTTCTTTTTCATTTTGGATTATGAAAATGGTCAATTCAATTAGTAGCCATCAACTTTATCATGAAAGGATTGGTAATGATGATAGTTTTGCATTATTGCAACCATGGTTCATTTCTTTAGCTCATAATTCATTTTCTCATTCTCTCTCTTGTTCTTGTGAGAAGAAAAGAAAAGCTCTCATGGTTGCTAGCTCCTCCTTCTTCCTCCTCTTGATTTCTTCTTTTGATCTCATGTGTTGAGAGAAAAAGATCCCACAAAGACAAACACTTCCATATATCTCTACTACACAACCTAGGGCATCTAGACTAGCGATCTCGTTGCCCTAGTTGTCTCGGCTCGAGGTGGAGCTCGGTGTACAACTCTCGGGTGGATCGTCTTCGACTCAAGGAGGCCGCGGAGGTGACCAAGATCCGGATCGTTCCTTGAAGCTTGGATGGACGAGCGGGACAGCGGAATGAAGACCCGAAGGACCGGTTTCGTGAGGTATAATTTCTACGGCATAGTAGTTAAAGCCTCTAGTTGTTTGCTAGTTTCTAGTTTAGCAAAGATCCGGCTTTTAGTCCATGTTGCCTTGCGCCAAATAATCGTTTTTCGCCGTTTCCGCCCCCCCCCCCCGTAAGAGCCGGGGTGAGCAACGTGGACTTACAGCGCCTCAGTAGAATTAAATTCTAGTATACCCTCTGTCAAACAGAACCGTTGGATCAAGAATCTAACGGAGATGATATATTATCAAAATATAGAATTAAATTCTATTAGAAGAAAATATCTCCCATATTTTTCTAAATAAGAAAGATACTCTCGGTTGAATCAATGATCCAATAATAGAATAAAATTCTAATTTTTGGAATATATATTCCCTCAATCTTTTTAATCAAAAAATATTGCTCTCTGTAAAACAGAGAACCCTTGAATTAAAATTCCAATGGTAATTAAAAAATCACCGTTTTACAGAATAAATTTTGTATAGGGGAAAATATTTCCCCAATCTCGTTAAAAACAAAAATCATATTCTGTAAAACAGGAGTTCTTGGATCAAAGATCCAATGGTGGATAAAATTTCCTAAATCAATTAAATCAATTGGAATATCTCAATGAGAGATTTTCTCAAAATCAATTAACAACTTGCCTCCACTATATAAAGGACCCGAGACTTCAAGTCTCATATACACAGAGAGACACATAGAAAAAGGGAAGGAGAGATGAACACAGAAGACCACAACACAGAGAGAGACAAGAGGAAAAATAAGGAAAACCCCCATAAGCTTTTGAAAAATACAGAAAGCTTCCAAAAAGAACAATATAGAATTCAATTCTCAAAGAAAAAGGGCTTCATTCTCTAAACCTTAGGTAAAGAAACAACATAGATCAAAACACCTCATTTACCTATCATAGCATATCTACGGGTATAACCCTTCCTGAGAACTTAGTTCTTTCTCTGGATCTAAGATCCATAAGACCAGTCTCACACAAGTTGAGAATTTTATTCTCATCGGGAGATCTTGTTCTTAAGAATCAAAGATTCAGGGAAGAACAAATTTAAAGAGAAAGAATATGGAGTCCATAACACTCCAGTAACTTAGTTCATTCAAATCAAGAACTTAGTTCTTAAAAAACATAATCCCAGATCCTCAAAATAATGATATTGGTGATCGTTAATGGTCAAAATATCATTAAGAAAGATTTAAGTTCTCTAAAAAAAATATCAACAGAGATTAAGTCTCCATATAAAAGAAACTAGCGATTCACGTGTTTCCCACGTAGGGCCCTCTTTAACAGTGCCTAGCGCCTCACGTGAAACACATATGAGCGCCATATAAAAAGCGCTTAGCGCTTCACATATAGCCAAAACAGCTGAGTGCTAATTTGGCAACGCCTCACGTGTTCCTCACGTGGACGCCACAAAAATAATAAGAGTGCTTAGCACTCCACATACAGCCAAAATGGCTGAGTGTTCAGTGCACATTGGGCGGTGCCCATAATTAAATGCTTCACATGACACCAATGTGAGTGTCAGAGCATCAAATAAGTGCTTAGCACTTCTGCATAAAAAGAAAAAGGGCTGAACAAATAGAACCCAAATAAGTGCTTAGCACATTTGAATGAAAAGGAAAAGAGTGGGCAGACTAAGCCCAAATTGGCTAAGTCTCTGAAGTTTCTTGCAGCTGAGCCCGAATGCTCTTTTGATGGATCTTAAGTAAAAGTGATCCTTAAAAACATTGTTAAACTGATCTTAGTCTCAAACATGACTAATGATCTCTCATTGATGATATCCGAAATGATATTCATGTCATATCTCCTAAGATAATCTTAGTCTCAAATACGACTAATGATTCTTAGGTCCATCACCCCCTTTCTTTCAAATACGGGATTTGGTTTAAGGGTATCTCTTTCTACACATCTGATATATGTCGTTGTAATTCCTCAACGTTTTCAGAGAGGTGACGGGTCCCGACAACCAACAATTCCTTTCATCCCATATTGATGCACTTTCAAATTGACGTGCACACCTCAAATCGGATCGCACCCCAAATTGGGCGTATTCCATATCACCATCGTTCATTCCGCCACGTAACAAATACATGTGCGCACAAGATGGATAATCGACCGAAATGTCCTGAAACTAATATTCGCCCTAAATACGGAGATAATGGACCGAACCGTTCTTAAACTAACATTCGTCCCCAAAATGGGAATGTTAGACCGAAATGTCCATAAACTAACATTTGCCTCAAATACGGCGATAATGGACCGAAATGTCCTTAAACTAAAATTTCTCCTCAAACATGATAATGGACCGTGAGGTCTTTAAACTAAAATAATTGAGCCAAAATGCTCATATGTTTTAAGTCGATCTTAATCTCAAACTAGATTAATGATCCTTAAATAAACCCAAGCCCAAATATAAAATATACGGATTTGGACTAATCCACGCCCTACGGGCGACGACATAAATTAGTCTCTGTATACAATCTATAGGTAACTAAAACAAACAAAAACACACACGACACGAAGTGAACTTCAGGAGCAGGAGAAAGTGGTTATCGCAATGTGGTAACGTAATTAACTGCAGGGGCTTACGCCTGCAGGGAAGAACGTCCCCACAATCAAAAACCTGTCATAAAATGAGGGGGAATCTGATAAAGTCTGCTACAACGGCCGCGTCCGTCCAAACCTCCGATATATGGTACCATAAATTAACTTAGTATCTTCGGAGAGGTGGACGGATAAATCCAAATAGCATTTGCCCCCAGAATTCAGGCTAGGCATCCTAACGTCCCGGTCCATCTTCCGGCGGTGAACGGGGTATTCGTATTTTGATACGAATACGGGTATGTATATATGATAGAGTGTATTCTGTATTTATGGAAATCATTCTAAAAAGAGGACACCTCATTTTCATATTTTTTCCTTTCTAGAAAATTTAAATGAGGTGGAGGGGTGAGGTGGCAAAGAGAATGGGATGAAGCATGGTTGAATAATTCATTTGTCTACGCTATTCAAGTATGGTTGGATTTTTTATATTTGCAAAATTCATTTGATAAAACCATGCATGCATTATTGGTTATGTAAGGAGATTTTAATTTCACCATTCTCTTTCTCTCTCCATTCTAGAGATCCTTCTTCCTCTTCACCCTACACTCTCATGAGTTGAGAATCAATGGTGAAGATAGGTAGAAAAATTACTAGAACAACGCACTACATCTCTAGACACTCTATATTAGCAACCTAGAGCCTTTAGTTGCTCCACTAGTTTTTTTACTGGATAAAGCCATGAACCACATCTTTCGGGTGGATCATCTTCGACGGATGAAGACCGGTAATCAAGTTCAATCATAGAGACTCCATGGAGCCAAGGAAGAGGGTAGAAGACCGAAGAACACGGATCATTCGGTATGACCCTCTTATCGCAGTAGCAAAACTCTTCATGTTTATAATTTAATATTTGGTTAGATTCTAGGTAATAGTTTCTAGCGTCAAATTTTTAAAAGTTAAAGTTTTTCGTTCCGCAACGGCCGCGGTTA
Source organism: Agapanthus africanus (assembly GCA_030015575.1). Classification (NCBI taxonomy): domain Eukaryota; kingdom Viridiplantae; phylum Streptophyta; class Magnoliopsida; order Asparagales; family Amaryllidaceae; genus Agapanthus; species Agapanthus africanus. The sequence goes on along the minus strand of JASDDO010000031.1, from coordinate 447,139,604 downwards.
GCGGCCAGGGCGTTAGGAACTCCAACATTTTTCACACATGTATATAGTGTACAGATTCTATTCTTCTACCTTGATTAATATTTATTACTATTACGCTAAAAGACCAGAAAGATCATTTAAACCTGACATGATTGGTTAATCCATATCAGTCACGATTATAGATATACTATTACAACTATATTCATCATGACATGTTTACGCGATATTATTACGAGATAAACACTTCATCTGATTTAGTACACTATCTTTGACATGTCTATAACCCGTCGTCTTATTACTGTTATTGATATCTTGGTTGTACCTATTTACTTGTAATACTTACTAATACCAACAATCCCGACTTGTTGTCCTAATGGACGTGACATGTTATCGTGATTACCTGTCCGTTCCTATATTGGTATTAGGTAGCATGGTTGGCCAAGTTACGTCTTTGGTATATCGGGAAGCGGGGCGTGACAAGGTTCTCGGTTAGGGCTCCTCGAGTTTTGGGTTTGGCCAAGAGATAGAAGAAGGAGGAGAAGATAGAGTTGTGGCTGAAGAGGAAGAAAGCGGCGGTGGCAAGGTCTCGGCTTGAGGAGAGAGAGGAAAGAGGCGGCTAAGCGTTTTTAAGAGGAGAAACGATGAAGGATGGGTCGGATGTTGTTTGAGTTTGATTTTTGAGATTGAGAGAAAAGAAGAGGAAATTGATGGGTTTAAATAGGTGAAGCATTTTTGCACATAAACCCCCCTCTTCATTAGTTTTCCTTCAAAACACCCCAAATCAAATTTGTTTAAAAGATTTGTAAAGATTTTCAAATATCTTACCACAACTCTTTTCATATATCTTTTATTAATCCTATCATAATAATATATAAATTTATAACATATTTAATGTTTGCATATATATATATAATATTAATATTAATTAAGATATTATATGATAAAGATAAGTTACATTGATAATTAGTCAGTAAAATATGGCAATATATTTATTTATCTTAAATAAAATATTAAACTCCAATTAAAATAGTTTCATTTGAGCAACTAAAAACTAATACTATTACTATGTCGTACAAATATTCTAGGGTGTTACACTGATAGTCAAGAAAAAGTCATAAGGGTTTTATCAACATGTATTAGCGATACGTACTAGCAAGTAAAATATATACACATGAATGATAAAACAAACCAGATAGCATATTATCATCTCGAGCAAGAATATTCTATCCATATAGGTCCACGTATAATTTCAATAATTGCCTTCAGGGCACCTATATCTAACAATATTATCACGCTTGTTAAGGTGTAAAAGATATTCTCGAGAATATAGAATTACCATGGTAATCTTAATCCCCCTAAAACATGTGTCTATACTAGATTACCACGAAATATTTCCGTCTAACATGAAATGAGCCATGACCATCCGCCGCCGGCCTTCCTTGCCACTCGTCGGCCGGCCGGCTCACCGCCGATCGGTCGTTCTTCGCCGGCCGGCCGCGTTTCATCGCCGGTAGTTCATTGGACGGCCCGTCGCCGATCAGACGTTCATCGCCGTCCGACCATCGCCGGTCCGCCGCCGATCGGCTGTTCGTCGCCGGTCCGCCGTCGATCGGTCGTTCGTCGCCAGCCTCGCCGCCATCCATCGGCCCACCTCTGACCTCACCGCTGGTCAATGGTTGCACACACATATATTACCAGGAATTATTAAAATATACAAAGCACGTTAATACAAGATTCCTTGAAATTGGATGTCCGGTCATCGCATTCCTTGTAATCTTTCATTCCATGTACCAAGCGCAACCTAAGTTCCCATGAAAAATTACCATACTTATTTAGGTGTAAAAAATATTCCCGCCTAACACAAGATGTATTACAACCGTATGTCACCCGTGTCTGTCCGCTCCCCATCCGCCGCTGGGTCGCCGCCGGTCGAGTGTTGCACATCCATATAGCACCATGGATGATTAAATATACCAAGCACGTTAATACAAGGTTCCTTAGAATTAGATGTCCGATCATTACATTCCTGAAAATGTTAAGCTTCCTTGTAATTTCCCATTCCATGTACTAAGTGCACCCGTAATCTCATTTATGTAAGCTAGTAATTTGCACGTGCGATACATGTATATGTCAAATTTCAATAATTTTATTTGTGTTTTTTTGTTTTTCATTAAAATCTATAATTTACCGTAGTTTTAAGTGAGGGTTATTTTTTTGGTAATAAGTGATGGGGCTAATTACTGTTATGAATCTTGGTTGGATTTTTTAAAATATATTTTATTAATTTTTCTTGAAGAATGGAAAAGGCATGCCAGCAATCAATTTCAAAATAAAAGGGCACCCTTCCTTTTGCAATATAATAGTAGATGATTTGATATGCTCATTATTTAAGCCTAAATTGAGTTTCTTTTCGGATATGAGCCCAATTAAACCATTTAACATTGTAAGCTAGTGGCCCAACGAATCTACAAAAAGGTCAATTGCCAAAAAAGAAGGAAAAATGGCCCACTTCAACTTGGTTACAAAACCCCTGAAATTCTCAAAATAAATAGGAAACCCTTATACAAAAACTCCCTTGTGCCACATTTTCATCGGCCCATTGAAGGGTGGTATCATTCCATTTATAGTACAGATCTACACTCTTTCGGAATGTATTCCGAAAATTCCCTATTATTCTATGGTGGGTCCCATGGACTCAAGAGGTGGCCCCCATGAATTCAAAAGGTGGCCCCCGTCTATCATTCCATTTATAGTACATATCTGCCTTTTTTGGAATGTATTCCAAACATTCCCCATTGTTCTACAGTGGGTCCCGCGGACTCAAGAGGTGGCCTCCACAAATTCAAGAGGTGGCCTCCGTCCATTGGCGTGACACTTTATTCTGTGAGCAAGGACCGGGGCCCGACATTGGTATTAGAGCACCAGATTTAGAATGAGATTACGGTTCAGTTTAGGGATCTCTTGATTCATATCCTATTATATTGACTTTCACTTTCATATGATCCTTGTCGTCTCATCGTTCGATATCATATGATTCTTGCCTATTTCCTTCTATCATCTGATTACCTTCTTTACTTATCTTTCATTGATATGGCCTCCTCAGGTAACCACTCATCGGATACCGATTTTTAAGATCGCACCGGCAAGATCCTTAGTGCGCTAATGACCATCATTGAGTCACAAGAGAAGAAGACCGATCTCCTGGCCGAGAGATTAAAAGTGGTGCAAGAGTCTGCAATTACTGCTTTAGGGAGATCTACCACTGTCCCTGCCACCCCTAAGGGCGCTCTCGTATCAACTACTCATATTAGGGCCGATACTGTTTCAGATTTTAGGAAACTGTATCCGGTCGTGTTCACAGGTGTAGCAGCACCGTTCGAAGCTGAACAGTGGCTTATCAACATGGAGAATCTTCTGACAGCTGCTCGAATCCCAGATGAAGATAAAGTAAATGCAGTGAAGATCCAGTTAGAAGATGAGGCTGCACATGGTGGACCGTTGAGGAGAGCATACAGGATAAGCCCATCAGATGGAGCACATTCACCGAGTATTTCCTGGACCATTACTTCCCGGCTACGCTAAGTCAGAGATGAAAGAAAAGTTCGTCGCCTCGAAGTAGAATGGTCGCCTTGTAGACGTCTATGCAGCAGAGTTCAACAGGCCGAGTAGATTTGCCCCATTTATGGTAGCCACAAAGGCAGACAGAGCTAAACGATTTCAGTAGGGGCTTGATATTGAGATTCAACAGCTGATAGCTTCACTTGACCTTAAGACTTTCGCTCAGGTACTGAACGCTGCTCGGGTTTAAGAACAGTTGGCAGAAAAGGTTGAGGGTCAACGAACTGTGGATAGGAAGGCCCCAATAGTTCAGACACAAGAAGCAGCTTCTACTTGCAGAGTGATCCTGGTTCTGAAGCAAGGGGTGGTACAGATGAAGCGTTCCTTCTTACCTCAGTAGCAGAAGCAGTGGAAAACCCTGATTTGTGGTTATTGCAAGAGGCCGGGACACTTTCAGTGGGATTGTCGCCATACCAATGGGCAGTGTTTAATTTGTGGATTTAGTGAATATCGTGTCAATGGTTGCCCTCGTAGGAAAGAGCTACAAGGAGGAGATCCGTCAACACTTGCCCTATCTTTTGAGTAGTTGTTTGTTGCTGTTTTCGTTCTTTAATTTCGAGAACAAAATTTTTGTAATTGGGGTATGATGTAATACCCGGTTTCCCTGTAACTTTTCCATATTTTTAAATAAAATTCCCTAACAATTTTCTCCAATTTTTACCTTTATAAATTTTCCTATATAATTTTCCTTATATCTTTCTCTATTTATATTTTTCCTTAACTAACCATAACTCTATCCCTTCTCTCCTTTCTTTTTTGGTGGAGGTGTTTTCGGCATGGTGGTGTTTTGGTGGAGGTAAGGATGGCGGTGACGTCGGCGGAGGGAAAAGTCGCCGGCGATGCAGTTGTCATGGGTTGTGATGGAGGTAGTGTTGGAAGAGTTTTTGAGAGGGAGAGAGATAAAGACTTAAAGAGTGAAATAAAAAGATAGGGGAGGAGGTGAAGCAGTGGAAGGAGCTCAATTGGAGGGAGACGGTGATAGAGGTTGATGGAGGTGGTGCTGGTGATGAGGTTGTGGCAGCGGTGATGTGCAGAGGAGAGTGAGAGGGTGAGGGAGTGAGAGAGAGAATTAGAGATAGAGATAAAGCGTGAGGGGAGAGATCGGTTGAGGATTTGCTGGAGGTGGGTGCGGAGATTGTGGGGGATCGTTCGGGCGAGGGCTGTGTCATTGTGGAGCGGGTCACGAAGGAGGTGGAGCGAAGGAGGAGGAGAGACGCTGGGGAGAAGAAAAAGAAAGGAGAAGGAAAGAATGAGTTTGGGCTGGGTGCTTAGCCCGGGCCATGGCATGGGGTTAGGGTTAGGGAAAATCGAAAAAAGAAAGGAGAGAAGGGATATGGTTAGGGTTAGTTAAATATAAATAGAGAAAGATATAAGGAAAATTATATATGAAAATTTATAAAGGTAAAAATCAGAGAAAATTGTAAGGGCATTTTATTTAAAATTATGGAAAAGGTAATACACAACCGTATAGATATTACATGCAAATGCTTAGATTTTACAGGTAGGTGTGTAGATATAACAAGCAACTGCCTAAATATTACAGGCAAATGCTCATTATAGGAAACTGCTTAGATATTTCAGACAGAAAGTTAGTAGGATCATTACATGCTTAAACAACTGAAAATATGATAAATATTACAGGTAAGTCTTTAGATGTTAGAGGCAAGTCTTTAGTATTGTGACAGTTGTACAAGCTGACGGTATATATGGGCAGTGGTGGTTTTGGAATATACGAAATTAGAGAAGTCAAAAGGCATAACAGAGTTTTTTTAGTAGGCCAGGAGATTTTTTCAATAGGGAAAAAGTCCCAAGGGTTTATTTGATAGGTCTAAAGTGGACCGGGTTTTTTGGTTGACAATTTACCCTAAACAAAACATGTTTCCTTTGAAACCATCCTTATTTCAACATTCGAAAAAATACATGAATTATTTTGAGCGATATGAAAATGTGATTCCCTGGACCATAATGATAGGATCACTTTTAGTTCCTTTATTAGTTTTTAAATTTGACGTTCTTCAGTTTTCTAGGTAAAAAAATTATTTACATTACAGGACCTGATTTTGATATTTACATTTATATATTACTCCTTATAAAGAAATTAAAGCTTATTATAATGAAACCAGCACTTAAAATTGCACTAATTTATGGATTAGCCTCATTCATGCTAATGCAATTACTTGCCCCATTTTACTTCCCTAATCAATAAAAAGTTAATAAGGTGAAGATCTTAACAAGCTAAACTGCCTCCCATTCACTTTAAAAATTGTCTTACCCAAAAAAAGATTTCTTGCATTCAGCTAAATAAACTCCAGATAATAATACAAGTTATCCATCATTTTTCTTGATGTGATCCCTTCCGAAATCGAACCCGTGAGTCTTATTTCAGAGAGAAAAGTTATACCCCAAGAGTTATGTTTGCAATGCAATTCGAAAAGAAAAGTTATACCGCAAGAGTTATAACTGCAATATTCTGCGCATTCACAACTATCTTTGCAAGTTGCAATTTCTAAAATTGCTAATTACAGCTTCAGTGGGGGTATAAATGCAAAAAAAACCCAAATCAAGCAGCAGCAGCTCCTCTTTCCCATTGAAGCGAGAGCTCAGAGCTCATCTTACTTGAATTCGAATCATCTGAGCTCTCGATTCGCTCCCATGGCGTCGATCGACGGAGAATCTCTCGAGCTCGAAGTCAAACACAAGGTCAACGGCTCTTGGCACCCATGTCAGGTCTCATTGAGGTCTTGCTCCCTAAACCCTTCGAATTTTTTTTGGGTTTTTATTGCGTAATCGACGTTCTCTGTTACGAAATTTTGTGGATAAGCTTGGATGCATCGTATATGTTTGAGTTTAGGGTTTAAGATTTATTTGTGGAAACTTTAAGGTTAGAATTGTTGTGAATGATGTCTTGTATATCAAGTCTGCGGATCCAGAGAAGGGCCAGACGTCTAGAACTATAAGCTCAGACGTCTGACAAGGAAGTCCCAAATTTCCAGAGGAGGCACAAACGTATGATGCAATGAGCTCAGATGTCTGTCTGTTCTCTGGCCAGCGCTATGGAGGGCCAGCCGTGTGCACCTATAAGATCAGATGTTTGACGATGCTCTGTTAAAATAATAGAGAAGGCGCAGACGTCTGCCCCATATAGGGTCTGGCGTCTATTGAAGATAAGTGCGAATTTCCAGTTTGAGTTTTATCTCGAAAAATAAGCTTCTGGGTGGCAGTTTTGTAATTTCTGGAATTTTATTGTAACTCAGATTTGTATGGGCTATATATAGGATTTTAGGGTTATTGTTTTGATCATAAAGTTTTAAAGGGAGACGGCGGCTCCACAAGAGTTCAAGATGATCAACTAAGGAGAACTTGTAGAGAGAGAGAGAGAGGAAGATTTCATTGGAGATCATAAGGAGGGTTAATTGTAATCTTCTGTAAGGTTTTATTTTTCTCTTAGAGTTCTAATAAAGGTTCTCCCCCAAGTCTCTTCTTGTGTTATTTAATCAAGTTTGTTTCTAATTTTTGTTATTCGTTTTAAAGGGATCTAGGTTTAAATCCATAATGGTTGGTTGTCGACGCATCCGCTACGCTCTTGATTCCCAAAAATGGTATCAGAGCCACGTTTTATAGTTCTGCAATTTCAGTTTACGGTGGGTGACAACGCTTGTGTCCGCTCCCCATCTTCTTAGGCTGTGGTTTTATTGATAGTAGTTCATAAGGATCCGAGAGAAAGGTTTTTGTTTCAGAATTAAAGATAACGGATAACAAAGTATATAACATAAAGTTTGAGGTGGAGTAATTCAACGGAAAGGGGAACTTTTCGATGTGGCGGAGAAGGGTTAAGGCACCTCTTGTTAAAGGTCTTTTTAAGGTTCTTGGTGGTAATAAACCTTCTGACATGACAGATGATGTATGGGCAGACATGGATCAAAAGACACAGTGCATGATACAACTTTGTTTGACGGAGAATGTGATGTACAACGTCGTGTCAGAGATTTCTGCGACAAGTTTATGGTTGAATCCAGAGAGCTTGTACATGACAAATTCATTGTTAAACAAGTTGTACTTAAAGAAGCAACTCTACGGCTTACGCATGAAGGAAGAGATTCCAATTCACAATCATTTAAACAGCTTCAACAAGATGTTCAGCGATCTTAATTGTTTTGAAGTAAAGTTGGAGGAGGAGAACCAAGTATTCTTTCTCCTTTTTGCGTTTCCAAATTCGTATGAACATTCGGTGACAACAATTCTCTATGGGAAAAGAATCTCAAGATGGAGGAGGTTACATCGACGCTTTTCAATAATGAGATCATGAAGAAATCAAATCTATTGGAGGAGTCATCAGGGTAGTTTGCCGGTGAATGGGGAAAGTCGAAGATTAAAGACGGAGGCAAGAGCATAAGGGTGAAATCCAAATCATCCGGGCGAGAGCCAACCATGCTTCTTTTGCAAACAGACGGGGCATATGAAAAAGCAATGTCAAAAGTATAAACAATGGTTGGAGAAGAGGGGTGAAAGTGCCCGTTCAAATCAAGTCAGTATTACGACCACGGCAGAAGATCCGTGTGATGTACTCGCTGTACACACCAGGAAGGAAGATTCTGATGCTTAGATCATTGATTCCGGATGTTCATACCATGTGTCCGAAGGAGTTGTTCGACACCTTTAAGAAGTTCAATGCCAGCAGTGTTCTTATGAGGAATAATGTGGCGTGCAAGGCCATTGGCATAGGGAACATCAAAGTCTGCATATTTGAAGGTGTGGTGCGAACACTTGTAAACGTGCGTCACGTTCCGGAACTAAAGAACCTTATTTCTCTAGGAGCATTGGATGTGGCAAGATGCAAGTTCGTTGGTCAAGATGGAGTACTAAAGGTTGCCAAGGGTGTCTGATTGATATGAAATGCTGTATCTTTTATCGTTTTAATTACCGCAATCAACACGGTGTCGCAATTGCTAGCCGCGGTGAGTACGTGTTGTCCACATGAAACTATAATTTTATTTCTAATATTTTAGACGAGTTGATTCAGAAAAGTTTGGTTTTGTTTTTATTCTAAGATTTATATAACAACGAGAAAAGGTCTTATTAGAGTTTTAGGATTAGAGAGTTAAGGGATGGTGACCTAAATAATAAATCTTTTTATCTTTTAATTATTTATTGCTAAAGGAATAGGAATGAATGTGGATTAGGGTATTTAGAGGGGTACTAGGAATTCTCCCTATTGATCCCTGTTCTTCTATTTATCCCTATTAAACTCAAGCCTCCAATAAAATAAGTATTAACTCACTCTTAAATCGGGATCACAACTATCATGAATTGGCAGTGCGCCCAAATATGGGTTTATACCTAGCTGGAGTTATAACAATCAAAATATAAAAAGAATATGAGGGATTTACCATCCTTCATACTTCCCTTTCCTACAAACCTAACAAACGAGAATTTACTCGCGCATCATTACAAAAAGAAGATGAAAAAGAAAGATGGAAGAATGACTACGATATGCTAACTACTAGGTCCCTCACTATAGTGAGGGGGGACTTTTGGGTCTCATCGCATACAAATAGTTAAATCGGAAAATGAGGGAAAAGTGTTTTATTTTAATCGGAGAAACTAGCTACTAGATCCCTCATGATAGCGAGAAGATTCTTTGAGCATCATGGTTTCAAAATTATTTAGAAAGGGGAAGGAAAAAAGTTATAGAAAACCATAAAAAAGAATTGCAAAATTAATTAAAATGCAGGCAAAAGTAAAGTGCAAGGAATTTAAATTGCGAGATAAGAGAAGACAAATAGAAAATTTACTCGACGTTTTATTCATTAAAACTTGAAACTTCATTACAATTTTAATGGCTAAGAATTTTGGAGAGAAAACTAATTCTAAACAAAATAAACTCTAAACATGAAAACTCTAGATGTCTCTCTGTTGGGTGCTCTCGGTGCTATTTATAGGCCTTGAAATCTGAAATCCTAGCGTCGAACTCGTTGTACACGAAAAGACGAAACTGCCCACGAAACCCTAACTTGTGCGGCGCATGAATGGCGGCGGATCCGCGGTCTTTTGGTGCTTTTGGCGGCGGTTCCGTGGTCAGATGAAGGGTTTGGGCTTCCAAACTTTTTGTGTTGCGTTCTCGTTATTTTAGATGATTTCTGAGCCTACAATTTCTTGGATTGCTGATACTGAAATTTGCAGGGTTGGCTGAGTTGACTTTGACTTTTAACTGGATCGGTCCGGTTTTGTCTCTAAAGTCCGTCATTCGCTCCAAACCTATTTCCTGCACTTATGTAGCAAACTTGGATTAAAATCACCATTTTCATAGGCAATATTATAAAGAATGGATGGTATTAAAATGCAATTTTTTGCTGTAAACAAATACCCCCAAACTCATCTTTTGCTCGTCCCGAGCAAACTGTTTTATTTTAAAAAATAAGAAAATTTTAGCTCACTTTCGTAAGCATCTCGATTGCACTTAACTTGTGCAACAAGCAGTTAAACTTCTAGGTGTCCCTAGTAGGAGGAGTGTTGTCTCCTGAGGGTTTTCAGCGGATTATATTCACAAAATCACGTCAAGCTAGTTCATTGGTTAATCTCAACTCTAATTCTAATGTTTAATATCTAAGTTAGAAACTTTATCATCCTTAAGTTAGAAACCTTCAACCCCTGTTTTTCACACTTCACTTTTCATTTAACTTAAGCTCATATATGTCTTCTATGTGCTTGTGCAGATAGTGTCGTTTTGTTTCACAATTTTCGATTAAAAGTTTTCATACCTTCAATAAAAACCATGAACAAGTTTCAAAAGTATCTTATGAGCTTATAAAGTCCTAAGTTTACTTGAGTTTTTATTTTACAGCTTAGTCTCAAATATGGAACTTTTGTCGTCTTTGGCAAAGACTTGGTCTTATTCTTCACTCCATCTCTCACCTGTTTTCGTTCATACACACCTTTGTGAACGTGAAATAGTCTTTAGTCTTGTAACTTCAATCCCCGTTAAATTCTCTTTTAAACTTTTATATCTTGTACTTAAAATTCGTCTTTAACCAAGATTATTCTCCTTCAAAAAACCGCGAGAACTTTTAATTTGGAGAGAACACTTGCTTGGCTTGTTTTATTAGGCTTTCGAGATTTCTTAACGAGCTTTGGATCAATGACTTCCAAACCAGATGGTTTTAGGGCATTAGCTATAAAAACATCCCAAGAACTTAATTGCCTAAATCACCAAGGCCACAAAACGACGACTTATTTTATTCATGAGAATTCGTAGAAAGAAAACCAATGGAGATACTTTGGGTTATGCTTTTCATCTTAAAATTAAAGACGTGTAAGTATGGAAAATGTGCATAATCACTCCAATCAAGCTCGAAATGTGTTATTTTTCAGACTTGGTTCTTATAAAAGATTCAATAATTTTCCTTCATATTAACCTTGCTCATTAATCATGCTCAAAGTTGCTTATTTCCAAACAAGCCTGTTTGATCTTAAGAAAATTCGCAAAGTTTTAATTTAGACATATCAAACTCGTCATCTAGTTCTCAAAACACAACGACACGTGTAGTGTAATGTAAAGACATATATTTGTACAGTGTAATTTAAGGAGGAGATTTTTTTCGGGTTTTCAACTTCTAATCCTAGAATTTAGTTACTTCTAACCTATCAATCTGAACTGTTGGATTAAAAGTTTTCCACTAGCTAACTTGACGACATGTATTTTTTGTATTTTTTATTATTTTTAATGCAATACAAAATGATACAAACCTTCCTCCCAAACCTATTTGTAGCAGGGTCCTCATTAATGATGTTGTTCGAGCTCAAAAATCTGGAGACTTGGATGGAGAATGATGGGGGCAATAGTTAGTCAAATGGAAAGCCTTCCCAAACTTGTTCGAAGCACACATTTTTTTTGAAGTAACTACTAATATACACACCACCATTCTTAGTTGAAACGGTGTTGCCACTGTTTAGCTGGAAAATCGAAGCATGGAGGAGAGGCGGAGGAAAGTCAATTGTGATAAAGCGACTCCTGTAAGAGCATGAGCTCCTCCAATGGATCAGCGGAAAAGTACGGTTTTAATCTATGTCCATTTACTTTGAAAAGAGAACTGTCTTTAGGATTTTCTACATCCACCGCACCATGCGGATATACGTACCGCACCACAAACGGTCATGTCCAATAAGATCTCAGCTTATCCGGATGAAGATGGAGATCGATATTGTAAAGGACTTGTTGTCCCGGTGTGAATGTCTTTGGTAAAAGGTGTTTGTCGTGAAACACCTTTGTCCGGTTCTTTACTATAATTGCGTTATCGTAGGCTTCATCACGAAGCTCGTTCAGCTCGTTTAATTGCAGCTTTCGATAACTACTCACTTGGTCAAGATCGAAGTTAATCTCTTTAATTGCCCATATCGTCCTATGTTCGATCTCTACAGGGAGGTGATAAGCCTTTCCAAACATAAGCCGATAAGGAGACATGCCAAGCCCGGTCTTATATGTAGTACGAAACGCCCAAAGAGCATCAGTCAGTTTAGAAGACCAATCTTTACGGTTCTTAGAAACCGTTTTCTCCAAGATTTGCTTGATTTGTCAATTGTAGACCCCGGCTTGCCCGCTCGTTTGGGGATGATAGGGTGTAGAAAGTTTGTGATTGATTCAATATTTCCGCATCAAAATCTCGAAAAACCGATTGCAGAAATGCGTCCCATTGTCGTTAATGATAGCATGAGGGTGCTCCAACCGAGATAAGATATTTTCTTTAAATAACTTAATGCTAACCTTGTTGTCATTAGTACGACTCGGTATTGCTTCAACCCATTTAGAGACATAATCAACCGTTAAGAGAATGTATTAAGTTCCTAAAAGAGTTGGGAAACAGGCCAATGAAATCAATTCCCCACACATCAAATATCTCAACAACCAAGATTAGTAGGAGCGGCATCTCGTTTCTCCGTGAAATCCGGCCCATGTGGTGACACCGTGAACAAGTTTTGCAATAATCACGTGCATGTTTGAATAACGTTGGCCAATAAAAGCCGCATTGCAAAACTTTTTCCGCTGTTTTTGTTGGGCCAAAGTGACCGCCACATGCTTGATCATGGCAGAATGACAACACACTCTTGAATTCATTATTAGGGACACACCGGCGAATGTTATGATCGGGACAATACTTGAACAAATAAGGTTCGTCCCAGTAAAAACATTTTATCTGAGATAAAAATCTATGATTGTCTTGATTTTGACCATTCGCTGAGTAGAAGTCCCGTTGCTAAATAATTCACGATATCAGCGAAACAAGGTTCGCAAGATAAGGCCAAGAGATGTTCGTCCGGAAAAGAGTCGTTTATTGACAATGTCAATGTTGACGTAGAAGGAAGTCATGAAAGATGGTCGGCTATGACGTTTCACATCCACTTTTGTCTTTTATGACAAGGTCAAATTCTTGCATCAAGAGGATCCAACGTATTAGGCTGGATTTAGCATCCTTCTTTACGAAAAGATGCCTTAAGACGGAATGATCGAGAAAGCCCTTCTGTATGTCTTGAAATCAAATCGGCAATTTCCTCTAAATATGCATACTTAAGATGAGACGGCAAGGCTTGAGTTCAAGTGTCGGTAGAGAGATGATAGAAGGTAGAGTAAGGGATCGATGCTCGAACTCGACGGACTCTATGAGGATTCCATAGCTAGCGTAAGAGTGACTCAGATAGCTCAACTAATCCATCCGAAAAGTCAAAGGATTCGAACTCGGGGGTGAATCATTAACAGAAGTGTCCTATGAATCAAGATTATCAAAAAGGGTGAATCCTTCGTATTCTCTATTCGTGTAAGAAGCGGCGGGGTCGAACAATAATGCACTAGTGGCGTCGAGATCATTGTCGTAGAACAAAAACTCTTTGAATTCACAATTGTTGGGAGCTAACTCGTGGACGGAACAAATATCTATCATATGAGCATAAGGTTCGGAGGGTTGACTTCCCAACCTGAAAATATTAAGTTCAATTGTTATTTTCCAAAGGATAAATTCATGGAACCGTTTCGATAATTGATCACCGCATTTAAGGTTGCGAGAAATGGTCGACCAAGAATCACCGGAATTTGGTTCCGTGAATTCGTCACAGGTTGTGTATCTAAAATTATGAAGTCCACAGGGAATATAAATTCCCCGACTTTAATCAACATGTCTTCTAGCTCATCCTTAGGGTGGGTGATAGATTGATCGGCCATTTGGAGGGTACGGTGCGTGGGTTTTAACTCACATATACCTAGTTGCTCAGAATATGAGAGTAAGTTAACACTAGCACTAAGGTCGAGAAGAACGCGATTGATGTTTTAATCCTCAATAGTTATAGAAATTGTAGGACAACCGGGTTCTTACGTTTCTTGGGCAAATTTTGGGTAGGAACATCACTCACATTACTCGCTAAGTAAACTTTTTTAGGTACTTGAGTTTTCCTTTTCTTAGTACACAAGTCCTTAAGAATTTTTCCCTAGGACGAGACTTGCTGGATAGCATCTAAGAGAGTCATATTAATGTTAATTTGTTTAAACATTTCCACAATCTTCTCCATTTGTGGACTTGGTTTGTTGGGCCTCAACCGGTTTGAAAAATGAGCTTTATTAAAAGGGGTTGGGTCCAACACTTAGGAAGAAGCTTTTGGAGATGGAATGAATCCCAAAACTGGAGTTGGGGTAGCATGAGAGGGGAATCCATTCAAGAAAGTGGACGGAGAGTTCGAGTCCAGTGGAGAACGGAGAATGGGCTTGAAAGAAGATGATTGGTTAGAAGAAGAAGAAGAAACAGCCGGGGTGTCATCATTGTCATCAACTTGTTCTCCAACGTGATTGTTCAGCATTCTTCCCGATCTCAACGTAGTTACGGCACTCACCTTATGATTTTGTTGGTTAAGAATAGCGTTGGCGTTTTTTGGGTGGCCGGAATTTGGTAGAGGCTGAGATGGAAGTTTCTCTTTCTCTTTTTCACTCATTGCTGCGTTCAACTGTGCAATTTGTGCCTCGATAGATTTAATGCTTTCACTGTGGGACGCAGTGTGTTGTACTAACGATTGGATAGAAGAAGTTAGACTAGCCGACGTTTGCGCATATTGTTTAATGAAGGCTTCTAAGCTTTTCTCGAGTGCAGATACTTTGTCGGTGCCGGCAGGAGGAACATTGTTTTGTGGTTGGAAAGAATTGTTATAAGGGGCAAAGTTGTTAGCCGGATTTTGGAATGGTTGCGATTGAAAAGGCTGTTGAATTTGTTGTTGTGATGGTTGTGGTTGCTGTGGAGGAAGCCTTTGGTAGTTTTGATTTTAGAACTGATTTTGGTTTTGGTTTTGAGTTTGGTTTTGGTTCCAAGCGAAATTAGGACGATTCCTCCATCCCGGGTTATATGTGGAAGAATAGAGATCGTTTCTAGATCTTTGCTGAAAAGCAGCATTAGTCTGTTCTTGACCTTGAGACGGAGGATTCAAAGGACATTCTTCAGCCAAATGTGATGGGTCAAAACACCAACCACACATGGTTCTGGGAAGAGAAACTTGGTTTAGGGAGGCTGAAGAGAATTTACTCTCAATAGCTTCGAGTTTTTTTTGCATGCCATTTCGGCTTTCATTGCGATAGAAGTGTCGAGCTGGTGGACACCTGTCCTAGATGAAGTAGAAAATGTCGTCGATTTTGTGCTCTCCCATTGTAGTGTTTGTTCGGCGAGATCATCAAGAAATTCCTACGCTTCCTCGTCGGATTTTGACATGAAATGACATTGACAAATGGTTTCTAGCATTTGTTTTGTCACTGGATTAACGTCCTCGTACATAATTTGGCAAAGTTGCCATTTTTCGAATCCATGATGAGGACATTGGATAAGGAGATCTTTATACTTTTCAAAACATTTCCAAAATGGTTCGATAGGAAGTTGGGCAAACTGGTTGATCTCGCTCTTAATGCGGGCAGTCTTCTGATTAGGATAGATTTTTTTAAGGAATGCCTTAACAAATTCATCCCAACTAGTGATGGAATGCGAGGAGGTGTTATAAAGCCACTTCTCCGTGAGATCGCACAAGGTAAATGGGAGAATACGTAATTTCATAGCATCCCGAAAGTTGGGTGGTGCTCATCATTACACATACGTTTTGAAATTTGATTATAAAAACATAAGCATTCTCAGATTCAAGCCCGTGAAATTTGGGCAAGAAGTTGATGAATTGGGGTTTAATTTCGAAGTTATCCCCATTGGCTAGTGGAAGAGACAGATACATAGGAAGGGGTCCGCATGTAGAGTAGCATCGGTCTTGAAGAGCGATGCGTGGTGGCGTTTGTGTGAGAGGTAGAATTTGTGCGCTAAGAGGTGGTGGCATTGTGGGGCTATTTACGTTAAAACTCGGTGGAGGTCCGTCCATCTCGGAAGATGTGGTTAGTTACGGTGAAGAAGGTGAAGAAGTATCGACCTCGGAGTCGATAGCGAAAACGCAGACTAAACGGACGCTAGAATTCCATGTCCAACCGAGCATATACTAAGAAGGTTTAGTGCACGTGGTAGTGTGTTAGAGGTGGGAAGGAAGATTTTAAGAATGCTTTGCTTAGGCAAAAATGACAGACGCAAGACTTGACTCAACCAATTACAAAATGCAGTCTCTAAAGCTAGGGTCATCTAGGTCAAATCACTAGACCGCTCCTAGGCTTTCAAATGACAAGATTTAGGATAAATCCTCTATTACCTCCTTATCTTTCTTGCAGCCAAGTAAGTGCCAGATAAGTTGGAGGTATCCGCTATACGAATCATCGAAATAATGAGCCTAATTAAATAAACCACTTGTTTTAGACACTATAAGAAAGATGCGGATAAGTAATAAATTATCCACGACCCTCCTCTGTCCTAATTGAGCACAATTGTCCTTAGAGACTTGGTCTAGATATTTTTTATTAATGTAAAGTGATGCGTATCTCCGTTTGTGATTTTTGGGACTTAGGAAGGGTAATGAACTCCCCACCCATACTGAATTTGGATTTCTTGCCCCTTAATATCAGTTTAAATCATGCAAAGCAAAAACATATAAAAATCTAAAACATGCAAAAAGATATTTTTTATTTTCGGCGCTGTTTGCAAAGAATCCTGCAAGTAGAAACAATTTATTGGAGCTTCAGAGAGGGTAAATGGAAGAAAAGAAGTCACCAGAAAATTTTGAAGAGGAGAAACGATAGAAGCGGCGTGGTTCCGCCGCCGATGGCGCGGTTCTGCCGCTTTCTTTGGGCCAAACTGCCTAATTCTTTGGTACTGAACTCCTAATCTTCTGCTTTCCTGGTTCAAGCACTTGTATTCACCGTAAGCTCACCCAGATGCTCCAGATTACCTGCACAGCTCGAACAAACATCATAAATCATATTAAGATGCGGTTTAACATTTTTTTATTATATTTTTTATGTTAGATCAACCCGAATAACAAGAAGAATAAAATTACCGTTTTCCCGGCAACGATGCCATTTGATTGATGTGAAATGTTGATCTTTTATCGTTTTAATTATCGCAATCAACACTGTGTCGCAATTGCTAGCTGTTGTGAGTATGGGGCGTCCACAGGGAAACTATAATTTTATTTCTGATGTTTTAGACGAGTTGGTTCAAAAAAGGTTGGTTTTGTTTTTATTTTAAGATTTATATAATAATGAGAAAATGACTTATTAGGGTGTTAGGATTAGGGAGTCAAGGAATGGTAATTTAAATGATAAATCTTTTTATCTTTTAATTATTTTTTGCTAAAGGAATATGAATGAATGTGGATTAGGGTATTTAGAGGGGTACTAGGGATTCCCCATATTGATCCATGCCCTTCCATTTATCCCTATTAAACTCAAGCCTCCAATAAAACAAGTATTAACTCACTCTCAAATCGGGATCGCAACTATCATGAATTGGTAGTGCGTCCAAATAGGGGGTTTAATACTTGGTTGGAGTTATAACAATCAAAATATAAAAAGAACATGAGGGGTTTACCATCCCTCATACTCCCCTTTCCTACAACTCTAACAAGCTAGAATTTACTCGTTCATCGTTGCAAGAAGATGAAAGAGAATGATGGATGAATGATTATGATATGCTAACTATTAGGGCACTTACTATAGCGAGCGACAACCTTTGAGTGTCATCGTATACAAATAGTTAAATTGGAAAAAGGAAGGGGAAAAGAGTTATTTTAATCGGAAAAACTAGCTGCTAGATTTCTCACGATAGCGAGGAGATTTTTTGAGTATCATGGATTCAAAATTCATTTAGAAAGGGGAAGGAAAAAAGTCATAGAAACCATAAAAAAGAATTGCAAAATTAATTAAAGTGCAGGCAAAAGTAAAGTGCAAGGAATTTAAATTGCGAGATAAGAGAAGACAAATAGAAAATTTACTATACGTTTTATTCATCAAAACTTGAAACTTCGTTACAATTTTAATGGATAAGAATTTTGAAGAGAAAACTAATTCTAAACAAAATAAACCCTAAATATGAAATCCCTGGTTGCCTCTCTGTTGGGTGTTCTCGGTGCTATATATAGGCCCTGAAATCTGAAACCCCAGCGTCGAAGTCGCTGTACACGAAAAGATGAAACTGCCCATGAAACCCTAACTTGTGCAGCGCTTGAATGGCGGCGGATCCGCGGTCTTTTGGTGCTTTTGGTTGCGGTTCCGCGGTCAGATGAAGGGTTTGGGCTTCCAAACTTTTTGTATTGTGTTCTCGTTATTTTAGATGATTTCTGAGCACACAATTTTTTGAATTTGTTGACACTGAAATTTGCAGGGTTGACTGAGTTGACTTTGACTTTTAACTGGATTGGTCCGGTTTTGCCTCTAAAGTCCGTCATTCGCTCCAAACCTGTTTCCTTCACTTAGGTAGCAAACTCGGATTGAAAGCACCATTTTTATAGGCAATATTATAAAGAATGGATGGTATTAAAATGCAATTTTATGATGTAAGCAATGCCCCAGTGGTCATGAAAGGACAACGACTGAATAATTTGTATCGTTTGGACGGCAGCACCGTGACTGGTAGTGCAGCCGTGGCTACGGAGAAATAGGTGGAGGATACCGCAAAGCTGTGGCATATGCGTCTTGGCCGCATGAGTGAAATATGACTTTGTGAGTTGCACAGAAGGGAGTTGTTGAAAGGTATTACCTCATGCAAGTTAGATTTTGCAAATATTGTATGAGAGGGAAGCAACATAAGGCCGGTTTCAAGCAAGCTGTGCACAAGACCGAAGGATTTCTTGATTACATTCACTCAGACATATGGGGGCCATCGCCGGTTGCATCAAAAGGAGGTGTCGTATGCTACGTCACTTTCATTGACTTCTCACGGAAGGTCTGTATCTACTTTACTCAAACACAAATCAGATGTGTTTGCCAATTTTAAGGAGTGGAAAGCGGTCGTGGAGAAGCAAAAGGGACGATCAGTGAAGTATTTGCGGACAGACAATGGAAGTGAATACACCTTGAAGAAATTTACATATTATTGTAAAGAACATGGCATACAACGACAATGGACTGTTCCAGGCAGCTAGAGCAGAATAGGGTAGCGGAGCGCATGAACATGACACTATTAAAGAGAGCCAGAAGTATGCGATTATAATCCGGTCTTTCAGAGGACTTCTGGGTGGAGACAATGAGTCATGCGTGCTATTTGGTTAACAGGTCTCCATCTACGGCCATAAATCTTCAGATCTCAGAAGAAGTATGGAGA
Organism: Agapanthus africanus; assembly: GCA_030015575.1. Lineage (NCBI taxonomy): Eukaryota > Viridiplantae > Streptophyta > Magnoliopsida > Asparagales > Amaryllidaceae > Agapanthus > Agapanthus africanus. Next base: position 447,120,306 of record JASDDO010000031.1, on the reverse strand, counting down.
GGAGAGCCAGCCAGTTATGATTCTATACGAGTGTTTGGGTGCCCTGCTTACTCGCTGGTGAATCAGAAGGATAGGACCAAACTGGATTCAAAATTTAAAAGGTGCGTTTTCTTAGAATTCAAATTTGGAGTTAAAGGTTATAAGTTATGAGAGATCCGAAAGAAAAAAGGCGTTCACCTGCCGAGATATAATTATCGATGAGGAATCCATGTTGAAAGACGTGGCTGGAGATAATAAGAAAGCAGGTGGAGCATCAAGTGACAATGATCTAGTGGAGATGGAGTTTTCTGACTCTCATAAGGATATGGACACCGAAACACAATTTCAGCCTATTGATGCAGAGGTGGATGAGCAGAATATGGAGACGGATGGTGAGAACCAACCCCAACAGGATCCACAGACAATAACATTGAGGAGATCAACACGTCCAGCCAGGTACAGTTTCGAAGATATGCTTGCATACACTTTAGTCATTGAAAGCGGAGATCTCAGCTCTTATCAGGAGGTCATTGGGCAAGAGGATAGGGATCGATGGATTGTTGTGATGACAAAGAAGATGGAGTCACATCGAAAGAACGGTACGTAGAGATTGACAGAGCTACGGAAAGACATAAGGCTATTGGTTGCAAGAGGGTATTTAGGAAAAAAGAATGAGCAATATAAGACATGGTTAGTTGCAAAGGATTTTGCTCAGAAGGGGTTGACTACAAGAAGATTTTCTTGCCTGTATTCAAGCATACGCCTATTCGAATTTTGTTGGTAAAGGCAGCTACTCAAGATTTAGAGTTGAAGCAAATGGAAAGGAAAACGACATTTCTGTATGGGGAGTTGGAAGAGACAATCTTCATGAAGCAATCTGAAGAATTTGTAAAGCCTGGCAAGGAGAATCATGTGTGAACTCAAGCGGTCTTTATACGGATTGAAGTAGTCTTCCAGGCTGTGGTACTAAGCGCTTCGATTTTTTCATGAGAAAGATCAACCACTCTAGATTTGAGTATGACAGCTGCTTGTACTCGAAACGGCTTAAGGATGAGTCTTCGATATATCTACTCCTATATGTCGATGACAAGTTGATCACTGCGAAGAGTATGGCGGAAATAAAGGCGCTTAAAGCTTTATTGAGTGCAGAATTTGACATGAAGGATTTTGGTAAAGCAAAAAAGATTCTTGGGATGGAGATTTTGCGAGATGGGAAGGTTGGAAAGTTTTGGTGATCCCAAAGATGATATATAGAGAAGGTGTTGGAGAGATTCAATATGAAGGACTCTAGACATGTGAGCATGCCTATCGTCGGTCATTTCAAACTATCCTCCCAGAAGCGTCCGAAATCAGCGGAGGAGAAGGAAAAAATATCTCGAGTACCATATGCAAGTGCGGGCGGATCGCTGATGTACGCTATGGTATGCACACGTTCAGACATATCCTATGCGGTAAGTCTGGTTAGCCGGTACATGTCAAATCCAGAAAAGCTTCATCGGGAAGCTGTAAAGTGGATACTTCGGTATCTAAAAGGCACTAAAAATCTTGGTTTATTCTTTCACAAGTCAGAAAATAAATCCAGCCAGTTGCAAGAATACGTAGGTGCGGATTATGTTGGTGACTTAGACAAGAGAAGATCTCTTACAGGCTATGTATGTACAGTTGCAGAATCTCCAATCAGTAGGAAGTCGACACTTTAGCATATCGTGGCGCTCTCAACGACGGAGGTAAAATACATTGCGGCAGTGGAAGTATCTAAGCAAGCCTTGTGGTTAAAGAGCTTAGTTGGCGAATTCGGGTTCGATAAAGGGCCAGTCCGTTATTTTTTGACGGTCAAAGTGCCTTTCATTTGGCCAAAAATCGGGTATACCACTGTCGAACTAGGCACATCGACATCACTACTACAAATAGGGGCTGCCTCTACGGATTAAAAATTGCTCCTACGGACTAGTCCGTAGGAGCAAACCACTGCCCGGGACAACTGGACCTACACATAACTCCGTAGGGGCAATTTTTAGTCCGTAGGGGCAAGAAATTACCCTGTAGGTGCAAAGGCCGTAGGTGCAAGTCGAAGCCTTGAACTTGCCCCTACGGACTAAAAATTGCCCCTACGGAGTTATGTGTAGGTCCAGTTGTCCCTACGGACTAGTCCGTAGGGACAATTTATTTTATTTACGGTTTTATAAAATAGATTAGGTGTACCTACGGACCTATCCGTATGTCCAAGTAGAAGCCCCTACGGATAAGTGCGTAGGTATATATCCGTAGGGGCAAAATATCAGGTATCGTGATAATTTGCCCCTACGGATACCTGTGTTGGCCCCTACGGATATATCCGTAGGGGCAAGATTAACCCCTGATACTGAGATCATAAGGGCAAAATATCAGGTATCCTGATATTTTGCCCCTACGGATAAATCTGTAGGTACATATGTGAGCCCTACGGATTAATCCGTAGGTACATATTATCAGGTTTTTTTAAAAAAAAAGGGCTGCCTATTTTTTAAGAGCCCTGTGCACAATAATATATACATCGATCATATATAAAATTAATTATCACGCAGAACATATATCGCAATATTCATAATCACATCACGCATAATATACAAAAGAAACCAACAAGCAGAATATGATATCAATATAAACACACAAACACCACCAATATCAATATCGTCCAAAATGTAGTACAATATGTATCATATAAATAAATACATGTTTAAAATATAAGAATAAAAAAGCTACCCTAGCTCGGTCCAGCTCCACCTCTGATAAACGCCAGAATCTGGTGCGCCTGCTCCTCGGTCAATAAATCATGCAATGCGGAGCGTGCGGGAGTCTGAGCAGGCTGTGGAGCCGACGATGTGGTCTGCGCAGCCGCCGTCGAGGTAGTGGCTTGCGGAGCCGCGGCTACAGGAGTCTGGGCGGGCGGTGGAGCTATAGGAGCTGTCTGCGGAACCGCAGCCGATGTAGTGGCTTGCGGAGCCGCAGCCGAAGGAGATGCATGTGGAGGCTCGGCCGATGTATCCTATCGCGTCTGGACCTACGTGTGTAATAAGCGAGTAAGAACTGTGTATTATTCGAATTCGTATCATTATCAAGTTATTTCGAAACCCCAATCTATGTATACTTAGGGATTTAGGCCTCGTTTGGATATCTAGTTTGGAAAACCGTAGTTTATTTTAATTAGATATGTATGTATGATTAATCAAAGCTAAGTCTACAACCAAATAGGCTCAGGCTACGTACTAATATTGGATATGTTGCTATCTATAATATGACATAATATTTTACTATTAAGTAGTATACATACCAGCATCTCTTTCAATTCCTGAACGGTGGCCTTCAAGCTCTCCAGTTCCTGCTGGAAACGTCGCTCACTGGAGACGGAGGAAGTAACAGCCGGGGTGGAGTCCAACCTCATATGGGCCCTGCTAGGGCCCAGTCCCCGGCCTCTCTCCCAACCTCCGTGGTGCCCTCCGTGTGCGGCGTCCAAGACTGGGGTTAGCAGCATCGGATCGCTCTGTCCGGTAAAATCGATCCCCGATGCCTCGGACTGCTCAACCACCCGCTCCTACACCCACATTAACCAGTAAAATATAAGTATATCATTTAAATTTGAACATTTCAAAACTAAAATTTCAAATAGGGGTTGAATAAATATTAACACTTACGCAATACTCCTGGTAACGACGTCGGGGTATCGAAGCTTGCCCGTGGCGGGATCTGTCGAGGTGCCGTGGACGACAAGATATGCGGACAGCACGCTCGGTGTACTACCTTACGCCAGGGTCTGAGCTCTCTGCAATATTAGAAAATAACTCTTAATATTCGATATATTAGAAAATAACTCTTAATATTCGATATATTAAGAAATAACTCTTAATATTGCATTATATCACAAAGGCTGGTCTATTGTAATTTACCGATAACTCCATGGCTCGAGTAATATTCCTCGAGCCACCCGTATAAGTGGGGCGACCCCTCTTTGCCGACTTCCTATTCTCTATATTTTGAGCGGCCTGTTTCTGCACAACACATTCACATTTAGTTTTCTAATTAAGGAACATAAAAAAATAAATTATATACTAAACAATGAATTACATTTAAAATACATACCTATTTGCGTTGAGAGTCGAAATATTCGCACAATAGAGGCCATGCCTCTACGTCGACTCTCGCAAAGGCCGGAGTAGATAGGAGGGCCGCTCTCTCTGCCTCGGGGGTCGCCATCCACAAGGAGTAGCAGTCGGCCTTCAGCTCATTCCTTTTGTATCGGACCTTGGTCTGCATGTTCTTCATCAGGCCATTGTACAGAGCATGAAGGTCGAGCACCCTCCCAGGGTGAGCAGGGTCGGGTACAGGCTGAAAATCGTAATCCAACTGAATATACAAAAAAAACATTGTTATTAGATTGCAAGTGTTAATAATAAATATATTGGATAAATCAAATGAAAATATATATTAATACCCGAGCCTGATCAAAGAAGAGGGCGAATGAGCGCCGGTGCTGGTCGCCCCACTCAACATGAAGTGGATAGTTCTTCACGAGTCGGCTCTCATCCCCCATATACCGGCCGAACCTCTCGGCATGAGGACCGGTATAGCGATAATCAGGGGTAAAAAAGAAGGTGAATGCTGCCTCCCCCTAGCTCTGTCAGGCCTCAGCCTGTGGGACTGATTCGGGCCTCGAGTCCCCCTCTGGGGATGGGGAGGCCTTGCGTCTGCAAGAAATATCAAGCCAATCAATATTAAGACAAAGTTGTATTAAGAAATCAAGGTTAAACGAAAATTGAAGTGTGATATATACCTCCGGTGACTAAAGCACGAGCCTGGGCCCGGGCAGCAGCACGAGCGGGATGATAGTTCCTCCGGTGAGGAACAGCCGGTGTCCCGGATGCGGACGCATCCCCTCCAACTAGAAAATAAACATTGACGCTAAGTTTCCATGAAGTTCATATTTATTCTATAGAGGATATGTAAAATGAATAAATATCTTATATTTATTCATACTAACCTACAGACGATGCGGAGGGTACGGAAGTGGCAGGAGTGGCCCCTGCGGTAGATGTGGACGCACCATCTATAATTAGACAATTAAAAATAGATTATATAAGTAATTGCAAAAAGAATGTGTAGATCAATAATATAACATTCTAAATCAATATGCATACACTATAGGATATATAAACATACCCGCAGGTGCGGTGGTGTCACCACCTACAGCTAGACAAAAAAAATTACTATCTAAGTAAGAGCAAAAGGAATGTGTGTATATTTATGGTATAGCATTCTAAATCAATATACATGCACTATATGATATATAAACATACCTGGAGGTGCGAGAGTGGCCTCTGTCCCTGATGTGAACGCATCACCAACAACTAGACAATCAAACATTGATAATATAAGTAATTTTAACATGAACATGCATGAACATCTATAATATTACATTCACAATGGATATGCGTGCAATATACCTGGAGGTGTGGCAAAGTCCACACGGAAGGAGGCATCCGAAGGGGTCTCCGATCTGGGTGCAAGACCGGCCCTCTGAAGCTCCCTACGCAGCTCTCCGGGCGGCAGAACCGCTCTGCCTCTGCCGGTGCCGCGGCTGGAGCTCCTGCCGCCCCTCGCTGCTCCCGTCATCGTCATCAAATCTAGATAAACGGTTCGTGGACGCATTAGACAATCATTACAAGTATTGACTATATATGTATAGATCGTAAAATGTGAAGTAATAATATAACATTACTGATAATCTTTTTCGTTTCGTGGGCGCATTAAATATATCTACTTGGATTTCACCATCGATATCATTTCTAACCCAAGTAACTTCATGATCGGCCGAAGACAACCCGTCCTTCGAAACAGACGGTCGGAGCACTCTAAGCCTTCTCTCTTCTTCATCCTCATCGCTGTCCTCGAATTCTGGGACATCGTAGACATCCCTGGGTTTCCAACGGCATACGATACTCCATCCCGGATGCTTCAAACACTGTGAGTAGTATACTTGGAACGCTTGGTTCGGAAAGATAAACGGATCTTCCTGACCGTAAAATCGAAGTGTGTTCATACTGGTCAATCCATATTCATCTTTCCAAGTCCCAAGATTGCTTCTCCACTTATCCGTATCGGTTCGCGTATCGTACCAAGTACACTGGAATATATAAAAGGGTTCTGATCGTCCGGGATAGTGGATGCCGAGTATACAATTTAAGTACCCATAATAAATCACACCGTCCTATCCTACCGTCGCAATCCCACTATTCTGAGTGGTTCTAGATGTTTCTATGTCTTTAACTTCGAATTTGTATCCAAGGACACCGAATCCTTTATAATATGCAACCTCCATCCTAGAAAATTGAGCTAAACATCTTGAATCACTCTCAAATGATGCAGACAAGTTCGGATCGTGGATCTAGCAAAACAAATTTTACGACAAATACATAACGATATAAGTTTAGATTAAAACTGATAACAATAACATGTTATTCGAATAACTTACATGATCTGTAACCCAATCACAAAAATTGTCCTGATGATATTTTTCCAATCGTTCTTCGTTCCAATCAAGATGCCCCTCACGTATCTCGTTAAAATGAATTCTGTTTTCGACAAATAATGGTGACATTAATATTATATCATTTCATACACACACAAACACAAATATAACAATTAATCCAAAAAAACTTATCTCTAATTTGTTCAAGACATGCGCAATTAAGCAAGATAAACCGGTATATCTTGTTGATAAATATAGTGTCTACCCTCTTATAATCGGCTTTACCATATGGTCCGTCTTGAATTCTTCGAGGCCGGTTAAGTCTCGTCTCAATGTTCTCGTCCAGATAGCGGGAACAAAATGTGGTTGCTTCATCAAGAAGATAACCTTGCATGATAGAACCCTCTGGTCGATTTTTATTGCGTATATATTTTTTAAGAGTGTAGAGGTACCTAAAGTAAATATGTTGAATAAATAAATACGGGCATACAGGACAACAATAATTTTAAAAATTGCGCGAAACGAAAAATTACACGTACCTCTCGACGGGATACAACCATCGATATTGTACCGGTCCGGCTAAGTTAGCCTCAGTTGCAAGATGAACCGTCAAGTGTATTATGATATCGAAGAATGACGGTGGGAAAATACGCTCAAACTTGCAAAGTATCAACGCAATAGAATTTTCTAGTTTATCCAGCGTCACAACCTCCCGTGCTTTAGCACACAACTCTCTGAAAAAACAACATACGTCGTTGATTACTAGACCAACCGATTCGGAGAGAGAAGTCCTGAGAGCTAATGGAAGAAAGTGCTCCACGATAACATGGTGATCATGACTTTTCAGCCCATCGATCTTGCCTTTCACAATTTTTATTTTCTTGCTGAATGATCCTGAGAAACCTGTGAGAACTTTCAAATCATGCAACACCTGCAGGAATCTTTTCTTCTCCGGTTGTGACATATGATAAGCGGCATTGGGATGTACAAACTTGCCTGGTTTACCCGCTACCGGTCTAGGGTGCAATTCACTTTTTATTCCCCATTCCTGTAGATCCATCCGAGCATTCAGGGTGTCTTTCGATTTCCCGTCTTTACAAAGAAGCAAGTTGAGTATGTGCTCTGATACTCCCTTCTCTATATGCATGACGTCCAGACAATGACGCACTAAATTTGTTGACCAATACGGAAGCTCGAAGAAAATGCTTAACTTGTTCCAAAATGGTGGTTTGACCTGTTTCGTCGAATCCATCCCGAAGGTCATATTATTGTAACCATCCATTGAGCAGTCACGTCCTCTCCGGATAATGGGGCTGGAGGTCCAAGAAGCTCCTGATGACCATCAAAGTGAACAGTGTCTAACCTGCAGGGGTGGTCTAGAGGCAGGAAACGTCCGTGGCCGCAATAACAAACCTTCCTGCTAAAATTCAAGAATTTCGATGTTGTGTGTTGATGGCAATGAGGACATGCTTTGTGACCATGTACGGACCAACCTGATAGCATTCCATACGCAGGAAAGTCATTAATTGTCCACATTAAAGCCGCACGCAGTATGAAGGTTGTATTTGTGTTTGTATCATATGTCTCTACACCATCAATGAACAAAGATTTTAACTCCTCGATCAGAGGTCGGAGATAGACGTCGATATTGTTTCCCGGTGAGTTTGGTCCGTCGATAAGAAGAGGCATCATAAAGTATGATTGGTCCATAGCCAACCAAGGCGACAGATTATAAATTATCATTACAACGGGCCATGTGCTGTGACTTCTAGCCATATAGTTGAATGGGCAGAAGCCATCACTAGCCAGTCCGAGGCGCACATTGCGAGGATCGCTACTGAATATTGCGTGCCTCCTATCGAAATCCTTCCATGCCGGTGAATCTCTTGGATGACTCATTTTTCCATCTTCACTTGGAGGAGCACGGTGATGCCAAATCATTGCCTCGGCTGTTTTCTTGCATCTGAATAGCCTCTGTAGCCTCTGTGTTATGGGAAAAGATCGTGCTATCTTGACAGGTATATCAGGCTTCTTATCAGAATCTTTCGGCTTATACCCGGCCTCTCCGCATGTTGGACACTCTTTCAAATCTGAATTCTCTTTCCGGTACAATACGTAATTTTTAGGACATGCTTGAATCTTCTCGCACTTTAGACCCAAATCAGACATCATCTTCTGGGCTTCGTACCAGCTGTCGGGCACGTTATTTCCCGGGGGCATAGAATCTTTCAAGAACGAAAGAAGCATTGTGAATGACTTGTTGCTCCATCCATTTAGGCTCTTAATCTGGAAAAGTTGGACGAACCATGAAAGATTGGAATACTTTGCATTCTCATAAATTGGTTTTCTAGCATCATTCATGAAATTTTCATATTTATCCGCACGCGGTCCTTGACCGGAAGGAATGTCATCTTCGGTACGAATAGATTCACCTAGGGCAGCCTCTACCATATCCTCCATTTCTTCTGATGAAAATAAATTACCGTCTTCTCCTTATGCCGCATTACCGTCTTCTCCTTCTTCTCCTGCCGCATTATCGTGTTCTCCTTCTTCTTCTGACGCATTACCGCGTTCTTCTCCTTCCCCGTGATATTTCCAAGTTGTATAAAGTCTAGTAAACCTATATTTTACGATATGAAGCTCTGCCAATTCTACCTTCTGCCAGTACTTATTGCCACATCTATCGCACGGGCAGAGAATCTTCTCTATCACGATCTTATTATGTGTGCGTGCAAATTCAATAAAAGCAGCAACTCCCGCGACAAACTTAGGTTGCATACGTTGCCAATCCACATACATCCAGTCCTTAACTCTGACGTACTCATGCGCCATGTTAGACTGTATAACATATAAATTATAGGTTATGGTGACTATATTGAGAAATCTAAGAACGGGATAGTTACTGACAAAGGATCACGTGAGGTATTGCCTCAGGGCTAAATCCTTCTCATTTGTGGGGATCTTTTCAGGGGTCACGTGGGGCACGTGACCCTAGCTCTTTGCATGCATGGAGATCTTTTAAGTCTCTTTATTTTATTTTGAGAATTAAATTCTCTGTAGGGTTAAACCCTGATCATGATTTGGAGGAATTAAATTCCTGAAAGAATTAAATTCTTATATAGGGTTAAACCCTAATTTTCTTTTAGAGGAATTAAATTCCCATATATGTAAAAGAATTAAATTCTTGTAGAGAGTGAAACTCTAATTTCATTTTTTAAGAGGAATTAAATTCCTGTGAATTTGAGAGAATTAAATTCTCAGTTAGGGTTAAACCCTAGTTCTGTCTTTGAAGGAATTAAATTCCTATAATTTTTGGAGAATTGAATTCTCATATAGGGTTAAACCCTAGTTTCATCTTGAAGGAATTAAATTCCTATAATTTTGGGAGAATTAAATTCTCATATAGGGTTAAACCCTAACTTTGTTTTGGGAGAATTAAATTCTCTAAACTCAATTTCCCCTCTAAGTTTTGGATCTGCATGGCAGGATCTCAACCCGATGAGAATTAAATTCTCATCCTATGGGAAGATGTGCTCTGTGCAGATCTTCAACCAGAAGAAGAACTAAGTTCTTTTGTGCATAAGAGTTAAACTCTTAGATTTGAGAATTAAATTCTCTGTTTGAAGTTTTGATTCCCCTTTCTTTTCTCACCTAGGGTTTTCCTTCGAACTTTTAGCATCTTAAGCAAGATCCATTGTTTTCATGCTGTTTACTTCCCTCAAATATTGCAATGTTTTACTTGCGCATCAACTAGTCTCGAAGTCTACGGCTGAACTTTGAACCGTATAAGTTACTTAACGATATCTTGCCTATTTATTAACTAGTTTAAAATTCTACAACTGAAAAATATAGCTATAATTGTTTGAAAATGTAACTAAGTTATTCTATCTCATGTAACACCTCAAATAAAATTCTACAACTGAAAATATAACTTAAGCAAGATCCATTGTTTTCAGCCCTAATCCCAGCCCCAGCCGAACCCCAACCGCAACCCCAGCCCCAGCCCCAGCCCCAACCCTAACCGCAACCCTAGCCGAACCCCAACCGCAACCCCAACCTCTAAAATAATCAAAAATTTCTCTAATTGAAGATTTAATTACCTGTGCAGTGGAGGAGACGATTGATCGGTGGCAACGATGAAACGGAGGCGACGACGAAAACGGCGACGAGGAAGAACCAGGCGGTGGCGACGACGAAACGGCCTGCGCTGGCGACGACGAGAACGACGACGAGAGATTTGGCGATCGGCGGGAACGAGGATTTGGGGATTTTGGGTTCGCGCGCGACTTCAAGAATAATTAAGATAATGAGCGTAGGGACCGATCTGTGCCTTTTTAATTAAATCCCTATTTACATGCCCCTACGGATAAATCCGTAGGTTCTTGGTTTGCGGCTCCGTAGGGACAAACAACAATCTACGATTTAATATTCTTAAATTAATATGTAAGAACCGTAGGGGCAACCTTATGGCCCTACGGATTAGTCCGTAGGGCCAAACGAAATCTGCCCCTACGGATTTCGTAATCCGTAGGGGCAACCCCTATTTTAGTAGTGCATGTGGTATCACATGATAAGGAAGTGGGCCGAAAAAGAGATCGATTTGATCAAAATCAATACTAAGGTGAATCCGGCGTATATGCCAACAGAGAACTTCAAGTCAGCCTTGGTTTCTATTCAAGTACTCAAGTGTGAGGAAGGACGATCTTGGTAGGAGGGTCGCACCAGTTTCGCAGTTCTAGTGAAAGACCGTGACTGAAACGTATTTGCAATTCTGGGCAAAAAGATTGTGACAGTTTGCGGTTTCAAGGTTTTGGAGTTGTGCCAGCAGGGGAAACGGGAAGAACAAATAAGGCAACTCTAAACGATACATGACAAGGGCAACAAGTTTTCAAGATAGATATAAGGATATATAAGCCAAGGTGGAGATTGTTGTGAAGGATGTCTTGTATATCAAGACTGCAGATTCAGAGAAAGGCTAGACGTTTGGAGCTATGAGCTCAAACGTCTAGTAATGAAGTCCCAAATTTCCAAAGGAGGCACAGACGTCTGATGCAATGAGCTCAGACGTCTGCATGTTCTCTGACCAGTCACGCTATGGAGGGCCAGACGTCTACACCTATAAGGTTAGACGTTTGGCGACGTCCTGTTAAAATAACAGAGAAGACGCAAACGTCTGCCCTATATAGGGGTCAGACGTCTATTGAAGATAAGTGCGAATTTCCAGTTCGAGTTTTATCTCGAAAAATCAGTTTCTGGGTGGCAACTTTGTAATTTCTGGGATCTTATTGTAACTCAGATTTGTATGGGCTATATATAGGATCTTACGGTTAAAGTTTAGGGTTATTGTTTTGATCATAAAGTTTTAAAGGGAGACGACAGCTCCTTAAGGGATCAAGGCGATCAACTAAGGAGAACTTGTAGAGGGAGAGAGGAAGATCTCGTTGGAGATCATAAGAAAAGGGTTAATTGTAATCTTCCATAAGGTTTTCTTTTTCTCTTAAAGTTCTAATAAAGGTTCACACTTTTCCCCCTAAATTTCTTCTTGTGTTATTTAATTGCGTTTGTTTCTAGTTTGTTATTCGTTTTAAAGGGACCTAGGTCTAAATCCATAAGGATTGGTTGTCGACGGATCTGTTGCGCCTTCGATTCCCAACAAGAATCACTTGTATCATAGGTTGCTATTTATTTAATGATTTAAGTGTAAGCTGAATAATTGAATTGTTTTGATAACTAGTTATATTTGGAAATTATATTTTAGTTAGATTTAGTTCAAGTGCTTTGATATTCGAACATTGTGCTGGCTTTTATTTGTTCTGCAGCTGCATTTGCAACGTGTTTCGAAAGGAATTTGTTGAGTTTTGGATGATTGCAGTTATCTCAAGTCTTGGTTTAAGATTTATTTGTGGGAACTTAGGTTAGAATCACTTGTATCATTAGTTGCTAGTTATTTAATGATTTAAGTGTAAGTTTGGTATTGAATTGTGTTGATAACAAGTTATATTTGGAAATTATTTTTCAGTTAGATTTAGTTCAATTGCTTCGGTATTCGAACAATGTGCTGGCTTTTTGGTTGCTTTGCAGCTGCATTTAGCTCAAATTCGGAGTTAATGAAATAGAACCTTAAGATTCATTTCTAGCTGATGAGGATGGTTATGAGCATAGTTTGATTGCAACCTTTAGAGCTTTAGAGTAGATGGAGGTCCGAGTACATCCACCAAAACACTTTTAAGGCATTTCAACGACAAATGGGTGGTGATTGCTTTTATTGCAACTGCACTCAAATTAACCTCAATGAAAGCTATAACATTTAGAGAAGCATTCAAGAGAGACAACCGCAGTAGTCACTTACCTGTAAGTACAATCAACCAAACACAGGCCCTCCAAAAGCTATAATTTTGTGTTGCAAAGTTAAAAATGGTGGTAATTGAAAGATACATGTTGAATGGTGGAGCTATAGGTCTGTTTCATGAAGTAAATATGCTTAACTAAAATACTTGACATTCACTTCAAAAACTAGCAAATACAAATTTACTAATGTCAGCAATTATTTTATTTCCCAAATACATATTCATCCTTCAATGTTCTGGCCAGCCCATATCCCATGTAATGTAAGGGAGGATATTTGTTAGTGTTAGCACCTACATTTATGGGGAAAATGAATCGTATGTAATTTTGGTGATTTTATGATTCAAAGTTTTGTGAGAATTGATATGATAAGTCAATATATTGTATTCAGTTCCAACGATTCCAAGTTTGGTATCGTCGTCAAGCTTGAGAATTCCAAGGAGGAAGATATAATATCTAGTAGAGAAGATGCTTTTACACGTCTGCGTTGTCGTTCTACTCCTCTCCAAGCTGGTGAGTGCTCTCATATCAAAGAAGGAGATCATGTGCTTGCCTTGTACAAGGATCAGTTCAGGAGCATGTTATTTGATGCCGTGATAGAGAAGGTGCCCCTCTACATTATGATTCTCATACGATAGAGTACTTGTTTGCACCCATTATCAATCTATTCTTAACTCCCTATTATGTCATATAGAAAAGAAGATGCACGTAACACATTCCATTCGTTACCTTTTTGTCATGTATTAATTGGATTTCTAATCTTTGCGTGTTCGTTAATCAAGAAGATCCCCACAAATCTTAATCTAAATTTATCGTTTATCATAAATAATTTGAAAATCATTAATAGTTATGTATTTCGGAAATAGATCTTCGTCTTTTGAGGTATTAAAACAAAACTGGATATAAAGCATGTAATTATAGTTGTCTTGTCCATTTTGATTTTTGGTATACACTTCATAATTATCTAATCAATAGAAGTTGAATCTATCCCCTATGCTAGGGAATGCATTTAGACTATATTATTTATTGGAGATTCAGAGCAAGTCTTGTCACCGCATTCTCTTCTCTTTGAACTACTGAAGAATGCACATGATGGTTTAGACACATGTTGGTGGCCGCATCTAAGTATACATAATTCTATTTCTGCTTCCTCACATGGAACACATCATTCTAGGACTCATCTTACAATATGATAATGGAGCTTTTAGTAATGATAAGAATGTCCTTATAAAGTTAGTAGCAACATTTTGCTCCAAATTTAGAAAACCATTGATTTATTCTGATTATAAATATCTCAATGAGTGGACACACTAGCGAAGTTTTGTAGATTCTGCGAGCATCACCAAGAGTTACAATATTAATGCACAAAGTAATGAATAGTGGATTCATTAATTGTCGTGACCTGTGAGCGATAGTTTTCATTTTTCCATGGGAAATTTCACCATAACCACCCCGTAATGTAGCATATTCCCAAAACCACCATTGAGATTTTTTCGTGTACAGAAACCCCCTAAGCTTTCTTCCGTTGAACACGACCCCTCTCGAGACCCCCTGCTGTTAATTTCTTTATGAAATGACCAAAATACCCTGCGATATAGTGGACTCTTAAAAGGGGATGAAAAGGCCATTTTCGGGAGAAAAAAGTAAAAATTTAACTTAAAAAGTTTAAATTTTAACGGCAGGGGGTCGGAGGGGGGTCACGTGTAACGGAGAAAAGTTCGGGTGGTTTTGGTGAAATTTGCCTTTTTCCAATTAATGAAAGCTGTTTGCAATTTTTCAAAACTTGTTACTCAATAATGTGACAAAATACACAATATTTAACTCCTTCAGCATGCTGCTGCTTAATCCTTAAACATAACTACAATGAATATCGAGGAGGCAACTTTATATACCGTCATTAATTAGATTATATGCCCATATTTTTCAATCTAATAAATTTTCAGTTTTTCCTTTAGACAAAGGATTCTTTCTGCTAATTTCTTTATGTATGTTTTGTACATATGCAGCCTTATAGAGTGAAACACTCAAACCGAGTGTTCTGCAGATGCACGTTTGAGATCAAATGGCTTATTCCTGATATGGAAGAGGAAAGTATGACTCTCTCATCTAAGTCGATTATGAAGCTATCCGGAAAAGAAATTGACAGCCACCCAATATTTGATGCATTTCTAAATGCTCTGAGCCCTAAAGATGAAGAGGAGGTTCCTTCATTTCTCTCTTGTCTTGAGGAAATAAATTATGAAGCTGATGTCTTGGAGAAGCAAATTGAAGAAATTAGCAAATTTGCTGATGAACCGGTGGAATGCTCTGCAGGCCTTCTGGAAGCTAAAAGAGGTATCTAACTTCTTCATAAGACCTTAGGTTTTATCTGGTTTATAAATATTATATTTTCTGTGCATTTCGATTCCAAACTGTCAAAGTTATTTTTGAAGTAGAGTAGAGTTTAAAGTTAGAGAAGATATTTATATTTTATACACATATGTTTCTTTTGTTGTTTCCAATGTGGGACTATCTTTAAAGTCCAATCATTTGGTTTTCTTTACTTTCAACACTCTCCCAATGGCTCTGATATCATGTCAAAGTTATTTTTAAAGTAGAGTATAGTTTAAAATTAGAGAAGATTTGGAGGAGTGATGGGCTTTTACACATGGGATTTTAATGATAAGTGAGTTCCATCAATAAGACTCAAGCCTTGTTGAGGTGTGATTCATTTTATATTTTATGCTCATGTGTTTCTTTTGTTGTTTCCAATGTGGAACTATCTTTAAAGTCCCATCATTTTTTTTATTTTTTTATTTTACTTTCAACACAAACTAATTTAAGAAAACTCATCGTCAACACTTAAAGCCTCTTCCGATCAAAACGGGATTAGCTAGAAAACAAGGCTGGATAAAAATTTTGACGAAGGTTTTAGGACCCGCCAACGTGGCTTTGAACTTGAGATCAACCCCTCTCTTATTTGTTGCCAAATTCATGAGCAATGAACCTATGGAAAAAAGGGGATATCCATAATCCAAGATGAGGTTCTTGCGTCCTTCATTTCAGAGGAAAAACCAGAAGAAGGGAAAATATGATAGATATGAGGAAACTAAAGAAAGAAAATACTGAAGATGTAGAGAACAATGGTAAGGAAATTGGCATTAGTTTAAATGCTTTCTATTGTTTGGCATCTCATTCTCGTAAAGAAACGGTAGCTCATTGTATGCACACTAATCACGTATGTTGGAGGGATTCATCGTCAAGGAGATGTATCTGTTTAAGTTTTGTGTCGGACTCGTATTCTATATCAGATTCTTTCTTATTCGTTGAAGATAGTTATGGAACTCTTCTTGCACATCCTAACACTTATATTTTGTTCTAGATGTATTGAACGACAATAACATAATATTTGTACTTTTGGTTAAGATTTTGCTAATATAATAATTTTTTATTAGTTAGATAATATTTATGGAAAAAATGAATCATATCCTTAACCTATGGAAAATTCTGAATCCGCAATCTGTGCTACTTAGCTGACGACCCGTTGCATTCCCCTCGGGTTTTCCTCTTATCTTTTTTCCTAACACAAGCCTTTTCCAATCGATTAATGGCCAGTCATCATTTGTTAGGTTTCTCTTCTGGCAACCAGTGAATATGTTAGAAGGGTATTTATATGATATTGAGGATCCAAACGAATTTAAAGGATGATAATCCATATAGGATTATTGTCTGGAAGGGAACATTGTCTTCTGCCTCTGAAGTCTTATGTGCTAAACCATCTTTCCTTTGTCAGATTCAAATTGCGCCATACTCTACATTTATGAAAGCGGACCTCTTCATGTTACCAATTTACCATTATACCATCCGTGTTTGTGCACCTGCTATTACATCCAATATGCCAATTTAAGCTCATTTACTTATTGATGAAATGGAGATGAAAGAAAATGTTTGCATATATCAATGCATTTATACTTCTTTTATTTCTCAAGTTGAAACAATCGTTTCTCTTACAGCTAGCCTTGGTGGACGTAAACAGAACAAAGCTGCTATTACTTCACATAGAAGCCCAAATAGCAATCAAATTAATTCTAGAAGATCCACTAGGAGCCAGAACAAAGAACAGGTTGAGGCAGAACTCAACAACAACAAAGAACTCGAAGTAAAAAATAAGCCTTTTCTCAGTCCTCTTGCTGCTCGCGCAGCTCTTGCTTCATTAGTAGTTGAGCATGAATTTCCAGTGATGAAAGAGCTTTCCTTCTCTCATATAGAAAAGGAAAGCCAAGACAACTTGCCTCAAAAGGATTCCAAAAAGCATATCAGAGTTCACTCTCTCAAATCTGAAAGGGAAATTGTGAGTACCCTTACTGTTGTAAATAACACGATAGATTCGCAGAAAGCAGGACAGCTGAGTGCTCAATCCATGACAACTAGAGTAACTCACTCTTCTGTGAATAAAGAAATAGAATTTCTGTCAGATAAAGTGAAGCCAACTAGTCCTGAGATTACAAAAAGAAAAACTCGTTCTTCCGTGCATAAAGAAACAGAAGAGCAAGGATCTTCTATGGAGAAGCTCACTAATCCACTGAATGCTACAAGAGTGACTCGATCTAGAATTCAAAAGGAACAAAGCAATCCAAGTCTTGACCATTGCATTTCTGAGATTTCAGAAAGTACGAAAGGGAGTAGCTCTACTGTTGTAAATAACCCCAAGTCGACTAGAGTCACTCGTTCTTCAGTACACAAAGAAATTGAAACTTCTTTAGAAGAAGCGAAAGAGCAATCACCTCATACAGCAAGATTTACTCGTTCGAGAAATACTGATTTGATTGGAGACATACACGAGGTATCCGAGGATGTCGTGCCTCCTATGAGAGAAAGCAGGATGAAGAGATCAATTTCTTCAGAGTTTGATCCAGCACAAGAATCGGGTTATTCTTATTCTAGAGTTTCAAATGGTAAATTGTATATACCTTCTCTCATTTTTTCCTGTATGGCAGGATACCACCATTTCTTTTCAAAAAAGTTGCACTTTAACCCATCATACTGTTGTTTTTTCGTTTTCCGTTTTTTGCGACTTTTAACTTTTATTCCCAAATATCCCTCCAAGGAACTATCAAATTTACAGTTTAAATGTGGCAAAAGATGGCATAAATCAACGAAATTTTATGAATAATAAGTTGCAGTGAAACCCACTTCCTCCGTTTCACTTTACCTATCATTTTGGACCCTTTTTCTTGATTGAAATTACATGTCCTATTAGAAAATAGAGAAGAATGTTTAAGAATCTACCTCTTTAGTCAATGCAATATAGGTGAAAATTAACGAACCAAACCCTAAACTTTTACCTTGTATCCGTTCCCAATACAAGAGTGTGACATTTGTAGCAAGAGGAATTTTATTTCTTAATTAATCTGCACTAGTTGAAAAGGATGGAAACAGAGTGGTGTAACATTTTATTGAAGTAGGGGGTAAAAAAATTTAACTTTTGAAAACCAAGGGTGGTATCCTACTACAAGGGCAACTATATGGCCTCATGTAATTTTTCGTATTTGAACATATAATTTTTTCCATCAAAGATTCGTTTACTGTATTTTATTTATTTACAGCTTTGGAGGAGAGCGAGAACGCATCCAGTGAAAAAAAGAAAGTAATTTCATTGAAGAAGCCTGCTTTGCGTTCTTCACCACGATTTACACGCTCGCAGATATAAAGCTTCATCAGCTTGTTGAATATATATGTTTTGTTGCAAGGAGAATATCCTCTCTACTAGCGATGCTAAAACCCATGATTCTCTACAACTTGCGAGTCTGATGAATCCATTGGAGCACAAAATTTTTGTGTTGTATTTCGTTCTTGAAGCTATCATTCTGGTACCATCAGTATGTGTGCATGTATTATTAAAGAATTTATATATTACCAGCACTGCTTAAAATGAGTGTTATAGAAATTGACACTTTCAGAACTACTGGTGAAAGACTTAAGTTATTTCTGCTTGACTTTATCGATTTGCTAATTAGATTGTTTAATTATATGGGTTTTCTTTTTTAATCTGGATACCTTCTTTATATGTGCAACTTTGTATTTTTAATCTGTTAAATGCAAGATGTATCATGGCTTTGAAGGCCTCTTTTATCAATGGAGTTGCAGTTTTCAAAACCATTGTTTGATGAGGTCTTGAGGTTGAACTCCAAAAATTGTAATCGAGGCCTGTTTGGCAACCAAAATAGTGTTTTCCAAACCGTGATTTCAAAAAATTTTGAGAGCTCGACACCGCATTTTCTTGAACTAAAAAAAGATTAAAGTTGTGCAAAGTTTTAAGCCGCTCTTTTATTTTTTAAAATCTATTTCTTAAATGTTGGCTTTAGAATTAAGGTTTTTAATTGATTTGAATTACAAAGAAATTAAAAACTTCTTAAAATCCTTTTTTTTTCTGCTCGGGCAAAAGTGTCCTAAAATGGTCATGCGTCTGTCATGTGGGAATCAAAAAGAGAATATTGGAACCGCTGCTACTAAAGTGCTAATTGAGGTAAACATTGGGTATTTATCTGCCGTGTTTTGATGCTTGGGTACTTTCATGCTAAATGTGCCAAACAATTGGTGTTTATGTGTCATTTAACCTATCATCTGCAAACCCTTTTCCTTTTGACTTCCTCACCCACCGTCACTCCTTCAATAAACGCCACACCTCTCTTTACTGTAAGTCTCTCTCTCTCTAAAAATTCCAGAAATTTCAATTCTTGATACTAAAATTTAGCCCCAAATTCTTTAAATTTTTGATGATCTTGATTGCTAGGTAAGCGCAATTGCGGGATTCACTAGGCTCTCCAAGGGTTTATCCCTTGTTCTTGTTTTGGGTTATCTCGTAACCCTAATTTTTCCTTGGGCTCTCAACTATCTTGCCCTAGTTCCTGCTAAGTATGATGATAACTTGATTTCTTATAGTTGAATTCTTGAATCAAAAAGTTCAATTTTTGGATTTGATTTTGATGCAGGAATTTGCCTTTGTATGGAACATTTTGACTGCAGGTTACATTGAACAATCAATATCTGGGGTAATATTGTTAGCTTACGATTTATAATGCATCCTTTATTACCCCTTATAGATTTTAAATGATATAGCTTTTGCCTCAACTCTGCAGCTGATTTTGAGCATAATTGGGCTTCTAGTTAGCGTGAAATTGCTGGAGCCATTGTGGACTCCAAGAGAATTCTTGAAGTTTGTTGTGTTTGTGAACACGGCTTCTTTAGTTGGTGTCTATATCACTGTGTTCGCTCTTTACCGTGTGATGAAGAAAGAGAGATATATGTGAGTAGTTCCTTTCATACTTTGTCGATTTCTGGAAGCATGCTTGTGCTCTATTCTTTAGTATATTCCATTTGCAATGATGCTGTTGAAAACCTTTGATCATGTATTCTTATAGTATATCTGATATAAGACGTTTTTTGTTAGATATATGTGCTCTCAAGGCAATTGTCGTAATTATAGGAATGCAATTACTGAATTCATGAGGATCTATACAGAGAATAGTTTTACTTGAGATGATAGTATGCTATCTAGTTTGTATTTATCATTCATGAGCATACATTTTACTTGTTATAACACATCGGTAATACATGATGATAAAGCCCATAGGATATTTGCTTGACTACCAGGACTATGATAGGGATCATACTAGTACGGCCTGAGTAGTCTATAAGAACATCCTTAAAAGTCCCTAGTCGTAAGAGTGTCGAGACTGGGTATCGGTACTCCAGTTTATACTAGTGTATACGTTTCATGACCCTGTATGGGGCGATGGCTGATCCTATAACCATTGGTGTTTGACACTGATGATTGTATACATGTCCTCATTGGATGAGTTACACTGGACGGGCGCCTAGATGGTTTTTATACTAATCGTCAGATAGTATTTCTCTGGTGACATAAGTACAGGGTAGTCCCTAGCTCCGAGTTTGCTCCAAAGGTTGAATCCCGGACCCCGGCTAAGCTCCGAGGCGCTCTGGATCGCGCTTGATTTTCGATCGGTTCCATAAAAAATGATCCACATGAAGGCCACCGATTCTAGCTTCAACTTAAATCAAATTGAAGTAACTCTCATTTTGTGTGCTAAATATCAAAATGAAAGAGATGTAAATTTTGTGAACTCTTAACCTCTTTCTTTTGCCTCCTCTTCTCATTCATTTCTCAATTTTTGGGATGAGAGAGAACCTAAAATGTTATGGTCAGAGTCAAGGATACACTTAGTCATAACACCATCTTTTCTCTCCTCATTACATATGGCATAAAGGATGAGAGTATGCCACATAGCATACACCTCATCCTTTGCCATGTGAAAAGAGAAATGAAAAAGAAAACAAAATATTATATATATAATAAACTTATGACCATCTCATGTATCATGTACATGATATGTTCCATAACATAACATGTAGTAAAGGAGATAGAATGTGAGTAAATAATATAATACTAGTATATATACATGCATCATCATGTATATGAAATATCATTAAATCAACACTTGATTTAATGACCCAGTTCAATCATAAACCGGCTAGTATCATCCGTCTCCTTAATACATGTATCACATACACATGTTTAATTGGACCCCGCACATATCGCCGTACGTGCACTCCACCATTTTGCTAGAACGGAAAAACTTTGTGTGGGACTCTAAAAACTCGACAATACACTGAAAGTAAGTCAGGATTATATCCGATTGATCCGAAACACTTTCAGATCATCCCCCACCGGATTAATCTACAAGCACATCAGTGGCACTAGCTGTGCATAATGGCTACCCAGGTATTGAATGAAAAGCCGGTCGACAAGCAAGCTCGTCCGTACCTTGCTAGAGACTATCATTGACACTCATTGTACAGTCCGGTCTTTTTGTCTAAGACTGTCGCATATCAGCTCTTGGAAGTGAAAACCGTCAGACTCTCAATAACTCGATAAGTCGACGTCAAGCTCATGATTATCAGAGAAATTATTGATAATACTTATCAGTAAATCTTGTTTGCCTTGGCCAAGAACTTATGGTTATAGCCAGCTGTGCACTGTGTGACATCAACTCTCTATACCGAGAGAGACGAATTCCATCAATCGCTCACTTGCCTCCATGTGCTTCGGGACTGTACCCAACTAAAATCTATTTGCACGTATCTTTAAAGCCGTTGTAGGGTAGTAATCTAAGTACAACGGGAATACACACAAGACACTATGGCGATATCGGGTCTAGAGACTATCCTGTACTCACGTCACCAGAGAACTGTTATCTGACGATTGGTATAAAACCATTTAGGAGTTCTCGGCGAGTCCGTCCAGTGCAACTCATCCAATGAGCATATGTATACAATCATCGGTGTTAAACACCAATAGCTATGAGATCAACCATCGTCTCGTACAGGGTTATGAAACGTATACACTAGTCTAAACTGGAGTACCGATGCCCAGTCTCGATATTCCTACGACGGGATTTTTAAGAATGTTCTTATAAACTACTTAGGCCGCACTAGTATGATCTTTATCATAGTCCTGGTAGTCAAGCAAAAATCCTATGAGCTTTATCATCATGTATTACCGATACGTTATAACGAGTAAAACGTATGCTCATGAATGATAAATACAAACCAGATAGCATACTATCATCTCGAGTAAAAATATTCTCTGTATAGGTCCTCATGAATTCAGTAATTGCATTCCTACAATTATGATAATTATCTTGAGGGCACCTATATCCAACAATCTCCCACTTGCACTCAAGACCAATTATTACGGTATCACATTAACACATCTCATGTGCTACTGCATACCCATTTTCTGTACTAACAGTTTCGCAAATTGTGTTCGAGAAATGACCCCAGTGAGTGGATTTACTACCATGTTTCTAACTGTATCTTTCTGAATCTCAACTTTTCAGAGATCAACTATCTTCCGAAATGAGTGATACGTACTTTAGAACTTTGTTTGGATGGCTGATGTGACCTTGTTAGTAAATGAACGTATTTATCCAAACAAATACTTAAGATGTATTCTCTGCTGAGTCAAAATCAGCATTTAGCGCCTTGACTACCACATTATCCAGTTTGGAACCCTTCCAATCTACCGCTCCTCACAAGAGGGTAAACTGATGACTCGCGACAGAAACTCTATCAATCATTATCACCACAGAAGCTGGAATCGGTAATCGCTTCCTGAAGAAGTCTGTCATTACCATACGCCAAGAACATCTCATATATTCTTCACTTCTTCTTATGTCTTTCCAGGATTGGATTAATATCTGTTTACTATACCAAGTGTAAAATCATTATCTGGTCTAGTATATAACACCGCATGATTGACCTCACTGCTAAAGTATGTCAAATGTCATTCATGCGAGTCCTTCTCATCATCAGTCCCGAAAGACATCTTTAGAAAGAGTGACCTTATTACCTGCGGGTACATTACCTCACTAGGAGTCGTCCATTCTAAACCGTTTTAGAATGGTGTTAAGATACTTGAATTGGGATAATCCCCAAAACCCTTACTAGATCTAAATGTATAGATCTAGTCACCAGAATCAATGATGCATATATAATCCACAAAGGAGAAACAAAAGCGACAACCAACGTTTGACCGAACCGTAGTATAGGGACATCACTTTCTATCAAGAGTATGTCATCCACATCAATATGCGGAACCTGATAGTACTTCTTACAATATTTTTATAAATACCAGGTTCATCTCTAATTTTGATGAAGTCAAACACTTTGACCGCAATATCAAAACAGATGATCTATCTCCGCTATGCCTGCTTTGGTCTATAAATTGATTTAAGCAACTGGCACACTATTCGCTGCTCCTACTGACTAAGACAACCTTCTGGTAGAGTCATATATACATACACTTTTAAATCCAATTTAGAAAGATATTATAGTCATCTTCATACCAGATATTACAGTCATGAAAACAGCAGTGGTAAGTTATATCTGTATGGACTTCAGCACAGATCTGAAGTAACAATATCTTCACAATCCGCATCGGGTATTTGATGAATACTTGTTCACTATAAGTCAAGCCTTGTTAGGTTAATTCATTTCCATTTGCACTGATCTCGAAAGATCTGGTTGCTACTTATGGTTTTTACTCCTTTCAGGAGCACACAACAAAGTCTATAATTTGTTGTAGTGCATGGAGTTCAATTTGGATAATTTAGCATCCAGCCATTAGTCGGAAGTCACCACTTCTTATGGCCTGCTGATAACTAGCAGGGTCATCATCACATGACGCAAGCGTCACCGTCTACGAGAAAACCGATGTGTCCCTTAGATGGCTGATGTCACCTACTAAATCTGCGGAGTAGCTATGGTCTATCAGGATCAATTGGATTATCAGGTTCCACTAAACTTTCAGTTACCGTTTGTGGTTCTGAAATCACTTCCAGTTCTACCATACTCCTACTAATTTTTTTTGCAAGAAATTCTTTTACCAAGGGGGTGATGAGTCGAGAACAAAACACTTTTGATCTTGGAAATGGTAGAAGCTATCCTTTGCGTAATCTTGGGATAACCCACAAACCGCTATTACCGAAACGTGTCTCGAGTTTGTCTGGATTATAATTTTAAGCACAAACCGGATAACCCAATATCTTAACAATCTTAAGATGAACACCATTCTATTTCGCATATAGAAATGAGACACTTGTTTAGGAGGAACCAATATCCATTGATATGCATCTATTTCTAGTGTATTCCCAAAATTGAAGAAGGCAACTCAGCATTACTCATCATGAAGCGCACTCGCGGATGAGCAATCTGAGAGAGAATTACATTCTTAATACGGAATACCTAGAACTAACCCCATGTCCGTATGGACATCGGATGACATATATATATATATATATATATATATATATATATATATATATATATATATAAGTCCCTTGAGTTCACTAACTCAATTTCCGTGTGCTGTTAATTGAAAAACATTCTTTTAGTTAAAAGAAATCAAAAATTTGTCGTTTAGGCAAAACCTGATGATTTTCTTCAATAGCAACAATTGTTCCGAAAACCGACATTGAGGATAAAATCAATCAATCTCAATTCTCTGCTCCTTCTCAGCATCTGTAACGCTCTACAGATGTGGGATTCTAATCCTGTATTTATATACCCAGGAGTTGGAGTTTATTGAGAAACAGTTTTTCAAAACACAGGCACACATGAAATCCGAAGCATCAAAATGTTTCAAGGGTTGGTCGGATATTCATAGTATTGCCTTTTCCATTGCTCATGCTCATGACAATAGTGGCAATTTCCTTTTATCATATTACAACCCTTTTTGATATCTCTCCATCTTTTCTATATACCGAACTTATGCTAGTTGGTTTTCTTCATTTCATTCCTTTAGCACTCGCTTCGGGATTGGAAGAAGACTATCAAATAAGCGTAACTGGTATACACTCCTTAGATATAAAGAGCTCTCGAACTTGAGATAAGATAGGAGGGAGAGACAAATAAACAATTCATCTAATCCAGAATCGGTGACCATCCTCAGATTGAAACAATTTTATTGAGTTCGTATCTAACCATACGATGGCCTTCCAAACAATATGGATCTCTGTATCGAATACAGAGGGTTCTTGAGTTAGCACAAAGGGAAGTATGATATGTAAGGACATATGCGACTGTCGTGGATTATGGCAATCTAGACATTCCAAAGTTATAAGTTTGTAAAAAGGCCTGTCAACATGATTAACGAGTCTTAGTTTAAGGTCACTCCATGGTCGCTACCAGAGAGAGAAGAAACACTTAGCGTGCGCTCTATCAAGATTGAATTGATATATTTATCTAATCAGGATAGCTCCTACTGTTCCGTCGAATTGTTCTTCAAATTCTAAAAGGAGAACCCGCCGAGGTCATCTGAAAATCTCCCGGGAGTAACAATTACTTACAGTGGGAATCGGGATCCAAACTATCATGGAGTGGGAATCTTGACAGAGTCAACAAGTCATCCCACATTATAGAAGGTATGCAATCTCATTGCAAGTTTCAACACTTGAAACTTCCGATATCGGTTTTTATTCCTAACGGCTTAGGACCTCGATGGAGTCAACAGACCATAAGTCGTTAGTTAAGTTCAACCTGTCATTTCGTGATTGATTTAGATCCACCTGTACTACCTTTGACGGAGTCAACAAGACGTATAACTGTCCTAACCAATCACATCAAATGCAAGTAGGAAGACGTTACCTAGCTACCGTACACTACGTCTTGGCAGAGTCAACAAACGCAGTACGAATATTAAGTATCCTACTTCCTAAAATAACAGAGGGCTACGGCTGGTTTTGAAGAAAACCATCAACGTAATGTACTTGATATTATCGTAGGAACCGAGTGGTTTTGAAAATTTATAGTTGCATAGACTTTTGCTTAAGAGTGAACTCTCTATGAAGGGATCTATCTTTCCTCATCGAATGAGGTGCAGGATGTTCCTAACCGAATATCTCGACGCAAAGTAAAAAAATACGTCTACAAAAACAATTTTAGTGACACAAATTTTTGCTTAAGATCGAACTCCAAGTGATGGGATCAAGGATCTTTCCTTATTGAATGAGGTGCGGAACATTCCTAATCGAATGCCACGATGCAAAGCAAAAAAAATGACGAAAATTTTCTTTTTTAGATAAAAAGTGGTTCTTACAACATATGGGTTTATTTTACTTTGTATTAATCCAATTAATACAATCCTATCATTTAGATAATCACATTATCCAGCAATTTCTTTCTCACACAATCATTACAGAAAATGTATGAAAAAAGAAAATAGAATGCACATATACGCCATCCACATTCGCCACAGGGCCCTGGGTCTTCACCGTAAGATTACTTAACTTAGGGTATGGCGGGGACATGGCTAGCGCGAATGCAAAATGTAGATAGTATTTATTTATATGTACTATATACCATATATATAAATATATTATCACACGTAAATAATCACATTACAGCATGTGGGAAAATATCATAGAGTTGGAAATGTCAGATCATCTAGGAATTCCGCATTTCGTTTGAGCTATAAACGTAGCGCGACATTCTCCGGTAGCGAGAATAGTCCGTACGAAGCCAAAAGCAGACTCCTACGAGTGCAACAAGTCATTCGCCAATCCGACAAAAGAGACGACCCAACATCATCACCATGATGGGACCACTCAGCACTTTCTCAAATCTGATGACTTGAGCACTCCTCCGCGGGTCTATCCTAATTCCTACAAGTGCGACAAGGAGCCCGCCAATCCTAGAATCGAGTGATCCAGTCTCAACTCCTTGAGATAACCATCCGCTACAATCTGGAACAGGCCGCTAGTGTGCTTTTCTGCGGGGTAATCCTAAAATCTGTATTAATACAACAGTGACATCGATCACAACCTGATCGAGTCACGACAAATAATAATACAATAAGCGGTAGCAACGGCCACATGTCGACCGCTTGTCCCGAATAAAAGATATACATTTGTTTACAACATGAATGAAATGAAATACATCATATTACACAATTCCGTACAGGGCTATTCATTTCATAACAATCCGAACCGTTCCAACCACAATATATGTAAAACAATATAACCATCGCAAATAACTACTGTGGAACATCATATAATTGACATATAGCATATATACAACATCACATATAACTAAATACGGAAAAACCATGCTACAGTTTCGATCACAAAGCTTCCCGATCATCCCAAATACCAAATGAGATCAAATCTCAAATCTGGGGAAAAACAAAAAATACTAAAAATCCAATTTCCAAGATATCAAGCCACTGTCCAAACCTCGACCCCAAATTCATCAATTTGGCCGCTAATTGACCGCTACCAGCGGCCAAAA
Source organism: Agapanthus africanus (assembly GCA_030015575.1). Lineage (NCBI taxonomy): Eukaryota > Viridiplantae > Streptophyta > Magnoliopsida > Asparagales > Amaryllidaceae > Agapanthus > Agapanthus africanus. The sequence goes on along the minus strand of JASDDO010000031.1, from coordinate 447,092,633 downwards.
CAGTGAGTTGTAGGCCCGGGTTTGGAACACATCATTTATAAAGAGAATACATCACTGTGCAATACTTTAAAAAAATTTCAGGCGAAGTTTTAAAAAATGTACAGGGGATAAAATATTGGAATTGGAAATTGGCAAGTTTCGTGATCCGGCACCGTAACTTCGTACCGATGCAAGCTAGGGTCTATGGCGACTCTGATACCACTGTAAGGATACTCGTGTTCGCTGGATGGGCTTTGAAAACACAGCGGAAACGAAAAACTAAAAATCTGAGAGAGCACAAGCATCTTAACCCTAAATTCAACAATAAACTCTACTAGCTTGCAAACAAAAGGGAGCAGGAGTTAAGAATGTACAACTTTTGAAATATCTTCATTTACTCCAAAGGTTGAATTCCGGACTCCGACTAAGCTCCGAGGCGCTCCGGATCGCGCTTGATCTCCAATCGGGTCCGTCGACGATGATTCACGCGAAGGCCACCGGTTCTAGCTTCAACTTCAATCAAATTAAAGTAACTCTCATTTTATATGTGCTAAACATCAAAATGAAAGAGATGTAAATTTCGTGAATTCTCATTTTTGATGTGCGTTTCCACCAATACAGTTTTTACCCATATGCGACTATTTTTTGTGCCCTGATTGTATATGGATATATGCAGTACATTCCCATCAAACTTCCTAATTTTATATATCAGTAAATGCTATTGTTCAGTTTTACCCTTTATGTTGCAAATGCAAAGAAAAAGGTTCTAGATGCAAAGTTACTATCAGTTTATCCAATATAAAATCAAGGAAATAGTTGCAATCCTTCTGTTTCCATAGCTTGACTGTAGTCATTAAGCATTTGAGAAAGGATTTTACCAACGGTTGCCTTACCATCTTCCCTACTGACATCTAAGAAATCGGTTAAAACTATGATCAGACCACAAGAGAAATATGGGTATCAGTTAAATAAAAAAAGTGTGACGTCTTGGTTCTCAGTACTATGTATGATTGGTTATCATAGTGCATCTTAATTGTTAATAATCGGATAGAGAATCATTGATAGAGACAAATTTGTAGTTAATAGAGAAATGATGGCTATAGATATAGCTAAATCAACATGACTGGAGGTAGGCAAGAAAGATAATGTAATTTGTTTAATTCTAACATACGACACTTGATAAAGTCGACTATAACAAAATGATTCATGCAGTGACCCCAAAAGTGTGGGATAAAGGCTCCTCCTAGGTCTTGTAGTTGTAGACAATTGAACCACCACAATGAATTATCAGTATCATAACATCCTATGACCAAGGAAGTAATCAAGTGTTTCTTGAGTTATTTACTTCCTTTAATGCCAAGTGCTTGCAAGGTAATTATCTTTATTCGGATTTTTTAACATTTTTTTCCTTTTTGTGTCATTTATGATTTCAGATACACGCCGCATTCTGGATTCCATGGGGTCCTGTCTGGTTTCTTGGTTGGAGCCAAACTATCAGTGCCTGATCATGAGATTAGAGTGCTTGGTAGATTTCCTATTAAAGCAGAGGTAAAACTCTTCCCGAATTCGTTTGAATAACTTGGTCAACATAAACAGCCAAATTGTTTATTTTTTTTCTATACACTCTGCTAAATAAATAACACTTGCACTAAAATACCGTTTACCGTCATTGTTTTTTCATTTAACCACCGTAATTTTTTGTTTTTATTGCAGTAAGCTCCCTTAAAGTGTGACATTTGAGGGTATTTTAGTGAAAATGCCTTAAAACCAAACTTCAAATGAGTTTACTGTAAAGAAAAAACTTTAAGGTAGTTTAGTGAAAAATAACTATAATTAAGAGTTATTTTATTGTAATTTAGCGTATATATCACATCACAAATATTTACATAGTTAATTTTGTGATTTCTTTTAGCGGCTACCTTCTATTCTTGTGGCTGCATCCATAATTTTGAGCTTTATCACATTAGAGGCCATGTGATAACTTGCCTTTCGTATTATTTGGAACTTATTGGAGTTGGCTCTACCTGCGTTACTTTCAAAGGAAACCTGAAGTTCGTTTTACTGGAACACATGTGAGTGATCGTTTAAGATCAATCTTAAAAACGATCTACAATCCCCGAAATCTTAACTACAGCACGTCTTCATCAAGCTCTCAAACAAAGAAGATATGCACCAAAAGCTCAAGGAGAATAGGTTTAGGCTTTGATGCTGGAGCCATGATTTCTGTCTCCGCAATGGTGATTCAATGCATGCGCCTATTTTGGTATCGCTACCCTACTGTCTTCTACTTTGAATTTTGCCTGTTATCTATTGTCTTTACTTTTGGAATTGGCCTGACCCTTGATGGTCCTACGAAGCTTGTCTCATGCCTCGCAGGCATTACTGTGATCTTTAAGCCGTTGCTAGGAGCTACTCGGTATGGCTCACTACTAAAGAAGGTTGAGGCATGTTTCGTCTTAAGCCCTGTGATCCGCTAATTCATCTCTTGATCTGGTATTCCGAAAAGGATGTGGATAGGGTTGGTCAGCGAAAGACGTTTCGAGGGGGCAGAATACAATCTTCCACTGGGAGATGTTCCTATAAGAGAAAGAGGATAGCCCCACCTGAAATTCAATCTGATTCAAAAGTCTCCTATCCCTCTTTGTCCGAAAAGGTTACAATTTGAGTTGAAGGTTCACATCCTTTTTTTTTTATAGAATTTTTCTGTTAGCTGACTTTCTTTCGTGTTTGTCTCCTTACCCGGTACCCGGCACGGGTAAGCAAGTCAATTGTATTATTAAGTTAAGGCTGGCCTCACTCAATAGCGGAATTGATGAACTCAGTAAGTCACCTGTCTCGCCTACCTGAAAACCCTTCTCAACTTTCTTTCCCCGATTCATGTGGATGTGGTACTTTTGCGGCATGTCTTGTATTTTCATTTTGATGCTTGCAAGATTAAAATTGATAGGAGAGGGTTGTTTTATTGAACTTACAGGCCAATGGTTGATTCAGTTGCTTCAACTGTTCACAAACTTCTATACAAAAGCCGCTATCCTAAAAAAGATGTTCATAGTTCAGAGGATCTGCCTGAAAGTAGTCCCAATCCTGCGGAGTCATCTCGATGGAGGTCAGCTCTTATGACTTACCAAAATCTCCTTTTTATATAAAATGTTTATCATCAAAACAAGGTTCATGAGTAAACATAATAAAAAGGTATATTACATTAAAATGCCCTTAACTATCATGGATTTTCATTAAAGTGCCTTAAAGTTTATTTATTACAGTAAATTACCTTAAACTATGGCGTTTGAGGGATATATTTTCACTTAAATACCCTCAAAAGTAGCACATAAGGTATTTTATTGTAATTTAAAAAATACTGTATTTTAGTAGAGACATGTGATGGTTGTATTCTACAGTAATTTACCATAATAAAAACTTGTCATGAATTAAGTATTTGATAGCTGCATGTTCGAATGCTTTGTACAACATTTTGAAGTTCCTTTTAGGATGAAAAGAGGAAAGTTTTTAGTCAGCTGAGCTACTGGTCTTCTTTTAGCCTATGTTTAAGAGTCTCTCTTATATTGGTCAAAAAGTTAACCTTCAATAACTTTTTTCGGTGATCCACGCTTGCCATCCTAATCTTTGCCTGAAGTACATATACAACAATATCTTTGTTATTTTAATACTCTTTAACCGTTGATTTTGTGTATTCGTGACCATTGAATACAGGTTTTATTGGTGGCCCTATACCTTGGAATATGTTAATCAAGATTAACGGTGTCCGTTATCAAAAATAGTTGTGGAAAGTTGACTTTTTGATCAATATATAAGAGAAGACAAGAATACCCCCGTTTCTATGTCTATTTGCTTAATGCATTACTTTTAATGATTTATGGCTCGTGCAATCTAACAGTAGAAACAAAGTGGAAAAGTAAAAACTTTTAAAATATGTCACGGAAAAATCTCTAGCTTTTATCAACCAGATTACACGTATTGATTATCTGAATGCAAACTTTCGATGGAAGAGTTAAAACTACAAATCCATCACGGTATGAAGTAGAAAATTTTCGGGCTTGTGTATGAGCAGAAACCTTCTAAATACGAAACCACAATGAAATCATGGTTACAAAATCGGGATACATATCTTTTCTTCGTATTTCTGTTTTCGTAAAGTTTGGCTCTCTCTTTTTTTCCCCTCGCTACAGGGAGCGGGGATTACAAACTCTGGATGAGAGGCTACATGAGGCAAGGGGTGATGATGCTCGGAAGGAACATGCCAACATTGTTTGATAATCCTTTACATTTTATATTTTTAAAGAAAACTGTTTACATTTCTTTTATTATATATGTAAATGATAGTTACCTTGTGCTAATGCTTAAACATTTTTGGTTTATATGAACTCTTTGAAGATTAGCTTTCGCTGTTCTTTTCATCCAACATGAACCTCAATGAACCGCAACATGTATAGATAGCGAGAAGCTCTGAGAACCAAACAGAAACCTCTTATGTCAGTTTCTTTCAATTGTTATAATTCCCTATGTTAGCTGAAAAATGGATCGAGGTTTTGTCTCTGAAATGTTTTGGTGGAATCTTTCAATATTGGAATTGGAGTATGCTGTTGACATTTTAGTCTCGATCGATCCCTTAGGCTGTGTTGTACTGCATTATAGATGAAATGTTTTATGGCGGTTTCCCTCCTTTTGTCCGAACATATTTTTGTGTATAGTTCTTTGCACCAAATTCCCCATTTATACCCTCATTTAGGTGATTTATTAGCAGAAACACCATCTTTGTTCATCGATCAAAAGACTGGTATTGACTGGCATTTAACTCTTACGATATGCGAAAAAATTTCCTAATTTATCATAGAATTTGTTTGAGCCGTTTAGATTAAACTTTGAATATTAAGTTTCAAAGGTTTTGTTCGATGAACACATACGGTATGCATTAAAGGGGGCAAGTATAATTATCGTAAAATTAGAGAAATGTTGATAACAAAGACGAATACTCTTATACCTGTAATTAACTTTTCACGTAATTTTCTGCGTCTGCATGCATTAGATGAGTATTTTATCCCCTCCAAAATGAAAACTTATCCCTTGCGCTGACATCATGGGCCCATAATGTGTTTGGCCCACCAAGCGAGGCACAGTCCAAAGCGTGCGCACACGCAATCTTACGTCCGATACCTGCAAGAACGGCCAAATACCCGCTCAAACGTTATGGAATTTTGCACCCGCTTATAAAATCACTCCACGTCATCACTATAAGAGGAAGTCCCAAAACCAAGTCTCAATTTCAAGTTTACGACACGCAACCCCCTTCTCTTAAAATAATCTAACACACACCTTTCCTTTTTCCTTTGTCCACATCGAAAACCTACAATTTTTAACCCACAGCAAGAACTCAGAAATTTTCGCGGAGAAAGAAAATAAAAATCTAAAAAATATAATAAAAAAAATAGGAGAAAAATTGGGATCGAGGAAGAAGCGAAGGGGAGATCGATCGATCGATCAGAACCCTAGGAGGGGTTTGGCGAGTGGAAAAGAGGAAGGGCTTCTGCTGCCATGTCTGCAGGGATCTGCGGGAAGCGTCTAGGGTTAGAGGAAGTCTTCGGATCTCCATCGGCATCGGCGGCGCCCGCTAAGAAACTGCGCCGCTGCGGATCGCCTATTCGATCGTCGGAGGATAAGCTCTCCATCCTCCTCCGCATGTTCCCGTCCATGGATCGAGAGGTATATCATTGATCGATTTGTTGATTTCTGTATGATTTTGATTTGAATGTTTGTATTTGATTGATTACATCTGTGATTGGGGTTCTGTAATAAAAATTGTGCCTTTTTGAATTGATTAAAAAAAGGGGAAAACTTAGCCGGATATCTCATATTGGGTGATGGTATGATTTTGTTTTGATAACAACAACTTCAGAGATGTTGATACAACCATGTTTTGAAATCTCGGCCAATCCTGATATGAGGAGGCCGATTTCAATCCGAGACCGATCTAGTTCAATACCAGGTAACATTGGGTTTACCATCTTCTCATTAGTGGGGTTTTAGTATTAAGGTTATTAATGGTTAGTGGTTATATTGATGGGCTAATGGGTTCTTTAATGGTTTATTGGGTTTAATAATTGTTATTGGGTTATTATGACACCATTACTACATATTTACACATCATTCTTACCGAAGAGTTTGCTAAATTGTTATAGTTACTTTAGCTGTTTATTAAAAAATCAAAATTTATTAATAATTCAATTTCTCAAATGATATAACAATCTGATAATTTCGATCCGAGACGGTCGAAAATGCTGATTCCGTTCCTAAATGTGACCGTCTGATACCAAGATATTAAACGGTTATAACCTTGGTGTCTGATAACCTAGCGATATTTGTGCCTTCACTCTCATGGTTCCAATGAAATTAATTTGTCACTTGTGATAATTGAAAAAAAATTGTGAATTTTGGGTAGGATAGTGGTAACTAGTAAGGAACGTTCCCCAGGAACTAGCTACACCTCTCAGATTTAACAAAACAGTATTTTTCTATGCCATCTCTTTTGATATGATTGCTTATAGTTTATCTTCAGAGTCTCTTTCGTTGTGTATGGCCTTTTGAATTTGGCTGAACTGCCATCGTCGGTTGGAATATTTTTGGTAGTTTCTTTTGCCATTGAACTGAACTTGAACTTGGTTATGCTTGAAAATAGCCCAGATCATCAATTTCCATTTTCTGTTACAGTATTTGTCATCATTATTGACGTGACACGGCAGGTTTAGGTAATCATACATGCTTAATTGATAATAAGATATGCATAGCCATGTGTGTAAGAATATATTTTCAGAATCATGTGGAAAATATGGATATGTGTAAGAGATTTAAACCATGCGCCTTTGGCTATGAAGAACAACATAAAGTAATAAACTTGTATTGAAGAAGTTATTTTAATATAAATATGGTTTAGAGTGGATGATTCTCAGAAGGCTAGTAGGAAAACAATCTATATCAACTTGCTTGCTGACAAAATATTGTTAAGTATAACATTGATTAACCACGAGGAGTGTACCATCTAGATCATGTGGAAAACTTTTGCTTGATTTTAGCCATTAGCATTTGGTTATATCCCTCTATAGAAGAACTGATATCTTTTATAGAAATCGATATGATTTAAGTTTATATTGTTAGGGATATCTATAAAAAGTTTTCTCGTATTCCATATGGTATCACACAAATTACCTGATTATATATAAATTTCCTCTTTAGATTGTGGAAACAGTTTTGAACACTCATGATCACAAGATTGATGATGCCATCAAGAGTCTCCATGCTCTTTGCCTTGGTGATGATTCTGCAAGAAATGAATCGGCAATCCTTAGCTCATTGATCCAATCAAATAACACTGTTGCCGAAGGTTTGAACACAATCTTTATTTAGTTATTTTTATTTTACCCACGTTCATCTCTCCTTTATTTTAGCTCTACATATATTTACTGTCAACTGCTTCTTCAAGCCGTTGTTGATATTCTCATGCTAGGTGGTATAAATGCTCAAACCTCTGAGCAGATAGTGGAAGAAACTCACAATAATGGGTTTGTCCCCGAGTCTATGGTAGCCCAAAATGGTTCCTCTTGGGTGGATATTTTTGTGCAAGAAATGATGAATGCGTCAAATTGGGACGATGTCCGAAATCGCACCACAAAAGCCTTGGAAGCTTTTGAAAAAAGTGTAATTGACCATTCTACTGCATCAAAAGAGGTATTTAGTGTATGGTTTGGGAAAAAGGATAGTTAGATAAACACCTGCCTTTCTTGATGCCTTTTTTTTAAACTTAATGCAGCAGGAGATTGCTTCTCTTAAAGAGCAATTGCAGTGTTTGTTGAGAGACAACCAGATCTTGAAGAAAGCTGTTTCGCTTCAGCATCAAAAGAATTTAGAAAATGAGGAGAAGCTGTCAGAAGTTCAACAATTGAAGCATATTATAGGCCAGTACCAAGAGCAAATTAAGTCATTAGAGGTAACTAATAATGCATCCAGGACCGATGTTTTTTGAAAATTGATGAGAGTAACCAAAATTGAATATTAGTAATTCCTTCAATAATCTTTTACAGAGTTCCAAAATTTTCTCCTTTTCTAATACATAATCTAATGATTCTTAGCACTCTTGTTTTTGTCAGTTTTTCTATATGTCATCATGAGACCACTAACACGTCTCTCCATTTATAATTACTTTAGCATCCGTTTTTATCAGTACTAGGAATCAATAATGAACTTTGACTAATTTGCAGAAAATTGCCACGCTTTTTGATATGACCCTTGTAGGATCGGAATCTACCATAGAGGGTTTTTTTTTAAAATAGGATAGTGAGATCTTTTTGCGGAATAAAACTTGAAGTGATAATCTCAAGCACACCAAATAATCAATGGCAGTTACATAAGCAGAAAGTAAGTGCAGTAATGTAAATGAACACAAAGATTTACCCAGGTTCGGCCACCCCAAGAACTAATAATATTGTTAATATCAAAAATCCATACAACCCTATTACAAGCATCTAATCACGTCAACTTATTCTAAACCTAAGAACAAGTCGAACTTGATCCTATGATATCTAACAATAATCAATAATCACCAAATCACAAATCACAATCCTAGTGATTTGCAAATCCCTGAATTACAAACCGTAATCTAATCACTAACTGTCATAAAATTTAAAATGAAAAATAAAAACGACAATAGATCTAACAACAACAATTAATAATAAAAGTAGATTTTAAGAAAATCTCAATGAAACTCGATCGTTGCAGAAGACGAGAGTGAATCTACAAAGTTTGATCCTTGAATCTGAATTCTTTCGTCAATGACTGCGAATCTGAATGGAAAAATTAAATCTTTAATCTTGGAATGTTTGGAGAGCAATAGAGTTTGAGTTAAGAATTCCTGCAGCCTTTAGAGTTTAGGAGAGAAGAGAATTCCGTATTTATACCGAGCCCTAAAAATTAATAGGCCGGTTAATGGGCCAGCCTGCCCAAAATATCAAACATATTAAAACAATGCATAAGGATTTGTTAGTATCAAATAAAGATCATAGACGTTATACTCAACAATGTCTCTTTTGATAACAAAACTAGGTTAAAATCAAACAATATAAATATGATGTGTGTGAAGTGAAGTGAGGTGAGCATGCCTAATCAATATATAGTTGAGTACTCATGGAACCAATGCAATGAAACTATGCTCCCCTATTGACGCGCTCCTCTTAGAACAAATATTCATTGTTCTATGCTAATGAAAAGATCATGATATCAAATGTCTGATTTACAAAACATATGTGACATATGATGCAAAGTGTAAATCAACCAAACCATGAAACCTACAAAATGCTAATGGCTCATGTAGTGTCATGTTAAGAATAAGATCTTTTCATCAAAAACCATCTTTCAAAAATTTTCCTTCAAACCAACCCACCCATGCCATTTTAACTTCTCCCCCATTTGTTTTCATCAAAAGCGAAAACAACCAATAATCGCATAAACACATAAGAATAAAGCATTATAAAACATAATCAACAATCGAAAAAAACAAACACAACGTGAATATCGAACAAGCTATGCAATATCATTGATCATAAAACATCTCCTGTGTGTGTGAAAGGATAGATATAAAGCAATGTGGGTTAACCAACGAACCAACACTTTCTAAATTCAAACCATTATATTTTAAGTCATTGGACTATGAAGTGTAATCGCTCAACTCGTGGAACCAAGAGACCAAGATATTTAACTCTCAATCAATGCCGTTAGAATACTTATATGTGAGAGAATCATTGCTTAGTGAATATAACATCGATTCTAAAGGTTTAAACATTTAGTAAAGGTCGAATACCCTTGAGCTAGTCACCCTATAAACTCCATACATTTTTCATGCGTCATATAACTCTATTAGTTACGTTTATATATATTTACTACTTTTTTATGCGCATTCTGCACTTCTTTTAATCATTTTCATCTATAGGATCACAAACATGTATCAAAAGTGTTCATAAATTTATCCATCAATTTAGTCAACCCATCATCCTTTGCTAATACGTTAACTACTCCCTCCATATACAATATATAATGGATGGGTGTGATAGAGATGAAGTAGTCATAATAAAATCATATAATGTGCTAAAAATCATATAAAGTTCATCAATATAAAATCAAAGATCATGAACATAATACTAAAACCTCATATGTAAAAGATATCAATCAAAATCGCATCCAAATAAACAAACCACCTTTCCCAACCAGTCCATCTTCAAACTAAAGAAAATCTACCAGATTTGTGTTTTTCAGTAAAGAAAGAAAATAAAATGCATGTAAAAAATATACATAATGTTACAAATATTTCATACAAACATTTCATACTAAATCATTTTTCAAAAATTCCCAATTCAGGACGAGAACAACAAAACCTATTTTCAGTTAAAGGTTTCATAAAAATATCAGTAAGTTGGTCATCAGTTGAAATATATTTAATGCAAATATCTTCTTTATCTATACGATCTCTTAAAAAGTGATACTTTACTTCTATGTGTTTAGTACGAGAATGGTGAATAGGATTATTAGATAAATCAATAACACTCTTACTATCACATATAAGGGGTACATTATTTAAATGCAAGCCAAAATAAAATATTGTTTGTATCATCCAAAAATGCACAACTACCTAATGTAATGTACCCGGCCTCTGTTGTTGATAAAACTATACTATTTTGTTTACGACTCGCGACCAAGAAACCAATGAATCACCCAACATAAAACAAATGCCACTAGCGCTTTTCCTATCCACATGACATCCAGCATAATCAGCATTAGAAAAACCAGTTAAGTCAAACTTATCACAAGAGTGGTACCACAATCCAAAATTTTGTATGCCTGTAGCCACTGGAGCCATTCTAAAAAGGGAGAAATTAGCACTACTTGGTGAAATAGGTTCTTTTAGAATCAATTTTGAACCATCTGCAAGAGGTTATAACAATCCGAACGATCCCACTACATCAGGACCCTTTCGACGTTGCACAAAAGCCATTACTTTACGTTCAGCTAGCACTAAAAAGGCTACTCCTAGTAGAAGTGGTAGAATTAAACCAAGTATTTCCGCTGGAACAGCCATGTATGTTTTCGATTTTCTATTCACTCATGATCTGGCCTGACCTGGTCTACCTAAAAGTCCTTTTAACAGCTTTGAAATGTGATTCTTCAGGGTTAACTTGAAAACGTGCACACAAACACAGAAAACATTATATCCGGTTTTGTCACGACCCAAAGTTCGTCCCGTGACCGGCACTTAACCCCGTAACGTTTACCGGCGTAACGCGACTAAGTAAGCCGAAACCCAGAAAATCAAAACCATTAAAACTATTGAGTGTTAAAACATTAAATATGAACATTTGTTAAAACGTTTAGAAAATCTTAAGTAATTTAGTAAAATTCTTTAAAGTTCAAGTTATTATCTTAAAAATTTTGGCAGCATTTCCTTGTAAAAAAAAACTAGCCCCGAAATCGGGTACAAGACAATATATGAGTGAAATGATATACAATAAGAATAAAGCATCCCAAACGGGAGCAATCACGCCCAACGTCGGAAACAATCACCACAATGATAATATACGCCGCCGTAGCGAAGAATGAGTAAAAATAAGTGAAGACAATATAAAATATAAAACTGCATAAATAAAGTCGGCTCACAACGAGCTCGACACCAGAGTACAAATAATATACATCGTCCTCACAACTGGTCTTTAAGTCAATACATAAGTAGTAGATGGAGAACACTAGATACAATAGTGTATACAACTGGAAAATAAACAGATACCGCAAAAAAACCCACCTATCGGCAAAAGGGCTCACGCGCCAACTGCAATGGTATCTGTATCAAAAGATGCAAGAAAACAGTCTGCCACGACTACTCTGAGGGGCAACCTGCAAACACTGTGGCACAACGGGGGTGAGTTGCCAACTTGTGAATAATAGATAACATATAAAAGTAATCGTGAGTATGCACGTGCTGCGATACTCTAACCTATGCCAACAGATAATATCTAAATGATGAGCTGGATGCGCAATAATCATGCAACAAGTGCAAGCTAATAACATCTATATATGATGAGCATGGTATGCAATAATCGTGTATAGCAAATGCAATCTAATAACATCCATATAGGATGAGCAGGGTATGCAATAATCATGCATAGCAAGTGTACTCTATCAGGTACTACAGATACAGGATGAGATGTATAACACTGAATGCCGAGCATGGGAATAAATAACATTTACACGGAATGTCAACATGGAAATAAACCGGTGTCCATCAATACACCCAAATTCCAGTAAAACTCGGGCGCCGTCATCCTCATCGGCCCTCAAATCCTGTAAATCTCATAGAATCGTGAGTGCCCAACATCGGCACTCGAAATATCATAAAATAATCGTGTCCAGCATCGACACGCAAATCCTCAAGTATCGGGCTCCGTCAGTCCGGATCGGCCCATGGGCTCCGTCTGCGGAATCGGCCCTCGGCCCCGGCAGTACGTGTCGTCCCGTATCCATCTATCTACTCTGGTCAGTATCCTCCGGATAACCGTCAGGTCCAACCAATCACCGGTAGGTAGTAGTTCCTCTGCCAGGCTCACCTTCTGTATGCACAGCATCCCTTTCTTGCCCCGGGGTACCATATCGGATCCACCATGTACTCGCAATCGGCCTCGTCAGCTCCTCGATTCGGGTTCATAAGTCACACGTCTCAGAACCGAGAAAACGCATGGTGGACGCACTGAAATATCATATCAAGAGAAACCGGGTTTTTAAAACAGTGCGTATTTTCTTAAAATAATACCCCGGTTCTCAAGTCCAGAAATCACATAAATCCATACTCAATGCGTAAATCCATGCAATGTGTCGTATGACACTAAGAGTAAAAAGAGAAAACCGCTCTTTTAAAAAGATCCAGTTTTGAAAATATCTCATGCAGTCCCTTAGTTTTTAAACCATGTCAATATCATCCATGTATGTAGCAGGTATATGTATATAGGTATGGATGTGCAAATGGATGTATACGCGAATGCGAGTGTAGCAATGTATATGTGCACTAATATGGATATACGATGTTTATGTGCACAAGTAGGGATATGTCGAATAATGTGTGCACTACTATGAATATACAGTATGCAAGTGCGCAAGTATAGGTATATCAGGTTATGCGTGCACCAATATGAACATATCAATGGAAATATATGCCAATATGCGACAAAGTCATGTCTAATCATCAATGTATGATTCGTAGCAATCCTATAGTGCGAGTGTCATGGCAATCACTAACGGTGTGAGTGTAACATGCAAATAGTGCTCGTGCAACCTGAACCGTTGGTGACAGTGCAGTGTTATATACTACATTTCTATATGCAACAAGGAAGGTATGCTACAATAGTACATATAAACATCTACGACTAAATATCCTATCACGTCCTGATGCTTAACGCCATACGGGCGATTTCCCAGTAGATGTTAAATCTACTCACCTGATCTCGTGCTAAACGTAGCCAACCACCTGCTTCCCTTTCTTTGCGGCGTCCGACGTACCCGCCTGCGAACCTAGAATTTACACAAAGAATCCATATAAGCAAAATCCTACAAAATCGCGATATCGAAATCAAACGAGAAACCCGCGTCGCGAACTAAACGCGCGTGTGTCCGATACGCTAAAACGTGTGTATACGCGTTTAAAACTACTCCGACACGTCGCGACACGCTGGAACACAGAACCCACTCACGTATCGCACGTATCGTGCAAACTAAACGTATTGGAAAAACGATATAACGCACCAGATTTTTACCCAGGTGAAAACTTACAAAATTGCACATACCACAGACCTTAAATATACAGCAGACTCCTACCCATGCAAACCCAACCCAAAAACTCCCTCGTCTGGCCGCAATTTGCGGCCAGAAAGAATAAATCGGAGGCCAAAAGTTTGGTAGGGGGTGTTGTTCTCTGGTGGTGTGATCAAGGTCTATCAAGTTATCTCAGTTTTTCTCTGAAGCAACCGAGTCTAAAGCAGATCACAGAAAGGCCAAATTTTGCTTAAAAACGTTATATTTTGCACAAAAAGAAAACCTAGGGTATTTTGGTGAAATCTGGGTTAAAGCTAGGTTTAAGTGGCCCTAATAACACTTAACTAGGCTAGGCTAACCAATAAAATTATCACTTGGCCACAACCTCACACAAAACACCATTTCTAGCACTAAAATGCATAATTAACACTAACCGAAGCTATTTAACACACAAGCTTAGCAAAAAGGAGTTGGGTTAAAGAAATTTACCCTCACTAGATCCTAGGAAGCAGGAGGAGAAGAAGCTGTGTTGCTGCTGCTTGCTATTGCAGGTGCTGCATGTTGCTGCTGCTGCTGATACCTGGAGCTGATGCTGGTGCTGCTGCTGATGCTGCTGGAGCTGCTGCTGCTGGAGCTTCTGTTACTTCTTCTGCTGCTAAGAATGGTGTGTGTGAGTGAGTGAGAGAGTTGTGAGAAGAAAATGAGAGGCAAAAGAAATGAGTGCACAAAGTGTACACACTCTCTCTCTCTTCATTTAATGCAAGCATGGGCTCATGCCATGATACCCATTCTCTCTCTCTCCAAGTCAACCACAACAATTCAAATCATTTCCATTTAAAAAAAGAAACAATTAACCCCAAAACACTTAATAAAAATTTCAAATGGCTTAACAAAATGGTTAGTCCACCATGGTTGCTAATCATGGTCTAACCCCAATTAAGCCCTAGCTTACATACACATGTGTGTGCAAGGCTAAATAAATTCTAATAAAATATTCCTTAAATTTGATAAAATATTTAAAAATCGATTTGGTAAACTTTTTATTAAAAACCGTAGTCTAGAGTATAATTAACCACTAATCACATCCTAAGGTGTTACAGGTCTAGAGGCAGTAAGATATAGAAACGAACCATTCATACCTGGATATTTCTTTTGATCAAATGCAATTTCGTGTTCATCCTTGTCTAACTTTGTTGAATTGTTTATTGGAGTTCCTATAGGCTTTGAGTTTTCCATCCCACATTTCTTCATAAGCTCTCTCATGCTGCGCTTGGGATATAAAAATATCATCGCTGCTTTGCCTCACTTGAAAGCCTAAAAATACTTTAATTTCCCAACCAAACTCATCTTGAATTCATTTTGCATGACTTTTTCAAACTTTTGTCACAAAAGATCATTAGTAGAACCATATATAATATCATCTATATAAATCTAAACAATGAGAAAATCACAACCTTAATGCAATAGAAACAGCCGTGTCTGCACTCGCCTTAATAAACCCATTTTCCAAAAGATAAGTGCAAAGACGATCATACCAAGCTCGAGGAGCTTGTTTAAGATCGTATAAAGATTTTTCTAACTCAAAAACATGATTTGGAAAATTGCGGCTTTCAAAACTTAGGGGTTCTATAAAAATTTTCTTTCAAATAACTATTAAGGAATGCACTTTTAACATCCATTTGTTTTTAAAACCCTTAAAACATACAAATGCAAGTAAAATCCTAAGGGCCTTTAACCTAGCAACTGGTGCAAAAGTCTCATAAAAGTTTATACCTTCTATTTGGTTATACCATTTTGCCACTAATCTAATTTTGTTTTTTTATCACATTACCATTCTCATCCAATTTGTTTTTAAACACCCATTTAGTCCCCATTACCGAATAATCATTCGGTCTTGGAACTAATTTCCAAATTTTTTTTCTTACAAACTGATTTATTTTTTTTGCATGGCCAGTACCCAACTATTCTTACTCGAAACAACATCATTATTCTTTGGCTCAATTTCTGAAACAAAATCCGCATGGATGCAAAAAGCACAAAGATTCAAAGAAGAGCGAGTTTGTATGCCTACCGTTGGGTTACCTATAATCATTTCGGGTGGATGATTCAGATTGAACTTGAGATTGTCTGCATTAACTAATATTGGAGGAACTTATGTGCCATCACTTTTTTCTTCATTCTCCTTCGGAACATTTGAACTTTCAACTTCGCCTTCAATTCTTTCTTGTATCCCAACTACATATTCTTTCTCACCATCTGTAACTTCTTCGTTTGACTCATCAAATGTTGACATTTATCAATTCAACTATCATTTTCAATCGCTTGTTATAGATTCTGTAGGCTCTACTCTTCGAATATCCTACAAAAATTCCATTATTCGTTTTTGCTGCAAATTTTCCGAGTTGATCATCTGTATTCAAGATAAAGCACCTACACCCAAATACTCTAAAATATGATATGTTAGGAATTCTCTCATTCCATAACTCAAAACTAGTTTTGTATAGTATTGATCTAAGTAGCATTCTATTAATTACATGGCAAATGGTACTCACTGCCTTTGCCCAAAAAAGATAGGAAACTCACTCGCTTAACATATTTCTAGTCAATTCTTGCAATGCACGATTCTTTCTCTCGACCATTTTGTTGGGGTATTCTAGAAGAAGAGAATTCATGTTTAAAACCATTTTTAGCATAAATTTTCAAATCTGATATTTTCAAATTCACCACCGTGATCATTTATTATAACTATTGAAAGACCTTTTTTATTTTGAACTTGTTTTGAAAAATTTATAAAGCAATAAAAAGATTCGTACATTTTGGCTAGAAAGTATACCCATGTAAACCTAGAATAATCATCGTCCAAAACATAACAAAACCTTTTACCTCCTAAACTTGCAATGTCATTGGGTCCAAACAAGTTCATGTGTATCAACTTTAAACTCGTTACCACATTCTTCAAATGAAACGATGATCTAGTCAGTTTACCTCTTGCGCAAGTTTCGCAAACCTTGTTAATCTCATACTTCGCATGCGGTAGTACTCTTACCAATTATTTTTCATAGTCACACAACCGCCACTCTTCTTTTTTAGGCTAAGGAACTTCTCACTATCTCCCGTCATATGCCTTGAGCAGCCTAAATTAAGATACTACTCGCATTCTTATTCTTTAGCCCATCAGCACAGCTACATAAAAGAGAAAAGATGTAATCTACTAATCCATATAAGTCCATTATTGTTAGTAAGTGCATTTTTTGGAACCTAAACCAAGAACCTTTCTGTTATTAGCGTACATTTGATTACCCAAAAGCATATTCAAATTTTACCACCCACGCTAAATTTCTTTATTGAAAATTCAAAGTCATTTATTTTCGATTTAAGAAACAGATTTTTATTAACAAGTATGGAACTACGACTAATAAATGCTTCTTTGCAATCAGATTCACTTTTCTTAAGACTAGCGTTTTCTTTTTCTAGTTCTTCTAGCTTTTTCTTAAGACTCACATTTTCATCTTCTAGTTTAGGAAAAGAATCATATTTTTATTATTTTGTACACTAGACGATTTCAATTTAAGATATTTTTCTTTTAGTGTCTCATATTTCTTCTTGAGTTCTTCATAAGTGCCCTTAAGTTGATCATGTAAGCAAAGAGCATCAAATTATTCTTGTTTAAATCTAAGCACTCTTTCATCCAATCTATTCATCCTAATGTTCTAACCACGACAAGCCCTTAATAATACATCATAAGTGAGATCATTTACCTCAGTGGAGTCATCCTCAGGTTCTTCTCCATTTGTGTACCCATTAAGCATAGATTGACAACTGCCTCATTATCATCAGAAATTATCTCCTCCTCAACAGTATCCCAAGTGACAGTCAGAGCTTTTTTTTTTCTATTTTCCTTTGTCGTTTTGCAATAAAGGACAATTTGCTTTCATGTGTCCTGGCTTCTTGCATATGAAACAAGTATATTCTTCATCAGAACCGTCAGAATCAATTTTAGCAGATTTATGTTTTCGAGGGTTTGATTTATTGTTATTAAAAGATTTCCAATGTCTGGAACCCATGAGTTTTGTGAATCCCCTCATAACTATGGCCATCTCTTCATCCATGGCTTCACAGTTTTCAGCACTATTCAAAACAAGAGACTTTTTCTTAGTCTCGGTTTCATGACGAGTATTTCCATCATTCATTTCTATCTCACAAGTCATCAGATTTCCTATGAGATCTTCTATCTTCAATTTGCTCAAATTCTTCGTTTCTTGAATCGTAGTTATCTTTGCTTCAAATCTCTTAGGCAATATACGAAGGACTTTTCTCATCAACTCCAGCTCAGAATACTCCTTACCAAGTGCTCGAGATTTGTAGACAACAATACTAAAACGAGTGTACATCTCCTTTATGCCTTCATCCTTCAATATACTAAAATTCTCATACTCATTGCTGAGAAGTGCTAATCGTTGCTTCTTTACATATGAAGTACCTTCATGAGTAACCTCCAAAGTGTGCCCGATTTCCTGTGCAGTAAGACAATGTGAAATACAATTAAACTCAGTTTTATTTAAAACACATACAAGAGCATTCATGGTTTTAGCATTTAAAGAAGCATATTTTTTCTCTTCAGCATTCCACTTATCATCCAGCGAAGTGATAGTTATGCTTTCTATGACCATGATACGATCAAAGTAACCCTTGTTAACCATTATCCAAATATCATAGTCGGCAGACTTTAAGTAAATTGCCATCTTAGACTTTCAGTACGCATAATCAATACAATTAAACATAGGGGCTTAACAGTAGACTGTCCCTCAGGAAAAACACAATCATAAATTGTCATTATTAACTAGATATCTTTAAATACCTAGCTCTGATACCAAATGTAGGATCGGAATCTACCCTAAAGGGGGTGAATAAGGTAGTGAGATATTTTTGCGGAATAAAATTTAAAGTGACAATCTCAAGCACACCAAACAATTATATGCAGTTATATAAGCAGAAAGTAAATGCGGTAATGTAAATGAACACATATATTTTCCTAGGTTCGGCTCCAGCCTAATCCTGCACCTAAGAACTACTAATATTGTTAATATCAAAAACCCATACAACCCTAGTACAAACGTCTAATCACGTCAGCTTATTCTAAACCTAAGAACAAATCGAATTAGATCCTATGATATCTAACAATAATCAATAATCACCAAACCACAAATCACAATCCTAGTGATTTGCAAATCCCTGAATTACAAACCGTATTCCAATCTCTATCTGTCTTAAAGTTTAAAATAAAAAATAAAAACGACAATAGATCCAACAACAATAATTGATAATAAAAGTAGAGTTTAAGAAACTCTCAATGAAGCTTGATCGTTGCTAGAGAAGACGAGAGTGAATTTACGAAACTTGATCCTTAAATCTGAATTCTTTCGTCAATGGCTCTGCTAATCTGAATGTAAAAATTAAACGTTTAACCTTGGAATTTTTGGAAAGCAATGGAGTTTGAGCTCTTAAGAATTCATGCAGCCTTTAGGGTTTAGGAGAGAAGAGAATCTCGTATTTATACCAAGCCCTAAAAGTTAATGGGCCAGCCGGTCCAAAACATCAGACACATTAAAACAGTTCAAAAGGGTTTGTTAGTATCAAACAAAGATCATAGATGTTATACTCAACAACCCTCTCTTTTGAAAAGCTACACGTGTAATCTCCTCATCTGCAAGTTTTTTCCCTTTCCCTGAATTCTGTAACCCCAAAACACCTCTTAGTGAAAGTTTTAAATATATGATGTCAGTAAAACAGTTGTGAATGCCAGAAAATTACTCCTTAGACCCCACAAAAAAAAGAAAAAAACAAAAGAAAAGTAAAGGAATGGATGAAAAGCATAAACAGGAAAGTAGGGAACGAAGTGCATATTTAGAAAAGGATAGGTGTACCCGCAAAAATGGGGAAGTTTTACCTGTTAAACTAGGGCTCCCTATTCCTATACCAATTAAAATAAAATATGTCTAATTTTGTCCAGCTTCCCAGCAATAATAGGAGTGGAATTTTCCAGCACTATCGATTTGAAATTTATTATTTAGTAGCATACTAGCATGAAGTTTGGTGTTTAGATGAAAACCACAAGGCACGACACGAGGCTTAGTACTTTAGTAAAGGTCCATTTCATGCCCTTTGAAGCGTAGTTAAAATAAAATAAAAGGGCGGGCTGATAAATTGTACCTCACCTAAACATAGTTTCATTGAGGTTAAGGTTTCAATTAGTTATGTCATAATCCTTCTTAAAATGTTTCGGTTTAGACTTTCGACTAAATAAATAACAGATGTTTCTTCTTTTCTGTTGTAGTTGAACAACTACTCGTTGCAGGTTCATCTGCAAAGAGCACAGGAAGCAAGCTCGATTCCAGGCCATTTTCACCCAGATATATTCTAAACCCAACATCTGTAATTTATTTATCGGTCTATAAATTCTCCTTGTCAAGCGATAAAGAGAACTAATACTTCAGCTGGTTCCATGCAAGGAGAGCAATGGGTCATTAATTCTAGAATTGCATCATGAGGCAAAATCATCTGATGTATAAACAATAACAGCTGCATTGTTCCTGGAGGGTGTCATCCTTGTTGTATTTGTGTATTTGTGTGTCCGCACGCTCCTTTTAATCTTTTTCCCGTATGATTTATGGGGACTTCAATATTATGAACATTAGTGTTAACATATGTAATTATGTCACCCCTTTATTTTAAGTATGTGACTAGTATGGTAGGTAAAAGATTCTCGTTTATCTTTTCTTTCTTTTTATGAAGGGTTCAGGACTTTATTTCATTGATGAGTTCAAGAAGGAAAATATTAATATTACATCCTTGTCCAATATTATTATTTTGGGGAAAATATGTAAGGTTCCTAGGGATGAAAATTAACAAGGTTTAGTCGCTTGAGTCCAAAATACTTGAATCCATCATAATTCAACTAGGGATATAATTTTCTTAAAGCTTAACATTTCCTTATTGGGACACATGATACGAACAACATAAATCAAAAATCCAAGAACTGGAATTTTTTTTGGCTTTGTGCATATACTGTCAACAAGTCACATGGCCCTAGAACAATACAAGATAAATCTCGCATTGATTATCATTGTCTTTGTACTTTCTTTTTGTCAATATCTATCAGTTTAGAATTGGATTTGGACCGATTTCTTTCATCTGGTTTTCTATTTTTTAAGTCTTCCCTTTCATGGGTGATTGCAGCAGAATCAACTTTGCCTCGTCTCATGTTTCAAAAGAGATGAAATAACATCCTCATACTCAGGTTCTTCCTTCCCATTTATGCTGTGATTACCAAGTTATCATAAGAATCCTGATTTGGCATAAGAAGCAGCAAGTCAGCAAGGCCTTATTCCATTTTGATATTACACTCTGTCTTCAACCTCCATCAAATGTTCGGCCCATGTTTGCCAAGTCCACAAACTATTTTTACAAATCATGAAACAAGGTGTTTGACAATAGTTAGAACTTAAAGTGTATCATTTTCCTTACTAGAAAACCTCATCTCTCAACCACCAAACTTATCTAACTAAAAATATTAAAACTGTCTTGGTACGGTCAATACGCTTGGTGATTCTGTCCGTCTAGCCTGATGTCTTTTTTAGGACCTTGGAGTTTGGGTTAACGGTAGAGATTACAATAAATTTTCTTATGTAAAAGAAAAGGAACTCATTCATATTTGTATTAATAAAACAATGGTACTCAAAAATCATCATACAAAATTTCGTATGTACAAAGCATTCGTCCTGAAACCCTCCATGAAATTTTTAGGTCCAAAACCTCTCCCTTGTTCCTTACGTCGCTAAGGAATGCTTTTACTTGTATCCTGAGAGCTAGGTTTCTTAAGCAAAGAATAGATAGTAAATTAAACAACTGATGGTTTGTAAATATTACCATTGTTTTGTATAGGCACGTGAATATAACGTCTTAATACGAGTTAATTCAAAATAGGTAAATTGTTAAAACTCCCCAAGCATTTTTTACCGTTATAAAAAACCCCTTAGCCTCGAGAGGGTAAATTTTAGTAACTTGCTATATCTAACCAGTTCATATATACAAAATATTTAGATATTTTAGGAAACGGTTTAGATATTACTGACAACTGCTTAGATACTGCTGACAACCGTTTAGATATAGTAGAAAACTAGATATAGCATACAACCATTAGATATCACAGATAAGAGGTTTCTTGGCAACTGAAAACTTTTTCGAAGGGTTTTTGTGAGTTGAAAAAAGTGATTGGGGTTTTTGATAATTTACCCTTCAAAATAACACTCCATGAAGATTCCATTTCCAATGTGATGGAAGATTCCCTAACGGATAACAGCGTGCATCCTTCAAAAACAAGAAAAAATAGCAATAGACTGGAGACAATAAAAAATTAAAAACGCAAAAAACTATTTCTGCTGGCCTCAGTGGGCCCCACCAACAAAATTTAAAAGAGCACGCTAACCATAGGGGGCATTCGTGGAGCATTGGGTGCCACTCAACGCTCTACCACTTCCTGTTCGGCGAGGCGGTTCCTATCAAAATCATGGTTTAGATTATCCAAACATCTCATAGTTACAAAATTATGGTTTCACACCGTTCTCCGATAACACATCTTAAAATATGGTTACAAAACCATGGTTTCACGACCATGGTTTTAAACCGCTCATCTGAACGGAGCCCTAAAGACAAAGTCCTGGTGGCTTTTGCGGTTAAAACCTGCTCTCAAATTAATGACGTGTGATGCACCCACAATTTGCTATTAAACCCCTAATTAACATACCTATCTTAAACTTTATAGATTATTATAAATAAATTGCATAGAGAAACGATAAAGTTTCCATATTTTTGAGTTTACTATCATGCAATGGTTTACATGGTTAGATTAGATGGTATATTGAAAATGAGGTGTATTCTATAAACTTAAAAAGTGAAATTTTGTTGTATTTATTTGCAACATACAAATATGGTACACTTTCTAATTACTTTTTATGATATTTGATAGAAATTCTTTATAGTTGCAGCGATGTGTAGAGAAGGAGTAATTTATGTGGTTATCAGATGCCAGATTGTTAGCGGTGTATGTTATATGAAATTACAACCTTTTTGAATTTAGCGCGGCTATTCAACAGCCCATATGCTTAAATTGGATGCTAAATAGAGAGCAATATATGTCATACAAAGATTTACCATGCATGTACGATTAGGACCATGGGTCTTCAATAATTCATATGCTTATAGATCGGATGCCAAATTCAAACCGACATGTATTGTATAAATTTTCAGCTTATTGCATAAATTGGATCCTAAATTGAGAACAAAACAATGAATCCAAGACATGGGTAAGTTGGTGTATAATCCCCTAAAGTTCATCCAATATATGTTGCATTTTAGTACCCTAACGGTTTCTTCCTTGTACACAAATGCATAAAAGTACACTCCGTTAAGCTTTAACTACTCTCAGTTAACTTTCATGGCCTGTGAATAATGCTCCTGGATAGTCATACCGGCGATTTGGAGGTCTCTCAAAAAGTATTTAGTGCTCATTTTGATCAACTCTCCATTATCTTTCTTTAGCTGAGTGGCATGTATTTTTATGGAGCCCGTTTTTCCAATTCTGAAGAATAGGTAAGCGATCCTACCCACATTGGATCCAGTGCTTAAGTGCTTTGACCAATAGTAGGTCAAGAAATATTGAATGGCGACGTGGGCGGCAGTTTCCGAGAAATACAAATAACCTCTGTTTTTTCAGTTTTGGCTAGCATCTGGAATAACTAGTGAATTACAACTTGAGTCTTCTTTAGAAGTTAACCGTTAGCTTCCTCAAATACCCCAACCCTAACGCAATAAATAAAAATCGAGCAGATTTACAGGAAGTAATATTGGCGAACAAATTTTTAATTTAGGCTAATTTTAAAAAATATTTTTAAATTTAGGCCACTTTCCAAAATATTTACAAAATTAGTCCACTTTTGGCCAACTCAGCGCCTAGCGCGGCGTTTTTTTTAAAAAAAATTTAGGAGGCGTACTTGGCAAGTGCGCTCCATACAATTCATAGAGGATGTTGGATATTGCGCCCTCAAGTCAATTATTGTAATTGCAGGTAGACGATTATGATAATTGAGAGATGACTTATACAAGTAGAACGGTTTTACTTGAAATGATAGCATGCTATCTGGTTTGTCTTTATCATTGATGTGTATATGTTTTACTTGTTATTACGTGTTGCTAATACATAACAATAAAGCCCGTAGAATTCTTGCTTGACTACCGGTATTATGATAGCGATTATATACGTGAGATCTGGGTAGTCTATAAGCACATTCTTAAACGTCCATAGTCGTGAGAGTATCGAGACTGGGTATCGATATTCAGGAGTAGATGAGTGCATACGTTTTTAGACGCCGACGAGGGACGGTGGCCGGTCTTACAAGCCATTGGTGTTGTGTCACCTAAGATAGTATACAGGTACTCACTGGAGGAGAGTACACCGGACGGACTCGCCAAGAACTTCTAGATAGTATTATATTTATCGTCAGATAGAAGTTCTCTAATAGCATGAGTACATATTAGTCTTTTGACATGAGATCGTCATTTGTCTCGTGTGAGTTCCCACTGTACTTAGATTACTACCCTACCACGGCTCAAAGGAGTCGTGCAAACGGATTTTAGTTGGGCACAATCCCGAGCCACATGGAGGCAGTGAACGATTGTCAGGGATTCGTCTCTCCTGATATTAGAAGTTGATATCGCGCAGTGTTCGGTTGACCATCACCCTAAATCCGCGGCCGTGGTGGATAAGATTTATTGATAGGAGTTCATTAGTTTCTTGATTGGTGATGAGCTAGACTCCGACATGACTTATCAGGTTATTAAGGATCTGACGTTATCCACCTCCTAGACCCGGTATGCGATATTCTTAGACAAAGAGACCGGACTGTATGGAGATTGTCACATTCAGGATCAGTAGGGTATGGACGGACTTGATTGTCGATCTCCCTTTCGGCATATACCTGGGTAGCTGTTACGTACAGTTAGTGCCGCTGACGTGCTTGTTAGCCGATCTCGCACACTCCACAGGGTTTGTAGAGAGGCGGAATTTACAAAAAACAATTTTAAAACGGGCAACATTGACTAATCCCCAAGAACAATCGTAAGCCCTAGATAACAAAACTGACATAGGTTCTAATCTATTATGGAAGTGATTATACTTATGTGCTCAAGTCCTTTAGGTATTCTAATCCTCTTCTTAAGCTTCTCACCCGTCGAGATCGATCTTGGTCGTCGGCCTCCTTACGTCGAAGACGATCCACCCAAGAGTCTATAGTTCAAGCCTTAACCTTAAAATTGAGTAACTAAAGCACCTAGTTTGCTAATCTAGATGGTTTAGTGGATATCGAATATGTTAATGGATTAGTTTATCTCATAAACCCTAGGTTTCTCAACTCTTGAGAGGGTTAGGGTTTGAGGAAAAAGAAGTGCTCAAAGGAGGAAAGAGAATGGCAAGTGTAGAATGAATGAAGAATGGCTAAGTCTAGAAAATATCAAGCATTTCATTTACAATATAAATATTGTAACCATTCTTGAATAGTCATCACAAATGAATGAATAAAAGAAGTAGCCATGCTTCAAACCATGCGTTAATACACTTCATCCCTCCACCTCATTATCTATTTAAACAAATAGATTAAAACAAAATGAGGTGTCTTCTTCTAGAAGCATTCTAGTGTAAATACAAGAATACTCTCACCGTATATACATACCCGTATTCGTACTATAAAAATACGAATAACAAGAGATAAAATAATCCAATAGTATAATACTAGATCATTATTAAATTAATACTTGATTCAATAATGCGGATTAATCCTAAGCCTGCTAGTATTATCCGTCCGAACAAAAATCCGTATAGCTAGTACATGTATATGATCAGAACCCTGCACGTATAACCATACGGCCTCTATATCGTTTCACCTGAACTAGGGAATCCATCTGTGTGGGACTCTAAAGACTCGACAGTACGCTGGTAGTGGATTTAACCACAAGCACATCAGCGACACTAGCTGTACGTAACGGCTACCCAGGTACCTTTCGAAAAGAAGGCCGACGAGCAAACTCATCCGAACTCCTACTGAGCCTGTC
Organism: Agapanthus africanus; assembly: GCA_030015575.1. Classification (NCBI taxonomy): domain Eukaryota; kingdom Viridiplantae; phylum Streptophyta; class Magnoliopsida; order Asparagales; family Amaryllidaceae; genus Agapanthus; species Agapanthus africanus. Next base: position 447,066,641 of record JASDDO010000031.1, on the reverse strand, counting down.
CGTGACAAGCTCTGTAAAGTCCGGTCTATTTGTCTGAGAGTATCGCATGCCGGGTCTAAGGGTGGAAAACGTCAGACCTCTAACCTGACAAGTCGTGCCGATATGGTTCATGACCACCCGAGAATCTATTGATTTACCTATCAGTAATTCTCAATCCTCCCTGACCAGGGACTTATGGTGTTGGCTAACCAAACACAGCGCAACATCGACTCCCTATACCAGGAGAGACGAATCCCCAACAATTGCTCACTGCCTCCATGTGGCTCGAGACTGTACCCAACTAAAACCTGTTTGCACGACTTAGTAGAGCCGTGGTAGGGTAGTAATCAAAGCACAGTGGGAACTCACACGAGACAAGTGACGATCTCAGGTCGACAGACTATCTGTACTCATGTCACCAGAGAACTACTATCTGACGATTGGTATAATACCATCTAGCCAGTTCTCAGCGAGTCCGTCCAATGTACTCACCCTCAGTGAGCACCTATATACGATCTTAAGTGCCAAAGGTCAATGGCTGTGGGACCAACCATCGCCCCTCGTCAGGGTCTAGAAACGTATACACCAGTCTACTCCGTAGTATCGATACCCTGTCTCGATACTCCCACGATTATGGACATTTAAGGATGTGCTTATGGACTACCCAGCCTCCACATATATGATTGTCATCATAACGCTGGTAGTCAAGCAATAATCCTACGAGCTTTATCAACATATATTAACGATATGTAATAACAAATAAAACATATACACATGTTAAGATAAAGACAAACCAAATAGCATACTATCATATTGAGCAAGATTGCCCTATACATACATATGTCCAAGCATCCACTATATATATACACACACACAATAATGGTCTCTAGAGCATACATATCTAACAATCTCTCATTTATACTAAGGTTATATATTGGCGTATCGAGTACTCAACGTCTGCTCTAGGGCCAGTTGTTTGCGTACCGCATACCCAATATCTCATATAGTCTATCGAACTGTGTTTGAGGGAGGGCCTTGGTGAATGATCCACCATATTCTCTTTTGTATCTACTATCCGTATCTTGATCTCCCAGCTGTAAGTCTACGGTAGCGCCCCGGCCGTCTAACAGACGCCAAATGCGGAACAAAAACTTTTATACAACTGGCGCTATCGCATACTATAACCCGGATCTGCCATTAAAGCTAAACTAACAAACTACAAAGTGGGTAGAAATGTTATACTGAACGATCCGAGTCCTTCGGTCTTCAACCATCATCCCACGCTTTGTTGCGGCTGCTCCAATCTTCTCGATCTCCGGTCTCGTCGTCCAGGTGGCACCACGTCGACGGATCTTTAAACGGGCTCCCGCCTGTGAACCGAGGCAACTCGATCATCAAGTTTGCTAAAAGAGATGACCAAGATTGATGTAGAGAATGAGTAGAACACTTTGTCTCGTTACGTCCAAGGCTATGGACGAACGGTTAATGAAGTTGCCATTTGGAATCGGGTAAATAGAAATTGAGCAATATGAAATTTCCATGAACTAAATTATCATCTTTTTTCAAAAATCAAATCAACAACCCCCATCTCTTCACAAAGAGGGGCCGGCCTATTTGAAGAGGGAGGGAGGTGAGTGTAGGAGTGGAAGAGGTCACCATAAGCACAAAATGAAAAGCATGAGTCAAATGAACACCTTGCTTAACAATAAATGCAAGAATTAATGCAAAACAAGAGTCACCATAACACATCACCACACATTAAAGGCTTCATTAATGAACTAATGACTCATGAAGCTAGTCACCATTTCTAGAACCTTCTAGAACTCTGACTCACCTCATGACTCACCCAATGAAGAAAAGATAAATCCGTATTTAACCGAATGTTAAAGACGGGCGATAGAAAACTGGAAACTGGCAACTTCCAAAAGTGATCTTGAAACGAATTTCAGGATAACCCCGTAACAGTATAAACATACCCGCATTTGTATTACGACCGAATACAAATGCAACTGAGACAAAGATATTATATCTACACAGTATAATACTTGGATCCGGCTTAAACCAAAGCCTACCAGTATTATCTGCCCGAAATATGACACGTGCGAAAACGCACGTGCATTTTCCGAACCCTGCCATAAAACCATACGGCATCTACAACGTTTCGCCCGAACTTAGGAAAGTGTCTGTGGGGGACTTTAATGACTCATCAATACACTGGCACTGGGTATAACCACTAGCACGTCAGAGATACAAGCTGTACGTAACGGTTGCCTATGTATTGATTGGAAGGGAAGCTGACGAGCGAACTCATCTAGAAATCCTACTGAGCCTGACAGTGACAATATCCGTACAGTCCGGTCCATTCGTCTATGAGTATCGCATATAAGGCCTAGGGGCCGGTAAACGTCAGACCCCCAATAGCTGTATAAGTCGTGTCAGAGAGTAGCCCATAACACCCTGAGATACTACTGGAATACCTTCCAGTAAATATCGATTACCCTGGCCAGGGATTTCGTGTAATGGCTCTCCTAAACACTGCGCGATCTCACCCCCAATACCGGGAGAGACGAATCCCCGACGATCTGCTCACTGCCTCCATGTGGCTCGGGACTGTACCCAAAATATACCTGTTTGCACGACTCCTTTGACCCGTGGTAGGGTATAAATCAAAGTACAGTGGGAACTCACACGAGACAAATGACGACCTCAGGTCGATGAACTAACCTGTACACATGTCACCAAGGAACTGCTATCTGACGCTAGGTATAATACCAACCAGCAAGTTCCCGGCGAGTCTTGTCCGGTGTACTCATAACCCAATGAGCACCTGTATACATCTTAGGTGAACCAACTAACACCAATGGCTTGTGAGACCGGCCACCGCCCCTCGTCGGGGTCTCGAATGTATACACTAGTCTACTCTGGAGTATCGATGCCCTGTCTCAAAACTCCCACGACTAGGGACACTTTAAGGATGTGCTTATAGACCCTAGCTCCCACATATATGATCGCCATCATACTGCTGGCAGTCAAGCAAGAATCCTATGGGCTTTATCAACATATACATGATGATAAAGACAAACCAGATAGTATACTATCATCTCGAGTAAGACTGTTCTATCGGTATAGGTCCTCCCTCAATCATTGCAATCACGTACCTGCGATCCAATAATTGACTTAGAGGGCACTATATCCAACAATCTCCCACTTTCACTTAAGGCTTTTATTGCGATGTCGCGTACTCACATCTCGTGTGATACCGAACATCCAACTCCTCTACTAATCAGTTTCACAAAGCTCGTTTGCAAAACTATTGTGTTCGAAAAATAGCCTCAGTGAGTGGATCCGCCCCGATGTTTCTTTCTATGTCTCTCTTAAACTCAAGTTCGCGGAGAAATCCATCTCCCGAATCGAGTAATAGGTGTCTTAGAATATGTCTGGATATCTGATGGGACCTAGTTCATAAATGAACTACAAATCCAAACTTCTTAGACTGTATTGATAACTGAAACTAAACAGTGTCCAGCACTATGCCTCCCACAGTATCCTCTTGGACAACCTGTCCATAATACTGTCCCTCGTCAGAGGGAAAACTATAACTCTGACAATCACTCTGTCATCCAGGTCACCTTGGAAGCCTGGAATGATAACCGTCTCCTCAAGGAGGCTGCCATTATCAAATCCATAGAACATCCATTCATGTTCTAAAACTGCTTCCTAATGTTTCTCCAGGATTGGATTAATATAAACTTATCGTATCTTGTGCAAAAACAACATCTGGTGTGGTACTTGACATTTCATGATTAACTCAATTGCCTAAGCAAGTGATCTGCCAATCATGCACATCCCTCTCTTTTTTAGTCTGTAAGACACCTTTAGAGAGGGTGACTCCATCATCTGCAGGTACACCACCATGCCAGGAGTTATCTATTCTAAAATGCTATTAGAATACTGTCAAAGTACCCACATTGGGAAACTACCCAAACCTATATCTAAAACCATAGATCTAGAAACCAGAATGTCAAATATTATATCCATGTCCCTTGTGAAGAAACAATTGTGTGACGACCAAAGTACAACCGATTGTAGTATAGGAATTTCACTTCCTACTCTGTGTATGTCATCCAAATACCATGACATCACACCATACTACCTTCTCAATAGATTCATCCCCTATTCTGAAGAAGTCAAAGCCATGACTGTCATATCAAAATTAGATGATCTATCTCCGCTATAACTGCTCAAGTCTATAAATAGACATAAGCTACTTGCCCACTATGCTTCCGCTGCTCCCACTGACTACGACAACCCTCTGGCAGAATAATATATACGTACACTTCTAAAGCTAGTTTAGAACGACGCTATACTTATCCTCCTTCCGGGTCTCATTGTCTGGAACAACAGTAGTATCAAGTCTGGGTAAACAAGAACCTCCCTGTCACCGTCCTTGAGAGTACCGAAGTACCTCTCGGGTGTCTGAGGTTACCCACCATATCTGCGGAGTGGCTATTGGAATGTCAAACCTGATTGAATATATAGGTCCTATTAAACTTTCCGTAATCGTTTGTGGTTCTGGAATCACTTCCAGTTCTACCATACTCCCACTACTGTTTTCTGAAAAACATTTTAAAAAAAATGTGGCGAGTCTAGAACAATATCACTATTGACCTTTAAGATGGTAGAAAATCAATCCTCGTCAAAGCCAGGGTCAACCTACGAACAGCCATTACAGAAACGTGCCTTGAGTTATCCAGTGTCTGGTTTTAAGCATAAGCTGGACAATTCCCCATACCTTAACATCGTTAAGTTATGATCCATTCTATATCCAATATAGAAACATTGACACTTATTTAATTGGAACCAGATTCTAATCATGCAGCTGTCTCCAGTGCATATCAACTTAATGGAGAGAGGCTAATCAGCATTACTCAACTTAGGAATACATCCAATTGTGAGTAACCTGAAAGAGAAACAAGTTTCTCAAAACCATCACTATCATCTGAATACTAATCACAAGAATCTACATCTTCGATCTCTTTGAAGAATCCCGATACTTGTGACACCTGGTTCTCTATTTTATTCTTATACCCACAACTTCTCAAAACTTAGACCTTGTATTTCTACGAAATACTTGTCTAAAATCTAGAGAATTCATAAGTAAACAGAACATAGTACGAGGACCAACCCCTTTGTCCTGATGGACACTGGACAACATACAATACTCTGTATAAGTCCGCCGAGTTGAATAACTCAAAACCTGTGCATCGTAGGTTGAAAACTGTACCCAGGCGATTTTCTCAAATATCACCAATTACAACGAATTCCGATATAATGAGGATGATCACCTAATTCCCAATAACTTACTCCCTCTCAACATCTGTAAAACCATACAGATGTGAGAATCTTACTTGGTAAATACATACCCTGGAGTAAGTGTCTAATTGAGAAATCAGTTTTCTATTAACAATACACAGTGAAACATGAATATGTTTCGAAAGGGTATCCGGGTATTCATAGTAATGCCTTTTTCCATTATTCAGATTCATGACTATAACCGTATATTTCCCTGCCATCTCTCCAATCTCCTTTATTTTGTCTTTAGTCGTTACCTTCTGTACACCTTCGTTAGGCTAAATGGTTTTCTTCATTCCCTACCTTTCGGCACCTGCCTATGGTTTGGAAGAAGACTATCCAATAAGCGTAATAGGTGTACTCTCCTAAACCAAGGAGCCCTCGCAACCTGAGAGAAGGTGATAATAAAAGACAACTGAATAAACCAATTCTATTTCTCCTGAACCAGAATCCATCCTCGAAAAATATCCTTCGAGTTCGTATATAACCATACGATGGATTTATCCAATGGAATTGGATGTTTGTAGTGATACGGGTTGTTCTGGAGAAATGAAAGATGAAATAGGAGTGGCGATGAAATACGTGGTTTGGTCGTGAATGTTAATAGTCACAATTTACTTTTCTCTCTTTCTAATTCCTTTATCTTGTCTTTACACATTACCTTTTGCACACCCTACTTAGGCTAATTGGTTTTCTTCATTCCCTACCTTTCAGCACCTGCCTATGGTTTGGAAGAAGACTATCCAATAAGCGTAATAGGTGTACTCTCCTAAACCAAGGAGCCTTCGCAACCTGAGAGAAGGTGATAATAAAAGACAACTGAATAAACCAATTCTATTTCTCTTGAATCAGAATCCATCCTCGAAAAATATCCTTCGAGTTCGTATATAACCATATGATGGATTTATCCAATGGAATTGGATGTTCATAGTGATACGGGGTGTTCTGAGAAATACAAAGGGTAAAAGAAGGAGCGGTAATGACTTATGCAATTATAGACAATCCAAAAGCCAGTATTATAAGAAGGTTCGGTCAACTTGGTCACTGAGTCATAGTCTAGGGTCGGTCAAAGGTCGCTGCCAAAGAGAGAGAGAGAAAAGAAACACTCCGCGTGCACTCTAACCTAGATCAGAATGGTTATCACTTTATCTACTAAGGAAACCTCCCACTGTTATCTCAAATTCTCCTCCAAACCTGGAAAAATAATTAGTCGGAATCACCCGAGGAGTAAACTAACTCATCAGTGGGAATCGGGATCCAACTCTCATCGCATGATAACGTGACGGTATCCACTCACGTTATTACACTCCAGAAGGTATGCCCAAGTTTGGCAAGTTTCCTGTATATTTGAAACTCCCGATATTATTTTTATCCCATGCTCTTATGACCTTGACGTAGGCCAACAAATCATAAGCCACATGTCAAGTTCTACTTGTCGTTGTCCTGATTAATTTAGGTCATCGTACATGCCCTTGACGTAGGCCAACAAGGTTGTACGTCTGTCCTAAACTAATGCATCTATCTATGCAACAAATGAATACCCAGCAGTTACCAAACACTATGCCTTGACATAGGCCAACAAACATAGCTTAAATACTACCGACCATCCATAAGAAATGACGGAGGATTACGGCTGGTTTTTGGCGAAAAACCTTTAACGTAATGAACTTGATCTCGTTGAAGGAACCTGATAGCTTTTTATAAAAATATAGTGGCGAAAATCTTTTGCTAAAGAAGTCACTCCCGGTGAAGGAATCTCGGCTCTTTCCTCGTGGAATGAGGTGCAGGATATTCTAACTGAATACCGCGATGCAAAGCAACTTGTAATCGACTATATTGAAGTTATTACCCTGACGCAAACTTCTGCCCAAGGGGTCACTCCTGGTAAAGGGATCTCGGCCCTTGCCTCGTCGAATGAGGTGCAGGATATTCTAACTGAATACCGCTATGCAAAACAAAAGGAAACGTCTTTGTAATAACTCCTTTTTAAAATTTGTTCCAACAATATCAAATATAGGTTTGTTTTATCCTTGCATTGATAAGAATCAATGCAGTCCCATCAATCAATCATACCAAAAAAGAACGAAAATAAAATGTACGTATATGCCATCCGCATTCGCCATTGGGTCCCGTCATCACCCGTTAGGTTACTTAACTAACGACAGAGCGGGGACTGAACTAGCGCGGGTGTAAAACATATACAACATCTAATAGTATATAAACTAATATACAATAATCGCTCCAGGCGTGATAATATGCAACATTACAGAAAAGTAATAAGCATTACAGAACAATACAGATAATCTGGGATCCTCTTGTTTCACAGAGCCGCTACTGAAACCCGACGTTCCCCTGGTCGTGTGGATAGCCTGTGCAATGAAACCTAGACCCCTACGGGTGCGGCAAGTTACCAGCCAAAACCTGAAGAGAGGCAGCCCCCTACAACATAGTGAATGGACCACCTGGCACTTCACGGAATCTGGTAACTTGAGCTCCCCTCCTTGGGTCAACCTGTACCCCCTACGAGTGCGGCGAATAGTCTGCCAACTCTAGAGTGAGGCTCCTCTGCCTCCCAAAACCATGAGATGCAGACCTGTTGCCCTCCAGAACCCGGCTATCCGTGCACCCCACCGCGGGGTAAACCTAGTACAGAAATAAAAATAATATACAACGGGTACATCGACCACATGCCGGTCGTGCCCCAAAAGAATATTATACAAACAGGCAGTGACGGCAGTCCACATGTCGGACGCTCTCCCCGCAATATGAAATGTACAAATAGATCCAAACAGCACTACCATTGCACACTGCTATCCACCACGACATATCCGCAACATCACGGCACAACACAGAACATCAACGCGAATGTCACGTTTGCAAATCCGTCTAAAAGGACTATAGCAATTAGACACAATTTACCGCTCAAATGACATTCCCGGTCGGAGATATAATATAAGTACTATAAACTAACACGTTTAAATTTCGATCGACAAAATTTCCCGAAGTGGTCCCCATGTACATCTGCTGTACAGTAATAAAAACTGGGCCCAAAAGAACAGTACCAGAAACCACAATTTCCCAAGATGAAAGCCCAGAAGAAAAATGGCCCACCAATTCACCAAGACAGCCGCGCTTCCGCGGTCAAAGCTAGGCATTGACCGTGGATCCGCGGTCGTACGGTAAAATTGGTGGATCGTTTTTCTGCTGTTTCCATTAACAAGCCTGCTTGATTTTCTGGTATGGTCAAAATAATTTTTAGAACATATTTAAAATCAACAGAAACTTTAACACATGGAATTGCGATTTTGAAAATTCCGCTCGATCGATATTTTAAACGCGTTAGCACAAGTTAGTAAAGCTTAATGGCGATGCTCTGATACCACTGTAAATCTACGGTAGCGCCCTGGCCGTCTAACAGACGCCAAATACGGAACAAAATTTTTTATACAACTGGCGCTATCGCATACTATAACCCGGATCTGCCATTAAAGCTAAACTAATAAACTACAAAGTGGGTAGAAATGTTATACCGAACGATCCGAGTCCTTCGGTCTTCAACCATCATCCCACGCTTTATTGCGGCTGCTCCGATCTCCTCGTTCTCCGGTCTCGTCGTCCAGGTGGCACCACGTCGACGGATCATTAAACGGGCTCCCGCCTATGAACCGAGGCAACTCGATCATCAAGTTTGCTAAAAGAGATGACCAAGATTGATGTAGAGAATGAGTAGAACACTTTGTCTCATTACGTCCAAGGCTATGGAGGAACAGTTAATGGAGTTGCCATTTGGAATCGGGTAAATGGAAATTGAGCTATATGAAATTTCCATGAACTAAACTATCATAATCTTTTTTCGAAAATCAAATCAACAACCCCCATCTCTTCACAAAGAGGGGCCGACCTATTTGAAGAGGGAGGGAGGTGAGTGTAGGAGTGGAAGAGGTCACTATAAGCACAAAATGAAAAGCATGAGTCAAATGAACCTTGCTTAACAATAAATGCAAGAATTAATGCAAAACAAGAGTCACCATAACATATCACCACACATTAAAGGCTTCATTAATGAACTAATGACTCATGAAGCTAGTCACCATTTCTAGAACCTTCTAGAACTCTGACTCACCTCATGACTCACCCAATGAAGAAAAGATAAATCCGTATTTAACCGAATGTTAAAGACGGGCGATAGAAAACGGGAAACTGACAACTTCCAAAAGTGATCTTGAAACGAATTTCTGGATAACCCCGTAACAGTATAAACATACCCGCATTTGTATTACGACCGAATACAAATGCAACTGAGACAAAGATATCATATCTACACAGTATAATACTTGGATCCGGTTTAAACCAAAGCCTACCAGTATTATCTGCCCGAAATATGACACGTGCGAAAACGCACGTGCATTTTCCGAACCGTGCCATAAAACCATACGAAATCTACAACGTTTCGCCCGAACTTGGGAAAGTGTCTGTGGGGGACTCTAATGACTCATCAATACACTGGCACTGGGTATAACCACTAGCACGTCAGAGGTACAAGCTGTACGTAACGGTTGCCTATGTATTGATTGGAAGGGAAGCCGACGAGCGAACTCATCTAGAAACCCTACTGAGCCTGACAGTGACAATATCCGTACATTCCGGTCCATTCGTCTATGAGTATTGCATATAGGGCCTAGGGGCCGGTAAACGTCAGACCCCCAATAGCTGTATAAGTCGTATCAGAGAGTAGCCCATAACACCCTGAGATACTACTGGAATACCTTCCAGTAAATCTCGATTACCCTGGCCAGGGATTTCGTGTAATGGCTCTCCTAAACACTGCGCGATCTCACCCCCAATACTGGGAGAGACGAATCCCCGACGATCTGCTCACTGCCTCCATGTGGCTCGGGACTATACCCAAAATATACCTGTAAGTGCACGGCGGCGCCCCGGCCGTCTTTCCGAGGCCAAAATGCGGAAGCGATGATTTACTTTAACTTTAAACCGGCACCACCGCGCACAAAAATCCCGGATCGGGCCATTAAACTAGTCCTAGCTAACTAAAGAACGGAGTAGAGAGATATACCGAGCGATCAGTGTCCTTCGGTCTTCTCGTCGTCTTCCCGATCTCCCGCGGAATGTCCGGTCTCCACCTCCTTGCCGGAAGGGCACCACGTCGCCGGCTTCTTTTACGGGCTCCCACTTCTTGACCGAGGCAACTCGGGCATGAAGTTGGCGAGCCGACGTGCCCAAGGATGCTGTAGGTTGACTGTAGAACTCATGTCTCACTTAGGGTTGTAGGAAGTTGCCTTTTGGTGGAGGAAATGATATATGGAATTTTGTGATGAACTTGGGGATTTTTGCAAGCATGAGAGAACCAAAAATCCCCACCAAAAATCATGGGCAGCCCCACCAAAGAATTTGGCCGTCCACTTCTATTGAGGAATGAGGATGGAGTGAATGAAGAGGAGAGAGTCAAAGTCCAAGGGGGGTGTAAGCTATCATCCAAAGGAGAGAGAAAAAGGAAATGATGATCAAGAATCATCACAACCAAAATCACACTCAACCATCATAATCCATCATCATCATCATGTCAAAAGATAAGCAATCATGAACCATCATGATCCTAGAAGTCAATGGAGGCTAAGTCATCATGATCCAACAATATGCAAAGACAACCCTCCAAAATGCTTATTTGCACAAATGCAAATAAGCCCTCCTCCGCCAATTTTCAGCCAATGAAAGATACAAAGAAAATTGGCCGAACCGGAAAGCAAACTGGCAACTCCAAAAAACTGATCCCGTAATAAATTACAGGAAAACCCCGCTACTGTATATACATACCCGCATTTGTATTCCGACCGAAATACAAATGCAATGAGACAAAATCTACACTGTGCAATATTAGGATCCGGCTTAAACCAAAGCCCGCTAGTATTTTCCGTTCGATCATGATCCGTGCAATACCGCACGTATCTGATCGAACCCTGCCATATCTCTATACGGCCTCTACAGCGTTTCGCCCGAAACTTGAGTAACTGTATGTGGGGGACTCTAAAGACTCGTCAATACTATGGCTGTGGATTTAACCACTAGCACGTCAGAGGTATTAGCCATACGTGACGGGCTACCAGCTATTGACCAAAAGGGACGTCGATGAGCGAACTCATCCTGACACCCTACTGAGCCTGTCAGTGACAATATCCGTACAGTCCGGTCCGTTCGTCTATGAGCATCGCATGGCGGACCTAGAGGGTTGGTAAAAGTCAGACCCCCAAAAGCGGTACAAGTCGTGTCGGTGTGTAGCCCAGAACATCCTGAGATACTACTGGAATACCTACCAGTAAATCTCCTGCCTCGGCCGAGGGCTTTGTGTAATGGCTCTCCTAGACACAGCGCGATCTCACCCCCAATACCGGGAGAGACGAACCCCTGAAGATCCGCTCACTGCCTCCATGTGGCTCGGGACTGTACCCAACTAAAACCTGTTTGCACGTCTCCTTTGAGCGTGGTAGGGTAGTAATCAAAGTACAGTGGGAACTCACACGAGACAAATGACGATCCTTAGGTCGATGAACTAACCTGTACACATGTCACCAGGGAACTGCTATCTGACGCTAGGTATAATACTAACCAGCAAGTTCCCGGCGAGTCCTGTCCGGTGTATTCATAACCCAATGAGCACCTGTATACATCTTAGGTGAGCCAACTAACACCAATGGCTTGTGAGACCGGCCACCGCCCCTCGTCGGGGTCTCGAATGTATACACTAGTCTACTCTGGAGTATCGATGCCCTGTCTCGAAACTCCCATGACTAGGGACACTTTAAGGATGTGCTTATAGACCCCAGCTCCCACATATATGATCGCCATCATACTTCTGGCAGTCAAGCAATAATCCTATAGGCTTTATCAACATATACATGATGATAAAGACAAACCAGATAGCATACTATCATCTCGAGTAAGACTGTTCTATCGGTATAGGTCCTCCCTCAATCATTGCAATCACGTACCTGCGATCCAATAATTGACTTAGAGGGCACTATATCTAACACCAGCGATCCACGATCTCCCTGATCAGGTGATACCGCCTCAAGATGTGTCTGGATTTCTGATGGGACCGTGGTTCTTTCGCTAAAGCCATAGCCCTATTGTTGTCGCAATACAAAGGTATTGGATCAACAATGGACGGAACCACCTCAAGTTCAGTAATGACCTTCTTTATCCAGACCGCTTCTTTTGCGGCATCGTTGGCAGCAATATATTCAGCCGCCATCGTCGAGTCTGCGACGGTGTCCTATTTGGAGCTCTTCCAACAGACCACCACTCCGTTGAGGGTAAACACAAAACCTGAGATAGACTTGCTGTTATCCTTGTCATTCTGGAAGCTCGTGTCGGTAAAGGACTCCATCTAGAAGTCCTCATTACCATACACCAAGAACAGTTCCTTAGTCCTTCTCGGGTACTTAAGAATGTTCTTCACTACTGTCCAGTGGTTCTTTCTTGGGTTTGACTGATACCGGCTCACCACGCTAAGCGCGTAAGCTACATCTGGTCTGGTACATAGCATCGCATACATTATAGGTCTTACCGCCGAAGCGTAGGGTATAGTACTCATCTGAACCCTCTCCTCATCAGTCTTGGAAGACATCTCTTTGGAGAGGGTGATCTCGTGCAATGCGAGTATATTACCGTGCTTGGAATCTTCCATACTAAATCTCTTTAGTATGGCCTCCATGTATCTGGACTGTGAAAGTCCCAACAATCTCTTGGATCTATCTTTGTAGATTTTTATCCCTACAATGTAGGAGGCATCACCCAGGTCTTTCATGGAGAACCTTTGTGACAAGAACAACTTGATTGATTGTAGCATAGAAATGTCATTTCATATCAAGAGAATATCATCCACGTACAAGACTAGAAATACGACAGTTCTTCCTACAATCTTCTTATAGATACAAAGCCCATCCTCGTTTTTGATGAAGTCAAATTTCTTGTCTGTCTCATCAAAATAGATGTTCTAGCTTCGTGATACCTTCTTTAATCTATAAATGGATTTAAGCAACTTGCACATCTTCCCGCTGCTCCCACTGTCCACGAATCTCTCCGGCTGATCCATATAAACGCACTCTTCCAAACTTCCATTCAGAAAAACCGTTTTTACGTCCATCTGCCAGATTTTATAGTCATGGAAGGCAGTAATGGTAAGTAGTATCCAAATGGATTTGAGTATAACCACTGGAGAAAAGGTTTCGTCATAGTCCACACCTGGTCTTTGACGGAAACCTTTTGCAACAAGTCTAGACTTATAGGTTTCCACCTGTCCATTTACACCAATCTTCTTTTTGAAGATCCATTTGTATGCAACGGGTTTTACCCCAGGAGGAGCAATATGCAAGGTCCAAACTTTGTTGGCGTACATGGACTCCATTTCGGATTGCAGATCATCCGGCTATTTATCAGAGTCCCTACTGTTAATGTCCTACTTGAAACTAGTAGGCATCTTCTTCCAAGATGTAATCCTCTCGATCACCGTCTATGAGAAAACCGTAGTATCTCTCGGACGGATGAGAAATCTTACTAGATCTGCGGAGTGGGTGAGGTTCATTGGGTACTACTAAATCTAGAGTTTTAACCAAATCTTTTGCTTCAGTTTATGGTTCCGAAATTTCTTCCAGTTCTACCGTACTTCCACTAATTTTTTTTGCAAGAAATTCTCTTTCTAGGAAGACTAAGTAGCGAGAGACAAACACCTTCTGTTCCTTGGTGTGGTAGACAAGATACCCCTTTGAATTTTTGGGGTATCCCACAAACTTGCACAGTACAGATCTTGCCTCGAGTTTATCTAGGTTATGCTTTTTAACAAAAGCAGGATATCCCCATATCTTAATGTAATTAAGATATGGTCTCTTCCCACTCTATATTTTATATGCGGTGGTAGGAACTGATTTGGTCGGAACTCTATGCACTATGAATGCAGCCGATTCAAGAGCAAACCCCCAGAATGAAAAAGGCAACTCAGTATTACTCATCATAGAGTGAACCATATCTAAAAGGGTACGATTCCTCCGTTCTGATACACCGTTGTGCTGTGGTGTATACGTAGGAGTGAGAGAGAATTCTATTCTCTTTTAAATAGTCGAGAAATTCCGTGCTTATGTACTCCTTTTCTCTATCAGATCGGAAGATCTTGATACTTTTTCCAGTCTGGTTCTCCACTTCACTCTTATATTCCTTGAATTTCTCAAAAGGTTCGGATTTGTGTTTCAAGAGAAATACATATCCGAACCTAGAGAGATTATCAGTGAATGTAATAAAGTACGAGAACCAACCCCTTGCATGTATAGACATTGGACAACATACATCACCGTGTATGAGTTTCAAGGACTCTGTAGCACTTTCTTCGTGTCCGGTGAACGGATATTTGGTCATCTTCCCTTTGAGACAGGACTGTCAAGTTTCATAAGATGAAAATTTGAATGAATTTAGAAATCCATCTTTATGTAACTTGGCTAGTCTTTTCTCATTGATATGACCAAGTCTACAATGTCACAAGTAGGTTTCATTCATATCCGAACTCTTCCTCTTGCGTGTGTTTTGTATATTGAAAACCGTGTTTGATTTAGAACGTAGATACCATTACACAGTGTACTTTCTACAACTAATACCTGATTAAGGTAAATGTTCATGATATTTCTATCGAGAACAAAGTTATATCCATCTTTATCAAGTAAAAAAACTGATATGATACTGCAAAGCATAGAAGGTACATAGTAGCAGTTGTTCAAAATCATAGTATTGCCGCTTGGTAATACACGATGATATTTACCGACGGCAGTAGCATCAATTTATGCTCTGTTCACTACTCCGAGGGACATATCATCAGGTCCAACCATCCTACTTTTTCTCAGTTCCTGTAATAACCTACAGATATGAGATCTTGATATGGTATTTAGTACTCAAGAGGTAGGACTGACCGAAAAACGGTTCTCAATAACAAGAACACCTGAAGGAGACGAAATAGTATGCTTCTTCTTCACCGGGGTCATCAAGGAATTCATGCAATCCTCTTTCCCTTGTTCAAGCTCGTGACGTTCATCACAAGTTAGAGCCGAACCGACATTCTCCAGCCCCGAATAAGAATCCGGGTCGGTCAAGTCATATATTTTGTTATCTTGATTAAGGCGTGACATGATATCTACCTAGAAAGAGAGAAAATAAACACTCAGTGTACGCTCTTGCAAGTTTAGATTGGTTATTACTTTATCTAAACATAATAGCTCCTACTTTTTTTTCGAATTCCCCTTCAAACCTAAAAAAGAGAACTAGTCGGGACCATTAACACCTTACAAGTTCGCCAACCGTTCATCCAGGTGGGCGTTGGTACTCCGAGGGAGGTTCCATGTGCTCTCGCACGGACCTAATTAGAATAAATCCCGTTTCCGCAGAGGCGTAGGCCCATTAACACCTTTCTAGACACCTAATAGATTAGCTAATAATGAAGTGAAAAATATTTCCCAAGAGTAATCCTACCCATCAGTGGGATCGAGATTCAACTTGTAGGGTTGCTAGCCATGCTCACAAGGTTCTACGAGGCATCAACCATGCCCGATTAAAAATTTAGCCGTGCCGAACAACCCAAAGCCGGATCTTTAAACTAGAGATTAGGCGAAAACAAGCATGTTAAACACTTTAACACTAAGTGAGAGGGATTGCAACCTTTGTAGATCCGGTCCTTCACTTCTTAAGCTCCGTCTTGAGGTCTCTTCGCTGCGATCATCGTGTTCCGGACTCTCGAGAGGCTTCACGAAGAGAAAGATGCAGTCTTGCTTCCGATCTTCGATAACAAAGATGATCTACCTTGAAATTTCATTAACACAAGCTAACACTCACTAAATGAAGTGAACACTCTCATCTAAAGGGCAAGGATAGATGAGAATGATGAAGTAGGATTTTTGCTCTCATTTGTTTTCTTATTCTCACTCATTTATCATCACAAAATCAAATCAAGAAAGCTTTTTTCCATGAAAAGAAGAAGGAAGAAGAAGAAGAAGAATAATTGGAATCCTTTTGTGATGAATAATGAAAAGATAAATATGATGAATAATGCAACCATGGTCAACTAAACCCATGTAGAGAATTAACTAGGGTTAGGGTTTGGGTTGGGTTAAAGCATGAGTCATATGTAAATATCTTGCACAAAACAAAAAGAAACCTTCTAGAATCATCAAGAAGGAACTAACCCAAAACAAACCCTAATCTTGTTTAATCTCTACTAAACATGTTGCATTAGTTATCATATCATGTTACAATATTATATATCACATATATAATATTTATTGTAACAAAATAAAATAATACAATTAACATATATCGCATATATATCAATGTATTACCCGAGTGAGAAAAAGAATCTTTTAGTGAGCTAATATTAGTTAATATAATTTAATATATCATATATATTATTATACATTAAATTATCGAATCAACACTTGATCCGACAATCCGGCTATATAGCATATAACCGACTAATACGATGACCCGGCTATATCGCATATACCCGGCCGATATCTCATATCGCGAGAATCCAATACGGTATCACATACCGCATTATCCTCGGTCCCTCACATATCACATATGTGCTCCTACTCCATTTTTCCTGAGTCAAGAAACCTCTATGTAGGACTCTAAAGAATCGTCAATACGCCGGCAGTAGGTGATGATCATATCAAACACCCACAAGCTGCAAGCGGTCAGCTAAACGTAACAGCTACCCAGGTATTGAGCGCTCAGAAGATCAACAAGCAAGCCTGTACATTCTCCTATGAATCCAAACAGTAACACTCCCGTACAGTCCGGTCTCGTCGTCTGATATGTCGCATATCTCGCCTAGGGGTGGTAAACGTCAGACCCCAGTAGCTCGATAAGTCGTGTCGATTTGAGGTCTATAACAGTTCGAGAAACTACTGATAACACTTACCAGTAAATCTCAGTAACCCTGGACAGGGATTTCCGGTTATAGCCAATCGAACACAGCACAACATCAACTCCCTATACCGGGAGAGACGAATCCCCTCCTATCGCTCATTGCCTCCATGTGATTCGGGACTGTACCCAAAGCCACCTTTTTGCACGCCCTATTGGACGTGGTATGATGGAAATCAAAGCACAGTGGGAATCACACAAGACTCTATGACGATCTCGGGTCAACAGACTACTCTGTACTAGTGTCACCGGAGAACTGCCATCTGACGTGTGGTATAATACCATCTGGGAGTTCTCGGCGAGTCCGTCCAGTGTACCCAGTCTCCACTGAGCACTCGTACACCATCCTTGATGTCAAACACCGATGGATATGAGATCATTCATCGCCCATCATATGGGTCAAGATGCGTATACGCTAGTCTACTCTGGTGTATTGATGCCCTGTCTCGATACACCCTCGACTAGGAACTATTATAGGAGGTACTTGTCGACTACTGTGGCCCCACTAGTATGATCTCATCATAGTCCCAGTAGTCGAATACATTTCCTAAGGGCTTTATCAACATGTAACATAGAGAAAATCAGAGTACATGTTAAGATAAAGTACAACCATATAGCATACTATCATGTCGAGCAAGAAAATCCTCCCTATATATGTCCAAGCATCCATTACAATATATATGTACAGTAATGGCCTCTAGGGCATACATATAACTAACAATTTCCCACTTGCACTAGGACCATCTGTTGTGGTATCACATACCCAACAATTAGCTGCGGTTGAAGTATCTCATACTCAACCATCCCATAAAAGTCTCTACTGGGAAAAAGGCCTTTGTGAGTGGATCCGCGCTGTTGTCCTCTGTGTCTACTCTCCTAACCTCGATCTCCCCGGAGATCAACCATCTCCATGATCAGGTGATACCGCCTAAGAATTATATCTGGATTTCTGATGGGACGGGGGGTTCCTTGGCAAAAGCCACAACTCCATTGTCACACAATGGTAGGAACGAAGTTCATCTCATGAACTAATATATATCCAGACTGCCTCTTTGGTAGCATCCTTGGTAATGATGTATCTAGCCTTTAATCGTATAGTATGTCACGGTATCTATCTTGGAACTCTTCCAACATACCGTCCCTCCACTGAGGGTAAAGACAATGCCTGTAACTGACATTCAGTCGTCCTTATCACCCTGTAACCTTTCCAGTGATTCTCCCCAGGATCGATTGATACCATCTCACTACAACTAGTGAGTATCCTAACATCCAATTAGATCTATCTCATAGATCCAAAACTCAGGATATAAGAGGTATCACTTTGATCCTATATGGAGAATCCTTGTAATAAGCGGAGATTGACCGATCGTAGCATAGGAAACTCCTTCCCTATCAAGAGTATGTCATCCACGTACTCTACGAGGATCACCACCATACTCCCTACTACCTTTTGTATATACAAGGTTCATCTACCATTTTGATGAAGTCAAACTCTTTGACTACCACATAAAAACAGATGTTCCAACTCCGCGATGCCTGTTTTATCACATAAAACATCTTGCACACGTTTCCGCTGCTCCCACTGTCTACGAAGCCCTCTGGCTGTGTACTTATAGACACTCTTTTCTAAAACATCATTTAGAAAAGCAGTCATGACACTCAACCTCTAGATATCGTAGTCATGGTATGTAGCCGTGGCAAGTAGGATCCAGATGGACTTAAGCATAGCTTTGAAAGTCTCAACTTTTCCATGTACACCAAGTAATCTTCTCAAGATATACTTTCTCCTGATGGGAATTTAACCCTTCAGATAAAGCAACCAAAGTCCATACTTTGTTGGTGTATAAGGATTCCATCTCAGATCGATAAGCATCCAGCCATTCTTACAGAGTCTCACTCCTGATGGCCAGCTCGAAAAATAGTTGGGTCATCATCTCATGATGCAATCCTCGCTCCCACTATCATAGAGAAACCGAAGTATCTCTCAGGTGGGTGAGGAACCCTACTAGATGGCGGAGAGGCTGAGATTCGTTGGAAACTATTGAACCTTTGGTTCTACCAAATCATCTGCTGTAGTTTGTATAGCTGGAACTCCTTCCAGTTCTACCTCATAACCATTAATTTCTTCACAAGAAATTCCCTTTCACAAAGGTGGCATGTTGAGAAATAAAACACTTTTGTTTCTCGGTTTGGTAGAAGATATTCCCTTGCGTATGCATGAGATATCCAACAAACTTCTGCAGATCTGACTTTGCCTCGAGCTTTTCCGGATTTCACTTTTTAGACATAGGCCGGACAACCCCAAATCTTAACAAACTTAAGATATGGGCTCTTCCCTTTCCATATCACATATGAAGTGGTAGGCAACCGATTTGATTTGAACCCTATTCAATAGGTATGCAGCTTCTCAAGTGCATAACTCCCAAAAGAAAATAGGAAACTCAGTAGTACTCATCATAGAGCGCACCATATCATATAGGGTGTGATTGCTCCGCCCCGATACACCGACGTGCTATGGTGTATACGGAGGAGTAATGCTGAGAGAGAATCTCATTCTCCTTTTGAATAGTCCAGGAATCTCGTGCTCAAGTATTCTCCTCCTTGATCAGATCAAAGGACATAATACTTATACCCGTATTTTGGTTCTCTACTTCTAACTTATATTCTGTGAATATCTCAAAAGGTTCGGACTTGTGTTTCAACAGGAACATATGTCTAAATCTTGAGAGATCATCAGAGAATATAATGAAGTATAAAGAACCGGTCTTGGCATGTGTAGACAGGGACCTTCATACATCAGCATGTATCAATCCCAAGAGTTCAATGACTCTTTCTCTATTTCCAATAAACAGAGCTGTGGCCATCTTATCTTTGTGACATGACCGGCAAGTTTCACAAGATGTAAATTCAAACAGATTTAAATATGCATCTAAATGTAATTTAGCTAGTCGGGTAGCATTGATATGACCTAGTCTACAATGCCTCAAGAAGGATTCGTTCATTTCTGAACTCTTCCTCTCGTGTGCATTCTGTATACTAAGAACTGTAGTTTGATTTAGAACGTCAATGCTTTTAGATAACGTGCCTGAACCGATCAACTCTTGATATAGGAAATGTTCAAAACATTATCCAACAATACAAAATTATATCATATCTTTACTAATAAAGAGACTGATATGATGTTGTATATCAGGTTCGGTATCTAATAACATTCATCCAGAATCATTGTATTCTGGTAATACAGAGTGATAGTGACCAACAGACTTGGCTGCAACACTTGCACCGTTTTCTGTCTCATGAAACTTATCACCCGTTCTCAGTTCTCTACCTATCTGTAGCCCATGTAACAGATTACATATGCGGGATCCTGATCCGGTATCTCATATCCAGGACGTAAAGGATACTGAGAAACAGTTCTATGTAATGAACACACCCGAAGACGATGCATCAGCATGCACTTTCTTTGTTTGGGCGGCACGGGAAATCTGGAATTCCCCAATTTCCTGCTCTGTCTTATAACAATTATAAGTTGGAGCGGGACCAACGTTCCCCAGCTCAGTATAACAAGCGGGTTCGGTCAATTCATCCGTTTTATTATCTTGATTAAGGCGTGATATGGTCGCTACCTGGAGAGAGAGAGAAGAAAACACTCAGCGTATGCTCTTGCAAGATTAGATTGGTTATCTAATATATCTAATCAGGATGTCTCCCACTGCTTTAATCAAATCTTCCTTCAAACCCTAAAAGGAAAGACTGGCCGGGATTAATTACACGCTACAAGTTCGCCAATCTTTCAGCCAGGCCAGTGTCGGTACTTTGAGGGAGGTCCCCCGTGCTTTCGCACGAACCTAATTAAAGTAAACCTCGTTTTCCCAGAGGCGTAACCCCGTTAACACCTTTCTAGACACCTACTTGATCGGTTAATTTTAATGTGTAAAACTCTCCCAGGAGTAACTCTTACTCGCAGCGGGTATCGGGATCCAACTATCTCATAGAAGGTATGCAATCTCATTGCAAATTTCAACACTTGAAATTCCCGATAATATTTTACCCCTAGCAGCTATATGACCTTAACATAGTCAACAAATCATAAGTGCTAGTCAAGTTCAACCCGTCATTTCCCGATTGAATTAAACCCACCCGCACGACCCTTAACATAGTCAACAAAGTCGCACGACTACCCTAATTCAATTGCATCATATGCTTATACAGATAAGCACTAATCACCCGGTCGAACTTTTTAACATATTCTCAAATTACTCGGAAAAAAACATAGATGAAGTTAAATGATCCGATCGAATCATCGAGTCCCCAATACATCCCAGAAAGCTCAACTGTTGAGTATAGATTAAAAATTCCCATAAAATACAGCAACTACAAATAGAGATTACTGTGCAAGCAAAGTAGGAAAAAGCCACTATTTTGCCGCGGAACCGCCGCCCAAGGTAGGGTACGGCCGCGGTTCCGCGGTGGTTTAATGGAATTGGGCCCACGAATTTCACAGTAATTCCTACAAAACCCTGCTGAATATTTTGGCTATTTTTAATTTGGAAAAATCCACACTTTTAGAAAATGTACAGTGAGTGGTCTTGGATTAGGGTTTCGGGTTCGATCGGGTTTCTAACATCGTCTACAAATCGCCTAAGGCTCTAACTAGGCTCTGATACCACTGTAGGGTTCCTAGGCAAACTAATGAGGTATCACAAGGCATCAACCATGCTAAATTCAAAAAAATTCCGGTGCCGAGAAACCCTAAACTAGATCGTTAACTAGAGAATAGGCGAAACGACAAGCTAGTAAACAACTTTACTGCAAAGTGAATGGAAATACAACCTTTGTAGATCCGCTCCACCATTTCTTTAGCTCCGTGTTGACGTCCCTCTGCTGCGATCATCGGGATCCTGGACTCTAGTGTCGATTTCATCGGAGAAATGGGCGGGCTAGGTCATTGACTTCGATGCCGAAGATGATCTACGTCGAGGCGACTCAAACTCGAGCTCCACCTTCACTAGGTCATGGAACTTGTGAAGAAAACACCCTATACTACTTAGCAAGTGGTAGATGATGAAGAAATAGGAAGTTGGTTCACTTTAGAATTGGATTTCTCACTCTTTTTCTCAAGACACCATTGAAGCTAGCAAGCTTTCATGAAGCTTGATGAAGATGAAGAAGATGAAAGAATAAAAATGATTATCTTAAAAAAGAAAATCCAAGTCATTCTTATCATAATGCAACCTTGGTTAAGTGTAGAGAATAAACTAGGGTTAGGTGAATGGTTAGGTTTAGGAAAGAAACAAGAATGGTCAAAGCTTCTTGAAGCTTCAAGGAAACAAACAAAAGAAGCAACCATTTCTTTTCTTGCCCTAAAATGAATAAATAAAATAAATAGTTAAGAAAAGATAACAAAACCCTAACCATTCACTTAAACATGGTTTAAAGTAAACATACACCCAAGCTTGCATGTATCATCAAACATGATACAAACTAGTGCACAAACATATATCATATATACAATGTGCACATCCAAGTGAGATAATCAATCTTAAGTGAACCAATACTAGTTAATGTAAAGTAATATATCAAATATATAATTATACATTAAATCATTAAATCAACACTTGATTTAACGATCCAGTCATATCGCATATGACCGACTAATATCCAATGTATCGACTCATCGAATCAATCCTCGATTCGATAACTAGGTTATATCGCATACAACCAATCGATACATTCATCACGAGAATAGAATACGGTATCACATACACGCATTATTCTCGGTCCCGCACATATCTCATATGCGCTCCTATTTCGTTTCGCTTGAGCCAGGAAACCTCTGTGTAGGACTCTAAAGACTCGTCAATACGCCGGCAGCAGGTGATGATCATATCAAACACCCACAAGCCGCAAGCGGTCTGCTAAACGTAACAGCCACCCGGGTATTGAGCGATCAGAAGATCAACGAGCAAGCCCGCTCACACTCCTGTGAATCCAACCAGTAACACTTACCGTACAGTCCGGTTTGATCGTCTGATATGTCGCATATGTCGCCTAGGGGTGGTAAACGTCAGACCCCAGTAGCTCGATAAGTCGTGTCGATATGAGGTCTATAACAGTTCGAGATACTACTGGTAACACTTACCAGTAAATCTCAGCAACCCTGGCCAGGGATTTCCGGTTATAGCCAATCGAACACAGCACAACATCAACTCCCTATACCGGGAGAGACGAATCCCCTCCTATCGCTCATTGCCTCCATGTGATTCGGGACTGTACCCAAAAACCACCATTTTGCACGCCCTCTTGGACGTGGTAAGGTGGAAATCAAAGCACAGTGGGAATCACACAAGACTCTATGACGATCTCGGGTCAACAGACTACTTTGTACCAGTGTCACCAGAGAACTGCCATCTGACGTATGGTATAATACCATCTGGGGGTTCTCGGCGAGTCCGTCCAGTGTACCTAGTCTCCACTGAGCACCCGTATATCATCTCTGATGTCGAACACCAATGGATATGGGATCATCCATCGCCCATCTGTATGGGTCGAGAAGGTATACGCTAGTCTACTCTGGTATATCGATGCCCCGTCTTGATACACCTACGACTAGGGACCTTGAAGGATGTACTTATGGACTACCATGTCCCCACTAGTATGATCCGCATCATAGTCCAGGTAGTCAAGTACACATCCTAAGGGCTTTACCAATATGTAACAGAGAGACAATCAGTATACACATTAAGGTAAAGAGCAACCAGATAGCATACTATCATATCGATCAAGAAAGTCATCCCTATATATGTCCAAGCATCCACTACAATATACATCCTATGTATACTAATGGCCTCTAGGGCATACATATAACTAACAATCTCCCACTTGCACTAGGGCCATCTGATAGCAGTGGTTGCAGTATCTCATACTCAACCATCCCATAAAAGTCTCTCTCTAGGAAAAGGACTTCGTGAGTGGATCCGCCGTGTTGTCCTCTGAGTCTACTCTCCTTACCTCGATCACCCTGGAGATCAACCATCTCCATGATCAGGTGACACTGCCTTAGAATATGTCTGGATCTCTGATGGGACGGGCGTTCCTAGGCATAAGCCACAACTCCATTGTCACACAATGGGAGGAACTAAGTTCATCTCATGAACTAATATGCACCCAGACAACCTTTTTGGTAGCATCTTAAGCAGCGATGTATCTTGCCTTTAATCGTCTAGTATGTCACGGTATCTATCTTGGAACTCTTCCAACATACCGTCCCTCCATAGAGGGTAAAGACAATGCCTGTGACTGACATTCAGTCGTCCTTATCACCCTGGAACACTTCCAGTGATTCTCCCCAGGATCGATTGATACCATCTCACTACATTTAGTGAGAATCCTAACATCCATTTAGATCTATCTCATAGATCCAAAACCCAGGATTTAGTAGGTATCATTTTGATCCTATGTGGAGAATCATTGTGATAAGCGGAGATTGATCGAGCGTAGCATAGGAAACTCCTTCCCTATCAAGAGCATGTCATCCACGTACTCTACAAGGATCGTCACCATACTCCCTACTACCTTTTTTTTATACAAGGTTCATCTACCATTTTGATGATGTCAAACTCTTTGACTAATCCATCAAAACAGATGTTCCAACTCCGCGATGCCTGCTTTATCACATAAAACATCTTGCACACGTTTCCGCTGCTCCCACTGTCTACGAAGCCCTCTGACTGTGTACTTACAGACTCACTTTTCTAAAACATCATTTTAGAAAAGCAGTCATGACACCCAACCGTCAGATATCGTAGTCATAGTATGTAGCTGTGGCAAGTAGGATCCGGATGGACTTAAGCATAGCCACTGGAAAAGGTTTCATCATTATTCACGTCTGGTCGATGACGAAAACCTTTAACAAGTCTAGCTTTGAAAGTCTCAACTTTTCCATCTACACCAAGTAATCTTCTCAAGATATACTTGCTCCTGATGGGGATTTAACCCTTCAGATAAAGCAACTAAAGTCTATACTTTGTTGGTGTATAAGGATTCCATCTCAGATCGCTAAGCACCCAGCCATTCTTACAGAGTCCCACTCTTGATGGCCAGCTCGAAACTAGTTGGGTCATCATCTCATGATGCATTCCTCGCTCCCACTGTCATTGAGAAACAGAAGTATCTCTCAGGTGGGTGAGGAACCCTACTAGATCGGCGGAGAGGCTGAGGTTCGTTGGAAACAATTGAATCCTTTGGTTCTACCAAATCATCAGTTGCAGTTTGTATAGCTGGAACATTTCCAGTTCTACATAACAGACCTTGCCTCGAGCTTGTCCGGATTTTGCTTTTTAGACATAGGCCGGACAACCCCAAATCTCAACAAACTTAAGATATGGGCTCTTCCCTTTCCATATCACATATGAAGCGGTAGGCAACTGTTTTGATTTGAACCCTATTCAATAGGTATGCAGCTTCTCAAGTGTATAATTCCCAAAAGGAAATAGGAAACTCAGCAGTACTCATCGTAGAGCACACCATATCACATAGGGTGCTATTGCTCCGCCCCGATATACCATCGTGCTATGGTGTATACGGAGGAGTAATTCTGAGAGAGAATCTCATTCTCCTTTAGAATAGTCCAGGATTTCCGTGCTCAAGTATTCTCCTCCTCGATCACATCAAAGGATATAATACTTATACCCGTATTTTTGGTTCTCTACTTCTAACTTATATTCTGTGAATATCTCAAAAGCTTCGGACTTGTGTTTCAACAGGAACATATGTCTGAATCTTGAGAGAACATTAGAGAATGTAATGAAGTACAAAGAACCAGTCTTGGCATGTGTAGACAGGAGACCTTACATACATCAACATGTATCAATCCCAAGAGTTCACTAACTCTTTCTCTGTTTTCAGTAAATAGAGCTATGGTCATCTTATCTTTGTGACATGACTGGCAAGTTTCATAAGATGTAAATTCAAACTGATTTAAATATGCATCTAAATGTAACTTTAGCTAGTCGGGTCACATTGATCTGACCTAGTCTACAATACCTGAAGAAGGAATCGTTCAATTCTGAACTCTTCCTCTTGTGTGTGTTCTGTATACTAAGAACTGTAGTTTGATTTAGAACATCAATGCTTTTAGATAACGTGCCTGAACCGAACAACTTTTGATATAGGAAATGTTCAAAACATTATCCAACAATACAAAATTTTATCATTTCTTTACTAATAAAGAGACTGATATGATTTTGTATATTAGGTTCGGTATCTAATAACATTCGTTCAGAATCAATGTACTGGTCATACAGGGTGACAGTGACCAACAGACTTGGCTGCAACACTTGCACCGTTTTCTGTCTCATGAAACTTATCACCCGTTCTCAGTTCTCTACCTTTCTGTAGCCCTATGTAACAGATTACATATCTGAGATCCTGATCCGGTATCAAATACCCAGGATGCAGAGGATAATGAGAAACAGTTCTTTATAATGAACACACCCGAAGGAGATGCATCATATGCACTTTCTTCGTTTGGACGGTATGGGAATCCTGGTATTCCCCTAATTCCTGCTCTGGCTTATAACAATTATAAGTTGGAGCGGGACCAACGTTCCCCAGCTCAGTATAACAAGCGGGTTCGGTCAATACATCCGTATTATTATCTTGATTAAGGCGTGATATGGTCGCTACCTGGAGAGAGAGAGAAGAAAACACTCTGCGTGTGCTCTTGCAAGATCAGATTGGTTATTATTTTATCTAATCAGGATGGCTCCCACTGTTTTTATCAAATCTTCCTTCAAACCCTAAAAGGAAAGACTAGCCGGGATTAATTACACGCTACAAGTTCGTCAATCTTTCAGCCAGGCCAGTTTCGGTACTTTGAGGGAGGTTCCCCGTGCTTTCGCACGGACCTAATTAAAGTAAACCTCGTTTTCCCAGAGGCGTAACCCCGTTGACATCTTTCTAGACACCTACTTGATCGGCTAATTGTAATGTGTAAAACTCTCCCAGGAGTAACAATTACTCGCAGTGGGTATCGGGATCCAACTATCTCATAGAAGGTATGCAATCTCATTGCAAATTTCAACACTTGAAATTCCCGATAATTTTGCCCCAAACGATATATGACCTTGACAAGGTCAACAAACCATCGACCGTAAGTTAAGTTCAACCCGTCATTTCTTGAATGAATCAAACCCACCCGCACGACCCTTGACAAGGTCAACAAGGCCGTACGACTACCCTAACCCAATCTGCATCATATGCATAAGCAGATAAATACTGGTTAGCTACCGCACACTGCGCCTTGACAAAGTTAACAAACGCAGCACGAATACTAAGCAGGACTTATCTGAAATGACGGAGGGCTACGACAGGTTTTTCTGAAAACCTATTGCGTAATGAACTTGATATCGTTGTAGGATCGAATGAATTTTGAAATGGAGTGTTTTTGAGGCTTTTCTAGTTTTGCTAAAGGGGTCACTCCCGGTGAAGGGATCGTCGGCCCTTTCCTCATCGAATAAGGTGCAGGATATATCATATATACCGCTGTGCAAAGCAGAAACTATAGAAGCAATCAAAAGACAAACCGAGGGTTGTAGCATCTGCCAGTTATTGCTAAAGGAGTCACTCCCGGTGAAGGGATCTCGGTCCTTTCCTTATCGAATAAGGTGCATGATGTTCTACAAGGAACACCGCGATGCAAAGCAAGAACTGTAGCTACCTGTTTTTGAAAATTTGATTCCACAACATCTTTAGATTTCTTTTATTTCATTAATTTCATTAATGAAGTCCCATCATTTAAGCACCTAAACATCACAGATAAATACGACGTACACTTATGCCATCCGCATTCGCCTCGATGTCCCCTCGTGCACCGTTAGGTTAGGTGACTAACGGCAGAGCGGGGCAGGGCTAGCGCGGGTGTAAAACATAAGTAACGTCTATATAATATATCATATATACTGTATACAGTATTTATCACAACATATCAAATGATCACATCACAGATAACGCAGCAGAAGATATCATATGAAATATTGGATATACTAGGACGTCCGTGTTTTCAATATGAGCCAATATAAAACACGGATTCCACGGTCGCGATGAATAGCCAAACCCACACCCCAAGACCCCTACGAGAGCGGCAAGCAACCCTACCAATTCTAGAGTTAGGAGACCCGGACTCGACTCCTCGAGTTGGTCTCCTACTGGACTCCAGAACCCGGTTACTTGTGCCCTCCTCCTTGGGTCTATCCTAGTGCGGAAAAGTAAATAATATACAAACGGTGACATCTTCCGCAACCTGGAAGTGCCCCAATAAAAGAATATTACATACAAGTTTTTACATGAATGAAAATGAAAAACACTCATCTCACATAAAAACCCCCCGGCTATTCAAACACGACGATCCAATATAACATATCCAGCAACACATAACATCACATGTCATCAACGTAAGTAAATATGCGCATCCCAATTGTCTTTGACATATAGCAACGAAATCGGCGATATCACATATTACACTTACGGTCACAGAAAAGAAAGTGTAAAACTACAACAGTTGGAATCCGCAAACTCTTTAGACATCGCATGCCTAATCAAATGAATTCCTTAGACATCGTATGCCTAACAGTTATAAACCCCGCATTTTAGTCTCAATATCGAAAACACTTTTCAATATAAAGTCGGGCAATTCAACAGTATTCCCGGCATCCAGAACGAATGTTCGTCGCAAACTTTAGTAGGCGGCCGCACCCCCGATGCCGTCGACGAAGTGCACCAAGGTGGAACACCGCTGCCGCGAGCACCCGAACGGATGCTTTTTGGCGACGGGGTTCTCCTACAGTCACTTGGTCGGGGCTATGGGGTGTGGCTATCTATTAAGTTTATCCGGTGAGTATCCGCGTACGCTACGTGATTGCGACGGACTTTTGATCACATCAAAATTCCGTGGCAACCGATCAAGTGAGACTAAACTGCTATGTTTACAACATTCATTCAGTTATCTCATAACTACTTGTGAATTCCAATTATTGTATCACATTCCGGATAAATAGAAAATGTTAAACTTTCCGATCGAACAATCAAACACCCAAGTTTTCCCAAACAGCTCAACACTTGAAATAAGTTCAAAAACATCCATTTCATGCCTCAGTACCAACGGTCCAGCCGTAGAAGGGTCAAACCAACGCCTCACATGTGGTACGCCGTACTGCCCCAAACCCTAAGGTTCAAAGGGAAGTTCAAGATGGTCACATAATCGAGTTAAGGTTTGTTGTCTTCTAGAGGGTCCATCGCGTTACTTGCACTACTTCGAACGTCTTAAACTACGGAAAAATCCAACACTTGGAAATTTCCCGGCAGGGGAAAAAGTGGGTATTTATATCCGGTTGAACTTTTTAACATATTCTCAAATTACCCGGAAAAACACATAGATGAAGTTAAATGATCCGATCGAATCATCGAGTCCCCAATACATCCCAGAAAACTCAACTGTTGAGTATAGCTTAAAAATTCCCATAAAATACAGCAACTACAAATAGAGATTACTGTGCAAGCAAAGTTGGAAAAAGCCACTATTTTGCCGCGGAACCGCCGCCCAAGGTAGGGTACGGCCTCGGTTCCGCTGTGGTTTAATAGAATTGGGCCCATGAATTTCACAGTAATTCCTACAAAACCCTACTGAATTTTTTGGCTATTTTTAATTTGGAAAAATCCACACTTTCAGAAAATGTACAGAGAGTGGTCTCGGATTAGGGTTTCGGGTTCGATCGGGTTTCTAACATCGTCTACACATCGCCTAAGGCTCTAGCTAGGCTCTGATACCACTGTAGGGTTCCTAGACACACTAATGAGGTCTCAAAAGGCATCGACCATGCCAAATTCAAAAAAATTCCGGTGCCGAGAAACCCTAAACTAGATCGTTAACTAGAGAATAGGCGAAACTACAAGCTAGTAAACAACTTTACTGCAAAGTGAATGGAAATACAACCTTTGTAGATCCGCTCCACCATTTCTTTAGCTCCGTGTTGACGTCCCTCCGCTGCGATCATCGGGATCCCGGACTCTAGTGTCGATTTCATCGGAGAAATGGGCGGGCTAGGTCATTGACTTCGATGCCGAAGATGATCTACGTCGAGGCGACTCAAACTCGAGTTCCACCTTCACTAGGTCATGGAACTTGTGAAGAAAACACCCTATACTACTTGGCAAGTGGTAGAGGATGAAGAAATAGGAAGTGGGTTCACTTTAGAATTGGATTTCTCACTCTTTTTCTCAAGACACCATTGAAGCTAGCAAGCTTTCATGAAGCTTGATGAAGATGAAGAAGATGAAAGAATAAAAAGGATTATCTTAAAAAAGAAAATCCAAGTCATTCTTATCATAATGCAACCTTGGTTAAGTGTAGAGAATAAACTAGGGTTAGGTGAATGGTTAGGTTTAGGAAAGAAACAAGAATGGTCAAAGTTTCTTGAAGCTTCAAGGAAACAAACAAAAGAAGCAACCATTTCTTTTCTTGCCCTAAAATGAATAAATAAAATAAATAGTTAAGAAAAGATAACAAAACCCTAACCATTCACTTAAACATGGTTTAAAGTAAACATACACCCAAGCTTGCATGTATCATCAAACATGATACAAACTAGTGCACAAACATATATCATATATACAATGTGCACATCCAAGTGAGATAATCAATCTTAAGTGAACCAATACTAGTTAATGTAAAGTAATATATCAAATATATAATTATACATTAAATCATTAAATCAACACTTGATTTAACGATCCGGTCATATCGCATATGACCGACTAATATCCAATGTATCGACTCATCGAATCAATCCTCGATTCGATAACTAGGTTATATCGCATACAACCAATCGATACATTCATCGCGAGAATAGAATACGGTATCACATACACGCATTATTCTCGGTCCCGCACATATCTCATATGCGCTCCTATTTCGTTTCGCTTGAGCCAGGAAACCTCTGTGTAGGACTCTAAAGACTCGTCAATACGCCGGCAGCAAGTGATGATCATATCAAACACCCACAAGCCGCAAGCGGTCTGCTAAATGTAACGGCCACCCGAGTATTGAGCGATCAGAAGATCAACGAGCAAGCCCGCTCACACTCCTGTGAATCCAACCAGTAACACTTACCGTACAGTCCGGTCTGATCGTCTGATACGTCGCATATCTCGCCTAGGGGTGGTAAACGTCAGACCCCAGTAGCTCGATAAGTCGTGTCGATATGAGGTCTATAACAGTTCGAGATACTACTGGTAACACTTACCAGTAAATCTCAGCAACCCTGGCCAGGGATTTCCGGTTATAGCCAATCGAACACAGCACAACATCAACTCCCTATACCGGGAGAGACGAATCCCCTCCTATCGCTCATTGCCTCAATGTGATTCGGGACTGTACCCAAAAACTACCATTTTGCATGCCCTCTTAGACGTGGTAAGGTGGAAATCAAAGCACAGTGGGAATCACACAAGACTCTATGACGATCTCGGGTCAACAGACTACTCTGTACCAGTGTCACCAGAGAACTGCCATCTGACGTAAGGTATAATACCATCTGGGAGTTCTCGGCGAGTCCGTCCAGTATACCCAGTCTCCACTGAGCACTCGTATATCATCTCTGATGTCAAACACCAATGGATATGGGACCATCCATCGCCCATCTGTATGGGTCGAGAAGGTATACGCTAGTCTACTCTGGTATATCGATGCCCCGTCTCGATACACCCACGACTAGGGACCTTGAAGGATGTACTTATGGACTACCATGTCCCCACTAGTATGATCCGCATCATAGTCCAGGTAGTCAAGTACACATCCTAAGGGCTTTACCAACATGTAACAGAGAGACAATCAATATACACGTTAAGGTAAAGAGCAACCAGATAGCATACTATCATATCGAGCAAGAAAGTCATCCCATGTAGAGAATTAACTAGGGTTAGGGTTTGGGTTGGGTTAAAACATGAGTTATATGTAAATATCTTGCACAAAACAAAAAGAACCTTTTAGAATCATCAAGAAGGAACTAACCCAAAACAAACCCTAATCTTGTTTAATCTCTACTAAACATGTTGCATTAGTTATCATATCATGTTACAATATTATATATGACATATATAATATTTAATGTAACAAAATAAAATAATACAATTAACATATATCGCATATATATCAATGTATTACCCGAGTGAGAAAAAGAATCTTTTAGTGAGCTAATATTAGTTAATGTAATTTAATATATCATATATATTATTATACATTAAATTATCGAATCAACACTTGATCCGACAATCCGGCTATATCGCATATAACCGACTAATACGATGACCCGGCTATATCGCATATACCCGGCCGATATCTCATATCGCGAGAATCCAATATGGTATCACATACCGCATTATCCTCGGTCCCGCACATATCACATATGTGCTCCTACTCCGTTTTTCCTTAGTTAAGAAACCTCTGTGTAGGACTCTAAAGAATCGTCAATACGCCGGCAGTAGGTGATGATCATATCAAACACCCACAAGCTGCAAGCGGTCAGCTAAACGTAACAGCTACCCAGGTATTGAGCGCTCAGAAGATCAACAAGCAAGCCTGTACATTCTTCTGTGAATCCAAACAGTAACACTCCCGTACAGTCCGGTCTCGTCGTCTGATATGTCGCATATCTCGCCTAGGGGTGGTAAACGTCAGACCCCAGTAGCTCGATAAGTCGTGTCAATTTGAGGTCTATAACAGTTCGAGAAACTACTAATAACACTTACCAGTAAATCTCAGCAACCCTGGCCAGGGATTTCCGGTTATAGCCAATCGAACACAGCACAACATCAACTCCCTATACTAGGAGAGACGAATTCCCTCCTCTCGCTCATTGCCTCCATGTGATTCGGGACTGTACCCAAAAGCCACCTTTTTGCACGCCCTCTTAGACGTGGTATGATGGAAATCAAAGCACAGTGGGAATCACACAAGACTCTATGACGATCTCGGGTCAACAGACTACTCTGTACCAGTGTCACCGGAGAACTGCCATCTGACGTGAGGTATAATACCATCCGGGAGTTCTCGGCGAGTCCGTCCAGTATACCCAGTCTCCACTGAGCACCCGTACACCATCCTTGATGTCAAACACCGATGGATATGGGATCATCCATCGCCCATCATATGGGTCAAGATGCGTATACGCTAGTCTACTCTGGTGTATCGATGCCCTGTCTCGATACACCCTCGACTAGGAACTGTTATAGGATGTACTCGTCGATTACCGTGGCCTCACTAGTATGATCTCATCATAGTCCCAGTAGTCGAGTACATATCCTAAGGGCTTTATCAACATGTAACATAGAGACAATCAGAGTACATGTTAAGATAAAGTACAACCAGATAGCATACTATCATGTCGAGCAAGAAAGTCCTCCCTATATATGTCCAAGCATCCATTACAATATACATCGTATGTACAGTAATGGCCTCTAGGGCATACATATAACTAACACAACTATCATCGCGTGATAACTTAGATGGAAGTCACTCTAGTTACCACACTCCAGAAGGTATGCAACGCCAGCAAGTTTCTTGTATATTTGAAACTCCCGATGTGTTTTGTACCCCATGCGCTTATGACTTTGACTTTGGCCAACAAATCATAATACGCAAGTAAAGTTCTATCCGTCATTGTCCAAATTAATTTAGACCCACCCGTACACACCCTTGACTTTGGCCAATAAGGCTGTACAACCGTCCTAACCCAATGCATCTATCTATACTACGTACAAGCAATATATAATTACCATTCATAACGCCTTGACTTTGGCCAACAACGCATGAATACCATGTGCTATTTATCCGAAATGACGACGGACTACGGATGGTTTTTGGCAAAAAACCGTGAACGTATTGAACTTGATATTGTTAAAAGAACCGAATAGCTTTGAAAAGGAGTGGTTTAGATTCCGCTTTTGAAAACTAGTGGTTTTGAATAAAACCGAGTAATCTACAGTAACATAAACTTTTGCTCAAGAGATTACTCCCCGTGAAGGGATCTAAGCTCTTGCCTCCTCGAATGAGGTGCGGGATATTCATGACCGAATACCGCTATGCAAAGCGAATGAATACTACTATAGTTTTTCGAAATTTGTTCCGACAATATCTTTTAGGTTTATTTTTTCTTAAATTAATCAAAATTAATGTGGTCCCATCAATTAAAACTTATCACAGCAGAAAAGAATGAAAATACAATGTACATATATGCCATCTGCATTCGCCATGGGAGCCCGTCATGCACCGTTAGGTTACTTAACTAACGACAGAGCGGGGGCTGGACTGGCGCGGATCCAAAACATATACAACATCTACTAATATATATATATATATATATATATATATATATATAAATATAACCATTCGTCCCAGGCACGATATAAGCAACATTACAGAAAAAGCGATAAGCAAAAAGGAAAAGCGGATAATCTAGGAGCCCCGAGTTTCATTCGAGTTACAAATGAAACCCGTCGTTCTTCGGTCGTGTGGATAGCCTGTACAATGTAAAACCAAGACCCCAACGACCGCGGCAAGTTATCCGCTAATTCCAGAAGAGAGGAAACCCCAATCAACAAAGTGAATGGGTCACTCAGCACTTCATAGAATCTGGTAATTTGAGCACTCCACCATGGGTCATCCTATTCCCCTTACGAGTGCGACGAATAGCTCGCCAATTCTAGAGTAAGGCATCCCGGTCTCAACGCTATGAGATGGAGGCCCGTTGCCATCTAGAATCCGGCTACTAGAGCACTTCGGGGTAATCTTAGTATAGAAAAAAAATGCAGTGGTGACATCGACCTCAACCCGGCCGTGCCCCAATAAAAGAATATATAATCAGGCAGAAACGACAGTCCACATGTCAGACGCTTGCCCCGCAATAAATAATATACAACTGAATCAAAACTGTACAACAAACAATGCACTAAAGGCTATCCATCACGATAATCCGTCGAAACCATCACAATGATATCACAAGCGACATCACAGATAATCAAGATAAGTGTAACCTTTTCTAATCGATGTATAGCGATCATAAGACATTAAACAACACATATACGCATCACAAAAGCAAGTAAAGAAAACCACGATGTTAGAATTTCGCGCACAATCAGTAAACGGAACCGATTTTCCAAAACATGAAAATCCTGTGAGCTAAAGTCCCAAAAACATTCATTTTAAACCAATTCGGGAGTCGAAATAAACTCAAAACCTGCCCGAATCTTCACGGAGGTGAAGGGTACAAAATTAACGATCACATTAGGGGCTTAGGGGGCTACCCACTCTTAGGGACACCATGAGGTGGCCCCAAGGAGGTGGCAGACCCGAGAGCACCAATTTGGGGTAGTCTCGTGTCCCCAACCCCCAAGGCCACTTTACGGTGGTCTTTGGGGGTGGGTGTTGGGGTCGAAAATTGCACCCCGGTTGACCAAGTCAAAGTCAAGGTCACCCCATGCCAAGTAGGCCCAAGACCAGATCAAGTGGGCCCATGCTCAGGTCGAGTCTGAACATGAAGCGGCCGACCCTCCCGATGCCAAAATAAAAAATTATGTGAAATAATTTTCATGTCATTTTTTGTGCATGAATGTAAGAAAAATGGGCATAATGCCAAATTTTTGTAAAGCCTATGGCTTATGTGCAAAAGAAATGAGCAAATAAGGCATGGGATGGGCAAAATGCCATTTTGTAAAGCCCAAGGGGCTATATGTAAATGTGTAAACCTATATAAGGCAACATGATGATGAATAAAGTATACACTTTTCATTCTCTCAAAAAAATCTAGGGTTCCTGTGCATCCTTCTCCTTCCAAAAGGTTCTAAAACCTTTTTCCCTTCTTTTGAATTAAATCAAGAGTTTTACTCTTCCTTTTCCAAAACTAAACAGTTTTTCACCACAAAACCCACAAATGGGAGCTCAGATCTTCTATTAGATCTCAAAAGGGAAGATTTTTAAATCTCATACCTCTTGTTCTTCAAGATCCGGCCAACAGAGGAGGAAGAAGGAGACCCTTCTCCGAAAATCCCACTTTGGAAGAGATCCAGGGCTCAAGGGAGAAGCCCCTTCATCAGCTACAAAAATATCTTAGGAGTTTAACTCTTCAAAATAAATATATACATATACAAAATAACAAGTATTTATTTTGGGAGTACAACTCCCAGAGCAGGGACCAAGTCCCTTTTTGCCGCCCAGCACCTGTTCATACCAGAATATTGCATTTTATACCGCCCATTCTTACGCTCGAGTGTTTATAGGTAGGTGCTTTTAATCCGTGTTTGTTACATGTTTACAGATTACAGGTTTTCAGTCCAAATATTGTAAATCAAGACAAATTCTCCACAGTTACACCAAATACAGAACATCTGTCACAGCAGATAAAAGCCGTGTTCCGGTCATCCATATACGTCCCGTGCCGAGTACCAGTTCCAGAGACAAGACATATGACAGTGGTCATTCGTGTCGGGGACATGCACAGAGCACGAGGGGGGCTGCACAAGAATCAATGGGTGCGCGGAGCTCGAGGGAGATAAAGTCAAAAGTAAAGAAAAGAGTGCAATCTTGGACTAAGAAATCTGAAGATATTCTGGAAGACTTTTGTGCAGTTTAAAGATTTCAAACACAAGGACCAATGAAACCAGGGAAACGCACAAAACCCCATGACCCAAGTCCACTAAAGGGCCGCGGAACCGCGGCCAATAGGGGGTCTAGGCCGCGGTTCCGCGGCCGTTCTGTCTCCTCTCTCTGTCATCTTTCTGGGGTAGTTTTGTACTTTCATCTTGGGGCAGATTGTTGCCCTAGGTTTCCCATTCCTTTCCTATAAATACCCCGGATCTGAGCCAAACCAAGGAGTCCATTCTTTTAGCCACTTTAGTGTAGTTTTAGTTCTTCTTCTTCTTCATTCTTCCTCCATGGAAATGTAGTGAGAGCATTGAGTGGATGTTAATGAAGATGAGGGTTTTTGTATCATTCTTGTTAGTTTAGCTTTCCCTTGAGATTTTTGCTTCCTCTTGATCTTTCAACCTCTTCATTGAGCTTGAAAGGTTAAGGGTTAGTTATTGATCTTAAGGGTTGTATTTTCTTATGGAATTAGTTCTTCATTTCACATGAGTTTTTACCCTTCTCTTGATCTTGCAACCTCTTGGTTGAGCTTGCAAGTTTAAGGGTTGGCTATTGATCCCATGCTTGTCTTGAGTTCTAGTTTCTAGTTCTTTTTATTGCTTATTTATTACTTGCTTTTTATTATCTTGCTTTACTTTCTTGCAATTTAAATTCCATGCACTTACTTACTTATAATCTTCTCTTTTCTTTGTTCTTTTTGTTCTCTCTTTGTTGTTCATTTTGTGAATGGTTGTAATTATCGTTGTTAAGAATAAATACGGTATTGTAAGTTAAGATTTTCTTTGCTCATTTCCTTTTCCCGTTATTTTCCATTGAACTCCGCCCAAACCATACGCAAGCGGTCCGTTAGGCAACCTACCCTACCAAGGTAACGGTGATTCCTAACCGCGACCGGTTGCGTTCGGTTTGGCCGGAGGCGAAAGCAAGAGACAAGAACGGAAGGACAAGGGTAAATAAGCCGGATTCCACGAATACCGTGCTTAAATTTCCTAATCCACGTTGTTGCCGATTGCTCTAGCTTCAATTGGTCAAGACTCGGCTCAAAGGTTTTGAGTGCGGATTTCTTTAGCTTACACTTTCGTATCTTTTTCTTAACAACTTTATACTTGCATATAACACATAGGTTAGAATCGAACAAACATATACACATTCTTTATTGACTCGTCTAAGACAAGAACGGACATACAACCATCTCCCTGTGGATCGACCCGTGCTCAACCGGCTAGCTGCAAAGCGACACCGTCTTGATTGCGGTTAACTTTAATTCTTTCAATCAAATGGCTCCGTTGCCGGGGAGACGGTAACGTATTTTCTTTCTTGTTATTCGGGTTAATATTCTTTTTGTATATAAAAAAAAATCTTTTTGTTTTTTTTTTGGATAATTTTTGTGGGCAAGAGTGCAGATTTTTGCGCATTTGCAAACTGCGATTGTGGGGAGCAAAGTGTATATTTAAAGTTAAGGTGATTGCAAAGTACAGTGCCAAAGATCCGGGTAGTTTGACCCGCGTAAGCGAACTTTTCAAGCTTACCGGATTTGATTCAACGGGGGTTTCCTAACCTAAAAACTTAACGGTACGTACTTTACTAACACCTTCTTCTCAAACCCGACGCTTCCAATATACTATTCTTTGCAGGATTCTTTGCAAGTTCGCTAGCAAACGCTAAAATATTGACTAACCCGTATTTGTTGTAGTGCCGTGCTCAAACTAAAAAACGATTTTTTGATTCTTTATAGAATTTTTATTGAATTGTGCATTGCATACATTAGTACGGACTTAAGGGCAAGCGAACCCCACAATATACGGTAAAGGATTTAATCACCTTTTCCGTGTCCCACAAATCACGAACTTGAACATAACGTCTACCCGCACAAATTTTAAAAGAAACTAGACTTTAATCCTTAAGGACTTCGCGCTCACTAGAAGAAGTTAACTGTGTTTAGAACCTCGCTTAACGGTATATTGTTTACGGGGTGTCTAGGAAAGTGTTAACGGCGAAACCGCCAAAAGAGAAAGGGTTATTTAATTAAGGAACTTCGCGAAAGCGTTGGAAAACCTCCCCTTATCTCTGCACTTACCTGGCCTCGTGATCAGTGTATCTTGAGCCCGTTTCTCGACACAGTTTTACTTCGACAATCAAGTTCTGGAGCAGGTCTAGTTGACCTAGGTGAACCCTAGAACAATTAGGTGTGTGGTATTTTTGTGTCGTGATTGTTTTTTTTGTGTGTATACTTCATTCTTTTGTTAATATATAACTAAAAAAAAATCAACATTCTTTTTCTCTCCTTTCTTTCCTTCTCTCTTCATATCATGGGTACCCCACCTCGCAAAACTCTTGCCGAACTTTGGTACCCACAGCCAGACATTACTTCTTACGGTTCTTGCTTTGGCCGAACATCGAACGACCCCTCCATGCCCAAAGTTTCACTGAAAGTTCGCATAGCAGCGTCTAGGACAAACACTTGCACTCCTCATTCCACTTTGTATCAACCTTTTCAACCTCCCGCACTCGCTTATGTTGATACCCCTTTTGCAAGTCGTCCTTTGTCCATCGCTGAACATATTGAACAATCCTGTAGCCGATCTTTCACTCCTTTCACCACTACAGATTCTTGGGATCAACAATTCCATTCACCTTCTTATCCAAATGTTGATCCTGCTCCTATCCAGCCATTCAATTCCTACCAGTCCTACCCGACCTTTGCACCTTCCCTAGACATTGCTTCTGAACCGCCATTTGGCAGTTTTCAGTATCCAAACAACTTTGAATCTTTTACTGAAACCCCTTCCCAACCTATGTCTAGTCTGGAAAAGTCATTGGAAGAATTTAGGGTAGCGTCGTACCAACAGATGATGAATTTGAATGCGTCCATGGCCGCCCTCATACAACCTAGTGACCCGGTAGCTAGTTTTCAATTAGCTCCAAATTTTTTAATGTATGATGAGACGGCAGGACAGGCTGTGAATTTGAGTGGTGAGAGTGAGCTGTACCCCTTCCCGAATCAAGCCTACCCAATTCATCTTGACTCCCACAATTCCGGTTTTGAATGTCTATCTAGTGTTCCCAACGATTCACCAATTACAGATAGAACAGATAATGAGTTGTGTGACTTCGTAGTGTTTGATTTGCCCGATTGTGAAGGGTCCCTTCCAAGTGAAACCAATCCTAAACATTTTGACCTCTACACCTCCATCTTAGAACCATAATCGATTGAAATCCATGCTTTTGATGAGGTGTCTGAGAATATTGATTTTCACTTGATTGAGGATATTGACGCTGGGAATATTTTAGATGATGAACCCATAGATTTGGCTGAGTTTTTCTCTTTAAATCATCATCCCGAGTCATTAAATGTTTTTCCCGAACCCCATATGCGTCTGGATTTTGATGAAAATTGCATGGATAAGCTTAACTTTGAGGAGAATATTGAGGATGTTTTTGAGGATGAAACAGTTCTAGATGATGAGTCGGATTTTCCAATTCATCCTGTTCCTTTCACTGACTGTGTACACCCTCCAGAACCCTTAACCGATACCCTTCCTCAATCACTTCCCCCCATCCTTTCCATCGTTCCGACCATGCAAGAAACCGTATCATTTTCACTTCCTGTGTCTGGTTTACCAAGTTTGGCGTACCCATGGTTTCTCACGAATCTTGAGAGATTTGACCCCATTTCTCGACGGGTTAATATATTAGCACAATCGGTTTTCACACATCGGTCATCACAAATTGTGCTAATCTATTCACTCCATATTCACCCTCAAGTTCGTACTCCACTTCTTTCTCCTTTCCACCATTCTTCCTCTCATATACCGAGACCGTATCCCGCTTCTCTCCGCATATGGTCTCGCGTATTTCCCATTTCTTTTCTCTTCACCTTCTTTCACCAGCCACTGCTATATCATGATAAAATTTTTGAATGGTTGGTGTTAACTTTTGGCCTGTGTAAGGCCTTGTATAGATTGATACTGTTTTCTTTCCCCCTAATACTGAACTTCAATGCTTAACAGTGGAAACACTGTTTCACTTAAGTTTGGGGGGGACACTTTTTTTTGTATATATTTTTTGTTTTCCTTTTTCTTTTGTATATAATTTGTTTTTAGGGAGCGCCGGCAATTTTGACCCTCTTGGTATAGCCTGACAGTGAGGGCACTGTCAAGTTTAAGTTTGGGGGTGTGCTCGGTAAGCTTTCTTCCTTCGCATTCATTTGTATATTTTGCATTTGTATACCTTATTAAAAACCCACAAAAAATCGAAAAATT
Organism: Agapanthus africanus; assembly: GCA_030015575.1. NCBI lineage: Eukaryota > Viridiplantae > Streptophyta > Magnoliopsida > Asparagales > Amaryllidaceae > Agapanthus > Agapanthus africanus. Next base: position 447,025,379 of record JASDDO010000031.1, on the reverse strand, counting down.
TCCAAAATATAAAAACTTTGTCGTCAAGTTAGCTAATAAGGTAACTTAGATTTTTATTCTGAAAGTTTAGTTGATATGTTAGAAATAACTAAATTCTAGGCTTAGGAATTGAAAACCCTAAAAATAACCCTCATTCTGTCTAACTTTGGTAAGTATACGTCCTTACAGTTTTTTTTTGAGAAATAGGTAATCTTGAGTTCAGTTTTTGAGTTAAGTCAAGATGAAGGGAAAATATTGAAGCTTTACCGGAGGATAAGTCTGAAAAATAGTTTCTTTTCTTCAGTTCAAATTTAGAAAGTATATACCCTACAAACTGCACTTACACGCACCTTGAAACTTGGGATAGTAGAGGATACCTAGAAATACTCTTGCCTGAAAGTCTAGTATGAAAGAAAAAACGGTATTTAAAGCTAAACACCAAAAGTGCATATTGAAAAATATATCCGGTCTTGAAAAAGAAAAAGAAAAAGAAAAAGAAAAATAGAATAAAGTCAAGACCTGGAAACTGCTATTTACGCTTTAAAGTTCACACATCCAGTAATCGGCCGTTAGTGCCTCAAGAAGCATTAATAGTCGCATGAAAGGTGTGTGAGCAAATCCGTCCATCCTTAATGAAAAGAAGTAGTATTAGGTATTAGGGCAAGGGTATTATAGCTTGAATTGAATTCTCAAGTGTAGGGGTGCAAATATACACACACGTAGGGGTATGCAATCGATGTTTGGATAAAAGATAGAAATAAAGAATAAGACTTGTGTTTTCTGTAAAGTTGATAAAAATCCCTGATTTGAGACCACACTTTTAGAAGGAAAACTCAAGAGATACCAATATCTTTCTAAGCTTTTTTGGAACGTATATGATCTAAGGTTAAATAGATAGGAGGTGTGAAGTATTAGGGTTGGATATTTCTAACTTAGGATGATAAAGTTTCTAACCTAAATACTAAACTGTAGGAGTAGAGTCGATGTTAACTTATGACACTAGCTTGACGGGATTTTGTGGGTGTAATCCGCTGAAAACCCTCAGGAGATAACACTCCTCCTGCTAGGGACACCTAGAGGTTTAACGGCTTGTTGCACGTGCTCAGTGCAATCGCGTTCCCTGCGAAAGTGCGGTTAGGATTTTATTTTTGTGAATAATTGGTTTTGCTCGGGACGAGCAAAAGTTAAGTTTGGGGGTATTTGTTCATACCAGAATATTGCATTTTATACCGCCCATTCTTACGCTCGAGTGTTTATAGGTAGGTGCTTTTAATCCGTGTTTGTTACATGTTTACAGATTACAGGTTTCCAGTCTAAATATTGTAAATCAAGACAAATTCTCCACAGTTACACCAAATACAGAACATCTGTCACAGCAGATAAAAGCCGTGTTCCAGTCTTCCATATCCGTCCAGTGCCGAGTACCAGTTCCAGAGACAAGACATATGACAGTGGTCATTCGTGTCGGGGACATGCACAGAGCACGAGGGGGGCTGCACAAGAATCAATGGGTGCGCGGAGCTCGAGGGAGATAAAGTCAAAAGTAAAGAAAAGAGTGCAATCTTGGACTAAGAAATTTGAAGATATTCTGGAAGACTTTTGTGCAGTTTAAAGATTTCAAACACAAGGACAAATGAAACCAGGGAAACGCACAAAACCCCATGACCCAAGTCCACTAAAGGGCCGCGGAACCGCGGCCAATAGGGGGTCTAGGCCGCGGTTCCGTGGCCGTTCTGTCTCCTCTCTCTGTCATCTTTCTGGGGTAGTTTTGTACTTTCATCTTGGGACAGATTGTTGCCCTAGGTTTCCCATTCATTTCCTATAAATACCCCGGATCTGAGCCAAACCAAGGAGTCCATTCTTTTAGCCACTTTAGTGTAGTTTTAGTTCTTCTTCTTCTTCATTCTTCCTCCATGGAAATGTAGTGAGAGCATTGAGTGGATGTTAATGAAGATGAGGGTTTTTGTATCATTCTTGTTAGTTTAGCTTCCCCTTGAGATTTTTGCTTCCTCTTGATCTTTCAACCTCTTCATTGAGCTTGGAAGGTTAAGGGTTAGTTATTGATCTTAAGGGTTGTATTTTCTTATGGAATTAGTTCTTCATTTCACATGAGTTCTTTACCCTTCTCTTGATCTTGCAACCTCTTGGTTGAGCTTGCAAGTTTAAGGGTTGGCTATTGATCCCATGCTTGTCTTGAGTTCTAGTTTCTAGTTCTTTTTATTGCTTATTCATTACTTGCTTTTTATTATCTTGCTTTACTTTCTTGCAATTTAAATTCCATGCACTTACTTACTTGTAATCTTTTCTTTTCTTTGTTCTTTTTGTTCTCTCTTTGTTGTTCATTTTGTGAATGGTTGTAATTATCGTTGTTAAGAATAAATACGGTATTGTAAGTTAAGATTTTCTTTGCTCATTTCCTTTTCCCGTTATTTTCCATTGAACTCCGCCCAAACCATACGCAACGCTCCGTTAGGCACCCTACCCTACCAAGGTAACGGTGATTCCTAACCGCGACCGGTTGCGTTCGGTTTGGCCGGAGGCGAAAGCAAAAGACAAGAACGGAAGGACAAGGGTAAATAAGCCGGATTCCATGAATACCGTGCTTAAATCCCCTAATCCACGTTGTTTCCGATTGCTCTAGCTTCAATTGGTCAAGACTCGGCTCAAAGGTTTTGAGTGCGGATTTCTTTAGCTTACACTTTCGTATCTTTTTCTTAACAACTTTATACTTGCATATAACACATAGGTTAGAATCGAACAAACATATACACATTCTTTATTGACTCGTTTAAGACAAGAACGGACATACAACCATCTCCCTGTGGATCGACCCGTGCTCAACCGGCTAGCTGCAAAGCGACACTACGCCCAAAGCGCCAGCATCCGAGTGCCGGGCACGTGGGGTGCTAGCACTCAAATCACCAGTGCCAGCGCCCGAGCGCCCACTTGCCGGCCACGTGGGACGCTCGCGCCCAAAGCGCCAGCGCTCGCGCCCAAAGCGCCAGCGCTCGCGCCCAAAGCGCCAGCGTCAGCGCCCGAGCGCCCACGTGCCGGGCATATAGGGGCTAGCGCCCAAAGCACCAGCGGCCGAGTTCCCGAGCGCCCACGTGCCGGGCACGTGGGGCGCTAGGGCCCAAAGCGCTCGCGCCAGCGCCCAAAGCGCTCGCGCCAGCGCCCAGGCGCCTAAGCGCTCACATGACGCTCACGTGAGGCGCTGGCGCCTTCTCCCACGTATCATATGGATGCCCTTTCCTTTATATATATATATATATATACATATATGCACGCACGCACATACTCCGCCAAACTATTCCTGTTAGAAAAAATTTCTAACGGGGCGCTGCCTCGCACCCCGCAAGGGGGCTTCTAGCCTCCTTGACCCCCAGCCCGCTATCTGGGCAGTGGGACCCCCGTAAAAACTCTGCGAGGCCCCCGATACATCCAAAATCCCTTCATAAAACAACACTGCACATTGAGTTCGCATGACCAGTTTGACCCGTCAATCGGAGGTTCTCTCGCTCCAAAGGCGAGGGGTAATTAACGACAGCTTAGTCCGCGGTTGCCGGAGATTTGGATCCCCATAATCATTAAATCCCCGCCTACCCTAGGCAGGGGGAATCTATAGTACGCCTGACAAGCGCACGCGTATTCCCATCTCAATGGGGTGACGAAAAACACCCTACAGATTCTGGACGCCCAGTGGGACAAATCTTTCCTCCCATATTTCGGGTTAAACGTTCATGCGAACTCAATCAATATACATATCGATTGCCTGTACTGAAATCATGCTTCTTTATGCAGGTTAACAAATTTCAAATTGCAATCTCCGGACGCAACAAAATGTCTCTAAGGATCAGCTCAGCTCTCGACACAGCTCCCGTCTCCTACACGATGAAGATGGATGCCGGGACGGTCCTCTCGGCCAGTCTCGGGCGACAATGGGAGGAGCTGCTGCTACCATTTGGCTCTATTCTGTTCGTGTCAGCTAACGCCATCCCAGCTCTTCAAGCTCCGGTAACAGACAAACCGGCCTCGAAAAGCAAGAGGCCAAATGTGGTGATTTCGAGGGCACCACTACCCAAGCACAAATCTATTTCCGAACGACTCTCCATCACTCCAGCTGGGGGCAAGGCCATCAACGTCAACAAAGCAACGAGGCATCTCGGGCAGGCTCCAGCTGTACCCTCGTCAACTGCTCGATCGGGTATCTCCTTTAAGCTCCCTATCAATCGACTCATGGTGGCTTCCCAGAAAATGGATGCTCGCCAAGCGCTCAAAATCGAGAAGCTAAGGCAGAAAAGGCTCTGATACAGAGACAACAAAATGGTTAGGGCTCATGCTAGGCTGAGCTTCATGAGGCTCCAAGAACGGGGTTACCCCACCAAAGATAAAGAGACGGCTGGATATGTGGTCCATACTGTCTACATGGTCGGACATGAAGAAACGAACCCTCCTATGCTTCACAGCCATGGTGATGATATGATGGACGCTACCTAACGTCGACTCGGTCTAAATGATGAAGAGCTCGCTCAGGCCGATAAGCCAAAAGAGCCCGGGGTTCCTGTGGAATTGAGCTCAGGCAATAAGGATGACCCGGTTGTCATAACCGGAACTACAGAACAAGCATTATTCCGATGGATTCAGAGGCAGCTTCAGGACAGGGATGAGAAGTTAGCCAAGGTACAGTCTAAGGTCGATGAATTGGCAAACTCCGCGGTAGATCTCGCGACCCAGGTCGCCCGATTGCAATTACAGCAGAATCAAATTTTGGTTCATGAGCCAAATATTGATACCCGGAGGCAGCCAACTGATACCCCCTTCAGCCTAAGAGCGGAGCGTCTTCGCAAAAAACGGCCGCGATCAGCCTCCAATCCCTCCGATACATACACCGAAGGGGAATCGCCTCTGAAAGAGAAACTGGATAAGGTCTATTCCTTCAAAAGGGACAAAGTCCATAAGATATTCAAGGACGCCCTAAGAAACGGTCTATAACTGCCAGAATCAAAAAGACCGCAAGAAACGATTATGACCGACGACCCAAAATATTTCCCCTATCACAGAGTGATAGGTCATGCCATTGAGGACTGCTTCGTCTTCAAAGATTGGGTCGAAAAGCAATACAAGACGGGAGAGATAAAATTGTCTAAAGGCGTGTTCAGTCAAGCTACGACCGCCGATGTCATACAAATGGAGACCAGAGCCTTTCGGGAACTTGATTCTCTTAGACATGTGCCATTATCTGAAAAGGGCGAACCAAAGACTGATCGGCCTCAAGGACCAGCATCAGTAAAGGCACCTACTCCAATGGAGAGAAAGAAGAAGGTATACTCCTTCAGGAGGGATGAAGTCCGCAAAATATTCGCGGACGCCTTGAACAACGGTCTGCAACTGCTTGTTCCGAAGAGACTACATGAAATGAACATGACCGGCAATCCCATATATTGCCCATATCATAGAATGGTGAGTCATACCATTGAAGACTGCTATATTTTCAAAGATTGGATGGAGAACCAATACAAACTTGAGAAAACCCCACAGTCGTCACATGTACCAACAAGCCGCAGAGCTACGGTCATCAACACAACTCCGCCAAGATCAAAGTTTGAGGAGATGGGATAAGCAAGCTGACCATCACGTCGTTAAACTGGAAACTATAGACCTCTAAGTCTTTAAACTGGGAACCGCTGACCACCATGTCATTAAATTGGGAATGACCGACCTCTAAGTCGTTAAACTGGGAATGTAAATAAAAAAGTATGTAAATAAAAACAAAAGAAAAGCCGAAATGATAGGGCAACTTGCAATAAAAATCAGCGAGTAAAAATAAACATGAAAAATAAAGCCGAAATGATGGGGCAACCGTGGATAAATAAAGCTGAAATGATCGCGATAAGAAAAGCTGAAATGATAGAGCAATCGCGGTAAAAAAACGACGAATGATAAGTCGCTCCTGGTACCATATTCCAATGCAGCGATGTAGATGCCAACCAAAATCCAATTTCCCAAAATTCTTCCAGCCTTACGGTTGGTCCCCAAGTTGACTACCGTATACAATCTAAGGGCTCAAATAATTCTCATCACACGTATACCCCACCGCAATCACCAGTCCAGCGGCTGGTCTCCGCCTTTGGAATTATGGTCCATTGGGAAGACCCACTCATGTGTCCTCACGATATATGAGGAGAACAAACCTTCGTGGGATCCTTACGACTCACAAAGGAAAAATACACTTGGGGGTCCTCACGACTCCTAAGGAGAAAGTGCACCTACGGGATCCTTACGACTCGTAGGGAGAAAATGCTTTTATGGGACCCTTACGGCCCATAAAATTGAAAAGTCTTAGGTGATAGGGACCTAAACCTGTCTCCTAAGCCATCGCTCCCCAATGGGTAAAGGCAAATGATGAATTGCTCCTAGAACATGTGCTTCAATGTTAGCAACGCTGATGCTGTCTCCTATCCCAAAATTCCAAATCGATCCAATGGACCCCTAAGTCTTTAAACTGGAAACAGATGACCGCTAAGTCGTTAAACTGGGCACAATAGACCCCTAAGTCTTTAAACTGGGAATAGATGACCTCTAAGTCGTTAAACTGGGCACATATGACCTCTAAGTCGTTTAACTGGAAACAATAGACCCCTAAGTCTTTAAACTGGAAACAGATGACCGCCCAGTCGTTAAACTGGAAATAGATGACCTCTACGTCGTTAAACTGGAAACAGATGACCACCAAGTCGTTAAATTGGAAACAGATGACCCCCAAGTCGTCAAACTAGAAACATATGACCACCAAGTCGTTAAACTGGAAACAGATGACCACCAAGTCGTTAAACTGGAAACAGATGACCTCTAAGTCGTTAAACTGGAAACAATAGACCCTTAAGTCTTTAAACTGGAAACAGATGGCCGCTAAGTCGTTAAACTGGGAACAGATGACCACCAAGTCGTTAAACTGGAAACAGATGACCTCTACGTCGTTAAACTGGAAACAGATGACCACCAAGTTGTTAAACTGGAAATAGATGACCCCCAAGTCGTTAAACTGGAAACAGATGACCACCAAGTCGTTAAATTGGAAACAGATGACCACTAAGTCGTTAAACTGGGAACAACATACCCCTAAGTCTTTAAACTGTGAACATATAACCTCTAAGTCGTTAAAATGGAAACGGATGACCCCTAAGTCATTAATCTGGGAACGAAGGAAATCCACTCATGTGTCCTCATCATGCGTGAGGAGAATAAAACTTGCGAGATCCTTACGACTCGTGAGAAAACGCCTTCGTGGGATCCTTACGATCACAAAGGAAAAACACACTTGGGAGTCCCCACGACTTCTAAGGAGAAAGTACACCTACGAGATCCTTACGACTTGTAGGGAGAAAATGCTTTTATAGGACCCTTAGGGCCCATAAAATTGAAAAGCCTTAGGTGATAGGGATCTAAACCTGTCTCCTAAGCCATCACTTCCCAATAGGCAATGGAGAATGATGAGTCGCTCCTGGTACCATATTCCAGTACAGCAATGCAGACGCCGGGCAGAATCCAAATCCTCAAGTGGCGAATGATGAGTCGCTCCTGGTACCATATTCCAGTGCAGCGATGCAGACGCCAACCAAATTCCAAATCTCATACCCCAACGGCGGATGATGAGTCGCTCCTGGTACCATATTCCAGTACAGCGATGCAGACGCCGACAAAGTCCCGAAATTCTTCCGGCCCTACGGTCTTGATCATACATCCTGCAAAACCGTATACAATCCACGGGCATAAACGACCCCTATCTCTCCCAAGTCTTACCGGCGAGACCACACTCAAAGTCCCACCAGCGATGAAGATTAAAAAAAGAAGAAGGTATGTCCACAAGCAAAATGGCGCGGATGAAAACCCGAAAGGGCCCCGTGAGTAAAAACAGCAGGACTGCCGGCGAGTTTGTGAAAATCTGAAAGGGCGCAAACTCGTGAAAAAGATATGAAATGTACTCGCAAAGTCCTCTCGAATTTTTGAGGAGAAAATTCTCGCGTGAGATCCTTACGACTCACAAAGGAGCAACACGCTTAGGGGTCCACATAACTCCTAAGGAGAAAATACACCTAGGAGATCCTTTCGACTCGTAGGGAGAAAATGCTTTTATGGGACCCTTACGACCCATAAAATTGAAAAGCCTTAAGTGATAGGGATTTAAACCTGTCTCCTAAGCGACCAATTCCCAAATCCTCCTGGGGCAAATGATGAGTTGCTCCTGGCATTATTCCAGTGCAGCAATACAGATGCCGCCCAAAAAACCAAATCCCCAAATCCTTTTATGACAGATGATGATTCGCTCCTGGTACCATATTCCAGTGTAGCGATGCTGATGTCAACCCAAATCAAATCAAACCAACAACCTCTGCGGCGGAATCATGCTCCGTCCCAGAATTTACCCTGTGTCGAAATCATGCCTCGCCTCGGGATATCTACCTTTCCTGCCGGAATTATGCTCCTCCTCGGGATCAAGTCAACCAGCGACACTCCGTGCCAGGGACAAGTCGATCAACGACACTCCGCGCCAGGGAAAATTCGAACAACCAGCGACACTCCGTGCCGGGGACAAGTCGATCAGCGACACTTCGTGCCGGGGACAAGTCGAACAACCAGCGACACTCCGTACCAGGGACAAGTCGATCAGCGACACTCTATGCCGGGGACAAGTTGAACAACCAGCGACACTCCGTGCCGGGGATAAGTCGAACAACCAGCGACACTCCGTGCCGGGGACAAGTCGATCAGTGACACTCCATGCCAGGGACAAGTCGAACAACCAGCGGGACTCCGTGCCAGGGACAAGTCGATCAGCGACACTCCGTGTCGGGGACAAGTTGAACAACCAGCGACACTCCATGCCAGGGACAAGTCGATCAGCGACACTCTACGTCGGGGACAAGTCGAACAACCAGCGACACTCCGTGCCAGGGACAAGTCGATCAGCGACACTCCGTGCCGGGGACAAGTCGAACAACCAGCGACACTCCGTGCCGGGGACAAGTCATCAGCGACACTCCGTGCCGGGGACAAGTCGATCAGCGACACTCCGTGCCGGGGACAAGTCGATCAACGACACTCCGTACCGGGGACAAGTCGAACAACCAGCGACACTCCGTGCCGGGGACAAGTCGATCAGCGAAACTCCATGCTGGGGATAAGTCGAACAACCAGCGATACTCCGTGCTGGGGACAAGTCGATCAGCGACACTCCGTGCCGGGGACAAGTCGAACGACCAGTGACACTCTATGCCGGGGACAAGTCGAACGACCAGTGACACTCTATGCCGGGGACAAGTCGATCAGCGACACTCTGTGCCGGGGACAAGTTGAACCAGCGACACTCCGTGCCGGGGAAAAGTCGATCAGCGACACTCCGTGTCGAGGACAATTCGAACGATCGGCGACACTTCGTGCCGGGGACACGTCGAACAGCGACACTCCATGCCGGGGACAAGTCGAACAGCGAAACTCCGTGCCGGGGACACGTCGAACAGCGACACTCCGTGCCGGGGACAAGTCGAACAGGGGCCAGGGAAACATCTACCATGGACACTCCGCCTCGGAGGCGCGTCAAGCGTCGACCGTCCATATCGTAAAAAGGACAGTGCAGGCTTCTCACAAATTGGGAACCAAATCGCTCCGGGCCAAGGAAAGGTCTACCACGGACACTCCATCTCGGAAACGTGTCAAGCGTCAACCGTCCATGTCGTAAAAAGGGCAGTGCAGGATTCCCACAAATCGGGAACCAAATCGCTCCGGGCCAGGGAAAAGTCTACCACGGACACTCCGTCTCGGAAACGCGTCAAGCGTCGACTGTCCATGTCGTAAAAAGGGCAGTGCAGGCTTCCCACAAATTGGGAACTAAATCGCTCCATGCCGGGGAAACTTCTACTACGGACACTCCGTCTCGGAGGCGCGTCAAGCGTCGACCGTCCACGTCATAAAAAGGGCAGTGCATCCTAAAACGTGGGAACCAAAGCAATTCGCCTCCACACGAAAGATGATCCATCAATTTCATGGACACGACCTACATATGTGGTGTGCATTTATTGATGGGGGCACTTTGTTGGGGTTGAAAATTGCACCCCGGTCGACCAAGTCAAAGACAAGGTCAACCCCACGCCAAGTGGGCCCAAGCCCAGATCAAGTGGGTCGATGCCCAGGTCGAGTCGAACATGAAGCGGCTGGCCCTCCCCATTGCGAGATAAAAAATTATGTGATAAATAATTTTGATGTAATTTTTTGTGCATGAATGTAAGCAAAATGGGGATAAAGCCAAATTTCTGTAAAGCCCATGGTTTATGTGCAAAAGAAATGAGCACATAAGGCATGGGATGGGCAAAATGTCATTTTGTAAAGCCCAAGGGGCTATATGTAAATGTGTAAGTCTATATAAGGCAACATGATGATGAATAAAGCATACACTTTTCATTCTCTCAAGAAAATCTAGGGTTCCTGTGCTTCTTTCTCCTTCCAAAAGGTTCTAAAACCTTCTCCCCTTCTTTTGAATTAAATCAAGAGTTTTACTTTTCCTTTTCCAAAACTAAACAGTTTTTCACCACAAAACCCACAAATGGGAGCCCAGATCTTACATTAGATCTCAAAAAGGGGAGATTTTTAAATCTCATACCTCTTGTTCTTCAAGATCTGACCAACAGAGGAGGAAGAAGGAGACCCATCTCCGAAAATCCCACTTTGGAGGCGATCCAGGGCTTAAGGGAGAAGCCCCTTCATCAGCTCCAAAAATATCTTAGGAGTTTAACTCCTCAAAATAAATATATACATATACAAAATAACAAGTATTTCTTTTTGGGAGTACAACTCCCAGAGCACGGACCAAGTCCCTTTTTGCCGCCCAGCGCCCGAGCGTCCACGCGCTTGGCATGTGAGGCGCTAGCACCCAAGCGCCCAAAGCGCCAGCGCCCGAGCGCCCACATGCCGGGCACATGGGGTGCTAGCGCCAGTGCCCGAGCGCCCGAGTGCCGGGCACGTGGGGGCGCCAGTGCCCGAGCGCCTACGTGTGCCCGCGCCCGAGCGCCAGCGCCAGCGCCTGAGCGCCCACGTGCCGGGCATGTGGGGCGCTAGCGCCCAAAGCGCTCATGCCAGCGCCTAAGCGCTCGCGTGCCGCTCACGTGAGGCGCTGGCGCCTTCTCCCACTCATCATGTGGATTCCCTTTCCTTATATATATATATGTATATATATACATACACACACACACACACACTCCACCACACTGTTCCCGTTAGAAAAAATTTCTAACGGGGCACTGCCCCGCATCCCGTAAGGGGGCTGCTAGCTCCCTTGACCCTCAGCCCGCTATCCGGGCAGCGGGACCCCCGTAAAAACTCTGCGAGGCTCCCGATACATCCAAAAACCCTTCAGAACACAACACTGCACATTGAGTTCGCATGACCAGTTTAACCCGTCAATCGGAAGTTCTCTCGCTCCAAAGACGAGGGGTAATTAACGGCAGTATAGTTCGCGGCTGCCGGAGATTAGGATCCCCACAATCATTAAATCCCCGCCTACCCTAGGCAGGGGAATCTGCAGTACGCCTGACAAGCGCGCGTGTATTCCCATCTTAATGGGGTGACGAAAAACACCCTACAGTGGGCCCGACCTTTGGTCCCTCCTGAGGTATCTTCGGGGTGCCCAAGCTTCACCCCACGGCTTCTTGGTTCAAACCGTTTGCCCGCGGGGTGAGCAAACATGTTAAAACATCAATTTTAGGGACTTTTTTTGTCGGCAGTTCGTGCACGACAAAAACGACGGATTTCTAATATCGTTACGAGTTATCTAAGGCTTATGTAGTGGCTCTAATACCATGTTAGCCGATTTTTCACACTCCACAGGGTTTGTAGAGAGACAAGATTTTAAAAAACAATTTTAAAACGGGTAATATTGACTAATCCCCAAGAACAACCGTAAGCCCTAGATAACAAAACTAACATAGGTTCTAATCTACTATGGAAGTGATTATACCTATATGCTCAAGTCCTTTGGATCTTCTAATCCTCTTCTTATGCTCCTTGTCCATCGGTATCGAGGTTGGTTGTCGGCCTCCTCATATCAAAGACGATCCACCCGAGAGTCTATAGTTCAAGCTCCAACCTCAAAATTTAGGTAACTAAAGCACCTAGTTTGCTAATTTAGATGGTTTAGTGGATGTAGAATATGTTAATGAATTAGTTTATCTCAAAAACCCTAGGTTTCTCAACTTATGAGAGGGTTAGGGTTTGAGGAAGAGGAAGAGCTCAAAGGAGGAAAGAGAATGGCAAGTGTAGAATGAATGAAGAATGGCTAAGTTTAGAAAATATCAAGCATTTCATTTACAATATAAATATTGTAACCATGCTTGAATATTCATCACAAATGAATGAATAAAATAAGTAGCCATGCTTCAAACCATGCTTTAATACACCCCATCCCTCCACCTCATTATCTATTTAAACAAATAGATTAAAACAAAATGAGGTGTCTTCTTCTATAAGCATTCTAGCGTAAATACAAGAATACCCTCACCGTATATATATACCCGTATTCATACTACAAAAATACGAATACCAAATAAAATAATCCAATAGTATAATACTATATCATTATTAAATCAATACTTGATTCAATAATGCGGCTTAATCCTAAGCCCACTAGTATTATCCGTCAGAATAAAAATCCGTGTAGCTAGTATACGTATATAATCGGAACCCTGTATGTGTAACCATACGGCCTCTACATTGTTTCGCCTGAACCAGGAAAACCCTCTGTGTAGGACTCTAAAGACTCGACAGTATGCTGGCAGTGGGTTTAACCACAAGCACGTCAGCGACACTAGCTGTTCATAACGGCTATCCAGGTACCTGTCAAAAAGAAGTTCGGCGAGCAAACTCATCCGAACTCCTACCGAGCTTGTCCGTAACAATCTTCGTACACTATGGTCTGTTCGTCTGAGAGTATCGCATGCCGGGTCTAGGGGGTGGAAAACGTCAGACCCCTAATAACCTGACAAGTCGTGCCGATATGACTCATGACCATCCGAGAATCTACTGATCTACCTATCGGTAATTCTCAATCCGTCCTGGCCAGGGACTTATGGTGTTGACCAACCGAATACAGCGCGGCATCAACTCCCTATATCGAGAGAGACGAATCCCCAACAATCGCTCGCTGCCTCCATATGGCTCGGGACCGTACCTAACTAATTGCACGACTCAGTAGAGCCGTGGTAGGGTAGTAATTAGAGCACATTAGGAACTCACATGAGACAAGTGACGACCTCAGGTCGACAGACTATCTGCACTCATGTCACCAGAGAACTGCTATCTGACGATTGATATAACACCATCTAGCAAGTTCTCGGTGAGTCCTTCCAGTGTACTCACCCTCAGTGAGCTCCTGTATACGATCTTAGATGCCAAAGAACAATAGCCGCGGGACCAACCATCGCCTCTCGTCAGGGTCTAGAAACGTATACACCAGTCTACTCCGGAGTATCGATGCCCTGTCTCGATACTCCATGACTAGGGACATTTAAGGATGTGCTTATGGACTACCTAGCCCCCACATGTATGATTGCCATCATAACGCTGGTAGTCAAGCAATAATCCTATGGGCTTTATCAACATGTATTAACGATATGTAATAATAAGTAAAACATATACACATGTTAAGATACAGACAAACCAAATAGCATACTATTATATCGAGCAAGATTATCCTGTACATACATATGTCCAAGTATCCATTATTTATTTATATATATACAATAATGGATTCTAGGGCATACATATCCAATAGTGCTTGTGGTTATGGATTTATCCAGTAACTCACAGCCAGCATATTGTCGAGTCTTTAGAGTCCCACAGAGAGGGTTTTTCCGGTTCAGACGATATGATGTAAATGACGTATGTTGGTAGTATATACAGGGGTCTGATTAAATACGTGTACATGCTATACGGATTTTAATCGGACGGTTGATAATACTAGCGGCTTAGGATTAAGCCGGATTATTAAATCAAGTTTTGATTTAATAATTTATAAATTTAATATATATATATATATTCTAGTATTATTGTTCATTATTCATTTTCTCTCTCTTCGCTATTCGTAATTTTGTATGGATACGCGTATATGTATTTTGATACGTATACCAGGTTGTATTCTGTATTTATACGGGAATATTTCTAGAAGGAGGACACCTCATTTATGACTATTCATTTATGAATATTCATGAAATAAGGTGGAGGGAGAGGTGGTTTTAGTTATGGTTGAAGGCATGTAGAAAGAAATGGTATTCGTTTGTTTATTCAAAATGTTATTAGACATTTTCTTTTGTTATTGGAAAAAGAATATGAAGCCATTCTCTTTTGAATTCAACTTTGAGCTCACTTGTGTTATGCTTCCTTTTCATTCTCTTCTCCTCTTTCTTTCATGCTCTCTTGAGCTTGGTTTTTAGTGAGAAAATAATAGTGGAAAATTCCTATATTCCCACTATCCATTCCAAGCGAGCTTGGAGCGGCGGTTGTTTCACTAGGTGAAGCTAGAGCTTGGATCGGCTCCCTCAGGTGGATCGTCTTCCGCAAGGACGGTTGCCTCTTAAGTTTATTCCCGATGGCCTACGAGGAGCTTGGAAGGCTCTTCCACGATTGGGTGGACACACATCGAAGCTTGTAATCCCTAAACCTTGCATACTTATTTTCTAGTTTAGTGTTTGGATCGATCGCTAGGGATTAGTTTCTAGTGCACTCATAAATTTTTTCATTTTTTGGTTCCGCATCGGCCGCCGCTTCCGTGGTAAGGGCACTAGGAAATTTCAATGGCATCAGAGCTACTAGACAGGGATGCTGACACACGGGCGATTTTTTTTCTTCAGCTGCTTGGATACGTGGAATTAGGATTTTTAGACTTGTTTGATTTTACCCAGATTTTGTTTTGTGGTGTTTATTCATTTAGGAAATCACGGAAAAACTTTCGATCGAATTTTAGCATTGTTTATTGATCCGTTATTTGTATGTGTGTTGTTGAATATCGTCTAATTGCTATATGTTCAATTAGACGGGATCGCACACTTTCTTGTGTTACTTGTTTCTGTGATACATATATCTCTATGATGGTTTAGCCGGATTGTCATGACAGATAGCCCTACGTGCATTTGTTTGTACAGTTTTTTTTATTTTTGTTGTATTTATTTGTTCGGGATAAGCTCCAACTTATGGCCGCCATTTCTGTATTATGTATATTCTTTTATTGGGGCACGACCAGGATGCGGTCGATGTCACCGTTGTATATATTTCTTTTTTGTACTAGGATTAACCCAGGAGAAGTGCTCGAATAGCCGGATTCTAGAGTGCAGCAGGTGGCCATCTCATGGAGTTAAGATCGGGCTGCCTCGGTTTAGAATTGGCGGGTTACTTGCCGCACTTTGTAGGGGTTATAGGATCGACCCGCGGAGGGGTGCTCAAGTTACTGGATTCTGGTGTGGCTTAGAAAATTGTAATTGATGGGAACACATTATATGTATAATGCAAGGAAAATAAAACTATTTGATGTTGTCGGAACCAATTTTTAAAGCTACTCGGTTTTCTTCAAAACCATAGTCGTATTCTTTTATTTTGCATAGAGGCATTCGGTTAGGAATATCTTGCACCTCATTTTATGAGGAAAAAGCCTTAGTCCCTTCACGGGGAGTTCGCTCTTAAGCAAAAGTTTATATTACTATTTTTAAAAGCGGATCCTAAACCACTCCATTTCAAAGCCACTCGAGTTTCTTCAACGATATCAAGTTTATTACATTAAAGGTTTTTCACCAAAAACCAACCGTAGCCCTCTGTCATTTCAGATTAATATTACTTAGTATTGTGCTATATTTGTTGGCATGCGTCAAGGCATAGTGTATGGTAGATGAGTGATGCTTATCTGTTGCATGGTGATGTGATTGATTGGGATAGTCGCACAGCTTTGTTGGTATACCCCAAGGGCTTGTATGGGTGGGTTCGAGTTAATCAAGATAATGACGGGTAGAACTTGACTATCGGCCTATGATTTGTTGGCATGCGTCAAGGTGATAGGTTGTTAGCAGTAACTATATCGGGAGTTTCAAATATAAGGGAAACTTGCCAAGTTTATGCATACCTTCTGGAGTGTGGTAATTTTGATCGGCTTCCGTCAAGCTTATCACACAATGATAGTTAGGTCCCGATTCCTGCTGATGAGTAGGTATTACTCTTTAGAAGATTTTCACTTCACAACTAGCTAACCTATTAGATGTCTAGAAAGTGTTAACGAGATTACGCCTCTGCAAAATCAGAGTTATTTAATTGGGTCTGTGCGAAAGTGATTGATTTGAAAAACTGTGTCTTTGTGTGTCCTAAATACCGCAATCAATAACGGTGTCGCAATAGCTAGCCGATAGCAAGTACGGGTCATCCACAGGGAAATGGTGAATTATTTATCTTGTTTAGACGAGTTAGTAAAGAAAGGTGGGATTTTTTTATCGTTTTATACAAAGGAGATTTGAAAATTTTATAAGAGAAGGGCTTGTAGGGTTTTTCGGATTGAGTAGTTAGTGGATGGAGTTTTAAAAATAATTCTCTTTATCTTTTAATTATTTAATACTAGAGAAATAACGATGAATGTGAATTAGGGTTCTTGGAGGAATTAGGGTTTTCCTCTACTGACCCTTGTCCTTCCATTGACCCCTATTTATCTACAGCCCTCAACAAAGTGAGTATTAACGAATCTCTAATCGTGGTCGTAACTATCATGATTTGATAGCATCCGAATAAGAGGGTTAAGACTCCCTTTGCTAAAGTTTATGAAAATTAAAACTTAAAAAGAAGTTAAGGGATTTTTTCCATCCATTATGCTATCCTATCCTACAAACCCTAACAAGCGAGAATTTACTCGCTCATTGGGATAAACGAAATAAACAAGAAAAGATAGAAGATTAATGAACCCATAAGAAATAACAAAAAAATAAAAGTGCGGAAAGTAAATGCAGAAAATAAACGTGGAAAGTAATGAGACAAGATTAATAAACTACCTTTTATTGAATAAAAAATTGCATTACAAAATTATATTGCTGAAAAACTAAACTACAAACCCTAAATTGCTCGATAGATCTAGATTGCTCCATCGATAGATGATAGATAACGCTAAGCGCTCTCGGTCCTTTTTATAGACTCTGGAACTTGAAACCCTAGACATTATCTTAAAGTATGTGAAAAGACGATTAAGCCCCTGAAAATTCACATCCAACGGCGCTTACTTGACCGCGCTGCCGCCGCTGTTTGCCTCCTATAGTCGCGGATCCGCCGCCCTTTGGTGTGATCTTTCCCCCAGATTTCTTATGTTATCTTCTCGTGATGTTAGGAGATTTTTCTGATAAAAATATTTTGAAAATATCTCTTTTTCTCTACAGTTACGTGATTCTTTAATTTGCTCCTAATATTCGGTAGATTTAGTTTGCTGATTTGATTTGATTTGATTTCTTCAATTTTCTTTGTAGTCTTGAACTGATTTGTTATTTTAAACCTGCACAATTTCTCAAATTAAATTGTTAGTAGCATTTGGTTTATTTGAGATAATATTCCAACCAATTTTTATTTAAATTATTTAATGGATATGATATGATATCTTAATAATAATGGTTAAGAATATTTGATATGACATGATATGCATATTTTAATAATTAATAATCTCATTGATATTTTATTTAAATATGATATGCATATATTCCCCCAATTATATTAATTATAAATTAAGTTACATATGACAATAATCTTTTTACAAATAAACCCACATATGTTCTTAAATTACAAATAACACCATTTAGTAATTAATAATAATAGGAAAAATGACCGTACAAATATGCAATAAATATGACCGATTAGAAAGCTTGGAGGAATTCTCTCGGAGTACCAACATCGACATGCCTGAACGATTAGCGAACTTGTAACGTGTATATGATCCCGACTAGTTCTCTTTTTAGGTTTGAAGGAGAATTCGAGAATGCAGAGGGAGTCATCCTGGTTAGATAAAATGATAACTAATCTAATCTTGATAAAGTGCACACCGAGTGTTTCTTTTTTCTCTCTCTAGTTACAGCGACCCATGAATTACCTTAAACTTAAACTCATTAACCAAGTTAACCGAACCTTTTTACAGACTTTGGTTTTGGGTTGTCATGATTCATGACAAAATTGCATATATCCCTGCTACTCCTACTTTCCCTTTGCAGTTCTCTAGACACTTCGTATCACTATGAGGATCCATAATACTTGGAAAGGTCATCATATAGTTACATACGAACTCGAAGTAATTATTTCAGTCGAGAATGACCACTGGTTCTGGAAAGTTTTGAATTGTATTATTCGTTTGTCTCTTCTCTTTACCTTCTCTCAGGTTGCGAGAGCTCCTTATATTAGGAGAGTACACCTATTACGTTTATTGGATATTCTTCTTCCAAACCTTAGGCTGGTGCCGAAAGATAGGGAAAGATGAAAACCAATTAGCCTAAGTATGGTGTACTGAAGGTAAAATATAGAGACATATAAAGGGGTTGAAGTGAGGGCAAAGGAAATTACGACTACTGTCATGAATCTGGATAATGGAAGAGGCATTACTAGGAATACCCGGCCACCCCCTTGAAACATTTATGTTTCAGAATTACTGTGTACTTGTAAATGAGAACTGTTTTCCTAATTAATTTTGACTTCAGGGTATGTATTTACCGGATTTGGATCTCACATCCGTACGATATTACAGATGCTGAGTAGGAGTAAAATATTAGGAAATGGGCGATTTGATTCTCAATATCGGAATTCATTGCAATTGGTGATATTAAATTAAATCACTTAGTTTTGCCTAACGACAAATATTTGGTTTCGAATAACCGTTGTTATGCACCAATTTTTAAAATAATATATCTGTATCTTTATTTTATAAAGTGAGATATAAATTTTGAAAATTGTGTTTCAAACATTTACCTTTATCTGTTGAGGATAAGATAAGGTGCATTGAATAACGATATAAGACATTCTTAAACAAAATACAATTTTTAACCTACAACACATGAAGTTCGAGTTATTGAACTCTTGGGGATTATACATGAAAATTTATGTTGTCCAGTGTCCTTCGGGATAAGGGGTTGGTACTCTTACTTCATTCAGGTTTACCTATGGGCTCTCTGGTTTTAGACACGCATTCGTTGTAATGCAAAGTTCAAAGATTTTGAGAAGTTTATAGGTATAAGAATAAAGTAGAGAACTATACGTTGGAAGTATCAGGATTCTTCGAGACGATCGAAAATATAGATACTTATGCTAAATATTCCATCATGGTAATATTGAGAACTTGATTCTCTCATAGGTTACTCATCCGTGGGTGTGCTCCTTGATGAGTAATGCTGTATTGGCCATTTTTCCATTTGTGATATGTACTAGAAACAGCTGCACGACATTTGAATCTGGTTCCATCTAAATTAGTGCTTTTGATTCTATATGAATATAGAATAGTTGCATATCTTGAGATTGTTAAGATATGGAGTTATCCGATTTCTGTCTAAAAGCAGAATCCGGACAAACTCAAGGCACGTTTCGGTAATGGATGTTTGTGGATTGTCCCAAGCATTTGCTAGGGTTTTGGTTCTACCATTTTCAAGATCAATAATGATATTGTTCTTGACTCACCGCCTTTTATAAAATGAATCTTTTTGCAAAAAAACTATTGGGAGTATGGTAGAACTGGAAGTGATTTCAGAACCACAAACGGTTACTAAAAATTTAGTAGAGCCTGGAAATTTAATTGGACTCGACAAATCTTAGCCACTCCGCAGATTTTAGTAGGAGACCTCAGCCACCTGAGAGATACTTCGGTTTTCTCATAGACGGTGACAGAGAGGTCAGCATCATTGTGATAATGGCCCTACTAGTTGTCAGCAGCTTATAGGAAGTGGTAACTTCTAGATGACCAGATACTTTATATCTATGATGGACTCCACCCACTCCAGCAAATTATGGATTTTGAACTTTGTTGGGTGCTCTTGAAGGGGTAAAACTCATTAGGAGTAAGTAGATCTTTTGAGATCCGTGCAGGTGAAAATGTATTAACCTAATATGGCTAGACTTGTTGTAAAGATTCTCATCAAATACCCGTTGTGGATTGTGATGAGATTTTTACTTCAGTGTCTACGCTGAAGTCCATACGGATATGACTTGGCATTGCTGCTGCTCTAGACTATGATATCTGGCAAAAGGATGACTATAATGTCTTTCTAAATGGGAATTTAGAAGTGCATATGTATATGACTCTGAAAGGGGGTTATCATAGTCAGTGGGAGCAGCAGAATGTGTGCAAGTTGCTTATGTTTGTTCATAGACTAAAGCATGCATAGTAGAGACGGATCATCTGTTTTGATGTAACAGTCAAGGTGACCGATTTCATCAAAACAACAGATGGACCAGGTAAGAAGGATATAGGGAGTACTGTTCTAGGATTTGGATGACATACTCCAAATAAGAAGTGATGTTCCTATACTACAATCGGTCAAACTTTGGTTGTCACAGATGTTTCTCCATATAAGATCTGGATAAAATATCAACAATTCTGGTGACTAGATTTATGGTTTTAGATCTAGATTTGGGAAGTGTCGCAATTCAGGTACTTAGAAACCATTCTAAATGTGTTTTAGAATGGAAGACTCCTGGCGTGGTGGTGTACCCGCAGGTAATGGAGTCACTCTCTCTAAAAAGATGTCTTCTAGACCGATGATTTGCATGAATAACATATCACTTGCTTAGGAAATCGAGTCAATCATGTGATGTCTTGTACCAAACCAGATGTTGCTTTTGCACTTGCTGTAGTAAGCAGATATTAATCCAATCCTGGAGAAACAAAGGGAAGCAGTTAAGAACATAAGAGGATGTTCTTGGTATATGGTAACGGCAGCCTTCTCCAGGAGGCGGTTATCGGTTCAGACTTCCAAGGTGACTTGGATGACAGAGATGCTGTCAGAGTTTTGAGTTTACCCTCTTCTGAGAAGAAGTATATTGGATAGGATTCTAATAGGGATACTGAGATAGACATGGTTCAAGATACTGGTTATGACTCAACAGAGCATACAGCCCAAGAAATTTGTTGGATAAAGTTGTTCATTAATGAACTTGGTCTCATCATGTATCCAGACAAATTCTTGTGGCGGGGTATTGCTTAGTTCGGAAGATTGTTGATCTACACGAAGTTGAGACATATAGCGATAAAGTTCGAACATTGTAGCAGATCCACTCACTGAGGCTATTTCTCGAAAACGGATGTTTCACAAAGACGGTTTGCGAAACTGATTAGTAGAGAAATTGGGTATTCGGTAGCACACGGGATGTGGGTATGCGATACCGCAATAATTAGCCTTAAGTGCAAGTGGGAGATTGTTGAATATAGTGCCCTCAAGGAAATTATTGTAATTACAGGTAGGCGATTATGATAATTGAGGAAGGACCTATACAGGTAGAGCAGTCTCACTCGAAATGATAATATGCTATCTGGTTTGTCTTTATCATTGATGTCTATACGTTTACTTGTTATTACGTGTCGCTAATACATAATGATGAAGCCCATAGGATTCTTGCTTGACTACGAGTATTATGATAACGATCATATACGCGAGAGCTGGGTAGTCCATAAGCACATCCTTAAATGTCCCTGGTTGTGAGAGTATCGAGACTAGGCATCGATATTCCGGAGTAAACTAGTGTATACGTTTCTAGACCCCGACGAGGGGCGGTGGCCGGTCTCACAAGCCATTGGTGTTATGTCACCTAAGATAGTATATAGGTGCTCACTAGAGGTGAGTATACCGAACGAACTCACCAAGAACTTCTAGATGGTATTATATCTATCGTTAGATAGAAGTTCTCTAGTGGCATGAGTACAGGTTATTCTTTTGACCTGAGATCGTCATTTTTCTCGTGTGAGTTCCCACTATACTTAGATTACTACCCTACCATGGCTCAAAGGAGTCGTGTAAACAGGTTTTAGTTAGATACAGTCCCGAGTCACATGGAGGCAGTGGGCGATTGTCAGGGATTCGTCTCTCCTGATATTAGGAGTCGATGTCGCGCTATGTTCGGTTAGCCATCACCCTAAATCCGTGGTCACGGTGGATGAGATTTACTGATAGGAGTTCAGCAGTTTCTCGGTTGGTGATGAGCTTGACTCCGACATGACTTATCGGGTTATTAGGGGTCTGACGTTATCTACCATCTCGATCCGGTATGCGATACTCTTAGACGAAGAGACTGGACTGTATGGAGATTGTCACATTCAGGCTCAGTAAGGTACGGACGGACTAGATTGTCGACCTCCCTTTCGGCATATACCTGGGTAGCCATTACGTACAGCTAGTGTCGCTGATGTGCTTGTAGTTATAGATTTATCCAGTAACTCACTGCTATTCCCGCCAAAAATTTTGGGCTCAGAGCTTGCTGTTCCCTTATAAAAATAAAGGGAAACCTCCATGTATTAAACACGTGCACCCACATGCAAAGTATGTAAGTACTGCCTCATATAGGATTAAATCGTTGAGAGCTTCACGTGTTTCCCACGTGAGCGCCAGCGCCAGCGCCAGCCTTTGTTAGGATTAAATCCTATAGCGGCGCCTCACGTAGAACACACGTGAGCGCCAACACTCAAATTAAAGAGAGTAGAAGTAAATTCTACAGGAGGATATTTCTCTACAAATTGTGATACTCTCTATTAAATAGAGCCGTTGGATCAAAGATCCAAGAAAGATGATAAATCATCAAATAATATAAATAAATTCTATTAGGAGAAAATATCTTCCAAATCTTTCTAAGTAAGAAAAATACTCTCGGTTGGATTAAAGATCCAATGATAGAATAAAATTCTATTTTGGGAATATATTTTCCCAATCTTTACAAACAAAAAAAGATTGCTCTCTGTAAAATAGAGAACCCTTGGATTAAAAATCCAATGGTGATTAAAAATCACCGTTTGACAGAATAAATTCCGTATATGGGAAAATATTTCACCAATCTTGTTAAAAACAAGAACAACATATTTTATAAAACAGAAGTCTTTGGATCAAAAATCTAACGGTGGATAAAATTCCCCAAATAAATTTTGAGACCAATTAAATCAATTGGAATCTCTCAATGAAAGATTTTCTCAAAACTAATTAATAATCTGCATCCACTATATAAAGGACCCGAGACGTCATGTCTCACACACAGAGAGACACACGGAGAGACCAAAGAAGGAACCCCCTATAAGCTTCTGCAAAAAGACAGTGAGATCTCAAAAAAAAGAACAGAGAATTCAATTGTCAAAGAAGAAGTTCCGCCTTCTCAAAACCCTAGGTAAAGAAAAGAGATCAAAATATCTCCTTTACATATCATATCACATCTAAGAGTTTAACCCTTTTAAAAGAACTTAGTTCTTTCTCTGGATCTGAGATTCACAAGACAAGTTTCCCATAAGTTGAGAATTTAATTCTCATCCGGAAGATCTTGTTCTTGAGAATCAAACATCAAGGGAAGAACAAATTTAAAAAGAAAGAAGATGGAGTTCATAATACTTCAGGAACTCAGTTCCTTCAAATCAAGAACTTAGTTCTTTAAAAACTCAACCCGAGATCCTAAAAAAAATAGTGATTTTGGTGAGCGTTAATGGTCAAAATACCAGTGACAGAGGTTTAACCTCTCTGAAAATATCAACAGAGATTAAATCTTTACAAAAAAGGCTAGTGCCTCACGTGCTTCCCATGTGGGCGCCATATAAAAAATGCTTAGCACTCTATATATAGTCAAAACAGATGAGTGCTTAGCACTAATTGGGCAACGCCCAGCGCCGCACGTGCACGCCATAGAAAGTGCTTAGCACTTCACATTTAGTCAAAAAGACTAAAAGTGTTCAACATTTATTGGGCAACGCCCATGACTGAATACTTCACATGATATATATGTAAGTATCAAAGTTCAAATAAGTGCTTAGCACTTTTACATAAAAAGAAAAGGGCTGAACAAACAGAGCCCAAATAAGTGCTTAACACTTTTTAAGCAGACTAAGCCCAAATTGGCTAAGTCTCTGAAGTTTTCTTGCAGCTGAGTCCAAATGTTCTTTTTCTGGATCATAAGTAAAAATGATCCTAAAAACATTGTTAAGTTAATCTTAGTCTCAAATAAGACTAACGTATCCTTAGTAAAACAAACCGAGCCCAAATTCTCACTTATATATTTAAGTTGACCTTAATCTCAAACTAGATTAACGGTCTTTAAATAAAACAAAATATTTTTGAACCAAAGGAATATACAACCTAAGTTCAAAACCCCGTCAAGAAAATCCTTGACCCAAGCCCGAATCTAAAATATACGTATTTGGACTAATCCGTGCCCTACGGGCGACGACATAAACTAGTCTCCATATATAATCCACGGGCAACCAAAATAAATAAAAACACACACGACATGAAGTGAACTGTTGCAGAAGGAGAAAGTGGTTATCGTAATGCAGTAACATAATTAACTTTGCAGGGGATTGCGCCTGTAGGGAAGAGCGTCCCCACAATCAAACCCCTCTCATAAAATGAGGAGGAATCTGATAAAGTCTGCTATAATGGTCGCGTCTGTCTAAACCTCCGATATATAATGCCATAAATCAACTTGGTATTTTCAGAGAGGTGGACGGATAAATCCAAATAGCATCTGTCCCTAGATTCAGGCAAGAGATCCATCCCGGTTCATCTCCGTCTTCGGCGGTGAACAGATGCCAGCTGTTCGCTCGAGAGCGTGTCGTGCGTTATAAAGGTTATGGTTCAATATCGGATATGTCGGTTATGTTGAAAAGATAGCACGATATAATTCTTAAGTTATAAAAATACCGTAAGTGCACGGTGCATTGTAGAAATCCGGCAAGTACGGGTCGATCTATAGGGAATGGATATCACGACGTTCGTTTTGAGTTAGAAACAAATGTGTTGAATTTGGTTTTTGTCATGTTTTTATAAAAAGAATACGATATAATAGGGAAAAGTGATATTTAAAGAATACTTAGGCTAAGATTTATTGACTTGTGGCATTACCCCCAACTCTCATTCTTGATACGAACATACATTTCTAGTTTCTATTTGAAATTGAAAAGCATGCCGTATCTAAATCGATTACAACGAATCGTTTAGGATATGATATCAAGTCGGAACAAAAAAACAATAAAGTGCAAGGAATTTAGATGATTATTAGGATGAAATAAACTAAATGAGGTTAGTAAGTATAGGACATATGCTTTTGTGGCTACATGTCCTATCTAGCTAGTTCACTCACTTAGTTAAATTTAACCCTCCTTTCTACTTCAATCTCAATGTAAAAAAAATTATATGTGAAGAAAGAATATGATATGTGTTAAAAGTTGATTTGCAACTATTCAAAACAACATATCCTTTCAAGCAATAACACAATATATTGTAAACATTAAGGGATGAAATTCATTAAGTGCAAAGAATCAAGAATGAGGGGTTGGAAGGCAAGCCATTCATCAACCTATCTCACCATTACCTAAATAATAGAACTGCTCACACATCATAGTAAAGAGAGCAAAACTAAATAAACAACACATAAGCAATAGCAAGAATAGTAAAGATAAGAATATAAGGAACCAATTAACAAAAATGAAGTTTTATTGAAGTTGCAATCCCATGTATAAGGTAATGAGTTCGAATACTTAAATCCGACCTTGCAATTTCACAAGAGAAGTTGCAAGATAAGAGAAAAGTAAAGAACTCAAACTATCACTAGAGCTATAAGGTACACCAAGTATTTTCAAAGTATGGAAATGTACATGGTCTTTTCTTTCAAGATGTTCTTCTATTTATAGACATTGTAAAAACAAAAGTTGCATATAAAAACGAGTTGATGTGACCAAGATAGGTGCTCAGAAGAAAATTGACACCATTTGGAGAAGCGGGGACCGCAATTTGCGACTATTTTCAATAAAATTGCGACCAAGAAAAAGGTGGTGGGGCCTATCTTGATTGTGCGATCTCCCGTCCACTCCAACATCTCACTATATTTGCAATTTCTTCTAATTATCATCTGGGTGAAATATTGAGTTTTGGAGGGAAATTTCAAGCCTCAAAACACATCATATCAACACTTTACAAATCACCCATCACACTTGACCCACTTGCTCAAACGTGTTCACACCACATCATTGCTGGTTCATGCACTCAAAATATGTGTGTTCACACTTGTAATTGTTGCTGTAACATGTTGGGCCAAATTTGGACAAAAAGTCGTGCACACTTACTTCGTTGCAAAATCTTCTTGAATATTGATCGGTTTTCCGTTTCGGTTGTAGTGTCGGCTCAAAAATGTCGTATCCGTGCATTTTTTGTGTATTTCCAGTGTTCTATCACGAGTACATGTATCCGGTACTTATTGAGCAAACAAAGATTAATAGCACCGATATATCACAAAAATGATAACGAATGAGCAGTATTGAAATGCAGTTTTTCGTGATGAACAAATACCCCCAAATTTATCTTTTGCTCGTCCCGAGCAAACAAAATTCTAAGCTCACTTTCACAAGGAACATGATTGCACTGAGCCGGCGCAACAAGCCGTTTAACCTCTAGGTGTCCCTAGTAAGAGGAGTTTTGCCCCCTGAGGGTTTTCAGTGGATTACACCCACAAAATCTCGTTAAGCTAGTTTCGTGAGAAAACTGTCGTTTCTAATCCTAAGGTTTAGTATCAAAGTTTAGAAGTTCTATCATCCTAAATCAGAAACGTCAAACCCTTACTTTTTCACTCCTTACTTCTTATTTAACCTAAGATCCTATACGTCTTTACGTGCACATTCGAATAGCGTTGTTATTCTTTAAAAACTTCGATTTAGAGTTTTCATGTCATGAATATGGACCGGGCAAAACTTCAAGAGGATCACACGAGTTTGTTTAAGACTTAAGTTTTTCTCAAGTTTCATTCTCTAGCTCTATTTCAAATCAGAATTTTTATCATCTTTAACAGAGGACTAAGCTTTATTCTTCACTTCACCTATCACCTGGTTTTGTTGTTAGTTATATGTATGCCCTAGAGGCCATTACTGTACATACGATGTATATTATAATGGATGCTTGGACATATATAGGGAGGACTTTCTTGCTCGACATGATAGTATGCTATCTGGTTGTACTTTATCTTAACATGTACTCTGATTGTCTCTATGTATACATGTTGATAAAGCCCTTAGGATATTACTCGACTACTGGGACTATGATGAGATCATACTAGTGGGGCCACGGTAGTTGACGAGTACATCCTATAACTGTTCCTAGTCGAGGGTGTATCGAGACAGGGCATCGATGCACCAGAGTAGACTAGCGTATACGCATCTTGACCCATATGATGGGCGATGGATGATCCCATATCCATCGGTGTTTGACATCAAGGATGGTGTACGGGTGCTCAGTGGAGACTGGGTACACTGGACGGACTCGCCGAGAACTCCCAGATGGTATTATACCTTACGTCAGATGGCAGTTCTCCGGTGACACTGGTACAGAGTAGTCTGTTGACCCGAGATCGTCATAGAGTCTTGTGTGATTCCCACTGTGCTTTGATTTCCATCATACCACGTCCAAGAGGGCGTGCAAAAAGGTGGCTTTTGGGTACAGTCCCGAATCACATGGAGGCAATGAGCGATAGGAGGGGATTCGTCTCTCCCGGTATAGGGAGTTGATGTTGTGCTGTGTTCGATTGGCTATAACCGGAAATCCCTGGCCAGGGTTGCTGAGATTTACTGGTAAGTGTTATCAGTAGTTTCTCGAACTGTTATAGACCTCATATCGACACGACTTATCGAGCTACTGGGGTCTGACGTTTACCACCCCTAGGCGAGATATGCGACATATCAGACGACGAGACCGGACTGTACGGGAGTGTTACTGTTTGGATTCACAGGAGAAGTTATAGGCTTTCTTGTTGATCTTCTGAGCGCTCAATACCTGGGTAGCTGTTACGTTTAGCTGACCGCTTGCAGCTTATGGGTGGTTGATATGATCATCACCTACTGCCGGCGTATTGACGATTCTTTAGAGTCCTACACAGAGGTTTCTTGGCTCAGGCAAAACGGAGTAGGAGCACATATGTGATATGTGCGGGACCGAGGATAATGCGGTATGTGATATCGTATTGTATTCTCGCGATATTTGATATCAGCCGGGTCATCGGATCAAGTGTTGATTCGATGAATCGGTACGGATAAATATTAGTCGGTTATATGCGATATAGCCGGATTGTCGGATCAAGTGTTGATTCGATAATTTAATGTATAATAATATATATGATATATTAAATTATATTAACTAATATTAGCTCACTAAAAGATTCTTTTTCTCACCGGATTAATACATTGATATATATGCGATATATGTTAATTGTATTATTTTCATTTGTTGCAAATATATAATATATATGTGATATATATTATTGTGACATGATATGATTTATTATAAAACATGTTTAAGGATGATATAAAGGGATTAGGGTTTGATTAGGGTTAGCACCTTCTTGTTCATTCTAGAAGGATTCTATTTTGTCATGATAAAGATATTTTGTTATGACTCATGCTTTGAACTAACCAAACCCTAACTCTAGTTTATTCTCTACATTGGTTTAGCCTCTCATCCTTGACCATGGTTTGATAATCAATCATATATTCTTGATTACTATTCATCACAAAAGGATTCTATGATAATTGTTCATCTTCTTCATTCTTCTTCTTTGCTTACAAAGCTTTCTTGCTTTGATTTTTGTGATGAAAAAATATGAGAAAAAGATAAATAAAGAGAGCAAAAATCCTACTTCATCATCCTCATCTTCCCTTGCCATTTAGATGAGGGTGTTCACATCATTTCATGAGTGTTAGCTTGTGTTAACGAAACTTCAAGGTAGATCATCTTTGTATCAAAGATCGGAAGCAAAGGTTGCATCTTTCTCTTCGTGGAACCTCTCGAGAGTCCGGAACCCGATGATCGCAGCGATGGGACCACAACACGGAGCATATGAAGTGAAGGACCGGATCTACAAAGGTTGTAATCCCTCTCACTTAGTGTTAAAGTGTTTAGCATGTTAGTTTTCGCCTAATCTCTAGTTTAAAGATCTTGTATCGGGTTGTTCGGCACGGCTAAATTTTTAATCGGGCATGGTTGATGCCTCGTAGACCCTTGTGCGCGTGCATAGCAACCCTACAGTGGTATCAGAGACAAGCTAGAGCTTTAGGCGAAGTCTAGATGAAGTTTAAAGTCCGATCGAACGCCGAAACCCCGACACGGAACCCTCTCTGTACATTTTTCAAAAATGTGGTTTTTTCTGAATTAAAAATTCTCAGAAAATTAAGCAGGAAATACTAAGAATTACTGTGAAGTACGGACCTCTAACTCGAAAATTTGAGCACGGAACCGCGGCTAAACGATGGGTTTTGCGGCGGTTCCGCGGCCAGAATTTGGACTTAGTCCCTGAAATTTCATGTAATTATTTTTAGGCCATTTCTTGTTAATTTTTTCTGGGAATATTTTAATTCCACTCAAGTGTTGATTTTTTAAGGGTTGTATTGGAGAATCGTTGATTCGATCGGATAATTTAACTTTGTTTAGTTTGTCCGGATAATTTTAAAAACTGTTAAAAAGTTCGGCCGGATATCAATAACTCACTTTTTCCCCTGTCGGAATTTTTTCAAAAGTTGGATTTTTCCTCGTGTTTAAGAACGTTCTAAGTCGTGCAAGTAATGCGGTGGACCCTCTAGAAGACAACAAACCTTAACTCGATTATGTGACCGTCTTGAACTGCCTTTTGAACCTTAGGGTTTGGGGCAGTACGGCGTGCCACATGTGAGGCGTTGGCTTGACCCTTCTACGGATGGACCATTGGTACTGTGGCATGTGATGGATGTTTTTAAACTGATTTCAAGTGTTGAGATATATTAGGGAAATCTTGGGTGTTTGATTATTCGATCGGAAAGTTTAACACTGTCTATTTATCTGGAATGGAATACAATATTTGGAATCCACAAAAGTTATGAGATAACTGATTTGAATATTATAAATCTAGCAGTTCAGTCTCAAATGATCGGTTGCCACGGAATTTTGATGTGATCAAAAGTCCGTCGCAATCACGTATTGTACGCGGATACTCGCCTGGTAAACTTAATAGACAGCTACGCCCCATAGCCCCGACCAAGTGACTGTAGGAGAACCCCGTCGCCGAAAGCATCCGTTCGGGTGCTCGCGGCAGCGGTGTTCCGCCTTAGTGCACTTCGTCGACGGCATCTGGGGGTGCGGCCGTCTACTAAAGTTTGCGACGAGCATTCGATCAGGATGTCGGGAATCTTGTTGAATTGCCCGACTTGATATTGAAAAGAGTTTTCGATAATGAGACTAAAATGCGGGGTTTATAATAGTTAGGCATGCGATGTCTAAGGAATTTATTTGGTTAGGCATGCGATGTCTAAGGAGGTTGTGGATTCCAACTGTTGTAGTTTTACACTTTCTTTTCTGTGACCGTAAGCGTAGTATGTGGTGTATCGCCGGCTTCGTTGCTATACATCAACGACAATCGGGATACGCATACTTGCTTACGTTGATGATATGAGATATTATGTGTTGCTGTGATATGTTATATTGGATCGTCGCATTTTGAATAGCCGGGGGTTTTATGTGAGATGAGAGTTTTTCTTTTTCATTCATGTAAAATTCATTTGTATGTAATATTATTTTATTGGGACACTTCCAGGTAGAGGAAGATGTCACCGTTGTATATTATTTACTTTTCCGCATTAGGTAGACCCAAGGCGGGGAGCACAAGTAACCGGGTTCTAGGGTCCAGTGGGAGACCATCTCGAGGAGTCGAGACCGGGTCTCCTAACCCTAGAATTGGCAGTGTTACTTGCCGCTCTCGTAGGGGTCTAGGGATGTGGGTTTGGCTATTCATCACGACCGTGGAATCCGTGTTTTATTCAGGCTCGTATTGAAAACACGGACGTCCTAGTATATCCAATATTTCATATATGTTCTTCTGCTGCAATGTTCTGTGATGAGATCATATTACTGCCTGAGACGAATGTTTATATTATATATATGAGATATATGTTATATTGCAGATTTCGTTTTCAAATGTGATGCTTGTGAAGCACAATTAAAATGGGACTTCATTAATGAGATTAATGAAATAAAAGAAACCTAAGATGTTGTAGAAACTTGTTTAATAAAAACTGGTAGCTCTAGTTCTTGCTTTGCATAGCGGTGTTCCTTGTAGAACATCCAGCACCTTATTCGATAAGGAAAGGACCGAGATCCCTTCACCGGGAGTGACTCCTTTAGCAATAACTGGCAGATGCTACAAACTCGGTTTGTCTTTTGATTGCTTCTATAGTTCTTGCTTTGCATAGTGATATTTGTGAAATATCCTGCACCTTATTCGATGAGGAAAGGGCCGACGATCCCTTCACCGGGAGTGACCCCTTTAGCAAAACTAGAAAAGCCTAAAAAACACTCCATTTAAAATCAGTCGATTCTACGACGATATCAAGTTCATTACGCTTAGGGTTTTCTGAAAAACCTGCGTAGCCCTCCGTCATTTCAGATAAGGACTGTTTAGTATTCATGCTGCATTTGTTGGCCTTTGTCAAGGCGTAGTGTGCGGTAGCTGAATAGTACCTATCTGCTTATGCATATGATGCAGATTGGATTAGGGTAGTCGTGCGACCTTGTTGGCCTTTGTCAAGGGCCGTACGGGTGGGTTTACTTCGATCAAGAAATGACGGGTTGAACTTGACTAGCAGCCTATGGTTTGTTGGCCTTTGTCAAGGTCATAGGAGGCTTGGGGCAAAACATTATCGGGAATTTCAAGTGTTGAAATTTGCAATGAGATTGCATACCTTCTATGAGATAGTTGGATCCCGATACCCGCTGCGAGTAAGAGTTACTCCTGGGAGAGTTTTACACATTACAATTAGCCGATCAAGTAGGTGTCTAGAAAGGTGTTAACGGGGTTACGCCTATGGGAAAACGAGGTTTACTTTAATTAGGTTCGTACGAAAGCACGGGGGACCTCCCTCAAAGTACCGACACTGACCTGGCTGAAAGATTGGCGAACTTGTAGCGTGTAATTAATCCCGGCTAGTCTTTCCTTTTCGGGTTTGAAGGAAGATTTGATTAAAACAGTGGGAGACATCCTGATTAGATATATTAGATAACCAATCTAATCTTGCAAGAGTATACGCTGAGTGTTTTCTTCTCTCTCTCTCCAGGTAGCGACCATATCACGCCTTAATCAAGATAATAATACGGATGTATTGACCGAACCCGCTTGTTATACTGAGCTGGGGAACGTTGGTCCCGCTCCAACTTATAATTGTTATAAGACAGAGCAGGAAATTAGGGAATACCAGAATTCCCATGCCGCCCAAACGAAGAAAGTGCATGCTGATGCATCATCTTCGGGTGTGTTCATTATAAAGAACCGTTTCTCAGTATCCTTTACGTCCTGGGTATGTGATACCAGATCAGGATCCCGCATATGTAATCTGTTACATGGGCTACAGACAGGTAAAGAACTGAGAACGGGTGATAAGTTTCATGAGACAGAAAACGGTGCAAATGTTGCAGCCAAGTCTGTTGGTCACTATCACCCTGTATTACCAGAATACATTGATTCTGAACAAATGTTATTAGATACCGAACTTGATATACAAAATCATATCAGTCTCTTTATTAGTAAAGAAAGGATATAATTTTGTATTGTTGGATAATGTTTTGAACATTTCCTATATCAATAGTTGATCGGTTCAGACACGTTATCTAAAAGCATTGACGTTCTAAATCAAACCACAGTTCTTAGTATATAGAACACACACAAGAGGAAGAGTTCAGAAATGAACGAATCCTTCTTGAGGTATTGTAGACTAAGGTCATATCAATGCGACCCGACTAGCTGAAGTTACATATAGATGCATATTTAAATTAGTTTGAATTTACATCTTGTGAAACTTGCCGGTCATGTCACAAAGATAAGATGACCACAACTCTGTTTATTGGAAACAGAGAAAGAGTTAGTGAACTCTTGGGATTGATACATGCTGATGTATGAAAGTCCCATGTCTACATATGCCAGGACCGGTTCTTTGTACTTCATTCCATTCTCTGATAATCTTTCAAGATTCAGACATATGTTCCTATTGAAACACAAGTCCGAACCTTTTGAGATATTCACAGAATATGAGTTAGAAGTAGAGAACCAAAAATACGGGTAAAAGTATTATGTCCTTTGATGAGATCAAGGAGGAGAATACTTGAGCACGGAAATCCTGGACTATTCTAAAGGAGAATGAGATTCTCTCTCAGCATTACTCCTCCTATACACCATAGCACGATGGTATATCGGGGCGGAGCAATAACACCCTATGTGATATGGTGTGCTCTATGATGAGTACTACTGAGTTTCCTATTTCCTTTTGGGAGTTATGCACTTGAGAAGCTGCATACCTATTGAATAGGGTTCAAATCAAATCAGTTGTCTACCACTTCATATGTGATATGAAAGGGAAGAGCCCATATCTTAAGTTTGTTAAGATTTGGGGTTGTTCGGCCTATGTCTAAAAGCAAAATTCAGATAAGCTCGAGGCAAGGTCTGTTATGTAGATCTGGAAATGTTCCAGCTATACAAACTGCAGCTGATAATTTGGTAAAACCAAAGGATTCAATAGTTTCCAACGAACCTCAGCCTCTCCGCCGATCTAGCAGGGTTCCTCACCCACCTGAGAGATGCTTCGGTTTCTTTATGACAGTGGGAGCGAGGATTGCATCATGAGATGATGACCCAACTAGTTTCGAGCAGGCCATCAGGAGTGGGACTCTGTAAGAATGGCTGGATGCTTTTCGATCTGAGATGGAATCCTTATACACCAACAAAGTATGGACTTTGGTTGCTTTATCTAAAGGGTTAAATCCCCATCAGGAGCAAGTATATCTTGAGAAGATTACTTGGTGTAGATGGAAAAGTTGAGACTTTCAAAGCTAAACTTGTTAAAGCTTTTCGTCATCGACCAGGCGTGGAAAATGATGAAACCTTTTCAAGTAACTAAGCTTAAGTTCATCCAGATCCTACTTCCCACGGCTACATACCACGACTACGATATCTGGTGGTTGGGTGTCATGACAGCTTTTCTAAAATGATGTTTTAGAAGAGAGCGTCTATAAGTACACAGCCAGAGGGCTTCGTAGACAGTGGGAGCAGCGGAAACGTGTGCAAGATGTTTTATATGATAAAACAGGCATCGCGGAGTTGGAACATCTGTTTTGATGTACTAGTCAAAGAGTATGACTTCATCAAAATGGTAGATGAACCTTGTATATACAAAAAAGTTAGTAGGGAGTATGGTGGTGATCCTCGTAGAGTACGTGGATGACATACTCTTGATAGGGAAGGAGTTTCCTATGCTACGATCGGTCAATCTCCGCTTATCACAAAGATTCTCCGTATAGGATCAAATTGATACCTCCTATATCCTGGGTTTTGGATCTATGAGATAGATCTAATTGGATGTTAGGATACTCACTAGTTGTAGTGAGATGGTATCAATCGATCCTGGGGAGAATCACTGGAAAGGTTCCAGGATGATAAGGACGACTGAATGTCAGTCGCAGGCATTGTCTTCACCCTCAGTGGAGGGACGGTATGTTGGAAGAGTTCCAAGCTAGATACCGTGACATACTAGACGATTAAAGGCAAGATACATCGTTACAAAAGATGCTACCAAAGAGGCAGTCTGGATAAATATAAGTTCATAAGATGAACTTCGTTCCTACCATTGTGTGACAATGGAGTTGTGGCTTTGGCCAAGGAACTGCCGTCCCATCTGAAATCCAGATATAATTCTTAGGCAGTATCACCTGATCATGGAGATGGTTGATCTCCAGGGAGATCGAGGTTAGGAGAGTAGACACAGAGGACAACAGGGCGGATCCACTCACAAAGGCCTTTTTCCCAGTAGAGACTTTTATGGGATGGTTGAGTATGAGATACTTCAACCGCAGTTAATTGTTGGGTATACGATACCATAACAGATGGCCCTAGTGCAAGTAGGAGATTGTTAGTTATATGTATGCCCTAGAGGCCATTACTGTACATACGATGTATATTGTAATGGATGCTTGGACATATATAGGGAGGACTTTCTTGCTCGACATGATAGTATGCTATCTGGTTGTACTTTATCTTAACATGTACTCTGATTGTCTCTACGTATACATGTTGATAAAGCCCTTAGGATATTACTCGACTACTGGGACTATGATGAGATCATACTAGTGGGGCCACGGTAGTTGACGAGTACATCCTATAACTGTTCCTAGTCGAGGGTGTATCAAGATAGGGCATCGATGCACCAGAGTAGACTAGCGTATACGCATCTTGACCCATATGATGGGCGATGGATGATCCCATATCCATCGGTGTTTGACATCAAGGATGGTGTACGGGTGCTCAGTGGAGACTGGGTACACTGGACGGACTCGCCGAGAACTCCCAGATGGTATTATACCTTACGTCAGATGGCAGTTCTCCGGTGACACTGGTACAGAGTAGTCTGTTGACCCGAGATCGTCATAGAGTCTTGTGTGATTCCCACTGTGCTTTGATTTCCATCATACCACGTCCAAGAGGGCGTGCAAAAAGGTGGCTTTTGGGTACAGTCCCGAATCACATGGAGGCAATGAGCGATAGGAGGGGATTCGTCTCTCCCGGTATAGGGAGTTGATGTTGTGCTGTGTTCGATTGGCTATAACCGGAAATCCCTGGCCAGGATTGCCGAGATTTACTGGTAAGTGTTATCAGTAGTTTCTCGAACTGTTATAGACCTCATATCGACACGACTTATCGAGCTACTGGGGTCTGAAGTTTACCACCCCTAGGCGAGATATGCGACATATCAGACGACGAGACCGGACTGTACGGGAGTGTTACTGTTTGGATTCACAGGAGAAGTTACAGGCTTGCTTGTTGATCTTCTGAGCGCTCAATACCTGGGTAGCTGTTACGTTTAGCTGACCGCTTGCAGCTTATGGGTGGTTGATATGATCATCACCTACTGCCGGCGTATTGACGATTCTTTAGAGTCCTACACAGAGGTTTCTTGGCTCAGGCAAAACGGAGTAGGAGCACATATGTGATATGTGCGGGACCGAGGATAATGCGGTATGTGATATCGTATTGTATTCTCGCGATATTTGATATCAGCCGGGTCATCGGATCAAGTGCTGATTCGATGAATCGGTACAGATAAATATTAGTCGGTTATATGCGATATAGCCGGATTGTCGGATCAAGTGTTGATTCGATAATTTAATGTATAATAATATATATGATATATTAAATTACATTAACTAATATTAGCTCACTAAAAGATTCTTTTTCTCACCGGATTAATACATTGATATATATGCGATATATGTTAATTGTATTATTTTCATTTGTTGCAAATATATAATATATATGTGATATATATTATTGTGACATGATATGATTTATTATAAAACATGTTTAAGGATGATATAAAGGGATTAGGGTTTGATTAGGGTTAGCACCTTCTTGTTCATTCTAGAAAGATTCTATTTTGTCATGATAAAGATATTTTGTTATGACTCATGATTTGAACTAACCAAACCCTAACTCTAGTTTATTCTCTACATTGGTTTAGCCTCTCATCCTTGACCATGGTTTGATAATCAATCATATATTCTTGATTACTATTCATCACAAAAGGATTCTATGATAATTGTTCATCTTCTTCATTCTTCTTCTTTACTTACAAAGCTTTCTTGCTTTGATTTTTGTGATGAAAAAATATGAGAAAAAGATAAATAAAGAGAGCAAAAATCCTACTTCATCATCCTCATCTTCCCTTGCCATTTAGATGAGGGTGTTCACATCATTTCATGAGTGTTTGCTTGTGTTAACGAAACTTCAAGGTAGATCATCTTTGTATCGAAGATCGGAAGCAAAGGTTGCATCTTTCTCTTCGTGGAACCTCTCGAGAGTCCGGAACCCGATGATCGCAGCGAAGGGACCACAACACGGAGCATATGAAGTGAAGGACCGGATCTACAAAGGTTGTAATCCCTCTCACTTAGTGTTAAAGTGTTTAGCATGTTAGTTTTCGCCTAATCTCTAGTTTAAAGATCTTGTATCGGGTTGTTCGGCACGGCTAAATTTTTAATCGGGCATGGTTGATGCCCGTAGACCCTTGTGCGCGTGCATAGCAACCCTACATTTGTATCATACACATCCCCGTGAACGTGCAATAGTCTTTATCTTTATATCTACGTTAAAAAATATTTTTGTAGTAAAATTCGTCTTAAGCTAAGATTATTCTCACACAAAGAACCGTGAGAAATTTTAAATCGGAGAGAGCACTTGTTTGACTTTGCTTTAAAACGAACTTTCTAGGTTTCTTAGCGAGATTTGGGCTAATATACCCAAACCAGATGGTTTTAGGGCATTAGGTATGAAAACTGTAAGTGCACGGCGGCGTCCCGGCCGTCAATTCCGACGCCAAAATGCGGAAGCGTAAAACTTTATTTTTTCAAACTAGTAAACCGGCACCACCGCGCACTAAACACCCGGATCGAACCATTAAAATAGATCTAGCTTACTACAAGATTGGGAAGAGAGATATACCGAGTGATCCGTGTCCTCCGGTCTTCTCGCCGTCGTCCCGATCTCCCGCGGAATGTCCAGTCTCCATGTCGTCGCCTCCTCGCCGGAAGGGCACCACATCGCCTGCATCTTTTATGGGCTCCCACCTCTATACCGAGGCAACTCGGGCACGAAGCTGGCAAGTCGACGTGCCCAAGATTTGCTGTAGAATGTGTAGTGCTCAAGTCTCATTTGGGGTTGTGGATGTTGCCTTTTAGTGGAGGGATGGACTATGGAGTTTGGAGATGGAACTTGTGGGAATTTTGCAAAGCCATATGAACAAAAACCCACACTAACAAAAAATGGGCAGCCCCCACCTCTATCAATGGCCGGCCATATCATGTGGTGGGAGAGGAGAGAATGAGAGTGAGGCAATCAAAAAGGAATAAGCCCCCATCATACAAGAAAGAGAGAGAAGGTTACAATGATAACAAGAAATCATCACAAGTAAAACCAACACTCAAACCTACCATCATCAACACCCATCACCATCACAAAAGTCATGCCATGATGAACCATCATGAAGACAAGAAGTCAAGGGTGGAAGAATTATCATGACACAAGAATATGCAAAGACCCCCTCCACAAAAACTTATTTGCACAAATGCAAATAAGCCCTCCTCCACCAATCTTCGGCCAATGAACGATACAAAGAAATATGGCCGAAACGGAAAGCAAACTGGCAACTCCAGAAAACTAGTCCCGTAATAAATTACAGGAAAACCCCGATACTGTGTATACACACCCGCATTTGTATTCCGACCGAAATACAAATGCAATGAGACAAAATCTACACTGTACTATACTAGGATCCGGCTTAGACCAAAGCCGGCCAGTAAAAACCGTTCGATCCTGATCCGTGCAATACCGCACGTATCTGATCGAACCCTGCCATATATCCATACGGCCTCTAGTACTAACTGTCCGATCCTGATCCGTGCAATACCACACGTATCTGATCGGACCTTGCCATATCTCCATACGGCCTCTACAGCTTTTCGCCCGAAAGCTTGAGTAACTGAATGTGTGGTGGACTCTAAAGACTCGTCAATACTATGGCTGTGGATTTAACCACTAGCACGTCAGAGGTATTAGCCATACGTGACGGGCCACCAGCTATTGACCAAAAGGGACGTCGATGAGCGAACTCATCCTGACACCCTACTAAGCCTGTCAGTGACAATATCCGTACAGTCCGGTCCGTTCGTCTATGAGCATCGCATGGCGGGCCTAGGGGGTTGGTAAAGTCAGACCCCCAAAAGCGGTACAAGTCGTGTCGGAGTGTAGCCCAGAACACCCTGAGATACCACTGGAATACCTACCAGTAAATCTCTTGCCTCGGCCGAGGGCTTCGTGTAATGGCTCTCCTAGACACAGCGCGACCTCACCCCCAATACCGGGAGAGACGAACCCCTGAAGATCCGCTCACTGCCTCCATGTGGCTCGGGACTGT
The DNA here is from genome assembly GCA_030015575.1 of Agapanthus africanus. Classification (NCBI taxonomy): domain Eukaryota; kingdom Viridiplantae; phylum Streptophyta; class Magnoliopsida; order Asparagales; family Amaryllidaceae; genus Agapanthus; species Agapanthus africanus. The sequence continues at coordinate 446,986,171 of JASDDO010000031.1, read as the reverse complement.
ACCCAACTAAAACCTGTTTGCACGTCTCCTTTGAGCGTGGTAGGGTAGTAATCAAAGTACAGTGGGAACTCACATGAGACAAATGACGATCCCCAAGTCGATGAACTAACATGTACACATGTCACCAGGGAACTGCTATCTGACGTCAGGTATAAGACCAACTAGCATGTTCCCGGCGAGTCCTGTCCGGTGTACTCATAACCCAATGAGCACCTGTATACATCTTAGGTGATCCAACTGACACCAATGGCTTGTGAGACCGACCACCGCCCCTCGTCGGGGTCTCGACTGTATACACTAGTCTACTCTGGAGTATCGATGCCCTGTCTCGAAACTCCCACGACTAGGGACCTTTTAAGGATGTGCTTATAGACTACCAGGTCCCACGTATATGATCGCCCTCATACTGCTGGCAGTCAAGCAAGAATCCTAGGGGCTCTATCAACGTGCAATAGTGACCTGTCAGGTCACCTAAAGCAGTACACGATGATAAAGATAAACCAGATAGCATACTATCATCTCGAGTAAGACTGTCCTACCGGGATAGGTCCTCCCTCAATCATTGCAATCACGTGCCTGTGATCCAATAATTGACTCTGAGGGCATTATCTCCAACAAAAACACCCTGACGGACTTAATTGCCCAAGTTACCTAGACCCTAAAACAAAAAAAAACTTATTTTATACATGAAAACCTCAAAGTAACGCAAACAGAAATACAATTGATATTTCTTTTCATTTTTAAGATTAAAGACGTGTTTGTGTAGATTGGGTATGCAATCACTCAAGGATCAAGATCGATTATTTTTCAGATTTAGTCTATATTATAACTTCAATAATATCATTTCTTTTCCACTTTACTTTATGAACTATTCTTAATATTACTTATTTCAAATCAAACCTGTTTGATCCTGAAGAGATTTATCAATTTTTAAAAGTTTTTAAGACATGTTTAACTCATTATCTAATTCTCAAAAACTCATGACACGTGTATTGTGATGCAAAAGACGTATATTAGCTACAGTTAAATTCAATGAAGGGTTATCTTTTCGGGTTTTTAATTTCTAAAAATAGGATCTAGTTGTTTCAATCTTATCATACCAAACCATCGATATTTCGAATCTAAGTTTTCCCACTAACTAACTTGACGACAAAGTTGTTATGTTTCTAGAAAAAATTTCAAATTTTTGTGGTTTTTAGATTGTTGTATATACAACAAGAAAAGGAAATTTTAAGAACTATTTTTTTTCATTTTTCAATTTTTTGGGTACAATAAGCAAAATACAGTACAATAGCAAATATGAAATGCAAACTACATGAAAATAAAGAAAAAATACAGGAAATAAATGTGCGGAAATGCAGGAAATATGCAAATGCAACTATATTCTATATACATGAAACACCTCATTCCATTACCCCAAACTTAAATCGGGCAATGTCCGCATTGTCGTCATGATTTTTCCCCCCTTCTTACTTCCACTTGCTTCTTACTATGTGCTTGCTGCGCTGCTTCAATCCTATCGAGTTGTGCCTGCATCTTCGGCTGTTTCTTCATCATGTGGCGGATGTTTCGAAAGGTCATGCGCTGCAAGTCCTGTTCATTGTCTGGTTCTGGTTCTTGTAGAAGCGCCTCTGTGGAGTCCTCCGGCTCTGGATGCTTGCTGGGGTCTTCTCTTATCCAATTCTACTGCTTGTAGTGGCTGCCTGTGTATCCCTGCAAGATCCTCTCCCTCTCAACTGGCCAATGTGTGTAAGAGGAAGCAAATCCATCGAATTCTTCCCTAGCCATGCAGTATTTGCAAATCAGGGTGACCAAAACCGGAAGCAAGGGTTTCTTCTGAGCAACCCCTTCCATTATCATGCTAAACAATTGAGTTACAATACAAAAATGATGGTCCTTATCAATTAAGAAATGGATGATATGCCCCACATTAGCCGGGAATGAAGACACATGGATAATACCTCTGATATTACGGTTTACCCATTGTCAAGCAGCAAGCCCATTCCTATACATCTGTGTGGGGTTTAACCCTACATCATTTAGATCAACAAAGTCTCCCAATAAAGATTGATACACCACAAGTTCCTGTCGTTGCTGATTTCTTGGCCTTATCGGGATGTTAGTCACTCTCGAGATGGTATCGGATTGGAAAATTCTTCTTCTCCCTCGAAATTAAAATTCTACGTATCCTGCACCCGGCTCACCATTTCTCAATGCAACGTAAAATTCATCAACCAATTCTTTAATTGCAAAGAGACCCTCACTGCCATAAATCAGAAATTCCCACCCCATCCGACGAATTTTATCGTAAAAGTACTCGCCATAAGTTTCATTGAAAAAAACAACTAAGAAATTCTTCTCGCACTCAAATGCAACTATCGTAGAAACTGAAAGCATTGCGTACAGAATTGAATAGAGAATGGGAGAAGTTTACAGTGGGCAAAAATTCGTCATGAACAGGAGAGGTCGAACCGCCAGATGCGGCCAATACGAATATTCCGGCAGTCGAAAGTTGAAATTAGGGCTAGATCTGGGGGGTGGAGGTCGGGGAGGAAGAAAGAGTGTTGTGTTTTTGGTAAAAAGTCAGAATGAGGGTTCGGGTGTAGTGGGGGTGTTTTTAATGGCACTTTTCAAATAAGACCCCCATAAAAAGTAATTAAAAATAAGTGTTTACACAATATTTTTACAAAAAGACCCAAAAATAGACAAAACTTGTATTTACAAGAGGTGGGGATGTGATTAATCGTTATAACGGCTCATGTAGGAACATGAGCTCCCCCGGTTCCGCTGGCATTTCTAAAAATGGCTTCAGACGCTGGCCATTTACTTTAAATGTGTTACCAGAGTGCGGATCTTCTATATCAACTGTACCATGCGGAAAAATAGTGCGCACAAGAAATGGACCTGTCTATCGAGACTTCAATTTTCCGGAAAACGGATGGATCCGGGAATCGTACAGTAGAACCTTTTGGCCTACCGTGATGGTTTTCCGGAGAATCACCCTATCATGAAAGACCTTCGTCTTTTTCTTATAGAGTTTGGTTTTCTCATATACATCGTTGCATATCTCATCGAGCTCATTCAGTTGAAGTTTTCTTGCATTACCGGCTTTTTCCAGGTCGAAATTGAGCTGTTTAATTGCCTAGAATGCATGGTGTTCCAGTTCAACAGGAAAATGACATGCTTTACCAAAGATGAGTCGGTATGGTGACATACCCAAATTCGTCTTGAATGTGGTGCGGAAAGCCCAAAGCGCATCATTCAACTTCAACGACCGGTCCTTACGGTTGTGGCAGACTGTTTTTTCTATGATCTGTTTCATCTGTCTATTGGAGACCTCAACCTGGCCATAAGTTTGAGGATGGTAGGATGTTGACAATCTATGGCTTATGGAGTATTTCTTTATCAGTGATTCAAAAGATCGGTTGCAAAAGCGTGTTCCGTTATTGCTGATGATGGTGCGAGGTGTGCCGAACCGAGAAAAAATATTCTCTTTCAAGAATTTCACGACAACCTTGTTGTCGTTGGTTCTACAAGGCACTGCCTCCACCCATTTGAACACATAGTCTACAGCCAACAAGATGTATAAGTTCCCAAAATAGTTAGGGAATGGTCCTATGAAATTGATATCCTAGACATCGAAAATCTCTACAACCAGAATGGAATTTAAAGGCATCTGATTTCATTTTCCAATCTTTCCTATGTGCTGATATTGGCTACAAGTTTTGCAATACTCGAAAGTATCCTTGAAATGCGTCGGCCAATAGAAGTCGCTTTGCAAAACTTTCTCAGCCGTTTTTCGGGGTCTAAAATGGCTCCTACAAACTTGGTCACGATAGAATGATAACACACTTCTCGTTTCAGAGCTGAAAATGCATCTTCTAATGATCAGCTCAGGACAGTACTTGAACAGGTAAGGCTCGTCCCAATAGAAGAATTTGACTTAGGAGAGAAATTTTGACTTGTCTTGTTTCGACCAAAAGGAAGGTGTTTATGCGGTGATAAGCCAGTTCATGATATCAGCGAACCAGGGTTCGACCAATACAGAGAGAAATTGTTCATCTGGAAATTATTCGTTGATTGGAATGTTCTCAATTGGTGCATTAGTCAGGCGAGACAAATGATCAGTAAAAACATTGTTGGTTCCCTTCTTATCTTTGATGGTCAAGTCAAACTCTTGAAGAAGGAGAATCCAACGTATCAATCTGGTTTTGGCATCGTTTTTTGCAAAGAGATACCTAAGTGCAGAATGACCAGTATAAATTGTGACATGGGTACCGATCAAGCACGGACGTAATTTTTCAAGTGCATATATGATAGCTAAGAATTCCTTTTTCGTGGTGGTATAATTCAACAGTGCATCATTCAACGTCCTGTTCGCGTAATGTATCATGTGCGGCTTCTTTTCAAATCACTGTCCTAAGACAACGCCAATTGCAAAGTCAGAAGTATCTCACATCAGCTCAAATAGTTCGTTCCATTTTGGTGCACTTAAGATTGGAGCGGAAGTGAGCTCCGATTTCATCAATTTGAAAGCAGTAAGGCACTCGGAATTGAACTCAAAAGAAACATCCTTGGCCAGCAAGGAAGTCAAGGGTCTAGCTAGTTTGCTAAAATCCTTGATGAAACGCCTGTAAAAACCGGCGTGGCTTAGGTGTCGGGACCCGGTTCTTGCTTATGGAACAAAGTGCCAAATGGAATAAAGTGTCTGGCCAATTGTCACGCTAAAGGAATGCCCTAATGTCACGAACAGTTCGTAAAGGTGGGAAACTTGATATGACGCCGATTTTCGCTTTATCGACCTCAATGCCATTTTCAGAGATGATGTGGCCAAACACAATGTCGTATTTGACTATGAAATGACATTTCTTCCAATTGAGTGTAAGGTGCTTTTCTTTATATTGTATCATCACCAGCTCAAGATGCCTCAAACACTCAGAAAATGAATCTCCAAAGATGGAGAAATCATCCATGAACACTTCCAGAAATCGCTCTACCATGTTAGAGAATATGCTCATCATGCACCGCTGAAATGTTGCTGGGGCATTGCTAGCCCAAAGGGCATGCGGCGGTAGGCGAATGTACCAAAAGAACAAGTAAAAGTCGTCTTGTCCTGATCCTTTGGATCAATTAGGATCTGATTGTAGCCGGAATATCCATCAAGGAAACAATAGTAAGCAAGGCCGGCTAGGTGTTCAAGCATCTGATCAATGATGGGAAGTGGAAAATGATCTTTGCTAGTTGCTGCGTTGAGCTTTATGTAATCAATACAGACCTTCTAACCTGTCTGTGTGCGGGTTGGGACTAGCTCGTTTGCTTCATTCATAATCACTGTAATTCCCGATTTCTTTGGTACGACATGAATGGGGCTTACTCATTTGCTATCGGATGTAAGATAAATGATCCTATTGTTAAGACACTTCAACATTTTCTTCTGTACCGCTTCTTTCATTATCGGGTTTAGTCGGCGTTGAGGATCCTTGAAGGGTTTGGAATCATTGATCATATGGATTCTGTGTTGAGAGATAGCGGGGCTGATTTCTTTGTTATTAGCCATCGACCAACCTATTGCTTCCATATTTTTTCTCAGAACATTCATGAGTGCCGACTCTTGCTCAGGCATAAGGTCGGTTGCGATTATAACTAGAAGAATTTCGTTATCACCTAAGTATGCATACTTGAGGTGGTTGGGAAGAACCTTGAGGTCAAGTTTTGGCGGCTCCTTTACAGATGGTCACACTTCGGGGGTCGGTTCAGTACGAAGCGGTTTGAATTGGGCCCTTAATGCGTGTAAGAGACTTACTCAGGACTTGGCTTCTAAAGCAAGAGAAACTCCCCAGAGAATAGTTCTTCAAAAGTTTCTTCAAGACACTCATCGTTGAAGTCAAATGTCTCCTCTTCAGACATATCGTGTACAGCGTTGACTTCATACGTGTCATCATGTCGATCGCTCGCTTGGTTTCCTAAACTGAAGATATTGAGGTCAATTGTCATATTTCCAAAAGAGAGTTTCATGGATCCATTATGACAATCGATCAACGCGTTAGACGTGGTTAGGAAATACCATCCCAGTATGACTGGAATCTGACCGCTGGGATTGGCGAAGGGTTCAGTCTCCAAACGATGAAATCTACGGGGAATATGAATTCCCCGACCTTAATTAGAACATCATCAATCTTTCCGCTTGGTATCTTTGTGGATCGGTCTGCTAATTACAGAATCACTTTGGTCGGCTTCAATTCTCCTAAATCCAATTGTTCTTAAACTAAGTAAGGAAGCAGGTTCACGCTTGCACCTAAGTCTAACACGTCTCGATTGATTTGCTTGTCCCCAATAGTACAAGAAATAGTAGGACAACCAGGGTCCTTATATTTCACCAGAATGGATTTGGACAAGACATTGTTTAAAGTGGCGGCCAAGAAGACTTTTTTAGGCACATCCGTGCGTCGTTTCTGCGTGCACAAATCTTTGAGAAATTTTGCATATGCCGGGACTTGTTAGATCACGTCCAACAGTAGGATATTTACTTCACAATGTTTGAAGACTTCTAACACCTTCTCCATACTTGCAAGGGTTTCTTCGATCTTAACCTACTGGGGTAGGGAGCCTTAGGCTCAAACACTTGGTTCGAAAAGGGTGCAGATGGAGTAGGTGCAGAAAGCGTGATCGTTCATGCTGGTACTGCTGGACGAATTTGCGACGTTGAATCTTATTGTTTCGAAAGAGTTGCAGCTGACGACGAAGAAGAAGAAGAAGGTGAAGGTGAAGAGGACGAAGAAACAGACGGACCGGAAGATGAAACAGGCGATGAAACATGTGTCGGTGGATCGACAACCGCACGTTTAGATGTATCGTTAGGTTTAATAACCCTGTTGTCAATCATGCGTCCTGATCTTAGGACGGTGATAGCATTCACATTCTCTATGTTGTTCTGTTGAACAACATGAGCGTTATGGTTCCTCTGTTCTCTCGGGTTCATCACCAGTTGGGAAGAAAATGTTCCCTTCTCTCATTCATTCACTGTAACAGCGAGTTAACTGATTTGAATCTCTAGCCTGGCTATGGCTTGTGTGTTAGCGCTATGTAACCGACCACACGTTTGCATGAAAGTAGACAGACTAGATGCTGTCTGCGTGGAGGTTTTAACCAAAGTTTCTAACCCTTTTTCAATGGTCGACGCCCTCTTGTCGTCTTGGACGAACCCGGGGGGTGCAAAGGTTTGGTTGGGCTGATTCGGCCGTTGGGGATGGTTGTTGGAATATCCCAATTTCTAATTTTGAAAATTCGAGTTTTGAAATTGTTAGAACGACGGATTTGAATTGTTGTTTTGAAAAGGCGCCTGATTCCAAGAAAAATTGGGATGGTTCTTCTAACCAGAATTGTACGTTTGTAAGAATAGGTCATTCATGGTACGCTGGTTCTGATATAGCGCATTAACGTTTTCGTGTTCCTGGGACCCGACGAGAAACATACATTCATTCGCTATATGGCTAGGATGCTGACAATTAGCACACATCGGTTGAGAAACTTGATTGATTGGTGACGGTGAATTTTTTCCCTCTAAACCTTCCATTTGCCGTACATGAGCGACGATTTTTGCTTCGGCTGCTATAGAGTTGTCAACTATGTGTGCACCGCCCATAGTCTCCACTGAATAATCTTGTCAGCCAGCTCTTCTAAAAAGTCCCATGCGTCTTTAGCACCATAGCTCAAGAATTTGCATTGACACATGGATTCTAACATCATGCGTGAACTGGAGTCTAAACCTTCATAGATTATCTGAAAAAGTCGCTATTGTTCTAAGCCGTCGTGGGGGCATTTGATTAGGATATCCTTGAATCTTTCCATGCATTTCCAAAAGATTTCACCCTTCTTTTGTTTGAAATTATGAATTTCATTTCGAATTCGCACCGTTTTATGAATCGGGTAAATTTTTTTAAGAAATACTTTCACAAAGTCGTCCCGCGTCGCAATCGATCGAGCTGGAAAACTATTTAACCAACTCTTTGCGTTGTTCTTAAGTGCAAAGAGAATGAACTTAAGGTTAACAACATCCTCACCCGCTCCTTGTATTTTCATCATAGTGCATACTCCCTCAAATTCACTGATTAAAAGGTAGGCATCTTCAGACTTTAGTCCGTGGAATTTTGGGAGTAGCGGTATGAATTGCGATTTGATTTTATAGTTATTTTCCGCGATGGTGAAAAATACTATGCACGAGGGTAGGGATGAACGGTGAGGGTAGCATCTATCCTGCAACGTGGCTTCTCGTTGCTCCATGATCGTTTGTTCTATCATCGTCCGTGATGTGGGAGAAGAAGAAAGTGAAGAAGAATGAAGAATAGAATCGGACGAATCTGATAAAGTAGAAGTTGATAACGTCTCGGACAGTTTCGAGGATTCAGACAGTAATGAAGAGTCGAAAGATATAGTCTAGAACAAGATTAATTGAAATTTTGAATCTCTGGTCCAAGATGACATGCACTATCCGAACGCGGTAGGAAAAGACTATGAGAATGAAAAGAAAATGTTGTTTACAAATCTTAATTTTTGTTTCCTTTTATTTTCAAATATTCACAAACAAAGAAATATCACACAAAACATAACCACGATACACTTCACACACCTAAACAATCTAGGGTTCACTTAGGTCAACTAGACCTGCTTAAGAACTTGATTTGTGAAGTAAAATTGTATCACGAAACGGGCCCAAAATAGACTGATCAAGAAGCCATGTAAGTGCAGAGACGAAGAGAGGTTTTACAAAGCTTTCGTGAAATTCCTTAATTAGAATAACCTTCTTTTTTAGGCGGTTGCGCCTTTCACACTTTTCTAGACACTTCTTGCATAATGTAATGATGGGCAGTGTTCGAAACACAATCAACTTTTCCCTATTGAGCGTGAAGTCCCTGAAGGCTGAAAGTCCAGTTTCTTTTAAATTACTCGGGGTATGAAAAATTCTCATTCTTTGTGGTTTGTGGGCTACAGAGAAGGGTGATGAAATCCTTTACCGTATCTTGTTGGAATTCATTGCCCTTAATCCCGTATTAAATTCATGCAATGCGCAGAAAATAAAAAGCTGTTCAAATTATCAATCAATCGTTTTTTAAGTTTTAAGCGACATGCTGCAAAAAATATGATTAGTTCTCTTTGGCTGTTGCACGGCGAAGTTGCAAAGAAATCCTGCAGAAAATCGAGATATTGGAGCATCGGGTTTGAGAGAAGGTGTTAGAGACATAAGCTACATGTTTGGTTTCGATTCCCAGGCACTCCAGATTAGCAACCTAGAGTCCCTAGTTAGTTTACTAGATTCTTAGTGTGGAGCTAGAGCCATGAGCTACATCTCTCGGGTGGATCATTTTCGACGGAGGAAGACCGGTGGCTAAGCTCGATCGAGTAAACCTCTAGGAGCTAAGGAAGATGGTAGAAGACCGAATGACACGGTTCATTCGGTATAATGATTCTACCATAGTATATAAACTCTTTGTAGTTGATTGTTTCATGTTTGGTTTCGATTCTTGGTAGTTGTTTTTAGCGCCAAGTTTTTTAAACCCCAAAATTTTTCGTTCCGCAACGGCCGCGGTCGACGGCTAGGGCGCTAGGAACCCCAACATATTGTCCTGCCGTCATTCTTTGATATTATAATACACCTGACGGTTTATCTTGCAACCGAGGCTAAGTTTGCCGGACCGGTACAATATCGATGGATGTATCCTATCGAAAGGTACGTTGAATTTTTCGTTTCACGCATTTTGTAATATAATTGTTGTCTTATATGCCCGTATTTATTTATTTAACATATTTTTCTTTAGGTATCTCTACACTCTAAAAAAATATATACACAATAGAAATCGACCAGAAGGTTCTATAATGCAAGGTTATCTTCTAGATGAAGTAACTATATTTTGTTTTCGCTATCTGAACGAGAACATTGAGACGAAGCTTAACTGTCCTTGGAGAATTCATGACGGACTATATGGTAAAACTGATTATAAGAGAGTGGACCCCATATTTATTAACAAGATATATCGGTTTATACTTCTCAATAGCGTAAGTCTTGAAGAAATTAGAGAGTAAGTTTTTTTGGATTAACTGTTATATTTGTGTGTGTGTGTGTATGAAATGATATAATATTGATGTCATAATTTATTGTTCAGAACAAGATTCATCTTGATGAGGTACGTGAGGGGCATCATAATTGGAATGATGAACGATTGGAAAAATATAATCAGGATAATTTTTGCGATTGGATTACAGATCATGTAAATTGTTCGATTAACATGTTATTGCGATGGGATATCTTAATCTAAACTTATATTGTTATGTATTTGCCATAAAATTTGTTTTGTCAGATCTACGATCCGAACTTGTTTGCATCATTATAGAGAGATTCAAGATATTTAGCTCAGTTTCCTAGCATGAAGGTTGCATACTATAAAGGATTCGGTGTCTTTGAATACAAATTTGAAGTTAAGGACATAGAAACATCTCGAACCACTCAGAATAGTAGGACTGCGACCATTGGATCGGATGGTGTGATTTATTATGGATACTTAAATTGCATACTTGGCATCCAATATCCCGGACGATCAGAACCGTTTTATATATTTCGGTGTATTTGGTACGATAAACGAACTGATACGGATAAGTGGAGAAACGATCTCGGGACTTGAAAAGATGAATATGGATTGGCTAGTGTAAACACACTTCAATTTTACGGTTAGGACGATCCATTTATCTTTCCACAACAAGAGTTTTAAGTATACCACTCACAGTGGTTGCTTGAAGCATCCGGGATGGAGTGTTATTTGCCGTTAGAAACCCATTGATGTTTATGATGTCCCAGAATTCGAGGATCGTATGGAGGACAACGATGAGGATGAAGAAGAGGGAACACTTAGAGTGCTCTGACTGTCTGTCTCTAAAGACGGGTTGCCTTCAGCTGATCGTGAAATTACGTGGGTCAGGAATGATATCGATGATGAAATTCAAGTAGATATATCTGATGCGTCTACAAAACGAAAAAAGTTATCAGTAATGTTATATTATTACTTCACATTTTTACGATCTATACATATATTGCATGTATATGTAATGATTGTACTTTTATTTAGGTCTGATGACGACGCCAATGTAGGGTGTTTTTCGTCACCCCATTAAGATGGGAAATACGCATCGCTTATCGGGCGTATACAGATTCCCCCTGCCTAGGATAGGCCAGAGTTTATTGATTGTGGGGATCCGAATTATCGGCAGCCGCGGACTAAGCTGTCGTTAAGTACCCCTCGCCTTTGAAGCGAAGGAGTCTCCGATTGACGGGTCAACTAGTCATGCGAACTCAATGTGCAGTGTGCGTGCATGCGTGTCTTGAGGGATTTTGGGCATGTCATGGGCCTCGCAGAGTTTACGGGGGTCCTGCTATCTGGATAGCGGGCTGGGGGTCAAGGGCCGTAGCATCCCCCTTGCAGGGTGCGAGGTAGCGCCCCGTTAGAAATTTTTTCTAGCGAGGGATATGTTTTGAGTGTGGAGTGTATGAAAAAAAGAAAGAAGACAAGAAAGAACAAGAAAGAACAAGAAAGAAAAAAATAGTGGAGAGTAACGTCCTAAGAACATGTGGGTGCTGGGCGCCAGCGCCTCACGTGCCCGGCACGTAGGCGCTGGGTGCTAGGCGCTGGGCGTCAGCGCCTTACGCGCCCGACACGTGGACGCTGGACGCCTGCAGAAAGAAGGGGCTTAGCCCCGAAATGAGAAGTTGGACTCCCAAAAAGGATTTTTATCTATGGAGTTAAACTCCAAAAGATTTTGAGTGGAGTTAAACTCCCAAAAAGGATTTTTATTTATGGAGTTAAACTCCAAAAGATTTTGAATGGAGTTAAACTCTTAAAAGGGTTTTATTTGTGGAGTTAAACTTCAAAAGATTTTGAATATAGTTAAACTCCTAAAAAAGGGTTTTATTTGCGGAGTTGAACTCCTAGAAATCTTTGGAGATGAACTCCCAGAAATATTTGGAGATGATCAAAGGGAACCCCTTCTTCTCCCCTTTAGCCTTGGATCTTCTTTTGAGCCTTGGATCTTTTCGAAGTTGGGTTTTTGGAGATGGGTTTCCTTCTTCCTCCTATCTGTTTGCTGGATCTTGGAGAAAAGGAGGCGAGACTTAAAAATCTCCCCTTTTAGGGATTTGATGGAAGATCCGAACTTCCCTTTAAGGGTTTTATGGTGAAAAACTGTTTCTTTTTGGAAAAAGAAGAGTTAAACTCTTGATTTAATTCAAAAAAAAAGGAAGAAGGTTTAGAACTTTGAGGAAGGAGAAGGAGGCACAGAATCCTAATTTTTGAGAGAGTGAAAAAGTTATTGTTTATTTCATCATCATGTTGTCTTTATAGTCTACACACTTTACATATAGCCCCCTGGGCTTTGCCAAATTCCACCCTATGCCTTATGTGCTTGTTTCTTTTTGCACAGAAGCCATGGGGTTTACAAAATTTTGGCTTTCTGCCCATTTTTCATACATTTATTTCTAAAAAATTGTATTAAACTAATTTATTACTTCATTCTTGGCATGGAGCCGGCCCCTTCCATGCTTGGTCCTGATTTGGGTTTGGGCCTACTTGGCTTGAGGGTTGATTGACATTGACTTGGTTGATTAGGGTGTAACTTTGACCCCAACAAAGTACCCCGATCAATAAATGCACACCACATATATGGACCGAATGCATGAAATTGATGGATCTTCTTTCGCGTGGAGGTTGACTTGATTTGGTTTCCGTTTTGACGACGTGGAGGTCGATGCTACCCTTTTTGCGACGTGGATGGTCGATACTGTCCTTTTAACGACGTAGAGGTCGGTACTGCCATTTTAGCGACGTGGACGGTCGGTGCTGCCATTTTAACGACGTGGACGGTCGGTGCTGCTATTTTTGCGACTTGGACGGTCGGTGCTGCCCTTTTGGAGACATGGACGGTCGGTGCTGCCATTTTACCGATGTGGACGGTCGGTGCTACTCTTTTAGCAACGTGGACGGTCGGTGCTACCCTTTTTGTGACGTGGACTGTCGGTTCTGCCCTTTTAAAGATGTGGACGGTTGATGCTGCCCTTTTAGCGACATGGACGGTTGGTGCTGCCCTTTTAACGACGTGGATGGTTGGTGCTTCCATTTTCGCGAGTTGGACAGTCAGTGCTGCCCTTTTAGCGACGTGGACGGTCGGTGCTGCCATTTTTACGACTTGGATAGTCGGTGCTTGACTTGACTTGCTCTGCTTCTTACGGTGTCAGGCATGAAGTTTACTTATTTGATTTGATTTGTTTTGGAAGTTCCCTACCTGTCCAGCGGGACTTTCGAGCTTAGAAGCGCTTGTAGGGTGTTTTTCGTCACCCTATTGAGATGGGAATACACGCGCACTTTTCAGGCGCCTTACAGATTCCCCCTGCCTAGGGTAGGCTGGGGTTTATTGATTGTGGGGATCCGAATCTCCGGCAGCTACGGACTAAGCTGCCGTTAATTACCCCTCGCCTTTGGAGCGAGAGAACCTCCGATTGACGGGTCAAACAGGTCATGCGAACTCATAGTCCAGTGTTGTGTTCTGAAGGGGTTTTGGATATATCGGGGGCCCTACAGAGTTTTTACGGGGGTCCTAGTACCCGGATACCAGGCTGGGGGTCAAGGGGGCTAGCAGCCCCTTGTGGGTTGCGGGGCAGCGCCCCGTTAGAATTTTTTTCTAACGGTGAGGTATTTTTAGTGTGGAGTATATGTAAAATGAGAGGAATATGGCATCCAAAGGACGCGTGAGCGCCAGCGCCTCACGTGGCTAGTATGCCGGGCGCCGGGCGCTTGAGCGCTGGCGCCGGGCGCTTGGGCGCTTGGCGCTTGGGCGCTGGTGCCGGGCGCTTTGGGCGCTAGCGCCTCGCGTGCCCGGAACGTGGGCGCTCGGGCGCTAGCGCTTTGGGCGCTAGCGCCTCATGTGCCCGGGACGTGGACGCTCGGGCGCTAGCGCTTTGGGCGTTCGGGCACTAGCGCTTTGGACGCTAGCGCCTCATATGCCAGGCACGTGGGCGCTCAGGCGCTAGCGCTTTGGGCGTTCGGGTGCTAGCGCTTTGGGCATGTGGGCACTCAGGCGGTGGCGCTTTGGGCGCTGGCGCTGGCGCCTCACGTGCCCGGCACATGGGCGCAGCGCTAGCGCCTCACGTGCCTGGCACCTGGGCGCTTGGGCGCCAGCGCCAGCGCTTTAGGCGGTAGCGAAAGGAAGGGGTTTTTACCCCCAGAAATAGGAGTTAAACTCCAAAAGTGAATTTTGAGTGGAGTTAAACTCCAAAAGATCTGGATTAGGAGTTAAACTCCTTTGAGGATTTGGGTCTTGGAGTTGAACTCCCTAAAAATCTTCAGATGTTCTTCTCTATTAAGCTTGAGATATTCTCTTGAGCCTTGGATCTTCTCCAAAATGGGATTTTCAGAAATGGGTCTCCTTCTTCCTCCTTTTGTTGGCCGGATCTTGAAGAACAAGAGGGGTGAGATTTTAAAAATCTTCCCTTTTTGAGATCTAATAGAAGATCTGAGCTCCTTTTTGTGGGTTTTGTGGTTAAAATCTATTTAGTTTTAGAAAAGGAAGAGTAAAACTCTTGATTTAATTCAAAAGAAAGAAGAAGTTTTAGAAACTTGAGGAAGGAGAAGGAGGCACAGAACCCTAGAGTTTTAGAGAAATGAAAAAGTTTCCCTAGATATTTTCATCATGTTTACCTTTATAGGCTACAAACTTTACATATAGCCCATTGGGCTTTATAAAATGACATTTTGCCCATCTCATGCCTCATGTGCTCATTTCTTTTGCACATAAGCCATGGGCTTTACAAAAATTTGGCTTTATGCCCATTTTTCTTACATTTATTTATAAAATAAAATGACATAAATACACCAAAATTATTTATTACAAACTTTTATCTTGGCATGGGGGAGGCCGGCCGCTTCATGTTCGGGCTCGACCCGGGCATTGTCCCGTTTGATCTGGGCTTGGGCCCACTTGGTTTGGGGTTGACTTTGATTTTGACTTGGTCAACCGAGGTATAAATTTTTACCCCAACAAATTGCCCCCCATCAATAAATGCACATCACACATGTGGGTCGTGTGCATGAAATTGTTGGATCTTCTTTCACGTGGCGGCAACTTGATTTGGTTCCCTCTTTTGGGAAGCTGACACTTCCCTTTTTACGACATGGATGGTCGATTCTGCCTTTTTTACGACTTGGACGGTCGTTTATGCCCTTTTTGCGACTTGGACGGTCGGTGCTGCCCTTTTTGCGACTTGGACGGTCAGTGCTACCCTTTTTACGACTTGGACGGTCGGTTCAGCTTTTTTAGTGACTTGGACGGTCGGTGCTGCCCTTTTTGCGACGTGGACGGTCGGTGCTGCCCTTTTTACGACTTGGACGATCGGTGCTGCCATTTTTCCGACTTGGACGGTCGGTGCTGCCCTTTTAGCGATTGGACAGTCGGTTCTGCCCTTTTTGCGACTTGGACGGTCAGTTATGCCCTTTTTGCGACTTGGACGGTTGGTGCTGCCATTTTTGCGACTTGGACGGTCGGTGCTGCCCTTTTAGCGATTGGACAGTCGGTTCTGACCTTTTTGCGACTTGGACGGTCAGTTAAGCCCTTTTTGCGACTTGGACGGTCGGTGCTGGCCTTTTTGCGACGTGGACGGTCGGTGCTGCCCTTTTAGCGACTTGGATGGCCGGTGCTGCCCTTTTTCCGACTTGGACGGTCGGTGCTGCCCTTTTTGCGACTTGGACGGCCGGTGCCTTGATTTGACTTGTTCTGCTTCTTGCGGTGTCAGGTATGAAGTTGACTTGTTTCCGAAGTGGAGCTTGATTCTGCCAGGGAGGTCATTGGTTGTTTTGCTGATTTGATATCATTTGGGTTGACATCAGCACCGCTGCACTGGAATATGGTACCAGGAGAGAATCATCATCAGCCATGACAGGATTTATGGATTTTGAATTTGGTTTTGGTTTGGCATCAGCACTGCTGCACTGGAATATGATACCAGGCGTTCTCCGCCGAAAGCCGGGAAAGACTGACGTCTTGCCTGAATTTGGGGGAAGATG
Organism: Agapanthus africanus; assembly: GCA_030015575.1. Lineage (NCBI taxonomy): Eukaryota > Viridiplantae > Streptophyta > Magnoliopsida > Asparagales > Amaryllidaceae > Agapanthus > Agapanthus africanus. The sequence continues at coordinate 446,970,077 of JASDDO010000031.1, read as the reverse complement.
CTATTTGGTTTTATCCGTCCACCTCTACGAAGATGCCAAGTTGATTTATGGCACCATGTATCGGAGGTTTAGACGGATGCGGCCGTTGTAGCATACTTCGTCAGATCCCCCCTCGTTTGAGGGGTTTTTGATTGTGGGGACGCTCTTCCCTGCAGGCGCAAGCCCCTGCAGTTAATTATGCTACCGCATCACGGTAACAACTTCTCTTTCTACAGATGGTCACTTTGTGTCGTGTGTGTTTGTTTTCTTTTTTTTGGTTGCCCGTGTATTGTATACAGAGACTAATTTATGTTGTCGCCCGTAGGGCGCAGATTAGTCCAAATCCGTATTTTCTTAGATTTAGGTTTTGGTTTGGGTTTAAGGATATGTTAGTCTCATTTGAGACTAAGATCAACTTAAACGTTTGTTAAGGATACGTTAGTCTAATTTTAGACTAAGATCAACTTAACCATTTGTTAAGGATACGTTAGTCTAATTTTAGACTAAGATCTACTTAACAGGATCGTTTAGATCTAACAAAAGAGCATTTGAGCTCTATTGTTTTAGTTTAGGGATATTGTGGTCCATAAGTTTAAGGACATCATAGTCCATGGAGTTTAAAGACATCATAGTCTAGTTTAGAGACATCATAGTCTGTAGGGTTTAGTTTATGGACGTTGCGGTCCAGAAGTTTAAGGACATCATAGTCCATAGAGTTTAAAGACATCATAGTCTAGTTTAGAGACGTCATAGTCTGTAAAGTTTAAGGACATCATAGTCTATGAGTGTAAGGAACCCACAGTCCGTAGTAGTTTATAGACATCATAGTCTGTAAAGTTTAAGAACATCATAGTCCATGAGTTTAAGGACCCCACAGTCCATGAAATGTCTGGTTGTCGAGACCTGTCACCTCTCTGAAGACGTTGAAGGATTACAACGACAAATATCAGAGGAGTGACGAGATGTACCCTTGAACCAATGTTGGTTGGAGGACCTGTAGTTGGATTGATTTAAGGATCGTTAGTCTCGTTTGAGATTAAGATCAACTTAAATGTTTGTTAAGGATATGTTAGTCTAATTTTAGACTAAGATCTACTTAACAGGATCATTTAGATCCAACAAAAGAGCATTATGGCTCTTATTGTTTAGTTTAGGGACATTGCGGTCCAAGTTCAGACACAAACATGGGTTTGGAAATGCACTAGATAGTTATTGGTCACTGGGACCCACCACCTCTCTGAAGACGTTGAAGAATTACAACGACATGTATCAGAGGTGTGATGAGATGTACCCTTGAACCAAAGTTGATTGAAAGGCTTTGGGTTTTGGCTTTGAATGTCATATAAGATGATCAATTTTGGAAGAAAAGAGTGTATTTGAGGTTCAGTTTCAAGGAATCTTGCCTCTGGAAGACTTAGCTAATTTGGGCTAAGATTGACTTGAATATAGTGTTAAACACTAGAATACATTCAGCGCTCACGTGCTCCCACGTGAGGCACTTAAAGTAGTGTTGAACACTAAAAATGAAACGCTCACGTAGGGTCACGTGAGGCGCCTGAAGATTGGGCTGTGCTTCTTTATTTTACTCCCAGAATATATAAGTGTTCACACTTGATCTTTATAGCCATTACGTGTGGGCACGTGATGGGTACCCATGCATTGGATATTAAAAGTATTTGTTAGGGGTCACGTGGGGACACGTGAGGCATTGCCTTTGGGTAGAATCCTCTTTTGTTTGATAATTGCTAAGGGGTCACGTGGGAGCACGTGAGACGCCCAAAATCTGTTCTGCCCTTCTTATTTTGAGGAGTCCATTCAAGGGTCACGTAGGAGCACGTGACCTATTCTTATTCGTTCTCTTTTGATCATTGAAGGGGAGAGTCACATGTCGCCACGTGATCATGTTGGGTACTTGATCTTTTTACGTGCATGGAGAGATAGATCCCTTGTTTAAGAATTAAATTCTCTTATAGGGTTAAACCCTAATTTTATTTAGAGGAATTAAATTCCTATATGTTCGAAAGAATTAAATTCTTTAAACTCAATTCTCCCTCTAAGTTTTAAATCTGCATGGCAGAATCTTCCCGATGAGAATTAAATTCTCAACTTATGGGGAGATCTGCTTCCGCAGATCTATTACCATGAAGAAGAACTAAGTTTTTTATATTAAGGGTTGAACCCTATCTTTGTTGGAGGAATTAAATTCCTATGTGCTTTGTGGGAGAATGAATCTCTGAACTTAGGCCCTCCCTTAGATTTTAGATCTGCATGGCAGAATCCCCCCGATGAGAATTAAATTCTCAACTTATGGGGAGATCTGCTTCTGCAGATCTTCAACCAAAGGAAGAAGTAAGTTCTTATTCAGAAGAGTTAAACTCTTAGTTTGAGAATTAAATTCTCTTTTTGTGGGAGCTTATAGAATGATCTCTTTCCCTCTCTTACCTAGGGTTTCTTTCTTTTCTGAAGAGATTTTCTTCTTTTTGGAGAATTCAATTCACTTCTTTTTTCTCTCTCTGTTGTTGTTGTTGTTGTATCTGTCCAAAAAAAAAGAATCCCCCTCTTTTCTTCTTGGCTCCTATTTAAAGAAAAGAATCAGTTTGTTTAGTCAATCTTTCATTGAAAGATTTTAATTAACCAACATGATTTTTTAGATCACTCAGTGAATTTTATTCACCATTGGATTTTTAATCCAAAAGATATTCTGTTTGTTATTCTTGGTGAATTTCAAGGAATTCTTTCCTTATATAGAATCTTTCTATAAATTGGTGATTTTTAATTACCATTGGATTTTTAATCCAACGGTCCTCCACTTTACCGAGCACAATCTTTTTTGTTTGGAAAGACTTAGAGAAATATTTTTCCAGTTAGGGTTCTCGATTCCCTCTTAATTAGAATTTATTTCTATTAGTTTAGAAGGCTTAATAGCCTATCACGTGTTGGCATGTGATCCCACTGTTTGATCATTTAAATAGAATTTAATTCTATTAGTTAAAGAGCTTAAGAACCCATTATGTGTCTGCACGTGATGCCCGGTCACGTGTGGGCATGTGATGCCCGGTCATATGTGGGCACGCGATGCCTCATAACTTTTAATTCCGGATGAATTATGAGGCCCGTAATATATCAAATCGAAGGCTTTTTCGAGACACTTTCGACACCATCAAAATTTACCTGTTTCTCATTCGGGAGTTTGTTAAAATGCAGCCCAGAAAATACTGGTTCGCATTTTCTTCCTTGGATTACACGTACATAGCATATTTGCTCATAACTTTTGATCCCGGATGAATTATGAAGCCCATAATATATCAATCGAAGGATTTTTCGAGATGCTTTCGATACCATTAGAATTTAGCTGTTTCACATTCGGGGGTTTGTCAAAATACGGCCCGGAAAATATTGGTTCAAATTTTCTTAACCGTATCGCTGCCATTTGATACCTTGGGCTCTTTTGCGCTGAATTTTTTTTTGGCGGGAACACCACGAGCGAATCATCATCTGCCATGACAGGATTTGGGGATTTTAGTTTTGGTTTGGCATCAGCACCGCTGCACTGGAATATGGTACCAGGAGCGAATCATCATCTACCATGAGGAGATTTCCCTCGTTCCCAGTTTAACGACTTAGGGGTCATCTATCCCCAGTTTAAAGACTTAGGGGTCTATTGGATTGGAGTTTGGAATTTTGGGGTTAGGGTAGGCATCAGCGTTGCTGACACTGAAGCACATGTGCCAGGAGCAATTAATCATTTACCTTTTCCTATTGGGGAACGATGGCTTAGGAGACAGGTTTAGGTCCTTATCACCTAAGGCTTTTTCAATTTTATGAGCCATGAGGGTCCTATAAAAGCATTTTCTCCCTACGAGTTGAAAGGATCCCGTAGGTGTATTTTCTCTTTAGGAGTCGTGAGGACCCCCAAGTGTGTTTTTCGTTTGTGAGTCGTAAGGATCCCACGAAGGTGTTTTATTACGAGTCGTGAGGATCCCGTAAGTTTGTTCTCCACATGTATCGTGAGGACACATGAGTGGGTCTTCCCAAATGGAGCATAATTCTAAGGGCGGAGACCAGCCGTGGGGCTTGTGATTGCTGTGGGGCCTGGGTGTGATGAGAATTATTTGAGCCCGTGGATTGTATACGGTAGTCAATTTGGGGACTGGCCGTAGGGCTGGAAGAATTTTGGGAAATTGGATTTTGGTTGGCATCTGCATCGCTGCACTAGAATATGATATCAGGAGCGACTCATTATTCGCCGTTTGGGGACTTGGAATTTGGATCTTGTTAGGCATCAGCATTGCTGCACTAGAATAATGCCAGGACCAACTCATCATTTGCCCCAGGAGAACTTGAGATTTGGTTTTTGGGTTGGCATCAGCACCGCTAACACTAATGCATTCCAGGAGCGACTCATCATTTGCCGTTTCTCGTTGGGGGGCGATGGCTCAGGAGACAGGTTTAGATCCCTATCACCTAAGGCTTTTCAATTTTATAAGCCGTAAGGGTCTCATAAAAGCATTTTCTCCCTACGAGTCGAGAGGATCTCGCAGGTGTATGTTCTCGTTAGGAATCGTGAGGATTCCTAAGTGTGCTGTTCCTTTGTGAGTCGTAAGGATCTCACGTAGGGATTTTCTCCTCACAAGGTCGAGAGGACTTTGCGAGTGTATTTTACCTCTTTTCACGAGTTTGCGCCCTTTCGGGTTTTCACAAACTCGCCGGCAGTCCAGCTTTTTTTACTCATGGAGCCCTTCCGGGTTTTCGTCCATGCCCGTTTTGGTTATGGACATACCTTTTTTTCATTGGTGGGACTTTAAAAGTAGTCTCACCGGCAGGACTTGAAAGAGATAGGGGTCAATTACGCCCGTGGATTGTGTACGGTTTTACAGGATGTATGATCTAGACCATAGGGCTTGTGTGCTCAATTCTCCTGCGACTTAGAGCATTCACGCGTAATATTTCTTGAGATATCGGCTAATGATAGGTGGCATGGGCCTTTCTCCCTCGGCATTTATCAGCTGGTAGGATCCTCCATCAAACACTTTCTCGATGACGTATGGTCCTTCCTAGTTTGTCTCGAATTTTCCTTTTACATGTCGATTGGGGATGATCGGCCTTTTGAGGACTAACACCAATGCTCCTTTCTTGAAAGCGTAGAGACGGGCCATCTTGTCATAGGCCAGTGACATTTGGGCTCGATATAGCTCCAGATTTTGCTGTACCGCGTGCCTCCTTTCTTCGAGGGCATCAAGTTCTACGAGACGAAGAAGCACGTTTCCTCTTCTGTCAACTCATGCTGGACGACCATTCTTAAACTTGGAACTTTGACTTCGAGGAGGAGGATCACTTCCACTCCGAAGAGTAATGAGTATGGAGTGGACTGAGTTGGAGTGCAGTGCGTGGTACGATATGCCCACAATGCCTCATGAAATTTGAGATTCCAGTCTCTTTTGTTGGCTGAAGCATTTTTCCTCAGGAGCTTGCATAGAGTTTTATTGAAGGCTTTGGTTAGCCCATTGGCCCTTGGATTATAGATGGAGGAATATCTCCAGTTTATCTTGTGCTGAGTAGCGAACCTTGAGACTTTGAAGCTCTTGAAAGAAGGCCCGCTGTCAGAAATGATTCTTCTTGGTGTACCGAAGCGGTATAGAATATTATGCTCGAAGAATGTCAGAATATTTTCTGTCTTGACTTCTTTTAGCGGGACAGCTTCAGCCCATCTGGAGAAATAGTCAGTTGCGGCCAATATAAACTGGTGGCCTTTGGATGACGGATGATCAATTGGGCCAACAATGTCGGTGCCCTAAACTTCGAAAGGCCACGACACCACTGTAGGATGCAACGGATTGGGATACTTGTGAATGAAATCACCGTGAATTTAGCAGAGATGGCATTTCTTTTCCTGCTCTTCGCAATCCCTTATTATGGTGGGCAAGTAATATCCAAGCCGTTTGATCCGAAGCCTCATTTTAGGGCCGGATTGGTGAGCTCCGCAGACGCCTGAGTGAACTTCTTTCATGACTTTTTGGGCTTCGGCCGATGACAGACATCTGAGCCAGAGTTGGTCATATAATCTGCGGTATAGAGTATTATTTAAAAACACGTATCGAAGAGCTCTCTTTTTCATTTGAACCACTGCAGATTTTCCTTCGGGCAACTTGTCGTATCGGAGGTACTTTATGAAGGGTTCTCTCCGATCGGGCTCGTCTTGGATGATCGAAGCTTCTTCGGCAGGATTGCTCTCTTGTTCTACGCTTTCTTCTTCACGCAGAGAGGCTGGAGGTAGAATTTGCTGGCTCCTGACAGTGATCAGAATTTCATCCATGTCAGGATCAGCCAGCTTCTTGGCTAAGCGAGCGAGTACGTCAGCCTTTCTATTCAACGCCCTAGGAACTCTCATCAGCTCAATATGGGTAAACTGTTTCATATGCTCCACCACCCAGCTTCTGTACCGAGCTAACTCGGGTTTGTATATCTTATAGTCGCCGCTTACTTGGTTGACGACAAGCTGGGATTCACCATAAACCCATAGTCGAAGGATTTCCATTTCTATGGCAAGCTCCAGACCAGCTATCAGAGCTTCATACTCAGCTTCGTTGTTTGTGAGAGGCTCGGTAAGAGCAAAAGAACGTCGTAGGGTTCCCATTGATGGCGTGATGAACACCAATCCTATCCATGTTTTTATCTGCGGGATACTTGATTTGCCGGAGCTCCTCATTGATGAGGCTCCATCGAAGTAGAGCTCCCAACATGGCTCACCTTCTTCGAGGTGCAGCGCTTATTCATTGGGTAAGTCGCAATTGAGCGGTGACCCTTCTGGTATAGGATGAACAGCGAGGAAATCGAAGAGGGCTTTCCCTTTTTCTGCTTTCTGAGGAGTATAAACTATGTCAAACTCAAGTAGCACGACAACCCATCTTGCCATTCTGCCGGCTAGGTTTGCCTTGGTCATTAAGTGTTTGAGTGGGTCGACATTGGAGATCAACATAACCCGATGAGCAAGAAGATAGTGCCTCATCTTTTTCACAGCGAATATCAGAGCCAGGCATTGCTTTTCGATCGGAGAATAGTTGTGTTCCGCCCCGACTAGAGTTCGACTGAGGTAGTAGAGGGCATTTTCCTTTCCCTCCTCGTTGTTCTGGGCAAGGAGTGCACCGAGTGACCCATCTAGCGCGGCAGTATAAAGAATCAATGGTTTATTTAGAATAGAGGCAGCAAGCACTGGAGGGTGCAACAGGTACTGTTTGATGCTTTCGAACGCTTCTTGACATTCAACATCCCAGAAAAAAGGAGCTCCTTTCTTCATGAGCTTTGAGAAGGGCCTACATCTCCCCGATAAATTTGAGATATATAAGCAAGCGTGCCATGAAAAGATCTTAGCTGCGTCAGACTCTTTGGAGGGGCATCTCCATGATGGCCTTTATCTTTGATGGGTCAACTTCGATCTCTCGATGTCGGACTATGAAGCCTAGGAATTTTCCCGATGACACGCCAAAAGCGCACTTTATAGGATTCATCTTTAGATCGTATTCCCCCAGTCTAGTGAGAACGGTTCTAAGATCCTGGAGGTGATCGGTCTTGGCTTTAGTCTTGACGACCAAATCATCAACATAACATTCGACGACTTTATGGATTAGGTTATCAAAGATATTGGTCATTGCCCTTTGATATGTAGCACCTGCGTTCTTCAGTCCGAATTGCATCACTTTGTAGCAGTATATTTCGACCGGGGTTCGAAATGCTGTGTGCTTCTTATCCTCAGGTGACATCTTAATCTGATTATATCCAGACGAGCCATCCATAAAGGTTAACAGCTTGTAATTTGAGGTGTCATCGACCATCATTTCCATGACCGGTAGCGGAAAGTCGTTTTTAAGACATGCCTTGTTGAGGTCTCTGAAATCGACACAAACTCGGATCTGCCCATTTTTCTTCTTCCGTGGGACTATGCATGCGATCCAGTCCGCATATTTCTTTTCCCTGATGAAGCCGGCATTGATGAGTTTCTTGGTTTCCTCGATGACCTTTTCTTCCAGTTCCCTTCTCATTCTTCGAGGAGCTTGTTTGACTGGTTTAGCATCAGGAGATATAGCCAGCTTATTGACGACCACTTCAGGGGAAAGGCCAGGAATTTCTTTGTACGTCCATGCGAAGCAGTCGACAAACTCATGCAGCAGGGCGATTATCTGCTCTTTCATTTCCTCTGACAAGAGTGAGCTGATGTAGGTCGGCCTTGGATTGTCGGGTGTTCCTAAGTCAATCTCGGTTAGCTCGTCAAAGGTTGCTTGTTCGCCGTCTTCGAACTCTTGAGGATCTTCTTCTGGATCGTCTAGCTTGTCATCATCATTTGATCTTTCGCTGTCTTCACCAACATGGATCATTTAGCATGCCTTAGAATCAGGCTGGATGAAACCTATGCCCCGTCTATCTGGAATTCGTCCATCGATGAGTGCTCGGACATGAGGCGGATGCCATAGCCCTTCATAAAACTTTGCTTCAGACTCTGTTTGATATAACCGGCATTCACACCTTTTGAAATATTCCCGCATCTCGGGCGCATAGTATCTGGGATTGAGGATGGCCCTTATGCCTCCCTCATAGGGAAGGCACGCGACAGGCAAATTGTCCGGGCATAACAGGATTTGACCCATAAAACAGGATGCCATTCTGTCCACTTTTCCTCCCGGGAACGTAGAAAGTTTTTAGCTGGTCCACGGTAGAGACTGACAATGCATCGAGCTCTTTGCACATCCGCTCTGGCACCCTTGTGATGGCTAAGGACCCTTCTGAAACTTCAAAGGTCTCTCGTAGCTTTGCTGTTCGCACGATAGCCCAATTTGCACAGCCGTTGCAAGACGGATCCTCTTCTTCTGATTCTTCAGTGTCACTGCCTAAACAAGGGTGGATTTTGCTATCGGATGGGCCTGCAGTATCAGATTCGTCCGTATCGCTACTGAAATGAGGGCGGGTTTTACGGAAGGACAAACTTCCAGGGTCGGACTCATCAGTGTCACTGCCGAAACGCGGACGCACAAGGGGAATTCTTCTTTTGAAAGTGACAGCCGGCTCAGACTTACTTTTGAGTTTCGAGTGTAAGTCCACGTTGCCCACCCCGGTGCATGCGGCGAGGCGGAAAACGGAATAAAAATCAAATTTTTATCAACTTAGGCAACATGGACTAGACAAAGAAGGATCTTTGCTAAACAAAAACAAGCTAAGGCTAACTAGAAACTAGCTAAGTGCTAGAAAGGTTATACCTTGGGCTTTATGTCCTTCTCTCCTTGCTCCTTGGAGTAGTGGAAGGAGGTCACCTTTGTCGTCTTCTCCCGTCAAAGAAAGATCCACCCGAAAGCCTCAACCTTTGGCTTCAACTCCAAGCTAGAAGTAACTAGGGTGCAAGAAGTGCTAATCCTTGAACCCTAGATGAGAGTAGAGATTATCAAGAAGGGGTTTTTCTCAAGCTCAAGTGTTTCTCAACACATGAGAGGGGAGAGCTTGAGGGAGAGGAAGAACAAGAGAGAGAAAGTAAATCATAGAATGAGAGAATAATAACCATTCTCACATATATGTGTGAATTATTATAATTAGATAATTAGTGAGATAATTGTCATGGCTTAATCAAGACATGACCATTATCATTTCATATTTAATGCTAATTGCAAGGATCAAAGAGCATCTTTTATATGGAATGATGATGGTCAATATGTTAACTAAGGTCAACAAGTCAAGATAGTCAAATGGTCAACAACCATAACCATGCACAATTATATTAAACTAATATCAATTAACCATAATTCACACATAATCATTAGGGTTAATAAAATGACAATAGTCATTAACCCTAATCAAAGTCCTCTCCCTCTGTCTCAAGCAACTGTGCATACGCACCCGTATTCGTGATCCGAGGAACACGAACATAATGAGAAAAACCAATCCCAAATCATATACTAGGATCCGGCTTAAACCAAAGCCCGCTGGTATAAGCTGTCCGGACAGCAAACGTGCACAAGTGCGCGGATGTGAACGAACCCTGTCGCAAAACCATGCGACCTCTACTCATTTTGCCTAAAGGCGAATAGCTCTCTGTGTGGGACTCTAAAGACTCGACACTATGCTGGCAGTGGGTTTAACCACAGACCGCAAGCGGCACTAGCTGTACGTAACGGTCCCCAGGTAGATGTCGATAAGAAGACTGACAAGGTGAACCCCATCTGAACTCCTACTGAGCCTGTATGTGACAGTCTCCGTACAGTCCGGTCTGTTCGTCTGATACATCGCATGGCAGGCCTAGGGGGGCGGTGAACGTCAGTCCCCTAATAGCGGTACAAGTCGTGTCGGAGTGTAGCCCAGAACACCCTGAGATAACACTGGAAACCTACCAGTATATCTCGCTTGCCCTGGCCAGGGACTACTCGTGTAATGGCTCTCCTGGACACAGCGCGATGTCAACCCCCAATACCGGGAGAGACGAATCCTGTCTAACCGTCACTGCCTCCAAGTGCTTCGGGACTGCACCCAAAAACTACCTGTTTGCATGACTCCTTTGAGCCGTGGTAGGGTAGCAATCAAAGTGCAGTGGGAACACACCCGAGGCGAAGTGACAGTGTCAAGTCAGCGGACTAAGCTGTACTCATGTCACCTGAGAACTAATAACTGACGATAGGTATAATACCAACCAACAGTTCCCGACGAGTCCTGTCCAGTGTACTCGTAACCTAACGAGCACCCGTATATTATCTCAAGTACGACGTACTGACGGCTGTGGGACAGACCGTCTCCCACACTGGGATGAGAAGCGCATACGCTAGTCTACTCCGGAGTATCGATGCCCTGTCTCGATAGTCCAACGACTAGGGACCTGTATAAGGATGTGCTTATAGATCACCCAGCTCCCACGAGTGTGAGCGCCATCACAACGCTGGTAATCAAGCAAAGATCCTAAGGGCTCTACCAATATGTATATCAGCGATATGCTAAAAGAAACACATGCACATATTAAAGCAGAGACAAACTAAGTAGCATACTACCATTTCGAGCAAGATTGTATATACAACTGTGAATATCCCAAGCTTCCATCAAGTAATATACAAACTAGTATGATACAGTAATGGCCTCTAGGACATATACACTAACATCGAGGCTGTTCTGTCTTTGGTCAGCTGTGGCTCAGCACTTTGCAGGTTCACAAAGTACCGAGAATCTTCTTATCGGACTTCATGCGCACCGAACGGCTGGATGTCTTCGTCAATGCGTCTTTCTTCGCCATTTTTAGTATACTTCATGCATTGATGGAGAGTTGATGGAACGATGCCATAATCGTGGAGCCACGGCCGTCCCAAGAGAATTTTATAAGACGTGTCAGCGTCGATCACGTATATCTTAGCTTCAGTTTGCAGATCCCTAAATTTGATTGGCAAAGCTATAGACCCCAGAACTTGCTGGTAGTTTTGATTGAAGCCTTGAATGACAATCCTTTCCTTTGACAGGTGTCGGACGTCCATTGACAAACTCTTCAGAGTTCGCAAGTTCATGATGTTCACTGAGGACCCTGGATCAATCAATATGCGATTAATCTGAACTCCGTCGCTGTACCCGTCACATAAAGCGGCCGATTATACTCAGCCGTTCCCAGCAGCAAGTCTTTATCCTTAATCGTGACTGCGGCGGCATGCAAAGCATACTGGGTTTCTTTCATATTAATTTCTGCAAAGCGAGCCTGATACCGCTCGGGGTTTTGTAGAGCGTGAATGAGAACATCTCTAAGCTCCTTACATAGGACCAAGGCATCGTAGATGCTCAGGAGAGACGGAAGCTTCCGGAGATGAGCCAAGACATTATAGTCCACTGAGGAAGGACTTGAGTTTTCATTAGCCGGTTCTCTGCCATCTTCCTCATTAGCCACCTGTATTTCCTTTCCTTTTGAGGCGTTGCCCTGATTTAGTGGCAGAGCTATGCCGCTTCTGAGCTGGATTTGGTTGGCCCTTGTAGCGAGCTCCTCGTCCTTTTCGGGAAAATAGAGCTCCTCCTCAGAGTCGCTGCCAAGATGGATGGCGTAGCAGGTCACTATAGGGATCTCTTCATTGGAGTCTTCCTCTAACTCCTCCAGAATTTCAGCCGCTTCTATAAGGAGGTACTCCTTCAATTGAATCAGAGTTCTTTCGTTCTGTTCATAGTCTTCAAGGGAATCGATATATTTTTGAATAGTCGATCTCCCTGCAGACTCTTTTTCGCGTCGAGCTGCACTTTTCTTTTTCTTGAGCTTTTTGGATTTTGAGCCTGATGGAGCCGCATTGGCAGCTGGAATGGTAGGCTTCTTCTGCCCTTCCCATTCCGTCCTGGGCTCTTTCCGAAGTAGCTTTATCATCTTCTTCATCTTATTAGATATGTGCATACCCTACAGAGGCTGCGGTGAGTCCGTTTCATTTTCCAGGGCAGCGGGTTCGGCTGTATGCTCCTAGAAGGCTTCAGCTTCTGTCTGTATAAACTTAGTGGTTGCAACTTGATTGTTCACCAACACACTTTTGGACAGCTCGATCTCTCCAGCCTTGTACTGCTTCTCGACCCAGTCTTTGAAGATATAGTAATCCTCGATCACATGGCTCACTACTCTGTTGTACGGGAAATACAGGGGTTTGTCGGTCATTTTTGCTTCGTAGGGTCTCTTCGACTCCGGCAATTGTAGACCATTGTTCAAGGCATCTTTGAATATCTTACGGACCTTGTCCCTTCTGAAAGAGTAAACCTTTCTCTTTTTCTCCCCAAGGGAAAGCCCTTCTCCTCCCAGCAATGGCTTTCGAGGCCGGTTGGTTTTGGAATCGCCTGCCTTTCGCTTGTCTTCATTTTCGGACGCATTGAAGACATTGGTACTGCTGGAACTCCCGCTTCTACGGTTGTCGCCCCGCTTGCTTTTCCAAGTCTTGTCTCTCTGAGAGTACAGGGTAGACTCTTGCTTCGGGCATTCCAGCATTTGGACTTTCTTGGTTAGATCTTGAAACGTCTTGAGTCCTGCTGTACACAAGAATGGGACCATCCAATTGCTGAGGTTCCCAATGAGAAGGCTGACGGACTGGTCCTGCTCCAGCGGCGGTTCGCACTTGACTGTGAGATTACGCCATCGGCGATAAAGTCGATGTTGCTTTCATTCTTCCCCGACTTAGTCCTTACAAGGTCAGCAATGGAGATTTTATCACTGACACTCATGAACCTTTTCTGAAACAGAGACTTTATTTGGGCAAATGTAATGACGGACCCGTCTGGTATACTCGCATACCAGTCAAAACCGACACCGGTCAGGCTGTTGACAAACTGACGAAGAAGGAGCGCATCATTGCCCTCTGTATTTCTTCATGATACTTTAAAGTGGGCGACGTGATGATTTGCATTTCTCGTCCCGTCAAATCTTCCGAACTTAGGAATGACGTAGCCGCTCGGGAACTCGATCAGATCGTACTATGCGGTATATGGCTGCCCACTACTGCTAATTTCTTTATGAGCTTTAGCTTCAACCACCAATGTTTTAACCTTGCTGGTGACCAAATCCATTATCCGATCTTGTGTTAGCGGGATAGTGCTATCTGGGGCCAAGGCATCCCCAGAAGAGGAATGTGGCCGGCTTTCATGCGGCTCGACCAATCTTGGACCCAAAGGGACAGGCATCAGCCGCTTCGGATTGTCATCATCCGGCTCATGAGTAGTGACTTGTGCTTGATTGGGAGGCGCTCGAGCAATTTGAGTCGTAATCTGCATCACAGTATTCGTTAGGTCGTCAATTTTCGAATAGAGCTTGGCCATCTCTTTATCTTTTCTCCTGAGCTGTTTTCGAAGCTCTTGAAGCAGCTATTGCTCCGCGGTCTTGGGGCGGAATGTCGGGTCTTCCTCGCTGTCTGAGCTTGACTCTATATAGACTAAGGGGTCTTTCTGCCTATCATCCTCATCGAGAGAATTTTCATCATCCAGCGGAGGCGGCTGTTCTTAGGAAGCGGCAACCACATTTAAGATAGATTGGGCTTGGGATGTGGTGGCCCCATCCTTGCTTTTGCTGCGAAGGTTGTCGCTGGGGTGCCCACCCGATATATAGACCGTATGGATAACATATCCAGCTGTCTTTTTATTATCGGCGGCTGATTTCATGGATCACTTTCTTGATCCTCCTGTTTCGGTAATGGGCAGTCGACTGAAGGCGGCTAGCTTGGCCGGATTCTTGAATGGTGCTGACGCTTCCTTTTTGGTTGTGCCTCTCTGTTTTCGCGCGGCAGAGAGCGCCTGGTAGACTCTTGAAGAGACAGCGTCATACTTTTTCTGTTGGGGCCAGGTCATGTCTCTTTGTAGCAACGTTCGGACCGCTGTCTTCTTGATTCTGGCGGTCATGGCATTTTTCTGAACCCACTTCAGAGGTCCGAAGGAATTGCTGATTTTTACGGCCGACTCAGCCGTCGTCGCAGGATAACTCTGCTCTTGGAATCTCATAAGATTCCACTCGGCCGGAGTCTTGGCCCTCTTGTTGGCTCGATACCTGAGCCGCTTCTGTCTCAACCTTTCTGTTTTGAGCACTTGGCTGGTTACGGCTCTTTGAGAAGTCACCGTAGACCGGGCGATGGAGGGCTTTGGAGATACGCCTGATTGTGCATTTGTTGGAGTCATCGCCTGAGCTCGTCCGCAACGTTTGATGTTGCCCTTTGTACCAGAAGTCTTGCCCCCAGCTGAAGCACCAGAGAGTCGTTCAGACACCGTCTTAAGTTTCGGTTGTGGTGCCCCAGCGATCACAACATTCGGTCTCTTGTCCCTTGAGACCGGCTTTGCCATCTGTTTTACCGGGATTTCTGCCAGATGAGCGCTTCCGGTAGGGTAGATGACGACGGAACTAAACTGGCGGGGCAGTTCCTCCCACTGTCGACTGAGGCTTGCAGGGAGAACCACACGAGCATTGATCTTGACCACGTACGAGATCGGGGTCGCGTTGGAAGATGAATTCATTTTGGGAGACATTGTCGCTGAAAGTTGATTGCTGCATAAAAAGAATATTACTTCAGTACAAACATCGGCATATATGTTAAATGAGTTCGCATGAATACTTGACCCGAGGTATGGGAGGAGAGAAATGTCCCACTAGGCATGCCAGAATCTGTAGGGTGTTTTTCGTCACCCCATTGAGATGGGAATATGCGCGCTCTTGTCAGGTGCGTTACAGATTCCCCATGCCTAGGGTAGGCTGGGGTTTATTGATTGTGGGGATTCGAATCTCCGGCCGCTGCGGACTAAGCTGCCGTTAATTACCCCTCGCCTTTAGAGCGAGAGAACCTCCGATTAACGGGTCAAACAGGTCATGCGAACTCAATGTACAGTATTGTGTTCTGAAGGGGTTTTGCTTATATCGGAGGTCCCGTAGAGTTTTTACGGGGGTCCCGCTATCCAGTCAAAGGGGCTAGCAGCCCCCTTGCGGGGTGTGGGGCAGCGCCCCGTTAGAAATTTTTTCTAACGGGGGAGGTATGTTTAGTGCGGAATATATGTAAAATGAGGGGAAAATGGCGTCCAAAGGACGCGTGAGCGCCAGCGCCTCACGTGCCTAGCACGCTGGCACTGGCGCTTGGGTGCTTGGGTTAGCGCTAGGCGCTTGGGCACTGGCACTAGCTTTTTGGGCGCTAGCGCCTCGCATGCCCGGCACGTGGGCGCTCGGGCACTAGCGCTTTGGGCATTCGGGTGCTAGCGCCTCACGTGCCCGGCACATGAGCGCTCGGGCGCTAGTGCTTTAGGCGCTAGCGCTTTGGGCGCTAGTGCCTCACGTGCCCAGCACGTGGGCGCTCGGGCGCTAGCGTCTCATATGACTGGCATATGGGCGTAGCGCTAGAGCCTTACGTGCCCGGCACGTAGGCGCTTGGGCGCTAGCGCTTTGGGCGCTAGCGAAAGGAAAGTGTTTTTACCCCCAGAAATAGGAGTTAAACTCCAAAAGGGGATTTTGAGTGGAGTTAAACTCCAAAAGATTTGGATTAGGAGTTAAACTCCTTTGAGGATTTGGGTCTTGAGGTTGAACTCCCTAAAAATCTTCAGAGGTTCTTCTCTCTTAAGCCTGAGATCTTCTCTTGAGCCTTAAATCTTTTCTAAAGCTGGATTTTCAGAGATGAGTCTCCTTCTTCCTCCTTTTTGTTGGCCGGATCTTGGAGAACAAGAGGGGTGAGATTTTAAAAATCTTCCCTTTTTGAGATCTAATGGAAGATCTGAGCTTCCCTTTGTGGGTTTTGTGGTTAAAAACTATTTAGTTTTAGAAAAGGAAGAGTAAAACTCTTGATTTAATTTAAAAGAAAGAAGAAGGTTTAGAATCTTGAGGAAGGAGAAGGAGGCACATAACCCTAGAGTTTTAGAGAAATGAAAAAGTTCCCCTAGACATTTTCATCATGTTTGCTTTTATAGGCTACAAACTTTACATATAGCCCCTTGAGCTTTACAAATTGGCATTTTGCCCATCCCATGCCTCATGTGCTCATTTCTTTTGCACATAAGCCATGGGTTTACATAATTTGGCTTTATGCCTATTTTTCTTACATTTATTCATAAAATAAAATAACATAAATACACCAAAATTATTTATTACAAACTTTATTTTGGCATGGGGGAGGCCGGCCGCTTCATGATCGGGCTCGACCCGGGTATTTGCCCGCTTGATCTGGGCTTGGGCCCACTTGGCTTGGGGTTGACTTTGATTTTGACTTGATCAACCGGGGTGTAAATTTTTACCCTAACAGCGCTGCTGGGTGGGACTTTGATTTGATCTGTTTGATTTCTGCCTTATTTGGCAGGAGTTTTGAATTTGAGAGGAATATGGAATTTGGATTTTGTCTAGTATCAGCATTGCTGCACTGGAATAATGCTAGGAGAAACTCATCATTTGCCCCGGGAGGACTTGGGATTTGGTTTCTGGGTCGGCATCAGCATCGCCAACACTGAAGCGTAATGCCAGGACCGACTCATCGTTTGTCGTTGCCCGTTGGGGAGCGACGGCTTAGGAGACATGTTTAGATCCCTATCACTTAAGGCTTTTAATTTTTATGAGTCGTAAAGGTCTCATAAAAGCATTTTCTCCCTACGAGTCGAGAGGATCTCATAGGTGCATTTTCTCATTAGGAGTCGTGAGGACCCCCAAGTGTGTTTATCCCTTGTGAGTCGTAAGGATCTCATAAAAGTATTTTCTTACGAGTCGAGAGGATCTCGTAAGCTCTATTCTCCTCATGTACCGTGAGGACACATGAATGGGTCTTGCCAAATGGAACATAATTCCGATGGCAGAGACTGACCGCGGGGCTGGTGATTGTCGTGGGACATGGGTGTGATTTAGCTTGTTTATGCTCGTGGATTGTATACGGTAGTCCAGTTGAGGAATGGCCATAGGGCTGGAAGAATTTGAGGGATTTGGATTTTGGTTGGCGTCTGCATCGCTACACCGGAATATGGTACCTGGAGAAACTCATCATTCGCCGTTTAGGAATCTTGGGGTTTGTGTTTTGGTTGGCGTCTACATCGCTGCACTGGAATGTGGTACCAGGAGCGACTCATCATTCGCCGTTTAGGAATTTGGAGTTTGAGTTTTGGGTCGGCATCAGCACCGCTAACACTGAATCGTAGTGCCAGGAGCGACTCATCATTTGCCGTGCCCGTTAGGGAATGATGGCTTAGGAGACAAGTTTAGATCCCTATCACCTAAGGCTTTTCAATTTTATGAGCCGTTAGGGTCTCATAAAAGCATTTTCTCCCTACGAGTCAAGAGGATCTCGCATGTGTATTTCTCCCTAGGAATCATGGGGATTCCTAAGTATGTTGCTCCTTTGTGAGTCGTAAGGATCTCACGCGGGGATTTTCTTCTCAAAAGATCGAGAAGTCTTTGCGAGTGTATTTCATCTCTTTGCACGAGTTTGTGTCCTTTCGGGTTTTCACAAACTCACCGGCAGTCCTGCTGTTTTTTCTCACGGGGCCCTTTCGGGTGTACATTCGTGCCCGTTTTGCTTGTGGACATACCCTTTTTTTTGCTTCATCGCTGGTAGGACTTCAGATGTAGTCTCGCCAGCAGGACCTTGGAGACAGGGGTCATTTGCGCCCGTGAATTGTATACGGTTTTACAATATGTATGATCCAAACCGTAAGGCCTGTGTGCTCAATTCGTCTGCGGCTTGGGGAATTTACGCATAGTATTTCTTGAGATATCGGCCATTGATGGGTGTCATGGGCCTTTCTCCCTCGCCATTTATCAGCTCGTAGGATCCTCCATCAACCTCTTTCTCGATGACGTATGGTCCTTCCCAGTTTGGATCGAATTTTCCTTTGGCATGTCGATTGGGGATGATCAGTCTTTTAAGGACCAACACTAATTCGCCATTCTTAAAAGCACGGAGACGGGTCATCTTGTTATAGGCCCGTGACATTTGAGCTCAGTACAGCTCCAGATTTTGCTGTACCGCGAGCTTCTTTTCTTCGAGGGCGTCGAGCTCTTCGAGCCGATGGAGGGCGTTTTCCTCCTCCGTCAACTCGTGCTGGACGACCAATCTTAGGCTTGGAACTTCGACTTCGAGCAGGAGGATTGCTTCCACTTTGAAGAGTAGTGAGTTTGGAGTGGACTGAGTTGGAGTGCGATACGTGGTACGATATGCCCACAACACCTCATGGAGCTTGAGATTCCAGTCTCTCTTATTGGCTGAAGCATTTTTCCTCAGAAGCTTTCATAGAGTTTTATTGAAGGCTTCAGCTAGTTCATTGGCTCTTGGATTATAGATGGAGGAATATCACCAGTCTATTTTGTGCTGAGTAGAGAACCTTGAGAATTTGAAGCTCTTGAAAGAAGGCCCGTTGTCAGATATGATTCTTCTCGGTGTACTAAAGCGATATAGAATATTATGCCGGAAGAATGTCAGAATATCTTCTGTCTTGACTTCTTTTAGTGGGACAGTTTCAGCCTACCTGAAAAAGTAGTCGGTTGCGGCCAATATGAACCGGTGGCTTTTAGATGACGGAGGATCAATTGGACCAACTATGTTGGTGTCCCAAACTTCGAAGGGCCATGACGCCACCGTAGGATGCAGCGTATTGGGATGCTTATGAATGAAGTCACCGTGAATTTGACAGAGATGACACTTCTTTGCATGCTCTTCGCAATCCCTTATCATGGTATACTCTAATATCCAAGCCGTTTTATTTGAAGCCGCATTTTGGGGCCGGACTGGTGAGCTCCGCAGACGCCTGAGTAACCTTCTTTCATGACATTTTGGGCTTCGGTCGATGACAGACACCTGATCTAGAATTGGTCATATGATCTACGGTATAGCGTATTATTTACAAACATGTATCGGAGAGCTCTCTTCTTCAGCTGAACCCTCGTAGATTTTTCTTCGGGAAGCTTGTCGTATCGGAGGTACTCTATCAAGGGTTCTCACCAATCGGGCTCGTCTTGAATGATCAAAGCTTCTTCGGTAGGATTGTTCTCTTGTTCTACGCTTCCTTCTTCATGCAAAGAGACTGGAGGGAAAATTTGCTGGTTTCTGACTGTTATTAGAATCTCATCTATATCCGGTTTAGCCAGCTCCTTGGCTAAGGGAGCGAGTACGTCAGCTTTTCCATTCAACGTCCTAGGAACTCTCATCGGTTCAATATGGGTGAACTGTTTCATGAGCTCCACCACCCGGCTTCTGTACTGAGCTAATTCGGGTTTGTATATCTTATAGTTGTCGCTTACTTGGTTAACGAAAAGCTGGGAATCACCGTAGACCCATAGCCGAAGGATTTCCATTTCTATGGCGAGCTCCAGACTAGCTATCAGAGCTTCGTACTCAGCCTCGTTGTTTGTGCGAGGCTCGGTAAGAGCAAGGAACGTCGTAAGGTTCCTCTTAATGGTGTGACGAACACCAATACTACCCCTACTTTTATCTCCGGGATACTTGATTTGCTGGAGGTCCTTATTGATGATTTGCTGGAGGTCCTTATTAATGAGGCTCCATCGAAGTAGAGCTCCCAACATGACTCGCTATCCTCAAGGTGCAACACTTGTTCATCGGGCAATTCAAAATTTAGCGGCGACCCTTCTGGTATAGGATGAGTAGCGAGAAAGCCGGCGAGGGCTTGCCCTTTTACTGCTTTCTGAGGAGTATAAACTATGTCAAACTCAAGCAGCATGACAGTCTACTTTGCCATTCTGCCGGCTAGGCTTGCCTTGGTCATTAAGTGTTTAAGCGGGGGGTCGACCTTGGAGATCAGCGTAAGCCGATGAACGAGAAGATAGTGTCTTAGCTTCTTCACGGCAAATATCAGGGCCAGACACAATCGGGGAATAGTTGTGTTCCGACCCGACTAAAGTTCGACTGAGGAAGTAGAAGGAATTTTCTGTTCCCTCCTCGTTGTTCTGGGCAAGGAGAACACCGAGTGACTCATCTAGCGCGGCAGTATAGAGAATCAACAACTTATTTGGAATAGGAGCAGTAAGCACTGGAGGGTGCAACAGGTATTGTTTGATACTTTTGAATGCTTCTTGACATTCGGCATCCCAGACAAAATGAGCTCTTTTCTTTATGAGCTTTGAGAAGGGCCTACATCTCTCCGATAAATTTGAGATAAACCTTCGTATATAAGCAAGCTTGCTTTGAAAAGTTCTCAGCTGCGTCAGATTCTTCGGAGGGGGCATCTCCATGATAGCCTTTATCTTTGATGGGTCAACTTCGATCCTCCGATGTCATACTATGAAACCCAAGAATTTTCCCGACGACACACCAAAAGCGCACTCCAGAGGATTCATCTTCAGATCATATTCCCTCAGTCAGGTGAAAACGGTCCCGAGATCTCGGATGTGATCGGCCTTGGCTTTTGTCTTGACGACCAAATCATCAACATAACATTCGACGACCTTATGGATTAAGTCATCAAAGATTTTGGTCGTTGCCCTTTGATATGTGGCGCTCGCATTCTTCAGTCCGAGCGGCATCACCTTGTAGCAGTATATCCCGATCGTGGTTCAAAACGCTGTGTGTTTCTCATCCTCGGGCGACATTTTGATCTGATTATATCAGACGAGCCATCCATGAAGGTGAATATCTAGTAATTTGAGGTATCGTCGACCATCATTTCCATGACCGGTAACGGGAAGTCGTCTTTAGGGCATGCCTTATTCAGGTCCCTGAAATCAACACATACTCGGATCTTCCCATTCTTCTTTTTCACTGGGATGATGCAAGCGATCCAATCCGCATATTTCTCTTTCTGATGAAGCCGGCATCGATGAGTTTCTTGGTTTCCTTGATAACCTTTTCTTCCAGCTCTCTTCTCATTCTTCGCGGAGCTTATTTGACTGGCTTGGCATCAGGTGATATAGCCAGCTTATGCATGGCCACCTCACGAGAGAGGCCATGCATTTCTTTGTACGTCCATGCAAAGCATTCGACGAACTCATGCAGCTGGGCGATTATCTGCTCTTTCATTCCCTCTGATAAGAGTGAGCTGATGTAAGTCGGCCTTGGATTATCGGGCATTCCCAAATCAATCTCGGTTAGCTCGTCAAAGGTTGCTTGTCCGCCATCTTCGAGCTCTCGAGGGGCTTCTTCTGGCTCGGCTAGCTCATTATCATCATTTGATCCTTCGCTGCTTCACCAATATGGATTATGTAGCATGCTCTAACATCAGGTTGAATGAAACCTATGCCCGGTCTGTCTGAGATTCGTCCATCGATGAGTGCTCGGACCTGAGGCAGATGCCATAACCCCTCATAAAACTTCTCTTAGGAGTTTGTTTGATATAACCGACATCCGCACTTTTTAAAATAATCCCGCATTTCAGGCGCATAATATCTGGGATTGAGGACGACTCGTATGCCCCTTTCATAGGGAAGGCATGTGACAGACAAATCGTCTGGGTGCACGACAGGATTTGACCCATAAAACAGGATGCCCTTCTGTCCACTTTTCTTTTCGGGAATGTAGAAAGTTTGCAGTTAGTGCACGGTAGAGACGGACAAAGCATTTAGCTCCCTGCACATCTGTTCCGGCACCCTTGTGATAGCTAGAGACCCTTCTGTATCTCTAAGATTTCTCTTAGATTCGCTTTTTGCATGAGGGCCCAATCTGTATAGTTGTTGTAAGGAGGGTCCTCTTCCTCCGACTCTTCAGTGTCGCTGTAGAAATGAGGGTGAATTTTGCTGTCGGATGGGCTTTCCGTATCAGACTCGTCCGTATCGCTACCGAAATGAGGGTGAGTTTTACGGAGGGATGGACATCCAGTATCGGATTCATCAGTGTCACTGCCGAAATGCGGACGCACTTGGGGGTTTTTGCTTTTGAAAAAGATAGCCGGCTCGGATTTGCTTTTGAGTTTCAGGGCCGCTCTTTCCTTGGTCAGTTGTTGTTGGGATACCTTAACGCCCTAGCCATCTAACGTAGCGGTTTGCGGAACAAATTTTTTCTTACGATTTCAAAAACGGCGCTAAGTTAACCCAATGAAAACCTGGATATTTCCATAAACCTATCTAGCAAAACTAAATGAGATGAACTAACTACTATGAAAGAAGTCTCACCAAACGATCTAGGTCCTTCGGTCTTCTTTCCTCATCGTTAGCTCCAAGTGGCCACCTTGAACATGCTTGATCTTCTTTGTTTGCTCCTTTGGTTCTCCGCGATCAATCTTGCTCTTCGGTCTTCCTTGGTCGTAGATGATCCACCCGAGGGATGTGATCCATGGCTTTAGCTCCACACTATATGTCAAGTGGAGCAACTAGAGAACTTGGGTTGCTAAATCAAGTAGTCTAAGATGTAGTATGAAGATCTAAGTGTTTTACTATCTCTTTCTTTCCTCTTCACTTGTTTCTCAACTCATGAGAAGGCTAGTGAAGAGGAAGATGATGAAAGTGGAGGAAACTCAAGAGGAGGGAGGAGGTGAAGAAAAATGGGAGCTCAAGAATAATGAAGCATGCATGTGAGAGAAAATCAACACAAGGTTTTGTGTATAAATTTTCATGAATAAACAAGTGTAGCCATGCTTCAATAGTAACCACAAATGAATAAAGAATTCATTTGTGAACTATTGAAGCCATGCCACTCACCATACCTCCCTCTCCTTAATTTCCACCTCATTTCCATTTATTAATAAATGGAAAAGTCCATGATGAGGTGTCCACTTTCTAGAAGGTATTCTGTAATAAAATACGGATTACATTCTGCTGTATATACATACCTGCATTCGGATAAAAACACGAATGCCCAAAGAGATAGAATAACACGAATAACGTAATACTAGAATATACATATCGAAATTCATATATGTAAACTATTAAGTCAATACCTGATTTAATAATCCGGCTCAAACCCGAGCCGGCTAGTATTACCAACTGTCCTATCGAAAGTCCGAGTACAAAGTACATCAATCGATCGAGACCCTGCACGTATCCAATACGGCTACTACATCATTTCTTCAGAACCAGGAAAACCCTCTATGTAGGACTCTAAAGACTCGACAGTTCCCCAGCAATGAGTTACCAGATAAATCCATAACCACAAGCACGTCAGCGGCACTAGCTATACGTAACGGCTACCCGGGTACCTGTCGAAAAGGAAGGCCGACGAGCAAACTCATCCGGATCCCTACTGAGCCTATCTGTGACAATCTCCGTGCAGTCCGGTCTCTTTGTTTGAGAGTATCGCATACCGGGTCTAGGGGGTGGTAAACGTCAAACCCTAATAACATGGTAATTCGTGCTGATGCGGCTCATGACCAATCCGGGAAACTACTGATGAGCCTATCAGTAAATCCCAACTACCTTGGCCAAGGTCTTATGGTCCTGACCAATCAAACACAGTGCAATATCGACTCCTAATACCGGGAGAGATGAATCCCCGACAATCTCTCACTGCCTCCATGTGGTTCGGGACTGTACCCAACCAAAACCTGTTTGCATGACTCAGTAGAGCCGTGGTAGGGTAGTGATCAAAGCACAATAGGAACTCGCACGAGACAAATGACGATCTCAGGTCTAAAGACTAACCTGTACTCATGTCACCTGAGAACTTCCATCTGACAATAGGTATAGTACCATCTGGAAGTCCTCAGCGAGTGAGTCTAGTGTACTCACCCCCAGTGAGCACCTGTATACGATCTTAGGTCTAAAGACCAATGGTTGTGGGACCAAACCATCGCCCCTCGTCGGGGTCTAGAAACGTATACACTAGTCTACTCCGGAATATCGATACCCAGTCTCGATACTCCCACGGCTAGGGACCATTTAAGGATATGCGTACCGACTACCTAGCTCCCATAAGTATGATCACCATCATAACGCAGGTAGTCTAGCAATGATCCTATGGGCTTTATCAACATGTATAAAAGATATGTAATAGCTAGTAAAACATGCACATGTTAAGATAAAGACAAACCAGACAGCATACTATCATATCGAGCAAGACTGTCCTGACATATATATGTCCAAGCATCCATATGTAAACATATACAATAATGGCCTCTAGGGCATACATATCCAACAATCTCCCACTTGCACTAAGGCCATATATTGGCATACCGAGTATCCAACGTCTGCTCTAGGGCCGGCTGTTGGCGTACTGCATATCCAACATCTTAAAAAGTCTCTCGAACTGTGCTTGAGGAAGGGCCTTGGTGAATGGATCCGCAGTGTTGTCTTTTGTATCCACTCTCCGGACCTCGATCTCCTGGCGATCTACGATCTCCTTGATCAGGTGATACCTCCTTAAGATGTGTCTGGATTTCTGATAGGACCGTGGTTCCTTCGCTAAATCTATAGCCCCATTGTTATCGCAATACAAAGGTATTGGGTCAACAATGGACGGAACCACTTGAAGTTCACTAATGAACTTCTTCATCCAGACCGCCTCTTTTGCGGCATCGCTTGCAGCAATGTATTCGGCCTCCATCGTCGAGTCTGTGACGGTATCCTGTTTGGAGCTCTTCCAACACACTGCCCCTCCGTTGAGGGTAAACACAAAACTCGAGACAGACTTGCTGTCATCCTTGTCACTCTAGAAGCTTGAATCGGTAAAGGACTCGACCTTTAGGTCTCCATTACCGTAAACCAAGAACATCTTTTTAGTTCTTCTCAGGTATTTGAGAATGTTCTTTACTGCTGTCCAGTGGTCCTCACCTGGGTTCTACTGATACCGGCTCACTACGCTTAGCGCATAAGCTACATCTGTTCTTGTACATAGCATCACATAAATTATAGATCCTACTGCTGAAGCGTAGGGTATAGTGCTCATGCGAACCATCTCCTCGTCATTCTTGTGAGACATCTCCTTGGAGAGGGTGATTCCGTGCAATGCGGGTATGTTACAATGCTTAGAATCTTCCATACTAAATCTCATTAGTATGGTCTCTATGTACCTGGACTGTGAGAGTCAGAGTAATCTCTTAGATCTATCTCTGTAGATCCTGATCCCCAGAATGTACGAGGCATCACCCAGGTCCTTCATGGAGAACTTTTGTGACAAGAACAGCTTGAACGATTGTAGCATAGAAATGTCATTTCCCATCAAAAGAATGTCGTTTACATATAAGACTAGGAATACGACAGTTCGGCCTACAATCTTCTTATATATACAAGGCTCATCCTCGTTCTTGATGAAGTCAAATCCCTTGACTGTTTCATTAGAACAGATGTTCCAGCTCCGCGATACTTGTTTTAATCCATAAATAGATTTAAGTAACTTGCATACCTTCCCGCCGCTCCCACCGTCTATGAAACCTTCTGGCTGATCCATATAAACGCACTCTTCTAAACTTCCGTTCAGAAAGGCCGTTTGTACGACCATCTGCCAGATCTCATAGTCATGGAAGGCAACAATGGCAAGTAGGATCCAAATGGATTTGAGCATAGCCACTGGGAAAAAAGTTTCGTCATAGTCCACATCTGGTCTTTGACGAAAACCTTTTGCAACAAGTCTAACCTTATAGGTTTCCACCTGCCCATCCACACCAAATTTTCTTTTGTAGATCCATTTGCATCCAATGGGTTTTACCCCATGTGGAGCAATATCCAAGGTCCACACTTTATTGGTGTACATGGACTCCATTTCAGATCGCATAGCATCCAGCCACTTATCAGAGTCCCTACTGATAATGGCCTTCCTGTAACTAGTAGGATCATCTTCTTTTAAGATGCAATCCTCTCGATCTCCATCTATGAGAAAACCATAGTATCTCTCGGGTGGATGAGAGATCCTACTAGATCTGCGGAGTGGCTGAGGTTCATCTGGGATTATTGAATCTACTGGTTCTACTAAATCTTCAGTTGTAGTTTGTCCTTCCGGAATCTATTCCAGTTCTACCGTGCTACCCTTTGTTTCTTTTTCAAGAAACAACCTTTCAAGAAAGGTGGCGTATCGAGAAAAAAAGACCTTTTGTTCTTCGACTTGGGAGAAAAGATATCCATTTGAATGCCTGGGATATCCTACAAACTTGCATAACACTGACCGTGCCTGAAGTTTGTCCGGATTTTGGTTTTTCACATAGGCCGGACAACCCCATAGCTTAACCCGTTTAAGACACGGTTTTTTACCACTCCATATTTCATATGGAGTCTTAGGCACAGATTTAGACGGAACCTGATTCAATAGATGCGTTGTTGTTTCAAGTGCAAGTCCCCAGGAAGAAATAGGCAATTCTGCATTACTCGTCATAGAGCGAACCATATCCAATGGGGTACGATTCCTCCGCTCCGATACACCGTTGTGCTGTGGTGTATACGGAGGAGTAAGCTGAGAGAGAATACCATTCTCTTTTAGAAAGTCCCGGAATTCCGCACTCAAGTACTCCCCTCCTCTATCAGATCAGAGGATCTTGATACTTTTGCAGATCTGGCTCTCTATTTCGTTCTTGTATTCTTTGAATTTCTCAAAATCTTCAAATTTGTGTTTCATAAGATACACATATCCGAATCTAGAGAGATCGTCGGTGAATGTGATGAAGTACGAGAACCCATCCCGTGCATGTATAAACATTAGACCATATACATCACTGTGTATGAGTCCCAAGAGCTCTGCTGCGCTTTCTCCGTGTCCAATGAACGGAGATTTGATCATCTTTCCTTTGAGACAAGATTGACAAGTTTCATAAAATGAAAATTCGAACGTATCCAAAAGTCTATTTTTATGCAACTTACGCAGTCTTTTCTCTCCGATATGACCAGGTCTACAATACCACAAGTAGGATTCGTTCACATCTGAACTCTTCCTCTTGCGTGCGTTTTGTATACCGAGAACTGTGTTTTGATTAAGAACATAGATACCATGGCACAGTGTACCTTCTGCAACCAATACCTTATCAAGGTAAATGTTTATGATAGTCTACCAAGAACAAAACTATATCCATCTTTATCAAGTAAAGAAACTGATATGATATTGCAAACCATGGAAGGTACATAGTAGCAATTGTTCAAGATCATAGTATTGCCATCTGGTAATACTAGGTGATATTCACGGACGGCAGAAGTATCAACTTGTGCTCTGTTCCCTACTCTGAGGGATATATCACCAGGTCTAACCATCCTACTTTTTCTCAGTCCCTGCAATAAATTGCAGATATGAGATCCTGATCTGGTATCTAGTACCCAGGAGGTAGGACTGACCGAAAAATAGTTCTCAATAACAAGAACACATGAAGAAGATGCAATAATATGCTTCTTCTTCGATGGGGTCATCAAGGAATTCATGCAATCCCCTTTTCTTTGCTCAAATTTATGACTGTTGTCATAAGTTAGAGCCGAACCGAAGTTACCCAGTCCCGAATAAGAATTCGGATCGGTCAAGCGATACATTTTATTATCTTGATTATGGCGTGAAATGGTTGCTACCTGGAGAGAGAGAAAAGAAGCACTAAGCGTGCGCTCTTGCAAGATTAGATTGGTTATTAGTTTATCTAATCAGGATGGCTCCTACTGTTTTCTCAATTTCTTCTTCAAACCTTAAAAGAAGAATTGGTTGGGATTAATCACACGTCAAAATATTTGCTTAACCTTTCAGCCAGGCTGGTGTCGGTACTTCGAGAGAGGTTTTCCAACGCTTTCACGAAATTCCTTAATTACATAACCTCTTTTCCCAGGAGGCATAGCCCCGCTAACACCGTTCTAGACACCTACTTGGTTTATAGCATTTATTGTTAAGTGAGAAAATCTCCCAAGAGTAATCCTACTCATCAGTGGGATCGGGATCCAACTATCATCGCATGATAACCTAGATGGAAGACACTCTATTCACTACACTCCAGAAGGTATGCAACACCAGCAAGTTTCCTGTATATTTGAAACACCCGATGTGGTTTCTGCGCCCAAGCGTCATATGGTCTTGATAGAGACCAACGTACCATAAGTTGCAAGTCAAGTTCAACCCGTTATTGTCCTGGATTAACTTAGACCCACCTGCATAAGCCCTTGATAGAGATCAACGTGGCTATGCGACTGTCCTAATTAATCGCATCCTCAAATGCAACATATAAATAACATTTAGCTACCGTACACTATGCCTGATAGAGACCAACGTACATAGCACGAATACTAACCGCTACTTATCTGAGATGACGGAGGGCTACGGCTGGGTTTTTGGCGTAAAACCCGTTAACATAATGAACTTGATATCGTTGAAGGAACCTGAACAGTTTTGAAAAAGAGTGGTTTAAGCTCCGCCTTTTGAAAACTAGTGGTTTTGAAGAAAACTGAGCAATCTACATTACAGACTTTTGCTCAAGAGGTCACTCCCTTTGAGGGGATCTCGGCTCTTGCCTCGTGGAATGAGGTGCAAGATATTCATAACCGAATACCACTATGCAAAGCGAAAAAATATAACTGTAGCTATTCGAAATTTGTTCCAACAACATCTTTTTAGGTTTCTTTTCTTGCATTAATTAAAATTAATACGGTCCCATCATTTAACTTATCACATCAGAAAAGAACGAAAATATGATGTACGCATATGCTATTCGCATTCGCCAAGGGGCCCCGTTAACACCTGTTAGGTTACTTAACTAATGACAGAGTGAGGGCTGGACTAGCGCGGGTGCAAAACATATACAACATCTACTAGTGTATATGTATGTGTGTATATATATATATATATATATATATATATATATATATATATATATATATATATATATATATAAGTATATATAACATTCGTCCCAGGCATGATAATAAGCAAAGTCACAGAATCTCAGCCAACAATACAGAAAGGTGGATAATCTTGGAGCCCCGAGTTTCATTTGAGCCGCAAATAAAACCCAACGTTCCTGCTCATGTGGATAGCCTGTGCAATGAAAACCTGGACCCCTACGAGCGCGGCAAGTTACCCGCCAATCCTAGAAGTGAGGCAACCCCTTCAACAAAGTGAATGGGCTACCCAGCACTTGACGAAATCCGGTAACTTGGGCGCCCCTCCGTGGGTCATCCTATACCCCCTACGAGTGCAGCGAATAGTCCGCCAATTATAGAATGAAATCCCTTCTGTCTCAACGCCATGAGATGCGAGCTTGTTGCCTTCTAGAATCCGGCTATTCATGCACTCCACCGTGGGGTAATCCTAGTACAGAAAATGAGAATAATATGTACAAATGGTGATATCGACCTCAACCCGGTCGTGCCCCAAACAAATAATATACAACCCAGCAAAGACGGCAGTCCACATGTCGGACGCTCGCCCCGCAAAAACAAATGTACAAATGAATACAAACTGTACTAAATCATTGCACCACCGGCTATCCACCACGACAATCCAACCACAATATCAGCACAATCATAGAACATCAACGTGAATGTCATGTTCGCAAACTCGTCTAAAAGGACATATAGCAGATAGACGGGTTTACCGATCAAATGACATTCACGGTCGCAGATACTAATCTAAGTACTGATAATAATTAAACGGTTGTTAAAATCAACGACTCGAAATACTCCGCAATGCCCCAAAACACAAGTTAACTGAAAATTCATTCTGGGCAAAAACAAACATATCCTGGAACCCTAAATCCAAGAGTTAGAGAGCACCAAACAAAAACGACTCGATTCCACTTCACCAAAACCGGTGAGGCCGGGAAATTTCAAGATGTGGCCGGTCCATACATGTTAGAATCGCCTCGTTTTTGTTCTGGGTTCATCTCACAGTCAAAGGATCACTCTGCACTTGCTTAAAAAAATTTCAGAGGCCTTTTAAAAATTGACAGAAACTTGATTTCAGGGTTTCGTGTTTTGGAGTTATTTAGGTTTCGTTATTGTTTCCTGATTTAAAATCAGGAAAGCTTCTGGGAAAAGCTTCAGAGGAGGGTCACGTGCTTACACGTGACTAGCGGCCACGTGTTAGCACGAGACACCTAAAAAGCATCATCAGGTCGAGTTCAGTCTCCTAGCTACGCTGAAGGAAATGGGCTTCAGAAAGAGTCACGTGCTCCCACGTGACCAGGGTCACGTGGTGACACGTGACATTTAATGCAAGCGTCCAACACGCAAGTTCTCTGATCGAGTCAAGAAAAAGGGGTTCAGAAAGAGTCACGTGCTCCCACGTGACCAGGGTCACGTGTCGGCACGTGACGTTCAAGGAAGCAAGCGCGTCTCCAGAACAACCAAGGAAAGAGAGTTCAAACAAAGGGTCACGTGCTCACACGTGACCAGGGGTCACGTGGTAGCACGTGATGTTTAAGCAGCAATCAGAAGACACAGCGCAGAAAGCTCGTTCCAAAGGGGGTCACGTGCTCACACGTGACCATGAATCACGTGGTCACACGTGACTGGCTTCCAAAGCCCATGTTGACGACAGAATTAAATTCTGAAGGAAATTTAAATCTTTCCAAAGGAAAGTGATTATCTGGGACCAATCAAATTAAAGATTCAGAGACGATTAAAGATCATCTATCTATGGAAAATCTTGGCTTTGGGAAAGATTTCCCCCCCTAAATCTAACCAAAATATCAAAGGAGGATCTCTGGATTTAAGATCCAATGGTGAATAAAATTCACCTAATAATCCAAAGGCCCAAAATGAATGATGGATGCAAATCAAATCTCCCAATGAAGATTCGTCAAAAACTGATTGATGCGGCTGCCTCTCCTATAAATAGGAGCCAAGAGACACAAAAAAGATATACATGCGCAGAGAAGAAAAGGAGAAAAGGAGAAGAGCTTTGATACTTCGAAAAGACTCAGATCTTCTGCAAAAAACCCTAGGTAAGAAAGGGAAACCCTTTTGAAAGAAGCAGAATTTAGCTCTCAACAGAGTTTAACTCTGATAATAAAAAAGCAGAAGAACTTATTTCTTCTCTCTTTGATAGAGGATCTGCAAAGTGCACATCTCCCCTTAAGGTTGAGAATTTAATTCTCAATGGGTTGAGATCCTGCCATGCAGATCCAAAACATAGAGAAGGAGTGCAGGCATGAGAATTTAATTCTCACAGAACTATAGGAATTTAATTCCTCCAAAATAAAAGTAGGGCTAGACCCTATGTCATGGGAATTTAATTCCTTCAGAACAAAAAAAGAGACAGGGTTTAACCCTAATTAAACTTTTATTAGGGTTTAACCCTATTCAGCCCTTCACATAAACGAGGAATTTAAATCCCACAGAAAATTCAGAGTTAAACTCTATTCCAGAATACAAGTCTTCAAAAGAAAGAAGGATTTAATTCCTCTGAAATTAAAAGTCTCTGGAATTTAATTCCTGAAAAAGGAATAACAAATCCTCTGAAAAACCACATTAAGGCAGGGTCACGTGTCGCCACGTGACCCCCCCAAAAGCCCTTCAGAAAACCCCTTTGAGGCAGCACCCCACGTGACCCACGTGACTTTCAGCAGAAGCCTTAACACATAGGCATTTGAATGCCCATCACGTGCTGACACGTGATGCTATCAAAGACGCAGTAATTTCAGCAGAACAAATGAAAGAAGGGCGCTCTCACGTGCTGCCACGTGACCCCTCTTGTCTTAGTGTTTAACACTAAATTGAAACTCTCGAACTCAGTGTTAAAATATTGTTGGGCCTTAGTGTTCAACACTAATTAAAAAGCTTTATCTGCAGTATTCAACACTGATCACCTTAGTGTTTAAATACTAATCTGAGATCTTTACTTGCAGTGTTCAACACTGATCCGTTTTAGTGTTTAACACTAATTTGAGAAGCCTTATTGCTGGTGTTTAACACCAATTATCTCTTAGTGTTAAACACTAACTTGTTAACCGCATTCCCAGTGTTCAACACTGATTGCTCTGTAGTGTTTAACACTAGGCTTTGGCCCAATTGGCTAAATGGATAGAGGCAAAGCCTCTCCTTCAATGGACCAGCAAGAAGTCAATGTTTCAGACCTGACTGGACTTAGCCCAAGCTGGCCATAAGTCCTCAATTTGTGATTAATTGGGCTAATGAGCTCATAACATAATTAAATCAGTCTCGACCCCCAAATTGGGTCAGGGACTGTTCAATCCATTCCGGTTCTAGGGTACATCTCTTCACTCCTTTGATACTTGGCATTGTAATCCCTCAATGTCTTCAAAGAGGTGACGGGTCCCGACGGCCACTCATGATATGGACTGTGGGGTCCTTAAACCCATGCCTAATGCAAAATTCCTGGTTACGTGGAACACGGATAATGTCACTCTTTGACTCCGTAGGAAACGTCCAGAGCGGATCCTGGTCCTCGCAGAGCACGGCAGTGAACCCGTGTGAAGCATCCAGAGCGGAGCCTGGTCCTCGCCTAACGCGGCAATGAACCCGTGTGAAGCATCCAGAGCACATACCGGACTGTGGGGTCCTTAAACCCATGGACTACGACGTCCTTAACCTTGACCGAGATGTCTTAAAACTAACAATGGACCGCAATGTCCTTAAACTACCCATGGACCGCAATGTCCTTAAACTACCCATGGACCGCAATGTCCTTAAACTACCCACGGACCGCAACGTCCTTAAACTACCCATGGACCGCAATGTCCTTAAACTACCCGTGGACCGCAATGTCCTTAAACTACCCACGGACTGAAATGTCCCTAAACTACCCATGGACCGCAACGTCCTTAAACTACCCACGGACCGCAACGTCCCTAAACTAGAACAATAGAGCCCTCCATATGCTCTTTTGTCGGATCTAAACGGTCCCGTTTAAGTTGATCTTAGCCTCCAAAAATGGCTAACGCGTCCTTAAACCTTCAAACAGATTGGACTACGAATCCCCTAAATTAACTCCGGCTTGAGGGTACATCTCTGAACTCCTCTGACATCCGTCGTTGTAATCTTTCGACGTCGTCAGAGAGGTGATGGGTCCCGACGGCCATACATACGATGGACCACTACGTCCCTAAACCGGAACATTAGAGTCCAAACACTCTTTTGTCGGATCTAAACGATCCCGTTAAGTTGATCTTAGTCACAAAGTTAGACTAACGTATCCTTAACGAACGTTTGAGTTGATCTTAGCCCCAAGCATGGCTGACGTATCCTCAAACCAAACCCCCAAACCCAAATTTAAGATAATGCGGATTTGGACTAGTCCACGCCCTACGGGTGACGACATAACTCAGTCTCCGTAAACAATCCACGGGCAATAAAACAAACACCCACGACACGAAGTGACCATCTGGAGAAGGAGAAAGTTGTTACCGCAACGCGGTAGCGTAATTAACTGCAGGGGCTTGCGCCTGCAGGGAAGAGCGTCCCCACAATCAAAAACCCCTCAAATGAGGGGGAATCTGACGAAGTCTGCTACATCGGACGCATCCGTCTAAACCTTCGATACATGGTGCCATAAATCAACTTGGCATCTTCGGAGGGGTGGACGGATAGCACCAATTAGCATCTGCCCCGAACCCCCAGGCATTCGGACGTCCCGACGTCCCGGCCGCCGTTCGGAGGGGAACAGATTCTGGCACGCCCGGTGGGACCTTTTCCTCTTTCCACTCCACACTTCGTGTGTCGTGATTCGCGAACCAATCGCGGTTCGCTAATAGTTGCCCTTGGGTCTCAAGGTACTGAGAATTGGCATCTTGTTTATTGCAGAAAGCAAAGGATCGATGGCTTCCATCCCTGTGAAATCCTCCAACTGCTCAGACGGCAACTGCAACCGACGCTCTGCCTCGCCAGGAGGTATAGCCTATGGACCCCAAGCTGCTTCGCTATTCACAATGCCGGTGGAACAGGTCACCCGCGCCACCACAGGATTGTTCTTTGGGACTATGATCCCGCCGACAAACTTTACCGCTCCAGTGCTGGCGAAGGAAACTCTCAAGAAGTCGGTCTTTGATCGTCTTACCCCTACCGCGGCTCCTCTCAACGAGTCGCCCAACGTCAACGCCTCGGTCTTCTCTAGACTGGGCCAGGAATCATGCGAGCTCATTACGGGGCCTACAATCTCAAAGAAGGCTGCTTCTAAGAAAGTGATCGCTCCCATCCCCGAAATCGCCAAGGCAACCTTTCCAGCCAAAAAGTCAGCCTTTACAAGATTGACGGCTCCGGCCTTTGCTCCCGCTTCCCAGAGGACATCGGTTTTTGATAGGTTAACGCCAACAACAACCCCCCGTCCACATAGGGAGCAAGACGAAACCATTCTTACCGCTGACCCTACACCGTCCGCTCGACACTCTCGACGTCGCCATTGGCGCCGAGTGAGGAAGGCTGGGGGCAACTCCCCCTCCGGATTGACCCCACCAGCCCCGGTGGTCGAAGTTAATGCCGCTGTTCCGACTGGGAACAGTTTTGAAATGCTAAATAAGGTGCGAAGGAATTCCCCTACCGCAGTGCTGAAGAGGTCTCCTCCCCCATCAGAAAAGGTTGTGGAAATAGAATCAGAACAGCCCCAATCTCCTCAACGGCTGTCTTCCAAAGTCTATAAGGTTTGGCGGCAAGCCCGAGATTCGATCATCGATCCAAACTTCTCCCGCCAGCATAAGAAGCTGAAGATCCAACCAAAAGCTGGTCACCAGATGAAAACCCAAAAGGCTGTTTGGACGCCCACCTCGACGGCCCCCTCAACCTCCATGGCTCATAAAAGGAGGGAGCCCGAGAAGATCCCTCGACGTGCAACGACGGCTAAAAGCAACAAGCCCGGACACCCTAAGTATGGGGGCATGATGGTCCACACCGTATACATGGCCTCTGGAAAGGAGGAGAGCCGCACTTCTACAGGCCACCGACCGCTAACCCGATCCGTAACGAGATCCCAGGAGCAGCAACAAAAGCTCCAAGAAATGATGAATGCTATGGCCGCGCTCACCGGGCTGAAGGAAAACCCTGAAGCGCCCTCAGACGCACGCCGGGAGGAAGAAACCGACGCTGAATTCCTTCGCCGGACGCTGGAGAAAAGGGACAAAGAGGCTGCTGAACAAGCGGCCAACATACAACGGATGGGCCTTCTCTTTCAAGATGTGATAGGAATGATGATCCAGCAAGACTTACCAGCCGAAGATCCTCCGATTATTCTGGAGGACGACCGAGGAGAGACGTCAAATCCACCTCCAGCCCTCTCAACGGCCAAGGAAGAGACGATCTCTAAGGCTGACTTGGCTGACTACATAGCCCAGCAAATCCGAGCTCATCACGCGACTGAGGCAACTGGTCAAATCGTGAAAACCGGGCGGCCGTATCCGAGCTGGTACGATCAAATCAAATACCCGCAAGGCTATACGATACCGAAATTCCATGTGTATAAGGGGACCGGCAATCCCCATCAACATGTCGCCCAGTTTCGGGCCCTATGCGGTAACACCGGCGGTGACGATAAATTGTTGCTTCGCCAATTCGTGGGCAGCTTGTCAGAAACAGCGTTCGAATGGTATTCAGAACTCCCGAACGATTCCATCAAAACGTTCGCTGAAATGGAGTTGTTGTTCACTCAGCGATTTGCAAGTGCCAGCGAACGCACTCCAATAACTGCACTTATTAACGCCAGGGTAAAACCGAGTGAAACCTGGGTCCAGTACGCTATACGCTGGCGGAACTTGTGGTCGAGATGTGAGCAGCGCATCGAGGAAGCACCTGCGGTGGGGATGTTCGTGGGAACTCTAGACCCTCACGCAACTATCTCCCAGTTTATGATGTTCTTTAAGCCAACCATATTCCAGGCTCTGATCGACAAGTTAGCTCAGATGGACCAGATGGGTCATAGACCACCTACACCGAAGTCAGAACCTCGGAATGACAAAGGTAAAGGAAGGGCAACCTTTGTCGCGAATGCCCAACAGCAACCTAACGCCCCGAAATCGACGGATCAACTGGAGGAAAGACGCCGGTACTATAATGAGAAAATGAAGCGTCCCTACTCGTTCCCACAAGACAAGACGAAGCGGTTATTCGAGTTGGCAATACGCAACAGACTTATAAACCTACCAAATCCAAGGCGACCGCCACAACCCACCGAGATGAATAACTCCAACTACTGCCCTTATCATCAGACGGTAAGTCATCCGATTGAAGATTGCTTCGTCTTCAAAGGATGGATCGAAGATCAATACCTCCAAGGGAAGTTTGTACTGTCCGAAAAATGGAAGGTGAACCCACCACAACCACATACTCCTAAAAAGGCCGATACACCGGGGGCAACCTGCTCCCTCATCGAAGAAGCTCCATGGGAGGTCATGCTATCAACGAAGACCAAAAGAATGCTGAGAGACCTCCATGCATGCCCTGCGATCGAATGGAAGGACCCTCTTGAACCTCAAATTATCGAAGGGATGTTGAAGCCCCGCACCATTGCAAAGACTCGTGATAAGGGCCCAAATACTCACGCCCAACCGTCAAAATCTTCAAAGAAAAAGAAGAAGAAATCCAAGAAGCCCGCGAAGCTTGGAGATCAGCGAACAAACTTGCAGAAGCAAATCGGCGCGCTGGAAGAGTACAATCAAAAGGCGCGAACTCCTGTCACACTGCGAGAGTTCCTTAGCCACATCTTGCAAGATGGAGATGACGAAGAGAGCTCGTCGGATGAATCCGAAGAGTATACGGCGAGTTGCAATGTGATCTCCCACTCGTTTACCGACGATGAGAAAACTCCTAGCACCAGGAAGTTGGAGACGGAGCCTGAGCCAGAGCGTGCGAGGCTGACAACCGATATGATCAATGCCTTCCTAGACGAGATTCGTCTAAAGAGTAAAGCGGATCAGGAGCGCGAAATGGCAACGCCAACGGGAACCAGAGGCGGGCAACTGGACGGAAGAGTGGAGTTACCCCTGCCAGAACAAAAGGCATCCGAAGTGGACAAGAAAATATTCAAGACAAGGAAAAGGTTCGCCAAAGCCATGTCAATGGGAATGATGCTACCACCTTCGGAAGCAAATACGCACGACGGGGCGGAGAGGCACCCTGACTATTGCGCATATCACCGGAAGATCTCACACCCCACGGAGGAGTGCGATGCCTTCAAAATATGGTGGCGAGGATATGTTATCCGTCAGCAACAGTTTAAGCGCATGAAACGCAAAAGCCGTCGGGAGCGAAGGAGTACTGTCGAAGGGCACAACAAGACTACTGGCAACTGTTATATGGTTGACGCCAGAGGGTCACAAGTTCTCACCTTTGGGAGCGACTCTGATGAAGAAATGGCTCTGGGCCCTCTCTTTACAGAATCCGTCCTAGGAAAAAAGGGGGAATCAGAGGCCTGCGAGAACATCCAGCTGCGCAATCGCACGCTCCCGGAGAAGAATCTCGGGCCCGTCGGCCGAAAAGATAAGGGAAAGGAAAAGGTCATTGAAGATATCACTTTAGATGACCAGGTCACAAAAGAGCTAACTAATAAAGACCCTCCCAAAAAGGGTAAGGTGGACTATAACATCCTCGCACACTTAAGGAAACTACCCTCTCAGCTTAGCATTCTTGATGCCCTTCTATTATCAAAAGAAGCGCGAGACTCACTTATTAAAGCGTTGCAAGAACCTGAACAATTCCAAGCCTTTCTCGCCACTGAAAGGATGAAGGATGAACTGGAGGAAGTACATACAGCCGACATCACGTTCGGTGATGAAGACCTCCTCCTCGGGACGTACGACCACAACCGCCCCCTATATGTCTCTGGATACTGCCATGACATCAAGATAGGCAAGATCCTGGTGGATAATGGATCCTCCGTCAACCTCCTTAATGTTCGGGTGTTGAAGGAAATCTGT
The DNA here is from genome assembly GCA_030015575.1 of Agapanthus africanus. Classification (NCBI taxonomy): domain Eukaryota; kingdom Viridiplantae; phylum Streptophyta; class Magnoliopsida; order Asparagales; family Amaryllidaceae; genus Agapanthus; species Agapanthus africanus. The sequence continues at coordinate 446,932,010 of JASDDO010000031.1, read as the reverse complement.
ATGAGTGTGCAACACCTCGCTCGTGACAAAATTACTATCTCCGGTTTCGACTCTCAATCGTCACGGACTCTCGGATCTGTAATACTGACGTTACGCTTCGGACTTCTCGTCACAGATATCAAATTCCATGTCATTGACGCCAAGACCTGCTACAACGCCTTGCTCGGCCGTCCTTGGCTACACGAGTACAACATCATCCCTTCTACACAACATCAGTGTATGAAGTACTTCAAGGATGGTTTCGAGTACACTGTAACAGGCGAGTTAAACCCGTTTTCTGTGAACGAAGTTCGCAAATACGAAGATGCGAAATACTTTTTGCCAGATTTTGAGGATACAGAAAGGTGTCGCGACCCGAAGAACAAAACCGCCGCCACCATCCCTGTTTTCGGGAGCGATACCGAAGAAGAGGAAGAGATAGTGTATATGGGGCCATCCCAACGCAACAACCTGGGGGCACCCACCCCCATACCAGTCTTCGGGAGTGATTCGGAGGACGAGGTTAACGCCGTGTTCTCCAGTCGGCTGTCAATACAGGCACCCCTTTGCGATGACCATAGTCTGCAAATCACCATGGTACCGCAAGAACACTATAAGGATCTCGACGCGCTTCAAGCTCACAGCGTGCAAGACCTGCAAACATTTTACGTCCCTCCCAGGCGAAGGGGTGAGAAGGTGATCCTATTCTACCAATCCTCAGAGTCGAAGGTGGAGAAAGAGATCTGGCACGGCGTGGATGTTACACTTGACAGGCTCCAACCCATCCGTCTGCCTAGATACTATACAAATGGATTGAAGAAGTTATTGAAGCGCCAAGGAGTACCCTTAAAACAGACTGTGCGGCAGGCTCGGTTCTACAACAGGATTTGGGACGTCCCCGGGACTCAGCGCAAATTGCCCAATGGGAAAATGCAAACACTTGGGCTTGGGTACACAAGAACCGGAAAACGGGAGCGAGCCCACGGCAGCTACGCCATATATACCTTTGATGAAGAAGAGGGCGCCCTGTCAGGAGAGGCCAACCCCTCATCAAAACTAAACCCTGCGACCGAAGCGCCAAACCCGTTGTTTAAAGGACGAATGGGCAAGCCTACCACGAAAGCGGATCAGAAAATTCGGGAAGATCACAACCACGAAGCGGCCATCTATGAGAAGGCCAGGACGCAACGTCTATTCCAACAGGCTGCACAGGCTGCAAAAGATAAAGATGTTCACCATCGTCAACCTGTCATACGAAAGGCCCGATGCAGGGACGGGAATAAATTAAGAAGCGAGAGAAGAAGCCGACAACAACGACGCAGGATTAGAGGGTTACGGGTATTGCGCGGCTCGGATTCGTCCCTCACGGAAAAGATGAGTCGAGCATACTCCTTCCCCCGAAACAAGACGGAACGGTTACTCAAGCTCGCCCTAAAACATCAGATGATCACGCTTCCAGAGTCTAGGCATCCTGAGCAAGCTAGCAAGGTCTCTCATCCGGGTTATTGCTCTTATCACCGAGCCATAGGACATCCGACCGAAGATTGCTTCACCTTCAAGAATTGGGTCGAGGACCAATACCGACGGGGTAGATTCGCTTTATCCGATGGTTGGAAAGTAACGCCGCCGCAAAGGCACGAGCCTAAAGCTACGAGAGCAGAACCGGATCCGCCTCGGTCCTGGGAGCGGATTCGTACCTGTTATACGATTACGATATTAAAAGAAGAGCCCGAGAACATAGATGACCTTCCCCGGTGCTTCGAGAACAGCGATGATGAGGTAATCTCGGAATTCCCGTCCGCTCCAAAAGAACTGGAAGACGGTATACATACTACCGCAGATAACCTCAGAAAGATTGAGTTGGGATCGGCAGAGGACCCGCGACCAACCTTTGTCAGTGAGCTACTCTCTGAAGAAAGGGTGGCCGCGTTAAAGAACGTGCTTCTACGGCATAAAGACTGCTTCGCGTGGAACTACTCTGAGATGCCAGGATTAGATCCGGAGGTCGTTGTGCACAGATTAGCGATATCCCCAGACATCAGGCCAGTCAAGCAGGCACCAAGAAGGATGCGACTCGAGCTTGAGATGAGTATCAACGCCGAAGTCAAGAAACTGATCGATTCTGAATTTATTCAAGAAGTCCAATATCCCGATTGGATCGCCAATATCGTCCCGGTGATGAAGAAGAATGGGACGGTGCGTATATGCGTGGATTTCAGGGATCTCAACAAGGCCTGTCCAAAAGATGATTTCCCAGTGCCGGTAACCGAGCTAATGATAGATAACACGTCCACTCACGAGATCTTCTCCTTTATGGACGGTTCCTCAGGATACAATCAGATAAAAATGCATCCCGAAGACCAGAAGCACACCGCTTTCCGGACCCCTTTGGGTGTATTTTGCTATAGGGTTATGCCCTTCGGTCTAAAGAACGCCGGCGCTACCTATCAAAGGGCCATGACAAAGATCTTCGATGACCTCATACATGACATCGTCGAGTGCTATATCGACGACCTCGTAGTAAAGAGTATGTCATATGAAGATCACTTAAAGCACTTAGAGACTGTATTTCAACGCCTTCGGCAATATAATTTGAAGATGAATCCCCTCAAATGCGCGTTTGGAGTCTCCTCGGGAAAATTCCTGGGGTTCATCGTTCGACACCGAGGTATTGAAATAGATCCGTCAAAGATTAAAGCGATCATGGAAATGCCTCCGCCAAGAACCCTCAAACAGTTGCGGTCTCTCCAAGGGAAGCTCGCATACATCCGGCGATTTATCGCAAATCTTTCAGGCAAATGCCGCCCCTACAGTCACCTGATGAAGAAGGGAACCCCATTCGTCTGGGATTAAAAATGCCAAGGCGCACTAGACGAGATCAAGCAGTACCTGCAGAACCCGCCGGTATTAGCTGCGCCGGTCAAGGGAAAACCCCTCATTCTTTATACGACTGCCCTCGAAGGTTCCTTGGGCGCACTATGGGCGCAAGAGAACGATCAGGGAAAAGAGAGAGCACTCTACTACTTAAGTCGAGTTCTACTGGGGGCAGAAAGCAATTACTCTCCCATTGAAAAACATTGCTTGGCGTTAATCTTCGCGATAACAAAGCTCAGGCACTATGCGTTGGCACACGAAGTCTGCCTCATCTCGAAAGTGGATCCTCTTAAATACTTAATGTCAAAAGCCATATTGACGGGACGACTCGCTAAATGGGCCCTACTCTTAATGGAGTTCTCGATAACATATCAACCTCTCAAGGCAGTGAAAGGCCAGGCCATTGCCGATTTCCTCGCTGAGCACCCGATACCGGCCAATTCTCCTTTGAATTGTGACTTGCCGGACGAGCATGCATTTGATGCGATTAGCGGTGGAAGCACCCGATGGGAACTCTATTTCGATGGAGCGTCCTCTATAAAGAAACAAAAGCAAGGTATCCAAATGATCAGGTCAGGGATAGGCCTCATCTTTGCGACTCCACAAGGAGGGATAATGCGCTTCGCCTTCTCCTTAACAGAGCCGAGGACAAACAATGAAGCTGAATACGAAGCCCTGATAGCAGGTCTCGAGCTTGCCATTGACATGGGAATTGAAGACCTCCTTATATACGGGGATTCTCAACTGGTCGTTAGCCAAGTTAATGGTGACTACCAAACGTGCAAACCGGAGTTGGTGAGATACGGCGAAAAGGTGCGACAACTGTTGGCCCAAATCCCCTCCTATATTCTAGAGAACATACCGCGCGCGGAAAACAGCAAAGCAGACGCGTTGGCCAAGCTCGCTAAAGAACTAGCTGACGAGAACCTCGATGACGTCAGAATCGTAGTACAAAGCCGTCGAGTGCTCGCCCCGGCAGAAATACCTCCGGAATTATATAAAGAAAAAGGAGCCATTGAGCAAGCAACTCTACAAATAAAAAACCATGAGAAGGCTGAGGACTGGAGGGAAGTCTTCATAGACTACTTCAAGTCCCACCGAATGCCCGAAGAAGCGTCCTCAAGGCATCAGCTTATGAAACGAGCTCTATCCTTCGCTTTCGTCAACGATACCCTGTACAAGAGATCGTTTGATTTTCTATGGCTGAGATGCTTGGGACCTGACGAAGCGGAACGAGTCGTTCAAGAAGTTCACGACGGACTTTGCGGTTCTCACCAAGCAGGCCTAAAGATGAAGTTAAAAATTAAACGGATGGGTTACTACTGGCCCACGATGATCCAGGACTGCCTCGAGTATGCGAAGCAATGCCACTCATGCCAGATCCATGGAGACTTCATCCACCAACATCCGAATCCACTACACCCAACGGTGGCCAGCTGGCCATTCGAAATGTGGGGGACTGACATAGTCGGCCCCATAGAGCCGGCATCAGCCCGGGGACATCGTTTTATCCTAGCGACAACTGACTACTTCTCCAAATGGGCAGAAGCGGTACCACTGAGGGAAGTGAAGACGGAGAATATTCTCCATTTCTTCAAAACGCACGTCATCTATCGGTTCGGAACCCCACGGCGGATTATCTCCGATAATGGGCCGGCCTACCGAAGCCATAAGATTAGCCGCTTCGCACAGCAGCACAATATAGACTGGAGATATTCTTCAGTTTACAACCCACGAGCTAACGGTCTGGCCGAGGCTTTCAATAAGACCTTGACGAAGATCATGAAAAAGACCGTCTCCAGGAATAAGAGAGACTGGCACGAAAGGCTGCAAGAAGCCCTTTGGGCTTATCGAACTACATTCAAGACAGCCACGAACACAACGCCGTACGCATTGGTATTTGGGTCGGAAGCAGTACTCCCCCTTGAGATAGAGTTACCCTCTCTACGAGTGGCAGTCCACCACGAGCTGACGGACGAAGAAAATGCTCACCTTCGGCTTGAGGAGCTCGATGCCCTCGACGAAACCAGGCTCATAGCGCAACAATGTCTAGAAGCCTACAAAGCAAAGATGACGCGCTCATACGAAAGATTGACCAGGCCAAGGGCGTTCCGCCAAGGCGAACTCGTGCTGGTGGTCAAAAGACCTATGATCCCCAATCGTGCCAAGCGGGGAAAATTTGAGCCAAACTATGAAGGCCCGTACATCATAGACAAGGTCTACCAGGGTGGAGCCTATCTACTCATGGACATGCACGGTGAAAGACCTTTCAGGCCAATAAACGGTCGCTTCCTAAAGAAATACTATGCTTAATAAGCTGCAGCCTAGGTCAATGATAGATGACGACGACTATGTCCGCTCGCTATCTTCCCAGGCTCGGACTTTACAAGCAGCAGCCGGCCTTTCTATAATGCCGGACCGAAACGTCCTTAAACTATCTAGGACCGAAACGTCCTTAAACTATCTACGGACCGAAACGTCCCTAAACTAATGCCGGACCGAAACGTCCTTAAAACTAACGACGGACCGAAACGTCCTTAAACTATCTAGGACCGAAACGTCCTTAAACTAGCTACGGACCGAAACGTCCCTAAACTAATGCCGGACCGAAACGTCCTTAAACTAACAATGGACCGAAATGTCCTTAAAACTAACGACGGACCGAAACGTCCATAAACTAACAACGGACCGAAACGTCCCTAAACTACTACCGCAGCATCCTTGGGCTGACGAGATAAAAAAAAAAAAAAAAAAAAAATAAGTAAATAAAATAATAGAAACGGTATGTCCATAAGCAAAATGGGCACGTATGAAAACCTGAAAAGGGCTCCGTGAGTAAAAACAGCAGGACTGCCGGCGAGTGTTTGTGAAAACCCGAAAGGGCGCAACCTCGTTAAAAGACACTCATAGGGTCCTCTCGACCTTGTAAGGAGAAACCGCCTGCGTGAGATCCTTACGACTCACAAAGGAGCTGCACACTTAGGGATCCTCACGATTCCTAAGGAGAAAAACACACTTACGAGATCCTCACGACTCGTAAGGAGAATTCTCTTATGGGACCCTCACGGCTCATGAGATTTGAAAGTCTTAAGTTACAGAAACCTGAACCTGTTCTTAAGCAAATCCTCCACAACCTCCGATATTGCCCTACAAGCGGCTCCATACTGACCCTTGTATACAATCCACGGGCGCGAATTAACATTTCCCCAGCAAAGTCCAACCCTTGTAGGTCCTCTCGACCCATAAGGGGAAAGTCCTCTTGTAGGATCCTTACGGCTTACAGAGGAGCACACACTTAGGAATCCTCACGATCCCTAAGGAGAAAATACACCTGCAAGATCCTCACGACTTGTAGGGAGAAATACCTTCGTGAGACCCTTACGGCTCATGAAGTCAAAAGCCTTGGTTAACAGGACCCTTAACCCTGTTTGCTGAGCAACCTTTGTTCATTATCGACAAAGGCAAATGATGATTCGCTCCTGGCAACATTCCAGTTGTAGCGGTGCTGATGCCGAGATCGGTGCTTAAAATCCAGGCTTGTAACGAAAAGCTAGCAAGCCACACATGCCTACAAAATAGCCGAAATGATGGGGCAACTTGCAATAAAAAGCAGCAAGTAAAAATGAAGGCATGAAAAATAGCCGAAATGATGGGGCAACTTGCAATAAAAAGCAGCAAGTAAAAATGAAGGCATGAAAAATAGCCGAAATGATAGGGCAACTCGCAATAAAAAGCAGCGAGCAGAAAATAAATAAATAGCCGAAATGATTGGGCACCGCGAAAAATAGCCGAAATGATTGGGCAATCGCGATTTTCGCGATATAAAAGCTGAAATGATAGAGCATCACGGAAAAAGAAATAAAATAAAAATAAAATTTATGCCCTACAGGTGATATTCCATCACACCCTGTACACAATCCAAGGGCGTAAACAAAAAAGGGATCATACTTCTCCCCCAGGTTTCATCAGAAGAAGAAGCCAAGTCTCGACGGGCCACAAGCGACCTAGAGATCATCCAAACACTCGTCTCGTAACAACGGACATGACTTCAAACGAAACGGAACAGCGGCAACCCCCAGTTCCATGACTCGGTGATATACACGTCACCAGGAGTCAAACCTCCATTCCGTGAAATGCGGATACAATCAACAAACTTCCTGGTTACGTGGAAAGCGGATAACGTCACTCTTTGACCCCGTGGAAAACGTCCAGAGCGGATCCTGGTCCTCGCAGAGCATGGCAGTGAACCCATGCGAAGCATCCAGAGCGGAGCCTAGTCCTCGCCTAACGCGGCAGTGAACCCGTGTGAAGCATCTAGTGCGAACTTCCTGGTTACGTGGAAAGCGGATAACGTCACTCTTTGACCCCGTGGAAAACGTCCAGAGCGGATCCTGGTCCTCGCAGAGCATGGCAGTGAACCCATGCGAAGCATCCAGAGCGGAGCCTAGTCCTCGCCTAACGCGGCACTGAACCCGTGTGAAGCATCTAGTGCAAACTTCCTGGTTACGTGGAAAGCGGATAACGTCACTCTTTGACCCCGTGGAAAACGTCCAGAGCGGATCCTGGTCCTCGCAGAGCATGGCAGTGAACCCATGCGAAGCATCCAGAGCGGAGCCTAGTCCTCGCCTAACGCGGCAGTGAACCCGTGTGAAGCATCTAGTGCAAACTTCCTGGTCACGTGGAACGCGGATAACGTCACTCTTTGACCCCGTGGAAAACGTCCAGAGCGGATCCTGGTCCTCGCAGAGCATGGCAGTGAACCCATGCGAAGCATCCAGAGCGGAGCCTAGTCCTCGCCTAACGCGGCAATGAACCCGTGTGAAGCATCTAGTGCAAACTTCCTGGTTACGTGGAAAGCGGATAACGTCACTCTTTGACCCCGTGGAAAACGTCCAGAGCGGATCCTGGTCCTCGCAGAGCATGGCAGTGAACCCATGCGAAGCATCCAGAGCGGAGCCTAGTCCTCGCCTAACGCGGCAGTGAACCCGTGTGAAGCATCTAGTGCAAACTTCCTGGTTACGTGGAACGCGGATAACGTCACTCTTTGACCCCGTGGAAAACGTCCAGAGCGGAGCCTGGTCCTCGCCAAGCACGGCAGTGAACCCGTGCGAAGCATCCAGAGCAAATACCGGACTGTGGAGTCCTTAAAATCCACGGACTATGACGTCCTTAACCTCGACCGTGATGTCTTAAAACTAACGATCAACCACCCCGATTCCCTACGGATTTTGCCTTGGTTTAAGGGTACATCTCTTCACTCCTTTGATACCTGGCGTTGTAATTCTTCAACGTCTTCAGAGAGGTGACGGGTCCCTGCAACCGCACATCGGACTGTGGAATCCCTAAATCCACGGACTATGAGGTCCTTAACCTTGACCGTGATGTCTGAAAACTAACATCGGACTGTGGAGTCCCTAAATCCACGGACTATGAGGTCCTTAACCTTGACCGTGATGTCTTAAAACTAACATCGGACTGTGGAGTCCTTAAATCCACGGACTATGAGGTCCTTAACCTTGACCGTGATGTCTTAAAACTAACATCGGACTGTGGAGTCCTTAAACCCACGGACTATGAGGTCCTTAACCTTGACCGTGACGTCTTTAAACTACGATACCTGGAGAGATCCCTAACCCCGTGAAATACGAAAAAAAAAAGGTGATCACACCCGGCACTTGCAGGCCCTCACGACCTGCAAGGAAGAAGAACTCTCTTGTGAGATCCTTACGACTCTCAGGGGAAAACCTGCTTAAGGGTCTTCACGATCTTTAAGAAGAACTCACACCTATGGGATCCTTTCGACCTATAGGGAGAAAGACTCCTTATGAGACTCGCGTGGCTCATAAGATGCAAAAGCCGTAGGAAACAGATCCTCACCCTGAATCCTAAGCCACGGCCGTCTTGCAAGAAGATTAAGATAGATTGTCCGCAGAATGCATTCAATGAAAAGGGGATCCACCAACCGAGCGGCAAAGCGAGGGATCATCTCCTCGACAGGCACTTCCCATGGCTGTCGACGAGCGTGTGGGCGGTTACAGGCCATAGCGTTCAGATACTCCTCAAATTAAATCACGTCGATATGGGAATGAATTTCTCTGTGAAGAGAAAATGGGCTATGACCTCAAGAATATAAAGAAGTGCATTAAGTGCTATGCGCGGAAAATCTTGCATGCGAAAGATGTTTCCAAGGCCCAAAAAGGGAAAGGCATCGAAAATCAAGGAGAAATAACTATTTCCAAGGCTCCTTTTATGCATCTGATAATGCGCGCTAAAAATGCGGCATGGAAAGTTTTGTGAACAGTCCCATCAGATGATCTCACGTGTAGAACACGTGAGGCCCAAACCTAATGTGCATTTAAAAGAAAGAATAGGGAGTAATACCCTGCATATTAAAGCACAAACGATAATAGTAACAGAATAATAAGATTTCAGAGGAAAAGCATGCAAACACACAGAGACATAACAAAGCTTACCATCCAGACTTCAAGAAGGCGATACAAAATAAAAGAAAAAAGAAAAAACTTTTACAATGGTAAGGCCTCTGACACGGGGCATGGATTGAGAAAATTGAAATTAACTTTATTCAAGATCTTCCAAGCATTTCGAACCTCCCGAGTATGCTTTCTCTCACGGTCACAGGCATCGGGGTCCCCGCGGATGTCCTCTTCCCTCCGGTAGGCGCCCAGTATGGCTGATTGCTGAAAAATCTGATGAAGGAGATCAATGAGATCATCCCGCCTTCTCTTTGAGATCAAGCCCATAAGGTACACCGAATGCACCTTATCCTCGGCAATGTCCAAGTCCCCGAGCGGTATGCCGGCGCAAAAGAGAGGAAGTGCCTCCCGGATCGCCAGCACGATTAGCCTCAGAAGAGAAGAGCGGCGGGGGAGGAGCCTATGGTTGTACTCGTCGAAACGGCTCATAATCTCGGCGCACTGAGCATCGGTGAATTCTTGGTTCTGACTGCGGCCCAACGCACGAATGTTCCCGTAGGAGATGATCTCGTCAAGTCTATACAGATGGGCATCCATGGTACCTACGATAAAAGTCAAGAGATCCATTACAAAGCCACCATTTCACTAACTGCAGAAGAACAGCCTTGGGCCAAGAGACCCCAAAGATTCTCTGTGTGAAGAAATCGAATTCTTCGTTGGAATTCGATTCCTTATTAAGGAAAGGGAATTAAATTCCCAAAAACATTTTGATGGAATTAAAGTCCAGGGAGTTGAAACGTTGTCATCGTCTCCCCGAAGATCATCTAAACCCTAAAAGGATCTACAGTTTGAAGATTAAACAGATTTATGTGTTCATGGAAAAATATGAAGAAAAAGGGTAAAAACCCTTGCTTTGGATTTAAAATCCAGAGAAATGTGAAGGTCCATCGGTGTCCAAGAACATTACCTGAGGAAAAAGGATCCTTTTCGAACAGAGTTAAACTCTGCAGGCTGTTTCAAGACAGAGAACTAAGCTCTGAAAAACGAGAATTAAATTCTCAAAGAAGAAGTTCTCAGGAGAAGAAGATGAACAAAGTGAAGGCTTCTATGAAGAGGCAGCTATTTATAGAAGACAATGAAAACGTTTCGTCTCCCCAGATCCCTAGAGGAATCCAACGGTCACAAGAGATGACAGCGTTGCACTCACGTGCAGACACGTGAGAACAACGCTGTGGGGGCATTTGTTTCCTGATTTAAAATCAGGAAAGCTTCTGGGAAAAGCTTCAGAGGAGGGTCACGTGCTTACACGTGACTAGCGGCCACGTGTTAGCACGAGACACCTAAAAAGCATCATCAGGTCGAGTTCAGTCTCCTAGCTACGCTGAAGGAAATGGGCTTCAGAAAGAGTCACGTGCTCCCACGTGACCAGGGTCACGTGGTGACACGTGACATTTAATGCAAGCGTCCAACACGCAAGTTCTCTGATCGAGTCAAGAAAAAGGGGTTCAGAAAGAGTCACGTGCTCCCACGTGACCAGGGTCACGTGTCGGCACGTGACGTTCAAGGCAGCAAGCGCGTCTCCAGAACAACCAAGGAAAGAGAGTTCAAACAAAGGGTCATGTGCTCACACGTGACCAGGGGTCACGTGGTAGCACGTGATGTTTAAGCAGCAATCAGAAGACACAGCGCAGAAAGCTCGTTCCAAAGGGGGTCACGTGCTCACACGTGACCATGAATCACGTGGTCACACGTGACTGGCTTCCAAAGCCCATGTTGACGACAGAATTAAATTCTGAAGGAAATTTAAATCTTTCCAAAGGAAAGTGATTATCTGGGACCAATCAAATTAAAGATTCAGAGACGATTAAAGATCATCTATCTATGGAAAATCTTGGCTTTGGGAAAGATTTCCCCCCCTAAATCTAACCAAAATATCAAAGGAGGATCTCTGGATTTAAGATCCAATGGTGAATAAAATTCACCTAATAATCCAAAGGCCCAAAATGAATGATGGATGCAAATCAAATCTCCCAATGAAGATTCGTCAAAAACTGATTGATGCGGCTGCCTCTCCTATAAATAGGAGCCAAGAGACACAAAAAAGATATACATGCGCAGAGAAGAAAAGGAGAAAAGGAGAAGAGCTTTGATACTTCGAAAAGACTCAGATCTTCTGCAAAAAACCCTAGGTAAGAAAGGGAAACCCTTTTGAAAGAAGCAGAATTTAGCTCTCAACAGAGTTTAACTCTGATAATAAAAAAGCAGAAGAACTTATTTCTTCTCTCTTTGATAGAGGATCTGCAAAGTGCACATCTCCCCTTAAGGTTGAGAATTTAATTCTCAATGGGTTGAGATCCTGCCATGCAGATCCAAAACATAGAGAAGGAGTGCAGGCATGAGAATTTAATTCTCACAGAACTATAGGAATTTAATTCCTCCAAAATAAAAGTAGGGCTAGACCCTATGTCATGGGAATTTAATTCCTTCAGAACAAAAAAAGAGACAGGGTTTAACCCTAATTAAACTTTTATTAGGGTTTAACCCTATTCAGCCCTTCACATAAACGAGGAATTTAAATCCCACAGAAAATTCAGAGTTAAACTCTATTCCAGAATACAAGTCTTCAAAAGAAAGAAGGATTTAATTCCTCTGAAATTAAAAGTCTCTGGAATTTAATTCCTGAAAAAGGAATAACAAATCCTCTGAAAAACCACATTAAGGCAGGGTCACGTGTCGCCACGTGACCCCCCCAAAAGCCCTTCAGAAAACCCCTTTGAGGCAGCACCCCACGTGACCCACGTGACTTTCAGCAGAAGCCTTAACACATAGGCATTTGAATGCCCATCACGTGCTGACACGTGATGCTATCAAAGACGCAGTAATTTCAGCAGAACAAATGAAAGAAGGGCGCTCTCACGTGCTGCCACGTGACCCCTCTTATCTTAGTGTTTAACACTAAATTGAAACTCTCGAACTCAGTGTTAAAATATTGTTGGGCCTTAGTGTTCAACACTAATTAAAAAGCTTTATCTGCAGTATTCAACACTGATCACCTTAGTGTTTAAATACTAATCTGAGATCTTTACTTGCAGTGTTCAACACTGATCCGTTTTAGTGTTTAACACTAATTTGAGAAGCCTTATTGCTGGTGTTTAACACCAATTATCTCTTAGTGTTAAACACTAACTTGTTAACCGCATTCCCAGTGTTCAACACTGATTGCTCTGTAGTGTTTAACACTAGGCTTTGGCCCAATTGGCTAAATGGATAGAGGCAAAGCCTCTCCTTCAATGGACCAGCAAGAAGTCAATGTTTCAGACCTGACTGGACTTAGCCCAAGCTGGCCATAAGTCCTCAATTTGTGATTAATTGGGCTAATGAGCTCATAACATAATTAAATCAGTCTCGACCCCCAAATTGGGTCAGGGACTGTTCAATCCATTCCGGTTCTAGGGTACATCTCTTCACTCCTTTGATACTTGGCATTGTAATCCCTCAATGTCTTCAAAGAGGTGACGGGTCCCGACGGCCACTCATGATATGGACTGTGGGGTCCTTAAACCCATGCCTAATGCAAAATTCCTGGTTACGTGGAACACGGATAATGTCACTCTTTGACCCCGTGGGAAACGTCCAGAGCGGATCCTGGTCCTCGCAGAGCACGGCAGTGAACCCGTGTGAAGCATCCAGAGCGGAGCCTGGTCCTCGCCTAACGCGGCAATGAACCCGTGTGAAGCATCCAGAGCACATACCGGACTGTGGGGTCCTTAAACCCATGGACTACGACGTCCTTAACCTTGACCGAGATGTCTTAAAACTAACAATGGACCGCAATGTCCTTAAACTACCCATGGACCGCAATGTCCTTAAACTACCCATGGACCGCAATGTCCTTAAACTACCCACGGACCGCAACGTCCTTAAACTACCCATGGACCGCAATGTCCTTAAACTACCCGTGGACCGCAATGTCCTTAAACTACCCACGGACTGAAATGTCCCTAAACTACCCATGGACCGCAACGTCCTTAAACTACCCACGGACCGCAACGTCCCTAAACTAGAACAATAGAGCCCTCCATATGCTCTTTTGTCGGATCTAAACGGTCCCGTTTAAGTTGATCTTAGCCTCCAAAAATGGCTAACGCGTCCTTAAACCTTCAAACAGATTGGACTACGAATCCCCTAAATTAACTCCGGCTTGAGGGTACATCTCTGAACTCCTCTGACATCCGTCGTTGTAATCTTTCAACGTCGTCAGAGAGGTGATGGGTCCCGACGGCCATACATACGATGGACCACTACGTCCCTAAACCGGAACATTAGAGTCCAAACACTCTTTTGTCGGATCTAAACGATCCCGTTAAGTTGATCTTAGTCACAAAGTTAGACTAACGTATCCTTAACGAACGTTTGAGTTGATCTTAGCCCCAAGCATGGCTGACGTATCCTCAAACCAAACCCCCAAACCCAAATTTAAGATAATGCGGATTTGGACTAGTCCACGCCCTACGGGTGACGACATAACTCAGTCTCCGTAAACAATCCACGGGCAATAAAACAAACACCCACGACACGAAGTGACCATCTGGAGAAGGAGAAAGTTGTTACCGCAACGCGGTAGCGTAATTAACTGCAGGGGCTTGCGCCTGCAGGGAAGAGCGTCCCCACAATCAAAAACCCCTCAAATGAGGGGGAATCTGACGAAGTCTGCTACATCGGACGCATCCGTCTAAACCTTCGATACATGGTGCCATAAATCAACTTGGCATCTTCGGAGGGGTGGACGGATAGCACCAATTAGCATCTGCCCCGAACCCCCAGGCATTCGGACGTCCCGACGTCCCGGCCGCCGTTCGGAGGGGAACATTTATCTTAAACAATGTTTAAATTGCTAGAATAGGTTTTATGGGGTGGCTCTGATACCATGTTGGGATACCTTAACGCCCTAGCCATCTAACGTGGCGGTTTGCGGAACAAAAATTTTCTTACGATTTCAAAAACGGCGCTAAGTTAACCCAATGAAAACCTGGATCTTTCCATAAACCTATCTAGCAAAACTAAATGAGATGAACTAACTACTATGAAAGAAGTCTTACCAAACGATCCAAGTCCTTCGGTCTTCTCTCATCGTCGTTAGCTCCAAGTGACCACCTTGAACATGCTTGATCTTCTTTGTTAGCTCCTTTGGTTCTCTGCGATCGATCATGCTCTTCGGTCTTCCTTGGTCGTAGATGATCCACCCGAGGGATGTGATCCATGGCTCTAGCTCCACACTATATGTCAAGTGGAGCAACTAGAGAACTTGGGTTGCTAAACCAAGTAATCTAGGATGTAGTATGAAGATCTAAGTGTTTTACTATCTCTTTCTTGTCTCTTCACTTATTTCTCAACTCATGAGAAGGATAGTGAAGAGTAAGATGATGAAAGTGGAGGGAACTCAAGAGGAGGAGGAGGTGAAGAAAAATGGGAGCTCAAGAATAATGAAGTATGCATGTGAGAGAAAATCAACACAAAGGTTTTGTGTATAAATTTTCATGAATAAATAAGTGTAGCCATGCTTCAATAGTAATCACAAATGAATAGAGAATTCATTTGAGAACTATTGAAGCCATGCCAATCACCATGCCTCCCTCTCCTTAATTTCCACCTCATTTCCATTTATCAATAAATGGAAAAGTCCATGATGAGGTGTCTACCTTCTAGAAAGTAATCTGTAATAAAATACGGATTACAGTATGTTGTGTGTGTGTGTGTACACCTGCATTCGGATAAAAATATGAATGCCCAAAGTGATAGAATAACACGAAGAACGTAATACTAGAATATACATATCGAAATACATATATGTAAACTATTAAATCAATACCTGATTTAATAATCCGGCTCAAACCCGAGCCGGCTAGTATTATCAACTGTCCGATCGAAAGTTTGAGTACAAAGTATATCAATCGATCGAGACCCTGCACGTATCCAATACGGCTACTATATCATTTCTCCTGAACCAGGGAAACCCTGTGTGTGAGACTTTAAAGACTCGACAGTACGCCGGAAGTGAGTTACCGGATAAATCCATAACCACAAGCACGTCAGCGGCACTAGCTATACGTAACGGCTATCCAGATACCTGTCGAAAAGGAAGGCCGATGAGCAAACTCATCCGGATCCCTACTGAGCCTATCTGTGACAATCTGCGTATAGTCTGGTCTCTTCGTCTGAGAGTATCGCATACCGGGTCTACGGGATGGTAAACATTAGACCCTAATAACTTGGTAATTCGTGCTGATGCGGCTCAGGACCAATCCGGGAAACTACTGACCAGCCTATCAGTAAATCCCAACTGCCTTGGCCAAGGTCTTATGGTCCTGACCAATCAAACACAGTGCGATATCGACTCCCAATACCGGGAGAGACGAATCCCCGACAATCGCTCACTGCCTCTATGTGGTTTGGGACTGTACCCAACCAAAACCTGTTTGCATGACTCAGTAGAGCCATGGTAGGGTAGTGATCAAAGCACAGTAGGAACTCACACGAGACAAATGACGATATCAGGTCTAAAGACTAACCTGTACTCATGTCACCTGAGAACTTCCATCTGACGATAGGTATAGTACCATCTGGAAGTCCTCGGCGAGTCCGTCCGGTATACTCACCCCTAGTGAGCATCTGTATATGATCATAGGTCTAAAGACCAATGGTTGCAGGACCAAACCATCGCCCCTCGTCGGGGTATAGAAACGTATACACTAATCTACTTCGGAATATCGATGCCGGGTTTCGATACTCCCACGACTAGGGACCATTTAAGGATGTGCGTACCGACTACCCAGCTCCCACAAGTATGATCGCCATCACAACGTAGGTAGTCCAGCAATGATCCTACAGGCTTTATCAACATGTATAAAAGATATGTAATAGCATGTAAAACATGCACATGTTAAGATAAAGAAAAACCAGATAGCATACTATCATATCGAGCAAGACTGTCCGGTATATATATATGTCCAAGCATCCATATGTATACATATACAATAATGACCTCTAGGGCATACATATCCAACAGTCGTGGCTTAGCATTTTGGGGGTTCACAAAGTACCAGGAATCTTCATATCGGATTTCATGCACACCGAACGGCTGGATGTCTCCATCAATGCGTCTTTCTTAGCCATTTTTAGTATACTTCATGCATTGATGGGGAGTTGATGGAACAATGCCGTAATCGTGGATCCACAGCCGTCCCAAGAGAATTTTATAAGACATGTCGGTGTCGATCATGTATATTTTAGCTTCGTTTTGCAGGTCTCCAAACCTGATTAGCAAAGTTATGGATCCCATAACTTGTTGGTAATTTTGATTGAAACCTTGAATGACAATCCTTTCCCTTGACAGGTGTCGGACGTCCATTGAAAAACTCTTCAGATTTCGCAAGTTCATGATGTTTGCTGAGGATCCCAGATCAATCAATATACGATTAATTCGATCTCTGTCGTTGTACCCGTTCATGTAAAACGGCCGGTTATGCTCAGTTGTTCCCAGTAGCAGGTCTTCATCATTAAACGTGATCACGGCGGTATACAGGGTGTACTAGGCTTCTTTCATATTAATTTCCACAAAGTGAGTCTAGTACCGCTCAGGGTTTTGTAGAGCATGAATGAGAACATCTCTAAGTTCTTTAGATAGGACCAAGGCATCGTAGATGCTTAGGAGAGACGGAAGCTTACGGAGATGGGCCAAGACATTATAGTCCACTGAGGAAGGACTCGAGTTTTCATGAGCAAGTTCTCCGCCATCTTCTTCGTTAGAGACTTATTTTTCCTTTTGGGGCGTTGCCCTGATTTGGCAGTAAAGTCCTGCCGCTTCTGAGCTGGATTTGGTTGATCTTTGTGGCGAGCTGCTCGTCCTCTTCGGGAAGACATAGCTCTTCCTCAGAGTCACTACCAAGGTGGATGACGTAGCAGGTCACTATAGGGACCTCTTCATTGGAGTCTTCTTCTAGCTCCTCTAGAATCTCAGCCACTTCTACGGGGAAGAACTTCTTCAATTGAACCAGAGTTCTTTCCTTTTGTTCATAGTCTTCGAGAGAATCGATGTGCTTTTGAATGGTCGACCTCCACGCAGACTCTTTTTCACGTCGAGCCTCACTTTTCTTCTTCTTGAGCTTTTTAGACTTTGGGCCTGATTGAGCCGAATTAGCAGTTGGAACGGCGGGCTCCTTCTGCCCCTCCCATTCTATTCTGGGCTCTTTCTGAAGTAGCTTTAGCATCTTCTGCGTCTTATTAGAGATGTGCATACTCCACGGAGGTTGCGGCGAGTCGGATTCATTTCTCAGGGCAGCGGATTCAATCGTTTGCTCTCAGAAGGTATCAGCTTCTGTCTGTATAAACTTGGTGTTTGCAACTTAATTGTTCACCAACACACTCTTGGACAGCTCGATCTCTCTGGTCTTGTATTGCTTTTCGACCTAGTCTTCGAAAATATAGCAATTCTCAACCGCATGGCTCACTACTCGGTGGTACGGGCAATACAGAGGATTGTCGGTCATTTTTGCTTCGTGAGATCTTTTCGACTATGACAATTGTAGACCGTTGTTCAAGGCATCTTTGAATATCCTGCGGACCTTGTCCCTTCTGAAAGAGTAAACCTTGTTCTTTTTCTCCTCTAAGGAAGGCCCTTCTCCTCCCAGCACTGGCTTTTGAGACCGGTTGGTTTTAGATTCGCTTGTCTTCATTGTCGGACGCATTGAAGGCCTTGGTCTTGTTGGAGCTCCCACTTTTACGGTTGTCCTTTTCTGCTCTTCTAAGACTTGTCATCCTGAGAGTCTAGGGTAGACTTCTGATTCGAGCGTTCCAACATTTGTACTCTCTTGGTCAACTCTTGAAACGTCTTGAGGCCTGCTGTACATAAGAATATGACCATCCAGTTGCTGAGGTTCTTAATGAGAAGGCCGACGGACTAGTCCTGCTCTAGCGGCGGTTTGCACTTGACAGTGAGGTTGCGCCATCGGGCAATAAAGTCCATGTTGCTTTCGTTGTTTCCTGGATCGGTTCTCACAAGGTCAGCAATGGAGATTTTATCACTGACGCTCATGAACCTTTGCCGAAACAGAGACTCTATTTGAGCAAAAGTAGTGACGGACCCGTCTGGTATACTCGCGTACCATTCGAAAGCGACACTAGTCAGGCTGTTGACGAACTAACGAAGAAGGAGTGCATCGTTACACCCTGTATTTACGCACGATACTTCAAAGTGGGCGACATGCTGATTTGCGTTTCTCGTCCCGTCAAATCTTCCAAACTTAGGAATGACGTAGCCACTCGGTAACTCAATCAAATCATACTGTGTGGGATATGGCTGCCCACTACTGCCAATTTCTTTCTGAGCCTCGACTTCGACCACCAATGTTTTAACCTTGCTGGTGACCAAATCCATTATTCGATCTTGTGTGAGCGGGATGGTGCCATCTTGGGCCAAGGCATCCCTAGAAGTGGAATGTGGTCGGTGTTCAGTCGAAAATAATGCAATCTGGAACACATCAGTTTCCTCATTATTCTAATCATCTAAGAATAGTTGATATAAATATAACACATATTACCAGTTTGTCTGGAGAATAATAAATACCATGTGTTATAGTTATATTCAACATTCTTTACAGGAAATTGTGTGTTTATTACTACTCGCATGATATTGCATATCTCAACACATTTTTATCTAGATTGTGTGCAGAAAATTCTTCAGGTAAAAGAACCGGAATCGCAAAAGTGCCGATAAAATACAGCAAGTCAAAGAATTCAAATCTGGCAGCATCCAAGAAAGAATTATAAGATTCCAGACATCAGAAGGAAACCTAAAAGCCCATATCAGAATACCACAGAAAATTGATACAGTGAACACATCAAATGGCCGCGAAACCGCGGCCGATTTGGCCGAGTTGCCGCGGATCCGCGGCCGAGTCAGGGCATCAGAGAACGAGAAATCTCCAGAATCTTCTTCTCAACAACCTTGTTTCCTCAAGGCTCTTAATTACCACGTGGCTCATTCTGGAAGGCTCCTTGTAACAACCTCATTCTAGAAGGCTCCTTGTAACAACCTCATTCTAGAAGGCTCTCCCTAA
Organism: Agapanthus africanus; assembly: GCA_030015575.1. Classification (NCBI taxonomy): domain Eukaryota; kingdom Viridiplantae; phylum Streptophyta; class Magnoliopsida; order Asparagales; family Amaryllidaceae; genus Agapanthus; species Agapanthus africanus. The sequence goes on along the minus strand of JASDDO010000031.1, from coordinate 446,912,608 downwards.
CAACCTAGCTTTGGAGGGAAGATTCATTTGAATTTTATAAAAGGGGATCTAGATCTAAGGTGAAGGGGTTACACAATTAGTTGTTGAATATTGAGCCAAATTTGCACAAGTTGAGTGACACAACTTGATCCACAACAACATCCAAATCAAATTACAATTCAAGATCAAGATCTATTGAGAAGCAAATCAAGTGAGCAATCAACGATCCTTCATCGCAACGCCGATCATCATCCGAGCAAGAGATCTGCGACTCACGGCGATCGAGCTTCATAAAGATCGACGACAAATTCACCTCTTCAAAGGAGCAATCGAGAGCTTAATCTTGTATCTCGAATTGAGGAGTTGTGTAAATTTGAAGAAGATTTAATGAAGGTGATAAATTGTTAATTCTCGTTTTCATTACATTCTCGCATTATGAAATTCTTCATTTTTGATTCTTTAATTTTCATGATGTGTGAGTGAAATCTCCGCTTGTGGAGGATTTGAGAGAATCGGTAGATCAAGTGATGATAAGATCTTTTTACTAATCTTAAGTCTTATGAGATTTGTGAACTTTAGGAAAAAGAATCATCAATGACCTAATTTGGATCGAGATCTCATTCTTGCTAATTTCGTTGCAAACTAGGGATTAAACGATTGATGATTCTCTTTGCTAAAGGTTAGATCCGAATGATGATCAATGAAAAGACAAGAGATAGAGAAGGAGAAACCCTAGTTTCTTCAATAGATCCCTAATTTTCATTCGTCACCATCGTTCTAGCTACAAATTATCAATAGATAAGATTAGTCATCTCTAGATTCATCACTACTACTAATTTGATCGAATCTTACAAGCTATTCTTCATAATCATGATAACTAAATTGGTTTGGACATCTTCTTGATTCTTGATTCTAAATCTATTTTCTTTATGTTTCTTAAAATCAATTTTCACAAATCTTGAATCAACTTTCTTGAATTTTCTTTTATATTTTATTTTCAACTCAACTGAAACAAGATCGAACAAGTACACGCATCTCAATGGATGATCCATACTCACTAACGATCGCTATAAGCGACACCGTTAATTGATTGTGGTATAAATTTCTTTGGTTGTGATAAAACTTTTCTATACACACGAAAGATGATTAATCAAATGGCGCCATTGCCGGGGATGCGTGCTATTTTGTTCTTTCTTATTATTTGAGTTGAAAATTTATTATTCCATCAAATTTTAATTCAAGAATCGCTTCAAGTGCTTAACGATTAGTGTTTGAATTTTTGCGAGGGAATCTGGAATCATTGTAGCAGTGCGATCAAGATTCAGAGAAGTTCTACAGATTCCCGAGGAGTACAAGAAGCTACAGGAAAAATTTGAAACCCTAATTCCTCTTGTGAACCGCGGATCCGCGGCGAACTGCAGGTTTTTGTGGCGGTTCCGCCGCCGTTTAGGCGTTTCAGTGTTCCAAACTTCTGTGGTATATTCTCTGTTCTCTCCGATCTTTTCCAATAACCATTTTCTGCAGGATTCTTTGCAAAAACAGCACCGCTAAAATAAAAATCTGTTGTGTTTCTTGAAATTGGTTGTTTGCATATTTTAATACTGAAATTTAGGGGAAAAGACCAAATTCGGATTTGGTGGGGATTTCATTTCCCTTTCTAAGCCCCGCAAATCACAAAACTAGCATCCGTATCACCCTCATTAAATAAAAAAGATCTAGACAAGACTCTAAGGACCATCGCGCTCATTTAGGACAGAAGGGGGTCGTGGGTAATCTATTGCTTATCCGCGTTTCTTTTGTGGTGTCTAAGGAAAGTGTGTCTAAGGCAAGTGGTTACTTAATTAGGCCCACCACTTACGTAGTGGACAACCTCCCACTTACCTGGCACTTACCTGGTCACAGAAAGGATAAAGAGGCAGTAGAGGATTTATCCTGCGATTTATCTTTTGGAAGTCTAAGAGCGGTCTAGTGACTTGACCTAGGTGACCATTAGATCTAGGGCGGTGTGTGCATTTTTTGTGATTTGATTTTTCAAAACCCGTATTTTTCAAAACAAACACCAAACCAACTTTCCCCTAATTATCACAACGCTGCCACTTGTGCTAAACCATTTAGTGCATGCTCGACTGGACACGGGATTCTAGTGCCAGTCTTGTCCGCGTTTCTCCTATCGTCCCAGAAGTCGGTATTTCTACATTTTCTTTCCCACCATCCACCACGGCCGCGATGGACGGATTCCCATCAAACTTTAACACCACTCTGCCACCGCCCGCAGGTGCGCAGAATCCTCCACGCATTTCTCTCTAAGAGAGATACTATCCTACACGTGTTCCCTTTCCCACCTGCCTTTCTATTCCACCTGCCAATGAGGAAAATTTTGAAATCAAACCCTAATTTATCAAACTGTTACCCAAATTTCACAGTCTTGAGTCTGAAGACGCATACGTTTTTATCAACAAATTTGAAAACGTATGCGCAATGATTGGAACGTCACAACTGTCTATGGATGCTCTGCGTTTACGTCTTCTCCCATTCACTTTGTGCGATTTAGCCGAGAAGTGGATTTATAACACAACCGCACACTCTATTGCCAAATGAGATGAATTTGTTGCGGCATTCCTTAAGAAATTTTATCCCAATCATAAGACCAGCCGTGTTCGGAGCGAAATCTTCAAATTTACCCAACTTCCCAATGAAATATTTTGGAAATGCTTTGAACGGTTCAAGGATCTTCTTATCCAATGTCCTCATCACGGAATCCCTAGATAGGATCTGTGTCGAATTACCTATGAGGGTATTGATCTCACTACGAAACAGATGCTTGAAACCATGCGTCATTGCAAATTCCTATCGAAAGATGATGGTGAAGCCTAGAAATACCTAGAAGATTTAGCTCAAAACACTTTACAATGGGAAAATGTGAGTCACTCATCGTCTAGGGAAAGTATCAATCAGCTCGATGTTTTCGTCATGATGAAAGCCGAAATGGCCGCAATACAAAGGAAACTTGACACTATAGAAAACAAAATCTCTTCAGCCTACCTAAACCAATACACACTTCCCAAAACCGTGTGTGGTTGCTGTTCTAATCCATCACATTTGACGGAAGAATGCCTTTTGAATGTACCGTTTCAAGGTCACACTAATGCTGCATTTCAACAACAACCTAGAAACGATCCTTCTTCTTCCACATATAACCAAGGTTGGAGGAAGCACCTTGATTTTTCTTGGATCCAACACCAAACTTAATACATAGATCCAAACTAGAATAAATTTCAATGGGTCCCTCCACAGCAACAACAACCACCAAAACTGAGTCAGCACCCTTTTCAACCACAAAATTTTCTAAAACCGGCAACAACTTTGATCCATTTTCTACCGGTACTGATAACTCCTCTGCACTCGAACAAACCATGAATTTGAATCTGACAAATTTCATGCAAGTTTCGGCTGAGATGAAGTCTTCTGTCGATGATATAAAGAAGAACTCCGCCTCCCACGGTGAAAGTATCAAATTGATAGAAGAACAAATTGCACAGTTAACAGCTAAAATAAGTGCTGGAGAGAAAGGGAAACTTCCAGCTCAACCCCTACCTGATCCTGGACCTTCACATTATAATGATGTGAATGCACTTACCACGTTGAGATCTGGAAGAGTGCTGGACAATCATGTGGGTGAAAAGATTGATGTTGAGGAATCAATTGAACCCCAGGCTTCCACTTCCACTTCCATTCCCACTTCTACTTCTTATCCTATTTCGTCTAATTTACCTTCTTCTTCCGAGCCTATTCTCCGTTTTTCTCAAGGCTCGAACCCTCCACCCACTTCATCCTTCCCACCCCTATAAACTTCTCCACAAATATTGGACCCAACACTTATTGATAAAAATCCATTTCCAGATAGGTTGAGGCCCGACAAACCCAATGCACATATGGAGAAGATTGTGGACATATTTAAGCAAGTTAACATCAATATCTCTCTCCTAGATGCTATACAACAAGTTCCATCCTATGCGAAAATTCTTAAGAACTTATGCACTAGGAAGAGGAAGACTCAAGTGCAGAAAAAAGTTTCCATGTCGAGTACAGTAAACACAGCTTTTCCCCAACAATTACCAAGGAAACGTAAGGACCCTGGCTGTCCTACAATTTCTATTTCTATTGGGGGTAAGAATATCAATCGTGCTTTACTCGATTTAGGCGCTAGTGTGAACTTGCTTCCTTATTCAGTCTATGAGCAATTAGGTATCGGAGAGTTAAATCTCTCGAACATAACTCTCCAGATGGCAGACCGATCTATCACCAAACCTAGGGGTGAACTTGAGGATGTGTTGATAAAAGTCGGAGAATTTATATTCCCTGTGGACTTTATTGTTATAGATAACAGCCTGTAGAGAACCCACGGAACCAAATGGATGATTCTCGGTCGACCCTTTTTGGCTACTTCCAACGCTATAATCAATTGTCGAAACGGCTCTATGAACCTATCTTTCGGGAATAGGTCAATTGAGCTTAACATTTACAAGTTGGGAAGTCAACCCTCCGAACCTCATGCTCGAGTATCTTCTGTTGAATTAATAGATGTTGACAGCAGCGAACTTGAACAGCTTCACGATACTGATCTAGACTCTTTTCATACGTTGTTGTTTGACCCAGTTATGTATCATATACATACGGACCCTTCTTTTGAGTTGTCCGGGTCAACATCTAACGCTTATTCTGAATTTTTCATAGAGTCTGAGTATCATCCCGTTCTTTCCAATGACATTATTCTTCGGGATATCGATGAAAGCTTCGCTGATGAACTAGCATTTTTAGAAAACACGGGTGTTGAGATGAATCAACTACAGAAAGAAATTGAACCTCCACCCCTATTTTTTGACATTTACAAGAATGCGAGTTATCCATCACTATCACTGTGTCATCTCTGCAGAACGAGACGCAAACCCTTTCCATCACGCCACTTATTTCTTCCCCACTTCTTCCTGACTCTATACATTATGTTCTTCCACCAACCGGTGCACTATACTGATAAAATCTTCGAATGGTTGGTGTTGACTTTCGGTCTTTGCAAAGATTTGCATTGACCAGTAACTTTGACCCCCTCTTGTGATTTTAAAAGCTTAACATTGTTTAACTCGAGTTTGGGGGGGTGTATTTTTAGCTCTTGAAAATAAAAGTTGTCCTCAAAATTGTGAGCCAAAAATAAGTTTGGGGGAGGATTTTCTCGTTCACTTATTCTTGTCCCCGCTAATAAATTTTCCTCCCAAGTTTACAGGTTTTTAAGATTTAACAGATGACAACAGTGAGGACACTGTTGTAAACAAGTTTGGGGGAGGTTTGTGCTTATTTACGCATTACTTTGCATCATATTTTGCATAAGCACAAAACATATAATAAAAAAATGTGTATATAAATAAGATAATAAAAGATTAGAAAGCGAAAAATTATATTCAAAAGATTGGAAAAATTTAAGAAAACCTAGAAAGTTAGAAGTTTTCTTAAACGAAACTTGTAATAAGTAGTTATGAGCCTTGTCCCAAGGGTTAGTAAGATGAAAGAAGTCACTAATCTGCGGATAAAAATAAGTCTGAAAAATAGTTTCTATTCTGGAATCCAAACATTTGAATGTTGATACCCTACTATTCGCACTTACACACCTCTTGAAACTCGGGATAGCAGAGGATACCTTGAAATGATCTTGTCTAAAAGCCAAAGTATTGAAAAAAATGAAGAATAAAAGATAAAATGGTGTAGAAAAATGAACACTGGTTTTGTAATCACCAAGGCAGCATAAAAAAAATAGCGAGGGTGCTTCATCACCTAGTGCCTTAGACCAACTGGTTTGGGAGTCACTGCTAAGCCTTAGGTGTTGCAAGACGAGGAAAATACTAATACACCTAATCAGCAAGCACATGAATAATCGGTCGGTTAGTACCTCAAGAAGTATTAACGGTCGCATGAAAATTGTGTGAGAAATTCCATCCAAATATTCATCAGATTAAAAAGTACTGAGGCAGATGGACAAGAGTACGATAGCTTGAATTGAATTCTCCGAGTGTAGGGATTTCTTTTACACACTCGTAGGGGTATATGATCGGTGTTTGGATGAAAGATAGGAATGAAGAATAAATATGATGTTTTATTGAGGGATAATGTGATTTTTAACATTTTTTCATGACTTTTAAGATAGGGCTCATGACAACCAAAAAACTAGTATTAGTTGGAAACTCTGATTTTCAAAGTCTTTTTTTTATAGTTCTTATCTTTATATGTAACTTTCACAGTCTTCCTTTTATTAGAGGATTTTGTGGGTGCAATCCGCTGAAAACCCTCAGAAAACAACACTCCTCCTACTAGGGACACTTAGAGGTTTAAAGGCTTGTTGCACATGCTCAGTGCAATCGTGTTTGCCTACGAAAGTGTGCCACTTAGTTTTTCTCTTTTTTCCTTCTCTTGAATAAAAGTTGTTTGCTCAAGACGATCAAAATTAATTTTGGGGGAATTTGTTCAGTCGAAAATAATGCAATCTGGAACACATCAATTTTCTCATTATTCTAATCATCTAAGGATAGTTGATATAAATATAACACATATTACCAGTTTGTCTGGAGAATACTAAATACCACGTGTTATAGTTACATTCAACATTCTTTACAGGAAATTGTGTGTTTATTACTACTCGCATAATATTGTATATCTCAACTCATTTTTATCTAGATTGTGTGCAGAAAATTCTTCAGGTAAAAGAACCGGAATCGCAAAAGTGCCGATAAAATACAGCAAGTCAAAAAAATCAAATCCGGCAGCATTCAAGAAAGAATTATAAGATTCCAAATATCAGAAGGAAACCTAAAAGCCTATATCAAAATACCACCGAAAATTGATACAGTGAACACATCAAATGGCCGCGAAACCACGGCCGATTTGACCGAGTTGCCGCGGATCCGCGGTCGAGTCAGGGGATCAGAGAACGAGAAATCTCCAGAATCTTCTTCTCAACAACCTTTCTTCCTTAAGGCTCTTAATTACCACGTGGCTTATTCTGGAAGGCTCTGCATAACAACCTTCTTCTAGAAGGTTCCTTGTAACAACCTCATTCTAGAAGGCTCCTTGTAACAACCTCATTCTAGAAGGCTCTCCCTAATAACCTAGCTTTGGAGGGAAGATTCATTTGAATTTTATAAAAGGGGATCTAGATCTAAGGTGAGGGGGTTACACAATTAGTTGTTAAATATTGAGTCAAATTTGCACAAGTTGAGTGACACAACTTGATCCAAAACAACATCCAAATCAAATTACAATTCAAGATCAAGATCCATTGAGAAGCAAATCAAGCGAGCAATCAACGATCCTTCATCGCAACGCCGATCATCATCCGAGCAAGAGATCCACGACGATCCGCGACTCACGGCGATCGAGCTTCGCAAAGATCGACGACAAATTCACCTCTTCAAAGGAGAGATCGAGAGCTTAATCTTGTATCTCGAATTGAGGAGTTGTGTAAATTTGAAGAAGATTTATTGAAGGTGATAAATTGTTAATTCTCGTTTTCATTATATTCTCGCATTATGAAATTCTTCATTTTTGATTCTTTAATTTTCATGTTGTGTGAATGAAATCTCCGCTTGTGGAGGATTTGAGAGAATCGGTAGATCTAGTGATGATAAGATCTTTTTACTAATCTTAAGTCTTAAGAGATTTGTGAAATTTAGGAAAAAGAATCATCAATGGCCTAATTTGGATCGAGATCTCGTTCTTGCTAATTTCGTTGCAAACTAGAGATTAAACGATTGATGATTCTCTTTGCTAAAGGTTAGATCCGAATGATGATCAATGAAAAGACAAGGTATAGAGAAGGAGAAACCCTAGTTTCTTCAATAGATCCATAATTTTCATTCGTTACCATCATTCTAGCTACAAATTATCAATAAATAAGATTAGTCATCTCTAGATTCATCATTACTACTAATTTGATCGAATCTTACAAGCTATTCTTCATAATCTTGATAACTAAATTGGTTTGGACATCTTCTTGATTCTTGATTCTAGATATATTTTATTTATGTTTCTTAAAATCAATTTTCACAAATCTTGAATCAACTTTCTTGAATTTTCTTTTATATTTTCTTTTCAACTCAACTAAAACAAGATCGAACAAGTACTCGCATCTCAGTGGACGATCCGTATTCACTAACGATCGCTACAAGCGACACCGTTAATTGATTGCGATATAAATTTCTTTGGTTGTGATCAAAAAATTCTATACACACAAAAGATGATCAATCAGTCGGCTTTCGTGTGGCTCGCCTATACTCGGACTTAAAGGGACAGGCATTGGTTTCTTCAGGTCATTATCACCCGGATCATGAGTGGAAACTTGTGCTTAATTGGATGGAATCCGGGAAATTTGAGCCGTGAGCTGCATCACGACATTCGTCAAGTCGTCGATTTTGGAGTAAAGATTGGCCATCTATCTATCTTTGCTCCTGAGCTGTTTTTTGAGCTCTTGAAGCAGCTTTTGCTCTGCGGTCCTGGGGCGGAAAGTTGGCTCTTCCTCCCGTCCGAGCTTGACTCCACATGGACTGAGGGGTCTTTCTGCCTATCGGCCTCATTCAGAGAGTTTTCATCATCCAACAGAGGCAGCTGATCTTGGGAAGTGGCAACCACATTCAAGCTAGATTGGGCTTGGGATATGGTGGCCCCATCCCTGCTTTTGTTGCACAAGTTATCGCTGGGCCGTGCGCCCGCCATATAGACCATATGGATAACATATCCGGCCGTCTTTTCATTATTGGCAGCTGATTTTGTAGACCACTGTCGTGACCTTTCTATTTCGGTAACGAAAAATCGATTGAAGATGGCTGGCCTGACTGGATTCTTGATTAGTGCTGGCGCTTCTTTTCTGGATTTCCCCACTGCTTTCGCGTGGCACAGAGCACCTAATAGACTCTTGAAGAGACAGTGTCATGCTTTCTCAGTTGGGTCTGGGACACGTCTCTTTATAGCATCGTTCGAACTGCTATCTCCTTGATTCTGGAAGTCATGGTGTTTTTCTGAACCCATTTCAAAGGTTTGAAGGAATTGTTGACTTTTACAACCGACTCAGCCGTCGTCGTGGGGTGACCCTGCTCTTGGAACCTCACAAGATTCTGTTAGTTCTATGTATGCCCTAGAGGCCATTATTGTACATGTTTGTCTATTATAGTGGATGCTTGGACATATATAGAGAGGACTTTCTTGCTCGACATGATAATATGCTATCTGGTTGCTCTTTGTCTTAACATGTAGACTTGTATTGTGATATTGTCTTGCTCTCACATGTTGATAAAGCCCTTAGGATGTGTACTTGACTACCAAGACTATGATGGAGATCATAATAATGGGCCCAGGGTAGTCCACAAGTTCATCCTTTAATTGTTCCTAGTCGTGGTTGTATCGAGACAGGGCATCGATATTCCAGAGTAGACTAGCGTATACGTTTCTTGACCCATATGATGGGCGATGGATAATCTCACAACCATTGGTGTTTGACATCAAGGATGGTATATGGGTGCTCAGTGGAGACTGGGTACACTGAACATGACTCGTCGAGAACTCCTAGATGGTATTATACCTATCGTCAGATAGCAGTTCTCTGGTGACACCGGTACAGGTTAGTCTGTAGACCCGAGATCGTCATAGAGTCTTGTGTGATTCCCACTGTGCTTTGATTTTCACCTTACCACGTTCAAGAGAACGTGCAAAACAGTGGTTTTTGGGTACAGTCTCGAGTCACATGGAGACAATGAGCGATAGGAAGGGATTCGTCTCTCCTGGTATTGGGGGTTGATGTTGCGCTGTGCTCGATTGGCCATAACAGGAAGTCCCTGGCCAGGGCTGATACGGAGATTTACTGGTAAGTGTTATCAGTAGTTTCTCGACCCATTATGAGCCTCATATCGGCATGACTTATCAAGTTACTAGAGTCTGACGTTTACCACCCCTAGACTAGATATGCGACATATCAGACGAAGAGACCGGACTGTACGGTAGTGTTACTGACAGGCTTTGCGGGAGTTAGACAAGCTTGCTTTTTGATCTTCTGATCGCTCACTACCCGGGTAGCCGTTACGTCCAGCTAGTACCGCTGACGACTTATGGGTGACTGATATGATCATCACCTACTGCCGGCGTATTGACGAGTCTTTAGAGTCTTAAACAGAGGTTTCCTGGCTCAGGCGAAACGAAGTAGGAGCACATATGTGATATGTGCGGGACCGAGATTAATACGTGTATGTGATACCGTATTCTATTCTCGCGATATGTGATATCGGTCGGTTATATATGATAGCCGGATAATCGAATCAAGTGTTGATTCGATAAGTTGATACATATGATATTAGTCGGTTACATGTGATATAACCGGATTATTAAATCAAGTGTTGATTTAATAATTTAATGTATAATTATATATTTGATATATTAATTTACATTAACTAATATTAACTCACTTAAGCATTTCTTTTCTCACTTGTGCACATTTAATATATATGTGATATATATTATTGTGTCATTCTTGTTGATACATGCAACATGGGTGTATGAGACTCACACCATGCTTATGATAATGTGGGTTTATTTATTTAAAGTAAATCAAATAATTAGTTAGAAATTAGTCACATGGTTTGAGCTTAGTGGAAGCTTGTAGAACCATTGACATAGTCCACTATTTTTGTTTTACATTAGATATTTATTAACCCAACCATTACCTTAAGCTATGGTTAAGTCTCTATAAGAGTTAGTATGAGATATTTTCTCACCCATGTTTTCTATTATCATATATGACATTTCTCCACTTCATCTTCTTCTTCATCCCCAAAAGAGCTCTTTAGGTTTTTAGGAGGTGAAGAAAATTAGTGACAAAAATATTTCTAAGGTGAGCAAAATTCCTACTTCATCAACCTACACTAAGATTAGTCATTTAGTTTAGGTTGTTGCTTCACTAATTCCTAATTAGTGAAGAGGTAGCTTGAGTTAGTGTCTCCTCGACGTAGATCATTTTCGGCCTCGAAAACTTCAAGCAAGCTTGTTCATTTCACCTTGTGGAGCCTTACTAGAGTCCGAGAGATCACTATTTGGAGGCTTGTTAGCGCATATGTTTTCTCACTGGTGAGGCTTTCACGGTACTTAAAGCGATTTTGACAGGGCCGCAAAGTGAAGTGAGGTGAATTCCCCGGCATGAGCTCTAACAACTAGACTACTACACGGAGCTTTTAAAGTGAAGGACCGATCTACAAAGGTTGTATTCCTTGTTCACTTTGTATGTAAAGTTGTTTACATGCTAGCTTACTTTAGTTCTCTAGTTAATATTCTAGGTTAGGGTTCTTTAGCGCGCCAAATTTTTGAAAACGGCATGGTTGATGCCTCCCGAAACCTTGTGGTCGTGCTAGGGCACCTAACAGATTCCACTTGGCCGGATTCCCGGCCCTCTTGTTGGCTCGATTCCTGAGCCTCTTCTGTCTCGACCTTTCCGTTCTGAGCACTCGGTAGGCTTCGGCTCTTCAGGAAGCCGTCGTAAACCTAGAGATGGAGAGCTATAGAGATACGCCTGATTGTGCACTTGTTGGAGTCATCGCCTGAGCTCGTCCGCGACATTTGATGATGCCATTTGTTCCGGCAGACTTGCCCCCAGCTGGAGCACCAGAGAGTCGTTCAGACACCGTCTTAAATTTGGGTTGTGGTGCCTTAGCAATCACAACGTTCGACCTCTTGCCCCTTGAAACTAGTTTGGCCACCTGATTTGCTGGGATTTCCGCCAGATGAGCGCTCCCGGTAGGGTAGATGATGACGGAACCAAATTGGCGGGGTGGTTCCTCCTACTGCCGACTTAGGCTTGCGGGGAGAATCACGCAAGTATTGATCTTGACCACGTACGGGATCGGGGTCGCGTCGGAAGCTGAATTCATCTTAGAAGATATCGTCGTTGAAAGTTGATTGTTGCACGGAAAAACATTATTTCAGTACAACATCGCTATATTTGTTAAATGAGTTCACATGAATGCTTGACTCGAGATATGGGAGGAGAGAAAAGTCCCACAGGGCGTGCCAAAAACTGTAGGATGTTTTTCGTCACCCTATTGAGATGGGAAATATGCGTATCTTGGCGGGCGTATACAGATTCCCCCTGCCTAGAGTAGGTCGGGGTTTATTGATTGTAGGAATCCAAATCTACGGCAACCGCAGACTAAGCTGCCATTAATTACCCCTTACCTTTGAAGCGAAGGAACCTCCGATTGACGGATCAACTAGTCATGCGAACTCAATGTGCAGTGTGCGTGTGTGTGTCTTGAGGGGTTTTGGGCATGTCAGGGGCTTCACAGAGTTTACGGGGGTTCCGCTACCGGGATAGCAGGCTGGGGGTCAAGGGGGCTAGCAGCTCCTTGCGGGGTACGGGGTAGCGCTCCGTTAGAAATTTTTTCTAGCGGGGAACATGTTTTGAGTGTGAAGTGTATGAAAAAAGAAAGAAGAAAATAAAGAAGAAGAAAGAAAAAGGTGGTGAGTAACGTCCTAAGGACGTGTGGGCACCGGGCGCCAGCGCCTTACGTGCCCGGCACATGGGCGCTGGGCGTCAGCGCCTCACGCGCCCGGCACGTGGGCGCTGGGTGCTTGCAGAAAGAAGGGGATTATCCCCAAATGAGGAGTTGAACTCCCGAAAAGAATTTTTATTTATGGAGTTAAACTCCAAAAGATTTTGAGTGGAGTTAAACTCCCAAAAAGGATTTTTATTTATGGAGTTAAACTCCAAAAGATTTTGAATGGAGTTAAACTCCTAAAAGTGTTTTATTTGTGGAGTTAAACACCAAAAGATTTTGCATGGAGTTAAACTCCTAAAAAAGGGTTTTATTTATGGATTTAAACTCCAAAAGATCTTGAAAAATGCAGTTGAACTCCCAGAAATATTTGGAGATGATCAAAGTGGACCCCTTTCTTCTCCCCTTTAGTCCTGAATCTTCTTTTGAGCCTTGGATTTTTCCGAAGTGGGGTTTTTGGAGATGGGTCTCCTTCTTCCTCATCTCTGTTGGCTGGATCTTGAAGAAAAGAGGGTGAGACTTAAAAATCTCCCATTTTGGGGATTTGATTGAAGATCCGAACTTCTCTTCAAGAGTTTTATGGTGAAAAACTGTTTCTTTTTTTAAAAAAAGAGAGTTAAACTCTTAATTTAATACAAAAAAAAGGAAGAAGGTTTAGAACCTTGAGGAAGGAGAAGGAGGCACATAAACCTAATTTTTGCGAGAGTGAAAAAGCTATTCTTTATTTCATCATCATGTTGCCTTTATAGGCTATACATTTTACATACAATCCCTTGGGCTTTGCCAAATGGCACTTGTGCTACCCCATGCCTTATATGCTTGTTTGTTTTTGCACATAAGCCATGGGTTTACAAAATTTTGGCTTTCTGCCCATTTCTCATACATTTATTTCTAAAAAATTGCATTAAATTAATTTATTGCTTCATTCTTGGCATGGAGCCGGCCCCTTCCATGCTTGGTCCTGACTTGGGTTTGGGCCCACTTGGCTTGGGGGTTGATTGAGTTTGAATTGGTCGATCGGGGTGTAACTTTGACCCAACCAGCCAGAAGCAGCAAGGGGCGGTAGGAGCACCAGCCGCGGCAGCGGCAGAGGCAGAGTGGTTCTGCTTCCCGGGAAGCTGCGTAGGGTGCTCCAGAGAACTGGTCTTTCACCCCGATCCGTGTCCCCTTCGGATGACTCCTTCTGTATAGACTTTTCCACACCTCCAGGTATATTATACTCATATTCATTTCGAATGTAATATTATAGATATACATGCATATTTATTTTAAAGTTACTTATATAATCAATTTTAATTGTCTAGCTTTAGGTGGTACGTTCACATTAGAGACAGAGGCCACTACCGCATCTGCAGGTATATTTATATATCATATATTGTATGCATATTGATTTAAAATGTTATATTATAGATATACACACATTATTTTTGCAATTACTTATATAATCAATTTTTGATTATCTAGCCGTAGGTAGTGCCTGATTGTTTGTAGTTTTTGTGTGCATTTTAAATTAAAGAATACCGCAATCAAGACGGGGTCGCTTGGTAGCTAGCCGGTTGAGTATGAGTCGATCCACAGGGAAATGGTGTTCTTTTCTTTAAGTTCTAACAAGTTAAGTCCTATTTTTGGTAGGTTTTATTTTAAGATCTAAGAATGAGATTAAATTGATTTAAAGTCTTGCTAGGGTTAGGATTAGGTTAGTTTGAAATATGGATTCTTCCCACTTCTTTAAATGCCCTAGTTAAGAATATAGGAGTTAGGGTAATAGTCAACAACGGGGATTAGCACGACTAGGAAGAAACTTAGTTTCTTCCTTTTGGTCCTTGTCCGCCCGTTCTTAACTCTTTGCCTTAACCTCCAGTTAATTCAACCACAACCGGTCTAATTAGGGAATCACCACTATCATTTAGGATAGGGTGTCGTAATGAGCGGTGTGTGGTTAAATTAAATAGAGTCCTATTTTAAATATTATATGGGCAAAGATAGGAGTGAGAGATATTTCCTTCTCTCAAACCTTCTCTATCCTAACCCTAACAAGTGAGGAATTACTCACTCATTAGGAAAGTGACAATAAAATTCATTTTTATAATTTTTATATTAGAAAACTAAATTGCAGATAATAAAAGAACAGATAAAAATTGCAAAAATTAAATTCAGATAATAAAAGAATGCGAGATAAAAATAAAAAATCTTACTTTATTGATGACCTCTCAACGAGTGCATTACAAGAGAAATTAAAATTTAAATCTAGAATTAAAAAGAGGCATGCCTAATTAGGCTTTCGGCTTTCCTATTTATAGATAGGAAAAAACCCTAGGTTACAATCTGATTCATACACGAATTTACAATACTACCCTAAGAAAGCCGGGTCAAAGCACCGACACATGCACCGACACGTGCACTATAGGGCTGCGGAACCGTGGCAGGAAGGCTTGTTTGGACGCGGTTCCACGGCCAATTGGTGGGATCTCTGGCTCGGTTCTTCAGGGTTTCTTCATGTTGCTTTTTCTTTCTGTTTTCTTCACTTGGTTCCTCAAAATCTTTTCTATTTACTTCGAGATTTCCAACAGTGCAGAATTATGTGGACTTTTACCCGTGAGCTTCGCGTTGAAGTCTTGAATCTTGTGCTACCCTTATGCTTTGTGCATTGAACTGTCTACTATTCTTCATTTGTTTCTTGAACTGGTAGGTGGCATTATACGGATTCATCTATTGTTGGTCGTAGTCTTACATTTGTAGCGTCTTTTTCATGAACTTCGCTGTAACGATCTGAGAACTAGTAACCTGCAACTATTTAGCAGACATGGATCAAAAGCACCTATTTATCTGTAATGTGATTAAGAATGTGTGATATAATAATGCAAAATTCTGATATGAACAAATACCCCCAAAGTTATCTTTTGCTCGTTCCGAGCAAAACCAATTTTATTCTCGAAAAATCCTAACCTCACTTTCGCAGGGAATCGCGATTGCACTGAGCTCGTGCAACAAGCCGTTAAATCTCTAGGTGTCCCTAGTAGGAGGAGTGTCATCTCCTGAGATTTTTCAGCGGATACTACCCACAAAATACGATCAATTTGGCATGTTGACTCTCATTCTTCAATTCGGTATTCTAGCAAGAAATTCTATTATCTTCAACTTAGAAATCATCAACCCGTTATTTTTCACACTTCCTTTCATTTAACTTAAGATCATATATGTTCTGCAATTTTATTAATCTTTCAGTATCTTTTGAATTTTCTTTCTAAGGTGCAATCTTAACTTAGGAATTTTTATCATCTTTACTGAAGGTATAAGCCATATCTTGCATTCTTATCTCTCATCCAAACCCCAACATATACCTCTACGTGTGTGTATTTATCACCCCCTACACTTGGAAATTCAATTCAAGCTATCATACTCTTGTCCATCGTCCAAAGTACTTTTAGTTGGTGAATTTTAGATGAAATTGCTCACACATCCTTCATGCGACCGTTAATACTTCTTAAGGTACTAAACGACCGATTACAAAATGTGCTTGCGCATTTAGGCGTAATTTCTCGTCTTGTAATATCTAAGGTTTAGTAGTGACTCCCAAACCAGTTGGTCTAAGGCACTAGGTGATAAAGCACCATTGCTATATTTTTTTATTTATGCCGCCTTAAGTAATTACAAAACCAGTGTTCATTTTTTTATGTCTATTTATTCACCACTTATATTTTCATTTTATTTTCCCTCTTATTAAGGATTTTTAGAAGTGCATTTCAAGGTATCCTCTACTATCCAAGTTTCAAGGTGCGTGTATGTGCATGTAGTAGGGTATATATTTTCAGGATTTAGACTAAAAGTTCAGAATTTATTTTTCAGACTTACATTTCAAATAAAAAATTCAATACTCTTCCCTTATTTTGACTTAGCCCAAGAACTGAACTCAAAATTTGCCTATTTCTAAATAAACTACAAGGACATATATTTTCTACAGTTAAAGTTTAAGAAAGGTTATTTTTAGGGTTTTTAATTTACTAAGTTCAGGATCTAGTTATTCCCTACTATTCAACCGTCATGCTGAACTTAAATCAAATATGGCCAAAATTGAATTTTTCAATTTTTATAATTTTTTTTTTTGAAGTTTTTCAATTTTTTCAATTGATTTTATTTTTTATATTTATATTTTTTCCATTTTCAATTTTTATATTTTTTTATAAAGATGCAATGCGGAATTAAATATGCAAAGAAAGAAGAAACAAACATGTACAAAAAATTAAAATATGCAATATGCAATGCAATGATAACTATTTACAAACCACCTCCACCCCCAAACTTATGAAAAGCAGTGTCCTCACTGCTCATGGCCTCGACGTCCCCTCGAACGTGAACGGGAACGTTCCTTTCTCGCCAGCAAGGTGGTCATGTCGTGCTCCAACCCTGTGACTCGTTGATCCAGATTGGTCACCATCCCTATCAATCTGGCTATCCCCTAGTGGCTCTCCTAAGTAAACGTGCTTATGCTGCGGGGGTAAGCTCTTCCTCGCTCACGGTCGAGCTGGAGCTGGGTGTCTTGGCGGATACATCCTCGGCCGGCTCGGTGCGCGACCATACATCATTTAAGCGTGTGTAGGACGTGGATACGCCCTCAAGAAGAGGTCTAATAGGGATCCCTCCATGCATATAAAACTCAAATTCCTCCACAGGGAGGAAATAGCGACACAGTTGTGTCACCAACATAGGGCATGGATAATTGGCAAGCCCTCTTACCCGCACCAATCGAATGAAGTAATACCGTGCACATATCATAGCTGGGGTTCCTAGTCATCAAGGTGTGCACGATATGAAGGGATGGTGTGAAAAATGTCGTATTGTTTGAACTACCAAAAATATTATTTTGTGCTCAACGGCACACAGTCAATACGTTCACAAAAAGGGTTCTAGCCTGGATGCCCTTGCGTGGCTCCCTCGAACAATCGTTACCCATCAAGAGTAAGTAGTCTTCGAAACGGAGGGGTTGGTCATGAATAGATAATCTAGGTATTAAGGTGACTTCATGGATGAAGTCCCTATCGATTATTATTTCCCTATCCCCCTAAATTAGTCCGTGTTGTGAGAGGCGACCATCCTCCATGCACTCGTAAAATCGGGTGACAAGATTCGGAAGCGCGAAGGCATTCGGATGGTTAAATAGTAAAAAATTCCATCCGCGTCTTCGGATCTCTTCACCGAAGTAACTTCTAAAGATCGTGTGTGCAAAGATTTGTGAGAAATCTCTCTCAAATTGCAAAGTGGGTGCCATTACAGAGAGCTAATTTAGAAATTTTAAATTTAACAGAGAGGATCAGAGAACCGCAAACCTCCTCTGAAGATTTCAGAGGGCGACGACACCAATAGGCGGCGGAAGCGCGACAGGAAGCACGCGTCGGCGGCGATTGCGCAGCGGATTGGAGAGATCTCCCTGCTCTGTCTGCTGCGGCGGCTAGGGTTTTTAGAGAGGAATAATTTAGGGTTTGGTAAAATCAGAAGACGGGTCGGGTTGTATTTATAGGAGGGTGTTTTGGTTATTTGCAAAAAGGACCTCTTAAAAAGAGAAATTTATTTGTAAATAATTTTTTTATTTTTTATTTGTTTTTTTCTTAAAACTGAAATTTTACAGAAATACCCCCAAAATTGGAATTTTTTTTATTATTATTTTTTTATTTTCATCTTTTTATTTTGTTTTTATATAATTACAAGTGTGACATACCCCCAAACTTATTTGAAACAGTGTTTTCACTATTTATGGCTGGATAACGAAATTTGGGAGGAGATGGAGGAAGATAAGTCAATGTAATTCGGCTCCTGCAACAGCAGGAGCTCCTCCGAAGGATCCGCGGTTAGGAACGGTTTAAGTCGATGTCCGTTCACTTTGAATAGTGAACCGTCCTCAGGATTTTCTAAATCGACCGCACCGTGCGGATATACGATGCGTACCAAAAATGGCCCTTTCCATCGAGATCTGAGCTTGCCGGGATAGAAATGTAGCCGGGTGCGTAAAGTAAAACCTGTTGACCAGGTTTGAATGTTTTGCGTATAAGGTGTTTATTATGAAACACCTTCGTTCGGTTTTTGACGACAACCGCGTTCTCGTAAGCTTCATCCCGAATCTCGTTTAATTCATTTACTTGCAGCTTTCTATGGATGCCCGCATTTTGGATAGATAGATTCAACTCTTTTATCGCCCAAAAGGCACGATGCTCAATTTCAACTGGAAGGTGGCAAGTCTTTCCATAAACAAGCCTATACAGAGACATGCTAAGGTTGGTCTTATAGGCAGTTCGAAATGCCCAAAGGGCATCAGTAAGTTTTAGAGACCAATCTTTACGGTTTTTGGAAACCATTTTCTTCAATATCTGTTTAATTTGCCAATTTGAAATCTCATCTTGCCCACAAGTTTAGGGATGATAGGGCATTGATAGCTTGTGATTAATGGAATATTTCCGCATTAAGGACTCGAAAGTCCTATTACAGAAATGAGCTCCATTATCGCTGATGATTGCGCGGGGGTGCCCAAACCGAGAGAAAATGTTTTCTTTGAGGAATCTATCAACAACTTTATTGTCATTAGTTCGGCTGGGCACAGCCTCAACCCACTTAGAAACATAATAAACAGCGAGGAGAATATACACGTTCCCAAAAGAATTGGGAAACGGTCCCATAAAATCTATCACCCAAACATCAAAAATTTCCATAACCAATATTGGTTGGAGCGGCATCTCGTTTCTCCTAGATATCTGGCCCAAGTGTTGGCATCGGGAGCATGTCTTGCAGTAATCATGTGCGTCTTTAAAAAGTTGTGGCCAGTAGAACCCACACTGCAAGATCTTTTCGGCTGTCTTTTTAGGGCCAAAATGCCCGCCACACGCTTGATCGTGGCAGAATGACAGCACGCTCCTAAATTCATTGTCGGGGACACAACGACGAATAATTTGGTCAGGATAGTATTTGAATAGGTAAGGTTCATCCCAGTAAAAATGTTTTACCTGGGATAGGAATCAGAGTCTGTCCTAATTCGACCATTCATTTGGTATAAGTCCGGTGGCCAAATAATTCACAATATCTGCGAACCAAGGTTCGCATGATACAGTCGAGAGCTGCTCATCTGAAAAAATGTCTTTTATAAGAAATTGAAGCGTCGGCGAAGAAGGGAGGCGTGAAAGATGGTCGGCGACTACGTTTTCGCATCCTCTTTTGTCTCTGATGACAATGCCAAACTCTTGTAGTAAGAGAATTCAACGTATCAGCCGAGATTTAGCGTCCTTCTTCGCAAAAAGATGGCGAGAAGCTGAATGGTCAGTGTATACGATGACTAGAGAGCCGATTAAGTAGGGCCTGAACTTTTCTAATGCAAACACAACAGCTAAGAATTCCTTCTCGGTTGTTGTGTAATTTAATTAGGCCTCGTTCAAGGTTCAGCTAGCGTAATAAATTACATGCGGCATCTTATCGACGTGTTGTCCAAGGACAGCACCAATGGAAAAATCAGATGCATCGCATATAATTTCAAATGGATGCGTCCAATCAGGAGACGAAAGAATGGGAGCAGAAGTAAGTGAGTTTTTCAGTGACTCGAACGCCTTCATACAGCTCGAGTCAAAATCAAATGTGGTGTCCTTGGCCAACAAAAGAGTCAAGGGTCTAGCTATCTTGCTAAAATCCTTGATGAACCGTCTATAGAAACCGGCATGGACAAGGAAGGCTCGAATGTCTCGGACGCATTTGGGAGGAGGGAGATTGGAAATGACTCCAATCTTCGCTTTATCTACCTCAATGCCATTTTGTGAGATGATATGTCCTAAGACAATACCTTCTCATACCATGAAGCGGCAGTTCTCCCAATTTAAAGTAAGGTTCTTATCCTTACACCGTGTAAGGACTACGTCTAAATGTAGCAAACACTCATCAAAGGAGTCGCCGAAAATGGAGAAATCATCCATGAAGATCTCCAAGAATTTTTCCACTATGTCTGAAAAAATACCCATCATACATCGCTGGAAGGTAGCGGGTGCATTGCATAACCCAAAGGGCACGCGGCAGTAAGAAAACATACAGAAAGGACAAGTGAATGTGGTCTTGTCTTGGTCTTTTACGGCGATGGGAATTTGATTATAACCGGAGTAGCCATCCAAAAAGCAATAGTATTCGTGCCCAGCCAATCGTTCTACCATTTGGTCAATAAAAGAAAATGGAAAGTGGTCTTTCCGCGTCGCGGCGTTGAGTTTTCTATAATCGATGCATACCCACCACCCAGTTTGGGTGCGAGTAGGTATTAACTCATTCGCCTCATTAGTTATGACCGTTATGCCCGATTTCTTTGGGACAACGTGAATGGGGCTAACCCTCTGGCTATCAGAGATAGGGTAAATGATACTACTATCAAGACATTTTACGATCTCCATTTTAACAGCCTCCTTCATGACTGGGTTGAGTCGTCTCTGTGGATCCCTTGCTGGCTTGGCATCATCCATCATATGAATATGATGTTCCACTGTTAGGGGACTAATCCCCTTGATGTCCGCCATAGTCCAGCCAAAAGCTTGTTGATTGTTTTGCAAGACCGTTAAAAGGGCTTTCTCTTGTTCTGGGGCTAGAGAAGCCGAGATGATAACAGAAAGGATCTCATTCTCACCTAAGTAAGTGTATTTAAGGTGAGACGGCAATATCTTGAGTTTGAGTGTTGGAGGCGAAACAATTAAAGGTAAAATTGGTGAAATTGTCTCAAACTCGAAGGATTCCAACAGAGGTTCAAAACGAGTGTAAGCAACCGAGTCGGATGGTTCAGCTAACTCATCCGAAAATTCAAAGGATTCAAACTCGGATGGTGATTGGTCAAGATCGTTCAAAAAAGTGAAACACTCGCAATCATTATCGGGCGTGAAAGCAGTATCAGATTCAAGGAGGAACGCACTAGTGGCGTCAAAATTGCTGTGATCGAACAGAAATTTCTCGAGCTCACGGTCCTCCTGGGTGATCTCTTAGATCGAGCAAACAACAAGTATATTAGCATTAGATTCGAAGGGCTGATTCCCCAACTTAAAAATGTTGCGTTCAATTGTCATGTTTCCAAAAGATTGGTTCATCGAACCATTTTGACAATTGATCACCGCATTAGAATTTGTAAGGAATGGTCGACCGAGTATCACCGGAATTTGACTCCGGGGGTTAGCTATAGGCTGTGTGTCCATAACAATGAAATCAACGGGGAATATGAAGTCCCCTACTTTAATCAACACATCCTCTAACTCACCCCTAGGATGGTTGATGGATCGGTCGGCCATTTAGAAAGTACAATGTGTGGGTTTCAACTCTTCAACGCCTAATTGTTCATATACCGAATAGGGAAGCAGGTTAACACTGGCACCAAGATCCAATAGTGCGCGGTTGATGTTCTTATCCCCAATAGTTATTGAAATTGTAGGAGAGCCAAGGTCCTTTCGTTTTTGAGGTAAAGGTTGGGTAAGAGCATCACTTACTGCACTAGCCAAGAAAACTTTCTTAGGTACCTGTGATTTTCTCTTCTTGGTGCATAAGTCCTTCAAGATTTTTACGTAAGAAGGGACTTGTTGGATTGCATCCAAGAGGGGAATGTTAATACTAACCTGTTTAAATAACTCCACAATCTTCTCCATTTGTGGAGTTTGTTTATTGGATCTCAACCTATTTGGAAATGGGTTATTTTGAAAATTGGTTGAGTCCAATGCTTGTGGAGGAGATTATGGAGTTGGAACGGATCCCAGTGCTGGTGTTTTCGTGGAGGGAGATGTGGGTACGTTCGGAGCAGAAGAAGTAGAACCTTGTGAAGAATGGAGAACAGGCTCTGAAGACGAAGAAGATGAAGATGAAGAAGAAGCGGCGGCCGGGGTGTCATTATCAGTGCCAACATTGTTGTGCAACATCCTTCCAGATCTCAATGTAGTGACGGCACTCACATTATGGTTTTGTTGTTCAAGAGCAACATGTGCAATTTGTGGGTGACCAGGATTTAGGAGTGGTTGAGATGGAAGCTTCCCCTTCTCTCGCTCGCTTAAAGAAACATTCAGTTGTGCAATCTGGGCTTCAATGGTTTTGATACTTTGCCCATGTGATGCAGTGTGTTGCACCAAAGACTGAATGGAAGACTGGATGTTGGCTGAGGATTGAGTTGATTGTTTTAAAAATGCCTCCAGACTTCGTTCTAACGAGAAAACCTTATCGTTATTTGGTGGAACAAAATTGTTTTGAGGAAAAGAATTGTTTGGTGCAAAATTGTTCGTTTGATTTTGGTAAGGTTGGGGTTAGAAAGGTTGCTGATATTGAATTTGTTGAGGAGCTTGTTGTTGAGGAGGAGGCCTCTGGAAATTGTTGTTGCCTTGGAATTTTTGTTGATTTTGATTCCAAGCAAAATTGGGGTGGTTTCCTCCAACCAGGATTGTAAGTTGAAGAGTATGGATTATTTCTCTGTCTTTGCTGAAAGGCAGCATTGACTTGATCCTGTCCTTGAGCAGGTGGGTTGTAAGGACACTCTGCAGTCAAATGGGATGGATCCAAACAGCAAGCGCATATAGTGCGAGAGGGTAAAGCAGGGGCAGGAGAAGGCGGTGAGAATTTGCTCTCAATTGCTTCTAGTTTTCGTGTAATTGCGGCCATTTCGGCTTTCATTGCAATTGACATATCAAGTTGATGAGCGCCTGCCCTAGACGGGCCGGAGGAAGTAGATGAAGTGGTCTGTTTAGTGTTTTTCCTCTGAAGTGTTTGTTCAGCAAGATCGTCGAGAAATTGCTAAGCTTCCTCGTCAGATTTGGTTAGGAAGTGATCTTGACAAATGGTTTCCAGCAACTGCTTAGTTGCTGGGTTCAGTCCTTCGTATAAAATTTGGCAAAGTTGCCATCTCTCAATACCGTGATTAGGGCACTGAAAAAGAAGGTCTTTGAATCGTTCGAAACACTTCCAAAAAGGTTCGGAAGGAAGCTGAGAAAATTGGTTAATTTCAATATGAATTCTCGCGGTCTTGTGATGTGGGTAAAACTTTTTAAGAAATGATTTAACAAACTCTTCCCAACTGTTTATAGAATGCGATGCTGTACTATATAGCCACTTTTCAGCTAGGTCATATAGAGTGAAAGGAATGACTCGTAGCCTTATAGCATCATCGGACAGTTGGGTGGTCTTCATCATTGCACAAACATTCTGGAATTTGTTAATGAAGATATAGGCATCTTCGGATTCCAGCCCGTGAAATTTGGGCAACCTATTGATGAAGTGGGGCTTAATTTCTAAATTGTCCCTATCTGCCGGCGGGAGTGAAAGACAAGTAGGAAGTGCGGAGCGGGTGGGATAGAAACGATTCTGGAGCGTGATTCGCTGGGCCGTTTCAACAGGAGGTTGTTGCGGGTTATTCGCACCCAGTTGAGGCGAAATCAATCCCGAGGTAGGTAAAGGGTTGTTAGAATTGAATCCCGACATCTCTTTAGAAGATGATAAATGTGAAGATGAAGGTAAGGATGAAAAAGAAGTGGAGGGAGTTTCGATTTCGGAGTCGAACGCGTCGTCAGTAGCGACTAACGAGACACGGACTAATCGGGCGCTAGTGTCCCTAGTCCAACCGGATATACACTAAATGAGTTATAGTATAGTGAAACGTAGAATGTGAAGGTAAGAAAATGTCAATGGGGAAATGTGAATGAAGGTTGGGTGCAATGGAATTCTAGCGACAAATGACAAGTTTTTGTAAAAATTTTGTTTTGTGTTTTTTTTATTTTTATAAAGAGTTTTGCAAAAAAATTTTGTACGGAACTACGACACACTTTCAAACAGTCACAATTTAAGCATACACAATCAAGCCTAGAGTTAGGGTCTTCTAAGTCAACTAGACCGCTTCTAACTGGTCCAAAGCGACAAGTTGTGAAATATCTCTCAAATCGCCTCTTCACCGCCAATTGTGGCCAGGTAAGCACAAGTGAAGAAAGGAGGGTTCTGCTCACGAATCACTATGAGACGGGCCTTTTAAAATTACCTTTCTCACTTGTCTAGCTTAGGCACCACAAAGTCAGGTTTAGATAAACGACTGAATGCCCACAACCTTCGTTTGTCCTAATGAGCGCGACAGTCCTTAATTGGCTGAGTCTAGATATTTTTTAATTAGTTCGAGGGTGATGCATATGCTTTTTGTGATTTCTGGGGTCTTAGGAAGGGTAATGAAATCCCCACCCAATCTTGATTGGTGTTATAGCCTCAAAGATTCCGTTTTAAATATGCAAAGCAATAACACACAAAATCTAAAACACTTGCCAAAAAAATTTCTTTTTATTTGCGGCGAAAAGAATCCTGCATAAAATGATTTATTGGAGAGAGAGAAGAGGTTGATGTGCAAAGAATACCTGCAGGAAAATTTTTCAGTGGAGATAAGGGGGTAGGAGAAGAAAAGGTATACTCACAGAGAGTTTTAAAACAGGTGACGTCAGCTGTTTGACCGCAGTTCCGCGGTCAAACTCCTGATTTAGCCGCGGATCCGCGGTAGTTCAGTTGGATCAGTCCGTCAAAACTTTTCTGTGTGCTGTTATGATTCTCCTCTTTTTGTTCAGATCCTCTGTTTCTTGATTTGTTCACTGGGCTTGCTCCAGATCTGAACCAGTCCGACTTCTTTTCCTGCACAATTCACACAAAACCAAGCAAAAATAACAAGATGATTTTTTTTGTATTTTTTATTTTTTTCAATTTTTCAATTTTTGTATTTAATTAACCCGAAATTACAAAAAGAAATAAACTACCGTTTCCCCGGCAACGTCGCCATTTGATTGTTTGTAGTTTTTGTGTGCGTTTTAAATTTAAGAATACCGCAATCAAGACGGCGTCACTTGGTAGCTAGCCGGTTGAGTACGAGTCGATCCACAGGGAAATGGTGTTCTTTTCTTTAAGTTCTAACGAGTTAAGTCCAATTTTTGGTAGGTTTTGTTTTAAGATCTAAGAATGAGATTAAATTGATTTAAAGTCTTCCTAGGGTTAGGATTAGGTTAGTTTGAAATATGGAGTCTTCTCACTTCTTTAAATGCCCTAGTTAAGAATATAGGAGTTAGGGTAATAGTCAACAACGGGGATTAGCACGACTAGGAAGAAACTTAGTTTCTTCCTTTTGGTCATTGTCCGTCCGTTCTTAACTCTTAGCCCTAACCTCCAGTTAATTCAACCACAACCGGTCTAACTAGGGAATCACCGCTATCATTTAGGATAGGGTGCCGTAATGAGCGGTGTGTGGTTAAATTAAATAGAGTCCTATTTTAAATATTATATGGACAAAGAAAGGAGTGAGAGATATTTTCTTCTCTCAAACCTTCCCTATCCTAACCCTAACAAGTGAGGAATTACTCACGCATTAGGAAAGTGACAATAAAATTCATTTTTATAATTTTTATATTAGAAAACTAAATTACAGATAATAAAAGAACACATAAAAATTGCAAGAATTAAATTCAGATAATAAAAGAATGCCAGATAAAGATAAAATCTCTTACTTTATTGATGACCTCTCAACGATTGCATTACAAGAGAAATTAAAATTTAAATCTAGAATTAAAAAGATGCATGCCTAATTAGGCTTTTGGCTTTCCTATTTATAAATAGGAAAAAACCCTAGGTTACAATCTGATCCATACACGAATTTACAATACTACCCTAAGAAAGCCGGATCAAAACACCGACACCCACCGACACATGCACCGACACGTGCACTATAGGGCTGCGGAACCGTGGCAGGAAGGCTTGTTTGGACGCGGTTCCACGGCCAATTGGTGGGATCTCTGGCTCGGTTCTTCAGGGTTTCTTCATGTTGCTTTTTCTTTCTGTTTTCTTCACTTGGTTTCTCAAAATCTCTTCTATTTACTTCGAGATTTCCAACAGTGCAGAATTATGTGGACTTTTACCCGTGAGCTTCGCGTTGAAGTCTTGAATCTTGTGCTACCCTTGTGCTTTGTGCATTGAACTATCTACTGATCTTCATTTGTTCCTTGAACCGGTAGGTGGCATCATACGGATTCATCCATTGTTGGTCGTAGTCTCACATGTATAGCGTCTTTTTCATGAATTTCGCTGTAATGATCTGAGAACCTGTAATCTGCAACTATTTAGCAGACATGGATCAAAAACACCTATTTATCTGTAATGTGATTAAGAATGGGCGATATAATAATACAAAATTCTGATATGAACAGTGCCTCCACATCCCGGGCAGAGAGCACCACCGCACCTGCAGGTATGTTTATATATCCTATATTGCATGCATATCGATTTAGATTGTTATATTACAAATATACACATATTCTTTTTACAATTACTTATATAATCTATTTTTAATTGTCTAGCTATAGGTGATGCATCCACATCTGGCGCAGAGGTCACTCCCACCACTTCCGTACCCTCCGCGTAGTTTGCAGGTTAGTATTCTTAAATATAAAATCTTTCATCATCAATGTTTACATATACTCTAAGAATAAATATGAACTTCATTTAATTTTATCGTCAATATTTATTTTCTAGTTGGAGGGGATGCGTCCACGTCCGGGTCACCGGCTATTCCTCACCGGAGGAACTATCGTCCCACTCGTGCTGCTGCCCGGGCCCAGGCTCGTGTTGCGGTCGCCGGAGGTATATATCGCACTTCAATTTTCGTTAATTCTTGATTTCTAAATACCATTTTTTTATGTTACTTTTCTTGATATTACTTGTAGTTGCAGGGCAGCCCCACCCTGCGAGGGGGACTTGAGGGCCGATTCAGTCTCACAGGTTGAGGCCCGATAGAGTTAAGGAGGAGGCACCATTCGCCCTCTAGTTTACCTCCTATTATTGTTATACCGGCGATTATGCCGAGAGATTCGGCCGGTATATGGGAGATGAGAGCCGCATCCAAAAGAAATATTCTCTTCACATTGAGTGGGTCGATCAGCACTGACGCTCTTTTGCCCTCTTCTAGGATCAGACTCGGGTATTAATATATATTTTCATTTGACTTATCAAATAATTATTTTATTATTTAACACTTATAATTTAAATATATTATTTTTTTGTATTTGCGGTGGGATTACGACTTTCAGATTGTACCTGACCCTGATCATCCTAACAGAGTGATCGATCTTCACGCTCCTTACCTGGGCCTCATGAAGAACATGCAATCTAAAGTCCGATATAATATAAACGGGCTGAAAATCGATTGCTACATCTTATGGCTGGCGATTCCCTAAACGGAGAGAGCGGCTCTCCTATATTTTTCAGCCAAATGCTCCTACGGATTACGCCCTAAGGGCAATATTTATTTCGTAGGGCCAAGTTCAGGACAAATAGTTTCACCCGCAGCATTTGGATCTACGGAGCTAATTTATGTTCCCAGGGATTTATCCGTAGAAGCTATGGTTTGCCTCTACGGATTTAGCCGTAGGGACAAGTGGATATTGTAGTAGTGATGAAACAGCCCATGGCAGCCGTTATGATACTTCATTATATTTGTGAAGCAAAAAAAGGAAACATTATATTTGTGAAGCAATATAGAGGTAAACGCAATGATAGCCGTTATGATTCTTCATTATATTTGTGAAGCTAGCCATGGCAGCCATTATGATCATTCATTATATTTGTGAAGCCAAAAAAAAAGGGAACATTATATTTGTGAAGCCATATAAAGGTAAGCACTAAAACACTACTTACGCTTACGTGCTAACGCTCCAAAAGCACGAATTGCGCCTAACAACTAGCTTCCACGTGCGCGATGTGGTACAATGCATCGCAAAGAATCCGTTCACTTTTCCTCAAAACACCAACGATTGCCTGTTGACATTAATTTCATATAAACAACATACTATATTTGTCATTTTCCGACACGGACTAAAAAAATTCCTAATAAAAAAAGGAAAACCACATAGTTTGATTCTAATAATTTTAAAAAAATCCTAAAATATCCCAACACTTTCTTCATCAACTGGACATCAAATTCTCCACCTTCCAAGTGCTATATACTAATTTTCAAGGGAAATCCCCTCAGTTTGTTCACAACCAAACACATTGCAATTGTAATCATGGTTGTGATTATATATACTAATGCAGCAGGACATGTACCTGAAAACCCCATCTCTCATATTTCATTTTGCTAATGCGCAACAGGACATGTATCAGAAAAATCCATCAACTAAGTCAAAGGGTACTCTCTCGATGGCAATCCCTGAAGAGATAGCCGGTCTCCATGCAACTTGGTCCAAATATGGGAGGCTCTCATAGAAATCTCTCTTCATACCATCCACAAAACTCGCAAAATATGGCTTTAAAGTGGAACTGATGGAGGCCGGAATCCCCCTCAGATGTTGTCCTCCGTAGATCTTGCTGCTAGCGGGACTGAACAGTTGAGATTTGTTATGGGGGATTGAACGTGTGGATTTCAATGGGTTGATGTTAACGCCGGGCTACCTGCAAAGAAAGTCCCGGAATGGAAAACCACTGTAAAACTCTCCGACGATCAAGTAAGTACCGTGAAATATTACAGGAGAGTACCGGCGTATTGGATTGAATTTCAGTTATCCGAGTCGTCTGGAAGAGGGGTTTATATAGCGGTCGCATGGAGCGAGCCAATGCGAGATTTTCGCCGTCCGTTACGCTCCTGCGTCACGTTCGCATTGATGGCGGGATACGCCCATTAATGGAAAGACACGCCAGTGTGGGATGTGGGACGTGGAGCAGCGGAGATCTCGTTTTAGCTGTTACATGGGCGCTTGGGTTCCGTGCTTTTGGCTGGTTGCTAGGCGAATGGGAAAGGTACTCCGAGGAGATCTCCAAAAGGTCGGATGCAACCTCGAAACGAGGTACCGAGGAATATCCCCAATACATCGTACTTACTCCATCTCCGTAGCTTCCAGGAATCTGGCGGGCTTACGTGGATGATACGTCATCTGCTACATGTCGTAATCTAGGAAATACCCATTTACGATCATCATCATTAGCCCCGACTCTCATTCCGACCTATTCGTGGGTTGGGTCGAGAGTGGTCTGCTCGGTCTTCAATGTTCAACTTGAAGCCGAAAATTCTTCGTAGTGGCTTGTTCGGCAACGACATGACGCTTGGCAGCCGTGTCTCTTCGATTCCTGGGTCCCCGTTGTGTTTCACAAAGCGCCTTAATTTCTGCGCGTATTCTCGATGACGTTAGCAAATCGGTGAAACGGTGGCACCATAAATGGGACATCGCTTCGCTTGTTCAGGTCGTTGATCTTCGAGCCACGGGGTCACAATGGAGTGGTGGACCGCAAGACGTCATATCTGTCAATTGGATCCGCGTGAGGGACGAAATGTCCAATGATTGGTGGCCACGTGGCGGCCTCGTGGCCGTGGGGTGCAACCCTTCGTTTCGACGGGAACGGATTTGGGTCGTTGGATGGTTTTTGCCGAGTGTATAAATAGAGGAGGCCATTCCTATGCAGACATTTTGCTTTAGTTTTCTCCTTCCATCTGAAGATTGCCCGACAGACCATCGCTTAGGTCGGACCCTCGGTCCAAAACCTTTCTACGGCCAATCTTTTCTTGAATCGGATTAGATGTCTTCTTCCAAAGTTTCCATTGATATAGTTGGGGTCGAGTCGGGCGATGAGGCTTCAGCTTCTGAAGCCGAGTCCAGTGGGTCGTCTTCTTACTCCCCGGCTTCTGATAGCTGAGGAAGTTCTTCTTCCTCTTTGTCTTCTTCTTCTGCGTCAGGGTCACCGCCAAGGGGCGGTGATGCCCTTGTACTTCGTCGTCAGGGTGGCGAAGAGGGCCCCCAAGGTGCGCATCAAAAATACTCGTGATGCGCCCTTGACGTTGAATCGCCCGGACGAGTTTTCTGATATCCGGTCTCGTTTCCACATCCCCTGGCTATTCACTTCGTCTGGCCAGGGAGGGTGAGCGGACAAACCAGGGACATGGCAATGAGATTGCAATGTACCTGGAAGCATTCCGAGCAGGGATGCATATGCTTTTCTCATCCGAGATTTATGTCGTACTCCATTGCTTCCGTCTTTCCCTGGGCCAGCTAGCGCCGAACTCGTTGAGAATCCTCCTCGAGTTTCTGGTCTGGTTGAAGATTGATTGGATTCTCTTCGACTTGAGACTTCTTATTTCCTTTCTTTATTATAAAAATTATCCCGGCACTCACAAGGACGAACCGAGATGGGTGTATCTCTCTTTTAAAAAACATAAGAGTGGGGCGTCTGGGTCAGGGGTAGTGGTCATCCCTTCTTCGGGTTGGATTTCCCACTAAATGGCACAGGGCGGATTGCCCACGGGTCAGGAAGTTTAAGAAGGCGGAGGACAAGACGGCCTCCCTGAACTTGAGATTGGTCGCAGAGGGCCTGACGGTCGCGAAGCTGAAAGAGTGTCACCGGCTCCTGACCAAATCCAACTAGGCTATTCAGGCCAAGGTCGAGAAGGTCAATGGGCTCTATGACGCCATGAAGAGGTAGAGAGACTCGTTCAAGGGGGATACCCAGGTGGCCCACGAGGCGGCGAAGCGTGCCGAGGACAGGACGGAAATAGCCGTGGAGGGGTACAGGGCCTCCGACCAATTTTATGTCGACCTTGCCGACTCTGCGGCCATCGGGTGGCACAACACCCAAGGCGCCGTCAAAGAAGCGATGCCTGGGTTAGACGACCATGAGCTTCATGCAAGGTATCCCCTTGCCGATGAAGCACCCCAGGGCGGCGGCGCCGAGCCGGCGGGAGGAGGCGAGGCCGCAAGAAGAAGCACCGAGCTTGCGGTTGCAACCGAGGCTCATGGTGGAGGCGCTGAACAGGGGGACAACATGGAGGTCTCGACCGTGAAGGTGGTTTGAAGCTGCCGTCTGCCTCGTTCTCTATTTCCACCCGTTTTTTATTTATTTTTGTAGCCTTCGGGCATTTTGTGAAGCTGAGGAGCTTATAATACCTTGTATATAATTCGGAATATCAATAAAGTATTTTTATCTCATCTTTGATGTGCTTGACTGTAATACTTCCGTTCTTGTTAATTTACAAGTGCGGGTAGATCGGTGTCCTTCCTCCCCCCGGAGTCGAGGTGACATGGGATAAGCAGACACCAAATATGAACACAAGTACAAATAGATCGGTGTCCCTCCTCCCCCCGGAGTCGAGGCGACGTAGATCGAGCGAACACAAAATATGAACACCAGGCACAAATAGATCGGTGTCCCCCTAACCCTGGAGTCGAGGTGACGTGGATCGAGCAAACGCCAAATATGAACACCAAGTACAAATAGATCGATGTCCCTAAAATCTGAGTGTGGATGGGGTTTCTCATAACTAGCGAACCCGAGCTTTATTCACTTGGGTCCTATCAGGAGTTTGTTTACTTCGTGATCGCGCGCCGAATAGAGGTTAGCTTATAGACTTCGACGCGGATGCGCCGGGTAGGAAGAATCCTGTCCGCCTTGAGATGAGGGCTTCGAGTCCACAATGTAGCCAGGCAAGAAGCTGCCCATTGAGGATGGGCCAAGCAGAAAGCTGCTCGGCCGCCTCGTGGTGAAGACTTTGGATCTACAGCGTAGCTGGGCAGGAAGCTGCCTGCTGCAGATGGGCCGAACAGGAAGCTACTCGGTCGCCTCATGGTGAGGGCTTTGGATCCACAGTGTAGCCGGGCAGGAAGCTACATACCGTGGATGGATCGATCAGGAAGCTACTCGGTCGCTTCATGGTGAAGGCTTTGGATCCACAGTGTAGCCGGGCAAGAAGCTGCCTGCTGTGGATGGGCCGAACAGGAAGTTATTCAGTCGCCTCATGGTAAGGGCTTTGGATCCACAGCGGAGCTGGGCAGGAAGCTGCCTGCTGCAGATGGGCCGAGCAGGAAGCTACTCGGATGCTTCATGGTGAGGGCTTTGGATCCACAGCGTAGCTGGGAAAGAAGCTGCCTGCTACGGATGGGCCAAGCAGGAAACTACTCGGTCACCTCATGGTGAGGGCTTTGGATCCACAGCGTAGCCGGGCAGGAACCTACTTATCGCAGATGGGCCAAGTAGGAAGCTACTCATCTGCCTTATGTCGAGGGCTTTGGATCCATAGCGTCATTGGGCAGGAAGCTACCCGCTGCGGATGGGCTGAGCAGGAAGCTACTCGTCTACCTCATGGCGAGGTTTTAGCTTAGAAACTAAAATATTAGTTGACATAAAAAGAGGAATCTCATTCTTTGAAAGAGTACAAGTTCATCTGTACAATTTAATCTTTTTGGCATTATATGGCTGTGGAAAGTCACGTCCCCAGGAATCTTGGAGGCGGTAGGCTCCGCCGGGTAATGTCTCGGTTACGAGGAAGGAACCGTCTTACTTCAGGGAGAACTTGTGCATCTTCCCTTGGTCTTCGAGCACGTTTCAACGCAGGACTAAGTCTCCTACCTTGAAAGCACGATATTTAACCCGGGCGTTATAATATCGGGCGGTCTGCTGGTGATATGCCGCCATCCTTATTTGTGCCCGATCTCTATTTTCCAATAGATGTCTAGGTTGCTTCGAAGTGCCAAGACATTGGCCTCGTCGTCGAAGTGTTCGACTTGATAACTGGGAAGGCCGATTTCTACGGGGACCATTGCCTCAGTTCCGTAAAAGAGGCTAAATGGGGTTTCCCCCGTGGGTGTTTTTGTCGATGTTCGCAACGCCCATAACAGCCGTGGTAGTTCTTCGACCCGGCCGCCCTGTCTTCCTTCCACGAGGGTTCTGAGGTCCCGGATGACACCTCAGTTTGCTACCACGGCTTGCCCGTTGCATTGGGGATTGGCACTGCGGAGAACTTCATCAATATGTGATAGTCGCTGCAGAATTCTCTGACTTTGTCATTTTCAAAGTTGGTTCCGTGGTTGGTGACGATGCACCTCGGGATTCCAAATCGGTCAATTATATTATTTTGTAGGAACTTCACTATAGAGGTGGCATATGGTTTCCTGATCGACGTGGCTTTGGCCCACTTCGTAAAGTAGTCTACGGCGATAAGGATGTATTTGTGTCCACCCATACCGGTGGGGAGTTAGCCGACCATGTCCATCCCCCACTGCGCGAATGGCCAAGGGGAACTTAGTGGTGTCAATTCGTTAGCGGGTAGCCGAGAAATGCTGCCAAAGAGTTGGCAGGTCTTGCATCTTCTGACCAGCTTTTCTGCGTCTTAGTGTATAGTTGGCCAGTAATACCCCTGAAACAGTGTCTTTTGAACTAAACTGCGGCCCCCTTGATGTGCTCCTCCGACTCTTTCATGTATCTCTCGGAGAACGTAATCTGGTTCATCGGGATCGACGCATCGGAGTAGAGGTTGGGTGTATGACTTTTTGTACAGGTTTTCCTTGCTCCACAGGAAGTGATGAAATTTTATGCGGTGCCGGCGTGCCTCAATTAGGTCCTTGAGGAGTACTCCATCCTTGAGAAAATATACTATGGGATTTCTCTAATCCGGGATATCTCCCTGAGTAGTGTAGATCCGGTGTTTCACCTCTCCATCTTCGATGCTAGGTCGTGGCAGGACTTCGAAGATGATATTTCTCTTGTGATTGGCCAAATAAGAAGAGGCGAGTTTTCTTAGCGCGTCGGCCTCGGCGTTCATACTTCTGGGAATTTGTTCTACTTGGACCTCATCGAAGCTTCTTTAAAGTCTTTTTACCTCCGTTAGGTATCTTATCATCAGGGGCTCTCGAGGTTCGAAACGTCCGGTCACTTGACCGACGACCAGCATGGAATCGTTGTGGATCCTGATCATCTTTAGCCCCACTCCAGAGGCGATTAGTATCCCAGCCAATAAGGTTTCGTATTTTGCAGCGTTGTTCGGTGCCTTGAAGCCAAGCCTCAAAGAGTACTCTATTTCTGCTTCATTTGGACCAGGGATGGCCAACCCAGCTTCACTCTGTTTACCGCCGAAGATTGGACTGAGATATTGAAACGTCTAACCTGAATTTAGGGGCAGATGCTATTTGGACATATCAATCCACCTCTCCGAAAATACCAAGTTGATTTATGACACCGTATATCGGAGGTTTGGATAGATACGACCGATATAGCAGGTTTTATCAAATTCCCCCTCATTTGTGAAGGGTTTTTGATTGTGGGAACGCTCTTCCCTGCAGGCGCAACCCCCTACAGTTAATTATGTTATCATGTTACGATAACCACTTTCTCTTGCTCCAGTAGTTCACTTCATGTCGTATGTTATTTTATTTGTTAAGGTTGCCCGTGGATTGTATATGGAGACTAGTTTATGTCGTCGCCCATAAGGCGCGAATTAGTCCAAATCAGCATACATTTTGGGTTTGAATTCAGGTTATATGTATTCTACAGTTCAAAAATATTTTGTTTTGTTTAAGGTCCATTAATCTAGTTTGAGATTAAAATCGACTTAAATATATGAGCATTCGAACTCAATTTATTTTAACTAAGAATACGTTAGTCTTATTTGATACTAAGATCAACTTAGCAATATTTTCACGATCATTAAATTTTATTAAGATCCAACAACATAGTATTTGGGTTCAGCTGTAAGAGAACTTTAGAGGGACTTAGCCAATTTGGGCTCAGTCTTGGGCTTTTTCCTTTTTATTCAGAAGTGCTAAGCACTTATTTTGGGGTTCTGTTTGCTCAGCCTTCGGCTGTCTCCCTTTATTCAGAAGTGCTAAGTACTTATTTGTGGCTCTGAGGCTCACGTGTGTATCATGTGATACACTCAGACATGGGCGCTGCCCAATCAGTGCTAGGCACTTAATCATTTTGACTAAATTTATAGTGCTCAGCACTTTTATATGGCACTCACAAGTGTTTCACACGAGACGCCGAGTCTTCTGTTTTGGGTGCTCACGAGGGAAGCACGTGAGGCGCTGAGCGTTCTGTTTTGTTGGGCGCTCATGTGGGAAACCCGTGAGGCGCTAAGCGTTCTATTTTGTTGGGCGCTCATGTGAGGCGTTGAGCTCCTTTTGTTTGGTGCTCACGTGGAAAACACGTGAGGCGCTGAGTTTATATTTTTTGGACGCTCACGTGTGAAACACGTGAGGCACTAAGTTTTGGCCATTGATAATCATCAAGATCTCCATTTTAATGATCTAGGATCAAGTTTTTGAGAATTAAGTTCTTATACTCTAAAAACTAAGTTCTTTTGTGTATGGTTAAACCCTATTTTTAGAGGAATTAAATTTCTAGAACTTATGTTCTTTTTCTCTCTTTTTCTTTTAATCTAGTTCTTTCGCCTAAATTCTGAGTTTGAAGAACATGATATCCCCGATGAGAATTAGATTATGAGTTTGAAACATGTGAGGCGCTGAGTTTATATTTTTTGGGAACTAACGTGTGAAACATGTGAGGCGCCAAGTTTTGGCCATTGATGATCATCAAGATCTCCGTTTTGAAGATCTGGGATCATAGGAAGAACTAAGTTCTTTTTGTGAAGGGTTCAACCCTTATTTTTTAATTATTTTTTATATAGGCAAAGGAGATTGTTAATATATGCTTTTCTTTACCTAGGGTTTGGAATGAGCGATGATCTTCTTCTTTGAGAGGAGAATTGAATTCTCAGTTTTGTGGTTTCTGTCTTTTTTTGCAGAAGCTTTGGGGTCGATCTTCTATCTGAGACTTGAAGTCTCTTATCCTTTATATAGGAGATACAAATTATTAATTGGTTTGAGAAAATCTCTTATTTAAGAGATACCAATTGATTTAATTGGCTTCAAAAATTGTTTGGGGGATTTTATCCATCGTTGAATTTTTGATCTAGAGAATTTCTGTTTTACAGAATATATATATTCTTATTTTTTGCAAGATCAAGGAAATATTTTCCCCTATACATAATTTAATTCTATCAAACGGTGATTTTTAATCACTATTAGATTTTTAATCCAAGGGTCTAGAGTATATCTTTCTCATTTGGAAAGATTAGGGAAATATTTCCCCATATTAGAATTTAATTCTATTATTGGATTTTTGATCAAACAACTCTCTGTTTAACAGAGAAGATCTTTTTTAAATATTTTTTTATTTAAAAAAGATCAGGGAGATATTTTCCCCCCAATAGAATTTAATTCTATCATTTGATAATTTTAATTACCATTATATTTTTGATCCAACAACTCTGTTTAACAGAGAATATCCCCATATTTTAGGGAAATAATTCCCCATGTAGAATTTAATTCTACTCTATTTAATTTGGGTGCTGGCACTCGCGTGCTATGCATGTGGGCACCGTATAAGAATTTAATTCTTACAGAATCAGGCACCACGTGTTTCGCACGTTGGCGCTCACATGAGTTTCACATGAGACGCCGCTATAGGATTTAATCTTATTAGAGGTCGGTGTTGGCGCTCACGCGAGAAGCACGTGAGGCGCTGCCGACTGATTTTTAATAAAAAAACAATTTTCTTTTATGAAGGAACACACTCCCATCGTATGTGGAGGAGTCGTCCACGTAGAGTATATAGGGAGTTTTTCGTCACCCTATTGAGATGGGAATATGCATCGCTTGTCAAGCGTATACAGATTCCCCCTGCCTAGGGTAGGCTGGGATTTATTGATTGTGGAGATCTGAATCTCCGGCAGCCACGGACTAAACTGTCATTAATTACTCCTCGCTTTTAGAGTGAGAGAACCTCCGATTGACGGGTAAAACTGGTCATGCAAACTCAATGTGCGGTGTACATGTGTTGTGTTTTGAAGGGGACTTGGACGTATCGGGGGTCTCTTAGAGTTTACGGGGGTCCCGCTACCCGGATAGTGGGTTGGGGGTCAAGAGGGCTAGCAGTCCCTTTGCGAGGTGCGGGACGGCGCCCCGTTAGAAATTTTTTCTAACGAGGGATGTGTTTTGAGTGTGGAGCATGAGGGAAAAAGTGGGGTAAGAAGTGTCCTAAAGTCGTGTGAGCAATGCGTGGGCGCTGGGCGCCCATGGGCCACATTCCTGGCGAGTGGGCGTTGGGTGCCAGCGGGCCACGCTCCCTGCACGCGGGCTCTTGGCGCCCGCGGAAAAAGGGGTTTAGCCCCTAAATTGGGAGTTGAACTCCCGAGAGACTTTTGAAGTTAAACTCCTAAAAAAGGATCTTTTTGTGGAGTTAAACTCTTAAAAGATGTGGATTTTTAGGGTTCAACTTCTTCAAGAATTTGGATCTTAGAGTTAAGCTTCTCAGAAATTGGTTTGGAGTAAAACTCCTAAAGAAGAGATTCTTGTTCGGAGTTAAACTCCTAAGAGATTTTCGGAGATGATGAAAGGGGACCCCTTTCTTCTTTCTTGAGCCCTGGATCTTCTCTTGAGCCTTGGATCTTCCCAAAGTAGGATTTTTGGAGATGGGTTTTATTCTTCCTCCTCTCTGTTGGCTGGATCTTAGAGAAAAGGGGGTGAGACTTAAAAATCTCCCCTTTTAGAGATTTGATAGGAGATCCGAGCTCCCATTCTAGGGTTTTATAGTGAAAAAATATTTCTTGTTTAGAAAGGAAGAGTTGACTCTCGATCTAATTCAAAAAGAGAAGTAGGTTTAAAAGCTTGAGGAAGGAGAAGGAGGCACAGAACCCTAATTTTTGAGGGGAATGAATTATTCTTTCATTTCATTATAATGTTGCCATATATAGGTTTACAAGTTTACACACGGCCGCTTGGGCTTTACACAATGGCATTTTGCCCATCTCATGCCCATGTGCTTATTTCCTTTCGCACATGAGCCATGGGCTTTACAAAAATTTGGCTTTTTACCCATTTATTTTATATTCATGCATGAAAATTACATGAAACTTATTTATTATGTAGTTTTCTTCTTGGCATGGGGGTGGCCGGCCGCTTCATATTCGGGCTCGACTTGGGCATGGGCCCACTTGGCTTTGGCTTAGGCCCATTTGGCCTTGGGTTGACTTTGACTTGGTCAAACGGGGTGTAATTTCTAACCCTAATAGAGTACCCAATCCGGAATTGGGCCGAGCGTCTCCTTGACTGAGGGTCATGGGTCAGGGATAGTGATTGGCACTCGTTCTTTATTGGGAATATTGCATTCGAACACGAAATTGGCTAGGGCCTGTACTTTGATAGCTTGTCTTGGTCGGTACCGGATGTCGAATTAGGATAACTCCCATCTCCATTTCTCTAAGTGGTCCGACGACACGGGGGAACCGAGGATATTCCCCAAGGGTCGTTCGTGAAAGTATGTCTGAGCACCTCTACTAGGTTTCAATGAGCATCAAGTATGCAATTTTTTAAAATTTAGAGGTCTAAGTATACTAAACAAGAATCGAACTAGAGAATTAGGGTTTCAAAGTTAGCAAACTATGTTCTAAACTAAGTGAAAAGAGTCTACAACCTTTGTAGTCTAGTCTTTCAATTCTAAAGCTCCAAGTAGTAGTCCCTAGAACACTTCTTTGACTCCACTTGAAGAATGGAACGAGCTTACTTGTAGTCTTCGTCGTCGAAAATGATCCATCTTGAGGCAACTCACACTGAAGCTCACACTTCACTAATCAAGGTATTAGTGAAGATAACAACCTATATTAAAAGGCTAGAGTAATGAAGGTTGATGAAATAGGAATTTTGCTCACTAAAAATATTTCTCTCGTTTTTGTTTTCTCAACCGTAGAAAAATAGTGAGGAGATCAAGAAGAAGATGAACTTGGAACGAGTGTGAACCATGAGCTCAAAAGATAAGATCCAATATGAGATGAGATGAGACTAATAAATATCTATGAATAATCTAAGAAGTGAAGATAGGTCATGGCTTCTCAATGCTTCTCCAAACATCTAAAGCCATGACTCATTCTTCATTTTTTTAATTCATAAATGTTTATTATTATCTTACTCAAATGTGATTCTCACACATCCTAGTTCTATATATCATCAACCATGACACAAATGAGTGTGTGGTTTGTGTGTGTAAATATATATAAAGAGAAGAAAATCTTAAGTGATATATATATATATATATCAAATATATAAATATATATCAAATTATTAAATCAACACATGATTCAATAATCCGGTTATATCATATATAACCCAGCTAATATCAAATATATATATATGTGTATCAAATTATTAATTCTGCACTTAATTCAATAATCCGGTTATATCACATATGACCGGCTAATATTTAATATTACTTAATATATATATATATATATATATATATATATATATATATATATATATCAAATTATTAAATCAACACTTGATTCAATAATCCGGTTATATCATATATAACCCGGATAATATCAAATATAAACACACACACACACACAATCATTGAATCAACCCTTGATTCAATAATCCGGTTATATCATATATAACCTGACTGATATCAAATATCGCTAGATTAGAATACGTTATCATATACTCATATTTAATCAAGCTCTCGCACATATCTCCATACATGCCCTACTTCGTTTCGCTTGAGCTAGGAAACCTCTATGTGAGACTCTAAAGACTCGCCAATACGCCAGCAGTGGATAATGATCACATCAGATACCCACAAGCCGTCAGCGGTACTAGCTGGACGTAACGGCTACCTAGGTATTGAACGAATAGAAGATCAATAAGCAAGCTTGTCCAAACTCCCTTAGAGCCTATAAGCAACACTTGCCATACAGTCCGGTCTCTTCATCTAATATGTTGCATATCGAGACTGGGGGTGGAATCGTCAGACCCCATTAACTCGATAAATATGCCGATGTGTGGTCTATAATCTTTTGAGAAACTGCTGATAACACTTATCAGCAAATCTCATCAGCCCTAGCCAGGGACTTGCTGTTATAGCCAATCGAGTATAGCGCAACATCAACTCTCAATATCGGGAGAGACAAAACCCCTCCTATCGCTTACTGCCTTCATGTGACTCTGGACTGTACCCAAAAGCCACCTGTCTGCACAACTCATTTGAGCCGTGGTAAGGAGGAAATAAAAGCACAGTGAGAACCACACAAGACACTATGACGATCTCGGGTCTACAGACTAACCTGTATAAGTGTCGCCAGAGAACTGCTATATGACGATAGGTATGGTACCATCTAGGAGTTCTGGGAGAGTCCTGTTCGGTGTACCCACTCTATAATGAGCACCTGTGTACAATATTTGATGTCAAAAGCCAATGGTTATAGGATCAACCATCACCCTAAATAACGTACACACTATTTTACTCTAGAATATCGATGCCCTGTCTCGATATTCACTCGACTAGGAACTGTTAAAGAATGTGCTTATAGACTACACAAGCCCCATTAGTATGATCTACATCATAGTCCTGGTAGTCAAGCCAACATCTTAAAGGCTCAATCAACATATATCAATGAGATAGTAAACTAAAATAAGTGCACATATTAAGATAAAGAGCAACCAGATAGAATACTATCATGTCGAGCAAGAAAGTCATATCAGTGTGTGTGTGTGTGTGTTTGTGTCCAAGCATCCACTATAATTTACAATAATGGCCTCTAGAGCATACATATTCTTAACAATCTCCCACTTGCACTAAGACCAGTTGTTGTATTATCACATACCCAACATTCCAAAAAGTCTCCCAAACTGTGTCTCGGGGAGGCCTTCGTAAGTGGATCCTCCGTGTTGTCCTTCTTGTCTACTCTCCTGACCTCGATCTCGCGGCAATCAACTATCTCCCGGATCAGGTGATACCGCCTCAGAATATGTCTGGATCGCTGATGGGATCGGGGTTCCTTGGTCAAAGCCATAGCTCCATTGTTATCACAATACAAAAGTATTGGAATCTCAATGGATGGAACCACACCAAATTCAATAATGAACTTCTTCATCCAGACAGCCTCTTTGGCAGCATCATTAGCAGCGATGTATTCAACCTCCATCGTCGAGTCTGCAACGGTATCTTGCTTGGAACTCTTCCAATATACCGCCCTTCCATTAAGGGTAAAGACAAAGCCCAAGATAGACTTGTTGTCATCCATATCACCCTGGAAGCTCGAATCGGTAAAGGATTCCACTTGGAGTTCTCCGTTACTATACACCAAGAACATCTATTTAGTCCTTCTCAAGTACTTAAGAATGTTCTTCACAGCTATCCAGTGCTTCTTCTCTGGGTCTGATTGATATCTACTTACTACACTAACTGTGTAAGCTACATCCGGTCTGGTGCATAATATCGCGTACATGATAGACCCAACTGCAGAAGTATAAGATATCACGTTCATGCTAGCCCTCTTCAAATCAGTCTTGGGAGATATCTCTTTAGAGAGAGTGATTTCTGAACAAGCAGGTAAATTACCACGCTTAGAATCTTCCATACTAAACCTCTTTAGTATCGTATCTATGTATCTGGATTAGGACAATCCTAACATCCTTTTAGATCTATCTTTATAGATTTTTATCCCCGGAATGTAGGAGGCATCACCCAGATCTTTCATGGAGAACTTTTGTGATTAGAAGAGTTTGACCGAGTGCATCATAGGAACATCATTTTCTATCAAGAGTATGCCATTCACGTACAATACGAGGAATACGACATTACTCTCTACAACCTTTTTATATATACATGGTTCATCTACGTTTTATATGAAGTCAAACTCTTTAACTGCTACATCAAAACAAATATTCCCGCTCCGCGATGCCTGTTTTAATCCATAGATTGACTTAAGCAGCTAGCACACATTTCCGCTGCTCCCACTGTCTACGAAGCCTTCCGGTTCTGTCATATACACACTCTCTTCTAAATCACCATTTAGAAAATCGGTCTTGACGTCCATTTTCCAGATTTCACAGTCATGGTATGAAGAAATGGAAAGTAGGATTCTGATGGACTTAAGCATAGCCACTGGAGAAAAGGTCTCATCATAGTCAACGCCTGGTCGTTGACGAAAACCTTTTGCTACAAATCTAATTTTGAAGGTCTCAACCTTTCCATCTACACCAATTTTCTTCTTAAAGATCCACTTGCTCCCAATGGATTTTACCCCTTCAGGAGCAACTTCCAAAGTCCATATTTTGTTGGTGTAAATGGATTCCATCTCAGATCGCATAGCATCCAGCCATTTCACAGAGTCCCCACTTGTGATGGCCTGCTCGAAACTAGTCGGGTCATCATCTTCTATGATGCAATCCTCACTCCCACCGTCTATGAGAAAACCGTAGTAACTCTCAGGTGGATAAGGAACCCTACTGGATCTGAGGAGTGGCTGAGGTTCGTCTGAGACTATTGAATCCTCTGTTTTACCAAATCTTCAGTTGTAGTTTGTGTATCTGGAACTTCTTCCAGCTCTACCTCATTACCACTAATTTCTTTTACAAGGAATTCCTTTTCTAAAAAGGTGGCATGTTGAGCAACAAGCACCTTTTGTTCCTCAATGTGGCAGAATAGATATCCATGTAAATTCTTTGGATATCCCACAGACTTGCAAAGAACCGATCGTGCTTCGAGTTTGTCCGGATTCTTTTTTTTAATATAAGCCGGACAACCCCATATCTTAACTTGTTTAAGATATGGTCTCTTTCCACTCCATATCTCATATGGTGTTTTAGGCATATATTTTGATGGAACTTGATTCGATAGGTATACAGCTGTCTTAAGTGCATAACTCCAAAAGGAAATAGGTAACTCAGCAGTACTCATCATAGAGCGCACCATATCTAATAGGGTGCGATTCCTCCGCTCCGATATACCGTTGTGTTGTGGTGTATACGGAGGAGTAAGCTGAGAGAGAATCCTATTCTTTTTTAGATAATCTCGAAATTTCAGGCTTAAGTATTCACCTCCTCGATCAGATCGAAGGATTTTAATACTTTTACCCTTCTGGCTCTCTACTTCGCTCTTATATTTCT
This sequence comes from Agapanthus africanus, assembly GCA_030015575.1. Classification (NCBI taxonomy): domain Eukaryota; kingdom Viridiplantae; phylum Streptophyta; class Magnoliopsida; order Asparagales; family Amaryllidaceae; genus Agapanthus; species Agapanthus africanus. The sequence continues at coordinate 446,869,317 of JASDDO010000031.1, read as the reverse complement.
TGAATTTCTCAAAAGCTTCAGATTTGTATTTCAAAAGGAACACATGTTCTAATCTTGAGAGATCATCGGTGAATGTAATGAAGTATGAGGAACCATTCCTGGTATGTGTAGACATAGGACCGCATACATCACTATGTATCAGTCCCAAGAGTTCAGTAGATTTTGCTCCATGTCCCGTAAACAGAGTTTTGGTCATCTTACCTTTGAGACGTGACTGAAAAGTTTTATAAGATGTAAATTCGAACGATTTCAAATATTCATCTTTATGTAACTTAGCTAGTATGGTCGCATTGATAAGACCAACTCTACAATACCATAAGAAGGTTTCGTTCATATCTGAACTTTTCCTCTTGTGAGTGTTTTGTATATTTAAAACTGTATATTGATTTAGAACGTATAAACCATTACATAACGTACCAAACTCAATAAACACTTGATTTAGGAAAATGTTCATAACATTTTTCTCTAATACAAAGTTATATCCTTCTTTATCTAATAAAAATATGTATATTATATTGCACATCATAGATGATACGAAATAACAGTCGTTCAAAATCATGTATTACCATTTAGCAATACTAAGTAATATTCACCGACAGTTTCAGCAGCAACAATTGCTTCATTCCCTACTCTGAGAGACATATCACCCTTCCTCAGTTCTCTACCTTTCTTTAACCCTTGTAATAGATTACAAATATGGGATCCTGATCCGATATCCAATACCCAGGATGTGGAAAAGACTGAGAAACGGTTCTCAATAACTAACACACCCGAAAAAATTGTATCAGAATGCTCTTTCTTCATAAGGGTTGCATGAAAATCCTTGCATTGCTCTATCCCTTACCCAAATTTATGACAGATGTCATAAGATAGAGCGGAACCAACGTTCCCCAGCCCAGTATAATAAGCGGTTTCGGTCAATACATCCATGTTATTATCTTGATTAAGGCGTGACATGGTCGCTACCTGGAGAAAAAAAGAAGAAAACATTTTAGCGTGTGCTCTTGCAAGATTAGATTGGTTATTATCTTATCTAATCAGGATGGCTCCCACTGTTTTTATCAAATCTTCCTTCAAACCCTAAAAGGTAAGATTAGTCGACATTAATTACACCCTACAAGTTCGCTAATCGGTCAGCCAGGCAGGTATTGGTACTCCAAGGGAGTCTCCCCGTGCTTTCGCATGGAACTAATTAAATAATCTCATTTCCGCAGGGGAATAACCCCTTAACACATTTCTTAGACACCTACTGGATTAACTAACTGTAAAGTGGAAAACTCTTCCAGGAGTAACGCTTACTCGCAGTGGGTATCGGGATCCAACTATTACATAGAAGGTATGCAATCATTCCAAATTTCAACACTTGAAATTCCCGATATCTGTTTTTACCCCCATGCGGTTTATAACCTTGACAAGGTCAACAAACTATTAACCGCAAGTCAAGTTCAACCTATCATTTCATGACTGATTTAGACCTACCCGCACGACCCTTGACAAGGTCAACAAAGCCGTATGACTGCCCTAACCAATCGCCTTATCATGCGACAGCAGTGCACTAATCAGTTACCGAACACTACGCCTCGACAAGGTCGACAAACACATCATGAAGATTAAACAGTACATATCTGAAATGATGGAGGGTTATGGCTGGTTTTGAAGAAAACATTTAACGTAATGAACTTGATATCGTAGTAGAACCTGATGATTTGAAAAGGAGTGGTTTAAGCTCCACTTTAAAATCAAGTAGTTTTCAAAACAAACTGAGTGAGTTGTAGCATATGCTAGTTTTTGCTAAAGAGGTCATTCCCGATGAAGAGATCTAGTCTCTTTCCTTATCGAATGAGGTGCTGGATATTCATAATGGTATACCGTTATGCAAAGCAAGAACTAGAGCTACCTTTTTGAAAATTTTGATTCTACGACATCTTTTAGGTTTCTTTTCTTTTCATTAATCTTATTAATGATGTCCCATCAATTATGTTTCCTAAACATCACAGAAGAAACGAAAATAAAACACACATATATGCCATCTGTATTCGCCACAAGGACCCGGATCTTCACCTTAAGGTTACTTAACTTACGGCAGAGCGGGGTCAGGACTAGCGCGGATGCAAAATATATATAGTGTCTACTAATATATCATGTATATAAGTAGCATTTGTCTCACGTAGTTATATGATCATATCACATCACAGAACAGCAGAAGCAGATATATGAAATATAGGATATACTATGAGGTCCGCATTTTAGATTAATCCAGTAACAAAAAACACGGATTCCACGGTCGTGATGAATAGCCAAGCCCACACCCCTAGACCCCTACAAGAGCGACAAGAAACCCTACCAATTCTAGAGTTAGGCGACCAGTCTCGACTCCTCGAGATGGCTTACCACTGGACTCTAGAACCCGGTTACTTATGCTCTCCGTCTTGGGTCTATCCTAATGCGGAAAAGTAAATAATATATATCAAATAGAGACAACAAGCTCAACCTAGAAGTGTCCCAATAATTGAATACTACATACAAATATTTACATGAATAAAAATTGAAAAACTCTCATCTCACGTAAAAAAAAAACCTGGCTATTCAATCACGACGATCCAATATAACATATCGATAGCAACACAATAACATCGCATGTCATCAACGTAAGTAAATATGCGTATCTCTAATGTCATTGTCATATAGCAATGAAATCGGGGATACTGCCACATATTACACTTACGGTCGCAGAAAAGAAATGAAAACTACAATAATTAGAATCCTCATCTTTAGACATCATAAACCCGGATTATCATATATTTCGAATTTCATGCCTAACCTTATAAACCTTACATTTAAGTCTCAAATTGAAAACACTTTTCAAAAATTAAGCCAGGTAATTCATCAAGATTCCCGACTAAATGATTCAAAAGCTCGTCGGGAACTTTAGTGGATGGCCGCACCCCTTAGGCCGTCAAAGAAGTGGACTTGGCCGAAACATCATGGCCGCGAGCACCCGAGTGGATGCTCTTGGCCATAGGGTTCTCCTATAGTCACTTGATCGGGGAAAAGGAGCGTGGCTGTCTACTAGTGTCTCCCGGCGAGTATTCGCATACAATACGAGATTACGACGGAGTTTCGATCCAAATACAAACTCCGTGGTAATCTATCATTTAAGACTAAAATGTGAAATTTACAAATCGATAATTAGTTTTCGCAAAACTAATCAATGTGAATTACAAAAATTGTATCTCATAACCAAAGAAATATAGACGATGTTAAACATTTCGATCGATATATCAAACAACAACAATTCACAGAGAGCTCAACCATTTGAGTCTCATTAAAAATATCCAGAAAATTCAAAATGTCAAAATGAAGCAGCACAAGAAAAACGAGCTCTTAACTCCATTCTTACGCGGCAGAACCATGGCCAGTACATGGTATAGACGGCGGTTCCGTGGCCAAGTGTTGGAGCCACGTGCTCATATTTCTTTAGCCTTCATAATTTTACCTGCATGATTTTCTGAGCATTTTTTATTGTGAAAACATGAAGTTTGAAAAATTGGACATAAACTACCAAAATCGGACGGAAACTACCAAAATCATGAGTTTAAAACGTCCTCCTAAGTCTCTAGCTTAGCTCTGATACCATGAAAGTATGTCTTAGCACCTCTACTAGGTTTCAATAAGCATCAAGTATGCAATTTTTTAATATTTAGAGGTCTAAATATACTAAACAAGAAACGAACTAGAGAATTAAGGTTTCAAAGTTAGCAAATTATGTTCTAAACTAAGTGAAGAGAGTCTACAATCTTTGTAGTCTAATCCTTCATTTCTAAAGCTCCAAGTAATAGTCCTTAGAACTCTTCTTTGACTCCACTTGAAGAATGGAATGAGCTTGCTTGTAGTCTTCGTCGTCGAAAATGATCCACCTTGAAGCAACTCACACTCAAGCTCACACTTCACTAATCAAGGTATTAGTGAAGATAGCAACCTATACTAAAGGGCTAGAGTAGTGTAGATTGATGAAGTAGGAATTTTGCTCACTAAAAATATTTCTCTCTTTTTCTTTTTCGCAACCCTAGAAAAATAGTGAGGAGATCAAGAAGAATATGAACTTCGAATGAGTGTGAACCATGAGCTCAAAAGATAAGATCAAAGATGAGATAAGATGAGACTAATAAATATCTATGAATAATCCAAGAATTGAAGAAGATTCATGGCTTCTCAATACTTCTCTAAGCATCTAAAGCCATAACTCATTCTTCATTTCTTTTAATTCATAAATGTTTATTATTGTCTTACTCAAATGTGATTCTCACACACCCTAGTTCTATGTATCATCAACCATGATACAAATGAGTTTGTGTGTGTGTGTGTGTGAGTGTGTGTGTGTATTAAATCAACTCTTGATTCAATAATCCGGTTATATCACATATAACCCGGCTAATATCAAATATATATATATATATATATATATAATCATTGAATCAACACTTGATTCAATAATTTGGTTATATCATATATAACCTGGCTGATATCAAATATCGATAGATCAGAATACGGTATTATATACTCGTATTTAATCAAACTCCCGCACATATCTCCATACGTGCTCTACTTCGTTTCTCTTGAGCTAGGAAACCTCTATGTGGGACTCTAAAGACTCGTCAATACGCCAGCAGTGGATAATGATCACATCAGATACCCGCAAGCCGTCACCGGTATTAGCTGGACTAACGGCTACCCAGGTATTGAAAGAATAAAAGATCAACAAGCAAACTTGTCCAAACTCCCTTAGATCCTATAAGCAACACTTACCGTACAGTCCGGTCTCTTCGTCTGATATGTCGCATATCGAGTCTGGGGGGTGGAATCGTCAGACCCCACTAACTCGATAAGTCATGCCTATGTGTGGTCTATAACCTTTCGAGAAACTACTAATAACACTTATCAGCAAATCTCATCAGCCCTGGCCAGGGACTTGCTGTTATAGCCAATCGAGCATAGAGAACATCAACTCCCAATACCGGGAGAGACGAAACCCCTCCTATCGCTCACTTCCTTCATGTGACTCGGGACAGTATCCAAAATCCACCTGTTTGCACGACTCATTTGAGCCGTGGTAGGGAGGAAATCAAAGCACAGTGGGAACCACACAAGACACTATGGCGATCTCTGGTCTATAGACTAACCTGTACAAGTGTCGCCAGAGAACTGCTATCAGACAATAGGTATGGTAACATCTAGGAGTTCTCGGCGAGTCCTGTTCGGTGTACCCATTCTATAATGAGCACCTATGTACAATATTTGATGTCAAACACCATTGGTTATGGGATCAACCATCGCCCCATACAGGGTCAAGAAACACACACACTGGTCTACTCTGGAATATTATGCCTTATCTCGATATTCTTTCGACTAGGAACTGTTAAAGAATGTGCTTATAGACTATACAAACCCCACTAGTATGATCTGCATCATAGTCCTGGTAATCAAGCCAACATCCTAAGGGCTTTATCAACATATATCAATGAGATAGTAAACTAAAACAAGTATTCATGTTAAGATAAAGAGAAACCAGATAGCATACTATCCTGTCGAGCAAGAAAGTCCTCTATATATATGTCCAAGCATCCACTATAATATACAATAATGGCCTTTAGGGCATACATATTACTAACAATTCGGTGAGAACAATGATCGTGGGAGCCTGGAAGTAGTGCCGGAGCTTCCTGGAGGTGACGACGAGCGTCAGGACTATCTTTTCTATGGCCGGGTATCTGGTCTCTGCATCCTTGAAAACGGGGCTGACGTAGTAGAATGGTCTTTGTATTCCTTCGGATTCTTTAATGAGTATGGACCGACAGCTTGGTCAGAGACGGCCAAATACAGCAATGGCTCGTCCCCCTCAGCTGGTCTGGTGAGAAGTAGGGGGTTGCCAGATGCATCTTGAGCTGCTCGAAAGAGACTTGACACTCCTTGAACCACTCTAACCTGGGAATCTTTCTTAAGGTTTTGAAGAAAGGCAGGCACTTCTCTCCATATCTGTACATGAAGCAACTCAAAGCGGCCACCCTGCCCGTGAGCCGTATGATATCAACATTGCTCTTGGGCGTTGCCATGTCAATGATGGCTCTAATCATTTCTGGGTTTGCTTCGATTCCCTGATGGGTGACCATGAATCCAAGGAATTTCCCGTTCGTGACGCCAAGGGCACGCTTGGATGGATTCATTTTCATTTTGTATTTTCGCAGGATATTGAATGCCCCGCCAATGTCTGTGGTGTGTTCGGCTGACAGGGTGGATTTCATGAGCAAGTCATCGACGTAAAATTCCATATTTCTCCCAATTTGTGGTTGAATAGCTTGTTGACCAGCCGCTGGTATGTTTCCCCCGCATTTTTTAGGCCGAAGAGCATTATCTTGTAGCAGTAGACTCCTCGATCGGTAGTGAACGCGGTCAGCTCTTCGTCGGCCGGATTCATTCGGATTTGATTATAACCGGAGAAGGCATCCATGAAGTTCAGCAGCTCGTGACCGGCCGAGCTGTCAACTAACTGATCTATCCGAGAGAATGGGTAGTTGTCTTTAGGGCAGGCCTTATTTAGATCGGTGAAATCTACGCACATGCGCCATTTCCCGTTTGCCTTCTTGACCATGACTACGTTTTCTAGCCAAGCCGGGTAGTCCAGGTTTCTGAAGAAGTCGGTCATGAGTAGTCTGTCCACCTCCTCCTCTATTGCTTTCTGTTTTACTGGTGTAAAAATTGTTTTCTTTTGTCGGACCGGCCGGGCTTTCGAGTCGACCACGAGCTTGTGGGAGATCACCTTAGGGTCGATCCCGGGCATGTCCATGAGAGTCCAAGCAAACACATCGGAGTTGCTCCGAAGGATTTGGATCAGGCTATCCCGAGCATCCCCTGTCAAAAGTGAGCCGATCTGGATAGTTCGGCTATCGTCTCCCTCCTTGAGAGGAACCTTTAACAAAGACTCTACTGGGGAACCGCAAATCTCGTTTTTGTCATCGCGCGTATCCATAGATTCCTAAAAATCGTACACATCTTCAAAAATGTCAACTTCTTTGTCCTCAGGAAACGTCGAGGCGAGACAGACCCTGGCGGTTTGTTGGTCCCCGTAAGCCCGGCCTACCCCTTATTGTCCAGAGGGAACTTGAGCACGAGGTGATAGGTCGAGATCTGAGCCTGGAAGGCATTTAGGGTGGGGCGACCCAAGAAGATGTTATAGGACGAAGGAATCCTGGCAATGAGGAAATTCACCGACATAGTTCGTGTTCTTCCTGCTTTCCTAATGTTGAAAGAGGGGCGATCGATCTTTCGGCCAAGACGAAATGGTTTTTAAAACCAGAGAGGACGTGGGAGGTCGGTTGGAGGTCAAATGGGTTTAATCTCATACGCTGGAAACGGTCATAAAACAGGATATCCGCTAAGCTTCCCGAGTTGACTAGGATTCTCCGAACTTCATATCAGTTTACCCAGGCTACTATCACAAGTGGATCATTGTGCAGGAATGATATGTCGTGAAGGTCCTTGTCGGTGAAGGTGATTGGATCGTCCTTCTTGCACTTCTTGTAGGGGGATCACTTAAGGTCATGACCGGCCGGAAACGGCGAGTGTCCTCATTGCTCGGAGTCGAGCCAGGCCAAGATTTGCCCGACTGTCAATTCTCCGGGAGGAGATTGGTTCGCTTGCTCCCGATCTGTCTGCCGTTTTTCTCGTAGGTACTTTTCTAGGTGACCGGAGTGGATCAGCTCCTCGATGTAGTCGCGGAGTTGTTTGCAGTTCTTGGTCGGGCGCCCCTATGATCGATGGAAGGCGTAGTACGGGCCGCGAAGTCGCTTGCCGCGACTCTGAGTCACTGGCGGGAGTTTGAAAAATCTCCCGCCCTTAGCTTCCTCCGGCAGCTCGGCCAGAGTGGCATTCAAGGGAGTGTACTCATGAAACCTCGGAGAATAAGGTTTTGGACGGTCGGCTTTTTTCTTCACTTCCCTATCCCATTTATTTCGATCTATCCGGTCTCCGCGGGGTAGGTTGGCGTTTACTTCCGATTCAAGTTGGATTTCCCACTCGGTCCAGACTTTTACTTCGGCCATGGTCTTAGGTTGCGCTAATGCAAAAGAGCAGAGCCACTCTTTGTGCCTAAGACATGCCCTTAAGGCGGTGATAACTGTTTCGTCCCAGTGCTCGAGGACTTCCAGAAGGGCATTATAGAAGCAAGTGGCGTAACCCTTGAATGATTCCCTGTCTTCACTCTTGATGTAAACAGGTAGTCAATCGTCCTTTTCTGTCGTCGGTTACCGACGAAATGACCGAGGAACTGAGTCGCCAGCTCGTCAAAGGTCAAGATCGAGCATGGCATAAGGCTGCGGAACCAATCTCGGGCGGCCCAGATGAGGGTGGTGGGGAAGGCTCGGCACTGAGCCACGTCTGAGTTGTCTTAGAAGCTCATGCCTGCCGTAAATGCATCCAAGTGGTCGTTCGGGTCAAACTTCCCATCAAAGAGGGCTACCTTGGGCAGTTTGTTCCGAAACGAGACCCGCTCGCCTAGTAACTGCTCCGTGAAGGCCTCATGAGCGAATCTGCGGAGTATTTTGCCACTCCTCCGGCCGAACGGGTATCATGCCGCATGTCTTCGATTTTCTTCTCGAGAGCCTCGATTCAATGATGGTGCCCCGAGGATTCTCCGTAATCGGAGCGCCTGCTGTCTCTGGTTCGGGCTTGCACGATGGAGCGGTTTCGTCTTCGGTCTATCATGTTCCTCAGGTCCTCGAGGGAACCCTTCGTGGTCGGCCCCGAGGTGCGCCACTTGCGCGGCCTCGATGGGTATGGGGACATCGTTCTTCCCTAGAATCAGGCGACTAGATCGACATCTATTCAGAGGGGGAGGGAGCGCAGCGGGCATTGAAGCGATGGCCTGGTCTCCCCTGAGATCTCGGTGTCGAACTATCCGGCGCCCAACGAGGCATGGAATTATTCTTCGTATGGGGTCATGACTGCCAGAATCGGCACGCCTGTGTTCGGTGACATCAAGATGGGCATGAGCGAGATCGAGGGCCTGAATGCGCCCCTCTGTTGCCCCACGCACGCCGTCGTTCCGGGGAGTGGGAATGGTGGTCTGGCATGCTTGGCCGGCCGTTCGAACACAAGAAAGCGCGTCCACTATCGCCGTGAGCCTATCGATCCATGCAGATAAGGCGTCGACGACATTGGGAGGTGGTGTAGGACCGCTCCCACCTCCGTTGTGGAGGACAGGGTGGCTCATGCTGGGGTCGTTGTGGTTATCGCTGCCCATTAAATCGAAGGCGGAAAATCAACTTTTTGGGTGGAAAAGCTTTTCACCTTCCTACAGACGGCGCCAACTAATGGATTCCAGAATCTTCTTCAGATGTTGTTCTCCGTCAGTTTGGTTGACAGCGGGGCTGAACGGTTGAGATTTGGTGAAAGCATTGAATGTGTGGATCTCAATGGGCTATTTGATGTTATTAACGCCAAGCTACCTACAAGGGAAGTCCCGTGGTGGGAAACCACCGTAGGACCTTCGACGATCAAATAAGTACCGAGGAATATTGAGGCAAAGTAACGGCGTATTGGATTGAGTTCGAGTTACTTGATTCGTCTGGAAGAAAGGTTTATATAGCGGTCGCACGGAGCGAGCCAAAGCAAGATTCTCGACATCTGTTATGCCCCTGCATCACATTCGCGTTGATGGTGGGATACGCCCATTAATGGTGAGATACACTAGCGCGGGATGCGGGACATGGAGTGGTGGATATCTCATCATAGCGATATACACGGAGCCGTTACGGGACGCTAGGGCTTTGTGCTCCCGACCAAACAGGGAAACTGAGGAAGCTCAACTCTGTAATAGCTCGGAGACAAGCAGGGAGGCTGATGAAGCTTAGCTCTGTAATAGCTCGGAGACATGTGGGGAAGCTAAGGAAGCTCAGCTCTGTAATAGCCCGGAGGCGAGCTATCAGCTGGATGCTAGGCGAATAAGGAATGCACCCCAGGGGTCTCTAAAAGGTCGGATTCAACCTTGGAGATGAGGGACCGAGGAATGTCGCCAATGCGTTGTACTTATTCCGGCTCCGTAGCCCCCAAGAATTTGGTGGGTTTAAGTGGATGACATGTCACCTTCCACGTGTCATGATCCGGGGAATTCCTACTTACAAGCATCATCAGTGTCACCATTTCTACAGTCATATATAAGAACCATAAGTTTACGAGTTTTGGACTCCAAGCATTGTATCAAGGGATCAGATATTGAAACATTTTTGGATATTTGATAGATGAATATTTGTAAGGGACCTATTATATTTCTTACCTCAACATTTTTAACTTTAGGATAACTATTCGTGCCTAGTTTTCTATAGAAGATCTATCACAATACCCTTTCTTCAAAACTTATTTCGATGTTTAGGAGAATTTTAAAGGACGCATATTGCTCGTTTAGGATTATGGGAGCCTGATGGTGCTCATAGGTGTGGATTCCCCTGATCAAGACACGTAGCGGATGGCAAGTCTCTTACGTGCAACAATCAGCTCTTTAAAATACCATGCAAAGGGGACATTCCTCGGTGCCTTATCTCCGAGATATTATCCGACCTTTGGGGAGGTCTCCCCTGAGTACATTCACTATTCTGTCACGACCCGAAAGAGCACGTGACTGGCCCTTGAACCATATGAAGCCTATAGGACTCCATCTGATCCAAGTAAGCCAAAAGCCCAGAAATCTAAAACCATTTTAAATAAAAAAGTAGGGAAAACTGGTTTAAAGAAGTGAAGAAAACACGTTGAAATCAAGGTTTCAAAATAACTAAGCCGAATGTGCATTTTAAAAAAAACGGTACAGTCTTTTCTAGAAATTTCGGCAGAGTTTCTTTTGTAAAACTGGCCCCGAATGGGGTAAAACGATAATAACAAGATATAACATGATAAAGGCATCCCCAAGCGGGAGCTAGCTCTTCGTCAATCGACGGTCACAACCACGCAATGATATAATAATATACAACGCCAAGTGGCGAGGATCAAAATCAAAGAAAGCTCAAAAGCAACAGAAAACCGCAATACTACTAAGCGCGACTCTAAGGTCGAATAATACAACACTGTCTCTGAGTCTGAAAGAATATACAGTTTTGGTTGATGGACAATTTCTAGATACAATGAAGTAAAATAAATACAATGGTGGCTCCTGATGCGAAAGAACCCACCTACCAAAAGCAAGTCACCCGCAAGAAGTAGTGTGCCAGAAATACCGCAAAGGAACCTGTACAGCAGAACCTGCAAGAACTGTGGCACAACGGGGGTGAGTTGCCAACTCGTGAATAGAAACATCTACAAGCAGAAACCGAATGCAAGACATAAACCTAAGTCAACGATCGGTATAAAAATCCTCAATATAAAGCATGCAGCCTATAGCAAGGCTAGGGTAAATATCTAACCCAAGTGCAATCTCAATGTGTCTGTGTCAGTGCCTCAGATAACAATATAGCAAATGAATGAGATATGAATGCGAGAAAACAGAATACATCTACATGAAGCAACAGTTTTCATACTTTAGTGAGATTTCCCTGTATTTTAAAAGATGAGGTACCATAATGAAATCAGCATAAAACTGTGCCTAGCATCGGCACAAACGAAATCCCAATATCCTGATATCTCAAAGTCTCAACCATCATATCTAGGGCGCCGTCAGTCCAGACCGGCCCCTACCATAAATCTCAGACCACGACGGTATCCTCCGGATATCCGACGCGTCGGGTAAAGTCACCGGTAGGCAATCTCCCCCTGCCAGGCTCATCGTCATCACCACGTCTTCTTGCCCCGGGGTACCTTACCGGGTCCACCATGTACCCGCAATCGGCCTCATCCGCCTCCTCGATTCGGGTTTCACATGTCGCTCTCAGCACCGAGAAAACACATGGTGGACGCACCAAATATCATATCAAGGGTAACCGGGTTTTTTAAAGCAATAATGTATTCTCTTTTAAAGACATCCTCGGTTCCCAAATCCAGAAATCACATGAACATCCAACATCAAGAAATAAATCCAATGCGATGTGTTATGCAATCAATCCATGATGTATGCTACATGTAAAGAAGGTATGTACATCATCATGTCATGTAAGAATCATATAATGAATGTAATGGTACTACAGTGTAGTGACATAGCAATTATCGATGATGAGTGTGTGAGCCGGCAACAAGTGTACGTGGAACAGATGCATCATCGATAATGGTGCTGGTGTCCTAGCAGCATGATATAAATACTGGAGCATGCAACATAGTATGAAAATGCGATGCAAAGCGAACCACAGAAAGGGAGTGGGAGCTGAAACTAAACGTAACCAAAACTTATCTGCATTAATCTAATATAAGTCCTACAATTGGTGCCTTTTGAAATAACTCGAATCATGGGGTTTTGAAGATAGGGGCTACGGTGTTTTTATGAAAAGATACGTCGTTTTTGAAATATCCGTAGATTCCCTTGAGCTGTCTTTAAAAATACCCACGATTCGTCAGTTTTGAAAAAGGTAGGAGTCTATTCTAGTCTAATATCTACACTAAACTAAACAGCTGAACTAACAAGCTGACTACAGGTAAGGAAACCGCCTAACATCTGAGTCGATACATATACATATACATATAGTCGGTGATCCCGCCTCAATGTCATCTCGTAAGGTATCCTCGAGTTATGAGTGCGGATCTATCATCAATATCGGCTCGTACGGTAAATCATCGTACGGCATCCCCAATAGCTGGGTAGGGTCAACATCTCACTATCTCGTCACATAATAGGTATCACTATCATCAGATCAAACAGTCTGGGGTACTACTCTATGCCTAGTACAATCGATACCATCAATGAAGTAAGCATGCGGGGTAACACATATCCCAAGCCCGCAAGAAACACAAATCATATCCCATATATGAATCAATATCAACTCGCCGATCTCGCGGCGCAAAGTCCACATCATCGACTCATCTCCAAAGTCATCCCAAATCATCAAACACTGCAAGTATGAGTAGTATGCAAGGGTGTGAATGTAGGTATGTAAGTATGTGTGTAAGTATGTGCAATCGCTACCTAGGGTTCGTACTATACCCAAACCATATATCTCATCATCAATAAAACCATTATTCATATCAATGATCCTAACAACACATAATAAATATACGTGGGTATACGTATTCGTATACCACACCACGGACTGCGGGGGTGCTATACGCCATCCACCCGACTTCCCCCTGTAGATATAATCTACTCACCTGTGTCCTGCGTGTCGGTGTCGACGTCACTGTCATCCTCCGCATCGTCTCGGATCGTCGCGGTGTACCTACACATAACACACGTATCGCATCGCATCAAAACCAAATCAAAGCTAAAACGGCATACGAAGTCCAAAACGACACGATAAGGGGCCTATAGGTGAAAACCTATGGCACGCCTTCAAAACCATCAATAAATCCTCTATATCGTCGTATAAACGCCAAATAGTCGAGGTAAAACGAAACAAACCAATGCAGAAATGAAAATACGGAATACGGAAACAAAAATCCAAAACAGCAACTCTTGAAATATGTCCCAGATTTCACCCTAGGTCACTTTATACAAAACTATATATACCAGGGGCCTAAACTAACAATGTAGGAGCTACAGAACCAATACGAGACAAGGAGGTGGGACCCAGGCCGCAATTGGCGGCCAAAAGGAGGAAATTGGCGGCCGGGATAGGGAGTTGGGGGCTAGGGTTTGGGGTGTTGCCTCTATTGTGCCTGCACATCTCAATTCCCACTCAATATCATTTTAGGGTTCTCAGGGTAATAGCAGATTCAAGTTAACATGCACAGATTTCACATTTTTCCCGACATCGGTTTCTAAAATCCGTATTTCTGGTTCTAGCTTCAGGTTTTGAGTTCCAATTCATGCACTAGGGTGTTTACAAGTCCTCTACTGAGCTCAATTTCACATTACAACTCAAGTTTCTCTCAAACCCTAACTAGGTTTTCATCATGTCCATAATATCACACAATATCGATTCTAAACATGCAAAGGGGTATAGGAAATGCTAAAACTAAGATAATGGTTCAGAAATTACCTCAATTGGCAACTCAAGAATTTTCTTGAGTTGCCCCAAATGGCCACAATCCAATCTTTCTAGGTCCATCTTGAAGATCTCGAGCTTTTGCATCTTTTTAAAGAAACGAACTAGGGATTTTGGTGTGGTTTTGGAGATGTTTTTGGGCTTTGAAGAGGGGAGGATGATGGAGGGGAGGCAGCAGCAGCAAGAGGAGAAGGAGGAGGGAAGAAAATGATGGGAGAAGAATGGTTAAGTCCAAGGTCAAGGCAACCCTCACCCCTCTCTCACCTACTCTCATTCTTTAATCTTTTCTTTTCTTTTTCTTTTCTTTTAATCCCTAATTCAAACCTTCTCACCTCAATAGTAATCCCAAATGATAAATCATGGCAAGAAAAGTGCACAAGTGTGGAAAAAGTAGTGTGTGCATGTTTTGCTCAAAATTTGCTAAAAACCCGATTAGCGATTTTTAATCGCGATTAGCACTAAATTAGTGTCAAAATGATCACAACAACTTAAAAATGTCATAATTCACTAATTTACCCTATTTTAGAATTTTTCTTAATTTTCCACAATTTTTCTCATATTTTTCCTATTTATTTGTATTTAAAAATACCTAAATATTAAAATATTCAATAAAATAATATTAAATTATAAAAATTCCCCAAAATTAATATTTTATTATTTCGAAATGTTACATATTCGCCTAGTAACCAGCCAACAACTCACCTCTCAGCTATCCTACAGCTGAGCTTTCTCAGCCTCCTCGCTCGTCTGCGAGCTATTACAGAGCTGAGCTTTCTCAGGCCCCTCGCTCGTTTCTGAGCTATCATAGAGCAGAGACTCCTCATCTCACTTGCTCGTCTCTGAGCTATCTGTTAGTTATATGTATGCCCTAGAGGCCATTACTATACATAGGATGTATATTGTAGTGGATGCTTGGACATATATAGGGATGACTTTCTTGCTCGATATGATAGTATGCTATCTGGTTACTCTTTACCTTAACGTGTACACTGATTGTCTCTCTGTTACATGTTGGTAAAGCCCTTAGGATGTGTACTTGACTACCTAGACTATGATGCGGATCATACTAGTGGGGACATGGTAGTCCATAAGTATATCCTTCAAAGTCCCTAGTCGTGGGTGTATCGAGACGGGGCATCGATATACCAGAGTAGACTAGCGTATACCTTCTCGACCCATACAGATGGGCGATGGATGATCCCATATCCATTGGTGTTTGACATCAGAGATGATATACGGGTGCTCAGTAGAGACTGGGTACACTGGACGGACTCGCCGAGAACTCCCAGATGGTATTATACCTTACGTCAGATGGCAGTTCTCTGGTGACACTGGTACAGGTTAGTCTGTAGACCCGAGATCGTCATAGAGTCTTGTGTGATTCCCACTGTGCTTTGATTTCCATCATACCACGTCTAAGAGGGCATGCAAAAAGGTGGCTTTTGGGTATAGTCCCGAATCACATGGAGGCAATAAGCGATAGGAGGGGTTTCGTCTCTCCCGGTATAGGGAGTTGATGTTGCGCAGTGCTCGATTGGCTATAACAGGAAGTCCTTGGCCAAGGCTGCTTTAGGGATTTACTGGTAAGTGTTACCAGTAGTTTCTCGACCCGTTATGAGCCTCATATCGACACGACTTATCGAGTTATTGGGGTCTGACGTTTACCACCCCTAGGCAAGATATGCGACATATCAAACGAACAGACCGGACTGTACGGTAGTGTTACTCGTTGGATTCACAGGAGTGTGCGCAGGCTTGCTCGTTGATCTTCTGATCGCTCAATACCCGGATGGTCGTTACGTTTAGCAGACCGCTTGCGGCTTGTGGGTGTTTTGATATGATCATCACCTGCTTCCGGCGTATTAACGAGTCTTTAGAGTCCTACACATGGGTTTCCTGGCTCAAGCGAAACGAAATAGGAGCGCATATGAGATATGTGCGGGATCGAGAATAATACCAGTATGTGATACTGTATTCTATTCTCACGATTTGTGACACTGATCGGTTATATGCGATATAGCCGGGTTATCGGATCAAGTGTTGATTCGACAAGTTGTTACTATAAATATTAGTCGGTTATATGCGATATGACCGGATCGTTAAATCAAGTGTTGATTTAATGATTTAATGTATAATTATATATTTTATATATTACTTTACATTAACTAGTATTGGTTCAATTAAGATTTGTTTTCTCACTAGTTTGTGCATAAGTGTATATATGTTTATATCATGTTTGATGATACATACAAGATGTGTGTATGAGACTCATACCAAGATTAGGGTAAAGATTAGGATTATTGTTTCATCTTAAGATTTAACAAAGGGTTTAACTTAGTCAAAGTTATCAAGCTTGAAGAAGCTTTGACAAAGTCCATTCTTTTGTCATTTCTTTTGATATTCCTTAACCTAACCTTTAACCTAAAGCCTTGGTTAATTCTCTACATGAGTTAAGCATGAGGGTTTAACTCAACCATGGTGCTATTATTCATTTGGATAAGTTTCATTTTGGATATTCATTCATATGATTCTTTCTTCTTCTTCATCTTCATCAAGCTCACAAAAGCTTGAGAGCTCCAATGGTTCCATGAGAAAAAGAGTGAGAAATCCAATTCTAAAGTGAACCCACTTCCTATTTCTTCATCCTCTACCACTTGCCATGTAGTATAGGGTGTTCTCTTCACAAAGTTTTTGACCAAGTGAAGGAATAGCTTGAGTTTGAGTCTCCCCGACGTAGATCATCTTCGGCCTCGAAGTCAATGACCTAGCCCGATCATTTCTCCGACGAAACCATCTCAAGAGTCCGGGATCCGATGATCGCAGCGGAGGGATGTCAACACGGAGGTAAAGAAATGGTGGAGCGGATCTACAAAGGTTGTAATCCTTTTCACTTAGCAATAAAGTTGTTTACTTTCTTGCTTTTCGCCTTAACTTCTAGTTAACGATCTATATTAGGGTTTCTCGGCACCGGAAAATTTTAATTTGGCATGGTTGATGCCTTGTGGAACCTCTTGAGTGTTCCTAGGAACCCTACACTATCTTGTATCTGAGATTCCTCGGTGTCCCTGTTTAGCCGAGAGCACAGAGCCCGAGCGGCCCCGTAACGGCTCCGTGTATCTAGCCATGATGAGATCCCCACCGCTCCACGTCCCGCATCCCACGCTAGCGTATCTCACTATTAATGGGCACATCTCGTCACTAATGGGCGTATCCCACCATCAATGCGAACATGACATAGGTGCGTAATGGATGGCGAGAATCTTGCATCGGCTCGCTCCATGCGACCGCTTTATAAACCCTACTTCCAAATGACTCAGGTACATCAAACTCATTCTAATACGCCTCTACCTTGCCATTATTATTCCTCGGTACTTACTTGATAGTCGGAGGGTCCTATGGTGGTTTCCCACCTCGGGACTTCCCTTGTGGTAGCTTGGCGTCGATGACAACCAATAACCCATTGAGATCCATATGCTCAACCCTCATCTCAAATCTCAACTGTTCAGCCTCGCTGGTAACAAGATTGATGGAGCACAACATCTGAGGAATGATTCCATAACTCCATCATTTGGCACCGTCTGTGGGAACAACATTTTCAACCCAAAAAAGTTGATCTTCCGCCTTCGATTCGATAGCCAGCGATCATCACCACGAAGACCCTAGAACGAGCCATCCCGTCCTCCGCAACGGAAGCGGGGGCGGTTCCACTCCTCCTCCCAACATCGTCGAAGCCTTATTGGCACGGATCGACCGACTGACAACGATGGTGGATGCGCTCGCTCATGTCCAAACTGCCAGCCACGCCCGGCAAATCACCGCCCCTGCTCCCTAGAACGACGGCGTGCACAAGGCGGCAGAAGGACGCATTCAGGTCCTCGGCCTCGCTCGCGCTAACCATGATGCCGCAGAACACCGGTGTGCCGATTCCGGCAGTCGCAACCCCCATATAAGGAATGATTCCATGACTCGTTAGGCATCGGACAGTCCAACACCGAGGTCTCGGGACCAACCAAATTATCGCTTTAACGCTCGGCGCGCTACCTCACCCTCCGAGGCAACGTCGGTTAGAACACCTGATTCCAGGAACTACCGACATCACCATGATCACCGAGGCCGTACCCATGGCGCACATCGGGGGGCTACGGAGGGTTCACCCTGAGGATCTAGGAACGTGATAGAATGAAGCCGTAGCCACTCCATCGCCCAAACCCGAAGCAGAAATAGCAGACACTCCGATTATGGAGTGTAACAACTCTAAAATCTTTGTACGAAAATTTTCTGTTAATATACAAGAAATGAGTTTTACAATCTGAGTTTGAGTTATAAGTTACTTTTGTTAAATAACAGCAAGAAGCAACTTGTAGATCACTGCTAAATCCTTTGCACTGTTGTGACGTAGCCCTTGTGTTCGATTCCTATCAGACACAATTATTTTTCTGAATTTTTTAAAAACTTTTTGGAAGCCCAAAAGATTTCACATGCAATACACGGGGAAATGAAAAGTTCAGAAAAATAAAACATGTGGAAAATGGTTTAAACAGAGATTAAATCAAGTGGCACGAATCTCGAGGCCATAGCCTCAAGATCGACCGGCCATTCTTGCTCAAAAACCGGCGGGTACGGGTAAGATGAGGCAATTGAAGCCCGGACTCTGCACACTTGTCTCTTCACCAACCCCTAACTCCTCTGCACTATTTGATTTCCCTGCAATCAAATAGAGACCTTTCAATTCATAATTTATCACAATTTTAATGCTTTTAATCCATATTTTTAATTCCCAAACCCTAATTCTCCATTATAAATACCATCCCAAACCTTCGCTCAGCACTGTTTCCCCCAATCAGAGCAAGGCTCTGTTTGAATTTCAAAAATTCAAATTTTTAAGCAACGCTTCAAATTCCGTGCGCTGCGCGCAACGCGTCACGTGTCAGAAGTTGATATGTCAGCACAGCGCCTAAGGCAGCGCACCCAATCAGAGCAAGGCTCTATTTAAAACAAAAATTAAAGGAAGCAACGCTTCAGTTGCGCAAGTGCTGCGCTGCGCGCCACGTGTCAGCGCAGTTGCGCAAGCGTAGTTGCGCTGCGCTGTGCGACACGTGTCAGCGCAGTTGCGCAAGCGCAGTTGCGCTGCGCTGTACGCTGCGTGACACGTGTCAAGCGCTGGGGCGTTTGCGTCAAACAGAATTAAAATTCTAATAAGATCTTTCTGTTCTTATTAAAACAAGAAGATTGCCTTCTGTAAAACAGAAGCCCTTGGATCAAAGATCCAACGGTGGGGAAAATTCCCCAAATCACTCAGAGAAAGATCTCTTGAACAAATTTAACAAATTTATGGGCACTATATAAAGGCCCCTAGACCCTAATTCAAGGGAGGAACATCATCAACATTGTGAGAGATTAAGAACCTCAAAATAGAGAGAACTCTGAAGAAAGTTTCAAGATAAAAGGTAAAAAGCTTCATAAAATAGAAAAATTTCTTCTAATAGATCATTGATCTAAGAACAAGATCAATGATCTTCAAATAATAAGTGCTTTGCACTTTTTTATGAACCACTGGTTCTCTGAAAACAAGAAAAACTTGTTTTCTTTAATCTAAATTGGATCAAGAAATCAAACAGTGCCTTACACTTTTTTTTATGAACCATTAGTTCTGGAATCTTAAAGATTCTTAAGATCATTGAAATAGTGCCTTGCACTTGCAAAAACTGCACTGTTGCGCTCCTGGGTTGGCGCAAGCCACTAGGGAGCGCCACGTGTCAGCATCCGAATCACTTGCGCTATGCGCTTTTAAGAAAGATCTTTGCTCTCTGAAATTGGCACAACTCACGAGAGCGCGCCACGTGTCAGCAGCGCACTGGCGCAGCGCACTGCGCTTGCGTGACACGTGTCATTACCACAGGCGCTTGCTCTCAGTAATTGGCGCAACGCGCCTGACAAATGCAATGCATTATTTTTTTTAAAAGGGCCAGGCCCAAATCAAAAAGGCCTAGTAGGCCAAAATAAATTGCAATGCAATAAAAAGGGCAGAGCCCAAACAACATTGATGCTCTGCATCATTTATAAAAGGGCAGAGCCCAAACAAAGGTGAAAATGCAATAAAAAGGGCAGAGCCCAAACAAAATTGATGCTCTGCATCATTTATAAATGGGCAGAGCCCAAACAAAATAAATAATGCTATGCATTATTAAACATGGGCAAAGCCCTAGCATGGGTCTTATAGGCCAAAAATAAGAAATAAACTGGACTTAGCCTAATCATGGCCGTAAGTCCTCAAATTAAATTGACTGAGCAAGATTGCTCTCCTAAATCAATTTACACCCGGTGCAAGGGTACATCTCTGAACTTCTCTGATATTTGTCGTTGTAATCCTTCAACGTCGTCAGAGAGGTGACGGGTCCCGACAACCACACATTGACATGGACTAATGCGTCCTTAAACTCTTAGACTAATGCATCCTTAAACTCACGGACTAATGCGTCCTTAAACTCACGGACTAACGCGTCCTTAAACTCACGGACTAACACGTCCTTAAACTCACGGACTAATGCGTCCTTAAACTCACGGACTAACGCGTCCTTAAACTCACGGACTAACGCGTCCTTAAACTCTCGGACTAACGCGTCCTTAAACTCTCGGACTAACGCGTCCTTAAACTCACGGACTAACGCGTCCATAAACTCACGGACTAACGCGTCCTTAAACTCACGGACTAACGCGTCCTTAAACTCACGGACTAACGCGTCCTTAAACCAACATTCATCATCAAAATGGGAACGATAAATCTCCCAACCAACTTTGGTTCAAGGGTACATCTCTGAACTCCTCTGATATTTGTCGTTGTAATCCTTCAATGTCGTCAGAGAGGTGACGGGTCCCGACGGCCATACAGGCAATGGACCACCATGTCCCTAAACTGGAATATGGACCACCATATCCCTAAACTGGAATATGGACCCCCATGTCCCTAAACTGACAATGGACCGCAATGTCCTTAAACTACCTATAGACCACTACGTCCCTAAACTGGAACAATAGAGCCTCCAAATGCTTTTTTGTCGGATCTAAACGATCCCGTTTAAGTTGATCTTAGCCTCAAATATGGCTAACGCATCCTTAAACCTTCAAACAGACTTTAGTCCTAAATTGGACTATAGATCCCCCAATCAACTTTGGTTCAAGGGTACATCTCTGAACTCCTCTGACACCTGTCGTTGTAATCCTTCAACGACATAAGAGAGGTGATGGGTCCCGACGGACATACATGCAATGGACCACTATGTCCCTAAACTGGAACAATAGAGCCCAAACACTCTTTTGTCGGATCTAAACGATCCCGTTAAGTTGATCTTAGTGTCAAACTGGACTAACGTATCCTTAACAAACGTTTAAGTTGATCTTAGCCTCAAATACGGCAAACGTATCCTTAAACAAAAACCCCAAACCCAAATCTAAGAAAATACGGATTTGGAATAATCCACGTCCTACAGGCGACGACATAAATTAGTCTCCGTATACAATCCACGGGCAACCACAAACAAAACAAACAGCCACGACACGAAGTGAAATTCTGGAGAAAGAGAAAGTTGTTACCGTGATGCGGTAGCGTAATTAACTGCAGGGGCTTGCGCCTGCAGGGAAGAGCGTCCCCACAATAAAAAAACCTCGAACGAGGGGGAATCTGACGAAGTCTGCTACATCTGCCGCATCTGTTTAAACCTTCGATACACGGTGCCATAAATCAACTTGGCATCTTCGGAGAGGTGGACGGATAAAACCAAATAGCATCTGCCCCGAATTTCAGGCAAGACGTTTATCGCGTCTCCGCCGCGTCATTCGGAGGGGAACAGATTCTGGCACGCCTGGTGGGACATTTTCTTCTTTCTACTCCATACTTCATGTGTCGTGTTCGCGAACGAATCGCGGTTTGCTGTGGTTGTCTGTAGATTCGAGATACTAAGATTTGGTGTCTTGCTCCATGCAGAAAACAGAAGATCAATGGCTTCAAACTGCACTGCCTGCAACTGCAACTCTCGCTCGGTCCTTGCTGGAGGAGTGACTTATGGGCCCCAAGCGGCCTCCCTTTTCAAGATGCCAGTGGAGCAGGTAACTCAGGCCACCACTGGATTATTCTTCGGGACCATGCTCCCACCGTTGAGCTTCAATGCTATAATGACGTTGCAAGAAGCCCCAAAGAAGTCGGTCTTTGATCGGCTTACCACTGCCGCGACCCCTCTTAACGGGTCGCCCAGCTTCAATACCTCAGTTTTCAACAGACTGGGCCAGAACGTCTGCAAACCCGCGATTCCCGAACCTGCCATCCCAAAGCGGATAGCTATCCCGACTCAAGCGGACGAAATCATTGGAAAGGCTCATCCTTCCAAGAAGTCGGTTTTTACAAGGCTGGCCATTCCGGTTGCTGCTCCGGGCGAGGTCCTCAAAGCTGCTTCTCCTGCTCAGAGGGGGCATGAAGAAACTTATCCAACAACGGAGGTGATCCCATCCGCACGACATGCTCGACGTCGCCACTGGCGCCGAGTGAGGAAGGCTAGGGGCAACTCCCCCTCTTGGATAACTCTGCCAGCTCCAACGGTGGGGATCGATGCTGCTGTTCCAACCGGGAACAGCTTTGAATTGCTGAACGCGGTGCGCAGAAACTCTCTTACTGCGGTGTTGAAACGAACTCCTTCACCTGTGGAGAATGCTTCAGAGAAAAAGCTAGAGCAGCCCACTCAACGGTTGTCCCCTAAAATTTACAAAGTCTGGCGACAGGTCCAGGAGTCGGTGATTGATGAAAACTATCTCCGCCGACAGAAAAAGATGAAGGTTCGGCAGGAGAAGGATTACTCCGTAAAACCACAAAAAGCAATGGCTACTTGGGTGCCCACTACAATGGCCCCCTCAACTTCAACCACTCAAAAGAAAAAGAGGCCGCAAAAAGCCCCTGTGAACATGGCGAACTGTAAACGCGCTGAGCACAAACACCCCAAGTTTGGGGGCATGGTGGTGCACACTGTTTATATGGCTTCCGGAAAGGAGGAAAGCCGCGCTTCGACGGGTCACCGACCGCTCACCCGATCCGTGACGAAAGCCCAAGAGCAACAACAAAAGCTTCAGGAAATGATGACTGCAATGGCTGCACTTACTGAGCCAAAAGAAAGCTCGGAGTCGTCATCAGAACAACGTCACGAACAAGAAACTGACGCTGACTTCCTACGTAGAGTCCTCGAAAAGAAGGACAATGAAGCCGCGGAGCAAGTGGCTAACGTAAAACAGATGGCGCTCCTCTTTCAAGATATGGTAGAGATCATGTTACAGCCGGACTCTCCAGCTGATGACCCTCCAATCATTGTTGAAGATGATAGAAGGGAAACGTTTAATCCTCCACCAGCTCTTTCAGCAACCAAAGACGAAACCATTTCTAAGGCCGCGCTGGATGACTATATAGCTCAGCAAATACGAGCTCACCAGGCGAATGAAGCGACTGGGCAAGCTGTTAGAACTGGACAACCCTATCCGGGCTGGTATGACCAAATCAGTTACCCGCCGGGATATGATCCCTAAGTTTCACGTATATAAAGGGACAGGGAATCCACATAAGCACGCCGCTCAATTCAGGGCCTTATGCAGCAACACTGGAGGCGATGACAAACTGTTGCTTCGCCAATTCGTCGGCAGCTTAGCAGAAACAACCTTTGAATGGTATTCGGAGCTACCTAACGACTCTGTCAAAATATTTGCGGAGATGGAGTTATTGTTTACACAAAGATTCGCGAGTGCTAGTGAACGCACCCCGATAACAGCACTAGATAAGGCCAGGTGAAACGTGGGTCCAATACGCAACACGATGGCGGAACCTATGGTCGAAATGCGAACAACGCATAGAAGAGGCACCTGCGGTAGGCATGTTCGTGGGCACTCTCGATCCGCAGGCGACTATATCTCAATTCATGATGTTCTTCAGGCCGTCCACCTTCCAGGCATTGATCGACAAATTAGCCCAAATGGACCAGATGGGCCACGGACCGTCTCCTCCAAAACCAGATTCTCAAAATAAGAAAGGAAAAGGGAAAGCGATCGTCGTCGCCAATGCTCAACAGCAGCCGAGCAACTCAAAGCCGGTCGTTCGCCAAAATAACGCACGTCCACGCCCATCCCTCGAAGAGAGACTAGGACGTCCTTACTCGTTTCCTTAGAATAAAATGAGAAACTGTTCGAGCTGGCAGTACGCAATAAACTCATCAATCTGCCGAGTCCAAAACGTCAGTTGCAGCTAGGTGATCTCAATAATCCCGATTACTGCCCTTACCACTAAACGGTAAGTCACCCGATCGAGGATTGTTTCGTCTTTAAGGGATGGATCGAGGATCAATACCTACAAGGCAAGTTTGCGCTGTCTAAAAACTGGAAGGTAAACCCACCACAGCCGCACACTCCAAAGAAGACGGACACGATGGGGGCAGCTTGTTCTTTTGTCGAGGACGAAAATGATGGAGAAGACTCATCAGACGAGTCCGAAGACTACGTAGCGACTTGTCATGTGATCTCTCACTCATTGGCGGATGATAAAGAGGCTCATTGCGCCGAGAAACCGAGGGCGGACCCTGAACCAGAAATTTCGCGGTCGTCAGACGAGTTGATCGATGCCTTCCTGAATGAGATTCGTCTGAAAGTTAAAGCCAATCAAGAGCGTGAGATAGCCATACTGGAAGGAGCCAAACACCGACGACTGGACCAAAGAGTCGAGGCACTCCCGTCAAATCAAAAGCCATCCGCTGCGGATAAAAACAAATTCAAGATGAGGAAAAGGTTCGCTAAAGCCCTGTCAGCGGGAATGGAGCTACCACCCTCTGAAGAAAATACTCTCGGTGAAGTAGAGATGCATCCTAACTTCTGCTTATATCATCAGAAGATCATACATCCTACCGAAGACTGCGACTCCTTTAAGTGTTGGTGGCAAGGTATGTCGCTCAAAAGCAACACTTCAACAGGACAAAGCGTGGAGCTCGTAGACATCAGAAAAATGCGATAGATGAGCGCAAGAAAGCCGCCGCCGACTTTCACATAGCCGACTCCAAGGGATCGCAAATTATCACCTTTGGAGGCGACTCTGACGAGGAAGCTGCCCTCAACCCTCTCCTCAAGGAATCCATTTCAAAAATGAAAGAATTGATGAGTTGCGAGAACGTTCAGCCGTGCAATCGCACGCTACTCGGAAAAAATCTCGGCCTCGCGAACAAAGGATCGAGCAAAAAGGATAAAGAGAAGGGAAAACAGCCCTCGTAGCCAATACTCAACAGCAATCGAGTGGCCCTAAACCGGTTGTTTGCCGAAACAACAAGAAGCAACCCCTCCAGGAAAAGTTGAAACGTCCTTACTCGTTTCCTCAAGATAAAACAAGGAGACTGTTCGAGCTGGCAGTGCGCGACGGAAGCATCAATCTGCCGAGACCAAAACGTCCATTGCGGCCAGGCGATGTAAACGATCTCGATTATTGCCCTTACCACCAAACAGTAGGTCACCTGATCGAGGATTGCTACGTCTTCAAAAACTGGGTTGAAGACCAATACCTACAGGGCAAGTTCTCGCTCTCCGAAAACTGGAAGGTGAACCGGCCACAACTGCACGCTCTGAGAAAGACGGATACGCCGGAGGCATCATGCTCAGTCATAGAGAAAGCCTCATAGACCGAAAAGTCAATAAACTAGATATTCACCTCAAATACGGCGACGGCAGACCGAAACGTCCTTAAACTAATGAAGGACTGCAATGTCCTAAAACTTGCAAACGACCGAAACGTCTTTAAACTACTACCGTAGCATCCCCAGGCTAACAAAAAAATATAGAAATAAAAAAATATATAAAAACGGTATGTCCATAAGCAAAAAGGGCACGGATGAAAACCCGAAAGGGCTCCGTGAGTAAAAACAGCAGGACTACCGGCGAGTGTTTGTGAAAACCCGAAAGGGCGCAACCTCGTTAAAGGACACCTACAGGGTCCTCTCGACCGTGTAAGGAGAAACCGCTCGCGTGAGATCCTTACGACTCACAAGGGAGCAACACACTTAGGGAGCCCCATGATTCCTAAGGAGAAAATACACTTGCGAGATCCTCACGACTCGTAAGGAGAACTCTCTTATGGGACCCTCGCGGCTCATAAGATTTGAAAGTCTTAAGTTACAGAGACCTAAACCTGTGCTTAAGTAACCTCCACAACCTTCGATTTTGCCCTACAAGTGGTTCAATACTGACCCTTGTATACAATCCACGGGCGCGAATAAACATTTCCCCAGCAAAGTCCCACCCGTGACTGGGGATATGTCCATATGGTGAACAACCTTTGTAAGTCCTCTCGACTTATAAGGAGAAAACCCTTTTGTAAGATCCTTACGACTTACAGGGGAATATACACTTAGGAATCCTCACGATTCCTAAGGAGAAAACACACCTACGAGATCCTCACGACTCGCAGGGAGAAATACCTTTGTGAGACCCTTACGGCTCATGAAGTCAAAAGCCTTGGTCGATGGGATCCTAACCCTGTTTGCTAAGCCACCTTTGTTCAACATCGACAGAGGAAAATGATGATTCGCTCCTGGCAATATCCCAGTTGTAGCGATACTGAGGTCTAAATCGGTATCAAATTCCAAGTCCTTTCATGGCAAATGATGATTCGCTCATAGCAATATTCCAGTCATAGCGATGCTGATGCTAAGATTGGCGTCAGATTCCAAGTTCCACACTCGCGATAAAAAAATCAGCGAGCCAAAATTGCATATGAAATAGCCGAAATGATGGGGCAACTTGCAACAGAATCAGCAAGTAAAAATGTATGCATGCAAAAAAGCCGAAATGATTGGGCAACTCGCAATAAAAAGCAGGGAGTGAAAATAAAATAAATAGCTGAAATGATTGGGCACCGCGAAAAATAGCCGAAATGATTGGGCAATCGCGACTTTCGTAATATTAAAAACTGAAATGATAGAGCATCGCGGAAAGAAAGAAATAAAAAATGAAATGGAATGAAACCTGTTGCCCTACAGGCGATATCACAGCAATCCCTGTATACAATCCAGGGGCACAAACACAGAAGGAAACACATCTTCCCTTCCCATGCTCCATCAGAAAATGGAGCCGAGTCTTGACGGTTACTCATATAAAACCTGAAAGACAATTGGAGATCATCTCGCACCAGTGCGGAGTGGTCACCACCTCGATGTTCATCTCAATACAACAGACGAGATGTCACGACAGCATCCTTCCTACAACAGGATTCGGACACACCGAAGCAAACGAAGCGTGGGCCAAATTCCTAGCTTCAGGGTCTTAACGGCAAGTCATATAAAGCCTGAAAGACAATCGGAGATCATCTCGCACCAGTGCGGAGTGGTCATCACCTCGACGTTCTTCTCGATACAGCAGACGCAACATCATCAAACAAATGGAGCCACGACAAAATACCTAGTTCCAAACCTCGACGGTTCACCAGCTACATAGAGACAACCGCGACGTTCGTCTTGATACAGCAGACGAGATGTTACCCCAGCGTTCTTCCTCCAGCGGGGTTCAGACGCGACAATCAAACAAACGGAGCTACGGCAAAATCCCTAGCTCCCACCGCGACATTCGTCTCGATACAGTAGACGTGATGCCAGCAAACGAAGCAAAGACCAAATTCCAATCTTCAGGGTCTTGACGGCAACTCACATAAAACCTGAAAGACTATCGGAGATCATCCCACACCAGCGCGGAGTGGATATGACTCATCGGGGCTCACCAAAATGAGCCTAACCTCAAGTAAAAAGCGGCATGGCAAATTCCTAACGCTTGCTCTTCTGACGGTCAAACTACCAAGGAGGATTGCTTGAAGACGTCTTGTCCAGCCCCCGAAGGGATCAGAGACACGGCAGTCGTAGGGCTACTCGAACAGCACGATTGCCTATCGAGGAACATATCAGCTGATGCGACGGTATGACGGCCAAAACCCTAAGTACCACAGACCCTAACGGACTTCTGTCGTAAAGAGCAGAGGTAAACTGTAATGTTATGATATTCGAGAAATTCTTGATTCGTCTCGACTTGTGAAGAAATCGATGTCTTTGCGAGAACGTCTCGATGCGGCTCGACTCATAAGATAAAGCCTTAGGCAGTAAGGATTAAAAAAAAATATTCCCTAAGCACTGGGACCCTGCAAGTTGGCCCAAAACGGTCTCTTGAATACTATCCACGGGTCTCACTCTCCGAACTCGAATCTCGACAAGGAGGAAAACAACCGCTTACGAGTCCTCCCGACTCGTAAGCCGGAAAATTCTCTTATAGGATCCTTATGACTTATAAGAGAATACACCCTTAGGAATCCTCACGATTCCTAAGGAGAAAATCCACCTACGAGATCCTCTCGATCTGTAGGGAGAAAAGTCTCTATGAGACCCTCACGGCTCATAGAGTTGAAAAGTCTTAGGCAGCAGATCTGAACCTGCGGCCTAAGCCATCATTATCTCTTGGAGAAAAACTAAGATGCTTACTCTAGTATCTGCCAATTGTGTTTATCAAGACAGCATGCTGATAATAAAAGAAGGGAGAAAGCAAAGAAATAGTAAAGACATTAAAAAGAAAAATGTGTATCTTTATTTATTGACTTTAATCAAGTACAAGGTGAAACGTACAAAAGAATAAAGAATGGATACATCTTATTCGAAAAAAGAAATTTTTTTACAAGTATATGGATACAAGGGGAACTACTGGGAAGGAAGCGTCTTGCATAGCTCTAGCAATTGTTCGCGCACCTCCTTCCACGCTTTCTCCTGATCGGCCACCACCGCCAGTTCTGCCTCTACTTGAGCCCGTTGCTGCAAGAAAGTTGCAAGCTGCTCCCCAACGGCCTGATGAGCGGCTTCGCGGCCTGGGGTGTCACGCTCGGCGACATCAAGCTTTCGCTTCAAGTTTAGCCCATGAGAGATGCGTTCCAGGAGGCCCTCGAAGACAGCCTTCACCTCGGCAGCGTTCGCCTCAACTTCGGCACGTAGGCGAGCAGTTTCGCTTGAAGACTCCTGACACTCCTTCAGCCTTAAAGCTGCTTCTTGTTCCAAATGGCGGAAATGAGAAGTGCTTTGCTCGAGCCATGCTTCCCGTTGAGTGCTCACGGCCAAAACCTCAGGGGCGAGACGCATCGACTCCAGCTGATGCAGGCGAGCCTCGATCTCTCTGCAGTGATTAACCCAAAACGCAACGGTGCCCTCGTCATGGAAATTTACGGGTATCACCAGCATCGGGTTAACCGCCGTAGCGAAGTCTGCAGCAGATGTAGGAGTCTCGACGTCGAGTTCCTCGATGTAGTCGCTCAATATGCGCAGACTATTCGCGGCGCCTTTCGAGCATGGAGGTCTCAAGAAAGGGCCCGTCGGCATTATGACACGAGGCTCGAAGGGCGCCGAGACCGGAACGACAGCTGAAAAAACAAGATATGATCAGATAACAGTTCAAGAAATAAAAAAAAGAGTTATCAATGCGATAGTTTGTTGTACCAGCTACGGTAGGTGGCAAGGCCGGAAGGGCCGGCGGCGCGGCCGATCTTTCATCCCCTCCTTCAATTTGTAGCACTGTAGTCAGGACAAGAAAAAGTTAGAAATAATTCCATCACTGAAAAAGAAAGATATCAATTGGAAACCATACTCACCAGCGCCACCAGAGGGAGAAGCGAATTCAGATGGGAAGGAGAAGTGTGGGAGCAACACTTGATAAAGATGATCAAAAAGCACTCCTGAAAAGACACAACAGTACGACTTTAGTACATAAATTATGCGGTTGAAAGACGAAACTAATAGGTTGCAAATCCATACCTTCCAACATCTTCGAAGGTACAAGAGAGGGCTGAGAAGTGACCACCGCCAAGGCAGTAGTTGACGATGCTCCCTCGAGCAATGGAGCATCGACACTGGCCGCACCTGCGTTAAAACAAGGATAAACCTGTCAGAAGCGGTTGCAAGATAAAAAAAGAGACTGTAACTCGAGATTTACCTGATGAGCTGCCGGCCGAAGCAGAGGCGTCTCCCTCCTCCATCGACATGAGGCCACCGCCCGTGGCCTCATCACCCGACTCAATGGGGGTTGTCGTAGTGCTTGCGCGGCTGGGAGATGGCGGAAGACCATAGGCGGGGAGGGCAATAATCAGAGCATTGCCGGACTCTTGAGAAGGAGCGGCTGGCTCTTCCCCAAGAGTCGTGCCTATCTCACCCGCCACTTCTTCGGGCTCAGCGATCTCCATTGTCTCATCCGCCATCACCAGGGGGTCACTGGCCTCAAGCACTTCGTCCGCCGCTACCCCGGGCTCAGTTGTAGCGGTCGTCTCATTTGCCGCCATCCCAGACTCGACATCAACGACCTTCTCGGGTGCGGCTCCCTCATCCCCTGAATCAGGCTCAGCAATCTTGGTGACATTGCCCACCGTCTGCTCGGGTTCGGCTGGCGCCTCTTCCTCTAGCCCCTCAGGTTCAACGGTCTCCGCCTCCCCCTCAGTTGGACTTGGCCCTGCAAGGCAAAATATATAAGAACCGACGAGTTTACAATTTTTACAAACAAGTCTCGAAAGATTCATTACCTGAAGTGGATTTATCGTTAGCACTCCGAACTGCACGCGCCACCTGTCTGCGAGCAGTGGATAGGGCGACGGGGGCCTTTTCTGAGGGAGTATCAGCACGAGGGACGGTGCTTGGGCCCGCTCCAACGGCCAAAGCAGCCTTGCGTGCCTTCTCCTCGCGCCTTAGCCGCTTTCTCTCTTCCCGTGCCGTCAGGACGGAGCTCTCCAAGGCTTCCCTCATTGAGACGTCCTCATCCGTGAACAAGGATGCCTCCAAATCCTTCAAGGCATCCCTCGTCGATTTGTCAAGTTGAGGCTCTCGCGGCAGCCCCGAAGAAGCTGGGACTTTAGTAGAGAAGCCGGGGAGAGTCCCCGCATCAGCTGGCGCAGCCCCTATAAAGAAACAAAGAAAAAAGGTTGGGTTGGCCGTCAGAAAAGAGGATAAAAAAAACCTCAATAAGCCGAGACGTACCAACGCCCATTAAGGCGCGCTTCTTCTCCTCCTCCTGGAAGGTTTTTAAAGAGGCAGCAATGGCTTCTTCGGTATTGACACCTGTTGAAAAATGGGGGAAAGTATTAGTCAAAAATAATGATAAAAAATGCAATAAAATGATGAATAAAGCAGCTAATGATTACCTGACTCAGCGAGTTTATTCAACATCGCTTCGAGCCTCGCTGATCGCTCAGAAGCCGTAATAGCGGCCGCCAAATCGGTGTCTGCGGGGTCTACCGAGAAGCCCTTATTACTGCCATACTCGCTTATTCCTTTGGTAAGAGGGGCCTCAGGCTCTAAACTGAGGATCGCGTCGAGGGAGAGGAGCGACTTCTTCTTCTTTTTCCCGCCAGCTCTGGATGCACCCGGGATTGATTTGCGCTTGGCAGGAACCTTGGGGCGGCGGGTCCCGATACCCGCGCCTGCGCCGGACTCCGGCGATACCACATTTACCACCTCCACTGGAGCACGGGGGGTTGGTGGTACTGCCACAGTATCGCGAAGCGGCAATCCGCGCGGAGGGCTCAACACACGCGGAAGTCCAACTCCAGCACCTTTCAATGGAGGAATGACCGGGGTCCTCGGCTTCAGGGGAGCCTTGCGATTGCCGCCGGGAGGCGCACCCTTGCGGTCAACCAGCATGCGCTTTTCCATTTGGATAACTGGACCCATTGCGTGCGCGTACCAGGCCACATACGTGTTGAGGACTTTGGGGGCACAGCTCGGCTCGCTGATAAAGAAATAAGAACCCGTGTTAAGCCGCATAAAATGGTGCATTGCATCCCTTATCCCTTCTCGGCTAACCACGGGCCTTTCCAAAAAAGCTTCCATCGGGATCCCCTGGTTATAGCTCCATTGCGGAGCAAACCGGTGAGGGTTATACCTCATGAGGAGCGCCGTCTCATTCTGCCTAAACACCAAATAGCCCGGCCGAATGGAGTAGAGATGGACGATTTCCCGAGCCTTCAATATGGAAGCCCCGTCTTTAAAATCATCGCGCAGCGGCACTACCGACTTGGTGGTCTCTGAGCCTATTGTTATGACCTTATCCAAGAAGGAAACCTTCGCTTCGACCAGGTGTGGACGAAAGAGCCCCCTAGCCTCCCATGGAGGTGCATCTACGATCGAAGCACCGACCAATCGTATGACTCTAGGGAGTCTGCATTTCTCAAAAAAGGGAGGGATCTTATGGGCGCCGAACACCCCGTGCACATGCATTTCCATCCAGGAGGTGAAGTAGTGCATCGAGAAGTTAGCGGGTTGCACCCCAGGCTCACTAGCATCTGCCGCTACGCTAAGTCCATTATAAAGATAAGCCAGCCCGGCAATCCCTACTGACAACTGCAAACCAGCCACCATCCGATGCGCTTGGTAGAAAACAGATGGCCGCATGTGGTGCGGGTGCATGGGGAGCGCAAAGCTACATAGCCACAAGCCCAAGAACCCTACAAAAAAAGGTTTCCCTATCCATGCCCGGGACGGCGATTTCCGAGAAAGGAACGACGGCGGCGCCGGGGAGATAAAAGTCTCTTTGGTCATTCTCTGATATGGGTCGGCGGTCCAAGCCGAAGCCAAAAGGGTCATCGAGCTAGGCAAACTTCTCGCTCTGCTCTGATAAGAACTCTGGTCGAATGAAGCGGGCAATAAAATTTGCGAAACTGACGCCCCGGACACCCGATTCCAGATAGAGCCCTTCATAAATCTCCAGCACCTTCACCAAGCCCGGGAACTGGTGCTGAATGGCAATCTCCGGAGTCAAGTCAAACACCAGCGGTTTGGTGGCAAAGAAGTATTCATCGGGAGGAAGCAGCTCCTCGTAGCGCTCCCCCCTCATCGACAGACCCGAGACTTCAGCAAACTCCTCCAAGGAGATAGAGACCTCCCTGTCCGTCATCAGGAAGGTGTGGGTGGGGATATTCCATTGTTCGATAAAGGCCTTGATCCACCATGTTGGAGGAGAAGGATACTCGAAGAGCGAGACGTAGATGGCCGAATATAAACCAATCTTCGTTAGATGAGTCCTTTTCGCCGATAAGATGTACCGGGCCCACTGCAAATATCCGGCGGGCGGTCGCTGGACCAATCCAATATTATAGGCCTGTCCCCAAGGGCGTGCTTCACCCTGACAGATTCGCCTCCCTAGAATGTCTATTGCCGGCGGCGGCTGCACGGGAATGGCACCAATTGCAGGCTGGAGGAGGTCATCAGAATTCCAATTTTTGACCTCCACGGCATACTTCACCGGGGGTTCATCCGCATAGGGGATTGAAGTTATGGGCTCAGACGGCGTGGCGGAACTGAAACTGCAGCGACCCTGGATGATCTCATTGTACCACCTACCCCACAGGTGAAGGCTCTTGTGCTCGGGGTCATGATCCTTTATGAGAGTAAGCACCACTCGATCCACCGGTGCCTGGGGAAACCCTCCCTCCGAGCGAATAAACGGGAAGGACAGATTAGCAGACATGTTTCCTGCGGAGGGACAAACAAAAATTATTAGCCGTTAATGTTGTAATTTCAACGCTCGACATTTTAAAAATTCTACACCACACTGCAATGCAGTGGGTAGGGGACCAAATGGGGACCCACAAAATCTGGATGACGGTGCATCATTTAACAAGACAGCCCCATCATTGGGTGAGACTGTCAATTAATGAAAAGATCCCCAAGAGAATATCCTCATTGATGGGAAATCCCTAGAGACAGGGAGAAAATCTCCTCTTTTAGAGCAAAGCTCTGTCACAGAGTGACATTTTTCTAACTCTGGTCTCAAGGGAATAAAATTTTCTTAAAAAAAAGAGCCTAGCTCTATAATGATGATGGAAGAATCCATCAAAAAGAAAAAGAAAACTTTAATTCCTAAAGATTAAAAATTTGGGATCTTAAAGATCCATGAAAACTTTTAGGAGTTCTCCATTTTTAGATCAAAAAAAAGATCCACATTTGATCCATGAGCAAAGCTCTATTCATGGGTAAAAATCCTGAAACAAGATCTTTTTAGATCTATGGATTCTTGAGAGCAAGGCTCTGTTGGTGAAACCCCAAAGGGGTTTTCTTTAGATCAAAGATCTAAGAGAGCAAGGCTCTGTTGATTAAAACTAATTTAATTAAATTTAAGTTAAATTTTACCTAAGATGTTCTAAAAGATTGAATTTTGAAGTTCTTGAAAGAAGAGAGCAAGGCTCTAAAGTTCTTAAAAGAGCAGGGCTCTGGAAAATAAAATCTTGAAGATGGTAAAAATTTTCTAAGGACCAAGGGTCCTATCTATAGGCGCCTGCGCCCTTTCACCTCACCCCTTGATCCAACAGCCTAGGTCTTGCCACCGTTTCACTCACGTGTGCGCCACGTGAGCGCAACGGTGGGGGGAATTTGTTCCCCCAATCAGAGCAAGGCTCTGTTTGAATTTCAAAAATTCAAATTTTGAAGCAACGCTTCAAATTCCATGCGTTGCGCGCAACGCGCCACGTGTCAGAAGTTGATACGTTAGCACAGCGCCCAAGGCAGCGCACCCAATCAGAGCAAGGCTCTATTTAAAACAAAAATTAAAGGAAGCAACGCTTCAGTTGCGCAAGCGCTGCGCTGCGCGACACGTGTCAGCGCAGTGGCGCAAGCTGTGCGCTGCGCGACACATGTTAGCGCAGCTGCACAAGTGCAGTCGTGCTGCGCTGTGCGCTGCGCGACACGTGTCAGCACAGTTGCGCTGCGCTGTACGCTGCGTGACACGTGTCAAGCGCTGGGGCGTTTGCGCCAAACAGAATTAAAATTCTAATAAGATCTTTCTGTTCTTGTTAAAACAAGAAGATTGCCTTCTGTAAAACAGAAGCCCTTGGATCAAAGATCCAACGGTGGGGAAAATTTCCCAAATCACTCAGAGAAAGATCTCTTGAACAAATTTAACAAATTTATGGACACTATATAAAGGCCCCTAGACCCTAATTCAAGGGAGGAACATCATCAACATTGTGAGAGATTAAGAACCTCAAAATAGAGAGAACTCTGAAGAAAGTTTCAAGATAAAAGGTAAATCCTTCACAAAATAGAAGAATTTCTTCTAATAGATCATTGATCTAAGAACAAGATCAATGATCTTCAAATAATAATACGTGCTTTGCACTTTTTATGAACCACTGGTTCTCTGAAAACAAGAAAAACAAGAAAAACTTGTTTTCTTTGATCTAAATTGGATCAAGAAATCAAACAGTGCCTTGCACTTTTTTTTATGAACCATTGGTTCTGGAATATTAAAGATTCTTAAGATCATTGAAATAGTGCCTTGCACTTGCAAAAACTGCACTGTTGCGCTCCTGGGTTAGCGCAAGCCACCAGGGAGCGCCACGTGTCAGCATCCGAATCACTTGCGCTATGCGCTTTTAAGAAAGAGCTTTGCTCTCTGAAATTGCCGCAACTCACCAG
This sequence comes from Agapanthus africanus, assembly GCA_030015575.1. NCBI lineage: Eukaryota > Viridiplantae > Streptophyta > Magnoliopsida > Asparagales > Amaryllidaceae > Agapanthus > Agapanthus africanus. The sequence continues at coordinate 446,833,730 of JASDDO010000031.1, read as the reverse complement.
AGCGCGCCACGTGTCAGCAGCGCAAGCGCAGCGCACTAGCGCAGCGCACTGCGCTTGCGTGACACGTGTCATTACCACAGGCGCTTGTGCTCAGTAATAGGCGCTTGTGCTCAGTAATTGGCGCAACGCGCCTGACAAATGCAATGCATTGTTTTTTTTAAAAGGGCCAGGCCCAAATCAAAAAGGCCTAGTAGGCCAAAATAAATTGCAATGCAATAAAAAGGGCAGAGCCCAAACAACATTGATGCTCTGCATCATTTTTAAAAGGGCAGAGCCCAAACAAAGGTGAAAATGCAATAAAAAGGGCAGAACCCAAACAAAATTGATGCTCTGCATCATTTATAAATGGGCAGAGCCCAAACAAAATAATTAATGCTATGCATTATTAAACATGGGCAAAGCCCTAGCATAGGTCTAATAGGCCAAAAATAAGAAATAAACTGGACTTAGCCCAATCATGGCCGTAAGTACTCAAATTAAATTAACTGAGCAAGATTGCTCTCCTAAATCAATTTACACCCGGTTCAAGGATACATCTCTGAACTCCTCTGATATTTGTCGTTGTAATCCTTTAACGTCGTCAGAGAGGTGACGGGTCCCGACAACCACACATTGACATGGACTAATGCGTCCTTAAACTCTTGGACTAATGCATCCTTAAACTCTTAGACTAATGCGTCCTTAAACTCATGGACTAATGCGTCCTTAAACTCTCGGACTAATGCGTCCTTAAACTCACGGACTAATGCGTCCTTAAACTCACGGACAAATGCGTCCTTAAACTCTCAGACTAATGCGTCCTTAATGAAAGGTTCCTAGGCACACTATAGAGGTCTCACAAGGCATCAATCATGCCAATTTCTAATTTTATGGGTGCCGAGAAACCCTAATACGGATCATTGACTAGAAATCTAGGCGAAATATGAAACTAGTTAACACTTTAACTAAAGATAAGAAGCTACAACCTTTGTAGATCCGGTTATCCACTTTCTTAGCTCCACGTAGTCGTCCCCTCGCTGTCCATCTCGAATCTCGGACTCTCGCGCCGGCTTCAACGGAGAAATGAGCGGAATAGGTCGTCGGCTTCGTGCCGAAGATGATCTACATCGAGGTTGCACAAGTTCAAGCTCCAACTTCACCAAGTTGTGAAACTTGTGAAGAAAACGCCCAAAACAACTTGGCAAGAGGTAGATGGTGAAGAAATAGGAGGTGGGTTCACTTTAGAATTTGATTTCTCACTTTAGAACTCAAGTTGTCATTGATGGCATCAAGGTTTCTTTCTTGAAGAAGAAGATCAAGAAGAAGAAAGAATATGATATGTGTTGAGTTAAAATGAATAATAAAATGAATACTTATCATAAACTAACTAGGGTAGAGTGTAGAGAATAAACCATGGTCACTTGGATGGGTTAGGGTTAAGCATGAAGACAAGAATGGTTAAGAAGTCAAAGCTTCATGAAGCTTCAACTAGAAACAAACATAGCCACCATTCTTATCTAAATCTTTTCCAAATAAATAAACAAATAAATAAATGAAAAAGCAAAACCCTAATCATCTCTTAACCATGGTTTAATCCTTTACACTTAAACACATGATCAAGTATCATCAAACATGATACAAATATGTGCACAAAAGTATATCACATATACTTCTTGCACATCAAGTGAGAAAATCCATTTAAAGTGAACCAATACTAGTTAATGCAAAGTAATATATCAAATATATAATTATACATTAAATCATTAAATCAACACTTGATTTAACGATCCGGTCATATCGCATATAACCGACTAGTATCCTATATATCGGCTTATCGAATCAATCCTTGATTCGATATCTAGGTTATATCGAATATAACCAATCGATACATCCATCGCGAGAATGGAATACGGTATCACATACACGCATCATTCTCGGTCCTGCACATATCTCATATGCACTCCTATTTCGTTTCGCTTGAGCCAGGAAACCTCTGTGTAGGACTCTAAAGACTCGTCAATACGCCGGCAGCAGATGATAATCATATCAAGCACCCACAAGCCGCAAGCGGTCTGCTAAACGTAACGGCCACCCGGGTATTGAACGATCAGAAGATCGACGAGCTAGCCCGCTCATACTCCTGTGAATCTAACCAGTAACACTTACCGTACAGTCCGGTCTGTTCGTCTAATATGTCGTATATCAAGTCTAGGGGTGGTAAATGTCAGACCCTAATAACCGATAAGTCGTGCCGATGTGAGACTCATAACGGGTCGAGAAACTACTGGTAACACTTACCAGCAAATCTTTGATCAGCTCTGGCCAGGGACTTCCCTGTTACGGCCAATCGAGCACAGCGCAACATCAACCCCCAATACCGGGAGAGACGAAACCCCTCCTATCGCTCATTGCCTCCATGTGACTCGGGACTGTACCCAAAGACCACCGTTTTGCACGCCCTCATGGACGTGGTAAGGTGGAGATCAAAGCACAGTGGGAATCACACAAGACTCTATGACGATCTCGGGTCTACAGACTAACCTGTACAAGTGTCACCTGAGAACTGCCATCTGACGTGAGGTATAATACCATCTGGGAGTTCTCGGCGAGTCCGTCCAGTGTACCCAGTCTCCACTGAGCACCCGTACACCATCTCTGATGTCAAACACCAATGGATATGGGATCATCCATCGCCCATCTCATGGGTCGAGAAGCGTATACGCTAGTCTACACTGGTATATCGATGCCCCGTCTCGATACACCCACGACTAGGGACCTTGAAGGATGTACTTATGGACTACCATGTCCCCACTAGTATGATCTGCATCATAGTCCAGGCAGTCAAGTACACATCCTAAGGGCTTTATCAACATGTAACTATAAGACAGTTTAATGAGACAAGTGTACATGTTAAGATAAAGAGTAACCAGATAGCATACTATCATATCGAGCAAGAAAGTCATCTCTATATATGTCCAAGCATCTAATATAATATACATCATCTGTACAATACTGGCCTCTAGGGCATACATACAACTAACAATCTCCCACTTGCACTAGGGCCAGCTGCTGTAGTATCGCATACCAAGCATCCCGAAGAGTCTCTCAAACTGTATCTGGGGAATGGCCTTCGTGAGTAGATCCGCCGTATTGTTCTTCGTGTCAACCCTCCTGACCTCGATCTCCCGGTGATCAACTATCTCCCGGATCAGGTAATACCGCTTCAGAATATGCCTGGATCGCTGATGGGACCTGGGTTCCTTGGCCAAAGCCACCGCTCCATTGTTATCGCAATACAAAGGTATTGGATGCTCAATGGATGGAACCACTCCAAGTTCAGTAATGAACTTCTTGATCCAGACAGCCTCTTTGGCAGCATCGTTGGCAGCGATGTATTCAGCCTCCATCGTCGAGTCTGCCACGGTTTCCTGCTTGGAACTCTTCCAGCTAGCCGCCCCTCCGTAAAGGGTAAAGACAAATCCCGACTGCGACTTAGAGTCGTCCTTATCACTCTGGAAGCTCGAATCAGTAAAGGACTCCACTTGGAGTTCCCCGTTACCATACACCAAGAGCATCTCTTTAGTCCTTCGCAAGTACTTGAGAATGCTCTTCACAGCTGTCCAGTGACTCTCTCCAGGATCAGCTTGATACCTGCTCACTACACTTAGTGAGTATGCTACATCGGGTCTAGTACATAACATCGCATACATGATAGAGCCTACAGCCGAAGCATAGGGTATCCCTTGCATGCGAGCTCTCTCCAAATCAGTCTTGGGAGACATCTCTTTGGAGAGAGTGACTCCAGAGATCGTGGGTAAGTTCCCACGCTTGGATTCTTCCATACTAAACCTCTTTAGTATGGTGTCAATATACCTGGATTGGGACAATCCCAATATCTGTTTGGATCTATCTCTATAGATCCTAATCCCCAATATGCATGAAGCATCACCAAGATCTTTCATTGAGAATCTTTGTGATAAGAAGAGCTTGACCGATTGCAGCATAGGAATATCATTTCCTATCAAGAGTATGTCGTCCACGTACAATACGAGGAAGACAACCTTACTCTCTGCCACCTTCTTGTAGATACAAGGTTCATCTGGGTTTTTGACGAAATCAAACTCTTTGATAACGACGTCAAAGCAGATGTTCCAACTCCGCGATGCTTGCTTTAATCCATAAATGGATTTAAGCAGCTTGCACACCTTCCCGCTGCTCCCACTGTCTACGAAGCCCTCTGGCTGAGTCATGTACACGCACTCTTCTAAATCACCATTTAGAAAGGCGGTCTTAACATCCATTTGCCAGATTTCGTAATCATGATATGCAGCGATGGCAAGCATGATCCGGATGGATTTAAGCATAGCCACTGGAGAAAAGGTTTCGTCATAGTCCACACCTGGTCTTTGACGAAAACCCTTCGCAACAAGTCTAGCTTTGAAAGTCTCCACTTTCCCATCTACACCAAGTTTCTTCTTGAAGATCCACTTGCTCCCAATGGGTTTTACCCCTTCAGGAGCAACGTCCAAAGTCCATACTTTGTTGGTGTACATGGATTCCATCTCGGACCGCATAGCATCCAGCCATTTTACCGAGTCACTACTCGTGATGGCCTGCTCGAAGCTAGTTGGGTCATCATCCTCCATGATGCAATCCTCGCTCCCACCATCCATGAGAAAACCGTAGTATCTCTCAGGTTGGCGAGGAACCCTACTAGATCGGCGGAGAGGCTGGGGTTCGTCGGGTACTACGGAATCCTCTGGTTCCACCAGATCTTCTGTTGTAGCTTCTGCAGCTGGAACCTCTTCCAGTTCTACCTCATTGCCACAAATCTCTTTTTCAAGAAATTCCTTTTCTAAAAAGGTGGCATGCCGAGAAACAAACACTCTTTGTTCCTCAGGGTGGTAGAAGATATACCCTTGAGAATTCTTAGGATACCCTACAAATTTGCATAGAACAGACCGTGCCTCGTGTTTGTCCGGATTTTGTCGTTTGACATAGGCTGGACAACCTCATATCTTAACATAGTTAAGACTTGGTCTCTTTCCTTTCCATGTCTCATATGGAGTGGTAGGCACAGATTTGGTTGGGACCATATTCAATAGATGTATGGCTGTTTCAAGCGCATACCCCCAGAAGGAAATAGGTAACTCAGCTGTGCTCATCATAGAGCGCACCATATCTAATAGAGTGTGGTTCCTCCGTTCTGATACACCGTTGTGCTGTGGTGTATATGGAGGAGTCAGCTGAGAGAGAATCCCATTCTCTTTTAGGAAGTCCAGGAATTCATTGCTCAAGTATTCACCTCCTCGATCAGATCGAAGGATTTTAATACTTTTTCCGGTTTGGTTCTCGACTTCTTGTTTATATTCTCTAAATTTCTCAAAAGCTTCAGACTTGTGTCTTATCAAGTACACATGTCCGTATCTTGAGAGATCGTCAGTGAATGTAATGAAGTACGAAGAACCATCCCTGGCATGTGTAGACATGGGACCGCATACATCACTATGTATCAGTCCCAAGAGTTCGGTAACTCTTTCTCCGTGTCCCGTAAACGGAGTTTTGGTCATCTTGCCTTTGAGACATGAATGGCAAGTGTCATAAGATGAAAATTCGAAAGGTTTCAAATATCCATCCTTATGCAACTTAGCCAGTCGTGTCGCATTGATGTGACCCAGTCTACAATGCCACAAGAAGAATTCGTTCAGTTCTGAACTTTTCCTCTTGTGTGTGTTTGTTATACTCAGAACTGTTGATTGATTTAGAACATAAATGCCATTGCACAACGTGCCTGATCCAACCAACTTTTGGTTACGGAAAATGTTCATAACATTATCCTGTAATACAAAATTATATCCCTCTTTACTCAATAAAGAAACCGATATAATGTTGCATATCAGGTTCGACATGTAATAGCATTCGTTCAGAACCAATGTATTACCAGTTGGTAATATAAGGTGATATTCTCCGACAGTCTTAGCTGCAACAATTGCACCATTTAAAAATCTAATGTCTTTATCACCTTCTCCAAGTTCTCTACCTTTCCTAAGCCCATGTAACTGATTACATATATGGGATCCTGATCCGGTATCTAATACCCAGGACGTAGAGCAAATGGAGAAACAGTTCTCTGTAACGAACACACCCGAAGAAAATGCATCAACATGTACTTTCTTCATTCGGGTGGCATGGGAATCCTGGTATTCCCCTATATCCTGTTCATTCCTATAATTCTTATAAGAAAGAACGGAACCAACGTTCCCCAGCACAGTATAACATGCAGGTTCGGTCAATACATCCATATTATTATCTTCATTAGGGCATGAAATGGTCGATACCTGGAGAGAGAGAGAGAAGAAAACACTTTAGCGTATGCTCGTGCAAGATCAGATTGGTTATTATCTTATCTAATCAGGATGGCTCCCACTGCTTTTTATCAAATCTTCCTTCAAACCTTAAAAGGAAAGATTAGCCGGGATTAATTACACACTACAAGTTTGCCAATCTTTCAGGCAGGCCAGTGTCGGTACTTTGAGGGAGGTCCCCCGTGCTTTCGCACGAACCTAATTAATGTAAACCTCGTTTTCCCAGAGGCGTAATCTCGTTAACACCTTTCTAGACACCTACTTGATCGGCTAATTGTAATGTGTAAAACTCTCCGAGGAGTAACTCTTACTCACAGTGGGTATCGGGATCCAACTATCTCATAGAAGGTATGCAATCTCATTGCAAATTTCAACACTTGAAATTCCCGATAATGCTTTTGCCCCTAGCGTGCTATGACTTTGACGAAAGCCAACAAACCATAGCCCGCTAGTCAAGTTCAACCCGTACATTTCTTGACTGAATTAAACCCACCCGCACGACCCTTGACGAAAGCCAACAAAGCCGTACGGCTACCCTAATCCAGTCGCATCATATGCAGCAGATAAACAGCACATAGCTACCGCACACTACACCTTGACGAAAGCCAACAAATGTAGCACGAATACTATATGCAACTTATCTGAAATGACGGAGGGCTACGACATGTTTTTCTGAAAACCTATTGCGTAATGAACTTGATATCGTTGTAGAATCAAATGAAGTTTTGAAATGGAGTGATTTTGTGGCTTTTCTAGTTTTGCTAAAGAGGTCACTCCCGGTGAAGGGATCGTCGGCCCTTTCCTCGTCGAATGAGGTGCGGGATATATCATATATATCACTGTGCAAAGCAAAAACTCTTAAAAGCAATCAAAAACAAACCGTGTTTGTAGCATCTGCCAGTTATTGCTAAAGGAGTCACTCCTGGTGTAGGGATCTCGGTCCTTTCCTCATCGAATAAGGTGCGGGATATATAATATATATTGCTGTGCAAAGCAAGAACTGTAGCTACCTGTTTTGTTTATGAAATTCGATTCTACAACATCTTAGGTTTCTTTTCTTTCATTAATCTCATTAATGAAGTCCCATCATTTAAGTACCTAAACATCACAGATAAATTCGACGTACACTTATGCCATCCGCATTCGCCTCGATGTCCCCCCGTGCACCGTTAAGTTAGGTAACTAACGGCAGAGCGGGGCAGGGCTAGTACGGGTGTAAAACATAAGTAACGTCTATATAATATATCATATATACTATATACTATATCCATCACAGTACATCACATGATTACATCACAGATATCCCAGCAGAAGAAACATATGAAACATTGGATATACTAGGACGTCCGTGTTTTCAATACGAGCCAGTATAAAACACGGATTCCACGGTCGTGATGAATAGCCAATCCCACACCCCTAGACCCCTACGAGAGCGGCAAACAACCCTACCAATTCTAGGGTTAGGAGACCCGGACTCGACTCCTCGAGATGGTCTCCCACTGGACCCTAGAACCCGGTTACTTGTGCTCCCCTCCTTGGGTCTATCCTAATGCGGAAAAGTAAATAATATACAAAGGGTGACATCTTCCGCTACCTGGAAGTGCCCCAAATAAAAAGAATATTACATACAAGTTTTTACATGAATGAAAATGAAAAACACTCATCTCACATAAAAAACCCCGGCTATTCAAACACGACGATCCAATATAACATATCCAGCAACACATAACATCACATGTCATCAACGTAAGTAAGTATGCATACCCCAATTGTCATTGACGTATAGCAACGAAACCGGCGATATGAACATACTACACTTACGGTCACAGAAAAGAAAGTGTAAAACTACAACAGTTGGAATCCGCAACCTCTTTAGACATCACATACCTAATCAGATGAAATTCTTAGACATCACATGCCTAACAGTTATAAACCCCGCATTTTAGTCTCATCATCGAAAACTCTTTTCAATATCAAGTGAAACTAAACCGCTAGATTTATAACATTCATTCAGTTATCTCATAACTGTTTGTGAATTCCAATTATTGTATCACATTACAGATAAACAGAAAATGTTAAACTTTCCGATCGAACAGTCGAATACCCAAGTTTTCCCGATACAGCTCAACACATGAAATAAGTCTAACAACATTCAGTTCGTGCCTCAGTACCAACGGTCCAGCCGTAGAAGGGTCAAGCCAACGCCTCACATATGGCACGCCGTACTGCCCCAAACCCGAAGGTTCAAAGGGCAGTTCAAGACGGTCACATAATCGAGTTAAGGTTTGTTGTCTTCTAGAGGGTCCATCGCGTTACTTGCACTACTTAGAACGTCGTTAAACTACGGAAAAATCCAACACCTGGAAATTTCCCGACAGGGGAAAAGTTGGGTATTTATATCCGGTCGAACTTTTTAACAAATTCAAAAATTATTCGGAAAAACACAAAGACGAAATTTGATAATCCGGTCGAAACATCGAAGCTCTAAAACACCCCAGAAAATTCAACTCTTGAATAAATATTAAAAATACCCAGAGAACTCAGCACTGTTAAATAGGAATTACTGTGCAAATAGATAGGGATGACGTCATCAAGCTGCCGCGGAACTGCCGCCTAAGGCAGGCTTCTGCCGCGGTTCCGCCGCAGGTTGCACTGTTCATGAGTTCAATTTTGCGCCGTAATTCTTAGAATTCTCTACTGAGTTTTCTGCATATTTTTAATTTGGAAAAAACCCCTTTTTTAAAAAATGTACAGAGAGCCGTTTTCGGGTTAGGGTTTTGGTTCGATCGGACTTCAAATTTCGTCTGGACTTTGCCTAAGGCTCTAGCTAGGCTCTGATACCAGTGAAAGGTTCCTAGGCACACTATAGAGGTCTCACAAGGCATCAATCATGCCAATTTCTAATTTTATGGGTGCCGAGAAACCCTAATACGGATCATTGACTAGAAATCTAGGCGAAATATGAAACTAGTTAACACTTTAACTAAAGATAAGAAGCTACAACCTTTGTAGATCCGGTTATCCACTTTCTTAGCTCCACGTAGTCGTCCCCTCGCTGTCCATCTCGAATCTCGGACTCTCGCGTCGGCTTCATCGGAGAAATGAGCGGAATAGGTCGTCGGCTTCGTGCCGAAGATGATCTACGTCGAGGTTGCACAAGTTCAAGCTCCAACTTCACCAAGTTGTGAAACTTATGAAGAAAACACCCAAAACAACTTGGCAAGAGGTAGAGGGTGAAGAAATAGGAGGTGGGTTCACTTTAGAATTTGATTTCTCACTTTAGAACTCAAGTTGCCATTGATGGCATCAAGGTTTCTTTCTTGAAAAAGAAGATCAAGAAGAAGAAAGAATATGATAAGTGTTGAGTTAAAATGAATAATAAAATGAATACTTATCATAAACTAACTAGGGTAGAGTGTAGAGAATAAACCATGGTCACTTGGATGGGTTAGGGTTAAGCATGAAGACAAGAATGGTTAAGAAGTCAAAGCTTCATGAAGCTTCAACTAGAAACAAACATAGCCACCATTCTTATCTAAATCTTTTCCAAATAAATAAACAAATAAATAAATGAAAAAGCAAAACCCTAATCATCTCTTAACCATGGTTTAATCCTTTACACTTAACCACATGATCAAGTATCATCAAACATGATACAAATATGTGCATAAAAGTATATCACATATACTTCTTGCACATCAAGTGAGAAAATCCATTTAAAGTGAACCAATACTAGTTAATGCAAAGTAATATATCAAATATATAATTATACATTAAATCATTAAATCAACACTTGATTTAACGATCCGGTCATATCGCATATAACCGACTAGTATCCTATGTATCGGCTTATCGAATCAATCCTTGATTCGATATCTAGGTTATATCGAATATAACCAATCGATACATCCATCGCGAGAATGGAATACGGTATCACATACACGCATCATTCTCGGTCCTGCACATATCTCATATGCACTCCTATTTCGTTTCGCTTGAGCCAGGAAACCTCTGTGTAGGACTCTAAAGACTCGTCAATACGCCGGCAGCAGATGATGATCATATCAAGCACCCACAAGCCGCAAGCGGTCTGCTAAACGTAACGGCCACCCGGGTATTGAACGATCAGAAGATCGACGAGCTAGCCCGCTCATACTCCTGTGAATCCAACCAGTAACACTTACCGTACAGTCCGGTCTGTTCGTCTGATATGTCGCATATCAAGTCTAGGGGTGGTAAACGTCAGACCCTAATAACCGATAAGTCGTGCCGATGTGAGGCTCATAACGGGTCGAGAAACAACTGGTAACACTTACCAGCAAATCTCTGATCAGCCCTGGCCAGGGACTTCCCTGTTACGGCCAATCGAGCACAGCGCAACATCAACCCCCAATACCGGGAGAGACGAAACCCCTCCTATCGCTCATTGCCTCCATGTGACTCGGGACTGTACCCAAAGACCACCGTTTTGCACGCCCTCATGGACGTGGTAAGGTGGAGATCAAAGCACAGTGGGAATCATACAAGACTCTATGACGATCTCGGGTCTACAGACTAACCTGTACAAGTGTCACCTGAGAACTGCCATCTGACGTGAGGTATAATACCATCTGGGAGTTCTCGGCGAGTCCGTCCAGTGTACCCAGTCTCCACTGAGCACCCGTACACCATCTCTGATGTCAAACACCAATGGATATGGGATCATCCATCGCCCATCTCATGGGTCGAGAAGCGTATACGCTAGTCTACACTGGTATATCAATGCCCCGTCTCGATACACCCACGACTAGGGACCTTGAAGGATGTACTTATGGACTACTATGTCCCCACTAGTATGATCTGCATCATAGTCCAGGCAGTCAAGTACACATCCTAAGGGCTTTATCAACATGTAACTATAAGACAGTTTAAAGAGACAAGTGTACATGTTAAGATAAAGAGTAACCAGATAGCATACTATTATATCGAGCAAGAAAGTCATCTCTATATATGTCCAAGCATCCAATATAATATACATCATCTGTACAATACTGGCCTCTAGGTCATACATACAACTAACACTTAAACTCACGGATTAATGCGTCCTTAAACTCACGGACTAATAAGTCCTTAAACTCTTGGACAAATGCGTCCTTAAACTCTCCGACTAATGCGTCCTTAAACTCACGGACTAATGCGTCCTTAAACTCACGGACTAAAGCGTCCTTAAACTCTCGAACTAATGCGTCCTTAAACTCTCGAAAACTCTCGGACTAATGCGTCCTTAAACTCACGGACTAATGCATCCTTAAACTCACGGACTAATGCATCCTTAAACTCACGGACTAACGCGTCCTTAAACTCACGGACTAACGCGTCCTTAAACTCATGGACTAACGCGTCCTTAAACCAACATTCATCATCAAAATAGGAACGATAAATCTCCCAACCAACTTTGGTTCAAGGGTACATCTCTGAACTCCTCTGATATTTGTCGTTGTAATCCTTCAACGTCGTCAGAGAGGTGACGGGTCCCGACGGCCATACAGGCAATGGACCATCATGTCCCTAAACTGGAATATGGACCCCCATGTCCCTAAACTGACAATGGACCGCAATGTCCTTAAAGTACCTATGGACCGCTACATCCCTAAACTGGAACAATAGAGCCTCCAAATGCTCTTTTGTCGGATCTAAACGATCCCGTTTAAGTTGATCTTAGTCTCAAATATGGCTAACGTATCCTTAAACCTTCAAACAGAATTTAGTCCCAAATTGGACTATAGATCCCCCAATCAACTTTGGTTCAAGGGTACATCTCTGAACTCCTCTGACACCTGTCGTTGTAATCCTTCAACGACGTCAGACAGGTGATGGGTCCCGACGTCCATACATGCAATGGACCACTATGTCCCTAAACTGGAACAATAGAGCCCAAACGCTCTTTTGTCGGATCTAAACGATCTCGTTAAGTTGATCTTAGTCTCAAACTGGACTAACGTATCCTTAACAAACGTTTAAGTTGATCTTAGCCTCAAATACGGCTAACGTATTCTTAAACAAAAACCCCAAACCCAAATCTAAGAAAATACGGATTTGGAATAATCCACGTCCTACGGGCGACGACATAAATTAGTCTCCGTCTACAATCCACGGGCAACCATAAACAAAACAAACAGCCACGACACGAAGTGAAATTCTGGAGAAGGAGAAAGTTGTTACCGCGATGCGGTAACGTAATTAACTGCAGGGGCTTGCGCTTGTAGGGAAGAGCGTCCCCACAATAAAAAAAACCCTCGAACGAGGGGGAATCTGACGAAGTCTGCTACATCGGCCGCATCCGTCTAAACCTTCGATACACGGTGCCATAAATCAACTTGGCATCTTCGGAGAGGTGGACGGATAAAACCAAATAGCATCTGCCCCGAATTTCAGGCAAGACGTTTATTGCGTCTCCGCCGCGTCATTCGGAGGGGAACAAGCACCATTCTGAAAATTCTAGACAAAGCTTTCTAAAAAGTTCTTAGTGCGAGTGAAGTAAGGAGGAGTTAGCAAGTAAGTTGGTTCCGGCGAAGACCGAAACCTATTCCGAAGCTCCCGCAATGCCATGAAGCTTATCCCCTCTTCTTCAACCTCTTCTTAAATTTCTAAACCGTAAGTGCCTCCCAAATCTCCTTCTTTCTATGGAAATTACTCTTCAAATTTTATATCGGTAAAAGTGGAGTTATTACCGACATCTTCGTTTCTAAAAACATATAACTCTCTTTCCTTTTACAATTTAATCAATCTAATTTACTACATCACTTGTAACCTTAAACCTTAATATTTAGAATCAAATTTCATCAAAATTCTTATGTGAAACAACCATAGTAGTACTTTTTCATTAAAATAGCTTGAACTTTATAAACACCACTTTTAGTATTTGTTAAAACAATACCTTAGAAAAATTTTACGGGGTAACGACCTACCCCACATGCACACTTGGTTTCATAGAACGATACTCATTGTATGTATTTTCGTTTCGAAGAATAAAATACCATATAATTTAAAAACCGGATTTGTTTTAAAGCAGTATTTCATATCCTTTGCAATTATGAATCTATAACCCTCTTTAAGGGACCTGCTAACGGATGGTGCGAATTATCGCACATACTTGGGTTCATGAGATGCAGACCTCCTCACGAGGCATTCGATATCGAAAGAATTTAAATACGGTTTTTAAGAAATACGAGTTTTCTAAATAAAATAAAATTATTTTTTAAAATTAAAATTATATAAAATTATAAATCCATATTTTCAAAATACAATAAATCTATATTTTTCAAAAAATGAAAATATTAACAAATGACAATAAAATATCATTAAGATACCAAAAAAGGCAAGTTTTACAATAAAATACCATGAACTTTCTAAGTTAAGTAATTATCAAAAAAATACCCAATACTTAAAATCTATGCTCATGAAAACCCTATGTAGTATTAATCACCCTCGAGGTTTACTTTTTAATCTATATTAGAATATTTTTCATAAAACCACTCGAGATATATAAAACAATATTTAAGGACTTTAATAAATATAGGTTTAAGCGAGATCAATTCTCTTGAGCCCCATGGAGCCGGAGAAAGTGAGTGCTTGCCTATATATGGTAGACAACCTAACGGAGTTATCAATGGTAATTATCTTGGAAAAAGACACAAATCTTGCCGTCCATGTGCAGCAATTACCGATGACTCCCGAACCTAATTCAAGAGCTAATTCTGTTTACAAGTGTCTCACTCAGTCTGAGTCCAATTCATACCTGAATCCAAAATCAAACTTGAATACTTGATCATGAACATGAATACTCGAATCCAAACATCAATATCAAACATGTATACTTGACTTGACTTGACCGAACCATGGTTATAACTTGACTTGACTACTTGAATACTTGATTACATCCTGAACATGAATACCTAAACTTTTTGTATCCATAGTTTCGGCAAGACTTGTAATTATAATCTATACAATACATTATGCGGGGATAAAGGGGTAGATTGGTACGGAACGTATATCGTGGCACGAGAGGTCACTTAAAAGACACCTACATGAATTCACGTGTCGTTGTCCCGTGGGCTATGACGGGCCTTGTACTACATGTTACCATAGTCAACGGGGTAAGATGGACTTCTCTCGTATACATGAATACCTTCTTTACTAAGCTACAAACAACTACGTTAGAATAACTATCATATATCGGTAACCAATCATATAAGACTTGCCTGTTCATTTCATATTACTTGTTATATTCTCTTTCTTCTTTTGGGACTTACCGAGCGCTAGTTCGCTGATAATATTCCTTTCTATTTCTTTTTTTGGAATTTTCGTCAGGAGGACAGGACTCTCAGGAGATCGACCTAGCCAAGAGGACTTGGACCAGCTTACGGCACAGCCTGACTTCTGGTTCTTTATACTTACATTCTTGTATGCCATTGTTTAGGCACTGCTTATTATCATTGTATCTTTTCATTTTTAAACAGTTGTATGTAAAGTTGAATGTAAATAAAGTTGTTGTTTATTTTATTACTCTTTTCATTCTTGTACATTTTTTAAATATTGCTTAATTACGCTTAACGTATTTATTTCTTAGTAAATACGTTGCAGGCCTGCCTCATCACCATTTCCGTATACTGGGAAGCAGGACGTGACATGTTTTGTTGACGGCCCATGCAGGTCAGTTCTACATGAAGTCTTAAATAATATATCACAAGAATTATAAGAATCAGCGACGATACATTCCTTACATTTCAAATTTCTTGAATCTATCCTAATCATTCCCTTTCTATCAAGGTCATGGATTCTCCCAACAACACCAGTACCAACATCAATGGCAATACCCCACCGCCTACTCTACCACCACCACCTACCATTGCAGCTCCCATCAATGAATAAACGGTACTACTCGAGGAGATCAAGAGATTTCTGAAGGGTCAGCAGCAGCAGACTGCTATCCTCATGCACCACCCTGAACCCGAGGCACCCAGAGTCAAACAATTTCGAGCCCTGCATCCAAAACATTTCTTTGGAAAAGAGAGCCCGCTGGAGGTGGAAGAATAGGCTCAATCGATTGAAGATGATCTGGCAGCAGCTCAAGTGCCAGATATTTCCTGGGTGAGAGTTGCGAAGCTGCAACTAACAGACAACGCCGAAATCTGGTAGAAGGCTGAGGAAAGTCGTCTTACCCAACCAATCGAGTGGAAGACGTTTCGCGATATATTTGATGCGAAGTACTTCCCTGAGACTGCCCATTTTTACATGGAGCAGCAGTTCATCCATCTACAACAAGGCTCCATGTGGGTCAAGTCTGTGGATGAATATGATGCTGAGTTTACCATGCTTAGCACGTAAGATATTGTCTTAAATTCAAATTCCTGATTTCACTCATTACACTACTAACACAAGGTCATAACAGGTTCGTTGCATACCTGATTCCTACTGCTGAGATCCGGGCACGACGATTTAACAAGGGTTAGACCCGGAAATCTAAGCTGCACTCGCTACAGGGGATTTCCCAACCCATGAACTTGCTTTGAAGGCTGTTGATTGATTGATTTTCTTGGATGTGTGTATCAAATCAAATAGTCCCCGGCAACGGCGCCATTTGATTGATGATAAATTCTCGTTGTGTGTATCGAATCAAATAGTCCCCGGCAACGGCGCTATTTGATTGAAAAGAATTCTTGATGTGTAGTATGGAAATTGTATAGAAATCACAACCAAAAATTATTTGACCGCAATCAATTACGGTGTCGGATTGTAGATTGTAAGTGAGTGCGGATCGTCCTCAGGGAAAGTGTAATCGTTCGTCTTTTGAATTAGATGAGTCAAAACTTTAATGAAAACAAAAGAAAACAATTCATGATTTAAAGAATTGAAGTTCAAGAAAGAGAAAAAAAACTAGATCTAAGAAAGCATTAAAAGATAGAATCAAGAATTGATCGTTTGATGATTTTTCCAAACCAAATCTCAAGAATCGAAATGAGGCTCGTAGGAATCGATCAGATCTATAGATGTGATGTAATCTTACAATTACGTATTCTTATCCTTCGATGAATTGATACTAGATCGATGATGATCGATGAGAATTAGGAATTTCTTGTGAAACTAGGGTTTCATCTTATCCCTTGTTCTTTCGTCGATATCATTCACATTCTAGCCTCTAGTGAATTCAAGAAACGATCGTAGATCCCTAATTTCGAGCGATCACAATTAAGAAAGCATCGCAACGAAACTAGGTCATCGATTCTTGAACTTGCTAGGGTTTACAAAACTCGTAGGACTTAAAAATCGTATTAAGATTTGTTACATCATCATTCTACAATCGTCTCGACTCCTTTACGAGCGGAGTTTCACTCAAACATCACAACAAGAACAACAATTACAAATTGAGATCTAATCATGATGCAAGAATTAAAAGAAAGCAAGATTAAAGAATTTCACCTTTTATTTATATCAACAATTTAGTTACATTCGCTCAAGAACTACAAGAGGAAGAACTTGATCGTCGATTTGGCTTCGCTCGTCTCCGTGGATCGCGGATCGGCTTGGATCACTTGCCCGATTGAAGATCGGCTCGGCTCCTAAAAGGTTGAAGGCTTCTTGCTTGATTTGGTACTCAAGATCTTGGATTTGGAGTGGAATTAGGGTTAGGGTTTCGCACAAGCCTTGTCACGAGACTTGTGGAAGAAGATGATGATAGAGGGAATTTTAGGAACTAACTAAAATTGATTACCTAAAGATTGAACCTTAACCCTTAGATCTAGGCTCTATTTATAGATAACTAAACCCTAGATCTAGGATTTCAAATTCTAAGTTTCCCTCCAAAAGTTTGTTGAGGAAATTCAAATTTCCCTCCAAAAGTTAGTTAGGGGAGAAACTTCTAGATGTGATTAGTTAGGAGGGAGCTTCTAGAAAAGGATTAATTAGGAGCTTAATTAGGATTAGCCTTGCTTAATCTTCTTTGCTGATCTGGCAGTAGCTTCTGGAGAATTATGGAATTTGACGTGTCACAATGAGGTGTGGGCCCTGGGATGAGAATTGTACACTGAAAATTATCTGATGACGTGGCAAAAGAGCGGCGGATCCGCGGCGCAAGCAAGCTCCTGCCGCGGATCCGCGGCTAATTTGGAGCCTTGGGCTTTGATATTTCTGTAGTGGTCTTGGGCTGTTGTATGGGCCTTTATTTTATATATTGATTTGTATTTCTCCATCTGAATTGCTACCAGATCTGAAATGATTTAGTTGGTGTATTTTTGATCGGCTCTTTTGCTTTTCTTCCGTATTTCCTGCACAGACTCAAGACAAGTGTTGCGCAAACACAGAAATGATGCGATGCCATGAAATGCGGTTAATTTCCCTTAAAGTGTCGGTTTAAAAGTCTAATACATGAAATCTGATATTTTATGACTGATTTGCTAATATGTGAAATATGAATACCGAACACTTCTAAATGTATGCAAAAGATGGGGAAATTGCCGGCTAAAATATACAATATTTTTGACTGATCAGTTGTCCAATGCTATGAGGCAGTTGTGAAGAAGAAGGACAGACCACAGACTGCCGGTGTGAAATGCCCTGCCACACAGATGTCAGGAGGAGACTCTTCTAAGCCAACTTTGTAGGGTTGCTATGCACGCGCACAAGGGTCTACGAGGCATCAACCATGCCCGATTTAAAATTTAGCCGTACCGAACAACCCGAATACGGAACTTTAAACTAGAGATTTGGCGAAAACAAGCATGTTAAACACTTTAACACTAAGTGAGAGGGATTACAACCTTTGTAGATCCGGTCCTTCACTTCATATGCTCCGTGTTGTGGTCCCTTCGCTGCGATCATCGGGATCCGAACTCTCGAGAGGTTCCACGAAGAGAAAGATGCAACCTTTGCTTCCGATCTTCGATACTAAGATGATCTACCTTGAAATTTCTTTAACACAAGCTAACACTCATGAAATGATGTGAACACCCTCATCTAAATGGCAAGAGAAGATGAGGATGATGAAGTAGGATTTTTGCTCTCTTTATTTATCTTTTTCTCATATTTATTCATCACTTTGGAAAAATCTAGCAAGCTTTTTCATGAAAGAATGAAGGAAGAAGAAGATGAACATGATGATAATTCCTTTTGTGATGAATAGGAAAAGGAGATAATGATCAATTATGCAACCATGGTTCACTTAACCATTGTAGAGAATTAACCAAGGGTTAGGGTTTTGGGTTGAGTTAAGAATGAGCCACTCACAAATATCTTTATCATGACAAAATGAAAATCTTCTAGAATCATCTAGAAACCATTAACCCAAATCAAACCCTAATCTTGATTAATCTTTACTAAACATGTTGCATTAGTTATCATATCATGTTACAATATTATATATCACATATATAATATTTATTGTAACCAAATAAAATAATACAATTAACATATATCGCATATATATCAATGTATTACCCGAGTGAGAAAAAGAATCTTTTAGTGAGCAAATATTAGATAATGTAATTTAATATATCAAATATATTATTATACATTAAATTATCGAATCAACACTTGATCCGACAATCCGGCTATATCGCATATAACCGACTAATATTTATCCGTACCGATTCATCGAATCAACACTTGATCCGATGACCCGGCTGATATCAAATATCGCGAGAATAGAATACGGTATCTTATATCGCATTATCCTCGGTCCCGCACATATCACATATGTGCTCCTACTCCGTTTTGCCTGAGTCAAGAAACCTCTGTGTAGGACTCTAAAGAATCGTCAATACGCCGGCAGTAGGTGATGATCATATCAATCACCCACAAGCTGCAAGCGGCCAGCTAAACGTAACAGCTACCCAGGTATTGAGCGCTCAGAAGATCAACAAGTAAGCCTGTAACTTCTCCTGTGAATCCAAACAGTAACACTCCCGTACAGTCCGGTCTCGTCGTCTGATATGTTGCATATCTCGCCTAGGGGTGGTAAACGTCAGACCCCAGTAGCTCGATAAGTCGTGTCGATATGAGGTCTATAACAGTTCGAGAAACTACTGATAACACTTACCAGTAAATCTCAGCAACCCTGGCCAGGGATTTCCGGTTATAGCCAATCGAACACAGCACAACATCAACTCCCTATACCGGGAGAGACGAATCCCCTCCTATCGCTCATTGCCTCCATGTGATTCGGGACTGTACCCAAAAGCCACCTTTTTGCACGCCCTCTTGGACGTGGTATGATGGAAATCAAAGCACAGTGGGAATCACACAAGACTCTATGACGATCTCGGGTCAACAGACTACTCTGTACCAGTGTCACCGGAGAACTGCCATCTGACGTATGGTATAATACCATCTGGGAGTTCTCGGCGAGTCCGTCCAGTATACCCAGTCTCCACTGAGCACCCGTACACCATCCTTGATGTCAAACACCGATGGATATGGGATCATCCATCACCCATCATATGGGTCAAGATGCGTATACGCTAGTCTACTCTGGTGCATCGATGCCCTGTCTCGATACACCCTCGACTAGGAACAGTTATAGGATGTACTCGTCGACTACCGTGGCCCCACTAGTATGATCTCATCATAGTCCCAGTAGTCGAGTACATATCCTAAGGGCTTTATCAACATGTAATATAGAGACAATCAGAGTACATGTTTAGATAAAGTACAACCAGATAGCATACTATCATGTCGAGCAAGAAAGTCCTCCCTATATATGTCCTAGCATCCACTACAATATACATCGTATGTACAGTAATGGCCTCTAGGGCATACATATAACTAACAAACTTTTGCACTCAGGAGACCGGGAGGAATATTTAACCGGCCCAATCCAGACTTTTTCTTCTACTGTAAGAGAACGGGACACCTGGCGAAGGACTGCAGGCGTGCCAATGGACTGTGTTTGGTTTGTGGCGCATCCATTCATGCTATAAGAGCATGTCCATATCGTTTCAACACAGCTCCAATACCCAGACCCGTAATCACTGCCCCGCAGTGGCCAGCCATTCAGGCTCCTGCAACCGTTTAGCTCTCCCTACATTAGCTCCGCATAGACCTCTTATACAGCTTCAACGTCAATTCCATCAGGCACAGAGAAACAAGCCTCAAGGGCAGAGAAACGTGCCCCAAGGACAGAGGAATGTGCCTCCAGCAAGGAGGAATATACCACGACATCGGGCTTTTACCATGACGGTCGAGGAGGCCGAAGCCACAGGCCAAGTCATCACTGGTAACTTCTTAATCCTTTCAAAATTTTCAATCTTTGTATATCACTATACATTTCTTATATCTAAATCCAACCTCACACAACTTAGGTACTATACTAGTAGCCTCCCTCCTTGCTCTAGCTCTCTTCGACACTGGAGCATCACATTTCTTTATGTCGCAATGGTTCGTCCGAACTCATGCGATTCCAGTTAAACCACTCGTATTCATCTGGAATATCAGTTCAAGGAACGGCGTTCTAAAAGCAACTTTGGAATACGATCTGTGTCCAGTGGTCATCTGCAGTAGAGAATTTTATACGAACTTCAAGGTGCTGGACATACCGAATTTCGACGTAGTCTTGGGAATGGACTGGCTGGGAACTTTCATCGCTCGACTGTTGCCAAAAGAGGGTAATGTTCAAAATACCAGATCATCCAGTGTTCTATTTCAAGAGTGGAGACCGTACTTTGGAACCTAGTGTCTACAAAGCAAAACCAAAGAAGGCAGTAATTATAGCATTGCAGGCGAAAGAATCAAAACCAGAGGTAGTTCTAGAGTTCGAGGATGTATTCCTGGAAGATATATCAAGTTTGCCTTCCGATCGAGCTCTTTAATTCAGCATCAATTTACAACCTGGTGCGCAACCGATAATCAAAGCTTCATACCGGTTAAGTCCAGAAGGATTGATGGAGATCCGCATTCAGTTGGACGAACTCCTGAAGAAAGGTTGGATTCGTTCCAGTACTTCAAGTTGGAGATCTCCGGTATTACTGTTGAAGAAGAAAGAAGGTTCATACAGGATGTGTGTGGATTACCGAGCTTTGAACGAAGTGACGATTAAGAACAAATATCCACTACCACGTATCGATGCTCTGTTCGATCAGTTAAGTGGGTCTTGTGTATTTTCGAAGCTAGATCTTCATTCGGGTTATCATCAGGTGAAGGTCGAAGAGTCCGATATTTCGAAGATGGCGTTTAAGACTCACTATGGTCATTATGAATATCTCGTAATACCATTTTGAGTGACCAATGAACCTGCCATATTTATGAATCTGATAAACTAAGTTTTCCGAGAGCACTTAGACAGGTTCGTTGTCATATTCATCGATGACATCCTGGTGTATTCAAAGAATCAGAAAGAACACGCCGATCACTTACGGATTGTCCTGGAGACATTGCGACAATATCAACTCTACGTCAAGTACAACAAGTGTGAATTTTGGCTAGATCAAGTCGGATTTCTCAGACATATCGTTTCAGATGAAGGAATCTCAATAGATCCGGCTAAGGCGTCACTTGTCAGCGAGTGGCTGACACCAAAAATGGTGAAGGATATATGAAGTTTGTTGGGATTAGCGGGATGCTACCGACGATTCATTGAAAACTTCTCAAAGATTGCAGCACCCCTGACCAAACTCATACATAAAGATGAAGTATTCGTGTGGTCAGAAACATGTGAAAACGCTTTTGTAGAACTCAAGTCAAGATTAACTTCTGCTCCTATTCTTGTAATACCGGATCAATCTGGAGGATTTGTTGTGCATTGTGATGCGTCTGGTAAAGGATTAAGATGTGTTCTGCACCAGCATGGAAAAGTTGTGGCTTTTGCATCAAGACAACTGAAGGTTCATGAGCGCAACTATCCAACACATGATCTGGAGTTGGCAGCCGCTATCTTCGCACTTAAGATTTGGCGCCACTACCTCTTAGGATAACGAGTGGATATATACACTGACTATAAGAGTCTGAAGTATGTATTTACTCAGAAGGAATTAAACATGCGGCAGAGAAGATGGCTAGAACTCATGGCGAACTTCGACATCAACCTACAATATCATCCTGGGAAGGTGAATGTAGTTCCTGATGCACTTAGCCATCAGCCATTGGCAATGAGCCTCACCGCATAGTGGAACTACAGCAAGAATTGCACGGATTGGCAATCGAAGTAGTTATGCCAGATAACGCTTCGTATATGATGAACTTACAAGTCCAGTCCACTCTTGTCAATCAGATCAAGGCAGCTCAAGCAAATGATGCCAAGCTACAAAAGATCCGAGAACAAGTAAAAAGTGGTCTTCAAAATGACTTCATCATCCATGAAGATGGATCCTTGAGATATGGAAGCCGATTATGTGTACTAAACGTCCATGTTTGAGAAGAGTTGATGAAAGAAGCTCACAGCTCTCCTTATTCTGTACACCCCAGTGATGCAAAGATGTACAAGGATCTACGGCAATACTACCGGTGGCATGGAATGAAGCGCGAAGTAGCTAGAAGCGTAGCCAAGTGTTTGGTGTGTCAGCAAGTGAAGGCTGAATATCACAGAACCGCTGGTCTACTTCAACCGTTACCAATCCCAGAATAGAAATGGCAGCACATTACCATGGACTTCGTGACTGCCCTCCCTTGCAGCACGAAGGGTAACAATGCAATATGGGTTATTATGGATCGACTCACCAAGTCGGCTCACTTTATTCCATTTCGATTTGGCCAATCTACCGAGACGTTAGCAAAGAAGTACACGGAGGTAAACATAAATCTAAAGTAAAATTTAAACCTTCAAGATGTACCATATTTTGATACCCATGAACTCATGCAGGAGATTGTGAGATTACATCGAGTACCTGTTTGCATCATCTCCGATCGTGATACAAGATTCTGATCACAATTTTGGCAGAGTCTGCAAGCTAGCCTGGGAACGAGTCTGAATTTCAGCACGACTTATTATCCACAAACGGACGAAAAGTCCGAGCGAACAATTCAGATTCTAGAGGACATACTAAGAGCTTGTATGTTAGACATCGGAGGTTCGTGGGAAGATCACCTACACCTTGTGGAGTTTTCATACAACAACAGCTATCAGGAAAGTATTGGAATGACACCATTCGCAGCACTCTACAGAAGAAAGTGTCGTTCACCACTAAGTTAGGACAACATCAGAGATCGTGCACTCCTTGGACCAGAGATGATCGTGGCAACTGTAGACGTAGTTCGCACGATCAGGAAAATAATGCGCCTAGCCCAAGACAGACAGAAACATTGGGCAGATGCTAAGCGCCGACATCTGGAGTGAGACCGTGTTTTTCTAAAGATATCTCCAAACAGAGGAGTTATCCGCTTTGGCAAGAGGGGTAAGCTAAGTCCATGATACATAGGACCGTTCGATATACTCGAACGAGTTGGAGAAGTGGCATACCATTTAGCACTTTCACGCTCATTGAAAGGAGTGCACAAGGTGTTCCAGATATCCCTGCTATGACGATATGTGAGCAACCCCAGCCACATACTTGATCACTCCGAGCTCACGGTACAGACTGATCTAACCTGTGAGCAACAATCCGTTGAGATTCTGGACCGAAAGGTGAAGACGCTGCGGAACAAGAAAGTAAACTTGGTCCGAGTGATGTGGAGAAAAGATTCACTGGGATAATCAACATGTGAACGAGAAGAGAACATGCGTGCAAGATATCCTTACCTATTTGAAAATTAGTCCCTATGTAAATGTAAATTTTGAGGACGAAATTTTTATAAAGAGGGTAGAATGTAACGACTCTAAATCTTTGTACGGAAATTTTCTGTTAATATACAAGAAATGAGTTTTACAACCTGAGTTTGAGCTATAAGTTACTTTTGTTAAATAACAGTAAGAAGCAACTTGTAGCTTACTGGTAAAGCCTTTGCACTGCTGTGACGTAGCCCCTGTATTCAATTCCCATCAGACACAATTATTTTTTCTGAATTTTTTTTAACTTATTGAAAGCCCAAAAGATTTCACATGTAATACACGGGGAAATGAAAAGTTTAGAAAAATCAAACAAGTGAAAAATGGTTTAAACAGAGATTAAATCAAGTGGCATGGATCTCGAGGCCATAGCCTCAAGATCGACCGGCCATTCTTGGTCAGAAACCGGCAGGGACAGCTAAGATGAGGCCATTGAAGCCCGGGCCCTGCACACTTGTCTCTTCACCTGCCCCTAACTCCTCTGTACTGTTTGATTTCCCTGCAATCAAACGGAGACCTTTCAATTCATAATTTATCATAATTTTAATGCTTTTAATCCACATTTTTAATTCCCAAACCCTAATTCTCCACTATAAATACCACCTCCTACCTTAGCTCAACACCATTATGAAAATTCTAGCCAAAACTCTCTAAAAAGTTCTTAGTGCAAGTGAAGTAAAGAGGAGTTAGCAAGCAAATAGGTTCCGACGAAGAACGAAACCTATTCCGGAGCTCCCGCGACGCCATGAAGCTCATTCCCTCTTCTTCAACCTCTCCTTGAAATTTCTAAACCATAAGTCTCTCCCAAATCTCCTTCTTTCTATTGAAATTACTCTTAAAATTTTATATCGGTAAAAGTGGAGTTATTACCGACATCTTCGTTTCTAAAAACATATAACTCCCTTTCACTTTAAAATTTAATCAATCTAATTTTACTACATCACTTATAACCTTAAACCCTAATATTTAGAATTAAATTTCATCAAAATTCTCATGTGAAACAACCATAGTAGAACTTTTTCATTAAAATACCTTGAACTTTATAAACACCTCATTTAGTATTTGTTAAAACAATACCTTAGGAAAACATCACGGGATAACAACCTACCCCACATGCACACTTGGTTTCATTGCATGATACTCATTGTATGTATTTTCGTTTCGAAGAATAATATTACAATAAAATACCATATAATTTAAAAACCGGATTTCTTTTAAAGCAGTAGTTCATATCCATTGCAATTATGCATCTACAACCCTCTTTAGAGGACCCGCTAATGGATGGTGTGGATTATCGCACATACTTGGGCTAGCATAACGAGATGCAGACCTCCTCACGAAGCATTCGATCTCGAAAGGATTTAAATACGGTTTTTAAGAAATACGAATTTTCTAAATAAAATAAAATTATTTTTAAAATTAAAATTATATAAAATTATAAATTCATATTTTCTAAATATAATAAATCTATATTTTTCAAAAAATGAAAAGATTAACAAATGACAATAAAATACCATCAAGATACCAAAAAAGGCAAGTTTTACAATAAAATATCATGAACTTTCCAAGCTAAGTAATTATCACTAAAATACCCAATACTTAAAATCCATGCTCATGAAAACCCTAAGTAATACTAATCACTCTCGAGGTTTACTTTTTAATCTATATTAGAATATTTTTCATAAAGCCCCCTCGAGATATATAAAACAATATTTAAGGACTTTAGTAAATATAGGTTTAAACGAGATCAATTCTTTTAAGCCCAGGAAGCCGGAGAAAGTAAGTGTTTTCCTATTTAAGGTAGACAACCTAACGGAGTTATCAATGGTAATTGTCTTGGAAAAAAACACAAATCCTGTCGTCCATGTGCAGCAGTTACCGATGACTCCCGAACCTAATTCAAAAGCTAAATCTGTTTACAAGTGTCTCACTCAGTCTAAGTCCAATTCAAACTTGAATACAAAATCAAACTTGAATACTTGATCATGAACATGAATACTCGAATCCAAACATGAATATCAAATATGTATACTTGACTTGACTTGACCGAACCATGGTTATAACTTGACTTGACTATTTGAATACTTGATTATATCCTGAACATGAATACCTGAAATTTTTGTATCCATGGTTTCGGCAAGACCTGTAATTATAATCTATATAATACATTATGCGGGGTTAAAGGGATAGATTGGTACGGAACGTAAATCGTGGCACGAGAGGTCACTTAAAAGACACCTACATGAATTCACGTGCCGTTGTCCCATGGGTTATAACGGTGCCTTGTACTACATGTTATCATAGTCCACGGTATAAGATGGACTCCTCTCGTATACATGAATACCTTTTTTACCAAGCTACAAGCAACTACGTTAGAATAACTATCATATATCGGTAATCAATCATACAAGACTTACCTGTTCATTTCACATTACTTGTTATATTCTCTTTCTTCTTTTGGGACTTACCGAGTGCTAGTTCGGTAACGACATTCCTTTCTATTTCTTTCTTTGGAAAGTTCGTTAAGAGGACAGGACTCTCAGGAGATCCAACCTATCCAGGAGGACTTGGACCAGCTTGTGGCACAACCTGACTTCTGGTTCCTTGTACTTACTTTTCTATATGCCATTATTTAGGCACTGCTTATTATCATTGTATCTTTTCATTTTCAGATAGTTGTATATAAAGTTGAATGCAAATAAAGTTGTGAACATTTTCCTTAATCAAGAGTTGATTGGATCAGGCACGTTATGAAATAGCATATACGTTCTAAATCAAACCACAGTTCAAATTATGTAGAACACACAAGAGGAGTAATTCAGAAATGAACGAATCCTTCTTGTGGCATTGTAGACAAGGTCATATCAATGCGACACGAAAAACTAAGTTACATAAGGATGAATATTTGAATACGTTCGAATTTTCATCTTATGATACTTGCCAGTCTTGTCTCAAAGGGAAAATGACCGAAACTCCGTTTACTGAAATGGAGAAAGAGTTACTGAACTCTTAGGACAAATACATGAGGATGTATACGGTCCTATGTCTACGAATGCCAGGGTTGGTTCTTTGTACTTCATTATATTCATCGACGATCTCTCAAGATTCGGACATGTGTTCCTGTTGAAACACGAGTCTGAAACTTTTGAGAAATTCAAGGAATATAAGCTTGAAGTTAAGAACCAGACGGGTAGAAGTATTAAATCCTTCGATGTGATCGAAAAGGTGAATACTCGGGCATGGAGTTCCAGGATTATTTAAAAGGAGAATGTGATTCTCACTCAGCTTACTCCTTCGAATACACCACAGCACAACAGTGTATCAGAGTGGAGATATCGCACCCTATGAGATATAGTGCGCTCTATGATGAGTATTGCTGAGTTACCTGTTTCCTTTAGAGTTATGCACTTAAGAAGCTGCATACCTATTGAATAGGATTCCAACCAAATCGGTGCCAACCCCTATATATGAGATATGGAATGGGAAGAGACCATGTATTAAACGAGTTAAGATATGGGGTTGTTCGGCCTATGTTGAAAAGCAAAATCCGGACAAACTCAAGGCAAGGTCAGTTCTGTAAGTTTGTTAGGATATCCTAAACATTTACGAGGGTGTATCTTCTACCACTCTGAGGAGCAAAAGGTGTTTTTTTTCTCAGCATGCCACCTTTTTAGAAAGGAATTTCTTGTGAAGAAATTAGTGGTCATGAGGTAGAACTGGAAGGAGTTCCAGCTAGACAAACTAACAGCTGGTGATTTGGTGAAACCAAAGGATTCAATAGTCTCCAACGAACCTCAGCCTCTCCGCGAATCTGGTAGGGTTCCTTATCCACTTGAGAGATACTGTTAGTTATATGTATGCCCTAGAGGCCATTACTGTACATACGATGTATATTGTAGTGGATGTTTGGACATATATAGGTAGGACTTTCTTGCTCGACATGATAGTATGCTATCTGGTTACACTTTATCTTAACATGTACTCTGATTGTCTCTATGTTACATGTTGATAAAGCCCTTAGGATGAGTACTTGACTACCAGTATTATGATGCGGATCATACTAGTGGGGACAGTGTAGTCACCAAGTACATCCTTCAAATGTTCCTAGTCGTGGGAGTACCGAGACAGGGCATCGATACTCCAGAGTAGACTAGCATATGCGCTTCTTGACCCATATGATGGGCGATGGATGATCCCATATCCATTGGCGTTTGACATCAGAGAAGATATACGGGTTCTCAGTAGAGACTGGGTACACTGGACGGACTCTCCGAGAACTCCCAGATGGTATTATACCTCACGTCAGACGGCAGTTCTTTGGTGACACTTGTACAGGTTAGTCTGTAGACCCGAGATCGTCATAGAGACTTGTGTGATTCCCATTGTGCTTTGATTACCATCATACCACGTCCAAGAGGGCGTGCAAAACGGTGGCTTTTGGGTACAGTCCTGAATCACATGGAGGCAATGAGCGATAGGAGGGGTTTCGTCTCTCCCGGTATAGGGAGTTGATGTTGCGCTATGTTCGATTGGCTATAACTGGAAATCCCTGGCCAGGGTTGCTGAGATTTACTGGTAAGTGTTATCGGTAGTTTCTCGAACTGTTATGGACCTCATATCGACATGACTTATCAAGCTACTGGGGTCTGACGTTTACCACCCCTAGGCGAGATATGCGACATATCAGACGAAGAGACCGGACTGTACGGGAGTATTACTGATTGGATTCGCAGGAGAATGTACAGGCTTGCTTGTTGATCTTCTGATCGCTCAATACCAGGGTTGCTGAGATTTACTGGTAAGTGTTATCAGTAGTTTCTCAAACTGTTATAGACCTCATATCGACACGACTTATCAAGCTACTGGGGTGTGACGTTTACCACCCCTAGGCGAGATATGTGACATATCAGACGAAAAGACCGGACTGTACGGGAGTGTTACTGATTGGATTCACAGGAGAATGTACAGGCTTGCTTGTTGATCTTCTGATCGCTCAATACCTGGATGGCTGTTACGTTTAGCTGACCGCTTGCAGCTTGTGGATATTTAATATGATCATCACCTACTGCCGGCGTATTGACAATTCTTTAGAGTCCTACACAGAGGTTTCCTGGCTTAGGAAAAACGGAGTAGGAGAACATATGTGATATGTGCGGGACCGAGAATAATACGTGTATGCGATACCGTATTAGATTCTCGCGATATATGATATCGGTCGGGTATATGTGATATAGCCGGGTCATCGGATCAAGTGTTGATTCGATGAACTGATACAGATTATGTTAGTCGGTTATTTGTGAAATAGCCGGATTATCGGATCAAGTGTTGATTCGATAATTTAATGTATAATTATATATTTGATATATTAAATTACATTAACTAATATAAGCTCAGTTAAATATTCTTTTTCTCACTCGGGTAATACATTGATATATATGTGATATATGTTAATTGTATTATTTTATTTTGTTACAATAAATATTGTATATGTGATATATAATATTGTAATAAGTTAGGGTTATAAATGCAACATGTTTTATGGAGTTTAAATATGG
Organism: Agapanthus africanus; assembly: GCA_030015575.1. Lineage (NCBI taxonomy): Eukaryota > Viridiplantae > Streptophyta > Magnoliopsida > Asparagales > Amaryllidaceae > Agapanthus > Agapanthus africanus. The sequence continues at coordinate 446,804,103 of JASDDO010000031.1, read as the reverse complement.
TTAGGGTTTGGATTAGGGTTAAGCTTTCATGAAGCTTTCAAGAAGCTTCTTGAAGCTTTGGTTTTGATTTATGATATTTTGTATAGATATTTCTTTAACCCAACCCAACCCTTTACCATAGTTATTTCTCTACATGGGTTAAGTCTTCATACTTAACCCATGGTTGCATTTCTAACCACACACTTGATTCATTATTCATCACAAATTGATTTGCTTCTTCTTCTTCTTCCTTTTTGATGAAAAGCTTTCTAGCTTTTTCATATGTGATGAAAATGAGTGAGAAATTGAAAACAAATGAGAACTAAATTCCTACTTCATCATCCCCATCTATTCTTGCCACTTAGATTAGGGTGTTTGATTTGCTAATACATGATTAGCAAAGCAAGAGCTTAGGTTTGAGTTTCTTCAAGGTAGATCATCTTAGTTTTTGAAGATCGGAAGCAAGCTTGCATTTTTCTCTTCATGGAGCCTTTCTAAAGTCCGGATACTTGATGATCGTAGCGAAGGGACCACAACACGGAGCTTATGAAGTGAAGGAATGAACTACAAAGGTTGTAATCCCAAATGTTGGATATAGTGCCCTCAGAGTCAATTATTGGATCACAGGCACGTGATTGCAATAATTGAGGGAGGACCTATGCCGGTAGGACAGTCTTACTCAAGATGATAGTATGCTATCTGGTTTATCTTTATCATCGTGTACTGCTTTAGGTGACCTTACAGGTCTCTATTACACGTTGATAGAGCCCTAGGATTCTTGCTTGACTGCCAGCAGTATGATGGCGATCATATATGTGGGAGCTGGGGTCTATAAGCACATCCTTAAAGTGGTCCCTAATCATGAGAATTTTGAGATAGGGCATCGATACTCCAGAGTAGACTAGTGTATACAGTCGAGACCCCGACGAGGGGCGGTGGCCGGTCTCACAAGCCACTGGTGTCAGTTGGCTCACCTAAGATGTATACAGGTGCTCATTGGGTTATGAGTACACCGGACAGGACTCGCCGGGAACATGCTAGTTGGTATTATACCTGACGTCAGATAGCAGTTCCCTGGTGACATATGTACGTGTTAGTTCATCGACCTAAGATCGTCATTTGTCTCGTGTGAGTTCCCACTGTACTTTAATTACTACCCTACCACGGCTCAAAGGAGTCGTGGAAACAGGTTTTAGTTGGGTACAGTCCCGAGCCACATGGAGGCAGTGAGCGGATCTGCAGGGGTTCGTCTCTCCCGGTATTGGGGGTGAGGTCGCGCTGTGTCTAGGAGAGCCATTACACGAAGTCTTTGGCCAAGGCAGGAGATTTACTGGTAGGTATTCCAGTAGTATCTCAGGGTGTTCTGGGCTGTACTCTGACACGACTTGTACCGCTTTTGGGGGTCTGACTTTTACTAATCCCCTAGGCCCGCCATGCGATGCTCATAGACGAACGGAATGGACTGTACGGATATTGTCACTGACAGGCTCAGTAGGGTGTCAGGACGAGTTCGCTCATCGACCTCCCTTTTGGTCAATACCTGGTAGCCCGTTACGTACGGCTAATACCTCTGACGTGCTAGTGGTTAAATCCACAGCCGGTGTATTGACGAGCCTTTAGAGTCCCCCACAGACAGTTTCTCAAGTTTCGGGCGAAATGCTGTAGAGGCCGTATGGGTTTATGGCAGGGTTCGAACATACGCATGCACTTGTGCACGTGTCGTGTTTTGGACGGATTATACTAGCGGGTTTTGGTTTAAGCCGGATCCTAGTATTGTACAGTGTAGATTTTGTCTCTTTGCATTTGTATTCGATCGCAATACAAATGCGGGTATGTATATACAGTCGCGGGGTTTTCCTGTAATTTATTACCAGATCACTTTTTTGAAGTTGCCAGTTTGCATTCCGTTTCGGACATTTTTCCTTTGTTCCTTCTTGGCTGAAATTCCTTTTATGGGAGGGGCTTATTTGCAAATGTGCAAATTAGCAAAGTGGAGGGTGTTTTTTGTAAGTGGTTGCTTCATGATGGTTCTAGATTGAGGTTGACTCCATTGGTTCATCATTACTTGCTTGTTGGAGATGGGATTGAAAAAGACTTTGGAAAAGACTTTCTTCATGATGATCACTCATCATTCTCTTTCTTGCATTATTCACACTCCCTCCTCTTCTCATTCAAGGGGCCGGCCACTTCAAGGGGGGCTGTCCAAAATTTTGGAGGGGGATTTATATCTCATTGGCTCACACAAAAATACCATAGCTCCACTTCAAAGATCATCTCCAAAAGTTCATTCCTCCATCTCCATTATGGCAACTTCATTAACCCCTTGAGACAAACCGTTCTACACTCAGTCTACAGCAATCTTGGATACGTCGGCTTGCCAACTTCGTGTCCGAGTTGCCTCGGTTCAGAGGTGGGAGCCCGTAAAAAGACTCGGTGATGTAGTGCATTTTCTGACGAGGAGATCGAGACCGGAGAGGCCACGGGGAGATCGGGATGGTGGCCGAAGATCGAAGGACACGGATCACTCGGTATAGCTCTCTACCCTTTCTCCAGTTAGCTAGTAGTAGGTTAATGGTCCGATCCGGGTTTATAGTCCGCGGTAGCGCCGATTTCTAGTTAAAGAAGAGTTTTTGTTTCCGCATTTGGGCCTCGAACAGACGGCTGGGGCGCTACCGTAGACTTACATGGTATCAGAGCCACGCTATTAACCTTTACTAGCTTGCTCTAACGTGTTTAGAACGTCGATCGAACAAAAATTCCAAAACCACAATTTCAATTCATCAGTTTCTGTCGATTCTGTTCTGTGCTCAAAAAATTATTTGGTAAGTTGCAGAAATACGTGCAGGAATTTATAAGACCACTGCAAAAATTTGGTTGCATGAAGGCACTGTTCCGCCGCGGAACCGCGGCAATAACCCTCTTTTGGCCGCGGTTCCGCCGCCGGTTTGTGCCTTCAATGCACCATTTTTCCTACAGTGGTCTCTGTGTTGGAATTGTGGTTTTTGGTATATTCTGTTTGAGCCCAGATTTATTTTGAGTGCTACAGTTGTGCTTGGGGCCCACTTTGGGAAATTTAGTCGATCGAAAATTTTAAACATGTTAGTTCACAGTATTTACATTATATCTGCGACCATGAATGTCATTTGATCGGTAAATCCTATCTAATTGCTATAGTTCTTTTAGACGGATTTGCGAACGTGACATTCACATTGATGTTCTGTGTTATGCTGTGATGTTGCGGATTTGTCGTGGTGGATAGCCTGGATGCAATGGTAGTACAATTTGGTTGTATATGTAAATTTGATATTGCGGGGCGAGCGTCTGACATGTGGACTGCCGTTACTTCCTGTTTGTATATTATTCTTTTGGGGCACGACCGGGCTGAGGTCGATGTACCCGTTGAATGTATATTTTACTTTCTGTACAAGGATTACCCCGCGGTGGGGTGCATGGATAGCCAGGTTCTAAAGGGCAACGAGCCCGCATCTCATGGCTTTGAGACGGAGGGGCTTCACTCTAGAATTAGCGGGCTATTTGCCGCACTCGTAGGGGGTACATGTTGACCCAAGGAGGGGTGCCCAAGTTACCGGATTCCGTGAAGTGCTGGGTGGTCCATTCTCGTTGCTGAAGGGGGCTGCCTCGCTTCAGGTTTTGGCGGGTAACTTGCCGCGCCCGTAGGGGTCTAGGATTTCATTGCACAGGCTATCTACACGACCAGGGGAACGTCGGGTTTCAGTAGCAGCTCTATGAAACCCGGGGATCCCAGATATCTGTATTGTTCTGTGATGCTTATTACATTTCTGTGATGTTGCATTTTATCACGCCTTGAGCGAATTTTATATATTGATATATATATATATATACACACACACACACACTAGTAGATGTTGTATATGTTTTGCATCCGCGCTAGTCCAATCCCCGCTCTATCGTTATTTAGGTAACCTAATGGGTGATGACGGGACCCAGTGGCGAATGCGGATGGCATATACGTACATCGTATTTTCGTTCTTTTGTGGCATGATCAATTGATAGGACTACGTTGATTCGGATCAATGCAAGCTAAACAAACCTATTCGGATGTTGTTGGAACAATTTTCAAAAAGCTTTTATTGTAAGGACGTTCTCTTTTGTTTTGCACAGTGGTATTCGGTTATGAATATCCAGCACCTCAGTCGACGAGGCAAAGGCCGAGATCCCTTCACCGGGAGTGACCCCTTGGACAGAAGTTTGCGTCAGGGTAATAACTTCACTATAGTCGATTACTTTTGCTTTGCATCGTGCTATTCAGTTGGAATATCCTGCACCTCATTCTACGGGGAAAGAGCCGAGATCCCTTCACCGAGAGTGACCTCTTTAGCAAAGGTTTTCGTCACTATATTTTATAAAAAGCTATCTGGTTCCTTCAACGATATCAAGTTCATTACGTTAAAGGTTTTTCGCCAAAAACCATTCGTAGCCCTCCATCATTTCAGACGGGTAGCACGTAGTATTCATGCTATGTTTGTAGGCTTTCGTCAAGGCATAGTGTATGGTAGCTGCTTGTTACCTTTCTGTTGCATAGATAGATGCGTTGGTTTGGGACAGTCGTATAGCCTTGTTGGCCTTCGTCAAGGGCTTGTACGGGTGGGTTCAAATTAACCTGGACAATGACGGGTAGAACTTGACATATGACTTATGATTTGTTGGCCTTCATCAAGGTCATAAGAACATGGGGTAAAAATCACATCGGGAATTTCTAAAGAAACTGAAACTTGCCAGATATGCGCATACCTTCTGGAATGTGATAACGTGAGTGGATTCCATCACGTTATCATGCGATGATAGTTCGATCCCGATTCCCACTGATGAGTTGGTTTACTCCTCGGGTGATCCCGAGTAATTCTTCTTTCAGGTTTGGAGGAGAATTTGATGTTACAATGGGAGGTTTCCTGATTAGATAAATTGATAACCATTCTGATCTAGGTTAGAGTGTACGTTGAGTGTTTCTTTTCTCTCTCTCTTTGGCAGCGACCATGGCCCGACCCTTGACTATGACTCGGCGACCAAGTTGACCGAACCTTCTTAAACACAGGCTTTTGGATTGTCAGAGTTGCATACCTCATTGCCACTCCTTCTTTTACCCTTTTCTCCAGAACACCCCGTATTACTACGAACATCCACTTCCATTGGATAAAACCATCGTATGGTTATATACAAACTCGAAGGAATTTATTCGAGGATGGTTTCCGGTTCTGGAGAAAACGAATAGGACTATTCAGTTGTCTTTTCCTTTTACCTTCTCTCAGGTTGCGAGTGCTCCTTGGATTAGGACAGTACACCTATTACGCTTATTGGATAGTCTTCTTCCAAACCATAGGCAGGTGCTGAACGGTGGGGAATGAAGAAAACCAATTAGCCTAACGATGGTGTACTGAAGGTAATAAGTTAAGACAAATAAAGGAATTAGTAAGAGGGCAAAGTAAATTGCGACTGCTATTCACGACCAAAACCAAGTATTTCTTCGCCAATCCTACATCACCTTTGTATTTCTCCAGAACACTCTGTATCACTACGAAGATCAACAGTTTATTGGATACTCCATCGTATGGTTATATACGAACTCAAAAGGAACTTGTTCCAGTCCGAGGATTGATTCTGGTTCAGGAGAAATAGGAATAAGGTTTTATTCAGTTGTCTTTTATCTTCACCTTTCTCAGGTTACTAGTACTCCTAGGATTAGGAGAGTACATCCATTATGCTTATTGGATAGTCTTCTTCTAAACCATAGGCTGGTGTCGAACGGTAGGGAAGGAAGAAAACCATTTGGCCTAAAGGGGTGTACAGAAGGTAATGATTAAAGACATATAAAGGGATTTGGAGAGATGACAAAGAAATATACGGTTACAGTTGTGAATCTGATAATGGAAGAGGCATTACTAGGAATACCCGGATACCCCTTCGAAACATTTACATGTTTCAGTTTCACTGTTTATTGTTAATAGAAAACTGATTTTTCAATTAAGACCTTACTCCAGGGTATGTATTTACCAGGTATGATTCTCATATCTGTATGGATTTACAGATGATGAGTGGGAGTAAGTTATTGGGAATTAGGTGATCATCCTCATTATATCGGAATTCGTTGTAATTGGTGATATTTGAGGAAATCACCTAGGTTGTTTGCCGGACGGCAAATATTTGGTTTTGAATATCCATTGCTATGCACCAATTTCAAATTGATATATCTGTACGTCTATTTTTATAGAGTGAGATATACTTTTTTGAAATTATGTCCATGACATTTACCTATATCAGTGGATGGTTAGGTAAGGAGCATTAAACAGCGGTGTAATTCTTCTTAACCATAAGTACAGTTTTCAACCTACGACACACGGTGTCACACCCCGCTTCCCGGTGTACGGCGAAGGGGACGCGATGAGGTCCGCTACGTATATACTTAGAAGTACATACGCTAAGCGTATCTAAGCAATATAAAGGTAAATCACAAGAGACAAGAGATATAGAAATAACAACAACTTTATTAATAACATTCTTTTGTACAATACATGAAAAGTAAATACAACTGAAATGAAAAGCGATGCCTAAACAATGGTATAACAGGAAATGAAAATACTGAATAGAACAAGGTATAATGTCTAGAGCTCGGGGTCTTCATGAAACTGATCCAAGTCTTCACCGGTGGGCTCGATCTCTGACGGGTCCAAAACACCTGACGACATTCAAAGAAGAAAGAAATAGAATGTCGCCAGCGAACAGATCGCTCGGTAGGTCCCAAAGATAGGGGAGAAATAGACAAAGAGTAGGGGAGAGAGAGAGAGTAGCTTTTAATATTGTATTGTATTGTTGTAATATTGTATTAACGCTGTTGTTTGAAGTTTAGTACAGAAGAATGCCAGTGTATACGAGAGGGGTCTCTATATGCTAGAGACCAGGGCAAACGGAATATAGAGCACAAGGCTCCGTTAGAAGGCCCGGAACAACGGCAATTGGATTCATGTTAGGTGTCTTAAATCTGACCGTCTCGTACCACTTTTAACGTCTTCCGTACAAATCTACCCCTTAAACCCCGTAGTGTTTTGATTGTATTGTTGTATTGCATTATATAAGTTGGATGGCTGACCAAAACCATGATATCAATAAACAGATTGTAACTGCATAATCAGATAAATGGAATATCGGAACAATGGATGTATATCCATGGTTTGATTCGGTCAAGTTGTATAGATTGTTAACTGGATTCTGGGATTCATGTGTTTATATTGAGTTGGAATATTAAAGAATGTAGATTGAGTTGAATCATATTCAAGTCAGAAATAATCAGACTCAAACCCGAGTCAGACCAAAAGAAATGTAAGTCGAAGTTCTATAACTGTTAGGATCTTTATTGTAATTTATAAAACTTGAGGGGGTTTTATGTAAAAATACTTTTGTATAGTTTTCGAGATACACCCCAAGTATTTATTATTCGTCTTTATAGTTATAATGAGTGTAATTTTTATTTTGTGATATTTCTTAGTGAAAATATTCTAATTCCAAAAATAAAGGTATTTATCTGTAATATTGATTTAGTTGAAATTCATGGTATTTTACTGTAAAAATCTAGTCTTGTGATTTTTAGAAAAAGTGGGATATTTATATTATAACAAAATAGATCTTTTAATGATAATATACATATATTTATATAAAAATAATTTCAATAAATATTTTATATAAAAATATCATTTTCTTAAGATATCGTATTTTAAACCTTTCGAGACCGAATGCTCCTTACGGAGGTCTGAATCTCGCACTACTAAGCCGAGGGTGCACGATAAACTATACTATCCCTAACGGGTTCCCCAACGGTGGGTTGTAGTGGCGCTTTGCAAAGATTTAATAAATACTAATCATTTAGAAAACGGTTTTATAAAAATAAGGTATTTATTTGTAAAGCTGTAAATTTCCGTATTTTAGATTCTAGGGTTTCCTAAACCAACTAGCCTATTTCTAAATGGTCTAAACGACAAGTTGTTAGAAGGCTCAAATCGCCTCTTCACCGCCAATTGTGGCCAGGTAAGTACAAATGAGAAAAGGAGGGATCCGCTCACGAATCGTGAAACGGGCTTTTTAAAGTTTCCTTTTCTCATTTGCCTAGCCTAGACACCACAAAGTCAGGTTTAGATAAACGATCGATGTCCACGACATATCGTATTTTCCTATTAAAAGATATTTGTTTGAAAGTGTATCAAACCTAAAACTTTTAGAAAAGGTTTTATAAGAAAAGGGTATTTAAATGTAAAATCTTGTATTATCGAATTCTAAGTTTTGATGATATCATTTAGGGTTGTAATTGCATGTGTGTGGAGGTAGGTCATTACCTCATGATCTACTTTAAGGTATAGCAATGTTAAGGGGTTAAATGTGAAAACTAAACATTGTGGTATTTAAGTGAAAGAAATACGATAAATGGAAACGTTATCATTTCATGTGAGGAAACTTATTCAAATTAATTGTTAAGTGATTAGTAGTCAACATGAAGATGTTTAAGCATTAGGGAATTGGTGATAAGTGAGATTTGATAGAAAACCGAATCGGAAATCGGTTTGTTCCGATTTCCATCGGGTTTGAAAAGTCGTATTTTAATGGAAGAAAAGAAAGGTAGAAAAGGGGGACTTACGGGTTTGGACAATGCTAGAGAGTGAGAGAGAGGTAGAGGGTTTTTTCGGTGCGTCGAATCGTCGTTGAGAGGTCCTAGCACGATCATCGGAATTTCGCCGTCGATTTCGTCAGCGCTTTGCCTTTCACTCTTTTTCTAACGTACCAAGTTCTCTTGGAATTTTGAGAGAGTGGACTTAGAAAAAGTGATAAGAAGGTAGAGGGTATGGAGGGTTTATATAGGGTTAGGGTTTTTAATAAAAAAATATAAAATATATAAAAATTCATTAAAACTCATTAAACCTAGGAGTAAAAGGGATTTATTAGGCAATTGATAACCGATCGAGGGATATAAAGTGTGCAGGAGGGTTGACCAAGTCCAGAGCCAACTTTTCTCTGTTGACGATTCGGCCGTTCGGCCGAGTCCGGCCGGCGGCGCCGGACCGAGTCGGCCGGTTCGCCGGCCGGCGGCGCCGAGTCGGGCCGAGTCAGGGTCTCAGGGGCCGGGGGTTTTCCTGGAGTATTTAATGGTATATTTACTTTTATTTGTCCAGTACAAATTTTGTGAGTTATGGCCTTTTGACTGTTGACTTCCAAAAGAAATTAAAACAAAATAAATACAAAAATAATGTGGGGTATGGGATTTGAACTCTGGTGGCTTGGTTCAGCAGTGCAAGGTGTTACCAATGAGCTACAAGCTCCTTCTTGTAATTATTGTGGTATTTAATTACTTAAAATGGTAGCAGCAAGAATAAATACTCCTAATATACATTAAATTTAAAGTAATTTCTTGTACACTAAAAATAGAGTTATTACATTCTTGTAGCTTGTAATTAAAAACAAAATAATTACATATATCTTTTGCTCAGGCTAAAATACTCCTTTATGGATTTTTGAAAAAATTTGTATAGAAAAGTGTATAGAAAAATTATGGTTGTTACATTCTACCCTCCTTATAAAAATTTTGTCCTCGAAATTTGTAAAAGGAAAGTGTAACAGATTCAAGGAAATTTTTGGTGAAAGTGTGTGAAGAATGACAAAGTGATGTAAGGGTGTGAAAAAGGTTGAAGAGAATTACCAGGGTTATTCTGACCAACCGTATCGGCTTCTTCGGCCACCAAATTGTAAGACTGGCGTCTCGGCACGTTCCTCCTAGCTGGAGGCACATTCTGCCTTTGAGGCCTCTTTCTCTACCCTCTAGGCATGTCCCTCACTACTTGTTGAAATTGTCGAGTAGGCTGTGCAGATGGTGGAGCAGGTAGTGCATAACGAGGTGCAGGAGTCTGGATAGCTGGCCACTGCGGGTAGTTGATGGGTGTGTGAGTTGAGTTGCTATTAAAAGGACAGTTCCCAGTTCCGTGGTTGGATGCGCCAAAAATTAGACACAAGCCTTTTGCGCGCCTACAGTCCTTCCACAAGTGTCCCTTTCTTCTGCAGTAGTAGCAGAAATCTGGACTTGACTGGTTATTGGTTTCTTCTGATCTCCTGGGCTCAAACGATGGCCTTGGAGAGGCTCCTCCTGCTATTTGAGTGGCAGGGCGTTTCAAACCGGCAGACTGAGGTCTGCCCCTTGCTTTTATCGCTGCCTCATAACTGCGGGCAGCTTCCAGAGCATCCTCATGAGTCAGAAATTTTCCCGTGGCTAGAGCAGCCTGAATCTCCGTGTCCAAACCTTGTTGAAAGCGACGGGCTCTGATCTCGTCCGTCGGTATCAAGTGTGCCGCGAATCGGCTTAGCATAGTGAATTCAGCGTCGTACTCACCTACTGATTTGTCCCACATTGAACCCTGTTGTAGATGAATAAACTGCTGCTCCATTGCAAACCTGGCAGTCACAGGGAAGTATTTCGCGTCTAACTTCTCACGAAAAGTCTTCCATTCAATAGGTTGTACCAGACGGCTTTCTTCCGCCTTCCACCAGTTGCTAGCATTATCCATGAGCTGTAGTTTCGCCACACGGATCCAAGCTAGGTCTGGCACTTGAGCTGCTGCCAGATCGTCTTCTATGCTCTATGCCCATTCTTCCGCTTCAAGAGGGCTTCCTTTACCAGAGAACTGCTTGGGGTGGAAAGCCTTGAATTTCTTTACCCCTGGTGCGTCGGTCTCAGGACGGTTCAGGAGTTGTTGCCGTCCCTCAAGAAGGCTGTGGATCGCCTCAAGTAACACTGTTTGCTCGGTAGTTGGCGCAAGCACAGCTGGTGTGAGAGGTAGTGCTGGAGGTGTGTTGTTGACATTGGTGCTGGTGTTGTTTGGGGAATCCATAACCTTGAAGAAAAATTTTGGTTAGGACAGATTCAAGTACATGAAATGACAAGATTCAAGGAATAGAAATTTATAAGATTCAAGAAATATGAATTGTAAAGAATGTTTTAGTTGCTGGTTCTTGTGTTATAATGCTTAGGTTGTTCACGCAGAACAGAACTACTTAGTTTGGTTCTATACAGCTCTGACCTGCATGGGCCACCAACAAAACCTGTCACGCCCCGCTTCCCGGTGTACGGCGTATCTAAGCAATATAAAGGTAAATCATAAGAGACAAGAGATATAGAAATAACAACTTTATTAATAACATTCTTTTGTACAATGCATGAAAAGTAAATACAACTGAAATGAAAAGCGATGCCTAAATAATGGCATAACAGGAAATGAAAATACTGAATAGAACAAGGTACAATGTCTAGAGCTCGGGGTCTTCGTGAAACTGATCCAAGTCTTCACCGGTGGGCTCGATCTCTGACGGGTCCAAAACACCTGACGACATTCAAAGAAGAAAGAAATAGAATGTCGTCAGTGAACAGATCGCTCGGTAAGTTCCAAAGATAAGGGAGAAATAGACAAAGAGTAGGAGAGAGAGAGTAGCTTTTAATATTGTATTGTATTGTTGTAATGTTGTATTAACGCTGTTGTTTGTAGCTTGGTACAGAAGAATGCCAGTGTATACGAGGGGGGTCTCTATATGCTAGAGACCAGGGCAAACGGAATATAGAGTATAAGGCTCCGTTAGAAAGCCCGGAACAACGGCAATTGGATTCATGTTAGGTGTCTTAAATCTGACCGTCTCGTGCCACTTTTAACGTCTTCCGTACCAATCTACCCCTTAAACCCCGTAGTGTTCTGATTGTATCGTTGTATTGCATTGTATAAGTTGGATGACTGACCAAAACCAAGATATCCATAAACAGATTGTAACTGCATAATCAGGTAAATTGAATATCGGAACAATGGATGTATATCCATGGTTTGATTCAGTCAAGTTGTATAGATTGTTAACTGGATTCTGGGATTCATGTGTTCATATTGAGTTGGAAAATTAAAGAATGTAGATTGAGTTGAATCATATTCAAGTCAGAAATAATCAGACTCAAATCCGAGTCAGACCAAAAGAAATGTAAGTCAAAGTTCTATAATTGTTAGGGTCCTTATTGTAATTTATAAAACTTGAGGGTCTTTATAGTTATAATGAGTGTAATTTTTATTTTGTGATATTTCTTAGTGAAAATATTCTAATTCCAAAAATAAAGGTATTTATCTGAAAAATTGATTTAGTTGAAATTCATGGTATTTTACTGTAAAAATCTAGTCTTGTGATTTTTAGAAAAAGTGGGATATTTATATTATAACAAAATAGATATTTTAATGATAATATACATATATTTATACAAAAATAATTTCAATAAATATTTTATATAAAAATATCATTTTCTTAAGATATCGTATTTTAAACATTTCGAGACCGAATGCTCCTTGCGGAGGTCTGAATCTCGCACTACTAAGCCGAGAGTGCACGATAAACCGTACTATCCCTAACGGGTTTCCCAAAGATGGGTTGTAGTGGCGCTTTGCAAAGATTTAATAAATACTAATCATTTAGAAAACGGTTTTATAAAATTAAGGTATTTATTTGTAAAGGTGTAAATTTCCGTATTTTAGATTCTAGGGTTTCTTAAGCCAACTAGCCTATTTCTAAATGTTCTAAATGACAAGTCGTTAGAAGCCTCAAATTGCCTCTTCACCGCCAATTGTGGTCAGGTAAGTACAAATGAGAAAAGGAGGGATCCGGTCACGAATCGTGAGACGGGCCTTTCAAAGTTACCTTTTCTCATTTGCCTAGCCTAGACACCACAAAGTCAGGTTTAGATAAACGATCTATGTACACGACATATCGTATTTTCCTATTAAAATATATTTGTTTGAAAGTGTATCAAACCTAAAACTTTTAGAAAGGGTTTTATACGAAAAGGGTATTTAAATGTAAAATCTTGTATTATCGAATTCTAAGTTTTGATGATATCATTTAGGGTTGTAATTGCATGTGTGTGGAGGTAGGTCATTATCTCGTGATCTATTTTAAGGTATAGCAATGTTAAGGGGTTAAATGTGAAAACTAAACATTGTGGTATTTAAGTGAAAGAAATACGATAAATGGAAACGTTATCATTTCATGTGAGGAAACTTATTCAAATTAATTGTTAAGTGATTAGTAGTCAACATGAAGATGTTTAAGCATTAGGGAATTGGTGATAAGTGAGATTTGATAGAAAACCGAATCGAAAATCGGTTTGTTCCAATTTCCATCGGGTTTGAAAAGTCGTATTTTAATGGAAGAAAAGAAAGGTAGAAAAGGGGGACTTACGGGTTTGGACAACGCTAGAGAGTGAGAGGGAGGTAGAGGGTTTTTCGGTGCGTCGAATCGTCGTTGAGAGGTCCTAGCACGATCACCGGAATTTTGCCGTCGATTTTGTCAGCGCTTCTCCTTTCGCTCGTTTTCTAACGTACCAAGTTCTCTTGGAATTTTGAAAGAGTGGACTTAGAAAAAGTGATGAGAAGGTAGAGGGTATGGGGGGTTTATATAGGGTTAGGCTAGGGTTAGGGTTTTTAATATAAAAAAATATAAAATATATAATAATTATATAAAAAATCTTTATAACTCATTAAAGCTTGGAGTAAAAGGGATTTATTGGGCAATTGATAACCGATCCAGGGATATAAAGTGTGCAGGAGGGTTGACCAAGTCCATAGCCAACTTTTCTCTGTTGACGACTCGGCCGTCCGGCCGAGTCCGGCCGGCGGCGCCGGACCGAGTCGGCCGGTTAGCCGGCCGGCGGCGCCGAGTCGGGCTGAATCAGGGTCTCAGGGGCCGGGGGTTTTCCTGGGGTATTTAATGGTATATTTACTTTTATTTGTCCAGTACAAATTTTTTGAGTTATGGCCTTTTGACTGTTGACTTCCAAAAGAAATTAAAACAAGATAAATACAAAAAATAATGTGGGGCATGGGATTTGAACTCTGGTGGCTTGGTTCAGCAGTGCAAGGTGTTACAAATGAGCTACAAGCTCCTTCTTATAATTATTGTGGTATTTAATTACTTAAAATGATAGCAACAAGAATAAATACTCCTAGTATACATTAAATTTAAAGTAATTTCTTGTACACTAAAAATGGAGTTATTACATTCTTGTACCTTGTAATTAAAAACAAAATAATTACCTATATCTTGTGCTCAAGCTAAAATACTCCTTTATGGATTTTTGAAAAAATTTGTATAGAAAAATGTATAGAAAAATTAGGGTTGTTACACACGGGGATTGAGTTATTAGACTCAGGGGACTTATACAGAGTATTGTATATTGTCCAGTGTCCATAAGGACAGAGGGGTTGGTACTCGTACTATATTCTGTTTACTTGTGACTTCTCTAGTTCTTAGACATGTGTTTCGTAGAAATGCAAGGTCTAAGTTTTGTGAAGTTATAGGTATAAGAATAAAGTAGAGAACCAGGTGCTGCAAGTATCGGGATTCTTCAAGGTGATCGAAGATGTAGATGTTTGTGTATGGTATTCGGTTGATAGTAATGGTTTTAAGAAAACTTGCTTCTTTTTCAGGTTACTCATAATTGGAAGCACTCCTAAGTTGAGTAATGTTGATCGGCCTCTCTCCATTTAGTTGACATGCACTGGAGACAGCTGCATGATTTGAATCTGGTTCCAATTAAATCAGTGCCTCTGTTTCTATATTGGATATAGAATAGTTCATATCTTAACAATGTTAAGGTACGGGGAGTTGTCCGGCTTATGCTTAAAACCAGACTCTGGATAACTCAAGATACATTTCTGTAATGACTGTTTGTGGGTTGACCCGGGCTATGACGAGGGTTGATTTTCTACCATCTGGAAGATCAATAGTGATATTGTTCTAGACTCGCCACAGTTTTAATAAAAATGGATTTTTTTCATAAAACTGTAGTGGGAGTATGGGAGAACTGGAAGTGATTCCAGAACCGCAAATGATTACTGAAAATTTGATAAGAACCTAAAGATTCAATCTGGATTGACATTCCATTGGCCACTCCGTAGATATGGTGGGTAACCTCAGGCACCCGAGAGGTACTCTGGTAGCCTCAAGGACGGTGACAGGGAGGTTCTTGTTTACCCAGGCTTGACACTACTGTTGTTCCAGACTATGAGACCCGGCAGGAGGATGAGTATAGCGTCGTTCTAAACTAGCTTTAGAAGTGTACGTGTATATGACTCTGCCAGAGAGTTTTCGTAGTCAGTGGGAGTAATGGAAGCATAGTGGACAAGAAGCTTATGTCTATTTATAGACTAAAGCAGATATAGCGGAGATAGATCATCTATTTCTGATGTGACAGTCATAGGTTTGACTTCATCAGAATAGGCGATGGGTCTGTTAAGAAGGTAGTAGGGTGTGATGTCCTGGTATTTGGATGACATACACAGAGTAGGAAGTGAAATTCCTATACTACGATCGGTTATACTTTGGTTGTCACACAGTAGTCTCTCCACATAAGACTTGGATATTATATCAGATATTCTGGTTACTTGATCTATGTTTTTAGATCTAGATTTGGGAAGTGTCCCAATCAGGGTACTTAGACAGCATTCTAAAGGTATTTAGAATGGACGACTCCTGGCACGGTAGTGTACCTGCAGGTGATGGAGTCACCCTCTCTAAAGGTGTCTTACAGACTAAAAGGGAGAGGGATGTGCATGATTGGCAGATCACTTGCTTAGGCAATTGAGTCAATCATGAGATGTCAAGCACCACACCAGATGTCTTTGCACAAGATGCAATAAGTTGATATTGATCCAATCCTGGAGAAGCATTCAGAAGCAGTTTTAGAACATAAGTTGATGTTCTGGGGAAATGATAACGACATCCTCATTCAGGATACAGTTATCATTCCAGGCTTCCAAGGTGACCTGGATGACAAAGTGACTGTCAGAGTTATAGTTTTCCCTCTGACGAGGGGCAGTATTTTGGACAGGTGGTCCAAGCGGATACTGAGGGAGGCATGGCGCAGGATACTGATTAAGTTCAGTTGACGATACAGTCTAAGAAGTTTGGATTTGGAGTTCATTTATGAACTAGGTCCCATCAGATATCCAGACATATTCTAAGACAGGTATTGCTCTTTTCGGGAGATGGCTTTCTCCGTGAACTTGAGATAAAGAGAGACATAGAAAGAAACATCAGGGCGGATCCACTTACTGAGGCTATTCCTCGAACGCAATAGTTTCGCAAACGGGTTTTGTGAGACTGATTAGTAGAGGAGTTGGGTGTTCGGTATCACACGGGCTGTGAGTATGCTACATCGTAATAATTAGCCTCGAGTGCAAGTGGGAGATTGTTGGATATAGTGCCCTCAGAGTCAATTATTGGATCATAGGCACGTGATTGCAATGATTGAGGGAGGACCTATGCCGGTAGGACAATCTTACTCAAGAAGATAGTATGCTATCTGGTTTATCTTTATCATCGTGTACTGCTTTAGGTGACCTTACAGGTCACTATTACACGTTGATAGAGCCCCTAGGACTCTTGCTTGACTGCCAGCAGTATGATGATGATCATATATGTGGGAGCTGGGGTCTATAAGCGCATCCTTAAAGTGGTCCCTAGTGTGGGAGTTTCGAGACAGGGTATCGATACTCCACAGTAGACTAGTGTATACAGTCGAGGCCCCGACGAGGGGCGGTGGCCGGTCTCACAAACCACTGGTGTCAGTTGGTTCACCTAAGATGTATACAGGTGCTCATTGGGTTATGAGTACACCGGACAGGACTCGCCGGGAACATGCTAGTTGGTATTATACCTGACGTCAGATAGCAGTTCCCTGGTGACATGTGTACGGGTTAGTTCATCGACCTGAGATCATCATTTGTCCCGTGTGAGTTCCCACTGTACTTTAATTACTACCCTACCACGGCTCAAAGGAGTCGTGCAAACAGGTTTTAGTTGGGTATGGTCCCGAGCCACATGGAGGCAGTGAGCAGATCTGCAGGGGTTCGTCTCTCCCGGTATTGGGGGTGAGGTCGCGCTGTGTCTAGGAGAGCCATTACACGAAGTCTTTGGCCAAGGAAGGAGATTTACTGGTTGGTATTCCAGTAGTATCTCAGAGTGTTCTGGGCTACACTCCGACACGACTTGTACCGCTTTTAGGGGTCTGACTTTTACCAACCCCCTAGGCCCGCCATGCGATGCTCATAGACGAATTGACCGGACTGTACGTATATTGTTACTGACAGGCTCAGTAGGGTGTCAGGATGAGTTCGCTCATCGACCTCCCTTTTGGTAGATACCCGGTAGCCCGTTACGTACGGCTAATACCTCTGACATGCTAGTGGTTAAATCCACAGCCGGTGTATTGACGAGTCTTTAGAGTCCCCCACAGACAGTTTCTCAAGTTTTCGGCGAAACGCTGTAGAGGTCGTATGGGTTTATGGCAGGGTTCGAACATACGCGTGCACTTGTGCACGTGTCATGTTTCGGACGTATTATACTAGCGGGATTTGGTTTAAGCCGGATCCTAGTATTGTGCAGTGTAGATTTTGTCTCTTTGCATTTGTATTCGGTCGCAATACAAATACGGGTATGTATATACAGTCATGGGGTTTTCTTGTAATTTATTACCGGATCACTTTTATGAAGTTGCCGGTTTGCATTCCGTTTTGGTCATTTTTTCTTTGTTCCTTCTTGGCTGAAATTCCTTTGATGGGAGGGGCTTATTTGCAAATGTGCAAATTAGCAAAGTGGAGGGTGTTTTTTGTAAGTGGTTGCTTCATGATGGTTCTAGATTGAGGTTGACTCCATTGGTTCATCATTACTTGCTTGTTGGAGATGGGATTGAAAAAGACTTTGGAAAAGACTTTCTTCATGATGATCACTCATCATTCTCTTTCTTGCATTATTCACACACTCCCTCCTCTTCTCATTCAAGGGGTCAGCCACTTCAAGGGGGGCTGTCCAAAATTTTGGAGAGGGATTTGTATCTCATTGGCTCACACAAAAATACCATAGCTCCACTTCAAAGATCATCTCCAAAAGTTCATTCCTCCATCTCTATTGTGGCAACTTCATTAACCCATTGAGACAAACCGTTCTACACTCAGTCTACAGCAATCTTGGACACGTCGGCTTGCCAACTTCGTATCCGAGTTTCCTCTGTTCAGAGGTGGGAGCCCGTAAAAAGACTCGGTGATGTGGTGCCCTTTCTGATGAGGAGATCGAGACCGGAGATGCCGCGGGGAGATCGGGATGGTGGTCGAGGACCGAAGGACACGGATCGCTCGGTATAACTCTCTACCCTTTCTCCAGTTAGCTAGCAGTAGGTTAATGGTCCGATACAGGTTTATAGTCCGCGGTAGCGCCGGTTTCTAGTTAAAGAAAAGTTTTTGTTTCCGCATTTGGTCCTCGGACAGACGGTCGTGGCGCTACCGTAGACTTACACCAAACTCTTAGAAGTAAAGTTGTTTACTTGCTTTTTTTGCTTAATCTCTTGTCTAAGATCTTGGTTAGGGTTGTTCGACACATGAAAAATTTGATTTTGGCATGGTTGATGCCTTGTAGAACCTTGTGACAGTGCCTAGTAACCCTACAGTGGTATCAGAGCCAAGCTAGAGCTTTAGGCGTCGTTTAGACGAAGTTTAAAGTCCGATCGAATCCCGTAACATCTTGTTTTACCCCTTCTCTGGAAAATTTTAAAATGTTGATTTTTTCTGTATTAAAAATACTCAGAAAATTAAGCAGGGAATTCTAAGGATTACTGTGAAATACGAGATCATAATTCCCTTAAAGCGCCGCGGAACCGCGGCAGTACCATGCCATGCGCGGCGGTTCCGCGGCGGTTCTTGGGTATTGGGGTTGGAATTTTCACAGTAACATCCGTATGTATTTCTACATGCTTTTGGGAATTTTTAATATTACTCAAGTGTTGAGTTTCTGGAGATCTTTTGTATTCGTTGATTCGATCGGAAAGTTTAACATCATTTAGTTCTTCGGGTAATTTAGAACGTGTTAAAAAATTCGAACGGATATCAATAACTCACTTTTTCCCCTGTCGGAAAATTTCCAAGTGTTAGATTTTTTCCTTACTTAAAGAACATTCACAGTCGTGCAAGTAACGCGGTGGACCCTCTAGAAGAACACAGACCTTAACTCGATTATGTGACCGTCTGAACCGCCTCTAAACCTTAGGGTTTGGGGCAATACGGCGTTGCCACATGTGAGGCGTTGGTTTGACCCTTCTACAGCTGGACCATTGGTACTGTGGCATGTGATAGATGCTTTTAAACTCCGCTCAAGTGTTGAGCTATTTAGAAAATCTTGGGTGTTTGATCATTCGATCGGAAAGTTTAACATTGTCTATTTATCTAGAATGTGATACAATATTTGGAATCCACAAGTAGTTATGAGATAACTAATTTGAATGTTATAAATCTAGCAGTTTAGTCTCAGATGATCGGTTGCCACAGGATTTTGATGTGATCAAAAGTCCGTTGCAATCACGTAGCGTACGCGGATACTCGCCGAGTAAACTTAATATATAACCACGCCCCATAGCCCCGACCAAGTGACTGTAGGAGAACCCCGTCGCCAAAAGCATCCGTTTGGATGCTCGCGGCAGCGGTGTTCCGCCTTAGTGCACTTTGTCGACGGCATCGGGGATGCGGCCGTCTACTAAAGTTTTCGACGAGCATTCGATCAGGATGTTGGGAATCTTGTTGAATTGCCCGACTAGATATTGAAAAGTGTTTTCGAGATCGAGACTAAAATGCGGGGTTTATAATTGTTAGGCATGCGATGTCTAAGGAATTCATTTGGTTAGGCATGCGATGTCTAAGGAGATTGCGGATTCCAACTGTTGTAGTTTTACACTTTCTTTTCTGCGACAGTAAGTGTAATATGCAGTGTATGGCCGGTTTCATTGTTATACATCAACGACAACTAGGATACGCATATTTACTTACGTTGATGACATGTGATGTTATGTGTTGTTGTGATATGTTATATTGGATCGTCGTGTTTTGAATAGCCGAGGGTTTTATGTGAGATGAGAGTTTTTCTTTTTCATTCATGTAAAATTCAATTGTATGTAATATTCTTTTATTGGGGCACTTCCGGGCTGAGGATGATGTCACCATTGTATATTATTTACTTTTCCGAATTAGGGTAGACCCAAGGCGAGGAGCACAAGTAACCGGGTTCTAGGGTCCAGTGGGAGACCATCTCGAGGAGTCGAGACCGGGTCTCCTAACTGTAGGGTTCCTAGGCACTCCAGAGAGGTTCCACAACCGATCAACCATGGCAAAATCAAAATTTTCATGTGCCAAGAAACCCTAATGCGATCGTTGACTAGAGGTAAAGACGAAACATGCAACTAGTTAATAACTTAACTAAAAGTGAACGAAAAATACAACCTTCGTAGATCCGGTCCTCCTCCTCCATAACTCCGTGACGATGTCCCTTCGCTGCGATCATCGGATCTCGGACTCTAGTGTTGATTTCATCGGAGAAATGATCGGGCTAGGTCGTCGACTTCGATGCCGAAGATGATCTATGTCGAGGCAACTCAAGATCAAGCTCCAACTTCACCAAGTCATGAAACTTATGAAGAAAACACCCTATATTACATGGCAAGTGGTATAGGATGAAGAAATAGGAAGTGGGTTCACTTTAGAATTGGATTTCTCACTCTTTTTCTCATGGCACCATTGGAGGTAGAAAGCTTTCATGAAGCTTGATGAAGATGAAGATGATGCAAGAATAAAAAGGATTATCTTAAAAAGAAAATCCAAGTCATTCTTATCATAATGCAACCATGGTTGAGTGTAGAGAGTAAACTATGGTTAGGTGAATGGTTAGGTTTAGGAAAGAAACAAGAATGGTCAAAGCTTCTTGAAGCTTCAAGGAAACAAACAAAAGAAGCAACCATTTCTTTTCTTGCCTAAAAATAAATAAATAAAATAAATAGTTAAGAAAAGATAACTAAACCCTAACCATTCACTTAAACATGGTTTAAAGTAAACATACACCCAAACTTGCATGTATCATCAAACATGATACAAACTAGTGCACAAAACTATATCATATATACAATGTGCACATCAAGTGAGAAAATCCATTTTAAGTGAACCAATACTAGTAAATGCAAAGTAATATATCAAATATATAATTATACATTAAATCATTAAATCAACATTTGATTTAACGATCCGGTCATATCGCATATGACCGACTAATATCCAATGTATCGACTTATCGAATCAATCCTCGATTCGATAACTAGGCCATATCCCATACAACCAAACAATACATTCATCGTGACAATAAAATACGGTATCACATACATGCATTATTCTCGGTCTAGCACATATCTCATATGCGCTCCTATTTCGTTTCGCTTGAGCCAGGAAACCTCTGTGTAGGACTTTAAAGACTCGTCAATACGCCGGCAGCAGATGATGATCATATCAAGCACCCACAAGCCGCAAGCGGTCTGCTAAACGTAACGGCCGCCCGGGTATTGAGCGATCAGAAGATCGACGAGCAAGCCCGCTCACACTCCTGTGAATCCAACCAGCAACACTTACCGTACAGTCCGGTCTGTTCGTCTGATATGTCGCATATCTTGCCTAGAGGTGGTAAACGTCAGACCCCAGTAGCATGATAAGTCGTGTCGATATGAGGTCTATAACAGTTCGAGAAACTACTGGTAACACTTACCAGTAAATCTCAGCAACCCTGGCCAGCGATTTCCGGTTATAGCCAATCGAACACAGCGCAACATCAACTCCCTATTACGGGAGAGACGAATCCCCTCCTATCGCTCATTGCCTCCATGTGATTCGGGACTGTACCCAAAAGCCACCGTTTTGCATGCCCTCTTGGACGTAGTAAGGTGGAAATCAAAGCACAGTGGGAATCACACAAGACTCTATGACGATTTCGGGTCTACAGACTAACCTGTACCAGCGTCACCAGAGAACTGCCATCTGACGTAAGGTATAATACCATCTGGGAGTTCTCGGTGAGTCTGTCTAGTGTACCCAGTCTCCACTGATCACCCGTATATCATCTCTGATGTCAAACACCAATGGATATGGGATCATCCATCGCCCATCTGTATGGGTCTTGAAGGTATATGCTAGTCTACTCTGGTATATCGATGCCCCGTCTCGATACACCCACGACTAGGGACCTTGAAGGATGTACTTATGGACTACCGTGTCCCCACTAGTATGATCCACATCATAGTCCAGGTAGTCAAGTACACATCCTAAGGGCTTTACCAACATGTAACAGAGAGACAATCAGTATACACGTTAAGGTAAAGAGTAACCAGATAGCATACTATCATGTCGATCAAGAAAGTCCACCCTATATATGTTCCAGCATCCACTACAATATACATCCTATGTACAGTAATGGCCTCTAGGGCGTACATATAACTAACAATCTCCCACTTGCACTGGGGCCATCTGTAGCAGTGGTTGTAGTATCTCATACTCAACCATCCCTTAAAAGTCCCTCTCTGGGAAAAGGCCTTTGTGAGTGGATCCGCCGTGTTGTCCTCTGAGTCTACCCTCCTAACCTTGATCCCCTGGAGCTCAACCATCTCCATGATCAGGTGATACTGCCTTAGAATATGTCTGGATCACTGATGGGACGGACGTTCCTTGGCATAAGCCACAACTCCATTGTCACACAATGGGAGGAACTAAGTTCATCTCATGAACTAATATACACCCAGACTGCCTCTTTGGTAGCATCTTAAGTAGCGATGTATCCAGCCTTTATCGTCTAGTTTGCCACGGTATCTAGCTTGGAACTCTTCCAACATACCGTCCCTTTACTGAGGGTAAACACAATGCCTGTGACTGACTTTCAGTCGTTCTTATCACCCTGGAACACTTCCAGTGATTCTCCCCAGGACCAATTGATACCATCTCACTACAACTAGTGAGTATCCTAACATCCAATTAGATCTATCTCATAGATCCAAAACCCAGGATTTAGTAGGTATCACTTTGATCCTATATGGAGAATCCTTATGATAAGCGGAGATTGACCAAGCGTAGCATAGGAAACTCCTTCCCTATCAAGAGTATGTTATCCACGTACTCTACGAGGATCACCACCATACTCCCTACTACCTTTTTGTATATACAAGGTTCTTCTACCATTTTGATGATGTCAAACTCTTTGACTACCACATCAAAACAGATGTTCTAACTCCGCAATGCCTGCTTTATCACATAAAACATCTTGCACACGTTTCCGCTGCTCCCACTGTCTACGAAGCCCTCTGACTGTGTACTTATAGACTCTGTCTTCTAAATCATTATTTAGAAAAGCAGTCATGACACCCAACCGCCAGATATCGTAGTTATGGTATGTAGCCGTGGCAAGTAGGATCTGGATGGACTTAAGCATAGCTACTTAGAAAAGGTTTCATCATAAGCCATACCTGGTCAATGATGAAAACCTTTAACAAGTCTAGCTTTGAAAGTCTCAACCTTTCCATATACGCCAAGTAATCTTCTCAAGATATACTTGCTCCAGATGGGGATTTAACCCTTCAGATAAAGCAACTAAAGTCCATACTTTGTTGGTGTATAAGGATTCCATCTCAGATCGCTAAGCATCCAGCCATTCTTATAGAGTCTCACTCCTGATGGCCAGCTCGAAACTAGTTGGGTCATCATCTCATGATGCAATCCTCGCTCCCACTGTCATAGAGAATCCGAAGTAACTCTCAGGTGGGTGAGGAACCTTACTAGATCGGCGGAGAGGCTGAGGTTCGTTGGTTACTATTGAATCCTTCGGTTCTACCAAATCTTCAGCTGCAGTTTGTATAGCTGGAACATTTTCAGTTCTACATAACAGACCTTGCCTCGAGCTTGTCCGGATTTTGCTTTTAGACATAGGCCGGACAACCCCAAATCTTAACTAACTTAAGATATGGGCTCTTCCCTTTCCATATCACATATGAAGTGGTAGGCAACTGATTTGATCAGAACCCTATTCAATAGGTATGCAGATTCTCAAGTGCATAACTCCCAAAAGGAAATAGGTAACTCAATAGTACTCATCATAGAGCACACCGTATCAAATAGGGTGTATCTGCACCGCCCCGATACACCGACGTGCAGTGGTGTATACGGAGGAGTAATGCTGAGAGAGAATCTCATTTTCCTTTAGAATAATCCAGGATTTCCGTGCTCAAGTATTCTCCTCCTTGATCTCATCATAGGACATAATACTTATACCCGTATTTTTGGTTCTCTACTTCTAACTTATATTCTGTGAATATCTCAAAAGGTTCAGACTTGTGTTTCAACAGGAACATATGACTGAATCTTGAGAGATTATCAGAGAATGTAATGAAGTACAAAGAACCAGTCTTGGCATGTGTAGTCAGGGGACCTACATACATCAACATGTATCATCCCAAGAGTTCACCAACTCTTTCTCTGTTTCCAATAAACAGAGTTGTGGTCATCTTATCTTTGTGACATGACAGGCAAGTTTCACAAGATGTAAATTCAAACTCTTTTAAACATGCATCTAAATGTAACTTCAGCCAGTTGGGTCGCATTGATATGACCTAGTCTACAATGCCTCAAGAAAGAATCGTTCATTTCTGAACTCTTCCTCTTGTGTGTGTTCCGTATACTAAAGAACTGTAGTTTGATTTAGAACATCAATGCTTTTAGTTAGCGTGCCTGAACCGATCAACTTTTGATATAGGAAATGTTCAAAACATTATCCAACAATACAAAATTTTATCATTTCTTTACTAATAAAGAGACAGATATGATTTTGTATATCAGATTCGGTATCTAATAGCATTTGTTCAGAATCAATGTACTGATAATACAGGGTGACAGTGACCAACAGACTTGGCTGCAACACTTGCCCTGTTTTCTGTCTCATGAAACTTATCACCCGTTCTTAGTTCTCTACCTAACTGTAGCCCTATGTAACAGATTACATATATGGGATCCTGATCCGGTATCAAATACCCAGGACGTAGAGGATACAGAGAAACAGTTCTTTGTAACGAACACACCCGAAGATGATGTGTCAACATGCACTTTCTTCGTTTGGGCGGCACGGAAAAACTGGTATTCCCCAATTCCTGCTTTGTCTTATAACAATTATAAGTTGGAGCGGGACCAACGTTCCACAGCTCAGTATAACAAGCGGGTTCGGTCAATATATCCGTTTTATTATCTTGATTAAGGCGTGATATGGTCGCTACCTGGAGAGAGAGAGAAGAAAACACTCAGCGTATGCTCTTGCAAGATCAGATTGGTTATATATTTTATCTAATCAGGATGGCTCCCACTGTTTTTTATCAAATCTTCCTTCAAACCCTAAAAGGAAAGACTAGCCGGGATTAATTACACGCTATAAGTTTGCCAATCTTTCAGCCAGGCCAGTGTCGGTACTTTGAGGGAGGTCCCCCGTGCTTTCGCACGAACCTAATTACTGTAAACCTCGTTTTCCCAGAGGCGTAACCCCGTTGACACCTTTCTAGACACCTACTTGATCGGCTAATTGTAATGTGTAAAACTCTCCCAGGAGTAACTCTTACTCGCAGCGAGTATCGGGATCCAACTATCTCATAGAAGGTATGCAATCTCATTGCAAATTTCAACACTTGAAATTCCCGATAATATTTTGCCCCGAACGATCTATGACCTTGACAAGGTCAACAAACCATAGACCGCAAGTCAAGTTCAACCCGTCATTTCTTGATTGAATCAAACCAACCCGTTGACAAGGTCAACAAGGCCGCATGACTACCCTAACCCAATCTGCATCATATGCATAAGCAGATAAATACGGGTTAGCTACCGCACACTGCGCCTTGACAAGGTCAACAAACACAGCACGAATACTAAGCAGGACTTATCTGAAATGAAGGAGGGCTACGACAGGTTTTTCTGAAAACCTATTGCGTAATGAACTTGATATCGTTGTAGGATCGAATGATTTTAAAATAGAGTGTTTTTTAGGCTTTTCTAGTTTTTCTAAAGGGGTCACTTCCGGTGAAGGGATCGTCGGCCCTTTCCTCATCGAATATGGTGCTGGATATATCATATATACCGCTGTGCAAAGCAAGAACTATAGGAGCAATTAAAAGACAAACCGAGGGTTGTAGCATCTGCCAGTTATTGCTAAAGGAGTCACTCCCGGTGAAGGGATCTCGGTCCTTTCCTTATCGAATAAGGTGCAGGATGTTCTACAAGGAACACCGCGATGCAAAGCAAGAACTGTAGCTACGTGTTTTTATTTTTGAAATTCGATTCCACAACATCTTAGGTTTCTTTTATTTCATTAATCTCATTAATGAAGTCCAATCATTTAATATACCTAAACATCATAGATAAATACGACGTACACTTATGCCATCCGCATTCGCCTCGATGTTCCCTCGTGCACCGTTAGGTTAGGTAACTAACGGCAGAGCAGGGCAGGGCTAGCACGGGTGTAAAACATAAGTAACATCTATATAATATATCATATATACTATATACAGTATTTATCACAGAACATATCAAATGATCACATCACAGATAACGCAGCAGAAAATATCATATGAAATATTGGATATACTAGGACGTCCGTGTTTTCAATACGAGCCAGTATAAAACACGGATTCCACGGTCGTGATGAATAGCCAATCCCACACCCCTAGACCCCTACGAGAGCGGCAAGCAACCCTACCAATTCTATAGTTAGGAGACCCGAACTCGACTCCTCGAGTTGGTCTTCCACTGGACTCCAGAACCCGGTTACTTGTGCTATCCTCCTTGGGTCTATCCTAGTGCGGAAAAGTAAATAATATACATCAACGGTGAAAACTTCCGCAACCTGGAAGT
This sequence comes from Agapanthus africanus, assembly GCA_030015575.1. Lineage (NCBI taxonomy): Eukaryota > Viridiplantae > Streptophyta > Magnoliopsida > Asparagales > Amaryllidaceae > Agapanthus > Agapanthus africanus. The sequence continues at coordinate 446,777,299 of JASDDO010000031.1, read as the reverse complement.
GCCCCAATAAAAGAATATTACATACAAGTTTTTATATGAATGAAAATGAAAAACACTCATCTCACATAAAAAAAACCCGGCTATTCAAACACGACGATCCAATATAACATATCCAGCAACACATAATATCACATGTCATCAACGTAAGTAAACATACGTATCCCAATTGTCGTTGACATATAGCAACGAAACCGGCGATATCATATATTACACTTACGGTCACAGAAAAGAAAGTGTAAAACTACAACAGTTGGAATCCGCAACCTCCTTAGACATCGCATACCTAATCAAATGAATTCCTTAGACATGCATGCCTAACAATTATAAACCCCGCATTTTAGTCTCATTATCGAAAACTCTTTTCAATATCAAGTCGGGCAATTCAACAGGATTCCCGACATCCTGATCGAATGCTCGTCGCAAACTTTAGTAGGCGGCCGCACCCCCGATATCGTCGACAAAGTGCACTAAGGCGGAATACCGCTGCCGCGAGCACCCAAACGGATGCTTTCGGCGACGGGGTTCTCCTACAGTCACTTGGTCGGAGCAATGGGGTGTAGCTGTCTATTAAGTTTATCCAGCGAGTATCCACGTACGCTACGTGATTGCGACGGACTTTTGATCGCATCAAAATTCCGTGGCAACCGATCAAGTGAGACTAAAGTGCTATGTTTATAACATTCATTCAGTTATCTCATAACTACTTGTGGATTCCAAATATTGTATTACATTCCAGATAAAATAGAAAATGTTAAACTTTCCGATCGAACAATCAAACACCCAAGTTTTCCCGAAACAGCTCAACGCTTGAAATAAGTTTAAAAACATTCATTTCATGCCTCAGTACCAACGGTCCAGCCGTAGAAGGGCCAAGCCAACGCCTCACATGTGGCACGCCGTACTGCCCCAAACCCTAAGGTTCAAAGGGCAGTTCAAGACGGTCACATAATCGAGTTAAGGTTTGTTGTCTTCTAGAGGGTCCATCGCATTACTTGCATTACTTAGAACGTCTTTAAACCACAGAAAAATCCAACACTTGGAAATTTTCAGGCAGGAGAAAAAGTGGGTATTTATAACCGGTCGAACTTTTTAACATTTTCTAAAATTGTGGTTTTTCTCTGAATTAAAAATACCTGAAATATCCAGCAGGGATGATCGCATTAGGGTTTCTTGGCATAAGAAAATTTTGATTTTGCCATAGTTGATCGATTGTGGAACCTCTTTAGAGTGCCTAGGAACCCTACAGTGGTATCAGAGCTAGAGGTAAAGGCGAAACATGCAACTAGTTAACAACTTAACTAAGAGTGAACGGAAAATACAACCTTTGTAAATCCGGTCCTCCTCCTCCATAGCTCCGTGACGATGTCCCTTCGCTGCGATCATCGGATCTCGGACTCTAGTGTTTATTTCATCGGAGAAATGATCGGGTTAGGTCGTCGACTTCGATGCCGAAGATGATCTATGTCGAGTCAACTCAAGATCAAGCTCCAACTACACCAAGTCATGAAACATATGAAGAAAACACCCTAATACTACATGGCAAGTGGTAGAGGATGAAGAAATAGGAAGTGGGTTCACTTTAGAATTGGATTTCTCACTCTTTTTCTCATGGTACCATTGGAGCTAGAAAGCTTTCATGAAGCTTGATGAAGATGAAGAAGATGAAAGAATAAAAAGGATTATCTTAAAAAGAAAATCCAAGTCATTCTTATCATAATGCAACCATGGTTGAGTGTAGAGAGTAAACTATAGTTAGGTGAATGGTTAGGTTTAGAAAAGAAACAAGAATGGTCAAAGTTTCTTGAAGCTTCAAGGAAACAAACAAAAGAAGCAACCATTTCTTTTCTTGCCCAAAAATAAATAAATAAAATAAATAGTTAAGAAAATATAACTAAACCCTAACCATTCACTTAAACATGGTTTAAAGTAAACATACACTCAAACTTGCATGTATCATCAAACATGATACAAACTAGTGCACAAAACTATATCATATATACAATGTGCACATCAAGTGAGAAAATCCATTTTAAGTGAACCAATACTAGTTAATGCAAAGTAATATATCAAATATATAATTATACATTAAATCATTAAATCAACATTTGATTTAACGATCCGGTCATATCACATATGACCGACTAATATCCAATGTATCGACTTATCGAATCAATCCTCGATTCGATAACTAGGTCATATCGCATACAACCAATCGATACATTCATCGCGAGAATAGAATACGGTATCACATACACACATTATTCTCGGTCCCGCACATATCTCATATGCGCTCCTATTTCGTTTCGCTTGAGCCAGGAAACCTCTGTGTAGGACTCTAAAGACTCGTCAATACACCGGCAGCAGATGATGATCATATCAAGCACCCACAAGCCGCAAGCGGTCTGCTAAACGTAACGTCCACCCGGGTATTGAGTGATCAGAAGATCGAGGAGCAAGCCCGCTCACACTCCTATGAATCCAACCAGCAACACTTACCGTACAGTCCGGTCTGTTCGTCTGATATATCGTATATCTTACCTAGGGGTGGTAAACGTCAGACCCCAGTAGCTCGATAAGTCATGTCGATATGAGGTCTATAACAGTTCTAGAAACTACTAGTAACACTTACCAGTAAATCTCAGCAACCCTGGCCAGGGATTTCCGGTTATAGCCAATCGAACACAGCGCAACATCAACTTCCTATACCGGGAGAGACGAATCCCCTCCTATCGCTCATTGCCTCCATGTGATTCGGGACTGTACCCAAAAGCCACCATTTTGCATGCCCTCTTGGACGTGGTAAGGTGGAAATCAAAGCACAGTGGGAATCACACAAGACTCTATGACGATCTCGGGTCTACAGACTAACCTGTATCAGTGTCACCAGAGAACTGCCATCTGACGTAAGGTATAATACTATCTGGGAGTTCTCGGCGAGTCCTTCCAATGTACCCAGTCTCCACTGAGCACCCGTATATTATCTCTGATGTCAAACACCAATGGATATGGGATCATCCATCGCCCATCTGTATGGGTCGAGAAGGTATACGCTAGTCTACTCTGGGATATCGATGCCCCGTCTCGATACACCCATGACTAGGGACCTTGAAGGATATACTTATGGACTACCGTATCCCCACTAGTATGATCCGCATCATAGTCCAGGTAGTCAAGTACACATCCTAAGGGCTTTACCAACATGTAACAGAGAGACAATCAGTATACACGTTAAGGTAAAGAGTAACCAGATAGCATACTATCATGTCGAGCAAGAAAGTCCTCCCTATATATGTCCCAGCATCCACTACAATATACATCCTATGTACAGTAATGGCCTCTAGGGCATACATATAACTAACACTAACCCTAGAATTAGTAGAGTTTCTTGCCACCCTCGTAGGGGTCTAAGGATGTGGGTTTGGCAATTCATCGTGACCGTGGAATCCGCGCTTTCTATAGGCTCGTATTAAAATACGGACCTCCTAGTATATCCAATATTTCATATATGTTCTTCTGCAGCAATGTTTTGTGATAAGATCATATTACTGCCTGAGATGAATGTTTATATTATATATATGTGATATATATTATATATTGTTGATTTCGTTTCATATTTGATGCTTGGGAAGCATAATAAAATGGGACTTCATTAATGAGATTAATGAAATAAAAGAAACCTAAAGATGTTGTAGAAACTTGTTTAAAAACTGGTAGCTCTAGTTCTTGCTTTGCATAGTGGTATTCCTTGTAGAATATCCTGCACCTTATTCGATAAGGAAAGAGCCGAGATCCCTTCACTGGGAGTGACCTCTTTAGCGAAACTAGCAGATGCTACAAACTCGGTTTGTCTTTTGATTATTTTTATAGTTTTTGCTTTGCATAGTGATATTTGTGAAATATCCTGCACCTTATTCGATGAGGAAAGAGCCGAGATCCCTTTACCGGGAGTGACCTCTTTAGCAAAACTAGAAAAGACCTCAAAAACATTCCATTCAAAATCACTCGATTCTACAACGATATCAAGTTCATTACGCAATGGGTTTTCTTAAAAACCTGCCGTAGCCCTCCGTCGTTTCAGATAAGTACTACTTAGTATTCGTGCTACGTTTGTTGACCTTAGCCAAGGCGTAGTGTGCGGTAGCTAATTAGTGCTTATCTGTATAAGCATATGATGCGATTGAGTTAAGGTAGTCGTGCGACTTTGTTGACCTTAGCCAAGGGTCGTGCGGGTGGGTTTAATTCAATCGGGAAATGACGGGTTGAACTTGGCTAGCGCTTATGATTTGTTGACCTTAGCCAAGGTCATAAGTTGCTAGGGGCAAAATATTATTGGGAATTTCAAGAGTTCAAATTTGCAATGAGATTGCATACTTTCTATGAGATAGTTGGATCCTGATACCCGCTGCGAGTAAGAGTTACTCCTGGGAGAGTTTTACATATTACAATTAGCCGATCAAGTAGGTGTCTAGAAAGGTGTTAACGGGGTTACGCCCTTGAGAAAACGAGGTTTATTTTAATTAGGTCCGTGCGAAAGCATGGGGAACCTCCCTCAAAGTACCGACACTGGACTGGTTGAAAGATTGACGAACTTGTAGAGTGTAAATAAATCCCGGCTAGTCTTACCTTTTAGGGTTTGAAGAAAGATATAACTAAAACAGTGGGAGACATCCTGATTAGATATATTTATAACCAATCTAATCTTGCAAGAGCATACGATAAGTGTTTTCTTCTCTCTCTCTCCAGGTAGCGACCATGTCACGCCTTAATCAAGATAATAATATGGATGTATTGACTGAACAACAACAACTACAACAACTGAGCCTTTTATCCCAAGCATATGGGGTAGGCATGTATTGACTGAACCCGCTTGTTATACTGCACTAGGGAACGTTGGTCCCGCTCCAACTTATAATTGTTATAAGACTGAGCAGGAAATTGGGGATTAACAGAATTCCTGTGCCTCCCTAACGAAGAAAGTGCATGCTGATGCATCTTCTTCGGGTATGTTCATTACAGAGGACTGTTTCTCAGTATCCTTTGCGTCCTGGGTATGAGATACCGGATCAGGATCCCGCAAATGTAATCTGTTACATGTGCTACAGAAGGTAGAGAACTGAGAACGGGTGATAAGTTTCAAGGGTTGGAAACGGTGCAATTGTTGCAAGCCAAGTCTGTTGGCAGTTCTCACCTTGTATTACCAGAATACATTGATTCTGAACGAATGTTATTAGATACTGAACCTGATATACAACATCATATCAGTCTCTTTATTAGTAAAGAAGGATATAATTTTGTATTGTTGGATAATGTTTTGAACATTTCCTATATCAAGAGTTGATCGGTTCAGGCACGTTATCTAAAAGCATATACATTCTAAACCAAATTACAGTTCTTAACATACAGAACACACACAAGAGGAAGAGTTCAGAAATGAACGAATCCTTCTTAAGGTATTGTAGACTAGGTCATATCAATGTGACCCGACTAGCTGAAGTTACATTTAGATGCATATTTAAATCTGTTTGAATTTACATCTTGTGAAACTTGTCGGTCATGTCACAAAGATAAGATGACCACAGCTCTGTTTATTGGAAACAGAGAAAGAGTTAGTGAACTCTTGTGATTGATACATGATGATTTATGAAAGTCCCCTGTCTACACATGCCGGGACTGGTTCTTTGTACTTCATTATATTCACTGATGGTCTCTCAAGATTCGTACATGTGTTCCTGTTGAAACACAAGTCTAAACCTTTTGAGAAATTCAATGAATATGAGTTAGAAGTAGAGAACCAAAACGGGTGTAAGTATTATGTCCATTGATATGATCAAGGAGGAGAATACTTGAGCATGGGATTCCTCGACTATTCTAATGGAGAATGAGATTCTCTCTCAGTATTACTCCTCCGTATACACCACAGCAAGTCGGTGTATCGGGGCGGAGCAATCACACCCAATTTGATATGGTGCGCTCTATAATGAGTACTACTGAGTTTCCTATTTTCTTTTGGGATTTATGCACTTGAGAAATTGCATACCTATTGAATAGGGTTCCAATCAAATGCCTACCACTTCATATATGATATGGAATGGGAAGAGCCCATATCTTAAGTATGTTAAGATTTGGGGTTGTCCAGCCTATGCATTAAAGCAAAATCTAGACAAGCTCGAGGCAAGGTCAGTTCTGTGGAAGTTTGTTGGATATCCCAAGCATTCGTAAGGGAATATCTTCTACCAATCTGAGGAACAAAAGATGTTTTGTTTTCTCAACATGCCACCTTTGTGAAAGGAAATTTCTTGTGAAGAAATTAGTGGTCAAAGGTAGAACTGGAAAAAGTTCCAGCTATACAAACTACAGCTGATGATTTGGTAGAACCAAATGATTCAATAGTTTCCAACGAACCTCAGCCTCTCCGCCGATCTGATAGGGTTCCTCACCCACCTGAGAGATACTTCGGTTTTCTCTATGACAGTGGGAGCGAGGATTGCATCATAAGATGATGACCTAACTAGTTTCGAGCAGGCCATTAAGAGTAGGGACACTGTAAGAATGGTTGGATGCTAATGCGATCTGAGATGGAATCCTTATACACCAACAAAGTATGGACTTTGGTTGCTTTATCTGAAGGATTAAATCCCCATCAGGAGCAAGTATATCTTGAGATGATTACTTGGTGTACATGGAAAAGTTGAGACTTTCAAAGCTGTGCTTAAGTCCATCCAGATCCTACTTGCCACTGCTACATACCATGACTACGATATCTGGTGGTTGGGTGTCATGACTGCTTTTCTAAATAATGATTTAGAAGAGAGCGTCTATAAGTACACAGCCAGAGGTCTTCGTAGACAGTGGGAGCAGCGGAAACGTGTGCAAGATGTTTTATGTGATTAATCAGGCATCGCGGAGTTGGGACGTCTATTTTGATGTGGTAGTCAAAGAGTTTGACTTCATCAAAATGGTAGATGAACCTTGGATATACAAAAAGGTAGTAAAGAGTATGGTGATGATTCTCATATTGTACGTAGATGACATACTCTTGATAGGAAAGGAGTTTCCTATGCTACGCTCGGTCAATCTCCTCTTATCACAAGGATTCTCCATAAGGATCAAAGTAATACCTCCTAAATCCTGGGTTTTGGATCTATGAGATAGATGTAATTGGATGTTGGGATTCTCACTAGTTGTCGTGAGATGGTATCAATCAATCCTGGGGAGAATCACTGGAATGGTTCCAGGGTTGTAAGGTCGACAGAATGTCAGTCGCAGGCATTGTCTTTACCCTCAGTGGAGGGACGGTATGTTGGAAGAGTTCCAAGCTAGATACCGTGACATACTAAACGATTAAAGGCCAGATACATCGTTACCAAGGATGCTACCAAAGAGGCAGTCTGGATATATATAATAGTTCATGAGATGAACTTCGTTCCTACCATTGTGTGACAATGGAGTTGTGGCTTATGCCTAGGAACCCCCGTCCCATCAGAGATCCAGACATATTCTTAGGCAGTATCGCCTGATCATGGAGATGGTTGATCTCCAGGGAGATCGAGGTTAGGAGAGTAGACACAGAGGACAACAGCGCGGTCCACTCACAAAGGCCTGTTTCCTAGTGAAGACTTTTAAGGGATGGTTGAGTATGAGATACTTCAACCACAGCTGATTGTTGGGTATGCTATACCACAACAGATGGCCCTAGTGCAAGTGGGAGATTGTTAGTTATATGTATGCCCTAGAGGCCTTTACTGTACATACGATGTATATTGTAGTGGATGCTTGGACATATAAAGGTAGGACTTTCTTGCTCGACATGATAGTATGCTATCTGGTTACACTTTATCTTAACATGTACTATGATTGTCTCTATGCTACATGTTGATAAAGCCCTTAGGATGAGTACTTGACTACCAGGACTATGATGTGGATCATACTAGTGGGGACAGTGTAGTCGCCAAGTACATCCTTCAAATGTTCCTAGTCGTGGGAGTACCGAGACAAGGCATCGATACTCTAGAGTAGACTAGCATATGCGCTTCTTGACCCATATGATGGGCGATGGATGATCCCATATCCATTGGTGTTTGACATCAGAGAAGGTATACGGGTGCTTATTGGAGACTGGGTACACTGGACGGACTCACCGAGAACTCCCAGATGGTATTATACCTCACGTCAGATGGCAGTTCTCTGGTGACACTGGTACAGGTTAGTCTGTAGACCCGAGATCGTCATAGAGTCTTGTGTGATTCCCACTGTACTTTGATTTCCAGCATACCACGTCCAAGAGGGCATGCAAAACGGTGGCTTTTGGGTATAGTCCCGAATCACATGGAGGCAATGAGCGATAGGAGGGGTTTCGTCTCTCCCGGTATAGGGAGTTGATGTTGCGCTGTGTTCAATTGGTTATAACTGGAAATCCCTGGCCAGGGTTGCTGAGATTTACTGGTAAGTGTTATCAGTAGTTTCTCGAACTGTTATGGACCTTATATCGACATGACATATCAAGCTACTGGGGTCTGACGTTTACCACCCCAAGGCGAGATATGCGACATATCAGACGAAGAGACCGGACTGTACGGGAGTGTTACTGATTAGATTCGTAGGAGAATATACAGGCTTGCTTGTTGATCTTCTTATCGCTCAATACCAGGGTTGCTGAGATTTACTGATAAGTGTTATCAGTAGTTTCTCGAATTGTTATAGACCTCATATCGACATGACTTATCAAGCTACTGGGGTCTGATGTTTACCACCCCTAGGCGAGATATGCAACATATCAGACGAAGAGACCGGACTGTACGGGAGTGTTACTGATTGGATTCGCAGGAGAATGTACAGGCTTGCTTGATGATCTTCTGATCGCTCAATACCTGGGTGGCTGTTACGATTAGCTGACCGCTTGCATCTTATGGGTGTTTGATATGATCATCATCTACTGCCGGTGTATTGACGATTCTTTAGAGTCCTACACAGAGGTTTCCTGGCTCAGGCAAAACGGAGTAGGAGCATATATGTGATATGTGCGGGACCGAGAATAATATGTGTATGCGATACCGTATTAGATTCTCGCGATATGTGATATTAGCCAAGTATATGTGATATAGCCGGGTCATCGGATCAAGTGTTGATTCGATGAACTGATACAGATTATGTTAATCAGTTATTTGTGAAATAGCCGGATTATCGGATCAAATGTTGATTCGATAATTTAATGTATAATTATATATTTGATATATTAAATTACATTAACTAATATAAGCTCACTTAAAGATTCTTTTTCTCACTCGGTTAATACATTGATATATATGTGATATATGTTAATTGTATTATTTTATTTTGTTACAATAAATATTGAATATGTGATATATAATATTGTAACAATTTAGGGTTATAAATGCAACATGTTTAGTGGAGTTTAAATATGTTCAGGGTTTGGATTAGGGTTAAGCTTTCATGAAACTTTTAAGAAGCTTCTTGAAGCTTTGACTTTGACTTGTGATATTTTGCATAGATATTTCTTTAACCCAACCCAACCCTTTACCATAGTTATTTCTGTACATGGGTTAAGTGTTCATACTTAACCCATGGTTGCATTTCTAAAAACACACTTAATTCATTATTCATCAAAAATTGATTTGCCTCTTCTTCTTCTTCCTTTTTAATGAAAAGCTTTCTAGCTTTTTCATATGTGATGAAAATGAGTGAGAAATTGAAAACAAATGAGAGATAAATTCCTACTTCATCATCCTCATCTATTCTTGCCACTTAGATTAGGGTGTTTGCTTTGCTAATACATGATTAGCAAAGCAAGAGCTTGGGTTTGAGTTTCTTCAAGGTAGATCATCTTAGTTTTTGAAGATCGGAAGCAAGCTTGCATCTTTCTCTTCATGAAGCCTCTCTAGAGTCCGGATACTTGATGATCGCAGCGAAGGGACCACAACAAAGAGCTTATGAAGTGAAGGAACAGACTACAAAGGTTGTAATCCCAAACTCTTAGAAGTAAAGTTATTTACTTGCTTTTTGTTTCGCCTAATCTCTAGTCTAAGATCTTGGTTAAGCTTATTCAGCACATGAAAATTTTGATTTTGGCATGGTTGATGCCTTGTAGAACCTTTTTCTAGTGCCTAGAAACCCTACAGATACTACGGTCTTCTCGGTGACAGTGGGAGTGAGGATTGCATCATGGTAGATGATGGCCCAACTAGGTTCAGGCAGGCCATCACGAGTGGGGACTCTGTGAAAAGGCTGGATGCTATGCAATCAAACCTGGAATCCATGTACACCATCAAAGTGTGACTTTGAATATTGCACCTGAAGAGGTAAAACCCATCAGGAGCAATTGGATCTTGAGATGATTCTTGGTGTAGATGGAAAAGTTGAAACTTTCAAAGCTATGCTTAAGTCCATCGAGATTAAAGCAAGTATCGCGGAGTTGGAACATCTGTTTTGATGTGGCAGTCAAAGAGTTTGACTTCATCAAAATGGTAGATGAGTCTTGTATATACAAGGAGGTTGTAGAGAGTAAGGTTGTCTTCCACGTATTGTACGTAGATGACATACTCTTGATCGGAAATGGTTTCCTATGTTGCACTCGGTCAAGCTCCTCTTATCACGAGGATTCTCCATGGAAGATCTGGATGATACATACTACATCTTGTGGATTATGATCTATAATGATAGATCTATGTGGATGTTGGGAGTGTCCCAAATCCAGGTACATTAACACCGTACTAAAGAGGTTTAGTATAGATGGTTCTAAGCATGGTGGTTCGCCCATTTACTCAGGAATCACTCTCTCCAAAAAAAGATGTCTTCCAAGACTGATTTGGAGAGAGCTCGCGTGCAAGGGATACCTTATGCTTCGGCACTAGGCTCTATCATGCATGCGATGTTATGTACAATACCAGATGTAGCTGACTCACTAGGTGTAGTGATCAGGAATCAATAGGAGAATCACTGGACAGCTGTGGAGGACATTCTTAAGTACTTGAGAAGAACTAAATGAATGTTCTTAGTTCGAGCTTCCAGAGTGATAAGGTCGACTGAAAGTCAGTCACAGGCATTCTCTTTACCCTCGGTGGAGGGACGGTAGGTTGGAAGACTTCCAAGCTAGATATCGTGACATACTAGACGATAAAGGATAGATACATCGCTACCAACGATACTACCAAAGTGGCCGTCTGGATATTTCTTGTTCATAAGATGAACAAGGTTCCAACCATTGAGCGTCCAATAACTGTTGTTATGACAACAATGGAGTTGTGGCTTTAGCCTAGGAACGCCGGTCCCATCAGCGATCCAGACATATTTTGAGGGCAGTATCACCTGATTAGGAAGATGGTTGATCTCCAAGGGATCGAAGTTAGGAGAGTAGACGCGAAGGATGACACAAACGGATCCACTCACAAAGGCTTTACCCTAGAGAGACTTCTATAGGACATTGAGTATGAGATACTACAACAAATGTCTTTAGTGCAAGTGGGAGATTGTTAGTTATATGTATGCCCTAGAGGCCATTACTGTACATGTAATGTATATTGTAGTGGATGCTTGGACATATATAGGGATGAATTTCTTGCTCGACATGATAGTATGCTATCTGGTTGCACTTTATCTTAACATGAATGCTTATTGTCTCTCTATTACATGTTGATAAAGCCCTTAGGACGAGTACTTGACTACCAGGATTGTGATGCGGATCATACTAGTGGGGCAGAGGTAGTCGGCAAGTACATCCTTCAAATGTTCCTAGTCGTAGGAGTATCGAGACAGGGCATCGATACTCAGAGTAGACTAGCGTATACGCTTCTTGACCCATATGATGGGCGATGGATGATCATATATCCATTAGTGTTTGACATCAGAGAAGGTATATGGGTGCTCAGTGGAGACTGGGTACACTAAACGGACTTGTCGAGAACTCCTAGATGGTATTATACCTATCGTCAGATAGCAGTTCTCTGGTGACACTAATACAGGTTAGTCTGTCGACCCGAGATCGTCATAAAGTCTTGTGTGATTCCCACTGTGCTTTGATTTCCACCTTACCACGTTCAAGAGATCGTGCAAAACGGTGGTTTTTGGGTATAGTCCCGAGTCACATGGAAGCAATGAGCGATAGGAGGGTATTTCGTCTCTCCCAGTATTGGGGTTGATGTTGTGCTATGCTCGATTGGCTATAACAGAAAATCCCTGGTCAGGGTTGCTGAGATCTACTGGTAGGTGTTACCAGTAGTTTCTCGAACCGTTATGAGCCTCACATCAGCATGACTTATCAGGGCTATTGGGGTCTGACGTTTACCACCCCCTGGCCGTGATATACGACATATCTGATGAAAAGACCGGACTGTATGATAGTGTTACTGATTGGATTCGCAGGAGTATGAGAAGGCTTGCTTGTTGATCTTCTGATCACTCAATATCCGGGTGGCCATTACATTTAGCAGACCACTTGCGGCTTGTGGGTGTTTGATATGATCATCACCTACTGTCGGCGTATTGACGAGTCTTTAGAGTCCTACACAGAGGTTTCCTGGTTCATGCGAAACGAAGTAGGAGCATATATGTGATATGTGCGGGACCGAGATTAATGCGCGTATGTGATACCATATTCTATTCTCGCGATATGTAATATCGGTCGGTTATATATGATATAGCCGGGTTATCGGATCAAGTGTTGATTTGATAGATTGTTACATTTGATATTAGTTGGTTGTATGTGATATAGCCGGATTATTAAATCAAGTGTTGATTTAATAATTTAATGTATAATTATATATTTGATATATTGAATTATATTAACTAATATTAGCTCACTTGAACATTTCTTTTTCTCACCTGTGTGCATATATTATATATATGATATATATTAATGTACATTTTATTTGTGTCATGCTAGATGATACATGCAACATGGGTGTATGAGACTCACATCATGCTTAATATAATGTAAGGTTTTTATTTATTTAAATTAAACCAAATTAGTTGGAAATTAGTCACATGGTTGAAACTTGTAGAAGCTTGTGGAACCATTGACCAAGTTCACTAATTTTGTTTTACTTGTAGATATTTATTAACCTAACCATTATTGGTTAGCCATGGTTTATTCTTTACATGAGTTAGTGTACACCCATGATTGCTATTCTCACCTCATGAGTTTCATTTTCATCTGCACTTCATTTTCTTCTTCCTCATGGAAAAGCTTTCTAGCTTTTAAAAAGGTGATGAAATATTGTGAGAAAAATAAATCTAAAGTGAGCCCAATTCCTACTTCATCAATCTCTACTATATTAGCCATTTAGTTTAAGGTGTTTGCTTCACTAATCTTTCATTAGTGAAGAGGTAGCATGAGCTTGAGTCTCCTCGACGTAGATCATCTTCGGCCTCGAAGACTGCAAGTTTGTTCATTTCTTCATGTGAACCCTTACTAGAGTTCGGGTGTTCACTACTTGGAGCGAAAGGACTATTACATGGAGCTTTAGAAGTGAAGGACCGGTCTACAAAGGTTGTATTTCTCATTCACTTAGATGTAAAGTTGTTTGTATTGTTGTTTCGTCTAAATCTCTAGTTAAGATTCTAGGTTAGGGTTCTTTAGCACGGCAAATTTTTGAAATTGGCATGGACGATGCCTCCCGAACCCAACGGCCGACTAGGAAACCCTACAGTGGTATCAGATCCATGCTAGAGAATTAGACGATGTATGTTAGATTACGAAACCGAAACAACTCTGAAACACCCGATATAAAGATCTAGTTTCTGTCGAATTTTTAAAGGTGTCAAAAAAAATTTTAAGCAACTGCAGAATGTTGTATGTGACATAACATGAACACCATACAAATTTGAAGCAAGACCACCTGATTTTGGCCGTCCACATGGCTTCAAAATCTAAGCTCACCGGTCCTTCTGGGGCTATTTGGCTTCAAATTTTTAGGGTGTTCCAGTCTCTGGGTTTTAGTGTTTCAGGTGTTGCTTGTTTTTGCTAAATTTGCATGTGATGTTAACTTTCTGCAAAGGCAATTCGGAGTGTTTCGTAATCGTAATTCTAACATCTATTCGGGTTATTTAGACGTACTTAAAAAGTTCAAATGGATATCAATAACCCAATTTTTCCCTTGCTGGAAATTTTCCAAGAGTTGGATTTTTCCGTGTTTAAAATCTTCAGAAAATCATGCAAGCGATTCTGTAGATCCTTTAGAAGAATGATACCCAGACTTGACTTTTTGGATCGCGGAACCGCAGTCATACCCTAGGGTTTGCGGCAGTTCCGTGGCGACATGAGTGAGGCATAGGTCGACCCTTCTACGGATGGTTCATAGGTGTTGTGGCATGTTTTGGGTACCTTTTAAACTCCGCTCAAGTGTTGAGCTCTTTGTGAAATTTTGGGTGTTTGTTTATTCGATCGAAAAGTTTAATATCGTCTAGTTAACTGTGATTGTGATACAATATTTGGAATCCATATTAATTAGTTATGAGATAACTAGTTTGAATTTTATAAATCTAGCACTTTAGTCTCATTTGATCGGTTGCCACGGGATTTTGATGTAGATCAAAAGTCCGTCGTAATTACGTAGCGTACGTGGATACTCGCCGGGTAACCTTACCAGTTAGCCACGCCCCATAGACCCGACCAAGTGACTGAAGGAGAACCCCGTTGCCAAAAGCATCCGTTCGGGTGCTCGTGGCCGTGGTGTTCTGCCTTGGTGCACTTCGTCGACGGCATCGGGGGTGCGGCCATCTACTAAAGTTTCCGACGAGCATTCGATCAGGTTATCGGGAATCTTGTTGAATTACCCGACAGGTTATTGGAAAGTGTTTTCAATATCGAGACTAAAATGCGAGGTTTATAATTGATAGGCATGTGATGTCTAAGGAATTCATTTGATTAGGCATGAAATCCAAAGTATGTGATACATTGGGTTTATGATGTCTAAGGTGGATGCAGATTCCAATTGTTGTAGTTTTTCACTTTCTTTTCTGCGACCGTAAGTATAATATGTGGTGTATCGCCGGTTTCGTTGCTTTATATCAACGATAATTGGGATACGCATATTTACTTACATTGATGACATGTGATGTTATGTGTTGCTGTGATATGTTATATTGGATCGTTATGTTTTGAATAGCCGGGGTTTTTTATGTGAGATGAGAGTTTTTCATTTTCATTCATGTAAAAACTTGTATGTAATATTCTTTTATTGGGGAACTTCCGTGTTGAGGATGATGTCACCATTGATGTATATTATTTACTTTTCCGCATTATGATAGAACCAAGGAAGAGAGCACAAGTAACCGGGTTTTAGGGTCCAGTAGAAGACCATCTCGAGAATTCGAGTCCGGGTCTCCTAACTCTAGAATTGGTAGGGTTGCTTACCGCTCTCGTAGAGTTCTAAGGGTGTGGGTTTGGCTATTCATCACAACCGTGGAATCCGTGTTTTTACTGGCTTAAATAAAACACGGAATTCCAGGTATATCCAATATTTCATGTGTTCTTCTGCTGCTGATATTCTGTGATGTGATCACTTGATATGTTGAGACGATTGTTTATATTATATATATGAGATATAATAAATATTGATGCTTTCGTTTCTTATGTGATGCTTAGGAAGCATAATTGATGGGACTTCATTAATGAAATTAATGAAATAAAAGAAACCTAAAGATATTGTAGAAACTTGTTTTAAAAACTGGTAGCTCTAGTTCTTGCTTTGCATAGCGGTATTCCTTGTAGAATATTCAGCACCTCATTCGATGGGGAAAGAGTCGAGATCCCTTCACCGGGAGTGACCTCTTTAGCGAAACTGGAAGATATTACAACCTACTCAGTTTGTCTTTTGATTGCTTCTATAGTTTTTGCTTTGCATAGTGGTATTTGTGAAATATCCTGCACCTCATTCGATGAGGAAAGAGCCGAGATCTCTTCACCGGGAGTAACCTCTTTAGACAAACTAGTAAAAGTCTAAAAAACACTCCTTTTTAAAATCACTCGATTCTACAACGATATCAAGTTCATTACGCAAAGGATTTTCTTAAAAACTTGTCGTAGCCCTTCGTCATTTCAGATAAGTGCTACTTAGTATTCGTGCTACGTTTGTTGACCTCCGTCAAGGCGTAGTGTGCGGTAGCTGACTAGAGCTTATCTGCTGCATATGATGCTATTGTATTAGGGTAGTTGTGTGGCGTTGTTGGCCTCCGTCAAAGGTCGTGCGGGTGGGTTTAATTCAATCAAGAAATGTACAGGTAGAACTTAAGTAGCAGCCTATGGTTTGTCGACCTCCGTCAAGGTCATAGGACACTAGGTGCAAAATATTATCGGGAATTTCAAGTGTTGAAATTTGTAATGAGATTGCATACCTTCAAGTTGGATCCCGATACCCACTGCGACTAAGAGTTACTCCTGGGAGAGTTTTACACATTACAATGCGCCGATCAAGTAGGTGTCTAGAAAGGTGTTAATGGGGTTACGCCCAAGGGAAAACGACGTTTATTTTAATTAGGTCCGTGCGAAAGCACGGGGAACCTCCCTCAAAGTACCGACACTGGCCTGGCGGAAATATTGGCGAACTTGTAGGGTGTAACTAATCCCAGCTAGTCTTACCTTTTAGGGTTTGAAGGAAGATTTGATAAAAACAGTGGGAGCCATCCCGGTTAGATAAAATAATAACCAATCTAATGTTGCAAGAGCGTACGCAGAGTGTTTTCTTCTCTCTCTCTCTCTCTCCCCTAGTAGCGACCAAGTCACGCCTTAATCAAGATAATAATATGGATGCATTGACCGAATCTGCTTATTATACTGTGCTAGGGAACATTGGTTCCACTCAATCTTATAATTGTTACAAGTCCGAGCAGGAAATAGGGGAATATCCGGATTTCCACGCGACCCAATCGAGGGATAAGCATGTTGATGTATATTCTTCGGGTATGTTCATTACCAAGAACTGTTTCTCAATCTCCTCTACGTCCTAGGTATGAGATACCGGATCAGGATCCTACATATGTAATTTGTTACATGGGCTACAGAAAGGTAGAGAACTGAGATTGGGTGATATGTCTCTAAGTGTTAAAGAATGGTGCAATTGTTGCAGCCAAATCAGTTGACAAATATCACCTTTGTTACTAAATGGTAAATACATTGATTCTGAACAAATGTTATTACATAATGAACCTGATATACAACATTACATCAGATTCTTTATTAAGTTAAATAAGGATATAATTTAGTATTGGAGGATAATATTATGAACATTTTCCTTAATCAAGAGTTGATTGGATCAGGCACGTTTTGAAATAGCATATACGATTGGATCAGGCACGTTATGAAATAGCATATACGTTCTAAATCAAACCACAGTTCAAAGTATGTAGAACACACACAACAGTAGTAGTTCAGAAATGAACGAACCTTTCTTGTGGTATTGTAGACTAGGCCATATCAATGCGACACGACCAGCCAAGTTACATAAGGATGAATATTTGAATCCGTTCGAATTTTCATCTTATGATACTTTCCAGTCTTGTCTCAAAGGGAAAATGACTGAAACTCCGTCTACTGAAACGGAGAAAGAGTTGCTGAACTCTTGGTATAGATACATGAGGATGTATATGGTCCTATGTCTATAAATGTCAGGGTTGCTTCTTTGTACTTCATTATATTCATCGACGATCTCTAAAGATTCGGACATGTGTTCCTGTTGAAACACGAGTCTGAAATTTTTGAGAAATTCAAGGAATATAAGCTTGAAGTTAAGAACCAGACGGGTAGAAGTATTAAATCCTTCGATGTGATCGAAAAGGTGAATACTCGTGTTCCCCTCCGAATGGCGGCCAAGACATTGACATCTTGCCTAAGATTCGGGGCAAATGCTATTTGGTTTTATCCGTCCACCTCTCCGAAGATGCCAAGTTGATTTATGGCACCGTGTATCGTTAGACGGATGCAGCCGATGTAGCAGACTTCATCAGATTCCCCCTCGCTTGAGGGGTTTTTGATTGTGGGGACGCTCTTCCCTGCAGGCGCAAGCCCCTGCAGTTAATTACGCCATCGCATCGCGGTAACAACTTTCTCCTTCTCCAGAATTTCACTTCGTGTCGTGGGTGTTTGTTTTGTTTGTGGTTGCCCGTAGATTGTATACGGAGACTAATTTATGTCGTCGCCCGTAGGACGTGGATTAGTTCAAATCCGTATTTTCTTAGATTTGGGTTTGGGGTTTTGGTTTAAGGATACGTTAGCCGTATTTGAGGCTAAGATCAACTTAAACGTTTGTTAAGGATGCGTTAGTCCAGTTTGAGACTTGATCGCATGCTTTTGGCGTGTCGGATGTTCAAAGTTCTAAAGTTTACCGCGATCAGGACGGTGTCGCTATGCAGCTAGCCGGTTGAGCACGGGTCGATCCACAGGGAGATGGTTGTATTTCTATTCTTGTCTTAGACGAGTCAATAAATAATTTGTATGAGTTTGTTCAATCTAACCTATGTGTATTATTTGCAAGTATAAAGTTGTTAAGAAAAGATACAAGATTGTAAGCTAAAGAAATCTGTACTCAAAACCTTTGAGCCGAGTCTTGACCAATTGAAACTAGAGCAATCGGCAACAACGTGGATTAGGGGATTTAAGCGCGGTATTCGTGGAATACGGCTTATTTACCCTTGTCCTTCCGTTCTTGTCTCTTGCTTTCGTCTCCGGCCAAACCGAACGCAACCGGTCACGGTTAGGAATCACCGTTACTTTGTTGGGGTAGGGTGCCTAACGGAGCGCTTGCGTATGGTTTGGGCGGAGTTCAATGGAAAATAACGGGAAAAGGAAATGAGAAAAGAAAATCTTAACCTACAATACCGTATTTATTCTTAACAATGATAATTACATTCATTCACAAAAAAGAACAAAGAAGGGCAAAAGAAAAGAACAAAGAAAAGAAAAGATTACAAGTAATTAAGTGCATGAATATAAATTGCAAGAAAGTAAAGCAAGGTAATAAAAAGCAAGTAATAAATAAACAATATAAAGAACAAGAAACTAGAACTCAAGACAAGCATGGGATCAATAGCCAACCCTTAAACTTGCAAGCTCAATCAAGAGGTTGCAAGATCAAGAGAAGGGTAGAGAACGCATGTGAAATGAAGTGCTAATTCCATAAGAAAATACGACCCTTGAGATCAATAACTAACCCTTAACCTTTCAAGCTCAATGAAGAGGTTGAAAGATCAAGAGGAAGCAAAAATCTCAAGGGGAAGTTAAACTAACAAGAAAGATAAAAAAAACCTCATCTTCATTAACATCCACTCAATGCTCTCACTACATTTCCATGGAGGAAGAATGAAGAAGAAGAAGAAGAACTACACTAAAAACTACAAAAGAGGAACAAAGAATGAACTCCTTGGCTTGGCTCAGTTCTGAAGTATTTATAGGCAGGGAATGGGAAACTTAGGGCAACAATCTGCCCCTAAATAAAAGTACCAAACTACCCCCAAAACACGACACCATGAAGAGTCCGTACGGCCACGGTTCCGCGGCCTAAGCATGCTTAGGCCGCGGTTCCGTGGCCATAGTGGGGATTTGGGCCTTGAGTTTTTGTGAGTTTCCCTGGTTTGCTATTGTCTGCTGTGTGGTATATGACTTTTCTCATAATCTCTTCACAACTCTTCCAGAATTTTAGTAGATCAAAAGGTGATATGATGTGGATCTTTTGCCATGATTTCCTCGAGCTCCGCGTAGATTTCTTGGATCTTGTATTGACATTGAGCTTTGTGCATGACATGACAATCGATTTGCCATTTTGTCCCTTAAACTGGTATGTGGCAACACACGGATAGAGAGCGGAGACCCGTGTTTTATCAGTTGTTGGCAGTAATCCAGAATTTGTCGTACTTTTCATGGATTTCACTGTTTAGAGCCGAGAACCTGTATTCTGCAAATATGTAGCAAACACTGATTAAAAGCACCTACCTATAGACACACGAGCATAAGAATGGGCGGTATAAAATGCAGTATTCTGTTATGAACAAATACCCCCAAACTTAACTTTTGCTCGTCCCGAGCAAAACCAATTATTCATAAAAATAAAATCATAACCGCACTTTCGCAGGGAACGCGATTGCACTGAGCACGTGCAACAAGCCGTTAAACCTCTAGGTGTCCCTAGTAGGAGGAGTGATGTCTCCTGAGGGTTTTCAGCGAATTACACCCACAAAATCCCGTCAAGCTAGTGTCATAAGTTAACGTCGATTCTACTCCTACAGTTTAGTATTTACGTTAGAAATTCTATCATCCTAAGTTAGAAATATCCAACCCTTATTTTTCACACCACCTATCTATTTAACCTTGGTTCTCCTGAGTTTTCCTTCTAAAGTGCGGCCTTAAATCAGGGATTTTTATCAACTTTACAGAAAACACAAGTCTTATTCTTTATTTCTATCTTTTATCCAAACATCGATTGTATACCCCTACGTGTGTGTATATTTGCACCCCTACACTTAAGAATTCAATTCAAGCTATAATACCCTTGCCCTAATACCGAATACTACTTCTTTTCATTAAGGATGGACGGATTTTCTCACACATCTTTCATGCGACTATTAATGCTTCTTGAGGCACTAATGACCGATTACTGAATGTGTGAACTTTAAAGCGTAAATAGCAGTTTCCAGGTCTTGACTTTATTCTATTTTTTTTTCTTTTTCTTTTTCTTTTTCTTTTTCAAGACCGGATATATTTTTCAATAATGCTCTTTTGTTGTTTAGCTTTAAATACCGTTTTTTCTTTCATACTAAGCTTTCAGGCAAGAGTATTTCTAGGTATCCTCTACTATCCCAAGTTTCAAGGTACGTGTAAGTGCAGTTGTAGGGTATATACTTTCTAAATTTGAACTCAAGAAAAGAAACTATTTTTTAGACTTATCCTCCAGTAAAGCTTCAATACTTTCCCTTCATCTTGACTTAACTCAAGAACTGAACTCAAAAAACTGTAAGGACGTATACTTACCAAAATTAGACAGAATGAGGGTTATTTTTAGGGTTTTCAATTCCTAAGCCTAGAATTTAGTTATTTCTAATATATCAACTAAACTTTCAGAATAAAAATCTAAGTTACCCTATTAGCTAACTTGACGACAAAGTTTTTATATTTTTTGGAAAATTTTTTATTTTTGTGGGTTTTTAATAAGGTATGCAAATGCAAAATATACAAATGAATGCGAAGGAAGAAAGCTTACCGAGCACACCCCCAAACTTAAACTTGACAGTGCCCTCACTGTCAGGCTATACCAAGAGGGTCAAAATTGTCGGCGCTCTCCCTAAAAACAAATTATATACAAAACAAAAAGGAAAACAAAAATATATACAAAAAAAAGTGTCCCCCCAAACTTAAGTAAAACAGTGTTTCCACTGTTAAGCGTTGAAGTTCAGGATTAGGGGGGAAAGAACAGTATCAAGCTATACAAGGCCTTACACAGGCCAAAAGTGAGCACCAACCATTCAAAGATCTTATCGTGATAAAGCAGTGGCTGGTGAAAGAATGCGGAGAGGTAATAAATAGAGACTACGCGAGACCGTATGGAGATAGAAGCGGGATACGGTCTCGGTATATGAGAAGAAGAATGGTGGAAGGGAGAAAGAAGTGGAGTACGAACTTGAGGGTGCAAATGGAGTGAATAGATTAGCACAATTTGTGATGAGCGATGTGTAAACAGCGATTGTGCTAATCTATTAACCCGGCGAGAGATTAGGTCAAATCCCTCAAGATTCGTAAGAAACCATGGGTACGCCAAACTTGGTAAACCAGACATAGTAAATGAAAGTGAGACGGTTTCTTGCAAGGTCGGAACGATGGAAAGAATGGAGGGGAGTGGTTGAGGAAGGTTATCGGTTAAAGGTTCAGGAGGGTGTACACAGTCAGTGGAAGGGATAGGATGAATTGGAAAATCCGACTCATCAATTAAAACTGTTTCATTCTCAGTACTATCCTCAATATTCTCCTCAAAATTTATCTCATCCATGCAATTTTCAACAAAATCAAGACGCATATGGGGTTCGGGAAAAACATTTAATGACTCGGGATGATAATTGGAAGAGAAAAACTCAGTCAAATCTATGGGTTCATCATCCAAATTATTCCCCGCGTCAATATCCTTAATCAAGTGAAAATCAATATTCTCAGACACCTCATCAAAAGCATGGATATCAATCAATTCAGGTTCTAGAGTGGAGGTGTAGAGGTCAAACGGTTTGGGTGTGGTTTCACTTGGCAAGGTCCCTTCACAATCTGGCAAATCAAATACTACAAAGTCGCACAACTCATTAAACATTCTATCTTCAACTGATAATTCATTTGGGACACTTGATAGACTTTCAACACAGGAGTTGTGGGATTCAATTTAGACTGGGTAGGCTTGATTCGGAAGGGGGTACATCTCACTCTCTCCACTCAAATTCACATCCTGTAATACCCAGTTTTTCTTATACGTGTAAATCCGTATTTTATTATTTTATGATTTTATTGATCTTACCTGAAAATTTTATTTATTTTATATATAATTTATCCCTTCTAAATCCCATTATTCATTTTAAAACCCAAAACCAAACCCTTTTGATTTTAACCCTAAGACCCACCTCCATTAATCATAAAACCTTTTACCTTAATTAATCCATTATTGGCCCGGCCCTTCCCATTCAAATCTCACCAGCCCACACCTCATTTTAAACAATCCTTCAATTATTTTCCTTTGGCCCGTTTCTATTTCTTTTCACTAAGTAAATTATTTCTTTTCCATGGCCCAACTGCCGGCCCCCTCAATTTATGCATCTCTTTTTCTTTAAGTTTCTTTTGGCCGGCCCATGTATTCTCTTTTCTTTTAATCGATTTTCCTTCCAGGCCCAGCCTTTCTTTGGCCCGCGTCCCCTCTCCAAGCCCAGCGCCCACTCCCCGCTCCACTGTTCATCTCCCCTCCTTCAAATTCCCAACGTCTCTCTCCGCCATTCCCGCGCGCGATCCGTTTCTCGCGCCGCCTCCTCCGCCCGCGCCCACGTTGCCGCTCATCACGCGCGACGAGCGTTACAACCGCGTCGCGCGACCCCGTCTCCATAACCCTCACTTCCCCGTCTCCCTCTCTTCCTTTCTCCCCTCCCGACGACTCCCCTCTCTACAACTCACGTCCCGACCTCGCGAGCACATCGCCGCCGTCACCTCCGACCACCCCTCCCATCACCAACGCCCTCGCCTCCTCTCTAACTCCCCTCCCTACAAAACTCCCGAGTAATCCCATCACCATCGCCTCCCCTGCTCCTTTCCTCACCAACGCCGAAGACGTCGACGACAACCGCAACCGCCCCCTGGGACTGCTCCTCCACCGAGCCCCGCCGTGACCACCTTGCACCACCTCCATCGCGACGCAACCACCTCCTTCTCCTCCAACTCCAACCACCACCTGAACCCACCTCAAAATCCCTGCACCCCGCCTCCTGCGTCTCTCGCCGGCGGACCCTCTACACCGTCTTCGACCCCATCATCATCCTCGTCGTCGTCCTCACCCTCAATTTTCTCTCTGCCTTCTCTCTCTCATCTCCCTTTCTCTCTAACAGATCCCTCTCCTTTCCCCTCTTTATTCTCCTGTTCTCGATCTCTGTCTCTCACTGTCTTTTCTCTCTCTCTCTCTCTCACTCTGTCTCTAACTCTCTCTTCTCTCTCTCATTCTCCCTCTCTCTCTCAGTAACTCATCTCTCTCCCTCAGTTCTCTCGTTTCCCATCTCTCTCTGCCTGCACACCCTCCTTCTCCCTCTCCCCTCTCTCGGTATCACTCTCTCTCTCTCACACAATCTCTCCCTCTCCCTCTGCCCCTCACCCTCTTTCTCTGTCTCACTCTCTCTCATTCTGCCTCTCTCACTCTCTCAGCTATCCCTCACTTTCTCTGTTCTACCCCTCTCTCCATCTGTGCGCCCTCTCTCTCTATACTCTCTCTCTCCTCATCACAGTCACTCTCTCCCCCTCTCTCTACACTGCCCCCTCTCTCTCTCCAAAACCACACCAAACCCATTTTCAATAATCTTTCCCTCACTGTAAACTACTGCGCACGCTGTCGGAGTGACGCCGTCGGACGTCGGCAACCCCAACACTTCTCAGGCGAACCAGAGAGCACCCCCTAAGCTTCCAGTGCACGCAAGACGACTCCGGGAAAACTCCGACGTGAAATTCGTGTTTCGAACTAGGCTCGCGGGAATCCGGTACGTGGCGTATATCGCACGTTCGTGACGACACTGTTGCCGTACGCCTCCGAGACGTCCCCAGGCAAGTTTTTACTTGCTTACATGCTATGTTACTTAAGTGATAATCGTTAAATGCATAGATTATTAAAGTACAAGTTTAACTAATTATGTGCCTTAACCTGTTCGACGTGTGTTCCCAAAGGAAATCTCTCCCTAATTTGACGGAACTGAACGGTATTGGTTGGCCCGTATAGCTGTGAACTTAGAGTATGAATTTCGCTGCATAATGTGATCGTTAAAGATTAAGACGGCTACCCCCAAGTTTAATTGCCGAACTGAAATTATATTGTACTTGAAAATCGTTAAATTCACCATAAATCATATATATAGTAGAGTGGTGTGTTCGAGGGCTCAAAATGAAGCCAACTCGACGAACTTTAACCCTATGCTAGTTTCCAGACATTCCTGTACTGAAATCGTGATGAAAATTGGATCAGAGTGCGACTCTGGACTGCAGTCCAGAGCGACTCAAATTGTGCTTGCTGTTCCGTAATGGATACCATAGGAGTTTCCTTTAACTCGTAGGTTGCGGAACTCCACTGCTTATTGTAGGTAACTCTGTTAGCTAGACAACACAATTAGTTTCATCCTGTTTCGTTATCATTTACTATTTATTCTGTATTTTAATAGATCGGGACACATAACAGTCCCAGCAGAACCAGAACCGACATGTTAATATTAAACTGATCATAACTCCTAACGTACAGACGCGATTGAAGATCCGTTTGTTGCGTTGAAAACTTTACTGAAAACCATAGAATTCATTCAACTGTAGTGTCGCTAAATTATGATCCCAACTGGGGTCAAAATGCGTTGCGAAATGGATTCCTGATTCTGAAACCAGATTTCCAGCCGCGAGCGCTTAAAATGGAATGGTTATAACTAATGATCCTGAAACCCGTTTGACCTGAAACAAAATTCTAAGGATAGATAACTGAACATATTAAATACTATCTGTTTATCATTTCGCTAAATTATATACATATGTTTCATGATAAATCGTGCAAGTGATAGACTGCTGTTTTTATGATACCTTAGTTGTGCTTCTTATACTGTTCATGCATCATATCATACCTATGTCATTGTATTGATAACCTAGTGACATCGTGCATTTACCCAGTGTTAGATTTTAGTGTTGGTTGTGGCAAGTACGTCAGTGTTCGTGTATTCGTGATTAAGTGAAAGTGATACGTACTTGTGCACAATCAGTGTCCCTTTTATTCTATTGCATTGTCGACGTCTGTGGGATGCGTGTACGTGTGACTATAAGTGGTATGGGACACTTATGGAAGCGCTTGCACGGGTGTCACAGATAAGGCATCCGACACTGCCAATTATCTTAGGTATTGGTCGGGACGTGCTTGATGGAGGTCCTGCCTCCAGTTCTCGCGCAGACTTGTCACGGATCGATTAGTATTTAGGGTGATGGTTAGCGTTTGATGTAGACCACGGGGTGTGGGGTAGTTTAAGTGTGAGTTCAACAGAATCTCGGGAGTCCCATGCCGGCTTATATATTTAGGGAGTTATATGGAGATTTACAGGGTACGTGATATATACACCGTGACATTCTTGATACATGTTGGGCCCGTGGTCCCTTGCCCTTGGGTTCTACCTTTGGGTGGAGGACACTCGCGAGTGGTTGACTCTCACACTTGGACTGACGATAGGCTTATTGACCTGTACAGTGAGACTTAGAGACTGATAGGGTTACTGTCATTTACATTCATTCTACACTGTCTTGACATTCGTGACATATTGTTATACTGCTTTATTTTTCCGCTGCATTTATCCCCGCTCATTTATATTCATGCTGTTATTGATTTACTGTTATTCATGTCCTTCACCACTGTTAGAACTGTTACTTGATTATATATATTATTTTGCTATTGTGTCGCTCTGACGACCTGAGTATGCATGCTCAGTGTGAGAAGACGGTTTAGCCTGGACCAGTGCATCACAGACTTCCTGACTTGCCGTTCCTAGTTACATCCGGTTGTTCCACTTCAGGTCAGTTTACATTATTGTATCTTTCTGTTACTGCATTTCTCATTACCTGCGCATCGTTTACTGTCTACCATGATAAACTAGAAGCCGAAGTGTGACTACGGCAGGACATTTCCTTGACCGTAGGAGCATGGCTGGCCTTGTCTACTCCTCGTATTCCGTATTTTGGGAAGCGGGGCGTGACATGGTTTAGTTGGTATCAGAGCCAGGTTTTGCATCAATTGGGATTGCAGTTTTCCGTGTATAGTCTGGCAATCTATGACATCCCTCAGTCTAGATTGTAAACTTGATATCCTTGATCCATATTCACATCGTGTGTTCAGCTATCCATTCGCTATGGTTTCGGGTGACTTGACAAGGTTGCGTGGTTGCAATTGCACTACCGTACTCTATTCAAGTGACTTAATGTCATGCAGTTGATTTCCCCACTTGTAATAAATTCATCACCTCTGATATTCTTGAATCTTTGTCCTATCCATATTCCATTTTGATTCGTTCAGCTTGTGGCTTATACCATTCTCAAAACTACTGTTTCAGGATCATGTCTTCTAACGACTCTCCATCTTTATCCGTTCCCCAGAATCAGAATGTTGAGATCCTTAGTGTACTACAAGGTTTAAAGGAAGCCCAGGAGCGAACAAACGACTTATTAGCTGAAGGGCTGAGAAGACAGGTGAATCAGACCCCAGCGAGAGTCTCCTATCATAAAGGGATCCCTATTGGACGAGGGAAGAAGAAGAAGATGAAGCGTCAACAGAAGCATCAGAAGAACCCCTGCTGTGGATATTGTAAGAGGCCAGGACATCTTCAGAGGGATTGTCGCCGTGCTCAAGGGAAATGTCTGATATGCGGTTCCAACAAACACCTCATCAACGGCTGCCCAGAAAGGAAAGAACTGCAAGGAAGAAACTCGTCCACACTCCCCACTTCTGCCGAGTGAGAATTGCCGCGTAGTTCGGACTTTGACGATAAGGCGGATCAAACGCAGGATTCAACTCACGCGACGTGAATGCAATGTTTTAGTAGCCGAAAAATGATTTTTCATGTTATCTACTTTCAGTAATAATACTTTCGTTTTATGAATGTTTCCTTCTGTTTGAATCTTTGTATCCGTCGAACTTTTAGTTGGATGAAATAAAATTTGAATCATAATATATGTATCATTCTCATGCTTTCTCTATATCAAATTCTATTCATTATCACAGTGTTTTAAATTCTGAGCTTTCAATTCCTTTCACCGCATATCTTTCCATACTTTGTACACTTGGCCATTTTCCTTATTCATTCCATTGTTTAATCATGACTTTTCTTTTCGGACCATGGTCCATTCTGGAGCAGCGCCGCATCTAGACGAGGATGTACAGTCATGTGTTTCCCTAGACCGCACGCTGATGAGTTCTGAGGATGAGGTCAACGGTACCCAAGCCAATCTCGGAAACCACGTTCCAGAGGGCGAAGGAGCAGCCGCCCCAGAGTTCGACATGATAGCTGATTCTGATGAAGATGAAGAAGATCCCGAAGAGAACCCGATAGAGGAAGACCCGATACAGGAAAACCCCGAGGAAGAACCGATAGAAGAAGATCCAGCGGAGGAAAACCCCGTGGAGGAAAATCCAGAAGAAGGGAATCTGATGGAATCGGACCTCGATGAAGAAGCTCCATTCGAGAAAGGAGAATCAGAAGATCAAGACCCTGCTGTTGAAGAACTTCCAGTGGCGATGCCTGCGAGGCGATATGGAAATGGACGTCCCTGCCTGAGTGCGTGAGCCTACCGCGACCTACTAAATCTCCACAACCGCAACTGACGGATTATCTTTTGATGTTGTCTTTTTGGCCAAATAAACTGTGTATAGTTTAGGGCCACTTTTCGCCTTTGGGAATGCCTTGTTTCAAATTTTCTCGAATGAGATGAATCTTTTGAGTTCGTAAATTCCCGATTATTGATTCGCTTGACACTTGTTTATTGCTCATATCCATTTATTTTCTACTGAGTTCCCTGACTGTCCACCCCTACTCATTGTATAGTTTTCACCCTGTATCAATTAGAAAGTACCGCACCCTGATCTTTGGAATGAGCCCCCTTCATCCTTCGTCTGTACCCTGTTTGAGATCCTTCTGGGAGGAGAATAGTTTCTGTGAAACTTCCGAATTCATTAACTCTTCAAATTTTGATTCGTGTATTGTACCGACTGTTGTTTTCCCCACACTTTTCCTTTTGTATTCCTTTGTTGCTCATCCTTACATCTTGTGCTGACCCGATCCCAATTCCCTGATTCTCAACCTAAAGCCGCCACTCACCAACCTTTGATTGAACGACACCTTCTTGTAATCACTATCCCAGCTAGCCCTATCCATATTAGTGTTTTCTTTTTACCCTATATATAAATATTTAGAGACAATATTATTCACTATCTAGTTTTCACTATCTTAAAATTATCAAAGGGTGTGTTATTGATTTCTCTGTTTTATATATTTTAAGTACACTATTAGTATTCTCGTTTTCAGCAGCGCAACTTCACACAGCGTATACTCTTGGTCCCTTTTCTTAATTTCACTATACCAGTTTTCTAAAATATTTTGATACCTATATTCTCGTATACATGCATTTACTCTTATAGTCATTTCTACCCTATATCTTTTTTGACTTATCTTTTGCATGCTGCCCTACATGCTTATACCTTCAAGTTTCTTTGTCCATGAATTTCTAATAAATCCTTATAAGTTAGTTTACAATTATGATAGCTGCCGGTTATGTTTCTATGATTTATTTTTAAATTTCGAGGACGAAATTTTTATAAGGGTGGTATGATGTAATACCCAGTTTTTCTTATACGTGTAAATCCGTATTTTATTATTTTATGATTTTATTGATCTTACCTGAAAATTTTATTTATTTTATATATAATTTATCCCTTCTAAATCCCATTATTCATTTTAAAACCCAAAACCAAACCCTTTTGATTTTAACCCTAAGACCCACCTCCATTAATCATAAAACCTTTTACCTTAATTAATCCATTATTGGCCCGGCCCTTCCCATTCAAATCTCACCAGCCCACACCTCATTTTAAACAATCCTTCAATTATTTTCCTTTGGCCCGTTTCTATTTCTTTTCACTAAGTAAATTATTTCTTTTCCATGGCCCAACTGCCGGCCCCCTCAATTTATGCATCTCTTTTTCTTTAAGTTTCTTTTGGCCGGCCCATGTATTCTCTTTTCTTTTAATCGATTTTCCTTCCAGGCCCAGCCTTTCTTTGGCCCGCGTCCCCTCTCCAAGCCCAGCGCCCACTCCCCGCTCCACTGTTCATCTCCCCTCCTTCAAATTCCCAACGTCTCTCTCCGCCATTCCCGCGCGCGATCCGTTTCTCGCGCCGCCTCCTCCGCCCGCGCCCACGTTGCCGCTCATCACGCGCGACGAGCGTTACAACCGCGTCGCGCGACCCCGTCTCCATAACCCTCACTTCCCCGTCTCCCTCTCTTCCTTTCTCCCCTCCCGACGACTCCCCTCTCTACAACTCACGTCCCGACCTCGCGAGCACATCGCCGCCGTCACCTCCGACCACCCCTCCCATCACCAACGCCCTCGCCTCCTCTCTAACTCCCCTCCCTACAAAACTCCCGAGTAATCCCATCACCATCGCCTCCCCTGCTCCTTTCCTCACCAACGCCGAAGACGTCGACGACAACCGCAACCGCCCCCTGCAACTGCTCCTCCACCGAGCCCCGCCGCGACCACCTTGCACCACCTCCATCGCGACGCAACCACCTCCTTCTCCTCCAACTCCAACCACCACCTGAACCCACCTCAAAATCCCTGCACCCCGCCTCCTGCGTCTCTCGCCGGCGGACCCTCTACACCGTCTTCGACCCCATCATCATCCTCGTCGTCGTCCTCACCCTCAATTTTCTCTCTGCCTTCTCTCTCTCATCTCCCTTTCTCTCTAACAGATCCCTCTCCTTTCCCCTCTCTATTCTCCTGTTCTCGATCTCTGTCTCTCACTGTCTTTTCTCTCTCTCTCTCTCTCACTCTGTCTCTAACTCTCTCTTCTCTCTCTCATTCTCCCTCTCTCTCTCAGTAACTCATCTCTCTCCCTCAGTTCTCTCGTTTCCCATCTCTCTCTGCCTGCACACCCTCCTTCTCCCTCTCCCCTCTCTCGGTATCACTCTCTCTCTCTCACACAATCTCTCCCTCTCCCTCTGCCCCTCACCCTCTTTCTCTGTCTCACTCTCTCTCATTCTGCCTCTCTCACTCTCTCAGCTATCCCTCACTTTCTCTGTTCTACCCCTCTCTCCATCTGTGCGCCCTCTCTCTCTATACTCTCTCTCTCCTCATCACAGTCACTCTCTCCCCCTCTCTCTACACTGCCCCCTCTCTCTCTCCAAAACCACACCAAACCCATTTTCAATAATCTTTCCCTCACTGTAAACTACTGCGCACGCTGCCGGAGTGACGCCGTCGGACGTCGGCAACCCCAACACTTCTCAGGCGAACCAGAGAGCACCCCCTAAGCTTCCAGTGCACGCAAGACGACTCCGGGAAAACTCCGACGTGAAATTCGTGTTTCGAACTAGGCTCGCGGGAATCCGGTACGTGGCGTATATCGCACGTTCGTGACGACACTGTTGCCGTACGCCTCCGAGACGTCCCCAGGCAAGTTTTTACTTGCTTACATGCTATGTTACTTAAGTGATAATCGTTAAATGCATAGATTATTAAAGTACAAGTTTAACTAATTATGTGCCTTAACCTGTTCGACGTGTGTTCCCAAAGGAAATCTCTCCCTAATTTGACGGAACTGAACGGTATTGGTTGGCCCGTATAGCTGTGAACTTAGAGTATGAATTTCGCTGCATAATGTGATCGTTAAAGATTAAGACGGCTACCCCCAAGTTTAATTGCCGAACTGAAATTATATTGTACTTGAAAATCGTTAAATTCACCATAAATCATATATATAGTAGAGTGGTGTGTTCGAGGGCTCAAAATGAAGCCAACTCGACGAACTTTAACCCTATGCTAGTTTCCAGACATTCCTGTACTGAAATCGTGATGAAAATTGGATCAGAGTGCGACTCTGGACTGCAGTCCAGAGCGACTCAAATTGTGCTTGCTGTTCCGTAATGGATACCATAGGAGTTTCCTTTAACTCGTAGGTTGCGGAACTCCACTGCTTATTGTAGGTAACTCTGTTAGCTAGACAACACAATTAGTTTCATCCTGTTTCGTTATCATTTACTATTTATTCTGTATTTTAATAGATCGGGACACATAACAGTCCCAGCAGAACCAGAACCGACATGTTAATATTAAACTGATCATAACTCCTAACGTACAGACGCGATTGAAGATCCGTTTGTTGCGTTGAAAACTTTACTGAAAACCATAGAATTCATTCAACTGTAGCGTCGCTAAATTATGATCCCAACTGGGGTCAAAATGCGTTGCGAAATGGATTCCTGATTCTGAAACCAGATTTCCAGCCGCGAGCGCTTAAAATGGAATGGTTATAACTAATGATCCTGAAACCCGTTTGACCTGAAACAAAATTCTAAGGATAGATAACTGAACATATTAAATACTATCTGTTTATCATTTCGCTAAATTATATACATATGTTTCATGATAAATCGTGCAAGTGATAGACTGCTGTTTTTATGATACCTTAGTTGTGCTTCTTATACTGTTCATGCATCATATCATACCTATGTCATTGTATTGATAACCTAGTGACATCGTGCATTTACCCAGTGTTAGATTTTAGTGTTGGTTGTGGCAAGTACGTCAGTGTTCGTGTATTCGTGATTAAGTGAAAGTGATACGTACTTGTGCACAATCAGTGTCCCTTTTATTCTATTGCATTGTCGACGTCTGTGGGATGCGTGTACGTGTGACTATAAGTGGTATGGGACACTTATGGAAGCGCTTGCACGGGTGTCACAGATAAGGCATCCGACACTGCCAATTATCTTAGGTATTGGTCGGGACGTGCTTGATGGAGGTCCTGCCTCCAGTTCTCGCGCAGACTTGTCACGGATCGATTAGTATTTAGGGTGATGGTTAGCGTTTGATGTAGACCACGGGGTGTGGGGTAGTTTAAGTGTGAGTTCAACAGAATCTCGGGAGTCCCATGCCGGCTTATATATTTAGGGAGTTATATGGAGATTTACAGGGTACGTGATATATACACCGTGACATTCTTGATACATGTTGGGCCCGTGGTCCCT
Source organism: Agapanthus africanus (assembly GCA_030015575.1). Classification (NCBI taxonomy): domain Eukaryota; kingdom Viridiplantae; phylum Streptophyta; class Magnoliopsida; order Asparagales; family Amaryllidaceae; genus Agapanthus; species Agapanthus africanus. The sequence goes on along the minus strand of JASDDO010000031.1, from coordinate 446,744,823 downwards.
TGCCCTTGGGTTCTACCTTTGGGTGGAGGACACTCGCGAGTGGTTGACTCTCACACTTGGACTGACGATAGGCTTATTGACCTGTACAGTGAGACTTAGAGACTGATAGGGTTACTGTCATTTACATTCATTCTACACTGTCTTGACATTCGTGACATATTGTTATACTGCTTTATTTTTCCGCTGCATTTATCCCCGCTCATTTATATTCATGCTGTTATTGATTTACTGTTATTCATGTCCTTCACCACTGTTAGAACTGTTACTTGATTATATATATTATTTTGCTATTGTGTCGCTCTGACGACCTGAGTATGCATGCTCAGTGTGAGAAGACGGTTTAGCCTGGACCAGTGCATCACAGACTTCCTGACTTGCCGTTCCTAGTTACATCCGGTTGTTCCACTTCAGGTCAGTTTACATTATTGTATCTTTCTGTTACTGCATTTCTCATTACCTGCGCATCGTTTACTGTCTACCATGATAAACTAGAAGCCGAAGTGTGACTACGGCAGGACATTTCCTTGACCGTAGGAGCATGGCTGGCCTTGTCTACTCCTCGTATTCCGTATTTTGGGAAGCGGGGCGTGACACATCCTGTCCTGCCGTCTCATCATACATTGGAAAATTTGGAGCTAGCTGAAAACTAGCTACCGGGTCAGTAGGTTGTATGAGAGCGGCCATGGACGCATTCAAATCCATCATCTGTTGGCTTGACGCTACCCTAAAGTCTTCCAAGGACTGTTCTAGACTAGACATTGGTTGTGAAGGGGTTTCAGTAAAAGATTCAAAGTTGTTTGGATACTGAAAATTCCCAAATGGCGGTTCTGATGCAATGTCTGGGGAAGGTGCAAAAGTAGGGTAGGATTGGTAGGAATTGAATGGCTGGACAGGAGCAGGATCAACATTTGGATAGGAAGGTGAATGGAATTGTTGATCCCAAGAATTTGAAGTGGTGAAAGGAGTGAAAGATCGGCTACGAGATTGTTCAATACGTTCTGCAATAGACATAGGTCTTGGAGTTGCAACATGACTCGAAGAAGGGGTATCAACGTAACAAGGGGTGAATGTATGAAATGGTTGATACGAAGTGGATTGCGGAGTCAAATTGTTTGTCCTAGACGCGTCTATCCGATCTCTCAATGAAATTTTGGGCATGGAGGGGTCGTTCGAAGTTCGGCCAAAGCAAGAACCGTAAGAAGTAATGTCTGGTTGTGGGTACCAAAGTTCGGCAAGAGTTTTTCGAGGTGGGGTACCCATGATATGAAGAGAGAGAAAGAAAGGTAGAGAAAAGGAGGGGAAAAAGAATGTGATATTTTTTTATATTTTTTTATAGATATATATTAACAAAAGAATGAAATATACACACAAAAAGAATATGGACAAAAACAATCACGACACAAAAATACCATACACCTAATCGTTCTAGGGTTCACCTAGGTCAACTAGACCTGCTCCAGAACTTGATTGTCGAAGTAAAACTGTGTCGAGAAACGGGCTCAAGATACACTGATCACGAGGCCAGGTAAGTGCAGAGATAAGGGGAGGTTTTCCAACGCTTTCGCGAAGTTCCTTAATTAAATAACCCTTTCTCTTTTGGCGGTTTCGCCGTTGACACTTTCCTAGACACCCCGTAAACAATATACCGTTAAGCAAGGTTCTAAACACAGTTAACTTCTCCTAGTGAGCGCGAAGTCCTTAAGGCTTAAAGTCTAGTTTCTTTTAAATTTTGTGCGGGTAAACGTTATGCTCAAGTTCGTGATTTGTGGGCCACGGAAAAGGTGATGAAATCCTTTACCGTATATTGTGGGGTTCGCTTGCCCTTAAGTCCGTATTAATGTATGCAATGCGCAATTCAAAAAAATTCTATAAAGAATCAAACAATCGTTTTTTAGTTTAAGCGCGGCGCTGCAACAAATACGAGTTAGTCAATTTTTAGCGTTTGCTAGCGAACTTGCAAAGAATCCTGCAAAGAATAGTATATTGGATGCGTCGGATTTGAGAAGAAGGTGTTAGTAAAATACGTACCGTTAAGTTTTGGGTTAGGAAACCCCCGTTGAATCAAATCCGGTAAGCTTGAAAAGTTCGCTTGCGCGGGTCAAACTACCCGGATCTTTGGCATTGTACTTCGTAATCACCTTAACCTTGAACGTACACTTTGCTCCCCACAATTGCAGTTTGCAAATACGCAAAAATCTGCACACTTGCCATCAAAAATGATCAAAAAAAACAAAAAGATTTTTTTATATATATTTTTTTTATAAATATATACAAAAAGAATATTAACCCGAATAACAAGAAAGAAAATACGCTACCGTCTCCCCGGCAACGGCGCCATTTGATCGCACGCTTTTGGCGTGTCGGATGTTCAAAGTTCTAAAGTTTACCGCGATCAGGACGGTGTCGCTATGCAGCTAGCCGGTTGAGCACGGGTCGATCCACAGGGAGATGGTTGTATTTCCGTTCTTGTCTTAGACGATTCAATAAAGAATTTGTATGAGTTTGTTCAATCTAACCTATGTGTATTATTTGCAAGTATAAAGTTGTTAAGAAAAGATACAAGATTGTAAGCTAAAGAAATCTGTACTCAAAACCTTTGAGCCGAGTCTTGACCAATTGAAACTAGAGCAATCGGCAACAACGTGGATTAGGGGATTTAAGCGCGGTATTCGTGGAATACGGCTTATTTACCCTTGTCCTTCCGTTCTTGTCTCTTGCTTTCTCCTCCGGCCAAACCGAACGCAACCGGTCGCGGTTAGGAATCACCGTTACCTTGTTGGGGTAGGGTGCCTAACGGAGCGCTTGCGTATGGTTTGGGCGGAGTTCAATGGAAAATAACGGGAAAAGGAAATGAGAAAAGAAAATCTTAACCTACAATACCGTATTTATTCTTAACAATGATAATTACATTCATTCACAAAAAAGAACAAAGAAGAGCAAAAGAAAAGAACAAAGAAAAGAAAAGATTACAAGTAATTAAGTGCATGAATATAAATTGCAAGAAAGTAAAGCAAGGTAATAAAAAGCAAGTAATAAATAAGCAATAGAAAGAACAAGAAACTAGAACTCAAGACAAGCATGGGATCAATAGCCAACCCTTAAACTTGCAAGCTCAATCAAGAGGTTGCAAGATCAAGAGAAGGGTAGAGAACGCATGTGAAATGAAGTGCTAATTCCATAAGAAAATACGACCCTTGAGATCAATAACTAACCCTTAACCTTTCAAGCTCAATAAAGAGGTTGAAAGATCAAGAGGAAGCAAAAATCTCAAGGGGAAGTTAAACTAACAAGAAAGATAAAAAAAACCTCATCTTCATTAACATCCACTCAATGCTCTCACTACATTTCCATGGAGGAAGAATGAAGAAGAAGAAGAAGAAGAAGAACTACACTAAAAACTACAAAAGAGGAACAAAGAATGAACTCCTTGGCTTGGCTCAGTTCTGGAGTATTTATAGGCAGGGAATGGGAAACCTAGGGCAACAATCTGCCCCTAAATAAAAGTACCAAACTACCCCCAAAACACGACACCATGAAGAGTCCGTACGGCCGCGGTTCCGTAGCCATAGTGGGGATTTGGGCCTTGAGTTTTTGTGAGTTTCCCTGGTTTGCTATTGTCTGCTGTGTGGTATATGACTTTTCTCATAATCTCTTCACAATTCTTCCAGAATTTTAGTAGATCAAAAGGTGATGTGATGTGGATCTTTTGCCATGATTTCCTCGAGCTCCGCGTAGATTTCTTGGATCTTGTGTTGACATTGAGCTTTGTGCATGACATGACAATCGATTTGCCATTTTGTCCCTTAAACTGGTATGTGGCAACACACGGATAGAGAGCGGAGACCTGTGTTTTATCAGTTGTTGTCAGTAATCCAGAATTTGTCTTACTTTTCATGGATTTCACTGTTCAGAGCCGAGAACCTGTATTCTGCAAATATGTAGCAAACACTGATTAAAAGCACCTACCTATAGACACACGAGCATAAGAATGGGCGGTATAAAATACAGTATTCTGTTATGAACAAGACTAAGATCAACTTAACGGGATCGTTTAGATCTGACAAAAGAGCGTTTGGGCTCTATTGTTCCAGTTTAGGGATATAGTGGTCCATTGCCAGTTTAGGGACATGGTGGTCCAACATTCCCGTTTTGGGGACGAATGTTGGTTTAAGGACGCATTAGTCCATGAGTTTAAGGACCCCACAGTCCATATTGTTGGTTTAAGGACGCATTAGTCCATGAGTTTAAGGACCCCACAGTCCATATCGTTGGTTTAAGGACGCATTAGTTCATGAGTTTAAGGACCCCACGGTCCATATCGATGTGTGGTTGTCGGGACCCGTCACCTCTCTGACGACGTTAAAGGATTACAACGACAAATATCAGAGGAGTTCGGAGATGTACCCTTGAACCGGGTGTAAATTGATTTGAGAGAGCATTTGTGCTCAGTTCAATTTAATTTGAGGACTTACAGCCAGAATTGGGCTAAGTCTAGTTGAAAATGTTCAACATTTTATTTGTATTTGGCCTGTTAGGCCTTTACTATGGCTCTGCCCCTTGTTTAATAATGCAATGCATTTTTTCTGGCCTATTAGGCCCTTTTAATTGGGCTCTGCCCTTTTTTAAATGATGCACAGCATCTGTTTTGGTCTGACAGACCTTTGTTTGGGCTCTACCCATTTTTTATAATGCAGAGCATTTGTTTTGGTCCATTGGACCTCTTAATTGGGCTCTGCCCTTTAATAATGCGCTGCATTTAATATTCTGACAGTGCGCCACATGGCTTGTCAGGCACTTTGCGCCAATTGAGGAGCGCAAGGCGCAAACTCATGTGATGGTGACACGTGTCATGCTCTGATGAGAGCTAGCGCAGTGCACTGCGCCATTGCGCTGCGCTAGTGCGTTGCTGACACGTGGCGCGCTCTGGTGAGTTGCGCCAATCCAAGAGCGCAACAGTGCAAATTTTGCAAGTGCGGGGCACTGTTTAATCTCTTGATCAAATTTAGATCAAAGAAAATAAGTTTTTTCTTGTTTCAAGAGGTTTTATCTCATGATTTAAGGAACCAATGATTCATCAAAAGGCTGTGCCTTTATATGTAGATCAAAAGATCTAATGAAGAAGTATATTACTTCTTTTTTTTATTCTCATTATTTGATCTTTTCTTTTCTTTTTTATTTAAGATCTTGATCTTGTGTTTAGATCATTGATCTTTTTAGAAGAAATTCTTCTTTTCAAAGGTTTACCTTTTTCTTTTTTTCTGAGTTCTTTCTCAAAGTTTTCAGAAGATTTCTGCAAGTTCTCTCTGTGTCAATCTCAATGTCAATGTCTTTTAGACATGGAGTCTAGGGGCCTTTATATAGTACCAATTGATTTGTTCAATCAGTTAAAGAGATCTTTCTCTGAGTGATTTAGGGATTTTTCCCCACCTTTGGATCTTTGATCCAAGGGCTTCTGTTTTACAGAAGAGAATCTTATTGTTTTAATAAGATCAGAAAGATCTTTCTGGAATTTTTATTCTGTTTTAGTGCTGGCACAGTTGGCGCAAGCGCACCTGCGCTTGACACGTGTCGCACAGCGCAGAGCGCAGCGCACCTGCGCTAGCGCAACTGCGCTGCCACGTGTCGCGCAGCGCAGAGCGCAGCACCACTGCGCTAGCGCAACTTTGCTGCCACGTGTCGCGCAGCGCAGAGCGCAAAGCATCTGAAGCGTTGCTTCCTTTATTTTTATTTTAAATAGATTCTTTCTCTGATTGGGTGCGCTGCCTTGGGCACAGCGCTGGTGTGTCAGCTTTTGACACGTGGCGCATTGCGCGCAGCGTAAGGGATCTGAAGCGTTGCTTCAATTTTTTTTGAATTTTTGAAATTCAAACAGAGCATTGCTCTGATTGGGGAAACAAATGCCCCCCCACCGTTGCGCTCACGTGGCGCACACGTGAGTGCAACGATGGCAAGATCCCAACCGTCAGATCAACTGAGGAGTTGAAGGGGCGCAAGCGCCTATAAATAGGACCCTTGGTCCTTCAACAGATGATCACCATCTTCAAGATTTCTCATTTTCAGAGCCTTGCTCTTGCTTTCAAGAACTTCAGAGCCTTGCTCTTGCTTCCAAAGTTAGAACTTTTTAGAAAAAACTTTAGGCAAAAATTAATCTTAAATTAAATTAAATTAATTTTAATTAATAGAGCCTTGCTCTCATAGATCTTTGATCTAAAGGAAACCCCTTTGGGGTTTCACCAACAGATCCTTACTCTCAAGAATCTATTTCAGGGTTTCTTAACCCATGAACAGAGCTTTGCTCTTTAGCAAAACATAGATCTTTTGATCTAAAATTGAAGAACTCTTGAGAGTTTTCACGGATCTTTAAAATCCCAAAAAAAAATTAATTTTTAATTTTTAAGAATTAATTTTCCTTTGATGGATATTTCTATCATTATCACAGAGCTAAGCTCTTTTAATCTTTTGAGAAATTTTATTCCCTTGAGACCAGAATTTGACAAGTGTCACTCTGTGACAGAGCTTTGCACTGAAAGAGGAGATTCTCTCCTTGTCTCTAGGGATTTCTCATTTAATGAGAGTATTCTTTTGGGAATCTCCTTATTAATTGACAGTCCCATCCAATGATGGGGCTGTCTTATTAACTGATGAATTGTCATCTAGATTTTGTGGGTCCCCCTTTGGTCCCTTATCTACTGCATTGCAGTATGGTATAAATTTTAAAATGCCAAGCGTTGGAATCACAACACTGACGGCTGATTTCTGTCCCTTCGCAGGAAACATGTCTGCTGACCTGTCATTCCTGTTTGTTCGCTCAGAGGAAGGATTCCCTGAGGCGCCAGTGGACCGGGAGGTTCTCGCTCTGATTAAGGATCATGACCCCGAGCACAAGAACCTTCACCTGTGGGGTAGGTGGTATAGTGAAATCATCAAGGATTGCCGAAGCTTCTTCTGTGCGACGCCTTCAAGCCAATCTCGTCAATCCCGTATGCGGATGCACCCCCGATGAACTATGCCATGGAGGTTGTGAATTGGAACTCGGAGGACCTTCTCCAGCCTTCGATTGGTGCTATTCCCGTGCAGCCGCCGCCGGCCGTGGATATTCTGGGGCGACGCATATGCCAGGGTGAGGTGCGCCCTTGGGGACAGGCTTATAACCTCGGATTGACCCCGCGACAATCAGCCGGATATTTGCAGTGGGCGAGGTATATCTTGTCGGCGAAGAAGACGCATCTGATGAAAATCGGTTTGTACCCTGCCGTTTACGCCTCGCTTTTTGAGTATCCTGCTCATCCAACATGGTGGGTTAAGGCATTCGTAGACCAATGGAACATCCCCACTCATACTTTTCTCTTGACGGACAGGGAAGTCTCCATCCCCCTGGAAGAATTTGCTGAGATATCCGGTCTGCAGGTGAGGGGGGAGCATTATGAGGAGTTACTTCCTCCAGATGAGTACGTCTTCGCCACCAAGCCGCTGGTATTTGATTTGACGCTGGAGAATGCTATTCAGCACCAGTTTCCAAGTCGGGTGAGGGTGCTGAATATATATGAGGGTCTCTACTTGGAATCAGGAATCCAGGGAGTCAGTATTGCAGATTTTATTGCCCACTTTCTTCAACCGGAGATTCTTTCACAGCGGAATGAAAAGTTCGCCAAGCTCAACGACCCCTTCAGCTTTGGCTTAGATCGCCTACCGGCATTAGAGAATGACCAACAGGGTTTTTACTTTCCGAACGCTGCCATCATGCCCTTATCGGAAATCGCCGCCCCGGGCATTGACGAAGAGACCTTCTTCCTCGGCTTTCTGGGATTATGGCTGTCCTGTTTCGCGCTTCCCATGCACCCACGCTACATTAGGTCGTCCGTCTTCTACCCAGCGCACCGGATGGTGGTTGGTATACAATTATCGATCGGAATCGCCGGGATGTCTCACCTGTATCATGGATTAAGCGTGGCGGCGGACGCGAATGAACCCGGGGTGCAACCCGCCAATTTCCCGATGCACATTTTACTTCATGGATGGAACTACATGTGCTCGGAGTATTCGGGATTCACAAGAGCCCCTCCTTTTACGAGAAGTGCAGACTCCCGAGAGTCATGCGGTTAGTCGGAGCTTCTATAGTGAATCCATCTCCGAGGGAGGCTAGGGGGTTGCTTCTCCGTCCGCACAAGGTTGGAGCGACAATGTCTTTCCAAGACAAGGTGATGACCATTGGCCCGGATACCTCCAAGACAGTGTTGGCGCTGCACGATATTTTCAAAGACGGGGTCTCCGTATTGAAAACCCGGGAGATCCTGCACTTATACTCCATCCGGCCGGGCTTTCTGGTGTTCAGGCAGGATGATAAGGCGCTCTTCATGAGGTACAGCCCCAATCGGTTCTCCCAGCAACTAGGCTATAACCAGGGAGTCCGGCTGGAGGCGTTTTTAGAAGAGCCCATGGCCACCGGGGAGGGGATACGGAGCGCGTTACACCACTTTATGCGGCTGAACACGGGCTCCTACTTCTTCATCAGTGAGTCGAGCTGCGTCCCACGGATACTCAACGTGTACGTGGCTTGGTATGGGCATGCCATGGGTGCAGTCATCCGTGAAGAGAAGCGCATGTTGGTCGACCGCAAGGGTGCGCCTCCCGGCCGCGGCCATAAGGCTCCCCTAAAGCCAAGGACCCCGGTCATTCCTCCGCTGAAAGATATTGGATCTGGGCCACCGCGCGTGCTTAGCCCTCCGCGCGGATTGCCGCCTCGTGATACCGTGGACGCGCCCCTAGTGCCCCGTGCTCCAGTGGAGACGGTGAACATAGTTTCGCCCGAGTCTGGAGTGGGCTCGGACATTGGGACCCGCCGCCCTAAGGTGCCCGCAAAGCGTAAGATGATTTTAGCGGCGACCGGGGCCCGCGCGCAAAAGAGGAAGAAGAAGTCCGTTCTTTCTCTAGATGCCGTCCTCGCTTAGAACCTCAGGCCCCTCTCACCGAAGGCTTAATCGAATACGGGAGCAATGAGGGTTTCTTGGTAAAACCAGAAGACACTGACTTGGCGGCCGCCATTGAGGCTTCTGAGCGATCGGCAAGGCTCGAAGCGTGGTTGGCTAAACTTGCTCGGTCAGGTAATCATTGGTTGCACTCTTCGTCATTTCATTGTACCTTTATTATTGTCTTTGACTAATGCTTTTCCCCCCTTTTTTTAACAGGCGTCACCACTGATATCGCTGCTTCCCTCCAAACTTTCCAGGAGGAGGAAGGGAAATGCGCTCTGTCGGGCGTTGGTATGCCTCGACTCACCGAGTTTTTTTTTATTCTCCTTTTTATGGCCAATCTAATCTTTTCTTTCTCTCTTTACAGTGGCCGTGCAAGCCGATGCGGGAACTCTTCCCGGGCTAGCTGCTGAAGTCTCGACCTCTTCGGGGCTGCCGTGAGAGACCCAACTCAAAAAGCCGATGAGGGATTCCTTGAAGGCTCTGGAGGCAACTCTGAACACGGACGATGATGCCTCGATGAAGGAAGCTTCGAAGAGGTCCGTCGTGATGGCCCGGGAGGAGAGGAAGCGGTTGAGGCGCGAGGCGAAGGAGCGCAGAGCTGCTTTGGCCGTGGGAGCGGGCCCAAGCACCATTCCTCGTGCTGCTACGCCTTCGGAAGAGTCTCCAGTCGCCTTGTCTACTGCTCACAGACAGGCAGTGCGTGCAGTTCGGGAGGCCAACAATCAATCCACCTCAGGTAATGTGTCTTTCAAGACTTTGTTGCGAAGATTGTAAACCCATTGGTTCTTATATATTTTGTCCTGCAGGGCTGAGTCCAACTGAAGGAGCGGAGGAAACCGTCAAGCCTGAGGGGACAGTGGGGGAGGCACTGGCTGAACCCGAGCCAACGGTTGGCGACGTAGCCGGGGTTGCTGGACCCAAGCTAGTGGATGACGAAACGGTCACGCCTACTATGCCTGAGAAGGCCGCCGATGCAGAGCCCGAGGTAGCGGCAGAAGAGACGGCTGCTACGGCCGAGTCTGAGGCAGCAGCGGAGGAAGCGACTAAGACTGACGACCCTATGGCAACGGCGGACGAGACGGCTGCGACCGCCGAGCCCGAGGGGGTAGCGGGTGAGACGAGTATGATTCCCGAAGAAGAGCCGGCCGCTCTTTCTCAAGAGTCTGGCAATGCTCCGATCATTGCTCTCCCCGTCTACGGTCCTCCGCCGTCTTCTGGCCTCGCGAGTATGACGACGGCTCCCGTAGAGTCTGGCGATGAGGCGTCAGGAGGTGGTCTCATGTCAATGGAGGGAGATGCCGCCGTTTCGACCGGATCATCGTCAGGTAAATTTCGGGTTACCGTCCTTCTTTTATTCCACAACCTTTCCTGACAGGGCTTATCTTTGTTTTTAACGCAGGTGCAGCCAGTGCTGATACTCCATTGCTCAAGGGAGTGTCGTCAGTTACTGCTTTGACGGTGGCTACCTCTCTACCTTCTCTCGCGCCATCGCAAATGTTGGAAGGTACGGATTTGTAACCCATTAGTTTTATCTTTCGGACGCATAATTTATGTACTAATGTCGTATTATTGCGTCTTTGCAGGAGTGCTTTTTTATCACCTCTACCAGGTGCTGCACCCACACTTCTCCTTCCCGTCGGAGCGTGCTTCCTCCAGTGGCACCGGTGAGTATGGTTTTCAATTAATATCCTTCCCTTTTTTCAGTAATGGAATTATTTCTGATTCTTCCTTGCCCTGACTGCAGTGCTACAGATCGAAGAAGGAGATAAGGGATCAGCCGCGCCACCGGTCCTCTCGGCCTTACCGCCTGCTGTAGCTGGTATAGTAAACTCCCTCATTGATGACTTTCCTATATTTCTTGAACCGTCATCTGATTGCGTTTTGTCTTTTCAGCTGTCGTTCCGGTTCCGGCCCTCTTTGAGCCTAGCATCATGATGCCGGCAGGCCCCTTCTTGAGACGTCCATCTTCAAAGAGTGTCGCGATGAGCTTGGGCATGCTGAGCGGATACGTCGAAGAGCTTGACACAGACGCTCCCCTATCTGCCGCAGATTTCGCTGTGGAGGTTAACCCGATGTTGGCGGCGCTTGTAAATTTTCATAATGAAAGTGTCGTCGAGTTTTGGGTTAATCACTGTAGGGAAATCGAGACCCGCCTGCATCAACTGGAGTTTATGCATCCTGCCCCTGAGACCTTAGCCGCAAGCACTCAACGAGCGGCATGGATCGAGCAAAGCATTTCTTATTTCCGCCATTTGGAACAAGAAGCGGCTTTAAGGCTGAGGGAATGCCAAGAGACCTCAAGCGAAACTTATCGCCTGCGTACTGAGGTTGAGGCGAACGATGCCCAGGTGAAGGCTATCTTCGAGGGCCTTCTGCAAAGTATTTCTGATGGGCTAACACTGAAGCAGAAACTCGATGCCGCTGAGCGTGATGCCCAAGGTCGCGAAGCAGCTCGGCGGGCAGTTGAGGAGCAGCTTTCATCCTTCTTGCAGCAGCGGGCTCAAGTGGAAGCAGAATTGGCGGTGGCGGCCGATCAGGAGAAGGCATGGAAGGAAGTGCGCGAGCAATTGATAGGGCTATTTAAGACGCTTCCTTCCCAGTAGCTGCCTTTGTATCAATTATATAGTTGTAATTTTTGAATAAGATGAATCCATTCTTTTATTCTTTTATACGATTCACCTTGTACTTGATTGAATTCATGAATAAAGATACACATTTTTTTTGCAATGTCTTGTGTCATCTCTGTGCTTTCTCCCTTCTTCTATTATCAGCATGCTACCTTAGAAAACCTAGTTGACAGATGCTAGCGCGAGGATCTTGTCCTGGCTTCTTCAAGAGGTAATGATGGCTTAGGACGCAGGTTCAGATCTGCTGCCTAAGACTTTTCAACTTTATGAGCCGTGAGGGTCTCACAAAGACTTTTCTCCCTACGGATCGAGAGGATCTCGTAGGTATATTTTCTCCTTAGGAATCGTGAGGATTCCTAAGTGCATTTTCTCTTATAAGTCGTAAGGATCTTATAAGAGAATTTTCCCTCTTACGAGTCGAGAGGACTCGTAAGCGGTTGTTTTCCTCCTTGTCGAGATTCGACTTTGGAGAGTGAGACCCGTGGATAGTATGCAAGAGACCGTTTTAGACCGACTTGCAGGGTCCCAGTGCTTAGGAAATAAGTTTTTAATCCCTGCTGCCTAAGGCTTTATCTTGCAAGTCGAGACGAATCGGGAAGTCCTCGCGAAGACGCTAATTTCCTCACGGGTCGAGACGAATCGAGCAGCTCTCGTCAAGGACACTAATTTCCCTGAGTCGGGGTATTTGCCAAGGACACCGATTTCCCTGGGGTTGAAACGAATCGGAGTATTCCTGCAAAGATACTGGTTTCTCTACGGGCCGACGCGAATCAAGAAGCTCTCATCAAGGACGCTAGTTTCCCTGAGTCGAAGTATTTTGCCGAGGACACTGGTTTCCTCGGGGTTGAGACGAGTCGAGGTATTCCTGCAAAGACACTGATTTCTCTGCGGGTCGATATGAATCGAGATGCTCTCGTCAAGGACACTGGTTTCCCTGAATCGAGGAGGTTGCAAAGGACACTGATTTCCCTGGGTTGAAACGAATCGAGGTGTTCCTGCGAAGATGCTAGTTTCTCTGCGGGTCGACGCGAATCAAGAAGCTCTCATCGAGGACGCTAGTTTCCCTGAGTCGAAGTATTTTGCCGAGGACACTGGTTTCCTCGAGGTTGAAACGAATCGAAGTGCTTCTACAAAGACACTGGTTTCTCTGCAGGTCGACGCGAATCAAGAAGCTCTCATCGAGGACGCTAGTTTCCCTGAGTCGAAGTATTTTGCCGAAGACACTGGTTTCCTCGAGGTTGAAACGAATCGAAGTGCTCCTGCAAAGACACTGGTTTCTCTGCTGGTCGACACGAATCAAGAAGCTCTCATCAAGGACGCTAGTTTCCCTGAATCGAAGTATTTGCCAAGGACACTGATTTCCCTGGGGGTTGAAACGAATCGAGGTGTTCCTGCAAAGATGCTAGTTTCTCTGCGGGGCGGCGCGAATCAAGAAGCTCTCATCAAGGATGCTAGGTTCCCTGAGTCGAAGTATTTTGCCGAGGACATTGGTTTCCTCGAGGTTGAGACGAGTCGAGCTATTCCTGCAAAGACACTGGTTTCTCTGCGGGTCGACGCGAATCAAGATGCTCTCGTCAAGGACACTGGTTTCCCTGAATCGAGGAGGTTGCCAAGGACACTAATTTCCCTGGGGTTGAAACGAATCGAGGTGTTCCTGCAAAGACGCTAGTTTCTCTGCGGGTCGACGCGAATCAAGAAGCTCTCATCAAGGACGCTAGTTTCCCTGAGTCGAAGTATTTTGCCGAGGACACTGGTTTCCTCGAGGTTGAGACGAGTCGAGGTATTCCTGCAAAGACACCGATTTCTCTGCGGGTCGACACGAATCAAGAAGCTTTCATCAAGGACGCTGGTTTCACTGAATCGAGGTATTGCCATGGAAACTGATTTCCCTGGAGTTGAGATGATCTCTGGTGGTCTTTTAGGTTTTATATGAGTTACCGTCAACACCCTGAAGCTAGGAATTTGGTCTTCGCTTCGCTTGTTGTGGTGTGTCTGATACCTGTCGGAGGAGGGACGCTGTATTAACATTTTGTCTGTTGTGTAGAGATGAACGTCGAAGTGGTGATCACTCCACGCTGGGTGAGATGATCTTCGATTGTCTTTCGGGCTTTATATGAGTTGCCGTCAAGACTTGGCTCCATTTTCCGATGGAGCATGGGGAGAGGAGATATGTTTCCTTCTGTGTTTGCGCCCCTGGATTGTAAACAGGGATTGCTGTGATATCGCCTGTAGGGCATAAATTTCATAATATATATTTTTCATTTTATTTCTTTCCGCGATGCTCCATCATTTCAGATTTTATATCGCGAAAGTCGCGATTGCCCAATCATTTCGGCTATTTTTCGCGGTGCCCAATCATTTCGACTATTTATTTTATTTTTACTCGCTGCTTTTTATTGCGAGTTGCCCCATCCTTTCGGCTATTTATTTTATTTTCACTCACTGCTTTTTATTGCGAGTGTAGAACTTGGAATCTGGTGTCAATCTCAGCATCAGCATCGCTACAACTGGAATATTGCCAGGAGCGAATCATCATTTGCCATGAAAGGGCTTGGGATTTGATACCGGTTTAGGCATCAGCATCGCTACAACTGGGATATTGCCAGGAGCGAATCATCATTTGCCTCTGTCGATGTCGAACAAAGGTGGCTTAGTGAACAGGGTTAGGATGTTGTCGACTAAGGCTTTTGACTCTATGAGCCGTAAGGGTCCCACAAAGGTATTTCTCCCTACAAGTCGTGAGGATCTCGTAGGTGTGTTTTCTCCTTAGGAATCGTGGGGATTCCTAAGTGTATGTTCCCCTGTAAGTCGTAAGGATCTTACAAAAGGGTTTTCTCCTTATAAATCGATAGGACTTATAAGGGTTATTCACTATATGGACATATCCCTAGTCACAGGTGGGACTTGGTTAGGGAAATGTTTATTCACGCCCGTGGATTGTATACAAGGGTCGGTATCGAGCCGCTTGTAGGGCAGTATCGAAGGTTTTGGGAGTTGCTTAAGAACAGGTTCAGGTCTCTGTAACTTAAGACTTTCAAATCTTATAAGCCGTGAGGGTCCCATAAGAGAGTTCTCCTTACGAGTCTTGAGGATCTCGCAAGTATAATTTCTCCTTAGGAATCATGGGGATCCCTATAAGTGTGTTGCTCCCTTGTGAGTCATAAGGATCTCACGCGGGTGGTTTCTCCTTACAAGGTCGAGAGGACCCTGTAAGTGTCTTTTAACGAGGTTGCGCCCTTTCGGGTTTTCACAAACACTCGCTGGCAGCCCTGCTGTTTTTACTCACGGAGCCCTTTCGGGTTTTCATCCATGCCCATTTTGCTTATGGACATACCGTCTTCTTTTTTTTATTCTTTTTTTCTAACGAGGTCGCGCCCTTTTGGGTTTTCACGAACACTCGCCAGTAGCCCTACTGTTTTTACTCACGGTGCCCTTTCGGGTTTTCATCCGTGCCCATTTCGCTTATGGACATACCGTCTTTATTATCTTCTTTTTTTATTATTATTATTTTTTTTATTCTTTTTTTATCTCTGTTTTTTTTCTTCGTCAGCCTGAGGATGCTGCGGTAGTAGTTTAAAGACGTTTCGGTCGTCAGCCAGTTTTAGGACGTGGTGGTCCATCATTAGTTTAAGGACATTTCGGTCCGTCATTGAAGAAGGCCAGCTACTACTTATAGAGTTTTGGGCTTAGGAAGATAGCGAGCGGACATAGTCGTCGTCATCTATCATTGACCTAGGCTGTGACTCATTAAGCGTAGTATTTCTTTAGAAAGCGGCCATTTATTGGCCTGAAAGGCCTTTCACCGTGCATATTTATGAGTAGATAGGCTCCACCCTGGTAGACCTTGTCTATGATGTACGGGCCTTCATAGTTCGGCTCGAATTTTCCCCACTTGGCGCGATTGGGGATCATAGGTTTTTTGACCACTAGCAGGAGTTCGCCTTGGCGGAATGTCCTCGGCCTGGTCAATCTTTCGTATGAGCGCGTCATCTTTGCTTTATAAGCCTCCAGATTTTGTTGCGCTATGAGCCGGGTTTCATCAAGGACATCAAGCTCCTCAAGCCGAAGGTGAGCATTTTCTTCGTCCGTCAGCTCGTAGTGGACTGCCACTCGTAGAGAGGGTAACTCTATTTCTTGGGGAAGTACTGCTTCTGTATCGAATACCAACGCGTACGGCGTTGTGTTCGTGGCTATCTTGAACGTAGTTCGATACGCCCAGAGAGCTTCTTGCAGTCTCTCGTGTCAGTCCTTCTTATTTCGGGACACCGTCTTCTTTACGATCTTCGTCAAGGTCTTGTTGAAAGCCTCGGCTAGACCGTTAGCTCAGGGATTATAAACCGAGGAATATCTCCGGTCTATATTGTGTTGTTGCGCGAAGCGGCTGATCTTGTGGCTTCTGTAGGCTGGCCCATTATCGGAGATGATCCGTCGCGGAGTTCCAAACCGATAAATGACGTGCGTCTTGAAGAAATGGAGGATATTCTCCATCTTCACTTCCCTCAGCGGTATTGCTTCTGCCCATTTGGTGAAGTAGTCAGTCGTCGCCAAGATGAGACGATGCTGGTTCAATGGGGCCGATTACGTCAGTCCCCCACATTTCGAACGGCCAGCTAGCCACCATTGGATGTAGTGGATTTGGATGCTGATGGATGAAGTCCCCATGAATCTGGCATGAGTGGCATTGCTTCGCATATTCGAGGCAGTCCTGAATCATCGTTGGCCAATAGTAGCCCATCCGTTTAATTTTCAACTTCATCTTCGGGCCTGCTTGGTGAGAACCGCAGAGTCCGTCGTGAACTTCCTGAACGACTCTTTTCGCTTCGTTAGGTCCCAAACATCTCAACCACAGAGAATCAAACGACCTCTTGTACAGAGTATCACTGACGAAGGCGAAAGACAGAGCTCGTTTCATGAGCTGATGTCTTGAGGACGTATCTTCAGGCGTTCGACAGGATTTGAAGTAGTCTATAAAGACTTCTCTCCAATCCTTAGCCTTTTCCTGGTCTTTTATTTGCATAGCCATTTGCTCAGTCACTCCCTTTTCTTCGGATGATTCCGGAGATATTTCTGCTGGGGCAAGCACCCAACGGCTTTGTACCACGATTCTTACGTCATCGAGGTTCTCGTCGGCCAGTTCTTTAGCGAGCTTAGCTAGTGCATCTGCTTTGCTATTTTGCACGCGCGGTATGCTTTCCAGCATGTAGGAGGGGATTTGAGTCAGCAGTTGTTGTACTCTCTCGCCATACTTCACCAGCTCTGGTTTGCACGTTTGATAGTCGTCGTTTACTTGACTAACGACCAGTTGGAAATCTCCATATATGAGGAGGTTTTCAATTCCCATGTCAATGGCGATCTCAAGGCCTGCTATGAAAGCTTCATACTCGGCTTCATTGTTTTTCCTCAGCTCTGTTAAGGAGAAAGCGAAGCGCGTTATCCCTCCTTGTGGAGTTACGAAGATAAGGCCCACCCCCGATTTGATTATAGGGGTGCTTTGTTTGCGCTTCTTCATGGAAGACGCTCTATCAAAATAAAGTTCCCATCGAGTATTACTACCGTCGATCGCATCAAATGCATGTTCATCTGGCAGCTCGCAGTTCAGAGGGGAATCGGCAGGTATCGGATGCTCAGCGAGGAAATCGGCGATGGCCTGGCCTTTCACTGCCTTAAGAGGCTGATAGGTATCGAAAACTCCATTAAGAGCAAGGCCCATTTAGCGAGTCTCCCTGTCAATATGGCCTTCGACATTAAATATTTAAGGGGGTCCACCTTCGAAATGAGACGGACTTCATGCGCCAACGCATAGTGCCTGAGCTTTGTTATCGCGAAGATCAACGCCAGACAGTGTTTCTCGATGGGGGAATAGTTGCTTTCTGCCCCCAGGAGAACTTGACATAAGTAATAAAGAGTTCTTTGTTTCCTTGGTCGTTCTCCTATGCCCATAATGCGCCAAAAGAACCTTCGAGGGCGGTTGTATAAAGAATGAGAGGCTTTCCCTTGACCGGAGCAGCCAACACTGGCGGATTCTGTAGGTATTGCTTGATTTCGTCCAGCACGCCCTGGCATTTGTGATCCCAAACGAAAGGGGTTTCTTTCTTCATCAGGTGACTGTAAGGGCGGCGCTTGCCTAAAAGATTGGCTATAAATCGCCGGATGTACGCGAGCTTCCCTTGGAGAGACCGCAATTGCTTGAGAGTCCTTGGCGGAGGCATTTCCATGATCGCCTTGATTTTTGACGGATCTATCTCGATACCTCGGTGTAGGACGATGAATCCTAGGAATTAGCCCGAGGAAACTCCGAACGCGCACTTGAGAGGGTCCATCTTCAAGTTGTATTGTCGAAGGCGTTGAAATACGGTCTTCAGATGCTCTAAATGCTCCTCGTATGATTTGCTCTTAACCACGAGGTCGTCGATATAGCATTCGACGATTTCATGTATAAGGTCATCGAAGATCTTTGTCATGGCCCTTTGATAGGTGCACCGGCGTTCTTTAAACCGAAGGGTATCACCTTGTAGCAGAATATACCCAAAGGGGTCCGGAAAGCGATGTGCTTCTAGTCTTCAGGATGCATCTTTATCTGATTATATCCTGATGAGCCGTCCATGAAGGAGAAAACCTCGTGAGTGGACGTGTTATCTATCATCAGCTCGGTGACTGGCACTGGGAAATCATGTAAGTCGATTTGCAACACCCCACGAGTTGCGAGGAGGCAGAAATATGAAAAACGACCTTGTTCTATAAGCATACATCGACTAATCGAAGATCTTTGCTAAACGATAATTAACAACAACCATAGAAGTTCTTAGCTACTATGTAAAGAGATTATACATAGTGAATCGTGTCCTTCGTCTTTACGATCTCTACGTCCTCCTCGGCCTCCTCTAAGTGATAGATGATCCACCCGAAAACCCTAATCCAAGCTTCATCTACAAACTTGAGGTAACTAAGTTTCTCTGGTTGCTAATCAAAGGAACTTAGATCATATAGAGTTAGGTTATGGAATGTTTAGTCTATTCTAATCCTTGTTCTCAACTCATGAGTGTAGGATTAGAGCTTGAAGAGAGAGTGAGCTTGAGGAGAGAGAAGGTGAACTAGAATAATGAAAATGAAATTGTTTCTCACTTGATATATGAAGCATAATGAATAAATCAATAAATGAATAATATGAGATTATTCATCATGCTACATTAATGCATTATGAGTGATTCACTATGTGAGTCATTAAGCATTTAATAATACATTAATGGCATAATGAATCACACATTATGAGTCACAATATCATTTAATGACAATGCCACCTAAACCCTCAAGTCACCATGCTTCTAGAAGCTTCCCGGAAATTACGAGAACGCCCATCCTATCCGTGAAAACACAGAAAAACTTTAGACTGTATAAATCCAATAACCTGATACTAGAATCTGGCTTAAACCAAAGCCGTCTAATAAAAACTGTCTGAATGTCGTACGTGCGTTTAAACACGTATTAGTCCAAACCCTTTTCGTAAAACCGTACGACCTCTATATCGTTTCGCCTGGAGTTGGTAAATCTCTATGTGGGACTCTAAAGACTCGACTACTACTTTGGCAGTGGGTTTAACCACAGACCGCAAGCGGCACTAGCTGTACGTAACGGTCCCCAGGTAGATGTCGATAAGAAGGTCGATGAGGAAACCCATCTGAACTCCTACTGAGCCTGTCCGTGACAATATCCGTGCAGTCCGGTCTGTTCGTCTAAGAGTATCACATGTATGGTCTAGGGAGGTGGTAAACGTCAGACCCCTAATAACCGTACAAGTCGTGTCGGCATGGCTCAATTACCATCCGAGAATCTACTGATCAGTCTATCAGTAATTCTCAATCAGCCCTGGCCAGGGACTTATGGTAATGACCAACCGATCACCGTGCGATATCAACTCCCTATACAGGGAGAGACGAATCTCTAACAGTCACTCACTGCCTCCACGTGGCTCGGGACTGTGCCCAACTAAAACCTGTTTGCACGACTCCTTTGAACCGTGGTAGGGTAGTAATCAAAGCACAGTGGGAACTCACATGAGACAAATGACGACCTTAAGTCAACAGACTATCTGCACACATGTCACCTGAGAACTGTTATCTGACGTTAGGTATAAATACCATCCAGTCAGTTCTCGGCGAGTCCTGTCCGGTGTACTCACACCCAGTGAGCATCTGTATACAATCTTAGGTGCACTCCACCAATGGCTGCGGGACCAATCCATCGCCCCTCCTCAGGGTCTAGATATGTATACACTAGTCTACTCCGGAGTATCGATGCCCAGTCTCGATACTCCTGCAACCAGGGACATCTAAGGATGTGCCTATTGACTATCCAGCTCCCACAAGTATGACTGCCATCACAACGCCGGTAGTCAGGCAAACACCTTATGGGCTTTATCAACATGTATATATATATATATATGAATACTACGCAAAATATATCATATGTTTAAGATAAAGACAAACCAAATAGCGTACTATCATATTAAGCAAGACTGTCATGTACATACATATCCCTAACATCCTATACAATGAAGGCCTCTATGGCATATATATCCAACAATCTCCCACTTGCACTAAGGCCTATAATTGGCGCAATGAGTACCCGCTGTCTGCACTAGATCCAGTTGCTGGCGTACCGCATGCCCAATATCTCAAACAGCCTCTCGAACTGGACTTGAGGGATGGCCTTGGTGAATGGATCTGCCGTGTTGTCTTTTGTGTCCACTCTCCGTACCTCGATCTCCCGACGATCCACGATCTCCCTGATCAGGTGAAACCGCCTTAAGATATGCCATGATTTCTGATGGGACCTTGGTTCCTTCGCTAATGCTACAGTCCCATTATTATCACAATACAAAGGTATTGGATTGGCAATGGACGGAACTATCTGAAGTTCAGAGATGAACTTCCTCATCCAGACAGCCTCTTTTGCAGCTTCACTAGCAACTATATACTCAGCCTCCATAGTTGAGTCTGCGACGGTATCCTGTTTGGAACTCCTCCAACATGCCGCCCCTCCATTGAGGGTAAACACAAAACCCGAAATGGATTTAGAATCATCTTTATCACTTTGGAATCCGGAGTCGGTAAAAGACTCAACCTGGAGGTCCCCATTACCGAAAATCAAGAACATCTCCTTAGTCCTTCTCAGGTACTTGAGAATGTTCATTACCGCTATCCAATGTTTCTCACCTGGGTCAGATTGATACCTGCTTACCACACCAAGTGCGTAAGCTACATCTGGTCTTGTACATAGCATTGCATACATTATAGATCCTACTAACGAAGCGTAGGGTATAATGCCCATGCGAGCCCACTCTTCATCAGTCTTTGGAGACATCTCTTTTGAGAGGGTGATCCCGTGACAAGCGAGCATATTACCGCGCTTGGAATCTTCCATAGTAAATCTCTTTAGTATAGTGTCAATATACCTGGACTGTGAAAGTCCCAACATTCTATTAGATCTATCACGATAGATCTTAATGCCCAAAATGTAGGTTGCATCACCCAAGTCTTTCATAGAGAATTTCTGTGACAAGAAGAGCTTTACTGATTGTAGCATAGGGACAACATTCCCTATCAGTAGTATGTCGTCGACGTACAAAACGAGGAAGACTACTGCTCCTTCTACAATCTTCCTATAAATACATAGTTCATCTACATTTTTGATAAAGTCAAATTCTTTGACTGTCTCATCAAAGTAGATGTTCCAACTTCGCGATGCTTGCTTTAATCCATAGATGGATTTAAGCAATCTGCACACTCTTCCGCCGCTCCCACTGTCTAAGAAACCTTCTGGTTGATCCATGTAAACACTCTCTTCTAAATGTCCATTTAGAAAAGCTGTTTTTACATCCATCTGCCAGATTTCATAGTCATGGAAGGCAGCAATGGCAAGCAGAATCCGAATGGATTTAAGCATAGCTACAGGTGAAAAGGTTTCATCATAGGCCAATCCTGGTCTTTGACGAAAACCTTTTGCAACGAGTCTAGCTTTGTAGGTTTCCACTTGTCCAAGTGCACCAATCTTCTTTTTGAAGATCCATTTGCATCCAACTGGTTTTACCCCAGGAGGAGCAACTTCTAAAGTCCATACTTTATTGGTGTACATGGATTCCATTTCGGATCTCATATCATCCAGCCACTTCACCGAGTCAATACTCGTGATTTCCTGCTGAAAACTAGTAGGCTCATCATCATCGATGATGCAATCCTCTCGATCCCCATCTAGAAGAAAACCATAGTATCTCTCAGGAGGATGAGAAAGCCTACTAGATCTGCAGAGTGGCGTTGGTTCGTCATGTTCTATTGAAATCTGAGATTCTACTAAGTCCTCGGTTGCAGTTTGAGGTTCTGGAATTTCTTCCAGCTCTACCGCGCTCCCACTAATTTCTTTTGCAAGAAATTCGCTTTCTAAGAAGACAATATGGCGAGCGACAAACACCTTTTGTTCTTCAGTATGGTAGACCATATACCCCCTTGAATGATTGGGGTATCCTACAAACTTGCATAAAACCGATCGTACCTCGAGCTTGTCTGGACTATGCTTTTTAATATATGCCGGACACCCCCATATCTTTATATACATGAGATATGGTCTCTTCCCGCTCCATATTTCATATGGAGTGGTAGGCACAGATTTAGTTGGAACTCTATTCAATAAGTATGTTACTGATTCTAGAGCAAATCCCCAGAAGGAAAGTGGCAACTCAATACTACTCATCATTGAACGCACCATATCTAATAGCGTGCGATTCCTCCTTTCTGATACACCATTATGCTGAGGTGTATAAGGCGGATTAAGCTGAGAGAGAATTCCATTCTCTTTTAAGCATTCAAGGAAACTGGTACTTAAGTATTCTCCACCTCGATCAGATCGAAGTGTCTTGATGCTTTTACCAGTTTGTTTCTCTACTTCATTTTTATACTCCTTACACTTATCAAAGGCCTCGGATTTATGTTTCATTAAGAACACATGTCCATACCTAGAGAAGTCATCAGTAAAAGTGATGAAGTAGGAGTGACCGCTTCTCGCATGTGTAGATATTGGACCACATACATCACTGTGTATAAGTCCCAAGAGTTCTGTGGCTTTTGCTCCGTGTCCAGTGAACGGAGATTTGGTCATTTTTCCTTTGATACATGATTGACAAGTTGTATATGATGAATATTCAAACGGATCTAGATATCCATCTTTATGTAACTTAGTCAACCTTGTTTCGTTTATATGACCAAGTCTACAATGCCATAGGAAGGCTTGATTTGAATCTGGAGCCTTTCTTTTAATTGTGTTTTGAATATTGAAAATTCGAGGTTGATTAAGTATGTATATGCCGTTTTCCAGTGTGCCATACCCAATCAGTTCTTGATTTAGGAGAATGTTCATGACATTTCTTTCAAGCGCAAAATTATATCCTTCATTAGATAACAAAGATACTGATATAATATTACACAACATACTGGGAATACAAAAACAGCTGTACAACACCAAAATGTGCCCACTAGTCAACCCTAAGTGATATTCCCCTATTGCAATAGCATCTACATGCATTCCATTGCCCATCCGGAGAGTCATATCACCTGTCCCCAGTACTCTACTATTTCTCAGATCCTGCAATGAATTACAGATGTGAGAACCAGAACCGGTATCAAGTACCCATGATGTAGAGTTTACTGAAAGACAATTTTCGATTACGAACACACCTGAAGCAAAAGCAACAGCTTGCTTCTTGTCAATGGCTTTGAAGGCTATACAGTCCTTCTTCCAGTGCCCTTGCTTGTGACAATAAAAGCATTCATTTATATCCTCTTTCACCCTTCCTGCCTTGTTCGTTCCCTGCACCTTCTTGACCCCACCCTTCAGTTTGGTGGCTTTCATCTTCTTCTTCCCTTTAGATTTCGCTTTGGATTTAGAAGAGGATGATTGGCCAATATACAGAACGGGGGTCTTCTCCTTTTTCAAGGAGGTCTCTGCTACCCTCAACATATTGAGGAGCTTTGAAAGATCAGCTTCCATTTCGTGCATGTTGAAGCTTAGCACGAACTGAGAGAAGGTGTGGGGAAGGGACTGCAAAATCAAGTCGATATACAAATCATTCTCTAGCACGCATCCCAGGTTTGCGAGTTCCTCAATGAGGCTAATCATTTTGAGGACGTGCTCTCCTACAGGCGATCCTGGAGCTAATCTCATCTGGAAGAGTTTCCTTGAGGTCTCGTACCTCGTGATACAGGAGTGCTCTCCATACAATTCCTTGACATGGAGAAAGATGGATATAATATCCATACTCTCGTGCTGTTTCTAGAGTTCATTGTTCATGGACGCCAGCACGATACACTTAGCTCGCTCACAGTCTTGATTCCAGGTTTTGCGAACTTCCTTGTCCACAACTAAGGAATCTGGTCCTGGGATAAGGGGAGGAACAGCGGTGGTAACATATGCTACTTTGTCATAAGTCAGTGCAATGTTGACGTTCCTTAGCCAATCTTTATAGTTCTGCCCGGTCAGTATATTTTTTTCAAGTAATAGTTTTAGTCATGTCATGGTAGCTGCTAGAGAGAGAGAAAAGAAAACACTCAGCATATGCTTCTTGCAAGTTTAGATTGGTTATTAGTTTATCTAAACAGGATGGCTCCCACTGTTCCCTTAAATTCTTCTTCAAAACCTAAAAGAAGAACTAGTCAGGATTTAATCACACGTCACAATACTTGCTTAACCTTTCAGCTAGGCCGGTGTTGGTATTTCGAGGGAGGTTTTCCAACGCTTTCGCGAAGTTCCTTAATTAAATAACCTCTTTTCCCTGGAGGCATAGCCCCTCTAACACTTTTCTGGACACCTACTTGGTTTATAGCATTGATTGTTAAGTGAGAAAGTTTCCCGAGAGTAATCCTACTCATCAGTGGGATCGGGATCCAACTATCATTGCATGATGTACTAGATGGAAGCCACTCTAGTCACCACACTCTAGAAGGTATGCTAAATCTGCAAGTTTCCTTTATGTTTGAAATTCCCGATGTGAGTTTTTACCCCAAGCTCTTATGACCTTGACGTAGGCCAACAAATCATAAGACGCAAGTCAAGTTCTACCCGTCGTTGTCCTGATTAATTTAGGTACATCGTACATGCCCTTGACGTAGGCCAACAAGGTTGTACGTCTGTCCTATACTAATGCATCTATCTATGAAACAAATAAGCAAACACACTGCTACCATCCACTATGCCTTGACGTAGGCCAACAAGCATAGCATGAATACGATGTGTTGTCTATTTGAAACGACGGAGGGTTATGGCTGGTTTTTGACAAAAAACCATTAACGTAGTGAACTTGATATGATCGAAGGAACCATGATAGCCTTTATTAAAAGGAGTGGTTTAAGCTCCGCATTTAAAATTTGCTTTTTGAAGAAAACCGAGTGGTTTCGAAATTGTTCCAACGATTCAGTTTAGGTTTTATTTTTCTTTGCATTAAAATAATGCGTCCCATCTTTAACCTATCATTACAGATAACAACGAAAATACAACGTTCTCTTATGCCATCCGCATTCGCCGTAAGGTCCCGTCATCACCCGTTAGGTTACTTAACTAACGGTAGAGCGGGGGCTGGGCAAGCGCAGGTGTAAAACATAAGTGACGTCTAAATAACTATCATATATAGATATTGTACATTCGTCAGACGCAATAATAGGCATTCCAGATCACAGATAAACTTTATTGGATATGCAAGCAATCCGCGTTTCTTTTGAGCCTGCAACGAAAAACGGATTACACAGTTGTGATGAATAGCCACCCCACCCCAGACCCCTACGGGTACGGCAAACTACCCGCCAAGTACCTGAAGTGAAACGGTCTCCCTCAATAACGTGAGTAGGCCACTAAGCACATCGAAATACCCGGTAGTTTGTGCACCCCACCTTGGGTCTATCCTAGGAGCAAAAACAGTAAAAAGAAATAATACAACGGTGGCAACAACCGCAACCTGGATGTGCCCCGCAAAATAATATTACAACTTATTACAATTACATCGAATGAATTAATACAATAACCCATCACAAAACCCCGGCTAATCATCACAACAATCCAATAGAGTTCATAATCACAAACAGTTAAAACACTACAGATATGTGCAACCCCCTGCCAACCGACATACTAGCAGTTAGGGGAGGTTTACGAACACATAATACAGTTCACAGATATAATCAAACAAGCAAACATCGTATAATTTCGATCGATCAAACCCATTATATTCTGCTCCAAAACTTCTCTGTAAACCTGAGACCTGAGCAAAAAATAAACATTCCAGAAAAGACAAAATATTCACAGAAGAGTTACTGGGGAGATTTGGGGTGAATCGGGCTCAACTCGGCCGCGGATCCGCGGCGGATCTGTGGGATCGACCGCGGTTCCGCGGTGTGTTGGCCGATTCATGCACCCAAATTTCTCCAGTATTCTTAGGTTCCTTGTAGGTTATTCTGAAGGTCCCTGAAAAATTTTTGGATCTCAATTTAAAATCGACAGAAACTATGTGAATACGATATATTTTCCGGTTCGTTTTGCGTTCGAAATTCATACGAATTTGCAAGTGAGTTAACTATTGTTTAGTGAGGCTCTGATACCACTGTAAGTCAATGTGCAACACCCCACGAGTTGCGGGGAGGCGGAAATATGAAAAACGATCTTGTTCTATAAGCATACATCGACAAACCGAAGATCTTTTCTAAACGATAATTAACAACAACCATAGAAGTTCTTAGCTACTATATAAAGATATTATACCTAGTGAATCGTGTCCTTCATCTTTACGATCTCTACGTCCTCCTCGGCCTCCTCTAAGTGATAGATGATCCACCCGAGAACCCTAATCCAAGCTTCACCTCCAAACTTGAGGTAACTAAGTTTCTCTAGTTGCTAATCAAAGGAACTTAGATCATATAGAGTTAGGTTATGGAATGTTTAGTATATTCTAATCCTTGTTCTCAACTCATGAGTGGTAGGATTAGAGCTTGAAGAGAGAGTGAGCTTGAGGAGAGAGAAGGTGAACTAGAATAATGAAAATGAAATTGTTTCTCACTTGATATATGAAGCATAATGAATAAATCAATAAATGAATAATATGAGATTATTCATCATGCTACATTAATGCATTATGAGTGATTCACTATGTGAGTGATTAAGCATTTAATAATGCATTAATGACATAATGAATCACACATTATGAGTCACAATATCATTTAATGACAATGCCACCTAAACCCTCAAGTCACCATGCTTCTAGAAGCTTCCCGGAAATTACGAGAACGCCCCTCCCATCCGTGAAAACACGGAAAAACTTTAGACTGTATAAATCCAATAACCTGATACTAGAATCTGACTTAAACAAAAGCCGTCTAGTAAAAAATGTCCGAATGTCGTACGTGCGTTTAAACACGTATTCGTCCGAACCCTTGTCGTAAAACCGTACGACCTCTATATCGTTTCGCCTGGAGTTGGTAAATCTCTGTGTGGGACTCTAAAGACTCGACTACTACTCTGGCAGTGGGTTTAACCACAGACCGCAAGCGGCACTAGCTGTACGTAACGGTTCCCAGGTAGATGTCGATAAGAAGGCCGATGAGAAAACCCATCCGAACTCCTACTGAGCCTTTCCGTGACAATATCCGTGCAGTCCGGTCTGTTCATCTGAGAGTATCGCATGTATGGTCTAGGGAGGTGGCAAACGTCAGACCCCTAATAACCGTACAAGTCGTGTCGGCATGGCTCAATTACCATCCGAGAATCTACTGATCAGTCTATCAGTAATTCTCAATCAGCCCTGTCCAGGAACTTATGGTAATGACCAACCGATCACAGTGCGATATCAACTCCCTATACCGGGAGAGACGAATCCCTAACAGTCACTCACTGCCTCCACGTGGCTCGGGACTGTGCCCAACTAAAACCTGTTTGCATGACTCTTTTGAACCGTGGTAGGGTAGTAATTAAAGCACAGTAGGAACTCACATGAGACAAATGACGACCTTAAGTCAACGGACTATCTGCACACATGTCACCTGAGAACTGCTATCTGAAGTTAGATATATATACCATCCAGTCAGTTCTCGGCGAGTCCTGTCCGGTGTACTCACACCCAGTGAGCATCTGTATACAATCTTAGGTGCACTCCACCAATGGCTGCGGGAGCAATCCATCGCCCCTCCTCAGGGTCTAGATATGTATACACTAGTCTACTCCGCAGTATCGATGCCCAGTCTCGATACTCCTGCGACTAGGGACTTCTAAGGATGTGCCTATTGACTATCCAGCTCCCATAAGTATGACTGCCATCACAACGCCGGTAGTCAGGAAAACACCCTATGGGCTTTATCTGTTAATGTATATACCCTAGAGGCCATTACTGTATCATATTGGTTTGTATATTACTTGATGGAAGCTTGGGATATTCACAGTTGTATATACAATCTTGCTCAAAATGGTAGTATGGTACTTAGTTTGTCTCTACTTCAATATGTGTATGTGTTTCTTTTAGCATATCGCTGATATACATATTAGTAGAGCCCTTAGGATCTTTGCTTGATTACCAGGGTTGTGATGGCGCTCGCACTCGTGGGAGCAAGGTAATCTATAAGCACATCCTTATACAGGTCCCTGGTCGTTGGACTATCGAGACAGGGCATCGATACTCCGGAGTAGACTAGCATATGCGCTTCTCATCCCAGTATGGGAGACGGTCTGTCCCACAGCCGTCAGTACGTCGTACTTGAGATAGTATACGGGTGCTCGTTAGGTTACGAGTACACTGGACAGGACTCGTCGGGAACTGTTGGTTGGTAGTATACCTATCGTCAGTTATCAGTTCCCAGGTAACATGAGTACAGCTTAGTCCGTTGACTTGACACTGTCACTTCGCCTCGAGTGTGTTCCCACTGCACTTTGATTACTACCCTACCACGGCTCAAAGGAGTCGTGCAAACAGGTAGTTTTTGGGTGCAGTCCCAAAGCACTTGGAGGCAGTGACGGTTAGACAGGATTCGTCTCTCCCGGTATTGGGGGTTAACATTGCGCTGTGTCCAGGAGAGCCATTACACGAGTAGTCCCTGGCTAGGGCAAGCGAGATATACTGGTAGGTTTCTAGTGTTATCTCAGGGTGTTATGGGCTACACTCCGACATGACTTATACCGCTATTAGGGGACTAACGTTCACCACCCCCCTAGGCCCGCCATGCGATGTATCAGACGAACAGACCGGACTGTACGGAGACTGTCACATACAGGCTCAGTAGGAGTTCAGATGGGGTTCACCTCGTCAGTCTTCTTATCGACATCTACCTGGGGACCGTTACGTACAGCTAGTGCCGCTTGCGGTCTGTGGTTAAACCCACTGCCAGCTTAGTGTCGAGTCTTTAGAGTCCAACACAGAGAGCTATTCGCCTTTAGGCAAAATGACTAGAGGTCGCATGGTTTTGTGACAGGGTTCGTTCACATCCGCGCACTTGTGCATGTTTGCTGTCCGGACAGTTTATACTAGCGGGCTTTGGTTTAAGCCGGATCCTAGTATATGATTTGGCATTGGTTTTTTTCATTGTATTCATGTTCCTCAGATCACGAATGCGGGTGCGTATGCACAGTTGTTTGAGACAGAGGGAGAGGACCTTGATTAGGATTAATGGCTATTGTCATTTTTATTAACCCTAATGATTATGTGTGTATTATAGTTAATTGATAATTAGTTTAATAATTGTGCATGGTTATGGTTGTTGACCATTTGACTTCCTTGACTTGTTGACCTAGGTTGACACTTTGACCATCATCATTTCTTTTGGAAGATGCTTTTTGATCCTTGCAAATTGAAATGATAATGGTCATGTCATGATTAACCATGACAATTATCTAGCTAATTATTTAATTAAAATAATATACACATATTAGTGTGAATGGCACACATTATTCTCATTCTATCATTTCATTTCTCTCTCTTGTTCTTCCTCTCCCTCAAGCTCTCCCCTCTCATGTGTTGAGAAACACTTGAGCTTGAGAAAAACCCTCTCTTGATCATCTCTACTCTCATCTAGGGTTGAAGAACTAGCACTTCTTGAACCCTAGTCACTTCTAGCTTGGAGTTGAAGCCAAAGGTTGAGGCTTTCGGGTGGATCTTTCTTTGACGGGAGAAGATGACAAGGTGACCTCCCTCCACTACTCCAAGGAGCAAGGAGAGAAGGACATAAAGACCAAAGGTATAACCTTTCTAGCACTTAGCTAGTTTCTAGTTAGCTTTAGCAAGTTTTTGTTTAGCAAAGATCCTTTAAAGTCTAGTCCATGTTGCCTAAACTCATAAAAATCCGATTTTTATTCCGTTTTCCGCCTCCCCGCAAGTACCGGGGTGGGCAACGTGGACTTACAGTGGTATCAGAGCCTAACTAAACATAAACTAGCTTGGTAGTGAAGTGTAACGAAGTTCGAAACCGAAAAATCCAAAAACCGAGTTTTCAAAACTAGTTTCTGTTAAAAAAATTTCTGGTCAAAACAAAATTTGTTATACTCCAAAAATCGTCTCAGGGTTTTTTAAAGAAAACCACCAAACCCGGTCCAGTGATTCGTCTAAACCGCCGCGTTTCCGCGGCAATAGCAAGGTATTGCCGCGGAAACGCCGCCGTTTGGACTCTTCACTGAGTCGAGTTTGGTGCAGTTTTCTTATGGATTGGTTTTAGGATTTTTGAGATATGTTATATGTGCCCAGATTTTCCAGAATAGAAATTTATTTTTAGGGGCCTATAAATCCGTATTTTTTTCCGAACTTCACTACACTTTGACTATAACGGTTATATCTGTGATGTTTGTATGTATTGAACGTCGGCTAATCGCTATATGTCGATTAGTCGGGGTTATACATATCTGTGATCTGTGATTGATACTGGTTTGTGTATATGAATGGGTTGGATTGTCGCGGGTGAATAGCCGAGGTGGATGTGAGATGAGTGTTGCTTTTTCTTTCATTCATTGTAATATGTAAATTGATGTAATATTATTATTTGTATGGCCGCACAACCGGGTCGGGGTTGTAACCGTCATTGTATAATTCTTTTTACTGTTTTTGCTCCTAGGATAGACCCATGGAGGGGGTGCACAAACTACCGGGTATCTCGAAGTGCCGAGTGGCCTACTCACGGTGTTGAGGGAGGTTGCTTCGCTTCGGGTACTTGGCGGGTAGTTTGCCGCACCCGTAGGGGTCTTGGGTGGGGTATTGGCTATTCACCGCTACCGTGTAATCCGCTTTTCGTTGCAGGCTCGAATGAATTGCGGATTCCTAGTATATCCAATGTATTCATCTGTGATCTGTAATGTCTATCATTGCTATATACTTATATATGATAACTATTTAGTCGTTGCTTATGTTTTACAGCCGCGCTAGCCCAACCCCCGCTCTATCGTTAGTTAAGTAACCTAACGGGTGATGACGGGGCCCCGTGGCGAATGCGAATGGCATAAGCGTACGTCATATTTTGGTTTTTTTCTGCAATGGTAGGATTAAATGATGGGACGCATTAAAAGAACTAATGCAAGAAAATAAATCAAGCAAAAGTCGATTGGAACACTTTGAAAACCACTCGGTTCTTTTCAAAACTAAACTTTTAAACGCGGAGCTTGAACCACTCCTTTTTAAAAGCTATCTCGTTCCATCGATTATATCAAGTTCACTACGTTCACAGTTTCGCCAAAACCATCCGTAGCCCTCCATCATTTCGGTTAAATATTCGGTAGTATTCAATCTATGTATTTTGACCTCACGCCAAGGCATAGTGATTGGTAGCTGCCGGATATTTATCTGTTGCATAGATAGAATGCGTTGGTTTGAGACAGTCGTACTGCCGTTTTGGCCTACGTCAAGGGTAGGTACGGGTGGGTTCAAATTAACCAGGATAATGATGGGAAGAACTTGACATGTGACTTATGACGTTTTGACCTCACGCCAAGGTCATAAGAGCATGGGGCAAAAATCCACATCGGGAGTTTCATAAGTACTGAAACTTGCTAGCGCTGCATACCATTTGGAGTGTGATGATTCTGGTAAGATTCCTTCGGTTTTATCACGCGATGATATTTGGATCCCGATCCTACTGTGAGTATATGCTACTCCTCGGGAAAACTCTCACTTAACGATCAATGCTATAAACTTAGTAGGTATCTAGAAAGGTGTTAGCGGGGCTACGCCCACAAGGAAAAGAGGTTACTTAATTAAGGAACTTCGCGAAAGCGTTGGAAAACCTCCCTCGAAGTACCGACACTGGCCTGGCCGAACGGTTAAGCAAGTATTGTACGGTGAGATTGATCCTGACTAATCATTTCTTTACGGTTTGAGAAGGGATTCGAGAGACAGTGGGAGCCATCCAGTTTAGACAAACTAAAAACCACTCTAAACTTGCAAGAGCATCATGCTAAAGTGTTTCTTTTCTCTCTCCTAATTGCAGTGACCATTCAACATGACCGGACTTAAGTTATTACTAGATAAAAATATACTGACAGGGCCAAACTACAAAGATTGGCTCAGGAATATCAAGATGGCAATCACTTATGACAAGTTGGGGTATGTACTTACCACCAAAGCTCCTCCTGTCCCAGGTCCTACCTCCAGCGTCGCGGATATAGAAATCCGTAAGACATGGGAGATAGATTGCGCGAGGGCCAGATGCCTCGTACTAGCCTCGATGGACAACGAACATCAGAGGAGGCATGAGAATATCGACCTAGAGTCCATATTTCTTCATACAAAAGAACTGTATGGAGAGCAGTCTCGTATCGCAAGATGCGAAGTGTCGAAGAAGCTTTTTTCGGCAAGGTTGTCCGTCGGATCATCGGTAGCGGAACACGTGCTTAAGATGATTGGCTACATTGAGGAGCTCGCGGACCTTGGGACCACGTTGGAGAATGAACTCTATACTGATTTTATTCTCCAGTCCCTTCCTTCCACTTACGCCCAGTTCATTCTTAACTTCAACATGCAAGGAAAGGAGGTTGAACTTTCCGAACTTCTGAACATGTTGAGGACTGCTGAGGGCACCCTACAGAAGGGTAGGGAGACATCCACTTTGTTTGTAGGAGGATCTTCCTCTTCTAGGTCCAGGGCGAAAGCCAAGGGCAAGAAGAAGAAAGCCCCCGCCAAACCAAGAGGCGGTGTCGGTAAAGTGGATACGAAGGGAAAAGGAAAAGCAACAAAGATAGCGGGGAAGCTAGTGGGGAAGGAAGAATGCTTCTATTGTCACAAAAGTGGTTACTGGAAATAGGATTGCAAGGCTTGGAAGGCCAGAACACAGGATTTGAAGCGAGTTGCAGCTTCAGCTTCAGGTGTGTATGTTATTGAAAACTGTCTATCAATTAACTCTACATCCTGGGTATTGGATACCGGATCAGGATCTCATATCTGTAATTCTTTGCAGGCGTTGAGAAAGCGTAGAGTTTTGAAGGCAGGTGACATAACCCTCAGAGTTGCGAACGGTGCTAGCATGGATGCTGAGGCCGTGGGGGACTATCACCTGGGATTGTCGGATGGACATTTTTTGGTTTTGCGTAGTTGTTATTATGTACCAAATGCAACCTGTAATATCATTTCTGTATCTTTATTGTCTAAAGAAGGTTATGAATTTGCGTTTGTAAGTAATGTAGTGAACATTCACGTTAATCAAGTTTTGATTGGGTCAGGTACATTAAACAACGGTATATACGTGTTAAACCAACCACAGATTTTCAATGTCCAGAATACACACAAAAGAAAGTCTCCAGAAATCGATAAAACTTTCTTATGGCATTGTAGACTGGGTCACATCAATGAGAGAAGGTTGACTAAGTTACATGCAGAAGGATATTTGGATCCGTTCGAATATCAATCGTATCCAACTTGTCAATCCTGTCTCAAAGGAAAGATGACAAAGACTCCGTTCACTGGACACGGAAAAAGAGCGAGCGGGCTCTTGGGACTCATACACAGCGACGTGTGCGGTCCAATGTCTACACATGCGCGAAGCGGTTATTCTTACTTCATAACTTTTACGGATGATTTCTCAAGATTCGGACATGTCTTCTTGATGAAGCATAAATCCGAAGCTTTTGATAAGTTCCAGGAATATAAGAATGAAGTAGAAAAACAAACAGGCAAAAGTATCAAGGCACTGAGATCTGATCGAGGTGGTGAATACTTGAGTGCCGAGTTCCTGGGTTACTTAAAAGAGAATGGAATTCTCTCTCAGCTTACTCCTCCATACACTCCGCAACATAACGGTATATCGGAGAGACGGAACCGAACCCTATTGGATATGGTACGGTCCATGATGAGTAACGCTGAGTTACCAAGATCGTTCTGGGGATATGCGCTAGAAACAGCTGCATACCTTTTGAACCGTGTTCCCACTAAGACTGTGCCTACCACACCATATGACTTATGGAGTGGGAAGAAACCCTACCTTCAATACCTGAAGATTTGGGGATGTCCAGCTTATGTTAAAAAGCAGCATACGGACAAGCTCGAGGCACGCTCAGTACTGTGCAAGTTTGTGGGATACCCAAAGAACTCCAGGGGGTATCTTTTCTATTACGCAGAGGAACAAAAAGTCCTTGTTTCTCGTAATGCCCATTTTCTGGAACATCAGTTCTTAGAAAAAGAAATAAGTGGGAGCGCAATAGAACTGGAAGAAATTCTAGAACCACAAGCTATTACTGAAAGCTTAGTAGAACCAGAGGGTTCGAAAGATCAGGACATTCCCACGCCACTCCGCAGGAGTAGTAGGCAGTCTCATCCGCCCGAGAGATACTACGGTTTTCTCATTGACGGGGATAGAGAGGATTTCATCATAGATTGTGATGAGCCTACTAGCTTCCAGCAGGCCATTCAGAGCGTCGACTCGGTAAAATGGCTGGATGCAATGCGGACCGAGATGGAGTCCATGTACACCAACAAAGTATGGACGTTGGACATTGCTCCAGACGGGGTAAAACCCGTAGGATGCAAGTGGATCTTCAAAAGGAAGATTGGTGTAGATGGACAGGTTGAGACCTATAAAGCTAGACTGGTTGCAAAGGGTTTTCGTCAGCGACCTGGTTTGGACTATGACGAAAGCTTTTCCCCAGTA
Organism: Agapanthus africanus; assembly: GCA_030015575.1. NCBI lineage: Eukaryota > Viridiplantae > Streptophyta > Magnoliopsida > Asparagales > Amaryllidaceae > Agapanthus > Agapanthus africanus. The sequence goes on along the minus strand of JASDDO010000031.1, from coordinate 446,710,095 downwards.
GCTATGCTGAAATCCATTCGGATCCTTCTTGCTATTGCTGCCTTCCACGATTATGAGATTTGGCAGATGGACGTAAAGACAGCTTTTCTAAATGGTCATTTAGAGGAGTGTGTCTATATAGACCAGCCAGAGGGTTTTATTCAGGGTGGGAGCAGCGGAAAGGTATGCAAGTTGCTCAAGTCCATTTATAGACTAAAGCAGGCATTGCGGAGTTGGAACATCTATTTTGATGAGACGGTCAAGGAATTTGGCTTTATCAAAAATACAGATGAACCATGCATCTATTGTAGATTTGTAGCGAGAACTGTAGTATTCCTCGTTTTATACGTGGATGACATTCTCTTAATAGGAAATGACATTCCTATGCTACAATCTGTCAAGGGGTTCTTATCACACAGGTTCTCCATGAAAGACCTGGGTGATACCTCATACATTCTGGGTATCCGGATCTACCGTGACAGATCCAAGAGGATATTAGGACTTTCGCAGTCCAGGTACATCGACACCATACTAAAGAGATTCAGTATGGAAGATTCCAAGCGCGGTAATCTACCGGCTTGTCACGGGATCACCCTCTCTAAAGAGATGTCTCCTAAGACTGATTTGGAGAGGGATCGCATGTCTATTATACCCTACACTTCTGCGGTAGGCTCTATAATGTATGCGATGTTGTGTACCAGACCGAATGTGGCTTATGCACTGAGTGTGGTAAGCAGGTATCAGTCAAACTCTGGGGAGAAACATTGGATAGCAGTAAAGAACATTCTCAAGTACCTGAGAAGGACTAAGGAGATGTTCTTGGTGTATGGCGAAAAAGACCTGCAGATTGAGGCCTTTGCTGACTCCAGCTTCCAGAGTGACAAGGATAATTCCAAGTCCATGTCGGGTTTTGTCTTTACCCTCAATGGAGGGGCGGTGTGTTGGAAGAGCTCCAAACAGGAAACCGTTGCTGACTCGACTATGGAAGCGGAATACATCGCTGCATCTGATGCCGCAAAAGAAGCTGTCTGGATGAGGAAGTTCTTGAAAGAACTTCAGGTAGTTCCGTCCATTGTTGACCCAATACCTCTGTATTGCGACAACAACGGGGCTATAGCTTTAGCGAAGGAACCCAGGTCCCATCAGAAATCCAGACACATCTTAAGGCGGTATCACCTGATCAGGGAGATCATGGATCGCCAGGAGATCGAGGTCCGGAGAGTTGCATCAGAGGATAACACAGCAGATCCATTCACCAAGGCCTTGCCCCAGACTCAGTTCGAGCGGCTGATCGAGATGATAGGTCTTCGATACGCCAGTACATGGCCTTAGTGCAAGTAGGAGATTGTTAGTGTATATTCCCTAGAGGCTATTACTGTATCATACTGGTTTGTATATTACTTGATGGAAGCTTGGGATATTCACGGTTGTATATACAATCTTGCTCAAAATGGTAGTATGCTACTTGGTTTGTCTCTACTTCAATATGTGCATGTGTTTCGTTTAGCATATCGCTGATATACATATTAGTAGAGCCCTTAGGATCTTTGCTTGATTACCAGGGTTGTGATGGCGCTCGCACTCGTGGGAGCTGGGTAATCTATAAGCACATCCTTATACAGGTCCCTGGTCGTTGGACTATCGAGACAGGGCATCGATACTCCAGAGTAGACTAGCGTATGCGCTTCTCATCCCAGTGTGGGAGACGGTCTGTCCCACAGCCGTCAGTACGTCGTACTTGAGATAGTATACGGGTGCTCGTTAGGTTACGAGTATACTGGACAGGACTCGTCGGGAACTGTTGGTTGGTAGTATACCTATCATCAGTTATCAGTTCCCAGGTGACATGAGTACAGCTTAGTCCGTTGAATTGACACTGTCACTTTGTCTCGAGTGTGTTCCCACTGCACTTTGATTACTACCCTACCACGGCTCAAAGGAGTCGTGCACACAGGTAGTTTTTGGGTGCAGTCCCGAAGCACTTGGAGGCAGTGACGGTTAGACAGGATTCGTCTCTCCCGGTATTGGGGGTTGACATCGCGCTGTGTCCAGGAGAGCCATTATACGAGTAGTCCCTGGCCAGGGCAAGCGAGATATACTGGTAGGTTTCTAGTGTTATCTCAGGGTGTTATGGGCTACACTCCGACACGACTTGTACCGCTATTAGGGGACTGACGTTCACCGCCCCCCTAGGCCCGCCATGCGATGTATCAGACGAACAGACCGGACTGTACGGAGACTGTCACATACAGGCTTAGTAGGAGTTCAGATGGGGTTCACCTCGTCAGTCTTCTTATCGACATCTACCTGGGGACCGTTACATACAGCTAGTGCCGCTTGCGGTCTGTGGTTAAACCCACTGCCAGCGTAGTGTCGAGTCTTTAGAGTCCCACACAGAGAGCTATTAGCCTTTAGGCAAAATGAGTAGAGGTCGCATGGTTTTGCGACAGAGTTCGTTCACATCCGCGCACTTGTGCACGTTTGCTGTCCGGACAGTTTATACTAGTGAGCTTTGGTTTAAGCCGGATCCTAGTATATGATTTGGGATTGGTTTTTCTCATTGTATTCATGTTCCTCGGATCACGAATGCGGGTGCGTATGCACAGTTGTTTGAGACAGAGGGAGAGGACCTTGATTAGGGTTAATGGCTATTGTCATTTTTATTAACCCTAATGCTTATGTGTGTATTATAGTTAATTGATAATTAGTTTAATAATTGTGCATGGTTATGGTTGTTGACCATTTGACTTCCTTGACTTGTTGACCTAGGTTGACACTTTGACCATCATCATTTCTTTTGGAAGATGCTTTTTGATCCTTGCAAATTGAAATGATAATGGTCATGTCATGATTAACCATGACAATTATCTAGCTAATTATTTAATTAAAATAATATACAGATATTAGTGTGAATGGCATACATTATTCTCATTCTATCATTTCATTTCTCTCTCTTGTTCTTCCTCTCCCTCAAGCTCTCCCCTCTCATGTGTTGAGAAACACTTGAGCTTGAGAAAAACCCTCTCTTGATCATCTCTACTCTCATCTAGGGTTGAAGAACTAGCACTTCTTGAACCCTAGTCACTTCTAGCTTGGAGTTGAAGTCAAAGGTTGAGGCTTTCGGGTGGATCTTTCTTTGATGGGAGAAGACGACAAGGTGACCTCCCTCCACTACTCCAAGGACCAAGGAGAGAAGGACATAAAGACCAAAGGTATAACCTTTCTAGCACTTAGCTAGTTTCTAGTTAGCTTTAGCAAGTTTTTGTTTAGCAAAGATCCTTTAAAGTCTAGTCCATGTTGCCTAAACTCATAAAAATCCGATTTTTATTCCGTTTTCCGCCTCCCCGCAAGTATCGGGGTGGGCAACATGGACATACATTATCAACATGTATATATATATGAATACTACGCAAAATATATCATATGTTTAAGATAAAGACAAACCAAATAGCGTACTATCATATTAAGCAAGACTGTCATATACATACATATCCCTAGCATCCTATACAATGAAGGCCTCTAGGGCATATATATCTAACAAATCGTCCTTCGGGTAGGCTTTATTAAGATCCCGAAAGTCTACGCAGATGCGCACCGTCCCATTTTTCTTCATCACCGGGACGATGTTGGCGATCCAATCGGGATACTGAACTTCCTAAATAAACCCAGAGTCGATCAGCTTCTTGACTTCGGCATTAATGCTCATCTCAAGCTCGAGACGCATTCTTCTCGGTGCTTGTTTGATTGGTTTAACGTCCGGGGATATCGCCAATTTATGGACAGCAATTTCTGGATCTAGTCCTGGCATTTCGGAATAGTTCCACGCGAAGCAATCTCTATACTGCATAAGCACGTCTTTTAATGAAGCCACCCTTTCTTCAGATAGCAGCTCACTAACGAATGTCGGTCGCGGGTCGTTTTCCGTCCTCAAATCAATTCTCTTGAGGTTATCTGCAGTGGTATGTATTCCATCTTCCAGCTCTTTCGGCACTGGTGGAAATGCCGAGATCACCTCGTTATCGTTGTTTTCGAAGCACCGGGGAAGGTCATCCATATTCTCGGGCTCTTCTTTTGATATTGTTATCATATGACAAGTACGAGCTCGCTTCTAAGACCGATGTGGATCTGGTTCCGCTCTCGTGGCTTTGCGTTCATGCTTCTGTGGCGGCGTCATCCTCCAGCTGTCAGATAGAGCAAACTTGCCGAGCTGATACTGATCTTCGACCCAACTTTTGAAGGTGAAGCAATCTTCGAGAGGATGTCCTATTACTCGGTGATAAGAGCAATAGTTCGGGTGTGGGACTTCGCCTGCTTGTTCGGGGTGCTTGGACTCCGGAAGTGTAAGCATTTGGTGCTTGATAGCTAGGTCAAGTATCTTCTTTGTCTTGTCTTGAGGAAAAGAGTATGCTCTACTCATCTTCTTCATAAGGGATAAATCCGGACCGCTCGATTCCCGACTGCGTGGCTTCTTGGTCCCGCTTTGTCATTGCTGAATGTCTTTTCCGCTTTTTGACTTGTTTCTGCTCTGCGTCGGTCCTTTTTTACAACAGGTTGACAGGGAGCGGCATTTTCGTCTTTCACAGCCTGTTGAAGGAGGCGTTGCATCCTGGCTTTCTCGTAGATGTCCATTTCGCGGTTGTGGTCGTCTCGAACTTTTTGACCAGCTTCCCTTATAAGCTTGTCCATTTGTTCTTCGAACGACGGACTGGGCATTTTTACATCGGGGACTTTTTCTGGTTCAGGGTTAACATCTTCCCATTGAGCATCCCCTTCTTCATCAAATTTATGCACAACATAGCAGTCATGGAGTAGCTCCCATTTCTTGGACCGAACATATCCAAGCCCGATTGCTTCCATTCTCCCATTGGGCAACTTGTGCTGAGTTCTAGGAACGTTCCAGATCCAATCATAGAATTTAGCTTTTCGAGCAGTCTGTTTGAAGGGTATCCCTTGGCGCTTTAATAGCCTTTTCAAGCCTTCTGTATAATATCTAGGTAGACGAATGGGCTGAAGCCTGTCAAGCGTAGAATCCACACCGTGCCAGATTTCTTTTTCCACCTTGGTTTCCCCGGAACGGTAGAATAGAATCGCCTTTTCGCCTTCTCGCCTGGGAGGGACATAGAACGTCTGCAGCTTTTCCACACTATAGGTATCAACCGCGTCCAGTTCTTTATGATGTTTGGGTGGAACCATGGAGACTTGCAGACTTTGCTCTTCATCAGTGAATGTCCGTATTGAAGGCCGAGCAGAGAATATAGCATGGACCTCATCTTCCGAGTCACTTCCAAAGATCAACATGGGAGCGGACAGTCCCGGCTTGTTGTGTTAGGATGGCCCGGAATAAACTATCTCTTCGTCCTCCTCAGTATCGCTCCCGAAGACCGGGATGGTGGCGTTAGCTTTGTTCTCCGGTTTGTGAAATCTTTCTGTGTCCTCAAAATCCGGTAAGAAGTATTTTGCATCTTCATATTTGCGGACTTCGTTCATGGAGAATGGGTTCAATTCTCCCGTTACGATATACTCGAGACCATCCTTAAAATATTTCATACACTGATGCTGTGTAGAAGGGATGATGTTGTACTCGTGTAACCAGGGCCGGCCGAGCAAAGCATTATAGCATGTCTTGGCGTCTATGACGTGGAATTTAATGTCCGTAACGAGTAGCCCAAAGTGTAATGTCAGTATCACAGATCCGAGAGTCCTGGATGATTGAGAGTCGAACCCGGAGATGGTGATCTTATCCCGAGCGAGGTGTTGGACGCTCATGCAGATTTCTTTCAATACCCGTACATTAAGGAGATTGACGGAAGACCCATTGTCAACCAAGATTTTGCCTATCTTTATATCGTGGCAGTATCCTGAGACATAGAGGGGACGATTGTGCTCATACGTCCCAAGGAGAAGGTCTTCGTCGCCGAAGGTGATATCAACCGTGTGTACCTCCTCTAGCTTGTCCTTCATCTTTTCTTCGGCGAGAAAAGCTTGGAATTGCTCTGGCTCTAGTAGCGCCTTGATCAACGAATCTCTCGCTTCTTTGGATAGCAAAAGGGCGTCGAGAATACTGAGTTGCGAGGGTAGTTTCCTCAAGTGCGCTAGAACGTTGTAATCCACCTTATTTTTCTTTGGCGGGTCTTTGGCGGTTAGCCCTTCCATGACTTGGTCATCTAGGGTGATATCCTCCGAGACCTTTTCTTTTCCTTTAACTTTTTTATTTGAGGGTCCGAGATTCTTTTCGGGTAGCGTACGATTACGCAGCCGGATATTTTCGCAGGCCTTCGGCTCTTCGTCTTTTCTTGAGGTGGACTCTTTAAAGAGAGGGCTAAGAGCCATTTCCTCGTCAGAGTCGCTCCCGAATGTGAGAATTTGCGCTTCCCCGGCGTTAACCATTCGACAATCACCGGTAGTTCTTATAAGCTCATCGGTCGTACTTTTCCGCTCCCGACGAGTTTTGCGCTTCTCCCGCTTAAAATGTTGCCGGTGAACAACATACCCCTGCCACCATCTATTGAAAGCTTTGCACTCTTCGGTGGGGTGCGAAACCTTTCGATGATACAAGCAATAGGAAGGGTGCATCTCTGCTTTGCCGGCAATGTTTCCTTCAGAGGGTGGTAGCTTCATCCCCATCGATATGGCTTTAGCAAACCTTTTCCTCGTTTTGAATTTATTTTTATCCGCAACGGACATCTTTTGATTTGACGGGAGTGTCTCAACTCTTTCGTCTAGTCGCCGGCGCTTGGCCCTTTCAAATATGACTGTCTCGCGTTCCCGATCAGCTTTACTTTTCAAAAGAGCTTCGTTGAGGAATGCATCAATTGTTTCATCTGATGGCCCTAAAAGTTCTGGTTTAGGATCTGCCCCCAGCTTCTCAGTACAAGGAGTTTTATCATCGTCTGTAAACGAGTGGGAGATCATATGACAACTTGCTACGTAACCCTCAAATTCATCCGACGAGCTTTCTCCATCATCTTCCTCCTGAAAGACGTGGCTGAGGAACTCTTGGAGCGTGATGGGAGTCCGTGCCTTTTGATTATACTCCTCCAGCGCGTCAATCTGTTTCTGCAAGTCTGTATGCTTGTCGCCAGGCTTCACGGGCTTTTTGGATCTCTTCTTTTTCTTCTTTGAAGATTTCGACGGCTGAGTACAAGTGCTTGGGCCATCACCACCGATCTTTGGAGTTGGGCGCGGCTTCAGCATCCCTTCGATGATTTGGGGTTCTAGAGGCTTCTTCCATCTGATCGCCGGGCATGCTTTGAGATCATTCAGCATCCTCTTGGTTTTGGCTGACAATACCACCTCCCACGGAGCCTCTTCAACAAGGGAGCACGTTGCCCCGGGCGTATTCACCCTTTTCGGGGTATGAGGTTGCGGCGGGTTCGCCTTCCATCTTTCGGGAAACGCGAACTTGCCCTGTTGGTATTGGTCTTCAATCCAGTTTTTGAAAACGTAGCAATCTTCGATCGGATGACCCAACACTCGGTGGTAAGGGCAGTAATTGGGATCATTGACGTCATTTGGCTGCAACGGGCGTCTTGAATCCGGCAGATTGATAAGTCTATTGCGCAATGCCAGCTCGAACAGTCTTCTCGTTTTATCTTGAGGAAACGAGTAAGGACGTCCTAGCCTCTCCTCGAGGGGTACGCGTGGACGCATATTGTTTTGACGGACAACCGGCTTCAAGTTGCTCGGCTGTTGTTGAGCATTGGCGACGACGATCGCTTTTCCTTTCCCCTTATCATTTCGAGAGTCCGGCTTTGGAGGAGACGGTCTATGGCCCATCTGGTCCATTTGAGCTAGCTTGTCGATCAGGGCCTGGAACGTGGTTGGTTTAAAGAACATCATGAACGGTGAAATAGTTGCATGAGGATCTAAGGTGCCCACGAACATGCCCATCGCCGGCGCTTCTTCGATGAGCTGTTCGCACTTCGACCAAAAGTTCCGCCACCGGATTGCATATTGAACCCAGGTTTCGCCCGGCTTTACTCTGGCATTGATCAAAGCTGTTATCGGAGTACGCTCGCTGGCGCTCGCGAAACGCTGGGTAAACAACAACTCCATTTTAGCGAAAGTTTTGACGGAGTCGTTCGGAAGCTCGGAATACCATTCAAACGCCATCTCCGATAAGCTACCGACAAACTGGCAAAGCAACAATATATCATCACCGTCGGTATTGCCACAAAGAGCCCTGAACTGGGAAACATGTTGATGGGGATTGCCAGTCCCCTTATAGACATGGAATTTCGGTATTGTATAGCCCGGCGGGTACTTGATCTGATCATACCAGCTCGGATACGTTCGCCCCGTTCTGACAACTTGACCGGCTGCCTCAATTGCCTGGTGAACCCGTATCTGCTGAGCTATATATTCATCCAGGTCGGCTTTAGAAATTGTCTCCTCCTTGGCTGTTGATAGAGCTGGTGGAAGATTCGACGTTTCTCCTCTGTCATCTTCAAGAACGATCGGAGGATCTTCAGCAGGAGGATCTTGCTGGATCATCATACCCACCATGTCCTGGAACAGAGGGGTCATTCGTTTTATATTGGCTGCTTGTTCTGCAGCCTTTTTGTCCTTCTTTTCCAGTATCCTGCGAAGGAACTCAGCGTCGGTTTCTTACTCCTGGCGTTGATCCGAGGATGCTTCAGGGCTTTCTTTTGGCCCTGTGAGTGTGGCCATCGCATTCATCATTTCTTGGAGCTTCTGCTGCTGCTCCTGAGGTTTAGTCACCGATCGCGTAAGCGGTCTATGACCTGTAGATGTACGGCTATCCTCTTTCCCGGACGCCATGTAGACGGTGTGTACCATAATGCCCCCAGACTTAGGGCGTTTGGGCTCACTACCTTTGACATTCGCTGCAGGCGTGGGGACTTTCTTCGGCCTTCTTCTCTTATGGGCCGTCAAAGTTGAGGGGGCTGTTGCTTTGGGCACCCAGGTGGTTGTCGTCCTTTGTGGCTTGACTGGGCGGTCTTCCTCCTATCGGACCTTCGACTTCTTATGCTGATGGAAGAAATTCGGATCAATCACCGATTCTCGGACTCATTGCCAAGTCTTGTAGATCCTGGAAGACAGCCGTTGAGGAGACTACTCCGGCTTTTCTGGTTCTGCTTCCACGGCGGTCTCTACCGGTGGAGGAGATCTTTTGAGCACCGCAGTTGGCGAATTTCTGCGTACCCTGTTCAGCAGCTCAACACTGTTCCCAGTTGGAACAGCAGCATTAACTTCCACCGTTGGAGCTGGTGGCATTAGCCCAGAAGGGGAGTTGCCCCCAGTCTTCCTTATCCGGCGCCAGTGGCGACGTCGGGCGTGACGGGTTGTTGGGATTGGTTCAGCGACGGCTTCATCTTGCCCCTTGTTCTGGGGATGGGCTGCTTCCGGTGTCAGCCTCTTGAAGACTGACGTTCGTTGAGAAGCTACGTCCAACCGGTCAAAAACAGATTTCTGAGCAGGAGCGGGAACGGGAGCAGTCAGTCTCGCGAAGGCCGACCCTCTAGGAGGAGAAGCCGCCTTGACGACTTCAGGAGCAGCTATCTTTTTTGGAATGGCCACTTCAGGTGTTATGGGCTTATTGATAGGCCCTTTGGTGCTCGAGCTCAGCCTGGTGAAGATTGAAGAATTGGATGACCCGTTGAGAGGGGCCGTGGGAGTAGCAAGTCGATCGAAGACCGACTTCTTTGAAGCTTCCGGTACGGGCACTGGGACGTTAATGTTCACTGGTGGGAGCATGGTCCTAAAGAACAGACCAGTGGTAGCCTGAGTCACTTGTTCTACCGTCATAGCAAGGATGGTGACCGCTTGAGGCCCATAGGCTACACCTCCAGGTGAGGTGGAGCGTCGGTTGCAATTGCATTTGGAGCAGTTTGAGCAGTTGAACGCCATTGCTGTTTGATTTCTGCGCCAAGCAAGAGAACAAATCATAGTAACCTGAAACCCGAGGGAAACCATTAATAAACCGCGATTCGTTCGCGAAACACGACGCACGAAGTGTGGAGTGGAAAGAGGAAAAGGTCCCACCGGGCGTGCCAGAATATGTTCCCCTCCGAATGGCGGCCAAGACATGGACGTCTTGCCTGAGATTCGGGGCAGATGCTATTTGGTTTTATCCATCCACCTCTTCGAAGATGTCAAGTTGATTTATGGCACCGTGTATCGAAGGTTTAGACGAATGCGGCCGATGTAGCAGACTTCGTCAGATTCCCCCTCGCTTGAGGGGTTTTTGATTATGGGGACGCTCTTCCCTGCAGGTGCAAGCCCCTGCAGTTAATTACGCTACCGCATCGCGGTAACAACTTTCTCCTTCTCCAGAATTTCACTTCGTGTCATGGGTGTTTGTTTTATTTATGGTTGCCCGTGGATTATATACGGAGACTAATTTATGTCGTCGTCCGTAGGACGTGGATTAGTCCAAATCCGTATTTTCTTAGATTTGGGTTTGGGGTTTTGATTTAAGGATGCGTTAGCCGTATTTGAGGCTAAGATTAACTTAAACGTTTGTTAAGGATGAGTTAGTCCAGTTTGAGACTAAGATCAACTTAACGGGATCGTTTAGATCCGACAAAAGAGCGTTTGGGCTCTATTGTTCCAGTTTAGGGACATCGTGGTACATTGCCAATTTAGGGACATGGTGGTCCAACATTCCCGTTTTGGGGACGAATGTTGGTTTAAGGACGCATTAGTCCATGAGTTTAAGGACCCCACAGTCTGTATCGTTGGTTTAAGGATGCATTAGTCCATGAGTTTAAGGACCCCACAGTCCATATCGATGTGTGGTTGTCGGGACCCGTCACCTCTCTGACGACGTTGAAGGATTACAACGACAAATATCAGAGGGGTTCGGAGATGTACCCTTGAACCGGGTGTAAATTGATTTGAGAGAGCATTTGTGCTCAGTTCAATTTAATTTGAGGACTTACAGCCAGAATTGGGCTAAGTCCAGTTGAAAATGTTCAACATTTTATTTGTATTTGCCTGTTAGGCCTTTACTAGGGCTCTGCCCCTTGTTTAATAATGCAATGCATTTTTCTGGCCTATTAGGCCCTTTTAATTGGGCTCTGCCCTTTTTTAAATGATGCATAGCATCTGTTTTGGTCTGACAGACCTTTGTTTGTGCTCTACCCATTTTTTATAATGCAGAGCATTTGTTTTGGTCCATTGGACCTCTTAATTGGGCTCTGCCCTTTAATAATGCGCTGCATTTAATATTCTGACAGTGCGCCACGTGGTTTGTCAGGCGCTTTGCGCCAATTGAGGAGCGCAAGGCGCAAACTCATGTGATGGTGGCACGTGTCACGCTCTGGTGAGCGCAAGCGCATTGCGCTGCGTCATTGCGCTGCGCTAGTGCGCTGCTGACACGTGGCGCGCTCTGGTGAGTTGCGCCAATCCAAGAGCGCAACAGTGCAAATTTTGCAAGTGCAGGGCACTGTTTAATCTCTTGATCAAATTTAGATCAAATAAAATAAGTTTTTTTCTTGTTTCAAGAGGTTTTACCTCATGATTTAAAGAACCAATGGTTCATCAAAAGGCTGTGCCTTTATATGTAGATCAAAAGATCTAATAAAGAAGTATATTACTTCTTTTTTTTATTCTCATTATTTGATCTTTTCTTTTCTTTTTTATTTAAGATCTTGATCTTGTTTTTAGATCATTGATCTTTATAGAAGAAATTCTTCTTTTCAAAGGTTTACCTTTTTTTTTCTGAGTTCTTTCTCAAAGTTTTCAAAAGATTTCTGCAAGTTCTCTCTGTGTCAATCTCAATGTCAATGTCTTTTAGACTTGGAGTCTAGGGGCCTTTATATAGTGCCAATTGATTTGTTCAATCAGTTAAAGAGAACTTTCTCTGAGTGATTTAGGGATTTTTCCCCACCTTTGGATCTTTGATCCAAGGGCTTCTGTTTTACAGAAGAGAATCTTATTGTTTTAATAAGATCAGAAAGATCTTTCTGGAATTTTAATTCTGTTTTAGTGATGGCACAGTTGGCGCAAGCGCACCTGCGCTTGACACGTGTCGCACAGCGCAGAGCGTAGCGCCACTGCGCTAGCGCAACTGCGCTACCACGTGTCACGCAGCGCAGAGCACAAAGCATCTGAAGCGTTGCTTCCTTTATTTTTATTTTAAATAGAGCCTTACTCTGATTGGGTGCGCTGCCTTGGACGCAGCGCTGGCGTGTCAGCTTTTGACACGTGGCGCGTTGCGTGCAGCGCAAGGGATCTGAAGCATTGCTTTAATTTTTTTTGAATTTTTGAAATTCAAAAAGAGCTTTGCTCTAATTGGGGAAACAACTCGGGCATGGAGTTCCTGGATTATTTTAAAGGAGAATTTGATTCTCGCTTAGCTTACTCCTTTGAATACACCACAGCACAACGGTGTATCGGAGTGGAGGTATCACACCCTATGAGATATGGCGCGCTCTATGATGAGTATTGCTAAGTTACCTGTTTCCTTTTGGTGTTATACACTTAAGAAGCTGCATACCTATTGAACGGGGTTCCAACCAAATCGGTGCTTACCACTACATATGAGATATGGAATGGGAAGAGACCATGTCTTAAACGAGTTAAGATATGGGGTTGTTCGTCCTATGTTGAAAAGCAAAATCCGGACAAACTCGAGGTATGGTCAGTTCTGTAAGTTTGTTAGGATATCCCAAACAGTTGCAAGGGTGTATCTTCTACCACTCTAAGGAGCAAAAGGTGTTTTATTTCTCAGCATGCCACCTTTTTAGAAAAGGAATTTCTTATGAAGAAATTAGTGGTCATGAGGTAGAACTGGAAGGAGTTACAGCTAGACAAACTAACAACTAATGATTTGGTGAAACCAAAGGATTCAACAGTCTCCAACGAATCTCAGCCTCTCCGCGAATCCGGTAGAGTTCTTCATCCACTTGAGAAATACTACGGTCTTCTCGGTGACAGTGGGAGCGAGGATTGCATCATAGTAGATGATGGCCCAACTAGGTTCAGGCAGGCCATCACAAGTGGGGACTCTGTGAAAAGGCCGGATGCTATGCAATCAAACCTGGAATCCATGTACACCATCAAAGTGTGACTTTGAATGTTGCACCTGAAGGGGTAAAACCCATTAGGAGCAAGTGGATCTTGAGAATATTCTTGGTGTAAATAGAAAAGTTGAGACTTTCAAAACTATACTTAAGTCCATCAGGATTAAAGCAAGTATCGCGGAGTTAGAACATCTGTTTTGATGTGGCAGTCAAAGAGTTTGACTTCATCAAAATGGTAGATGAACCTTGTATGTACAAAGAGGTTGTAGAGAGTAAGGTTGTCTTCCACGTATTGTACGTAGATGACATACTCTTGATAGGAAATGGTTTCCTATGCTGCACTCGGTCAAGCTCCTCTTATCACGAGGATTCTCCATGGAAGATCTGGATGATACCTACTATATCTTATGGATTATGATCTATTATGATAGATCTAAGTGGATGTTGCGAGTGTCCCAAATCCAGGTACATTAACACCGTACTAAAGAGTTTTAGTATAGATGGTTCTAAGCGTGGTGGTTCTCCCACTTACTCAGGAATTACTCTCTCCAAAAAAAGATGTCTTCCAAGACTGATTTGGAAAGAGCTCGCGTGCAAGGGATACCCTATACTTCGGCACTAGGCTCTATCAAGCATGCGATGTTATGTACCAGACCAGATGTAGCTGACTCACTAGGTGTAGTGATCAGGAATCAATCGGATCTTGGGAGAATCACTGGACAGCTGTGGAGGGCATTCTTAAGTACTGGAGAAGCACTAAATGAATGTTCTTGGTTCCAGCTTCCAGCGTGATAAGGTTGACTGAAATTCAGTCACATGCATTGTCTTTACCCTCAGAGGGGGGACGGCATGTTGTAAAACTTCCAAACTAGATACCGTGACATACTAGACGATAAAGGCTAGATACATCGCTACCAACGATACTACCAAAGTGGCTGTCTAGATATTTCTTGTTCATAAGATGAACAAGGTTCCTACCATTGAGAGTCCAATAACTGTTGTTGTAACAACAATGGAGTTGTGGTTTTGGCCTAGAAACGCCGGTCCCATCAGCGATCCAGATATATTCTGAGGACAGTATCACCTGATCAGGGAGATAGTTTATCTCTAAGAGATCGAGGTTAGGAGAGTAGACGCGAAGGATGACACAGCGGATCCACTCACAAAGGCCTTAACCTAGAGAGACTTCTATAGGACGTTGAGTATGAGATACTGCAACAAATGTCCTTAGTGCAAATGGGAGATTGTTAGTTATATGTATGCCCTAGAGGCCATTACTGTACATGTGATGTATATTGTAGTGGATGCTTGGACATATATAGGGATGATTTTCTTACTCGACATGATAGTATGCTATCTGGTTGCACTTTATCTTAACATGAACACTTATTGTCTCTCTATTACATGTTGATAAAGCCCTTAGGATGAGTACTTGACTACCAGGATTATGATGCGGATCATACTAGTGGGGCAGAGGTAGTCGGCAAGTACATCCATCAAATGTTCCTAGTCGTAGGAGTATCGAGACAGGGCATCGATACTCAAGAGTAGATTAGCGTATACGCTTCTTGACCCATATGATGGGCAATGGATGATCCCATATCGATTGATGTTTGACATCAGAGAAGGTATATGGGTGCTCAGTGGAGACTGGGTACACTAAACGGACTCGCCAAGAACTCCTAGATGGTATTATACCTATCGTCAGATAGCAGTTCTCTGGTGACACTAGTACAGGTTAGTCTGTCGACCCGAGATCGTCATAGAGTCTTGTGTGATTCCCACTGTGCTTTGATTTCCACCTTACCACGTTCAAGAGATCATGCAAAACGGTGGTTTTTGGGTACAGTCTCGAGTCACATGGAGGCAATGAGTGATAGGAGGGTATTTCGTCTCTCCCGGTATTGGGGGTTGATGTTGCGCTATGCTCGATTAGCCATAACAGAAAATCCATGGCCAGGGTTGCTGAGATCTACTGGTAGGTGTTACCAGTAGTTTCTCTAACTGTTATGAGTCTCACATCAGCATGACTTATCAGGGCTATTGGGGTCTGACGTTTACCACCCCCCATCCTGTGATATGCGATATATCTGACGAAGAGACCGGACTATACTGTAGTGTTACTAATTGGATTCACAGGAGTATGAGCAGGCTTGCTTGTTGATCTTCTGATCGCTCAATACCCGGATGGTCGTTACATTTAGCAGACCACTTGCGGCTTGTGGTTGTTTGATATGATCATCACCTACTGCTGGCGTATTGACGAGTCTTTAGAGTCCTACACAGAGGTTTCCTGGTTCATGCGAAATGAAGTATGAGCACATATATGATATGTACGGGACCGAGATTAATGCGCGTATGTGATACTGCATTCTATTCTGGTAATATATGATATCGGTCGGTTATATGTCATATAGCTGGGTTATCGGATCAAGTGTTGATTCGATAGATTGTTACATTTGATATTAGTCGGTTGTATGTGATATAACCGGATTATTAAATCAAGTGCTGATTTAATAATTTAATGTATAATTATATATTTGATATATTTAATTACATTAACTAATATTAGTTCACTTAAACATTTCTTTTTCTCACTTGTGTGCATATAGTATATATGTGATATATATTAATATACATTTTATTTGTGTCATGCTAGATGATACATGCAACATGGGTGTATGAGACTCACACCATGCTTAATATAATGTAAGGTTTTTATTTATTTAAATTAAACCAAATTAGATGGAAATTATTCATATGGTTGAAGCTTGTAGAAGCTTGTGGAACCATTGACCAAGTCCACTAATTTTGTTTTACTTTTAGATATTTTTTAACCTAACCATTATTGGTTAGCCATGGTTTATTCTCTACATGAGTTAGTGTATGACACTAACTCACCCATGATTGCTATTCTCACCTCATGAGTTTCATTCTCATCTCCACTTCATCTTCTTCTTCCTCATGGAAAAGCTTTCTAGCTTTTAAAAAGGTGATGAAATATTGTGAGAAAAATAAATCTAAAGTGAGCTCAATTCCTATTTCATCATCCTTTACTATATTATCCATTTAGTTTAGGGTGTTTGCTTCACTAATCTACCATTAGTGAAGAGGTAGCATGAGCTTGAGTCTCCTCGACGTAGATCATTTTCGGCCTTGAAGACTTCGAACAAGCTTGTTCATTTCTTCATGTGAACCCTTACTAGAGTTCAGGTGTTCACTACTTGGAGCGAAGGGTCTACTACATGGAGCTTTAGAAGTGAAGGACCGGTCTACAAAGGTTGTATTCCTCCTTCACGTAGATGTAAAGTTGTTTGCATTGTTGTTTCGTCTATATCTCTAGTTAAAATTCTAGGTTAGGGATCTTTACCATGACAAATTTTTGAAATTGGTATGGACGATGCCTCCCGAAACCCAGCGGCCGACTAGGGAACCCTACATTAGCAAAATACCTACGAGACAAACGCCAAGCAGATAGGGGGCAAGCCGACCAACTTGAAGTCAGAGAGCTGACAATCGGGCAGATCATGGTTGTCAGCGACTGACCCGAGTCCGAGAAACAAGGACACCCACCGAATCCGGTCATTCAATGTAGGAGAGTTTAAACTGCATCATCGAATCTGTATTTTCTTTAATAATAAAAATTCTTACTTCCCTGCAATCTGAACTGATTCTTTTTGTTTCCATACTAAAACACCCCGCAGGGCCGGTGGGTAGCTTTCTGCCCGTCAAGCAAAGACCAGGACTTCACTAATGTAAATGAAGCTCGAATGTGCCTATAGATAGCCGACCAAAGCCCTCATCATGAGGCGGCCGGATAGCTTCCTTCTCGTCCTATCCACCGTGGGTAGCTTCATACCCAACAACGCCGTGGATCTAAAACCCTCATCATGAAGTCGCTGAGTAGCTTCCTCCTCAGCCCATCCACAGCGGGTAGTTTCCTACCCAACAACGTTATGGATCCAAAGCCCTCATCATGAGGCAACCGTATAGATTTCTGCTCGGCCCATCAACCGTGAGTAGCTTCCTGCCCAACAACGCCGTGGATCTAAAGCCCTCATCACGAGGCCGCCGGGTAGTTTTCTGCTCGGCCCATCCACAGTGGGTAGCTTCCTGCCCAACAAAGACGTGGATCCAAAGCCCTCATCACGAGGCGGCTAGGGAGCTTCCTGCTCGACCCATCCATCGTAGGTAGCTTCTTGTCTAACAACGCCGTGGATCTAAAGCGCTCATCACGAGACCGCCGGGTAGCTTCCTACTCGGCCCATCCACAGCGGGTAGCATCCTGCTCAACAATGCTGTGGATCTAAAGACCGCATCATGAGGCGGCCGTGTAGCTTCCTACTCGGCCCATCCATAGAGGGGTAGATTCCTTCCCAACAAAAACGTTGATCAAAAGCCCGCATCACGAGGCAGCCAGGTAGCTTCTTGCTCGGCCCAACCACAGTAGGTAGCTTCCTGCCCAAAGAAGACGTGGATCCAAAACCCTCATCACCAGGCCGCCGGGTAGCTTCCTGCCCAACAACAGTGTGTATCCAAAGCTGTAACATTTTAGAAAATATAAAATATTGTTTTTGGAATTGAATATTAAAATAATATTTTTCCCGAAAACTGCCCGATTTGCGAAATTGGGGTTTTTGAAAATGGGTATAAATATATACCAATATTTGTGAAATAAATGGAAATTAAAATAATTTATTCATTTAAAAAGATATTTATTGGATTTGGAATTTTTAAAATTTATTATATGCGATTTGGATAAAAATCGATTAGTGCACTGCTAATCGCGATTAGGCCAGATCCGTGTTTCTACAGTTTTCCGTGGCTAGTGCACCATGTCATGATGTATTTGGTTGCATGTGGTTCATTTGTATTATTAGTTTCATATTGTGTTTTGGTTTTGTGAGGGAAAAAGAAAAGAATAAGAGAAAGGGCAATAGGGTAAATTAGTGAGAGGGAGGGTGAGAATAAAGAAGAGAGAGAGAGGGTAGCCGTATCTTTCCTCCCTTGTCATTTCCTTCTCCTTCTTCTTCCACACTTCCATCCACATTCACCCCATGATATCATCTCAAAATATTCATCCAAACCCTAAATCCCCTTCACAAAAGTTGATCCCCTCTTCACCCTCTACATTTTGGACCCATCAATGTTGGATTTTAAGGACTTTGGACTTCTAGGGTTTTGCTTGGTGGCATCCATGAGGTATAATCCCTTCCATTTAGTGTAGTTTATGTTTTCCTAGCATTCTAGTTAGTTAGAATTGGGTTAAGGTGTGGATTTGTGAACTTGGAAATTCCTAAAGAAGGGTTTGAGTGTTGTGTGGATTGGGTGATGCCTAGTGGCTGTTACAAGGCCCTAGAGACCAATTCTTGACCTGGACCAGTGACCAAACCCTAAAATACGAACTTTAGATTCGTCGATATTGGGTTTTTATGGATTTAGTAATGGTATTTAGAGATCTGGGATGACCCGAGACAACTATAAAAGAAGTTCCCATGACCATGATACGTGCAGGCAACCATGAACCACCACCTGAAACCCGAGCCCAATATCCCCTAGTCTGGCCGTAGATTTATTGCTATAGGCCGAAAATTTCGGCCAAGTTGGAGTGAAACCTTGTGATTTTTGGTTTGGGGCATTGTTATCCTATATCTAGAGCAACCCCATATGCAAAATTGGCTACTTTGACCTGAGTCAAAATCTGGGAGCACTTTGGTGTGATTTTGGCTATGTTTTCAGTATTTTGAAATATTTGGTTTTGCTATTTGGATTTGTATTTGGTTGTTGGATCTTTGTACATCAACAAAAAGGGTTGTTTGATTGTTTTTGCACGCGTAGGCCATAGGTTCTAACCTATGAGCGCGTCGTGTGCCGTATCGGTTTTTCGGATTCGATTTTAATAGCGATTTCGATTGTGTATTATTGTAAGTACCTTCACATGGATTCCAAGGCGACGGATCATAGCATCATAGACTTCGACAAGTAAAGATCAAAGTGAGTAGATCTATATCTACGGGGGAAGTCGGGTGGATGGCGTATAGCACCCCCGCAAACTTTGATGGAAACCGATTCAAGTATAGAATATGGTTAAAGGAAACTTTAATAGAAAACTATAGATAGAGTTAAATGATAGTTAGAGAAACCATATTAGAAACTATAGGATAGATATCAATGATATAATACGATTAATACATGATGATGTTCGACGATATTGCCGTGTTGGATACTATAGGATTAGATAACCGACGTAGATGTGTCATCCGAACCATACCTATTTCCAAACTGAAGAATCGTATGCTTCTTTTAAACAGATATCTTGAAGGATGTTACGGATTTTCAAATGATATATTTTCCTTAAAAACACCGTAGCCCTTACTTTCAAAACTACGATTCGCTTCTTTTAAAAACGGATTTTATGGTTCATGTGTGTATGTTAGATTAAATACATATGCTTATACTAAAGGTAGAATGTATATATATAAATTGACTTGATGTGGGATAGAAATGTGATAAAAAGAATATATGGTGTGATATGATGACCTGATGATGTGTTGGTATACGGATGCGAGTCGACTGAGATGATTGATACCTTGTCGGTCCCCTGATATGAGATAGTTATGGATGTGACCTGGGACATAGGTATATAGATATATAAATATCATGTTTTGAATCATGAGTGGTATATCATACGTGATGTTAGGTCCATACCCCTCATTGTCATATAGGATGATAGGATCCCTAATGGTTTAGTGACGCCGTACGATGATTTTCCGTACGTGATGATTTCTGACGATTGATCCTTACCCTTGACTTAAGGATGTCGTACGATAGATTATACCGTACGTGATGTTGTGAGGCTAGATGTCAATTGATAGATTCACCGACTCAGACATATGATAGATACGTATACCTTATAGCTTTTAGCTGATGATTTACCTTATGCAGCATTCATGTTATACTCATTGCATTGCATATACCTGTGCTAGTACACTTACACCATTATCGATGATGCATATGTTATACGTACACAGATTTGTCGGCTCACACACTTCATCATCGATAATTGCCATGTCACTACACAGTAGAATTGCTGCATCATGATATGACTCCTTACATGATTCACTTGCTATAGTTACATATGCACCCTTATACGATGTTGTATTTCACTTTGGAGAATTTGGGAACCACAAGATATATTTTTAAACTGGATTCCTTTAAAAGAGCGGTTTTCTCTCGATATATGCATGTTACTGTTCCATATTGCATGATATACGGATATGCTTACATTTCTGTTATATGTTGCATACATCATGCTTTATGATTATACGCATTGAGATATGTCGTTTTCATGAGATTTCTGGAATTGAGAACCGTGGTCATTTTAAAAGAAAGTATGTATCGTTTTAAAAACCCGGATTCTCTTGATATGATATTTTAGTGCGTCTACCATGCGTTTTCTCGGTTCTAAAACATGTGACAGTGATACCCGATCGAGGAGCTGGATGAGGCCGATTACGGGTACATGGTGGTCCCGGTATAGTTCCCCGGGGCAAGAAACGGATGCTGTGCAGCAGATGGTGAGCCTGGCAAAGGGACTACTACCCACCGGTGATAGTATTTGGGCTCGGCGGATATCCGGAGGATACCGACCAGAGTCGAGAGATGATATGGGCCGATCCAGACTGACGGAGCCCAAGGGACGATACGGACTGACGGAGCCCGAGAGATATGAGGATTTACGTGTCGATGCTAGGCACGGTTTTCATGATGTTTTCGAGTGTCGGTGCTGGGCACTAAGGTTCCATGATTTTGATATGTCGCGAGGGACACACGTTGATTTATATCCTCATATTTTCATGCATATGCTTTTATGATACATACATTGATGATATAGTTGGATGAGGTCCACATGCATACATACATTGATGATATAGTTGAACGAGGTCCACATGCATACATACATTGATGATATGGTTGGACGAGATCCGGATGCATACATACATTGATCATATGGTTGGATGATATTCGCATACATATAGGTGTTGATTACATTGTTGGCACACATACAGATATGGTCACCCTAGATATCATAGTATTATCTTTATGATATAGTTGACCTAAGAGTCGTTGTTTATTCGATTTCTACTTGTTGATGTTTTTCTACTCACGAGTTGGTAACTCACCCCTGTTGTGTCACAATTCTTGCAGGTTGACCGTTTGGATCAGTAGCGGCATCGCTGGCACACAGTTGCTTTCGGGTGATTGCTTTGGTAGGGAGGATATTTGTATCGTACCCACTCTTGTATTCATATTTTATATTGTATCTAGTCAACTCCATCAATCAAATTTAGTAATTGTGTAAGTAATGAGACTTAGTGTGACTTGTGGTTGCGAGACTTAGAGCGAGGGGTTTCCCGCTACTTGTGGTTTTGATGTCTTGCTTATTTCTTTATCTTTTGTGGTGAACTTCGCCGTTGGGCGTCGTATACTTATATTTACTGTCTTGCATGGTTGAAGAGCTAGCTCCCGCTTGGGGATGCCTTTATCATTATCTTGTATTGTGGTTTTGGATCAAAATATACGAAGGAGGTGCTGCCCAATTTTTTTAAAAGACGAAACGTGTTTTCAAACTAGTAAATTTCACTTGCATTATTCATGTTCCTTTTCTAGGCATTTAAGAAAACTTGATTTCATTATACCCTTATTTCAAAACTTCACCTCCTTGATTTTTCTTAAAAAGGTTTAGATTTCTGGGTTTCGGCTTACTTGAATTACGTGACGCCTTTAGACGTGGCGTGATTTAAGTGCTGGTCACGAGCTAATATTTCGGGTCATGACAAAGTTGGTATCAGAGCGCTAGGTTTAACCTTGGTTCGAGTCTATGTTTGACTATGCGGAGTCTAGGGCGGGTATGTATTTCGGAACCTAGGCTTGACCTTACGGAACTTAGACTTGAACGGGGGGTATTAGACCCGAACTTTCGTTTCATAAGTTGACCCTGATTGATGGAGTAGGTAGCTTGAGTAGAGTGACGTACCATACGTATATTCCGCGGCATATTTACGATACGATACTCCACTTAAGAAACTTTAGTAAGTACATATTTTGCGATCTGTGATTCTCTTCGTACCCATGATTATACATCCATTTGAGATCCTTGATTCTATTCGTTTCCATGATCATACTCACATTGATTTTGTTCCTTCTTATGATCATGCATCCATTCTGGATCTGTCGTTTCCTTTCATGCCCTTGATCTATTTTCATTGATACACAATTGAGATTCCTGTCACCATGGTTTGAGAGTAGATTGAGCTGCTGCTAGTGATGCGGTCAGGGCAAGCTCGGCATGGACGAGAACAGACCATTGTGTTTTTTCGTGACATGGGAAGGTCTCGATGTAGTTTTTTTGTTGTGACCTCTTGTTGAGGCGAGTGTTTGGTTTGCACCGGATGATCGGTCCATTGACAAAGAGCTGGCAGTTGTGAGAGGATTGTTGACATACGGCCTATCTCAGAGATTATGATGTCGTCTACCGTGCAGACAGATGACCCGGCTGTTGCTGAGATTGATGTGATGTCGCTTCCAGACTTTACGAGCTGAGATCGCTGTAGCTTCCAGGAAGAAATGCGATAGATGATAGTTAGTATATCCCGAGTTGAGAGACGAAGGTGATTCGTCAGATTGATGCGCCGACGCAGACCCGGTTGAGTTGAAGATTTCCAATGTGGAGAGTCTTACTCAGGTCTAGAGATGACCGATCCAGAGATGACCGTGATGTATCGTCCTTCCTGGAGGACTGAGGCATTGTTTAGCATGCGGACGAAGGGTATTCGCATGTCGGCTAGGCAAAGCTAAAGAATTCGAGCGGGTGTCAGAAACCCATTTTCCCAAGTTTAAGTATTCGTAGGAACATGCAAGTGATTCTGTGGACCCTCTAGAAGAATGAAACCTTAACTCGACATGATGACCATGGAACCGCTTTTGAAACTTAGGGTTTGCGGCAGTTTAGCGGTGCCATCAGTGAGGCTTGGGTTTGCCCTTCTACGGCTGGTCCAGAGGTACTGCGGTATGTACCAGATATTTTTAGACTGTGCTCAGGTGTTGAGCCTTCGGGAAATTTTGAGACCTCGATGACTCGATCGAAAATTTGACGTCGTCCGGATATCATATGATAAGAGACCAGTAAGCTGACTAGCTTCGGATAGAGGACCTCACCCAGATGCGTTGTGAGTTGATCGAGGACGGGCGAGTATTGAGTATTTCTCCGATGGTTGGGACGAGTTCCCGAGAACATATTCGGCTAGAGATCTTCTACAGAGTGATGAAGATACCGAGTTCGTGATTTCGAGTCCGTGTGAGAGACTTCGAATTGACCGTGGCCGAGAACAGTTGCAGTGCGCAGATAGTATGATGTGACGTCGAAGTGGACGATGATAAAGACGAGTGGAACAAGAGGTTCGTGCGAGATGCTGACGAGCTGTTGTTACTCCCCGTTGAGATTAAAGATCGGATATGTCTACAGTGGTGTTGGGATGTGACCAGTTCCTGAGGAAATGATGTGCTGAGGACGCAGATATCCAGAGAGCGAGAAAAGATTATGCAAGAGTACCAGCCTCCGTACAGTTCGGCATAGGCGAGATCGGAAGAGACCTTGAGCAGATTCCTTCCAGGACACTGCTGCGATGAGATTTGCACCCAGGATCAGATGGGTCACGTGTATTCAGAGGGCCAGAGGCCGGCGCCAGTGACATGCTGCTTTACGAACGGTTGTGATGATTGGCCGAGAGATGACCAGAGAAGTGCCAGAATGGAATCGTTCCCGTTAGCACACCTGACCGGGCCGATGAGCCGATGGATTGCGATATTGGTAATCCGAAGAGAAAATGAGGACCCAGAGACAAAAGACGCCGGACCGTGAGCAGGAGGCAAGCGGATGTTCTTGCTCTGCCAGTTTTGGGCGCACCGACATTTTTCGACATTGTAGGAGGTGTACCTCAATGTCATTTATTGCGATTTGCGTTTGTGATCCGAGTATCACGATTATATCGCTTAGATTTGAGTTTTGATGAATGAGTTTCGTGATATCGTTTTCGTGCACCATGGCTGCACCTACTGGGTATTTACATTTTGTGCATAGTTATTACACTTAAGATATGTTTCTTTTATATACACCGTTGTGTTGGTTTACGATCTGTGCATATCTATCGCACTTGATATTGATTTTTGTGCCTTGGCTGCACATGTTTATGATTTCGTGGATTTCATACAGTTGATTTGATTTTGTGCATGTGGTACGCACTCAATTTGATTCTGCACTCGGTATAGCTTATATGTGCTTGCAGTGTATTGATATGTGTTTTGTGCACGCAGTGGCACACGTTTATGATTTTATACATCTTGGCACACTCGGTGTTGCTTTTTATACGCATTTGAGTTATATGATGCATTCCATGCACTTGTTGCACCCAATTTGTATCTGTATTTTGTGCACTGGATGCACTGTATTTGATATTTCGTGCACTGAATGCACCGGATTTATATTTTGTGCCCTTGATGCACCAGATTAGTATTTTTGTGCATTGTTGCACTAGACTTGCATTTCATGCGTTTATTGAACCAGGCGGGTATTTCGTGCATTGATTACACTAGATTTATACTCAGTACCTTGGTTGCACTTGATTTATGTTTTTGAGCATTATTTTACCAGGTTTATGTTATGTGCGTATCAGAGGCACTTGAATGAGATTCTACTCGTGCATGTTGGATGCCCTTGATTTAGATTTTATCCGTGCATATTGGATGCGATTTCATTCGTGCGGGACAGATGCACATGTTTGGATTTTCGTGCATGTTGGGCGCATGATATGAGATGTGATTTTGTGCACACCGGATGCACTGGATTGAGATTTTCGTGCACTCTAAATGCATGATATTGTTGTCGTGCACACCCATTGCACTGGACAGATGCTTTCGTGCACACCCGTTGCACTTAGTTTTGCTTTTGTGCACATTGGTAGCACTTGTATTTGGACTTGATTTCTGTGCGCATCATACGCACGTGATTGCTAGATACGCCTTTTGAGGCCGATTTTGCTTTGAGCACTTTGTTTTCATGATAGGTACTATCTATTATATAGTAGCCGAACAGGACTGATTTGAGGACAGTACTTGAGTACTTTACATGCATTGAAAGTTTAGCAAGAGGTTTTCAAAAAGGAGTTATAGTCTCGCTATTTCCTACGTGTCCACGAGCGACACGAACGTGTACAAAGGAAAACCTTTTAGGATATTTCAAAACGACGGAACGTATATTTGATCAAAAAACATATATTTATTACTTTACAATGAGCGTCCATCACTGAGCCGTGAGTTACGCATCACACGGCGATTCAGAAAATATTTTGCATGTATTTTAATCGGTTTTTGGATATTTTTCAAGGATGCATACTATATATGTATTATAGTATTTGACTAGTGCATACTGGATTTCGGTAGTAGATTCGAGATCTGTATCTCAATTATAACTCCGATGATATGCGTGCAAATCCGATGATTTGCATGACGCTTGATGGAGTTCGATTTGAGTTTTGTATTCGTTTTCGTACGCACGCGATGCGCTATGGTATTTCTATATCTTCCGTGATTTCGAAGCCCCGTTGATTGGAGCTGATTATTGAAATGTTTTAGATTTTGGGGGTTTAAATTTAAATTCGAGGACCGAATTTATTTAAGGGGGAATATTTTAACATTTCAGAAAATATAAAATATTATTTTTGGAATTTAATATTAAAATAATATTTTTCTAGAAAACTGCCCAATTTGTGAAATTGGGGTTTTCGAAAATGGGTATAAATATATACCAATATTTGTGAAATAAATGGAAATTAAAATAATTTATTCATTTAAAAAGATATTTATTGGATTTGGAATTTTTAAATTTATTATATGCGATTTAGATAAAAATCGATTAGTGCACTGCTAATCGCGATTAGGCCAAATCCATGTTTCTACAGTTTTCCGTGGCTAGTGCACCATGTCATGTTGCATTTGGTTGCATATGGTTCATTTGTATTATTGTTTCATATTGTGTTTTGGTTTTGTGAGGGAAAAAGAAAAGAATAAGAGAAAGGGCAATAGGGTAAATTAGTGTGAGAGAGAGGGTGAGAATAAAGAAGAGAGGGGGGCCAGCCACATCTTTCCTCCACTATAATTTTCTTCTCCTTCTTCTTCCTCACTTCCCTCCACCTTCACCCCATGATATCATCTCAAAATATTCATCCAAACCCTAAACCCCCTTCACAAAAGTCGATCCCCTCTTCACCTTCTACACTTTGGACCCATCAATGTTGGATTTTGAGGACTTTGGACTTCTAGAGTTTTGCTTGGTGGCATCCATGAGGTATAATCCCTTCCATTTAGTTTAGTTTATGTTTACCTAGCATTCTAGTTAGTTAGAATTGGGTTAAGGTGTGGATTTGTGAACTTAGAAATTCCTACAGAAGGGTTTGAGTGTTGTGTGGATTGGGTGATGCCTAGTGGCTGTTACAAGGCCCTAGAGACCAATTATTGACCTGGACCAGTGACCAAATCCCAAAATATGAACTTTAGATTCGTCGATATCGGGTTTTTATGGATTTAATAATGGTATTTAGAGATCTGGGATGACCCGAGATAACCATAAAAGAAATTCCCATGACCATGAGACGTGCAGGCAACCATGAACCGCCACCTGAAACCCGAGCCTAATATCCCCTAGTCTGGACGCAGATTTATTGCTATAGGCCACAAATTTTGGCCAAGTTGGAGTGAAACCTTGTGATTTTTGGTTTGGGGCATTGTTATCCTATATCTAGAGCAACCCCATATGCAAAATTGGCTAGTTTGACCTGAGTCAAAATCTGGGAGCACTTTGGTGTGATTTTGGCTATGTTTTCCGTATTTTGAAATATTTGGTTTTGCTATTTGGATTTGTATTTGGTTGTTGGATTTTTGTACATCAACAACAAGGGTTGTTTGATTGTTTTTGCACGCGTAGGCCATAGGTTCTAACCTATGAGCGCGCCGTGAGCCGTATCGGTTTTCCGGATTCAATTTTAATAGCGATTTCGATTGTGTATTATTGTAAGTACCTTCGCGTGGATTCCGAGGTGACGGATCATGGCATCATCGACTTCGGCAAGCAAAGATCAAAGTGAGTAGATCTATATCTATGGGGGAAGTCGGGTGAAGGCGTATAGCACCCCCGCAAACTTTGATGGAAACCGATTCAAGTATAGAATATGGTTAAGGGAAACTTTAATAAAAAACTATAGATGGAGTTAAATGATAGTTAGAGAAACCATATTAGAAACTATAGGATAGTTATCAATGATATAATACGATTAATACGTGATGACGAGATTTGAGAATGATGTTCGACGATATTGCCGTGTTGGATACTATAAGACTAGATAACCGACGTAGATGTGTCATCCGAACCATACCTATTTCCAAACTGAAGAATCGTATGCATTTTTTAAACAGATATCTTGAGGGACGTTACGAATTTTCAAATGATATATTTTCCTTTAAAACACCGTAGCCCCTACTTTCAAAACTACGATTCGCTTCTTTTAAAAACTGATTTTATGGTTCAGGTGTGTATGTTAGATTAGATACATATGCTTATAGTAAAGGTAGAATGTATATATATAAATTGACTTGATGTGGGATAGAAATGCGATGAAAAGAATATATGGTGTGATATGATGACCTGATGATGTGTTGGTATACGGATGCGAGTCGACTGAGATGATTGATATCTTGACGGTCCCCTGATATGAGATAGTTATGGATGTGACCTGAGACATAGGTATATAGATATATAGATATCATGTTTTGAATCATGAGTGGTATGTCATACGTGACGTTAGGTCCGTACCCCTCATTATCATATAGGATGATAGGATCCCTAATGGTTTAGTGACGCCGTACGATGATTTTCCGTACGTGATGAGTTTTCTGACAATTGATACTTACCCTTGACTCGAGAATGCCGTACGATGGATTATACCGTACGTGATGTTGTGAGGCTAGATGCCGATTGATAGATTCACCGACTCAGACATATGATAGATACGTATACCTTATAGCTTTTAGCTGATGATTTACCTTATGCAGCATTCATGTTATACTCATTGCATTGCATATACCTGTGCTAATACACTTACACCATTATCGATGATGCGTATGTTACACGTACACAGATTTGTCGACTCACACACTTCATAATTGATAATTGCCATGTCACTACACAGTAGAATTGTTGCATCATGATATGACTCCTTGCATGATTACTTGATATAGTTACATATGCACCCTTATACGATGTTGTATTTCACTTTGGAGAATTTGGGAACCGCAAGATATATTTTAAACTGGATTCCTTTAAAAGAGCGGTTTTCCCTCGATATGTGCATGTTACTGTTCCATATTGCATGATATACGGATATGCTTACATTTCTGTTATATGTCGCATACATCATGCTTTACGATTATACGCATTGAGATATGTCGTTTTCATGAGATTTCTGGAATTGAGAACCGTGGTCATTTTAAAAGAAAGTATGTAACGTTTTAAAAACCTGATTTTTCTTGATATGATATTTTAGTGCGTCCACCATGCGTTTTCTCGGTTCTGAAACATGTGACAGTGATACCCGATCGAGGAGCTGGATGAAGCCGATTGCAGATACATGGTGGACCCGGTATGGTTCCCCGGGACAAGAAAGGGATGCTGTGCAGCAGACGATGAGCCTGGCAGAGGGACTACTACCTACCGGTGATAGTATTTGGGCTCGGCGGATATCCGGAGGATACCGACCAGAGTCGAGAGATGATATGGGCCGATCCAGACTGACGGAGCCCGAGGACCGATCCGGACTGACGGAGCCCGAGAGATATGAGGATTTACATGTCGATGCTGGGCACGGTTTTCATGATGTTTTCGAGTGTCGGTGCTGGGCACTCAAGTTCCATGATTTTGATATGTCGCGAGGGACACACGTTGATTTATATCCTCATATTTTCATGCATATGCTTTTATGATACATGCATTGATGATATAGTTGGACGAGGTCCACATGTATACATACATTGATGATATAGTTGGACAAGGTCCACATACATACATACATTGATGATATGGTTGGACGAGATCCTATGCATACAGACATTGATCATATGATTGGATGATATTCGCATACATGTAGGTGTTGATTACATTGTTGGCACACATACAGATATGGTCACCCTAGATATCATAGTATTACCTTTATGATACAGTTGACATAAAAGTCGTTGTTTATTCGATTTCTACTTGTTGATATTTTTCTACTCACGAGTTGGCAACTCACCCCCGTTGTGCTACAGTTCTTACAGGTTGACCGCTTGGATCAGTAACGGCATCGCTGGCACACAGTTGCTTTCGGGTGATTGCTTTGGTAGTTAGGACATTTGTATCGTACCCACTCTTGTATTTATATTTCATATTGTATCTAGTCAACTCCATCAATTAAATTTTGTAATTGTGTAAGTAATGAGACTTAGTGAGACTTGTGAATGCGAGACTTAGAGCGAGGGGTTTCCCGCTACTTGTGGTTTTGTTGTCTTGCTTATTTCTTTATCTTTTGTGGTGAACTTCGCCGTTGGGCGTCGTATACTTATATTTACTGTCTTGCGTGGTTGTGATCCGCCGTTTGGCGAAGAGCTAGCTCCCGCTTGGGGATGCCTTTATCATTATCTTGTATTGTGGTTTTGGGTCAAAATATACAAAAGAGGTGCTGCCCAATTTTTTTAAAAAACGAAACATGTTTTCAAACTAGTAAATTTCACTTGCATTATTCATGTTCCTTTTCTAGGCATTTAAGAAAACTTGATTTCATTATACCTTTATTTCAAAACTCCACCTCCTTAATTTTTCTTTAAAAGGTTTAGGTTTCTGGGTTTCGGCTTACTTGAATTACATGACGCCTTAAGACGTG
The DNA here is from genome assembly GCA_030015575.1 of Agapanthus africanus. Classification (NCBI taxonomy): domain Eukaryota; kingdom Viridiplantae; phylum Streptophyta; class Magnoliopsida; order Asparagales; family Amaryllidaceae; genus Agapanthus; species Agapanthus africanus. Next base: position 446,680,103 of record JASDDO010000031.1, on the reverse strand, counting down.
GCGTGATTTAAGTGCTGGTCACGAGCTAATATTTCGAATCGTGACAAAAGCTCTCATCATGAGGCGACCATGTAGCTTCCTGCTCGGCCTATCCACAGTGGGTAGCTTCCTGCCCAACGAAGACATGGATCCAAATCCCTCATAATAAAGCGGCCAGGTAGCTTCCTGCTTTGCCCATCCACAGTGGGTAGCTTCTTGCCCAACGAAGACGTGAATCCAAAGCTCTCATCACGAGGCGGCCGGGCAGTTTCCTGCTCGGTCCATCCGCAGCGGGTAGCTTCCTGCCCAACAACACTGTGGATCATAAGCCCTCATCACCAAGAGGCCAGGTAGCTTCCTGATTGGCCCATCCACAGCGGGTGGACTCCTACGCGAGCTAATGTTCAGTCTTTCAACACTTGGAAACCCAAGAACAAAACTAGTCCAAATAAAAAGACGCAGGAGCGCAAGTGAACAAAGATGATCCCTGGGACTGTGCACCCCTATTTATACCCTCAGCGAAGACCATTCTATAGCCCAGATCCTCTCCCGCCAAATGAAGCGTCGAGCCCAATGATTCACATAACGCCACGCGGTGGCCAACTATTAGACGTCTTCCCTTCATGTGGATCTGATCAGGAGAAACGGCGTCGCCTTAATGTTGTCATCCCATCAGCGATCCGCTGATATCATCTGAAGACACGCTCGAAGATTAGGGCACTTAATTATCGCCATGTGGGCACGGAGGTTTGGGAGACACAACTGCCGAACACCATGTCGTTTCCAGACAAACCACCACTGAGAATCCTCGACACCAAGCTGAACAGAGAAAACCGAGCAGACTACTCTCGACCTGACCCATAAATAGGTCGGAACGAGAGTGGGGGCTAATGATGGTGCTCATAAGTGTGGATTCCCCTAATCAAGACATGTGGCGGATAGCAAGTCTCTCACGTGCACCAACCAGCTCTTTGAAGTACCATGCGAAAGGGACATTCCTCGGCACCTCATCTCCGAGGTATCTTCCGACCTTTGGAGAGGCCTCCTCTGAGTACATTCACTATTCTCCTAGCAACCAGCCAACAACTCACCTCCGAGCTATCCTACAGCTGAGCTTTCTCGGCCTCCTCGCTCGTCTCCGAGCTATTACAGAGCTGAACTTCCTTGGCCCCCTCGCTCGTTTCCGAGCTATCATAGAGCAGGTACTCCTCCGCTCACTTGCTCGTCTCTGAGCTATCATGTATCTGAGATTCCTCGGCGTCCCTGTTTGTCCGGGAGCACAAAACCCGAGCAGCCCCGTAACGGCTCCGTGTATCTCGCCACGACAAGATCTCCGCCGCTCCACATCCCGCATTCCACGCTAGCGTATCTCGCCATTAATGGGCATATCCCGCCATCAACGCGAATGTGACGCAGGTACGTAACGGACGATAAGAATCTCGCATCGACTCGCTCCATGCGACCGCTATATAAACCCCTCTTCCAGATTACTCAGGTATGTCGAACTCATTCCAATATGTTGCTACCCTGCCATTATTATTTCTCGGTAGTTACTTGATCATCGGAATGTACTACGGTGGTTTCCAACCCTGGAACTTCCTTTGCAAGTAGCTTGGCGTCGACGACAACCAACAACCCATTGAGATCCACACGTTCAACTCTCATCTCAAATCTCAACCATTATGTCTCGCCGGTAATAAGATCGACGGAGGACAGCATCTGAGGAATGATTCCATAACTCCATCAGAGCCCTTCTCTTCTCCACGGTTTTCCCAGAGATGTATTTTACTATAATTAATAGAACCAAATCCATGTCCACAAATTTCCTTAAAAGTGCTTTTTTCCTTTCATGGTGATTTGCTTCGCAACCAGCTTAGATTATCTGTTTTACAAACATGTAGCAAGAACTGAGATAAGATATGTTTGTGGTCTTAATCATGCAGTTTGTACCAAACGTGGTTAAATACGGGAATTGGACAACCCTTGACGGAGAACTCATCAAGTTCTCCGAAGCCGCAAAAGAGTTTCTAGGAGAAAGACCCCACCAGCTTCAAAGTAAACCTGGCACAGGCACAGTGTGCCAGTTTGTTGTACATAACCTAAACAAACGACCATGTGCCAAACTCACGAAAGATAATAAAGAGCGAAGGAGTCTTTCATGGTATGCTCACTGCATGTTACCGATGCCGGGAAAGACAGAAGGCCTGCAGGTGTGTAGATTTTGCATATTTTGTAATATTTATTTGTTTTATGATGTCGTTTCCGGTGTGTGTTACATGTTACATGTCAATTTCACCACTTTGCGATCTCCAAAACTGGAGAGTTCATTTGGATCGACTCCAGCGAGGACTGAACCAGAAAAGATGTAGAAAATATTTTGTGTTTCGAAGTTCTCCATGTGTAATCAAAATGGAGAATAGAGCCTCCATGTTGTAATTAGTTTATAGCCAAATAAAAGGGTGTGTTCGAAGTATCCTGTAGTGCACCTTTATTCTTTTCTTGAAAAACCTTTTCTTTGTGTAAAATTATGGACGAAATATCATTTATTGCTCCTCGACATATTTTATGTAGCTGTTAGGAAGGATCAAGTGAAATCATTACCTATAAAAATCACGCTCGTTGGCCGTTTCTTTTCTATATTTATTGGACTTTTATCACTCTCTACACCAAAATGTCACCCGCACTTTGGCCAAAAAAAAATGTCTGATACGGATAAGGATAGAGTTCGGTACAAATAATTCATATCCATATTTGATAAAATCGGATACGGATTGGATATGAGAGAAACGGATAGGATAGTGGATGGGATATTGATAAATAAATATTTAAAATGTAAAATAATTGAATACTATACAAATTAAAAATGAGTGTTTAAACTATTTGATACAAATAAATATACACACAACACATTATTAACAAATAATTACACATTTATTAAATATTATATGTATATTTTGAAATAAAAATAATAAAATAATATTTTAGTTGCATAATTTCTAGTGTGTAAAATAAACAAACTTATATATTATTTAATTTTAATTTTACTTATTAATTAATTAAACATAAAAACATTAAAAATTTAATTTAAAACGCTAATTTTAGCTTAATGTGTTTACGGATATCAGTATCCACATTGAGATATCCGGATCCGGATCCAAGAAATTTATAGAAAGATCCAAATCTATATATAATAATGAAAATGACACTTGATCGCCAAAATCTCTCAAGCGGCAAAAAGGCTTCACCGGTGGTCTACGTCTACAATGGCAGTGATTTCAAAAGCATTTAAACTTCTACGTTGTATGTTGCTAGGACTCTTGCTGCTTTTATTTGGTCGACAGCTTTTATTTGGTTAACATTGGCAGCAATATGGCCGGAAAAATACACGATAACAATGCCAATCATGATAATAATGAAAATCGGCATTAAATAACGAATTCTTGCTAAAACTTTGCTTAACAAGGGCATGCTGCATCATAGCTTAATTATGAATTTCAAAGCCATTAAAATTTATCGCCACAAATGATACAGGCATCTAGCAATCTAGGTATGCAACTCATTGCAAAATACAACAGTTTCACGATGTTCCATCAAAGATATTTGACAAGACCATAATCCCTTACAAGTTTCTTTTAAAGTAGATAGAAAATCACACAACCATAATCCCTTATTTCAATTTCATAAGCTTAAAAACATGATACATAAACAAAACAGAGCTTAAATTAAATGCAACAAAGCAAGGACACTGATCCGCATCATCAGGCACTCGAAGCATCAGTACTTCACCTGAAAGAAAAAGGGAGCCTCTCTTAACAACATAGATTTTATAAGATCATAAATATCAGAAAATATCAGTGTAATGTATCATCGACAGTGATTGAAGAAGCTAAATATTTGACCCTTGACACTATTGAATAAAAGGTAATGTTCTAGAATAATTAGCAAGACCAAATATGAAGCCATTGTAATTGGGAATGCTATCTAGTTACATTTGGTTCTAAGAATGTCATAATAAAGTGTATGTTTTCCCGCTTCTAATCTCTCCACAACGTAAATTGTCTCTTTTTCTCTCTCTCCCCATGCCCGTCCTCGAACTTGGCTCGTAGCCATCGAAGGGAAGGGACTTACCACCAGGCCAAGCTTAGGATGGCTCTACAACGTAAATTGTCGTAATAACAATAAATATGGAAGGTCGTCCTAGAATTTTGGTATCCGAATACACTGAAAGGTCCACACCATGCTATAAATATGGAAAATCATAGTGATGATGATGACAATACCAAAGAAGATGATAAACATTGTTATCATGCTATCTTTGCTCCAGAGATTCCATAAAGCATAATCATTCATATATCACAAAATTGATTCGCACTAGAATTTTTCTTCTTCGCTGTATCCACGATATTTGTATTATACTCAACAGCTCAAAACTCTCATAGAATCTAGAACTAGTCGGTATCTTGGTAAGTGCAATGCACATTATTGTATTAGAACTTCTATCTAATATGTTTGGTTATTGGGGGAAAATGGAAGAAAAAGGTTTCTATTTATACCGAGTCATTTTCTTGTTTATTTTCATTTTTTGGTTTTCGTAGACAATTTAAAATAGTTTGTAAATAAAACTCCATATCAACTTGTGAAAGAAATAGCATATTTGGTCTAATAATTACAGACCATAAAGCTAAAAACATGAGTTCAGTGCTACTTCTATTATAATATATTATAATTAAAAAAGAAAGAAAGAAACATCATGAATCGTAAACTCCAGTGATGACCCCTTTTATTTCATGATATTTTTACCTACAAACCATGAGGTAAACTGGAACTCCAGGTCATAAACATGCATCATCGTTATTATTTTAAAAGTCAGAGAACCAAAGTCTGAGTGACCTTTGGCCAGCCCATATGCTATGTAGACTTGAATATGCATATTTTCATATCTAAACTACAACATAAACCACCTATGCTAAAATTTATGTTGACAAATAAAACTGTACAGCATATGCAAAATTATGAAAGATGTAAATAGGCTAAAGCCCAAATTAAGAAAGAATTGCTTCAGATGAATATATTTTACTATTTTGTATGAATAAATTTAAATGTTAAGCACCTCTATATAAAAAGTTTGCTCTACAAACATTCCTTTTTTGTTGGCTCATTGCTACTAGGCCCTAATTATTCCAATTTTTTTAAAGATGGTATTTACCCTTTTTAGATCCTCCAACGCTTGAACGTTGAAACAAAATTGAATTTAAACAAAACAAAGTTATTTAGTGTTTTAAGAGTTGACCAGAAAGTCATGGGTTCGATACTTCCGACACCGCAAACGTATATTGTTAATTACACCATATTGTCTCAAGACGCACCTGAATGGGATAGTATGCTAGCTCGCTTCAAATTGCATCTTTTTAAAGAAAAAATCGCATATATCGCAGTAAAACAAATCAAGGCACAAATTTGAACAAAAGAATATATATTTTGTTCATTCTGTTTGTATTTATATACAACTTGAATGTAAATTACATGTAAAGTTACATGGGATTCTCCTTTGAGATCTTCATTAAAATACTTAGGGGTATTTTCGTGTCAACTTGATAGAAATTGATGAGCACTACCTTTATGTTAAGGCCACATCATCGTAAGTGGGACACCCTAAGTAGGGAACAATTCATTTGAAGTGTGAATGGGACTTCTGGATAGGGTCCGCATATGTCGAGGAAACTGAGAAGTTTTTCATTAGGAAGGCCTATTTAGGGGCTCCCAAGAGACCGTGAGGGATCCCGAAGTAGCCGGGAGGTCTAAGTTGAGCCCCCCGATAGCTGCTTCAAGCCATATCAGAAAACTCTGATATGGAGTTTCTTAGATGAAACACGTTTATTTGAGTTTCTTGCACATATTGAGAATGCATGGTGTCATTCTTGGTAGTTTGTACAACATGAACACATGGATTTGTGGTCAAGAGTAAAAACATGGCTTTGAGGCAATGTTTATGTGCTAAATGCAGTGTTTTTTGGTATTGTATTCACAGAATAAGACATACTTTGCATGTCTGATAACTGAATAGGATACTCCTATTCATAAGTGGGTTGAGAATAGGGTTTTCCCATTCATGAAAGTCCTGAAGATGTGATTTTTCATGTCTCGGGACATGAATGGAATATTTTATTCAGGCGTCTTTTATAGACATCATACACGGACATGTTCATGTCTGAAAATGAATAGGATTTTCCTATTCACATAATCAAGAGACATGATTTTCATGTCTTATAAATAGGGTTTTCATATTCATGGATCAAAAGACAATTTCTTGCATCTTAGAAATAGGCTTTTCCTATTCAACAAATATTCTGAGGACACGTTTGCATGTCTCATAGATGAATAGGATTTTCCTATTTACATATGTTTTTACATAGGATGTGGAGGTTTTGATCCATGTCCTTTAAGAAATAGTTTATCTATTTCTGTTAAATATGCAGAAAATATGATGGCTTATTCCAAAATATGCAGAACATGAGTCGGCCCATATTCTTGGTTCAGTTCATATTAGTCAAGAACGCCTTTGTGTTCTGAGCTTTTTCTTCCCTGTGAAGAGCCATTGCCATAATTTTCAAGCTCTTTTATTTATGAGCTGGAAACTTGAACAAGTTTTCATTCTCATTTTTTTTATCAGAGGGAAGGGTAGAGAAGAGGTGATGGAGATAGGGTTGGAGAGAAAGAAGAGTGAAGGAATAGGGTTATCCCATTCCTATTTTTTCACCTTCTTTTCTTCTTCCTCTACTTGTTCTTTGAACTTTCATCACAGTTCTACGGATTTGCGCACAAAGGATTCTATCTCCTTGATCGGGTGCTCACAAGGGGTATTTATATCCCTCAGTGAGTGGGGAGCGATGGTCTACTCTCTCGATATCATAGGAAGTTGGGGATGCAGATCCCCCATTTATCTCTTGAAGAATAGGTCAAACCTATTCTGGAGGAGGTCCCGATCCTATTAGTGTCGGGACACCCCAATTAAGGGCCTCCCAATCTCGGAAGGGGGCATCTCGATAGAGGATGCCCGAAATCAACTCAATTTTGAGTTGTATTAAAGGGAATCTCCCTAGGCATGTGTTCATGTCATAATTTTACATTATTATATTCCCCATTCTTATTCATTTTACAAATAAACAGATGCTTTTGATCCATGTCTGCTACATAGTTGCAGGTTACAGGTACTCGGAACAAAAACAGTGAAAATGATGAAAAGACAATACAAAAGTGAGACTACGACCAACAAATGGAAGAATCTTGATCATGCCTACAGTTTGGAGAATAAACGAAGATCAATAAACAAGTTCACAAAGCACAAAGGCAGCGCAAAGTTCTAGACTTCGACGCGAAGCAAACGGTAAAGTCCACGACATTATGCACTGTGGAAATCTAGAAGAGAACTAGAAGACAATCTGAGAAACCAAGTGAAGAAACAAGAAACCAAATGCAACCAGAAGAACACCAGAAGAACTCAGCCAACAAGCCCTTTATATGGCCGCGGATCCGCGGCCAAACTGGCTTTTGGCCGCGGTTCCGCGGCCATGGTGTGCACGTGTCGGTGCAAAAATTCAACAGTCGGCGGTGCGTTGACTAGTCTTCTTAGAGGTAATTTTGTAAATGCGGATATGTACCGAATGTAACCCTAAGGTTTTTATGATCTATAAATAGAAACCCTAAACCTCTTTTTGAGGTATGCCTCTTTTCATTGATCGAAATTCAAAAATCATTTGTAATGTTTTGAGAGCATCAAATAAAGTAGATTTATTTTTATTGCCCTGGTTCTTAAATTCTTTTCTGTCCTAGTATAGATTTATTATCTGCCCTAATTAATTAGGTTAGAACTTTTATTAATCTGCCGTAGTTTAGATAGTTGGTCTTTTTAAATTGAAAATTCATAAAAAAATGTCTTTCATAAATCCCCTAATGAGTGGGTAGTTCCTCATTTGTTGGGGTTAGGAATAGGAAACGTTTGAGAGATGAAAATCTCACCCATTTCTTGCCCATCACATATTAATTCATAGGACTCCATGCATACCACACCGCTCCCTACGGCACCCTACCCCACGAGGTAACGGTGATACCGTAGTTTAAAAGACTGGTTGTGCATGTTTTCCATGGAGGTTAGGGTAAGAATTAAGAAAGGACGGACAAGGACCTAAAGGAAGAAACAACGTTTCTTTCCGATCGTCCTAATCCCCTTTATTAATTATTACCATAGCACCTAAATAGATCTAAATTAGGGCATTGAATGCGGTGGGAAATCTTAAATTTCCAAACTTAACCTAAACCTAACCCTAGCAAGATTCTAATCCTAGTTTAAATCAACTTTAGTTTTTAATGATAATCAACCCAACACCGTTTGGAATTAACTCGTTAGAACAAATTGAGAATACACAAAATCCTTGTGGACCGACCCGTACTCACCGGCTAGCTACCAAGCGACGTCGTTCTTAATTGCGGTAATTAATTTTTTGATCGTAAAACTTAGCACAAATCAAATGGCGCCGTTGCCGGGGATGGCGTAGTATTTTCTTTTTGCAATTTCGTGTTAATATAAAATTGAAAAATCATAAAAATATAAAAATATAAAAAAAAATTATCATCTTGTTATTCTTTGAAGGGTGTTTCGTTTGAATTGTGCAGGATCGACGAACGAATTCATATCTGAAAAAATCCAGAGAGCAAAACAGAAAACATCAGATTTGAACAGAGAGAGGAAAATTAAAAACAGAGAAATAGAAAAAATTTAGGATCTGAACCGACGATTTGACCGCGGAACCGCGGTCAAAGGCAACATTTAGCCGCGGAACCGCGGCGCCTTGCTGACGTCAGTGTAAGTCCACGGTAGCGCCCCAGCCGTCTCACAGACGCCAAATGCGGAACAAAAACTTTTCATAAACTGGCGCTATCGCGTACCGTAACCCGGATCTGCCATTAATGCTAAACTAACAAACTACAAAATGGGTAGAAGAGTTATACCGAACGATCCGAGTCCTTCGGTCTTCAACCATCATCCCACGCTTGTTGCGGCTGCTCCGATCTCCTGAAACTCCAATCTTCTCGTCCAGGTGGCACCACGTCGACGGATCTTTAAACGGGCTCCCGCCTCTGAACCAAGGCAACTCGATCGTCAAGTTTGCTAAAAGAGACGACCAAGATGAAGTAGAGAATGAGTAGAACACTTTGTCTCGTTACGTCCAAGGCTATGGACGAACGGTTAATGAAGTTGCCTTTTGGATCGATATAAAATGAGAAATGGAGGAGCTAATTTCCATGAACCAAAATCCTTAATCTTTTCAAACAACAGCCATGCTTCTCACCAAGGGGGTGGCCGGCCATTTATAGGAGAGGAGGGAGGTGAGTGTAGGAGCTAGGAGGTGATCACATCAAGAGAAATATCTAGTGTGAACACAATAAATGCACCATTAATGAACAAGTGAGTCACAAGCCTAATCACCCTCTCTAGAACCTTCTAGAACACTGACTCACCTCATCAAGAAAAGATAAATACGTATTTAACCGACTGTTAAATACAGCTGATAGAAAACAGGAAACTGGCACCTTCCAAAAGTGATCCTGAAACGAATTTCAGGATAACCCCGTAATGGTATAAACATACCCGTATTTGTATTACGACCGAATACAAATGCAACTGAGACAAAGATATTATATCTACACAGTATAATACTGGGTTCCGGCTTAAACCAAAGCCTACCAGTATTATCTGCCCGAAAAACGACACGTGTGAAAACGCACGTGCTTTTTCCGAACCTTGCCATAAACCCATATGGCCTCTACAACGTTTCGCCCGAACTTGGGAAAGTGTCTGTGGGAGACTCTAATGACTCATCAACACACTGGCACTAGGTATAACCACTAATACGTCAGAGGTACAAGCTGTACGTAACGGTTTGCCTATGTATTGATTGGAAGGGAAGCTGATGAGCGAACTCATCTCTAAACCCTACTGAGCCTAACAGTGACAATATACATACAGTCCGGTCCGTTCGTCTATGAGTATCGTATATCTAGGGGGCTAGTAACGTCAGAACACCAATAGCGGTATAAGTCGTGTCAGAGAGTAGCCCAGAACACCCTGAGATACTACTGGAGTACCTACCAGTAAATCTCCTGCCTCGGCCGAGGGCTTTGTGTAATGGCTCTCCTAGACACGGCGCGATCTCACCCCCAATACCGGGAGAGACGAATCTCCTGCCGATCCTCTCACTTGCCTCCAATGTGGCTCGGGACTGTACCCAACTAAAACATGTTTGCACAACTCTTTTCAGCGTGGTAGGGTAGTAATCTAAGCACAGTGGGAACTCACATGAGACAAATGACGACCTCAGGTCAATGAACTAACCTGTACACATGTCATCAGGGAACTGCTATCTGGCGATATGTATAATACCAACTAGCAGGTTCCTGGCGAGTCATGTCCGGTGTACTCATAACCCAATGAGCACCTGTATACATCTTAGGTGATCAAACTGACACCAATGGCTTGTGAGACCGGCCATCGCCACTCGTCGGGGTCTCGACTGTATACACTAGTCTACTCTGGAGTATAGATGCCCTGTATCGAAACTCCCACGACTAGGGACACTTTAAGGATGTGTTTACATACCCCAGCTCCTACGTATATGATCGCCATCATACTGCTGGTAGTCAAGCAAGAATCATACGGGCTCTATCATCATGCAATAGTGAACTAAAACATGTATACGATAAAGACAATCCAGATAGCAAACTATCATCTCGAGCAAGACTGTCATATCGGGATAGGTCATGCCTCAATCATTGCAATCATGTAACTGCGATTCAATAATTGACTTTGAGGGCACTATCTCCAACAATCTCCCACTTGCACTCAAGGCTAATTATTGCGATTTCGGATACTCACAGCCCGTGTGATACCGAACATCCAACTCCTCTACTAATCAGTTTCACAAAGCTAGTTTGTAAAACTCTTGTGTTCGAGAAATAGCCTCAGTGAGTGGATCCGCCCTGATGTTTTTTTCTATGTCTCTCTTAATCTCAAGTTCGTGGAGAAAGCCATCTCCCGAATTGAGTAATACCTGTCTTAGAATATTTCTGAATATCTGATGGAACTTAGTTCATAAATGAACTCCAAATTTAAACTTCTTAGACTGTATCGATAACTGAACCTAATCAGTTTCCAGCACCATGCCTCCCACAGTATCCTCTTGGACCACCTGTCCATAATACTGTCCCTCATCATAGGGAAAATTATAACTCTGACAATCACTATGTCAACCATGTCACTTTTGAAGCCTGGAATGATAACCGTCTCCCGAAGGAGGCTGCCGTCATCAATTCCGTAGAACATGCACTTATGTTCTAAAACTGCTTCCTTATGTTTCTTCATGATTGGATTAATATAAACTTATCGCATCAAGTGCAAAAACTACATCTGGTATGGTACTTGACATCTCATGATTGACTCAATTGCCTAAGCAAGTGATCTGTCAATCATGCACATCCCTCTCTCCTTTAGTCTCTATGACACCTTTAGAGAGGGTGACTCCATCACCTGCAGGTACACCACCATGCCAGGAGTCATCTATTCTAAATACCATGAGAATACTGTCAAAGTACCCAAATTGGAAAAGTACCCAAATCTAGATCTAATACCATAGATCTAGTAACCAGAATGTCTGATATTATATCAATGTCCTTTCTGGAGAAACAACTGTGTAACAACCACAGTACAACCGATCATAGTATAGGAATTTTACTTCCTACTCTGTGTATGTCATCCAAATACCAGGACATCACACCCTACTACCTTCTTAACATATCCATCTCTTATTCTGATAAAGTCAAACCTATGACCCACATCAAAATTAGATGATCTTATCTCTGCTATATCTCCTTAAGTCTATAAATAGACATAAGCTACTTGCCCACTATGCTTCCGCTGCTCCCACTGACTACGACAACCCTCTGGCAGAATAATATCTACGTACACTTCTAAAGCATGTTTAGAACGACGTTATACTTATCCTCTTACCGGGTCTCATAGTCTGGAACAACAGTAGTGTCAAGTCTGGGTAAACAAGAACCTCATTGTCACCATCCTTGAGGCTACCTGAGTACCTATCCGGTGTCTGAGGTTACACACCATACCTGTGGAGCGGCTATTGGAATGTCAAACCTGATTGAATATATAGGTCCTATTAAATTTTCCGTAATCGTTTGCGGTCCTGGAATCACTTCCAGTTCTACCATACTCTCACTACTGTTTTCTAAAAAAATCCATTTTACTAAAACTGTGGCGAGTCAAGAACAATATCACTATTGATCTTCCAAATGGTAGAAATGTCAACCCTCGTCAAAGCCAGGGTCAACCCACAAACAGCCATTTACAGAAACGTGCCTTGAGTTATCCAGTGTCTGGTTTTAAGCATAAGTTGGACAACTCCCCGTATCTTAACAACGTTAAGATATGAACCATTCTATATCCAATATAGAAATAAAGACACTAATTTAATTGGAACCAGATTCAAATCATGCAGCTGTCTCCAGTGCATAACTTAATGGAGAGAGGCTACTAAGCATTACTCAACTTAGGAATCCATCTAATTATGAGTAACCTGAAAGAGAAACAAGTTTCTCAAAACCATTACTATCAACTGAATACAAATCATAAGAATCTACATCCTCAATCTCTTTGAAGAATCCCGATACTTGCGACACCTGGTTCTCTACTTTATTCTTATACCCACAATTTCTCAAAACTTAGACTTTGTATTTCTACGAAACACTTGTCTAAAAACTAGAGAAGTCATAAGTAAACAGAACACAGTACGAGGACCTACCCCTTTGTCCTGACGGATACTGGACAACATATAATACTCTGTATAAGTCCGTTGAGTTTGAATAACTCAAAACCTGTGCATCGTAGGTTGAAAACTGTACCCAGGTGATTTCCTCAAATATCACCAATTACAACGAATTCCGATATAATGAGGATGATCACCTAATTCCCAATAACTTACTCCCACTCATTATCTGTAAAACTGTACAGATATGAGAATGAAACCTGGCAAATACATACCCTGGAGTAAGTATGTAATCGGGAAATCAGTTTACAATTAACAATGCACAGTGAAACTGAAACATGAAAATGTTTCGTAGGGGTATTCTGGTATTCTTAGTAATGCCTTTTCCATAATTCTTTTCATGACTGTAACCGTATATTTCTTTGTCATCTCTCCAAATCCCTTTATTTGTCTTTAGTCGTTACCTTCTGTACACCATCGTTAGGCTAAATGGTTTTTTTCCTTCCCTACCGTTCGGCGCCAGCTTATGGTTTGGAAGAAGACTATCCAGTAAGCATAACAGGTGTACCCTCCTAAACCAAGGAGTACTCGTAACTTGAGAGAAGGTAATGATAAAATACAACTGAATAATACCTTATTCCATTAAAGGTGAAATAGGAGTGGCGATGAAGTACGCGGTTTGGTCGTGAATGATAACAGTCGCAATTTACTTTGCCCTCTTTCTAATCCCTTTATTTTGTCTTTACATATTACCTTCTGTACACCCTACTTAGGCTAATTGGTTTTCTTCATTCTCTACCTTTCGGCACCAGCCTATGATTTGGAATAAGACTATCAAATAAGCGTAATAGGTGTACTCTCCTTAACTAATGAGCCCTCGCAACCTGAGAGAATGTGGTAATAAAAGACAACTGAATAAGCCAATTCTTTTTCTCCTGAACCTGGATCCATCCTCGAAGAAGTCCCTTCGAGTTCGTATATAACCATACGATGGATCTATCCAATGGAAGTGGATATCCGTAGTAATACGGGGTTTTCTGAGAAATGCAAAGGGTAAAAGAAAGAGCGGCAATGACTTATGCAACTCAGACAATCCAAAAGCCAGTATTTTAAAAAGGTTCGGTCAACTTGGTCCCTGAGTCATAGTCTAGGATCGGTCAATGGTCGCTGCCAAAGAGAGAGAGAGAAAAGAAACAGTCTGCGTGCACTCTTAACCTAGATCAGAATGGTTATCAATTTATCTAATCAGGAAACCTCCCACTGTTATCTCAAATTCTCCTCCAAACCAGAAAGAAGAAATAGTCGAGATCACCCGAAGAGTAAACCAACTCATCAGTGAGAATCGGGATCGAACTATCATCGCATGATAACTTGATGGAAGCCACTCAAGTTATCACACTTCAGAAGGTATGCGCATGCCTAGCAAGTTTGTTGTATGTTTGAAACTCCCGATATGATTTTTGCCCCATGCTCTTATGACCTTGGCTAAGGGCCAAGTATGTCATAAGTCACATGCCAAGTTCTATCCGTCACTATCCAGGTCAATTTGAACCCACCCGCACATGCCCTTGACTAAGGGTCAAGTATGACAGAACGATTGTCCCAAACCAACTCATCTATCTATGCAACAAATGAATACCCAGCGGCTACCAAACACTATGTCTTGACTAAGGGCCAAGCATGCATAGCTTGAATACTACTGAATATCCATAAGAAATGACGGACGGCTACGGCTGGTTTTTGGCGAAAAACCTTTAACGTAATGAACTTGATATCGCTGAAGGAACCTGATAGCTTTTTATAAAAAATATAGTGGCGAAAAACCTTTGCTAAAGAGGTCACTCCCGGTGAAGGGATCTCGGCTCTTTCCTCGTGGAATGAGGTGCAGGATATTCCAGCAAAATATCGCGATGCAAAGCAACTTGTAATCGACTATATTAAAGTTACTACCGTGACGTAAACTTCTGCCCAAGGGGTTTTTCCCGGTGAAAGGATATCAGTCCTTGCCTCGTCGAATGAGGTGCAGGATATTCCAACTGAATATCACTATGCAAAACAAGAGGAAACATCTTTGTAATAACACATTTTAAAATTTGTTCCAACAATATCAAATATAGGTTTGTTTTATATTTGCATTGATAAGAATCAATACAGTCCCATCAATCAATCACACCAGAAAAGAACGAAAATATAATGTACGTATATGCCATCCGCATTCGCCACTGGATCCCGTCATCACTCGTTAGGTTACTTAACTAACGACAGAGCGGGGCTGGACTAGCGTGGGTGTAAATCATATACAACATCTAATAGTATATATCAATATACAATAATCGCTCCAGGCGTGATAATATGCAATATTACAGAAAAGTAATAAGCATCACAGAACAATACAGATAATATGGGATCCCCGGGTTTCACAGAGCCACTGCTGAAACCTGACGTTCCCCTGGTCGTGTGGATAGCCTGTGCAATGAAACCTAGACCCCTACGGGTGCGGCAAGTTACCCGCCAAAACCTGAAGCGAGGTAGTCCCCACAACATAGTGAATGGAACACCCGGCACTCCACAGAATCCGGTAAATTGAGCACCCCTCCTTGGATCAACCTGTACCCCCTACGAATGCGGCGAATAGTCTGCCAATTCTAGAGTGAGGTCCCTTTGCCTCTCAAAGCCATGAGATACGGACCCGTTGCCCTCCAGAACCCGGCTATCCGTGCATTCCTTCGCGGGATAAACCTAGTACAGAAATAAAAATATGTACAACGGGTACATCGACCTCAATCTGGTCGTGCCCCAAAAGAATATTATACAACAGGCAGTGACGGCAGTCCACAAGTTGGACGCTCGCCCCGCAATATCAAATGTACAAATAAATCCAAACTGCACTATCATTGCACCATGCTATCCACCACGACAAATCTGCAACATTATAGCACAACACAGAACATCAACGCGAATGTCACGTTCGCAAACCCGTCTAAAAGAACTATAGCAATTAGACGCGGTTTACCGATCAAATGACATTCTCGGTCGGAGATATAAAGTAAGTACTGTATACTAACATGTTTAAAGTTCGATCGACAAAATATCCTAAAGTGGGCCCCACAAACATCTGCTGTACAGTAACAAAATCTGGACCCAAAAGATATATTCCAAAACCCACAATTTCCCAAATTCAGCTCACTGTGAAAAATTGATGCACTGTTCCCACTAAAACGCCGCGGTTCCGCGGTCAAACCCTAGGTTTGACCGCGGATCCGCGGTGCTCTTGTAGGATCACGTGTCCAATTTTCATCCGTAGGCTTAAAAAACCCTCTTTGTTTTCTGCAGTATGCAAAATAATTTTTAGACACTGTTTAAAATCGACAGAAACTTAAGCACTTGAAAATTGTGATTTCGGAAATTCCGTTCGATCGTTCTTTTAAACGCGTTAGCATAAGTTAGTATAGCTTAATGGTTAGGCTCTGATACCACTGTAAGTCCACGGTAGCGCCCCGGCCGTCTCACAGACGCCAAATGCGGAACAAAAACTTTTCATAAACTGGCGCTATCGCGTACCGTAACCCGGATCTACCATTAATGCTAAACTAACAAACTACAAAGTGGGTAGAAGAGTTATACCGAACGATCCGAGTCCTTCGGTCTTCAACCATCATCCCACGCTTGTTGCGGCTGTTCCGATCTCCTGAAACTCCAATCTTCTCGTCCAGGTGGCACCACGTCGACGGATCTTTAAACGGGCTCCCGCCTCTGAATCGAGGCAACTCGATCGTCAAGTTTGCTAAAAAAGACGACCAAGATGAAGTAGAGAATGAGTAGAACACTTTGTCTCGTTACGTCCAAGGCTATGGACGAACGGTTAATGAAGTTGCCTTTTGGATCGATATAAAATGAGAAATGGAGGAGCTAATTTCCATGAACCAAAATCCTTAATCTTTTCAAACAACAGCCATGCTTCTCACCAAGGGGGTGGCCGACCATTTATAGGAGAGGAGGGAGGTGAGTGTAGGAGCTAGGAGGTGGCCACATCAAGAGAAATATCTAGTGTGAACACAATAAATGCACCATTAATGAACAAGTGAGTCACAAGCCTAATCACCCTCTCTAGAACCTTCTAGAATACTGACTCACCTCATCAAGAAAAGATAAATACGTATTTAACCGACTGTTAAATACGGCTGATAGAAAACAGGAAACTGACAGCTTTCAAAAGTAATCCTGAAACGAATTTCAGGATAACCCCGTAATGGTATAAACATACCCGTATTTGTATTACGACCGAATACAAATGCAACTGAGACAAAGATATTATATCTACACAGTATAATACTGGGTTCCGGCTAAACCAAAGCCTACCAGTATTATCTGCCCGAAAAACGACACGTGCGAAAACGCACGTGCTTTTTCTGAACCTTGCCATAAACCCATATGGCCTCTACAACGTTTCGCCCGAACTTGGGAAAGTGTCTGTGGGAGACTCTAATGACTCATCAACACACTGGCACTAGGTATAACCACTAATACGTCAGAGGTACAAACTGTACGTAACGGTTTACCTATGTATTGATTGGAAGGGAAGCTGATGAGCGAACTCATCTCTAAACCCTACTGAGCCTAACAGTGACAATATACATACAGTCCGGTCCGTTCGTCTATGAGTATCGCATATCTGGCCTAGGGGGCTAGTAACGTCAGACCCCCAATAGCGGTATAAGTCGTGTCAGAGAGTAGCCCAGAACACCCTGAGATACTACTGGAGTACCTACCAGTAAATCTCCTGCCTCGGCCGAGGGCTTTGTGTAATGGCTCTCCTAGACACAGCGCGATCTCACCCCCAATACCGGGAGAGACGAATCTCCTGCCGATCCGCTCACTTGCCTCTAATGTGGCTCGGGACTGTACCCAACTAAAACCTGTTTGCACAACTCTTTTCAGCGTGGTAGGGTAGTAATCTAAGCACAGTGGGAACTCACATGAGACAAATGACGACCTCAGGTCAATGAACTAACATGTACACATGTCACCAGGGAACTGCTATCTGACGATATGTATAATACCAACTAGCAGGTTCCCGACGAGTCCTGTCCGGTGTACTCATAACCCAATGAGCACCTGTATACATCTTAGGTGATCAAACTGACACCAATGGCTTGTGAGACCGGCCATCACCCCTCGTCGGGGTCTCGACTGTATACACTAGTCTACTCTGGAGTATCGATGCCCTGTCTCGAAACTCCCACGACTAGGGACACTTTAAGGATGTGCTTTCAGACCCCAGCTCCCACGTATATGATCACCATCATACTGCTGGTAGTCAAGCAAGAATCCTACGGGCTCTATCATCATGCAATAGTGAACTAAAGCATGTATACGATAATAAAGACAATCCAGATAGCAAACTATCATCTCGAGCAAGACTGTCATATCGGGATAGGTCCTGCCTTAATCATTGCAATCGTGTACCTGCGATCCAATAATTGACTTTGAGGGCACTATCTCCAACAGTCAGCAAGCAAAAATTCCACTGTAAGTTTTCTTTTCTTCTCCGCAACCCATCTCTTCTGTGAAATTTTCCTGCAGGATTCTTTGTGCCAAAAAAAAAATTCTCCCCTTCTCCAATAACTTGATCTTGTGCAGGATTCTTTGCGCCGCAATAAAAATTGTTTACAAGTGTTTGATTGTGTTTACTGCTTTGCATCTTTAAAATTGACTTTAAGTGGCTTTTACACCAATCAAGATTGGGTGGGGATTTCATTACCCTTCCTAGGACCCAAAAATCACAAAAAGCATATTGCATTAACCATCGAGTTAATTAAAAAAGATTAGACTCAACCTATAAGGACTGTCGTGCTCGATAGGACAAAGGAATAGTTGTAGGCATCGATCATTTATCTAAACCAGACTTTGTGGTGCCTAGGCTAGACAAGTGGGGAAAGGTGATTTTAAAAGGCCCGTCTCACGGTGATTCGTGAGCGGATCCCTCCTTTCTTTACTTGTGCTTACCTGGCCACAATTGGCGATGAAGAGTCGATTTGAGGATCTCACAACTTGCCCTTTGAAACAGTTAGGAGCGGTCTAGTTGACATAAAAGGCCCTAGATCTAGGCTTGATTGTGCATATTGTGATTGATTGAACGTGTGTTTAAGCTTCTTAACAATAATCTTTTTATATAAAAAAAACCACAAAACAGAAAACTGTTACAAACAAAAAAAACTTGCCAATTTATCGCTAGAAATCCTCTGCACCCACATTCTTTTTCTTCTCCTTTCTTACATCATGGGTACCCCACCTCGCAAAACTCTTGCCGAACTTTGGTACCCTCATCCAAATATTGCTTCCTACGCGAATTGTTTTGGTCGAATTACGGACGACCTCTCCATGCCCAAAATTTCTTTGAAAGATCGAATAGAAGCGTCTAGGAGAAACAGTTTGACTCCGCAATCCACTTTGTATCAACCATTTCAACTTTCACCACCTTCTTTCGTTGATACACCTTTTTCGAGTTCTGTTGTAACTCCGAAACCTATATCTATTGCTGAACATAATGAACAATCTCATAACCGATCTTTCATTCCTTTCAACACTTCCAGTTCTTAGGATCAACAAGTCCATTCACCTTTTTATCCAAATGTTGATCCTACTTCTGTCCAGCCATTCAATTCCTACCAGTCCTACCCGACTTTTGCACCTTCCCTGGACATTGCTTCTACACAACCATTCGGGAGTTTCACGTATCCAAACAACTTTGAATCTTTTACTGAAACCCCTTCACAACCCTAGTCTAGTCTAGAACAGTCGTTGGTGTTAGTGTATATGCCCTAGAGGCCATTACTGTATCATACTAGTTTGTATATTACTTGATGGAAGCTTGGGATATTCACAGTTGTATATACAATCTTGCTCGAAATGGTAGTATGCTACTTGGTTTGTCTCTACTTCAATATGTGCATGTGTTTCTTTTAGCATATCGCTGATATACATATTAGTAGAGCCCTTAGGATCTTTGCTTGATTACCAGCGTTGTGATGGCGCTCGCAATCGTGGGAGCTGGGTAGTCTATAAGCACATCCTTATACAGGTCCCTGGTCGTTGGACTATCGAGACAGGGCATCGATACTCCGGAGTAGACTAGCGTATGCGCTTCTCATCCCAGTGTGGGAGACGGTCTGTCCCACAGCCGTCAGTACGTCGTACTTGAGATAGTATACGGGTGCTCGTTAGGTTACGAGTACACTGGACAGGACTCGTCGGGAACTGTTGGTTGGTATTATACCTATCGTCAGTTATCAGTTCCCAGGTGACATGAGTACAGCTTAGTCCGTTGACTTGACACTGTCACTTCGCCTCGAGTGTGTTCCCACTGCACTTTGATTACTACCCTACCACGGCTCAAAGGAGTCGTGCAAACAGGTAATTTTTGGGTGCAGTCCTGAAGCACTTGGAGGCAGTGACGGTTAGACAGGATTCGTCTCTCCCGGTATTGGGGGTTGACATCGCGCTGTGTCCAGGAGAGCCATTACACGAGTAGTCCCTGGCCAGGGCAAGCGAGATATACTGGTAGGTTTCCAGTGTTATCTCAGGATGTTCTGGGCTACACTCCGACACGACTTGTACCGCTATTAGGGGACTGACGTTCACCGCCCCCTAGGCCCACCATGCGATGTATCAGACGAACAGACCGGACTGTACGGAGACTGTCACATACAGGCTCAGTAGGAGTTCAGATGGGGTTCACCTCGTCAGTCTTCTTATCGACATCTACCTGGGGACCGTTACGTACAGCTAGTGCCGCTTGCGGTCTGTGGTTAAACCCACTGCCAGCGTAGTGTCGAGTCTTTAGAATCCCACAGAGAGAGCTATTCGCCTTTAGGCAAAATGAGTAGAGGTCGCATGGTTTTGCGACAGGGTTCGTTCGCATCCGCGCACTTGTGCACGTTTGCTGTCCGGACAGTTTATACTAGCGGGTTTTGGTTTAAGCCGGATCCTAATATATGATTTGGGATTGGTTTTTCTCATTGTATTCGTGTTCCTCGGATCACGAATACGGGTGCGTATGCACAGTTGTTTGAGACAGAGGGAGAGGACCTTGATTAGAGTTAATGGCTATTGTCATTTTATTAACCCTAATGCTTATGTGTGTATTATAGTTAATTGATAATTAGTTTAATAATTGTGCATGGTTATGGTTGTTGACCATTTGACCTCCTTGACTTGTTGACCTAGGTTGACACTTTGACCATCATCATTTCTTTTGGAAGATGCTTTTTGATCCTTGCAAATTGAAATGATAATGGTCATGTCATGATTAGCCATGACAATTATCTAGCTAATTATTTAATTAAAATAATATACACATATTAGTGAGAATGGTTCACATTATTCTCATTTCTATCATTTCATTTCTCTCTCTTGTTCTTCCTCTCCCTCAAGCTCTCCCCTCTCATGTGTTGAGACACACTTGAGCTTGAGAAAAACCCTCTCTTGATTATCTCTACTCTCATCTAGGGTTGCAGGACTAGCACTTCTTGAACTCTAGTTACTTCTAGCTTGGAGTTGAAGCCAAAGGTTGAGGCTTTCGGGTGGATCTTTCTTTGGCGGGAGAAGACGACAAGGTGACCTCCTTCCACCACTCCAAGGAGCAAGGAGAGAACCATTTGATTGGTGTGATTTAGCGTGCTTGCGCTTTCTAAAAGATAGATCAAAAATATTTGTAACCGCAATCAAGAACGGCGTCGCTTTGCAGCTAGCCGGTGAGTACGGGTCGGTCCACAGGGATGTTGTGAATTTCCGATTCGCGCTAACGAGTTAATTCCGAAGGGTGTTCGGAGTTATTAAATCTAAAAACCTAATTATTCTAGTGCAATTAATTAAATCTATTCTTGCTAGGGCTAGGTTTAGGGATGATTTGGAAATGGTAGTAAATCTCAACGCTTTCTTTACCCGAATGAAGATCTGTGAGGAGTTATGGTAATTATCAATAAAGTGGATTAGATCCGTTCGGGAAGGTGTTCCTTCCTCTAGGTTCTTGTCCTTCCTTTAGAGATCCTTACCCTAACCTCCATGGAAAACATCACACCCGGGCCTTTATACTACGGTATCACCGCTACCTCGAGGAATAGAGTGCCGTAGGGAGCGGTATGTGCATGTATGCATGGAGTCCTATTGTAAATATTTGATGGGTAAGAAAGGGATGAGAGATCTCATCTCTCAAAATCCTTCCCAAAAGCTAAACCCTAAACAAGTTTCTAGGGCATGAAATTAAATCTACTCTAGGGCAAGAAATTAAATTACTTACAGATGCCTCCCTTCATTAATAAAATTTAGAAATCTTTTGGAGAGCATCGGTGGACATAAAGCCCAAGGTATAACCTTTCTAGCACTTAGCTAGTTTCTAGTTAGCTTTAGCAAGTTTTTGTTTAGCAAAGATCCTTCATAGTGTAGTCCATGTTGCCTAAGTTGATAAAAATCCGATTTTTATTCCGTTTTCCGCCTCCCCGCAAGTACCGGGGTGGGCAACGTGGACTTACAGTGGTATCAGAGCCTAACTAAACATAAACTAGCTAAGTAGTGAAGTGTATCGAAGTTCGAAACGTAAAAATCGAAAAACCAAGTTTTCAAAACCCTAAGTTTCTGTTAAAATTTTTTCTGGTCAAAACAAAATTTGTTATACTCCAAAAATCGTCTCAGGGTTTTTTGAAGATAACCACCAAACCCGGTCCAGTGACTCGACCAAGGAGCCTCGGTTCCGCGGCAATAGCAAGCTATTGCCGCGCAACCGCGGCCAAGTTGGCTCTTCACTGGGTCGAGTTTGGTGCAGTGTATCTCTGGCTTGGTTTTATGATTTTTAAGATATTTTATATGTGCCCAGATTTTCCAGAATAGAAATTTATTTTTGGGGGCCTATAAATCCGTATTTTTTTCCGAACTTCAATACACTTTGACTATAAGGGTTATATCTGTGATGTTTGTATGTATTGAACGTCGGCTAATCGCTATATGTCGATTAGTCGGGGTTATACATATCTGTGATCTGTGTTTGATATTGGTATGTGTATATGAATGAGTTGGATTGTCGCGGATGAATAGCCGGGATGGATGTGAGATGAGTGTTGCTTTTTCTTTCATTCATTGTAACATGTAAATTGATGTAATATTATTATTTGTATGGCCGCACAACCGGATCGGGGTTGTAGCCGGGGTTGTAGCCGTCATTGTATAATTCTTTTTACTGTTTTTGCTCATAGGATAGACCCATGGAGGGGGTGCACAAACTACCGGGTATCTCGAAGTGTCGAGTGGCCTACTCACGATGTTGAGGGAGGTTGCTTCGCTTCGGGTACTTGGCGGGTAGTTTGCCGCACCCGTAGGGGTCTTGGGTGGGGTATTGGCTATTCACCGCGACCGTGTAATCCGCTTTTCGTTGCAGGCTTGAACGGATTGCGGATTCCTAGTATATCCAATGTATTCATCTGTGATTTGTAATGTCTATCATTGCTATATATATTTATATGATAACTATTTATGCGTTGCTTATGTTTTACAGCCGCGCTAGCCCAGCCCCCGCTCTGTCGTTAGTTAAGTAGCCTAACGGGTGATGACGGGGCCCCGTGTCGAATGCGAATGGCATAAGCGTACGTCATATTTTGGTTGTTTTCTGCAATGGTAGGATTAAATGATGGGACGCATTAAAAGAACTAATGCAAGAAAATAAACCAAGTAAAAGTCGATTGGAACACTTTGAAAACAACTCGGTTCTTTTTCAAAACTAAACTTTTAAACGCGGAGCTTGAACCACTCCTTTTAAAAGCTATCTCGTTCCATCGATTATATCAAGTTCACTATGTTCACGGTTTCGCCAAAACCATCCATAGCCCTCCGTCGTTTCGTATGGATAGTCGATAGTATTCAAGCTGTGTTTGTTGGCCAAAGTCAAGGCACAGTGTTTGGTAGCTATTGGGTATTCATATGTAGCATAGATAGATGTGTTGATTTGGGACAGTCGTACTACCTTGTTGGCCAAAGTCAAGGGTATGTGCGGGTGGGTTCAAATTAACCTGGATAATGACGGGTAGAACTTGACATGTGACTTATGATTTGTTAGCCAAAGTCAAGGTCATAAGAGCATAGGGCAAAAATCCACATCGGGAGTTTCATAAGTACTGAAACTTGCTAGCGCTGCATACCATTTGGAGTGTGATGATTCTGGTAGGATTCCTTCGGTTTTATCACGCAATGATATTTGGATCCCGATCCTACTGTGAGTATATGCTACTCCTCGGGAAAACTCTCACTTAACGATCAATGCTATAAACCTAGTAGGTGTCTAGAAAGGTGTTAGCGGGGCTACGCCCACAGGGAAAAGAGGTTACTTAATTAAGGAACTTCGCGAAAGCGTTGGAAAACCTCCCTCGAAGTACCGACGCTGGCCTGGCTGAACGGTTAAGCAAGTATTGTACGGTGAGAAAGATCCCGACTAATTCTTCCTTTGTGGTTTGAGGAGGGATTCGAGAGACAGTGGGAGCCATCCTGTTTAGATAAATTAAAAACCAATCTAAACCTGCAAGAGCATCATGCTAAGTGTTTTCTTCTCTCTCTCTTGATTGCAGCGACCCAGTGACCGCATCTAGGTTATATCTAGATAATAAAATGACTGAATCTGACTGTTATGACTGGCAAAGGTCTGTCCAGATGTCCATTGCCCAGGACAGCTGGGACACCTCTTGACTGATCCAACCCCTGCCGTCTCAGATCCAGTTTCCTCTGTCACGGATATTGATATTCGTATGACATCGGAAGAAGACTGTGCGAAAGCCAAGTGCCTCGTGTTAGCCTCAGCTGATGGTATATACCAGAGGCAGCACGAGAAGATGGACTCAGCTTCTATCTTCCTCCATAACAAAGTTTTATATGGAGAGCAATCTCATATCGCAACATATGAGACCTCGAACGAATTGCTTCCAGCGAGGTCGGCTATCGGGTTATCTGTAGGGGACAACGTCCTTACAGAGAAGAGCTCTCGGACCTGAAGACCACATTGAAGAACGGGTCAGATACTGACTCAGTTCAACAGTCTTTACCTACTACCCTAAAGGAAACTAGGGAAGTAGAAAGAAAGGGAAGGGCAGAAGCTTCAGGAACAGATGTAGTAAAAGAGGGATGTTCCTATTGTTACGAGAATGAACATGGGCAGAAGGATTGCAGGGCTTGTAAAGCCAGTAGCCAGAATTCGAAGCATATTGTGGTTTCGGCTTCGGGTGTGTTTGTGATAGAGAACTGTATGTCAGCTAACCCTACTTCCTGGGTATTGGATACCGGATCAGGATCTCATATCTGTAATTCGTTACAGGCTTTGAGAAACCGTAGGGTTATCAGGAAAGGTGATATGACTCTCAGGGTTGCTAACGGAATGAGCATATATGCTGAATCCGTAGGGGAATATCATCTAGGACTGACAACTGGGCAGATATTGATTCTGCGTGACTGTTTTTATGTGCCAGGTGCGACTTGTAACATCATATCTGTATCCTTACTTTCTAAGGAAGGATATGATTTTACTTTTGTAAGCGATGTAGTAAACATCCACCTAAATCAAGTACTGATTGGGTCAGGTACATTAAAATACGGTATATTAGTTTTGAATCAAGCTCAGGTCTTCAGTGTCCAGAACACACTTAAAAGAAAGTCTCCGGAATTAAATCAGGCTTTCTTATGACATTGTAGACTGGGTCACATTAATGAGACACGGTAGACAAAGTTACATAAAAAAGGATACTTGGATCCGTTCGAGTACCAGTCTTATGCCACTTGTGAATCATGTCTCATGGGTAAGATGACAAAGACTCCGTTCACTGGACACGGAGAAAGAGCGAGCGAGCTCTTGGGACTCATACACAGTGATGTGTGTGGTCCAATGTCTACACATGCGCGAAGTTGTTATTCATAATTCATTACTTACACAGATGATTTCTCTAGGTATGGATATGTCTTCTTGATGAAGCACAAATCCGAGGCCTTTGAGAAATTTCAGGAATACAAGAATGAAGTTGAAAAACAAACAGGCAAAAGTATCAAGACACTGAGATCTGATCGAGGTGGTGAATACTTGAGTGCCGAGTTTCTGGGTTTCTTAAAAGAGAATGGGATTCTCTCTCAGCTTACTCCTCCATACACACCACAACACAATGGTGTATCGGAAAGGAGAAATCGAACCCTATTGGATATGGTTCGTTCCATGATGAGTAAGGCTGAGTTGCCGCGATCCTTCTGGGTTATGCACTAGAATCAGCTGCATACCTATTGAAACGAGTTCCAACTAAGACTGTGCCTACTACACCATATCAGATGTGGTGTGGGAAGAAACCCTATCTTAATCACATTAAGACATGGGGATGTCCAGCTTTTGTAAAAAAGCAGCATGCGGACAAGCTCGAGGTACGTTCAGTACTGTGTAAGTTTGTGGGATACCCAAAGAACTCCAAGGGGTATCTTTTCTATTACGCAGAGGAACAAAAGGTTTTTGTTTCTCGTCATGCCCGCTTCTTGGAAACTGAGTTTTTGGAAACCCAGATAAGTGGGAGCGCAATAGAACTGGAAGAAATTCCAGAACCACAAGCTATTACTGAAAGCTTAGTAGAACCAGAAGTTTCAAGAGAATAGGACATCCCAGCACCACTCCGCAGGAGTAGTAGGCAATCTCATCCGCCCGAGAGATACTATGGTTTTCTCATTGACGGGAATAGAGAGAATTGCACTATGGATTATGGTGAGCCTACTAGCTTCCACCAAGCCATTCAGAGCGGTGACTCGGTAAAATGGCTGGATGCAATGCGAGCCGAGATGGAGTCTATGTACACCAACAAAGTTTGGACTTTGGACTTTGCTCCAGAAGGGGTAAAACCCGTAGGCTGCAAATGGATCTTCAGAGAGAAGATTGGTGTAGATGGGCAGGTTGAGACCTATAAAGCTAGACTTGTTGCAAAGGGTTTTCGTCAAAGACCTGCTTTGGACTATGACGAGACCTTTTCTCCAGTGGCTATGCTGAAATCCATTCGGATCCTTCTTGCCATTGCTGCCTTCCACGATTATGAAATCTGGCAGATGGACGTAAAGACGGCTTTCCTGAATGGAAATTTGGAAGAGTGCGTCTATATGGATCAGCCAGAAGGATTCATTCAGAGTGGGAGCAGCGGTAGAGTGTGCAAGTTGCTCAAGTCCATTTATGGACTTAAGCAGGCATCGCGGAGTTGTAACATCTGCTTTGATGATACTGTCAAAGAGTTCGACTTTATCAAAAACCCAGATGAACCATGCATTTACAGTAAGATTGTAGGGAGAACTGAAGTATTCCTCGTCTTGTACGTGGATGACATTCTCCTAATAGGAAATGATATTCCTATGCTACAGTCAGTCAAAGGATTCTTGTCGCAGAGGTTCTCCATGAAGAACCTGGGCGATGCCAACTACATTCTGGGGATCCAGATCTATCGTGATAGATCTAAGAGGATGTTGGGACTTTCACAGTCAAGGTACATCGACACCATACTGAAAAGATTCAGTATGGAAGATTCCAAGCGCGGTAATCTACCGGCTTGTCACGGGATCACCCTCTCCAAAGAGATGTCTCCCAAGACTGATTTGGAGAGGGATCGCATGTCTATTATACCCTACGCTTCTGCGGTGGGCTCTATAATGTATGCGATGTTATGTACCAGACCAGATGTAGCATACGCATTGAGCGTTGTAAGCCAGTATCAGTCGAACCCAGGGGAGAAACACTGGATAGCGGTAAAGAACATTCTCAAGTACCTAAGAAGGACTAAGGAGATGTTCTTGGTGTATGGCGGAAAAGACCTCCAGCTTGAGGCCTTTGCTGACTCCAGCTTCCAGAATGACAAGGATGACTCCAAGTCTATGTCGGGTTATGTCTTTACCCTCAATGGAGGGGCGGTTTGCTGAAAGAGTTCCAAGCAGGAGACCGTTGCTGACTCAACTATGGAAGCAGAGTACATAGCTGCTTGCGATGCCGCAAAGGAAGCTGTCTGGTTGAAGAAGTTCTTCACAGAGCTTCAGGTGGTTCCTAGATTGTTAGTCCAATACCGCTGTATTGCGACAACAACGGAGCTATAGCTTTAGCAAAGGAACCCAGGTCCCATCAGAAGTCCGGGCACATTTTGAGGAGGTACCACCTGATCAGGGAGATCATAGATCGCCAGGAGATCGAGGTGAAGAGAGTAAATATGGAGAACAACACTGCAGATCCACTCACGAAGGCCCTACCCCAGACTCAGTTCGAGCGGCTGATCGAGATGATAGGTCTTCGATACGCCAGTACATGACCTTAGTGCAAGTGGGAGATTGTTAGTGTATATGCCCTAGAGGCCATTACTGTATCATACTAGTTTGTATATTACTTGATGGAAGCTTGGGATATTCACAGTTGTATATACAATCTTGCTCGAAATGGTAGTATGCTACTTGGTTTGTCTCTACTTCAATATATGCATGTGTTTCTTTTAGCATATCGCTGATATACATATTAGTAGAGCCCTTAGAATCTTTGCTTGATTACCAGCGTTGTGATGGCGCTCGCAATCGTGGGAGCTGGGTAGTCTATAAGCACATCCTTATACAGGTCCCTGGTCGTTGGACTATCGAGGCAGGGCATCGATACTCTGGAGTAGACTAGCGTATGCGCTTCTCATCCCAGTGTGGGAGACGGTCTGTCCCACAGCCGTCAGTACGTCGTACTTGAGATAGTATACGGGTGCTCGTTAGGTTACGAGTACACTGGACAGGACTCGTCGTGGACTGTTGGTTGGTATTATACCTATCGTCAGTTATCAGTTCCCAGGTGACATGAGTACAGCTTAGTCCGTTGACTTGACACTGTCACTTCGCCTCGAATGTATTCCCACTGCACTTTGATTACTACCCTACCACGGCTCAAAGGAGTCGTGCAAACAGGTAGTTTTTTGGTGCAGTCCCGAAGCACTTGGAGGCAGTGACGGTTAGACAGGATTCGTCTCTCCCGGTATTGGGGGTTGACATCGCGCTGTGTCCAGGAGAGCCATTACACGAGTAGTCCCTGGCCAGGACAAGCGAGATATACTGGTAGGTTTCCAGTGTTATCTCAGGGTGTTCTGGGCTACACTCCGACACGACTTGTACCGCTATTAGGGGACTGACGTTCACCGCCCCCTAGGCCCGCCATGCGATGTATCAGACGAACAGACCGGACTGTACGGAGACTGTCACATACAGGCTCAGTAGGAGTTCAGATGGGGTTCACCTCGTCAGTCTTCTTATCGACATCTACCTGGGGACCGTTACGTACAGCTAGTGCCGCTTGCGGTCTGTGGTTAAACCCACTGCCAGCGTAGTGTCGATTCTTTAGAGTCCCACAGAGAGAGCTATTCGCCTTTAGGCAAAATGAGTAGAGGTCGCATGGTTTTGCGACAGGGTTCGTTCGCATCCGCGCACTTGTGCACGTTTGCTGTCCGGACAGTTTATACTAGCGGGCTTTGGTTTAAGCCAGATCCTAGTATATGATTTGGGATTGGTTTTTCTCATTGTATTCGTGTTCCTCGGATCACGAATGCGGGTGCGTATGCACAGTTGTTTGAGACAGAGGGAGAGGACCTTGATTAGGGTTAATGGCTATTGTCATTTTATTAACCCTAATGCTTATGTGTGTATTATAGTTAATTGATAATTAGTTTAATAATTGTGCATGGTTATGGTTGTTGACCATTTGACCTCCTTGACTTGTTGACCTAGGTTGACACTTTGACCATCATCATTTCTTTTGGAAGATGCTTTTTGATCCTTGCAAATTGAAATGATAATGGTCATGTCATGATTAGCCATGACAATTATCTAGCTAATTATTTAATTAAAATAATATACACATATTAGTGAGAATGGTTCACATTATTCTCATTTCTATCATTTCATTTCTCTCTCTTGTTCTTCCTCTCCCTCAAGCCTCCCCTCTCATGTGTTGAGAAACACTTGAGCTTGAGAAAAACCCTCTCTTGATTATCTCTACTCTCATCTAGGGTTGAAGGACTAGCACTTCTTGAACCCTAGTTACTTCTAGCTTGGAGTTGAAGCCAAAGGTTGAGGCTTTCGGGTGGATCTTTCTTTGACGGGAGAAGATGACAAGGTGACCTCCTTCCACCACTCCAAGGAGCAAGGAGAGAAGGACATAAAGCCCAAGGTATAACCTTTCTAGCACTTAGCTAGTTTCTAGTTAGCTTTAGCAAGTTTTTGTTTAGCAAAGATCCTTCATAGTGTAGTCCATGTTGCCTAAGTTGATAAAAATCCGATTTTTATTCCGTTTTCCGCCTCCCCGCAAGTACCGGGGTGGGCAACGTGGACTTACAGTTGGAAGCTTATATTGTAGCGACAAACCAACAGATGAGGAATTTGAATGTGTCCATTGCCGCCCTTATGCAACCTAGTGACCCGGTAGCTAG
This sequence comes from Agapanthus africanus, assembly GCA_030015575.1. Taxonomy (NCBI): domain Eukaryota; kingdom Viridiplantae; phylum Streptophyta; class Magnoliopsida; order Asparagales; family Amaryllidaceae; genus Agapanthus; species Agapanthus africanus. The sequence goes on along the minus strand of JASDDO010000031.1, from coordinate 446,649,811 downwards.
TTTCTAACTAGCTCCAAAAATTCTAATGTATGATGAGGCGGTTGGACAGATCGAGAATTTGAGTGGAGAGAGTGAGCTATACACCCTTCCAAATCAAACCTACCCATCCCCAATTGAATCCCACAGCTCCGGTTTTGAATGTCTATCAAGTGTCCCAAATGATTCACCAGTTGAAGATAAAACGTGTAATGAGTTGTGCAACTTTGTAGTGCTTGATTTGCCAGATTGTGAAGGATCCTTTTCGAGTGAAACCATCATCAATCCTTTCGACCTCTACACATCCAATCTAGAACCTGAATTGATAAATATCCATGCTTTTGATGAGGTGTCCGAAAAAATTGATTTTCACTTGATTGAGGATATTGACGCAGGGAATAATTTGGATGATGAACCCACAGATTTGACTGAATTTTTCTCTCTAATTCATCATCCCGAGTCATTAAATGTTTCTCCCGAACTTCATATGCATCTTGATTTTGATGATAATTGCATGGATGAGATAACTTTTGAGAAGAATTACGAGGATAGTATTGAGGAGCAATTATCAGACGAACCAGTTTTGTTTGATGAGTCGGATTTTCCAATTCATCCTCCTGAACATTTAACTGTGACCCTTCCTAAATCACTTCCCTTCGTCATTTCCATCGTTTCGACAGCACAAGAATCCGTCACGCTTCCATTTTCAATGTCTGGTTTACCAAGTTCAACGTACCCATGTTTTCTCGCGAATCTTGAGGGATTTGAGCCCATTTCTCGACGGGTTGATAGATTAGCACAATCGTTTTTAACACATCGGTCATCACAATTTGTGCTAATTTATTCACTCAATTTACACCCTCAAGTTCGTACTACACTTCTCTCTCTTTCGCCATTCTTCTTCTAATATACCGAGACCATATTCCACCTTTCTTCCCATACGGTCTCGTGTGTTTCTCATTTCTTTTCTCTACACTCCATTCTTTCACCAACCACACCATTATAACGATAAAAAATTTGAATGGTTGATGCTAACCTTTGGCCTGTGTAAGGCCTTGTATAGCTTGATACTGTGTTTTTCTCCTCCCTAACTCTGAACTTTAACGCTTAATCAGTGGAAACACTGTTTCACTCAAGTTTGGGGGACCTTTTTGTATATATATTTTTTGTTTTGTTTTGTTTTTCTGTTAACAATAAAAAAAATAAAAAATAATAATAAACAGGGGAGTGCCGACAATTTTGACCCTCTTGGTGTAGCATGACAGTGAGGACACTGTCAAGTTTAAGTTTAGGGATGTGCTCGGTAAGCTTTCTTCCTGTTTTGCATTTGCATACTTATTTTAAAACCCATAAAAATTGAAAAAAAATTAAAATTATAAAAATTGAAAAGCTTAATTTTGGCCATAATTGACTTAAGTTTGACAAGACGGTTAACTAGCTAGGAAAAAACTAGATCCTACACTTGGTAAATTAAAAACCTTAAAAATAACCTTTCTTAAAAATTAAATGGTAGAAAATATATGTCCTTGTAGTTTACTTAGAAATAGGCAAATTTTGAGTTCACTTCTTGGGCTGTCAAAATAAGGGAAGAGTATTGAAATTTTTATTGAAGTGTAAGTCTGAAAAAATAATTCCGAACCTCAAGTCTAAACAACAACAACTGAGCCTTTTATCCCAAGCATAAGGGGTAGGCTACATGAACCAACATGAGAATCACGCCGGGTCCAACACATGAATCCTCTGTCTCCACTCACTTCTATCGAACAATATACTTTCATTGAGTCCTTTGGCAACCATATCATTTCGTATCACCTCCATCCATGTTTTCTTCGGTCTCCCTTTTGCCCTTTTGCCATTACCCATATCGAGAGTATCTATTCGTCGAACCGGTGCTTCCATAGGTCTGGGTCGCACATGACCAAACCATCTAAGCCGGTTTTCCCGCATCTTCTCCTCCACGGGTGCTACACCAACTTTTGCACGGATATCCTCATTTCGTACCTTGTCTTTTCTAATGTTACCGCACATCCAACGAAGCATGCGCATCTCCGCTACGTGCATCTTCTGTGTATGATGCTTCTTAGGAGCCCAGCATTCTGTACCATATAATAAGGCAGGCCGAATAGCGCTCCGATAAAACTTCCCTTTCAATTTTAACGGAAAGTTACGATCACACAAAATCCCTGTTGCACTCCTCCATTTCAACCAACCAGCTTGGATCCTTTGATTAACATCACTATCGATCTCCCCATTCCTTTGGATGATGGAACCTAGATATCTAAACTGGTCGCTCGGTGATATCTCTTGCCCTTCCAATGTTATACCAATATGGTTTTGATTTCTCTGGCTACTAAATTTGCAGTGCATATATGCTGTCTTGGACCTGCTCAATCTGAATCCCCGAGATTCCAATGTTTGTCTCCATAATTCCAATTTGGCATTAACCCCTGCTTTCGTCTCATTTACTAGAACAATATCATCAGCGAATAGCATGCACCAAGGGACTTCATCTTGGATAGTTCTAGTAAGCTCATCCATCACGATGGTAAACAGGAAAGGACTTAATGCAGATCCTTGATGTAAACCAATAGTAATCGGAAAATCACTTGTTAAGCCACCGCAAGTTCTGACATTTGTCACTACTCCATCGTACATATCCTTGATTATGTCAATATACTTGACGGGGACCCCCTTTTTCATCATTGTCCCCCATAATACCTCTCTAGGTACCTTGTCGTACGCTTTTTCTAAATCAATAAATATCATATGCAAATCTCTTCTCCTCTCTCGAAAGCGCTCGACAAGTTGACGAAGCAAATGAATCGCCTCTGTCGTCGATCGTCCAGGCATGAACCCAAATTGGTTCTCTGTTATCTTAATATCCTTTCTTAGCCTGTGTTCAATCACCCTCTCCCAAAGTTTCATGGTGTGACACATTAGTTTTATTCCACGGTAGTTTGAACAACTTTGAATGTCACCCTTATTCTTGTAGATAGGTACAAGGATACTTTTCCTCCATTCATTTGGCATCTTTTTTGTCTGCCAAATCTTATTAAACAGATCTGTCAGCCATTTAACGCCTATTTCGCCTAAGCATCTCCAAATCTCGATAGGAATCCCGTCAGGACCAACCGCTTTTCTTAAACCCATTCTGTTCAAAGCTTCTTTAACCTCAGTAAGTCTTATTTTACGCATGAAATCACGATTTATATCTTGAGATTGAATGACAGGTCCATCCAAATTCTTAGTAAAGCTCTCATTGAACAATTTGTCAAAATAATCTCTCCATCTTTCCTTGATATCCTCATCTCGAACTAAAACCTTCTGATTTTCATTTTTGACACACTTCACCGCACATAAGTCTCTGGTCTTCCTTTCCCGCATTCGAGCAATCCGGTATATATCATTTGCAGCCTCTTTAGTGTCTAATTTCTCGTACACCTCCTTGTAGACCTTAGATTTAGCTTCCCGAACAGCTTTCTTAACTTTCTTTTTAGCCATTTTGTACTTCTCAAATCTCTCCACATCTCTACTTTTCTTCAAATCTTTATAAGAATCCCTTTTAATTTTAATAGCAGCCTTTACATCTTCATTCCACCATGATATGTCCTTAGATGGTGGAGCACCACCTCTCGACTCACCAAGTAGATCTCTAGCTATTTTCTTGATACAACTAGCCATTTTGTTCCATGTTTTGTCTGGATCATCTTCCGACTGCCAATCCGCTTCTTGTACTACACGATCTATAAAAGCCTTTTGATTACCTTCTTTCAATCGCCACCATTTAATTTTAGGCTCTACCTTACGTCTAATCTTCCTAGGTTCTCTTCTAAATCGAAAATCTAGAACTAAAAGTCTATGTTGGGTAGTTACACTCTCACCTGGCACTACCTTACAGTCGATACAACAACCTCTATCTATTCTTCTCGTCAGAAAAAAGTCTATTTGACTAGCATTTGATCCGCTCCTAAAAGTGATAAGGTGGGACTCTCTTTTCCTAAACCAGGTGTTTGCTAAGATCAAGTCATAAGATAAAGCGAAATCTAGAATCGAGTCACCTACTTCATTCCTTTGTCCGAAACCAAAACCTCCATGGATAGTATCAAACCCACTACGACTAGTACCTACATGTCCATTAAGATCACCACCAATAAATAACTTCTCTCCACTAGGTATACTTTGCACCACCTCGTCTAAATCCTCCCAGAATAGACGCTTACTAGCGTCATCAAGACCTATCTGTGGTGCATAAGCACTAATAACATTAAAGATCTCTCCACCTAGAATAAGCTTAACCAGCAAAATTCTATCACCTTTTCTCCTAATCTCAACTACATCCTCAAGCAACCGTCTATCTATGATTATACCTACCCCATTACGATTTTTATCTCTACCCGTATACCAAAGCTTATAACCCCAAGGCTCTATGACTCTACTCTTTTCACCTACCCACTTAGTTTCTTGCAAACACATAATACCAACTCTCCTCCTAATCATCACCTCCACTAATTCTATTAATCTACCCGTAAGGGAACCTATGTTCCAGGAAGCTAGACGGATCCTATGAAACCCTTGATCTGGACGACGACCAAGCCCTTGCATATTTAACACTACACCCGGGATCCGATGTAGCGCGTCGCTGAGTAGGGGACGCCCCAACGATATTCTTGTATTGGTTCATGTCATAGAATGTGACAAAGTTTTCCGTTGGCTGTCACAAGCCTACCACAACCCTCACCCTTTCTCATCCGAACCTTAAGTCTAAATTCTGAAAATGTATACCCTACAACTTGCACAAACACGAACCTTGAAACTTGGAATAATAGAGGATACCTTGAAATGCTCTTGTCTAAGATCCTTAGTATGAAGGAAAATAAAATTATAAGTGTGAATAAAGAGGTATAAAAAATGAACACTGGTTTTGTAATTACTTAAGGCTGCGTAAAATAAAAAAATATACAGCGAGGGTGCTTTATCACCTAGTGTCTTAGACCAACTGGTTTGGGAGTCACTGCTAAAGCCTTAGGTATTACAAGACGAGGAATTACGCCTTAATGTGCAAACACATTTTATAATCGGTCGTTAGTACCTAAAGAAATATTAACGGTCGCATGAAGGATGTGTGAGCAATTTCATCTAAAAAATTCACCAACTAAAAGTACTTTGGATGATGGACAAGAGTATAATAGCTTGAATTGAATTTCAAAGTGTAGGGGTGATACATACACACACGTAGGGGTATGTGATTAGGGTTTGGATGAGAGATAATAGGACTTATATGTTTAGTAGAGATGATAAAAATTCCTAAGTTGAGATGGAACCTTAGAAGAAAAATTCAAAAAATGCTAAAAGCTAAGTGAATTTACAGAACATATATGATAAGGAAGCGTGAAAAATACGGGTTGATAATTTATGAGTCGAAAATAATAGAATTTCTTGCTAGAACACCAAATTGGAGAATAAAAGTCAATACGCCGAATTGATAGGATTTTATGGGAAGTATCCGCTGAAAACCCTCAGGAGACAACACTCCTACTAAGGACACCTAGAGGTTTAACGGTTTGTTGCATGAGCTCAGTACAATCGCGTTCCCTGCGAAAGTGAGGCTAAGTCTTTTTCGACAATAAAACTAGTTTTGCTCGAGAACGAACAAAAGATAAGTTTGGGGGTATTTGTTCATGTCATAATTTTGCATTATTATATTCCCCATTCTTATTCATTTTACAAATAAACAGATGCTTTTGATCCATGTCTGCTACATAGTTGCAGGTTACAGGTTCTCGGAACAAAAACAGTGAAAATGATGAAAAGACGATACAAAAGTGAGACTACGACCAACAAATGGAAGAATCTTGATCATGCCTACAGTTTGGAGAATAAACGAAGATCAATAAACAAGTTCACAAAGTACAAAGGCAGCGCAAGGTTCAAGACTTCAACGCGAAGCAAACGGTAAAGTCCACGACATTATGCACTGTGGAAATCTGGAAGAGAACTAGAAGACAATCTGAGAAACCAAGTGAAGAAACAAGAAGCCAAATGCAACCAGAAGAACACCATAAGAATTCAGCCAACAAGCCCTTTATATGGCTGTGGATCCACGACCAAACATGGCTTTTGGCCGCGGTTCCACGGCCATGGTGCGCACGTGTCGGTGCAAAAATTCAACAGTTGGCGGTGCGTTGACTAGTCTTCTTAAGGGTAATTTTGTAAATGCGGATATGTATCGAATGTAACCCTAGGGTTTCTATGATCTATATATAGAAACCCTAAATCTCTTTTTGAGGTATGCCTCTTTTCATTGATCGAAATTCAGAAATCATTTGTAATGTTTTGAGAGCATCAAATAAAGTAAGTAGATTTATTTTTATTGCCCTAGTTCTTAAATTCTTTTCTGCCCTAGTTAATTAATTTAGAACTTTTATTAATCTACCGTAGTTTAGATAGTTAGTCTTGTTAAATTGAAAATTCATAAAAAAAAATATGTCTTTCATAAATCCCCTAATGAGTGAGTAGTTCCTCACTTGTTAGGGTTAGGAATAGGAAACGTTTGAGAGATGAAAATCTCACCCCTTTCTTGCCCATCACATATTAATTCATAGGACTCCATGCATACACACACCGCTCCCTATGGCACCCTACCCCACGAGGTAACGATGATACCGTAGTTTAAAAGACCGGTTGTGCATGTTTTCCATGGAGGTTAGGGTAAGAATTAAGAAAGGACGGACAAGGACCTAGAGGAAGAAACATCGTTTCTATCCGATCGTCCTAATCCCCTTTATTAATTATTACCACAACACCTAAATAGATATAAATTAGGGCATTGAAAGCGGTGGGAAATCTTAAATTTCCAAACTTAACCTAAACCTAACCCTAGTAAGATTCTAATCCTAGTTTAAATCAACTTTAGTTTTTAGTGATAATCAACCCAACACCGTTTGGAATTAACTCGTTAGAACAAATTAAGAATACACAAAATCCCTGTGGACCGACCCGTACTCACCGGCTAGCTACCAAGCGACGCCGTTCTTGATTGCGATAATTAATTTTTTGATCGTAAAACTTTAGCACAAATCAGCCGGGGGTCCCACCAGTGATGAACAAGCCTTTGGCTTGCTCTTGATATGTTCTGATCAAAACTTGATCACAGAGATGTATTTTGTAAAAATACTTATATAAGTAATTTTTATATTTGAGTTAAAATTTTAGCTCCAACGTCCTCAAGCACCGGGGATTGGTCCTTCGAAGAAAGTGCATCTAGGGTTGGAATGCAACCGGAATTAAAGGGATAAAGGGATATATATCTAATTTTCCATCTTCACACATGCTTTCCAGCTTTCCAAACACCACGTGGCGTATTGTGGCGGAGTTTTGGCGAATTTTAATATAGTAATACAAGAACCCAAAAAGTTAGTAAAAGCAAAAACGGGCATCTTGAAAGATTCTTAAAAGTGAAGAAACATGAAAATGTTGAGAAATGGCACTTCACGCAAAACAATTTAGAAAGCATATGTGAATATTAAACAATGGTATTTCATAAAGAAAATAGAAAGCATGTTTGAACCGATTTCAGCTGTGTGCCCTATCCATTTGCCTCGTATGCTAACTTCTCACTTTACAAAGACCAAAATCAAAAATGTGATTGTGGGCAAGGGAAGCTAAAAGGGGTATGATTCTTCTCAAAAATAAGTCAAAAAATATGTGATATTTGTTAATATAACCAAGTTGATTGTTTGTAATGGAGATTACTTGAAGAAAATAATTCATATAGTCAACACAAAGATTGGGATAAAGGCTTGATGTTGTTATTAAAGAAGAATGTATTTCTCGGCGTCAATTTTATAGTGAAATGTCCGAAGTCCAAACAACATGAACAATTCATTCACCAAGGAAAATTTACAAGCATCCATCAAGCCAAGTATTACTTTGATTTATATAATATCTTAAGCATAAATATCACTATAATTAAACGGAACGGTTTTAAACTGGAATTCATCATTATCGCCACTTGTTCATAATAAGCGACAATGAAACTACAATATTCTGGTTTGATCATGATAAAGAGCCAGCCAGTCTCATAGAGCCATCAGCCATGTTTCACTTTCATCGTATAAGAGTTAGAACAAGAGTATCACTGTAGATACAAGGAATGGTACTACTGGAATTGTTCATTTTCACCACTCACTCAAAATAAAAGACAACATAATCCATTTTTTATTAACCTATAAAAATCAATTAATTTTTCGAGATCAAACGTCATAGAGATGGGTAACGAAAACATCTTAGATTTTCAACACTTTCAACACAGAGCTAAGTCTTTATTCATTGAATCGTGAATTAAACCAATATATGATCTAAAGGGCCCAAACTAAAACGCAAATGCAAAAAAACAAGGTTTTAGGCTGCTAATATTACTCACTTTATTCATTATGAAGTTTAGCTTCTATGCTATCAATGCACAAGACGCAATGCGAGACGCAAAAGGTCTAATGCGTCTAGGATGCAAGATTCTCGCCTAAAGCACGTGCCCGAGTGTGTGCGAGGCACAAGTTGTAATGAGTTAAGAACAACCATATAAAATTCCCACTCAAAAGTTTAACTTCGGAATCACAAAAGGGAAAGGATAGGACAAGCCATACCTAATTTTATATTTTGGGTTGTTCTAGCCGAGAACAAAAGAAACTATAACTCGAGAAGTAGAGAACTCGACAAGATGGAGAGACCCTAGCCATCATCAAAGAACTCGAGGAACCGCCGGTGAGCCGGCGATGAACTCAAAAATCTTAGCCGACGACGAACTTGCAAACGAGAGAAACCCTAGGTCTCTTGGGGTGCTCTCAAGTGGCTCTCAAGTTATTGTTGCCTAATAACCACCTAATTTTATGTTTTGAATTCGGGTTTGTTAAAAAAAACCAATAGCCAAACCCTTTCGATCCGTTTACGTAAAACTAGCCACTTAGAACGAACCGCGCGCTTCACTCCTAAGTGTGTGCCTCGCCGCTGTACAACACCTCAAAACTTCAAGAGGTGCACTTCAGCACCTGATTACGCCTTATGCCTGAGACCCTAACACCTTTCGAACCAACACTAACTCCAACAGCTTCTTCGCATTAATAAAAATGAAAATTTACAACTAAATAGAGCAATATGTATCAAATTTCTCATAAAACCTAATTATACGAAAATATCTCATAACCATGTCAACCAATTTGGCAGGCACTAGAAGAAAGAAATGCTTGATCTTTCTAATTATGCTTTGAAATCTCGTATGATCCCGATCCAAGATGGCCGACTCCAATCCCAAAAATGTCCGAGTTTCGAGACAGATATCGTTTGATAGCGAGTAATATTGGGCATATCATTTAACTAGTGAGATTTTAGTATTAAGTTTATTGCCAGCTAACGGTTTAATTGATGGGATTATTATGTTATTGGGTTATTACAGTTAGACCAACATCATCAATACAGCAAGGGGAGGATTTATTTTAAGCCTAGTGGGGGTAGTTGCCCCACTGGAATGTTGCCTATAAATCCCCTACTATTTTGGCCCATTGATTACATATATAAAGTTCTTAAGTTTTTCATACTAATTGCCCCCATTGAGCAAAAAGAAAAGTAAAATTTATTGTTGCTAATAAGGCTCTTCATTTTCCATATTTGACCGTCTCTCAATTAATTCAAAGTTTTTATAAATAGGTTCAATCAAAGTCTTCTCTTTCCAAAAAAAATTAACTATGATAGATAATTGTGCACATAATTATGTACATAAAAACTCATTAAAATTTTAAATTTTCATACTAATTGCCCTACCTTGCCCTAATTTGAGCAAAAAGAAAAGTAAATTTACCGCTGCTAATAAGGCTCTTCATTTTCCATATTTGACCGTCTCTTAATTAGTTTAAAGTTTCTATAAATGGGTTCAAAATCAAAGTTATCTCCTTCCAAAAAATTGAGTACGATATACAATTGTGCACCTAATTATGTAAATAAAAAATCATTAAAATTTAAAATGATACTTTACATCAATAAATGATGCCATTAAAAATTTCTATAAATGATATGCAAACATTCTTAAGAAAAAAAACATAAAGCAATAGGAAATCAAAGAAAAATCAAAAACCAATTAGCTTTCAACAATTTTTTGAAGGCAATGAATAGATTTGTTACAAAGGAAAAAAAGTAAAGATATCATCAACTCCTATCCGAACAAACAATGATCATGAAAAAGCAAAACAATGTTCAAGTCGTCAAATATGGATCTTCCTGCGGATCCTGAACTTCGCATACTAATCACAGACTATGATCCTAATATTCGAGATCAAGTTCAGAGAGTGTATTTACAAAAAGGCCCGTTCCAACCTAAACTGCAATCTTATCCACAAAAACAATTTGGTAAGTTATCTTGTCGCTTCATTTCCTCTTGGTTTATTGACTTTCCTGATTGGTTAGAATATAGCATTGACATGGATGCCTATTGTTTATGCTGCAATTTGTTTAGGCCATATCATGAGATCAAGCATATGGAGACTCATTTGTTGGTGAGGGATTTTCAAATTGAAAGGAGGAAAGACTTCAAGTTCATGTTGGAGGCCCCAATAGTCTTCATAACCAAGCTTAGAATAATTGTCAAGCTTTAATGAAGCAAGAACATATCCAGGCATTTATTGTGCGACAATCTGATGAAGCCAAAAGAGATTATCGAATTTGCTTAAATGCCACTATCGATTGTATTCAGTTTCTTCTTCGTCAGGGTTTAGCATTTCGTGGCCATGACGAATCTATAGGTTTTAACAATCAAGGAAATTTTCTAGAGCTTTTACAATTCCTCTTCGCCTATCATGAAGAATTCAAACGAGTTGGCTTTCATAATGCTCCTGGAAATCATAAGCTTATAGCGCAGGATATTCAAAAAGATATAGTGAATGCTTGTGCAATTCAAACTACAAATCTTATCATTAAAGATCTTGGAGATTCATTCTTTTCGGTCTTAATTGGTGAAGCTCGTGATGTCTCTTCAAAGGAACAAATAGTTGTCACTATACGATATGTGGATATGTATGGTCATGTAATCGAGCGTCTTTTGGGAATCGCCCATGTTACGAATACTACTTTGTCATTGAAGGAAGTGATTGAATCATTATTTTCCAAACATGGATCGAGCATATCAAGATTACGCAGACAAGGCTAAGATGGAGTAAGTAACATGAAAAGGGAGTTTAATGGCCTTAAATTATTAATTTTAAATGAAAATAAGCAAGCATTTTATGTAGACTAATTTGCACACCAGCTTCAATTGGCACTTGTTGCAATTGCGAAAAAATGTGCATGTGCCTTTTTCTCTTTCATTTGGTTTCTAGTGTTTGTTGGAGCATCTTGCCGACGCCATGACATTCTCCAAGAAAAACAAACTAACCGAGTGATTGAAGCATTACAAAATGTGAACTTCTTAGTAGACAAGGTCTAAATCAAGAAACGACCTTGAAATGAGCCGGCGATACATGTTGGAGTTCACATTATAATTCGTTGGTTGGTTTGATTGCTTTGTTCTCATCAGTTATAGATGTTCTTGAGATGATTGTAGAAGATGGAGCGAAAGCAGACAAAGAGGTGAAGCTTGTACTTTCGTAAATTCATTATTGTCGTTTGATTTTTTTTAATCTTTATCCAATGAAAAGTATATTGGCAAATACAAATGAGTTATCCCAAACGCTACAAAGTGAAGATAATGACAAAGTGAATGTTATTCGTTTGGTTAAATTGTCAAAAGAGGCTACGGTTGATGCGAGATAAAGGATGGGAATCACTATTTGATGAAGTTTCTTCATTTTGTAGCAAACATGATGTAGACATACCTAATATGGATAAAGTTTTTGTTGCTCAAAGACGATCACAGCACAGAGATGAGAAAAAGACTAATTTATCCCATTGTAGTGTTAAGCTATTTTATTGTGTTATTGATATGCAACTTCAAGAGCTTAACAATAGTTTTACATAAGCGAATTCGGAGTTTCTTTTATGTGTCACGTGCTTGAATCCTAATGATTCTTTCTCCTCTTTTAACAAAAGAAAGTTGGTCCAGCTTGCAAAATTTTACCCTTCTGACTTTTCTGAAATTGGCATCCTGAGATTTGAAGACCGGATCGAGACTTACATAATTGACATGATATCCAACACTGTTTTCAGAAGTGAAAGGAATAGATAGTCTTGCTGAAAAGATGGTAAAGAAAAAATTGAATTCCATACACCTATTAGTTTATAAGCTTGTAACTCTTGCGCTTATTCTACCGATTTCAACGGCCACGATTGAGAGAGCTTTTTCAGCAATGAAAATTGTGAAATATCGATTGTGTAACCGCATGGAAGATCAATGGATGACTGACAGTTTGATCGTGTATATTGAAACAGAGATACTTAGTACCGTTGAGAATGATGTGATAATGCAACACTTTCAAAGCATGAAGTCTCGTCGCGGACAGTTATGATTGATTTTGAGTTTTAATTACGGTTATTTTAGTTTATTATAGTTTTAATTGTTATTGAATTATTAATGAAACAACTTTAATTTATCTTTTGCAAATTTATTGGTATTTTCTTTATCAAGTTCTGTCGTATGATTTTTCTCTAATTATGTTTATTGTTTACTAACGAATTTCGCCTTGGTTTTACATTTTAAAAAAATCATTATGACATTTTGCCTCAACCGAAGGAAAATCCTGGATCTGCCCCTGAAAATGGTTGTATAGTTTAGACATCATTAATTACTAATGAATTTGCCGACTTATTGACAATTACTTTAATTTTTTTAAAACATTTTTCCCTAATTCTTAAAAATTTATTTTCTCAAACCGTCTAATATTTCAATCAGTGACGGCCAATACAGACAAGATTGGCGATTCTGATCCCATAAGTGACTATCAAGCCAGATATTCTAAACTTTGATTCTAACTAACAAATTAAGAGAGAAACAAGGAGAAGCAGCATCGGTCACTAACTTGTATTTTGTAACTGATACGCTAATCTGGCTATACGTTAATCCTATCCTATTCCCTAATTCTCTTCTCAAACTATCAATAAATTATAAAGAAGCTCCCTAACCCTAGATCCAATCAGTACTCAAATTTATTTATTTTTTTAAAAATGAGATCGAGCATCATCAAAACAACTCAGATCTAGAAATAGAACAAAAGACTACCTGTTGTGCTCTTGAACGAATCGCGAGTTCTTGGCGTCTTCTTCTGCAGAATTCAACGAAATAAAAGAGAGAGAGAATCAAACATGTGATGAAAATTAAAGCCACGCTAAAAAAAGGGAAAAGGAAAGGAGAAAGAAAAAAAAAGATGAGAGATGGAGAGGTACCAGTGAGGCCAGCTGTGAGCTTGGTGATGAGGGCGCCGGTGATGGCGAAGCCGGTGATGAAGGGCCAGTTCCGATTCCACTCTCTCTTGAAGAACACCGGCCATGGATCGAATTTCCTCATCTCTCTCTTTCAATTTTTTTCTTTTTTTCTTTTTTGGCTAATTTTCTCCCCAATTTGATGGCTGTTTTGATCGATGGCGGCTGCTAGTGATTTTATGGGAAGTGGAGTGGTGATCGCAGCCGTTGGAACCATGAAGATCTCATCTGGAGCAGGCAGGTCGGGTCTAGCATGTCCCGACCCGTATCCGCTTATTTTTTGCAGGTCAAGACATTCGTATTTACCGTGCGGGTTTGTATGTGATAGATCTAGAGCCGTATCCGTTAATAATTGGATCAGACCTGTTTACAAGAACTCGTTTATGTATTTTTCTAATTTTATAAAAGACAAATAAATTGTTTATTTTATCAAGTTTTATATTGTCATATAAATGCATCACCCCATCTCAGAATCTCATGACATACTTTTAAAGGCTAAATTGCATAATAAAAATCAACTAAAACTATAGATAGTTTATTTCTCAAATTTGCAGCTTTTACAGGCTATATATATATAAAGAGAGAGAGAGAACTAAAATCTACAATTGGATATCTCTCAATTTTTAAAAATTAGTATAAAAGAGATTACGGAATTCATTATTTATATCAAGCACTTAAACGAGCTTGGGTCTAACGGGAAAAAATTAAAAAGACTCAGACCGACTCATTTATTAAACTAGTAAATGGGTCTGAGTCTAGATTGACCTACATCAGACCCACCCAGTTTTAATAACCACACCAATTTACAGGCCTAATCTTGAGCATGTTTTTATCATTTACCCCATGACAATTGACATTTTGAAGTTGACAAATAAAATGCTTGACATTTTGGCTTGCTTTATTTAAAAGGTTTTTTTTCTATATGTCGTCCCCAAAACTTGCTTATTTCTAAATATCATCCCCGTAAATTCGATATTTCATATATCACCCCAAAAACATATAACTTATTCCAAAATCATCCTTAAAACATACAAGTTATTTATAAAAAAAGCCCTTAAAACATTGTCATTATCCAAAATTTACCTCCATTAGCTAGCTTCCAATGTCAATTTTTTTAGCTCGGGTTGGATTAGCTCAACTAAGTTTATGAGCTTACAAAATAGAAAATCACAATTTGCTTGTTTCTCTCTTATTTTCCTCCCTTAAGTTCTTTTTTTTCCCCACAAATTTATTTTATTTTAAAAGCTATTTACCAAACCCCATCTTGTGGTTTGATACTTTTACGAAAAACTACCCTATGGTATTTTCTCTAACGAAAAACCATCCCTAAGTATGAATTATAAGCGTAAAACCACCATGTGGTTAAGTATATATGAAAGTGAATTAATAAGCAAATGAAAACTCTTCTAAACTCTCACAAGAGATGGGATTTTTGTCTCAAGATCAATTAGATATTGACAATTGAAAAGCTCAGGTGATTGCAAATTGTTAACCATCAAAAATCCCATAGAACCCTATTTATAGCACACAGGAAAATCAACTTAAAAGAAGTGGGCACAAGCAGTTTTTAACATGAGACAGACGTCTGATGACAAAAGCGGAAGACGTCTGGCCTCAAATAAAAAAAATCCCCAACGGCTATAAACGGTTATATTTTTAAATAAAATCTTAACAGCAAACGTCTGAAGCTCAAATAGGCAGACATCTGAAGCAGAAAAAGTTTTGGAAAAAATATAACATCAAACGTATGCACCAATGAACTGCAGACGTCTGTGTTTCTTACTGAAAAGTACGGAGCCAAAACCGGATGTCTGAAGTTCACAAAGCAGACGTCTGAAGCTTTAAAATTCAATTTTCAAAAACCTTCAGCAGACGTCTGTAGCATTGAACTGCAGACGTTTGTCAATAAACAAATACCAACCAGAGACTTTAGTATAGACGTCTGAACTACAAATGACAGATGTCTGAAGCTATAAAATATCCATTTTCAAAACCTTCTTCAGACGTCTGTTAATTTGACCTTCAGATATCTGTTATCTCTATGGGTTTCTGATATTTCCAAATATCAGAAAACACAACAGTGCCCAAACGTCGGAACTTCAACGAGGCAGACGTCTGGCCATGCACAAAAACAACAGTTTGGGTTTTCTTAAAAATGAAAACTTTGAAAACGAAAAACCCGATGTTTGTAAAACCTTTGTGATAAAGTGTGTGAGTGTTCAAGAGCCCTAAATGATAATTCCATAGTTCGATTGAGTGCTTACAAATATTCCTATGTCGGTTAACGCATTTCTTTGAAATCTTGAATCTTTGACGTCTCGACTCGAGCTCTTGAAACTTTGGCGCTTCGCTTGAACCTGCGTTAGTCGATTGATTTTCAAATTGGCTTTGACGCTTGACGCTTCAAACTCAAACACGCCATTTCACTCACTTGCATCTTGAAGTCGATATTTGATCTTCAAATGAATTTCACTTCGACTTCGATCTTTGACACTTTAAACTTGGACTTGGTTTCTAGCTTCTTGGTTATTCGTAGCATGAAGTCTTGAATCCATTGAACCTTGGCTACTTAACATCATGAAGATTGAATATGCAAATTGTGAAGCACTCGTCTGTATCCTCCAAGCTCCATTAGATATATCGGTTAAGCTCAATTTCCTCCATCCTCCTTTGTATGCTTGTGTCGTGAAAATATCCCGAAACCAACCTTAACCACGACCAAGCATATCATATACGGTATTATGAAATATAAGTAAAATAGTAAACATGAGTATATGAACATTTATTGTTTTTTATATCACAATCATGAATAGTATATCAATATCAAGATATAAATCTAACTCAAAACATGGGATATTGATATACTAACTATATATATGGTATAAGAGAAGCAAGATATAGATCATATGTATATCCAAATTTATATTGTGAATTACCAAAACAATGAATAAGAGTAATATATGGATATCAAGAATATAACACAAGTATAGCATGAGATATTAATATGTTACTCGGTATACACAAGATATAGGATAAACAAGCTAAACATCAAGTGTATACGAGTTTAGTGTCGATATGATAAGCAAGACAAGCAGGTGACACTAAACGAACTATTCATGTTTAAACTACCATCAAAACTAAATAAATGGATCATCGAAATCCATAAGCTATCACGACCATCCCTAGAGATTGTCACACCCCGCTTCCTAAAATACACAAATACGGGAATGTAACAAAACCAACCATGCTACCTATTGTTTACCACCGAAGACTGGACTGAGACACGGAGGCGTCTAGCCTGAATACGGGGACAGATGCTATTTAGAACATATCCGTCCACCTCTCCGAAAATTCCAAGTTGATTTATGCCAGCGTATATCGAAGGTTTGGACAGATTCGACAGTTGTAGCGTGACTTTATCAGATTCCCCCTCTTTGAGGGGTTTTTGATTGTGGGGACGCTCTTCCCTGCAGCCGCAAGGCCTTGCAGTTAATTACGTTATCGCACCACGGTAACCACTTTCACCTGCTCCTGTAGGTCATTTCTGTTGGGGTCAAAAATTACACCCCGGTTGACCAAATCAAAGTCAAAGTCAACCCCAAATCAAGTGGGCCCAAGCTCAAGTAAGCAGGCCCAAGCCAAGCCAAGACCAAGCATGGAAGAAGCCGGCTCCATGCCAAAAAGGAGGTAATAAATTAGTTTAAATGAAATTTTTAGAAATAAATATATGAAAAATGGGCAAAAAACCGAAATTTTGTAAACCTCATGGCTTATGTGCAAAAAGAAGCATATGAAGCATGGGGAGACACAAGTGCCATTTAGAAAAGCCCAAAGGGCTATATGTAAAGTGTGTAGCCTATAAAAGACAAACATGATGAGAAAATCAATAACAACTTTTATTCGCTCATAATTTATAGGGTTCTGTGCCGCCTTCTCTTTTCTCAAGATTTTAAATCTTCTTCTCTTTTTGAATTAAATCAAGAGTTTAACTCTTCTTTTTCCAAAAAGAAATAGTTTTCACCACAAAACTCTTGAAGGGGAGTTCAAATCTCCCATCAAATCTTTAAAAGGGAAGATTTTTAAATCTCACAATTCTTTTTCTCCAAGATCCAACAAACAGAGAGGAGAAAAAAGGAGATCCATCTCCAAAAATCTCATTTTTGGAAGATCCAAGGCTTAAGAGAGAATCCAGGGCTCAATGGAGAAAAAAGGATCCCTTTCATCATCTCCCAAAATCTCTTGGGAGTTTAACTCCAAACAAGAATCTCTTTTTTAAGAGTTTAACTCCAAACCAAATTTTGAAGAGCTCAACTCCAAGATCGAAATTCTCAAAGTAGTTTAACTCCCAAATTCAGATCTTTTAGGAGTTTAACTCCAAATAAAAATCATTTTTTTCTAGGAGTTTAACTCCAAAGCCCCTCGGGAGTTCAACTCCCAGCCCAGGGGCTAAGCTCATTCTTTTGCTGGTGTTTCCAGCGGTCGCGTGCCGCGCACGCGTCCCGCTGGCGCCCAGTGGCCGCGCGTTGTCTTACGTGTCCTTAGGACGCTCCTCACCCCTCTTTTTCCCACACGCTCCACACTCAAAACACATCTCCCGTTAGAAATTTTTTTCTAACGGGGCGCTGCCGGCTCCCCGCAAAGGGGCTGCTATCCCTCTTGACCCCCAGCCCGCTATCCGGGTAGCGGGACCCCCGTAAACTCCGTAAAGCCCCCGATACGTCCAAGTCCCCTTCAAAACACAATACACGCACTCTGCATATTGAGTTCGCATGACCGATTTTACCCATCAATCGGAGGTTCCCTCGCTCCAAAAGTGAGGGGTAATTAACGGAAGCTTAGTCCGCGGCTGCCGAAAATTAGGATCCCCACAATCAACAAACCCCAGCCTACCCTAGGTAGGGGGAATCTGTAATACGTCTGATAAGCGACGCGTATTCCTAACTCAATAGGGTGATGAAAAACACTCTACATATTCTGGCAGGCCCGATGGGACCTTTTCTCTCCTCCCATATTTCGGGTTAAACGTTCATGCGAACTCAATCAACATATATCGATTGCCTGTACTGAAATCATGCTTCTTTATGCAGGATAATAGCTTTTAAACTGCAATTTGCAAACTCAGCAACCATATCTCCCAAGACGAGCTTCGCTTCTGATGCGACTCCGATTCCCTACGTGGTCAAGATTAATGCCCGCGTGGTTCTCCCTGCAAGTCTCTGTTAGTTATATGTATGCCCTAGAGGCCATTATTGTACATATGATGTATATTATAGTGGATGCTTGGACATATATAGAGAGGACTTTCTTGCTCGACATGATAGTATGCTATCTGGTTGCTCTTTGTCTTAACATGTAGACTTGTATTGTGATACTGTCTTGCTCTCACATGTTGATAAAGCCCTTAGGATGTGTACTTGACTATCAGGACTATGATGGAGATCATACTAGTGGGGCTAAGGTAGTCCATAAGTTCATCCTTTAATTATTCCTAGTCGAGGGTATATCGAGACAGGGCATCGATATTCCAGAGTAGAATAGCGTATACGCTTCTTGATCCATATGATGAGCGATGGATGATCCCATATCCTTTGGTGTTTGACATCAAAGATGGTATACGGGTGCTCAATGGAGACTGGGTACACTGAACAGGACTCGCCGAGGACTCCTATGTGGTAGTATACCTATCGTCAGATAGCATTCCTCTGGTAACACTGGTACAAGTTAGTCTGTAGACCCGAGATCGTCATAGAGTCTTGTGTGGCTCCCACTGCTCTTTGATTTCCTCCCTACCACATCTCAAAGGAGTCATGCAAACAGGTGGATTTTGGGCACAGTCCCGAGTCACATGGGGGCAATGAGCGATAGGAGGGGTTTCGTATCTCCCGGTATTAGGGGTTGATGTTGCGCTGTGCTCGATTGGCTATAACTGGAAGTCCCTGTCCAGGGCTGCTGCTGAGATTTACTGATCAGAGTTATCAGTAGTTTCTCGAACCATTATAGGCCATACATCGGTATGACTTATCACATTACTGGGGACTGACGTTTACCACTCCTAGACATGATATACGATATATTAGACGAAGAGACCGGACTGTACGGTAGTGTTACTGATAGGCTTCATAGAGAGTATGGACGAGCTTGCTTGTTGATCTTCATATCGCTCAATACCCGGGTAGCCGTTACGTCCAGCTAGTACCGCTGACGGCTTGTAGGTGATTGATGTGATCATCACCTACTGCTGGCGTATTGACGAGTCTTTAGAGTCCCACATAGAAGTTTCCTGGTTTGAGCGAAACGAAGTAGGACACATATGTGATATGTGTGTGGGCCCGATTAAATACATGTATGTGATACTGTATTTGTTAGTTATATGTATGCCCTAGAGGCCATTACTGTACATTGGATGTATATTGTAGTGGATGCTGGGACATATATAGGGAGGACTTTCTTGCTCGACATGATAGTATGCTATCTGGTTGCTCTTTACCTTAACATATACACAGATTGTCTCTCTATTACATGTTGGTAAAGCCCTTAGGATGTGTACTTGACTACCTGGACTATGATGCGGATCATACTAGTGGGGACATGGTAGTCCATAAGTACATCCTTCAAAGTCCCTAGTCGTGGGTGTATCGAGACGGGGCATCGATATACCAGAGTAGACTAGCGTGTACCTTCTCGACCCATACAGATGGGTGATGGATGATCCCATATCCATTGGTGTTTGACATCAGAGATGATATACGGGTGCTCAGTAGAGACTGGGTACACTGGACGGACTCGCCGAGAACTCCCAGATGGTATTATACCTTACGTCAGATGGCAGTTCTCTGATGACACTGGTACAGAGTAGTCTGTTGACCCGAGATCGTCATAGAGTCTTGTGTGGTTCCCAATGTGCTTTGATTTCCATCTTACCACGTCCAAGAGGGCGTGCAAAACGGTGGTTTTTGGGTACAGTCCCGAATCACATGGAGGCAATGAGCGATAGGAGGGGATTCGTCTCTCCCGGTATAGGGAGTTGATGTTGCACTGTGTTCGATTGGCTATAACAGGAAGTCCCTGGCCAGGGCTGATCAGAAAATTGCTGGTAAGTGTTACCAGTAGTTTCTCGACCCGTTATGAGCCTCATATCGACACGACTTATCGAGCTATTGGGGTCTGACGTTTACCACCCCTAGGCAAGATATGCGACATATCAGACGACGAGACCGGACTGTACGGTAGTGTTACTGGTTGGATTCACTGGAGTTTGAGCGGGCTTGCTCGTCGATCTTCTGATCGCTCAATACCCGGGTGGCCGTTACGTTTAGCAGACCGCTTGCGGCTTGTGGGTGTTTGATATGATCATCATCTGCTGCCGGCGTATTGACGAGTCTTTAGAGTCCTACACAGAGGTTTAAATAGGAGCGCATATGAGATATGTGCGGGACCGAGAATAATGCGTGTATGTGATACCGTATTCCATTCTCGCGATGAATGTATTGATTGGTTGTATGCGATATAACCTAGTTATCGAATCAAGGATTGATTCGATAAGCCGATACATTGCATACTAGTCGGTTATATGCGATATGACCGGATCGTTAAATCAAGTGTTGATTTAATGATTTAATGTATAATTATATATTTGATATATTACTTTGCATTAACTAGTATTGGTTTACTTTAAATGGATTTTCTCACTTGGATTGTGCACATTGTATATGTGATATATTTTTGTGCACTTGTATGTATCATGTTTGATGATGCATGCTAACTTGTGTTTTGTGTAAAGTTTAAACCATGGTTATGTAATGATTAGGGTTTTCATTTTCATATCTATTTATTTATTTGTTTATTCATTTTGGAAAATGATAAGCATAATGCAAAATGGTAGCTTTCTTTGGATGGATGTTGAAGCTTCATGAAGCTTTGACCAAGTGACCATTTTGTCTCCATGCATAACTCTAACCATTCCCACTAACCATGATTTATTCTCTACACTTGACCATGGTTATTATGATGATAAGTATTCCTTTTATTATTCTTTTTAAAAAGAACTTATCATGATAATATCTTCTTCTTCTTCATCTTCTTCAGTTGAAGAAAACCCTTCTTCATCAATGGTGATTGATGAGAATGAGTGAGAAATCCAATTCTAAAGTCTACCCACTTCCTATTTCTTCATCCTCTACCTCTTGCCAAGCAGTAGAGTGTGTTTCCTTCACAAGTTTTCATGGCTTGGTGAAGGTGGAGCTTGATCTAGTGATGCCTCGACGTAGATCATCTTCGGCATCGACGTCGACGACCTAACCCGTCCATTCTCCGATGAAGCCGACGCTAGAGCCCGGGGTTCGACTTGGATAGCGAGGAGACTTCATTGCGGAGCTATGGAGGTGGAGGACCGGATCTACAAAGGTTGTATTTCCGCACTTTTAGTTTAGTTGTAAACTAGTTTCATTTTATCGCCTAAACTTCTAGCCAACGATCTAGTCTAGGGTTTCTCGGCACCGTATTTTTGAAATTGGCATGGTTGATGTCTTGTGAGACCTCTTGAGAGTGCCTAGGAACCCTACAGTGGTATCAGAGCCTAGCTAGAGCCTTAGGCGAAGTCTAGACGAAGTTTGAAACCCGAACGAACCGAAACCCTAACACAATCCATGCTCTCTGGACTTTTTCTAAAAACAGGGATTTTTGTGAATTAAAAATTGCCAAAAAATTCAGCAGGGAATCCTATGAGTTACTGTGAAGCACGTGGCTCTAAATCGACTACAGAGCCGCGGAACCGCGGCCCTACCCTGGGTTTAGCGGCGGTTCCGCGGCCATGTTGGTGATTTATACCACGTGTCTTGCACAGTAATTCTTGTGTCAAAGTGCTGAGTCTTCTGGAAATTTTTTTTTTTCAAGAGTTGAATTTTCTGGGGTTGTTTTGGGGATTCGGTGTTTCGATCGGAGTATCAAATTTTGTCTGTTTGGCTTTCCGGATAATTTTAGAATATGTTAAAATGTTCGACCGGATATAAATACCCAATTTTTCCCCTGTCGGGAAATTTCCAAGTGTTGGATTTTTCCGTGGTTTAACGACGTTCTAAGTAGTGCAAGTAACTCGATAGACCCTCTAGAAGACAACAAACCTTAACTCGATTATGTGACCGTCTTGAACTGCCCTTTGAACCTTCGGGTTTGGGGCAGTACGGCGTGCCACATGTGAGGCGTTGGCTTGACCCTTCTATGGCTGGACCGTTGGTACTGAGGCACGAACTGAATGTTGTTAGACTTATTTCATGTGTTGAGCTGTATCGGGAAAACTTGGGTGTTCGATTATTCGATCGAAAAGTTTAGCATTTTCTATTTATCCGGAATGTGATACAACAATTGGAATTCACAAAAGTTATGTGATAACTGAATGAATATTATAAACATAGCAGTTTAGTCTCACTTGATCGGTTGCCACGGAATTTTGATGTGATCAAAAGTCCGTCGTAATCACGTAGCGTACGCGGATACTCGCCGGGTAAACTTAATAGACAGCCTCACTCCATTGCCCCGACCAAGTGACTGTAGGAGAACCCCGTCGCCGAAAGCATCCATCCGGGTGCTCGCGGTAGCGGTGTTCCGCCTTGGTGCACTTCGTCGACGGTATCGGGGGTGCGGCCGTCTACTAAAGTTTTCGACGAGCATTCGATCAGGATGTCGGGAATCTTGTTGAATTGCCCGACTTGATATTGAAAAGAGTTTTCGATAATGAGACTAAAATGCGGGGTTTATAATTGTTAGGCATGCGATGTCTAAGTAATTCATTTGGTCAGGCATGCGATGTCTGAGGTGGTTGCGGATTCCAACTGTTGTAGTTTTACACTTTCTTTTCTGTGACCGTAAGTGTAATATGTGATATCGCCGGTTTCGTTGCTATATGTCAACGACAATTGGGATGCGCATATTTACTTACGTTAATGACATGTGATGTTATGTGTTGCTGGATATGTTATATTGGATCGTCGTGTTTGAATAGCCGGGGTTTTTTTATGTGAGATGAGTGTTTTTCATTTTCATTCATGTAAAAACTTGTATGTAATATTCTTTTATTGGGGCACTTCCAGGTTGCGGAAGTTGTCACCCGTTGTATATTATTTATTTTTCCGCACTAGGATAGACCCAAGGAGGAGGGCACAAGTAACCGGGTTCTGGAGTCCAGTGGGAGACCAACTCGAGGAGTCGAGTCCGGGTCTCCTAACTCTAGAATTGGTAGGGTTGCTTGCCGCTCTCGTAGGGGTCTAGGGGTGTGGGTTTGGCTATTCATCACGACCGTGGAATCCGTGTTTTATACTGGCTCGTATTGAAAACACGGACGTCCTAGTATATCCAATATTTCATATGTTTCTTCTGCTGCGATATCTGTGATGTGACCATGTGATGTTCTGTGATAGATTCAGTATATAGTATATATGATATATTATATAGACGTTACTTATGTTTTACACCCGCGCTAGCCCTGCCCCGCTCTGCCGTTAGTTACCTAACCTAACGGTGCACGAGGGGACATCGAGGCGAATGCGGATGGCATAAGTGTACGTCGTATTTATCTGTGATGTTTAGGTATTTAAATGATGGGACTTCATTAATGAGATTAATGAAATAAAAGAAACCTAAGATGTTGTAGAATCAAATTTCAAAATAAAACAGGTAGCTACAGTTCTTGCTTTGCACAGAGGTATATGTGATATATCCTGCACCTTATTCGATAAGGAAAGGACCGAGATCCCTTCACCGGGAGTGACTCCTTTAGCAATAACTGGCAGATGCTACACCCTCGGTTTGTCTTTTGATTGCTTTTAAGAGTTTTTGCTTTGCACAGCGATATATATGATATATCCCGCACCTCATTCGACGAGGAAAGGACCGACGATCCCTTCACCGGGAGTGACTCCTTTAGCAAAACTAGAAAAGCCTCAAAAACACTCCATTTCAAAATTCATTCGATCCTACAACGATATCAAGTTCATTACGCAATAGGTTTTCAGAAAAACCTGTCGTAGCCCTCCGTCATTTCAGATAAGTACTAGTTAGTATTCGTGCTGCGGTTGTTTGGTATGCGTCAAGGCGTAGTGTACGGTAGCTAACTAGTGCTTATCTGCTAGCATACGATGCGATTGGATTAGGGTATTCGTACGGCGTTGTTTGGCATGCGTCAAGGGTCGTGCGGGTGGGTTTAATTCAATCAAGAAATGTACGGGTTGAACTTGACTAGCGCACTATGGGTTGTTTGGCATGCGTCAAGGTCATAGCACGCTAGGGGCAAAATATTATCGGGAATTTCAAGTGTTGAAATTTGCAATGAGATTGCATACCTTCTATGAGATAGTTGGATCCCGATACCCGCTGCGAGTAATAGTTACTCCTGGGAGAGTTTTACACATTGCAATTAGCCGATCAAGTAGGTGTCTAGAAAGGTGTTAACGGGGTTACGCCTCTGGAAAAACGAGGTTTACATTAATTAGGTTCGTGCGAAAGCACGGGGGACCTCCCTCAAAGTACCGACACTGGCCTGGCTGAAAGATTGGCGAACTTGTAGTGTGTAATTAATCCCGGCTAGTCTTTCCTTTTAGGGTTTGAAGGAAGATTTGATAAAAAGCAGTGGGAGCCATCCTGATTAGATAAAATAATAACCAATCTATTCTTGCAAGAGCGCACGTTGAGTGTTTTCTTCTCTCTCTCTCCTGGTAGCGATCATGTCACGCCTTAATCAAGATAATAAAACGGAATATTGACCGAACCCGCTTGTTATACTGAGCTGGGGAACGTTGGTCCCGCTCCTACTTATAATTGTTATAAGACAGAGCAGGAAATTGGGGAATACCAGATTTCCCGTGCCGCCCAAACGAAGAAAGTGCATGCTGATGCATCATCTTCGGGTGTGTTCATTACAAAGAACCGTTTCTCAGCATCCTCCGCATCCTGCGTATATGATACCGGATCAGGATCCCAGATATGTAATCTGTTATATAGGGCTACAAAAGGGTAGAAAAACTGAGAACGGGTGATAAGTTTCATGAGGCAGAAAATGGGGCAAGTGTTGCATCCAAGTCTGTTGGTCACTGTCACCCTGTATTACCTATACATTGATTCTGAACGTATGTTATTAGATACCGAACCTGATATACAAAATCATACAGTCTCTTTATTAGTAAAGAAATGATATAATTTTGTATTGTTGGATAATATTTTGAACATGTAACACCCGAGCCCAATAATACTATTTCTTTTGCTAGTTGAGTGTTATATATTGCTCATTCCAATTATCCTGATTGTTTGGTGCTTTTTGCAAAATTTTAACCGGTTAAGTCATTTTGGCACATAACAAATTTTAACACCTAAAATGAAATTAAAAATATCCATGTTGGCCTACTCGTCGCCACTAGTCGCGTGGTAGCGTCCGCGCGTCGAGATTTCGTCTCGTTCGGCGAAACGGGCAAGTTTGGACGTCTACGCGCGCGTGCAAGTGTCCGACTTGGGGGCATGCATTTCAATCATTAAACACTTTTTTTCAAAATTTGGAACTCGCTTAAAATCCTACAATTTGAATTTGAAACATTTGGGCGCAACCCGGGCGCGATTTGGAAATGTTTCATTTAGCGCCGAAAATGCCCATTTAATTAAATATATTAAACCTAAAATATATACTTTAAAATCAAATTCTGTTACTGTTTAACATTTTAAATCTTACTGTTGTTATTTTCTTTAGTATAAATCTCCAAAGATTTTGTATGCAGCCAATCACGAGACGGTATTTCTCGTGGGCCCGCCTCCATTTCTCAATCTCTCTCTCTCTCTTCCTCTATCTCTCTCTATCCTTCTCTCTCCGTCTCTCTCTATCTCTCTCTATTCTCCTTCTCTCTCTCTCTAACAACTTTCCTCTCTCTTCCTCTAATATCTCTCTCCCTATATATTTTTACGCAGCCCTCGTCTCCTCCCCATCTCACGAGAACCCACGAAACCCTAACCCTAGCCATCCCGTCGCCGTTGCCGCCGCAGTCACCGCGCCGACGAGACCACCACCGCCATCACCCTGCCTCCGCAACCTCAACCGCGCACTCCTCCTTCCTCCGTTCTCTTTCCGCGCCTGCACCCATCCCCGACGCCACACCGGCCGCAGATCTCGCCGTCGACGCCGCCTCTCGTCACCAACGACGCCTGCGACTCCCTCTCTTCCTCCTCGTCCCGACCTCGTCGTCTTCCTCCTTCCCTCGCCGGCACAGCAACAGCACCCAAGCCGCAGCACGACCACCTCCTCTGTTCGCCGGGAAACGCGCCGACGATCATCGCCGTCATTGCCAGAGCCACCGCCGACACCTCCTCTTCCTCCTGCAACCCAGACCAGGCCAGTACCTCCCCATCATCGCTGCATCACCCGATCCCTCCAAGTCAGCCCTTGTCGCGGCCACTGTTCATCGCCGCCGGCGCTCCATCGCCGTCGAGCCCGTCGTGGTTGCCCTGGTTCTTCCATGTAAGCATCCCTTATCTTTCCTTTGTGCTAGATCCCCCCCGCTGATCTTTGTTACGTATATCATGTTGCTAACATCGTTGCCGATGACTTTTGCCGGATTCCGACCGTGCCGTCGTTTGGACCCGACGCTCCAGCGAAGTACCCTAGTCCGTGTGTTCCCGCTGTTCGCTGTTGGGATTCGATCCGTGGCCGGTGCACCCGTCTCGTGTTTTCTGCCGACTTTGCATCCGTGCTTTCCGGTTTGCGAAACCGTCGAGGCAACATTTCTTGCTACATGCTACGTTAAACTAATTAAATGTTGGACTCACAAACTTGCTATATTAACTAGTATTGCTACTTATCTCATTGGACGAAATATGATGTACATTATAATACTGCCACTTAAATCGTATTTTGCCACCGTAACCTTAATAACAACTACCTGCTAATCATTTTACTATTTAGAGGATAATAGTCGCACACTTATATCTTTATTGCCTGCTGTTGTTAATATTGCGCTACACTGTGATTATTGCACCCCAAGGGTGCTTGAACCTGTTAATAAGAGAATACAAAACATCACTGTGTTTACATGGAATAATATTGTTATTTGCTGTTCCTGCTGTTGTTCCTTATTCGTTACTATACCTGTTATCAGCATACATTTGATTGCATTACATATTGACCCAATCTTGATACACCTGACACATGTACTGATACCCGGACATGACACCCCATACATACTGATTCAACCTATTTGGACTACAACCTGACTTGGGGTCCTCATGGACCATTCCTGCTGTCTATCCAGACATACCTGTTTTACCTGATCCTGTGTTAGCATTAATCCTTGATTGCTGAATACCTGACCTGACATACATAGCTTGGGGGTATGGGGAAATCAAAGGTGAAACCGACTTGTAACTCAACAGTTCGATACTTGTTCTGATCAGTCTTACGGGCTTGGCCAGCCCCGGAGTGTTGATGCTGACATCACTCGCCCATCTTGTTACCTATTACTGCTTAGCGGCACATCTCGGATTCATCCCCGAGGACCTTGACCGTGGTCCCCGGCACGCACGGGATACTATTGAGTTACATCGACGATTCATCAATTGATTTCAAAGACTTTAGAGTAGAAACCTGATAGAACAGTTTAGTTACCCTTTGCACATTACCCTGCACTGTTGTTTCATAATATTGCTTATTTCATGTTCATACCTGCATTGCTTATTACCATGTTCATTTATATTATTTGGTTGACATGACGCGCTGACGTCTGGGCTTTGCATGGCCCAGATTCCTTACCACTATCGACGACCGAGCAGGAGTACTTCAGCCAGCAGGCTGAACTGTGAGTTCCTTAGGGTTTAGTTTATTTATTTCATTTCATTTCCAGATGTGAGCCCGCATTATGGGACGTACTGTTTATTTATTGTATTGGATCATTTGCTTCCGCACTTATTGTTTATTGCTTCTTGTTATTATGGATTGGACATGTATTAGATTAGTTTATTATTTGTTCTTGATATCTCTACAACCGTAATGTGACTGTGGATGGATATTTCCTACCCACAGGTAGCATGGTTGGCTATGTCACGTGCCCAATCTTGCGTACTCTGGGAAGCGGGGCGTGACATGGTTCTTTTGGTATCAGAGCCATAGGTTAGTTGGGTTGATTCTTTTTTTTTTAGTTGGGTATGGTACCCGATACACGAATCAGAATACCCGTGATTAGGAAACATGTCCTGCCACCTTGACCGTTTTACCATCCTTGAATCATTCTTCCGGATCATGTCGACATGCAAACTTACTTTGCATTGTCAACTCGAAAACCTAATTTCTTGTTATCTCTAGGACTTAGGCGACTTGGGTGGAGTTAAGTAATTGGGGCTATGATACCGCGGCATAGCTACAATGCAGTACTCTATTTAAGTATCTTGGAGTTCTAGCCTTGATCTATACTCAGAATCTATCATCATGCTAATGTTGGGTACTTTGATTTCCAGGAATATGGCCGGTACGAATTTGAAGATGGACCAAAGACGTGCGGTCATAGCCGCCAGGCGTAGAGTGATAAGGGGATTGCTGGAGAATCTAAAGGAACAGACCGAGCTGGAACCAGCATCTGCACTGAAACAAACGTCTGTACGTAGAAGTATTCTGGTGAACAGGCGCAGCGCAGCACCGATGAAGAAAACAAGTGTGGGTGATCGGAAAGGGAGCGTGATTTGTAACTACTGCCATGTACCCGGACATGTGCGAAAGGAGTGTCGTAAGAGGCTGGGACTCTGTTTTAGATGTGGAGCGGCAGATCACGCCGTTAATGCTTGTCCGTCGAAGCTTCGCACGAAAGATGATATACAGAAGCCTCCGCAGGGACCGTTCCAAGGGCAGAAACAGCCGACTCAAGGACCAAACCAGGCTCGAGCGTTCACGTTGACAACCGAGGAAGCTAAGGCATCAGGAGAAGGGGTTTCAGGTAATTTACTCGTTCATGGTTTTCCCGCATTGGCATTATTTAATTTCGGAGCATCCCACTGTTTATGTCATCCAAATTTATAACTATACACTCGATTACCTGCACGACCCTGTCTAGTTTTTGGGACATACACACTGGGAATGGGACAATCATAGCTAGTAAGGAGTGTAGAGATTGTACAGTTGTTGTTTGCGGACGGGAGCTCTTTGCAGATTTCTTGGTGATAGATACGGGCAGTTATGAAGTAGTCTTGGGAATGGATTTTGGCACTTTCCACGCACACATTGATTGTAGGGCAAGGAAAGTAATTTTCCAGATTCCCGGACACCCTGAGTTTACTTTCACTGGAGGAAGCAGTTCTGTCGGGCCAGTCGAGTTTAGGGCTAGGCCGACGAACAGTGTTCTTGCGACAATGGAAGTGGATAGTAATGAAGAGCCAGCAGTTGTTCGCGACTTTATGGATGTGTTTGAAGATATATCAGGCTTACCGCCGAAGCGAGATGGGGAGTTTGCGATTGACCTTATTCCTGGTGCAGCGCCAGTATCAAAATCTTATTATCCGATGGCACCGGTGGAATTGGAAGAAGTTAAGAAACAGGTTGGTGAATTACTCGAAAAGGGATGGATTCGAAGCAGCAACTCGCCTTGGGAGCTCCAGTTCTTTTAGTAAAGAAGAAGGATGGCACGAGAAGGATGTGCATAGATTATCGAGAATTGAACCGGGTGACTATTAAGAACAAGTACCCGATCCCTCGCATTGGAGAACTTTTTGAGCAGCTTAGTGGCGCGAGGGTATTCTCGAAACTGGACTTGCGATCCGGATATCATCAGGTCCGAGTGAAAGCAGAAGACATTTGCAAGACAGCGTTCCGAACTCGATATGGACATTTCGAGTATTTGGTGATGCCCTTCGGAGTGACTAATGCGCCGGCAATATTCATGGACTTGATGAACAGGGTCTTTTCACCATACCTGGACCAGTTTATTGTGGTATTCATTGACGATATTCTGGTATACTCGAAGAGTCCGGAGGAGCATGCTGAGCATTTAAAGATTGCCCTGCAGACGCTGAGATAGGAGAAATTATTCGCGAAAATGAGTAAGTGCGAATTTTGGCTGGAAGAAGTGAAGTTTCTGGGGCATGTCGTGTCGGGCAATAGAATCGCCGTCGATCCCGAAAAGATTGCAGCAGTTCGAGATTGGCCTATTCCAAAGAATGTTGCGGAGATAAGAAGTTTTCTTGGACTCGCCGGATACTACAGGAGATTTGTGGAGAACTTCGCTCGTTTGGCAGAGCCGTTAACCAAGCTTACGCGCAAGGAGGTACCGTTTGTTTGGACGGATGGTTGTGCATTGGCCTTTAAGACGTTGAAGCAAAAGTTGATAACCGCCCCGATCCTGACCGTACCAGATAATTCAGGAGGACTAGTGATACACAGCGACGCATCCGGAAAAGGATTGGGATGTGTTCTGATGCAGAATGGGAAAGTCGTCGCTTACGCATCGAGACAACTGAAGATTCATGAGAAGAATTATCCGACTCATGACTTGGAGCTGGCAGCCGTGATCTTCGCCCTGAAAATTTGGAGACACTACCTTTTGGGCGAGAGAGTCGAAGTCTTTACAGATCACAAGAGTTTGAAGTATGTATTCACTCAGAAGGAGTTGAACATGAGGCAACGCAGATGGTTGGAACTGATGGCCGACTACGACCTCGACCTTAAGTACCATCCGGGAAAAGTTAATATCGTGCCAGATGCGCTAAGTCGGTTACCAGCAATTCAGATATTGACTGCACAGAGGGAGATCATTGCGGATTTTCGGAGATTTGACTTGGAGGTTGTGCTACCACATGCTACGGGACAGTTGATGCAGTTGCAAGTACAGTCGTCCTTAGTTGAGAAGATTAAAGCGGCATAATCGCAGGATCCTAGACTGCAAAAGTTTCGAGAGCAGGTTGAAGTCGGACTACGAACCGATTTACTGATCCATGAAGATGGTTCGCTGAGATATGGTAGCCGTGTGTGTGTGCCAAAAGGAGGTGTGCGTGAAGAACTTATGAAGGAGGCACACAGTTCAGCTTACTCTGTACATCCAGGAGGGACGAAGATGTACCGAGATGTCCGACAGCACTTCTGGTGGGAAGGTATGAAACGGGAAATTGCTCGCTTCGTGGCTAAGTGCTTGGTGTGTCAGCAAGTCAAGGCTGAACACCAAAGGGTTGCTGGTTTGTTGCAACCACTTCCGATCCCTCAGTGGAAGTGGGAACATATAACCATGGATTTCGTGACGGCTTTACCGCGGAGTCCAAAAGGGCAACAATGCAGTATGGGTGATTGTCGATCGGTTGACCAAGGCAGCTCACTTTATTCCTTTCCGGGTTGGTCAATCGACGGAGACTCTGGCAGAGCGGTACATGCAGGAGATTGTGAGATTGCATGGAGTACCGGTAAGCATCGTGTCCGATCGGGACACTCGGTTCTTGTCGCACTTCTGGAGGAGTTTACAAGAAAGTTTGGGGACTCGATTGAAGTTTAGCACAGCTTATCATCCTCAAACTGATGGACAATCGGAGAGAACGATCCAGACCCTTGAAGATATGTTGAGGGCTTGCATGTTAGACTTCAAAGGTTCTTGGGAGGATCATCTACACCTGGTGGAGTTTTCGTACAACAATAGCTTCCAAGCGACTATTCAGATGGCACCGTTTGAAGCGTTGTATGGTCGTAAATGCCGTTCACCTGTTTGTTGGGGAGATGTTGGTGAACGAAGGTTACTAGGACCCGATTTGGTGGTACGACAGTCGAGAAGGTGAATACAATCAGGAAGCATATGAAGGCAGCTCAAGACAGACAGAAAAGTTGGGCCGACACGTCAAGAAGACCTCTAGAGTTCGCCGTGGGTGATTTGGTATTCCTGAAGATATCACCGACTAGAGGGGTAATTCGCTTTGGAAGTCGGGGAAAGCTTAGTCCTCGATTCGTTGGACCCTTCGAGATATTGGAGCGTGTTGGAGAGGTAGCGTACCGGTTGGCGTTACCACAGTCATTAGCAGGAGTGCACGATGTGTTCCATGTGTCTCAACTACGGAGGTATGTTCGCGATGAGACTCATGTCTTGGATCATTCGGAGTTGACTGTACGGGAGGACCTAACTTTTGAGGAGCGACCAGTTGAAATCAAGGATCGAAGAGAAAAGGTTCTTAAGAACAAGGTTATCCCTCTTGTGTTAGTTTCTTGGGGTAATCGATTGCATGGAGAAACCACTTGGGAGCGAGAAGACGAGATCCGGCAGAAATTCCCTCACCTTTTCTAGTAGTTAGCTATCTTGTATTCTTGGAATTTCGAGGACGAAATTCTTTTGTAGTTGGGTATGATGTAACACCCGAGCCCAATAATACTATTTCTTTTGCTAGTTGAGTGTTATATATTGCTCATTCCAATTATCCTGATTGTTTAGTGCTTTTTGCAAAATTTTAACCGGTTAAGTCATTTTGGCACATAACAAATTTTAACACCTAAAATGAAATTAAAAATATCCATGTTGGCCTACTCGTCGCCACTAGTCGCGTGGTAGCGTCCGCGCATCGAGATTTCGTCCCGTTCGGCGAAACGGGCAAGTTTGGACGTCTACGCGCGCGTGCAAGTGTCCGACTTGGGGGCATGCATTTTAATCATTAAACACTTTTTTTCAAAATTTGGAACTCGCTTAAAATCCTACAATTTGAATTTGAAACATTTGGGCGCAACCCGGGCGCGATTTGGAAATGTTTCATTTAGCGCCGAAAATGCCCATTTAATTAAATATATTAAACCTAAAATATATACTTTAAAATCAAATTTTGTTACTGTTTAACATTTTAAATCTTACTGTTGTTATTTTCTTTAGTATAAATCTCCAAAGATTTTGTATGCAGCCAATCACGAGAGGGTATTTCTCGTGGGCCCGCCTCCATTTCTCAATCTCTCTCTCTCTCTCTCTTCCTCTATCTCTCTCTATCCCTTTCTCTCTCCGTCTCTCTCTATCTCTCTCTATTCTCCTTCTCTCTCTCTCTAACAACTTTCCTCTCTCTTCCTCTAATATCTCTCTCCCTATATATTTTTACGCAGCCCTCGTCTCCTCCCCATCTCACGAGAACCCACGAAACCCTAACCCTAGCCATCCCGTCGCCGTTGCCGCCGCAGTCACCGCGCCGACGAGACCACCACCGCCATCACCCTGCCTCCACAACCTCAACCGCGCACTCCTCCTTCCTCCGTTCTCTTTCCGCGCCTGCACCCATCCCCGACGCCACACCGGCCGCAGATCTCGCCGTCGACGCCGCCTCTCGTCACCAACGACGCCTGCGACTCCCTCTCTTCCTCCTCGCCCCGACCTCGTCGTCTTCCTCCTTCCCTCGCCGGCACAGCAACAGCACCCAAGCCGCAGCATGACCACCTCCTCTGTTCGCCGGGAAACGCGCCGACGATCATCGCCGTCATTGCCAGAGCCACCGCCGACACCTCCTCTTCCTCCTGCAACCCAGACCAGGCCAGTACCTCCCCATCATCGCTGCATCACCCGATCCCTCCAAGTCAGCCCTTGTCGCGGCCACTGTTCATCGCCGCCGGCGCCCCATCGCCGTCGAGCCCGTCGTGGTTGCCCTGGTTCTTCCATGTAAGCATCCCTTATCTTTCCTTTGTGCTAGATCCCCCCCGCTGATCTTTGTTACGTATATCATGTTGCTAACTTCGTTGCCGATGACTTTTGCCGGATTCCGACCGTGCTGTCGTTTGGACCCGACGCTCCAGCGAAGTACCCTAGTCCGTGTGTTCCCGCTGTTCGCTGTTGGGATTCGATCCGTGGCCCGTGCACCCGTCTCGTGTTTTCTGCCGACTTTGCATCCGTGCTTTCCGGTTTGCGAAACCGTCGAGGCAAGATTTCTTGCTACGTGCTACGTTAAACTAATTAAATGTTGGACTCACAAACTTGCTATATTAACTAGTATTGCTACTTATCTCATTGGACGAAATATGATGTACATTATAATACTGCCACTTAAATCGTATTTTGCCACCGTAACCTTAATAACAACTACCTGCTAATCATTTTACTATTTAGAGGATAATAGTCGCACACTTATATCTTTATTGCCTGCTGTTGTTAATATTGCGCTACACTGTGATTATTGCACCCCAAGGGTGCTTGAACCTGTTAATAAGAGAATACAAAACATCACTGTGTTTACATGGAATAATATTGTTATTTGCTGTTCCTGCTGTTGTTCCTTATTCGTTACTATACCTGTTATCAGCATACATTTGATTGCATTACATATTGACCCGATCTTGATACACCTGACACATGTACTGATACCCGGACATGACACCCCATACATACTGATTCAACCTATTTGGACTACAACCTGACTTGGGGTCCTCATGGACCATTCCTGCTGTCTATCCAGACATACCTGTTTTACCTGATCCTGTGTTGGCATTAATCCTTGATTGCTGAATACCTGACCTGACATACATAGCTTGGGGGTATGGGGAAATCAAAGGTGAAACCGACTTGTAACTCAACAGTTCGATACTTGTTCTGATCAGTCTTACGGGCTTGGCCAGCCCCGGAGTGTTGATGCTGACATCACTCGCCCATCTTGCTACCTATTACTGCTTAGCGGCACGTCTCGGATTCAGCCCCGAGGACCTTGACCGTGGTCCCGGGCACGCACGGGATACTATTGAGTTACATCGACGATTCATCAATTGATTTCAAAGACTTTAGAGTAGAAACCTGATAGAACAGTTTAGTTACCCTTTGCACATTACCCTGCACTGTTGTTTCATAATATTGGTTATTTCATGTTCATACCTGCATTGCTTATTACCATGTTCATTTATATTATTTGGTTGACATGACGCGCTGACGTCTGGGTTTTGCATGGCCCAGATTCCTTACCACTATCGACGACCGAGCAGGAGTACTTCAGCCAGCAGGCTGAACTGTGAGTTCCTTAGGGTTTAGTTTATTTATTTCATTTCATTTCCAGATGTGAGCCCGCATTATGGGACGTACTGTTTATTTATTGTATTGGATCATTTGCTTCCGCACTTATTGTTTATTGCTTCTTGTTATTATGGATTGGACATGTATTGGATTAGTTTATTATTTGTTCTTGATATCTCTACAACCGTAATGTGACTGTGGATGGATATTTCCTACCCACAGGTAGCATGGTTGGCTATGTCACGTGCCCAATCTTGCGTACTCTGGGAAGCGGGGCGTGACAGAACATTTCCTATATCAAAAGTTGATCGGTTCAGGCACGTTATCTAAAAGCATTAATGTTCTAAATCAAACTACAGTTCTTAGTATATGTAACACACACAAGAGGAAGAGTCCAGAAATGAACGAATCCTTCTTGAGGCATTGTAGACTAGGTCATATCAATGCGACCCGACTAGCTGAAGTTACATGTAGATGCATATTTAAATCAGTTTGAATTTACATCTTGTGAAACTTGTCAGTCATGTCATAAAGATAAGATGACCACAGCTCTGTTTATTGGAAACAGAGAAAGAGTTAATGAACTCTTGGGACTGATACATGATGATGTATGTAAGGTCTCTTGTCTACACATGCCAGGACTGGTTCTTTTTACTTCATTACATTCTCTGATAATCTCTCAAGATTCAGTCATATGTTCCTGTTGAAACATGAGTCCGAACCTTTTGAGATATTCACAGAATATAAGCGAGAAGTAGAGAACCAAAATACGGGTAAAAGTATTATGTCCTTTGATGAGATCAAGGAGGAGAATACTTGAGCACGGAATTCTTGGACTTTTCTAAAGGAGAATGAGATTCTCTCTCAGCATTACTCCTCTGTATACACCATAGCACGATGGTATATCGGGGCGGAGCAATCACACCCTATATGATAAGGTGTGCTCTATGATGAGTACTACTGAGTTACCTATTTCCTTTTGGGTGTTATGCGCTTGCGAAGTTGCATACCTATTGAATAGGGTCACGATCAAATCAGTTGCCTACCACTTCATATGAGATATGGAAAGGGAAGAGCCCATATCTTAAGTTAGTTAAGATTTGGGGTTGTCCGGCCTATGTCTAAAAGCATAATCCGGACAAGCTCGAGGCAAAGCCTGTTATGTAGAACTGGAAGTGTTTCAGCTATACAAACTACAGCAGATGATTTGGTACAACCAAAGGATTCAGTAGATTCCAACGAACCTCAGCCTCTCCGCCGATCTAGTAGGTTTTCTCACCCACCTGAGAGATACTTTGGTTTCTCTATGACAGTGGGAGCGAGGATTGCATCATGAGATGATGACCCAACTGGTTTCGAGCTGGCCATCAGGAGTAAGACTCTGTCAGAATGGCTGGATGCTTAGTGATCTGAGATGGAATCCTTATACACCAACAAAGTATGGACTTTGGTTGCTATATCTGAAGGGTTAAATCCCCATCAGGAGCAAGTATATCTTGAGAAGATTACTTGGTGTACATGGAAAGGTTGAGACTTTCAAAGCTAGACTTGTTAAAGGTTTTCGTCATCAACCAGGCGTGGATAATGATGAAACCTTTTCCAGTACCTATGCTTAAGTCCATCCTGATCCTACTTGTCACGGCTACATACCATGACTACGATATCTGGCGGTTGGGTGCCATGACTCCTTTTCTAAATGATGTTTTAGAAGAGTGTGTCTATAAGTACACAGCCAGAGGGCCTCGTAGACAGTGGGAGCAGCGGAAACGTGAGCAAGATGCTTTATCTGATAAAGCAGGCATCGCGGAGTTGGAACGTCTGTTTTGATGTGTTAGTCAAAGAGTTTGACATCATCAAAATGGTAGATGAACCTTGTATAAACAAAAAGATAGTAGGGAGTATGGTGATGATCCTCGTAGAGTACGTGGATGACATACTCTTGATAGGGAAGGAGTTTCTTATGCTACGCTCGGTCAATCTCCGCTTATCACAAGGATTCTCCAGATAGGATCAATGTGATACCTCCTCCATCCTGAGTTTTCATCTATGAGATAGATGTTATTTGGGTGTTAGTATACTCACTAGTTGTAGTGAGATGGTATCAATCGATCCTGGGGAGAATCACTGGAAGTGTTCCAGGGTGATAAAGACGACTGAATGTCAGTCGCAGGCATTGTCTTTACCCTCAGTAAAGGGACGGTATGTTGGAAGAGTTCCAAGCTAAATACCGTGGCATACTAGACGATAAAGGCACGATACATCGCTACTTAAGATACTACCAAAGAGGATGTTTGGGTGTATATTGGTTCATGAGATGAACTACATTCCTATCATTGTGAGACAATGGGGTTGCGGCTTATGCCAAGGAACGAAGGTCCCATCAGTGATCCAGACATATTCTAAGGCAGTATCACCTGATCATGGAGATGGTTGATCTCCAGGGTGATCGAGGCAAGGAGAGCAGACTCAGAGGATAACATGGCGGATCCACTCACGAAGGCCTATTCCCAGAGAGAGACTTTTATGGGATGGTTGAGTATGAGATACTACAACCACTGCTACAGATGGCCCTAGTGCAAGTGGGAGATTGTTAGTTATATGTATGCCCTAGAGGCCATTACTGTACATTGGATGTATATTGTAGTGGATGCTGGGACATATATAGGGAGGACTTTCTTGCTCGACATGATAGTATGCTATCTGGTTGCTCTTTACCTTACCATGTACACAGATTGTCTCTCTATTACATGTTGGTAAAGCCCTTAGGATGTGTACTTGACTACCTGGACTATGATGCAGATCATACTAGTGGGGACATGGTAGTCCATAAGTACATCCTTCAAAGTCCCTAGTCATGGGTGTATCGAGACGGGGCATCGATATACCAGAGTAGACTAGCGTGTACCTTCTCGACCCATACAGATGGGTGATGGATGATCCCATATCCATTGGTGTTTGACATCAGAGATGATATACGGGTGCTCAGTAGAGACTGGGTACACTGGACGGACTCGCCGAGAACTCCCAGATGGTATTATACCTTACGTCAGATGGCAGTTCTCTGGTGACACTGGTACAGAGTAGTCTGTTGACCCGAGATCGTCATAGATTCTTGTGTGGTTCCCACTGTGCTTTGATTTCCATCTTACCACGTCCAAGAGGGCGTGCAAAACGGTGGTTTTTGGGTACAGTCCCGAATCACATGGAAGCAATGAGCGATAGGAGGGGATTCGTCTCTCCCGGTATAGGGAGTTGATGTTGCACTGTGTTCGATTGGCTATAACAGGAAGTCCCTGGCCAGGGCTGATCAGAGAATTGCTGGTAAGTGTTACCAGTAGTTTCTCGACCCGTTATGAGCCTCATATCGACACGACTTATCGAGCTATTGGGGTCTGACGTTTACCACCCCTAGGCAAGATATGCGACATATCAGACGACGAGACCGGACTGTACGGTAGTGTTACTGGTTGGATTCACTGGAGTTTGAGCGGGCTTGCTCGTCGATCTTCTGATCGCTCAATACCCGGCTGGCCGTTATGTTTAGCAGACCGCTTGCGGCTTGTGGGTGTTTGATATGATCATCATCTGCTGCCGGCGTATTGACGAGTCTTTAGAGTCCTATACAGAGGTTTAAATAGGAGCGCATATGAGATATGTGCGGGACCGAGAATAATGCGTGTATGTGATACCGTATTCCATTCTCGCGATGAATGTATCGATTGGTTGTATGCAATATAACCTAGTTATCGAATCAAGGATTGATTCGATAAGCCGATACATTGCATACTAGTCGGTTATATGCGATATGACCGGATCGTTAAATCAAGTGTTGATTTAATGATTTAATGTATAATTATATATTTGATATATTACTTTTCATTAACTAGTATTGGTTTACTTTAAATGGATTTTCTCACTTGGATTGTGCACATTGTATATGTGATATATTTTTGTGCACTTGTATGTATCATGTTTGATGATGCATGCTAACTTGTGTTTTGTGTAAAGTTTAAACCATGGTTATGTAATGATTAGGGTTTTCATTTTCATATCTATTTATTTATTTGTTTATTCATTTTGGAAAATGATAAGCATAATGCAAAATGGTGGCTTTCTTTGGATGGATGTTGAAACTTCATGAAGCTTTGACCAAGTGACCATTTTGTCTCCATGCTTAACCCTAACCATTCCCACTAACCATGATTTATTCTCTACACTTGACCATAGTTATTATGATGATAAGTATTCCTTTTATTATTCTTTTTAAAAAGAACTTATCATGATAATATCTTCTTCTTCTTCATCTTCTTCAGTTGAAGAAAACCCTTCTTCATCAATGGTGATTGATGAGAATGAGTGAGAAATCCAATTCTAAAGTCTATCCACTTCCTATTTCTTCATCCTCTACCTCTTGCCAAGCAGTAGAGTGTGTTTCCTTCACAAGTTTTCATGGCTTGGTGAAGGTGGAGCTTGATCTAGTGATGCCTCGACGTAGATCATCTTCGGCATCGACGTCGACGACCTAGCCCGTCCATTCTCCGATGAAGCTGACGCTAGAGCCCGGGGTTCGACTTGGACAGCGAGGAGACTTCATTGCAGAGCTATGGAGGTGGAGGACCGGATCTACAAAGGTTGTATTTCCGCACTTTTAGTTTAGTTGTAAACTAGTTTCATTTTATCGCCTAAACTTCTAGCCAACGATCTAGTCTAGGGTTTCTCGGCACCGTATTTTTGAAATTGGCATGGTTGATGCCTTGTGAGACCTCTTGAGAGTGCCTAGGAACCCTACAGTATTGTAATCTGGCAGTTATCTGTTATCGGTTCGGTTATATGTGATATAACCAGATTGTCGAATCAAGTGTTGATTTGATAATGTGATATATAGATATATGATATTAGTCGGTCATATGTGATATAACCGAATTATTAAATCAAGTGTTGATTTAATAACGTGATATACATTATATGTGATATAATAATATCTTAACTAATATCATTAGCTCACTAATTATTCTTCATAATATATATATATATATATATATATATATATATATATATATATATATATAATGAAGCATGGCATGATTTCTATTTTTGAGAAAAATAGAAAAAGAGGTGGAAAATGAGAGCATGGTTGCAAACATGGGCTTTATTCATAGTTTATTCATCTTGACCCACTATTCAAGCATGGTTGCAATTTTATAA
Organism: Agapanthus africanus; assembly: GCA_030015575.1. Lineage (NCBI taxonomy): Eukaryota > Viridiplantae > Streptophyta > Magnoliopsida > Asparagales > Amaryllidaceae > Agapanthus > Agapanthus africanus. Next base: position 446,609,294 of record JASDDO010000031.1, on the reverse strand, counting down.
TGCAAAATTCCATGCTTGAATAAGTGGGGGTCAAGAGTTGCCATTCATTCTTTGCTCATTCTCAACACTTAGCCATTTTGCTTGCTTTGCTCCTATGGTTGCTCTCTATCTTCTTCTTCTTCCTCAATCCCATGCTTCAAGCTTCAACCCTCACATGTGATGTGAACCATAAAACTTGAACACAAACTTGTGAGAAAATTAAACCCCTACTTCACCATCACACATTAGATTAGCAATTTGATGTGGAGTGTTACCTTAGCTTGAGCTTGTGGACTTCGGGTGGATCGTCTTTGGCGCGAAAATCACGAAGGAGGTTCGTTCAACTCGAAGAGGAGCCTAGTAGATTCGCATGGATTTTAACCCGGAGCTATTGAAGAGAAGGACTCGAACTACGAAGGTTGTATGCTCTTTTCTTCTCTTTAAGTTCATCACATCACTAAGGCAAACCCTAATAATCTAGTAAAGATCTTGTCAGTCTAACTTAGCATCTAATAAAAATTAAAATTTGGCATGCTTGATGCCTCTAGAACCCCATGGTGGTGCTAAGGTCGACTTTCATGGTATCAAAGCCAAGCTAGAATATTAAGGTAACTTGTAGCAACGTTAGAAATCGGCCGTTATTGTCGCGCAAAAACTGCCGATAAAAACAGTTTCGAAATTGATGTTTTGAGTTGTTTGCACACCTCGCGGGCTTACGGTTTGAACTGAGAAGACGCGGGGTGGAGCGTGCGCATCCCAAGGACACCTTGGGGGGCCGAACGGCTGGGCCCACTCCCCAAGACCACCACAAGGTGGTCTTGGCGGTAGGGACCCGAAACTGCCCCACCTTTGACAGTTTCGGGTCTGCCTCACCCCCTGGCCACCTCGTGGTGGCCTCGGGGGTAGGGTACCCCTCTAGGCCCCCTATTCGATAGTTAACTTTGGGATCTTTGCCCCGGTGAAGATTCGGGCAGGTTTCGAGTTCGTTTCGACTCCCGGAGTGGCTTAAAACGATCGGTTTTAGAACTTTAGCTCACTGGATTTTTCATGTCTTGGAAAAATTGGTTAAGTTTGCTAATTGGGTGCGGAATTCTAATGTCGCGGTTACTTTACAAGCTTTGTGATGTGTGTGATACAATTATTAGAATCTGGATTAATTAGTTTTATGAAAACTAGTTAGTATATTGTAAAGCTAGCCGTTTAGTCTCAATTGATCGATTGCCACGAAGTTTTGATTCGGATCAAAACTCCGTTGCAATTGCGTATTGTACGCGATCACTAAGTCGGGAATCTTGTTGAATTATCCTACAACCAATTGAAAAGAGTTTTCAATTTGAGACTAAAATGCAAGTTTTATAAGTTAGGCATGAAATTCGGAATATGAGATATTCCGAGTTTATGATGTCTAAGGAGATTGCAGATTCTAATTATTGTAGTTTTCTGTTTTCTTTTCTGTTACCGTAAGTGTAATATGTGGGGTATCCCAATCTCGTTGCTATATGTCAACAAGTTTTAGGGATACGCATATTTGCTTACGTTGATGATATGTGATATCATGTGTTGTTGTTGATATGATTTATTGGATCGTTGTGAAAGAATATGTGAGATGAGGGTTTTTATTTTCATTCATGTAAAATCTGTATGTAATATTCATTTATTGGGGCACTTCCGGGTTGAGAATACTGTCACCAGTGTTGTATATTATTTACTTTTCCGCATTAGGATAGACCCAAGGTGGGGAGCACAAGTAACCAGGTTCTAGAGTCCAGTGGGAAACCATCTCAAGGAGTTGAGACAGGGTCTCATAACTCTAGAATTTGCAGGGTTACTTGCCGATCTCGAAGGGGTCTAGGGATGTGGGTTTGTCTATTTATCACGACCGTGGAATGTGTGTTTTACATTATTGGCTAAATTTAAAATACGGACATCCTGGTATATCCAATATTTTATATGTTGCTTCTGCTGCTTGATTATGTGATGTTGATCATATAACTGCGTGAGACGAATGTAATATTATATATATGATATATAATAAACGTTGCTTATGTTTTGCAGCCGCACTAGTCCAGCCCTCGCTCTGCCGGTAGTTAAGTAACCTAACGGTGCATGACGGGGCCCCGTGACGAATGCGGATGGCATAAGCGTACGTTCTATTTTCGTTTCATTTTTCTTTGAAGTTTAGGAAACATTAAATGATGGGACTTCACTAATGTGATTAATGAAAAGAAAGAAACAAAAAGATGTTGTAGAATCAAATTTTCAAAAAGGGTAGCTCTAGTTATTGCTTTGCATAGTGGTATTCCTTGATGAATATCCATCACCTCATTCGATGAGGAAAGAGCCGAGATCCCTTCACCGGGAGTGACCTCTTTAGCAAAACAAGCAAATTCTACAACCCACTTGGTTTTGTTTTTTGATTACTTTTTTAGTTCTTGCTTTGCATAACGGTATTCCTTGTAGAATATCCAGCACCTCATTCGATGAGGAAAGAACCGAGATCTCTTCACCGGGAGTGACCTCTTTATCGAAACTAGTAAAAGCCTAAAAACACTCCTTTTCAAAATCACTCAATTCTACAACGATATCAAGTTCATTATGCAAAAGGTTTTCTTAAAAACCTGTCGTAGCCCTCCGTCATTTCAGATAAGTACTATTTAGTATTCGTGCTGCGTTTGTTGACCTTTGTCAAGGCGTAGTGTGCAGTAGCTGATTAGTGCTTATCTGCAAAGCATGTGATGCGATTGGATTAGGGTAGTCGTACGATCTTGTTGACCTCTGTCAAGAGTCGCGCGGGTGGGTTTAATTCAATCATGAAATGGCGGGTTGAACTTGAATAGCGCACTATGGTTTGTTGACCTCTGTCAAGGTCGTAGGACGCTAGGGGCAGAATATTATCAGGAATTTCAAGTGTTGAAATTTGCAATGAGATTGCATATCTTCTATGAGATAGTTGGATCCTGATACCCACTTCGAGTAAGAGTTACTCCTGGAAGAGTTTTACACATCACAACTAGCCAATCAAGTAGGTGTCTAGAAAGGTGTTAACGGGGTTACGCCCTTAGGAAAACGAGATTTATTTTAATTAGGTCCGTGCGAAAGTACGGGGAACCTCCCTCAAAGTACCGACACTGGCCTGGCCGAACGATTGTCGAACTTGTAGGGTGTAATTAATCCCGGCTAGTCTTATCTTTTAGGGTTTGAAGGAAGATTCGATAAAAGCAGAGGGAACCATCCTGATTAGATAAGATAATAACCAATCTAATCTTGCAAAGAGCGCACGCAAAGTGATTATCCTTCTCTCTCTCCTGGTAGCGACCAATGAAATGCCTTAATCAAGATAATAATATGGATGTTTTGACCGAACCTACTTATCATACTGGGCTAGGTTCCGCTCTACCTTATGATTGTCATAAGTCTGAGCAAGGAATAGGGGAATATTCAGATTCCCACGCCACCCAAACGAAGAATAAGCATGTTGATGCATCGTCTTCGGGTCTATTCGTAACCAAGAACTGTTTCTTAGTTTACTCTACGTCCTGGGTATAAGATACCGGATCAGGAACCCATATATGTAATTTGTTACATGGGCTAAAGACAGGTAGAGAACTGGGATATGGTGATATGTCTCTAAGTAGTAGAGATGGTGCAATTGTTGCAGCCAAAGCAGTTGGCAAATATCACCTTGTGTTACCTACTGGTAATATAATAATTCTGAGCGACTGTTATTTCGTACCAATAATATTGTGAATATTTTCCTAAATCAAGTGTTGATTGGGTAAGGTATGTTGTATAACAGTGTACACGTTCTGAATCAAACTACAGTTCTAAACGTACATACACAAGAGGAACGGTTCGGAAATGAACGAAGTCTTCTTGTGGCATTGTAGACTGGGTCATATCGATGAAACAAGACCAGCTAAAGTTCCATAAGGATGCATATTTGAATCCGTTCGAATTTACATCTTATGAAACTTGACAGTCATGTTTCAAAGACTAGGTGACCAAATCTCCATTTACTGGAAACGGAGAAAGAGCTACTGTAGCGTTTTGAAAATCGTTTCGGTGAAATTTCGGAAAATCGGTAAAATAAGGGGGTTTTCTGTAAAAAGTCAAAATGCAAATATCTTATTATAAAAATTAAATATACATATTCTAGCTATGAAATTGCTATTATTTGGTGTTTATTGAGCCGCGGGTGAAATTTCAAATTTTCTGAAAAAAATATTATTTTATTATTATTTTAAGCCGTCACTAATATATTTAATTAGGGAAAATTACAAATTGGAATGAGTTGAAACAAATTTTGTGCATCATAAAACATTAAATAAAATTTTATCATGTGGTTTTTGAAACGAAATCGTTTGCCAAAACGGTTTAGAAAAATATCGAAGAAAAAGGCTTTTTTCGGTGAAATTAGTGTTAATGGGAATTGGGGTAATACATTTATCTTTTTCCCTAACCCACACACTCACACCTCACCCTCTCTTCCCCTCCCCATGTGGCCGGCCCCACCATGACAGCCCTCCCCCTCTCTCTCTCTCCAATCACCAAGAAAAGAAAAGAAAAGAAAGGAAAATGATAGAAAAAGGGTGGACTTTGACTAGATATTACTTTCTCCACCTCACTCTCTCTCCTCCCTCACCCAAACCCCCTCCATTTCTGGCCAAATCTGAAACCCCCCACAGCAGCAGCCCTTCACCAAAATCCCACACCATTTTGCCTCAAAAATCCATTAAAATGCTTCAAAAATCCATGCAAATTCAAAGCAAACTCAAAATCCAAGCTATACCCATTTTCCCTTGGCCTATCTAGCATGGATCTAGGTGTATGGGAGCTATTTTTGGGTGGCTTAGTTCCATGTTTGATCCATGGATAGTGAGGTATAAACCCTAAACCCATGTTCATTTGTTGCTAATGCTTTAGTCTAGTTTAACTAGATGTTTAATTATGGTTTTAAATTTGTGATTCAAAATTCAAGAGAAGGGTTTGTAAATTAAATTAGGGTTTTCATCTTTGGGTATTGATCTTAATGAGTGGATTAACATATTAATTCTTGCTAAAACCAAATCTAGTTACAAATTTCAAATTGTTAGTTGGAAATTGTGATAAATGTTCTTTTTGCTAACTAGGTTTTTTTTGAAATGGTTTTATATTTGGGATTAAAATCTAAATTAAGGTTTCATGTCATTATTAATATTATAACGTGTAGTTTAATACTTTAGTTCATGAAAATCCAAGCTAGATTGTGGTTTATGCATTTTTTTGCTATAAAATTGTTAAATTTGGGTATATTGTAAACTAGAATTTTGGAAATTATGGAAATTGATGAGAATAAATTATAGGAATGGTTTATATGAGTTTGTTATGATATTTAGTGAATATTGTGGACTTCGAGACGACAAGCAAGCGCGTCGCGACGTCGGCACCGGCGAGCGAGGACCAGGTGAGTAGATTTATATCTACGGGGAGAAGTCGGGTGGATGGCGTATAGCACCCCCGCAGTCCGTGGTGATGTATACGAATACGTATACACACATATATATTGATTATTATTTATTGAGGTTATTGATGATAAAGATAGATTTTAGGTGTGAATAGATAGGTTTAGTGTTGCGAGACCCTAGAGTAGAGGCTGCACCACATTTATACACACATCCATACTTGCATACATTTTTCTTCATATGTGCTTATATGGGGTTATATAGTTATGGGTTCACATGGGTATGGGACTATGTGTTCACATACGGATTTGAGAATGATACTTGGGATTGAGCTGAGTCGATGAGATTTGATTTGAGGCCGTGAGATCGGTGATATAGCAGGGTTCGTATTTGAGATACGACATGACGTTGTAGCGGGTCCTTGACGTAGTGTTTCACACACGTCCATGCATACGTAGGCGGTATCAGTATGGTACTAGACGTAGATTAGTACCCCGATCATGATTTGATAAAGAGGATATCAGATGAATGTGATTTTGACCCATACCCAGAATTGGGGGATGCCGTACGACGGATTTACGTACGAGCTATATCTTGATGATTGATCCGCACTCTTGACTTGGGATGTCTGATTATAGATATAGTATCGGATATGATATTATTGAGGCGGGATCACCGACTAATATATATACAGGTATGTATATGTATCGACTCAGATGTTAGGCGGTTTCCTTACCTGTAGTCTAGCTTGTAGCGTAGCCCTTTAGTTTAGTTAGTTGTTAGATTAGATTCGGTTCCTACCTATTTCAAAGCTTGCGAATCGTGCGTATTTTTAAAGACAGCCTAAGGGATCCTACGGATATTTCAAAAAAAACGTATCTTTTCTTAAAAACACCGTAGCCCCTATTTTCAAAACCCCACGATTCGTGTTATTTCAAAAGGCACCATTGTAGGACTTATATTAGGTTAAAATAGATTAGTTATCGTTGCGTCTAGTATTCAGTTCCCGCTCATTATTGTTGTTTGCTCTGCATCACATGCTTATATTATGCTTCATATTCTACTGTTGATATCTTGTGGTTAGGACACCAGCACCATTACCGATGATGCGTATGTACCGCGTACACTTACTTGCCGGGTCACACACATCTTCATCGGTAATTGCCATGTCACGTACACCTTAGAAAATATTATTGCTTGACATAGCCTGTTAGCTAATAGTTTAGACATGATATTATTGTACTTGCCTTATATGTTAGTTTAGACATTGTAGTTATTACCTGCTACCTCATGCATACTGTTATTCATTGTTATGCCGCATTCATGGATTCTCATGCATATATTCACTTTTTACGTGCTATTGAGGTTTTGGATTTGGATTTCCATGAGATTTTCTGGATTTGGGGAAAACCGCAAAACATATACAAACTTCTTCTTTCTCTTTTTAAATAAAAAGCGCGGTTTTTCCCATGATGTATGAGTCGTCCACCATGAGTTTGCTGATGGATTTGGAGACCCGATTCGAGGAGTTGGATGAACCGTTTCGGGTACATGGTGGACCCAGTAAGGTACCCCGGGGCAAGAAGCTCGTGGTGATGACGATGAGCCTGGCAGGGGGAGACTACCTACCGGTGATTTTACCCGACGCGTCGGATATCCGGAGGATACCGTCGTGGTCTTGAGATGGATGGTAGGGGCCGGTCTGGACTGACGGCGCCCTAGATATTGAGATTGAGACATTGAGATTTCGAGATATTGAGGTACTGAGATTTGATGATACAGGCCAGTCCGGATGGCCGGAGCCTGAGGTTTTGAGACATTGAGATTTATGTTTTGTGTCGATGCTAGACACTGTTGGTGCTGATTTCATTTATGATACCTCATTTTAAAAATACAAAGGAAATCTCACTAATTTATGAAAACAGTTTCTTCATTTACATGTATTCTGTTTTCATGCATTCATACCTTATTCATATGATATATTGCTACCTGAGGCACTGACACGGGCACGTGAGATCACACTCGGGTTAGATATTACCCTAGCCATTGTTATAGGCTGCATGTTATTCATATATTGAGGATATATTATGATCATTGACCTAGGTTGCGTTATTCATGCGATTTTCTGTTCGTAGATCTTTTTCTACTCACGAGTTGGCAACTCACCCCCGTTGTGCCCCAGTTTCTTGCAGGTGTTGCCGTACGGATTTCATTACGGCTTTGCGGGCACGGTTTCTTTTCGGGTGACTTGCTAGTAGGTGGGTTTATTGTATCTTACCCATCATTATACCTTGTATATTATATTTCAGTTGTATCTAGAAGTTCCATCAAACAAACTTGTATTTTTTGAGATAGAGACCAGTAATGTTATTCTTTCGACCATAGAGTAGCATGTTATATTTCTTGAGTTTCTTGCTGGTTGAGTTCCATTTCTGTTGTGATCTCCGCCTTTAGGCGTTGTATATTATGTTGCATACAGGTTGATTTGATATGGTTCTTCCTATTCTCTACTACTTCTCTTGGTTTGGATTTCTGGGTTTCGGCTTACTTAGCATACGTACATCTTGAGACGTTCGTAGTCTAAGTGCCAGTCATGTTCCGTACTTTCGGGTCGTGACAAAGTTGGTATCAGAGCGTTAGGTTTTAACCTTAGGAGCGTAGGATGACCCTTGGTTGATGGAATAGGTGACTTAAGTAGAGTGATGTACCGTTGATATGTTCCGCGGCATATTTACGACACGCCACTCCACTTATGAAGCCTTAGGATGTACATTTCCTTGTTCGGTATTATATTCCTTCCTGATCTAGCCTCATCGGTACCAGTTTGGTTTTGCTGCTACGGTTACAGGCAGGGAGAGCTACGACTAGAGTTGCGGTCAGCACAAGCTCGTCACGAACGAGGACTGACCAGGGCGTAATTCCGGCAACACACGATTGCAGAGATATGTCTTTTTACTGTGTTTTCGCGCCACGAGCGTTTGGCGGACCGCCTTTACGAGATTTCTCGGACTAGCCGATCAGTACCAGAGGATTGGGCCACCGACAGAGGCCAGCCAGATTTTTTATGACCGTTGGCGCATTGCTTATTCATGTTGATTGAGGCACTGTTCAGTATGCAGGCGAGTGAGCCAGTTATTACTGCGAACGACGAGATATCGCCCCAGATGTTGGAGCTATTGCAGTACGAGTTGTACTAAGAGATGATAGAAGGTCGCTAGTCACCCGAGGATAAATGACTAGGACAGGTGGTTCGTTCGCCTACCCCGATGCAAGGTCATCAGATAGATTGATTCCAGCTAGAGACGACTTCACGCGGAGACGTTGGGAGTCGACAGAGACGATCGAATGTCAGAAACCTATTATTCCAAGTTTAAAGTAGTTGGAAAGACATGCAGGCAATTCTATGGTCTCTCTAGAAGAATGAAACCCCAACTCGACTTAATGACCGTGTGAAAGCCTTGGAACCTTCGGGTTTGCGGCAGTTCTGCGGCGCCATTAGTGAGGCTTGGGTTTGCCCTTCTACGCATGGACCACCAATGCTGTGGTATGTACTCGATACTATTAAACTGTGCCCAAGATGTTGAGCTCTTGGGGGATTATGAGGTTTTGACGACTCGATCGGATGGCTCAACTTAATTCGGATGCTATGTGGTGAGATGCATTCTTGGGAGACTCCAGATACGAGGATAGCTGTTGGAGCTCAGTCCATGCAGCCGCGACGAGACGAGTCCAAAGCAGACGACATTAGAGAAAAGTGAAGTAAGAAGTTCGTACCAGATCTAGATGAGATGACGTTCCACTCCGCCGACATCAGAGATGCGATGCGCATGCCGAGGAATGGTACTTGGACTTACCTCCCAGAAGGAGTTGCGATGAGTATGCAGTCGTTCCAGAGCAAGATGCAGATATAGGAAAGGACAATGATTTCCGGACAGTTGGCAGAGATGAGACATGGAAGAGACCGTGAGCAGGATTCCTTCCAGGACACTGCTGCAATGATACTTGCACCCAGGATCAGAGGTGTCACATACATTCAGAGAGCCAGAGGCCGACGCCAGTAATATGCTGTCTTACGAGTGGTCGCGATGATTGACCGAGAGATGACCAGAGAAATGCCAGAACGGAATCATCCCCGTTAGCACACCTGACAGGGCCGATGAGCCGATGGACCGAGAGATTGGTAATTCACAGTGAAGACCTTGACCCAGGAGTGGTCATTGTTACGCACACCAGCAGGCCAGAGTTCATGATCATCGACGAGACGTCCCACTAGTGACCGCGACAGTTGGCCCGAGATTCTTAGAGGATGCGCTTGAGCGGTACTATTCTTCCATTATTGATTTCGATGTTTTGGGTGATTTATTCGCATGATTTGATTTTGATGATTGAGGATTTACGATCGTTGCACAGTGTTGCACTTGATATCGTTTTCGTGCTTGGTTTCACATGTTTATGATTTTACGGTTTTAGACATTTGAGTTGATTTTGTGCGTATATACGCACACGATTTGGTTTTTGCACGCGGTATAGTTCATATATGCTTGCAGTGCAGTGTTACGTATGTTGTGCATTTAGATACCCTGGACTTTGATTTCGATGGTGATGTTCGATATTTGTTTTGTGCACCTTGTTTGATTTTGCGCATGTTCGGCACTTGATATTGGATTTCATGATTTCGTGCATGATGGATGCACCTGGTTTGGATTTTCGCGCATGTTGAGCGCATGTTTTGAGATACGATTTTGGTGCACACCAGTTGCACTAAATCGAGATTCTTCGTGCATGTCAGATGCATCCGTTTTGCTGTCAGGCACTCACGTTGCCTATGACAGATGTTTCATTCACACCCGATGCACTTAGATCTTGTTTCTGTACACATGTTGACACATATATGGATTTTGATTTCCGTGCGCACCAGACACACGTAGTATTCATATGCATATTTTGGGATTGATTTCTTATAGAGCAGTACGTTTTTATGATATTTGCTATGTGTTTTCGTACTGAGCAGGACTAGTCAGAGGACAGTACCTGAATGTATTTTGCATGCATTGATAGCTATCGAAGGGAATTCTAAAAAGCGAGCTATAGTCTCAGTATTTACATACGTGTCTCATATGACACGAAACGTTTAAATAAAGAAAACCCTTCCAAATTGTTTCCCAAAATGGCGGAACGTACAGTTCAAACAAAAGGTATATATGTATATGATTATTTTCTTATGATAGACGTTCGCCACTGTGCAGTGTATTTGCATTGCACAACGACTTTACAAGACTTGGCATGCATTTTCTTCAGATATTTACATATATAGAGTTGATATTTACATGTATAGTTTCAAGATTATATCATATTGGTTTTATATTGGATTTGACATTTGTGTCTTTACCATGACTCCGATGATTGCGGGATGCTTGACGGAGTTTTGATTTGAGTTATATGCTCATTTTTCATGCGCATGCGCTGCGCTACAATTTGTTTTATGTGTTTACAATTTCGGAGCCCCGACGACTTGATGGTTTTGGTTTAGATGTTTTAGTATTTGGGGGGAGTTTTACTTTAAATTCGGGGACCGAATTTTTTTAAGGGGGGAAGATTGTAGCGTTTTGAAAATCGTTTCGGTGAAATTTCGGAAAATCGGTAAAATAAGGGGGTTTTCTGTAAAAAGTCAAAATGCAAATATCTTATTATAAAAATTAAATATACATATTCTAGCTATGAAATTGCTATTATTTGGTGTTTATTGAGCCGCGGGTGAAATTTCAAATTTTCTGAAAAAAATATTATTTTATTATTATTTTAAGCCGTCACTAATATATTTAATTAGGAAAAATTACAAATTGGAATGAGTTGAAACAAATTTTGTGCATCATAAAACATTAAATAAAATTTTATCATGTGGTTTTTGAAATGAAATCGTTTGCCAAAACGGTTTAGAAAAATATCGAAGAAAAAGGCTTTTTTCGGTGAAATTAGTGTTAATGGGAATTGGGGTAATACATTTATCTTTTTCCCTAATCCACACACCCACACCTCACCCTCTCTTCCCCTCCCCATGTGGCCGGCCCCACCATGACAGCCCTCCCCCTCTCTCTCTCTCCAATCACCAAGAAAAGAAAAGAAAAGAAAGGAAAATGATAGAAAAAGGGTGGACTTTGACTAGATATTACTTTCTCCACCTCACTCTCTCTCCTCCCTCACCCAAACCCCCTCCATTTCTGGCCAAATCTGAAACCCCCCACAGCAGCATCCCTTCACCAAAATCCCACACCATTTTGCCTCAAAAATCCATTAAAATGCTTCAAAAATCCATGCAAATTCAAAGCAAACTCAAAATCCAAGCTTTACCCATTTTCCCTTGGCCTATCTAGCATGGATCTAGGTGTATGGGAACTATTTTTGGGTGGCTTAGTTCCATGTTTGATCCATGGATAGTGAGGTATAAACCCTAAACCCATGTTCATTTGTTGCTGATGCTTTAGTCTAGTTTAACTAGATGTTTAATTATGGTTTTAAATTTGTGATTCAAAATTCAAGAGAAGGGTTTGTAAATTAAATTAGGGTTTTCATCTTTGGGTATTGATCTTAATGAGTGGATTAACATATTAATTCTTGCTAAAACCAAATCTAGTTACAAATTTCAAATTGTTAGTTGGAAATTGTGATAAATGTTCTTTTTGCTAACTAGGTTTTTTTTGAAATGGTTTTATATTTGGGATTAAAATCTAAATTAAGGTTTCATGTCATTATTAATATTATAATGTGTAGTTTAATACTTTAGTTCATGAAAATCCAAGCTAGATTGTGGTTTATGCATTTTTTTGCTATAAAATTGTTAAATTTGGGTATATTGTAAACTAGAATTTTGGAAATTATGGAAATTGATGAGAATAAATTATAGGAATGGTTTATATGAGTTTGTTATGATATTTAGTGAATATTGTGGACTTCGAGACGACAAGCAAGCGCGTCGCGACGTCGGCACCGGCGAGCGAGGACCAGGTGAGTAGATTTATATCTACGGGGAGAAGTCGGGTGGATGGCGTATAGCACCCCCGCAGTCCGTGGTGATGTATACGAATACGTATACACACATATATATTGATTATTATTTATTGAGGTTATTGATGATAAAGATAGATTTTAGGTGTGAATAGATAGGTTTAGTGTTGCGAGACCCTAGAGTAGAGGCTGCACCACATTTATACACACATCCATACTTGCATACATTTTTCTTCATATGTGCTTATATGGGGTTATATAGTTATGGGTGCACATGGGTATGGGACTATGTGTTCACATACGGATTTGAGAATGATACTTGGGATTGAGCTGAGTCGATGAGATTTGATTTGAGGCCGTGAGATCGGTGATATAGCAGGGTTCGTATTTGAGATACGACATGACGTTGTAGCGGGTCCTTGACGTAGTGTTTCACACACGTCCATGCATACGTAGGCGGTATCAGTATGGTACTAGACGTAGATCAGTACCCCGATCATGATTTGATAAAGAGGATATCAGATGAATGTGATTTTGACCCATACCCAGAATTGGGGGATGCCGTACGACGGATTTACGTACGAGCTATATCTTGATGATTGATCCGCACTCTTGACTTGGGATGTCTGATTATAGATATGGTATCGGATATGATATTATTGAGGCGGGATCACCGACTAATATATATACAGGTATGTATATGTATCGACTCAGATGTTAGGCGGTTTCCTTACCTGTAGTCTAGCTTGTAGCGTAGCCCTTTAGTTTAGTTAGTTGTTAGATTAGATTCGGTTCCTACCTATTTCAAAGCTTGCGAATCGTGCGTATTTTTAAAGACAGCCTAAGGGATCCTACGGATATTTCAAAAAAAACGTATCTTTTCTTAAAAACACCGTAGCCCCTATTTTCAAAACCCCACGATTCGTGTTATTTCAAAAGGCACCATTGTAGGACTTATATTAGGTTAAAACAGATTAGTTATCGTTGCGTCTAGTATTCAGTTCCCGCTCATTATTGTTGTTTGCTCTGCATCACATGCTTATATTATGCTTCATATTCTACTGTTGATATCTTGTGGTTAGGACACCAGCACCATTACCGATGATGCGTATGTACCACGTACACTTACTTGCCGGGTCACACACATCTTCATCGGTAATTGCCATGTCACGTACACCTTAGAAAATATTATTGCTTGACATAGCCTGTTAGCTAATAGTTTAGACATGATATTATTGTACTTGCCTTATATGTTAGTTTAGACATTGTAGTTATTACCTGCTACCTCATGCATACTGTTATTCATTGTTATGCCGCATTCATGGATTCTCATGCATATATTCACTTTTTACGTGCTATTGAGGTTTTGGATTTGGATTTCCATGAGATTTTCTGGATTTGGGGAAAACCGCAAAACATATACAAACTTCTTCTTCCTCTTTTTAAATAAAAAGCGCGGTTTTTCCCATGATGTATGAGTCGTCCACCATGAGTTTGCTGATGGATTTGGAGACCCGATTCGAGGAGTTGGATGAACCGTTTCGGGTACATGGTGGACCCGGTAAGGTACCCCGGGGCAAGAAGCTCGTGGTGATGACGATGAGCCTAGCAGGGGGAGACTACCTACCGGTGATTTTACCCGACGCGTCGGATATCCGGAGGATACCGTCGTGGTCTTGAGATGGATGGTAGGGGCCGGTCTGGATTCGAAGCAGCAACTCACCTTGGGGAGCTCCAGTTCTTTTGGTAAAGAAGAAGGATGGCACGAGAAGGATGTGCATCGATTATCGAGAATTGAACCGGGTGACTATTAAGAACAAGTACCCGATCCCTCGCATTGGAGAACTCTTTGAGCAGCTTAGTGGCGCGAGGGTATTCTCGAAACTGGACTTGCGATCAGGATATCATCAGGTCCGAGTGAAGGCAGAAGATATTTGCAAGACGGCGTTTCGGACTCGGTATGGGCATTTCGAGTATTTAGTAATGCCCTTCGGAGTGACTAATGCGCCGGCAATATTTATGGACTTGATGAACAGGATCTTTTCACCGTTCTTGGACCAGTTTATTGTGGTATTCATTGACGATATTCTGGTGTACTCGAAGAGTCCGGAGGAGCATGCTGAGCACTTAAGGATCGCACTGCAAACGCTGAGACAGGAGAAATTATTCGCGAAGATGAGTAAGTGCGAATTCTGGCTGGAAGAAGTGAAGTTTTTGGGGCATGTCGTATCGGGCGATGGAATCGCCGTTGATCCCGAGAAGATTGCAGCAGTTCGAGATTGGCCGGTTCCAAAGAATGTTGCAGAGATAAGGAGTTTTCTTGGACTCGCCGGTTACTACAGAAGATTTGTGGAGAACTTCGCTCGTTTAGCTGAGCCGTTAACCAAGCTTACGCGTAAGGAGGTACCGTTTGCTTGGACAGATGGATGTGCATTGGCCTTCGAGACGTTGAAGCAGAAGTTGATAACCGCCCCTATCCTAACCGTACCGGATGATTCAGGAGGACTGGTGATTCACAGCGACACATCTGGGAAAGGATTGGGATGTGTTTTGATGCAGAACGGGAAAGTCATCGCTTACGCATCGAGACAACTGAAGACTCATGAGAAGAACTATCCGACTCACGACTTGGAGCTTGCAGCCGTGATCTTCGCCCTGAAGATTTGGAGACACTATCTTCTGGGCGAGAGAGTTGAAGTCTTTACGGATCACAAGAGTTTGAAATATGTGTTCACTCAGAAGGAGTTGAACATGAGGCAACGCAGATGGTTGGAGCTGATGGCCGACTACGACCTTGACCTTAAGTACCATCCGGGAAAGGTTAACGTCGTGCCAGATGCGCTAAGTCGGTTACCAGCAATTCAGTTATTGACTGCACAGAGAGAGATCATCGAGGATTTTCGGAGATTTGACTTGGAGGTTGTGCTACCGCGGGCTACAGGACAGTTGATGCAGTTGCAAGTACAATCGTCCTTAGTTGAGAAGATTAAAGCGGCGCAATCGCAGGATCCTAGACTGCAAAAGTTTCGAGAGCAGGTTGGAGCTGGACTACGAACCGATTTACTGATCCATGAAGATGGTTCGTTGAGATATGGTAGCCGTGTGTGTGTGCCAAAAGGAGATGTGCGTGAAAAGCTTATGAAGGAGGCACACAGTTCAGCTTACTCTGTACATCCAGGAGGGACTAAGATGTACCGATATATTCGACAGCATTTCTGGTGGGAAGGTATGAAACGGGAAATTGCTCGCTTCGTGGCTAAGTGCTTGGTGTGTCAGCAAGTCAAGGCTGAACACCAAAGGGTTGCTGGTTTGTTGCAACCACTTCCGATTCCTCAATGGAAGTGGGAACATATAACCATGGATTTCGTGACGGCTTTACCGCGGAGTCCAAAGGGCAACAATGCAGTATGGGTGATTGTCGATCGGTTGACCAAGGCAGCTCACTTTATTCCTTTTCGGGTTGGTCAATCGACAGAGACTTTGGCAGAGCGGTACATGCAGGAGATTGTCAGATTGCACGGAGTACCGGTAAGCATCGTGTCCGATCGGGACACTCGGTTCTTGTCGCACTTTTGGAGGAGTTTACAAGAAAGTTTGGGGACTCGATTGAAGTTTAGCACAGCTTATCATCCTCAGACCGATGGACAATCAGAGAGAACGATCCAGACCCTGGAAGATATGTTGAGGGCTTGCATGTTGGACTTCAAAGGTTCTTGGGAAGATCATCTACACCTGGTGGAGTTTTCGTACAACAACAGCTTCCAAGCAACTATTCAGATGGCCCCGTTTGAAGCACTGTATGGTCGTAAGTGCCGTTCACCTGTTTGTTGGGATGATGTTGGTGAACGAAGGTTACTGGGACCAGATTTGGTGGTACAGACAGTCGAGAAGGTGAATACCATCAGGAAGCATATGAAGGCAGCTTAAGACAGACAGAAGAGTTGGGCCGACACGTCAAGAAGACCTCTAGAGTTCGCCGTAGGTGATTTGGTATTCCTGAAGATATCACCGACTAGAGGGGTGATTCGCTTTGGAAGTCGGGGAAAGCTTAGCCCCCGATTCGTTGGACCCTTCGAGATATTGGAGCGTGTTGGAGAGGTATCGTACAGGTTGGCATTACCGCCGTCATTAGCAGGAGTTCACGATGTGTTTCATGTGTCTCAACTACGGAGGTATGTTCGTGATGAGACTCATGTCTTGGATCATTCGGAGTTGACCGTTCGGGAAGACCTGACTTTTGAGGAGCGACCAGTCGAAATCAAGGATCGAAGAGAAAAGGTTCTCAAGAACAAGGTTATCCCTCTTGTGCTAGTTTCTTGGGGTAATCGATCGCATGGAGAATCCACTTGGGAGCGAGAAGACGAGATCCAGCAGAAATTCCCTCATCTCTTCCAGTAGTTAGTTATCTTGTATTCTTGGAATTTCGAGGACGAAATTCTTTTGTAGTTGGGTATGATGTAACACCCGAGCCCAATAGTACTATTTATATTACAAGTTGAGGGTTATATATTGCTCATTCCAATTTTCCTGGTTTTCTGGTGTTTATTGCTAAATTTTACCCGGTTAGGTCATTTTGGCACATAACAAATTTTAACTCCGAAAATGAAATTTAAGATGTCCATGTTAGCCTACTCGTCGCCACTAGTCGCGTGGTAGCGTCCGCGTGTCGAGATTCCGTTCCGTTTGGCTAAACGGGCAAGTTTGGGCGACTACGCGCGCGTGCAAGTGTCCGACTTGGGGGCATGCTTTTTAATCATTAAACACCTATTTTCAAAATTTGGAACCCGCTTAAAATCTTATAATTTGAATTTGGATCATTTGGGCGCAACCCGGGCGCGATTTGGAGATGTTTCATTTCGCGCCAAAAAGGGCCCATTTGAATTTAATATCGAATATATATTTATACCTTCTAATCTATATTTACTAACGGCATATCCCTCAAATCCTAAGCAAATCCAAACCTCGTGGCCAATCACGAGCTCCTATTGAGCTCGTGGGCCCCGCCTCTCTTTCCCCCAGTCTCTCTCTCTCTTCCCTCAATCTCTCTCTCTCTTCACTCAATCTATCTCTCTCTCTCTATCAACAACTCTCTCTCTCTTCCTCTATATATATTCGCCATGCACAGCCGCCCCTTACCATCCTCCTCCATCGCGACCACGAACCCTAACCCTAACCCTAGCCTACCGCGACCTCACCGCCGATCCCCCGCGACCTCGCCGTCGCCGCCCTCGCCACCACGAGACCCACGCGCCTTCCTCCTTCCTCCTCTCTCCTGCACTGCACCCATTCCCGACCTCGCCTCCACCTTCGCAGACCTCGCCGTCGACGCCACCCATCGTCGTCGACGACTCCCGCGGCACCCTCTCACCCTACTCGACCCGACCTCGTCGTCACTGCCCTCCTCCCCTCGCCGGAACACCCAACACGAACCCTAACCCATCGCCTACCCCGCTGTTCGCCGGAGAAACGCGCCGGCGACCTCGTCGACACCACCTCCGACCACCTCCTTCTCTCCCTCGACCACCAGAGCCGACCACACTCCTCCCCACTCACCGCAGCACCCCTTTCCAGCGACCCCGAGCCCTTCAGCCGTTCCAGCACCCTCGCCGCGCCTCCTGTTCACCGCCGGTGGGTCCATCGCCGTCGGGCCCGTCATAGTTACCCCTGTTTCTCCTCTGTAAGCATCACTTTATTTCCTTTGGTGCAAACCCCGTTGATCTTGTATGTTTATCGTATTGCTAACTTGTTGCCGTTAACTTTTGCCGGAATCCGACCGTGCCGTCTTGACGAACCCGACGCTCCAGCGAAGTCCCCTGATCCGTGTGATCCCGTTGACCTCTGTTGGGACTCGATCCGTGGCCCGCGCTTTCCTATCGCGTTTTCTGCCGACATCGCATCCGTGTTTCGGTTTGCGGAACCGCCGAGGCAAGTATCCGAATACTTGCTTTAACATGCTACAACTTAATCATCATATTATAACCACACAACTATTATAACATCGATACCTTTTATAACTTAGAATTGCTAGTCACGATTATCCGTAACTCTAAATCAATGAAATCATTGCTCGTATTAACCGGTCTGCTATTAATTCATACTTAACTAACCAAACCAAGTAGATCATCCCCACTCCATTTGTTAAAATCACTCATGAGACAATTATTATGCTTAGTTCAAATTCAGGTAACTCCATTACGTATATTATCGATATTGTTTCGTCTTGTGGCTTTTGCACCTCAAAGGTGCGTGAACCGGATTAATAAGAGAATACGAAACATCACCGTGTTTACCTAGATTAATACTGTTATTTACTGTTTCCTGCTACTGTTCATTATTGATTGTATACCGGTTGTGAGCACTTACCCGATTGCACAACATATTGACCTGACCCTGCTACACCTGACATATACATACATACCGACTCATCCTGTTGTACCATGACATTACTTGTCCCACGATTTCATGCCTAATGCCGACCAACCTAACCATTCCTGCTGTCGATCCAGACAGACCTACCTTTACTTGACTTTGTGTTGGCATTAGTCCTTGAATACTGAATACCTGACTTGACATATATAGTTTGGGGGTATGGGGAAATCAAAGGTGAAACCGACTTGTAACTCAACAGTTCGATACATTGTTCTGATCAGTCTTACGGGCTTGGCCAGTCCGGGAGTGATGATGCTGACATCACTCGTCCATCCTACTACCTTTTACTGCTTAGCGGCACGTCTCGGACTCAGCCCCGAGGGTCATGACCGTGGTCCCGGGCACGCACGGGATACTATTGAGTTACATCGACGATTCATCAATTGGTTTCAAAGACTGTAGAGTAGAAAACCTGATAGGACAGTTTAGTCACCATTGCACATTACCCTGCTGGTTACTTCTTATTACTGATTTATTCATGTTCATGCTTGCATTGTTTATTACCATGTTTATGCTATATACTTGATATCATGACGCGCTGACGTCTGGGTTTTGCATGGCCCAGATCCCGTACCTTTGTCGTCGACCGAGTAGGAATACTTCAGCCAGCAGGCTGAACAGTGAGTCCTTAGGATTTAGTTTATTTATTGCTTTTCATTTCCAGATGTGAGCCCGCATTATGGGACGTACTGTTTATTCATTGTATTGGATCATTAGCTTCCGCACTTATTGTTTATTGATTCTTGTTATTATGGATTTGGACATGTATTAGTTTAGTTTTATCTTGTTCTTGATATCCTTACAACCGTAATGTGACTGTGGATGGATACTTCCTACCCATAGGTAGCATGGTTGGCTATGTCACGTGCCCAAACTTGCGTACTCTGGGAAGCGGGGCGTGACACATTCATACCTCATTCATATGATATATTGCTACCTGAGGCACTGACACGGGCATGTGAGATCACACTCGGGTTAGATATTACCCTAGCCATTGTTATAGGCTGCATGTTATTCATATATTGAGGATATATTATGATCATTGACCTAGGTTGCGTTATTCATGCGATTTTCTCTTCGTAGATCTTTTTCTACTCACGAGTTGGCAACTCACCCCCGTTGTGCCCCAGTTTCTTGCAGGTGTTGCCGTACGGATTTCATTACGGCTTTACGGGCACGGTTTCTTTTCGGGTGACTTGCTAGTAGGTGGGTTTATTGTATCTTACCCATCATTATACCTTGTATATTATATTTCAGTTGTATCTAGAAGTTCCATCAACCAAACTTGTATTTTTTGAGATAGAGACCAGTAATGTTATTCTTTCGACCATAGAGTAGCATGTTATATTTCTTGAGTTTCTTGCTGGTTGAGTTCCATTTCTGTTGTGATCCTCGCCTTTAGGCGTTGTATATTATGTTGCATACAGGTTGATTTGATATGGTTCTTCCTATTCTCTACTACTTCTCTTGGTTTGGATTTCTAGGTTTCGGCTTACTTAGCATACGTACGCCTTGAGACGTTCGTAGTCTAAGTGCCAGTCATGTTCCGTACTTTCGGGTCGTGACAGCTACTGAACTCTTGGACAGATACATAGTGATGTATGCAGTCCTATGTTTACACATGCTAGGGATGGTTCCGCGTACTTTATTACATTCACCGATGTTCTCTCAAGATACGTACATGTGTTCTTGTTGAAACACAAATCTGAATCTTTTGAGAATTTCAAGGAATATAAGTACGAAGATGAGAACCATATGGGTAAAGTTATTCAAATCCTTCGATATGATCGGGGAGAAGAATACTGGAGCACGGAATTCCGAGACTATTTAAAAGAGAATGAGATTCTCTCTCAGCTTACTCCTCCATATACACCACAGCACAACGGTATATCGAGGTGGAGGAATCGCACCCTATGAGATATGGTGCGCTCTATAATGAGTACTGCTGAGTTTCCTATTTCCTTTCAGGGACATGCACTTGAGAACATGCATACCTATTGAATAGAGTTCTGATCAAATCCGTTGCCTACCACTCCATATGAGATATGGAATGGGAAGAGACCATCTCTTAAACGGGTTAAGATATGGGGTTGTCCGACCTATGTTGAAAAGCGAAATCCGGACAAGCTCGAGACAAGGCCAGTTCTGTGCAAGTTTGTAGGATATCCCAAACACTCGTGAGGGAATATCTTCTACCACACCGAGGAACAAAAGGTGTTTTGTTTCTCGACATGCCACCTTTTTAGAAAAGGAATTTCTTGTGAAAGAAATTAGAAGTAAATAGGTAGAACTGGAAGAAGTTCCAGCAACGCAAACTATAACTGACGATTTGTTAGAACCGGAGGATTCAATAGTCCCTGACGAACCGAAACCACTTTGCAGATCTAGTAGGGTTTCTCATCCGCCTGAGAGATACTATAGTTTTCTCGTAGACGGTGGGAGTGAGGATTGCATCATGGAGATGATGTAACATTTCAGAAAAATAAAATATTATTTTTGGGAATTTTTATAATTAAATAATAATTTTTATGAATATTTTAATGAGGCGGTATAATTAAATACCGATAAATTGGGAAAATTTTGGAAAATTATAGAAATTACTGAAATGAGGGTGTTTTAAATGAATTAAGCAAATTATGAATTTTTATGATTTATTATATTCACTTTTAATGCTAATCGCGATTAAATATCGCTAATCTCGCATTAATCCGGTTTTGTGCACATGACATGCACCATGTCACATTTTAGCACTTGTTACATTTTGTCATGGCTTTTCTTCATTTCTTTTTATGCAAGGCTTTGTTTTAATATGAGAGAAGAAAAGAAAAGAAAAAGAAAAGAAAAGAAAAGAAAAGAGTATACAAATGGGTGTGGACATGAGAGAGAGAGTGAGGTGAGGGGTTCTTTTGACTTGGTCTTACTTCATCATCTTCTTCATTTCATCTCCTCTCCCTCTCACATGGCAGCACTTCATCTCTCCCTCCTCTTCAATCCACAAAACACCATAAAAAACACACCAAAAGTTCATCCCCACTTCATTAAAAACATGCACAAGCTCACTAGATACACCTTGGACCAAGAAAGGATGAATTTTGGAGACTTGGTCAACTCAAGAATTTTCTTGAGTTACCAAATGAAGTATTTCCTTCACCTTTAGTGCAGTATTCGGTTTACTTTAGCTTTCATGCATGTTTAGAAGTGTTTTAGGATGGTTTAGTGAACTTTGATAATTCCAAGTAGAGTTTAGGGTTGGATTTGAGTTGAGATGGTGAAATTGAACCTTGGTGGTGACCTTAAATCCCCCTATTATCTAAAACCCAGACCAATCTAAACTGAAAACCTGAAACCCAAATTTAAAACTTGTCATGCCGGTTTGTGAATATATAGTGGGTGCAAGGAAATCTGGAGTGACCCGAGACCAATACTAGAAAAGCAAACAACTCTAATAGCCTAGATGGACCACCACGAGGCCACCCTACCAGTACGAACCCCATCCAAGCTACAAAAATCGAGGAGGCTGGAAAATGAGAGCTTCTGGCCAGCCACTTTGGGGAATTAGGTGCCCAGGTTGCTTCTGTAGGTCATATACCCCGTATACATCACCTCAGTATTGTTTGTACACCTTGTTTTTGCCTAAACTAAAATCTGAAACAAGTTTCTTAAGTTGCTGCTTGAATTTCCTTGATGTTTATGAATTCAAGTTTTGGTATTTGTGTTTTGTATCGGTCACTTGACGTTTGTACGTCGATATCGGGTGTTTTTGGGTTCTTTTGTGTGGGTAGACCATAGGTTTTGACCTATGTGAGATTCGTGTGTCGTTTTGGTTTTGAATTGGATTTTAATGCGGCACGATGTGTTATGATATGTAGGTACCTCATGAGGACTTCGAGATGACAAGCAAGCGCGTGGCGACATCGGCACCGGCAAACGAAGATCAAGGTGAGTAGATATATATCTACGGGGGAAGTCGGGTGGATGGTGTATAGCACCCCCGCAGTTTTGTTGAGTTGTATACGGATACGTACACACACACACATATAATATGTTTATTATGAGATTATTGATTGTCAAGATAGGTTATAGGGTTCATGATATAGTTTAGCGTAATTAGAAGTAACTTAGTTTAGCTTCTTAGTCACGAAACCCTAGAGTTAAGTGTTGCATACACGCACGCACACATACTTGCTTACATTTTATTACTTGTGCGTATATATATATATATATATATATATATATATATATATATATATATATATATACGCATAGGTATGGGACTATGTATATATATACATATATATATACATGGATGATGAGGATAGTATACGATATTTGGAGACAAGCCGATGAGATTGGGCATGGTGCCACGAGATCGGTGATATGATTTGGTTCGTATTATGAGATACGACATGATATTATAGCGGGTCCATAGGCGGTGTGTTTTCATAAACACGTATATATATATGTTCCCCTCCGAATGGCGGCCGAGACATGGACGTCTAGCCTAAGATTCGGGGCAGATGCTAATAGGTGCTATCCGTCCACCTCTCCGAAGATGCCAAGTTGATTTATGGCACCATGTATCGAAGGTTTAAACGGATGCGGCCGATGTAGCAGACTTCGTCAGATTCCCCCTCGTTTGAGGGGTTTTTGATTGTGGGGACGCTCTTCCCTGCAGGCGCAAGCCCCTGCAGTTAATTACGCTACCGCATCGCGGTAACAACTTTCTCCTTCTCCAGATGGTCACTTCGTGTCGTGTGTATTTATTTTATGTTTTGTTGCCCGTGGATTGTTTACGGAGACCGAGTTATGTCGTTGCCCGTAGGGCGTGGACTAGCCCCAATCCGTGTTATCTTAGATTTAGGTTTGGGGGTTTTGGTTTGAGGATACGTTAGCCATATTTGGGGCTAAGATCAACTCAAACGTTCATTAAGGATACGTTAGTCCAGTTTGAGACTAAGATCAACTTAACGGGATCGTTTAGATACGACAAAAGAGCATTTAGGCTCTATTGTTCCAGTATAGGGACATAGTGGTCCATTGCATGTATGGTCGTCGGGGCCCGTCACCTCTCTGACGACGTTGAAGGATTACAACGACAGGTGTCAGAGGAGTTCAGAGATGTACCCTTGAACCAATGCTGATTGGGGGGATTCATAGTCCAATTTGGGACTAAAGTCTGTTTGAAGGTTTAAGGATACGTTAGCCATAGTTGAGGCTAAAATCAACTTAAACGGTTATTAAGGATACGTTAGTCCAGTTTGGGACTAAGATCAACTTAACGGGATCGTTTAGATCCGACAAAAGAGTATTTGGGCTCTATTGTTCCAGTTTAGGGACATAGTGGTCCATCGCCAGTTTAGGGACATGGGGGTCCATATTCCAGTTTAGGGACATGGTGGTCCATCGCCAGTTTAGGGACGTAGTGGTCCATTGGTAGTTTAAGGACATTGCGGTCCATATGTAGTTTAAGGACGCATAAGTCCATGGGTTTAAGGACCCCACGGTCCATATGGGTGGTGTTTAAGGACGCATTAGTCCGTTAGTTTAAAGACGCATAAGTCCGCGGGTTTAAGGACCCCACAGTCCGTATCTTGGTTTAAGGACGTATAAGTCTATGAGTTTAAGGACCCCACAGTCCGTGTTGATGTGTGGTTGTCGGGACCCGTTAGCTCTCTGAAGACGTTGAAGGATTACAACGACAAATATCAGAGGAGTTCTGAGATGTACCCTTGAACTAATGAGTTGGTTGAAAGAGCAGATTTGCTCAGTTCAAGATGATTTGAGGACTTATGGCCAGTTTGGGTTAAGTCCAATTATGTTTGAAATATTGGCCCTTTGGGCCATTAGACATTTGTTTGGGTTCTGTCCCTCATCATTCAGCAATGTTAAACAGAGATTTGGGGGCTCTGACAACATTTTGTCTTTGATTTCCTCAATATTGAGATTCATTTGGAGGAGGGACTTTTGCCTCTGGAGAATTAGCCAATTTGGCTAAAAGTAGTGTTAAACACTAGAGAACAACAGTGTTAAACACTGGAGGTAGAACTCTCAAAATTAGTGTTAAACACTAAAAGACAATCAGTGTTAAACGCTGGAAATATGATCTTCGATTTGGTGTTAAACACTAGAAACAATCAGTGTTAAACACTGGAAATAAGATTTTCAAATTAGTGTTAAACACTAAAGAAAGAGGGGACACGTGTGGACACGTGAGAGCGCCCTGATTTCCTTCATTTTATTCTGCAGGTAGGTGTTTAACACTTTTGATTCTGACGGCCATCACGTGTGAGCACGTGATGGAGGCCCCCGCTCTGGTCTGTTAGAATGCTCATTAGGGGTCACGTGGTGACACGTGAGGATGCCCTAAATGTGAAGCCAGATCTCCTTTGTTTTATCCTCAAATCTGCGAATAAGTGTTAAACACTTTTCATCTTTATTTTAGAGTATCACGTGTTGGCACGTGATGGGGGTTTATGCATCGAATATTACAGCACTTGCTGAGGGGTCACGTGGGAACACGTGAGAGCGCCCAAAGCTTCTTTTCTTTTGTTTTGCCATTAAGTGTTAAACACTTTCATTTTTATTTTTAGAGCATCACGTGTTGGCACGTGATGGGGATCTGTGCGCCAATTGTTAAAGCATTTGCTGAGGGGTCACGTGATAACACGTGAGAGCGCCCAAAGCTTTCATTTCCTTTGTTTTTTCTTTCTGCGTTTTGGGAGTCACGTGGGAGCACGTGAGGTGATGCTTCAAAGTTCTTTGCAGGGGATCTTTTCAAGGGTCACGTGGGGCACGTGACCCTAGTTCTTTTCATGAACAGAGATCTTTTAAGAATTGAATTCTTATTTAGGATGAAACCCTGATTTCTTTTCAAAGGAATTAAATTCCCAGATATGTAAAAGAATTAAATTCTTGATTAGGGTTAAACCCTAGTTTTGTTTTAGGAGAATTAATTCTCAAAACTCAATTCCCCTTCTAAGTTTAGGATCTGCATGGCAGGATCTCGACCCGATGAGAATTAAATTCTCAAGTTATGGGGAGATGTGCTCTGTGCAGATCTTCAACCAGAAGAAGTACTAAGTTCTTTTTTGTATAAGAGTTAAACTCTTGGATTTTGAGAATTAAATTCTCTGTTTGAAGTTTATCTTTTTCCCTTTTCTCACCTAGGGTTTTCTTTGTTGAGAATTAAATTCTCCTTTCTTTTCTTCCCTCTTGAGAATTAAATTCTCCTCTCTCTGTTTTTCTCTCAAAAAGGTACCTCCCCCCTCTTCTTTTCTTGGCTCCTATTTATAGGAGAAGGAAAAGAGTTAATTTGTTTAGCAAATCTCTCATTGGAAGATTTGATTTGATTGTTGAGAGATTTGATTTATATTTATCATTAATCTGGGCCTTTAGATCATTCAGTGAATTTTATTCACCGTGGATTTTAAATCCAAAAGATATTCTATTTGTTATCCTGGTGAGATTTTCAGGGAAATCTTTCCTTGTCCAAGGGTTTTCTATAAATTGGTGATTTTTAATCACCCTTGGATTTTTAATCCAACGGTTCCCCATGACCCTTTTCCATTTGGAAAGATTCAGAAACTTTTAGAATTTAATTCTATTAAATTATAATGCTTTTAAAGCCAGTCACGTGCTGGCACGTGACCTTTGGTCACGTGTGAGCACGTGACCCCCAATTGGGTTCCTTTCTCAGCCGCTTATTTATGTTTCAGTTTTAACCATCACGTGTCAATACGTGACCATTGGTCACGTGTAAGCACGTGATATCTCGTTGAGGTATTTTCTGACTTTTAGAATTAAATTCTATTCATTATTTTAGAGGCTTTAAAAGCCCATCACGTGTCTGCACGTGACCCATGGTCACGTGTGAGCACGTGATGCCCCCTTGGGGTCTTTTCTGAGTTTTTATTGTATCTTTTAACTCCTCCAGCGGGTTCTTAAAAGCCCATCACGTGTGGACACGTAATTCCTCATAACTTTTGATCCCGGATGAATTACGAGACCCATAATATATCAAATCGAAGGGTTTTTCGAGCCGCTTTCGATACCATCAGAATTTATCTGTTTCTCATTCAGGTGTTTGTCAAAAAATATCCCGGAAGATACTGGTTCCCATTTTCTTAAACGTATCGCCGCCATTTGATACCTTGGGCTCTTTTGCGCAGAAATTTTTGGCGGGAACAATATATATATATATATATATATATATATATGTAGATGGTATCAGTGTGTACTAGACTTTAGATCAGTACCCCCAGTTCACGATATGTGATGATAAGGATACGAGATGATTATTGAGATAAATGTGATATTTTGACCCGTACCCAGATTTGGTATGCCGTACGATGGATTTACCGTACGAGATGTTTATTGATGATATATCCGCACTCTTGACTCGACGATGTCATGTTATATATTGTATCATATGTGATACTATTGAGGCGGGATCACCGACTGTTATATGTTATATTCATATATATGTATATATCGACTCAGATTTAGGTGGTTTCCTTACCTTTTCGATTAGCCTGTTAGTTTAGTCTTGTAGTTTACTTATAGATGTTAGAATAGACTCATACCTATTTCAAAACTAACGAATCGTGAGTATTTTAAAAACAAGCCAAGGGTTTCTACGGATATTTCAAAGGACGTACTTTTTCTTAAAAACACCGCAACCCTTATTTTTCTAAACACTGCGATTCGTGTTATTTCAAATGGTAAAAACTGTATGACTCATACATATTAATGTAGATTCTTCACTGCTGCATTTATTATTCATTTTCCGCATATTCTTGTTATTCGCATCGCATTACATGCTCAACTGTGTTTTATTATTATATTGAAACCCATGCTGTCAGGACACCAGCACCATTACCGATGATGCGTATGCTCTACGTACACTTGCTTGTCGGCTCACAAACATCATCATCTATAATTGCCATGTCACTACACAGTAGGATTGCCGCGTCATGATATGACTCCTTGCATAATATACTTGCTATAGTTACATATGTACCTTTATACAATACTGCATTTGACTTTGGAGAAGTTGGGAACCGCAAGATATATTTTAAAACTGGATTCATTTGAAAGAGCGGTTTTCTCTTGATATGTGCATGTTACTGTTCCATGTTGCACGATATACGGATATGCTTACAGTTCTGTTATATGTCGCATACATCATGCTTTATGATTATACGCATTGAGATATGCTGTTTTCATGATATTTCTGGATTTGAGAACCGGGGGTATTTCAAAGAAAGTATGTATTGTTTTAAAAACCCAGTTTCTCTTGATATGATATTTCAGTGCGTCCACCATGCGTTTTCTCGGTTCTGAGACGTGTGGTATGTGAAACCAGATTCGAGGAGGCGGATGATCCGTTTGCGGGTTCATGGTGGACCCGGTATGGTTCCCGGGGCAAGAGATGTTTTTCGTGGAGTAGACGATGAGCCTGGCAGGGTGGCTGGTACCTACAGGTGATTGGTTGGACCTAGCGGCTATCCGGAGAATACCGACCGGAGTCGAGAGATGTTATGGGCCGATCCGGACTAACGGAGCCTGAGAGATATGAGAATTTACGTGTCGATGCTGGGCACGGGTTTCATGATGTTTCGAGTGTCGATACTGGACACTCAGGTTCCATGATTTTGATGTGTCGTGAGGGACACACGTTGATTTATATCCTCATACTTTCATGCATATGTTTTTATGATATTTACGTGCATAATGTTGTTGTGTCATTAGTTGACCCGTGGACGAGATCCACATGCATACAGGCATTGATTACATAGTTGGATGATATCCACATACTTATAGACTTGAGTATATTGTTGACACTGATTTCATGTTGATTACATCGATCATACCTTATGTTTATGATATGTTGCTACCTGAGGCACTGACACGAGCATTTGGTATTACACTTATGTATAAATGTTTACCCTTGCCACCTTAGCATGCTTCAGAATTTATCATATTGATGATATATATATTACTGATCGTATTGACCTAGGATTGAGTCATACATACGATTTCTGCTCTGTGATGTTTTCTACTCACGAGTTGGCAACTCACCCCCGTTGTGCCACAGTTTCTTGCAGGTTTCACCATACAGGTTTCTTTGCTGCTTTCTGGCACGCTGCTCCTTTCCGGGTGATTGCTTTGGTAGGTGGACTCACTTGTATCGTGACCACCATTGTACATTTATATTCAGTTGTATCTAGTAAACTCCATCAACCAGACTTGTATATTATTTCAGACTTAGAGACCAGTTGTATATTTTTGACCTTAGAGTCGCGCGTTGTATCATTATGGTTTTCATATTGTTTTTGAGTTTCCTTTGAGTTTTGATCCTCGCCCTTCGGCGTTGTATATTATATTGCTTGCGTGGTTGTGACCGTCGTTTGACGAAGAGATAGCTCCCGCTTGAGGATATCTTTTATCATTATGTATATATTATTCATGTTGTACCCCGTTCGGGGCCAGTATTTACAAAGGAAACTCTGCCGAAATTTTCAGAAAAGGCTTGATGTTTTAAAACGCATACTTCGGCTTATGTTAATAAAACCATTTGCTTTAAAACAAGTTTTCCTTCACTTATTTTAATAAAATACTTTCTTTAAAATGGTTTAGATTTTTGGGATTTTTGGCTTACTTGAATTAGATGGGGTCCTATAGACTTCATGTGATTCAAGTACTAGTCACGTGCCATTTCGGGTCATGACAGATGATGAACCAACTAGTTTCGAGCAGGCCATCACAAGTGGAGACTATGTGAAATGGCTGGATGCTATGCGATCTAAGATGGAATCCATATACACCAGCAAAGTGTTGACTTTGCATGTTTCTCCTGAAGGGGTAAAACCCATCGGGAGCAAGGGGATCTTTGAGAAAGATAATTTGGTGTAGATGGAAAAGTTGAGACTTTCAAAACTAGACTTGTCGCTAAGTTTAAGTCCATCAGGATCATACTTGCCATTGCTGCATACCATGACTACGATATCTGGCAGACTGGACGTCAAAACCGCTTTTCTAAATGGTGATTTAGAAGAGAGCATGTATATGACACTGCCAGAGGGATTCGTAGACAGTGGGAGCAGCGGAAGTATGTGCAAGCTGCTTAAATCCATCTACGGGTTAAAGCAGACATCGCGGAGATGGAACATCTGTTTTAATGAAGCTGTCAAAGAGCTTGACTTCGTCAAAAAGGTAGATGAACCATGTATAAATAAGAAGGTTGTAGAGAGTATGATTGTCTTCTTCGTATTGTACGCGGATGAGATACTCTTGATAGGAAAAGGTGTTCCTATGCTACACTCGGTCAAGCACCTCTTATCACACAGGTTCTCCATGAAAGATCTAACTGATGTCTCCTACATCCTGGGGTTATAGATTTATAGAGATAGATCTAAATGGATTTGGGATTGTCCTAATCCAGGTACATAGACACCATGCTAAAGGGGTTTAGTATGGATGATTCTAAGCGTGGTAATGTACCCGCTTGTTCAGGAATCACTCTCTCCAAAGAGATGTCTCTTGAGACTGATTTAGAGAGGGCTTGCATACAAGGGATACCCTATGCTTTGGCAGACGGGTCAATCATGTATGCGATGTTATGTACAAGACCAGATGTAGCTTACTCACTAGGTGTAGTGAATAAGTATCGAAAAGATCTTTGGGAAAACCACTGGACAGCTGAAGAACATTCTTAAGTGCTTGAGAAGGACTAAAGACATGTTCTTGGTGTATGGTAACGGTGAACTCCAAATGGAGTTCTTTACCGATTCGATCTTCCAGAGTGATAAGGACGACTGAAAGTCAGTCTCAGGTTTTGTCTTCACTCTCAGTGGAGGGACGGTATGTTGGAAGGGTTCCAAGCTATATACCATAACAGACTCGTTAATAAAAGCTAATTACATCGCTACCAACGATGCTGCCAAAGAAGTTGTCTGGATGAATAGAGTTCATGAGATGAACTAGGTTCCTACCATTGGGCATCCAATACCTGTGTATTGTGATGACAATGGAGCTGTGGCTTTGGCCTAGGAACCTCAGTCCCGTCAGCGATCCAGACATATTCTTAGACAATATCACCTGATCAGGGAGATAGTTGATCTCCGGGAGATCGAGGTCAGGAGAGCTGACACAGAGGATAACACAGCGGATCCACTCACCGAGGCCATTCCCCAGATGCTATTCGAGAGACTTTTGGGACGTTGGGTATGAGATACTACAACAACAGGTCTTAGTGCAAGTGGAAGATTGTTAGTTATATGTATGCCCTAGAGGCCATTATTGTACATATGATGTATATTATAATGAATGCTTGGACATATATAGAGAGGACTTTCTTGCTCGACAAGATAGTATGCTATATGGTTGCTCTTTGTCTTAACATGTAGACTTGTATTATGATACTGTCTTGCCCTCACATGTTAATAAAGCCCTTAGGATGTGTACTTGACTACCAGGACTATGATGGAGATCATACTAGTGGGGCAAGGGTAGTCCACAAGTTCATCCTTTAATTGTTCCTAGTCGAGGGTATATCGAGACAGAGCATCGATATTCCAGAGTAGACTAGCGTATACGCTTCTTGACCCATATGATGGGCGATGGATGATCCCACATCCATTGGTGTTTGACATCAAAGATGGTATACGGGTGCTTAGTGGAGACTGGGTACACTGAACAGGACTCGCCGAGGACTCCTATATGGTAGTATGCCTATCGTCGGATAGTAGTCCTCTGGTGACACTGGTACAGGTTAGTCTGTAGATTCGAGATCGTCATAGAGTCTTGTGTGGCTTCCACTGTGCTTTGATTTCCTCCCTACCACGGCTCAAAGGAGTCGTGCAAACAGGTGGATTTTGGGTACAATCCCAAGTCACATGGAGGCAATGAGCGATAGGAGGGGTTTCGTCTCTCCCGGTATTGGGGGTTGATGTTGCGTTGTGCTCGATTGGCTATAACTGGAAGTCCCTGTCCAGGGCTGCTGCTGAGATTTACTGATAAGAGTTATCAGAGTTTCTCGAACCGTTATAAGCCAGACATCGGCATGACTTATCACTTTACTGGAGACTGACGCTTACCAATCGTAGACATAATATGTGATATATCAAATGAAGAGACCGGACTGTACGATAGTGTTACTGATAGGCTTCATGGAGAGTATGGACGAGTTTGCTTGTTGATCTTCATATCGCTTAATACCCGGGTAGCCGTTACTTCCAGCTAGTACCGTTGACGGTTTGTAGGTGATTGATGTGACCATCACCTATTGCTAGCGTATTGACGGGTCTTTAGAGTCCCACATAGAAGTTTCCTGGTTCGAGCGAAACGAAGTACGACACATATGTGATATGTGTATGGGCCCGATTAAATACGTGTATGTGATACTGTATTGTAATCTGGCAGTTATCTGTTATCGATTCGGTTATATGTGATATAACCAGATTGTCGAATCAAGTGTTGATTTGATAATGTGATATACAGATATATGATATTAGTTGGTCATATGTGATATAACCGGATTATTAAATCAAGTGTTGATTTAATAACGTGATATATATTATATGTGATATAATTATATCTTAACTAATATCATTATCTCACTAATTATTCTTCATAATATATATATATATATATATATATATAATGAAGCATGGCATGATTTCTATTTTTGAGAAAAATAGAAAAAAGAGGTGGAAAATGAGAGCATGGTTGCAAATATGGGCTTTATTCATAGTTTATTCATCTTGACTCACTATTCAAGCATGGTTGCAATTTTATATTGCAAAATTCCATGTGTTCCCCTCCGAACGGCGGCCCGGACTTCGCGTCCGTTGCCTGAGGTTCGGGGGAGATGCTATTTGGTTTTATCCGTCTATCTCTCCGAAGATACCAAGTTGATTTATGGCACCTCGTATCGGAGGTTTAGACGGATGCGGCCGATGTAGCAGACTTTGTCAGATTCCCCCTCAGGGTGAGGGGTTTTTGATTGTGGGGACGCTCTTCCCTGCAGGCGCAAGCCCCTGCAGTTAATTACGCTACCGCATCGCGGCAACAACTTTCTCCTACTCCAGAATTTCACTTTGTGTCGTGTGTGTTTGTTTTGTTTGTGGTTGCCCGTGGATTGTATACGGAGACTGAGTGATGTCGTCACCCGTAGGACGTGGATTAGTCCAAATCCGTATTTAGTTAGATTTGGGTTTGGTGTTTTTAGTTTAAGGATGCATTAGC
The DNA here is from genome assembly GCA_030015575.1 of Agapanthus africanus. Taxonomy (NCBI): domain Eukaryota; kingdom Viridiplantae; phylum Streptophyta; class Magnoliopsida; order Asparagales; family Amaryllidaceae; genus Agapanthus; species Agapanthus africanus. The sequence goes on along the minus strand of JASDDO010000031.1, from coordinate 446,576,196 downwards.
CGCGTTGCGGCTAAGACCGACTTAAACGTTCGTCAAGGATACGTTAGTCCTGTTTTAGACTACGATCGACCTGACGTAGTGATTGATTTAATTATCTGGTTGTCGGGACTCGTCACCTCTCTGACGTCGTTGAGGGATTACAACGACATGCGTCAGAGGAGTTCAGAGATGTACCCTTGAACCAAAGTTGATTTGGAGTTTTATCGTTTATTTGAATATCTAAGGACACGTTAACCGTATTTGGGGTTAAGATCAACTTAGACGGGACCGTTTAGATCCAACAGAAGAGCGTTTGGGCCCTATTGTGCCAGTTTAGGGACGTGGCGGTCCATTGCCAGTTTTAGGGACGTGGTGGTCCATCGCCAGTTTAGGGACGTGGTGGTCCGATATTAGTTTAGGGACGTTTCGGTCCGATATTAGTTTAAGGACGTCTCGGTCCAATGTTAGTTTAGGGACGTTCCGGTCCGATGTTAGTTTATGGACATTTCGGTCCAATGTTAGTTTATGGACATTTCGGTCCACGAGTTTAAAGACCCCGCAGTCCATATCGATGTGTGGTCGTTGGGACCCGTCACCTCTTTGACGTCGTTGAGGAATTACAACGACGGATGTCAAAGGAGTTCGGAGATGTACCCTCGAACCGGATGTAAATTGATTTAGAAGAGCAATTTTGCTCAGTCAATTTAATTTAAGGACTTATGGCCAAAATTGGGCTAAGTCCAGTTGAAATGTTCAACATTTTATTTGCTTTTGCATTACATTTCTTTTTTTATTTTTATTTGGGCCTTGCCCAGAAAGGATGCAGAGCATCAATTTGTTTCGGGCTCTGCCCTTTTTAGGAATGATGCAAGGCATCAATTTTATTCGGGCTCTGCCCTTGTATAAAGGATGCAAAGCATCAATTTATTTGGGCTCTGCCCATTTATTGTCTTGCAATTTATTTTGGCCTGTCAGGTCATTTTGGTTTGGGCCTTGCCCTTTAAAAAATGCATTGCATTTATCAAGCGCTTTGCGCCAATCAAAAAGCACAACAGTGCAAATTTATAAGTGCAAAGCACTATTAATTTGAGAATCTTTTAGATTCAAGAACCAATGGTTCATAAAAGAAGTGCAAAGCACTATTTGATTTCTTGATCTAATTTAGATCAAAGAATAACAAGTTTTTTCCTTTTTATTTCAAGAACCAAAGGTTCATAAAAGTGCAAAGCACTATTAATTTAAGAACCTTTTAGGTTCAAGAACCGATGGTTCATAAAACAAGTGCAAGGCACTATTTTTTTTTAGATCTAAGAAAAAACAAGTTTTTCTTATCTTAGAGAACCAAAGGTTCATGAAAGTGCAAAGCACTATTAATTTAAGAACCTTTTAGGTTCAAGAACCGATGGTTCATAAAACAAGTGCAAGGCACTATTTTTATTTATTTATTTATTTATCGTTAAAGATCTATGATCTTGTTCATAAGAGAATTTTCTCTTCTTTAAAAGGTTTTTACCTTTTTTTTTATTCTTCAAGAGTTCTCTTCTCTTTTCTTTTTAGCAAGATGTTGATGATTTTGAAATGAGGTCTAGGGTCCTTTTTATAGTGCCCATAAATTAGTTAAAGTTTGTTAAAGAGATCATTCTCTGAGTGATTTGGGGAATTTTCCCCACCGTCGGATCTTTAATCCAAAGGTCTCTGTTTTACAGAAGAAATCTTATTGTTTTAACAAAAACAGAAAAGATTTTCTCAAATCTTTATTCTGTCTTTGCAATAAAGAATTTTATTTATTATTATTATTTTTTTTTTAATTTTTTGCTTGCGCAACTGCGCGTTGACACGTGTCGCGCAACTGCGCAGTTGCGCACTGCGCAGCTGCGTGACACGTGTCGCGCAGTTGCGCAGTTGCGCACTGCGCAGCTGCGTGACACGTGTCGCGCAACTGCGCAGTTGCGCACTGAGCAGCTGCGTGACACGTGTCGCGCAACTGCGCACTTGCGCAGTTGCGCACTGCGTGACACGTGTCGTGCAACTGCGCACTTGCGCAGTTGCGCACTTTTTTTCTTTTTTCTTTTTTTTTTAGAGCTTTGCTCTTATAGAGTACGCTACTTCATTTATTTTAACTTTAATTTTCTTTTTAATTTTTTATTTTAACTTTAATTTTCCTTTTAATTTTCAAGACAGAGCTTTGCTCTGATTGGAGAAAAATAGAAGCATTGCTTCTTTTTCCACCTTGGAATTTAAACAGAGCTTTGCTCTGATTGGGACAAACACCATGCTTGAATGAGTGGGGGTCAAGAGTTGCCATTCATTCTTTGCTCATTTTCAACACTTAGCCATTTTGCTTGCTTTGCTCCCATGGTTGCTCTCTAGCTTCTTCTTCTTCCTCAATCCCATGCTTCAAGATTCAATCCTCACATGTGATGTGAACCATGAAGTTTGAACACAAACTTGTGAGCAAATTAAACCCCTACTTCACCATCACACATTAGATTAACAATTTGATGTGGAGTGTTGCCTTCACTAATGAGATTAGTGAAGGGTTAGCTTGAGCTTGTGGACTTCGGATGGATCGTCTTTGGCACGAAGATCACGAAGGAGGTTCGTTCAACTCGAAGAGGAGCGTAGTAGATTCGCGTGGACTTCAACCCAGAGCTATTGAAGAGAAGGACTCGAACTACAAAGGTTGTATGCTCTTTTCTTCTCTTTAAGTTCATCACATCACTAAGGCAAACCCTAATAATCTAGTAAAGATCTTGTTAGTCTAACTTAGCACCTAATAAAAATTAAAATTTGGCATGCTTGATGCCTCTAGAACCCCATGGTGGTGCTAAGGTCGACTTTCAGTCTTAGTCGGCAATAAGAGGAACCGCCCCGTCAATTTGGTTCCGTCATCATCTACCCTGCCGGAAGCATTCATCTGGCGGAGGCCCCGGCAAACCAAGTGGCTAAATCGACCTCAAGGGCCAGGAGGCCAAACGTTGTGATCGCCTATGCACCACAACCCAAACGTAAGACGGTGTCCGAACGACTCTCTGGTGCTCCAGCTGGGGGCAATACTGCCGGAACAAAGGGTATCATCAAACGTCGCGGACAAACTCAGGCGCCGCTGCCGCCGAGTGTACAATTAGGAGTATTTCCAAAGTTCTCCATCGCTCGACCTACGGCGGCTTCCCGAAGAGCTGAAGCCTTCCAAGTGCTCAAAATAGAAAGGTTAGGACTCCGGCCAAGGTATAGAGCCAACAAGAGGGCCAGGACTCCGGCCAAGGTATAGAGCCAACAAGAGGGCCAGGACTCCGGCCAAGTACAATTTTATAAGGTTCCAAGAACAGGGTTACCCCGCGATGATTGGTACGAGTTTTACGTGTCATTTTAAAGTTTGAAATAACTGCAATCAAAACGGTGTCGCGTGTAGCGAGCCGAGATGAGTACGGGTCGTCCGCAGGGAGATGGTAGGTTTTTAAGCTTGTTTTAATGAGTTAAGTCCGTAACTTTGAGTTGTTTTTATTCTAAGTGTCGTAAATATGGTATGTTCAAGAAAAAGACTTGTTAGGGGTAGTTTTAGGTTAGCTTAAGCTAGGATAGTGTTTGCCGTTTCTTTATAAACCTAACTCGATATTGATGCTAAGGTAATCGGCAACAACATGGATTAGGAAACTTGAAGTACGGTATTTGCGATTGTGCGCTAAATCTGTATTTCTTATCCCCTGTCCTTCCATCCTTGTCTCTTAACCTTCGCCTCCAGCAAACCAATCGCAAATTGGTCACGATTAGGAGTCACCGCTATCGTGGTAGGATAGGGTGCATAACGGAGCGGATTGCGAGTCGTTTGGTCAGAGTTTCAATTACAAGTTAGAGGTTTTTAAAGGAATTTAGCAAACACTTCTCCTATAAAAAACTAACCATATTCTTCCCTTAACAAGTTAAACAATTACTCACACATATTCACAAGAACCAAATAAAACACAAAAAAGGAATGACACATAGTAAAAATGCAAAAATATGAAAAGCAAAAGTTAAAGGAACTAAGAACCGATATGTCTGATATGCAATCTTCAAGTGTCCTTGAGTCCAAATCTCACTATGAAGTCAAATACCAAACTTTAAAGTTGCAAGCTCACTTAAGAGATTACAAGATCAAAGAAAAGCAAAAGATTTCACTAAATCACAATTGTAGCAAGCAATGACATGAAAATGAGCAAAAGAGAACTTTTTATTGATTGTAAATGAAGATACAAACTAATTTGAATTCAAGAACCTAAATCTTAAGCTTGTAAGTTCAGTAAAGAAGTTATAAGGTCAAGATAGAGGGTAAGAACTCAAGAGTACAAATGGAAATACAAGTTAACATCTACAAAATGAAAAACTTGATCTAAAACTAAAAACATGGACCCTTAGCCTCTCTTCTGGTGTTGTATTTATAGGCATCTCCTCAGAATAAACAAACAATAAAATAAGGGTGATGTGACAATGTGAAATGACTAGAAGAAAAATGAAGCACTTTGGAGCTTAATGGACCGGTGACGGCGGGAATAATGAGGAAACCAGCGGTTTTTCTTCAAGTGATGGGGCTCGTTTTCATGTGGTGATCTTATGTCCTCTCCATAATCTTTCTAGCATTGTTTGATTCTTTAATAAGCATTTGGAGTTTAATCTGTAGATTTTAGAGGGAAATTGTAAACCATCACATCACAACTTTTATCTCTACTCATTACATGCCCCCTTATGCCACAAACTATGATTCTTATAGTCAACTTGTGTGTCCACTTGTCCTAGGCTGTCCCAACATGGTTCATGCATCTAAAAAAGGTTGTGTTGACACTTGAATCATGTTTGACCATTTTGAATAAAAATGTGTACACTTGAATTGTTTTTGAAAAAACTTGGATTTTGAATCGATTTTCCATTCTGGTTGCAGTGTCGGCTCACAAATGTCGTATCCATGCATCTGAGTGTGTTTTCGGTGTTTTTGTCATGAATACCTGTAATCTGTATTTATTGAGCAGACACAGATTAATAGAACCATTATATCACAAAAATGATAAGGAATGTGCGATATTGAAATGCAGTTTTTCGTGATGAACAAATACCCCCAAACTTATCTATTGCTCGTCCCGAGTAAAACAAAATCCTAACCTCACTTTCGCAGGGAACGCGATTGCACTGAGCTTGTGCAATAAGCCGTTAAACTTCTAGGTGTCCCTAGTAGGAGGAGTGTTGTCTTCTGAGGGTTTTCAGTGGATTACACCCACAAAATCACGTTAAGCTAGTTTCGCGAACTATCTGTCAATTCTAATCCTAGGGTTTAATTTTAACGCTAGAAATTCTATTATCCTAAGTTTAGAAATATCGTATCTTTGTTTTTCACACATCACTTCTTATTTAACTTAAGATCATATACGTCTTAACGTGTGGTGCAAATAGCGTCGTTACGTTTCAAAAAGTTTGATTTAGAGTCATCATGTCATAAAATAAAGACCGGATTAAAACTTCAAAAGGATCATACAAGTTTATAAAGAGTTAAGTTTTTCTCATGTTTCGTTCTCCAGCTAGGTTTCAAATTCAGAATTTCTATCATCTTTAACAGAAAACTTGGTCTTATACTTCACTCCACCTTTTACTTGTTTTTGTTTCATACACACTTTCGTGAACGTGCAATAGTCTTGATTATCAAATAAAACCTTCATATCTCCGTTTGAAAATATTTTTATAAGAACTTGTCTTTTATCAAGATTATTCTCACACAAAGGACCGTTAGGAATTTTAACTCGGAGAGAACACTTGCTTGACTTTGTTTTAAAATGGACTTTCTAGGCTTCTTTAGCAAGTTTTGAGCCAATGCACCCAAACCAGTTGGTTTTAAGGCATTAGGTATAAAAACACCCCGGGCGGACTTAATTGCCAAAGTTATCTAGGTCCTAATACAAAAAGACTCATTTTGGCATGAAAATTACGACAATTCAATGTGAATGGAGATATAGCCAGCTGTTCAATTTTTTTCTCAAGATATAAGACGTGTTTATTTAGGTAAGGTGTGCAATCACTCCAATCAAGTTTAAGATGGGTTATTTTTCAGACCTAGTTTTTATTAAAGTATCAATAATATCCTTTTATATTCACTTTGCTTTATAAACTATTCTCGATATTACATGTCTCAGAAAAAACCAGTTTGATCCTAAAAGAGTTCACAAATTTTAAAGGTGTTTTAAGACATATCAAACTTTTCATCTAATTTTTCAAAACTCACGACACGTGTAGTGTGATAAAGAAGACGTATATTAGCTACTGTTAAACTCCAAGGAGGGTTATCGTTCGGGTTTTCAATATCTGGACATAAAATTTAGTTATTCCTATCTTATCATATTAAACCGTCGATATTTTGAATTTACGCTTTTTCACCTGCTAACTTAAAGACAAAGTTTTTATATTGTTTTGGAAAATTTTCAATTTTTATGGTTTTTCAGTTTATTTCGAATACAAACAGCAGAATGCAATACGAAAGCAAACGTACAATGCAACTACATGCAAAATAAAAGAAAAATACATGATATGAAATACTGAAATGCAGCAAATATGCAAATGCAATACTATATGTTCGATACAAGATAAAATCCCATATCAAATTCACCCCAAACTTGATGTGGACGATGCCCTCATCGTCGCTTAGCTTTTCCCTTTCCTTTACTTTGGCCGCTTCCACTGGCCTCTTCTTGATTTGCAAGGATCTAACTCAACTGTTGTTTAATTTCTTTGTTCTGTCTAATCATTGTCTTAATACTACGAACCTCCATCTTGTGCAAATCATAAGAATATGTCGGTCTATCTTCGTTCAGGTAGATCTCCGAAGATGTCTGCGCTGCCGCATGCTCGCTCGGGTCAGTGGATGATCATATCTGCTGCTCGAATCTGGTGTCTGTATAACCCTGCGAAATCCTCTCAATCTCGACTAGGACTCTGTCGTACATGATGGCGCAGGTATAGAAGTCCCCCTCCTCCATATAGTAAAGGCAGATCTGTGTGATGAGGTCCGGAAGTAACAGTTTGCGCCCTGCTACCCCTTCCATGATTGTTGTGAACAATATGTTCACAATGCAAAATTGATAGTTCTTCATCATCAGGCAATGGATAACATGGCCCACAATCGCCGGGAAAGAAGAAACTCGGCTGAGCCTTTTGACATTTCGGTATACCCAGCGGCAAGCAGTATATACGTTTCGATACATCTGCTGAGCGTTCAGCACATCATCTCGTAGTTCGCATCTCGATTCGATGATCGTTCTGTACTCAACGAGCTCTAATAGATATTGAAATCCTGGTCTGGTGGGGATGTTAGTGACTTTTAAAATTGTTTCTGCTGAGAACATGCTCCTTCTCCCTCGAAAATGAAAACTGACACAATCCTGCAATTGCTCGCCCGCTCGCAAAGTATCGTAAAATTCATCTACTAATTCTTGAATTGCACACAACCCTTCATCCCCATATAATAGAAATTCCCAACCCATTTGACAAATCACATCGTAGAAATAGCTCCCATATAGATCATGGGTGAATATATTGACCAAAAAAATTTCGCAATCGAAATGAGCCATAACAGTGGGTAATAGAAATTTTCAGGGAAATCAAATACAAGGGGAGTTGCGAGGAGAGAGAATCTTACAGCTATGGAAAAGAAAATTGTGGATTGGTGACCAGAGGACTGGTGGCGGCGGGATATTTCTTGATTCCGACGGTCAAACCGAAGAGATGAGAGCTAGGGTTTCTTTGTTGAGTTGGGGGAGAGGAAAGGAGACAGAGATTTTTGTTTGATTGTTTTGGATGGGGTTCGGGTCAGTGGGTTGGGATATTATAAGATGGTGTTTTACAAAATAAAACTTTACAAAACCCCCTTTTTCTATTTTTTTTTGTTCTTTTCTTTTCAATATACACATTCCCCCTTTTCTCTTTTTTTTGTTTTTTCTTATATATATCCAAAAACCGAGCATCACCAGACAAGATTTGTAACGGCTGTGTTTTCTAATACCCAATAAAATATCTCCTGTCTAATTTTCCAGTATCGAGTAATTATTTACGTGTGTCGTTGATAGAAAAATATTTTTATTTTAATGATTCAAAGTAAGGCCAGTAAAGCATTTAAGTATAATTAAAGGAATTTTCTAAAAGCTGTTTATATATTTTCTGGGTTTAAAATGTTTTAATGGAATCTTATAATGTCTTAAAATAATTTATATATTTTTAAATAAAATGATTATTTCGAAATTAAAATATTTTTAAGGATAAACTAGATTTTTTTAATAATCAGAATAACTAACAAATATCATATATATAGGAATATTATTTAGTTTTATCCCAAAATCATTTTTATACTGAAGATAACAATAAAATATATTTTCTGAAAATTTTCCATAATCTTCCCTTATTTTTAACTATTTTTAACAAATTTTTGAAAACAAATGCGGTTTAAAAAAAATAAACAGTTTAGATTTTAATTTATAAAAAAAATATATTAAACCTCCCTTTAACCTAGACCGTTGGATGAGAGATCAAACGGTCCAGGACGGCTGGCGGCGCCCACGTGGTGGGGACTACGCGAAAACGCGTGATCCCTCACGCGGCCACATAGCTGTGCGGGCGGCGGCTCGTGGGCCGTTGGATTTAGATCCAATGGCCACGATTAAAGGTGGCAACGGCAAATCATCAGGCGATGATTGGGTATGATTGCTGGCACGGATTTTAGGGATTTGACCGGATTTTTTTGGATTTTATTGTTGAGAGAAAGACCCTATAAATAGAGACCTTCAAACTCTATTTTCTTACACCACAGAACTCCGAAAATTCTAGAAAAAAATACCCAGACCTTCGTATCGACGACGCCGGTGCTGTGGTTCCACCCAATCATATAGGAAAAATCTGAGCGTGGAGTTATTAAGATTTTAGTACAAGTCACCGCTTTCGACCCATCGACATCCAACTCAAAATAAAGGTAGGATCCGCCTCTCACCACTTTTCTGTCACCTTCTTTCCTTTTGTGCTCTTAGTTTCAAGTTCTAATCTCCAACCTTATTTTAAAATGATGTTAAAAATAATTCTGTATGCCTTTTTTGATACCTCCTAAGTATATATTTGACACATGTTTGAAATGGAATAATTAAATCATCCTTATATCCGTAAATATTGCACCATCGTCCTACATGGAAAATGATATGCTTGATGTTATAACCTACGGGGTATCAATCCACCATTATGTACACACACTTACCTATAATACCAATAAGATCTCAAAATAGGCTACTTCCACAAAATACCCTCATTTTATTAAAATGTTATATCTGATTAAATTACCAATATGATATAAGACGATTTGAAAAAAAATACTTTAGTCACACTAAAACGATATACTTTTACTCGCGCTCTTATCCACCAATTACCTTAGTTTTGTTAAAATCCCTTTAAAGGGGTAATACTAATCTAAATAATTATATTATGGTTTTCAACTTAACCCTCTTTCACTTCGAGAGAATATTTTTATATTAATTTTTCTTAGCCTATTAACTAAGGTTTAATAAGATACCCTAATATGGTAATATTTTACATGAAACACCTCGTGGTTACTAGACAATCGTCCCTGAAAAAGACACAAATCCTGCCGTCCATGTGCCGCGGTTGTCAACACGGAGTTGTTCTTGTAGAATATCATCTTTAATAAAAGACCATAATTTTATAGGATAATGTTTTACGTAAATACCTCATGGTTGATAGGCAATCATCCCTAAAAAGGACACAAATCCTGCCGTCCATATGAAGCAGTTGCCAATACGGACGTATTTCTAAAATATTACCCCCAAATAAAAACCATAACTTTATAAAATTATTTACCATAAAATACTTAAATTCATCCTAAAAGGATATAATTTCATTTAAATACCTTGACCTTTACTGAAAGGCTATTTTCAGCAAAACCCATAACTTTTATAAATGATATTTTCCAAAAAGAATACCTAAAACTTTATTAAAAGATAACTTCAAATAAATACCATAATGTTTCATTAAAAAGATATTTTCATTAAAATACCATGGGGTTTTCCAAAATTATAATTACTCTAAAATATCATGGTTTCTTATAAACAATGACTACCATTAAATGCCATGATCTTTATTAACTAAGCATGCTATAAAATATTATGATGCACCTTACAGATTTTAAAAGATAACAAGATAAAATGGGTGGTTGTGGAAGGCCATATTAAATGAGATCAACTATTTGAATACAAGTTACAATATACATGACACATGACACAGTTAAGGTTAGAATGCGCGAATCTATGTATGGAATACTTATAAATGAAGATCCCTGCAGGCAGGGTGAACAATCTAATATGTGGACGACTACTAACCCGATATTCGGACAAATACTAACCCGGTCTTCGGGCGAATACTAACCCTACTTTGAGGGCGAGTAATCCAATATGTGGATGACATACAATGTGGAAATTCCATGCCTAGATGATCTACGCATTAATTCTAAATCGTCAAAACCTTTACACTGAATAACGAGGATGTGTAGTTTGATTAGGCAAGGAGATGCAGAACTCAGATTCCCCTACCACTCGATCATAATCCCGGGAAGTGAAACTGTACATTTCACTTCCCCAGTTGTTGTTCCATGGCCACAATGGAATAATCGCGAGTATCCGGACCATTGTTTAACAAACTAATGCGAACTTTTACCTAACATATACCTCATACAACATACTCTTATTCACATATACCTCATACAATATACTCTTATTCACATACACCTTATGCAACATACTCTTATTCACATATACCTTATGCATCATGTCCTTATTTCCATACACCTTATATCCTCATACCTATATACATTTTCTCGTTTTTGTACTTTTACTTCCTTATAAGGCAATCCTACCCGAGTGTAACTCGCTGACGGACTTTCCTTTTCTCTTCTCCATCTTTGAAATGTCTGTTAGATGAGAATGAGTATTATGACGAGGATCAAGGTGTGGAGCCAACTAATGAAGATTATGCGGACTTGACAATAAAAGATTAGCTAGTTTTATTTTCGTTTGTTGCCCACATGTTTAGGGTTTTTGCTTCTTCTTCGATGTAATTAAACTATTGAGTTTATTTTACTCTTTCTTTTGGGATGTAATAAAGTTTGGTTAATGGAAATAAATGTCTTCCGCTTTTATTATTTTGTTTTGGTACATATCCTGCATGTTATAGATATTCATACGCTTAACGTTGTTCCTTATAAAAAAGGGGTAAGGGGGAAAATCCTCCACTATTCAAGTCTCACATGTTAAACACGTGAGCACCTATATGCTTTAACATGAGCACCTATATGCCAAAGCATATAGGTGCTGTAGTTAAAAACAAATTGGCTAAAAGAGCTACACGTGTTAAACACGTGAGTGCATATATGCAAAGCGTATGGGCGCTGCAATCAAATAATTGGCAAGCCAAACAGGCCTCACGTATTAAACACGTGGGAGTTTATATGCGCTGAAAATAAAGCATACTGAAACCCATGCTAAGGGTCATGTATTAAAGACGTGAGTTCTTCTGCTGCACTCTTTGGCAAGATAGAATTAAATTCTATTTGGGAAATATTTTTCATGATCTTTCTCAAACTAGAAAGATTTTTGGATCAAAGATCCAACGGTGATTATAAGATCACCCACCGATCATCCGATAGAATAAAAATTATATCTTAGGAAAAGATATTTCCTAATCTTTTTAAATAAACAAGAAAACTTCTCTTTTAAACAGAGAGCCTTTGGATTAAAAATCCAATGGTGAATAAAATTCACCAAGTGATCCGAGAGATCATTTTGGATTGATCATGATCTCTCAATCGAAGATTTTCCTAACAAGTTGATCTTTTCTCTTATCATATAAATTGAAGGGAAAAACAAAGAAGAAAAAACGGAGAGAACTCCACACAAGTTTCTGCAAAACAAAAATATACAGCGAGCTCTTAAAAAAGAAAGAGAATTTAATTCTCAAAAGAAGAAGAAGACTTCCCTCATTGAAACCCTAGATTAAAAAACATAGAGATCATAGTGTCTCTTCTTTGCCTATCTAAGAGTTTAACCCTTCACATAAGAACTTAGTTCTTCCTCTGGTTGAGATTTGCAGAAACAAATCTCCCTACATAAGAATTTAATTCTCATCGGGAAGATTTTGCTCTGCAGATTCAAAACTTAGGGGAAAAGAAGTAGGTTATACAAGAAAAAGAAATAAAAGGAGTATATGGGAATTTAATTCCTCCAAAAATTAGGGTTTAACCCTATATAAAGAACTTAGTTCTTCAAATGATGATGATCTAAGATCTTCAAAACCTAAATCTTGATGATCATCAATGACTAAAAATGTCATTAACAGAGATCAATATCTCTAAGAAAATACAAGAACATCTTATTGACTCGTCAGTGCTTAGCACTATTTTGAAGCCTCACGTGTTTTCCACGTGTGTTCTTTAAACGAACAAAAAGAATGGCAAAAGCCGCCTCACGTTATTCTCACATGGGCACTTAAAAAGCAAAGAAAAGCTTCTTTGTCAATTAGGCAGTCGCCCCAAGAGAAAGCAGTCACGTGAAATGCACGTGAGCGCTATCCAAGTGCTTAGCACTTCTGTAAAAAGAGGGAAACGAGCAAATAAAGCCCAAAGCATAGTACTAACGCGCTTCTCACGTGAGTATCATGCAGAGTACTCAGCATTCCATGATTAGTCTAAAATGATTAACAAACGTTCACATCTGGGGGCCTCACGTATTTCACACGTGAGCGCCACGGAACTCTAGTGCTTAGCACTAATCCAGCACCTCACGTGTTTCACACGTGAGCGCCGTATGTCCCAGTGCTCAGCACTGTTGGGTAATTATAGAAACCCAATCTCAGCTCAAAATTGGCTAAGTTTCCTGAGGTTAAACCTCTTTGATTTTAAAATCAATCGAGCCCATATGGCTCATGGTTTCCCAAACTGATCTTAGTCTCAAAAATGACTAGTGGTCTCCCATTGATGATATTTAAAATGATATTCATCCTATGTCTCCTAAAGTAATCTTAGTCTCAAATACGACTAATGATTCTTAGGTCCACCACAACCCTTTTTTCTCAAATACGGGATTTGGTTCAAGGGTACATCTTTTCACACCTCTGATATATGTCATTGTAATTTCTCAACGTCTTCATAGAGGCGGCGGGTCCCAACGACCAACAACTTTTTTCGTTGATGTACTTCCAAACTGACGTGCACGCCTCAAACCGGATCGTGCCCCAAATTGGGCACATTCCATATCACCATTGTTCACTTCGTCACGTAGCAAATACACGTGCGCGCAAGATGAATAATGGACCGAAATGTTTTTAAATTAATATTCGCCTCCAAAATGGCGATAAAGGACCGAAACGTCCTTAAACTAACACCTCGCCTCAAACATGGCGATAATGGACCGTGATGTCCTTAAACTAAAATAATCGAGCCCAAATGCTCATATCTTTAAGCTGATCTTAATCTCAAATCAGATTAATGATCCTTAAATCAACCCAAACCCAAATATAAAAATATACGGATTTGGACTAATTCACGTCCTACGGGCGACGACATAAATTAGTTTCCGTATACAATCTACGAGTAACCAAAATAAAACAAACATACACACGACACGATGTGAACCTCCGGAGTAGGAGAAAGTGGTTATCGCGATGCGGTAACGTTATTAACTGCAGGGGCTTGTGCCTGTAGGGAAGAGCTTCCCCACAATCAAAAACCCTCGAAAATAAAGGGGAATCTGATAAAATCTGCTACAACGGCCGCATCCGTCTAAACCTCCGATATACAGTGCCATAAATCAACTTGGCATCTTCGGAGAGGTGGACGGATAAACCCAAATAGAATCTTCCCCCAGGATTCAAGAAAGACATCCAGACGTCTCGGTCCATCTTCCGGTAGTAAACAAACGCAACTGTATTGAATAGTCCACCTTCAATACAGTTAGGTTGCGGACCATGCCACGTCATCCTTCACCTTCTTTTGGGAAGCGGGGCGTGACAAGATTGCTCGTCAAAAAGAAAATGGATATACACCAGACAAGAATATCCACATATATATACAATAGTATATATATACCCCCAAACTTATTTGAAACAGTGTCTCCACTGTTTGTGGCTGGATAACCGAAGTTTGATGGTAAACAGAGGGAGATTAAGCAGGGTAAACTGGCTCCTGCAATATCCGGAGCTCCTCCGATGATTCTGAGGTAAGAAACGATTTTAATCTGTGTCTTAAAAACCGAACCGCCCTTTGGATTTTCCAAATCCACCGCACCGTGCGGGTATACACATCGCACAAGAAGGTCCCGTCCAGCGAGATCTGAGCTTACCAGGATATAAGTGAAATCTTGTGTTGTAAAGAAGTACCCCGGTAATGGCGTCATTTGATTGTATGAGTTTTACGTGTCGTTTTAAAGTTTGAAATAACCGCAATCAAAACGGTGTCGCGTGTAGCGAACCAAGATGAGTACGGGTCGTCCGCAGAGAGATGGTAGGTTTTTAAGCTTGTTTTAACGAGTTATGTCAGTAACTTTAAGTTGTTTTTATTCTAAGTGTCGTAAATACAATATGCTCAAGAAAAAGACTTGTTAGGGGTAGTTTTAGATTAGCTTGAGCTAGGATAATGTTTGTTGTTTCCTTATAAACCTAACTTGATATTGATGCTAAGGTAATCGACAACGACGTGGATTAGGGAACTTGAAGTACGGTATTTGCGATTGTGCGCTAAATCCGTATTTCTTGTCTCCTGTCCTTCCATTCTTGTCTCTTAACCTTCGCCTCCAGCAAACCAATCGCAAACCGGTCACGATTAGGAGTCACCGCTATTGTGGTAGGATAGGGTGCCTAATGGAGCGGATTGCAAGTCGTTTGGTCAGAGTTTCAATTACAAGTTAGAGGTTTTTAAAGGAATTTAGCAAACACTTCTCCTATAAAAAACTAATCATATTCTACCCTTAATAAGTTAAACAATTACTCACACATATTCACAAGAACCAAATAAAACACAAAAAAGGAATGGCACATAGTAAAAATGCAAAAATAAGTAAAGCAAAGGTTAAAAGGAACTAAGAACCGATATGTCTGATATGCAATCTTCAGGTGTCCTTGAGTCCAAATCTCACTATGAAATCAAATACCAAACTTTAAATTTGCAATCTCACTTAAGAGCTTGCAAGATCAAAGAAAAGCAAAAGATTTCACTAAATCACAATTGTAGCAAGCAATGACATGAAAATGAGCAAAAGAGAACTTTTTATTGATTGTAAATGAAGATACAAACTAATTTGAATTCAAGAACCAAAATCTTAAGCTTGTAAGTTTAATAAAGAAATTACAAGGTCAGGATAGAGGGCAAAAACTCAAGAGTACAAATTGGAATACAAGTTAACATTTACAAAATGAAAAACTTGATCTAAAACTAAAAACATAGATCCTTAGCCTCTCTTCTGGTATGGTATTTATAGGCATCTCCACAGAATAAACAAATAATAAAGCAAGGGTGATGTGACAATGTGAAATGACCAGAAGAATGAAGCACTTTGGCGCTTAATGGATCGGCGGTGGCGAGAATAATGAGGAAACCGACGGTTTTTCTTCAAGTGATGGGGCTCGTTTTCATGTGGTGATCTTATGTCCTCTCCATAATCTCTCTAGCATTGTTTGATTCTTTAATAAACATTTGGAGTTTAATCTGTAGATTTTGGAGGGAAATTGTAAACCATCACATCATAACTTTTATCTCTACTCATTACAAGCCCACTTGTGCCACAAACCAAAATTTTTATAGTCCACTTGTGTGCCCACTTGTGCTAGGCTGCCCCACCATGGTTCATACATCTAAAAATGGTTGTGTTCACACTTGAATCATGTTTAACCATTTTGAATAAAAATGCGTACACTTGAATTGTTTTTGCACAAACTTGGATTTTGAATCGGTTTTTCGTTCTGTTTGCAGTGTCGGCTCACAAATGTCGTATCCATGCATCTGAGTGTGTTTCTGGTGTTTTTATCATGAATACCTATAATATGTATTTATTGAGCAGACACGGATTAATAGTACCGATATATCACAAAAATGATAATGAATGAGCGGTATTGAAATGCAGTTTTTCGTGATGAACACGCAACGACAGCTGAATCGGCCATAAAAGTCAGCAATTCTTTCGAACCTCTGAAGCGGGTTCAGAAAAATGCCACGACCGCTAGAATCAAGAAAACAACAGTCCGAATGATGCTATAAAGAGACGTGTCCCAGTCCCAACAGAGAAAGCATGACACTGTTTCTTCAAGAGTCTGTCAGGCACTCTGTGCTGCGCGAAAGTAGTGGGGAAAATCCAGAAAAGAAGCGCCATCACCACTCAAGAACCCGGTCAGGCCAGCCGCTATCAATCGATTGTCTGTTACCGAAACAGAAGGGCCATGACGGCGGACCGCGAAATTAGATGCCAATAATAAAAAGACGGCCGTACCAATACGGTCTACATGGCGGGTATGCGTCCCAGCGACAACCTTCACAACAAAAGTAAAGATGGGGCCACTACATCCCAAGCCTAATCTGGATTGAATGTGGTTGCTGCTTCCCAAGATCAGCCACCTCCACTGGATAATGAAAACCCTCTCAATGAGGCCGATAGGCAGAAAGACCCCTCAGTCTATGTGGAGTCAAGCTCGGACAGAGAAGAAGAGCCGACTTTCCGCCCCAGGACTGCAAAATAGGAGCTGCTTCAAGAACTCTGAAAACAGCTCAAGAGCAAAGATAAAGAGATGGCCAAGCTTTACTCAAAAATTGACGACCTGATAAACGTCGCGATGCAGCTCATGGATCAAGTTGCGTGGGCGTCCTCCAATCAAGCGCAAGTCTTTACTCATGAGCCGGGTGATAAAAACCCAAAGCAACCAATGCCTGCCCCTTGGGTCCAAGTTTGGGCGAGCCGCATGAAAGCCGGCTACATTCTGCTTCTGGGGATGTGTTGGCCCCAGATGGCACCATCCCGCTAACACAAGATCGGATAATGGATTTGGTCACCAGCAAAGTCAAAACATTGGTGGCCGAAGCCTGTCGGGGTCAAAAATTACACCCCGGTTGACCAAGTCAAATTCAGTCAACCCCCAGCCAAGCGGGTCCGAGCTCAAGCATGCGGACCCAAGCATGGAAGGGGCCGACTCCATGCCAAAAGAAAGCGATAAATTAGTTTAAATACATTTTTTTAGAATTAAATGTATGAAAAAATGAGCAAAAAGCCAAAATTTTGTAAGCCCCATGACTTATGTACAAAAAGAAATAAGTACATGAGGCATGGGGAGGCACAAGTGCCATTTGAAAAGGCCCAAGGGGTTATATGTAAAGTGTTGTCGGGACCCGGTTCTTGCCCACGGAACAAAGTACCACACGGAACAAAGTGCCACGCCATGTGTCATGCCAAGGGGCAGGGGCCACCTCTTGAATCCGTGGGGAACACCTCTTGAGTCCGTGGGACCCACTGTAGAACAATGGGGAATCTTCGGAACACATTCCAAAAGAGGACCGAACTGCATTATAAATGTAATGATACCATCCTCAATTACAGATGCGTCTTTTTAGTGAATCGGCACTACAGAAGCTTGAGAACTCCGTAGTTAAGCGCGCTCGGGCCAGGGAAGTCTTAGGATGGGTGACCTTCTGGGAAGTGGCCCTTGGTCCGGTTCGCTCTAAAAGGGCAAAATCGTGCGGTTTCGGCCAGAGCGGACAATACCATTTGTACTGGGGCGTGGGGCGTTACATTTATGGTGGCCCATGTAGGTGTAGGGTTCCTAAGTACGACAACAAGGTTTCGGGTGGCATCGTCCATGTCAATTTTAAAATTTGCCATGCTAAAAGAACCCTAACCTAGAATCTTTAACTAGATAATCATACGAAACATATTGTAAACTACTTTACAACTAAGTGAACTAGGAATACAACCTTTGTAGACCGGTCCTTCACTTCAACAGCTCCGTGTAGTAGTCCCTTCGCTCCAAGTAGTGATTTCCGGACTCTAGCATGGCTTCACAAGAAGAAAGGAACAAGCTTGCACGAAGTCTTCGAGGCCGAAGACGATCTACGTCAAGGAGATACTAACCCAAGCTACCTCTTCACTAATGTGGGATTAGTGAAGCTAACACCCTAAACTAAATGGCTAATCTACCAGAGGATGATGAAGTAGGATTTTTGCTCACTTTAGAATTAATTTTCTCACTCTTTTCCTTCTTCTCTCAAAAACCTAGAGAGCTTTTCTTGAGCCTGAAGAATAATGGATGAGAGAGTGAATGGCAACCATATGTGAGTTTGTATCATATACTAACTCATGTAGAGACATAACTATGGCTAAGTGATAATGGTTAGGTTAATAAACATCTTAAGTAAAATAAAATTAGTGGACTAAGTCAATGCATCTACAAGCTTCCACAAGCTTCATGCATGTGACTATTATCCATCTAATTTGGATTTACTTAAAATAAATAATCCTCACAATTATCATAAGCATGGTGTAAGTCTCATACACCCATGTAGTGTGTATCATCAAGCATGACACTAAAAAATGTACATTAATATATATCACATATATACTTATGCACACAAGTGAGAAAAAGAAACATTTAAGTGAGCTAATATTAGTTAATGTAAACTAGTATATCAAATATACAATTATACACTAAATTATCAAATCAACACTTGATTTAATAATCTGGCTATATCTCATACAACCGACTAATATCATATGTATCATGTTATCGAATCAACACTTGAATCGATAACCCGACTATATCACATATAACCGACCGATACAAATATCGTGAGAATATAATACAGTATCACATACTCGTACTAATCTCGGTCCCGCACATATCACATATGCGCTCCTACTTCGTTTTTCCTGAGCCAGTAAACCTCTGTGTAGGACTCTAAAGACTCATCAATACGCCGGCAATAGGTGATGATCATATCAAGCGCCCACAAGCCATCAGTGGTACTAGCTAGACGTAACGGCTACCTGGGTATTGAGCGATCAGAAGATCAATAAGCAAGCCCGATCTAGCTCCTGTAAAGCCTGTCAGTAACACCACCGTACAGTCCGGTCTCTTCGTTTAAGATGTCGCATATCTAGTCTAGGGGTGGTAAACGTCAGACCCCAATAACTCGATAAGTCATGCCAATACGAGGCTCATATCGGGTCGAGAAACTACTGATAATACTTACCAGTAAATTTCCAAATCATCCATGGCCAGGGACTTCCAGTTATAGCCAATCGAGCACAGCACGACATCTACCCCCAATACCAGAAGAGAAGAAATCCCCTCCTATCGCTCATTGCCTCCATGTGACTCAGGACTGTACCCAAAAACCACCGTTTTGCACGTCCTCTTGAACGTGGTAAGGTGGAAATCAAAGCACAGTGGGAATCACACAAGACTCTATGACGATCTCGGGTCTATAGACTAACCTGTATCAGTGTCACTAGAGAACTGCTATATGACGTTAGGTATAATACCATCTAGGAGTTCTCGGCGAGTCCGTCCAGTGTACCCAATCTCCACTGAGCACCCATATACCATCTCTGATGTCAAACACCAATGGATATGGGATCATCCATCGCCCATCTCATGGGTCGAGAAGCGTATACGCTAGTATACTCTGATATATTTATGCCCTGTCTCGATACACCCACGACTAAGAATATTAAAGGATGTACTCACGGACTACCTTTGTCCTACTAGTATGATCTGCATCATAATCCAGGTCGTCAAGTATACATCCTAAGGGCTTTACCAACATGTAACCATGAGACAGTATAAAGAGACAAGTATACGTATTAAGATAAAAAGCAACTAGATAGCATACTATCATGTCGAGCAAGAAAGTCCTCTCTATATATGTCCAAGCATCCACTATAATATACATCATATGTACAATAATGGCCTCTAGGGCATACATATAACTAACAATCTCCCACTTGCACTAAGGCCAGCTGTTGTAGTATCGCATATCCAACACCCCGAAGAGTCTCTCAAACTGTATCTAGGGAATGGCCTTCGTGAGTGGATCCGATGTGTTGTTCTTCGTGTCAACTCTCTTGACCTCGATCTCCCGGCGATCAACTATCTCCCGGATCAGGTGATACCGCCTTAGAATATGTCTGGATCGCTGATGGGACCTGGGTTCCTTGGCCAAAGCCACCGCTCCATTGTTATCACAATACAAAGGTATTGGATACACAATAGATGGAACCACTCCAAGTTCGTTTATGAACTTCTTCATCCAGACAGCTTCTTTGGCAGCATCGTTGGTAGCGATGTATTCAGCCTCCATCGTCGAGTCTACCATGGTTTCCTGCTTGGAAATCTTCCAGCATACCGCCCCTCCATTGAGGGTAAAGACAAATCCCGAGACCGACTTAGAGTCTTCCTTATGTAGGGTTTTCTTAACAACTCTATTAGGGTTTAGAAGCATCATACATTCTATAACAATAAAATTTTGAGGTGCTAAGCAAACTATACAAAGAATCGAACTAGAATATATGAAGTAACTATTAATAGTATCAACAATTAAGAGTTAAGTTATACTAAGTGATGAGACTACAACCTTTGTAGACCTCTTTGGAAGACTCCTTGGCTTTGAAAAGGTTCACTTGATCAACTCCTCGTCCACGACGATCCACCCGAAGCACTTTGCCCTAAGCTTGATGCTTCCTACGATCTTTGAAAAAACTTGAAGCACAAAACCCCACACAAGATGGCTAAGGTTGTGTAGGATGATGAAGTGGTTGCTATTCTTATTTATTACCTTTTCTTTTCTTTTTCTAACTCTATTTTAACATTTAAAAGAGAGCTAGGGTTTTTGGAAGAAGATGGCTCTCTCTTTTTTCTTTTGGAATGATAATGATAATGTAAAAAGGAAAATGAGAGAGAGAGAGAGAGATCTTATCATAACCATAACTATAGTTAAAATAATATCTAGATATTTCAATCTTGGTTAAAAGGCAAAAGGAAATGAAACCATGGTTGAGTTAAATTCAACCATGGAAATGTGTAGAAGAGTGTGGAAAGAATGACTCATAAATCTTTTCTTTTGCCTTTAAACTTTATTGAAAATATGCATATATATTACTTTATCTACAGTATGATTCTTATATTGCCATCCTCTTTGTATCATCAACCATGATACTTTTCATGTATGTATGTATGTATGCACATCATCATGTACATATACATGCATGTATCCAAAAGAAGAAAAGGATTTAAATAAATAATATAAAAGCCAATATTAAATCAACACTTGATTTAATAAATTGGTCATATCTTATACGACCCGACTAATATTAAATGCCCGATTAAAATACAGTATCATATACTAGTATTTAATCGAGGCTCCGCGCATATCTCATATGTGCACCACTTCGTTTCGCCAGAGCCGAGAAACTTCTATGTGGGACTCTAAGACTCGTCAATACGCCAGCAGTAGATGATGATCATATCAAACACCTACAAGCCGCAAGCGGTCAGCTAAACGTAACGGCCACCCGGGTATTGAGCGATCAGAATAAGAACAAGCGAACCTGTCAAAACTCCTGTCAATCCATCCGGCAACACTAACCGTACAGTCCGGTCTCTTCGTCAGATATGCTGCATATCGAGTCTAGGGATGGAATCGTCGACCCCAATAACTCAATAAGTCATGCCGGTATATGGTCTATAACAGATCGAGAAACTTACTGATAACACTTATCAGTAATATCTCAGCAGCCCTGGCCAGGGACTTCCCGTTATAGCCAATCGTGCACAGCACGGCATCAACCCCCAATACCGGGAGAGACGAAACCCCTCCTATCGCTCACTGCCTCCACATGCCTCGAGACTATACCCAAAATCCACCTGTTTGTACGACTCAGTAGAGCCGCAGTAGGGTGGAGATCAAAGTACAGTGGGAGGACACACAAGACTCTATGACGATCTCGGGTCTACAGACTAACCTGTACCAGTGTCACCTGAGAACTGCTATCCGACGTATGATATAATACCATATAGGAGTTCTCGGTGAGTCCGTTCAGTGTACCCAGTCTCACTGAGCACCCGTATACTATCTTCGGTGTCAACACACCAGACGGATATGGGATCATCCATCGCCCATCATATGGAACAAGAATGGTATACGCTAGTCTAAACTGGAATATCGATGCCCTGTCTCGATATACCTACGACTAGGAACATTTCAAGGATATGCTTATAAACTACAGATGTCCCACTGGTATGATCCACATCATAATGCCAGTAGTCAAGCTCATATCCTTAGGGCTTTATCAACATGCACCAAATGAATATAAACATGATCAAGTGAACATATGATAAAGTAAAAACAGATAGCATACTATCATATCGAGCAAGACTGTCCCCCGAATATATATATATGTATATATATATATATATATATATATATATATATATATACATATCAGTACATACACTATCTTATAATGGCCTCTAGGGCATACATATATCCAACAATCTCCCACTTGCACTAAGGCCAGTTATTGGCATATCTCATACCCAACATCTCAAAAAGTCGCTCATGCTGCGGCTGAGGGAGGGCCTTGGTGAATGGATCCGCAGCGTTGTTCTTTGTGTCTACTCTCTTAATCTCGATCTCGCGGCGATCAACTATCTCCCGGATCACATGATATCGCCTCAGGATGTGTCTGGACTTCTGATGGGACCTGGGCTCTTTGGCCAACGCCATAGCCCCATTATTGTCACAATACAGAGGTATTGGATCAATAATGGTTGGAACTACTCCTAGCTCCGCGATGAACTTTCTCATCCAGACGGCTTCCTTGGAAGCATCATTTGCAGCAATATATTCAGCTTCTATCTTTGAGTCTGCAACGGTATCCTGTTTGGAACTCTTCCAACTCACCGTCCCTCCATTGAGGGTAAATGCAAACCCTGAGATAGACTTGCTGTCATCCTTGTCACTTTGGAAGCTCGAATCGGTAAAGGCCTCCATTTGGAGATCCCCATTACCATACACTAAGAACAATTCTTTAGTCCTTCGCAAGTACTTAAGAATGTTCTTTACAGCAATCCAGTGATTCTCCCCTGGGTTTGATTGATACCTTCTTACTACACTAAGTGCATAAGCAACATCAGGGCGTGTACATAACATTGCATACATTATCGATCCTACAGCCGAAGCATAGGGAATAATGCTCATGCGAGCTCTCTCTATGTCAGACTTTGGGCAATCGTCTTTTGAGAGAGTGACTCCATGGCAAGCGGGTAAGGCACCCCGCTTGGAGTCTTCCATACTAAATCTCTTTAGGATGGTGTTTATGTACTTGGTTTGGGACAATCCCAATAACCGTTTGGATCTATCCCTATAGATCTGTATACCCAATATGTATGTGGCATCTCCCAGGTCCTTCATGGAGAACCTTTGTGATAAGAATGATTTGACCGACTGTAGCATAGGAATGTCATTTCCTATCAGAAGTATGTCATCTACGTACAATACGAGGATTGCGACATTTCTTCCTACAGTCTTCTTATAAACACAAGGTTCATCTGGATTTTTGATGAAATCAAACTCTTTGATAACATCATCAAAACAGATGTTCCAACTCCGTGATGCCTGCTTTAATCCATAAATGGATTTAAGTAGCTTACATGCTTTACCGCTGCTCCCACTATCAATGAATCCCTCTGGCTGATCCATATAAACGCATTCCTCTAAATCACCATTTAGGAATGCAGTTTTAACGTCCATCTGCCAGATTTCATAGTCGTAGTGAGCAGCAATAGCAAGTAGGATCCGAATGGATTTAAGCATGGCTACCGGAGAGAAAGTCTCGTCATAGTCCAAACCTGGTCTTTGACGAAAACCTTTCGCTACCAACCTTGCCTTATAGGTCTCTACCTGTCCATCTACACCGATCTTTCTTTTAAAGATCCATTTGCATCCTACAGGTTTTATCCCGGAGGGTACATCTTCCAAAGTCCATACTTTGTTGGTGTATATGGACTCCATTTCGGATCTCATGGCATCCAGCCAATTCACAGAGTCACCACTCGTGATAGCCTGATGAAAGCTGGAAGGATCATCATCATCCATGATGCAATCTTCTCTATCACCATCAACGAGAAAACCGTAGTATCTCTCCGGTGGGCGAGAAATCCTGCCAGATCTACGGAGTGGCTGAGGTTCATTAGATTCTGTTATAACTTCAGGTTCAGCCAAGTTGTCATTTGTAACTTGTGTTTCTAGAACTTCTTCTAGATCTACTACATTGCCATTTGTATTGTTTGAAAAATTCTCATCTTCTAAAAAGGTGGCATACTGAGAAACAAACACTTTTTGTTCCTCTTTGTGGTAAAAAAGATACCCAAACGAATGTTTAGGATATCCTACAAATATACATTTGACCGATCGTGTCTCGAGTTTGTCTGGATTCTGCTTTTTAACAAAAGCCGGACAACCCCAAATCTTAACTCTTTTAAGAGATGGTTTCTTCCCATGCCATATCTCATATGGAGTGGTAGACACGGTCTTGGTTGGAACTTTGTTTAACAGAAAAGCTGCTGTTTCCAATGCATGCCCCCAAAACGAGAGAGGTAACTCAGCATCACTCATCATGGATCGTACCATATCTAATAGGGTACGGTTCCTTCGTTCTGACACACCGTTGTGCTGTGGTGTGTAAGGTGGAGTGAGCTGAGAGAGAATCCCATTCTCTTTTAGGAAGTCTAAGAACTCAGTACTTAAGTACTCTCCACCTCGATCTGATCAAGTATCTTGATACTCTTTCCTGTTTGGTTTTCTACTTCATGTTTATACTCCTTGAATTTCTCGAAAGCTTCAGATTTATGTTTTATCAAATATACATGACCAAATCTTGAGAAATCATCAGTAAAAGTTATGAAGTATGAAAAACTGCCTCTTGCATGTGTAGACATTGGTCCGCATACATCACTATGTATGAGGCCTAGGAGCTCAGTAGCTCTTTCTCCGTGTCCTGTAAACGGGGTTTTGGTCATTTTATCTTTGATACAAGACTGGCAAGTTGCATAAGATTTATACTCAAATGAATTTAAATATCCATCTTTATGAAGCTTGTTTAGTCTTGTTTCATTAATATGACCAAGTCTACAATGCCAAAGAAAAGCTTCATTTATCTCTGAAAATTTTCTTTTATTTTTGTGTTGTACGTTGAAAACTGTGTGTTGATTAAGGACGTATATCTTGTTATTTAATGTACCACAACCAATCAACTCTTGATTCAGTCTAATGTTCATAACATTGTGTTGTACAGCAAAATGATACCCTTCATTGTCTAACAAGGAAACCGATATAATATTACAAAGCATACTTGGTACAAAATAACACGGGTTCAAAACCAATATACAACCTGAAGGCAAACCTAGGTGATACTCTCCTACTGAAACTGCATTTACATTGGAACCATTTCCAACTTGGAGAGTATGATCATCTGTCTTCAGAACTCTGCTATTTCTCAACGCCTACACAGAATTGCAAATATGAGAACCCGAACCGGTATCCAATACCCAGGAAGCAGAATTAATAGAAAAACAGTTTTCAATTACGAACACACCTGAAGCTGAAGCATCACCATGCTTCTTCTTGAGTGCTAGGTACTCAATACAGTTCCTCTTCCAGTGTCCCGTCTTCTTGCAATGGAAACATTCACCTTTCTCTGATGCCCCAACCTTGGACTTGCCTTTTCCCTTTACCTTTTTGACTCCACCCTTAGGTTTGGTGGGTTTCTTCTTCATCTTTCCCTTGGCCTTAGCCTTTGGGTAAGATGAGGAGGATTTCCCAACAGATATAACGGGAGTCTTCACTGACTTCAGTGTGCTCTCTGCACTCCTTAACATATTAAGGAGTTCAGACAGTTCATTCTCCATGTTGTGCATGTTGAAGTTAACGATGAACTGAGCAAAGGTGGAGGGGAGAGACTGTAGAATAATATCTGTATACTGTTCATTGTCCATTGTCCATCCAAGGTCCTCAAGCTCTTCTATGAGAGCTATCATTTTCAGAATATGGTCTCCTACTGCTGTGCCAGCGGTCATGCGCATCTGAAACAGTTTCTTAGATGCTTCGTATCGTAATACGCGGGATTGCTCTCCATACAACTCTTTTGTATGGAGGAATATGGCTTGTACGCCCATATTCTCGTGCTGCTTTTGATGTGTGTTATCCATCGATGCAAGCGCGAGGCATTTTGCCGTGGCACAGTCAGCGTCCCATGTCTTGTGGATTTCCCTATCCGCAACTGAAGGTTTAGGACCTAGGGGGGCAAGGCTGGAGCTGTGAGGACATATGATACTTTATCATAAGTCAAGGCTATATTTAAATTCCTCAGCCAGTCTTTATAGTTGGTCCCATTCAGCTTGTTTTTATCTAATAGAAGCTTAAGTCCTGTCATGGGTATCTGCCATTAAGAGAGAGAAAAGAATACACTTAGCGAATGCTCTTGCAAAGATCAGATTGGTTATTATCTTGTCTAATCGATGTCTCCCACTGTTTTTTATCAAATTTTCTTTAAAACCTTTTAAAAAGAAAACTAGCCGGGATTAATTACATTCTACAACTTCGCCAACCTCTCAGCCAGGCCAGTGCCGGTACTTGATGGAGGTTCCCCGTGCTTTCACACGGACCTAATTAAAGTAAACCTCGTCTTCCCAGAGGCGTAGCCCCGTTTGGCACCTTTCTAGACACCTACCGAGTCAGCTAATTGTAAAGTGCAAAATTCTCCCGGGAGCAACATTTGCTCGCAGTGGGATCGGGATCCTATTATCATATAGTAGGTATACAATCTCATTGTAATTTTCAACTCTTGAAATTCCCGATATGATTTTTACCCATAGTACTTATGACCTTAACTAAAGTCAACATATCATAAGTACTAGTCAAGTTCTTCCCGTTATTTCGTGATTAACTAGACCTACTCATATGACCCTTAACTAAAGTCAACATAATCATATGAATGTCCTAACTAATCTGCATCATATGCAGGATAGGAAGACATCACTCAGCTACCGTTCACTGCGCCTTAACTAAAGTCAAAATACGCAGCACGAATACTAAGTACTCTGCTTCCTAAAATGACGGAGGGTGGCGGATAGTTTTAAAGAAAACTTTTGACGCTTTGAACTTGATATCATTGTAGAATCTAATGTGTTTAAAAAGGAGTGGCTTAAGCTCCGCATTTTGAAACTTGCTTTTTATAAAAAAAAGGCCGAGTGTGTTTCAAATCTTGATTCTACAATATCCTTTTAGGTTCATTTATCTTTTACATTAATCTCATTAATGTAGTCCTATCATTTAAATCCTAAGCCATTACAGAGAGAAACGAAAATATAACGTACACTTATGCCACTCGCATTCGTCACAGTGTCCTGATATGCACCGTTAGGTTACTTAACTAACGGCATACCGGGACGGGGTTAGTGCGGGTGTAAAACATAAGTAACGTCTAATATATATCATATATATATATATATATATATATATATATATATATAAAATTTCATTCGTCTCAGACATGTATTAAAAGATCACATCAGATAATGAAAACAGCAGAAGCACATAAAGGATATCTAGGAGGTCCGTATTTTATATTTAGCCAGCAATAAAAATACGGATTCCACGATCGTAATAAATAGCCAAGCCCACACCCCTAGACCCCTACGAGAGCGGCAAGCGACCCTACCAATTCTGGAGTTTAGGAGACCCGGTCTCGACTCCTCGAGATGGCCTCCCACTGAACCCAAGAACCCGGTCACTTGTGCCCTCCACCTTGGGTCTGTCCTAATGCGGAAAAGTAAATAATATACAACACTGGTGACAACAACCTCACCCCGGAAGTGCCCCAAATAAAAGAATATTACATACAAATTAATATTACATGAATTAAAAGAATACTCTCATCTCACATAAAAAGAAAACTCCCGGCTATTCATTGCGACAATCCTGCATATCAAATCTCATCGACACAGAGAAATAAAATGGGAAAAATACAACAATTGGAATCTTTAACTGCCTTTAGACAACACAAATCCGGAATATCACATATACAAGATTTCATGCCTAAATAATGTAAAGCTCGCATTTGGGTCTCATTCAAGAAAACACCTTTTCAAAACAAACCGGATAATTCAACAAGATTTCCGTTTATCCCGAGACCGAACTGCTAGATTAACACGCAACAAACAAATTTGTAGATTTCATTTATTGTATCAAATACTATTAAACTAAGCGACGTTGAAACATCCGGTCAAACGATTTAAACATCCACAGTCTGCTCTGAAAGCTCAACACCTGAGCAGATTCTAAAAATACCAGTAACATCAGAAAACATATATGGGCCAGCACAAGAAAATACGGCCCATGAATCAACTATACCACCGCGGAACCGCCGCAACAAGCCTCTTGGGCCGTGGTTCCGCGGCCGTATAGTCGATTTAGGGGATCGTTTTTCCGGTGAGCCCATATATTTCCCTGCTTAATTTTTTACATATTTTTAATTTGAAAAATTCCAGGTTTTTAAAAAATTTCCAAAGAGCACCCCCCGGGTGTCGTTTTTCGTCCGTTCGATGTTTTCAAAGTCGTCTAGGTTACCACAAGGCTCTAGCTTGGCTCTGATACCACTGTAGGGTTTTCTTAACACCTCTATTAGGGTTTAGAAGCATCATACATGCTATAACAATAAAATTTTGAGGTGCTAAGCAAACTATACAAAGAATCGAACTAGAATATATGAAGTAACTATTAATAGTATCAACAATTAAGAGTTAAGTTATACTAAATGATGAGACTACAACCTTTGTAGACCTCTTTGGAAGACTCCTTGGCTTTGAAAAGGTTCACTTGATCAACTCCTCATCCACGACGATCCTGTAAGTGCACGGCGGCGCCCCGGCCGTCAATCCGACGGCCAAATACGGAAGCGGTGATAAACTTTAAATTTTTGTGAACTTAGCAAACCGGCACCACCGCGCACTAAACACCCTGATCGGACCATTAAACTAGTTCTAGCTAACTACAAGACGGGTTAGAGATATACCGAATGATCCGAGTCCTCCGGTCTTCTCGTCGTCGTCCCGATCTCCTGCGGAAACTCCGGTCGTCGCCTCCTCGCCGGAAGGGCACCACATCGCCTGCATCTTTTACGGGCTCCCACCTCAATACCGAGGCAACTCGGGCGCGAAGTTGGCTGGCCGACGCGTCCAAGATTTGCTGTAGAATGTGTAGGGTTGAAGCTATGTCTCATTTAGGGTTTTGTTGCCTTTGAAGATGATGGAGGAATCAAGATAAGAAAAATGGTGCTTGCATTTTTCTTAACATGAAAAGAGATCAAAATGCTACACTCTCAAAGATGAAGCTCTCATCTTTTTTTTCTTCTCTCAAGTGTGTTCTACCATATCATAATGAGAATGGTGGAGGAAGGAATACAAAATGCAAGAGGGAGGTGAGTGTAGTAAAAGGTAAGAGGTGACCATATCCAAACATCATCATAACTAACTCACATCAAACTCTAATCACCTTTTAGTGATGTAAAGAGAATCAAATGATGGTTGAAAAGAAAAGATGCCATCATAATCAAAACATTTGCAAGAAACTCCCTCCATAATTGTTATTTGCAAACTTGCAAATAACCCCCCTCCAACGGAAAAGTCCGGCCGGGAAAGAACAAAGGAAAACCGGTCGGAACGGAAAGCAAACTGGCAACTCCAGAAAACTGGTCCCGTAATAAATTACAGGAAAGCCCCGATACTGTGCATACACACCCGCATCTGTATTCCATCCGGATACAAATGCAATGAGACAAAATCTACACAGTACTATACTAGAATCCGGCTTAAACCAAAGACGGCTAGTAAAATCCGTTCGATCCTGATCCGTACAATACCGCACGTATCCGATCGAACCTTGCCATATCTCCATACGGCCTCTACAGCGTTTCGCCCGAAAGCTTGAGTAACTGAAAGTGTGGTGGACTCTAAAGACTCGTCAATACTATGGTTGTGGATTTAACCACTAGCACGTCAGAGGTATAAGCCAATACGTGACGGGCCACCAGCTATTGACCAAAAGGGACGTCGATGAGCGAACTCATCCTGACACCCTACTGAGCCTGTCAGTGACAATATCCGTACAGTCCGGTCCGTTCGTCTATGAGCATCGCATGTCGGGCCTAGGGGGTTGGTAAAAGTCAGACCCCCAAAAGCGGTACAAGTCGTGTCGGAGTGTAGCCCAGAACACCCTGAGATACTACTGGAATACCTACCAGTAAATCTCCTGCCTTGGTCAAGGACTTCGTGTAATGGCTCTCCTAGACACAGCGTGACCTCACCCCCAATACCGGGAGAGACGAACCCCTGAAGATCCGCTCACTGCCTCCATGTGGCTCGGGACTGTACCCAACTAAAACCTGTTTGCACGACTCCTTTGAGCCGTGGTAGGGTAGTAATCAAAGCACAGTGGAAACTCACACGAGACAAATGACGATCCCCAGGTCGATGAACTAACCTGTACACATGTCACCTGGGAACTGCTATCTGACGTCAGGTATAAGACCAACTAGCATGTTCCCGGCGAGTCCTGTCCGGTGTACTCATAACCCAATGAGCACCTGTATACATCTTAGGTGAACCAACTGACACCAGTGGCTTGTAAGACCGGCCACCGCCCCTCGTCGGGGTCTCGACTGTATACACTAGTCTACTCTGGAGAATCGATGCCCTGTCTCGAAACTCCCACGACTAGGGACCTTTTAAGGATGTGCTTATAGACTCCAGCTCTCACTTATATGATCGCCCTCATACTGCTGGCAGTCAAGCAAGAATCTTAGGGGCTCTATCAACGTGTAATAGCGACCTGTCAGGTCACCTAAAGCAGTACACGATGATAAAGGTAAACCAGATAGCATACTATCATCTCGAGTAAGACTGTCCTACCGGGATAGGTCCTCCCTCAATCATTGCAATCACGTGCCTGTTATCCAATAATTGACTCTGAGGGCACTATCTCCAACAGATCCACCCGAAGCACTTTGCCCTAAGCTTGATGCTTCCTACGATCTTTGAAAAAACTTGAAGCACAACACCCCACACAAGATGGCTAAGGTTGTGTAGGATGATGAAGTGGTTGCTATTCTTATTTATTACCTTTTCTTTTCTTTTTCTAACTCTATTTTAACATTTAAAAGAGATCTAGGGTTTTTGGAAGAAGATGGCTCTCTCTTTTTTCTTTTGGAATGATAATGATAATGTAAAAAGGAAAATGAGAGAGAGAGAGATCTTATCATAACCATAACTATAGTTAAAATAATATCTAGATATTTCAATCTTGGTTAAAAGGCAAAAGGAAATGAAACCATGGTTGAGTTAAATTCAACCATGGAAATGTGTAGAAGAGTGTGGAAAGAATGACTCATAAATCTTTTCTTTTGCCTTTAAACTTTATTGAAAATATCCATATATATTACTTTATCTACAGTATGATTCTTATATTGCCATCCTCTTTGTATCATCAACCATGATACTTTTCATGTATGTATGTATGTATGTACATCATCATGTACATATACATGCATGTATCCAAAAGAAGAAAAGGATTTAAATAAATAATATAAAAGCCAATATTAAATCAACACTTGATTTAATAAATTGGTCATATCTTATACGACCCGACTAATATTAAATGCCCGATTAAAATACAGTATCATATACTAGTATTTAATCGAGGCTCCGCGCATATCTCATATGTGCACCACTTCGTTTCGCCAGAGCCGAGAAACTTCTATGTGGGACTCTAAGACTCGTCAATACGCCAGCATTAGATGATGATCATATCAAACACCTACAAGCCGCAAGCGGTCAGCTAAACGTAACGGCCACCCGGGTATTGAGCGATCAGAATAAGAACAAGCGAACCTGTCAAAACTCCTGTCAATCCATCCGGCAACACTAACCGTACAGTCCGGTCTCTTCGTCAGATATGCTGCATATCGAGTCTAGGGATGGAATCGTCGACCCCAATAACTCAATAAGTCATGCCGGTATATGGTCTATAACAGATCGAGAAACTTACTGATAACACTTATCAGTAATATCTCAGCAGCCCTGGCCAGGGACTTCCCGTTATAGCCAATCGTGCACAGCACGGCATCAACCCCCAATACCGGGAGAGACGAAACCCCTCCTATCGCTCACTGCCTCCACATGCCTCGAGACTATACCCAAAATCCACCTGTTTGTACGACTCAGTAGAGCCGCAGTAGGGTGGAGATCAAAGTACAGTGGGAGGACACACAAGACTCTATGACGATCTCGGGTCTACAGACTAACCTGTACCAGTGTCACCTGAGAACTGCTATCCGACGTATGATATAATACCATATAGGAGTTCTCGGTGAGTCCGTTCAGTGTACCCAGTCTCACTGAGCACCCGTATACTATCTTCGGTGTCAACACACCAGACGGATATGGGATCATCCATCGCCCATCATATGGAACAAGAATGGTATACGCTAGTCTAAACTGGAATATCGATGCCCTGTCTCGATATACCTACGACTAGGAACATTTCAAGGATATGCTTATAAACTACAGATGTCCCACTGGTATGATCCACATCATAATGCCAGTAGTCAAGCTCATATCCTTAGGGCTTTATCAACATGCACCAAATGAATATAAACATGATCAAGTGAACATATGATAAAGTAAAAACAGATAGCATACTATCATATCGAGCAAGACTGTCCCCCGAATATATATATATATACATATCAGTACATACACTATCTCATAATGGCCTCTAGGGCATACATATATCCAACACCTTATCACTCTGGAAGCTCGAATCGGTAAAGGACTCCACTTGGAGTTCTCTGTTACCATACACCAAGAACATCTCTTTAGTCCTTCTCAAGTACTTGAGAATGTTCTTCACAGCTGTCCAGTGACTCTCTCCTGGATCTGATTGATACCTACTCACTACACTTGGTGTATGCTACATCGGGTCTAGTACATAACATCACATCATGATAGAGCCTACTGCCGAAGCATAGGGTATCCCTTGCATGCGAGGTCTCTCCAAATCAGTCTTGGGAGATATCTATTTGGAGAGAGTGAGTCCTGAGATCGTGGGCAAATTCCCACGCTTGGATTCTTCCATACTAAACCTCTTTAGTATGGTGTCAATGTACCTGGATTGGGACAATCCCAGTATCCGTTTAGATCTATCTCTATAGATCTTAATCCCCAAGATGTAGGAGGCATCACCTAGATCTTTCATTGAGAATCTTTGTGATAAGAAGAGCTTGACCGAGTGCTGCATAGGAACATCATTTCCTATCAAGAGTATGGCATCCACGTGCAATACAAGGAAGATAACCTTACTCTTTGCCTCCTTCTTGTATATACAAGGTTCATCTATATTTTTGACGAAGTTAAACTCTTTGACTACGATATCAAAATAGATGTTCCAACTCCGTGATGCCTGCTTCAATCCGTAGATGGATTTAAGCATCTTGCACACCTTCCTGCTGCTCCCACTGTCCACGAAGCCCTCTGGCTGAGTCATGTACACGCTCTCTTCCAAATCACCATTTAGAAAGGCGGTCTTAACATCCATTTGCCAGATTTCGTAGTCATGGT
Source organism: Agapanthus africanus (assembly GCA_030015575.1). NCBI lineage: Eukaryota > Viridiplantae > Streptophyta > Magnoliopsida > Asparagales > Amaryllidaceae > Agapanthus > Agapanthus africanus. The sequence continues at coordinate 446,542,452 of JASDDO010000031.1, read as the reverse complement.
ATGCAGCAATGGCAAGTAGGATCCGGATGGACTTAAGCATAGCCACTGGAGAAAAGGTTTCATTATAATCCACACCTGGTCGTTGACGAAAACCTTTTGCAACAAGTCTAGGTTTGAAAGTCTCAACTTTTCCATCTACACCAAGTTTCTTCTTAAAGATCCATTTACTCCAAATGGGTTTTACCCCTTCAGGAGCAACTTCCAAAGTCCATATTTTGTTGGTGTATATGGATTCCATCTCAGATCGCAATGCATCCAGCCATTTCACAGAGCCCCCACTCGTGATGGCCTGCTCGAAGCTAGTTGGTTCATCATCTTCCATGATGCAATCCTCGCTCCCACCATCAACGAGAAAACCGTAGTATCTTTCAGGTGGATGAGGAACCCTACTAGATCGGCGGAGAGGCTGGGGTTCGTTGGAGACTATTGAATCCTATGGTTCCACCAAATCTTCTGTCGTAGTTTGTATCGCTGGAACTTCTTCCAGTTCTACCCGGTCTCCACTAATTTCTTTTTCAAGAAATTCCTTTTCTAAAAAGGTGGCATTGTGAGAAACAAACACCTTTTGTTCCTCGGAACGGTAGAAGATATACCTACGTGAATTTTTGGGACATCCAACAAACTTACACAGAACTGACCTTGCCTCGAGCTTGTCTGGATTTTGCGTTTTAACATAAGCCGGACAACCCCAAATCTTAACATAATTAAGATACGGTCTGTTCCCCTTCCATATCTCATATGGAGTGGTAGGCACATATTTGGCAGGGACCATATTCAATAGGTGTATGGCTGTCTCAAGCGCATACCCCCAAAAGGAAATAAGTAACTCAGCGGTGCTCATCATAGAGCGCACCATATCCAATAGGGTGCGATTCCTCCGCTCTGATACACCGTTGTGCTGTGGTGTATACGGAGGAGTTAGCTGAGAGAGAATCCCATTCTCTTTTAGATAGTCACGGAATTCCGTGCTCAAGTATTCTCCTCCCCGATAAGATCGGAGGATTTTAATACTTTTACCCGTTTGGTTCTCTACTTCGTGCTTATATTCTTTGAATTTCTTAAAAACTTCAGACTTGTGTTTCAACAGGAACAAATATCTGTATCTTGAGAGATCGTCAGTGAATGTAATGAAGTACGAGGACCCATTCCTGGCATGTGTAGACATGGGACCGCATACATCACTATGTATCAGTACCAAGAGTTCCGTAATTCTTTCTCCGTGTCCACCAAACGGAGTTTTGGTCATTTTGCCTTTGAGACAAGATTGACAAGTTTCATAAGATGAAAATTCGAACGGATTCAAATATCCATCCTTATGCAACTTAGCTAGTCGTGTCACATTGATATGACCCAGCCTATGTTTCCCCCAATCAGAGCAAAGCTCTGTTCAAATTTCAAAATTTGAAATGAAGCAACGCTTCATAGCAGCGCCAAGTGCGCTGCATTCTAAGTAGCGCACCACGTGCAAAGCACGTGAGCGCTGGCACTAAGAGCGCTGCACTCTAAGCAGCGCACCACGTGCAAAGCACGTGAGCGCTGGCACTAAGAGCGCTGCACTCTAAGCAGCGCACCATATGCAAAGCACGCGAGAGTTGGCACTAAGAGCGCTGCACTCTAAGCAGCGCACCACGTGCAAAGCACGTGAGCACTAGTGATAGAATAAAATGTTCTCGGCCCTTGGATCAAAGATCCAACGAACATGATTGAAAATCATTAATTGACCAGAATAAAATTCTGTTAAGAAAACATTCTTCAGAATCTTTCCAAACAGGAAAGATTGTGCACTGAAAATCAGAGCACCGTTGGATCAACGATCCAATGGTAATTAAAAATCACCAAAATATAGAATAAAATTCTGTATGGGAAGAGATTTCCCAATCTTGTTAAAAATAAGAAGTCCGCCTTCTGTAAATCAGAAGCCCTTGGATCAAAGATCCAATGGGGGAAACATCCCCAAATCAATTAGAGAAAAGATCTCTTCAACCGATTCAACAAATCAGCTTGCCCTATATAAAGGACCCAAGACTTCAAGTCTCATATAGAGGAACCCCCCCATAAACTTTGAGAAATTTCAAAGACAAAGAGCAAGTTCTTAGAAAAAGAAGATTTTCTTCAAGGTAAAACAATAGAACAGAGAGATGAAATCATCTCATATCAAAAGAAGAATTTACTTCTTTTTCTAAGACCATAGATCTATAAGACCAAGGTCTTTCACAAAAAGAGATCAAAGTATCTCATCATAAAAAATAAGGGGAAGAACTTAATTTTCTTCAGACATAGATCTATAAGACAGATTGTCTTTCACAAAAGAGATCATAATATCTCATTATAAAAATGGGGGGAGAATAATTCAATTCTCTTAGGATCATGGATCCATAAAGGCAGGGCTTTTCACCAAAAACATAACAGATTGAAACATCCCCTACAAAAAATAAGAACTTTGTTCTTAAATCTATGAGACAAAGTCTCTTATAGAGAGAATTTAATTCTCAGAGCGCAAAACTGCCTAAAAAGAGCCTTAGCGCTCCAATTAAAGAAGAGCGCCTCAGTGCTCCAAATCTAGCGCACAGCGCTGCAGAGCCTTAGCGCTCCAAATTTCACAAGAAGCGCTCTGCGCTCATTGTCTGGCGCTCAATGCCAAGCGCGCTACGTGCTCCTTACGTGTATGCTACTGCGCTCTTTAAACTGGCGCTCAACGCCAAGCGTGCCACTGTTCCCCGCCGGAAGACGCAACCGAGACGTTGGGACATTGGGGCCTGAACTTCGGGGGCAGATGCTAATTGGTGCTATCCGTCCACTTCTCCGAAGATGCCAAGTTGATTTATGGCAACATATATCGAATGTTTAAACGGATGCGGCCGATGTAGCAGACTTCGTCAGATTCCCCCTCGTTGAGGGTTTTTTGATTGTGGGGACACTCTTCCCTGCAAGCGCAAGCCCCTGCAGTTAATTACGCTACCGTATCGCGGTAACCACTTTCTCCTTCTCTAGATGGTCACTTCGTGTCATGGGTGTTTGTTTTGTTTTTTCTGGTTGCCCGTGGATTGTATACGGAGACTAATTTATGTCGTCGCCAGTAGGGCGTGGATTAGTCCAAATCCGTATCTTCTTAGATTTGGGTTTGGGGGTTGTGTTTAAGGATACGTTAGTCTCATTTGGGACTAAGATCAACTTAAACGTTTGTTAAGGATACGTTAGTCTAATTTTTAGACTAAGATCAACTTAACGGGATCGTTTAGATCCGATAAAAGAGCGTTTGGTTTCTATTGTTTAGTTCAGGGACATGGTGGTCCATTACCAGTTTAAGGACATGGTGGTCCAAGGTTAAGGACATCGTAGTCCGTAGGTTTAAAGGGACTCCACAGTCCAAGGTTAAGGACATCGTAGTCCGTGGGTTTAAACGGACCCCACAGTCCGAGGTTAAGGACATCGTAGTCCGTGGGTTTAAAGGACCCCATAGTCCAGTTTAAAGACGTCATAGTCTATGGAATGTATGGTTGTCGGGACCCGTCACCTCTCCGAAGACGTTGAAGGATTACAACGACAAATATCAGAGGGGTGGGTTCAAAGATGTACCCTTGAACCAATGTAGGTTGGGAAATCTATAGTCCAATTTGGGACTAAGATCTGAGATTTATGAGCATATGGGCTCAATTAATCTGAATTGAGGACTTATAGCCAGTCTTGGGCTAAGTCCAATCAAGTTAAAATGTTTAACATTTGTTTTGGGCTATTAAGCATTTGTTTGGGCTTGGCCCTTTTAACAATGCTGAGCATTGATTTAAATTCTGACAATGTTTGTCTTTTATTGAATGCTAAGCATTCATCAGAGTTCTGGGCTTATTAAAGAACAATTTATGTTCTATCAGCGCAACATATGGTGCGCTTGGCGCCAGTCAAAGAGCGCAGTGCGCTTCTGCCACCTGGCGCATACGTGAAGGATACGTGTCGCGCTTGGCGCTAAGTGCGAGATGATAGGCGCATTGCGCCGGTTTATGAGCGCTAATCCATGAGCGCATTGCGCTTCAATTTAGTGGCGCACACGTGAGTGACACGTGATGCGCTGGGCGCTGAGCGCCAGCCCATGAGCGCAGTGCGCTATTTCAGAAGCGCCAAGTGCAAGTTGTTTAGTTGGCGCATACGTGGTTGACACATGGCGCATTTGGCGCTGAGCGCCGATCCAGGAAACGCAGAAGCGCAATTCAAGAGCGCAAGGCGCATTTCATGAGCGCAAAGCGCATTTGATCAATTTTATGATCTATGAACAAATTTATGTCCTTTTAAAGGAGACTTTGTCTCAAGATCTAAGAATAAAAGTTTTTATTTTATAGAAGATATTTCAATCTCTTTTTGCTAAAAGGCGTTGCCTTTATGGATCTATGATCCTAAGAGAATTGAATAATTCTCCTCCCCTTTATAATGAGATGTTCATAATCTCTTTTTGTGGAAGACAACTTTGTCTTATAGATCCATGATCTGTGAAAGAAGTAAGTACTTCTGTTTATATTGAGACGATTTTGTCTGTATATTCTTTTTACCTTGAAAAAGAATTGTCTTCTTTTGCCGAGAGCTTCTTCTTCTTCTTGAGATTTTCTTAAAGTTTAGGGGGAGTTCCTCTATATCAGACTTGAAGTCTTGGGGCCTTTAAATAGGGCAAGTTGATCTGTTGAATCAGTTAAAGAGATCTTTCTCTGATTGATTTGGGGATGTTTCCCCACCATTGGATCTTTGATCCTAGGGCTTCTGTTTTACAGAAGGCAATCTTCTTGTTTTTAACAAGATTGAAAAATCTTTCCATAACAGAATTTTAATTCTGATTAATTAATGATTTGTCATTATTGTTAGATCTTTTTGATCTAACGGTGGGGGGTTCTTTAATTCTAGCGTTGGCGCACCCGTGCTTTGCACGTGGTGCGCTGTTCAGAGCGCAGCGCACTTTGCGCTAGCGCACCTGTGTTTGACACGTGGTGCGCTGCTCGCAGCGCAGTGTGCGCTAGCGCACCCATGTTTGACACGTGGCGCGCAGCACGCCCAGCGCTAGCGCACACATGGTGCACTGCCTAGGGCGCAGTGCACCTTGCGCTAGCGCATCCATGTTTGACACGTGGCACGCGGCGTGCCTAGCGCTGGATCTGAAGCGTTGCTTCAATTTTTGAAATTCGAATTTCAAACAGAGCTTTGCTCTGATCGGGGGAAACAAATGCCCCCCACCGTTGTGCTCACGTGGCCCACACGTGAGTGCAGCGGTGGCAGCATCTGCGCCCTTGGATCAACTCAGAAGTTGAAGAGGCGTTTCAATGCCTATAAATAGGACCTTTGGTCCCTTAGATGATTTTCATTTTCTTCTTTGAGAACTTTTATTCAGAGCATTGCTCTTCAGTTTAAGAACTTTTCAAGAGTAAAAACTCTATCAAAACTTAGGTAAAGTTTAAAACTTTTAATAAACTAGGATTTTACTCATTAACAGAGCCTTGCTCTTCATAGATCTTTGATCTAAAGAAAACCCTTTTAGGGTTTCATTAATAGAGCTTTGCTCTCTTCAGATCATGAACCCATAGACCTAAGAAGATCTTTTCTTGGGGCTTCTTAGCCCATGAACAAAGCTTTGCTCTTTTGATAACATGTAGATTATTTTTTAATCTCTTATGAAGAACTCTTAAGAGTTTGTTCATGGATCTTGAAGATCCCAGAATTTTTAATTCATAAAAATTGATTTTAATTAAATTTTTTTTCTGATGGGTTTTTCCCATCATCTTTACAGAGCCAAGCTCTTAAGGAATTTTTATTCCTTCATGATCAGAGTTTGACAAGTGTCACTCTGTCATAGAGCATTGCTCTCGAAGGGAGATTTACTCCTCTTCCCGAGTGATCTTTCATTTAATGAGAATTTTCTTGAGGATTTCCTCATTTAATTAACAGTCTCATCCAATGATGAGATTGTTTTATTAATTATTAATTGATGAATTGTCATCCAGATTTTGTGGGCCCCCTTTGGTCCCTCTCCACTGCATTGCAGTGTGGTACAAATTTTAAAGTACCAAGTGTCAGAATTTAAAATTAAATTATAGCACCGACAGTTGACTTCTGCCCCCCCTTTTTTTGTGCAGGCGACATGTCTTTCGATACTTCGTTTCCGTTTGTCCATTCAGAGGGAGGGTTACCTGAGGCGCCTGTGGACCGGGAGGTTCTCGCGCTCATCAAAGACCATGACCCGGAACACAAAAATCTTCACTTGTGGGGTAGATGGTACGACCAGATTATCAGAGGCCACCGGAGCTTTTCTTGTGCGACGCTTTTAGAGCCTATCTCGGCGATCCCGTATGCAGATGCACCCCCGGTGAACTATGCCGTGGAGGTGGTTAATTGGACTTCGGAGGGTCTCCTTCAGCCTTCGATCGCCGCAGTACCCGTGCATCCGCCGGCGGCTTTGGATACCCTAGGGCGGCACATATGCCAGGGCGAGTCGTGCCTTTGGGGATAGCCCTACAACATCAAGCTAACTCCCCGTCATCCGGACGGGTACTTGCAGTAGGCCCGGTATATCTTGTCAGTGAAGAAATCACAGCTGCTAAAGCTCGGCTTATACCCTGCAGTCTACGCTTCCTTATTCCAGTATTCTGCACCTCCCATATGGTGGATCAAGGCATTTTTTGAGCAGTGGAACATCCCGACCCATACCTTCCTCCTATTGGATAGAGAGGTCTCCATCTCTTTGGAAGAATTTGCCGAGGTTTCTGGTTTACCGGTCGGGGGAGCACTACGAGGAGCTGCTTCCTCCGGATGAATATGTTTTTTCCACCAAGCTAGTGGTGATGGGCCTCACTCTGGAGAACGCCATTCAGCACCAGTTCCCAAGTCTAATAATGGTGTTGAACATGTACGAGAGCCTCTTCCTTGAATCCGGAGGCCGAGGAGTCAGCTTTGCGGATTTCATTGCCTGTTTTCTTCACCCGGAGATTTTTTCGCGACAAGGCGAAAAGTTTGCTAAACTTGATGATCCCTTCGGCTTTGGCTTGGACCGTCGGCCGATACTAGAAGCTGATCAGAAGGGTTTCTTTCTTCCCGACGTCGCGATTGTCTCTCTGTCAGAAATTGCCGCCCCGGGCGTTAATGAAGAGGCGTTCTTTCTCGGGTTCCTCATTTTATGGTTAAGCTGGTTCGCGCTTCCTATGCATCCTCGTTACATGAGGCCTTCTGTCTTCTATCCCGCGTATCGCATGGTTGCCGTAATTCAAGTGGCCATCGGGATCGCCGGGTTAGCCCACCTATCCACGGTCTTAGCGTAGCAGCGGATACCACTGAACCAAGGGTGCATCCTGCCAACTTCCCGATGCATTACTTCACTTCATGGATGGAGCTGCATGTGCTTAGGGTCTTTGGCATCCACAAAAGATCTTCTTTTTATGACAGATGCAAGTTCCCACAGATAATGCGGCTGGTTGACGCCTCCATCGTGAGTCCGTCACCGTGGGAAGCTAGGGGCTTGCTCCTTCGTCCCTGCACGGTCGGAGATGGTATGTCTTTCAAAGACAAAGTCTTGACCATCGGCCAGGAAACTTCAAAAGCGGTGCTGCCATTGCGAGACATCTTTAAAGATGGGGCCTCCGTGTTGAAAGCCCGGGAGATTCTTTATTTGTACTCCATCAGGCCGGGCTTTCTTGTATTCAGGCAAAATGATGCAGCATTATTCATGAGATACAATCCGCATCATTTCGCCCAGCAGCTGAGTTACAATCAAGGGGTCCCACTTGAGGCCTTTTTGGCAGAACCTGCTGCTACCGAAGAGGGAATGCGGAGTGCGCTGCATCATTTTATGTGCCTGAACACGGGGTCTCACTTCTTTATCAGCGAATCGAGCTGTATCCCGAAGGCCCTTAATGTACATGTGGCCTGGTACCAACATTTAATGGGCGCTGTTATCAGGGAGGAGAAGCGGCTGCTACTCGATCACAAAGGTGCACCCCTTGCTGGTGATCAAAATATCCCTTTGAAGCGACGGACCATTGTACCCCCTCCCTTAAGGGAAGTCGCTGCGGTCGAGGTTCCGCATGATAGGCCCGAGCTACCGGTGTCCCGAGCTCCCGTGGAGACGGTGAATGTAGCTTCCCCTGAGTCTGGCGTGGGTTCAGATATCGGGACTCATCGTCCTAAAGTGCCCACCAAGCGTAAGCTAGTGCTGGCTGCGACCGGAGCTCGCTCGCAGAAGAGGAAGAAGAAATCGATCCTTTCTGTAGACGTTTTACTCAGCCAGGAGCCTCATGCTCCTTATTGCGAGGGCCTGAGCAAATATGGGACCAATGAGGGTCTATTCGTGCCGCCAGATGACACTGATCTGGCAGCTGCCATTGCAGCTTCTGAGCGATTGGCAAGCCACAAAGCGGGATTGGCCATCCTCGCGCAATCAGGTAACCATTAACTGTATTTTTCATCATTGCATTATATTTTTGTCATCATATTTCGACTGACACTTTTCCCTTTTTTAACAGGCATTTCTACTGAAGAAGCTCTCGCAGCTTCTCTCAAGACTTTTGAGGAGGAAGAAAGGCTTCGCGCTTCCTTAGGCATCGGTACATTTCGGTTCACCGTGTCTCCGTTCCCGTTTCTTATGGGTAATCTAACCTCTCCTTTTCATCTTATCACAGGAACTACCTCTACTCAGGTTATTCCAGGCATGGCATAACTTCGCAGGGCGGTATGGAGACGCTTCTCGGGTCGGCTATCGAAGTTTTAGTTCTGCCGGTTTGCCGAAAGAAGCTCTACTTAAGCAACCGATGATGGATACCATAGCAGTTCCAGAGGTAACTATTGGCGTGGACGATGATGTCCCGTTGACGGAGGTCTTTAGAAGATCTGCCCTCACGGCCCGGGCGGAGAGGAAGCGTAGGATGCGGGCGGCAAGGGAGCATACCGCCATCTTGGATGCGGGTGCAGGTTCAAGCGCTGTTATCCCTGCCCCTACTCCTTCAGAGGATGCTCCGGCTGCCTTGTCTACCGCCCACAGACAGGCAGCTCGTGCGGCTCGGGAGGCAATCGACCCAAGGTAATATAACATTGGGTTCTTTTGTCAAAGTTTTAATTTTCAGGTCCTCATATATCTTATCTTGTAGGGCCGATTCTTGCCGAGGAAGTGGTGGGTGATGCGACGTCAACCGCCGAGCCTGAAGTAGCGGTAGGTGAGACGGCTACAATCGTCGAGCCCGAGGTAGTGGTGGGTGAGATGGTTACAACCGTCGAGCCTGAGTTAGCTGTGGGTGAGATGGCTACAATCGTCAAGCCCAAGGTAGCGGTAGGTGAGATGGTTACAACCGCCGAGCCTGAGTTAGCTGTGGGTGAGATGGCTACAGTCGTCAAGCCCGAGGTAGCCACTCTTTCTCAAGAGTCGGGCACTGCTCCAATCGTCGCTCTTTCTCCTTACGGCTCCTTTCCGTTGCCGGGTGCTGCGAGTGTCACAACGATTCTCGTGGAATCGGGGGATGAGGCTACGGGTGGAGAGACTATTCCGATAGAGGAGGGTGAAGCATTTGCTGCTTCCAGTGACGCCCTTGTCGCGATATCGACCGGCGATTCACCAGGTAGATTTTGGGTCATTACTTTCCCCTTTATTTTGCAGTCCCTTTTAATTTCTTTTTGACAGCGTTTCTCTTATTTCCAATACAGGCGTGATGAGCGTTGGGGTTGTGCCACCCGAGGAAGCATCTCCAGTTACTGCTTTAACAATGGCCACTCCTCTACCTTCTCTCGTACCATCTCAAATGCTGGAAGGTGCGGATTTGTGACCCCTCAGTTTTATTACAGGCTGTATAATTTATGTACTGACATTGCATTACTGCGTCCTTGCAGGAGTCCTTTTTGATCACCTGTATCAGGTGCTACACCCACACTTCTCTTTCCAATCAGAGCTTGCCTCATCTAGTGGCGCTGGTGAGTACAGCCTTCAGCTAATGTCTTTTCTTTCACAGGAAGCCAAATCGTTTCTAATTATTCTTTGTTTTTATTGCAGCACTACAGATCGAAGGAGGAGACGAAAGAACAGTTGCGCCACTGGTACTCCCGGCCTTGCCACCTGCTACAGCCGGTATAGTAAACTCCATTGTTCATGAACCTCTTCTATTTCTTGAACCGTCATTTGACTGTGATTTATTTTGCAGCGGTGATATCAACTTCAGCTCTGTTTGAATCGCGAGTCGTAATGCCAGCAGGCCCCTTTTCTCGACTTTCATCTTCCAAAGGCGCTGCGAATAGTCTGCGTATGTTGAGCGACTACATCGAGGAGCTTGACGTGGAGGCTCCCACATTCGCTGCAGATTTTGCCACGGAGGTTAATCCTATGCTGGCGACGCTCGTGAACTTTCATAGTGAGGGCGTCGTTGAGTCTTGGGTTAATCACTGCAGGGAGATTGAGGCTTGCCTGCATGAGCTCGAGGTCGGACGTCCTGCTCCAGAAGTCCTCGCTGTGAACACCCAGCAGGCTGCGTGGGTCGAGCAGAGCACTCCCTACTTCCGTCATCTTGAACAAGAGGCGGCCTTAAAACGTAAGGAGTGCGAAGAGACTTCAAGCGAGTCTGCCCGGTTGCACGCTCAGGTTGATGCAAATGCTGCACAGTTGAAAGTTATCTTTAAATGCCTTCTACGATGCATCTCTGATGGGTTAATACTAAGGCAGAAGCTCGACATCGTCGAGCGGGATGCACAGAATTGTGGGGTAGCTCAGCGGGCCGTCGAAGAGCAACTTTCGTCCTACTTGCAGCAACGAGCCCAAATCGAAGCAGAGTTGGCCACGACAGCTGATCAAGAAAAGGGGCTGAGGGAAGTGCGCGAGCAGTTGATTGGACTATTGAAAGCGCTTCCCTCTCAATAATTGTTTTTGTACCATTTGTAATTTTGAATAAAATGTTTCCATTTTTTATTCTTTCATATAATGTATTTTGTACCCAATTGAATTCATGAATAAAAGATACATTTCTTTCGCAATGTCTTGTGTCATCTCTTTGCTTTCTTTTCTTTTTTTGTTATCAGCATGTCACTTTAGTAAGCATAGCCTGCAGATGATAGAGTGAGCATTCCGTTTTGAATTCTTCGAGAGGTAGTGATGGCTTAGAAAGCAGGTTCAGATTTGCTGCCTAAGACTTTTCAACTTCATGAACCGTAAGGGTCTCATAAAGACTTTTCTCCCTATGAGTCGAGAGGATCTCGTAGGTGTATTTTCTCCTTAGGAATCATGAGGATTCCTTAGCGCGTTTTCTCTTGGGAGTCGTAAGGATCTCACAAGAGAATTTTCCCGCTTACCAGTCGAGAGTACTCGTGAGTGGTTGTTTCCCTCTTTGTCAAGATTCGACTTTGGAGAGTGTGTCCGTGAATAGTATGCAAGAGTCCATCTTGGATCGACTTGCAGGACCCCAGTGCTTAGGAAACAGGTCTTTATCCCCATTGCCTAAGGCTTTTTCCTACGAGTCGAGATGAATCGAGAAGTTCTCGTAAGGACATTAATTTCCTCACGAGTCGAGACGAATCAAAAAGTTCTCGCAAGAATGTCCTAACGTCACAGTTAACTCCTGCTAATAGAAGTTCGTTAGGGTCTGTGGTACTAGGGTTTTTTACCCGTCGTACCGTCACGTTGGCTGGTGTATTCCTCGACGCATAATCTTGCTGTTCGAGTAGCCTTGCGACTGTCGTGTCTCTAATCCCTTCGGGGGCTGGACAAGACGTCTTCAAGAAATCTTCCAGGTGATATTACCGTCGAAAGACCAAGCGTTAGGGATATTCCATGTCGCTTTTTACTTGAGGTTAGGCTCAGTTTGGGAGCCCCGATGAGTCATAACCACTCTGCGCTGGTTTGGGATGATCTCCGATAGTCTTTCAGGTTTTATATGAGTTGCCGTCAAGACCCTGAAGCTAGGAATATTGCCTTCACTTCGTTTGCTATATCGAGACGAATGCTGCGGTTTGTCTTTAGGTTGTTGGTGAACCGTCGAGGCTTGGAACTAGGGACTTTGCCATGGCTCCGTTTGTTGACGTCGTATATTCCTGCAGAGACACGGATTTCTCCGCGGGTTGACTCGAATCGAGGTGCTCTCGTTAAGGACGCTGATTTCCCTGAATTGAGGCTTTTGCCAAGGACACTGATTTCCTTGAGGTTGAGACGAATCGAGGTATTCCTGCAAAGACGTTGATTTCCTTGCGGGTCGACACGGATCGAGATGCTCTCGTCAAGGACGTTGATTTCCTTGAATCAAGGAGGTTGTCAAGGACACTGATTTCCTTGGGTTGAGACGAATCGAGGTATTCCTACAAAGACGCTGATTTCCTTACGGGTCGACGCGGATCGAGATGCTCTCGTCAAGGACGCTGATTTCCTTGAATCGAGGAGGTTTCCAAGGACACTGATTTCCTTGGGTTGAGACGAATCGAGGTATTCCTGCAAAGACGCTGATTTCCTTACGGGTCGACGCGAATCGAGATGCTCTCGTCAAGGACGTTGATTTCCTTAAATCGAGGTTTTTGAGTCGACTTGATTCCGAGACGGGGTCATTGGATGACGTGTTTCCGTGACGGGGTTATTGGATTATTCTAGGTTGTCTGTGAACCGTAGAGTCTTGGAACTGGGGACTTTGCCGTGGTTCCGATTGATGGTGTAGCATTTGTGTCCTGCTGGAATGAGGAGGCACATCGTTGTTGGTCTCCACGCTGTAGATGTGGCCATTGAGATTTGGCTTCATTTTGATGAAGCCTGGTGGAAAGGTATGGTTCCCTCTTTGTTTGTGCCCCTGGATTGTATATAGGGATCGATGTGATTTCACCTGTAGGGCCAAAGGTTTCGTTTTATATATTTTTCTTTCTGCGATGCTCTATCATTTCAGCTTTTATATCGCGAAGGTTGCGATTGCCCGATCATTTCGGCTGTTTTTCGCGGTGCCCAATCATTTCGGCTATTTTTTTGTTTTTACTCGCTGTTTTTTATTGCGCGTTGCCCAATCATTTCGGCTGTTTTTGCATGCATATCTTTTACTTGCTGATTTTGTTGCACGTTGCCCTATCATTTCGGCTATTTCATATGCACTTATAGCTTGCAGGCTTTTTGCTGCGAGTATGGAACTTGGAATCTGATACCAATCTTAGCATCAGCATCGCTGCGACTGGAATGATGCCAGGAGCGAATCATCATTTGCCGTGAAAGGACTTGTGACTTGATACCGATCTAGGCATCAACATCGCTACCACTGGGACATTGCCAGGAGCGAATCATCATTTGCCTTTGTCGATGTCGAACAAAGGTGGCTTAGCAAATTGGGTTAGGATCCTGTCGACTAAGGCTTTTGACTTCATGAGCCGTAAGGGTCTCATAAAGATGTTTCTCCCTGCGAGTCATGAGGATCTCGTAGGTGCGTTTTCTTCTTAAGAATCGTGAGTATTCTTAAGCATGTGTTCTCTTATAAGTCGTAAGGATCTTACAAGAGTGTTTTCTCCCAGCAAGTCGAGAGGACCTACAAGTGTTTGCTCACCGTGTGAGCATATCCCTAGTCGCTGGTTGGACTCTGTTAGGGAAATGTTTATTCGTGTCCGTGGATTGTATACAAGGGTCAATATTGAACCACTTGTAGGGCAGCATCGGAGGTTAGGATGGCTTAAGAACAGGTTTAGATCCCTGTAGCTTAAGGCTTTTGAATCCTATAAGCCGTGAGGGTCGCATAGGAGGGTTCTCCTTACGAGTATCTTTTAACGAGATTGCGCCCTTTCAGGTTTTCACAAACTCGCCGGTTGCCCTGCTGCTTTTACTCACAGAGCCCTTTCGGGTTTTCATCCGTGCCCATTTCGCTTATGGACGTACCGTTTTTTTATGAGTCTGTGCCTTTCCGTGTTTTCATAAATATCGCCGGTAGTCCTGCTGTTTTTACTCACGGCGCCCTTTCGGGTTTTCATCTGTGCCCATTTTGCTTGTGAACATACCTTTTTTTTGGGTTTCAAGTGGGATATCCCACTTGACTGCAGGACTCGTTTGTAAGCCCCTTGATATCCTTTCTATTCTTTGAGAAGAAAGGACCATCTTATGTAAAGATTCTTCCTCCAGTGAGAAATATGCCCCCTGTGTATACCTCGGGGGAAGCGAGTGTAAGTGCACGGCGGAGCCCCGGCCGTCAATCCCACGGCCAAATGCGGAAGCGGTGATAAACTTTAATTTTGCGAACTTAGCAAACCGGCACCACCGCGCACTAAACACCCGGATCGGACCATTAAACTAGATCTAGCTAACTACAAGATGGGAAGAGATATACCGAGTGATCCGAGTCCTCCGGTTTTCTCGTCGTCGTCCCGATCTCCTGCGGAAACTCCGGTCGTCGCCTCGTCGCCGGAAGGGCACCACATCGCCTGCATCTTTTACGGGCTCCCACCTCAATACCGAGGCAACTCGGGCGCGAAGTTGGCTGGCCGACGCGTCCAAGAAATGCTGTAGAATAGTGTAGTAGCCATGTCTCTTTGGGGTTTATGAGGTTACGATTTATGGAGGAATTTTGCACAAGAATTTTCATGGATGCTTGCTAAGAAAAATGAGCATGCAATGAAAAATAAGCTCTGCCAAAACCATTTTGTTGCTCACTGGAATTTGTGGGTTGGTTGCATAAAATTAATCCCATGGAAAAGGAAATTTCTCCCTTTTAAAATCCAACAGGATACACACAATGGGGGGGGGGGGGCGGGGGGGGGGGGGGGTTCCACCAAATTACATGAAGGAAATTTTTCCCACCAAAATTAAACCTCTCTCTCCACACATTAACAGTGGCCGGCCCCCTTATCCCAAGTGGAAAAATAAATTCTTTTTCAAGCAAGAGGAGAAAAAGGAAATGATAAACAAAAGAAATTCATCAAATCAATTTCCAATCCATTTCTAATCTCATAATGGCAATGGAATGACCATAAAAGAATCTCATGATGAAAAGGCTACAATTATGTAAGAAACACCTCCACAAAATGTTATTTGCAAATGTGCAAATAACACCCTCCAACGGAAAGTCCGGCCACGAAAGAAAAAGAGAAAACCGGCCGGAACGGAATGCAAACTGGAAACTCCAGAAAACCGATCCCGTAATAAATTACAGGAAAACCCCGCTACTGCAAATACATGCCCGCATTTGTATTCCCACTGAACACAAATGCAAAGAGACAAAACTACACTATCTAATACTAAGATTCGGCTTAAGCCAAAGCCGGGTAATAAAAACCGTCCGATCACGATCCGTGCAATACCGTACGTATCTGATCGAACCCTGCCATATCTCCATACGGCCTCTACAGCGTTTCGCCCGAAACCTGAGTAACTGAGTGTGGTGGACTCTAAAGACTCGTCAATACTATGGCTGTGGATTTAACCACTAGCACGTCAGAGATATAAGCCAATACGTAACGGGCCACCAGCTATTGAACAAAAGGGACGTCGATGAGCGAACTCATCCTGACACCCTACTGAGCCTGTCAGTGACAATATCCGTACAGTCCGGTCCGTTCGTCTATGAGTATCGCATGTCGGGCCTAGGGGGTTGGTAAAAGTCAGACCCCTAAAAGCGGTACAAGTCGTGTCGGAGTGTAGCCCAGAACACCCTGAGATACTACTGGAATACCTACCAGTAAATCTCCTGCCTTGGCCAAGGACTTCGTGTAATGGCTCTCCTAGACACAGCGCGACCTCACCCCCAATACCGGGAGAGACGAACCCCTGAAGATCCGCTCACTGCCTCCATGTGGCTCGGGACTGTACCCAACTAAAACCTATTTGCACGATCCTTTGAGCCGTGGTAGGGTAGTAATCAAAGTACAGTGGGAACTCACACGAGACAAATGACGATCCCCAGGTCGATGAACTAACCTGTACACATGTCACCTGGGAACTGCTATCTGACGTCAGGTATAAGACCAACTAGCATGTTCCCGGCGAGTCCTGTCCGGTGTACTCATAACCCAATGAGCACCTGTATACATCTTAGGTGAACCAACTGACACTAGTGGCTTGTGAGACCGGCCACCGCCCCTCGTCGGGGTCTCCACTGTATACACTAGTCTACTCTGGAGAATCGATGCCCTGTCTCGAAACTCCCACGACTAGGGACCTATTAAGGATGTGCTTATAGACTCCAGCTCTTACTTATATGATCGCCCTCATACTGCTGGTAGTCAAGCAAGAATCCTAGGGGCTCTATCAACGTGCAATAGCGACCTGTCAGGTCACCTAAAGCAGTACACGATGATAAAGGTAAACCAGATAGCATACTATCATCTCGAGTAAGACTGTCTTACCGGGATAGGTCCCCCTTCAATCATTGCAATCACGTGCCTGTGATCCAATAATTGACTCTGAGGGCACTATCTCCAACAATCTCCCACTTGCACTCAAGGCTAATTATTGCGATGTCGCATACTCACAGCCCGTGTGATACCGAACACCCAACTCCCCTACTAGTCAGTCTCACAAAACTCGTTTGCGAAACTATTGCGTTCGAGGAATAGCCTCAGTGAGTGGATCCGCCTTGATGTTTCTTTCTATGTCTCTCTCTATCTCAAGTTCGCGGAGAAAGTCATCTCCCGAAATGAGCAATACCTGTCTTAGATTGTCTGGATGTCTGATGGGACCTAGCTCATAAATGAACTCCAAATCCAAACTTCTTAGACTGTATCGTCAACTGAACTTAATCAGTATCCTGCGCCATGCCACCCTCAGTATTGCCTTGGACCACCTGTCCAAAATACTTCCCCTCGTCAGAAGGAAAACTATAACTCTGACGATCACCCTGTCGTCCATGTCACCTTGGAAGCCTGGAATGATAACTGTCTCCTTAATGTGGCTGTCGTTATCATATCCCTTAGAACATCCACTTATGTTCTAAAACTGCTTCCGACTGTTTCTCCAGGATTGGATCAATGTCAACTTATTGCATCTAGTGCAAGAACAACATCTGGTGTGGTACTTGACATCTCATGATTGACTCAATTGCCTGAGCAAGTGATCTGCCAATCATGCACATCCCTCTCCCCTTTAGTCTGTAAGACACCTTTAGAGATGGTGACTCCATTACCTGCAGGTACACTACCATGCCAGGAGTCGTCCATTCTAAATACTCTTAGAATGCTGTCTAAGTACCCAGATTGGGAAACCACCCAAATCTAGATCTAAAACTATAGATCTAGTAACCAGTATGTCTGATACAAAATCCATTTCCTTTGTGGAGAAACCACTGTGTGACGACCAAAGTATAACCGATCGTAGTATAGGAATATCACTTCCTACTTTGTGTATGTCATCCAAATACCAGGATATCACACCCTACTACCTTCTCAACAGATCCATCCCCTATTCTGATGAAGTCAAACCTATGACTGTCACGTCAGAAATAGATGATCTATCTCCGCTATATCTGCTTTAGTCTATAAGTAGACATAAGCTATCTGTCCACCAATGCTTCCGCTGCTCCCACTGACTACGACAACCCTCTGCCAGAGTCATATAGACGTGCACTTCTAAAGCTAGTTCAGAACGACGCTATACTCATCCTCCTGCCGGGTCTCGCAGCCTGGAACAACAGCAATGGCAAGTGTGGGTAGACAAGAACTTCCCTGTCACCGTCCTAGAGGCTACCGGAGCACCTCTCGGGTGCCTGAAGTTACCCACCTTATCTACGGAGTGGCCAATGGAATGTCAATTCAGATTGAATCTTTAGGTTCCTGTCAAATCTTCAGTAATCGTTTGTGGTTCTGGAATGACTTCCATTCTACCATACTCCCACTACTGTTTTTGAAAAAACCCATTTTTAATAAAACTGTGGCGAGTCTAGAACAATATTTCTATTGATCCGCCAGATGGTAGAAAGTCAACCCTCATCATAGCCTGGGTCAACCCACAAACAGCCATTACAGAAACGTGCCTTGAGTTGTCCAGTGTCTGGTTTTAATCATAAGCCGGACAACTCCCCGTACCTTAACAACGTTAAGATATGAACTGTTCTATATCCAATATAGAACCAGAGGCACTGATTTAATTTAACCAGATTCAAATCATGCAGCTGTCTCCAGTGCATGTCAACTAAATGGAGAGAGGCCGATCAGCGTTACTCAACTTAGGAATGCTTCCAATTATGAGTAACCTGAAAGAGAAGCAATTTCTCTTTATCATTACTATCAACTGAATACCATACACAAGTATCTACATCTTCGATCACTTTGAAGAATCCCGATACTTGCTACACCTGGTTCTCTACTCTATTCAATTACCTATAATTCCTCAAAACTTAGACCCTGTGTTTCCACGAAACACATGTCTAAGAACTAGAGAAGTTAAAAGTAAACAGAATATAGTATGAGGACCAACCCCTCTGTCCTAATGGACACTGGACAACATACAATACTCTGTATAAGTCCGCTAAGTCTAACAACTCTTTCACTGTGTGTCGCAGGTTGAAAACTGTACTTATGGTTAAGAAGAATTACACCGCTGTTTAATGCTCCTTACCTAACCATCCACTGTTATAGGTAAATGTCATCGACATAATATCAAAAGGTATATCTCACTCTATTAAAATAGACGTACAGATATATCAACTTGAAATTGGTGCACAACAGCGGATATTCAAAACCAAATATTTGCCGACTGGCAAACAGCCCAGGTGATCTCCTCAAATATCACCGATTACAACGAATCCCGATATAATGAGGATGATCACCCTATTCCCAATAACTTACTCCCACTCATCATCTGTAAAACCATACAGATGTGAGAATCAAACCTGGTAAATACATACCCTGGAGCAAGTGTCTAATCGGGAAATCAGTTTTCTTTTAACAGTACGCAGTTGAACTGAAACATTGAAATGTTTCGATGGGTATCATGGTATTCCTAGTAACGCCTCTACCATTATCCAGATTCACAACTATAACCGTATAATTCTTTGCCACCTCTCCAAATCCCTTTATATGTCTTTAGTCATTACCTTCTGCACACCCCTTAGGCCAAATGGTTTTCTTCCTTCCCTACCGTTCGGCACCAGCCTATGGTTTGGAAGAAGACTATCCAATAAGCATAATGGGTGTGCTGTCCTAATCCTAGGAGCACTTGCAATGCGAGAGAAGGTGAAGATAAAAGACAACCGAACAAACCTTATTCCTATTTCTCCTGGACCAGAATCCATCCCCGAACTGGAACAAGTTCCTTTCGAGTTCGTATATAACCATACGATGGAGTATCCAATAAACTGTGGATCTTCGTAGTGATACGGAGTGTCCTGGAGAAATGCAAAGGTGATTTAGGATTGGCGAAGAAATACTTGGTTTGGTCGTGAATATCAGTCGCAATTTACTTTGCCCTCTTACTAATCCCTTGCTTTGTCTTAACTTAATACCTTCTGCACACCATCGTTAGGCTAATTGGTTTTCTTCATTCCCCACCGTTCGGCACCAGCCTAAGGTTTGGAAGAAGACTATCCAATTTGCGTAATAGGTGTACTATCTCCTAAACCAATGAGTACTCACAACTTGAGAGAAGGTAAAAGGAAAAGACAACTGAATAATCCTATCCGTTTTCTCCAGAATCGGAAACCATCCTCAAATTCCTTCGAGTTCGTATCTAACCATATGATGGTTTTGTCCAATGGAAGTGGACGTTCGTAGTAATACGGGGTGTCCTGGAGAAAAGGGTAAAAGTAGGAGTGGCAATGAGGTCTGCAACTCTGACAATCCAAAAGCCAGTGTTAAGAAGGTTCGGTCAACTTGGTCTCTGAGTCGTAGTCTTAGGGTCGGGTCAATGGTCGCTGCCAGAGAGAGAGAGAAAAGGAACACTCAGCGTGCACTCTATCCTAGATCAGAATGGTTACCAATTTATCTAATCAGGAAACCTCCCACTGTACCTCAAAATCTCCTCCAAACCTGAAAGAAGATTTAGTCGGGGTCACCCGAGGAGTAAACCAACTCATCAGTGGGAATCGGGATCCAACTATCATCGCATGATAACGTGACGGAATCCGCTCACGCTATCACACTCCAGAAGGTATGCGCAGATCTGGCAAGTTTCAGTTCTTTTGAAACTCCCGATGTGGATTTTTACCCCATGCTCTTATGAC
Organism: Agapanthus africanus; assembly: GCA_030015575.1. Taxonomy (NCBI): domain Eukaryota; kingdom Viridiplantae; phylum Streptophyta; class Magnoliopsida; order Asparagales; family Amaryllidaceae; genus Agapanthus; species Agapanthus africanus. The sequence continues at coordinate 446,522,359 of JASDDO010000031.1, read as the reverse complement.
CTTGACTTTGGCCAACATATCATAAGTCACATGTCAAGTTCTACCCGTCATTCTCCAGGTTAATTTGAACCCACCCGTACCTACCCTTGACTTGGGCCAAAATGGCAGTACGGCTGTTCCAAACCAACGCATCTATCTATGCCTCATATGAATACCCAACAGCTACCAAACACTGTGCCTTGACTTTGGCCAACATACACAGCTTGAATACTACTGACTATCCATATGAAACGACAGAGGGCTACGAATGGTTTCTGGCGAAAACCTTTAACGTAATGAACTTGATATCGTTGAAGGAACGGATAGCTTTTTAGAAAATATAGTGACGAAAACCTTTACTAAAGAGGTCACTCCCGGTGAAGGGATCTCGGCTCTTTCCCCGTAGAATGGGGTGCAGGATATTCCAAATGAATACCACGATGCAAAGCAAAAGTAATCGGCTATAGTGAAGTTAATGCCCTGACGCAAACTTCTGTCCAAGGGGTCACTCCCGGTGAAGGGATCTCGGCCCTTGCCTCGTCGACTGAGGAGCAGGATATTCCAAATGAATACCACGATGCAAAACAAAAGTGAACGTCCTTGCAATAACAACTTTTTGAAAGGTGTTCCAACAACATCAGATTAGGTTTGTTTTAACTTGCATTGATCCGAATCAACGCAGTCCCATCAATTGATCACACCATAAAGAATGAAAATATACTGATGTACGTATATGCCATCCGCATTCGCCACTGGGTCCCGTCATTACCCGTTAGGTTAGCTAACTAACGACAGAGCGGGGACTGGACTAGCGCGGATGTAAAACATATACAACATCTACTAATATATATACCAATATATTATATTCGCTCAAGGCGTGATAAGAAATGCAACATCACAGAAATGTACAGCATCACAGAACAATACAGATATCTGGGATCCCCGGGTTTCACAGAGCCACTACTGAAACCCGACGTTCCCCTGGTCGTGTGGATAGCCTGTGCAATGAAAACCTAGACCCCTACGGGCGCGGCAAGTTACCCGCCAAAACCTGAAGCGAGGCAGCCCCCTTCAGCGCCGTGAATGGACCACCCAGCACTTCACGGAATCCGGTAACTTGGGCACCCCTCCTGGGTCAACCTGTACCCCCTACGAGTGCGGCGAATAGCCTGCCAATTCTAGAGTGAAGCCCCCTCCGTCCCAATGCCATGAGATGCGGGCTTGTTGCCCTCCAGAACCCGGCTATCCGTGCACCCCTCCGCGGGGTAATCCTAGTACAGAAAGTAAAATATACATACAACGGGTACATCGACCGCAACCAGGTCGTGCCCCAAAAGAATAATACAAACAGGCAGTGACGGTAGTCCACATGTCGGACGCTCGCCCCGCAATATCAAATGTACATAATACAACAACACAGTACTAGCATTGCATCCAGGCTATCCCCCACGACCGATCCGCAACATCACAGCAAAATCACAAAACATCAACGTGAAAGTCACGTTCGCAAATCCGTCTAACCGGGCTATAGCAGTTAGACCGGATTTACCGATCGAGTGACATTCACGGTCGCAGATATAATGTAAATACTGTGAAATAATGTGTTTAAAATATCCGATCGATCAAAAATTAACAAGTGGGCCCCCAAGCAATACTGTAGCTCTCACAGAAATTCAGGGCCCAATTTTAATATTCCAAAACCCCTAAAATCAGCTCAGAAGCCCACTGCAAAAAATTGGTGAAGTGAAGCCAACTTCCTGCGACGGAACCGCGGCCAAAGAGGGGCTAAGGCCGCGGTTCTGCGGTCGTACGGAAGGATCACGTTACCAAATTTTTGCAGTGTTCTTACAATTCTCTACACATCATTCTGGGGCAACCTGAAAAATTTTTGGACTTCAAAAAATTTCGACAGAAACTGATGTGAGGGAAAATACGGTTTTTGGAAAATTGTTCGATCGGAAATGTAAAACACATTAAACCAAGCTAGACTATGTTAATGGCGAGTCTCTAATACCACTGTAAGTGCACGGCGGCGCCCCGGCCGTCAATCCGACGGCCAAATGCGGAAGCGGTGATAAACTTTAATTTTGCGAACTTAGCAAACCGGCACCACCGCGCACTAAACACCCGGATCGGACCATTAAACTAGATCTAGCTAACTACAAGATGGGAAGAGATATACCGAGTGATCCGAGTCCTCAGGTTTTCTCGTCGTCGTCCCGATCTCCTACGGAAACTCCGGTCGTCGCCTCGTCGCCGGAAGGGCACCACATCGCCTGCATCTTTTACGGGCTCCCACCTCAATACCGAGGCAACTCGGGCGCGAAGTTGGCTGGCCGACGCGTCCAAGAAATGCTGTAGAATAGTGTAGTAGCCATGTCTCTTTGGGGTTTATGAGGTTGCGATTTATGGAGGAATTTTGCACAAGAATTTTCATGGATGCTTGCTAAGAAAAATGAGCATGCAATGAAAAATAAGCTCTGCCAAAACCATTTTGTTGCTCACTGGAATTTGTGGGTTGGTTGCATAAAATTAATCCCATGGAAAAGGAAATTTCTCCCTTTTAAAATCCAACAGGATACACACAATGGGGGGGGGGGGGGTTTCCACCAAATTACATGAAGGAAATTTTTTCCACCAAAATTAAACCTCTCTCCCCACACATTAACAGTGGCCGACCCCCTTATCCCAAGTGGAAAAATAAATTCTTTTTCAAGCAAGAGGAGAAAAAGGAAATGATAAACAAAAGAAATTCATCAAATCAATTTCCAATCCATTTCTAATCTCATAATGGCAATGGAATGACCATAAAAGAATCTCATGATGAAGAGGCTACAATTATGCAAGAAACCCCTCCACAAAATGTTATTTGCAAATGTGCAAATAACACCCTCCAACGGAAAGTCCGGCCACGAAAGAAAAAGAGAAAACCGGCCGGAACGGAATGCAAACTGGCAACCCCAGAAAACCGATCCCGTAATAAATTACAGGAAAACCCCGCTACTGCAAATACATGCCCGCATTTGTATTCCCACTGAACACAAATGCAAAGAGACAAAACTACACTATCTAATACTAAGATTCGGCTTAAGCCAAAGCCGGGTAGTAAAAACCGTCCGATCACGATCCGTGCAATACCGCACGTATCTGATCGAACCCTGCCATATCTCCATACGGCCTCTACAGCGTTTCGCCCGAAACCTGAGTAACTGAGTGTGGTGGACTCTAAAGACTCGTCAATACTATGGCTGTGGATTTAACCACTAGCACGTCAGAGGTATAAGCCAATACGTAACGGGCCACCAGCTATTGACCAAAAGGGACATTGATGAGCGAACTCATCCTGACACCCTACTGAGCCTGTCAGTGACAATATCCGTACAGTCCGGTCCGTTCGTCTATGAGTATCGCATGTCGGGCCTAGGGGGTTGGTAAAAGTCAGACCCCCAAAAGCGGTACAAGTCGTGTCGGAGTGTAGCCCAGAACACCCTGAGATACTACTGGAATACCTACCAGTAAATCTCCTGCCTTGGCCAAGGACTTCGTGTAATGGCTCTCCTAGACACAGTGCGACCTCACCCCCAATACCGGGAGAGACGAACCCCTGAAGATCCGCTCACTGCCTCCATGTGGCTCGGGACTGTACCCAACTAAAACCTGTTTGCACGACTCCTTTGAGCCGTGGTAGGGTAGTAATCAAAGTACAGTGGGAACTCACACGAGACAAATGACGATCCCCAGGTCGATGAACTAACCTGTACACATGTCACCTGGGAACTGCTATCTGACGTCAGGTATAAGACCAACTAGCATGTTCCCGGCGAGTCCTGTCCGGTGCACTCATAACCCAATGAGCACCTGTATACATCTTAGGTGAACCAACTGACACTAGTGGCTTGTGAGACCGGTCACCCCCCCTCGTCGGGGTCTCAACTGTATACACTAGTCTACTCTGGAGAATCGATGCCCTGTCTCGAAACTCCCACGACTAGGGACCTATTAAGGATGTGCTTATAGACTCCAGCTCTCACTTATATGATCGCCCTCATACTGCTGGTAGTCAAGCAAGAATCCTAGGGGCTCTATCAACGTGCAATAGCGACCTGTCAGGTCACCTAAAGCAGTACACGATGATAAAGGTAAACCAGATAGCATACTATCATCTCGAGTAAGACTGTCCTACCGGGATAGGTCTCCCTTCAATCATTGCAATCACGTGCCTGTGATCCAATAATTGACTCTGAGGGCACTATCTCCAACAGCGAGTACCCACGCCGTCGCTATTTTAGTGACAGGTTGCTTCAAAGTCGCTCAGTTTTTTAGCGTCGGCGACAAATACCACCTTACCTCCGCTTTTCATTCATCTTCATCAGATGATGAAGGGTCTTGACTCAGCTGATCCAATCGAGTCATTTTATCCATGAGCTCTTGGAAGACGATCGGCTTGAAGAGGGCTATATACGAGGACGCCTTTGAATTTGGGTCAACGGTGGCTATGAGCATTCCCATGGCTGCAACTTCATCGATGCGTTGTTTGTATTTGACCAGAGATTTCGCCATCGGGTAACACATTGAACCCAAGTCTCTTTCGGTCCAACCCTTTCGTTGACCAGTGCCGTCACGGTAGTGCGTTTATTCATACTAGCGAATCTCTGACAGGAGGGCATCTCCATTTCGTCGAAGGTATTCATGGAGTCATTCGGGAGTCCCGCATACCATTCGAAGGCAATGCCCACCAGACAGCCGATGAATTGTCAGAGGAGAAGTATATCAGTATTGCTGCACATGGGTTCAAATCGCGCCATGTGCCGGCGAGAATTCTCAGTTCCTTTGTACATGTGGCATGTTGGAAGTGTGTACTCTGGCGGATACTGTATTTGATTGTGCCATGTCGGATACGGTCGACCAATCTTGATTGATCTATTTGCGGCTTCACTGGCGTAGTGATCTTCGATTTGCTGAGCGATATATTCGTTCAACTTTGCTTTTTAGGAATCATTTCCTTCTCAGCCATTGATGAGCTTTGTAGAGAATTTGAAATGTCATCCTTATCTTTAAGTTCGACTATCGGCAGTTCATCCGCCAGTGGTTCCGATCGAACCATCATTCCAGCTATATTCTGAATCAGAAAGGCCATCTGGTTCATTTTAGTGGACATTTCTGCCGCTTCTGCATCTCCCTTTTTCAGAGCGCGCTTTAGGAAATTAATATCCGACCCCTTCTCTATTCTTTCTCCAGGTGCGTTTTCGGGATTTGCCTTAGACGATGGATTAGTGTTTGCTGCCGCCTGAGCAAGCATCTCCTGCAGCTTTTCACGTTGCAGTTGAACTTTTGTTAAGGACCGAGTTTGAGGTCGGTGACTAGTAGAAGCTCAAACTTTGTCTTTGGAATTCACCACATAGACTATGTGAACTGCCATGCCCCCAGGCTTGGGGCATTTGGAGTTTTGGCCTTTGGAGTTTGCTTCGGGCACTTGAGCTTTATTGGGCCTCTCTTTTTTGTGAAAAGCCGCTTTGGTTTTGGGAGGAACTGCTGTATCGAGATCCGTCTTGGGATGAGTCCCCTTGTATTTGAAAGAGAATTTGTCAGAGTTTAGCTGACGTTTAGGGAAAGAGCCACGGTTGACGACAGAGACCTTCACTCGCTTCCGTACTTTATATATATATGAGGAAAGTTGCTTCAGGGAGCGAACTGGTTTCTGCTCTCGTGGGATCTCCATAGGCTGCAGAGATTTCTCAAATATTGCGGTAAGAAAATTTTCTCTGACCCTTCGCACCAATTTGAAGCCGTTCCTGGTTGGAACAACATTCACCATTGAGGTTGAAACAGAACCATACGAAGAACTGCCCCCAGCTCATTTTGTATGATGCCAATATCGACGTCGACCATTTCTTACGGCCAGGATTTGATTAGCTTCACGATTTAGCCGAGCCTGCCCCCTGTTTCTTTTGAGAGCTTGAATATTCTGCCCCCTGCGTCGACCTTGGTCCTTGGCATGTGCCAGTTGTTTGAGAACTGATTCCGTTGGCAAAGCGGCTGCTTGGGGAGCCCGCCTGTGGACAACAGACATCCTCTGGGCTTCCTCCATCGGCGTTGAGGCACCGAGGGTGGGAGGTGGGAGCATCGACCTAAAGAGAAGCCTGTTGATCTCTTGAAGAGCCGGATTGCAGAGATTTGAGCCTGCAAGTGGCCCATACTTGACTCCACCGGATATAACAGAGCCTTAGTTGCTAGGGTGGGAGCAAACGCCATTCTTCATAGAGACGAAACACCGGCTTCAATATCCACTCCCCTAAGGGCAACCACAAATATACATACCGTGATTATTTGATCGCGGAAAAACACGACACACGAAGTGTGGAGTGGAAAGAGGAAAAGGTCCCACCGGGCGTGCCAGAATCTGTTCCCCGCCGGAAGACGCGACCGGGACGTTGGGACGTTGGGGCCTGAACTTCGGGGGTAGATGATAATTGGTGCTATCCGTCCACTTCTCCGAAGATGCCAAGTTGATTTATGGCAACATGTATCGAAGGTTTAAACGGATGCGGCCGATGTAGCAGACTTCGCCAGATTCCCCCTCGTTGAGGTGTTTTTTATTGTGGGGACGCTCTTCCTTGCAGGCGCAAGCCCCTGCAGTTAATTACGCTACCGCATCGCGGTAACCACTTTCTCCTTCTCTAGATGGTCGCTTCGTGTCGTGGGTGTTTGTTTTGTTTTTTTTGGTTGCCCGTGGATTGTATACGGAGACTAATTTATGTCGTCGCCCGTAGGGCGTGGATTAGTCCAAATCCGTATCTTCTTAGATTTGGGTTTGGGGGTTGTGTTTAAGGATACGTTAGTCTCATTTGGGACTAAGATCAACTTAAACGTTTGTTAAGGATACGTTAATCTAATTTTTAGACTAAGATCAACTTAACGGGATCGTTTAGATCCGATAAAAGAGCGTTTGGGCTCTATTGTTTAGTTTAGGGACATTGCGGCCGATTACCAGTTTAAGGACATAGTGGTCCATTACCAGTTTAAGGACATCGTGGTCCAAGGTTAAGAACATTGTAGTCCGTGGGTTTAAAGGGACCCCATAGTTCGAGGTTAAGGACATCATAGTCCGTGGGTTTAAAAGGACCCCACAGTTCGAGGTTAAGGATATCATAGTCTATGGAATGTATGGTTGTCGGGACCCGTCACCTCTCCGAAGACGTTGAAGGATTACAACGACAAATATCAGAGGGGTTCAGACATGTACTCTTGAACCAATATGGGTTGAGAAATCTGTAGTCCAATTTAGGACTAAGATCTGAGACTTATGAGCATATGGGCTCAATTAATCTGAATTGGGGACTTATGGCCAGTCTTGGGCTAAATCCAATCAAGTTAAAATGTTTAACATTTGTTTTGGGCTGTTAAGCATTTGTTTGGGCTTGGCCCTTTTAACAATGCCGAGCATTGATTTAAATTCTGATAATGTTTGTCTTTTATTGAATGCTAAGCATTCATCAGAGCTCTGAGCTTATTAAAGAACAATTTATGTTCTGTCAGCGCAACACATGGTGCGCTTGGCGCTTTGCGCCAGTCAAAGAGCACAGTGTGCTTCTGACACGTGGCGTATACGTGAAGGACACGTGTCGCGCTTGGCGCTAAGCGCCAGATGATGGGCGCATTGCGCCAGTTTATGAGCGCTGAGCGCTAATCCATGAGTGCTGAGCGCTTTCAATTTAGTGGCGCACACGTGAGTGACACGTAGTGCGCTGGGCGCTGAGCGCCAGCCCATGAGCACAGTGCGCTATTTCAGAAGCGCCAAGTGCAAGTTGTTTAGTTGGCGCATACGTGGTTGACACGTGGTGCATTTTGCGCCGAGCGCCGATCCAGAGAGCGCAGCAACGCAATTCAAGAGAGCAAGGCGCATTTCATGAGCGCAAAGCGCATTTGATCAATTTTATGATCTGTGAACAAATTTATGTCCTTTTAAAGGATACTTTGTCTCAAGATCTAAGAACAACAGTTCTTATTTTATAGGAGATATTTCAATCTCTTTTTGCTGAAAGGCTTTTCCTTTATGGATCTATGATCCTAAGAGAATTGAATAATTCTCCTCCCCTTTATAATGAGATGTTCATAATCTCTTTTTGTGGAAGACAACTTTGTCTTATAGATCTATGATCTATGAAAGAAGTAAGTACTTCTGTTTATATTGAGACGATTTCGTCTGTATATTCTTTTTACCTTGAAAAAGAATTTTATTCTTTTGCCGAGAGCTTCTTCTTCTTCTTGAGATTTTCTCAAAGTTTAGGGGGGTTACTCTATATCAGACTTGAAGTCTTGGGGCCTTTATATAGGGCAAGTTGATCTATTGAATCAGTTAAAGAGATCTTTCTCTGATTGATTTGGGGATGTTTCCCCACCATTGGATCTTTGATCCTAGGGCTTCTGTTTTACAGAAGGCAATCTTCTTGTTTTTAACAAGATTGAAAAATCTTTCCATAACAGAATTTATTTCTGATTAATTAATGATTTGTCATTATTGTTAGATCTTTTTGATCTAATGGTGGGGGTTCTTTAATTCTTGCGTTGGCGCACTCGTGCTTTGCACGTGGTGTGCTGCTCAGAGCACAGCACACTTTGCGCTAGCGCACCTGTGTTTGACACGTGGTGCGCTGCTCGCAGCGCAGCCTGCGCTAGCGCACCCGTGTTTGACACGTGGCGTGCAACGCGCCCAGCGCTAGCGCACACATGGTGCACTGCCTAGGGCGCAGCGCACCTTACGCTAGCGCATCCGTGTTTGACACGTGGCGCGCGGCACGCCTAGAGCTGGATCTGAAGCGTTGCTTCAATTTTTGAAATTCGAATTTCAAACAGAGCTTTGCTCTGATCGGGGGAAACAGCCACGTGCTCCTTACGTGTGCGCTACTACGCTCTTTGAACTGGCGCTCACCGCCAAGCGCGCCACGTGCTCCCCTCGTGTGCGCTACTTAAACAGAAGCGCTTTGCGCTCTTTGAATTGGCGCTCAACGCCAAGCGCACCACGTGCTCCTCACGTGTGCGCTACATCACAAGAAGCGCTCATTGACTGGCGCACAACGCCAAGCGCGCCACGTGCTCCTCACGTGTGCACTAAAAGAACATAAACTGTTCTATAAATAAAGCCCAGAGCTATGATGAGTGCTCAGCATTCAATAAAAGACAAAAAGATTGTTAGAAACTAAACCAATGCTCAACTATGTTTAATGTTTAACATTTTAACTAAATGGGCCGAGCCCAAAGTGGCCATAGAACCCTACTTCAGATTAATTGAGCCCATACGCTCATAAATCTTTGATCTTAGTCCCAAATTGGACTACAGATCTCCCAACCAATATTGGTTCAAGGGTACATTTCTTCACTCTTCTGATATTTGTCGTTGTAATCCTTCAACGTCTTCAGAGAGGTGACGGATCTCGACAACCAAACATTTCACGGACTGTGGGGTCCTTAAACTCATGGACTATGATGTCCTTAAACTTTACAGACTATGATCTTTTTAAACTAGACTATGATGTCTTTAAACTCCACGGACTATGACGTCCTTAAACTTGTAAAGCCCAAATGCTCTTTTGTTGGATCTAAATGATCATGTTAAGTAGATCTTAGTCTAAAATTAGACTAACGTATCCTTAACAAACGTTTAAGTTGATCTTAGTCTTAAATGAGATTAACGATCCTTAAACCCAACCCAAAACCTAAATCTAAGAAAATACGGATTTGGACTAATCCACGCCCTACGGGCGACCACATAAATTAGTCTCCGTATACAATCCACGGGCAACCAAAAACAAAAAAAACACATACGACATGAAGTGACCATCTGGAGAAGGAGAAAGTGGTTACCGCGATGATGTTGCATAATTAACTGCAGGGGCTTGCGCCTGCAGGGAAGAGCGTCCCCACAATAAAAAACCCCTCACAACGAGGGGAAATCTGACGAAGTCTGCTACATCGGCCGCATCCGTTTAAACCTTCGATACATGGTGTCATAAATCAACTTGGCATCTTCGGAGAGGTGGATGGATAGCACCAAATAGCATCTGCCCTCGAAATTCAGGCCTGACGTCCCAACGTCCCGGTCGCGTCTTTCGGCGGAGAACAGATTCTGGCACGCCCGGTGGGACCTTTTCCTCTTTCCACTCCACACTTCGTGTGTCGTGTTTCGCGAACAAATCACGATTTGGCATGGTTGCCTTTGGATATGAAGTAATAAGATTTGGTTTCTTGCTCCGTGTAGAAAAAACAAGAGATCAATGGCTTCAAACTGCACTAACTGCAACTGCAACTCTCACTCCGTCCTTTCCGGAGGAGTGACTTACGAGCCCCAAGCGGCCTCCATCTTCGCCATGCCAGTGGAACAGGTGACTCAGGCCACCACTGGACTATTCTTCGGGACCATGCTCCCACCAACGAGCTTCAGCGCTCCTGTACCATCGCAAGAAGCTCCGAAAAAGTCGGTCTTTGATCGGCTTGCAACTGCTGCGGCCCCTCTCAACGGGTCGCCCAAATCCAGTGCCTCAGTTTTCAACAGACTGGGCCGAAGCTCAGATGGGACCGTCAAGAAGCCCACCATACCAGAAGGTGTTATCCCTAAGCAGATAGCCATTCCTTCTCCTGAAGTAGTCAGAGAAGCTTCCCCTGCTAAGGAGTCAGTCTTTGCAAGACTGACCGTTTCAGCTCCTGTTCCAGGCGAAGTCATGAAGGCTGTTTCCCCTGTTCGAAAGTCGGCCTTCGCAAGACTGACTATCCCTTCTCAACGGACGTCAGTCTTCGACAGGCTAGCGCCAATAACAGTCTCTCCTCAAAGTAAGGGACAAGAGGAAGCTCATCCAACAGCGGAGGTGATCCCGGCCGCATGACATGCTCGACGTCTCCACTGGCGCCGAGTGAGGAAAGCTGGGGGAAGTTCACCCTCTGGATTTACGCCGCCAGATCCAACGGTGGAAATCAATGTTGCTGTTTCAACTGGGAATAGTTTTGAACCACTAAGGAGGGTGCGCAAGAACACTCCAAAGGCCATACTCAAAAGATCTCCTTTACCTGTGGAGAATGCCACAAAGGCGAAGCTTGAACAGCCCCCTCAGCGGCTGTCCTCTAAAATTTACAAGGGCTGGCATCAAGTCCAAGACTCGATGATTGATCAAGATTACTCCCGCCGACCGAAGAAGATGAAGGTTCGGCACGAGAAGGACCACTCTGTCGTACCACAGAAGGTGCCGTCTACCTGGGTGCCCACTGCAACGGCCCCCTCAACTTCGACCGCCCACAAAAAGAGAAGGCCGGAGAAAATCCCCGTGTCTGTGACAAATGTCAAGGGCACTGAGCATAAATGCCCTAAGTCTGAGGGCATGGTGGCGCATACCATCTATATGGCATTCGGAAAAGAGGATAGCCGTATCTCCACAGGTCATCGACCGCTTACGCGATCAGTGACTAAGGCTCAGAAGCAACAACAAAAGCTCCAAGAGATGCTAACAACCAAGGCCGCACTCACGGGACCAAAAGCAAGCCCAGAGACGTCCTCAGAACAGCGTCATGAGCAGGAAACTGATGCCGAATTCCTTCGGAGAATGCTTGAAAAAAAGAACAAAGAGGCCGCGGAACAAGCGGTCAACATAAAATAAATGGCCCTTCTATTCTAAGATATGGTGGGCATGATGATCCAGCTGGACCCTCCAGCCGAAGATCCTCCAGTAATAATTGAAGATGATAGAGGAGAGACGTCAAATCCTCTGCCATCTCTGTCAGCAGCCAAGGAGGAGACCATCTCCAAAGCCACGCTCGATGATTATATAGCTCAACAAATACGAGCTCATCAAGCGAATGAAGCGGCTGGTCAAGTCGTTAGAACTGGACGGCCCTATCCGGGTTGGTAAGATCAAATAAAGTACCCGCCATGATACACGATTCCTAAATTCCATGTGTACAAGGGGATAGGCAATCCCCATCAACATGTCGCTCAGTTCAGGGCTCTCTGCGGCAACACCGGAGGGGATGATGAGCTACCGCTTCGCCAATTCGTCGGCAGCTTGGCGGAGACGGCGTTCGAATGGTACTCAGAGCTTCCCAACGACTCCGTCAAAACTTTTACAGAGATGGAATTGCTGTTCACCCAACGTTTCGCAAGCACAAGTGAACGCACCCCAATCACAGCATTAATTAACGCCAGAGTGAAGCCATGCGAAACATGGGTGCAGTATGCAATACGGTGGCGAAATCTATGGTCGAAGTGCGAGCAGCACATCGAAGAAGCTTCCACGGTAGGCATGTTCGTAGGGACCCTCGACCCTCAGGCGACCATTTCACAATTCATGATGTTCTTCATGCCGACCACTTTCCAGACCTTGATCGACAAACTGGCCCAAATGGACCACATGGGTCATAAGCCTTCCTTTTCAAAGACGGAACCGCCGAATGAAAAGGGTAAAGGAAAAGCGACTTTTGTCACCAATACTCAACAACAGCCGAGCAACTTAAAACCGGTTGTTCGCCAAAGTAACGTGCATCCACGCCAATCCATCGAGGAGAGACTAGGACGTCCTTACTCATTTCCCCGGGATAAAACAAGGAGACTGTTCGAGTTGGTAGTACACAACAGACTCATCAATCTTCCAGATCCAAGACGTCCGTTGTAGCCAGGCGATGTCAACAATCCTAATTACTGCCCTTACCACCATGCAGTAAGCCATCCAATCGAAGATTGCTTTGTTTTCAAAGGTTGGATTGAGGACCAATACCAACAGGGCAAATTCGCGCTGTCTGAGAATTGGAAGGTGAGCCCGCCCCAGCCGCACGCTCTTAAAAAGGTGGACACGCCGGGGGTATCATGTTCTTTTATAGAAGAAGCTCCATAGGAGGTCGCCCTTTCAGCCAAGATGAAAAGAATGCTGAAGGATATCCAAACATGCCCGGCAATCAGGTGGAAAAATCCGTTAGAACTCGAGGTCATCGAGGGAATGCTGAAGCCGCGCCTGGCTCCAAGAATTGGCAGTGATAATCAAAACGCTCAGGCCCAGCCGTCAAAGTCTTCAAAAAAGAAGAAGAAGACCAAAAATACCGTGAAGCATGGTGACAAGCGCACGGACCTGCAAAAACATATTGACGCGTTGGAAGAATATAACCAGAAGGCACGAACCCCGGTCACGCTTCAAGAGTTTCTCAACCACATCCTTGAAGACGGGGATAGCGACAAAAATGAGGGAGAAGACTCGTCAGATGAACCTGAGGATTATGTGGCAAGCTGCTACGTGATCTCTCACTCGCCGGTAGTGTTAGTTATATGTATGCCCTAGAGGCCATTACTGTACATACGATGTATATTGTAGTGGATGCTTGGACATATATAGGGAGGACTTTCTTGCTCGACATGATAGTATGCTATCTGGTTGCACTTTATCTTAACATGTACTCTGATTGTCTCTATGTTACATGTTGATAAAGCCCTTAGAATGAGTACTTAACTACCAGGACTATGATGCAGATCATACTAGTAGGGACAGAGTAGTCGCTAAGTACATCCTTCAAATATTCCTAGTCGTAGGTGTATCAAGACAGGGCATCGATATACCAGAGTAGACTAGCGTATAGCTTCTCGACCCATGTAGATGGGCGATGGATGATCCCATATCCATGTTAGTTATATGTATGCCCTAGAGGCCATTACTGTACATACGATGTATATTGTAGTGGATGCTAGGACATATATAGGGAGGACTTTCTTGCTCGACATGATAGTATGCTATCTGGTTGTACTTTATCTTAACATGTACTCTGATTGTCTCTATATTACATGTTGATAAAGCCCTTAGGATATGTACTCGACTACTGGGACTATGATGAGATCATACTAGTGGGGCCACGGTAGTCGACGAGTACATCCTATAATTGTTCCTAGTCGTGGGTGTATCGAGACAGGGCATCGATGCACCAGAGTAGACTAGCGTATACGCATCTTGACCCATATGATGGGCGATGGATGATCCCATATCCATCGGTGTTTGACATCAAGGATGGTGTACGGGTGCTCAGTAGAGACTGGGTACACTGGACGGACTCGCCGAGAACTCCCAGATGGTATTATACCATACGTCAGATGGCAGTTCTCCGGTGACACTGGTACAGAGTAGTCTGTTGACCCGAGATCGTCATAGAGTCTTGTGTGGTTCCCACTGTGCTTTGATTTCCATCATACCACGTCCAAGAGGGCGTGCAAAAAGGTGGCTTTTGGGTACAGTCCCGAATCACATGGAGGCAATGAGCGATAGGAGGGGATTCGTCTCTCCCGGTATAGGGAGTTGATGTTGTGCTGTGTTCGATTGGCTATAACCGGAAATCCCTGGCCAGGGTTGCTGAGATTTACTGGTAAGTGTTATCAGTAGTTTCTCGAACTGTTATAGACCTCATATCGACACGACTTATCGAGCTACTGGGGTCTGACGTTTACCACCCCTAGGCGAGATATGCGACATATCAGACGACGAGACCGGACTGTACGGGAGTGTTACTGTTTGGATTCACAGGAGAAGTTACAGGCTTGCTTGTTGATCTTCTGAGCGCTCAATACCTGGGTAGCTGTTACGTTTAGCTGACCGCTTGCAGCTTGTGGGTGTTTGATTTGATCATCACCTACTGCCGGCGTATTGACGATTCTTTAGAGTCCTACACAGAGGTTTCTTGACTCAGGCAAAATGGAGTAGGAGCATATATGTGATATGTGCGGGACCGAGGATAATGCGGTATGTGATATCGTATTCTATTCTCGCGATATTTGATATCAGCCGGGTCATCGGATCAAGTGTTGATTCGATGAATCGGTACGGATGAATATTAGTCGGTTATATGCGATATAGCCGGATTGTCGGATCAAGTGTTGATTCGATAATTTAATGTATAATAATATATATGATATATTAAAAGACATTAACTAATATTTGCTCACTAAAAGATTCTTTTTCTCACTCGGGTAATACATTGATATATATGCGATATATGTTAATTGTATTATTTTATTTTGTTGCAATAAATATTGTATATGTGATATATAATATTGTAACATGATATGATAAATAATGCAACTTGTTTAGTAGAGATTAAACATGGTTAGGGTGTGATTAGGGTTAAGACTTTCTAGAAGTTTCTAGAAGTTTTCTTTCTTTGTCTTTGTTAAGATATTATGCTAGATATTTCAAAACCCTAACTAAACCTTTAACCCTAGTAAAATCTCTACAAGAGTTAGCTTGACCATGGTTGCATTATCTATCATATTATTTCCTTTCCTATTCATCACAAAAGGATAATGATTATTCATTCATCTTCTTCATTCATTTTCTTTCATGGAAAAATGCTTGCTTGATTTTTCCAAGTGATGAATAATAGTGAGAAAAAGATAAATAAATAGAGAAAAAATCCTACTTCATCATCCTCATCTTCCCTTGCCATTTAGATGAGGGTGTTCACATCATTTCATGAGTGTTAGCTTGTGTTAAAGAAACTTCGAGGTAGATCATCTTAGTATCGAAGATCGGAAGCAAAGGTTGCGTCTTTCTCTTCGTGGAACCTCTCGAGAGCCCGGAACCCGATGATCGCAGCGAAGGGACCACAACACGGAGCATATGAAGTGAAGGACCGGATCTACAAAGGTTGTAATCCCTCTCACTTAGTGTTAAGTTGTTAACATGCTTGTTTTCGCCTAATCTCTAGTTTAAAGTTCCGTATTCGGGTTGTTCGGCACGGCTAAATTTTTATTCGGGCATGGTTGATGCCTCGTAGACCCTTGTGCGCGTGCCTAGCAACCCCACAATCCATTGGTGTTTGACATCAGAGATAATATACGGGTGCTCAGTGGAGACTGGGTATACTGGACGGACTCGCCGAGAACTCCCAGATGGTATTATACCTCATGTCATATAGCAGTTCTCTGGTGACACTGGTACATGTTAGTCTGTAGACCCAAGATCGTCATAGAGTCTTGTGTGATTCCCACTGTGCTTTGATTTTCACCTTACCACATTCAAGAGAACGTGCAAAACGGTGGCTTTTGGGTACATTCCCGAATCACAAGGAGGCAATGAGCGATAGGAGGGGTTTCGTCTCTCCCGGTATTGGGAGTTGATGTTGCGCTGTGCTCGATTGGCTATAACAGGAAGTCCTTGGCCAAGGCTGCTTCAGAGATATACTGGTAAGTGTTATTAGTAGTTTCTCGACCCGTTATGAGCCTCACATCGACATGACTTATCGAGTTACTGGGGTCTGATGTTGGATATTGTGCCCTCAAAGTCAATTATTGGATCGCAGGCACGTGATTGCAATGATTGAGGGAGGACCTATGCCGGTAGGACAGTCTTACTCATGATGATAGTATGCTATCCGGTTTATCTTTATCATCATGTACATACTTTAGGTGACATTACAGGTCACTATTGCACATTGATAGAGACCATAGGATTCTTGCTTGACGGCCAGCAGTATGACGATGATCATATACGTGGGAGCTAGGGTCTATAAGCACATCCTTAAAGTGGTCCCTAGTCGTGGGAGTTTCGAGACTGGGCATCGATACTCCATTAGTAGACTAGTGTATACAGTCGAGACCCCGACGAGGGGCGGTGACCGGTCTCACAAGCCATTGGTGTCAGTTGGTGTAAGTGCACGGCGGCGCCCCGGGCGTCAATCCGACGGCCAAATGCGGAAGCGGTGATAAACTTTAATTTTGCGAACTTAGCAAACCGGCACCACCGTGCACTAAACACCCGGATCGAAACATTAACTAGTCTAAGCTAACTACAAGAAGGGGGAGAGATATACCGAATGATCCGAGTCCTCCGGTCTTCTCCTAGTCGTCCCGATCTCCTGCGGAAACTCCGGTCGTCGCCTCCTCGCCGGAAGGGCACCACATCGTCTGCATCTTTTACGGGCTCCCACCTCAATACCGAGGCAACTTGGGCATGAAGCTGGCAAGTCGACGTGCCCAAGATTTGCTGTAGAATGTAGTGTAGAATCATAGTCTCTTTTGGGATGGTGAAATTGCCATGGAGGGAGAAGAGAATCATGAACTATGGAGAGGGTTTTTGGTGGCAAGATAAAAATGAGATGGATGATCAATTTTCAACACCAAAATGAAATGAACCATTCTCACTTCTACAAGAAGTGGCCGGCCCCCTTTAACAAAATGGTGGAGTGGATAATACAAGGGAGGTGATGGTAGTATAAAGGTGGAGGGTGACCATAACCAAAACATTATCATAACCAAAACTCAAATCAACCTCAAATCCTTTCTTATCATCAAAAAGCAAGGAAAAGACAAGGAAAACATCTCATGATTATGAATCATCATGAAGCCCCACAATTGCAAGAAAACCCCTCCACAAAGACCAATTTGTACAATTGCAAATTAGTCCCTCCATCGGAAAAGTCCGGCCGGGAAAGAACAAAGGAAAACCGGCCGGAACAGAAAGCAAACTGGCAACTCCAGAAAACTGGTCCCGTAATAAATTACAGGAAAACCCCGATACTGTGCATACACACCCGCATCTGTATTCCTTCCGGATACAAATGCAATGAGACAAAATCTACACTGTACTATACTAGGATCCGGCTTAAACCAAAGCCGGCTAGTAATATCCGTTCGATCCTGATCCGTGCAATACCGCACGTATCCGATCGAACCTTGCCATATATCTATACGGCCTCTAGTACAAACTGTCCGATCCTGATCCGTGCAATACCGCATGTATCTGATCGGACCCTGCCATATCTCCATACGGCCTCTACAGCGTTTCGCCCGAAAGCTTGAGTAACTGAAAGTGTGGTGGACTCTAAAGACTCGTCAATACTATGGTTGTGGATTTAACCACTAGCACGTCAGAGGTATAAGCCAATACGTGACGGGCCACCAGCTATTGACCAAAAGGGATATCGATGAGCGAACTCATCCTGACACCCTACTGAGCCTGTCAGTGACAATATCCGTACAGTCCGGTCCGTTCGTCTATGAGCATCGCATGTCGGGCCTAGGGGGTTGGTAAAAGTCAGACCCCCAAAAGCGGTACAAGTCGTGTCGGAGTGTAGCCCAGAACACCCTGAGATACTACTGGAATACCTACCAGTAAATCTCCTGCCTTGGCCAAGGACTTCGTGTAATGGCTCTCCTAGACACAGCACGACCTCACCCCCAATACCGGGAGAGACGAACCCCTGAAGATCCGCTCACAGTCTCCATGTGGCTCGGGACTGTACCCAACTAAAACCTGTTTGCACGACTCCTTTGAGCCGTGGTAGGGTAGTAATCAAAGCACAGTGGGAACTCACACGAGACAAATGACGATCCCCAGGTCGATGAACTAACCTGTACACATGTCACCTGGGAACTGCTATCTGACGTCAGGTATAAGACCAACTAGCATGTTCCCGCTGTCCGGTGTACTCATAACCCAATGAGCACCTGTATACATCTTAGGTGAACCAACTGACACCAGTGGCTTGTGAGATCGGCCACCGCCCCTCGTCGGGGTCTCGACTGTATACACTAGTCTACTCTGGAGAATCGATGCCCTGTCTCGAGACTCCTACGACTAGGGACCTTTTAAGGATGTGCTTATAGACTCCAGCTCTCACTTATATGATCGCCCTCATACTGCTGGCAGTCAAGCAAGAATCCTAGAGGCTCTATCAACGTGCAATAGCGACATGTCAGGTCACCTAAAGCAGTACACGATGATAAAGGTAAACCAGATAGCATACTATCATCTCGAGTAAGACTGTCCTACCGGAATAGGTCCTCCCTCAACCATTGCAATCACGTGCCTGTGATCGAATAATTGACTCTGAGGGCACTATCTCCAACAATCTCCCACTTGCACTCAAGGCTAATTATTGCGATGTCGCATACTCACAGCCTGTGTGATACCGAACGTCCAACTCCCCTACTAGTCAGTCTCACAAAGTCCGTTTGTGAAACTATTGCGTTCGAGGAATAACCTCAGTGAGTGGATCCGCCTTGATGTTTCTTTCTATGTCTCTCTATATCTCAAGTTCGCGGAGAAAACCATCTCCCGAAATGAGCAATACCTGTCTCAGAATGTCTGGATGTTTGATGGGACCTATCTCATAAATGAACTCCAAATCCAAATTTCTTAGACTGTATCGTCAACTGAACTTAATCAGTATCCTGCGCCATGCCACCCTCAGTATTACCTTGGACCACCTGTCCAAAATACTGCCCCTCGTCAGAAGGAAAACTATAACTCTGACGACCTCCTTGTCGTCCATGTCACCTTGGAAGCCTGGAATGATAATCGTCTCCTAAAGGAGGCAGCCGTTATCATATCCCTAGAACATTCACTTATGTTCTAAAACTGCTTTCGACTGTTTCTCTAGGATTGGATCAATGTCAACTTATTGCATCTACTGCAAGAACAACATCTGGTGTGGTACTTGACATCTCATGATTGACACAATTGCCTAAGCAAGTGATCTGCCAATCATGCACATCCCTCTCTACTTTAGTCTATAAGACACCTTTAGAGAGGGTGACTCCATCACTTGCAGGTACACTACCGTGCCAGGAGTCGTCCATTCTAAATACTCTTAGAATGCTGTCTAAGTACCCTGATTGGGAAACCACCCAAATCTAGATCTAAAACCATAGATCTAGTAACCAGTATGTCTGATATAATGTTCAAGTCCCATGTGGAGAAACCACTGTGTGACGACCAAAGTATAACCGATCGTAGTATAGGAGTTTCTTTTCCTACTCTGTGTATGTCATCCAAATACCAGGATATCACACCCTACTACCTTCTCAACAGATCCATCCCCTATTCTGATGAAGTCAAACCTATGACTGTCACGTCAGAAATAGATGATCTATCTCCGCTACATCTGCTTTAGTCTATAAATAGACATAAGCCTGATGTCCACCAATGCTTCCGCTGCTCCCACTGACTACGACAACCCTCTGGCAGAGTCATATAGACGTGCACTTCTAAAGCTAGTTTAGAACGACGCTATATTCATCCTCCCACCGGGTCTCGCAGCCTGGAACAACAGCAATGGCAAGTGTGGGTAAACAAGAACCTCCCTGCCATCGTCCTTGAGGCTACTGGAGTACCTCTCGGGTGCCTGAGGTTACCCACCTTATCTGCGGAGTGGCTAATGGAATGTCAAATCAGATTGAATCTTTAGGTTCCTTATCAAATCTTCAGTAATCGTTTGCGGTTCTAGAATCACTTCCAGTTCTACCATACTCCCACTACTGTTTTTGAAAAAAAAAATCCATTTTTAATAAAACTGTGGCGAGTCTAGAACAATATTTCTATTGATCTGCCAGATGGTAGAAAGTCAACCCTCGTCATAGCCTGGGTCAACCCACAAACAGCCATTACAGAAACGTGCCTTGAGTTATCCAGAGTCTGGTTTTAATCATAAGCCAGACAACTCCCCGTACCTTAACAACGTTAAGATATGAACTGTTCTATATCCAATATAGAACCAGAGGCACTGATTTAATTGAACCAGATTCAAATCATGCAGCTGTCTCCAGTGCATGTCAACTAAATGGAAGGAGGCCGATCAGCGCCACTCAACTTAGGAATGCTTCCAATTATGAGTAACCCGAAAGAGAAGCAAGTTCTCTTAATCATTACTATCAACTGAATACCATACACAAGTATCTACATCTTCGATCACTTTGAAGAATCCCGATACTTGCAATACCTGGTTCTCTACTTTATTCAAATACCTATAACTTCTCAAAATTCAGACCCTGTGTTTCCACGAGACACCTGTCTAAAAACTAGAGAAGTCATAAGTAAACTGAATATAGTACGAGGACCAACCCCTCTGTCCTGATGGACCTTGGACAACATACAATACTCTGTATAAGTCCCTTGAGTTTGATAACTCATTCATTGTGTGCCGTAGGTTGAAAACTGTACTGTGGTTATGAAGAATTACACCTCTGTTTAATGCTCCTTACCTAACCATCCACTGATATAGGTAAATGTCATCGACATAATATCAAAAGGTATATCTCACTCTATGAAAATAGACGTACAGATATATCAATTTGAAATTGGTGGACAACAGCGGATATTCAAAACCAGATATTTCCCGACCGGCAAACAGCCCAGGTGATCTCCTCAAATATCACCGATTACAACGAATCCCGATATAATGAGGATGATCATCCTATTCCCAATAACTTACTCCCACTCATCATCTGTAAAACCATACAGATGTGAAAATCAAACCTGGTAAATACATACCCTGGAGCAAGTGTCTAATCAGGAAATCAGTTTTCTTTTAACAGTATACAGTTGAATTAAAACATTGAAATGTTTCGATGGGGTATCCTGGTATTCCTAGCAATGCCTCTACCATTATCCAGATTCACAACTATAACCGTATAATTCTTTGCCACCTCTCCAAATCCCTTTATATGTCTTTAGTCATTACCTTCTGCACACCCTTTTAGGCCAATTGGTTTTCTTCCTTCCCTACCGTTCGGCACCAGCCTATGGTTTGGAAGAAGACTATCCAATAAACATAATGGGTGTACTGTCCTAATCCTAGGAGCACTCGCAATGCGAGAGAAGGTGAAGACAAAAGACAACCGAATAAACCTTATTCCTATTTCTCCTGAACCAGAATCCATCCCCGAACTGGAACAAGTTCCTTTTGAGTTCGTATATAACCATACGATGGAGTATCCAATAAACTGTGGATCTTCGTAGTGATACGGAGTGTCCTGGAGAAATACAAAGGTGATTTTAGGATTGGCGAAGAAATACTTGGTTTGGTCGTGAATATCAGTCGCAATTTACTTTGCCCTCTTACTAATCCATTTCTTTGTCTTAACTTAATACCTTCTGCACACCATCGTTATGCTAATTGGTTTTCTTCATTCCCCACAGTTCGGCACCAGCCTAAGGTTTGGAAGAAGACTATCCAATTTGCGTAATAGGTGTACTATCTCCTAAGCCAAGGAGTACTCGCAATCTGAGAGAGAAGGTAAAAGGAAAAGACAATTGAATAATCCTATCCGTTTTCTCCAGAACCGGAAACCATCCTCGAATTCCTTCGAGTTCGTATCTAACCATACGATGGTTTTGTCCAATGGAAGTGGACGTTCGCAGTAATACGGGGTGTCCTGGAGAAAAGAGTAAAAGTAGGAGTGGCAATGAGGTTAGCGACTCTGACAATCCAAAAGCCAGTGTTAAGAAGGTTCGGTCAACTTAGTCACTGAGTCATAGTCTTAGGGTCGGGTCAATGGTCGCTGCCAAAGAGAGAGAGAAAAGAAACACTCAGCATGCACTCTAACCTAGATCAGAATGGTTACCAATTTATCTAATCTGGAAACCTCCCACTGTACCTCAAATTCTCCTCCAAACCTGAAAGAAGAATTAGTCGGGGTCACCCGAGGAGTAAACCAACTCATCAGTGGGAATCGGGATCCAACTATCATTGCATGATAACGTGACGGATTCCGCTCACGTCATCACACTCCAGAAGGTATGCGCATATCTGGCAAGTTTCAGTTCTTTTGAAACTCCCGATGTGATTTTTACCCCATGCTCTTATGACCTTGACTAAGGCCAACAAATCATAAGTCACATGTCAAGTTCTACCCGTCATTGTCCAGGTTGATTTGAACCCACTCGTACAAGCCCTTGACTAGGGCCAACAAGGCTATACGACCGTCCCAAACCAACGCATCTATCTATGCAGCATATGAATACCCAATAGCTACCAAACACTGTGCCTTGACTATGGCCAACAAACACAGCTTGAATACTATTGACTACCCATATGAAACGATGGAGGGCTACGAATGGTTTCTGGCGAAAACCTTTAACGTAATGAACTTGATATCGTTGAAGGAATGGATAGCTTTTTAGAAAATATAGTGACGAAAACCTTTACTAAAGAGGTCACTCCCGGTGAAGGGATCTCGGCTCTTTCCCCGTAGAATGGGGTGCAGGATATTCCAAATGAATACCACGATGCAAAGCAAAAGTAATCGGCTATAGTGAAGTTAATGCCCTGACGCAAACTTCTGTTCAAGGGGTCACTCCCGGTGAAGGGATCTCGGCCCTTGCCTCGTCAACTGAGGAGCAGGATATTCCAAATGAATACCACGATGCAAAACAAAAGTGAACGTCCTTGCAATAACAGCTTTTTGAAAAGTGTTCCAACAACATCAGAATAGGTTTGTTTTAACTTGCATTGATCCGAATCAACGCAGTCCCATCAATTGATCACACCACAAAGAACGAAAATATACTGATGTACGTATATGCCATCCGCATTCGCCACTGGGTCCCGTCATTACCCGTTAGGTTAACTAACTAACGATAGAGCGGGGACTGTACTACCGCGGATGTAAAACATATACAACATCTACTAATATATATACCAATATATTATATTCGCTCAAGGCGTGATAAGAAATGCAACATCACAGAAATGTACAGCATCACAGAACAATACAGATATCTGGGATCCCCGGGTTTCACAGAGCCACTACTGAAACCCGACGTTCCTCTGGTCGTGTGGATAGCCTGTGCAATGAAATCCTAGACCCCTACGGGCGCGGCAAGTCACCCGCCAAAACCTGAAGCGAGGCAGCCCCCTTCAGCACCGTGAATGGACCACCCAGCACTTCATGGAATCCGGTAACTTGGGCACCCCTCCTGGGTCAACCTGTACCCCCTACGAGTGCGGCGAATAGCCCGCCAATCCTAGAGTGAAGCCCCCTCCGTCCCAATGCCATGAGATGCGGGCTTGTTGCCCTCTAGAACCCGGCTATCCGTGCACCCCTCCGCGGGGTAATCCTAGTACAGAAAGTAAAATATACATACAACGGGTACATCGACCGCAACCAGGTCGTGCCCCAAAAGAATAATACAAACAGGCAGTGACGGCAGTCCACATGTCGGACGCTCGCCCCGCAATATCAAATGTACATAATACAACAAAACTGTACTAACATTGCATCCAGGCTATCCCCACGACCGATCCGCAACATCACAGCAAAATCACAGAACATCAACGTGAAAGTCACGTTCGCAAATCCGTCTAACCGGGCTATAGCAGTTAGACCGGATTTACCGATCGAGTGACATTCACGGTCGCAGATATAATGTAAATACTGTGAAATAATGTGTTTAAAATATCCGATCAATCAAATTTTAACAAGTGGGCCCCCAAACAATACTGTAGCAGATCAAGAAATTCTGGGCTCAATGTAATTATTCCAAAACCCCTATTTTTATCCCAGAAAGCCTCTGTAAAAAATTGGTGCAGCGAATCCAAAATAGTGCGGCGGAACCGCGGCGAGGAGGGGGTGTTTGCGGCGGTTCCGCGCTCCCACATTGGAGTCACCTCATCGAATTTTTACAGAGCTCTTAAATTTTCCAGTACATCAATGTTTTACAACCTGAAAAATTTTTGGACACCAAAAAATTTTAACAGAAAACTGATGTGAACTAAAATTGGGTTTTTGGAATTTTGGTCGATCGGAACTGAAAAACACATTAAGGCAAGCTAGACTAAGTTAATGGCGAGTCTCTGATACCACTGTAAGTGCACGGCGGCGCCCTGGGCGTCAATCCGACGGCCAAATGCGGAAGCGGTGATAAACTATAATTTTACGAACTTAGCAAACCGGCACCACCGCGCACTAAACACCCGGATCGAACCATTAACTAGTCTAAGCTAACTACAAGAAGGGGGAGAGATATACCGAATGATCTGAGTCCTCCGGTCTTCTCCTCGTCGTCCCGATCTCCTGCGGAAACTCCGGTCGTCGCCTCCTCGCCGGAAGGGCACCACATCGTCTGCATCTTTTACGGGCTCCCACCTCAATACCGAGGCAACTCGGGCACGAAGCTGGCAAGTCGACGTGCCCAAGATTTGCTGTAGAATGTAGTGTAGAATCATAGTCTCTTTTGGGATGGTGAAATTGCCATAGAGGGAGAAGAGAATCATGAACTTTGGAGAGGGTTTTTGGTGGCAAGATAAAAATGAGATGGATGATCAATTTTCAACACCAAAATGAAATGAACCATTCTCACTTTTACAAGAAGTGGCCGGCCCCCCCTTTAACAAAATGGTGGAGTGGATAATACAAGGGAGGTGATGGTAGTCTAAAGGTGGAGGGTGACCATAACCAAAACATTATCATAACCAAAACTCAAATCAACCTCAAATCCTTTCTTATCATAAAAAAGCAAGGAAAAGACTAAGAAAGCATCTCATGATTATGAATCATCATGAAGCCCCACAATTGCAAGAAAACCCCTCCACAAATACCAATTTGCACAATTGCAAATTAGTCCCTCCATCGGAAAAGTCCGGCCGGGAAAGAACAAAGGAAAACCGGCCGGAACAGAAAGCAAACTGGCAACTCCAGAAAACTGGTCCCGTAATAAATTACAGGAAAACCCCGATACTGTGCATACACACCCGTATCTGTATTACGTCCGGATACAAATGCAATGAGACAAAATCTACACTGTACTATACTAGGATCCAGCTTAAACCAAAGCCGGCTAGTAATATCCGTTCGATCCTGATCCGTGCAATACTGCACGTATCCGATCGAACCTTGCCATATATCTATACGGCCTCTAGTACAAACTGTCCGATCCTGATCCATGCAATACCGCATGTATCTGATCGGACCCTGCCATATCTCCATACGGCCTCTACAGCGTTTCGTCCGAAAGCTTGAGTAACTGAAAGTGTGGTGGACTCTAAAGACTCATCAATACTATGGTTGTGGATTTAACCACTAGCACGTCAGAGGTATAAGCCAATACGTGACGGGCCACCAGCTATTGACCAAAAGGGATATCGATGAGCGAACTCATCCTGACACCCTACTAAGCCTGTCAGTGACAATATCCGTACAGTCCGGTCCGTTCGTCTATGAGCATCGCATGTCGGGCCTAGGGGGTTGGTAAAAGTCATACCCCCAAAAGCGGTACAAGTCGTGTCGGAGTGTAGCCCAGAACACCCTGAGATACTACTGGAATACCTACCAGTAAATCTCCTGCCTTGGCCAAGGACTTCGTGTAATGGCTCTCCTAGACACAGCGCGACCTCACCCCCAATACCGGGAGAGACGAACCCCTGAAGATCCGCTCACTGCCTCCATGTGGCTCGGGACTGTACCCAACTAAAACCTGTTTGCACGACTCCTTTGAGCCGTGGTAGGGTAGTAATCAAAGCACAGTGGGAACTCACACGAGACAAATGACGATCCCCAGGTCGATGAACTAACCTGTACACATGTCACTTGGGAACTGCTATCTGACGTCAGGTATAAGACCAACTAGCATGTTCCCGACGAGTCCTGTCCGGTGTACTCATAACCCAATGAGCACCTGTATACATCTTAGGTGAACCAACTGACACCAGTGGCTTGTGAGACCGGCCACCACCCCTCGTCGGGGTCTCGACTGTATATACTAGTCTACTCTGGAGAATCGATGCCCTGTCTCGAGACTCCTACGACTAGGGACCTTTTAAGGATGTGCTTATAGACTCCAGCTCTCACTTATATGATCGCCCTCATACTGCTGGCAGTCAAGCAAGAATCCTAGGGGCTCTATCAACGTGCAATAGCGACATGTCAGGTCACCTAAAGCAGTACACGATGATAAAGGTAAACCAGATAGCATACTATCATCTCGAGTAAGACTGTCCTACCGGGATAGGTCCTCCCTCAACCATTGCAATCACGTGCCTGTGATCGAATAATTGACTCTGAGGGCACTATCTCCAACAGTTGGTTCACCTAAGATGTATACAGGTGCTCATTGGGTTATAAGTACACCGGACAGGACTCACCGGGAACATGCTAGTTGGTATTATACCTGACGTCAGATAGCAGTTCCCTGGTGACATGTGTACAGGTTAGTTCATCGACCTGAGATCGTCATTTGTCTCGTGTGAGTTCCCACTGTGCTTTGATTACTACCCTACCACGGCTCAAAGGAGTCGTGCAAACAGGTTTTAGTTGGGTACAGTCCCGAGCCACATGGAGGCTGTGAGTGGATCGGCAGGGTGAGATCGCACTTTGTCTAGGAGAGCCATTACACAAAGTCGTTGGCCAAGGCAGGAGATTTACTGGTAGGTATTCCAGTAGTATCTCAGGGTGTTCTGGGCTACACTCCGACACGACTTGTACAGCTTTTGGGGGTCTGACTTTTACCAACCCCCTAGGCCCGACATGCGATGCTCATAGACGAACGGACCGGACTGTACGGATATTGTCACTGACAGGCTCAGTAGGGTGTCTGGATGAGTTCGCTCATCGACCTCCCTTTTGGTCAATACCTGGTAGCCCGTTACGTATGGCTAGTACCACTGACGTGCTAGTGGTTAAATCCACAGCCAAAGTATTGACGAGTCTTTAGAGTCCCCCACAGACAATTTCTCAAGTTTCGGGCGAAACGTTGTAGAGGCCATATGATATATGGCAGGGTCCGATCATATACGTGCAGTAGTGCACGGATCATGATCGGGTGGATCATACTAGTGGGCTTTGGTTTAAGCCGGATCCTACTATTAGATTTGTTGGATTACTTTAGTCTCATCGCATTCGCATTCGGTCGGAATGCGGATGCAGGTATGTATATACAGGTGAGGGGTATCCTTGTGACCCGTCACGAGTTTACTTTAGATGTTACCGTATCTTTTTGTTGTTGTAAACATTTGGGTTAATGTTTACAAATGGAAATAATGTGCTAGAAATCATGATTAGGAGCATTAATTGTGACACATGCACAAGTGGTGACTCATGGTCTCTTTCTTTGTGCATGTGTCACATTATGTGATTAATTTGTGAGTTGAAATGAGAGGGAGAGAGAGAGAGGGGTAGCCAAAAGGGTGGAGTTTGCTCTTGTATTATTCCATCTCACTCTCTCATTTTATCATTGCAACACAAGAAAGAAAAGGCTCCTCTTCTTCTTCTTCCTCTAGCTCACCATTTCCATTAATGGCTTCATCTTCAACCTCCATCCATACACTCTCATGCGTTGAGAATCAATGGATGCAAGAGACAGAGTGATCACACACATTCTCTACATCACCTTGGACACGTCGGCTAGCAAACTTCGTGTCCGAGTTGCTTCGGACGAAGCGGGAACCCGTAAAAAGACTCGAAGATGTGGTGCCCTTTCCGATGAGGTGACCGGAGATCGGAGATGCCGTGAGGAGCTAGGGATGGTGGCTAAAGACCGAAGGACATGGATCGATCGGTATAACTTTTCTAACCTTTCTCTAGTTGCTAGTTATAGGTTAATGGTTCGATCCGGGATTAAAGTCTGCGATAGCGCCGGTTTCAAGTTATGAAAAAGTTTTCGTTTCCGCATTTTGGCCTCGGATCGACGGCCGGGGCACTACCGTAGACTTACATGGTATCAGAGCCACGTCATTAGCCTTTACTAGCTTGTTCTAACGTATTTAAAATATCGATCGGCCGAATTTTCCAAAACCGCGATTCCATTTTAGCAGTTTCTGTCGAAATTTTTTTGTCGTCGAAAAATTATTTTGAGTGTGTCAGAAAATCAGGCAGGCTTTTCTAAGACCACTGCAGAAATTTTATAGAGTGATCTCACTGTAGCACCGCAGAACCGCGGCCGTACCCAAGTTTTGGCCGCGGTTCCGCCGCAGTACTGTAGCTTCACTGCACTAAATTTTCTTCAGTGGTCTCTGACTTGGAATTGGGGTTTCTGGTATTTTTAGTTTTGGCCCAGATTATTTTGAGTGCTGGATTTGTGCTTGGGGCCCACTTCAGGAAATTTTGTCGATCGAAAAATTTAAATATGTTAGTTTACAGTACTTACATTATATCTGCGACCGTGAATGTCATTTGATCGGTAAATCTTGTCTAATTGCTATAGCCCTTTTAGACGGATTTGCGAACGTGACATTCACGTTGATGTTCTGTGTTGTGCTGTGATGTTGTGGATTTGTCGTGGTGGATAGACTGGATGCAATGGTAGTACAGTTTGGTTATATTTGTATATTTGATATTGCGGGGCGAGCGTCCGACATGTGGACTGCCGTCGCTGCCTATCTGTATATTATTCTTTTGGGGCACGACCGGGCTGAGGTCGATGTACCCGTTGTATATTTTACTTTCTGTACTATGATTACCCTGCGGTGGGGCGCACGGATAGTCGGGTTCTAGAGGGCAACGGGACCGCATCTCATAGCTTTGAGACGGAGGGGGTTTTACTCTAGAATTGGCGGGCTATTCACCGCACTCGTAGGGGGTATAGGTTGACCCAAGGAGGGGTGCTCAAGTTACCGGATTCCGTGAAGTACTGAGTGGTCCATTCACTTTGTTGAAGGGAGTTGCCTCACTTCAGGTTTTGGCGGGTAACTTACCGTGCTCGTAGGGGTCTAGGATTTCATTGCACAGGCTATCCACACGACCAGGGGAACGTAGGGTTTCAGTAGCGGCTCTATGAAACCCGGGGATCCCAGATTATCTGTATTGTTATGTGATTCTTATTACATTTCTGTGATGTTGCATTTATCATGCCTTGAGCGATTATTATATATTGATATATATATATACTAGTAGATGTTGTATATGTTTTACACCCGCGCTAGTCCAGTCCCCGCTCTGTCGTTAGTTAAGTAACCTAACGGGTGATGACGGGTCCCAGTGGCGAATGCAGATTGCATATACGTACATCATATTTTCGTTCTTTATTGGTGTGATTAATTGATGGGACTGCATTGATTCGGATCAATGCAACCTAAACAAACCTATTCTAATGTTGTTGGAACATTTTTCAAAAAGCTGTTATTGCAAGAACGTTCTCTTTTGTTTTGCACAGTGGTATTCGGTTATGAATATCCAGCACCTCAGTCGATGAGGCAACGGCCGAGATCCCTTCACCGGGAGTGACCCCTTGGACAGAAGTTTGCGTCAGGGTAATAACTTCACTATAGCTGATTGCCTTTTTCTTTGCATCGTGGTATTCAGTTGGAATATCCTGCACCTCATTCTACGAGGAAAGTGCTGAGATCCCTTCACCAGAAGTGACCTCTTTAGCAAAGGTTTTCGCCACTATATTTTTATAAAAAGCTATCAAGTTCCTTCAACGATATCAAGTTCATTACGTTAAAGGTTTTTCGCCAAAAACCATTCGTAGCCCTCCGTCATTTCAGACGGGTAGCACTTAGTATTCATGCTATGTTTGTTGGCCAAAGTCAAGGCATAGTGTATGGTATGTTAGTTATATGTATGCCCTAGAGGCCATTACTGTACATATGATGTATATTGTAATGGATGCTTGGACATATATAGGGAGGACTTTCTTGCTCGATATAATAGTATGCTATCTGGTTGTACTTTATCTTAACATGTACTCTGATTGTCTCTATGTAACATGATGATAAAGCCCTTAGGAAATGTACTCGACTACTGGGACTATGATGAGATCATACTAGTGGGGCCATGGTAGTCGATGAGTACATCCTATAAACTGTTCCTACTCGAGGGTGTATCGAGACAGGGCATCGATACACCAGAGTAGACTAGCGTATACGCATCTTGACCCATAAGATGGGCGATGGATGATCCCATATCCATCGGTGTTTGACATCAAGGATGGTGTACGGGTGCTCAGTAGAGACTGGGTACACTGGACGGACTCGCCGAGAACTCCCAGATGGTATTATACCTCACGTCAGATGGCAGTTCTCTGGTGACACTGGTACAGGTTAGTCTGTGGACCCGAGATCGTCATAGAGTCTTGTGTGATTCCCACTGTGCTTTGATTTCCATCATACCACGTCCAAGAGGGCGTGCAAAAAGGTGGCTTTTGGGTACAGTCCCAAATCACATGGAGGCAATGAGCGATAGGAGGGGATTCGTCTCTCCCGGTATAGGGAGTTGATGTTGTGCTGTGTTCGATTGGCTATAACTGAAAATCCCTGACCAGGGTTGCTGAGATATACTGGTAAGTGTTATCAGTAGTTTCTCGAATTATTATAGACCTCATATCAACACGACTTATCAAGCTATTGGGGTCTGACGTTTTCCACCCCTAGGCGAGATATGCGACATATCAGACGAAGAGACCGGACTGTACGGGAGTGTTACTGATTGAATTCGCAGGAGAATGTACAAGCTTGCTTGTTGATCTTCTGATAGCTCAATACCTGGGTGGCTGTTACGTTTAGCTTACCGCTTGCAGCTTGTGGGTGTTTGATATGATCATCACCTACTGCCGGCGTATTGACGATTCTTTAGAGTCCTACACAGAGGTTTCTTGGCTCAGGAAAAACGGATTGGAGCACATATATGATATGTGCGGGACCGAGAACAATACGTGTATGTGATACCGTATTAGATTCTCGCGATATGAGATATCGGCCGGGTATATGTGATATAGCCGGGTCATCGGATCAAGTGTTGATTCGATGAACTGATACAGATTGTATTAGTCGGTTATTTGTGAAATAGCCGGATTATCGGATCAAGTGTTGATTCGATAATTTAATGTATAATTATATATTTGATATATTAAATTACATTAACTAATATAAGCTCACTAAAAGATCCTTTTTCTCACTCGGGTAATACATTGATATATATGCGATATATGTTAATTGTATTATTTTATTTTGTTACAATAAATATTATATATGTGATATATAATATTGTAACATGTTAGGGTTATTAATGCAACATGATTAGTGGAGATTAAACATGATTAAGGTTT
This sequence comes from Agapanthus africanus, assembly GCA_030015575.1. Taxonomy (NCBI): domain Eukaryota; kingdom Viridiplantae; phylum Streptophyta; class Magnoliopsida; order Asparagales; family Amaryllidaceae; genus Agapanthus; species Agapanthus africanus. The sequence goes on along the minus strand of JASDDO010000031.1, from coordinate 446,490,611 downwards.
GATTTGGGTTAATTTTTCTAGAATCTTCTAGAAGCTTTTTGTTTTGTTTTTGCAAAGATATTTTGTAAAGATATTTTTGTATGATATTTGTTAACCCAACTCAACCCTTGACCATGGTTCATTCTCTACATGGGTTAAGTTACCATACTTAACCCATGGTTGCATTTCTAACCTCACCACAATTCATTATTCATCACAAAAGAAATAGTTCTTCTTCTTCCTTCTTCTTTTGGATGGAAAAGCTTACTAGCTTTTTCATTAGTGATGATTTTGAGTGAGAAATAGAAAACAAATGAGAGCCAAAAATCCTACTTCATCATCCTAATCTATCCTAGCCATTTAGATTAGGGTGTTCACTTCATTTGTGAGTGAGAGCTTGTGTTAAAGAAACTTCAAGATAGATCATCTTTGTTATCGAAGATCGGAAGCAAGTTTGCATCATTCTTTTCGTGGAGCCTCTCTAGAGTCCGGGTACATGATGATCGCAGCGAAAGGACCTCAACACGGAGCTTATGAAGTGAAGGACCGGACTACAAAGGTTGTAATTCCAAACTCTTAGATGTTAAAGTGTTTAACATGCTTTGTTTCACCTAATCTCTAGTTTAAAGATCTTGGTTAGGGTTGTTCGGCACGTCTAAATTTTAAATCGGACATGGTTGATGCCTTATAAACCCTTGTGAGAGTGCCTAGTAACCCTACATGGTAGCAATTTGTTACCTTTCTGTTGCATAGATAGATGCGTTGGTTTGGGACAGTCGTACTGGTTTATTGGCCAAAGTCAAGGGTAGGTACGGGTGGGTTCAAATTAACCTGAAAAATGACGGGTAGAACTTGACATGTGACTTTTGATTTGTTGGCCAAAGTCAAAGTCATAAGAGCATGGGGTAAAATTCACATCGGGAGTTTCTAAAGAAACTGAAACTTGCCAGGCATGCGCATACCTTCTGGAGTGTGATAACGTGAGTGGATTTCATCATATTATCATGCGATGATAGTTGGATCCCGATTCCCACTGATGAGTTGGTTTACTCCTCGGTTGATCCTAACTAATTCTTCTTTAAGGTTTGGAGGAGAATTTGAGGTTACAGTGGGAGGTTTCCTGATTAGATAAATTGATAACCATTCTGATCTAGGTTAGAGTGCACGCAGAGTGTTTCTTTTCTCTCTCTTTTTGGCAACGACCATGGCCCGACCCTAGACTATGACTCAGTGACCAAGTTAACCGAACCTTCTTAAAACACTGGCTTTTGGATTGTCAGAGTTGCATACCTCATTGCCACTCCTACTTTTACCCTTTTCTCCAGAACACCCCATATTACTATGAACATCCACTTCCATTGGATAAAACCATCGTATGGTTATATACGAACTCGAAGGAACTTGTTCCAGATTCGAGGATGGTTTCCGGTTCTAGAGAAAATGAATAGGACTATTCAATTGTCTTTTCTTTTTACCTTCTCTCAGGTTGCGAGTGCTCCTTGGATTAGGACAGTATACCTATTACACTAATTGGATAGTCTTCATCCAAACCATAGACAGGTGTCGAAGGGTAGGGAATGAAGAAAACCATTTAGCCTAAAAGGTGTACAGAAGGTATTAAGTAAAGACAAATAAAAGGATTAGTAAGAGGGCAAAATAAATTGCGACTGCTATCATTCATGACCAAACCAAGTATTTCATCGCCACTCCTACTTCACCTTTGTATTTCTCCAGAACAACCTGTATCACTAGGAAGATCCACAGTTATTTGGATAATCCATCGTATGGTTATATACGAACTCGAGGGGACTTGTTCCAGTTCGGGGATGGATTCTGGTTCAGGAGAAATATGAATGAGGTTTATTCAGTTGTCTTTTATCTTTACCTTCTCTCACATTGCGAGTGCTCCTAGGATTAGGACAATACACCTATTACGCTTATTGGATAGTCTTCTTCCAGACCATAGGCTGGTGCCGAACGGTAGGGAAGGAAGAAAACCATTTAGCCTAACGATAGTGTACAGAAGGTAACGACTAAAGACAAATAAAGGGATTTGGAGAGATGGCAAAGAAATATACGGTTATAGTCATGAATCTGGATAATGGAAGAGACATTACTAGGAATACCAGGATACCCCTATGAAACATTTTCATGTTTCAGTTTCACTGTGTATTGTTAATAGAAAACTGATTTCCCAATTAGACCTTACTCCAGGGTATGTATGTACCAGGTTTGATTCTCACATCTGTATGGTTTTACAGATGATGAGTGGGAGTAAGTTATTGGAAATTAGGTGATCATCCTCATTATATCGGGATTCGTTGTAATTGGTGATATTTGAGGAAATCGCCTGGGTTGTTTGCCGGACGACAAATATTTGGTTTTGAATATTCGCTGTTATGCACCAATTTCAAATTGATATATCTGTACGTTTATTTTTATAAAGTGAGATATAACTTTTTGAAATTATGTCCATGACATTTACCTATATCAGTGGATGGTTAGGTAAGGAGCATTCAACAACGGTGTAATTCTTCATAACCATCGTACAGTTTTCAACCTATGACGCACGGGGTTTGAGTTATTCAACTCAGAGGACTTATACATAGTATTGTATGTTGTCTAGTGTCCATTAGGACAGAGGGGTTGGTCCTCGTACTATATTCTGTTTACTTGTGACTTCTCTAGTTCTTAGACATGTGTTTCGTAGAAATACAAGGTCCAAGTTTTGAGAAGTTATAGGTATAAGAATAAAGTAGAGAACCAGGTGTCGCAAGTATCGGTGTTCTTCAAGGTGATCGAAGATGTAGATACTTGTGTTTGGTATTCAGTTGATAGTAATGGTTTTGAGAAACTTGTTTCTCTTTTAGGTTACTCATATCTGGATGCATTCCTAAGTTGAGTAATGCTGACCGGCCTCCTTCCATTTAGTAGACATGCACTGGAGACAGCTGCATGATTTGAATCTGATTCCAATTAAATCAGTGCCTCAGTTTCTATATTTGATATAGAATGGCTCATATCTTAACGATGTTAAGGTATATGGAGTTATCCGGCTTATGGTTAAAACCAGACACTGGATAACTCAAGGCACGTTTCTGTAATGGCAGTTTGTGGGTTAACCCGGGTTATGACGAGGGTTGACTTTCTACCATCTGGAAGATCAATAGTGGTATTGTTCTTGACTCGCCACGGTTTCAATAAAATAGACTTTTTCAGAAAACAGAAGTGGGAGTATGGTAGAACTGGAAGTAATTCCAGAACCGCAAACGATTACTGAAAATTTAATAGGACCTAAAGATTCAATCTGGTTTGACATTCCATTGGCCACTCCGCAGATATGGTGGGTAACCTCAGACACTCGAGAGGTACTTCGGTATGCTCAAAGACGGTGACAAGGAGGTTCTTGTTTACCCAGACTTGCCATTGCTGTTGTTCCAGACTGTGAGACCTGGCAGGAGGATGAGTATAGCATCGTTCTAAACTAGCTCTAGAAGTGCACGTGTATATGACTCTGCCAGAGGGTTGTCGTAGTCAGTGGGAGCAGCGGAAGAATAGTGGACAAGTAGATTATAGACTAAAGCAGATATAGCGGAGATAGATCATCTATTTCTGATGTGACAGTTATAGGTTTGACTTCATCAGAATAGGGGATGGATCTGTTAAGAAGGTAGTAGGGTGTGATGTTCTGGTATATGGATGACATACACATAGTAGGAAGTAAAATTCCTATACTGCGATCGGTTATACTTTGGTTGTCACACAGTGGTTTCTCCACATAGGATATAGATAAAATATCAGACATTCTGGTTACTAGATCTATGGTTTTAGATCTAGATTTGGGTAGTTTCCCAATCTGGGTACTTAGACAGCATTCTACAGGTGTTTTAGAATGGACGACTCCTGGCACGGTAGTATACCTGCAGGTGATGGAGTTACCCTCTCTAAAGGTGTCTTACAGACTAAAGGGGAGAGGGATGTGCATGATTGGCAGATCACTTTCTTAGGCTATTGAGTCAATCATGAGATGCCAAGTACCACACCAGATGTTGTTTTTGCACTAGATGCAATAAGTTGATATTAATCCAATCCTGGAGAAACGTTCGGAAGCAGGTTTAGAACATACGTGGATGTTCTAGGGATATGATAACGACATCCTCCTTCGAGAGACAGTTATCATTCCAAGCTTCCAAGATGACCTGGATGACAGAGTGACTGTCAGAGTCATAGTTTTCCCTCTGACGAGGGGCAGTTGCTTGGACAGGAGGTCCAGGAGGATACTGAGGGAGGCATGGCGCAGGATACTGATTAAGTTCAGTTGACGATACAGTCTAAGAAGTTTGGATTTGGAGTTCATTTATGAACTAGGTCCCATCAGATATCCAGACATATTCTAACACATGTATTGTTCATTTCGGGAGATGACTTTCTCCGCGAACTAGAGATTAAGAGAGACACAGAAAGAAACATTAGGGTGGATCCACTCACTGAGGCTATTCCTCGAACGCAATAATTTCATAAACGGGCTTTGTGAGACTGATCAGTAGAGGAGTTAGGTGTTCGGTATCACACGGGCTGTGAGTATGCGACATCGCAATAATTAGCCTTGAGTGCAAGTGGGAGATTGTTGGATATAGTGCCCTCAAAGTCAATTATTGGATCGCAGGCACGTGATTGCAATGATTGAGGGAGGACCTATGCCGGTAGGACAGTCTTACTCGTGATGATAGTTTGCTATCCGGTTTATCTTTACCATCGTGTACATGCTTTAGGTGACATTACAGGTCACTATTGCACGTTGATAGAGGCCATAGGATTCTTTCTTGACGGCCAGCAGTACGATGGCGATCATATACGTGGGAGCTAGGGTCTATAAGCACATCCTTAAAGTGGTCCCTAGTCGTGGGAGTTTCGAGACTGGGCATCGATACTCCATTAGTAGACTAGTGTATACAGTCGAGACCCCGACGAGGGGCGGTAGCCGGTCTCACAAGCCATTGGTGTCAGTTGGTTCACCTAAGATGTATACAGGTGCTCATTGGGTTATGAGTACACCAGACAGGACTCGCCGGGAACATGCTAGTTGGTATTATACCTGACGTCAGATAGCAGTTCCCTGGTGACATGTGTACAGGTTAGTTCATCGACCTGAGATCGTCATTTGTCTCGTGTGAGTTCCCACTGTGCTTTGATTACTACCCTACCACGGCTCAAAGGAGTCGTGCAAACAGGTTTTAGTTAGGTACAGTCCCGAGCCATATGGAGGCAGTGAGCGGATCAGCAGGGGTTTCGTCTCTCCCGGTATTGGTGGTGAGATCGCGCTGTGTCTAGGAGAGCCATTACACGAAGTCCTTGGCCAAGGCAGGAGATTTACTGGTAGGTATTCCGGTAGTATCTCAGGGTGTTCTGGGATACACTCCGACACGACTTGTACCGCTTTTGGGGGTTTGACTTTTACCAACCCCCTAGGCCCGACATGCGATGCTCATAGACGAACGGACCGGACTGTATGGATATTGTCACTGACAGGCTCAGTAGGGTGTCAGGATGAGTTCGCTCATCGACCTTCTTTTTGGTCAATACCTGGTAGCCCGTTACGTACAGCTAGTACCACTGACGTGCTAGTGGTTAAATCCACAGCCAAAGTATTGACGAGTCTTTAGAGTCCCCCACAGACAGTTTCATAAGTTTCGGGCGAAACGTTGTAGAGGCCGTATGATATATGGCAGGGTCTGATCATATACGTGCAGTAGTGCACGGATCATGATCGGGCGGATCATACTAGTGGGCTTTGATTTAAGCCGGATCTTAGTATTAGATTTGTTGGATTACTTTAGTCTCATCGCATTCGCATTCGGTTGAAATGCGGATGCAGGTATGTATATACAGGTGAGGGGTATCCTTGTGATCCGTCACGAGTTTACTTTAGATGTTGCCGTATCTTTTTGTTGTTGTAAACATTTGGGTTAATGCTTACAAATGGAAATAATGAGCTAGAAATCATGATTAGGAGCATTAATTGTGACACATGCACAAGTGGTGACTCATGGTCTCTTTCTTTGTGCATGTGTCACATTATGTAATTGATTTGTGAGTTGAAATGAGAGGGAGAGAGAGAGGGGCAGCCAAAAGGGTGGAGTTTGCTCTTGTATTATTCCATCTCACTCTCTCATTTTATCATTGCAACACAAGAAAGAAAAGGCTCCTCTTCTTCTTCTTCCTCTAGCTCACCATTTCCATTAATGACTTCATCTTCAACCTCCATCCATACACTTTCATGCGTTGAGAATCAATGGATGCAAGAGATAAAGTGATCACACACATTCTCTACATCACCTTGGACACGTCGGCTAGCAAACTTCGTGTACGAGTTGCTTCGGACGAAGCGGGAGCCCATAAAAAGTCTCGAAGATGTGGTGCCCTTTCCGACGAGGAGACCGGAGATCGGAGATGCCGCGAGGAGCTAGGGATAGTGGCTAAAGACCGAAGGACACGGATCGATCGGTATAGCTTTTCTAACCTTTCTCTAGTTGCTAGTTATAGGTTAATGGTTCGATTCGGGATTAAAGTCTGCGATAGCGCCAGTTTCAAGTTATGAAAAAGTTTTCGTTTCCGCATTTTGGCCTCGGATCGACGGCCGGGGCGCTACCGTAGACTTACATCTGACGTTTACTACCCCTAGACGAGATATGCGACATATCAGACGAAGAGAACGGACTGCACGGTAGTGTTACTGATTGGATTCACAGGAGTGTGAGCAGGCTTGCTTGTTGATCTTCTGATCGCTCAATACCCGGGTGGCCGTTACGTTTAGCAGACCGCTTGCGGCTTGTGGGTGTTTGATATGATCATCACCTGCTGCCGGCGTATTGACGAGTCTTTAGAGTCATACACTGGGGTTTCCTGGCTCAAGCGAAACAGAGTAGAAGCACATATGTGATATGTGCGGGATCGAGAGTAATGCGATATATGATACCGCATTCTATTCTCGCGATGTATGACATGAAATGTTATATGTGATATAGCCGGGTTATCGGATCAAGTGTTGATTCGATAAGATATTACATTATGATATTAGTCGATTATATGTGATATAGCCGGATTATTAAATCAAGTGTTGATTTAATAATTTAATGTATAATTATATATTTGATATATTAAATTAGATTAACTAATATTGGCTAACTTAAGATTTCTTTTCTCACTTTGGATACATTGATGTATATATGATATATGTTAAATGTATTATGCTAGGTTACGAATACAACTAGGGTTAATGAGGGTTAAACCATGGTAGGGTTAAGATTAGGGTTTAAATTTTATCATTAAGTAATTCAAATATTATGGATAATTTTATGGTTGATATTTGTTGAAAGCTTGTAAGCATCTTTGACTTTGACCATTTTCTTTGTCTAGATTAAGATATTTTTTGACCTAACCTTTAACCCTAACTCATGGTTAACTCTATACAAGGGTTAAGCATGACATGCTTAACCCTTGGTTGCATTTCTAACCTTACATATAATTCATTTTCATCACAATTTGTTCTTCTTCTTCTTCTTCCTCACAAAAGCTTTCTAGCTTCAATGGAGTTGATAGAAAATGAGGGGAAAATCAAATCTAAAGTGAGCTCACTTCCTACTTCATCATCCTCTACTATTTTCCATTTAGTATAGGGTGTTTGCTTCACTAATTCCATGATTAGTGAAGAGATAGCTTGGGTTAGTGTCTCCTCGACGTAGATTATCTTCGGCCTCGAAGTCTTCGAAGCAAGCGTGTTCGTTTCTTCAAGGGAGCCTCTCTAGAGTCCGGAGTTCACGATCGCAGCGAAGGGGACTACTACACGGAGCTATTGAAGTGAATGACCGGTCTACAAAGGTTGTATTCCTTGCTCACTAGACTTGTAAAGTGTTTGCATATGTTATTCCGTTGATTTCTAGTTAACGATTCTTTGTTAGGGTTAGCTAAAACGGAAAATTTTTGAATTTGGCATGGACGATGCCTCCCGAAACCATGCTGCCGTCTTAGGTAACCCTGCAGTGGTATCAGAGCCATGATAGAAATTTATACGGATTTTGTTAAGATTACGAAACCGAAATACTGCGAAACTTGAAACGCCTAAACCTGCTCTCTGTTGATTTTAAATAATTGTCTAAAATTTTTTTAAACAACTTCAGAGTGTTATATGGGATGTAACATGAACATTGAAAAAATTTAAGGCAATTTAGTGATTTTTTGGCCGAGCACAACCTACCCCATCTCGGCCAAAATCCGAGCTCTCCCCTGATTTTTTTCCTGTGTTCAAGTGACTGGGTTTTGGTGTTTCAGGTGTTGTTTGTTTTTGCTAATTCTGCATGTGATGTAATCTTACACTATAAACAATTCAGAGTGTTTCATATTCGTATTTTTAACATTGTTTCGGGTTATTCAGATATTGTCTAGGCGAAATTAAAAAGTTTGATCGAATGTCAAAAACCCATTTTTCCAAATTTAACGTATTCGGAAAAACATGCAAGTGTGTCTATGAACCCTCTAGAAGAATGAAACCCTCACTCGACTTTTTGGATCGCGGAACCATGGTCAAACCCTAGAGTTTGACCGCGGTTCCGTGGCGACATGAGTGAGGCTTGGGTTTTCCCTTATACGGCCGGTGCATAGGTACTGTGGCATATTCTGGGTATTATTAAAATTGTGCTCAAGTGTTGAGCTGTCGGAAAATTATGGGACTTTGATGAATCGATCGAAGAGTTTAACATTCGTCCGGATATTATATGATGGGATACAATATTTGGAATCCACAAGTAGTTATGAGATAACTAATTTGAATGTTATAAATCTAGCAATTTAGTCTCATTTGATCGGTTGCCACAGGATTTTGATGTGATCAAAAGTCCGTCGCAATCACGTAGCGTACGCGGATACTTGCCGGGTAAACTTATTAGATAGCCACACCCCATAGCCTCGACCAAGTGACTGTAGGAGAACCCCGTCGCCAAAAGCATCCGTTCGGGTGCTCGCGGCAGTGGTGTTCCACCTTATTGCACTTCGTCGACGGCATCGGGGGCTGCGGCCGTCTACTAAAGTTTCCGACGAGCATTCGATCAGGATGTTGGGAATCTTGTTGAATTGCCCGACTTGATATTGAAAAGTTTTTTCGAGATCGAGACTAAAATGCGGGGTTTATAATTGTTAGGCATGCGATGTCTAAGGAATTCATTTGGTTAGGCATGAAATCCAAAGTATGTGATACGTTGGGTTTATGATGTCTAAGGTGGTTGCGGATTCCAACTGTTGTAGTTTTTCACTTTCTTTTCTTCGACCGTAAGTGTAATATGTGGTGTATCGCCGGTTTCGGTGCTATATGTCAACGACAATTGGGATACACATATTTACTTACATTGATGACATGTGATGTTATGTGTTGCTGTGATATGTTATATTGGTGTAAGTCTACGCTAGCGCCCCGGCAGTCTACAGACGCCAAATGCGGAACAAAAACTTTTTAACTGGCGCTATCGTATACTTTAACCCGGATCTGCCATTATTGCTAAACTAACATACTGTAAAGAGTGTAGAAAGATTGTACCGAACGATCCGAGTCCTTCGTTCTTCAACCATCATCCCACGCTCCGTTGCGGCTGCTCCGATCTCGTCGATCTCCGATATCCTCGTCGAGGTGGCACCACATGATCGGTTCTTTAAACGGGCTCCCGCCTCTGACTTGAGGCAACTCGATCGTCAAGTTTGCTAAAAGAGACGACCAAGAATGATGTAGAGAATGAGTAGATGACTTTGTCTCACTTCGTCCAAGTCCGTGGACGATCGGTAAATGAAGTTGCCGAAGGAATCGGGTGATGGAATGAAATGAGCTGTGAATTCCATACACCCCGAAAATCTATCATATCCTTTTTACAACCATGAAAAACTATCAAGTGAGAGAGTGAGAGAGAGAGGAGGCCTTCCACTCATTATGAAGGAGGAGGGTGAGTGTAGGAGCAAGTGGTGACCTTAAGCAAAAAGCTTCTCACTAAATATCCTAAGGAAAACAAGAAGCTTTAATAACAAAGCATGAATCACTAATAACACCTCATCAAGTAATAAATGCAACCAATTAGAACACAACACCAATTAGCCTAGTCACCTCATCTAGAATCTTCTAGAACACTGACTCACCTCAACTGAAGAAAAGATAAATCCGTCTTTAACCGAATGTTAAAAGACGGCTGATAGAAAACTGGAAACTAGCAACTTCCAAAAGTGATCCTGAAACGACTTTCAGGATAACCCCGAAACTGTATAAATATACCCGCATTTGTATTACGACCGAATACAAATGCAACTGAGACAAAGATATTATACCTACTCAATATAATACTCGGATCCGGCTTAAACCAAAGCCGACCAGTATTATCTGTCCGAAAATCGACACGTGCGTAAACGCACGTGCATTTTCCGAACCCTGCCATAAAACCATACGGCCTCTACAACGTTTCGCCCGAACTTGGGAAACTGCCTGTGGGGGACTCTAATGACTCGTCAGTACCCTGGCAGTGGGTTTAACCACAAACCGTCAGCGGCACTAGCTATGCATAACGGCTGCCCATGGACTGACCTCAAGGGTGGCCGAGGAGCGAACTCAACGGAGACCGATGAGCGAACTCCTCCGAAAACCCTACTGAGCCTAACAGTGATAATGTATATACAGTCCGGTCCGTTCGTCAATGAGTATCGCATATCCGCCTAGGGGGCTAGCAACGTCAGACCCCCAATAGCAGTATAAGTCGTGTCGGAGTGAAGCCCAATAACACCCTGAGATACTACTGGAGTACCTACCAGTAAATCTCCTGCCATGGCCATGGACTTTGTGTAATGGCTCTCCTAGACACTGCACGACCTCGCCCCCAATACCGGGAGAGACGAATCCCCTGCCGATCCGCTCACGTGCCTCCATATGGCTCGGGACTGTACCCAAAAGCTACCTGTTTGCACGACTCCTTTGAGCCGTGGTAGGGTAGAAATCAAAGCACAGTGGGAACTCACACGAGACAAATGACGACCTCAGGTCGATGAACTAACCTGTACACATGTCACCAGGGAACTGCTATCTGACGGTAGATATAATACTAACTAGCAGATTCCCGGCGAGTCCTGTCCGGTGTACTCATAACCCAATGAGCACCTGTATACATCTTAGGTGATCTAACTGACACCAGTGGCTTGTGAGACCGGCCACCGCCCCTCGTCGGGGTCTCGACTGTACACACTAGTCTACTCCGGAGTATCGATGCCCTGTCTCGAAACTCCCACGACTAGGGACCACAATTAAGGATATGCATATAAACTACCCAACTCTCACGAATATGATCGCCATCATACTGTTGGTAGTAAAGCAAGATCCTAAGGGCTCTATCAAAGTGTAACATGCAATCAGTCACCTGAACATGTACACGACTGATAAAGGCAAACCAGATAGCATACTATCATCTTGAGTAAGACTGTCCTACCGGGATAGGTCCTCCGCAATCATTGCAATCACGTACCTGCGATCCAATAATTGACTATGAGGGCACTATCTCCAACAATCTCCCACTTGCACTCAAGGCTAATTATTGCGATGTTGCGTACTCACAGCCCGTGTGAAACCAACACCCAACTCCTCTACTAATCAGTATCACAAAGCCCGTTTGTAAAACTATTGTGTTCGAGAAATAGCCTCAGTGAGTGGATCCGCCTAGAAGTATCTTTCTATATCTCTCTTAATCTCAAGTTCGCGGAGAAAACCATCTCCCGAATTGAGTAATACCTGTCTTAGAATATGTCTGGATATCTGATGGGACCTTAGTTCATAAATGAACTCCATATCCAAACTTCTTAGACTGTATGGATCACTGAACCTAATCAGTATCCGGCACCATGCCACCCACAGTATCCTCTGGAACCACCTGTCCATAATACTGTCCCTCGTCAGAGGGAAAACTAAAACTCTGACAATCACTCTGTCATCCATGTCACCTTTGAAGCCTGGAATGATAACCGTCTCCCGAAAGAGGCTGCCGTCATCAAATCCGTAGAACATGTACCAATGTTCTAAAACTGCTTCCTTATGTTTCTCCAGGATTGGATTAATACAAACTTATTGCATCTAGTGCAAAACCAACATTTGGTGTGGTACTTGACATCTCATGATTGACTCAATTGCCTAAGCAAGTGATCTGCCAATCATGCACTTCCCTCTCCCCTTTAGTCTGTAAGATACCTTTAGAGAGGGTGACTCCATCACCTGCAGGTACACCACCATGCTAGGAGTCAACTATTCCAAAAACCATTAGAATATCTGTCAAAGTACCCACATTAGGAAACTACCCAAATCCAGATCTAAAACCATAGATCTAGAAACCACAATGTCAAATATTATATCCATATCCTGTCTGGAGAAACAACTGTGTGACAACCACAATACAACCGATCGTAGTATAGGAATTTTACTTCCTACTCTGTGTATGTCATCCAGATACCATGACATCACACCCTACTACCTTCTTAACTGATCCATCCCCTATTCTGATTGAAGTCAAACCCATGACTGTCATATCAAAATTAGATGATCTATCTCCGCTATAACTGCTCAAGTCTATAAATAAATATAAGCATCTTGCCCACCATGCTTCCGCTGCTCCCACTGACTACGACAACCCTTCTACCGGGTCTCATAACCTGGAACAACAGTAGTGTCAAGTCTGGGTAGATAAGAACCTCCCTGTCACCGTCCTTGAGCCTACCGAAGTACCTCTCGGGTGTCTGAGGTTACCTACCATACCTGCGGAGTGGCTAATGGAATGTCATACCTGATTGAATATATAGGTCCTATTAAATTTTTCCGTAATCGTTTGCGGTTCTGGAATCACTTCCAGTTCTACCACACTCCCACTACTGTTTTCTGAAAAAGATCCATTTTACTAAAACGGTGGCGAGTCAAGAACAATATCACTATTGATCTTCCAAATGGTAGAATATCAACCCTCGTCATAGCCAGGGTCAACCCACAAACAGCCATTACAGAAACGTGCCCTGAGTTATCCAGTGTCTGGTTTTAAGCATAAGCTGGACAACTCCCCGTACCTTAATATCTTTTAAGGTACGAACTATTCTATATCCAATATAGAAACTTTGGCACTTATTTAATTGGAACCATATTCAATCCATGCATCTGTCTCCAGTGCATATCAACTTAATGGAAAGAGGCTAATCAGCATTACTCAACTTAGGAATCCATCCAATTATGAGTAACCTGAAAGAGAAACACGTTTCTCAAAACCATCACTATCATCTGAATACCAATCACAAGAATCTACATCTTCGATCTCTTTGAAGAATCCCGATACTTGTGATACCTGGTTCTCTACTTTATTCTTATACCCACAACTTCTCAAAACTTAGACCTTGTATTTCTACGAAACACTCGTCTAAATACTAGAGAAGTTATAAGTAAACAGAACATAGTACGAGGACCTACCCCTTTGTCCTGATGGACACTGGACAACATACAATACTCTGTATAAGTCCGCTGAGTTAAACAACTCAAAACCTGTGCGTCGTAAGTGGAAAACTGTACCCTGGCGATTTCCACAAATATCACCAATTACAACGAATTCCGATATAATGAGGATGATCACCTAATTCCCAATATCTTACTCCCACTCATCATCTGTAAAACCATACAGATATGAGAATGAAACCTGGTAAATACATACCCTTGGAGTAAGTGTCTAATCGGGAAAACAGTTTTTCTTTAACAATGCACTGAAACATGAAAATGTTTCGTAGGGGTATCCTGGTATTCATAGTAATGCCTCTTCCATAATCCAATTCATGACTTCAACCGTATATTTTATTGCCATCTCTCCAAATCCCTTTATTTGTCTTTAGTCGTTACCTTCTGTACACCTTCGTTTGGCTAAATGGTTTTCTTCCTTCCCTACCGTTCGGCACCAGCCTATGGTTTGGAAGAAGACTATCCAGTAAGCATAATAGGTGTACCTTCCTAAACCAAGGAGTACTCGCAACTGAGAGAAGGTGACGATAAAAGACAACTGAATAATACCTTATTCTTTTAAAGGTGAAATAGGAGCGGCGATGAAGTACGCGGTTTTGGTCGTGAATGATATCAGTCGCAATTTACTTTGCCCTCTTTCTAATCCCTTTATTTTGTCTTTACATATTACCTTCTGCACACCCTACTTAGGCTAATTGGTTTTCTTCATTCCCTACCTTTCGGCACCAGCCTATGGTTTGGAATAAGACTATCCAATAAGCGTAATAGGTGTACTCTCCTAAACCAAGGAGCTCTCGCAACCTGAGAGAAGGTGATAATAAAAGACAACTGAATAAACCAATTCTATTTCTCCTGAACCTGGATCCATCCCCGAAGAAGTCCCTTCGAGTTCGTATATAACCATACGATGGATCTATCCAATGGAAGTGGATATCCGTAGTAATACGGGTGTTCTGAGAAATTCAAAGGGTAAAAGAAGGAGTGGCAATGACTTATGCAACTCAGACAATCCAAAAGCCAGTATTTTAAGAAGGTTCGGTCAACCTGGTCACTGAGTCATAGTCTAGGGTCGGTCAAAGGTCGCTGCCAAAGAGAGAGAGAGAAAAGAAACACTCTGCGTGCACTCTAACCTAGATCAGAATGGTCATCACTTTATCTAATCCGGAAACCTCCCACTGTCCTGTCAAATTCTCCTCCAAACCTAAAGAAGAATCAATCGGGATCACCCGAAGAGTAAACCAACTCATCAGTGGGAATAGGGATCCAACTCTCATCGCATGATAACGTGATGGAATGCATCCACGTTACTCATACTCCAGAAGGTATGCGCATACTTGGCAAGTTTTAGTTTCTTTAGAAACTCCCGATAAAGTTTTTGCCCCATGCTCTTATGATCGTGACTAAGGGCCAGCCCACCATAAGTCACATGTCAAGTTCTTCCCATCATTATCTTGTTAATTTGAACCCACCCGTACTCGCCCTTGACTAAGGGCCAACAAGGCTGTACGACTGTCCCAAACCAACTCATCTATCTATGCAACATGTGAACACCCCAGCAGCTACCAATCACTATGTCCTAGCTAAGGGCTAGACCAACATAGCTTGAATACTACTGACCATCCATATGAAATGACGGAGGGCTACGGCTGGTTTTTGGCGAAAAACCTTTAGCGTAGTGAACTTGATATCGCTGAAGGAACCTGATAGCTTTTTAAAATATAGTGACGAAAACCTTTTGCTAAAGAGGTCACTCCCGGTAAAGGGATCTCGGCTCTTTCCTCGTGGAATGAGGTGCAGGATATTCCACTGAATACCGCTATGCAAAGCAACATGTAATCGACTATAGTGAAGTTATTACCCTGACGCAAACTTCTGCCCAAGGGGTCAGTCCCGGTGAAGGGATATCAACCCTTGCCCCGTCGAATAAGGTGCAGGATATTCCACTGAATACCGCTAAGCATAACAAAAGGAAACGTCTTTGCAATAACACTTTTTAAATTGTTCCAACAACTGTATACATGTTTGTTTTTACTTTGCGTTGATCAGAATCAACGCAGTCCCATCATTTAATCACACCAGAAAAGAACGAAAATAAAATGTACGTATATGCCATCCGCATTCGTCACTGGGTCCCGTCATCACCCGTTAGGTTACTTAACTAACGACAGAGCGGGGACTGGACTAGCGCGGGTGTAAAACATATACAACATCTAATAGTATATAAACCAATATACATAATCGCTCCAGGCGTGATAGTATGCAACATTACAGAAAAGTAATAAGCATCACAGAACAATACAGATAATCTGGGATCCCCGAGTTTCACAGAGCCGCTGCTGAAACTCGACGTTCCCCTGTCGTGTGGATAGCCTGTGCAATGAAACCTAGACCCCTATGGGTGCGGCAAGTTACCCGCCAAAACCTGAAGCGAGGCAGTCCCCCACAGCATAGTGAATGGAACACCCGACACTTCACGGAATCCGGTAAATTGAGCACCCCTCCTTGGGTCAACTTGTACCCCCTACGAGTGCGGCGAATAGTCTGCCAATTCTAGAGTGGGGCCCCTCTGCCTCCCAAAGCCATGAGATGCGGACCCGTTGCTTCTCAGAACCCGGCTATCCGTGCACTCCGTCTCGGGGCAAAACCTAGTACAGTAATGAAAAATAGTACAATAGGTACATCGACCGCAACCTGGTCGTGCCCCAAAAAGAATATTATACAACAGGCAGTGACGGCAGTCCACAAATTGGACGCTCGCCCCGCAATATCAAATGTACAAATAAACACAAACTGTACTACCATTGCACACTGCTATCCACCACGACAAATCCGCAACATCACAGCACAACACAGAACATCAACGCGAATGTCACGTTCGTAAACCCGTCTAAAAGAACTATAGCAATTAAACGCGGTTTACCGATCAAATGACATTCCCGGTCGGAGATATAATGCAAGCACTGTAAACTAACGTGTTTAAATTTCGATCGACCAAAGACCAAATATCAAAAAGTGGGCCCCACTGCTTACTGGTGAACAGTAACAAAATCTGGGCCAAAATAATATTTACCAAAAACCCCAAAATCCAACAGAGAAGCCACTGGAAAAATTTGGAAGCACGAGCTCACCACGTGGCCGCGGATGCGCGGTCAAACCATGGGTTTGACCGCGTTTCCGCGGCGGTTTGGTGGGGTCACGTGCCCAAATTTTGCCGTGGTTCTTAGAAAAGCCTGCACAGTATTCTGAGATGTGTAGAATTAATTTTCGAGACCATTTAAAATCAACAGAACTGTCGAGCTAGGAATTTTGTAGTTTTCGATTTCCGGTCGGATCGATGTTTTAAACGCGTTAGCACAAGTTATTATAGCAAAATGGTTAGGCTATGATACCACTGTAAGTCTACGCTAGCGCCCCGGCAGTCTACAGACGCCAAATGCGGAACAAAAACTTTTTAACTGGCGCTATCGTATACTTTAACCCGGATCTGCCATTATTGCTAAACTAACATACTGTAAAGAGTGTAGAAAGATTGTACCGAACGATCCGAGTCCTTCGTTCTTCAACCATCATCCCACGCTCCGTTGCGGCTGCTCCGATCTCGTCGATCTCCGATATCCTCGTCGAGGTGGCACCACATGATCGGTTCTTTAAACGGGCTCCCGCCTCTGACTTGAGGCAACTCGATCGTCAAGTTTGCTAAAAGAGACGACCAAGAATGATGTAGAGAATGAGTAGATGACTTTGTCTCACTTCGTCCAAGTCCGTGGACGATCGGTAAATGAAGTTGCCGAGGGAATCGGGTGATGGAATGAAATGAGCTGTGAATTCCATACACCCCGAAAATCTATCATATCCTTTTTACAACCATGAAAAACTATCAAGTGAGAGAGTGAGAGAGAGAGGAGGCCTTCCACTCATTATGAAGGAGGAGGGTGAGTGTAGGAGCAAGTGGTGACCTTAAGCAAAAAGCTTCTCACTAAATATCCTAAGGAAAACAAGAAGCTTTAATAACAAAGCATGAATCACTAATAACACCTCATCAAGTAATAAATGCAACCAATTAGAACACAACACCAATTAGCCTAGTCACCTCATCTAGAATCTTCTAGAACACTGACTCACCTCAACTGAAGAAAAGATAAATCCGTCTTTAACCGAATGTTAAAAGACGGCTGATAGAAAACTGGAAACTGGCAACTTCCAAAAGTGATCCTGAAACGACTTTCAGGATAACCCCGAAACTGTATAAATATACCCGCATTTGTATTACGACCGAATACAAATGCAACTGAGACAAAGATATTATACCTACTCAATATAATACTCAGATCCGGCATAAACCAAAGCCGACCAGTATTATCTGTCCGAAAATCGACACGTGCGTAAACGCACGTGCATTTTCCGAACCTTGCCATAAAACCATACGGCCTCTACAACGTTTCGCCCGAACTTGGGAAACTGCCTGTGGGGGACTCTAATGACTCGTCAGTACCCTGGCAGTGGGTTTAACCACAAACCGTCAGCGGCACTAGCTATGCATAACGGCTGCCCATGGACTGACCTCAAGGGTGGCCGAGGAGCGAACTCAACGGAGACCGATGAGCGAACTCCTCCGAAAACCCTACTGAGCCTAACAGTGACAATGTATATACAGTCCGGTCCGTTCGTCAATGAGTATCGCATATCCGCCTAGGGGGCTAGCAACGTCAGACCCCCAATAGCAGTATAAGTCGTGTCGGAGTGAAGCCCAATAACACCCTGAGATACTACTGGAGTACCTACCAGTAAATCTCCTTCCATGGCCATGGACTTTATGTAATGGCTCTCCTAAACACTGCACGACCTCGCCCCCAATACCGGGAGAGACGAATCCCCTGCCGATCCGCTCACGTGCCTCCATATGGCTCGGGACTGTACCCAAAAGCTACCTGTTTGCACGACTCCTTTGAGCCGTGGTAGGGTAGAAATCAAAGCACAGTGGGAACTCACACGAGACAAATGACGACCTCAGGTCGATGAACTAACCTGTACACATGTCACCAGGGAACTGCTATCTGACGGTAGATATAATACTAACTAGCAGATTCCCGGCGAGTCCTGTCCGGTGTACTCATAACCCAATGAGCACCTGTATACATCTTAGGTGATCTAACTGACACCAGTGGCTTGTGAGACCGGCCACCGCCCCTCGTCGGGGTCTCGACTGTACACACTAGTCTACTCCGGAGTATCAATGCCCTGTCTCGAAACTCCCACGACTAGGGACCACAATTAAGGATATGCATATAAACTACCCAACTCTCACGAATATGATCGCCATCATACTGTTGGTAGTAAAGCAAGATCCTAAGGGCTCTATCAAAGTGTAACATGCAATCAGTCACCTGAACATGTACACGACTGATAAAGGCAAACCAGATAGCATACTATCATCTTGAGTAAGACTGTCCTACCGGGATAGGTCCTCCGCAATCATTGCAATCACGTACCTGCGATCCAATAATTGACTATGAGGGCACTATCTCCAACAATTGGATCGTCGTGATTGAATAGCCAGGAGTTTTATGTAAGATGAGAGTTTTTCATTTTCATTCATGTAAAATTTATTGTATGTAATATTCTTTTATTGGGGCACTTCCGGGTTGAGGATGATGTCACCATTGTATATTATTTACTTTTCCGCATTAGGATAGACCCAAGACGGGGAGCACAAGTAACCGGGTTCTAGGGTCCAGTGGGAGACCATCTCGAGGAGTCGAGACCGGGTCTCCTAACTCTAGAATTGGTAGGGTTGCTTGCCGCTCTCGTAGGGGTCTAGGGGTGTGGGTTTGGCTATTCATCACGATCGTGGAATCCATGTTTTATACAGGCTTAAAATAAAACCCGGAAATCCTAGTATATCCAATATTTCATATGTTGTTTTCTGCTGCGATATCTGTGATGTGATCATTTGATATATGTTGAGATAGATACTGGATATAGTATATGTGATATATTATATAGACGTTACTTATGTTTTACATCCGCGCTAGCACTGCCCCGCTCTGCCGTTAGTTACCTAACCTAACGGTGCACGAGGGGACATCGAGGCGAATGCGGATGGAATAAGCGTATATTGTATTTATCTGTAATGTTTAGGTAACTTAAAATGATGGGACTTCATTAATGAGATTAATGAAATAAAAGAAACCTAAAGATGTTGTGGAATCGAATTCTCGAAAACTGGTAGCTCTAGCTCTTGCTTTGCATAGCGGTATTCCTTGTAGAATATCCAGCACCTTATTCGATATGGAAAGAGCCGAGATCCCTTCACCGGGAGTGACCTCTTTAGCGAAACTAGCAGATGCTACAAACTCGGTTTGTCTTTTGATTGGTTTTATAGTTTTTGATTTGCATAGTGGTATTTGTGAAATATCCTGCACCTTATTCGATAAGGAAAGAGCCGAGATCCCTTCACCGGGAGTGACCTCTTTAGCAAAACTAGTAAAAGCCTAAAAAACACTCCATTTAAAATCACTCGATTCTACGACGAGATCAGGTTCATTACACAAAGGGTTTTCTTAAAAACCTGTCATAGCCTTCCGTCATTTTAGAAAATAGAGTACTTAATATTTGTGCTGCGTTTGCTGACCTTATTTAAGGCGCAGTGTGCGGTAGCTAAGTGATGTCTTCCTACATAGCATATGATGTGATTAATTAGGACAGTCATGTGACTTTGTTGACCATAGTTAAGGGTCATGTGGGTGGGTCTAGTTAATCACGAAATGAACGGGTAAAACTTGACTAGTGCTTATGATTTGTTGACCATAGTTAAGGTCATAAGTCACTAGGGGCAAAATATTATCGGGAATTTCAAGTAATGAAATTTGCAATGAGATTGCATACCCTCTTTGAGATAGTTGGATCCCGATACCCACTGCGAGTAAGAGTTACTCCTGAGAGAGTTTTACACATTACAATTAGCCAATCAAGTAGGTGTCTAGAAAGGTGTCAACGGGGTTACGCCTCTGGGAAAATGAGGTTTATTTTAATTAGGTCTGTGCGAAAGCACGGGAAACCTCCCTCAAAGTACCGGCACTGGCCTGGCTAAAAGATTGGCAAACTTGTAGGGTGTAATTAATCCCGGCTAGTCTTTCGTTTTAGGGTTTGAAGGAAGATTTGACTAAAACAGTGGGAGCCATCCTGATTAGATAAATTAATAACCAATCTAATCTTGCAAGAGCATACGCTGAGTGTTTTCTTCTCTCTCTCTCCAGGTAGCGACCATGTCACGCCTTAATCAAGATAATAATACAGATGTATTGACCGAACCCGCTTGTTATACTGAGCTGGAGAATGTTGGTCCCGCTCCAACTTATAATTGTTATAAGACCGAGCAGGAAATAGGGGATTACCAGAATACCTGTGCCGCCCAAACGAAGAATGTACATGCTGATACATCTTCTTCGGGTGTGTTTATTACC
Source organism: Agapanthus africanus (assembly GCA_030015575.1). NCBI lineage: Eukaryota > Viridiplantae > Streptophyta > Magnoliopsida > Asparagales > Amaryllidaceae > Agapanthus > Agapanthus africanus. The sequence continues at coordinate 446,469,617 of JASDDO010000031.1, read as the reverse complement.
GAGAATTGTTTCTCAGTATCCTCTACGTCCTGGGTAGGAGATACCAGATCAGGATCCCACATATGTAAGATGTTACATGGGATACAGACAGGTAGAGAACTAAGAATGGGTGAAAAGTTTTAAGAGTTGGAAACGGTGCAATTGTTGTAGCCAAGTTTGTTGGCAGTTATCACCCTGTATTACCAAATACATTGATTCTGAACGAATGTTATTAGATACCAAACCTGATATACAATATCATATCAGTCTCTTTATTGGTAAAGAAGGATATAATTTTGTATTGTTGGATAATGTTTTGAACATTTCCTATATCAAGAGTTGATCGGTTCAGGCACGTTATGTAAAAGCATATACACTCTAAATCAAACCACGGTTTTTTAATGTATAGAACACACACAAGAGGTGGAGTTCAGAAATGAACGAATTCTTCTTAAGGCATTGTAGACTAGGTCATATCAATGCGACCCGACTAGCTAAGTTACATAAAGATGCACATTTAAATCAGTTTGAATTTATATCTTGTAAAACTTGCCAGTCATGTCACAAAGATAAGATGACCATAGCTCCGTTTATTGGAAACAGAGAAAGAGTTAATGAACTCTTGGGATTGATACATGCTGATGTATGTAGGTCCCCTGTCTACACATGCCAGGACTGGTTCTTTGTACTTCATTACATTCACTGATGATCTCTCAAGATTCGCACATGTGTTCCTGCTGAAACACTGGTCTGAACCTTTTGAGATATTCAAAGAATATAAGTTAGAAGTAGAGAACCAAAATGGGTATAAGTATTATGTCCTACGATGGGATCAGGGAGGAGAATACTTGAGCACGGAATTCCTGGACTATTCTAAAGAAGAATAAGATTCTCTCTCAGCATTACTCCTCCGAATACACCACAGTACGTTGGTGTATCGGGGTGGAGCACTCGCACCCTATGTGATATGGTGTGCTTTATGATGAGTACTACTGAGTTGCCTATTTCCTTTTTGGGATTATGCACTTGTGAAGCTGCATACCTATTGAATAGGGTTCCAACCAATCAGGTGCCTACCACTCCATATGTGATATGGTATGGGAAGAGCCCATCTCTTAAGAACGTTAAGATTTGGGGTTGTCCGGCCTATGTCTAAAAGAAAAATCCGGACAAGCTCGAGGCAAGGTCAGTTCTGTGGAAGTTTGTTGGATATCCCAAGCATTCGCAAGGGAATATCTTCTACCACACTGAGGAACAAAACGTGTTTTATTTCTCAGCATGCCACTTTTTTAAAAGGGAATTTCATGTGAAGAAATTAGTGGTCATGAGGTAGAACTGGAAGGAGTTCCAACTATACAAACTACAGCTGATAATTTGGTAGAACCGAAGGATTAAATAGTTCCCAACGAACCTCAGCCTCTCCGCCGATCTAGTAGGGTTCCTCACCCACTTGAGAGGTACTTCGGTTTTCTCTATGACAGTAGGAGCGAGGATTGCATCATGAGATGATGACCCAACTAGTTTCGAGCATGCCATCAAGAGTGGGGACTCTGTGAGAATGGCTGGATGCTATGCGATCTAAGATGGAATCCATATACACCAACAAAGTATGGACTTTGGTTGCTATATCTGAAGGGTTAAATCCCCATCAGGAGCAAGTATATCTTAAGAAGATTACTTGGTGTACATGGAAAAGTTGATACTTTCAAAGCTAAGACTTGTTGTAAAAGGTTCTCGTCATCGACCAGGTGTGGATAATGATGAAACCTTTTCTTGAGCCTATGCTTAAGTCCATCCAGATCCTACTTGCCATTGCTACATACCATGCTACGCTATCTGGCGGTTGGGTGTCATGACTGCTTTTCTAAATGACGATTTAGAAGAGAGCATCTATAAGTACACAGCCAGAAGGCTTCGTAGACAGTGGGAGCATCGGAAACGTGTGCAAGTTGCTTTAATGGGTTAAAGTGGGCATCGCGGAGTTGGAACATCTGTTTTGATGTGGTAGTCAAAGAGTTTGACTTCATCAAAATGGTAGATGAACCTTGTATATACAAAAAGGTAGTAGGGAGTATGGTGGTGATCCTCGTATTGTACGTGGATGACATACTCTTGATAGGGAAGGAGTTTCCTATGCTGCGCTCGGTCAATCTCCTCTTATCACAAGGATTCTCCATATAGGATCAAGGTGATACCTCCTAAATCCTGGATTTTGGATCTATGAGATAGATCTAAATGGATGTTAGGATTCTCACTAGGTGTATGAGATGGTATCAATCGATTCTGGGGAGAATCATTGGATAGCTTCCAGAGTGGTAAGGTCGACTTAATGTCAGTCACAGGCATTGTCTTTACCCTCAGTGGAGGGACGGTATGTTGGAAGAGTTTCAAGCTAGATACCGTGGCATACTAGACGATAAAGGTTGGATACTTTGCTATCAAGGATGCTACCAAAGAGGTAGTCTGGATGTATATTAGTTCATGAGATGAACTTTGTTCCTACCATTGTGAGACAATGGAGTTGTGGCTTTGGCTTAGGAACCCATGTCCCATCAGTGATCCAGACATATTCTTAGGCAGTATCACCTGATCATGGAGATGGTTGATCTCCAGGGTGATCGAGGTTAGGAGAGTAGAAACAGAGGACAACAGCGCGGATCCACTCATAAAGGCCTATTTCCCAGTAGAGAATTTTATGGGATGGTTGAGTATGAGATACTTCAACCACTGCTGATTGTTGGGTATGAGATACTACAACAGATGGCCCTAGTGCAAGTGGGAGATTATTAGTTATATGTATGCCCTAAAGGCCATTACTGTACATATGATGCATATTGTAGTGGATGCTTGAACATATATAGGGAGGACTTTCTTGCTCGATATGATAGTATGCTATCTGGTTGCACTTTATCTTAACATGTACTCTGATTGTCTCTATGTTACATGTTGATAAACCCCTTAGGATGAGTACTTGACTACCAGGACTATGATGCAGATCATACCAGCGGAGACAGAGTAGTCGCTAAGTACATCCTTCAAATGTTCCTAGTCGTAGTGTATCGAGACAGGGTATCGATATACCAGAGTAGACTAGCGTATAGCTTCTCAACTCATGTAGATGGTCGATGGATGATCCCATATCCATTGGTGTTTGACATCAGAGACAGTATACGGGTGCTCAGTGGAGACTGGGTACACTGGACGGACTCGCCGAGAACTCCCAGATGGTATTATACCACACGTCAGATGGCAGTTCTTTGGTGACACTGGTACAGGTTAGTCTGTAGACCCGAGATCATCATAGAGTCTTGTGTGATTCCCACTGTGCTTTGATTTCCACCTTACCACGTTCAAGAGAACGTGCAATACGGTGGCTTTTGGGTACAGTCCAAAATCACATGGAGGCAATGAGCGATAGGAGGGGTTTCGTCTCTCCCGGTATTGGGAGTTGATGTTGTGCTGTGCTCGATTGGCTATAGCAGGAAGTCCTTGGCCAAGGCTGCTTCAGAGATATACTGGTAAGTGTTATCAGTAGTTTCTCGACCCGTTATGAGCCTCACATCGGCACGACTTATCGAGTTACTGGGGTCTGACGTTTACCACCCCTAGACGAGATATACGGCATATCAGACGAAGAGACCGGACTGTACGGTAGTGTTACTGATTGGATTCGCAGGAGTGTGAGTAGGCTTGCTTGTTGATCTTCTGATCACTCAATACCCGGGTGGCCGTTACGTTTAGCAGACCGCTTGCGGCTTGTGGGTGTTTGATATGATCATCACCTGCTGCCGGCGTATTGACGAGTCTTTAGAGTCATAAACATGGGTTTCCTGGCTCAAGCGAAACAGTGTAGGAGCACATATGTGATATGTGCGGGACCGAGATTAATGCGATATGTGATACCACATTCTATTCTCGCGATGTGTGACATGAAAGGTTATATGTGATATAACCGGGTTATCGGATTAAGTGTTGATTCGATAAGATGTTACATTATGATATTAGTCGGTTATATGTGATATAGCCGGATTATTAAATCAAGTGTTGATTTAATAATTTAGTGCATAATTATATATTTGATATATCACATTACATTAACTAGTATTAGCTAACTTAAGATTTCTTTTCTCACTTTGGATACATTGATGTATATGTGATATATGTTAAATGTATCATGCTAGGTTATAAATGCAACTAGGGTTAATGAGGGTTAACTATGCAAGGGTTAAGATTAGGGTTTAAATTTTATCATTAAGTAATTCAAATATTATGGATAATTGTCATGGTTGATATTTGTTGAAATCTTGTAAGCATCTTTGACTTTGTCCATTTTCTTTGTCTAGCTTAAGATATTTTTTGACCTAACCTTTAACCCTAGCTCATGGTTAACTCTCTACAAGGGTTAAGCATGACATGCTTAACCTGTGGTTGCATTTCTAACCTCATATATAATTCATTTTCATCACAACTTGTTCTTATTCTTCTTCCTCACAAAAGCTTTATAGCTTCAATGGAGTTGATAGAAAATGAGTGAGAAAATCAAATCTAAAGTGAGCCTACTTCCTACTTCCTACTTCATCATCCTCTACTACTTGCCATTTAGTATATGGTGTTTTCTTTACTAATTCCATGATTAGTGAAGAGATAGATTGGGTTAGTGTTGTAGGGTTCCTAGGCATTCTAAGAAGGTCTCACAAGGCATCAACCATGCCAATTTCAAAATTTTCCTATGTGCCTACAAACCCTAAGCAAGATCGTGACTAGAGGATAGGCGAAAACAAATGCGAATAGTTAACAACTTAACTAAGTGAACGGAAATACAACCTTTGTAGATCCGGTCCTCCACCTCCATAGCTCCGTGATGATGTCCCCTCGCTGCGATCATCAGATCCCGGGCTCTAGCGTCGGCTTCATCGGAGAAATGGGCGGGCTAGGTCGTCGACTTCTATTCCGAAGATGATCTACGTCGAGGCAACACAAGATCAAGCTCCAACTTCACCAAGCCATGAAACTTGTGAAGAAAACACCCTATACTACTTGGCAAGTAGTAGAGGATGAAGAAATAGGAAGTGGGTTCACTTTAGAATTGGATTTCTCACTCTTTTTCTCATTTCACCATTGAAGCTTGCAAGCTTTCATAAAGCTTGATGAAGATGATGAAGATGAAAGAATAAAAAGGATTATTCCAAAAAAGAAAATCCAACTCATTCTTATCATAATGCAACCTTGGTTACGTGTAGAGAATCAACTAGGGTTAGGTGAATGGTTAGGTTTAGGAAAAGAACAAGAACGGTCAAAGCTTCTTGAAGTTTCAAAGAAACAAACAAAATAAGCAACCATATCTTTTCTTTCCCTAAAATAAATAAATGAATAAGTAAATAAATCAAACCCTAACCAATCACTTAATCATGGTTTAAAGTAAACCTACACCCAAGCTTGCATGTATCATCAAACATGATACAAACTAGTGCACAAAACTATATCATATATACAATGTGCACATCAAGTGAGAAAATTCATCTTAAGTGAACAAATACTAGTTAATGTAAAGTAATATATCAAATATATAATTATACATTAAATCATTAAATCAACACTTGATTTAACGATCCGGTCATATCGCATATGACCGACTAATATCCAATGTATCGGCTTATCGAATCAATCCTCGATTCGATAACTAGGTTATATCGCATACAACCAATCGATACATTCATCGCGAGAATAGAATACGGTATCACATACACGCATTATTCTCGGTCCCGCACATTTCTCATATGTACTCCTATTTCATTTCGCTTGAGCCAGAAAACCTCTGTGTAAGACTCTAAAGACTCGTCAATACGCCGGCAGCAGATGATGATCATATCAAACACCCACAAGCCGCAAGTGGTCTGCTAAACGTAACGGCCACCCGGGTATTGAGCGATCAGAAGATCGACGAGCAAGCCCGCTCACACTCCGGTGAATCCAACCAGTAACACTTACCGTACAGTCCCGTCTCGTCGTCTGATATGTCGCATATCTCGTCTAGGGGTGGTAAACGTCAGACCCCAATAGCTCGATAAGTTGTGTCGATATGAGGTCTATAACTGTTCGAGAAACTATTGGTAATACTTACCAGTAAGTCTCAGCAACCCTGGCCAGGGATTTCCGGTTATAGCCAATCGAACACAGCGCAACATCAACTCCCTATACCGGGAGAGACGAATCCCCTCGCACGACTACCTAAAAACCACCGTTTTGCACGCCCTTTTGGACGTGGTAAGGTGAAAATCAAAGCACAGTGGGAATCACACAAGACTCTATGACGATCTCGGGTCAACAGACTATTCTGTACCAGTGTCACCAGAGAACTGCCATCTGACGTAAGGTATAATACCATCTGGGAGTTCTCGGCGAGTCCGTCCAGTGTACCCAGTCTCCACTGAGCACCCATATATCATCTCTGATGTCAAACACCAATGGATATGGGATTATCCATCGCCCATCTGAATGGGTCGAGAAGATATACGCTAGTCTACTCTGGTATATCGATGCCCTTTCTCGATACACCCACGACTAGGGACCTTGAAGGATGTACTTATGGACTACCATGTCCCCACTAGTATGATCCGCATCATAGTCCAGGTAGTCAAGTACACATCCTAAGGGCTTTACCAACATGTAACAGAGAGACAATCAGTGTATACGTTAAGGTAAAGAGCAACCAGATAGCATACTATCATGTCGAGCAAGAAAATCCTCCCTATATATGTCCAAGCATCCACTACAATATACATCCTATGTATAGTAATGGACTCTAGGGCATACATATAACTAACAATCTCCCACTTGCACTAAGGCCATCTGATAGCAGTGGTTGTATCTCATACTCAACCATCCCATAAAAGTCTCTCTCTGGGAAAAGGCCTTTGTGAGTGGATCCGCCGTGTTGTCCTCTGAGTTTACTCTCCTAACCTCGATCTCCTTGGAGATCAACCATCTCTATGATCAGGTGATGCTGCCTTAGAATACGTCTGGGTCACTGATGGGACCGGGGTTCCCGGGCCAAAGCCACACTTCCATTGTCACACAATGGTAGGAACCTAGTTCATCTCATGAACCAATATACACCCAAACAGCCTCTTTGGTAGCATCTTAAGTAGCGATGTATCTTGCCTTTAATCGTCTATTATGTCACGGTATCTAGCTTGGAACTCTTCCAACATATCGTCCCTCCATAGAGGGTAAAGACAATGCCTGTGACTGACATTCAGTCGTCTTTATCACCCTGGAACACTTTCAGTGATTCTCCCCAGGATTGATTGATACCATCTCACTACATCTAGTGAGAATCCTAACATCCAATTAGATCTATCTCATAGATCCAAAACCCAGGATTTAGGAGGTATCAGTTTGATCCTATATGGAGAATCATTGTGATAAGCGGAGATTGACTGAGCGTAGCATAGGAAACTCCTTCCCTATCAAGAGTATGTCATCCACGTACTCTACGAGGATCACCACCATACTCCCTACTACCTTTTTTTATATACAAGGTTCATCTATCATTTTGATGAAGTCAAACTATTTGACTACTACATCAAAACAGATGTTCCAACTCCGCGATGTCTGCTTTATCCTATAAAGTATCTTTCACACGTTTCCGCTGCTCCCACTATCTACGAAGCCCACTGGTTGTGTACTTATAGACGCTCTTTTCCAAATCATCATTCAGAAAAGCAGTCATGACACCCAACCACCAGATATCGTAGTTAAGGTATGTAGCCATGGCAAGTAGGATCTGGATGGACTTAAGCATAGCCACTGGAAAAAGGTTTCATCATTATCCACGCCTGGTCAATGATGAAAACCTTTAACAAGTATAGCTTTGAAAGTCTCAACTTTTCCATCTACACCAAGTAATCTTATCAAGATATACTTGCTCCTGATGGGGATTTAACCCTTCAGATAATGCAACCAAAGTCCATACTTTGTTGGTGTATAAGGATTCTATCTCAGATCACTAAGCATCCAGCCATTCTTACAGAGTCTTACTCCTGATGGCCAGCTCGAAACTAGTTGGGTCATCATCTCATGATGCAATCCTCGCTCCCACTGTTATAGAGAAACCGAAGTATCTCTCAGGTGGGTGAGGAACCCTACTAGATCGGCGGAGAGGCTGAGGTTCGTTAGAATCTACTGAATCCTTTGGTTCTACCAAATCATCTGCTGTAGTTTGCATAGCTGGAACCTTTCCAGTTGTACATAACAGACCTTGCCTCGAGCTTGTCCGGATTATGCTTTTAGACATAGCCCGGACAACCCCAAATCTTAACCAGCTTAAGACATGGGCTCTTCCCATACCATATCTCATATGGAGTGGCAGGCTATGATCTGATTCGAACCCTATTCAATAGGTATGCATCTTCTCAAGCGCATACTCCCAAAAGGAAACAGGTAACTCAGTAGTACTCATCATAGAGCGCACCATATCGAATAGGGTGCAATTGCTCCGCCCCGATATACCATCGTGCTATGGTGTATACGGAGGAGTAATGCTGAGATAGAATCTCATTCTCCTTTAGAATAGTCCAGGAATTCCTTGCTCAAGTATTCTCCTCCCTGATCGCATCAAAGGACATAATACTTATACCCTCATTTTGGTTCTCTACTTCTAACTTATATTCTGTGAATATCTCAAAAGGTTCGGACGTGTGTTTCAACAGGAACATATGTCTAAATCTAAAGAGATCATCGGAGAATGTAATGAAGTTCAAAGAACCGGTGTTGGCATGTGTAGACAGGGGACCTACATACATCAACATGTATCATCCCAAGAGTTCACTAACTCTTTCTCTGTTTCCAGTAAACAGAGCTATGGTCATCTTATCTCTGTGACATGACTGAAAAGTTTTACAAGATGTAAATTCAAACAGATTTAAATATGCATCTATGTGCAACTTAGCTAGTTGGGTCGCATTGATATGACCTAGTCTACAATACCTCAAGAAGGATCCGTTCATTTCTGAACTCTTCCTCTTGTGTGTGTTCTGTATACTAGGAACTGTAGTTCGATTTAGAACATCAATGCTTTTAGATAACGTGCCTGAACCGATCAACTTTTGATATAGGAAATGTTCAAAACATTATCCAACAATACAAAATTTTATCCTTTCTTTACTAATAAAGAGACTGATATGATTTTATATATCAGGTTTGGTATCTAATAACATTCGTTCAGAATCAATGTATTTAGAATATAGGGTGACAGTGACCAATAGACTTGGCTGCAACACTTGCCCCGTTTTCTGTCTCATGAAACTTATCACCCGTTCTCAGTTCTTTACCTATCTGTAGCCCATATAACAAATTACATATGCGGGATCCTGATCCGATATCTCATATCCAGGACGTAAAGAATACTGAGAAACAGTTCTGTATAATGAACACACCCGAAGGAGATGCATCATATGCACTTTCCTCGTTTGGGCGGCATAGGAATTCTGGTATTCGTCTATTTCCTGCTCTGTCTTATAACAATTATAAGTTGGAGCGGGACCAACGTTCCCCAGCTCAGTATAACAAGCTGGTTCGGTCAATAATCCGTATTATTATCTTGATTAAGGTGTGATATGGTCGCTACCTGGAGAGAGAGTGAAGAAAACACTCAGCGTGCGCTCTTGCAAGATCAGATTGGTTATTATTTTATCTAATTAGGATGGCTCCCACTGTTTTTATCAAATCTTCCTTAAAACCCTAAAAGGAAAGACTAGCCGGGATTAATTACACACTACAAGTTCGCCAATCTTTCAGCCAGGCCAGTGTCGGTACTTTGAGGGAGGCCCCCCGTGCTTTCGCACGAACCTAATTAATATAAACCTCGTTTTTCCAGAGACGTAACCTCGTTAACACCTTTCTAGACACCTACTTGATCAGCTAATTGTAATGTATAAAACTCTCCCAGGAGTAACTCTTACTCGTAGTGGGTATCGGGATCCAACTATCTCATAGAAGGTATGCAATCTCATTGCAAATTTCAACACTTGAAATTCCTGATAATTTTTCCCCTAGCGTCCTATGACCTTGACGTAGGCCAACAAACCATAGTCCGCTAGTCAAGTTCAACCCGTCATTTCTTGATTGAATTAAACCCACCCGCACGACCCTTGACGTAGGCCAACAAAGTCGCACAACTACCCTAATCCAATCTGCATAAACAGATAAATACTAGTTAGCTACGGCACACTACGCCTTGACGCAGGCCAACAAACGTAGCACGAATACTAAGTAGGACTTATCTGAAATGACGGAGGGCTACGACAGGTTTTTCTGAAAACCTATTGCGTAATGAACTTGATATCGTTGTAGAATCAAATGATTTTAAAATGGAGTGTTTTTGAGGCTTTTCTAGTTTTGCTAAAGGGGTCACTCCCGGTGAAGGGATCGTCGGCCCTTTTCTCGTCGAATGAGGTGCGGGATATATCATATATATCACTGTGCAAAGCAGAAACTATAGAAGCAATCAAAAGACAAATCGAGGGGTGTAGCATCTGCCAGTTATTGCTAAAAGAGTCACTCTCGGTGAAGGGATCTCGGTCCTTTCCTTATCGAATAAGGTGCAGGATGTTCTACAAGGAACACCGCGATGCAAAGCAAGAACTGTAGCTACCTGTTTTATTTTTGAAATTCGATTCTACAACATCTTTAGGTTTCTTTTACTTTCATTAATCATATTAATGAAGTCCCATCAATTAAGTACCTAAACATCACAGATAAATACGACGTACACTTATGCCATCCGCATTCGCCTCGATGTCCCCTCGTGCACCGTTAGGTTAGGTAACTAACGGCAGAGCAGGGCAGGGCTAGCACGAGTGTAAAACATAAGTAACGTCTATATAATATATCATATATACTATATACAGTATTTATCACAGAACATATCACATGATCACATCACAGATATCGCAACAGAAGAATCATATGAAACATTGGATATACTAGGATGTCCGTGTTTTCAATACGAGCCGGTATAAAACACGGATTCCACGGTCGCGATGAATAGCCAAACCCACACCCCTAGACCCCTACGAGAGCGGCAAGCAACCCTTCTAATTCTAGAGTTAGGATACCTGGACTCGACTCCTCGAGTCGGTCTCCCACTGGACTCCAGAACCCGGTTACTTATGCTCTCCTCCTTGGGTCTATCCTAGTGCGGAAAAGTAAATAATATACAAAGGGTGACATCTTCCGCAACCTGGAAGTGCCCCAATAAAAGAATATTACATACAAGTTTTTACATGAATGAAAATGAAAAACACTCATATCACATAAAAAAACCCGGCTATTCAAACACGACGATCCAATATAACATATCCAGCAACACATAACATCACATGTCATCAACGTAAGTAAATATGCGCATCCCAATTGTTGTTGACATATAGCAACGAAACCGGCGATATCACATATTACACTTACGGTCACAAAAAAGAAAGTGTAAAACTACAACAGTTGGAATCCGCAACCTGCATAGACATCGCATGCCTAATCAAATGAATTACTTAGACATCGCATGCCTAACAATTATAAACCTCGCATTTTAGTCTCATTATCAAAAACACTTTTCAATATCATGTCGGGCAATTCAACAAGATCCCCGGCATCCTGATCGAATACTCGTCGCAAACTTTAGTAGGCGGCTGCACCCCTGATGCCTCCGACGAAGTGTACCAAGGTGGAACACCGCTGCCGCGAGCACCCGAACGGATGCTTTCGGCGACGGGGTTCTCCTACGTCACTTGGTCGGGGCTATGGAGTGAGGCTGTCTATTAAGTTTACCCGGCGAGTATCCGCGTACGCTACGTGATTGCAACGGACTTTTGATCACGTCAAAATTCCGTGGCAAACGATCAAGTGAGACTAAACTGCTATGTTTATAATATTAATTCAGTTATCTCATAACTACTTGTGAATTCCAATTGTTGTATCACATTCCGGATAAATAGAAAATGTTAAACTTTCCGATCGAACAATCAAACACCCAAGTTTTCCCGAAACAACTCAACACATGAAATAAGTTTAAAAACATCCACTTCATGCCTCAGTACCAACGGTCCAGCCGTAGAAGGGTCAAGCCAACGCCTCACATGTGGCACGCTGTACTGCCCCAAACCCTAAGGTTCAAAGGGCAGTTCAAGACGGTCACATAATCGAGTTAAGCTTTGTTGTCTTCTAGAGGGACCATCGCATTACTTGCACTACTCAGAACGTCCTTAAACCACGGAAAAATTCAACAATTGGAAATTTTCCGGCAGGGGAAAAAGTGGGTATTTATATCCGGTCGAACTTTTTAACATGCTCTAAAAATACCCGGAAAAACACATAGGCAAAGTTTGATAATCCGATCGAATTTACGAACTCCCAATACAACCCAGAAAACTCAACTCTTGAGTGATATTTAAAAATTCCCAGAAAATACAGCACCAAATATAAGAATTACGGTGCAAAAATTAATGGAGGATGAGACCATATGGCCGCGGAACCACCGCCGGATCCAGGCTCCTGCCGCGGTTCCGCGGCGGTTTAGATGATTCAGGTGGTCGTTTTGCACTGTAATTCTTAGAACTTCCTGCTGAATTTTAAAGAATTTTTAATCTGGAAAAAACCCAGTTTTGAAAAAATGTCTAGAGAGGGTTGAATTCTAGGGTTTCGGGGTTCGATCGGGTTTCTAATATCGTCTACGCATCGCCTAAGGCTCTAGCTAGGCTCTGATACCACTGTAGGGTTCCTAGGCACTCTAAGGAGGTCTTATAAGGCATCAACCATGCCAATTTCAAAATTTTCCTATGTGCCTACAAACCCTAAGCAAGATCGTGACTAGAGGATAGGCGAAAACAAATGCGAATAGTTAACAACTTAACTAAGTGAACGGAAATACAACCTTTGTAAATCCGGTCCTCCACCTCCATAGCTCCATGATAATGTCCCCTCGCTGCGATCATCAGATCCCGGGCTCTAGCGTCGGCTTCATCGGAGAAATGGACGGGCTAGGTCGTCGACTTCGATTCCGAAGATGATCTACGTTGAGGCAACACAAGATCAAGCTCCAACTTCACCAAGCCATGAAACTTGTGAAGAAAACACCCCATACTACTTGGCAAGTGGTAGAGGATGAAGAAATAGGAAGTGGGTTCACTTTATAATTGGATTTCTCACTCTTTTTCTCATTTCACCATTGAAGCTTGCAAGCTTTCATAAAGCTTGATGAAGATGAAAGAATAAAAAGGATTATTCCAAAAAAGAAAATCCAACTCATTCTTATCATAATGCAACTTTGGTTAAGTGTAGAGAATTAACTAGGGTTAGGTGAATGGTTAGGTTTAGGAAAAGAACAAGAATGGTCAAAGCTTCTTGAAGTTTCAAAGAAACAAACAAAATAAGCAACCATATCTTTTCTTTCCCTAAAATAATTAAATGAATAAGTAAATAAATCAAACCCTAACCAATCACTTAATCATGGTTTAAAGTAAACCTACACCCAAGCTTGCATGTATCATCAAACATGATACAAACTAGTGCACAAAACTATATTATATATACAATGTGCACATCAAGTGAGAAAATCCATCTTAAGTGAACAAATACTAGTTAATGTAAAGTAATATATCAAATATATAATTATACATTAAATCATTAAATCAACACTTGATTTAACGATCCGGTCATATCGCATATGACCGACTAATATCCAATGTATCGGCTTATCGAATCAATCCTCGATTCGATAACTAGGTTATATCGCATACAACCAATCGATACATTCATCGCGAGAATAGAATATGGTATCACATACACGCATTATTCTCGGTCCCGCAAATATCTCATATGCGCTCCTATTTCGTTTCGCTTAAGCCAGGAAACCTCTGTGTAGGACTCTAAAGACTCGTCAATACGCCGGCAGCAGATGATGATCATATCAAACACCCACAAGCCGCAAGCGGTCTGCTAAACATAACGGCCACCCGGGTATTGAGCGCTCAGAAGATCGACGAGCAAGCCCGCTCACACTCCTATGAATCCAACCAGTAACACTTACCGTACAGTCCGGTCTCGTCGTCTGATATGTCACATATCTCGCCTAGGGGTGGTAAACGTCAGACCCCAATAGCTCGATAAGTCGTGTCGATATGAGGTTTATAACTGTTCGAGAAACTACTGGTAACACTTACCAGTAAATCTCAGCAACCCTGGCCAGGGATTTCCGGTTATAGCCAATCGAACACAGCGCAACATCAACTCCCTATATCGGGAGAGACGAATCCCCTCCTATCGCTCATTGCCTCCATGTGACTCGGGACTGTACCCAAAAACCACCATTTTGTACACCCTCTTGGACGTGGTAAGGTAGAAATCAAAGCACAGTGGGAATCACACAAGACTCTATGACGATCTCGGGTCAACAGACTATTCTGTACCAGTGTCACCAGAGAACTGCCATCTGGCGTAAGGTATAATACCATCCGGGAGTTCTCGGCGAGTCCGTCCAGTGTACCCAGTCTCCACTGAGCATCCGTATATCATCTCTGATGTCAAACACCAATGGATATGGGATTATCCATCGCCCATCTGAATGGGTCGAGAAGGTATACGCTAGTCTACTCTGGTATATCGATGCCCTGTCTCGATACACCCACGACTAGGGACCTTGAAGGATGTACTTATGGACTACCATGTCCCCACTAGTATGATCCGCATCATAGTACAGGTAGTCAAGTACACATCCTAAGGTCTTTACCAACATGTAACAGAGAGACAATCAGTGTATACGTTAAGGTAAAGAGCAACCAGATAGCATACTATCATATCGAGCAAGAAAGTCCTCCCTATATATGTCCAAGCATCCACTACAATATACATCCTATGTATAGTAATGGCCTCTAGGGCATACATATAACTAACAAGTGTCTCCTCGACGCAGATCATCTTCGGCCTCGAAGTCTTCGAAGCAAGCATGCTCGTTTCTTCAAGGGAGCCTCTCTAGAGTCCGGAGTTCACGATCGCAGCGAAGGGGACTACTACACGGAGCTATTGAAGTAAGGACCGGTCTACAAAGGTTGTATTTCTTTCTCACTAGACTTGTAAAGTGTTTACATATGTTATTCCGTGGATTTCTAGTTAACTATTCTTTGTTAGGGTTAGCTAAAACGGTAAACTTTTGAATTTGGCATGGACGATGCCTCCCGAAACCATGCTGTTGTCTTAGGTAACCTTGCAGGTAGGTGGTGAAGAAGCTCCTGATGTAGAGAAACTGGGGGAAGATCTCGAACCGGAATTCCTAGGACCGTCAGACGAGATGATTGACGTATTCCTGAACAAACCTCTCCTGAAAAGCAAAGCTGATCGAGAGCGCGAAATGGCCATATTTGAAAAATCCAAACACCGACGACTGGACGAAAGGGTTAAAACACTTCCACCAGATCAAAGCACATCCACCGCAAATAAAAGCAGGTTCAAGACAACGAAAAGGTTCGCCAAAGCCATATCGATGGGAATGAAGCTGCCACCCTCCGAAGGAAACACCCCAGATAGGATACACCTTAACGAAGAGGATATACATCCTAACTTCTGCTTATATCATCAGAGGATTACACACCTTACTGAAGAATGCAACGCCTTTAAAAATTGGTGGCTAGTGTGTGTCGCTCACAGTCAATACTTCAAGAGGATGAAGCGTGAAGCTCGTCGAAAGCGGAAAAATGCGACAGATGAACAAGGAAGAGCTGCCGGCAACTGTCATATGGTTGATAGCAGGGGATCGCAAATTCTCACCTTCAGAAGCGATTCTGAAGAAGAAATGGCTCTCGACCCTCTCTTCAAAGAAACCACCTCAGGAAAAAAGGAAGAAATGAAGACCTGCGAGAACATTCAGCTGCGCAATCGCACGCTACCTGAAAAGAATCTCGGACCCGCAAACACGGGATCGAACAAAAAGGATAAGGGGAAGGAAAAGGTCCATGCGGATATCATCCTCGATGACCGAGTCGTCGAAGAGATGGCAGCCAAGGACCCGTCCAAGAAAAACAAGGTGGATTACAATGTTTTAGCACACCTGAGGAAGATACCCTCGCAGCTAAGCATTCTCGATGCCCTTCTGGTATCTAAAAAGGCGAGAGATTCTTTGATCAAGGCACTACAAGAGCCCGAGCAGTTTCAAGCTTTCCTCGCCGAAGAAAAGATGAAGGACGAGCTGGAAGAAATTCACACAGCTGACATCACTTTCGGCGATGAAGATCTCCTCCTCGGAACATGCGAGCACAACCGTCCCCTATATGTCTCCGGATATTGCCATGACATTAAGATAGGGAAGATCCTAGTAGACAATGGTTCCTCAGTCAATCTCCTAAATGTGAAGGTGCTAAAAGAAATCTGCATGAGCGTTCAACACCTCGCTCGGGATAAAATCACTATCTCTGGGTTCGACTCCCAGTCATCACGGACGCTTAGGTCTGTGATACTGACGTTACGCTTTGGGCTGCTCGTCACTAACATCAAATTTCACATCATTGACGCCAAGACATGTTACAATGCTTTGTTCGGCAGGCCTTGGTTACACGAGTACAACATCATCCCTTCTACACAACATCAGTGTATGAAGTATTTCAAGGATGGTCTCGAGTATACCGTGACAGGGGAGTTGAACCCATTCTCCGTGAATGAAGTCCGAAAGTACAAAGATGCAAATACTTCTTACCAGACTTCGAAGACACGGAAAGATGCCATAAACCGAAGAATATAGCTATCACCACAATTCCGGTCTTTGGGAGCGATACTGAGGAGGAGGAAGAGATAGTCTATTTCGGACCTCCCCGATACAACAAACCGGGACCGTCTACCTCTATTCTGGTCTTTGGAAGCGACTCTGAAGACGAGGTCAACGTAGTATTCTCGGCTAATCCATCAGTGCAAGCCTTCGATGGCGATGATCGGAGTTTGCAAATCGCCATGGTTCCGCAAGAGCGTTACAAAGAGCTCGACGCACTTGATACCTATAGTGTGCAGGAATTGCAGACATTCTACGTCCCTCCCAGGAGAAGAGATGAAAAGGCGATCCTCTTTTATCGATCCACGGAAACCAAAGTGGAGAAAGAAATTTGGCATGGTGCCGATCCTACACTTGACAGGCTCCAGCCCATCCGTCTGCCCAGCTACTACACAAAAGGATTAAAAAGGCTGTTGAGGCGCCAATGTGTACCCTTGAAGTAGACCGTGCAACAGGCCCAATTCTACAACAAAATCTGGAACGTTCCCGGTACTCAGCGAAAATTGCTCAACGGGAAAATGGAAGCGATTGGGCTTGGATATATCCGATCCAAGAAATGGGAGCGATTCCATGGCTGCTATGTCATACATGACTTCGATAAAGAAGGAGATGCTTTATTAGAAGACGCTAACCCTGAACCAAAACGAGGGCCCGCCGTGAAAATGCCAAGTCCGTCGTTCGAAGAACAGATGGACAAGTTAATAAGGGAAGCGGGTCAAAAGGTCCGGGATGACCACAACCGTGAAATGGCTATTTACGAGAAAGCCAGGACGCAGTGCCTCTTTCAGCAGGCTGCAGAGAATGACGATGCTCTTCGTCGCCAGCCCGTTATACAGAAGACCCTACGCAGAGGTAAAAACAAATTAAAGAACAGAAAAAACGTTCGACGGCGGCAAAGCGGGTCCAAAAAGCCACGCGATCGAGAATTGAGCAGCCAGGATTCGTCTCTTATAAAGAAAATGGGTCGAGCATATTCTTTTCCCCAAGACAAGACAAGGAAGATATTCGGTCTTGTCATGAAACATCAGATGATTACCCTCCCGGAATCCAAACACCCCGATCAAGAAAACGAGGTTCATCACCCGGATTATTGCTCCTATCACTGAGCGATAGGACATCCTCTCGAAGACTGCTTCACATTCAAAGACTGGGTAGAAGACCAGTATCAGCAAGGCAAGTTCGCTTTATCCAGCGGTTGGAGGGTAACCCCGCCACAGAAGCATGAACCGAAAGCCATAAGAGTAGAGCCGGATCAACATCGGTCTTGGAAACGTTCCCGTACCTGCCGCGTGGTAACGCTGTCAGAAGAAGGAGTGCCCGAGGACATAGGTGATCTCTCCTGGTGCTTAAAAAACGATGATGACGAGGTGATCTCAGAGTTTCCACCGGTGCCAAAAGAGCTGGAAGATGGGATACATACTACTGCAGACAACCTGAGAAAAATTGACTTGGGAACGGCAAACGACTCACGGCCGACGTTCGTCAGTGGGCTGTTGTCTGAAGAGCAGGTGGCTACACTCAAAGATGTGCTCATGCAGTATAAAGACTACTTTGCATGGAACTACTCCGAGATGCCGGGACTAGATCCAGAAATAGCCGTGCACAGATTTGCGATATCTCCGGACGTCAAGCCAGTCAAACAAGCACCGAGAAGGATGCGGCTCAAACTTGAAATGAGCATCAACGCCAAGGTCAAGAAGCTAATCGACTCCGGCTTTATCCAAGAGGTTCAGTACCCTGACTGGATTGCCAACATCGTCCCAGCAATAATGAAAAATAGGACAGTGCACATCTGCGTGGACTTTAGAGACCTCAACAAAGATTGCCCAAAGGATGATTTTCCTGTACCGGTTACCGAGATGATGATAGATAACACGTCCACTCATGAAGTTTTCTCTTTCATGGACGAATCATCAGGATACAATCAGATAAAGATGCACCCCAAAGACCAGAAGCATACCGCTTTCCGGACCCCTCTGGGCATATTCTGTTACAAAGTGATGCCTTTCGGTCTGAAGAACGTTGGCGCTACTTATCAGAGGGCCATGAAGAAGATTTTCGATGACCCCATACACGAAATCGTTGAATGCTATATCGACGATCTCGTAGTTAAAATCAAATCGTACGAGGAACATTGGGAGCATCTGAAAATAGTGTTTCAGCGCCTTTGGAAGTATAACTTGAAGATGAACCCTTTGAAATGTGCGTTCGGAGTTTCCTCGGGTAAGTTCCTAGGATTCATCGCTCGACACGGGGGCATCGAAATAGACCCGTCAAAGATCAAGGAGATCATGGAAATGCCGCCGCTAAGAACTCTCAAGCAACTGCGGTCTCTCTAAGGAAAGCTCGCATATATCCGACGGTTCATAGCCAATCTCTCCGGCAAGTGCCGCCCCTACAGTCATTTAATGAAGAAGGGAACCCCGTTTGTTTGGGATCGCAAATGCCAAAGCGCACTAGATGAAATCAAGCAATACTTACGGAATCCTCCGGTGCTAACCGCTCCGGTTGAGGGAAAGCCTCTCATTCTGTATACAACTGCCCTTGAGGGTTCTCTAGGCACATTATGGGCACAAGAAAACGACCAAGGGAAGGAGAGAGCCCTCTACTACTTGAGTCGAGTTCTTCTGGGGGCAGAAAACAATTACTCTCCCATTGAAAAACACTGCTTGGCGTTAATCTTTGCGATAACGAAGCTCCGGCACTATGCGATGGCGCATGAGGTCCGTCTCATATCAAAAGTGGTTCCTTTCAAGTATTTGATGTCAAGAGCCATACTAACAGGATGACTCGCTAAATGGGCCCTGCTCTTGATGGAGTTCTCGATAACTTATTGTTCCCTCAAGCCAGTAAAAGGCCAGGCCATCACCGACTTCCTCGCTGAGCACCCGATACCTGCCGACTCTCCCTTGAACTATGAATTGCCAGACGAGCACGCGTTTGACATGATTGACGGGGAGAAAGGAGGGAGTGATACCCGATGGGAACTCTACTTTGACGGAGCATCTTCTATGAAGAAGCGAAAGCATAACTCCCCCATAATCAAATCTGGGGTGGGACTCATCTTCGTGACTCTACAAGGAGGGATAATACGCTTTGCCTTTTCCCTAACAGAGCCGATGACAAACAATGAAGCTAAATATGAAGCATTGATAGCAGGTCTTGAGTGTCGACATGGGAATCGAAGGCCTCCTCATATACGGAGACTCCCAGCTGGTCGTTAGTCATGTAAACGACGACTATCGAATGTGCAAACCAGAATTGGTGAAGTATGGCGAGAGAGTGCAACAGTTGCTAACTCAAGTCCCCTCCTACATTCTGGAAAGCATACCGTGTGCAGAAAATAGCAAGGCGGACGCATTAGCCAAACTCGCTAAAGAGATGGCTGATGAAAACCTCGATGACGTGAGGATCGTCGTGCAAAGCCGCCGGGTTCTTGCACCGGCAGAAATATCTCCGGAGTCGTCCGAAGAAAAGGGAGCGACCAAGAAAATGGCCCTATAAATAAAAGATCAGGAAAAGGCTAAGGATTGGAGGGAAGTTTTTATAGACTACTTCAAATCCCGTCGAACGTCTGAAGATGCGTCCTTAAGACATCAACTCATGAAACGAGCTCTGTCCTTCGCCTTCGTCAATGATACATTGTATAAGAGATCGTTCGGCTCCCTGTGGCTAAGATGCCTGGGGCCGGAAGAAGCAAAGAGAGTCGTCCAAGAAACTCATGACGGACTCTGCGGTTCTCACCAAGCCGGGCCGAAGATGAAGCTGAAGATCAAAAGGATGGGCTACTATTGACCCACGATGATTCAGGACTGTCTCGAACACGCGATGCAGTGCCATTCATTCCAAATTCATGGGGACTTCATCCACCAGCATCCAAATCCGCTACACCCGACAGTGGCTAGCTGGCCGTTCGAAATGTGGGGAACTGACATAATCGGGCCCATTGAACCAGCATCGTCCAGAGGACATCGGTTCATACTGGCAACAACCGATTACTTCTCCAAGTGGGCAGAAGCAGTACCATTAAGAGATGTGAAGATGGAGAATATCCTCTATTTCTTCAAGACACACGTCATCTATCGGTTCGGCACTCCTCGACGGATTATCTCTGATAACGGGCCAGCCTATAGAAATCATAAAATCACCCGCTTCGCGCAGCAACATAATATAGACTGGAGATGCTCTTCAGTCTATAATCCCCGAGCTAACGGTCTGGCTGAGGCTTTCAACAAGACCTTGACGAAGATCGTGAAAAAGACGGTATCCAAAAATAAGAAGGACTGGCATGAGAGACTGCATGAAGCTCTCTGGGCGTATCGAACTACGTTCAAAACGGCCACAAAAACAACGCCGTATGCATTGGTATTCGGCACTGAAGAAGTACTCCCCTTGGAAATTGAGTTACCCTCTCTACAAGTGGTGGTCCATTACGAGCTAACAGACGAAGAGAATGCTCATCTTTGGCTTGAGTAGCTCGATGCCCTCGATGAAACTCGGCTTATGGCGCAGCAAAACTTGGAGGCTTACAAAGCAAATACAACGCGCTCATATGAGAGGTTGACTAGGCCGACAACATTTCGCCAAGGCGAACTCGTGCTAGTGGTCAAGAGACCTATGATCCCCAATCGTGCCAAACGGGGGAAATTCGATCCGAACTATGAAGGCCCGTACATCATAGACAAGGTCTATCAAGGCGGGGCTTACTTGCTCATGGATATGCATGGCGAAAGACCCTTCAGGCCAATAAATGGACGTTTCTTGAAGAAATACTACGCGTGACCGAAACGTCATTAAACTACTGCAAACCCACGGTGTCCCCAGGCTGACGTGGTAAAAAAAAACGGTACGTCCACAAGAGAGATGGGCACGGATGAAACCCGAAAGGGCTCAGTGAGTAAAAACAGCAGGGCTACCGGCGAGTTTTGTGAAAACCCGAAAGGGCGCAATCTCGTTAAAAAACACTTGCAAGGTCCTCTCGACTTTATAAGGAGAAACTGTTAGTGTATATACCCTAGGGCCATTATTGTATCATACTTGTATGTATATTACTTAATGGAAGCTTGGGATATTCACAGTTATATATACAGTCTTGCTAAAAATGGTAGTATGCTACTTGGTTTGTGTCTACTTTAATATGTGCATATGTTTCTAGTAACGTATCACTTATACATATTAGTAGAGCCCATAGGATCTTTGCTTGATTACCAGCGTTTTGATGGCAGTCACACTAGTGGGGGCTGGGTAGTCTGTAAGCAACATCCTATACAGGTCCCTGGTCGTTGGATTATCGAGATAGGGCATCGATATTCCGGAGTAGACTAAGTGTGTACGCTTCTCATCCCAGTTGGGGAGATGGTCTGTCCCACAGCCATCGGTACGTCATACTGGAGATAGTATACATGTGCTCGTTAGGATACGGGTACACCGGACAGGACTCGCAAAGGAACTGATTGGTTGGTATTATACCCATCGTCAGTTAACAGTTCCCAGGTGACATGAGTACAGCATAGTTTGCAGACTTGACACTGCTACTTCGCCTCGAGTGTGTCCCACTGTTCTTAGATTGCTACCCTACCACGGCTCAAAGGAGCCGTGCAAACAGGTAGCAGTTGGGTGCAGTCCCGAGCACTTGGAGGCAGTGGCGGTTAGACATGATTCGTCTCTCCCGGTATTGGGAGTTGATATCGCGCTGTGTCAGAGAGCCATTACGCAAAGTCCCTGACCAGGGAAAGCGAGATTTACTGGTAGGTTCCAGTAGTTTCTTAGGGTGTAATGGGCTACGCTCCGACACGACTTATACAGCTATTAGGGGATTGACGCTTGCCGCCCGTAGGCTCGATATGTGATAGTCTTAGACGAACAGACCGGACTGTACGGAGATTGTCACATCAGGCTCAGTAGGAGTTCGGATGGTTTTCCTCATCGGCCTTCTTATTGACATCTACCTGGGGACCGTTACGTACAGCTAGTGCCTCTTACGGTCTGTGGTTAAACCCACTGCCAGCGTAGTGTCGAGTCTTTAGAGTCCCACACAGAGAGTTTCCCTGCTCCAGGCGAAACGATATAGAGGTCGTATGGTTTTACGACAAGGGTTCGGACGCATACGTGTGTTTACGCACGTACGACGTTCGGACAGTTTTTACTAGTCGGCTTTGGTTTAAGACAGTTTCTACTATCAGGTTATTGGATTTATACAGTCTAAAGTTTTTCCATGTTTTCACTGATTGGAGGGGCGTTCTCGTAAATTTCCGGGAAGTTTCTAGAAGCATGGTGACTTGGAGGGTAAGGTGGCATTAGCATTAATTGATTTTGTGACTCATGAGATGAATCATTCAAGTGAGTTAATGATGCATTTATTGCTTAATGACTCACTTGATGATTCATTGCACATATTCAATGAAGCATGATGATAATGCATTTGAATTATTCATTTGATAATTCTTTATGCTTCATAATATATTAGAAGTGAGAAACAATTTCAATTCATTCTCATCACCACCTTCTCTCTCCTCAAGCTCTCTCATTCTTGAAACCCTAACCCTAACATCTCATGTGTTGAGATCAAGGGTTAGCTAGACTAATACATCTATAACCTCACTCTATATCCCCTAGGTAGCTTAGATTAGCACTTTGAGCAACCTAGTTATTTCAAGTTAGAAATCAAGCTTGTAGTAGGAGCTCTCGGGTGGATCATCTTTGATTCGAGGAGGCCGTTGAGGTGCCGATGTTCCAAGGAGCCTACGAGGAGTGGAGGACCGCGATGAAGACCCGAAGGACAAGTAACGTGAGGTATAACTTCGAATCCGAGTAGTTAAACCTTTCGTTGTTTGCTAGTAACGGTTTAGATACGATTCATGCGCTCAAGTCCGTGTTACGAAGCTTTGATAATCGTTTTTCATATATTCCGCCTCCCCGCAAGTTCGTAGGGTGCGTGACATGGAATTACAGTGGTATCAGAGCCAACTAAACCATTACTAGCTTGTTAGCAACTGATTAGAACTTCGATCGTCAGAAAACACGATAACGAAACCCCGGGATCCCTAAGTTTCTGTTAATTTTAAACATGTCTAAAAAATTATTTGATATTCCTTAAAATTTACAGCAGGGAAATATAAGAATACTGGGAAAATACAAAGTTCCAACTCGGTTTTATGGCCGTGGATCCGCGGCAATAGAGTGCTTGTGCCACGGATCCGCCGCCGAGTCAACTCCGAGTTGGCTCGGATTTGCTCCGTTATTCATGTTTTCTGGTGTTTTGGTTTCCTGCATGTTCTGTTTCTACCCAGGTTACTTCAGTGTAGGTTTGCTTTTGGGGTAGACACGGATAAAGGTAGTCGATCGATGTTCTAAACTAATTGCTAATCGGGTTATTATCTGTAATGTTTAATGTGTTCGTAAACCTCCCCTAACTGCTAGTATGTCGGTTGGCAGGGGGTTGCACATTTCTGTAATGTTTACTGTTTGTGTATATGGACTTGATTGGAATGTTGTGATGATTAGCCGGGGTTTGAGATGGGTTTAATATTCATTCATTCGATGTAAATGTAATATGATGCAATATTCTTTTGCAGGGCACATCCAGGTTGCGGTTGTAGCCACCGTTGTA
Source organism: Agapanthus africanus (assembly GCA_030015575.1). Lineage (NCBI taxonomy): Eukaryota > Viridiplantae > Streptophyta > Magnoliopsida > Asparagales > Amaryllidaceae > Agapanthus > Agapanthus africanus. Next base: position 446,445,222 of record JASDDO010000031.1, on the reverse strand, counting down.
TTATTTCTTTTTACTGTTTTTTCTTCTAGGATAGATCCAAGGCGGGGTGCACAAACTACCGGGTACTTTGAAGTGTTTAGTGGCCTACTCACTTTGTTGAGGGAGACCGCTTCACTTCGGGTACTTGGCGGGTAGTTTGCCGTACCCGTAGGGGTCTAGGGTGGGATATTGGCTATTCATCACAACTGTGTAATCCGTCTTTTATTGCAGGCTCAAAGCAAATGCGGATTGCTAGTATATCCAATAAAGTTCATCAGTGATCTGGAATGCTTATTATTGTGTCTGACGAATGTACAATATCTATATATGATAGCTATTAGACGTCACTTATGTTTTACACCCGCGCTAGCCCAGCCCCCGCTCTGTCGTTAGTTAAGTAACATAACGGGTGATGACGGGACCCCGTGGCGAATGCGGATGGCATAAGAGGACGTGGTATTTTCGTTATTTTCTGCAATGATAGGATAAATGATGGGACGCATTATTATAATGCAAAGAAAATAAACCAAAATTAAGTCGTTGGAACAAATTTAAAAGAAACTACTCGGTTATTTTAAAAAGATCAGAATTTTTAATTGCAGAGCTTTAACCACTCCTTTTAAAAATATCAGGTTCCTTCGATTAAATCAAGTTCACTACGTTCACGGTTTTTGCCAAAACCATTCGTAGCCCTCCGTCATTTCATTTGGGTATTCAGTAGTATTCAAGCTATGTATTTTGACCAACGCCAAGGCATAGTGTTTGGTAGCTGCTGGATATTCATTTGTTTTCATAGATAGATGAGTTAGTTTGGGACAGTCGTATTATCATTTTGGCCAATGTCAAGGATATGTACGGGTGGGTTCAAATTAAAAAGGATAATGATGGGTAGAACTTGACATGTGACTTATGATATTTTGACCAACGCCAAGTGTAAGTCTACGTTAGCGCCCCGGCCGTCTACAGACGCCAAATGCGGAACAAAAACTTTTAAACTAGCGCTATCATATACTTTAACCCGGATCTGCCATTATTGCTAAACTAACATACTGTAAAGAGTGTAGGAAGATTGTACCGAACGATCCGAGTCCTTCGTTCTTCAACCATCATCCCACGCTCCGTTGCGGCTGCTCCGATCTCTTTGATCTCCGATCTCCTCGTCGAGGTGGCACCACATGATCGGTTCTTTAAACGGGCTCCCGCCTCTGACTCGAGGCAACTCGATCGTCAAGTTTGCTAAAAGAGACGACCAAGATTGATGTAGAGAATGAGTAGATGACTTTGTCTCACTTCGTCCAAATCCGTGGACGATCGGTTAATGAAGTTGCCGTGGAAATCGGGTGATGGAATGAAATGAACTGTGAAATTCCATACACCGATAAAACCTATCATAATCTTTTCTCTCTAAAATGAAACCAACAAGTGAGAGTGAGAATGAGGAGAGAGAGAGGGCAAGCCATATATAGCAAGAGGGAGGTGACCGTAGGAGAGGGGGGTGACCACAAGAGAATGCTTCTCACTTCAAAAATATCTTAAGCAATCCAAAACCATTAATAACAAAGCATGAATCACTAATAACACCTCATCAAGCATTAATGAACCATTAAATGCAACCAATGAAAACTTAACACCATTTAATCCTAGTCACCTCATCTAGAACCTTCTAGAAGAATCCACACTCATCTCAAGAAAAGACAAATCCGTCTTTAACCGAATGTTAAAAGACGGCTGATAGAAAACTGGAAACTGGCAACTTCCAAAAGTGATCCTGAAACGAATTTCAGGACAACCCCGAAACTGTATAAATATACCCGCATTTGTATTACGACCGAATACAAATGCAACTGAGACAAAGATATTATACCTACTCAATATAATACTCGGATCCGGCTTAAACCAAAGCCGACCAGTATCATCTGTCCGAAAATCGACACGTGCGTAAACGCACGTGCATTTTCCGAACCCTGCCATAAAACCATACGGCCTCTACAACGTTTCGCCCGAACTTGGGAAACTGCCTGTGGGGGACTCTAATGACTCGTCAGCACCCTGGCAGTGGGTTTAACCACAAACCGTCAGCGGCACTAGCAATGCGTAACGGCTGCCCATGGACTGACCTCAAGGGATGCCGATGAGCGCACTCATCCGGAAAACCCTACTGAGCCTAACAGTGACAATGTATATACAGTCCGGTCCGTTCGTCTATGAGTATCGCATATCTGCCTAGGGGGCTAGTAACGTCAGACCCCCAATAGCAGTATAAGTCGTGTCGGAGTGTAGCCCAGAACGCCCTGAGATATTACTGGAATACCTACCAGTAAATCTCCTGCCTCGGCCGAGGGCTTTGCGTAATGGCTCTCCTAGACACAGCACGATCTCGCCCCCAATACCGGGAGAGACGAATCCCCTGCCGATCCGCTCACGTGCCTCCATATGGCTCGGGACTGTACCCAAAAGCTACCTGTTTGCACGACTCCTTTGAGCCGTGGTAGGGTAGAAATCAAAGCACAGTGGGAACTCACACGAGACAAATGACGACCTCAGGTCGATGAACTAACCTGTACACATGTCACCAGGGAACTGCTATCTGACGATAGGTATAGTACTAACTAGCAGATTCCCGGCGAGTCCTGTCCGGTGTACTCATAACCCAATGAGCACCTGTATACATCTTAGGTGATCCAACTGACACCAGTGGCTTGTGAGACCGGCCACCGCCCCTCGTCGGGGTCTCGACTGTACACACTAGTCTACTCCGGAGTATCGATGCCCTGTCTCGAAACTCCCACGACTAGGGACCACAATTAAGGATATGCATATAAACTACCCAACTCTCACGTATATGATCGCCATCATACTGTTGGTAGTAAAGCAAGATCCTAAGGGCTCTATCAAAGTGTAACATGCAATCAGTCACCTGAACATGAACACGACTGATAAAGGCAAACCAGATAGCATACTATCATCTCGAGTAAGACTGTCCTACCGGGATAGGTCCTCCGCAATCATTGCAATCACGTACCTGCGATCCAATAATTGACTATGAGGGCACTATCTCCAACAATCTCCCACTTGCACTCAAGGCTAATATTGCGATGTCGACTACTCACAGCCCGTGTGAAACCGAACATCCAACTCCTCTACTAATCAGTTTCACAAAGCCCGTTTGTAAAACTATTGTGTTCGAGAAATAGCCTCGGTGAGTGGATCCGCCTAGAAGTTTCTTTCTGTATCTCTCTTAATCTCAAGTTCGTGGAGAAAGCCATCTCCCGAATTGAGTAGTACCTATCTTAGAATATGTCTGGATTTCTGATGGGACCTTTGTTCATAAATGAACTCCATATCCAAACTTCTTAGACTATATGGATCACTGAACCTAATCAGTATCCGGCACCATGCCACCCACAGTATCCTCTTGAACCACCTGTCCATAATACTGTCCCTCGTCAGAGGGAAAACTAAAACTCTGACAATCACTCTTTCATCCATGTCACCTTTGAAGCCTGGAATGATAACCGTCTCCCGAAAGAGGCTGCCGTTATCAAATCCGTAGAACATGTACTAATGTTCTAAAACTGCTTCCTTATGTTTCTCCAGGATTGGATTAATACAAACTTATTGCATCTAGTGCAAAAACAACATTTGGTGTGGTACTTGACATCTCATGATTGACTCAATTGCCTAAGCAAGTGATCTGCCAATCATGCGCATCCCTCTCCCCTTTAGTCTGTAAGACACCTTTAGAGAGGGTGACTCCATCACCTGCAGGTACACCACCATGCTAGGAGTCAACTATTCCAAAAACCATTAGAATATCTGTCAAAGTACCCGCATTAGGAAACTACCCAAATCCAGATCTAAAACCATAGATCTAGAAACCAAAATGTCAAATATTATATCCATATCCTGTCTGGAGAAACAACTGTGTGACGACCACAGTACAACCGATCGTAGTATATGAATTTTACTTCCCACTCTGTGTATGTCATCCAGATACCATGACATCACACCCTACTACCTTCTTAACTGATCCATCCCCTATTCTGATTGAAGTCAAACCCATGACTGTCACATCAAAATTAGATGATCTATCTCCGCTATAACTGCTCAAGTCTATAAATAGACATAAGCTACTTGCCCACCATGCTTCCGTTGCTCCCATTGACTACGACAACCCTCCTACCGGGTCTCATATCCTGGAACAACAGTAGTGTCAAGTCTGGGTAGATAAGAACCTCCCTGTCACCGTCCTTGAGGCTACCGAAGTACCTCTCGGGTGTCTGAGGTTACCTACCATACCTGCGGAGTGGCTATTGGAATGTCAAACCTGATTGAATGTATAGGTCCTATTAAATTTTTCCGTAATCGTTTGCGGTTCTGGAATCACTTCCAGTTCTACCATACTCCCACTACTGTTTTCTGAAAAAGATCCATTTTTACTAAAACTGTGGCGAGTCAAGAACAATATCACTATTGATCTTCTAAATGGTAGAATATCAACCCTCGTCATAGCCAGGGTCAACCCACAAACAGCCATTACAGAAACGTGCCCTGAGTTATCCAGTGTCTGGTTTTAATCATAAGCTGGACAACTCCCCGTACCTTAATTTCTTTTAAGGTACGAACTATTCTATATCCAATATAGAAACTTTGGCACTAATTTAATTTGGAACCATATTCAAATCCATACATCTGTCTCCAGTGCATATCAACTTAATGGAAAGAGGCTAATCAGCATTACTCAACTTAGGAATCCATCCAATTATGAGTAACCTGTAAGAGAAATACGTTTCTCAAAACCATCACTATCATCTGAATACCATTCACAAGAATCTACATCTTCGATCTCTTTGAAGAATCCCGATACTTGTGATACATGGTTCTCTACTTTATTCTTATACCCACAACTTCTCAAAACTTAGACCTTGTATTTCTACGAAACACTTGTCTAAGTACTAGAGAAGTTATAAGTAAACAGAACATAGTACGAGGACCTACCCCTTTGTCCTGATGGACACTTGGACAACATACAATACTCTGTATAAGTCCGCTGAGTTAAACAACTCAAAACCTGTGCGTCGTAGGTAGAAAACTGTACCCTGGCGATTTCCTCAAATATCACCAATTGCAACGAATTCCGATATAATGAGGATGATCACCTAATTCCCAATATCTTACTCCCACTCATCATCTGTAAAACCATACAGATATGAGAATGAAACCTGGTAAATACATACCCTTGGAGTAAGTGTCTAATCGGGAAAACAGTTTTTCTTTAACAATGCACTGAAACATGAAAATGTTTCGTAGGGGTATCCTGGTATTCATAGCAATGCCTCTTCCATAATCCAATTCATGACTTCAACCATATATTTTATTGCCATCTTTCCAAATCCCTTTATTTGTCTTTAGTCGTTACCTTCTGTACATCATCGTTAGGCTAACTGGTTTTCTTCCTTCCCTACCGTTCGGCACCAGCCTATGGTTTGGAAGAAGACTATCCAGTAAGCATAATAGGTGTACCCTCCTAAACCAAGGAGTACTCATAACTGAGAGAAGGTGACGATAAAAGACAACTGAATAATACCTTATTCTTCTTAAAGGTGAAATAGGAGCGGCGATGAAGTACGCGGTTTTGGTCGTGAATGATATCAGTCGCATTTTACTTTGCCCTCTTTCTAATCCCTTTATTTTGTCTTTACATATTACCTTCTGCACACCCTACTTAGGCTAATTGGTTTTCTTCATTCCCTACCTTTCGGCACCAGCCTATGGTTTGGAATAAGACTATCCAATAAGCGTAATAGGTGTACTCTCCTAAACCAAGGAGCTCTCGCAACCTGAGAGAAGGTGATAATAAAAGACAACTGAATAAACCAATTCTATTTCTCCTGAACCTGGATCCATCCCCGAAGAAGTCCCTTCGAGTTCGTATATAACCATACGATGGATCTATCCAATGGAAGTGGATATCCGTAATAATACGGGTGTTCTGAGAAATTCAAAGGGTAGAAGAAGGAGTGGCAATGACTTATGCAACTCAGACAATCCAAAAGCCAGTATTTTAAGAAGGTTCGGTCAACCTGGTCATTGAGTCATAGTCTAGGGTCGGTCAAAGGTCGCTGCCAAAGAGAGAGAGAGAAAAGAAACACTCTGCGTGCACTCTATCCTAGATCAGAATGGTCATCATTTTATCTAATCCGGAAACCTCCCACTGTCCTGTCAAATTCTCCTCCAAACCTAAAGAAGAATCAATCGGGATCACCCGAAGAGTAAACCAACTCATCAGTGGGAATCAGGTTCCAACTCTCATCGCATGATAACGTGATGGAATGCATCCACGTTACTCATACTCCAGAAGGTATGCGCATACTCGGCAAGTTTCAGTTTCTTTAGAAACTCCTGATATAGTTTTTGCCCCATGCTCTTATAACCTTGGCTTTGGTCAAAATGTCATAAGTCACATGCCAAGTTCTACCCATCACTATCTTGTCAATTTGAACCCACCCGCACATGCCCCTGACTTTGGCCAATCGGCAGAACGACTGTCCCAAACTAACTCATCTATCTATGCAACAATTGAATACCCAGCAGCTACCAAACACTATGCCTTAACTTTGGCTAAAATGCATAGCTTGAATACTACTAAATACCCAAAAGAAGTGACGGAGGGCTACGACTGGTTTTTGGCGAAAAACCTTTAGCGTAGTGAACTTGATATCGCTGAAGGAACCTGATAGCTTTTTAAAATATAGTGGCGAAAACCTTTTGCTAAAGAGGTCACTCCCGGCAAAGGGATCTCGGCTCTTTCCTCGTGGAATGAGGTGCAGGATATTCCACTGAATACCGCTATGCAAAGCAACTTGTAATCGACTATAGTGAAGTTATTACGCTGACGCAAACTTCTGCCCAAGGGGTCAGTCCCGGTGAAGGGATATCAGCCCTTGCCCCGTCGAATGAGGTGCAGGATATTCCACTGAATACCGCTATGCATAACAAAAGGAAACGTCTTTGTAAGAACACTTTTTAAAATTGTTCCAACAACTCAAACAGGTTTGTTTTAACTTTGCGTTGATCAGAATCAACGCAGTCCCATCATTCAATCACACCAGAAAAGAACGAAAATAAAATGTACGTATATGCCATCCGCATTCGTCACTGGGTCCCGTCATCACCCGTTAGGTTACTTAACTAACGACAGAGCGGGGACTGGACTAGCGCGGGTGTAAAACATATACAACATCTAATAGTATATAAACCAATATACAATAATCGCTCCAGGCGTGATAATATGCAACATTACAGAAAAGTAATAAGCATCACAGAACAATACAGATATCTGGGATCCCCGAGTTTCACAGAGCCGCTGCTGAAACTCGACGTTCCCCTGTCGTGTGGATAGCCTGTGCAATGAAACCTAGACCCCTACGGGTGCGGCAAGTTACCCGCCAAAACCTGAAGCGAGGCAGTCCCCCACAGCATAGTGAATGGAACACCCGGCACTTCACGGAATCCGGTAATCTTGGGCACCCCTCCTTGGGTCAACCTGTACCCCCTACGAGTGCGGCGAATAGTCTGCCAATTCTAGAGTGGGACCCCTCTGCCTCTCAAAGCCATGAGATGCGGACCCGTTGCCCTCCCGAACCCGGCTATCCGTGCACTCCGTCTCGGGGCAAAACCTAGTACAGTAATGAAAAATAGTACAATAGGTACATCGACCGCAACCTGGTCGTGCCCCAAAAAGAATGTTATACAACAGGCAGTGACGGCAGTCCACAAGTTGAACGCTCGCCCCACAATATCAAATGTACAAATAAACACAAACTGTACTACCATTGCACACTGCTATCCACCACGACAAATCCGCAACATCACAGCACAAAACAGAACATCAACGCGAATGTCACGTTCGCAAACCCGTCTAAAAGAACTATAGCAATCGGACGCGGTTTACCGATCAAATGACATTCCCGGTCGGAGATATAATGTAAGCACTGTAAACTAACATGTTTAAATTTACGATCGACCAAAGACCAAATATCAAAAAGTGGGCCCCACTGCTTACTGGTGAACAGTAACAAAACCTGGGCCAAAAATTTATATACCAAAAACCCCAAAATCCCACCAAGAACCCACAGACAAAAATTGAGAGCACGTGCTCCTCACGTGGCCGCGGATGCGCGGCCAATACAATAGGGTTGGCCGCGCTTCCGCGCCTCAATGGAGAGATCATGAGCCCAAATTTTGTCGTTGGTCTTAGAAAAGCCTGCACGGATTTTTAAGATGTACAGAAGTCAATTTTGACACCGTTTAAAAACAACAGAAACTGTCAGGTAGGATTTTTGCAGTTTTGGTTTTTCGGTTCGATCGAAGTTTTGAACACGTTAGCACAAGTTAGTATAGCAAAATGGTTAGGCTCTGATACCACTGTAAGTCTACGTTAGCGCCCTGGCCGTCTACAGACGCCAAATGCGGAACAAAAACTTTTAAACTGGCGCTATCGTATACTTTAACCCGGATCTGCCATTATTGCTAAACTAACATACTGTAAAGAGTGTAGGAAGATTGTACCGAACGATCCGAGTCCTTCGTTCTTCAACCATCATCCCACGCTCCGTTGCGGCTGCTCCGATCTCGTTGATCTCCGATCTCCTCGTCGAGGTGGCACCACATGATCGGTTCTTTAAACGGGCTCCCGCCTCTGACTCGAGGCAACTCGATCGTCAAGTTTGCTAAAAGAGACGACCAAGATTGATGTAGAGAATGAGTAGATGACTTTGTCTCACTTCGTCCAAATCCGTGGACGATCGGTTAATGAAGTTGCCGTGGAAATCGGGTGATGGAATGAAATGAACTGTGAAATTCCATACACTGATAAAACCTATCATAATCTTTTCTCTCTAAAATGAAACCAACAAGTGAGAGTGAGAATGAGGAGAGAGAGAGGGCAAGCCATATATAGCAAGAGGGAGGTGACCGTAGGAGAGGGGGGTGACCACAAGAGAATGCTTCTCACTTCAAAAATATCTTAAGCAATCCAAAACCATTAATAACAAAGCATGAATCACTAATAACACCTCATCAAGCATTAATGAACCATTAAATGCAACCAATGAAAACTTAACACCATTTAATCCTAGTCACCTCATCTAGAACCTTCTAGAAGAATCCACACTCATCTCAAGAAAAGACAAATCCGTCTTTAACCGAATGTTAAAAGACGGCTGATTGAAAACTGGAAACTGGCAACTTCCAAAAGTGATCCTGAAACGAATTTCAGGACAACCCCGAAACTGTATAAATATACCCGCATTTGTATTACGACCGAATACAAATGCAACTGAGACAAAGATATTATACCTACTCAATATAATACTCGGATCCGGCTTAAACCAAAGCCGACCAGTATCATCTGTCCGAAAATCGACACGTGCGTAAACGCACGTGCATTTTCCGAACCCTGCCATAAAACCATACGGCCTCTACAACGTTTCGCCCGAACTTGGGAAACTGCCTGTGGGGGACTCTAATGACTCGTCAGCACCCTGGCAGTGGGTTTAACCACAAACCGTCAGCGGCACTAGCAATGCGTAACGGCTGCCCATGGACTGACCTCAAGGGATGCCGATGAGCGCACTCATCCGGAAAACCCTACTGAGCCTAACAGTGACAATGTATATACAGTCCGGTCCGTTCGTCTATGAGTATCGCATATCTGCCTAGGGGGCTAGTAACGTCAGACCCCCAATAGCAGTATAAGTCGTGTCGGAGTGTAGCCCAGAACGCCCTGAGATATTACTGGAATACCTACCAGTAAATCTCCTGCCTTGGCCGAGGGCTTTGCGTAATGGCTCTCCTAGACACAGCACGATCTCGCCCCCAATACCGGGAGAGACGAATCCCCTGCCGATCCGCTCACGTGCCTCCATATGGCTCGGGACTGTACCCAAAAGCTACCTGTTTGCACGACTCCTTTGAGCCGTGGTAGGGTAGAAATCAAAGCACAGTGGGAACTCACACGAGACAAATGACGACCTCAGGTCGATGAACTAACCTGTACACATGTCACCAGGGAACTGCTATCTGACGATAGGTATAGTACTAACTAGCAGATTCCCGGCGAGTCCTGTCCGGTGTACTCATAACCCAATGAGCACCTGTATACATCTTAGGTGATCCAACTGACACCAGTGGCTTGTGAGACCGGCCACCGCCCCTCGTCGGGGTCTCGACTGTACACACTAGTCTACTCCGGAGTATCGATGCCCTGTCTCGAAACTCCCACGACTAGGGACCACAATTAAGGATATGCATATAAACTACCCAACTCTCACGTATATGATCGCCATCATACTGTTGGTAGTAAAGCAAGATCCTAAGGGCTCTATCAAAGTGTAACATGCAATCAGTCACCTGAACATGAACACGACTGATAAAGGCAAACCAGATAGCATACTATCATCTCGAGTAAGACTGTCCTACCGGGATAGGTCCTCCGCAATCATTGCAATCACGTACCTGCGATCCAATAATTGACTATGAGGGCACTATCTCCAACACCAAGGTCATAAGAGCATGGGGCAAAAATTTATATCGGAAATTTCTAAAGAAACTGAAATTTGCAGAGAGAGCATACCATTTTGGAGTTTGATGAATGTTGGTAGGATTCCTTCAATATTATCATACGATGATATTTTGGATCCCGATCCTACTGTGAGTATATACTACTTATCAGGAGATTCGTCACTTAACGATCAATGCTATAAACCAAGTAGGTGCCTAGAAAGGTGTCAGCGGGGCTACGCCCCCAGAGAAAAGAGGTTATTTAATTAAAGAACTTCGCGAAAGCGTTGGAAAACCTCCCTCGAAGTATCGACACTGACCTGGATGAACGGTTAAGCAAGAATTGTACGGTGAGAATAGTCCTGGCTAATTCTTCTTTATGGTTTGAGGAGGGATTCGAGAAACAGTGGGAGCCATCCTGTTTAGATAAATTAAAAACCAATCTAAACTTGCAAGAGTATCATGCTAATAGTATTTTCTTCTCTCTCTTAAATTGCAGCGACCTTATGACCACACATAGGTTACATCTAGATAACAAATTGACTGAATCTGACTTATATGACTGGCAAAGGTCTGTCCAGATGTCCATTGCCTATGACAAGCTGGACCACCCTATTACTACTCAAGATCTCACCGTCCCAGGTCCAGTTTCCACCGTCATGGATATGGATATCCGCCAGACAAGGGAAAAGGATAAAGCGAAAGCCAAATGCCTTGTGTTAGCTTCAGTTGATGGTGTATACCAGAAGCAGCACGAGAAGATGGACTCAGTTTCCATCTTTCTCCATAACAAAGATTTATATGGAGAGCGGTCTCATATCGCAAGATATGAGACCTCGACCGAATTAATTCAAGCGAGGTTGGCTGTCGGGTCATCTGTAGGGGACAACGTCCTTTCAATGACTAGCTATATTGATGAGCTCCAGGACTTGAAGACCACGTTGGGAAATAGGTCAGATACTGATTTGATTCTACAGTCTCTACCTTCTACCCTGAAGGAAACCAGGGAAGTAGAAGGAAAGAGAAGGGCAAAAGTTTCGGTACTGAATGTAGTAAAAGAGGGACGTTCCTATTGTTATGGGATTGGGCATTGGCAGAAAGATTGCAGGGCTTTAGAAGCCAGTAGCCAGGATACGAAGCATGTTGTGGCTTCAGCCTCAAATGTGTTTGTAATTGAGAACTATTTGTCAATTAACTCTACTTCCTGGGTACTAGATACCGGAGCAGGATCTCATATCTGTAATTCATTACATGCTTTGAGAAACTGTAGAGTTATGAAGGTAGGTGATTTGTCTCTCAGAGTTGCAAACGGAATGAGCGTGGACGCTGAATCCGTAGGAGAATATCGCCTAGGTTTGACAAGTGGGCAGATATTGATTCTACGTAACTGTCTGTATGTACCTAGTATGACTTGCAATATCATATCAGTGTCCTCACTTTCAAGAGAGGGATATGATTTTACATTCGTAAGCGATGTAGTTAACATCCACCTAAATCAAGTTCTGATTGGGTCAGTTACATTAGATAACGGTATATACGTATTAAGTCAAGCTCAGGTTTTTAATGTCCAGAATACACTTAAAAGAAAGTCTCCGAAATTAAATCAGGCTTTCTTATGGCATTGTAGACTAGGTCACATCAATGAGAGAAGGTTGACTAAGTTACATAGAGAAAGATATTTGAATCCGTTCAAATATCAATCTTATGCTACTTGTGAATTTTGTCTCATAGGAAAGATGACAACGACTCCGTTTACTGGACACGAGGTAAGAGCAAGCGAGCTCTTAGGACTCGTACACAGTGATGTGTGCGGTCCAATGTCTACACATGCGCGAGGTGGTTATTCCTACTTTATTACTTTTACGGATGATTTCTCTAGGTATGGATATATCTTCTTGATGAAGCATAAATCCGAGGCCTTTGAGAAATTCCAAGAATACAAGAATGAAGTGGAAAAACAAATAGGCAAGAGATAAAGACACTGAGATCTGATTGAGGTGGTGAATACTTAAGTGCCGAGTTCCTGGGCTACTTAAAAGAGAATGGAATTCTCTCTCAGCTTACTCCTCCATACACACCACAACACAATGGTGTATCGGAAAGGAGGAACCGAACCCTATTAGATATGGTTCATTCCATGATGAGTAACGCTGAGTTACCACGATCATTCTGGGGATATGCACTAGAATCGGCTGCATATCTTTTGAACCTAGTTCCTACCAAGACTGTGCCTACCACACCATATCAGATGTGGAGTGGGAAGAAACCCTATCTTCAGTATCTGAAGATTTGGGGATGTCCGGCTTTTGTTAAAAAGCAGCATACGGACAAGCTCGAGGCACGATCAGTACATTGTAAGTTTGTGGGATATCCAAAGAACTCCAAGGGGTATCTATTCTATTACGCAGAGGAACAAAAAATTTTTGTTTCTCGTAATGCCCATTTTCTAGAATATCAGTTTTTAGAAAAGGAAACTAGTGGGAGCGAAATAGAACTGGAAGAAATTCCAGAACCACAAGCTATTACTAAAACCTTGGTAGAACAAGAAGGTTCAGAAGAACAGGACATCCCGATGCGACTCCGCAGGAGTAGTAGGCAGTCTCATCTGCCCGAGAGATACTACGGTTTTCTCATAGACGGGGATAGAGAGGATTGCACTATTGACTATGATGAGCCCACTAGCTTCCAGCAAGCCATTCAGAGCGGTGACTCAGTAAAATGGCTGGATGCAATGCGGACCGAAATGGAGTCCATGTACACTAACAAAGTATGGACTTTGGACGTTGCTCCAGATGGGGTAAAACCCATAGGATGCAAATGGATCTTCAAAAAGAAGATTGGTGTAGATAGACAGGTTGAAACCTACAAGGCTAGACTGGTTGCAAAGGGTTTTCGTCAAAGACCTAGTTTGGACTATGACGAAACCTTTTCTACAGTAGCTATGCTTAAATCCATTCGGGTCCTTCTTGCTATTGCTGCCTTCCACGATTATGAAATCTGGCAGATGGACGTAAAGACGACCTTTCTAAATGGTAATTTAGAAGAGAGCGTCTATATGGATCAGCCAGAGGGATTCATTTAGAGTGGGAGCAGCAGTAAAGTATGCAAGCTGCTTAAGTCCATTTATGGACTAAAACAAGCATCGCGGAGTTGGAACATCTGTTTTGATGATACTGTCAAAGAATTCGACTTTATCAAAAATCCAGATGAACCTTGCATATACAGTAAGATTGTAGGGAGAGCTGTAGTATTCCTCGTCTTGTACGTGGATAACATTCTCCTAATAGGAAATGATATTCCTATGTTACAGTCAGTCAAAGGATTCTTATCACAGAAATTCTCCATGAAAGACCCGGGTGATGCCACCTACATTCTGGGAATCCGGATCTATCGTGATATATCAAGAAGGATGTTGGGACTTTCGCAGTCCAGGTACATAGACACCATAGTGAAAAGATTCAAAATGGATGATTCTAAGCGCGGTAACCTGCCGACTTGTCATGGAATCACCCTCTCCAAAGAGATGTCTCCCAAGACTGATTTGGAAAGGGATAGCATGTCGATTATACCCTACGCTTCTGCGGTAGGCTCTATAATGTATGCGATGTTATGTACCAGACCAGATGTAGTATACGCATTGAGTATTGTAAGCCGGTATCAGGCAAACCCAGGGGAGAATCACTGGATAGTGGTAAAGAACATTCTCAAGTACCTAAGGAGAACTAAGGAGATGTTCTTGGTGTATGGCGGAAAAGACCTCCAAATGGAGGCCTTTGCCGACTCCGGCTTCCAGAGTGACAAGGATGACTCCAAATCCATGTCGGGTTATGTCTTTACCCTCAATAGAGGGGCGGTCTGTTGGAAGAGTTCTAAGCAGGAGACTGTTGCTGACTCAACAATGGAAGCGGAGTACATAGCTGCTTGCGATGCCGCAAAAGAAGCTGTCTGGATGAAGAAGTTCCTCACAGAACTTCAGGTGGTTCCTACCAGTGTTGATCCAATACCTTTGTATTGTGAAAACAACGGCGCTATAGCTTTAGCGAAGGAACCCAGGTCCCATCAGAAATCCAGACACAACTTAAGGCGGTACCACCTGATCAGGGAGATCGTAGATCGCCAGGAGATCGAGGTGAAAAGAGTAGAGACAGAGAATAACATCGCTGATCCATTTACAAAGGCCCTTCCTCAGACGCAGTTTGAGAGGCTATTCGAGATGATAGGTCTACGATATGCCAGCTCATGACCCTAGTGCAAGTGGGAGATTGTTAGTGTATATGCCCTAGGGGCTATTATTGTATCATACTTGTATGTATATTATTTAATGGAAGCTTGGGATATTCACAGTTATATATACGGTCTTGCTAAAAATGGTAGTATGCTACTTGGTTTGTGTCTACTTTAATATGTGCATATGTTTCTAGTAACGTATCACGTATACATATTAGTAAAGCCCATAGGATCTTTGCTTGGTTACCAGCGTTGTGATGGCAGTCACACTAGTGGGGGATGGGTAGTCTGTAAGCAACATCCTATACAGGTCCATTGTCGTTGGATTATCGAGATAGGGCATCGATATTCCGGAGTAGACTAAGTGTGTACGCTTCTCATCCCAGTTGGGGAGATGGTCTGTCCCACAGCTATCAGTACGTTGTACTGGAGATAGTATACAGGTGCTCGTTTGGATACGGGTACACCGGACATGACTTGCAAGGGAACTGATTGGTTGGTATTATACCCATCGTCAGTTAACAGTTCCCAGGTGACATGAGTACAACATAGTCCGCAGACTTGATACTGCTACTTCGCCTTGAGTGTGTCCCACTGTTCTTAGATTGCTACCCTACCACGGCTCAAAGGAGTCGTGCAAACAGGTAGCAGTTGAGTGCAGTCCCGAGCACTTGGAGGCAGTGGCGGTTAGACAGGATTCGTCTCTCCCGGTATTGGGAGCTGATATCGCGCTGTGTCAGAGAGCCATTACGCAAAGTCCCTGGCCAGGGCAAGCGAGATTTACTGGTAGGTTCCAGTAGTTTCTCAGGGTGTAATGGGCTACGCTCCAACACGACTTATACAGGTTTTAGGGGACTGACGCTTGCCGCCCCCTAGGCTTGATATGCGATAGTCTTAGACGAACAGAACGGACTGTATGGAGATTGTCATATCAGTCTCAGTAGGAGTTCGGATGGTTTTCCTCATCGGCCTTCTTATCGACATCTACCTGAGGACCGTTACGTACAGCTAGTGCAGCTTGCGGTCTGTGGTTAAACCCACTGCCAGCGTAGTGTCGAGTCTTTAGAGTCCTACACAGAGAGTTTCCCTGCTCCAGGCGAAACGATATAGAGGTCGTATGGTTTTACGACAAGGGTTCGGACGCATACGTGTGTTTACGCACGTACGATGTTCAGACAGTTTTTACTAGTCGGCTTTGGTTTAAGCCAGTTTCTAGTATCAGGTTATTGGATTTATACAGTCTAAAGTTTTTCCGTGTTTTCATGGATTGGAGGGGCGTTCTCGTAATTTTCCGGGAAGCTTCTAGAAGCATGGTGACTTGGAGGGTAAGGTGGCATTAGCATTAATTGATTTTGTGACTCATGAGATGAATCATTCAAGTGAGTTAATGAAGCATTTATTGCTTAATGACTCACTTGATGATTCATTGCACATATTCAATGAAGCATGATGATAATGCATTTGAATTATTCATTTGATAATTCTTCATGCTTCATAATATATTAGAAGTGAGAAACAATTTCAATTCATTCTCATCACCACCTTCTCTCTCCTCAAGGTCTCTCATTCTTGAAACCCTAACCTTAACCTCTCATGTGTTGAGATCAAGGGTTAGCTAGACTAATACATCCATAACCTCACTCTATATCCCCTAGGTAGCTTAGATTAGCACTTTGAGCAACCTAGTTATCTCAAGTTAGAGATCAAGCTTGTAGTAGGAGCTCTCGGGTGGATCATCTTTGATTCGAGGAGGCCGTTGAGGTGCCAATGTTCCAAGGAGCCTACGAGGAGTGGAGGACCGCGCTGAAGACCTGAAGGACAAGTAACGTGAGGTATAACTTCGAATCCGAGTAGTTAAACCTTTCGTTGTTTGCTAGTAACGGTTTAGATACGATTCATGCGCTCAAGTCCGTGTTACGAAACTTTGATAATCGTTTTTCATATATTCCTCCTCCCCGCAAGTTCGTGGGGTGCGTGACATGGACTTACAGAAACCACCAGCATGAAATCCTTACGACTCACAATGGAGCAATGCACTTAGGGATCCCCACGATTCCTAAGAAGAAAACGCACCTACGAGATCCTCACGACTCGTAAGGAGAACCCTCTTATGAGACCCTCACGGCTCATATGATTCAAAAGCCTTAAGCTATAGGAATCTGAACCTGTTCTTAAGCCATCACAATCCCTAGATTGCCCTACAAGCTGTTCAATATTGACCCTTGTATACAATCCACGGGCATAAATAAACGTTTCCCCAACAGAGTCCCACCACTGACGAGAAATATGCTCACACGATGAACGACCCTTGCAAGTCTGTTAGTTATATGTATGCCCCAGAGGCCATTACTATACATAGGATGTATATTGTAGTGGATGCTTGGACATATATAGGGATGACTTTCTTGCTCGATATGATAGTATGCTATCTGGTTACTCTTTACCTTAACGTGTACACTGATTGTCTCTCTGATACATGTTGGTAAAGCCCTTAGGATGTGTACTTGACTACCTGGACTATGATGCGGATCATACTAGTGGGGACGT
This sequence comes from Agapanthus africanus, assembly GCA_030015575.1. Lineage (NCBI taxonomy): Eukaryota > Viridiplantae > Streptophyta > Magnoliopsida > Asparagales > Amaryllidaceae > Agapanthus > Agapanthus africanus. The sequence continues at coordinate 446,427,906 of JASDDO010000031.1, read as the reverse complement.
GGTAGTCCATAAGTAAATCCTTCAAAGTTCCTAGTCGTGGGTGTATCGAGACAGGGCATCGATATACCAGAGTAGACTAGCGTGTAGCTTCTCGACCCATATAGATGGGCGATGGATGATCCCATATCCATTGGTGTTTGACATCAGAGATGATATACGGGTGCTCAGTAGAGACTGGGTATACTGGACGGACTCACTAAGAACTCCCATATGGTATTATACCTTACGTCAGATGGCAGTTCTCTGGTGACACTGGTACAGGTTAGTCTGTAGACCCGAGATCGTCATAGAGTCTTGTGTGATTCCCACTGTGCTTTGATTTCCATCATACCACGTTCAAGAGGGCGTGCAAAAAGGTGGCTTTTGGGTACAGTCCCGAATCACATGGAGGCAATGAGCGATAGGAGGGGTTTCGTCTCTCCCGGTATAGGGAGTTGATGTTGCGCAGTGCTCGATTGGCTATAACAGGAAGTCCTTGGTCAAGGCTGCTTTAGGGATTTACTGGTAAGTGTAACCAGTAGTTTCTCGACCCATTATGAACCTCATATCGACACGACTAATCGAGTTATTGGGGTCTGACGTTTACCACCCCTAGACGAGATATGCGACATATCAGATGAACAGACCGGACTGTACGGTAGTGTTACTGGTTGGATTCACAGGAGTGTGAGTGGGCTTGCTCGTTGATCTTCTTATCGCTCAATACCCGGGTGGCCGTTACGTTTAGCAGATCGCTTGCGGCTTGTCGGTGTTTGATATGATCATCACCTACTGCCGGCGTATTAACGAGTCTTTAGAGTCCTACACAGGGGTTTCCTAGCTCAAGCGAAATGAAATAGGAGCGCATATGAGATATGTGCGGGACCGAGAATATGTTCGGGACCGAGAATAATACCAGTATGTGATACTGTATTCTATTCTCGCGATTTGTGACATTGATCGGTTGTATGTGATATAGCCGGGTTATCGGATCAAGTGTTGATTCGATAAGTTGTTACTATTGATATTAGTCGGTTATATGCGATATGACCGGAGCGTTAAATCAAGTGTTGATTTAATGATTTAATGTATAATTATATAATTGATATATTACTTTACATTAACTAGTATTGGTTCACTTAAGATTGATTTTCTCACTTGAATGTGCATATTGTTTATATGTGATATATGCAAGTGTACATGTTTGTATCATGCTTGATGATACAAACAAGTTATGTGTATGAGACTTGAACCAAATCAAGGTTAGATTAGGGTTTACTATTTTCCTAAGCATATGACAAAAAAGTGTGACTTTGGTTAAAGTTATCAAGCTTCATGAAGCTTGATAAACATTGACAGAGTCAACTCTTTTGTCATATGTTTAAAGATATTAGTTAACCCAACCTTTAACCTAATGGTTTGGTTAAATCTCTACATGAGTTAAGCATGAGGGCTTAACTCAACCATGGTGCCATTATTCATTTGGATAAGTTTCATTTGGATAATAATTCATATGATTTTTTTCTTCTTCTTCATCTTCATCAAGCTCACAAGCTTGAGAGCTCCAATGGTGCCATGAGAAAAAGAGTGAGAAATCCAATTCTAAAGTGAACCCACTTCCTATTTCTTCATCCTATACTACTTGCCATGTAGTATAGGGTGTTCTCTTCACAAAGTTTTTGACCAAGTGAAGGAATAGCTTGAGTTTGAGTCTCCCCGACGTAGATCATCTTCGGCCTCGAAGTCAATGACCTAGCCCAATCATTTCTCCGACGAAACCATCACTAGAGTCCAGGATCCCGATGATCGCAGCAGAGGGACGTCAAGACGGAGCTAAAGAAGTGGAGGACCGGATCTACAAAGGTTGTAATCCCTTTCACTTATTAGCAAAGTTGTTTACTTGCTTGTAGTTTCGCCTTTACTTCTAGTTAACGATCTATATTAGGGTTTCTCGGCACCGGAAATTTTTTGTTTGGCATGGTTGGTGCCTTGTGGAACCTCTTGAGTGTGCCTAGGAACCCTACAGTGGTATCAGAGCCTGGCTAGAGCTTTAGGCGAAGTGTAGACGATGTTAGAAATCCGATCGAACCCCGAAACCCTAACTCAAACCCTTCTCTGTGCATTTTTTGAAAATGTGGATTTTTGCAAATTAAAAATATGCAGAAAAATCAGCAGGCTTTTTTAGGAGTTACTGTGAAAAACGAGTGGCTAATTCAATTAAGGCGCCGCGGAAACGCGGCACGAGCATGGCTCGTGCGGCGGTTCCGCGGCCGTACAGTCACAATGATACTTTATTTTTGCACAGTAACTTCCTTATTTGTTTACTGAATCTTCTGAAAATTTTTAATGTATACTCAAGTGTTGAGTTTTCTGGGTTGTATTGGGAGTTCGACGATTCGATCGGAATCTTTAACTTTGTCTGTGGTTTTCCGGATAATTTTTTAATATGTTAAAAAGTTCGACTGGATATAAATACCCACTTTTTCCCCTACCGGGAAATTTTCAAGTGTTGGATTTTTCCGTGGTTTAAGAATGTTCTAAGTAGTGCAAGTAACGCGATGGACCCTCTAGAAGACAACAAACCTTAACTCGATTATGTGACCGTCTTGAATTGCCCTTTGAACCTTAGGGTTTGGGGCAGTACGGCGTGCCACATGTGAGGCATTGGCTTGACCCTTCTACGGCTGGACCGTTGGTACTGTGGCATGAAGTGAATGTTTTTAAACCTATTTCAAGTGTTGAGCTGTTTCGGGAAAACTGTTAGTGTATATGCCCTAGGGGCCATTATTGTATCATACTAGGTTGTATATTACTTAATGGAAGCTTAGGAAATTCACAGTTGTATATATAAAAGTCTTGCTAAAAATGGTAGTATGCTACTTGGTTTGTGTCTACTTTAATATGTACATATGTTTCTTGTAATGTATCACTTATACATATTAATAGAGCCCATAGGATCTTTGCTTGATTACCAGCGTTGTGATGGCAGTCACACTAATGGGGGCTGGGTAGTCTGTAAGCAACATCCTATACAGGTCCCTGGTCGTTGGATTATCGAGATAGAGCATCGATATTCCAGAGTAGACTAAGTGTATACGCTTCTCATCCCAGTTGGGGAGATGGTCTATCCCACAGCCATCAGTACGTCGTACTAGAGATAGTATACAAGTGCTCGTTAGGTTGCGGGTACACCGGACATGAATCGCCGGGGAACTGATTGGTTGGTGTTATACCCATGGTCAGTTAACAGTTCCCAGGTGACATGAGTACAGCATAGTCCGCAGACTTGATACTGCTACTTCGCCTCGAGTGTGTCCCACTGTTCTTAGATTGCTACCCTACCACAGCTCAAAGGAGTCGTGCAAACAGGTAGCAGTTGGGTGCAGTCCCGAGCACTTGGAGGCAGTAGTGGTTAGATAGGATTCGTCTCTCCCGGTATTGGGAGTTGATATCGCGCTGTTTCAAAAAGCCATTACGCAAAGTCCCTGGCCAGGGCAAGCGAGATATACTGGTAGGTTCCAGTAGCTTCTCAGGGTGTAATGGGCTTCGCTCCGACACGACTTATACAATTATTAGGGGACTGGCGCTTGCCGCCCCCTAGGCTTGATATGCGATAGTCTTAGACGAACAGACCGGACTGTACGGAGATTGTCACATCAGGCTCAGTAGGGGTTCGGATGGTTTTCCTCATCGGCCTTCTTATTGACATCTACCTGGGGACCGTTATGTACAGCTAGTGCTGCTTGCGGTCTGTGAATAAACCCACTACCAGCGTAGTGTCGAGTCTTTAGAGTCCCACACAGAGAGTTTCCCTGCTCCAGCGAAACGATATAGAGGTCGTATGGTTTTACGACAAGGGTTCGGATGCGTACGTGTGTTTACGCACGTACGACTTTTCGGACAGTTTTTACTAGCCGGCTTTGGTTTAAGCCAGATTCTTGTATCGGGTTATTGGATTTATACAGTCTAAAGTTTTTCCGTGTTTTCACGTATTGGAGGGGCATTCTCGTAATTTGTCGGGAAGCTTCTAGAAGAGTGGTGACTAAGGGGGTAAGGTGTCATTGCATTAAATGTGATTAGTGACTCATTTGTGTGATTCATCCAGGTCATTAATGCATCATAAATGCTTAATGACTCATGGAGATGAATCACTCAAATGCATTTATGAAGCATGGATGATTAATCATTTATTTACTTATTTGATAAAATTATAATGCTTCATAAATATTATGATATATCATTATCTCATTTCATTATCATTCTCACCTTCTCTCTCCTCAAGCTCACTCTCTCTTCAAACCCTAACCCTAACCTCTCATGTGTTGAGATCAAGGGTTAGCAAGACTAATACTTCCATAACCTCACTCTATATCCCCTAGGTAGCTTAGATTAGCACTTTAAGCAACCTAATTATCTCAAGTTTGAGATTTAGCTTGGCGTAGGAGCTCTCGAGTGGAACATCTTTGATTCGAGGAGGCCGTTGAGGTGCCGATGTTCCAAGGAGCCTACGAGGAGTGGAGGACCGTGATGAAGACCCGAAGGACAAGTAACGTGAGGTATAACTTCGTATCCGAGTAGTTAAACCTCTTGTAGTTAGTTAGCAATGGTTTAGAAACGATTCATGCGCTCAAGTCCGTGTTACGAAGCTTTGATAATCGTTTTTCATATATTCCGCCTCCCCGCAAGTTCGTGGGGTGCGTGACATGGACTTACAAAAACTTGGGTGTTTGATTGTTCGATCGGAAAGTTTAACATTTTCTATTTATCTGGAATGTGATACAATATTTGGAATTCACAAGTAGTTATGAGATAACTGATATGAATGTTATAAACATAGCACTTTAGTCTCACTTGATCGGTTGCTACAGAATTTTGATGCGATCAAAAGTCCGTCGCAATCACGTAGCGTACGTGGATACTCGCCGGGTAAACTTAATAGACAGCCACACCCCATAGCCCTGACCAAGTGACCGTAGGAGAACCCCGTCGCCGAAAGCATCCGTTCGGGTGCTCGAGGCAGCGGTGTTCCGCCTTGGTGCACTTCGTCGACGGTATCAGGGGTGCGGCCGTCTACTAAAGTTTGCGACGAGCATTCGATCAGGATGTCGGGAATCTTGTTGAATTGCCCGACTTGATATTCAAAAGTGTTTTCAATATAGAGACTAAAATGGGGGGTTTATAGTTGTTAGGCATGTGATGTCTAAGGAATTCATTTGGTCAGGCATGCGATGTCTGAGGAGATTGCGGATTCCAACTGTTGTAGTTTTACACTTTCTTTTCTGTGACCGTAAGTGTAATATGTGATATCGCCGGTTTCGTTGCTATATGTCAACGACAATTGGGATACGCATGTTTGCTTATGTTGATGACATGTGATGTTATGTGTTGCTGGATATGTTATATTGGATCGCCGCGTTTTGAATAGCCGGGGGTTTTATGTGAGATGAGATTTTTTTTATTTTCATTCATGTAAAATTAACTTGTATGTAATATTCTTTTATTGGGGCACTTCCAGGTAGCGGAAGATGTCACCATTGATGTATATTATTTACTTTTCCGCACTAGGATAGACCCAAGGAGGATGGCACAAGTAACCGGGTTCTGGAGTCCAGTGGGAGACCAACTCGAGGAGTCGAGTCCGAGTCTCCTAACTCTAGAATTGGTAGGGTTGCTTGCCGCTCTTGTAGGGGTCTAGGGGTGTGGGCTTGGCTATTCATCATGACCGTGGAATCCGTGTTTTATACAGGCTCGTATTGAAAACACGGACGTCCTAGTATATCCAATGTTTCATATGATTCTTCTGCTGCGATATCTGTGATGTGATCATTTGATATGTGATGATAGATACTGTATATGATATATACGATATATTATATAGACGTTACTTATGTTTTGCACTCGCGCTAGCCCTGCCCCGCTCTGTCGTTAGTTACCTAACCTAACGGTGCACGAGGGGACATCGAGGCGAATGCGGATGGCATAAGTGTACGTCATATTTATCTGTGATGTCTAGGTGATTTAAATGATGGGACTTCATTAATGTGATTAATGAAAGAAAATAAACCTAAGATGTTGTGGAATCGAATTTTCAAAAACAGGTAGCTACAGTTCTTGCTTTGCATCGCGGTGTTCCTTGTAGAACATCCTGCACCTTATTCGATAAGAAAAGGGCCGAGATCCCTTCACCGGGAGTGACCCCATTAGCAATAACTGGCAGATGCTACAATCTTCGGTTTGTTTTTTAATTGCTCCTATAGTTTTTGCTTTGCACAGCGGTATATATGATATATTCTGCACCTTATTCGATGAGGAAAGGGCCGACGGTCCCTTCACCGGGAGTGACCCCTTTAGCAAAACTAGAAAAGCCTAAAAAACACTCCATTTTAAAATCATTTGATTCTACAACGATATCAAGTTCATTACGCAAAAGGTTTTCTTAAAAACCTGTCGTAGCCCTCCGTCATTTCAGATAAGTACCGGTTAGTATTCGTGCTGCATTTGTTGACCTCTGTCAAGGCGTAGTGTGCGGTAGCTGATTAGTGCTTATCTGTATAAGCATATGATGTGATTGATTTAGGGTAGTCGTGCGACCTTGTTGATCTCTGTCAAGGGTCGTACGGGTGGGTTTACTTTAATCAGGAAATGACGGGTTGAACTTGACTAGCAGCCTATGGTTTGTTGATCTCTGTCAAGGTCATAGGATGCTAGGGGCAAAATTATCAGGAATTTCAAGTGTTGAAATTTGCAATGAGATTGCATACCTTCTAAGAGATAGTTGGATCCCGATACCCACTGCGAGTAATTGTTACTCCTGGGAGAGTTTTACACATTACAATTAGCCGATCAAGTAGGTGTCTAGAAAGGTGTCAACGGGGAACCTCCCTCAAAGTACCGACACTGGCCTGGCTGAAAGATTGGCGAACTTGTAGCGTGTAATTAATCCCGGCTAGTCTTTCCTTTTAGGGTTTGAAGGAAGATTTGATAAAAACAGTGGGAGCCATCCTGATTAGATAAAATAATAACCAATCTGATCTTGCAAGAACGCACGCAGAGTGTTTTCTTCTCTCTCTCTCCAGGTAGCGACCATATCACGCCTTAATCAAGATAATAATACGGATGTATTGACTGAACCCGCTTGTTATACTGAGCTGGGGAACGTTGGTCCCGCTCCAACTTATAAATGTTATAAGACAGAGCAGGAATTAGGGGATTACCAGAATTCCCGTGCCACCAAAAGGAAGAGAGTGCATGTTGATGCATCATCTTCGGGTGTGTTCGTTACACAGAACAGTTTCTCAGTATCCTTTACGTCCTGGATATATGATACCAGATCAGGATCCCGCATATGTAATTTGTTACATGGGCTACAGAAAGGTAGAGAACTGAGAACGGGTGATAAGTTTCATGAGGCAGAAAACGGTGCAAGTGTTGCAGCCAAGTCTGTTGGTCACTGTCACCCTGTATTACCAGAATACATTGATTCTGAACAAATGTTATGTAGGGTTCCAAGGCACACTCAAGAGGTTCTACAAGGTATTAACCATGCCAAACAAAAATTTTCCGGTGCCGAGAAACCCTATTATAGATCGTTAACTAGAAGTAAAGGCGAAAAGCAAGCAAGTAAACAACTTATTGCTAAGTGAAAAGGGACTACAACCTTTGTTGATCCGCTCCACCATTTCTTTAGCTCCGTGTTGACGTCCCTCCGCTGCGATCATCGGATCCTAGACTCTAGCAATGGTTTCGTTGGAGAAATGATCGGGCTAGGTCATTGACTTCGAGGCCGAAGATGATCTACGTCGGGGAGACTCAAACTCAAGCTATTCCTTCACTTGGTCAAAAAATTTGTGAAGAGAACACCCTATACTACATGGAAAGTGGTAGAGGATGAAGAAATAGGAAGTGGGTTCACTTTAGAATTGAATTTCTCACTCTTTTTCTCATGGCACCATTGGAGCTCTCAAGCTTTTGTGAGCTTGATGAAGATGATGAAGAAGAAAAGAATCATATCAATTATTATCCAAAATGAAACTTATCCAAATGAATAATGGCACCATGGTTGAGTTAATCCCTCATGCTTAACTCATGTAGAGAATTAACCATTGCATAAGGTTAAGGGTTGGGTTAGCTAATATCTTAAACAAATGACAAAGAGAGTTGACTTTGTCAATGTTCATCAAGCTTCATGAAGCTTGATAACTTTGACCAAGGTCACACTCTTTTGTTATATGCTTAGAAAAATAGTAAACCCTAATCTAACCTTGATTTGGTTCAAGTCTCATACACACAACTTGTTTGTATCATCAAGCATGATACAAACATATACACTTGCATATATCAATATAAACAATGTGCACATTCAAGTGAGAAAATCAATCTTAAGTGAACCAATACTAGTTAATGTAAAGTAATATATCAAATATATAATTATACATTAAATCGTTAAATCAACACTTGATTTAACGATCCGGTCATATGGTATATAACCGACTAATATCAATAGTAATAACTTATCGAATCAACACTTGATCCGATAACCCGGCTATATCGCATACAACCGATCAATGTCACAAATCACGAGAATAGAATACAGTATCACATACTGGTATTATTCTCGGTCCCGCACATATCTCATATGGGCTCCTATTTCGTTTCGCTTGAGCCAGGAAACCCCTGTGTAGGACTCTAAAGACTCGTCAATACGCCGGCAGTAGGTGATGATCATATCAAACACCTATAAGCCGCAAGCGGTCTGCTAAACGTAACGGCCACCCGGGTATTGAGCGATCAGAAGATCAACGAGCAAGCCCGCTCACACTCCTGTGAATCCAACGAGTAACACTACCGTACAGTCCGGTCTGTTCGTCTGATATGTCGCATATCTCGTCTAGGGGTGGTAAATGTCAGACCCCAATAACTCGATAAGTCGTGTCGATATGAGGCTCATAACGGGTCGAGAAACTACTGGTAACACTTACCAGTAAATCCTTAAAGCAGTCTTGGCCAAGGAATTCCTGTTATAGCCAATCGAGCACCGCGCAACATCAACTCCCTATACCGGGAGAGACGAAACCCTTCCTATCGCTCATTGCCTCCATGTGATTCGGGACTGTACCCAAAAGCCATCTTTTTGCACGCCCTCTTGGACGTGGTATGATGGAAATCAAAGCACAGGGGGAATCACACAAGACTGTATGACGATCTCGGGTATACAGACTAACATGTACCATTGTCACCAGAGAACTGCCATCTGACGTAAGGTATAATACCATCTGGGAGTTCTCGGCGAGTCCGTCCAGTGTTCCCAGTCTACACTGAGCACCCGTATATCATCTCTGATGTCAAACACCAATGGATATCGGATCATCCATCGCCCATCTGTATGGGTCGAAAAGCTACACGCTAGTCTACTCTGGTATATCGATGCCCCGTCTCGATACACCTATGACTAGGGACCTTGAAGGATGTACTTATGGACTACCATGTCCCCACAAGTATGATCCGCATCATAGTCCAGGTAGTCAAGTACACATCCTAAGGGCTTTACCAACATGTAACAGAGAGACAATCAGTGTACACGTTAAGGTAAAGAGTAACCAGATAGCATACTATCATATCGAGCAAGAAAGTCATCCCTATATATGTCCAAGCATCCACTACAATATACATCCTATCTATATTATATGTATGCCCTAGAAGCCATTACTATACATAGGATGTATATTGTAGTGGATGCTTGGACATATATAGGGATGAATTTCTTGCTCGATATGATAGTATGCTATCTGATTACTCTTTACCTTAACGTGTACACTGATTGTCTCTCTGATACATGTTGGTAAAGCCCATTGGATGTGTACTTGACTATCTGTACTATGATGCGGATCATACTAGTGGGGACGTGGTAGTCCATAAGTACATCCTTCAAGGTCCCTAGTCGTGGGTGTATCGAGATGGGGCATCGATATACCAGAGTAGACTAGCGTGTATCTTCTCGACCCATATAGATGTGTTGGAGATAGTGCCCTCAGAGTCAATTATTGGATCACAGGCACGTGATTGCAATGATTGAGGGAGGACCTATCCCGGTAGGACAGTCTTACTCGTGATGATAGTATGCTATCTGGTTTACCTTTATCATCGTGTACTGCTTCAGGTGACTTTACAGGTCACTATTACACGCTGATAGAGCCCTTAGAATTCTTGCTTGACTGCCGGCAGTATGATAGCGATCATATACGTGAGAGCTGGTGGTCTATAAGCACATCCTTAAAAGGTCCCTAGTCGTGGGAGTTTCGAGACAGGGCATCGATTCTCCAGAGTAGACTAGTGTATACAGTCGAGACCCCGACGAGGGACGGTGGCCGGTCTCACAAGCCACTGGTGTCAGTTGGTTCACCTAAGATGTATACAGGTGCTCATTGGGTTATGAGTACACCGGACAGGACTCGCCGGGAACATGCTAGTTGGTCTTATACCTGACGTCAGATAGCAGTTCCCTGGTGACATGTGTACAGGTTAGTTTATCGACCTGGGGATCGTCATTTGTCTCGTGTGAGTTCCCACTGTACTTTGATTACTACCCTACCACGGCTCAAAGGAGTCGTGCAAACAGGTTTTAATTGGGTACAGTCCCGAGCCACATGGAGGCAGTGAGCGGATCTTCAGGGGTTCGTCTCTCCCGGTATTGGGGGTGAGGTCGCGCTGTGTCTAGGAGAGCCATTACGCAAAGCCCTCGGCCGAGGCAGGAGGTTTACTGGTAGGTATTCCAGTAGTATCTCAGGGCGTTCTGGGCTACACTCCGACACGACTTGTACCGCTTTTGGGGGTCTGACTTTTACCAACCCCCTAGGCCCGACATGCTATGCTCATAGACGAACGGACCGGACTGTACGGATATTGTCACTGACAGGCTCAGTAGGGTGTCAGGATGAGTTTGCTCATCGACGTCCCTTTTGGTCAATAGCTGGTGGCCCGTCACGTATTGGCTAATACCTCTGACGTGCTAGTGGTTAAATCCACAGCCATAGTATTGACGAGTCTTTAGAGTCCACCACACTTTCAGTTACTTAAGCTTTCGGGCGAAACGCTGTAGAGGCCGTATGTAGATATGGCAGGGTCCGATCAGATACGTGCGGTATTGCACGGATCAGGATCGGACGGTTTGTACTAGTGGCCGTATGGATATATGGCAGGGTTCGATCAGATGCGTGCGGTATTGCACGGATCAGGATCGAACGGATTTTACTAGCCGACTTTGGTTTAAGCCGGTCCTAGTTTAGTACAGTGTAGATTTTGTCTCATTGCATTTGTATCCGGTCGGAATACAGATGCGGGTGTGTATGCACAGCTTTGGGGTTTTCCTGTGATTTATTACGGGACCAGTTTTCTGGAGTTGCCAGTTTGCATTCCGTTCCGGCCGGTTTTCCTTTGTTCTTTCCCGGCCGGACTTTTCCGATGGAGGGGGTTATTTGCAAGTTTGCAAATAACATTTGTGGAGGGGGTATCTTGCATATTGGTGGCATCATGATAGTTTCTCATGATGAGATCCTTTCTAAGTCTTTTCATTTGCTTTATGTGATTAGAATTGATAAGAATGGTTGATGTGAGCTTTGCTTTTGATATGGTCACCATTCACTTTCTCCTACACTCACCTCCCTCTTGATTTTGTTTCATATCCCTCCACCATTCTCTTTTTGGAGGGGCCGGCCACATTTGATGGGGAGAAGGAAAAAAAAATGAGAGGTTCATTTCATGTGAGAAGAAGAATTCTTATCTCATTCTTCTTGCTACAAAACATTCTATCTCCACTTGATAAGTTGATTTCCATTCTATCCCTCCATCACCATGGCAACCAAAACCCAAGTGAGACAAAGCACTACACATTCTACAGCATACCTTGGGCACGTCGACTAGCCAGCTTCGTGCCCGAGTTGCCTCGGTATTGAGGTGGGAGCCCGTAAAAGATACAGACGATGTGGTGCCCTTCCGGCAAGGAGGCGACGACCGGAGTTTCCGCGGGAGATCGGGACGATGACGAGAAGACCGGAGGACTCGGATCACTCGGTATATCTCTTCCCATCTCTTGTTAGCTAGCATTAGGTTAATGGTTACGATCCGGGTTTTCATTGTCCGCGGTAGCGCCAGTTTCCAAGATAAGAAAATTTTGATTCCGCATTTTGGTCTCGGATAGACGGCCGGGGCGCTGCCGTGGCGCAACATGGTATCAGAGCCACGCCATTAACTTAGTCTAGCTTGGTATAATGTGTTTTGCATTTCCGATCGACCAAAATTCCAAAATCTGCATTTTCACTAGCATCAGTTTCTGTTGAAAATTTTTGGTCTCAAATTTTTTTTCAGGTTATAAAACCTTGATGTACTGGAAATTCTAAGATCTCTGTAAAAATTCGATGAAGTGACTCCACTGTGGGAGCGCGGAACCGCCGCAAACACCCCCTTCTCTCCGCGGTTCCGCCGCACCACTTTGGATTCGCTGCACCAATTTTTTACAGAGGCTTTCTGGGATGAAAATAAGGGTTTCGGAATAATTACATTGGGCCCAGAGTTTCTTGATCTGCTACAGTAATGCTTGGGGGCCCACTTGTTAAAATTTGATTGATCGGATATTTTAAACACATTATTTCACAGTATTTACATTATATCTGCGACCGTGAATGTCACTTGATCGGTAAATCCGGTCTAACTGCTATAGCCCGGTTAGACGGATTTGCGAACGTGATTTTCACGTTGATGTTCTATGTTTATGCTGTGTTGTTGCGGATCGGTCGTGGGGGATAGCCTGAATGCAATGCTAGTACAGTTTTGTTGTTTTATGTACATTTGATATTGCGGGGCGAGCGTCCGACATGTGGACTGCCGTCACTGCCTCTTTGTATTATTCTTTTGGGGCACGACCTGGTTGCGGTCGATGTACCCGTTGTATGTATATTTTACTTTCTGTACTAGGATTACCCCGCGGAGGGGTGCACGGATAGCCGGGTTCTAGAGGGCAACGGGCCCGCATCTCATGGCATTGAGATGGAGGGGGCTTCACTCTAGGATTGGCGGGCTATTCGCCGCACTCGTAGGGGGTACAGGTTGACCCAGGAGGGGTGCCCAAGTTACCGGATTCCGTGAAGTGCTGGGTGGTCCATTCACGGTGCTGAAGGGGGCTGCCTCGCTTCAGGTTTTGGCGGGTGACTTGCCGCGCCCGTAGGGGTCTAGGATTTCATTGCACAGGCTATCCACACGACCAGGGGAACGTCGGGTTTCAGCAGCGGCTCTGTGAAACCCGGGGATCCCAGATATCTGTATTGTTCTGTGATGCTGTACATTTCTGTGATGTTGCATTCTTATCATGCCTTGAGCGAATATAATATATTGGTATATATATTAGTAGATGTTGTATATGTTTTGCATCCGCACTAGTCCAGTCCCCGCTCTGTCGTTAGTTAAGTAACCTAACGGGTGATGACGGGACCCAGTGGCGAATGCGGATGGCATATACGTACATCAGTATATTTTCATTCTTTGTGGTGTGATCAATTGATGGGACTGCGTTGATTCGGATCAATGCAAGATAAACAAACCTAATCTGATGTTGTTGGAACATTTTTCAAAAAGCTGTTATTGCAAGGACGTTCACTTTTGTTTTGCATCGTGGTATTCATTTGGAATATCCTGCTCCTCAGTCGACGAGGCAAGGGCCGAGATCCCTTCACCGGGAGTGACCCCTTGGACAGAAGTTTGCGTCAGGGCATTAACTTCACTATAGCCGATTACTTTTGCTTTGCATCGTGGTATTCAGTTGGAATATCCTGCACCTCATTCTACGGGGAAAGAGCCGAGATCCCTTCACCGGGAGTGACCTCTTTAGTAAAGGTTTTCGTCACTATATTTTCTAAAAAGTTATCCAGTTCCTTCAACGATATCAAGTTCATTACGTTAAAGGTTTTTCGCCAAAAACCATCCGTAGCCCTCCGTCATTTCAGATTAGTATTGCTTAGTATTCGTGCTACGTATGTCGTGCATTGCCGAGGCGTAGTGTTCGGTAGCTGTGTAATACTTTTCTGTCGCATGGATAAGTGGATTGGTTAGGACAGTCGTACGGTTATGTTGGCACTGTCAAGGACTCGTACGGGTGGGTTTAACGCAATCAAGATAATGACGGGTTGAACTTGACTAGGACTCTTTGATATGTTGGCATTGTCAAGGTCACTTGGGTCCTAGGGGTAAAAACACACATCGGGAGTTTCAAAAGAACTGAAACTTGCCAGGCATGCGCATACCTTCTGGAGTGTGGTGACTTGAGTGGATTCCGTCAAGTTATCATGCGATGATAGTTGGATCCCGATTCCCACTGATGAGTTGGTTTACTCCTCGGGTGATCCCGACTAATTCTTCTTTCAGGTTTGGAGGAGAATTTGAGGTTACAGTGGGAGGTTTCCTGATTAGATAAAGTGATAACCATTTTGATCTAGGTTAGAGTGCACGCTGAGTGTTTCTTTTCTCTCTCTCTGGCAACGACCATTGACCCGACCCTGGACTATGACTCAGTGACCAAGTTGACCGAACCTTCTTAACACAGGCTTTTGGATTGTCAGAGTTGCAGACCTCCTTGCCACTCCTACTTTTACCCTTTTCTCCAGGACACCCCGCATTACTACGAACGTCCACTTCTATTGGACAAAACCATCGTATGGTTATATACGAACTCGAAGGACTTCGAGGATGGTTTCTGGTTCTGGAGAAAACGAATAGGATTATTCAGTTGTCTTTTCTTTTCACCTTCTCTCATTGCGAGTACTCCTTGGTTTAGGAGATAGTACACCTATTACGCAAATTGGATAGTCTTCTTCCAAACCTTAGGCTGGTGCCGAACGGTGGGGAATGAAGAAAACCAATTAGCATAACGATGGTGTGCAGAAGGTATTAAGTTAAGACAAAGCAAGGGATTAGTAGGAGGGCAAAGTAAAATGCGACTGATATTCACGACCAAACCAAGTATTTCTTCGCCAATCCTAAATCACCTTTGTATTTTTCCAGGACACTCCGTATCACTACGAAGATCCACAGTTTATTGGATACTCCATCGTATGGTTATATACGAACTCGAAAGGAACTTGTTCCAGTTCGGGGATGGATTCTGGTCCGGGAGAAATAGGAATAAGGTTTATTCGGTTGTCTTTTATCTTCACCTTCTCTCGCTTTGCGAGTGCTCCTAGGATTAGGACAGTACACCCTTTATGCTTATTGGATAGTCTTCTTCCAAACCATAGGCTGGTGCCAAACGGTAGGGAAGGAAGAAAACCATTTGGCCTAAGGGGCGTGCTGAAGGTAATGACTAAAGACATATAAAGGGATTTGGAGAGGTGGAAAAGAATTATACGGTTATAGTTGTGAATCTGGACAATGGTAGAGGCATTACAAGGAATACCAGGATACCCCATCGAAACATTTCAATGTTTCAGTTCAACTGTGTACTGTTAAAAGAAAACTGATTTCCTGATTAGACACTTGCTTCAGGGTATGTATTTACCAGGTTTGATTCTCACATCTGTATGGTTTTACAGATGATGAGTGGGAGTAAGTTATTGGGAATAGGGTAATCATCCTCATTATATCGGGATTCGTTGTAATCGGTGATATTTGAGGAGATCATCTGGGCTGTTTGCCGGTCGGCAAATATTTGGTTTTGAATATCCGCTGTTGTGCACCAATTTCAAATTGATATATCTGTACGTCTATTTTCATAGAGTGAGATATACCTTTTGATATTATGTCGATGACATTTACCTATATCAGTGGATGGTTAGGTAAGGAGCATTAAACAGCGGTGTAATTCTTCTTAACCATAAGTACAGTTTTCAACCTACGACACACAGTGAAAGAGTTGTTAGACTCAGCGGACTTATATAGAGTATTGTATGTTGTCCAGTGTCCATTAGGACAGAGGGGTTGGTCCTCATACTATATTCTGTTTACTTTTAACTTCTCTAGTTCTTAGACATGTGTTTCGTAGAAACACAGGGTCTAAGTTTTGAGGAGATATAGGTATTTGAATAGAGTAGAGAACCAGGTGTATCAAGTATCGGGATTCTTCAAAGTGATCGAAGATGTAGATACTTGTGTATGGTATTCGGTTGATAGTAAAGATAAAGAGAAATTGCTTCTCTTTCAGGTTACTCATAATTGGAAGCATTCCTAAGTTGAATAACACTGATCGGCCTCCTTCCATTTAGTTGACATGCACTGGTGACAGTTGCATGATTTGAATCTAGTTCAATTAAATCAGTGCCTCTGTTTCTATATTGGATATAGAACAGTTCATATCTTGACATTGTTAAGGTACGGGGAGTTGTCCGGCTTATGCTTAAAACCAGACTCCGGATAGCTCAAGGCACGTTTCTGTAATGGCTGTTTGCGGGTTGACCCAAGCTATGACGAGGGTTGATTTTCTACCATCTGGAAGATCAATAGTGATATTGTTCTTCACTCGCCACAATTTTAATAAAAATGGATTTTTTCAGAAAACAGTAGTGGGAGTATGGTAGAACTGGAAGTAATTCCAGAACCATAAACGATTACTGAAGATTTGATAAGGAACCTAAAGATTCAATCTGGATTGACATTCCATTAGCCACTCCGCAGATATGGTGGGTAACCTCAGGCACTCGAGAGGTGCTTCGGTATGCTCAAGGACGGTGGCAGGGAGGTTCTTGTTTACCCACACTTGCCATTGCTGTTGTTCCAGGCCGCGAGACCCGGCAGGAGGATGAGTATAGCGTCGTTCTGAACTAGCTTCAGAAGTGTACGTGTATATGACTCTGCCAGAGGGTTGTCGTAGTCAGTGGGAGCAGCGGAAGCATTAGTGGACAGGTGGCTTATGTCTATTTATAGACTAAACCAAATATAGCGGAGATAGATCATCTATTTCTGACATGACAGTCATAGGTTTGACGTCATCAGAATAGGGGATGGATCTGTTGAGAAGGTAGTAGGATGTGATGTCATGGTATTTGATGACATACACAGAGTAGGAAGTGATATTCTTATACTACGATCGGTTATACTTTGGTCGTCACACAGTGGTTTTTCCACATGGGACTTGGACATTATATCTGACATACTGGTTACTAGATCTATGGTTTTAGATCTAGATTTGGGTGGTTTCCCAATCAGGGTACTTAGACAGCATTCTAAGAGTATTTAGAATGGACGACTCCTGGCACGGTAGTGTACCTGCAAGTAATGGAGTCACCCTCTCTAAAGGTGTCTTACAGACTAAAGGGGAGAGGATGCGCATGATTGACAGATCACTTGCTTAGGCAATTGAGTCAATCATGAGATGTCAAGTACCACACCAGATGTTGTTCTTGCAGTAGATGCAATAAGTTGATATTAATCCAATCCTGGAGAAACAATCGGAAGCAGTTTTAGGACATAAGTGCGTGTTCTAGGGATGTGATAACGACAGCCTCTTTTAGGAGACGGTTATCACTCCAGGCTTCCAAGGTGACATGGATGGCAGAGTGGCTGTCAGAGTTATAGTTTCTCCTTCTGACGAGGGGCTGTATTTTGGACAGGTGGTCCAAGGCAATACTGAGGGTGGCATGGCGCAGGATACTGATTAAGTTTAGTTGACGATACAGTCTAAAAAGTTTGGATTTGGAGTTCATTTATGAGCTAGGTCCCATCAGACATCCAGACATTCTAAGACAGGTATTGCTCATTTTGGGAGATGGCTTTCTCCGCGAACTTGAGATATAGAGAGACATAGAAAGAAACATCACAGCGGATCCACTCACTGAGGCTATTCCTCGAACGCAATAGTTTCGCAAACGAGCTTTGTGAGACTGACTAGTAGAGGAGTTGGGTGTTCGGTATCACACGGGCTGTGAGTATGCGACATCGCAATAATTAGCCTTGAGTGCAAGTGGGAGATTGTTGGAGATAGTGCCCTCAGAGTCAATTATTGGATCACAGGCACGTGATTGCAATGATTGAGGGAGGACCTATCCCGGTAGGACAGTCTTACTCGTGATGATAGTATGCTATCTGGTTTACCTTTATCATCGTGTACTGTTTCAGGTGACTTTACAGGTCGCTATTACACGCTGATAGAGCCCCTAGGATTCTTGCTTGACTGTCGGCAGTATGATGGAGATCATATACGTGAGAGCTGGTGGTCTATAAGCACATCCTTAAAAGGTCCCTAGTCGTGGGAGTTTCGAGACAGGGCATCGATTCTCCAGAGTAGACTAGTGTATACAGTCGAGACCCCGACGAGGGGCGGTGGCCGGTCTCACAAGCCACTGGTGTCAGTTGGTTCACCTAAGATGTATACAGGTGCTCATTGGGTTATGAGTACACCGGACAGGACTCGCCGGGAACATGCTAGTTGGTCTTATACCTGACGTCAGATAGCAGTTCCCTGGTGACATGTGTACAGGTTAGTTCATCGACCTGGGGATCGTCATTTGTCTCGTGTGAGTTCCCACTGTACTTTGATTACTACCCTACCACGGCTCAAAGGAGTCGTGCAAACAGGTTTTAGTTGGGTACAGTCCCGAGCCACATGGAGGCAGTGAGCGGATCTTCAGGGGTTCGTCTCTCCCGGTATTGGGGGTGAGGTCGTGCTGTGTCTAGGAGAGCCATTACGCAAAGCCCTCGGCCGAGGCAGGAGGTTTACTGGTAGGTATTCCAGTAGTATCTCAGGGCGTTCTGGGCTACACTCCGACACGACTTGTACCGCTTTTGGGGGTCTGACTTTTACCAACCCCCTAGGCCCGACATGCGATGCTCATAGACGAACGGACCGGACTGTACGGATATTGTCACTGACAGGCTCAGTAGGGTGTCAGGATGAGTTTGCTCATCGACGTCCCTTTTGGTCAATAGCTGGTGGCCCGTCACGTATTGGCTAATACCTCTGACGTGCTAGTGGTTAAATCCACAGCCATAGTATTGACGAGTCTTTAGAGTCCACCACACTTTCAGTTACTTAAGCTTTCGGGCGAAACGCTGTAGAGGCCGTATGGAGATATGGCAGGGTCCGATCAGATACGTGCGGTATTGCACGGATCAGGATCGGACGGTTTGTACTAGTGGCCGTATGGATATATGGCAGGGTTCGATCAGATGCGTGCGGTATTGCACGGATCAGGATCGAACGGATTTTACTAGCCGACTTTGGTTTAAGCCGGTCCTAGTTTAGTACAGTGTAGATTTTGTCTCATTGCATTTGTATCCGGTCGGAATACAGATGTGGGTGTGTATGCACAGCTTTGGGGTTTTCCTGTGATTTATTACGGGACCAGTTTTCTGGAGTTGCCAGTTTGCATTCCGTTCCGGCCGGTTTTCCTTTGTTCTTTCCCGGCCGGACTTTTCCGATGGAGGGGGTTATTTGCAAGTTTGCAAATAACATTTGTGGAGGGGGTATCTTGCATATTGGTGGCATCATGATAGTTTCTCATGATGAGATCCTTTCTAAGTCTTTTCATTTGCTTTATGTGATTAGAATTGATAAGAATGGTTGATGTGAGCTTTGCTTTTGATATGGTCACCATTCACTTTCTCCTACACTCACCTCTCTCTTGATTTTGTTTCATATCCCTCCACCATTCTCTTTTTGGAGGGGCCAGCCACATTTGATGGGGAGAAGGAAAAAAAAATGAGAGGTTCATTTCATGTGAGAAGAAGAATTCTTATCTCATTCTTCTTGCTACAAAACATTCTCGCTCCACTTGATAAGTTAATTTCCATTCTATCCCTCCATCACCATGGCAACCAAAACCCATGTGAGACAAAGCACTACACATTCTACAGCATACCTTGGGCACGTCGACTAGCCAGCTTCGTGCCCGAGTTGCCTCGGTATTGAGGTGGGAGCCCGTAAAAGATACAGACGATGTGGTGCCCTTCCGGTAAGGAGGCGACGACCGGAGTTTCCGCGGGAGATCGGGACGATGACGAGAAGACCAAAGGACTCGGATCACTCGGTATATCTCTTCCCATCTCTTGTTAGCTAGCATTAGGTTAATGGTTACGATCCGGGTTTTCATTGTCCGCGGTAGCGCCAGTTTCCAAGATAAGAAAATTTTGATTCCGCATTTTGGTCTCGGATAGACGGCCGGGGCGCTGCCGTGGCGCAACAAGATGGGCGATGGATGATCCCATATCCATTGGTGTTTGACATCAGAGATGATATACGGGTGCTCAGTAGAGACTGGGTACACTGGACGGACTCGCCGAGAACTCCCAGATGGTATTATACCTTACGTCATATGGCAGTTCTCTGATGACACTGGTACAGGTTAGTCTATAGACCCGAGATCGTCATAGAGTCTTGTATAATTCCTACTGTGCTTTGATTTCCATCATACCACGTCCAAGAGGGCGTGCAAAAAGGTGGCTTTTGGGTACAGTCCCGAATCACATGGAGGCAATGAGCGATAGGAGGGGTTTCATCTCTCCCGGTATAAGGAGTTGATGTTGCGCGGTGTTCGATTGGCTACAACAGGAAGTCCTTGGCCAAGGATGCTTTAGGGATTTACTGGTAAGTGTTACCAGTAGTTTCTCAACCCGTTATGAGCCTCATATCGACACGACTTATCGAGTTATTGGGGTCTGACGTTTACCACCCCTAGACGAGATATGCGACATATCAGACGATCAGACCGGACTGTACGGTAGTGTTACTGGTTGGATTCACAGGAGTGTAAGCGGGCTTGCTTGTTGATCTTCTGATCGCTCAATACCCGGGTGGCCGTTACGTTTAGCAGACCGCTTGCGGCTTGTGGGTGTTTGATATGATCATCACCTACTGCCGGCGTATTGACGAGTCTTTAGAGTCCTATACAGGGGTTTTCTGGCTCAAGCGAAACGAAATAGGAGTGCATATGAGATATGTGCGGGACCGAGAATAATACCAGTATGTGATACTGTATTCTATTCTCGCGATTTGTGACATTGATCGGTTGTATGTGATATAGCCGGGTTATCGGATCAAGTGTTGATTCGATAAGTTGTTACTATTGATATTAGTCAGTTATATGCGATATGACCGGATCGTTAAATCAAGTGTTGATTTAACGATTTAATGTATAATTATATATTTTATATATTACTTTACATTAACTAGTATTGGTTCACTGAAGATTGATTTTCTCATTTGAATGTGCACATTGTTTATATGTGATATATGCAAGTGTACATGTTTGTATCATGATTGATGATACAAACAAGTTATGTGTATGAGACTTGAACCAAATCAAGGTTAGATTAGGGTTTACTATTTTCCTAAGTATATAACAAAAGAGTGTGACTTTGGTCAAAGTTATCAAGCTTTATGAAGCTTGATAAACATTGACAAAGTTAACTCTTTTGTCATATGTTTAAAGATATTAGTTAACCCAACCTTTAACCTAATGGTTTGGTTAAATCTCTACATGAGTTAAGCATGAGGTCTTAACTCAACCATGGTTCCATTATTCATTTGGATAAGTTTCATTTGGATAATAATTCATATGATTTTTCTTCTTCTTCTTCATCTTCATCAAGCTCACAAAAGCTTGAGAGCTCCAATGGTGCCATGAGAAAAAGAGTGAGAAATCCAATTCTAAAATGAACCCACTTCCTATTTCTTCATCGTCTACTACTTGCCATGTGGTATAGGGTGTTCTCTTCACAAAGTTTTTGACCAAGTGAAAGAATAGCTTGAGTTTGAGTCTCCCCGACGTAGATCATCTTCGGCCTCGAAGTCAATGACCTAGCCCGATCATTTCTCCGACGAAACCATTGCTAGTGTCCGGGATCCCGATGATCACAGCGGAGGGACGTCAAGACGAAGCTAAAGAAGTGGAGGACCGGATCTACAAAGGTTGCAATCCCTTTCACTTATTAGCAAAGTTGTTTTCTTGCTTGTAGTTTCGCCTTTACTTCTAGTTAACGATCTATATTAGGGTTTCTCGGCACCGGAAAATTTTTGTTTGGCATGGTTGATGCCTTGTGGAACCTCTTGAGTGTGCCTAGGAACCCTACAAAGTCCTCTCAATTTATAAGGAGAAAACACTCTTGTAAGATCCTTACGACTTATAAGAGACTATACACTTAGGAATCCTCATGATCCCTAAGGAGAAAATGCACCTACGAGATCCTCACGACTTGTAGGGAGAAATATCTTTATGAGATCCTTACGGCTCATGAAGTCAAAAGCCTCAGTTCCCAGGATCTTAACCCTGTTTGCTAAGCCACCTTTGTTCGAACCGACAAAGGCAAATGATGATTCGCTCCTGGCAATATCCCAGTTGTAGCGATGCTGATGCCTAAATCGGTATCAGATCCCAAGTCCCATACTCGCAAAAAAAATCAGCGAGCCAGAAATGCATATGAAATAGCCGAAATGATGGGGCAACTTGCAACAAAATCAGCAAGTAAAAATATATGCATACAAAATAGCCGAAATGTTTGGGCAACTCGCAATAAAAAGCAGCGAGTAAAAAAGAAAAATAGCTGAAATGATTGGGCACCGCGAAAAAATAGCCGAAATGATTGGGCAATCGCGACTTTCGCGATATAAAAGCTAAAATGATAGAGCATCGCGGAAAGAGAATAAAAATACACATGAAATGAAATTTTTTCCCTACAGGTGAGATCACATCGATCCCTGTATACAATCCAGGGGCACAAACAAAGAGGGAACCATTTCATCCCACCAGGCTCCATCAGAAAGAGAGCCAAGTCTCGATGGCAACATCTACAGCCTGCAAACCCACAACAACATTCCTTCTCATTCCAGTAGGAGTCGAACGCGACAATCAATCTCGGATCCATGGCGGAGGCCCTAGTTCTAAGTCTCGACGGCTGCATCTACAGCCTGGAGACCCACAACAACGTTCCTCCTCATTCCAGCAGAATTCGGACGCGACATTCAATCTTGGAGCCATGACAAAGTCCCAGTTCCAAGTCTCGACGGTTCATAAACAATCTAGAGACCGCCTCGACACTCGTCTCGTTACAGAAGACGCAGTGTCAATAACGGCGACATCAACAAGCAACCCCAAGGTCAAAACAACGGAGCAATGGCAAAGTCCCTAGTTCCGGGTCCCGACGATTCACCAACAACCTAGAGACCACCTTGACGTTCGTCTCGATACAGCAGATGCGATGTCACCTTAGCGTTCTTCCCCCAGCAGGATGCAGACGCGACACAAAACAACGGAGCCATGGCAAAGTCCCTAGTTCCAGGTCCCGACGGTTCACCAACAACCTAAAGACCACATCGATGTTCGTCTCGATACAGCAGACGCGAGGTCACCCCAGCGCTCTTCCTCCAACAAGATGCAGACGTGACACCAACAACAGAGCCATGGCAAAGTCCCTAGTTCCAAGCCTCGACGGTTCACCAACAACCTAGAGACTACCTCGACGTTCGTCTCGATACAGCAGACGCGACGTCACCCCAGCGTTCTTCCTCCAAAAGGATGCAGACGCAACACCAACAACGGAGCCATGGAAAAGTCCCTATTTCCAAGCCTCGACGGTTCACCAACAACCTAGAGACAAACCACGACATTCGTCTCGATACAGCAGACGCAATGCCAGCAAACAAAGCGAAGGCAATATTCCTAGCTTCAGGGTCTTGACGGCAACCCATATAAAACCTGAAAGACTATCGGAGATTATCCCACAGCAGCACGGAGTGGTTATGACTCATCGGGGCTCTCAAACTGAGCCTAACCTCAAGTAAAAAGCGACATGGAATATCCCTAACGCTTGCTCTTTCGACGGTAATACTACCTGGAAGATTGCTTGAAGACGTCTTGTCTAGCCCTCAAAGGGATCAGAGACACAACAGTCGCAAGGCTACTTGAACAGCAAGATTGCCTATCGAGGAATACATCAGCTGACGCGATGGTATGACGGGCAAAACCCTAGTACCATAGACCCTAACAGACCTCTGTCGTAAAGACCAGAGCTTAACTGTGACGTTAGGACATCCTTGCGAGAACTTCTCGATTCGTCTCGACTCGTAGGGAAAAGCCTTAGGCAATGGGGATAAGAACCTGTTTCCTAAGCACTGAGGTCCAGCAAGTCGGTCCAAAATGGACTCTTGCATACTATTCATGGACCACACTCTCCAAAGTCGAATCTCGACAAGGAGGGAAACAACCACTTACGAGTCCTCTCGATTTGTAAGAGGGAAAATTCTCTTGTGAGATCCTTACGACTCTTAAGAGAAAGCACACTTAGGAATCCTCACGATTCCTAAGGAGAAAATACATCTACAAGATCCTCTCGACTCGTAGTGTCACGACCCGAAAGTACGGAACATGACCGGCACTTAGACTACGAACGTCTCAAGGAGTACGTATGCTAAGTAAGCCGAAACCCAGAAATCCAAACCAAGAGAAGTAGTAGAGAATAGGAAGAACCATATCAAATCAACCTGTATGCAACATAATATACAACGCCTAAAGGCGAGGATCACAACAGAAATGGAACTCAACCAGCAAGAAACTCAAGAAATATAATATGCTACTCTATGGTTGAAAGAATAACATTACTGGTATCTATCTCAAAAAAATACAAGTTTGGTTGATGGAACTTCTAGATACAACTGAAATATAATATACAAGGTATAATGATGGGTAAGATACAATAAACCCACCTACTAGCAAGTCACCCGAAAAGAAACCGTGCCCGCAAAGCCGTAATGAAATCCGTACGGCAACACCTGTAAGAAACTGGGGCACAACGGGGGTGAGTTGCCAACTCGTGAGTAGAAAAAGATCTACGAACAGAAAATCGCATGAATAACGCAACCTAGGTCAATGATCATAATATATCCTCAAATATATGAATAACATGCAGCCTATAACAATGGCTAGGGTAATATCTAACCCGAATGTGATCTCATGTGCCCGTGTCAGTGCCTCAGGTAGCAATATATCATATGAATGAGGTATGAATGCATGAAAACAGAATACATGTAAATGAAGAAACTGTTTTCATAAATTAGTGAGATTTCCTTTGTATTTTTAAAATGAGGTATCATAAATGAAATCAGCATCAACAGTGTCTAGCATCGACACAAAACATAAATCTCAATGTCTCAAAACCTCAGGCTCCGGCCATCCGGACTGGCCTGTATCATCAAATCTCAGTACCTCAATATCTCGAAATCTCAATGTCTCAATCTCAATATCTAGGGCGCCGTCAGTCCAGACCGGCCCCTACCATCCATCTCAAGACCACGACGGTATCCTCCGGATATCCGACGCGTCGGGTAAAATCACCGGTAGGTAGTCTCCCCCTGCCAGGCTCATCGTCATCACCACGAGCTTCTTGCCCCGGGGTACCTTACCGGGTCCACCATGTACCCGAAACGGTTCATCCAACTTCTCGAATCGGGTCTTCAAATCTATCAGCAAACTCATGGTGGACGACTCATACATCATGGGAAAAACCGCGCTTTTTATTTAAAAAGAGAAGAAGAAGTTTGTATATGTTTTGCGGTTTTCCCCAAATCCAGAAAATCTCATGGAAATCCAAATCCAAAACCACAATAGCACGTAAAAAGTGAATATATGCATGAGAATCCATGAATGCGGCATAACAATGAATAACAGTATGCATGAGGTAGCAGGTAATAACTATAATGTCTAAACTAACATATAAGGCAAGTACACTAATATCATGTCTAAACTATTAGCTAACAGGCTATGTCAAGCAATAATATTTTCTAAGGTGTACGTGACATGGCAATTACCGATGAAGATGTGTGTGAGCCGGCAAGTAAGTGTACGTGGTACATACGCATCATCGGTAATGGTGCTGGTGTCCTAACCACAAGATATCAACAGTAGAATATGAAGCATAATATAAGCATGTGATGCGGAGCAAACAACAATAATGAGCGGGAGCTGAATACTAGACGCAACGATAATTAATCTGTTTTAACCTAATATAAGTCCTACAATGGTGCCTTTCGAAATAACACGAATCGTGGGGTTTTGAAAATAAGGGCTACAGTGTTTTTAAGAAAAGATACTTTTTTTGAAATATCCGTAGGATCCCTTAGGCTGTCTTTAAAAATACGCACGATTCGTAAGCTTTGAAATAGGTAGGAACCGAATCTAATCTAACAACTAACTAAACTAAAGGGCTACGCTATAAGCTAGACTACAGGTAAGGAAACCGCCTAACATCTGAGTCGATACATATACATACCTGTATATATATTAGTCGGTGATCCCGCCTCAATAATATCATATCCAATACCATATCTATAATCAGACATCCCAAGTCAAGAGTGCGGATCGATTATCAAGATATAGTTCGTACGTAAATCCGTCGTACGGCATCCCCAAATCTGGGTACGGGTCAATATCATATTCCTCACACTATTCCTCTGGTATCCTCTTTATCCAAGATCATAGTCTAGGGTACTGACCTATGTTTAGTGCAATACTAATATCCTCAATATACTCATGATCTGACTACTGATCGACAATCTCGTACAAACCGATATCGTCAGCACATATCATCATCAAGGGGTATACATCGCCCGATACGGCCTAATATCAATATCCTAGCATATTATGCCTCATATCACGATCACATGTCGACCATTTATTTATAACACTATTCACCCGTATCGCCGCCGCAAGATCCGCTATAACACCAGGACGTACCTTAAGTACGAATCCTGCCATATCACCGAGATCACAACCACAAACAAATCTCATCGACTCAGCTCAATCCCAAGTATCCTCCTCAAATCCGTATGTGAACACATAGTCCCATACCCATGTGAACATATAAATATATTCCCATACACGCACATATGAAATAAGGAATGTATGCAAGTATGTATATGTGTGAATGTGTAAGTGTAGTGCACCCACTACCTAAGGTTTCGTAACCATGCACCAATCCAACACCAATATCCATCTAAAATCATCAATAATAAATCCTAACAACATATCATAAATTGTTGGTGTGTATACGCATCCGTATACATCACCACGGACTGCGGGGGTGCTATACGCCATCCACCCGACTTCTCCCCGTAGATATAAATCTACTCACCTGGTCCTCGCTAGCCGGTACCGACGTCGCCACGCGCTTGCTTGTCGTCTCGAAGTCCACATGGGGGTACCTACATATCATAATGCACCATATCGCATTAAAACTAAATTCGAAATCGAAACGGCATACGAAAATCAAATCGGCACGCGTATCACGCATAGGTCCAAACCTATCGCCTACGCATGCAAGAATAGTCAAACCAACCCTCGATGTCGATGTACAAACGTCAGACCATCGAGAAAAATCCAATCACACTCATTTGCACATTCACGAACACTAATTTTAATATAAACTAGGTTAAAACTCACAAAAACCTCAATTTTGCTTAAAAAGCCATTTTTCCGAAAATCTAGCAAGCACAATTCGCCGTTTTTGTACAAAACAGGATGTTTAAATGAATGTAGCGGCCAATATATTTATTAAATATCTTAAATAAGTCGTATAAACAATTTCCGGAATTTAATCTCATTAAATTCCAAAAATCCTAATATTCTAGTTTACAAAATACCCTTTTTAACAATTTCATAGCAAAAATGCACAAACTACAATTTAGGTTGGATTTCCATGAACTAAAGTGTTAAACTACACTTAATAAAGTTAATAATATGATAAAAACCCTAACCATATTTTTAATCTCATATTTCGAATTAAATCAAAAAAACTAGTTTGCAACAAAAAGCTTAATTTGGACATTTTTCAAGTAACAACTTGTAATTAACAACTAGATTAGTTTTCTACAAAACTAAATATATTAATCCACCTCACTAAACCATACACAATCAAACACAACTCATTTCCACAACAAACCCTAACTTAGTAATCAAAACCCTTTCTTTAAATTTCAAAACTTGAAATTTAAAACCCTAATTTAACACCTAATAGCTAGATTCAAGTAATTTAACAACAAATTAAGCATAAGGTTATGATTATACCTCACAAGCTTGAGATCAAACTTGCAAAAATCTTAGCCTCCAACAATGATTTCATGCTCCAAGATCCATGCTTGAATAGCTAAAGAATAATGGGTAAAGCTTGGATTTAGAATTAGCTTTGAATTTTTGATAAAAAGGGTGGATTTTTGATAGAAATTTTGGGGATTTTGATGGAAAAATGAGATGAAGTATTTGGGGATGTTTTGGTTCAGGTTTTGGCCAGAAATCTTGGGGGATTGGGTGAGGGAGGAGAGAGAGTGAGGTGGGGAAAGTTAGTTCAAGTCAAAGTCAACTCAAATTATACCATTTTCTACTCTTTTTTCTTTTCTTTTCTTTCATTTCTTTTCTTTAAAATCCAAGTGGGGACAAAAGAGGGGGCTGCTGAATTCTTCAAGGGGATAAGTGAATGGGGGTTTGTGGGTGTGGGTACGGGTGTGGGGTGATGAAAAATCATAAATACAATACCCCAAACATCCATTTACGCTAAAAAAAAGCCTTTTTTCTTCAATAATTTCTAAACCGTTTTGGCAAATGATTTCGTTCCAAAAAGCACATGATAAAATTTTATTTAATGTTTTATGATGCACAAAATTTGTTTCAACTCATTCCAATTTGTAATTTTTCCTAATTAAATGTATTAGTGACGGCTTAAAATAATAATAAAATAATATTTTTTTCAGAAAATTTGAAATTTCACCACCGGCTCAATAAACACCAAATAATAGCAATTACATAGCTAGAATGTGTATATTTAATTTTTATAATAATATATTTGTATTTTGACTTTTTACAGAAAACCCCCTTATTTTACCGATTTTTTTTCGAAATTTCACCGAAATGATTTTCAAAACGTTACAATCTTCCCCCCTTAAAGAAATTCGGTCCCCGAATTTAAATTCAAACTCCCCCAAATACTAAAACATCTAAGAAAAACCATCAAGTCGTCGGGGCTCCGAAATTGTAACTACATAAAACAAATCGTAGCGCAGCGCATGCGCTTGAAAAATGAGCATATAACTCAAATCAAAACTCCGTCAAGCATCCCGCAATCATCGGAGTCATAGAGAAGATTGTAAGTATTTGAAGGAAATGCATGCCAAATCTCTTTAAGTCGCTGTGCAATGCGTATAACACTGCACAGTGGCGGACGTCTACCATAAGAAAATAACTATATACATATATACCTTTGTTTGAAATGTACGTTCCGCCGTTTTGGAAACAATTTAGAAGGGTCTCCTTGTTTTAAACATTTCGTGTCATATCAGACACGTAGGTAAATACTGAGGCTATAGCTCACTTTTTGGAAATCCCTTCAATAACTATCAATGCATGCAAAATGTATTCAGGTACTGTCCTCTGACTAGTCCTGCTCAGTACGGAAACACATAGCAATATCATAAAAACGTACTGCTCTATAAGAAATCAATCCCAAAATATGCACATGAATACTACGTGCGTCTGATGCGCACGGAAATCAAAATCCATGAATGTGCCATACATGCGCACAGAAACAACATCTAAGTGCATCAGGTGTGCACGAAACATCTGTCGTAGGCAACATGTGTGCCTGACAGCAAAATCAGGTGCATCTGACATGCACGAAAAATCTCGAATTAGTGCATCTGGTGTGCACCAAATCGCATCTCGTAACAGGCGCCCAACAGGCGCTAAAAATCCAATCCGGTGCATAAAATGCACAAAACAAATGTCGAGCATCACCCTCGAAATCGAAATCCAGTGTATCCAAGTGCACAAAATACATGTCACTGCACTGCCAGCATATATAAACTATACAGAGTGCAGGAACCAAATCGCGTGCGTGCATACGCACAAAATCAACTCAACTGTTTAAAACCGTAAAATCATAAACATGTGAAACTAAAGCACGGAAACGATATCAAGTGCAACACTGTGCAAAGATCGTAAATCCTCAATCATCAAAATCAAATCATACGAATAAATCACCCAAAACATCGAAATCAATAATGGCGGAACAGTACCGCTCAAGTGCATCCTCTAAGAATCTCGGGCCAACTGTCGCGGTCACTAGTGGGACGTCTCGTCGATGATCATGAACTCTGGCCTGCTGGTGTGCGTAACATGACCACTCCTGGGTCCAAGTCTTCTCCGTGGATTACCAATCTCACAATCCATCGGCTCATCGGCCCTGTCAAGGCAGCATATCACTGGCGTCGGCCTCTGGCTCTCTGAATGCACGTGACACATCTGATCCTGGGTGCAAGTATCATCGCAGCAGTATCCTGGAAGGAATCCTGCTCACGGTCTCTTCCATGTCTCGTCTCTGCCAACTGTCCGGAAGTCATTGTCCTTTCCTATATCTGCATCTTGCTCTGGAACGACTGCATACTCATCGCGACTCCTTCTGGAAGGTAAGTCCAAGTACCATGCCTCGGCATGCGCATCGCCTCTCTGATGTCGGCGGAGTGGAACGTCATCTCATCTAGATCTGGTGCGAACCTCTTATTCCACTTTTCTCTAATGTCGTCTGCTTTGGACTCGTCTCGTCGCGGCTGCATGGACTGAGCTCCAACGGCTATCCTCGTATCTGGAGTCTCCCAAGAATGCATCTCACCACCTAGCATCCGAATTAAGTCGAGCCATCCAATCGATTCGTCAAAACCTCATAATCCTCCAAGAGCTCAACATCTTGGGTACAGTTTAATAGTATCGAGTACATACCACAGCATCGGTGGTCCAGCCGTAGAAGGGCAAACCCAAGCCTCACTAAAGGCGCCGCAGAACTGCCGCAAACCCTAAGGTTCAAAGGCTTTCACACGGTCATTAAGTCGAGTTAGGGTTTCATTCTTCTAGAGGGACCATAAAATTGCCTGCATGTCTTTCCGACTATCTTAAACTTGGAATAATAGGTTTCTGACATTCAATCATCTCTATCGACTCCCAACGTCTCCATGTGAAGTCGTCTCTAGCTGGAATCCATCTATCTGATGACCTCGCATCGGGTTAGGCGAACGATCCACATGTCCTAGTCATTCATCCACGATGACTAGCGACCTTCTATCATCTCTTAGTACAACTCGTTCTGCACTAGCTCCAGCATCTGGGGCAATACCTCGTCGTTCGCAGCAATAACTGGCTCGCTCGTCTGCACGCCGAACAGTGCCTCGATCATCATGAATAAGCAGCACACCAACGGTCATCAAGATCTGGCTGGCCTCTATCATTAGCTCAATCCTCTAATGTCGATCAGCACATCCGAGTAACCTCATAAAGGCGATCTGCCAAACGCTCGTGGCGCGGAAACACAGTCAAAAGACACCTCTCTATAATCGGGTGTCGCCGGAATCATGCCCTGGTCAGTCCTCATTCGTACCGAGCTCGTGCTGACCGCAACTCTAGCCGTAGCTCTCCCTGCCCGTAATCGTGGCAGCAAAACCAAACTGGTACTGATGAGGCTAGATCAGGAAGGAATATAATACTGAACAAGGAAATGTACATCCTAAGGTTTCTTAAGTGGAGTGGCGTGTCGTAAATATGCCGCGGAACATACCAACGGTACGTCACTCTACTTTAGTCACCTATTCCATCAACCAAGGGTCATCCTACGCTCCGAAGGTAAAACCTAACGCTCTGATACCAACTTTGTCACGACCCGAAAGTACGGAACATGACCGGCACTTAGACTACGAACGTCTCAAGGAGTACGTATGCTAAGTAAGCCGAAACCCAGAAATCCAAACCAAGAGAAGTAGTAGAGAATAGGAAGAACCATATCAAATCAACCTGTATGCAACATAATATACAACGCCTAAAGGCGAGGATCACAACAGAAATGGAACTCAACCAGCAAGAAACTCAAGAAATATAGCATGCTACTCTATGGTCGAAAGAATAACATTACTGGTCTCTATCTCAAAAAAATACAAGTTTGGTTGATGGAACTTCTAGATACAACTGAAATATAATATACAAGGTATAATGATGGGTAAGATACAATAAACCCACCTACTAGCAAGTCACCCGAAAAGAAACCGTGCCCGCAAAGCCGTAATGAAATCCGTACGGCAACACCTGCAAGAAACTGGGGCACAACGGGGGTGAGTTGCCAACTCGTGAGTAGAAAAAGATCTACGAACAGAAAATCGCATGAATAACGCAACCTAGGTCAATGATCATAATATATCCTCAAATATATGAATAACATGCAGCCTATAACAATGGCTAGGGTAATATCTAACCCGAGTGTGATCTCATGTGCCCGTGTCAGTGCCTCAGGTAGCAATATATCATATGAATGAGGTATGAATGCATGAAAACAGAATACATGTAAATGAAGAAACTGTTTTCATAAATTAGTGAGATTTCCTTTGTATTTTTAAAATGAGGTATCATAAATGAAATCAGCATCAACAGTGTCTAGCATCGACACAAAACATAAATCTCAATGTCTCAAAACCTCAGGCTCCGGCCATCCGGACTGGCCTGTATCATCAAATCTCAATACCTCAATATCTCGAAATCTCAATGTCTCTCAATATCTAGGGCGCCGTCAGTCCAGACCGGCCCCTACCATCCATCTCAAGACCACGACGGTATCCTCCGGATATCCGACGCGTCGGGTAAAATCACCGGTAGGTAGTCTCCCCCTGCCAGGCTCATCGTCATCACCACGAGCTTCTTGCCCCGGGGTACCTTACCGGGTCCACCATGTACCCGAAACGGTTCATCCAACTTCTCGAATCGGGTCTTCAAATCTATCAGCAAACTCATGGTGGACGACTCATACATCATGGGAAAAACCGCGCTTTTTATTTAAAAAGAGAAGAAGAAGTTTGTATATGTTTTGCGGTTTTCCCCAAATCCAGAAAATCTCATGGAAATCCAAATCCAAAACCTCAATAGCACGTAAAAAGTGAATATATGCATGAGAATCCATGAATGCGGCATAACAATGAATAACAGTATGCATGAGATAGCAGGTAATAACTATAATATCTAAACTAACATATAAGGCAAGTACACTAATATCATGTCTAAACTATTAGCTAACAGGCTATGTCAAGCAATAATATTTTCTAAGGTGTACGTGACATGGCAATTACCGATGAAGATGTGTGTGAGCCGGCAAGTAAGTGTACGTGGTACATACGCATCATCGGTAATGGTGCTGGTGTCTTAACCACAAGATATCAACAGTAGAATATGAAGCATAATATAAGCATGTGATGCGGAGCAAACAACAATAATGAGCGGGAGCTGAATACTAGACGCAACGATAATTAATCTGTTTTAACCTAATATAAGTCCTACAATGGTGCCTTTCGAAATAACACGAATCGTGGGGTTTTGAAAATAAGGGCTACGGTGTTTTTAAGAAAAGATACTTTTTTAGAAATATCCGTAGGATCCCTTAGGCTGTCTTTAAAAATACGCACGATTCGTAAGCTTTGAAATAGGTAGGAACCGAATCTAATCTAACAACTAACTAAACTAAAGGGCTACGCTATAAGCTAGACTACAGGTAAGGAAACCGCCTAACATCTGAGTCGATACATATACATACCTGTATATATATTAGTCGGTGATCCCGCCTCAATAATATCATATCCAATACCATATCTATAATCAGACATCCCAAGTCAAGAGTGCGGATCGATCATCAAGATATAGCTCGTACGTAAATCCGTCGTACGGCATCCCCAAATCTGGGTACGGGTCAATATCATATTCCTCACACTATTCCTCTGGTATCCTCTTTATCCAAGATCATAGTCTAGGGTACTGACCTATGTCTAGTACAATACTAATATCCTCAATATACTCATGGTCTGACTACTGATCGACAATCTCGTACAAACCGATATCGTCAGCACATATCATCATCAAGGGGTATACATCGCCCGATACGGCCTAATATCAATATCCTAGCATATTATGCCTCATATCACGATCACATGTCGACCATTTATTTATAACACTATTCACCCGTATCGCCGCCGCAAGATCCGCTATAACACCAGGACGTACCTTAAGTACGAATCCTGCCATATCACCGAGATCACAACCACAAACAAATCTCATCGACTCAGCTCAATCCCAAGTATCCTCCTTAAATCCGTATATGAACACATAGTCCCATACCCATGTGAACATATAAATATATTCCCATACACGCACATATGAAATAAGGAATGTATGCAAGTATGTATATGTGTGTATATGTAAGTGTAGTGCATCCACTACCTAAGGTTTCGTAACCATGCACCAATCCAACTCCAATATCAATCTAAAATCATCAATAATAAATCCTAACAACATATCATAAATTTTTGGTGTGTATACGCATCCGTATATATCACCACGGACTGCGGGGGTCTATACGCCATCCACCTGACTTCTCCCCGTAGATATAAATCTACTCACCTGGTCCTCGCTAGCCAGTACCGACGTTGCCACGCGCTTGCTTGTCGTCTCGAAGTCCACATGGGGGTACCTACATATCATAATGCACCATATCGCATTAAAACTAAATTCGAAATCGAAACGGCATACGAAAATCAAATCGGCACGCGTATCACGCATAGGTCCAAACCTATCGCCTACGCATGCAAGAATAGTCAAACCAACCCTCGATGTCGATGTACAAACGTCAGACCATCGAGAAAAATCCAATCACACTCATTTGCACATTCACGAACACTAATTTTAATATAAACTAGGTTAAAACTCACAAAAACCTCAATTTTGCTTAAAAAGCCATTTTTCCGAAAATCTAGCAAGCACAATTCGCCGTTTTTGTACAAAACAGGATGTTTAAATGAATGTAGCGGCCAATATATTTATTAAATATCTTAAATAAGTCGTATAAACAATTTACGGAATTTAATCTCATTAAATTCCAAAAATCCTAATATTCTAGTTTACAAAATACCCTTTTTAACAATTTCATAGCAAAAATGCACAAACTACAATTTAGGTTGGATTTCCATGAACTAAAGTGTTAAACTACACTTAATAAAGTTAATAATATGATAAAACCCTAACCATATTTTTAATCTCATATTTCGAATTAAATCAAAAATTTCTAGTTTGCAACAAAAAGCTTAATTTGGACATTTTTCAAGTAACAACTTGTAATTAACAACTAGATTAGTTTTCTACAAAACTAAATATATTAATCCACCTCACTAAACCATACACAATCAAACACAACTCATTTCCACAACAAACCCTAACTTAGTAATCAAAACCCTTTCTTTAAATTTCAAAACTTGAAATTTAAAACCCTAATTTAACACCTAATAGCTAGATTCAAGTAATTTAACAACAAATTAAGCATAAGGTTATGATTATACCTCACAAGCTTGAGATCAAACTTGCAAAAATCTTAGCCTCCAACAATGATTTCATGCTCCAAGATCCATGCTTGAATAGCTAAAGAATAATGGGTAAAGCTTGGATTTAGAATTAGCTTTGAATTTTTGAGAAAAAGGGTGGATTTTTGATAGAAATTTTGGGGATTTTGATGGAAAAATGAGATGAAGTATTTGGGGATGTTTTGGTTCAGGTTTTGGCCAGAAATCTTGGGGGATTGGGTGAGGGAGGAGAGAGAGTGAGGTGGGGAAAGTTAGTTCAAGTCAAAGTCAACTCAAATTATACCATTTTCTACTCTTTTTTCTTTTCTTTTCTTTAAAATCCAAGTAGGGACAAAAGAGGGGGCTGCTGAATTCTTCAAGGGGATAAGTGAATGGGGGTGTGTGGGTGTGGGTACGGGTGTGGGGTGATGAAAAATGATAAATACAATACCCCAAACATCCATTTACGCTAAAAAAGCCTTTTTTCTTCAATAATTTCTAAACCGTTTTGGCAAATGATTTCGTTCCAAAAACCACATGATAAAATTTTATTTAATGTTTTATGATGCACAAAATTTGTTTCAACTCATTCCAATTTGTAATTTTCCCTAATTAAATGTATTAGTGACGGCTTAAAATAATAATAAAATAATATTTTTTTCAGAAAATTTGAAATTTCACCAGCGGCTCAATAAACACCAAATAATAGCAATTACATAGCTAGAATGTGTATATTTAATTTTTATAATAAGATATTTGTATTTTGACTTTTTACAGAAAACCCCCTTATTTTACCGATTTTTTTTCGAAATTTCACCGAAACGATTTTCAAAACGTTACACGTAGGGAGAAAAGTCTTTATGAGACCCTCACGGCTCATAAAGTTGAAAAGTCTTTGGCAATAGACCTGAACCTGCTTCCTAAGCCATCGCTACCTTATAAGGAGGCTAAGATGAAATGTTCTTTATTATCTACAGGCCACATATGCCAAAATTACATGCCAGAGAAATGGAGGTGCTACTCAAGAGTGCGTAAACTGCTCTGCGTCAAATCGAAATGAAAAGGCGTAACCTACAGACGCCAACCACATACTATGAATGACAGTAAGAAGAACATTTGATTCGCAGCCAGTTAAGCGTTCGAAGCGTACCCATTTATGTGTGTGCGGAAAAGGTTTAGTGCATAAAATAAATACGCGGAAACAAAAATTGCCTATTCATACTTCAGAAAATTCTTACAGTGATGAAAACGGTAAACAAAAACATTATTAAAATGTTTACAATGGCAATACATCAAATCCAGGACATGGATTGAGAAATTCAAAAGTTAGGCCATCTAAATTGTTTCGGGCCTCTCGGACCATTCTCGTATGCTTCCTCTCACGATCACAAGCATCAGGGTCCTCACGGATGTCCTCCACCCTTCGATAGGCAACGATTATCGTCGCCTGTTGAAAAGCTTGATGCAGAATATCAACAAGATTGTCTCTCCTTTTCTTTGAGATTAGGCCCATTAGATACACTGAGTGTACCTTATCTTCGGCGTCATCCAATGCTTTAAGTGGCATGCTGTCATAGAATAAAGGAAGTGCTTCCCAGATCGCTCTCACAATGAGCTTCAAAAGAGTGGAACGACGAGGAAGCAGTCGACCATTGTATTCATCAAAGCGATGCATGATTTCGGCGCACTAAGCATTTGTAAACTCCTGTTCTGGCAGCGGCCTAGTGCACGAATGTCTCCATAAGAAATAATCTCGTTGAGATCATACATATGGGCGGCCATAGCGTCTGAAAAGGAAAATCAGTGAAAGTTTAGTGGACAGACTGATCAAGAAAACGCTTATTGAAACAGATACGAAGATTTAAACAACTCTTGATATCCTCACGGAGAAAACAAGTTCTGATTATGACATTTAACAAATTTAAATTTGTGCAAATAAAAGAGAAATCCTAAAAAGGATTCTCATTTAATGAGAGACCCCTCGGGTCAAGGAGTCAATCTCCTCGAGAGCAACGCTCTGCAGACAAGAGTGACACTTGTCAAAATCAATTATGAAGGGAATAAAAATTCCCCAAGAATTCGAAGAGCTATGCTCTGTGAAGATGATGGAGTAACCCATCAGAAACCCTAAAGAGGCAAAGCTCTTACTGAGTTAAAAACTCCAAGATCTTTAAGATCTGCACAATGAACTCTAAAATTCTTCTTTAAATGGGTTAAGAAACACTAAAAACGATCTCTTTAGATCTATGATTTCAAGAGAGCAAAGCTCTGTTAAGAAAACCCTAAAAACTTTTAGATATATGATCTAAAGATGAGCATGGCTCTGTTAATGGGTAAAACCTTAAAAATATTTTTAAGATCCATGATCTGAGAAGAGCAACGCTCTGTTAAAAAGTTCAATTCTTACCTAAGTTAGGCAGAGTTTTGACTCTTAAGAAATTTCTTAAGGGAAAGAGCTATGCTCTGAAAGAGAATTAATTCTCAGAAAAAATAAGGAAGGAGATGAACAGAGGTCATCTCAAGGGCCAAGGGTCCTATTTATAGGCATAGAGAGCCGTTACGACTTCTGAGTTGATCCAATGGCAGAGATGCTGCCACCGCTGCACTCACGTGTAGGCCATGTGAGCGAAACGGTGGGGGGGAATTTGTTTCCCACAATCAGAGCAAAGCTCTGTTCAAATTTCAAAATTTGAAATGAAGCGGCGCTTCATAGTAGCGCCAAGTACGCTACATGAGCGCGGGAGCTAAGAGCGCTGCACTTTAAGCAGCGCACCACGTGCAAAGCACGTGAGCACTGACGCTAAGAGCGCTGCACTCTAAGCAGCGCACCACGTGCAAAGCACATGAGCACTAGCGATAAAACAAAATGTTCTCGGCCCTTGGATCAAAGATCCAACGAACATGATTGAAAATCATCAATTGACCAGAATAAAATTCTGTTAAGAAAACATTCTTCAGAATCTTTCCAAACAGGAAAGATTGTGCTATGAAATCAGAGCACCGTTGGATCAATGATCCAATGGTGATTAAAAATCACCAAAATACATAATAAAATTCTGTATGGGAAGAGATTTCCCAATCTTGTTAAAAACAAGAAGACCGCCTTCTGTAAATCAGAAGCCCTTCGATTAAAGATCCAACGGGGGAAAAATCCCCAAATCAATTAGAGAAAAGATCTCTTCAACCGATTCAACAAATCATCTTGCCCTATATAAAGGACCCAAGACTTCAAGTCTCATATAGAGGAACCCCCCATAAACATTGAGAAATTTCAATGACAAAGAGCAAGTTCTCAAAAGAAGAAGATTTTCTTCAAGGTAAGAAAATAGAACAGAGAGATGAAATCATCTCATATAAAAAAAAGAATTTACTTCTTTTTCTAAGACCATAGATCTATAAGACCAAGGTCTTTCACAAAAAGAGATCAAAGTATCTCATCATAAAAAATAAGGGGAAGAACTTAATCTTCTTCAGATCATAGATCTATAAGACAGATTGTCTTTCACAAAAGAGATCATAATATCTCATTATAAAAGGGGGGAGAATAATTCAATTCTCTTAGGATCATAGATCCATAAAGGCAGAGCCTTTCACCAAAAACATAAGAGATTGAAACATCTCCTACAAAAAATAAGAACTTTGTTCTTAAATCCATGAGACAAAGTCTCTTATAGAGAGAACTTAATTCTCAGGGCGCAAAGCTACCTAAAAAGAGCTTTAGCGCTCTAATTAAAGAAGAGCGCCTCAGCGCTCCAA
Organism: Agapanthus africanus; assembly: GCA_030015575.1. Classification (NCBI taxonomy): domain Eukaryota; kingdom Viridiplantae; phylum Streptophyta; class Magnoliopsida; order Asparagales; family Amaryllidaceae; genus Agapanthus; species Agapanthus africanus. Next base: position 446,388,812 of record JASDDO010000031.1, on the reverse strand, counting down.
ATCTAGCGCACAGCGCTGCAGAGCCTTAGCGCTCCAAATTTCATAAGAAGCGCTATGCGCTCATTGTCTGGCGCTCAGTGCCAAGCACGCCACGTGCTCCTCACGTGTGCGCTACTGCGCTCTTTGAACTGGCGCTCAACGCCAAGCGCACTACGTGCTCCTCACGTGTGCGCTACTGCGCTCTTTGAACTGGCGCTCACCGCCAAGCACGCCACGTACTCCCCACGTGTACGCTACTTAAACAAAAGTGCTTTGCGCTCTTTGAACTGGCGCTCAACGCCAAGCGCACTACGTGGTCCTCACGTGTGCGCTACATCATAAGAAGCGCTCATTGACCGGCGCACAGCGCCAAGCGCGCCACGTGCTCCTCACATGTGCGCTAAAAGAACATAAATTTTTCTATAAATAAAGCCCAGAGCTATGATGAGTGCTCAACATTCAATAAAAGACAAAAAGATTGTCAGAAATCAAACCAATGCTCAACATCGTTTAATGTTTAACATTTTAACTAAATGGGCCGAGCCCAAAGTGGCCACAGAACCCTACTTCAGATTAATTGAGCCCATACGCTCATAAATCTTTGATCTTAGTCCCAAATTGGACTACAGATCTCCCAACCAATATTGGTTCAAGGGTACATCTCTTCACTCCTCTGATATTTGTCGTTGTAATCCTTCAACGTCTTCAGAGGGGTGACGGATCCCGACAACCAAACATTCCACGGACTGTGGGGTCCTTAAACTCATGAACTATGATGTCCTTAAACTTTACAGACTATGATGTCTCTAAACTGGACTATGATGTTTTTAGACTCCACGGACTATGACGTCCTTAAACTTGTAGAGCCCAAATGCTCTTTTGTTGGATCTAAATGATCCTGTTAAGTAGATCTTAGTCTAAAATTAGACTAACGTATCCTTAACAAACGTTTAATTTGATCTTAATCTTAAATGAGATTAACGATCCTTAAACCCAACCCAAAACCCAAATCTAGGAAAATACGGATTTGGACTAATCCACGCCCTACGGGCGACCACATAAACTAGTCTCCGTATACAATCCACGGGCAACCAAAAACAAAAAAACACATACGACACGAAGTGACCATCAGGAGAAGGAGAAAGTGGTTACTGCGATGTGGTAGCGTAATTAACTGCAGGGGCTTGCGCCTACAGGGAAGAGCGTCCCCACAATCAAAACCCCCTCACAACGAGGGGGAATCTGACGAAGTCTGCTACATCGGCCGCATCCGTTTAAACCTTCGATACATGGTGTCATAAATCAACCTGGCATCATCGGAGAGGTGGACGGATAGCACCAAATAGCACCAGCCCTTGAAATTCAGGCCTGACGTCCCAATGTCCTGGTCGCGTCTTTGGCGGAGAACAGTCTACAATGCTACCATAAGGATTCGTTCATTTGTGAACTCTTTCTATTCTGTGTGTTTTGCACGCTAAGAACTGTGTTTTGATTTAGAACGTATATGCCATTATTTAACGAGCCTGATCCAATCAACTTTTGATCCATGAAGATGTTCATAACATTATCCTGTACTACAAAATTATATCCTTCTTTCCTTAATAAAGAAACTGATATAAGATTGCATATCAGGGTCGGTATGTAATAGCATTCATTCAGAATCAATGTATTACCAATTGGTAACACAGGGTGATATTCGCCAACTGCTTTGGCTACAACATTTGCACCGTTCTCTACTCTTACGGAATGATCACCCTCTCCCAGTTCTCTACCTTTCCTTAGCCCATGCAACATATTACATATGTGGGATCCCGATCCGGTATCTAATACCCAGGACGTAGAGTGAACTGAGAAACAATTCTCGTTAACTAATACACCCGAAGAAGATGCATCGACATACTTATTCTTTGTTTGGGCGGCGTGGGAATCCGAATATTCCCCTATTTTCTGCTCAATCTTATAACAATTATAAGAAAGAACGGAACCAATGTTTCCTGCTCAGTATAACAGCGGGTTCGGCCAATACATCCATATTATTATCTTGATTAAGGCCAGACATGGTCGCTACCTGGAGAGAGAGAGAGAAGAAAACACTTTAGCGTATGCTCTTGCAAGATTAGATTGGTTTATTATCTTACCTAATCAGGATGGCTCCTACTGTTTTTATCAAATCTTCCTTAGCCGGGATTAATTACACCTTACAAGTTCGCAAATATTTCAGCCAGGCAGTGTTGGTACTTTGAGTGAGGTTCCCTGTGCTTTCGCACAGAACTAATTAAAATAAACCTCGTTTTTCCATAGGCATAACCTCGTTAACACCTTTCTAAACACCTACTTGATCGGCTAATTGTGATGTGTAAAACTCTCCCAGGAGTAACTCTTACTCACAGTGGGTATCGGAATCTAACTATCTCATAGAAGGTATGCAATCTCATTGCAAATTTCAACACTTGAAATTCCCGATAATATTTTGCCCCTAGCTTCTTATGACCTTGACGAAGGCCAACAAACCATAGGCCGCTAGTCAAGTTCAACCCGTTCATTTCTTGATTGAATTAAGCCCACCCGCACGACCCTTGACGAAGGCCAACAAAGTCGTACGACTACCCTAATCCAATCGCATCGCATGCAATAAGCAGATAAGTACTAATCAGCTACCGCACACTCCCCCTGGACGAAGGCCAACAAACGTAGCACGAATACTAACTAGTTCTTATCTGAAATGACGGAGGGCTACGTCAGGTTTTTAAGAAAACCTTTTGCGTAATGAACTTGATATCGTTGTAGAAACAAGTGATTTTTGAAAATGAGCGTTTTTGAGGCTTTTTACTAGTTTTGCTAAGATGTCACTCCCGGTGAAGGGATCTCGGCTCTTTCCTTATCGAATATGGTGCAGGATATTTCACAAATACCACTATGCAAAGAAAGAAATATAAAAGCAATCAAAAACAAAACCGAGTGAGTTGAAGCATATGCTAGTTTCGCTAAAGTGGTCATTCTCGGTGAAGGGATCTCGGCTCTTTCCTTATCGAATAAGGTGCTGGATATTCTGCAAGAAATACCGCTATGCAAAGCAAAAACTAGAGCTACCCTTTTTGAAAATTTGATTCTACAACATCTTTTAGGTTTCTTTTCTTTCATTAATCTCATTAATGAAGTCCCATCATTTATGCTTCCTAAGCATCACAGAAGAAACAAAAATACAACGTACGCTTATGCCATCCGCATTCTCCACAGTGTCCCGTTATGCACCGTTAGGTTACTTAACTAACGACATAGCGGGGCGGGACTAGCGCAGGTGCAAAACATAAGCAACGTTTATTATATATCATATATATAATAATAAAGCAATCGTCTCATGCATATAAAGTGATCACATCACAGAATATCAGCAGCAGAAGATAACATATGAAATATTGGATATACTAGGAGGTCCGTGTTTTATTTTAAGCTTGTATAAAAAACAGATTCCACGGTCGCGATGAATAGCCAAACCCATATCCCTAGACCCCTATGAGAGTGGCAATCAACCCTACCAATTATAGAGTTAGGAGACCCAGACTCGACTTCTCGAGATGGTCTCCCACTAGACTCTAGAACCCAGTTACTTGTGCTCCCTTCCTTAGGTCTATACTAATGCGGAAAAGTAAATAATATACAACAATGGTGACATCATCCTCAACCCGGAAGTGCCCCAATAAAAGAATATTACATATAATGAATTTTACATGAGTGAAAATAAAAACTCTTATTTCACATAAAACCCCGGTTATTCAAAACACGACGATCCAATATAACATATCCCAGCAACACATAACATCACATGTCATCAATGTAAGTAAATATGCGTATCTCAATTGTCGTTGACATATAGCAACGAAACCGGCGATACACCACATATTATACTTACGGTCATAGAAAAGAAAATGTCAAACTATAACATTTGGAATCCACAATCACCTTAGACATCATAAACCCGAAATATCACATACTTCGGATTTCATGCCTAACTTTATAAATTCCACATATTGTATCACATCCCAGAAAAAGCTAGACGATGTTAAACATTCCGATCGAATCAACAAACACCCAAAATTTCCCAAAAACTTCAACACTTGAGCGTAGTTTAAAAATACTCAGAACATGCCACGGTACCAATGGACGACCCGTAGAAGGGTCAACCCTTGCCTGTCACGACCCGAAAGTACGGAACATGACCAGCACTTAGACTACGAAACGTCTCAAGGCTTATGTAATCTAAGTAAGCCGAAAACCTAGAAATCAAAATCAAAGAAGCAGTAGAGTGAAGGAAAAACTAACTAAAAGCAAATAGTCTTAATAGCATAAGCCGAATTATGCATTTTAAAAAAAAACATCAAGTATTTTATGGAAATTTCAGCAAAGTCTCCTTTGTAAATACTGGCCCCCAAACGAGATACAACATGAATAGTATACGAAATCAATAAAAGGCATCCCCAAGCGGGAGCTAGCTCTTCGTCAATCGACGGTCACAACCACGCAAGCAATATAATATACAACGCCAAGGACGAGGATCAAAACTCAAAAGAAACTCAAAACAGCATGAAATCCAAAGAAATATAACGCACGGCTCTAAGGTCGAAAGAATAAACAACACTGGTCTCTATCTGAAATAAATATATGTTTGGTTGATGGAACTTCTAGATACAACAGAATAATAATATACAAGGTATAATGATGGGTACGATACAAGTAAACCCACCTACTAGCCAGTCACCCGAAAAAGAAGCAGTGCCAGCAAAGCCGTAATGAAACCTGTACGGCAAAACCTGCAAGGAACTGTGGCACAACGGGGGTGAGTTGCCAACTCGTGAGTAGAAAACATCTACGAACAGAAATCGCATGAACTACGCAATCCTAAGTCATACGATCATAATATATCCCCAAATATATAATCTGCAGCCTACAACAATGGCTAGGGTATACCTCTAAACAATGGTAATACCAAGTGCTCGTGTCAGTGCCTCAGGTAGCGATATATCACATGGATGAGGTATGAATGCATGAAAACAGAATACATGTAAATGAAGAAACTGCTTTCATAATTTAGTGAGATTTCTGTATTTTCAAAACGAGGTATCATAAATGAAATCAGCATAAACAGTGTCTAGCATCGACACAAAACATAAATCCCAATATCCCAATATCCCAATATCTCAGGCTCCGACTATCCGGACTGGCCTGGATCATCAATCTCAGTACCTTGATGTCTCAAAATCTCAATGTCTCAATTTTAAGGTTCCTAGAAACTCTAAGGAGGTCTCACAAGGCATCAACCATGCCAAATTCAAAAAATTTTGGTGCCGAGAAACCCTAATACGGATCGTTGACTAGAGATTAGGCGATAATATAAGCTAGTTAACAACTTAACTATTAAGTGAACGGAAATAGAACCTTTGTAGATCCGGTCCTCCACCTCCATAGCTCCATGATGAAGTCCCCTTGCTGTGATCATCGGATCCCGGGCTCTAGCGTCGGCTTCATCGGAGAAATGGGCGGGCTAGGTCGTCGACTTCGATGCCGAAGATGATCTACGTCGAGGCAACACAAGATCAAGCTCCAACTTCACCAAGCCATGAAACTTGTGAAGAAAATACCCTATACTACTTGGCAAGTGGTAGAGGATGAAGAAATAGGAAGTGGGTTCACTTTGGATTTTAATTTCTCACTTAGAATCATCACTTGACATTTTTGTAGAAAGCTTTTCTTCTCTTCACTTGAAGAAGAAGATGAAGAAGAAGAAAAATGAATTAATGCCAAAAAGAAAAATGAAGTGATGGTTATCATAATGCAACCATGGGTTAGTGTTAACTCATGTAGAGAATGAACTAGGGTTAAGTAAATGGTTAGGTTTTAGGAACAAAACAAAATGGCATGACTTTTTCAAAGATGCATTGAAGCTTCTTGAAGCTTCAAGCCAAAATAAAAAAAGCCAACATTTAGTTTTATCAAAAAAAAAATAAATAAAGAAAATAAGACCTTAACCATTAACCTAAACCATGGTTTAAAATAAACACACACCCAAGTTTGCATGTATCATCAAACATGATACAATCTTGTGCACAAAAATATATCACATATACAATGTGCACAAACAAGTGAGAAAAACATCTTAAATGAACCAATATTAGTTAATGTAAAGTAATATATCAATATATAATTATACATTAAATCATTAAATCAACACTTGATTTAACGATCCGGTCACATCGCATATAATCGACTAATATCCAATGTATCGACTTATCGAATCAATCCTCGATTCGATAACTAGCTTATATCGCATACAACCAATCGATACATTCATCGCGAGAATAGAATACGATATCACATACACGCATTATTCTCGGTCCCGCACATATCTCATATGCGGTCCTATTTCGTTTCGCTTGAGCCAGGAAACCTCTGTGTAGGACTCTAAAGACTCATCAATACGCCGGTAGCAGATGAAGATCATATCAAACACCCACAAGCTGCAAGCGGTCTGCTAAACGTAACGGCCACCCGGGTATTGAGCGATCAGAAGATCGACGAGCAAGCCCGCTCACACTCCTGTGAATCCAACCAGTAACACTTACCGTACAGTCCGGTCTCGTCGTCTGATATGTCGCATATCTTGCCTAGGGGTGGTAAACGTCAGACCCCAATAGCTTGATAAGTCGTGTCGATATGAGGTCTATAACAGTTCGAGAAAATACTGGTAACACTTACCAGTAAATCTTAACAACCCTGGCCAGGGATTTTCGGTTATAGCCAATCGAACACAGCGCAACATCAACTCCCTATACCGGGAGAGACGAATTCCCTCCTATCGCTCATTGCCTCCATGTGACTCGGGAATGTACCCAAAAACCACCATTTTGCACGCCCTCTTGGACGTGGTAAGGTGGAAATCAAAGCACAGTGGAAATCACACAAGACTCTATGACGATCTCGGGTCAACAGACTACTCTGTACCAGTGTCACCAGAGAACTGCCATCTGACGTAAGGTATAATACCATCTGGGAGTTCTCGGCGAGCCCGTCCAGTGTACCCAGTCTCCACTGAGCACCCGTATATCATCTCTGATGTCAAACACCAATATATATGGGATCATCCATCGCCCATCTGTATGGGTCGAGAAGGTATACGCTAGTCTACTCTGATATATCGATGCCCCGTCTCGATACATCCACGACTAGGGACCTTGTAGGATGTACTTATAGACTACCATGTCCCCACTAGTATGATCCGCATCATAGTCCAGGTAGTCAAGTACACATCCTAAGGGCTTTACCAACATGTAAAAGAGAGACAATCAGTGTACACGTTAAGGTAAAGTGCAACAAGATAGCATACTATCATGTCGAGCAAGAAAGTCCTCCCTATATATGTCCAAGCATCCACTACAATATACATCTTATGTATAGTAATGGCCTCTAGGGCATACATATAACTAACAATTTCCCACTTGCACTAGGGCTATCTGATAGCAGTGGTTGTAGTATCTCATACTCAACCATCCCATAAAAGTCTCTCTCTGGGAAAAGGCCTTTTGTGAGTGGATCCGCCGTGTTGTCCTCTGAGTCTATTCTCCTAACCTCGATCAGCCTGGAGATCAACCATCTCCATGATCAGGTGATACTGCCTTAGAATATGTCTGGATCACTGATGGGTCGGACGTTCCTTGGCATAAGCCACAACTCCATTGTCACACAATGGGAGGAACTAAGTTCATCTCATGAACAAATATACATCCAGACTGCCTCTTTGGTAGCATCTTAAGTAGCGATGTATCTTGCTTTTATCGTCTAGTATGCCACGGTATCTAGCTTGGAACTCTTCCAACATACCGTCCCTTTACTTAGGGTAAAGACAATGCCTGTGACTGACATTCAGTCGTCCTTATCACCCTGGAACACTTCCAGTGATTCTCCCCAGGATCGTTTGATACCATCTCACTACATCTAGTGAGAATCCTAACATCCATTTAGATCTATCTCATAGATCCAAAACCCAGGATTTAGTAGGTATCACTTTGATCCTATGTGGAGAATCATTGTGATAAGCGGAGATTGATCGAGCGTAGCATAGGAAACTCCTTCCCTATCAAGAGTATGTCATCCACGCACTCTACGAGGATCGTCACCATACTCCCTACTACCCTTTTGTTTATACAAGGTTCATCTACCATTTTGATGATGTCAAACACTTTGACTAATCCATCAAAATAGATGTTTCAACTCCGCGATGCCTGCTTTATTACATAAAACATCTTGCACACGTTTCCGCTGCTCCTACTGTCTACGAAGCCCTCTGACTGTGTACTTACAGACTCTTTTTTTCTTCTGAAACATCATTTTAGAAAAGCAGTCATGACACCCAACCGCCAGATATCGTAGTCATGGTATGTAGCCATGGCAAGTAGGATCCGGATGGACTTAAGCATAGCCACTGGAAAAGGTTTCATCATTATCCATGCCTGGTCGATGACGAAAACTTTTAACAAGTCTAGTTTTGAAAGTCTCAACTTTTCCATCTATACCAAGTAATCTTCTCAAGATTTACTTGCTTCTGATGGAGATTTAACCCTTCAGATATAGCAACCAAAGTCCATACTTTGTTGGTGTACATGGATTCCATCTCAGATCGCTAAGCATCCAGCCATTCTTACAGAGTCACTACTCTCGATGGCCTGCTCGAAACTAGTTGGGTCATCATCTCATGATGCAATTCTCGCTCCCACTGTCATAGAGAAACCGAAGTATCTCTCAGGTGGGTGAGGAACCCTACTAGATCGGTAGAGAGGCAGAGGTTCGTCGGGGTATCTACTGAATCCTTTGGTTCTACCAAATCATCTGCTGTAGTTTGTATAGCTGGAACCTTCCAGTTCTACATAACTGACCTTGCCTCGAGCTTGTCCGGATTTTGCTTTTAGACATAGGCCGGACAACCCTAAATCTTAACTAGCTTAAGACATGGGCTCTTCCCATACCATATTTCATATGGAGTGGTAGGCAATTGATTTGATTGGAACCCTATTCAATAGGTATGCAGCTTCTCAAGCGCAAAACTCCCAAAAAGGAAATAGGTAACTCAGTCGTACTCATCATAGAGCACACCATATCAGATAGGGTGTTATTGCTCCGCCCCGATATACCATCGTGCTATGGTGTATACGGAGGAGTCATTCTGAGAGAGAATCTCATTCTCCTTTAGAATAGTCCAGGAATTCCGTGCTAAAGTATTCTCCTCCCTGATCTCATCAAAGGACATAATACTTATACCCGTATTGGTTCTCTACTTCTAACTTATATTCTGTGAATATCTCAAAAGGTTCGGACTTGTGTTTCAACATGAACATATGTCTGAATCTAAAGAGATCATCAGAGAATGTAATTGTTGCTCCACGGCAGCGCCCCGGCCGTCTACTCGAGGACAAAATGCGGAATCAAAATTTTTCTTAACTTTTAAACCGGCGCTACCGCGGACAATAAACCCGGATCGTGACCATTAACCTAATGCTAGCAATCAAGAGAATGGGGGTAGAAGCTATACTGAGCGATCCATGTCCTCCGGTCTTCGTCTCCACTCCGATCTCCCACGGAATCTCCGTTCGTCACCTCCTCGTTGGAAAGGGCACAACGTAGCCGATATCTTTTACGGGCTCTCACCTATGGACCGAGGCAACTCGGGCGCGAAGTTGGCTAGCCGACACGTCCAAGATTTGTTGTAGGCAAGTGTAGAAACCATGTCTCTCATTGGGGTGAAGTTGCCTTGTATGGATGTGGAGTAGAGAATGAACAATGGAGAGAGGTTTGGAATTTTAGCAAGCAAAGAATGAAATGAGATGAATCAATTCCTCACATAAAAATGAACTCTCTCATTCTCTCTTCTCAAATGTGGCCGGCCCCTCACTCATCAAAAAAATGGAGGAAATCCACAAAACATGAAGGGAGGTGATGGTAGGAAAAGCAAAGGGGTGACCACACCAAACATGATGATAACAAAGTCATCTCAATATCAAATCCATCCTAATCCTTTCTAATCTCAATAAAGCAAGCCATCATGAAAAAGCAAAGATGCTTAACTTATCATAATGCCATAAATGCAAGAAACCCCCTCCATAAATGTTATTTGCAAACTTGCAAATAACCCCCTCCAACGAAAAGTCCGACCGTGAAGGAACAAAGGAAAACCGGCCGGAACGGAATGCAAACTAGCAACTTCAGAAAATTGATCCCGTAATAAATTACAGGAAAACCCCGCTACTGCATATACATGCCCACATTTGTATTCCCACTGAATACAAATGCAAAGAGACAAAACTACACTGTCTAATACTATGATCCGGCATAAACCAAAACCGGCTAGTAAAATCCGTCCGATCACGATCCGTGCAGTACCGCACGTATCTGATCGAACCCTGCCATATCTCCATACGGCCTCTACAACGTTTCGCCCGAAACTTGAGTAACTGTGTGTGGTGGACTCTAAAGACTCGTCAATACTATGGCTGTGGATTTAACCACTAGCACGTCAGAGATATCAGCCATACGTGACGGGCCACCAGCTATTGACCAAAAGGGACGTCGATGAGCGAACTCATCCTGACACCCTACTGAGCCTGTCAGTGACAATATCCGTACAGTCCGGTCCGTTCGTCTATGAGTATCGCATGGCGGGCCTAGGGGGTTGGTAAAAGTCAGACCCCCAAAAGCGGTACAAGTCGTGTCGGAGTGTAGCCCAGAACACCCTGAGATACTACTGGAATACCTACCAGTAAATCTCCTGCCTCGGCCGAGGGCTTTGTGTAATGGCTCTCCTAGACACAGCGCGACCTCACCCCCAATACCGAGAGAGACGAACCCCTGCAGATCCGCTCACTGTCTCCATGTGGCTCGGGATTGTACCCAACTAAAACCTATTTGCACGACTCCTTTGAGCCGTGGTAGGGTAGTAATCAAAGTACAGTGGGAACTCACACGAGACAAATGACGATCTCAGGTCAATGAACTAACCTGTACATATGTCACCAGGGAACTGCTATCTGACGTCTGGTATAATCCTAACTAGCAGGTTCCCGGCGAGTCCTGTCCGGTGTACTCATAACCCAATGAGCACCTGCATACATCTTAGGTGAACCAACTGACACCAGTGGCTTATGAGACCATCCACCGCCCCTCGTCGGGGTCTCGACTGTATACACTAGTCTACTAATAGAGTATTGATGCCCAGTCTTGAAACTCCCACGATTAGGGACCTTTTAAGGATGTGCTTATAGACTCCAGCTCTCACGTATATGATCGCCCTCATACTGCTGGTAGTCAAGCAAGAATCCCAGGGGCTCTATCAATGTGTAATAGCGACTCGTAAGGTCACCTAAAGCAGTACACGATGATAAAGATAAACCAGATAGCATACTATCATCTCGAGTAAGACTGTCCTACCGGGATAGGTCCTCCCTCAATCATTGCAATCACGTGCCTGTGATCCAATAATTGACTCTGAAGGCACTATCTCCAACAGTAATGAAGTACAAAGTGTTAGTTATGTATATGCCCTAGAGGCCATTGTTGTACATATGATGTATATTATAATGATGCTTGGATATATATAGAGATGACTTTCTTGCTCGTCATGATAGTATGCTATTTGGTTTCACTTTATCTTAACATGTTGACTTGTATTGGTTTACTGTTTTACTCTCACATGTTGATAAAGCCCTTAGGATCTGTACTCGACTACTGGGACTATGATGAGATCATACTAGTGGGGCCGCGGCAGTCGATGAGTACATCCTATAACTGTTCCTAGTTGAGGGTATATCGAGACAGGGCATCGATACACCAGAGTAGACTAGCGTATACGCATCTTGACCCATATGATGGGTGATGGATGATCCCATATCCATCGGTGTTTGACATCAGAGATGGTGTACGGGTGCTCAGTGGAGACTGGGTACACTGGACGGACTCGCCGAGAACTCCCAGATGGTGATATACTACACGTCAGATGGCAGTTCTCCGGTGACACTGGTACAGGGTAGTCTGTAGACCCGAGATCGTCATAGAGTCTTGTGTGATTCCCACTGTGCTTTGATTTCCACCTTACCACGTCCAAGAGGGCGTGCAAAACGGTGGCTTTTGGGTACAGTCCCGAATCACATGGAGGCAATGAGCGATAGGAGGGGATTCGTCTCTCCCGGTATAGGGTGTTGATGTTGTGCTGTGTTCGATTGGCTATAACTGGAAGTCCCTGGCCAGGGCTGATATAGAGATTTACTAGTAAGTGTTACTAGTAGTTTCTCGACCCGTTATGAGCCACACATCGACACGACTTATCGGTTACTGGGGTCTGACGTTTACCACCCCTAGACTTAATATGCGACATATCAAACGAACAGACCGGACTGTACGGGAGTGTTACTGATTGGATTCACAGGAGAACGCACAGGCTAGCTTGTTGATCTTCTGATCACTCAATACCTGGGTGGCTGTTACGTTTAGCTGACTGCTTGCAGCTTGTGGGTGTTTGATATGATCATCACCTGCTACCGGCGTATTGACGATTCTTTAGAGTCCTACACAGAGGTTTCTTGGCTCAGGCGAAACGGAGTAGAGGCACATATGTGATATGTGCAGGATCGAGAATAATGCGATATGAGATACCGTATTATATTCTCGCGATATTTAGATATGAACCGGGACATCGGATCAAGTGTTAATTCGATGAATCAGTACATGATATATTAGTCGGTAATATTCGATATGGCCGGATCATCGAATCAAGTGTTGATTCGATGATTTAATGTATAATAATATATATGATATATTGTATTACATTATCTAATATTGGCTCGCTTTATTATTTCATTTTCTCACTGGATGATACATTGATACATATGCGATATATGTTAATTGTATTATTTTCTTTTGTTGCAAATATATAATATATATGTGATATATATTATTGTGACAAGATATGATTAATTGTTAAACATGTTTAAGGATGATTAATTGAGGTTAGGGTTTGATTAGTGTTAGATACTTCATGCACCTTCTAGAAGCATTTTCTTTTGTCATTGTTAAGATATTTTTGGATGACACATTTTTTAACCCAATCAAACCCTAACTCTAGTTTATTCTCTACACAATCTTAGCCACTCATCCTTGACCATGGTTTATATATCAATCATATACATTTCTTTCTATTCATCACAAAAGGATTAATCTTTTTATCATTTTCCATTATCATCTTCTTCTCTCTTGAAAAAGCTTACTTGATTTTCTTTATGTGATGAATAAATATGAGAAAATGATTTAAAAAGAAAGCAAAAATACTACTCTCTCATCCTCATCTCATCTAGCCCATGAGATTAGCGTGTTCATCTCTTTAGAGTGAGAAAGCTTGAGTCTTTGCAACTTCGACGTAGATCATCGGAGATTTGGAACACTTCAAGCTAGCATGGATCGTTCGAGTCGTGGAGCCTCTCATGAGTCCGGAAGATCGTGGATCGCGGTAAAGGGACTTCTACTCGGAGCTTGTGAAGCGAAGGAGCGGACTACAAAGGTTGTAATCCCTCACACTTAGATAAAAGTTATCATCTTGCATGTTAAACCCTAATAATCTAGCAAAGATCCCGTCTTTGGGTTGTTCGGCACGTCTAAAATTTTATCCGGGCATGTTTGATACCTTATGAACCTTCACAAGAGTGCCTAGGAACCTTTCACAAAGAACCGGTCTTGGCATGTGTAGACAGGGGACCTTCATACATCAACATGTATCATCCCAAGAGTTTACTAACTCTTTCTTTGTTTCCAGTAAACAGAGCTATGGTCATCTTATCTCTGTGACATGACTGGCAAGTTTCACAAGATGTAAATTCAAACAGATTTAAATATGCATCTATGTGCAACTTAGCTAGTCGGGTCGCATTGATATGACCTAGTCTACAATACCTCAAGAAGGATCCGTTCATTTCTGAACTCTTCCTCTTGTGTGTGTTCCGTATACTAAGAACTGTAGTTTGATTTAGAACATCAATGCTTTTAGATAACGTGCCTGAACCGATCAACTTTTGATATAGGAAATGTTCAAAACATTATCCAACAATACAAAATTTTATCATTTCTTTAATAATAAAGAAACTGATATGATTTTGTATATCAGGTTCGGTATCTAATAACATTCGTTCAGAATCAATGTATTTGGAATACAGGGTGACAGTGACCAACAGACTTGGCTGCAACACTTTCCCCGTTTTCTGTCTCATGAAACTTATCACCCGTTCTCAGTTCTCTACCTTTCTGTAGCCCTATGTAACAAATTACATATCTGGGATCCTGTTCCGGTATCAAATACCCAGGACATGGAGGATATAGAGAAACAGTTCTTTATAATGAACACACCCGAAGATGATGCATCAGTATGCACTTTCTTCGTTTGGGCGGCACGGGAATTCTGGTAATCCCCAATTTCCTGCTATGTCTTATAACAATTATAAGTTGGAGTGGGACCAACGTTCCCCAGCTTAGTATAACAAGCGGGTTCGGTCAATAATCCGTATTATTATCTTGATTAAGGCGTGATATGGTCGTTACCTGGAGAGAGAGAGAAGAAAACACTCTGCGTGCGCTATAGCAAGATTAGATTGGTTATATATTTTATCTAATCAGGATGGCTCCCACTGTTTTTATCAAATCTTCCTTCAAACCCTAAAAGGAAAGACTAGCCGGGATTAATTACACACTACAAGTTCGCCAATCTTTCAGCCAGGCCAGTGTCGGTACTTTGAGGGAGGTCCCCCGTGCTTTCGCACGAACCTAATTAATGTAAACCTCGTTTTCCCAGAGGCGTAACCTCGTTAACACCTTTCTAGACACCTACTTGAGCGGCTAATTGTAATGTGTAAAACTCTCCCAGGAGTAACTCTTACTCGCAGCGGGTATCGGGATCCAACTATCTCATAGAAGGTATGCAATCTCATTGCAAATTTCAACACTTGAAATTCCCGATAATATTTTTCCCCTAGCGTCCTATGACCTTGACGCAGGCCAACAAACCATAGTGCGCTAGTCAAGTTCAACCCGTCATTTCCTGATTGAATTAAACCCACCCGCACAACCCTTGACGCAGGCCAACAAAGTCGCATGACTACCCTAATTCAATCTGCATCATATGCATAAGCAGATAAATACTAGTTAGCTACCGCACACTACGCCTTGACGCAAGCCAACAAACGTAGCAAGATTACTAACTACCACTTATCTGAAATGACGGAGGGCTACGACAGGTTTTTCTGAAAAGCTATTGCGTAATGAACTTGATATCGTTGTAGAATCAAACGATTTTAAAATGGAGTGTTTTTTAGGCTTTTCTAGTTTTGCTAAAGGGGTCACTCCCGGTGAAGGGATCGTCGGCCCTTTCCTCGTCGAATGAGGTGCGGGATATATCATATATATCACTGTGCAAAGCAGAAACTATAGAAGCAATCAAAAGACAAACCGAGGGTTGTAGCATCTGCCAGTTATTGCTAAAGGAGTCACTCCCGGTGAAGGGATCTCGGTCCTTTCCTTATCGAATAAGGTGCAGGATATATCATATATATCGCTGTGCAAAGCAAGAACTGTAGCTACCTGTTTTATTTTTTTTGAAATTCGATTCTACAACATCTTTAGGTTTCTTTTACTTTCATTAATCACATTAATGAAGTCCCATCATTTAAGTACCTAAACATCACAGATAAATACGACGTAAACTTATGCCATCCGCATTCGCCTCGATGTCCCCTCGTGCACCGTTAGGTTAGGTAACTAACGGCAGAGCAGGGCAGGGCTAGCGCGGGTGTAAAACATAAGTAACGCCTATATAATATATCATATATACTATATACAGTATTTATCACAGAACATCACATGATCACATCACAGTTATCGCAGCAGAAGAATCATATGAAACATTTGATATACTAGGACGTCCGTGTTTTCAATACGAGCCAGTATAAAACACGGATTCCACGGTCGCGATGAATAGCCAAACCAACACCCCTAGACCCCTACGAGAGCGGCAAGCAACCCTACCAATTCTAGGGTTAGGAGACCCGGACTTGACTCCTCGAGTTGGTCTTCCACTGGACCCTAGAACCCGGTCACTTGCGCTCCCCTCCTTGGGTCTATCCTAGTGCGGAAAAGTAAATAATATACAAAAGGTGACATCTTCCACAACCTGGAAGTGCCCCAATAAAAGAATATTACATACAAGTTTTTACATGAATGAAAATGAAAAACACTCATCTCACATAAAAACCCCCCGGCTATTCAAACACGAAGATCCAATATAACATATCCAGCAACACATAACATCACATGTCATCAACGTAAGTAAATATGCCCATCCCAATTGTCGTTGACATATAGCAACGAAACCGGCGATATCACATATTACACTTACGATCACAGAAAAGAAAGTGTAAAACTACAACAGTTGGAATCCACAACCTCTTTAGACATCGCATGCCTAAACCAATGAATTCCTTAGACATCACATTCCTAACAATTATAAACCCCGCATTTTAGTCTCATTTATCGAAAACTCTTTTCAATATCTAGTCAGGAAATTCAACAAGATTCCCAACATCCTGACCGAATGCTCGTCGCAAACTTTAGTAGACGTCCGCACCCCCGATGCCGTCGACGAAGTGCACCAAGGCGGAACACCGCTGCCGCGAGCACCCGAACGGATGCTTTCGGCGACGGGGTTCTCCTACAGTCACTTGGTCGAGGCTATGGGGTGTAGCTGTCTATTAAGTTTATCCGGCGAGTATCCGCGTACGCTACGTAATTGCGACGGACTTTTGATCGCATCAAAATTCCGTGGCAACCGATCAAGTGAGACTAAACCGCTAGATTTATAACATTCATTCAGTTATCTCAAAACAACTTGTGAATTCCAATTATTGTATCACATTCCAGATAAATACAAAATGTCAAACTTTCCGATCGAACAATCGAACACCCATGTTTTCCCGAAACAGCTCAACACATGAAACAAGTTTAAAAACATTCACTTCGTGCCTCAGTACCAACGGTCCAGCCGTAAAAGGGTCAAGCCAACGCCTCACATGTGGCACGCCGTACTGCTCCAAACCCTAAGGTTCAAAGGGCAGTTCAAGACGGTCACATAATCGAGTTAAGGTTTGCTGTCTTCTAGAGGGACCATCGCGTTACTTGCACTACTTGGAACGTCTTTAAACTACGGAAAGATCCAACACTTGGAAATTTTCCGGCAGGGGAAAAATTGGGTATTTATATCCGGTCGAACTTTTTAACATATTCAAAAATTATCCCGAAAAACACATAGACAAAGTTAAATGATCCGATCGAATCATCGAAGCCCCAAAACACCCCAGAAAACTCAACTCTTTAGTGCAAATTAAAAATTCCCAGAAAACTCAGCACCAAAGGAAACAAATTACTGTGCAAAAATTGAAGGATAATCTAATCATATGGCCGCGGAACCGCCGCAGAAGCCAAGCTTCTGCCGCGGTTCCGCCGCGCTTTAGGCGTATCACTTTGTCGTTTTGCACTGTAATTCTTAGAACTTCATGCTGAATTTTTTAAGCATTTTTAATCTGGAAAAAACCCAGTTTTGAAAAAATGTACAGAGAGGGGTATTCGGTTAGGGTTTCGAGTTCGAACGGACTTCTAGCTTCGTCTACGCATCGTCTAAGGCTCTAGCTAGGCTCTGATACCACTGTATAGTTCCTAGGCACTCTAAGGAGGTCTCACAAGGCATCAACCATGCCAAATTCAAAAATTTTCGGTGCCGAGAAACCCTAATACGGATCGTTGACTAGAGATTAGGCGATAATATAAGCTAGTTAACAACTTAACTATTAAGTGAACGGAAATACAACCTTTGTAGATCCGGTCCTCCACCTCCATAGCTCCATGATGAAGTCCCCTCGCTGTGATCATCGGATCCCGGGCTCTAGCGTCGGCTTCATTGGAGAAATGGGCGGGCTAGGTCGTCGACTTCGATGCCGAAGATGATCTACGTCGAGGCAACACAAGATCAAGCTCCAACTTCACCAAGCCATGAAACTTGTGAAGAAAACACCCTATACTACTTGGCAAGTGGTAGAGGATGAAGAAATAGGAAGTGGGTTCACTTTGGATTTTGATTTCTCACTTGGAATCATCACTTGACATTTTTGTAAAAAGCTTTTCTTCTCTTCACTTGAAGAAGAAGATGAAGAAGAAGAAAAATGAATTAATGCCAAAAAGAAAAATGAAGTGATGGTTATCATAATGCAACCATGGGTTAGTGTTAACTCATGTAGAGAATGAACTAAGGTTAAGTAAATGGTTAGGGTTTAGGAACAAAACAAAATGGCATGACTTTTTCAAAGATGCTTTGAAGCTTCTTGAAGTTTCAAGCCAAAATAACAAAAAGACACCATTTAGTTTTATAAAAAATAAATAAAGAAAGAAAATAAGACCTTAACCATTAACCTAAACCATGGTTTAAAATAAACACACACCCAAGTTTGCATGTATCATCAAACATGATACAATCTTGTGCACAAAAATATATCACATATACAATGTGCACAAACAAGTAAGAAAAACATCTTAAGTGAACCAATATTAGTTAATGTAAAGTAATATATCAAATATATAATTATACATTAAATCATTAAATCAACACTTGATTTAACGATCTGGTCACATCGCATATAACCGACTAATATCCAATGTATCGACTTATCGAATCAATCCTCGATTCAATAACTAGCTTATATCGCATACAACCAATCGATACATTCATCGCGAGAATAGAATACGGTATCACATACACGCATTATTCTCGGTCCCGCACATATCTCATATGCGGTCCTATTTCGTTTCGCTTGAGCCAGGAAACCTCTGTGTAGGACTCTAAAGACTCGTCAATACGCCGGTAGCAGATGATGATCATATCAAACACCCACAAGCCGCAAGCGGTCTGCTAAACGTAACGGCCACCCGGGTATTGAGCGATCAGAAGATCGACGAGCAAGCCCGCTCACACTCCTGTGAATCCAACCAGTAACACTTACCGTACAGTCCGGTCTCGTCGTCTGATATGTCGCATATCTTGCTTAGGGGTAGTAAACGTCAGACCCCAATAGCTCGATAAGTCGTGTCGATATGAGGTCTATAACAGTTCGAGAAACTACTGGTAACACTTACCAGTAAATCTCAGCAACCCTGGCCAGGGATTTCCGGTTATAGCCAATCGAACACAGCGCAACATCAACTCCCTATACCGGGAGAGACAAATTCCCTCCTATCGCTCATTGCCTCCATGTGACTCGGGACTGTACCCAAAAACCACCATTTTGCACGCCCTCTTGGATGTGGTAAGGTGGAAATCAAAGCACGGTGGGAATCACACAAGACTCTATGACGATCTCGGGTCAACAGACTACTCTGTACCTGTAATACCCAGCCCTTTTTATACCAAAATCTGTATTTTATTGCTTTATAATTTTATTTATTTTATCTTATAATCTTATTTATCTTACTTATAATTTTATTTATTTTATTTTATAATTTTATTTATTTATAATTTTATTTATCCTAAACCTAACTAAATTTTTCCCTTTCCCTTCACAATTCTTTTTCCTCAGCCACTCAATTTTCTTTTCCTTTTAAACCCTATATTAAACTCGGCCTAGCCCCAATCCCCTATAATTTTCCCCTCAAAATTTTCTCTAGCCCGGCCCCTTCGTTTTCTCTTCTTTATTAAATAAACTTGTGATGGCCCGGCCCACTCTCCAAGCCCGCCTCACTCAGCCACTTCCCCGAAACCGACCCGCTTCTACAGCATCTTCTTCCCAACGGCTCTCCCGCCAATCTCGCGCGCGTTTCCTTCGCCGTCGCCCCCGCCCCCTCCCCCGCTCGCGCTTGCACAATTACTCCCCACGACGCGCGCGTTTTCCCCCACGACCCTCTCTCCTCTACCAACTACTCCTTTTCCTCGCTCGCTCTCTCCCTCGTTCTCCTTCCTCCTCTCTCGCTCTGCACCCACCTGCAACCTCCTTCCTCCTCACCAGAACCCGCCGGCGCCGTCTCGACCTCCCTCCATCACCACCGCCATGAACTTCTTCAACCACCATCACTACCCTCTATCCTCCACCCTCGCTCACCGCAGCCGACCACTCTCGAACCCACCAATCGCCGCCGGCACCTCCACAGACCCCCCTGCATCCGAGCTCGACCACCCCTGCCCGACGCCGACGAACTCCTCGTCTCATCGTCGACATACCTACATCTCGTCTACCGCCTCATCATCATCATCATCATCATCATCATCATCATCATCATCCTCAGTTT
Organism: Agapanthus africanus; assembly: GCA_030015575.1. NCBI lineage: Eukaryota > Viridiplantae > Streptophyta > Magnoliopsida > Asparagales > Amaryllidaceae > Agapanthus > Agapanthus africanus. Next base: position 446,368,433 of record JASDDO010000031.1, on the reverse strand, counting down.
TCATCTCCCTCTCTCTCTAACTCTCTCTCTCTCTCTCTCAGTCTTCTCTCTCTCACTCTCTATCTCTCCGTTTCTCTCACTCTCTCTCTCAGTTTCTCTCTCTCTCTCCCTCTGTTCTCTCTTCCACACTCTCTCTCAAACTGATCTCACAATCTCAATCTCTCTCTCTCTCATTCCTCTATCTCTCTTTCTCAGCATTATTCCCCTCTCTCTCTCTCTCTGTCTAACAATCCCCTTCCGGCTGCCACCACAACAAGCAACCCCACCATCAAGAGCTGCGACCACCGCAGACACCCTGACGACGCCCCGAGCCCCCGCTGGCCGAGAGCAGACCCGAGCTCACCCGGAGCCGTTACCGTCGCGGTGCAAGCTCGTCGCGCGCCCATACTGTACCTCGCTGCCGTGCGCCTCCAGGCAAGTTCTCTACTTGCTTCATGCTATTTTATTTATGTTACAAATCCAAATCGTTTAAATTGCTACGTTACTATTCCTGAAAACGTACGCTATTTACCTGTTCGACGTGTGTTCCCAATGAAAATATTTTCCTAATTTGGCGGAACTAAACGGTATTGTTTGGCCCGTATGGCTGAGAACCTAGTTAGATGGATATCTAACTGAATATACTAATTATCACCTGTTTATCGTTTCACTAAACTATACACGTACGTTTCATGATAAATCGTGCAAGTGATAGAATACTATTTGTGTGACACCTTAATCGTGCTTATATACTGTTCACGCATCATATCATACCCATATTAATGTAGTGATAACCTAGTAATATCGTGCATTTACCCAGTGTTAGATTTTAGTGATGATTGTGGCAAGTATGTCAGTGTTCGTGTATCCGTGATTAAGTGAAAGTGATTCGTACTTGTACACAATCAGTAACCCTATTATTCTATTGCATTGTCGACGTCTGTGGGGTGCGTGTACGTGTGACTATAAGTGGTATGGGACACTTATGGAAGCGCTTGCATGGGTGTCACAGATAAGGCATCCGACACTGCCATTTATCTTAGATATTAGTCGGGACGTGCTTGATGGAGGTCTTGCCTCCAGTTCTCGCGCAGACTTGTCACGGATCGATTAGTATTTAGGGTTATGATTAGCGTTTGATGTAGACCACGGGGTGTGGGGTAGTTTAAGTGTGAGTTCAACAGAAACTCGGGAGTCCCATGCCGGCTTATATATTTAGGGGGATATATGGATATTTACAGGGTACGTGATATACACCGTGATATACATGTTACATGCTGGGCCCGTGGTCCCTTGCCCTTGGGTTCTACCCTTGGGTGGAGGACACTCGCGAGTGGTTGATTCTCACACTTGGACTGACGATAGGCTTAGTGACCTGTACAGTGAGACTTAGAGACTGATAGAGATACGGGCATTTATATACTTTATGTACTGTGTTGACATACGTGACATATTGTTCTACTGCTTTACTGCTCCGCTGCATTGATTACTGCACATTCATATTCATGGTGTCATTGATTTACTGTTATTCATATCTATTACCACTGTTAGAACTGTCACTTGATTTTATACATATTATATTGCTATTGTGTCACTCTGACGACCTGAGTATGCATGCTCAGTGTGAGGAGAAGATTTAGCCTGGACCAGGACTAGACGTACATCATAGACATCTCGACTTGCCATCTAGAGTTATATCTCTTGTTTTCCCATCAGGTCAGTTCATTTTACATTGTTTTGTTCCAGTTACTGCATTTCTCATTACCTGTGCATTATTTACTGTTTACCATGAAAAACTAGAAGCCGAAGTGTGACTACGCCAGGACATTTCCTAGACCGTAGGAGCATGGCTGGCCTTGTCTACCCTTCGTATTCCGTATTTTGGGAAGCGGGGCATAACATGGTTTAGTTGGTATCAGAGCCAGGTTTTGCATCGATTGGGATTGCAGTTTTCCGTGTATAGTTTTGCAATCTAAGACATCCCTCAGTCTAGGTTGTAAACTTGTCATCCTTGATCCATATTCACATCGTGTGTTTAGCTATCCATTCGCTATGGTTTCGGGTGACTTGATAAGGTTACGTGGTTGCAATTGCACTACCGTACTCCATTCAAGTGACTTAAAGTCATACAGTTGATTCCCCACTTGTAATAAATTCATCACCTCTGATATTTTTGAATCTTTGTCCTATCCATATTATATTCGTATATCTTGTGACTTATATCATCCTTAAAATCATTGTTTCAGGATCATATCTTTCAACAACTTTTCCTCTATCTCCACTCCCCAGAATCAGACTGTTGAGATCCTTAGTGTACTGCAAGGTTTGAAGGAAGCCCAGGAGCGAACAAACGACTTATTAACTGAAGGGCTGAGAAGACAGGTGAGTCAGACCGCAGCGGGAGTCTCCTATCATAAAGGGATTTCCGTTAGACGAGAAAAGGAGAAGAAGATGAAGCGTCAATTTGTTTCCCCGCGACAGAAGCAGCAGAAGACCCCATGTTGTAGGTATTGTAGGAGACCAGGACATCTTCGGAGGGATTGTCGCCGCGCCCAAGGGAAATGTCTGATATGCGGGTCCAACAAACATCTCATCAACGGTTGCCCAGAAAGGAAGGAGCTAAAAGGAGGAGACTCATCCACACTCTCCACTGCTACCAAGTGAGGATCACTGCGTAGTTTGAATTTCGAGGATAAAGCGGACCCAACACAGGATTCAACTCGCATGACGATGATGCAGCGTTCTGGCAATCAAAGAAGAATTTTATGTTTTCCAATTTCAGTATTATGTTGTCATCCTCTTATAAACATTTCTTTCCGTTTGAACCTTTGTATCCTTCGAACTTTTAGTTGAACGAAATAAATTTGAATCGTAATATATGCATCATTCCCTTGTCATTTCCCTTGTTCAAACTGTTCATTAGCACAACATTTTAATCTTGATTTTTTTAAAATTCCTGCCACCGCATATCTTTCTATACTTCGTACACTTAACCATTCTTCTTGATGTGTTCCATTGTTTAATCATGACACTTTCTTTTCAGACCATGGCCCACCCCGGAGCAGCACCGCATCTAGACGAGGATGCACAGTCATGCGTTTCCCTAGACCGCATGCTGATGAGTTCTGACGGTGAGATCAATGGTCCCCAGGTCAGCTTCGGAAACAACGATTCAGAGGACGAACTAATAGCCGCCCCAGAGTTTAACGTGATAGCTGATTCCGACGAAGAAGAAGGAGATCCTGAAGAGAACCCTATAGAAGAAGACCCGATAGAGGAAGATCCCGATGAAGACCCGATAGAAGAAAATCCAGTTGAGGAAAATCCCGTGGAAGAAAATCCAGAAGAAGAGAATCACATGGAATCAGACCTCGATGAAGAAGCTTCATCCGAGGAAGAAGGACCAGAAGATCAAGACCCTGCTGTGGGAGAACTTCCAGTGGCGATGCCTGCGAGGCGATATGGAAATGGACGCCCCTACTTGAGTGCGCGAGCCTACCGCAACCTACTGAATCTCCACAACCGCGACTGACGGAATTTCTTTTGATGTTGTCTTTCTGGCCAAATAAAATGTGTATAGTTTAGGGCCACTTTTCGCTTTTGAGAATGCCTTGTTTCAAATTTTCTTGAATGAAATAAATCTCCTGAATTCATAAACCTTTTGATTATTGGTTCGCTTGATACTTGTTTACTGCCCATATCCATTTATTTTTCTGCTGAATTCCCTGACTGTCCACCCCTACTCATTGTATAGTTTTCACCCCCGTTTCGATTAGGAAGTTCCGCACCCTGATCCTTGGAATGAGCCACCCTCCATCCCTCGTCTATGCCCCGTTGAGATCCTTCTGGGAGGAGAACAGTTCCTGTGAAACTTCCGAGTTCACTAGCTCTTCAAATTTTGATTCGTGTGTTGTACCGACTGTTGTTTCCCCCACACTTTTCCTTTTGTATTCCTTTGTTGCTCATCCTTACTTCCTGTGCTGACCCTATCCCAATCACCTTAACATTCAGCCTAAAGCCGCCATACTCCGACCTTCTGATTGAGCCACACCTTCTTGTAATCACTACCCTAGCTAGCCCTATTCATATTGGTGATTTCTCTATTACCCCAAATATATTTAGAGACATTATTATTCAAAATTTAGTTTTCATTATTTTAAATTTATCAAAGAGTACGTGTTATTGATTTCTCCGTTTTATGTATTTTAAGTGCATTATTATTATTCCCATTTTCAGTAGCGCGACCTTACACCGCGCACATTTTGTTCCATGTTTCTTATTTTCACTATATGAGTTTTCTAAGCTATGTTGAAACTATTTGACCGATGCATTATCTTAAAATGTTTTAACCTATCGACTAATCCTTCACTATTTTATTGTCGTTACTTTATTTTCGAGTATTGTGCCTATGGTTACTATTATCAATGTTCGTGCCTTATACTTACTATTTCTGATGTATTACTTGTGATATACCTACATGTACATATAATTGAGTTTCGATTTTGTCGAGTACGTCTCGAATATCACGGTTCATTATTGTTGATATTGCTATTCTTATATACATTTAGGTTGCTTTGTAGTTGATCCTGTCGTATATTTATTTAAACTTATACCTTCGTATGTTGTTCTTACATATATGAACTTTCAAATTTCGTTATCTGCCTATTTCAAGTAAAGCATTATGTGATAGTTGCAATATAATTGCATTTGCCTATGGTTGTATAACTTATCGTTTATTTTAAATTTCGAGGACGAAATTTTTGTAAGGGGGGTATGATGTAACACCCAGCCCTTTTTATACCAAAATCTGTATTTTATTGCTTTATAATTTTATTTATTTTATCTTATAATCTTATTTATCTTACTTATAATTTTATTTATTTAATTTTATAATTTTATTTATTTATAATTTTATTTATCCTAAACCTAACTAAATTTTCCCCTTTCCCTTCACAATTCTTTTTCCTCAGCCATTCAATTTTCTTTTCCTTTTAAACCCTATATTAAACTCGGCCCAGCCCCAATCCCCTATAATTTTCCCCTCAAAATTTTCTCTGGCCCAGCCCCTTCGTTTTCTCTTCTTTATTAAATAAACTTGTGATGGCCCGGCCCACTCTCCAAGCCCGCCTCACTCAGCCGCTTCCCCGAACCCGACCCGCTTCTACAGCATCTTCTTCCCAACGGCTCTCCCGCCAATCTCGCGCGCGTTTCCTTCGCCGTCGCCCCCGCCCCCGCTCGCGCGTGCACAATTACTCCCCACGACGCGCGCGTTTTCCCCCACGACCCTCTCTCTTCTACCCACTACTCCTTTTCCTCGCTCGCTCTCTCCCTCGTTCTCCTTCCTCCTCTCTCGCTTTGCACCCACCTGCAACCTCCTTCCTCCTCTCCAGAACCCGCCGGCTCCGTCTTGACTTCCCTCCATCACCACCTCCACGAACTTCTTCAACCACCATCACTACCCTCTATCCTCCACCCTCGCACACCGCAGCCGACCACTCTCGAACCCACCAATCGCCGCCGGCACCTCCACAGAGCCCCCTGCATCCGAGCTCGACCACCCCTGCCCGACGCCGGCGAACTCCTCGTCTCATCGTCGACGTACCTACATCTCGTCTACCGCCTCATCATCATCATCATCATCATCATCATCGGTTTTCATCTCCCTCTCTCTAACTCTCTCTCTCTCTCTCTCTCAGTCTTCTCTCTCTCACTCTCTATCTCTCCATTTCTCTCACTCCCTCTCTCAGTTTCTCTCTCTCTCCCCCTCTGTTCTCTCTTCCACACTCTCTCTCAAACTGATCTCACAATCTCAATCTCTCTCTCTCATTCCTCTCTCTCTGTTTATCAGCATTATTCCCCCCCTCTCTCTCTGTCTAACAATCCCCTTCCGGCCGCCACCACAACAAGCAGCCCCACCATCAAGAGCTGCGACCACCGCAGACACCCCGACGATGCCCCGAGCCCCCGCTGGCCGAGAGCAGACCCGAGCTCACCCGGAGCCGTTACCGTCGCGGTGCAAGCTCGTCGCGCGCCCGTACTGTACCTCGCTGCCGTGCGCCTCCAGGCAAGTTCTCTACTTGCTTCATGCTATTTTATTTATGTTACAAATCCAAATCGTTTAAATTGCTACGTTACTATTCCTGAAAACGTACGCTATTTACCTGTTCGACGTGTGTTCCCAATGAAAATCTTTTCCTAATTTGGTGGAACTAAAAGGTATTGTTTGGCCCGTATGGCTGAGAACCTAGTGTATGAATTTCGTTGGATAGTTTGATCATTAATGACCAAAACGACTACCCCCAAGTTTAATCGTAAAACTGAAATTTTATTGTACCTGAAAACCGTTAATTCACCATAAATCATATACATACTGGAATGGTGCATTCGAGGGCTCAAATCGAAGCCGACTCGACGAACTTTAACCTTATACTATTTTCCTGGTATTCCTGTACTAAATTGTGATGATATTTGGATCGGAGTGTGACTCTGGACTGCAGTCCAGAGCGACTCCAGTCGTTGCTTGCTGTTCCGTACTGGGTACCACAAGATCTCCTTAACTCGTAGATTGCGGAACTCCGCTGCTTATTATAGGTAAATCTGTTAGCTAGACAACACAATTGATTTCTTTCTGTTTCGTTACCGTTTGATATTTAATCTGTAATTTAATAGATCGGGACGCATAACAGTCCCAGCAGAATCAGAACTGACATATTAGTGTTAAATAGTGTATAACTCCTGACGTATAGACGCGATCGAAGATCCGTCTATTGAATTGAAAACCTTACTGAAAACCCTAGATTTCATCCAACTGTAGCATCGCTAAAATCTGATCCCAACTGGGGTCAAAATGCGTTGCGAAACGGACTTCTGATTCTGAAACCGGATTTCCAGCCGCGAGCGCTTAAAATTAAATGGTTATAATTAATGATCCTGGAACCCGATTGGCATGAAACCAAATTAGATGGATATCTAACTGAATATACTAATTATCACCTGTTTATCGTTTCACTAAACTATACACGTACGTTTCATGATAAATCGTGCAAGTGATAGAATACTATTTGTGTGACACCTTAATCGTGCTTATATACTGTTCACGCATCATATCATACCCATATTAATGTAGTGATAACCTAGTGATATCGTGCATTTACCCAGTGTTAGATTTTAGTGATGATTGTGGCAAGTACGTCAGTGTTCGTGTATCCGTGATTAAGTGAAAGTGATTCGTACTTGTACACAATCAGTAACCCTATTATTCTATTGCATTGTCGACGTCTGTGGGGTGCGTGTACGTGTGACTATAAGTGGTATGGGACACTTATGGAAGCGCTTGCATGGGTGTCACGGATAAGGCATCCGACACTGCCATTTATCTTAGATATTAGTTGGGACGTGCTTGATGGAGGTCCTGCCTCCAGTTCTCGCGTAGACTTGTCACGGATCGATTAGTATTTAGGGTTATGGTTAGCTTTTGATGTAGACCACGGGGTGTGGAGTAGTTTAAGTGTGAGTTCAACAGAATCTCGGGAGTCCCATGCCGGCTTATATATTTAGGGAGATATATGGAGATTTAAAGGGTACGTGATATACACCGTGATATACATGTTACATGCTGGGCCCGTGGTCCCTTGCCCTTGGGTTCTACCCTTGGGTGGAGGACACTCGCGAGTGGTTGATTCTCACACTTGGACTGACGATAGGCTTAGTGACCTGTACAGTGAGACTTAGAGACTGATAGAGATACGGGCATTTATATACTTTATCTACTGTGTTGACATACGCGACATATCGTTCTACTGCTTTACTGCTCCGCTGCATTGATTACTGCACATTCATATTCATGCTGTCATTGATTTACTGTTATTCATATCTATTACCACTGTTAGAACTGTCACTTGATTTTATACATATTATATTGCTATTGTGTCGCTTTGACGACCTGAGTATGCATGCTCAGTGTGAGGAGAAGATTTAGCCTGGACCAGGACTAGACGTACATCATAGACATCTCGACTTGCCATCTAGAGTTATATCTCTTGTTTTCCCATCAGGTCAGTTCATTTTACACTGTTTTGTTCCAGTTACTGCATTTCTCATTACCTGTGCATTATTTACTGTTTACCATGAAAAACTAGAAGCCGAAGTGTGACTACGGCAGGACATTTCCTTGAACATAGGAGCATGACTGGCCTTGTCTACCCCTCGTATTCCTTATTTTGGGAAGCGGGGCATGACAGTACCAGTGTCACCAGAGAACTGCCATCTGACGTAAGGTATAATACCATCTGGGAGTTCTCGGTGAGTCCGTCCAGTGTACCCAGTCTCCACTGAGCACCCGTATATCATCTCTGATGTCAAACACCAATGGATATGGGATCATCCATCACCCATCTGTATGGGTCGAGAAGGTATACGCTAGTCTACTCTGGTATATCGATGCCCCGTCTCGATACACCCACGACTAGGGACCTTTAAGGATGTACTTATGGACTACCATGTCCCCACTAGTATGATCCGCATCATAGTCCAGGTAGTCAAGTACACATCCTAAGGGCTTTACCAATATGTAACAGAGAGACAATCAGTGTACACGTTAAGGTAAAGTGCAACCAGATAGCATACTATCATGTCGAGAAAGAAAGTCCTCCCTATATATGTCCAAGCATCCACTACAATATACATCCTATGTATAGTAATGGCCTCTAGGGCGTACATATAACTAACATCAATCTCACTATCTAGGGCGCCGTCAGTCCAGACCGGCCCCTACCATCAATCTCAAGACCACGACGGTATCCTTCGGATATCCAACGCGTCGAGTAAAATCACCGGTAGGTAGTCCTCCCCTGCCAGGCTCATCGTCTACTACTCGAACTTCTTGCCCTGGGTACCTTACCGGGCCCACCATGTACCCGAAACGGTTCATCCAACTCCTCGAATCGGGTCTCGAAATCCATCAGCAAACTCATGGTGGACGACTCATACATCATGGGAAAACCGCACTTTTCATTTAAAAAGAGAGAGAAAAGAAGTTTATAAATGTTTTTGCGGTTTTCCCTCAAATCCAGGAAATCTCATGAAAATCCGAATCTAAATCCTCCATTGCATGTAAACAGTGAATATAGGCATAAAAATCCATGAATGCGGCATAACAGTGAATAATAACATGCATGAAGTAGCAAGTGATAACTACAATGTCTAAACTAGCATATAAGGCAAGTACACTAATATCATGTCTAAACTATTAGCTAACAAACTATGTCAATGAAATAGTATTTTCTAAAGTATTTGTGACATGGCAATTACCGATGAAAATGTGTGTGAGCCGGCAAGTAAGTGTACGTGGTACATACGCGTCATCGGTAATGATGCCGGTGTCCTAGCAGCATGACATCAATAACGGTATATGAATCACAAAATAAGTATGCGATGCGGAGCGAACAACAATAATGTGCGGGAGCTGAATACTAAACACAATGATAACTAATTCTGCATTTAATAAAATATGAGTTCCATAATGGTGCCATTTGAAATAACACGAATCGTAGGGTTTTGAAATAAGGGATACGGTGTTCTTAAGAAAGATACGTCTTTTGAAATATCCGTAGAATCCCTTGACCTATCTTTTAAAATACCCACGATCTGTTAGTTTTGAAATAGGTAAGAATCTAACATAGTCTAACAACTATACTAAACTGTACGGCAGAACTAACAAGCTAACTGAAGGTAAGGAAACCGCCTAATATCTGAGTCGATATATATATATATATATATATATATATATATATATATATATATATATATATTAGTCGGTGATCCCGCCTCGATAATATCACATCCGATACCATATCTATGATCAGATATTCCCAAGTCAAGAGTGCGGATCAAACATCAATATATAGCTCGTACGTAAATCCATCGTACGACATCCCAAATCTGGGTACGGGTCAATATAACATTCATCATACTATTCATCTGGTATCCTCTTCATCAAATATCCTGATCGGGGTACTGATCTACGTCTAGTACAATACTGATACCGCCTAAGTATGCATGAACGTGTGTGAAACACTACGTCAAAGGACCCGCTACAAAGTCATGTCGTATCTCAAATACGAACCCTGCCATATCACCGATCTCACGGCCTCAAATCAAATCTCATCGACTCATCTCAAATCCCAAGTACTATCCTCAAATCCAGTATATGAATACATAGTCCCATACCCATGTGAACACATAAACACATATCCCCATATACGCACATGTAAAAGAATGAATGTAAGCAAGTGCGTGTGTGTGTGTGGGTGCAACAACTACTCTAGGGTTTCACAAGTAACACTATAAATCCATGAACACATAACCATATCCTGAATATCATCTACGTATCATAAACCACATATATATATCCATTATATATGCTATATTACGAATTGCGGGGGTGCTATACGCCATCCACCCGACTTCTCCCCGTAGACATAAATCTACTCACTTGGTCCTCGCTTGCCGGTGCCGACGTAGCCATGCGCTTGCTTGTCGTCTCGAAGTCCACCTGGGGTACCTACATGTCACCACGTATCGTAACACATAAAAACCAAATCCGAAATCGAAACGGTATACGAAAACCAAATCGGCACGCGTATCACGCATAGGTCAAAACCTATCGCCTACGCATGCAGGAATAGCCAAACCAACCCTCGATGTCGATGTACAAACATCAACCCATCGAGAGAAACCCAAACACACCCATTTACACATTCACAATCACTAATTATAATATGAAATAGGTTGCAATTCACAAAAACCTCAAATTCACTTTAAAAGCTATTTTTCCGAAAATCTAGCAAGCAAAATTAACTGTTTTAGTACAAAACTTGATATTTAAACAAATCTAGCGGCCACAATATCCACTAAATATTATAAATAAGTCATACAAACCCTAATTAGATTTTTAATCTCACTAACTTTCATTAACCCAAAATTCTAGTTCACAATTTTACCTAATTTTAACATTTTTAAAGCAACAATACATAATTCAACAACTAGACTAGGTTTCGCACAACCTAAGGTGTTAAACTACTCATTATCATGTCAAAGACGTGATGAAACCCTTACCATATTTTAATTCTCAATTTATCATAATATTTAAAAAAACCTAGTAAGCACTAGAATTGAAAATTGGCGCAAACATTGCGGATTTACGATATAGCGATCACATCATCGCACAATCATCCAAACTAACCCACTAGATATCAACAACACTCAATTTAACCCGCTTGGGATGCTTCAAACCCTAATTAGAAATTCAACCCCTTTCTTGAATTTCATCACACAAACAACAACAACCAAATTAACACTTAATTAAATTTGCTTTAAGCAATAACTAACAATTTCATTATAGGGTTAAAATTTATACCTCTTAGAATCTTGAGATTTAGCATGAATCTTAGCCTCCCAAATCATCATCTTGCTCCTTGATTCATGCTAGCTCGGGCAAAAGAAAAATGGGTAGAGATTAGTGATGTTTTATTTGATTTTAGATGGATTTTTGGGGATTTTTTGTGATAAAAAGAGAAGAAGAAATGGGGGGGAAGGCTGCTGGTTTTTCGGCCAGGAGAGGGAGAGGGGTGAGTGAGTGAAAGGAGTGTAGCAAGTTCCAAGAAAACCCCTCCATTGCACAAGTCAACATGGCCCATTCTTCTTTTCTTTATAAAATTCTTTTATATTTTCCCTTCCTTTTAACTTTGAAGTGGGAAAGAATGGGTTAGGGAAAATTTTGGGCTGTCAAAGTGGGGCTCGGCCACAAGGGAAATGGGTGTGTGAGTACAAGTGGGGAAAACAAAACGATAAATATTATACCCCAATTTCCATTAACACTAATTTCACTAATTAAGCCCTTTTTTTCTTAGATATTTCTAAAACCGTTTTGGCAAACCATTTCATTTCAAAAATAATATTTTACATGTCAGTTTAGTGTGTCATGAATTATAAAATTTGTATCAACCCATTCCAATTTATAATTTTCCCTAATTAAATGTATTAGTGACGGCTTAAAATAATACTAAAATAATTAATTTCGGAAAAAAATTCAGAAAATTAGAAATTTTACCAGTGGCTCTATAAACACCAAATACTAGTAATTACATATCTAGAATATATATATTTAATTTTATAATAAAGATATTTGTATTTTGACTTTTTACCGAAAACCCATTTATTTTACCGATTTTTCCGAAATTTCACCGAAACGATTTTCAAAACGTTACATTGCCTCACCTATGGCACCGTGGAACTACCGCAAACCCTAGGGTTTGGCGGCGGTTCTTACGGTCATAGAATCGAGTTAGGGTTTCGTTCTTCTAGAGGGTCCATCGAATCACTTGCACGATATTTGAATGTTCTTTAACTTGGAAAAAATCCAACTCTTGGAAAATTTTCCGGTAAGGGTTAAAGTGAGTATTTGATGTCCGTTCGAACTTCTTAACACCGTCTAAATAACCCGAAAACATATTAGAATTACGATTATGAAACACTCTGAATTGCCTTTATCGAAAATTAACATCTCATGAAATTTTAGTAAAAACAAGCAACACCTGAAACACCAAAACCCAGAGACTGGAACATAATACAAATTTCAACACTGAACTCCTCTGGAAAACCGAGAAGGCCGGTTTTATCATGCATGTGGCCGGACAAATTCCGGTGGGGGGTGGGGTGAATTTTATACCGTGTTCATGTTACATCTCATATAACATTCTGTAGTTGCTAAAAAATTTTTTAGAGCCCATTTAAAATTCGATAGAACCTTGATTTCAACGTTTCAAGTTACGGAGTAGTTTCGGTTTCGTAATCTAACAAACATCGTCTAATTCTCTAGTTTGGTTCTGATACCACTGTAGGGTTCTTAAGAATGACAGCAAGGTTTCGGGTGGTATCGTCCATGCCAATTTTAAAATTTGCCATGCTAAAAGAAGCCTAACCTAGAATCTTTAACTAGAGAATCATACAAAACATATTGTAAACTACTTTACAACAAAGTGAACTAGGAATACAACCTTTGTAGACCGGTCCTTCACTTCAATAGCTCCGTGTAGTAGTCCCTTCGCTCCAAGTAGTGATCTTCTGAACTTTAGCATGGCTTCACAAGAAGAAAGGAACGAGCTTGCACGAAGTCTTCGAGGCCGAAGATGATCTACGTCGAGGAGACACTAACCCAAACTACCTCTTCACTAATGTGGGATTAGTGAAGCTAACACCCGAAACTAAATCTAGTAGAGGATGATGAAGTAGGATTTTTGCTCACTTTAGAATTAATTTTCTCACTCTTTTTCTTCTTCTCTCAAAACCTAGAGAGCTTTTCTTGAGCTTGAAGAAGATAAAGAAATAATGGATGAGAGAGTGAATGGCAATGGGTAAGTTTGTATCATATACTAACTCATGTAGAGACATAACCATGGCTAAGTGATAATGGTTAGATTAATAAATATCTTAAATAAAACAAAATTAGTGGACTAAGTCAATGCATCTACAAGCTTCCACAAGGTTCATGCATGTGACTATTATCCATCTAATTTTGATTTACTTAAAATAAATAATCCTTATAATTATCATAAGCATGGTGTAACTCTCATACACCCATGTAGTGTGTATCATCAAGCATTATACTAAAAATGTACATTAATATATATCACATATATACTTATACACACAAGTGAGAAAAAGAAACATTTAAGTGAGCTAATATTATTTAATGTAAACTAGTATATCAAATATACAATTATACACTAAATTATCAAATCAACACTTGATTTAATAATCCCGCTATATCTCATATAACCAACTAATATCATATGTATCATGTTATCGAATCAACACTTAAATCGATAACCCAACTATATCACATATAACCGACCGATGCAAATATCGCGAGAATATAATACGGTATCACATACTCGTACTAATCTCAGTCCCACACATATCACATATGCGCTCCTACTTCGTTTTACCTGAGCCAGTAAACCTCTATGTAGGACTTTAAATACTTGTCAATACGCCGGCAGTAGGTGATGATCATATCAAGCACCCACAAGCCGTCAGCGGTACTAGCTGGACGTAACGGCTACCCGGGAATTGAGCGATCAGAAGATCAACAAGCAAGCTCGCTCTAGCTCCTGTAAAGCCTGTCAGTAACACTACCGTACAGTCCGGTCTCTTCTTCTAAGATGTCGCATATCTAGTCTAGGGGTGGTAAACGTCAAACCCCAATAAATCGATAAGTCATGCCGGTACGAGGCTGATAACGAGTCGAGAAACTACTGATAACACTTACCAGTAAATCTCCAAATCAGCCCTGGCCAGAAACTTCCAGTTATAGCCAATCAAGTACAACACGACATCTACCCCTAATACTAGGAGATACGAAATCCCCTCCTATCGCTCATTGCCTCCATGTGACTCGGGACTGTACCCAAAAACCACCGTTTTGCACGTCCTCTTGAACGAGGTAAGGTGGAAATCAAAGCACAGTGGGAATCACACAAGACTCTATGACGATCTCGGGTCTACAGACTAATCTGTACCAGTGTTACCAGAGAACTGCTATCTGACGTTACGTATAATACCATCCAGGAGTTCTCGGCGAATCCGTCCAGTGTACCCAGTCTCGACTGAGCACCCGTATACCATCTCTGATGTCAAACACCAATGGATATAGGATCATCCATCGCCCATCTCATGGGTCGATAAGCGTATACGCTAGTTTACTCTAGTATATCGATGCCCTGTCTCGATACACCCACGATTAGGAACATTAAAGGATGTACTCACGGACTACCTTTTGTTGGATATGTATGCCCTAGAGGCCATTATTGTATAGTACTAGTTTGTATAATATATTTTGGAAGCTTGGGATATATACACGGATTGATGACAGTCATGCTCGATATTGTAGTATGCTACTTGGTTTGTATCTATCTTAATATGTGTATATGTTTCTTTTAACATATCGCTAATACATATTGATGGAGCCCTTAGGATCTTTGCTTGACTACCAGCATTGTGATGGTGATTACACTAGTGGGGGCTGGGTAGTCTATAAGCACATCTTTATACAGGTCCCTAGTCATAGGATTATCGAGACAGGGCATCGATACTCTAGAGTAGACTAGTGTATACTTTTCTCATCCCAACAGGGGAGATGGTCTGTCCTACAGCCATCAATACGTCGTACTAGAGATAGTATGCAGGTGCTTATTGGGTTATGAGTTACACCGGACGGACTCGTAGGGTACTGCTGGTTGGTATTATACCTATCGTCAGGTAGCAGTTCCCAGGTGACATGAGTACAACTTAGTCCGTTGACTTGACACTGCTACTTCACCTCAAGTGTGTTCCCACTGTTCTTTGATTGCTACCCTACCATGGCTCTATTGAGTCGTGCAAACAGGTAGTAGTTGGGTACAGTCCCGAAGCACTTGAAAGCAGTGGCGGTTAGATAGGATTCGTCTCTCCCGGTATTGGGGGTTGATATCGCGCTGTGTTTGGAGAGCCATTACACAAAGTCCCTGGTCAGGGCAAGTGAGATTTACTGGTAGGTTTTCCAGTAGTTTCTCAGGGTGTTCTGGGCTACACTCCGACACGACTTATACCGCTATTAGGGGTCTGACGTTTACCACCCCTTAGGCCCGATACGCGATACTCTTAGACGAATAGACCGGACTGTACGAAGATTGTCACAGATAGGCTCAGTAGGAGTTTGGATGAGTTTGCTTGTCGACCTTCTTATCGACAGATACCTGGGTAGCCGTTACGCACAGCTAGTGACGCTAAAGTACTTGTGGTTAAACCTACTGCCAGAGTACTGTCGAGTCTTTAGAGTCCCACACAGAGGGTTTCCCAGCTTCGGGCGAAACGAGTAGAGGTCGTATAGTTTTACGACAGGGTTCGATCACATACGTGTACTTGTGCGCGTGTGGTGTTCGAGCGGACAATAATAGTGGGCTTTGGTTTAAGCCGGATCCTAGTATTTGATTATTGGATTAGCTTCGTCTCATTGTATTCGTGTTTCTCGGAACACGGATGCGGGTATGTATATACGGATGAGAGGGGGTATAGAAGGAGACATCTCATTAGGGTTTTGACCATTGACTTGGTCAAAACAAATATGAGAAAAGGAAAAGTATTTATTTTTGATAAATGATAATCTTTTGTGGCATGGCTACTTGGTTGACCATTTGACTTGGGTTGACTTGTTGACCATAGATATTTTGTGAGATATTTTTGACCATAGATATTTTTGTGAGATATTTTCCATGACAAATGGTCATATATATGTTAGCCATTCCATTTTTTTATTATCATTATCATAAATACATTCTCTCTCCTAAAGCTTGCTCTCTTCTTCTTCCTCTCTAACCCAAGTGTCTCATGAGTTGAGAATCAAAGGTTTAGTGAGATAAGCTACTCATAATCACACTCTACTCATTCTAGGTCACTTAGTCTAGCACCCAAGTGATCTAGTTGCCTCATCTTGGAGGTTTAGCTCAAGGTTGGACCTCTCGGGTGGATCATCGTTGACATAAGGAGGCCGAAGTTCAAGCACGATCTATACTTCCATCGAGGAGCTTAAGGAGAGGATCGAAAACCCGAAGGACTTGTTTTCTTTAGGTATACATTCTATCATAGTAGATAAAACCCTAACATGCTAACTAGGTTTATGGTTAAAGATCCGGTTTGTGTAATCCTAGCGCCAAGTTTATGTTCGTAGTAAAATTTTTGTTCCGCATTTGGCCACAGAAGTTGGCCGGTGCGCTAGCGTAACCCTTTATGGTATCAGAGCCAGCCCATACCCTAGACTAGCAAGTTTAAACAATGTTAAAACAACGAAACCGAAACGACTCCGTAACATCAAAACCAAACTGCAGTTTCTGTCGAATTTTTAAAGGCTTTAAATTTTTTTTTAAACAACTGCAAAGTGATCCTTACACTGTGAGATGTACCCAGAACAAAAAAGATGCATTTTCACCAAGTTTTGGCCAGCCAAACACCCCTTAAAACCAGCCTCCTCGGTTTTCTGGTGGAGAAATGAATTGAGTTTTGTTCTGGGTTCTTATCTCGACGCGTTTGGTTGTCTGGTGTTGTTTGTTTTTTGCCCAAGTTTGATTCTCTGTTGTTTTCTGTACGGGGAAATTTGGAGTGTTTCGAAATCGTTATATTTGACACTGTTTAATAGTTTACAGTACATTCACTTTTATCTGCGACTGTGAATGTCATTTGATCAGTAAACACGTATATCTGTTATATGTTCTTTTAGACGGGTTTGCGAACGTGACATTCGCGTTGATGTTTTGTGCTTGTGCTGCGATTGTGGTTGGATAGTCGTGATGGATAGCATGTGGTGCAATGTTAGCAGTACAGTTTATATTCATTTGTACATTTGATATTGCGGGGCGAGCGTCCGACATGTAGACTGCCGTCTTTGCCGGGTTGTATATTATTTTGGGGCATGACCGGGTTGAGGTCGATGTCACCATTTGTACATATTATTTTCGTTTTCTGTACTAAGATTACCCCACGATGGAGTGCACGGATAGCCGGGTTCTAGAAGGCAACAAGCCCGCATCTCATGGCGTTGAGACGGAGGCGGCTTCATTCTAGAATTGGCGGGCTATTCGCCGCGCTCGTAGGGGGTATAGTTTGACCTACGGAGGGGCGCTCAAGTTACCGGATTCCGTGAAGTGCTGGGTGGCCCATTCACTTTGTTGAAGGGGGCTGCCTCACTTCTGGGATTGGCGGGTAACTTGCCGCGCTCGTAGGGGTCCAGATTTTCATTGCATAGGCTATCCACACGACCGGGAACGTCGGGTTTTATTTGCGTCTCAAATGAAACCCGGGGCTCCAAGATTATCCACCATTCTGTATTGTTGGTTGAGATTCTATGATGTTGATTATTATCATGCCTAGGACGAATGTTGTATATACTTATATATATACTAGTAGATGTTGTATATGTTTTGCACCCGCGTTAGTCCAGCCCCCGCTTTGTCGTTAGTTAAGTAACCTAACGGGTGATGACGGGGCCCCGTGGCGAACGTGGATGGCATATACGTATATTGTATTTTCGTTCTTTTCTGGTGTGATAGGTTAAAATTTATGGGACCGCATTAATTTTGATTAATGCAAGAAAATAAACCTAAATGACATTGTTGGAACAAATTTCGAAAAACTACAGTTATATTCTTTCGCTTTGCATAGTAGTATTCGGTCATGAATATCCAGCACCTCATTCTACGAGGCAAGAGCCGAGATCCCTTCGCGAGGAGTGACCTCTTGAGCTAAAGACTATAATATAGATTACTCGGTTTTTTCAAAACCAGAAATTTTCAAAAAGGCGGAGCTTAAACCATTCCTTTTCAAAATTGCTCAGGTTCCTTCAACGATATCAAGTTCATTACGTTAACGGGTTTTTCGCCAAAAACCCAGCCGTAGCCCTCCGTCATTTCAGAATAGTAATATTTAGTATTCGTGTTGCGTTTGTTGACCTAGTCAAGGCGTAGTGAATGGTATCTAAGTGATATTTTTCTGTGCATTACAAATGCGATTGGCTAGGACAGTCGTGCAGCCTTGTTGACCTAGACAAAGGCACGTATAGGTGGGTTTAATGCAATCAAGAAAATGACGGGTAGAACTTGACTAGCGGTTTATGGTTTGTTGACCTAGTAAGGGTCATAAACCGTTAGGGGCAAAGACCATATCGGGAGTTTCTAATATACAGGAAACTTGCAGATTTGGCATACCTTCTGGAGTGTAGTGACTAGAGTGGATTCCATCTAGGTCATTACACGATAATAGTTGGATTCCGATCCCACTGATGAGTTGGATTACTCTCAGGAGATTAATTCACTTAACAATCAATGCTATAAACCAAGTAGGTGTCTAGAACGGTGTTAGCGGGGCTACACTTCCAGGAAAAAGAGGTTATATAATTAAGGAACTTCGTGAAAGCGTTGGAAAACCTCCCTCGAAATACCAACACTAGCCTGGATGAAAGGTTAAGCAAATATTGTGACGTGCGATTAAATCCTGACTAGTTCTTCTTTTAGGGTTTGAAGAAGAATTTGAGGAAACAATGGGAGCCATCCTGATTAGATAAATTAATAACCAATCTAATCTTGCAAGAGCGCACGCTGAGTGTTTCTTTTCTCTCTCTCCAGATAGCAACCATTTCACGCTCTAATCAAGATGATAAAATGTATCTCTTGACTGATCCGAATTCTTATTCGGGGCTGGGGAACGTCGGTTTGGCTCTAACTTATGATGGCGATCGTAAGTGTAAGCAAGAGAAAGAGGATTGTTTGGATTCCAAGGAGACCCCAATGAAGAAGAAGCATACTATTGCATCTACTTCAGATGTTCTTGTAATTGAGAATTTCTTTTCTGTCAGTCCTACCTCATGGGTACTAGATACCAGATTAGAATCTCATATCTGTAATTTATTGCAGGGACTAAGAAAAAGTAGGATAGTTGGACCTGGTGATATGTATCTCAGGGTTGGGAACAGACCACAAGTTAATGCTGCAGCCGTCGGTGAATATCACCTAGTGTTGCCAAATGGCAATACTATGATTTTGAACAATTGCTACTATGTATCTTCCATGGTTTGCAACATCATATCAGTTTCTTTACTTGATAAAGATGGATATAACTTTGTTCTTGATAGAAATATCATGAACATTTATCTTGATAAGGTACTGGTTGCAGAAGGTACACTATGTAATGGTATCTATGTTTTAAATCAGAATACAATTCTCAATGTACAAAACACATGCAAGAGGAAGAGTTTAGATACGAACGAATCCTATTTGTGGCATTGTAGACTTGGTCATATCGGAGAGAAAAGACTAAGTAAGTTACATAAAGATGGACTCTTGAATACGTTCGAATTTTCATCTTATGAAACTTGTCAGTCTTGACTCAAAGGAAAGATGACCAAATCTCCGTTCACTGGACATGGAGAAAGAGCAGCAAAGCTCTTGAGACTCATACACAGTGATGTGTGTGGTCCGATGCAAGGGGTAGGTTCTCGTACTTCATCACATTCACTGACGATCTCTCCAGGTTCGGATATGTGTATCTCATGAAACACAAATCTGAAGCTTTTGAGAAATTCAAATAATTCAGAAATGAAGTAGAGAACCAGGTTGGCAAAAGTATCAAGATCCCCCGATCTGATAGGGGAGGGGAGTGCTTGAGCACGGAATTCCTAGATTACTTAAAAGAGAATGGAATTCTCTCTCAGCTTACTCCTCCTTACACACCACAGCACAACGGTGTATCGGAGCGGAGGAATCGTACCATATTGGATATGGTTCGCTCCATGATGAGTAATGCTGAGTTTCCTCTTTCATTCTGGGGACATGCGCTTCAGACAGCAACATACCTATTGAATGATGTTCCGTCCAAATCAGTGCCTAAGACACCGTTCGAGATATAGAATGGAAAAATTCCATATCTTAAAAGATTTAAGATATGGGGTTGTCCGGCTTATGTTAAAAAGCATAAACCAGATAAACTAGAGGCACGATCAGTTTTATGTAAGTTTGTGGGATATCCAAAGAATGGTTATGGATATCTGTTCTACCACACCGAGGAACAGAAGGTGTTTGTTGATCAACATGCCGTTTTCTTAGAAACAGAGTTTCTTGCAAAAGAAATTAGTGGGAGCACGGTAGAACTGGAAGAAATTCAGCGACCACAAACTGAAACTGAAGATTTTATAGAACCTCAAGATTCAATAACCCCAACGAACCTTGGTCACTCCGCAGATCTGGTAGTATTTCTCATCCGCCCGAGAGATACTACGGTTTTCTCATAGACGGGGATCGAGAGGATTCATCTTGGAAGAAGATGACCCTACCAGTTTCAGGAAGGCCATTATCAGTAGGGACTCTGATAAGTGACTGGATGCTATGTGATCCGAAATGGAGTCGTGCAAACAGGTAGTAGTTGGGTGCAGTCCCGAAGCACTTGGAGGCAGCGGCGGTTAGACAGGATTCGTCTCTCCCGATATTGGGGGTTGATATCGCGCTGTGTTTGGAGAGCCATTACACAAAGTCCCTGGCCAGGGCAAGTGAGATTTACTGGTAGGTTTTCCAGTAGTTTCTCAGGGTGTTCTGGGCTACACTTCAACACGACTTATACCGCAATTATAGGTCTGACGTTTACCACCCCTAGGCCTGATATGCGATACTCTTAGACGAACAGACGGACTATACAGAGATTGTCACAGATAGGCTCAGTAGGAGTTTGGATGAGCTTGCTCGTCGACCTTCTTATCGACAGATACCTGGATAGCCGTTACGCACAGCTAGTGCCGCTGACGTGCTTGTGGTTAAACCCACTGCCAGAGTACTGTCGAGTCTTTAGAGTCCCACACAGAGGGTTTCTTAGCTTCGAGAGAAACGAGTAGAGGTTGTATGGTTTTACGACAGGGTTCGATCACATACGTGTACTTGTGCGCCTGTGGTGTTCGAGCGAACAATACTAGTGGGCTTTGGTTTAAGCCGGATCCTTGTATTTGATTATTGGATTAGCTTCGTCTCATTGTATTCGTGTTTCTCGGAACACGGATGCGGGTAGGTATATATGGATGAGAGGGGGTATAGAAGGAGACATCTCATTAGGGTTTTGACCATTGACTTGGTCAAAACAAATATAAGAAAAGGAAAAGTATTTATTTTTGATAAATGATAATCTTCTGTGGCATGGCTATTTGGTTGACCATTTGACTTAGGTTGACTTGTTGACCATATATATTTTGTGAGATATTTTTGACCATATATATTTTTTCCATGAAAAATGGTCATATATAAGTTAGCCATTCCATTTTTTATTATCATTATCACAAATACATTCTCTCTCCTAAAACTTGCTCTCTTCTTCTTCCTCTCTAACCCAAGTGTCTTATGAGTTGAGAATCAAGGGTTTAGTGAGATAAGCTACTCATAATCACACTCTACTCATTCTAGGTCACTTAGTCTAGCACCCCAAGTGATCTAGTTGCCTCATCTTGGAGGTTTAGCTCAAGGTTGGAGCTCTCGGGTGGATCATCGTTGACACAAGGAGGCCGAAATTCAAGCACGATCCATACTTCCATCGAGGAGCTTAAGGAGAGCATCGAAGACCCGAAGGACTTGTTTTCTTTAGGTATACATTCTATCGCAGTAGATAAAACCTAACATGCTAACTAGGTTTATGGTTAAAGATCCGGTTTGTGTTATCCTAGCGCCAAGTTTATGTTCGTAGTAAAAATTTTGTTCCGCATTTGGCCACGGAAGTTGGCCGGGGTGCTAGCGTAACCTTTAACCTTTGTCCCACCAATATGATCTGCATCATAATCCAGGTAGTCAAGTATACATCCTAAGGGCTTTACCAACATGTAACCATGAGACAGTATAAAGAGATAAGTATACATGTTAAGATAAAGAGCAACCAGATAGCATACTATCATGTCGAGCAAGAAAGTACTCTCTATATATGTCCAAGGATCCACTATAATATACATCATATGTACAATAATAGCCTCTAGGGCATACATATAACTAACAGCAGGTCCCTCAGTAGCAGGTCTGCGGTTCGAGGACGAACCATTGTTCAAAAGTGGAGAGAATGTCGGGACCCGGTTCTTTCTCACGGAATAAAGTGCCACACAGAATAAAGTGACACGCCAAGTGTTATGCCAAGGGGTAGGGGCCGCCTCTTGAATCTGTAGTTAAGCGTGCTCGGGCCAGAGAAGTCTTAGGATGGGTGACCTTCTGGAAAGTGGCCCCTGGTCCGGTTCGCTCTAAAAGGACAAAACTGTGCGGTTTCGACCAGAGCGGACAATACCAGTTGTACTTGGGCATGGGACGTTATATTTATGGTGGCCCATGCAGGTCCCTCAGTAGTAGGTCTGCGGTTCGAGGACAAACCATTGTTCAAAGGTGGAGAGAATGTTGGGACCCGGTTCTTGCTCATGGAACAAAGTGCCACACGGAACAAAGTGCCACGCCAAGTGTCATGCTAAGGGGCGGGGGCCACCTCTTGAATCCGTGTGGGCTACCTCTTGAGTCCATGGGACCCACTGTATAATAAAGGGGAATCTTCGGAACACATTCCGAAAGAGGAACTGCATTATAGATGTAATGATACCACCCTCAATTACAGAGGCGCCTTTTAAGTGAATCAGTACTACAGGAGCTTGAGAACTCCGTATTTAAGCGTGCTCGGGTCAGAGAGGTCTTGGGATGGGTGACCTCCTGGGAAGTGGCTACTGGTCGGGTCCGGTTCGCTCTAAAAGGGCAAAACCGTGCGGTTTCGGTCAAAGCGGACAATACCATCTGTACTAGGGCATGGGGCGTTACAAGTGTGTAGCTTATAAAAGGCAAATATGATGAAAAAATCAATAACACCTTTCATTCTCTCAAAAAATTCTAGGGTTTGTGCCTCCATCTCCTTTCTCTCAAGTTCTCCCTTTTTCTTTTCATTTCCAATTAAATCAAGAGTTTAACTCTTCTTTTTCCAAAAAGAAATAGTTTTTCTCCATAAAACCCTCGAAGGGGATGTTGAAGGAAATCTGCATGAGCGTTCAGCACCTTGCTCGTGATAAAATCACTATCTCCGGGTTCGACTCCCAGTCATCACGGACGCTCGGGTCTGTGATACTGACGTTACGCTTTGGGTTGCTCGTCATGGACATCAAATTTCACGTCATTGACGTCAAGACATGTTATAATGCTTTGCTCGGCAGGCCTTGGTTACACGAGTACAACATCATCCCTTCTACACAACATCAGTGTATGAAGTATTTCAAGGATGGTCTCGAGTATACCGTGACAGGGGAGTTGAACCCATTCTCCGTGAATGAAGCCCGAAAGTACGAAGATGCAAAATACTTCTTACCAAATTTCGAAGACACGGAAAGATTCCATAAACCGAAGAACAAAGCTATCACCACTATTCCAGTCTTCGGGAGTGACACTGAGAAGGAAGAAGAAATAGTTTATTCAGGGCATCCCCAATGCAACAAGCCGGGACCGTCTACCCCTATTCTGGTCTTTGGCAGCGACTCGGAAGATGAAGTCAATGCGGTATTCTCTGTTCGACTATCCATGAAAACTGTGCCAGGCGACGATCAAAGTTTGGAAATCGCTATGGTTCCACGGCAGCACTACAAAGAGCTCGACGCACTTGATACCTACAGTGTACAAGAACTGCAGACGTTCTACGTCCCTCCCAGGAAAAAAGATGAAAAGGCGATCCTCTTTTATCGATCCGCAAAATCCAAAATGGAGAAAGAAATCTGGCACGGCGCCGATTCTGCACTTGACAGGCTCCAGCCCATCCGTCTGCCCAGATACTACACAGAAGGATTAAAAAGGTTGTTGAGGCGCCAAGGCGTACCCTTCAAACAGACTGCTTGACAAGTCTAGTTCTACTACAGGATCTGGAGCGTCCCTGGAACTCAGCAAAAATTGCCCAATGGGAGAATGGAAACGAGAGGGCTTGGATACGTTCAATCCAAGAAACGGGAGCGATTCCATGGCTGCTACATTATACATGATTTCGATAAAGAAGAGGATGCTCTTTTAAAAGACGCTAACCCTGAACCAAGACGAGGTCCAGCCATGAAAATACCAAGTCCGTTGTTTGAAGAACAGATGGACAAGCTAATAAGGGAAGCGGGTCAGAAGGTCCGAGATGACCATAGCCACGAAATGGCCATTTACGAGAAAGCCAGGACGCAGCGCCTCCTTCAGCAGGCTGCGGAGAATGACAATGCTCTTCGTCGCCAGCTCGTCATACAAAAGACCTGACGCAGAGGCAAAAATAAACCAAAGAACGGAAAAAACGTTTGACAGCGGCAAAACGGGTCTAAGAAGCCACACGATCGAGAATCGAGCAGCCAAGATTCATCTCTTATAAAGAACATGGATCGAGCATATTCTTTTCCCCAAGATAAGACAAGGAAGATATTCGATCTTTTCATAAAACATCAGATGACGACACTCCCGGAGTCCAAGCAACCCGAACAAGCAAGTGAAGTTCATCGCCCAAACTATTGCTCTTATCACCGAGCAATAGGACATCCTCTTGAAGACTGCTTCACCTTCAAGAACTGGGTCGAAGACCAATATCAACTCGGCAGGTTCGCTCTATCCAACAGTTGGAGGGTAGCCCCATCGCAAAAACATGTGCCAAAAGCAACGGTAGAACCAGATCAACACCAGTGTTGGAAACGATCTCGAACCTGTCACATGATAACGCTGTCAGGAGAAGGAGCACGCGAGGATATGGCTGACCTCTCTTGGTGCTTCGAAAACGAGGATGAAAATGAGTTGATCTCATAATTTCCACCAGCGCCAAAAGAGCTGGAAGATGGAATACATACTACTGCGGACAACTTACGGAAAATCGACTTGGGGATGGCAAACGACCCGCGGCCGACGTTCGTCAGTGAGCTGTTGTTTGAAGAAAAGGCAGCTACGCTAAAAAACGTGCTCATGCAGTATAAAGATTGCTTCGCAAGGAACTATTCCGAGATGCCGGGATTAGATCTAGAGATTATTGTGCATAAATTGGCGATATCTCCAGACGTCAAGCCAGTCAAGCAGGCACCAAGAAGAATGCGGATCGAACTTGAGATGAGCATCAACGTCGAGGTCAAGAAGCTAATCGACTCCGGTTTTATCCGAGAAGTTCAGTACCCTGACTGGATCGCCTGTTAGTTATGTGTATGCCCTAGAGGCCATTATTGTACATATAATGTATATTATAGTGGATGCTTGGATATATATATAGAGGACTTTCTTGCTCGACATAATAGTATGCTATCTGGTTACCTTTATCTTAACATGTAGACTTGTATTGTGATACTGTCGTGCTCTCACGTGTTGATAAAGCACTTAGGATATGTACTTGACTACCAGGACTATGATGTAGATCATACTAGTAGGGCCATGGTAGTTCATAAGCACATCATTCAATTGTTCCTAGTCGAGGGAATATCGAGACAGAACATCAATATTCCAGAGTAGACTAGCGTATACGCTTCTTGACCCATATGATAGGCGATGGATGATCCCACATCCATTAGTGTTTGACATCAGAGATGGTATACGGGTGCTTAGTGGAAACTTGGTACACTAAACAGGACTCGCCGAGGACTCCTATGTGGTAGTATGCCTATCGTCAGATAGCATTCCTCTGATGACACTGGTACAGGTTAGTCTGTAGATCCGAGATCGTCATAGAGTCTTGTCCGGCTCCCACTGTGCTTTGATTTCCTCCCTACCACGCTCAAGAGGAGTCGTGCAAACAGGTGGATTTTGGGTAAAATCCCGAGTCATATGGAGGCAATGAGCGATAGGAGGGGTTTCGTCTCTCCCGGTATTGGGGGTTGATGTTGCGCTATGCTCGATTGGCAATAACTGGAAGTCCCTGGTCAGGGATGATATGGAGATCTACTGATAAGTGTTATCAGTAGTTTCTCGACCTGTTATGAGCCTCACATCAGCATGACTTATCACGTTACTGGGGTCTGACGATTTCCACCCCTAGACATGATATGTGACGTATCAGACGAAGAGACCGGACTGTATGGTAGTGTTACTAATAGGCTTCATGGAGACTGTGTACAGGCTTGGTTGTTGATCTTCATATCGCTCAATACCCGGGTAGCCGTTACGTCCATCTAGTACCGCTGACGGCTTGTAGGTGACTGATATGATCATCACTTATTGCCGGCGTATTGAAGATTCTTTAGAGTCCCACACAGAAGTTCCCTGGTTCAAGCGAAACGAAGTAGGACACATATGTGATATGTGTGTAGGCCTGATTAAATACGAGTATGCGATACCGTATTGTAATCTGGAAGTCATAAGTTATCGGTACGGTTATATGTGATGTAACCAGATTATCGAATCAAGTGTTGATTCGATAATGTGATGTACAGATAAATGATATTATTCGGTCATATATAATATAACCGGATTATTAGATCAAGTGTTGATTTAATAATGTAATATAAATTATATGTGATATAATTATATATTAACTGATATCATTAGCTCACTAATTAATCTTCATTAAATATATATTAATATGTATGATATATATTAATATATTATAATGAAGTATGGCATTTTCTTTTCTATTTTGTGAAAATAGAAATGAGGTGTAAAGTTGTAGCATGGTTGCAAGCATGGGTTATATACTTCTTTATTCGTTCTTGACTCACTATTCAAGCATGGTTGCAATTTAATATTGCATAATTCCTTGAATGAGTGAGGGGTCTTGATATTATTTTCATTTCATGTTCATTCAAAAAGACTTAGTCATTTTTCTCTCATGCTTGCTCTCATGCTTCTTCTTCCTCCTCTTGCTTTGCCTCAAGCTTCAACCCTCACATGTGATGTAAATCATGAAGCTTGAGCACAAATTAGTGAGCTCTTAACATCCCCTACTTCATCATCTCACACCATTTTAGCAGACAAGTGTGATGTGTTTCATACACTAAAGGGTTTAGTGTAGTGGTAGCTTGAACTAGTAGGAGCTTTGAGGTGGATCTTCTTTGGCGCGAAGGCTACGAAGAAAGCTTGTTCAAAGTATCAAGAGAAGCCTTGTGGAGTCGCGGGACTACTACACGGAACATATTGAAGAGAAGGACTGTCTACAAAGGTTGTATTCTTATTCTCTTAGATGTAAAAGTTGTTTACATTCTATTCCGACTAAATCTCTAGTTAACGATTCTAGCGTAGGGTTCTTTGTAACGACAAATTTTAAAAAACGGCATGCACGATGCCCCCCGAAACCTTGTTGTCGGCATATGGAACCCTTCAGTGGTATCAGAGCCAAACTAGAGAATTAGATGGATTGCGGAGAATTACGAAACTGAAAAACTCCGAAACTTGAAACCCTAAAAGCACAGTTTCTGTCGAATTTTAAAAGTTGTCAAAAAATTATTTAAACAAGTGCAGAATGTAGTATGGGACAGTATATGAACACAGCACAAAACTCACCCCATGCCCTCGAATCTGGGCCGACGACCAAGCACAAAATTCCGGCATCGCCGGATTTTCCTTGGCTTCTAGGGTTGTGTTTTGTGATGTGTTCTGGTCTCTGGGTTTTGGTGTTTCAGGTGTTGTTTGTTTTTCTAAATTTGCATGTGATGTTTATTTACTAAAACAGCAACTCGGAGTATTTCGTAGTCGTAATTTTAACAGTTTTCGGGCTTTTTTAGATGGTATTAAAAAGTTCGATCGGATATCAAATACATATTTTAACCCTTGCTGGAAATTTCCAAGTGTTGGAATTTTCTTAAGTTAATTATATTCGATAGTCGTGCAAGTAACTCTATGGACCCTCTAGAAGAAAAAAAACCTTAACTCGATTCTATGCCCTCGGAAC
Source organism: Agapanthus africanus (assembly GCA_030015575.1). NCBI lineage: Eukaryota > Viridiplantae > Streptophyta > Magnoliopsida > Asparagales > Amaryllidaceae > Agapanthus > Agapanthus africanus. Next base: position 446,340,011 of record JASDDO010000031.1, on the reverse strand, counting down.
CACGACTGAACCTTAGGGTTTGCCGTAGTTCCGCGGTGTCATATGTGAGGCGTTGGTTTGGCCCTTCTATGGCTGGATCATAGGTACTGTGGCACATTTTTAGGTATTTTAACTTTGCTCAAGTGTTGAGCTCTTCTGGGTAATTGTGGGTGTTTGTTGATTCGATCGGAATGTTTAACATCATCTAGCTATTTTGATAACATATGATATTATGTGTTGCTTGGATATGTTATATTGGATCGTCGCGTTTTGAATAGCCGGGGGTTTTATGTGAGATGAGAGTTTTTATTTTCATTCATGTAAAATTCATTGTATGTAATATTCTTTTATTGGGTCACTTCCGGGTTGAGGATGATGTCACCATTATTTTATATTATTTACCTTTTCCGCATTAGGATAGACCCAAGGAAGGGAGCACAAGTAACCGGGTTCTAGAGTCCAGTGGGAGACCAACTCGAGGAGTCGAGTCCGGGTCTCCTAACTCTAGAATTGGTAGGGTTACTTGTCGCTCTCGTAGGGGTCTAGGGATGTGGGTTTGGCTTTTCATCGCGACCATGGAATCCGTGTTTTATACTGGCTTAACTTAAAACACCGAATTCCTAGTATATCCAATATTTCATATGATATCTTCTGCTGCTGATATTCTGTGATGTGATCACTTTATATGTGCGATGTATTTTTGTTTCTTTTGTGATGCTTAGGAAGCTTAATTGATAGGACTTCATTAATGAGATTAATGAAAGAAAAGAAACCTAAAGATGTTGTAGAATCAAATTTTCAAAAAAGGTAGCTATAGTTCTTGCTTTGCATAGCGGTATTCCTTGTAGAATATCCGGCACCTTATTCGATAAGGAAAGAGCCGAGATCCCTTCACCGGGAGTGACCTCTTTAGCGAAACTAGCAAATGCTATAAATCACTCGGTTTAGTTTTTGATTGCTTCTATAGTTCTTGCTTTGCATGGCGGTATTCCTTATAGAATATCCAACACCTTATTCGATAAGGAAAGAGCCGAGATCTCTTCACCGGGAGTGACCTCTTTAGCGAAACTAGAAAAGCCTAAAAAACACTCCTTTTCAAAATCACTCGTTTCTACAACGATATCAAGTTCAATACGCTCATGGTTTTCTGAAAAAACCTGCGTAGCCCTCCGTCATTTCATATAGGTGATATTTAGTATTTGTGCTATGTTTGTTGGCTTTCGTCAAGGCGTAGTGTGCGGTATCTAATTAGTGCTTATCTGCTAAAGCATGAGATGCGATTGGATTAGGGTAGTCGTACGACTTTGTTGGCTTTCGTCAAGGGTCATACGGATGGGTTTAATTCAATCAAGAAATATACGGGTTGAGCTTGACTAGCGTCCTTTGGTTTGTTGGCTTTCGTCAAGGTCATAGGATGCTAGGGGTAAAAGTATTATCGGGAATTTCAAGTGTTGAAATTTGCAATGAGATTACCTTCTATGAGATAGTTGAATCCCGATACCCACTGCGAGTAAGAGTTACTCCTGGGAGAGTTTTACACATAAACAATTAGTCAATCAAGTAGGTGTCTAGAAAGGTGTTAACGGGGTCACGCCCCTGGGAAAACGAGGTTTATTCTAATTAGGTCCGTGCGGAAGCACGGGGAACCTCCCTCAAAGTACCAACACTGGCTTGGCTGAAAGATTGGCGAACTTGTAAGGTTTAATTAATCCCGGCTAGTCTTACCTTTTACGGTTTGAAGGAAAATTTGATAAAACCAGTGGGAGACGTCCTGATTAGATAAGATAATAACCAATGTAATCTTGCAAAGAGCGCACGCTAACGCGTTTTCCTTCTATCTCTCTCCAGGCAGCAACCAATGTCACGCCTTAATCAAGATAATAATATGGATGTATTGACTGAACCCGCTTGTTATACTGAGCATGGGAACTTTGGTCCCGCTCCAACTTATAAGTGTTATAAGTCCGAGCATGAGATATGAACATATCCGGATTCCCACGCCACCCAAACGAAGAATAAGTATGTTGATGCATCTTCTTCAGCTGTGTTAGTTACAGAGAACTGTTTCTCAGTACACTCTACGTCCTGAGTATTAGATACCGGATCGGGATCCCACATTTGCAATATGTTGCATGGGCTAAGGAAAGGCATAGAACCGGGAAAAGGTGATCATTCCCTAAAGGTAGGGAATGGTGCAAATGTTGCAGCCAAAGCAGTTGGTGAATATCACCTTGTATTACCAACAGGGAATACATTGATCCTGAACGACTGTTACTACGTACCCTCTATGATATGCAATTTAATATCAATCTCTTTATTAGATAAATAAGGATATAACTTTGTAGTAGAGAATAATTTTATGAACATTTACCTAAATCAAGTGATGATTGGGTTTGGTGCGTTATGTAACGGATTGTACGTTCTAAATCAAAACACAGTTCTTAACGTACAAAACACACACAAGCGGAAGAGTTCAGAAATGAACGAATCCTTCTTGTGGTATTGTAGACTATGTCATATCAATGCGACACGACTAGCTAAGTTGTATAAAGATGGATATTTGAATCCGTTCGAATTTTCATCTTATTACACTTGCCAGTCATGTCTCAAAGGCAAAATGACCAAAACTCCGTTTAGTGGACACGGAGAAAGAGTTATGGAACTCTTAGGGCTGATACATAGTGATGTATGTGGTCCCATGTCTACACATGCCAGAAATGGTTCCTCGTACTTCATTACATTCACTGACGATCTCTCAAGATACGGACATGTGTTCCTGTTGAAACACAAGTCTGAAGCTTTTGAGAAATTCAAGGAATATAAATCCGAAGTCGAGAACCAAACGGGTAGAAGTATTAAAATCCTTCGATCAGATCGGGGAGGAGAATACTTGAGCACAGAATTCCTTGACTATCTAAAAGAGAATGGGATTCTCTCTCAGCTTACTCCTCCATATACACCACAGCACAACGGTGTATCGGAGCGGAGGAATCGCACCCTATTAGATATGGTGCGCTCTATGATGAGCACCGCTGAGTTACCTGTTTCCTTTTGGGGGTATGCGCTTAAGACAGCCATACATCTATTGAATATGGTTCCTACCAAATCAGTGCCTACCACTCCATATAAGATATGGAAGGGAAATAAACCGCATCTTAACTATGTGAAGATATGGGGTTGTCCGGCCTATGTCAAAAGACACAATCCGGACAAGCTTGAGGCAAGGTATGTTCTGTGCAAGTTTGTAAGATATCCCAAGAACTCATAAGGGTATATCTTCTACCACACCGAAGAACAAAAAGTGTTTGTTTCTCGGCATGCCACCTTTTTAGAAAAGGAATTTCTTGCGAAAGAAATTAGTGGCAAGGAGGTAGAACTAGAAGAAGATCCAACTACACAAACCGCAACAGAAGATTTGGTAGAACTAGAGGATTCAGTAGTTCCCGACGAACCCCAGCCTCTCCACCGTTCTAGTAGGGTTCCTCATCCACCTGAGAGATACTACGGTTTTCTTGTTGATAGTGGGAGCGAGGATTGCATCATGGAAGATGATGACCCAACTAGTTTCGAGCAGGCAATCACGAGTGGGGACTCTGTGAAATAGCTGGATGCGATGAAATCTGAGATGGAATCCATGTACACCAACAAAGTATGGACTTTGGAAGTTTCTCCCGAAGGGGTAAAACCCATTGAAAGCAAATGGATCTTTAAGAAGAAACTTGGTGTAGATGGAAAAGTTGAGACTTTCAAAGCTAGACTTGTTGCAAAAGGTTTTCGTTAACGACCAGGTGTGAATTATGATGAAACCTTTTCTCCAGTAGCTATGCTTAAGTCCATCAGGATCCTACTTGCCATCGCTGCATACCATGACTATGAAATCTGGCAAATGGATGTTAAGACCGCTTTTCTAAATAGTGATTTAGAAGAGAACGTATACATGACTCAGCCAGAGGGCTTCATAGACAATGGGAGCAGTGGAAAGGTATGCAAGCTGCTTAAATCCATCTACGGGTTAAAGCAGGTATTGCGGAGTTGGAACATCTGTTTTGATGAGGTAGTCAAAGAGTTTGACTTCAAAAACATAAATGAACCTTGTATATACAAGAAGGTTGCAGAGAGTAAGGTCGTCTTTCTCGTATTGTACGTGGATGACATAATCTTGATAGGAAATGATGTTCCTATGCTGCACTCGGTCAAGCTCTTCTTATCACAGGGATTCTCAATGAAAGATCTAGGTGATGCCTCCTACATCTTAGGGATTAAGATCTATAGAGATAGATCTAAACAGATACTGGGATTGTCTCAATCCAGGTACATAGACACCGTGCTAAAGAGGTTTAGTATGGAAGAGTCTAAGCGTGGGAATATACCCACGATCTCAGGACTCACTCTCTCCAAAGAGATGTCTCCCAAGACTGATTTGGAGAGAACTCGCATGCAAGGGATACCTTATGCTTCGGCAGTATGCTCTATCATGTATGCGATGTTATATACCAGACCCGATGTAGCATACTCACTAAGTGTAGTGAATAGGTATCAAGTAGATCCAGGAGAGAATCACTGGACAGTTGTTAAGAATATTCTCATGTACTTGAGAAGGACTAAGGAGATGTTCTTATTGTACGGTAACGGTGAACTCCAAGTGGAGTCCTTTACCGACTCGGGCTTCCAAAGTGACAAGGACGACAGTAAGTCGGTCTCGAGTTTTGTCTTTACCCTCAACGAAGGGGCGGTGTGCTGGAAGAGTTCCAAGCAAGACACCGTTGCAGACTCGACGATGGAGGCTGAATACATCGCTGCCAACGATGCTGCCAAAGAAGCTGTCTGGATGAAGAAGTTCATTAATGAGCTTGGAGTGGTTCCATCCATTGATCATCCAATACCCGTGTATTATGATAACAATGGAGCGGTGGCTTTGGCTAAGGAACCTAGGTCCCATCAGAGATCCAGACATTCTGAGACGGTATCACCTGATCCAGGAGATAGTAGATCGCCGAGAGATCGAGGTCAGGAGAATGTACACGAAGGACAACGTAGCAGATCCACTCACGAAGGCCCTCCCTCGGACGCAATTTGAGAGACTTTTTAGGATGTTGGGTATGAAATACTACAACACATGGCCGTAGTGCAAGTAGGAGATTATTAGTTATGCGTATGCCCTAGAGGCCATTATTGTACATATGATGTATATTATAGTGGATGCTTGGATATATATAGAGAGGACTTTCTTGCTCGACACGATAGTATGCTATCTAGTAACCTTTATCTTAACATGTAGACTTGTATTGTGATACTGTCGTGCTCTCACGTGTTGATAAAGCCCTTAGGATACGTACTTGACTACCAGGACTATGATGTAGATCATACTAGTGGGGCCATGGTAGTTCACAAGTACATCCTTCAATTGTTCCTACTCGAGGGAATATCGAGATAGGGCATCGATATTCCAGAGTAGACTAGCGTATACGCTTCTTGACCCATATGATGGGTGATGGATAATCCCACATCCATTAGTGTTTGACATCAGAGATGGTATACGGGTGCTCAGTGGAAACTGGGTACACTGAACAGGACTCGCCGAAGACTCCAATGTGGTAGTATACCTATCGTCAGATAGCAATCCTCTGGTGACACTGGTACAGATTAGTCTGTAGACCCGAGATCGTCATAGAGTCTTGTGTGGCTCCCACTGTGCTTTGATTTCCTCCCTACCACGCTCAAGAGGAGTCGTGCAAACAGGTGGATTTTGGGTACAGTCCCGAGTCGTATGGAGGCAATGAGCGATAGGAGGGGTTTCGTCTCTCCCGGTATTGGGGGTTGATGTTGCGCTATGCTCGATTGGAAATAACTGGAAGTCCCTAGCCAGGGCTGATATGGAGATCTACTGATAAGTGTTATCAGTAGTTTCTCGACCTGTTATGAGCCTCACATCAACATGACTTATCACGTTACTGGGGTCTGACGATTTCCACCCCTAGACATGATATGCGACGTATCAGACGAAGAGACCGAACTGTACGGTAGTGTTACTGATAGGCTTCATGGAGACTGTGGACAGGCTTGCTTGTTGATCTTCATATCGCTCAATACCCGGGTAGCCGTTACGTCCATCTAGTACCGCTGACGGCTTGTAGGTGACTGATATGATCATCACCTACTGCCGGCGTATTGACGAGTCTTTAGAGTCCCACACAAAAGTTCCTTGGTTCAAGAGAAACGAAGTAGGACACATATGTGATGTGTGTGGGCCTGATTAAATACGAGTATGTGATACTGTATTGTAATCTGGCAGTCATCTGTTATTGGTGCAGTTATATGTGATATAACCAGATTATCAAATCAAGTGTTGATTCGATAATGTGATGTACAGATAAATGATATTAGTCGGTCATATATAATATAACCAGATTATTAGATCAAGTGTTAATTTAATAATGTAATATAAATTATATGTGATATAATTATATATTAACTAATATCATTTGCTCACTAATTAATCTTCATTAAATATATATTAATATGTATGATATATATAAATATATTATAATGAAGCATGGCATTTTCTTTTCTATCTTGTGAAAATAGAAATGAGGTGTAAAGTTGTAGCATGGTTGCAAGCATGGGTTATATACTTCTTTATTCATTCTTGACTCACTATTCATGTATGGTTGCAATTTAATATTGCATAATTCTATGCTTGAATGAGTGAGGGGTCTTGATATTATTTTCATTTCATGTTCATTCAAAAAGACTTAGTCATTTTCTCTCATGCTTCTTCTTCCTCCTCTTGCTTTGCCTCAAGCTTCAACCCTCACATGTGATGTGAATCATGAAGCTTGAGCACAAATTTGTGAGCTCTTAACATGCCCTACTTCATCATCTCACACCATTTTAGCAAACAAGTGTGATATGTTTCATACACTAAAGGGTTTAGTGTAGTGGTAGCTTGAACTAGTAGGAGCTTCGAGGTGGATCATCTTTGGCGCGAAGGTGTCACGCCCCGCTTCCCGGTGTACGGCGAAGGGGACACGACGAGGTACGCTACGTATATACTCAGAAGTACATACGTTAAGCGTATCTAAGCAATATAAAATAAGTACACAAGAGATAAGAAATAAAAAGAACAGCAACTTTTATTTATTAACATTCTTTGTACAATACATGAAGGAAATACAACTGAAATAAAAAGATGCCTAAATAGTGGCATAACAGGAAATGTAAAATACTGAATGGAAAAGTGTACAATGAACTAAAGTGCAGGGTCTTCGGCAAACTGCTCCAAGTCTTCTTGAGATGGCTCGATCTCCGCCGGGTCCAAACCACCTGACGACATTTAAAGAAGAAAGAAATAGAATGTCGTCAGCGAACAGGTCGCTCGGTAAGTCCCAAAGATAGGGAAGAAATAGACAAAGAGTAGGAAAGAGAGAGTAGCTTTTAATGTTGTATTGTATTGTTGTAATGTTGTATTAACGTTATTGTTTGTAGCTTGGTACAGAAGAATGCCAGTGTATACGAGAGGGGTCTCTATATGCTAGAGACCAAGGCAAACGGAATATAGAGTACCAGGCTCCGTTAGAAGGCCCGGAACAACGGCAATTGGATTCATGTTAGGTTTCTTAAATCTGACTGTCTCGTGCCACTTTTAACATCTTCCGTACCAATCTACCCCTTAAACCCCGCGATGTCTTGTTTGTATTGTTATCTTGTAAATTTGATTGATTGCATGATTGATTGACTGACTGACCGAAACCATGATATCAAGAAACGGTTGTAACCGTGGAGTCATGTAAATAGAATACTGAGAATCATGTAAAAGGAATATATATCCATGGTTCGGTTTGGTCAAATTGTATAATTTGATAATTGTATTCATGGATTCATTTGTTCATATTGAATTGGAATCTTGTAGTTTATATATTGACTTGAATCATATTCAAGTCAGATTAATCAGACTCAAACCCGAGTCAGACAATCAGAAATGTGAATCGAAGTCTTATAATTGCTAGGGTCCTTAAGATAATTTATAAAACTACCGTGTCACGGCCGGGTCAAGGCCGAGTTGGCCGATTCCCGGCCGAGTCCGGTGGCCTGGATCCCCCCGACGGTTCATCTAACTCCTGCAAGTGTTACATGTTTGGGTGTAGTGGGGTTTTTGTGAGATATACATGTGTAAACTCTTGGTATTCTAAAGGTTTTTTTAAAAAAAATCAATATTAAAAATAATGTGGGGTATGGGATTTGAACTCTGGTGGCTTGGTTCAGCAGTGCAAGGTATTACCAATGAGCTACAAGTTCCTTCTTGTAATTATGGAGTTATTTAATTACTTAAAATGATAGCAGCAAGAGTAAATACTCCAAGTATACATTAAATTTAAAGTAATTTCTTGTACACTAAAAATGGATTTATTACATTCTTGTAGCTTGTAATTAAAAACAAAATAATTACCTATATCTTGTGCTCAGGCTAAAATACCCCTTTGTGGATTTTTAAAAAATATTTGAAAAATTTTGTATAAGAAATTTAGGGTTGTTACAGAAGGCTACGAAGAAAGCTTGTTCAAAGTTTCAAGAGAAGCCTTGTGGAGTCGCGGGACTACTACACGGAGCATATTAAAGAGAAGGATTGTCTACAAAGGTTGTATTCTTATTCTCTTAGATGTAAAAGTTGTTTGCATTCTATTCCGACTAAGTCTCTAGTTAACGATTCTAGCGTAGGATTCTTTGTAACGACAAAATTTTTAAAAAACGGCATGCACGATGCCCCATGAAACCTTGTTGTCGTCATAAGGAACCCTTCATCGCCAACATCGTCCCGGTGATGAAGAAAAATAGGACAGTGCGCATCTGCGTGGACTTTCAGGATCTCAACAAAGCTTGCCCGAAGGATGATTTTCCCGTACCGGTTACCGAGATGATGATCGAAAATACGTCCACTCATGAAGTCTTCTCCTTCATGGATGGCTCATCAGGGTACAATCAAATAAAGATGCATCCCGAGGACCAGAAGCATACCGCTTTCCGGACCCCTTTGGGCATATTTTGCTACAAGGTGATGCCCTTCGGTCTAAAGAACGCCGGTGCCACCTATCAGATGGCCATGACGAAGATTTTCGATGACCTCATACATGAAATCGTCGAATGCTATATTGACGACCACGTAGTTAAAAGCAAATCATACGAGGAACATTTAGAGCATCTGAAGATCGTATTTCAGCACCTTCGGAGATACAACTTGAAGATGAACCCTCTCAAATGCGCGTTCGGAGTTTCCTCGGGCAATTTCTTAGGATTCGTCATCCGACATAAAGGTATCGAGATAGACCCGTCGAAGATCAAGGCGATCATGGAAATGCCTCGGCCAAGAACTCTCAAGCAACTGCGGTCTCTCCAAGGAAAGCTCGCGTATATCCGGCGATTTATAGCCAATCTCTCCAGCAAGCGCCGTCCTTATAGTCACCTAATAAAGAAGGGAACCCCGTTCGTCTGGGATCGCAAATGCCAAAGCGCACTGGACGAAATCAAGAAATACCTACAGAATCCGCCAGTACTAGCCGCTCCCGTTAAAGGAAAACCTCTCGTCCTATACACAACAGCTTTCGAAAGTTCCTTAGGCGCGCTGTGGGCACAAGAGAACAACCAAGGGAAGGAGAGAACCCTCTACTATTTGAGTCGAGTTCTCCTGGGGGCAGAAAGCAACTACCCCCCATCGAAAAACACTGCCCGGCGTTAATCTTCATGATAACGAAGCTCAGACACTATGCTTTGGCACATGAGGTCCACCTCATATCAAAAGTGGATCCTCTAAAATACTTGATGTCAAAATCCATACTAACAGGATGACTCACTAAATGGGCCCTGCTCTTGATGGAGTTCTTGATAACTTATCGTCCCCTCAAGGCGGTAAAAGGCCAGGCTATCGCCGACTTCCTCGCTGAGCATCTGATACCTGTCGATTCTCCTTGGAACTGCAAATTGACCAACGAGCACGCGTTTGACACGATCGGAGGGGAGAGAAGAAAGAATGATACTCGATGGGAACTCTACTTCGATGGAGCGTCTTCCATGAAAAAGCGAAAGCACAGCTCCCCCATAATCAAATCTGGGATAGGCCTCATCTTCGTGACTCTACAAGGAGGGATAATACGCTTCACCTTTTCCTTAACGGCGCCGATGACAAGCAACGAAGTCGAATACGAAGCTTTGATAGCAGGTCTTGAGATCGCTTCGATATGGGAATCGAAAACCTCCTCATATACGGAGACTCCCAGCTGGTTGTTAGTCAAGTAAATGGTGACTATCAAACGTGCAAACCAGAGTTGGTAAAGTACAACAACTGCTGACTCGAATCCCTTCCTACGCCCTGGAAAGTATACCACGCGCGGAAAATAGCAAGGTAGATGCATTAGCCAAGCTCGCTAAAAAGCTGGCCGACGAGAACCTCGATGACGTAAGGATCGTTGTGCAAAGCCGTCGGGTTCTTGCACCGGCAGAATTATCTCCAGAGTCATCCGAAGAAAAAGGAGCGACCGAACAAATAGCCCTACAAATAAAAGACCAGGAAAAGGCTAAGGATTGGAAAGAAGTCTTTATAGACTACTTCAAATCCCGTCGAACGCCTGAAGATGCGTCCTCAAGACATCAACTCATGAAACGAGCTCTGTCTTTTGCCTTCGTCAATGATACTTTGTATAAGAGATCATTTGATTCTCTGTGGCTAATACGCCTGGGACCTGAAGAGGCAAGGAGACTCGTCTAAGAAACTCATGACGGACTCTGCAGTTTTCATCAAGCCGGGCCGAAGATGAAACTAAAGATCAAAAGGATGGGCAACGATTGGCCCACGATGATCCAAGACTGCCTCAAAAATGCGAAGCAGTGCCACTCATGCCAGATTCACGGGGACTTTATCCACCAGCATCCAAATCCGCTACATCCAACGGCAGCTGGCTGGCCATTCGAAATGTGGGGAACAGACATAATCGGGTTCATTGAACCAGCATCGTCCAGAGGATATCGATTCATACTGGTGAGAAATGATTACTTCTCTAAATAGGCAGAAGCAGTACCACTAAGAGAAGTGAAGATGGAGAACATTCTCCATTTCTTCAAGACACACGTCATCTATCGGTTCGGCACTCCGCGACGAATTATCTCCGATAACGGGCCAGCCTATAGAAGTCACAAAATCAGCCACTTTGTGCAGCAACATAATATACACTGAAGATACTCTTTGGTCTATAATCCCCGAGCTAACGGTCTAGCTGATGCTTTCAACAAGACCTTGACGAAGATCGTGAAAAGACGGTGTCCAAAAATAAGAAGGACTGGCACGAGAGACTGCATGAAGCTCTCTGGGCGTATCGAACTACGTTCAAAACGGCCACAAACACAATACCATATGCATTGGTATTCGGCACAGAAGTGGTACTCCCCCTCGAGATAAAGTTACCCTCTCTACGAGTGGCGGTTCACTAGGAGCTAACAGACAAAGAAAATGCTCACCTTCGGCTTGAGGAGCTCGACGCCCTTGATGAAACTCGGCTCATGGCGCAACAAAACCTGGAGGCTTATAAAGCAAAGATGACGCACTCATACGAGAGATTGACTAGGCCAAGAACATTCCGCCAAGGCGAACTCGTGCCAGTGGTCAAAAGACCTATGATCCTCAATCGTGCCAAACAGGGGAAATTCGAGCCGAACTATAAAGGCCCGTACATCATAGACAAAGTTTACCAGGGTGGGGCTTACTTGCTCATGGATATGCATGGTGAAAGACCCTTCAGACCAATAAACAGTCGTTTCTTGAAGAAATACTACGCTTGACTGAGACGTCTATAAACTACTACGGACCGCAGCATCCCAAGGCTGACACAAAAAAATAAAAAAATAAAAAAAAAATAAAAAAAATAAAGAAAGAAAACGGTATGTCCATAAGCGAGATGGGCACGGATGAAAACCCGAAAGGGCTCCGTGAGTAAAAACAGCAGGGCTACCGGCGAGTTTTGTGAAAACCCGAAAGGGCGCGATCTCGTTAAAAGACACTTGCAAGGTCCTCTCGACCTTGTGAGGAGAAAATACCTGTGTGAGATCCTTACGAATCACAAAGGAGCGACACACTTAGGGATCCGTACGATTCCTAAGGAGAAATTACGCTTACGAGTGTTGGAGATAGTGCCCTCAGAGTCAATTATTGGATCACAGGCACGTGATTACAATGATTGAGGGAGGACCTATCCCGGTAGGACAGTCTTACTCAAGATGATAGTATGCTATCTGGTTTATCTTTATCATCGTGTACTGCTTTAGGTGACCTGATAGGTCGCTATTACACGTTGATAGAGCCCCTAGGATTCATGCTTGACTGCCAGCAGTATGAGGGCGATCATATACGTGAGAGCTGGTAGTCTATAAGCACATCCTTAAAAGGTCCCTAGTCGTGGGAGTTTCGAGACAGGGCATCGATACTCCAGAGTAGACTAGTGTATACAGTCGAGACCCCGACGAGGGGCGGTGGCCGGTCTCACAAGCCACTGGTGTCAGTTGGTTCACCTAAGATGTATACAGGTGCTCATTGGGTTATGAGTACACCGGAAAGGACTCGCCGGGAACATGCTAGTTGGTCTTATACCTGACGTCAGATAGCAGTTCCCTGGTGACATGTGTACAGGTTAGTTCATCGACCTAAGGATCGTCATTGTCTCGTGTGAGTTCCCACTGTACTTTGATTACTACCCTACCACGCTCAAAGGAGACGTGCAAAAAGGTTTTAGTTGGGTACAGTCCCGAGCCACATGGAGGCAGTGAGCGGATCTTAGGGGGTTCGTCTCTCCCAGTATTGGGGATGAGGTCGCGCTGTGTCTAAGAAAGCCAGAACATGAAAAGTCCTTGGCCAAGGCAGGAGATTTGCTGGTAGGTATTCCAGTAGTATCTCAGGGTGTTCTGGATTACTCTCTGACACGACTTATACCGCTTTTGGGGGTCTGACTTTTACCAACCCCCTAGGCCCGCCATGCGATGCTCATAGATGAACGGACCGGACTGTATGGATATTGTCACTGACAGGCTCAGTAGGGTGTCAGGATGAGTTCGCTCATCGACGTCCTTTTCGGTCAATAGCTGGTGGCCCGTCACGTATGGCTAATACCTCTGACGTGCTAGTGGTTAAATCCACAGCCATTGTATTGACGAGTCTTTAGAGTCCCCCACATTCAGTTGCTCAAGTTTTCGGGCGAAACGCTGTAAAGGCCGTATGGAGATATGGCAGGGTTCGATCAGATACGTGCGGTATTGCACGGATCAGGATCAGACGGTTAGTACTAGAGGCCGTATGGATATATGGCAAGGTTCGATCAGATACGTGCGATATTGCACGGATCAGGATCGAACGGATAATACTAGCCGGCTTTGGTTGAAGCCGGATCCTAGTATAGTACAGTGTAGATTTTGTCTCATTGCATTTGTATTTCAGTCGGAATACAGATGCGGGTGTGTATACACAGTATCGGGGTTTTCCTGTAATTTATTACGGGATCAGTTTTCTGGAGTTGCCAGTTTGCTTTCCGTTTCGGCCATATTTCTTTGTATCTTTCATTGGCCGAAGGTTGGTGGAGGAGGGCTTATTTGCATTTGTGCAAATAAGCAATTTGGAAGGGGGTCTTTGCATATTGTAATGTCATGATAATTGCACCATACCTTGACTTTCTTGTGTTCATGATTGCTTGACCTTTTGAAGCAATCATGGTTGTTGATTGGTTGGTGGAGTGTGAGGTTGGTTTTGTGATCATTGTTGATTATCACCATTCTTTTCTCTTGTATTATCCCTCACTTGGATCACTCCTCTCTCTCACTACTTCTCACTTCCACCATGAGAAAAGGGCCGGCCAAGACATATGGGGGCTGTCCCAATTTGGTAGTGGGGTTTTTACACTCATTTGGTTTGGCAAAAATCATTTTAGCTCCTCCTCCAAAAGCCTGTATCATATACCTCCACCAAAAGGCAATTTCCTCTACCCAATAGAAACAAAGAGCACGACACTATATTCTACAGCAAAGCTTGGGCACTTCGACTCGCCAACTTCGTGCCCGAGTTGCCTCGGATCAGAAGCGGGAGCCCGTAAAAGAAGCCGGCAACGTGGTTCCCTTCCGGCGAGGAGGTGGAGACCGGACATTCCGCGGGAGATCGGGACGACGACGAGAAGACCGGAGGACACGGATCACTCGGTATATCTCTCTTCCCATCTTGTAGTTAGCTAGGACTAGTTTAATGGCACGATCCGGGTTTATAGTGCGCGGTGGTGCCGGTTTGAAAAGTTAAAGTAAATCACCGCTTCCACATTCCGGCGTCGGATTGACGGCCGGGGCGCCGCCGTGCACTTACAGTGGTATCAGAGCCTCGCCATTAACATAGTCTAGCTTTGTCTAATGTGTTTTACATTTTCGATCGAACAATTTTCCGAAAACCTGATATCATGCACATCAGTTTTCTGTCGATTTATTTTTGGCTCCAAAATTTTTTCAGTATATTGCAAAATGATGTGCAGAGAATTTTAAGAGTTCTGGGAAAATTTGGTCTCGTGAACAGTCTAAACCACCGCGGAACCACGGCCAAACCCATGCTTGGGCCGCGGTTCCGCCGCGACTTACACTGTTCAGTGCACCAAAATTTTTCAGAAAGCTCCTGACTTGAAAATAGGGCTTTTGGAACATTCTTTTTGGGCCCAGAATTTCTTTATGTGCTACAGTAGTGCTTTGGGGCCCACTTGGTAAATTTGATCGATCGGAAAATTTTAAACACATTAGTTCACAGTATTTACATTATATCTGCGACCGTGAATGTCACTTGATCGGTAAATCCTGTCTAACTGCTATAGCCCTGTTAGACGGATTTGCGAACGTGATTTTCACGTTGATGTTCTGTGGTTGTGTTGTGATGTTGCGGATTGGTCGTGGGGGATAGCCTGGATGCAATTCTAGTACAGTTTTTGTTGTATTATGTACATTTGATATTGCGGGGCGAACGTCCGACATGTGGACTGCCGTCACTGCCTGTTTGTATTATTCTTTTGGGGCACGACCAGGTTGCGGTCGATGTACCCGTTGTATGTATATTTTACTTTCTGTACTAGGATTGCCCTGCGGAGGGGTGCACGGATAGCCGGGTTCTAGAGGGCAACAAGCCCGCATATCATGGCATTGAGACGGAGGAGGGCTTCACTCTAGAATTGGCGGGCTATTCGCAGCACTCGTAGGGGGTACAGGTTGACCCAGGAGGGGTGCCCAAGTTACCGGATTCCGTGAAGTGCTGGGTAGTCCATTCACGTTGCTGAAGGGGGCTGCCTCGCTTTAGGTTTTGGCGGGTAACTTGCCGCGCCCGTAGGGGTCTAGGATTTCATTGCACAGGTTATCCACACGACCAGGAGAACGTCGGGTTTCAGTAGCGGCTCTGTGAAACCCGGGGATCCCAGATATCTGTATTGTTCTGTGATGCTGTACATTTCCGTGATGTTGCATTTTATCACGCCTTGAGTGAAATATTATATATTGATATATATACTAGTAGATGTTGTATATGTTTTGCATCCGCGCTAGTCCAGTCCCCGCTCTGTCGTTAGTTAGCTAACCTAACGGGTAATGACGGGACCCAGTGGAGAATGCGGATGGCATGTACATACATCAGTATATTTTCGTTCTTTGTAGTGTGATCAATTGATGGGAATGCGTTGATTCGGATCAATGCAAGTTAAAAACAAACCTAATCTGATGTTGTTGGAACATTTTTCAAAAAGCCGTTATTGCAAGGACGTTCACTTTTGTTTTGCATCGTGGTATTCAGTTGGAATATCCTGCTCCTCAGTCGACGAGGCAAGGGCCGAGATCCCTTCACCGGGAGTGACCCCTTGGACAGAAGTTTGCGTCAGGGCAATATCTTCACTATAGCCGATTACTTTTGCTTTGCATCGTGGTATTCAGTTGGAATATCCTGCACCTCATTCTACGGGGAAAGAGCCGACATCCCTTCACCGGGAGTGACCTCTTTAGCAAAGGTTTTCGTTACTATATTTTTATAAAGCTATCCGGTTCCTTCAACGATATCAAGTTCATTACGTTAAAGGTTTTCGCCAGAAACCATTCGTAGCCCTCCATCATTTCGGTTAAATATTCGGTAGTATTCAAGCTATGTATTTTGACCTCACGCCAAGGCATAGTGATTGGTAGATGCCGGATATTTAGCTGTTGCATAGATAGATGCGTTGGTTTGGGACAGTCGTATTACTATTTTGTCCTACGTCAAGGGTATGTACGGATGGGTTCAAATTAACCTGGACAATGATGGGTAGAACTTGACATGTGACTTATAATATTTTGACCTCACGCCAAGGTCATAAGAGCATGGGGTAAAAATCACATCGGGAGTTTCAAAAGAAACCGAAACTTGCCAGATATGCGCATACCTTCTGGAGAGTGATGACGTGAGCGGATTCCGTCACGTTATCATGCGATGATAGTTGGATCCCGATTCCCACTGATGAGTTGGTTTACTTCTTGGGTGATCCCGACTAATTCTTCTTTCAGGTTTGGAGAAGAATTTGAGGTTACAGTGGGAGGTTTCCTGATTAGATAAATTGGTAACCATTCTGATCTAGGTTAGAGAGCACGCTGAGTGTTTCTTTTCTCTCTCTCTTTGGCAGCGACAATTAACCCGACCCTAGACTATGACTCAGTGACCAAGTTGACCGAACCTTCTTTAACACTGGCTTTTGGATTGTCAGAGTTGCAGACCTCATTGCCACTCCTACTTTTACCCTTTTCTCCAGGACACCCCGTATTACTACGAACGTCCACTTCCATTGGACAAAACCATCGTATGGTTATATACGAACTTGAAGGGATTTATTCGAGGATGGTTTCCGGTTCTGGAGAAAACGAATAGGACTATTCAGTTGTCTTTTTCTTTTACCTTCTCTCAGGTTGCGAGTACTCCTTGGTTTAGGAGATAGTACACCTATTACACAAATTGGATAGTCTTCTTCCAAACCATAGGCAGGTGCCGACTGGTAGGGAATGAAGAAAACCAATTAGCCTAGCGATGGTGTACAGAAGGTATTATGTAAAGACAAAGAAAGGGATTAGTAAGAGGGCAAAGTAAATTGCGACTGATATTCACGACCAAACCAAGTATTTCATTACCACTCCCACTTCACCTTTGTATTTCTCCAGGACACTCCGTATCATTTCAAAGATCCACAGTTTATTGGATATTCCATCGTATGGTTATATACGAACTCGAAAGGAACTTGTTCCAGTTCGGGGATGGATTCTGGTTCAGGAGAAATAGGAATAAGGTTTATTCAGATGTCTTTTATCTTCACCTTCTCTCGCATTGCGAGTGTTCCTAGGATTGGGACAGTACACCCATTATGCTTATTGGATAGTCTTCTTACAAACCATAGGCTGGTGCCGAACGGTAGGGAAGGAAGAAAACCATTTGGCCTAAAGGGGTGTACAGAAGGTAATGACTAAAGACATATGAAGGGATTTGGAGAGGTGGCAGAGATTTATACGGTTACAGTTGTGAATCTGGAAGAGGCATTACTAGGAATACCAGGATACCCCTACGAAACATTTCAATGTTTCAGCTTCACTGTGTACTGTTAAAGGAAAACTGATTTCCCGATTATATACTTACTCCAGGGTATGTATTTACCAGGTATGATTCTCACATCTGTATAGTTTTACAGATGATGAGTGGGAGCAAGTTATTGGGAATTAGGTGATCATCCTCATTATATCGGAATTCATTGTAATTGGTGATATTTGAGGAAGTCACCTGGGTTGTTTGCCGGACGGCGAATTTTTGGTTTTGAATATCCGTTATAATGCACCAATTTCAAATTGATATATCTGTACGTCTATTTTTATAGAGTGAGATATACCTTTTTGAAATTATGTCGATGACATTTACCTATATCAGTTGATGGTTAGGTAAGGAGCATTAAACAGTGATGTAATTCTTCTTAACCATAAGTACAGTTTTCAACCTACAACACACAGGGAGTGAGTTTTTAGACTCAAGGGACTTGTACAGAGTATTGTATATTGTCCAGTGTCCATTAGGACAGAGGGGTTGGTTCTCGTACTATATTCGGTTTACTTATCACTTCTCTAGTTTTTAGACAGGTGTTTCGTAGAAACGCAGGGTCTGAGTTTTAAGAAGTTATAGGTATATGAATAAAGTAGAGAACCAGGTGTTGCAAGTATCGGGATTCTTCTAGGTGATCGAAGATGTAGATACTTGTGTGTGGTATTCAGTTGATAGTAATGATTAAGAGAACTTGCTTCTCTTTCAGGTTACTCATAATTGGAAGCATTCCTAAGTTGAGTAACGCTGATCGGCCTCCTTCCATTTACTTGACATGCACTGGAGACAGCTGCATGATATGAATCTGGTTCAATTAAATCAGTGCCTCTGTTCCTATATTGGATATAGAACAGTTCGTATCTTAACGATGTTAAGATACGGGGAGTTGTCTGGCATATGCTTAAAACCAGACTCTGGATAACTCAAGGCATGTTTCTGTAATGGTTGTTTATGGGTTGACCCAGGCTATGACGAGGGTTGACTTTCTACCATCTGGAAGATCAATAGTGATATTATTCTAGACTCGCCACAGTTTTAATAAAAATGGATTTTTTCAGAAAAACAGTAGTGGGAGTATGGTAGAACTGGAAGTGATTCCAGAACCACAAACGATTACTGAAGATTTGATAGGAACCTAAAGATTCAATTTGGTTTGACATTCCATTGGCCACTCCGCAGATACGGTGGGTAACTTCAGGCACCCGAGAGGTACTCTGGTAGCCTCAAGGACGGTGACAGGGAAGTTCTTGTTTACCCAAATTTGCCATTACTGTTGTTCCAGACTATGAGACCCGGCAGGAGGATGAGTATAGCGCCGTTCTAAACTAGTTTTAGAAGTGTACGTCTATATGACTCTGCCAGAGGGTTGTCGTAGTCAGTGGGAGTGGCGGAAGCATTGGTGGACAGGTGGCTTATGTCTATTTATAGACTAAAGCAGATATAGCAGAGATAGATCATCAATTTCTGATGTGACAGTCATAGGTTTGACTTCATCAGAATAGAGGATGGATCTGTTGAGAAGGTAGTAGGGTGTGATGTCCTGGTATTTGGATGACATACACAGAGTAGGAAAGGAAACTCCTATACTACGATCGGTTATACTTTGGTCGTCACACAGTGGTTTCTCCACATGGGACTTGGACATTATATCAGACATACTGGTTACTAGATCTATGGTTTTGGATCTAGATTTGGGTGGTTTCCCAATTAAGGGTACTTAGACAGCATTCTAAGAGTATTTAGAATGGACGACTCCTAGCACGGTAGTGTACCTGCAGGTGATGAAGTCACCCTCTCTAAAGGTGTCTTACAGACTAAAGGGGAGAGGGATGTGCATGATTGGCAGATCACTTGCTTAGGCAATTGAGTCAATCATGAGATGTCAAGTACCACACCAGATGTTGTTCTTGCACTAGATGCAATAAGTTGATATTGATCCAATCCTGGAGAAGCAGTCGGAAGCAGTTTTAGAACATAAGTGAATGTTCTAGGGATATGATAACGACAGCCTCATTCGGGAGACAGTTATCATTCCAGGCTTCCAAGGTGACATGGACGACAGGGTGGTCGTCAGAGTTATAGTTTTCCTTCTGTCGAGGGGCAGTATTTTGGACAGGTGGTCCAAGGCAATGCTGAGGGAGGCATGGCGCAGGATACTGATTAAGTTCAGTTGACAATATTGTCTAAGATGTTTGGATTTGGAGTTCATTTATGAGCTAGGTCCCATAAGACATCCAGACACATTCTAAGACAGGTATTGCTCATTTCGAGAGATGGCATTCTCCGCGAACTTGAGATATAGAGAGACATAGAAAGAAACATCAAAGCGGATCCACTCACTGAGGCTATTCCTCGAACACAATAGTTTCGCAAATAAGTTTTGTGAGATTGACAAGTAGAGGAGTTGGGTGTTCAGTATCACACGGGCTGTGAGTATGCGACATCACAATAATTAGCCTTGAGTGCAAGTGGGAGATTGTTGGAGATAGTGTCCTCAGAGTCAATTATTGGATCACAGGCACGTGATTGCAATGATTGAGGGAGGACCCATCCCGGTAGGACAGTCTTACTTAAGATGATAGTATGCTATCTGGTTTATCTTTATCATCGTGTACTGCTTTAGGTGACCTGATAGGTCGCTATTACACATTGATAGAGCCCCTAGGATTCATGCTTGACTGCCAGCAGTATGAGGGCGATCATATACATGAGAGCTGGTAGTCTATAAGCACATCCTTAAAAGGTCCCTAGTCATGGAAGTTTTGAGACAGGGCATCGATACTCCAGAGTAGACAAGTGTATACAGTCGAGACCCCGACGAGGGGCGGTGGCCGGTCTCACAAGCCACTGGTGTTAGTTGGTTCACCTAAGATGTATACAGGTGCTCATTGGGTTATGAGTACACCGGACAGGACTCGCCGGGTGTCACTGACAGGCTCAGTAGGGTGTCAGGATGAGTTCGCTCATCGACGTCCCTTTCGGTCAATAGCTGGTGGCCCTTCACGTATGGATAATACCTCTGACGTGCTAGTGGTTGAATCCATAGCCATCGTATTAACGAGTCTTTAGAGTCCCCCACATTCACTTGCTCAAGTTTTCGGGTGAAACGTTGTAGAGGCCGTATGGAGATATGGCAGGGTTCGATCAGATACGTGCGGTATTGCACGGATCAGGATCGGACGGTTAGTACTAGAGGACGTATGGATATATGGCAGGGTTCGATCAGATACGTGCAGTATTTCACGGATCAGGATCGGACGGATAATACTAGTCGGCTTTGGTTTAAGCCGGATCCTAGTATAGTACAGTGTAGATTTTGTCTCATTGCATTTGTATTTCGGTCGGAATACAGATGCGGGTGTGTATACACAGTATCGGGGTTTTCCTGTAATTTATTACGGGATCAGTTTTCTGGAGTTGCCAGTTTGCTTTCCGTTTCGGCCATATTTCTTTGTGTCTTTCATTGGCCGAAGATTGGTGGAGGAGGGCTTATTTGCATTTGTGCAAATAAGAAATTTGGAAGGAGGTCTTTGCATATTGTAATGTCATGATAATTGCAGCATACCTTGACTTTCTTGTGTTCATGATTGCTTGACCTTTTGAAGCAATCATGGTTGTTGATTGGTTGGTGGAGTGTGAGGTTGGTTTTGTGATCATTGTTGATTATCACCATTCTTTTCTCTTGTATTATCCCTCACTTGGCTCACTCCCCTCTCTCACTACTTCTCACTTCCACCATGAGAAAAGGGCCGGCCAAGACATACGGGGGCTGTCCCAATTTGGTAGTGGGGTTTTTACACTCATTTGGTTTGGAAAAAATCATTTTAGCTCCTCCTCCAAAAGCTTGTATCATATACCTCCACCAAAAGGCAATTTCCTCTACCCCAGTAGAGACAAAGAGCACCATACTATATTCTACAGCAAAGCTTGGGCATGTCGACTCACCAACTTCGTGCCCGAGTTGCCTCGGATCAGAGGCGGGAGCCCGTAAAAGAAGCCGGCGACGTGGTGCCCTTCCGGCGAGGAGGTGGAGACCAGACATTCCGCGGGAGATCGGGACGACGACGAGAAGACCGGAGGACACGGATCACTCGATATATCTTTGTTCCCATCTTGTAGTTAGCTAGGACTAGTTTAATGGCACGATCCGGGTTAATAGTGCGCGGTGGTGCCGGTTTGAAAAGTTAAAGTAAATCACCGCTTCAGCATTCCGGCGTCGGATTGACGGCCGGGGCGCCGCCGTGCACTTACAACGAGATCCTTGCGACTCACAACGAGAACCCTCTTATGAGACCCTCACGGCTCATAAGATTCAAAAGCCTTAAGCTACAGGGAGCTGAACCTGTTCTTAAGCCATCACAATCCCCAGAATGCCCTACAAGCGTCTCAATATCAACCCTTGTATACAATCTACAAGCACGAATAAACATTTCCCTAATAAAGTCCCACCCGCAACTAGGGATATGTTCACACAGTGAACGACCCTTGTATGTCCTCTCAACTTATAAGGAGAAAACACTCTTATAAGATCCTTACGACTTATAAGAGACCATACACTTAAGACTCCTCACGATTCTTAAGGAGAAAACGCACTTACGAATCCTCACGACTCGCAGGGAGAAATACTTTCATGAGACCCTTACGACTCATGAAGTTAAAAGCCTTAGTCGATAGGATCTTAACCATGTTTGCTAAGCCACCTTTATTGGAACCGACAAAGGCAAATGATGATTCGCTCCTGGCAATATCCCAGTTGTAGCGATGTTGATGCCTAAATCGGTATCAATTCCCAAACTCGCAGCAAAAAATCAGCGAGCCAAAAATGCATATGAAATAGCCGAAATGATCGGGCAAATTGCAACAAAATCAGCAAGTAAAAATATATGCATATAAAATAGCCGAAATGGTTGGGCAACTCGCAATAAAAAAACAATGAGTAAAAAAAATAGCCAAAATGATTGGGCGCCGCGAAAAATAGCCGAAATGATTGGGCAATCGCGACTTTCGCGATATAAAAGCTGAAATGATAGAGCATCGTGGAAAGAAAAATATATAAAATGAAACTTTTTTCCATGTGTAAGTCGATGTACTACACCCCAATACTTGTGGGGAGGTGGAATTTTCAAAAACGAACTTGATTAGTGAACGAACATCGACTAACCGCTTGAATCGAAGCTAAACTATAAATAACCAAACACAAAGTGTTTCTAAACTATTGTGTTTAGGGATTATACCTAATGAACCAATTCCTTCATCTTTACGAACTCCTTGTTCTCCTCGGCCTTCTCTTTGTAGTAGACGATCCACCCGAGAGCAAAACTCCAAGCTTAGCCTCTAAACTTGAGGCAACTAACCTTCTTGGATTGCTAATCAAAGAAGATAAATTGAGATAGAGTGATGGTTATGGATTGTTTAGTCTTACTAACCCTTGTACTCAACTCATGAGAGGGGAGGATTAGTCTTTTGAAGAGAGAGAGCTTGAGGAGAGAGAATGTGTAGATAATAATGAGATGAGATTATTGAGTATCATAATAAATATGAAGCATTCTCTTTTATGAAGAAAAGAATAATACATGATGAATAAGCATGCTTCACAAATATCTAATGGTGATTCATTATCATGAGTCATTAAGCATTTATGATGCTTTAATGACATAAATGAATCACCCTCATGACTCACTAATCTCATTCATTGCATATGACACCTAAACCTCCTTAGTCACCACTTCTAGAAGCTTCTCGCACAATTACGAGAACGCCCCTCCAATCCGCAAAAATACGGAAAAACTTTAGACTATAAAAATCCAATAACCGGATACCAGTAACTGGCTTAAACCAAAGCCGACTGGTAAAAACTGTCCGAAAGTCGTACGCGCGTAAACGCACGTATGCGTCCGAACCCTTGTCGTAAAACCATACGACCTCTATATCGTTTCGCCTGGAGTAGGAAACTCTCTGTGTGGGACTCTAGAGACTCGACTACTACGCTGGCAGTGGGTTTAACCATAGACCGCAAGCGGCCCTAGCTGTACGTAACGGTCCCCAGGTAGTTGTCGATAAGAAGGCCGATGAGGAAACCCATCCGACCTCCTACTAAGTCTGATGTGACAATCTCCATACAGTCCGGTCCGTTCGTCCAAGACTATCGCATATCGGGCCTAGGGGGCGGCAAGCGTCAGTCCCCTAATAGCGGTATAAGTCGTGTCGGAGGGAAGCCCATTACACCCTGAGAAACTACTGGAACCTACCAGCAAATCTCGCTTGCCCTGGCCAGGGACTTTGCGTAATGGCTCTCTGACACAGCGCGATATCTACTCCCAATACCGGGAGGGACGAATCCTGTCTAACCGCCACTGCCTCCAAGTGCTCGGGACTGCACCCAACTTCTACCTGTTTGCACGACTCCTTTGAGCCGTGGTAGGGTAGCAATCTAAGAACAGTGGGACACACTCGAGGCGAAGTAGCAGTGTCAAGTCTGCGGACTATGCTGTACTCATGTCACCTGGGAACTGTTCACTGACGACTGGTATAAAACCAACCAACAGTTCCCTGTGAGTCCTGTCCGGTGTACCCGTAACCCAACGAGCACCTGTATACTATCTCCAGTACGACGTACTGACGGCTGTGGGACAGACCATCTCCCCAACTAGGATGAGAAGCATACACACGAGTCTACTCCGGAGTATCGATGCTCTGTCTCGATAATCCAACGACTAGGGACCTGAATAAGGATGTGCTTGTAGACTACCCAGCCCCCACTAGTGTGACTGCCATCACAACGCTGGTGGTCAAGCAAGATCCTAAGAGCTCTATCAATACGTATACTCACACATTAAGATAGAGAAAACCAAGTAGCATACTACCATGTTTAGCAAGACTGTTATATACATGTGAATATCCCAAGCTTCCATTAAGTAATATACAAACTAGTATGATACAGTAATGGCCTTCTAGGGCATAAACACTAACAATCTCCCACTTGCACTAGGGCCATGTACTGGCATATCGAAGACCAATGATCTCGAGTAGCCTCTCGAACTGTGTCTGAGGTAGGGCCTTCGTGAATGGATCAGCAATGTTCTCTTCTGAAGCAACTCTCCGAACCTCGATCTCCTGACGATCAATGATCTCCCTGATCAGGTGATACCGCCTTAAGATGTGTCTGGACTTCTGATGGGACCTTGGTTCCTTCGCTAAAGCTATAGCTCCGTTGTTGTCGCAATACAGAGGTATTGGATCAACTATGGTAGGAACCACCTGAAGTTCTATTAGGAACTTCTTCATCCAGACTGCTTCTTTTGCGGCATCGCAAGCAGCTATATACTCCGCTTCCATCGTCGAGTCAGCAACGGTGTCCTGCTTGGAGCTCTTCCAGCACACCGCCGCTCCATTGAGGGTAAAGACATAACCCGACATGGACTTAGAATCGTCCTTATCACTCTGGAAGCCGGAATCAGCAAAGGCCTCCAACCTAAGGTCTTTTCCACCGTAAACCAAGAACATCTCCTTAGTCCTCCTCAGGTACTTGAGAATGTTCTTTACTGCTATCCAGTGTTTCTCCCCTGGGTCTGACTGATACCGGCTTACCACGCTTAGTGCGTAAGCTACATCTGGTCTGATACACAACATCGCATACATTATAGAGCCTACCGCAGAAGCGTAGGGTATAATAGACATGCGTTCCCTTTCCAAATCAGTCTTGGGAGACATCTCTTTGGAGAGGGTGATTCCGTGACAAGCCGGTAGATTACCGCGCTTAGAATCTTCCATACTGAATCTTTTCAGTATAGTGTCGATATACCTGGACTGCGAAAGTCCCAACATCCTCTTGGATCTATCACGATAGATCCGGATCCCCAGAATGTAAGAGGCATCACCCAGGTCTTTCATGGAAAACCTGTGTGACAAGAATCTTTTGACAGATTGTAGCATAGGAATGTCATTTCCTATTAATAGAATGTCATCCACGTACAAGACGAGGAATACGACACTTCTGGCTACAACTTTACTATATATGCACGGTTCATCTGGATTTTTGATAAAGTCATATTCTTTGACTGTCTCATCAAAACAGATGTTCCAACT
Source organism: Agapanthus africanus (assembly GCA_030015575.1). Classification (NCBI taxonomy): domain Eukaryota; kingdom Viridiplantae; phylum Streptophyta; class Magnoliopsida; order Asparagales; family Amaryllidaceae; genus Agapanthus; species Agapanthus africanus. The sequence continues at coordinate 446,314,309 of JASDDO010000031.1, read as the reverse complement.
CCGCGATGCCTGCTTTAGTCCATAAATGGACTTAAGCAGCTTGCATACTTTCCCGCTGCTCCCACTCTGATTGAAACCCTCTGGCTGATCCATATAGACGCACTCTTCTAAATTTCCATTCAGAAAAGCCGTCTTTACGTCCATCTGCCAGATTTCATAATCATGGAAGGCAGCAATAGCAAGAAGGACCCGAATGGATTTGAGCATAGCCACTGGAGAAAAAGTTTCGTCATAGTCCAAACCAGGTCTTTGACGAAAACCCTTTGCAACAAGTCTAGCCTTATAGGTTTCCACCTGTCCATCTACACCAATCTTTTTCTTGAAGATCCATTTGCATCCTATGGGTTTTACCCCATCTGGAGCAAATTCCAAAGTCCATACTTTGTTGGTGTACATGGACTCCATTTCGGTCCGCATTGCATCTAGCCATCGTACCGAATCGCCGCTCTGGATGGCCTGCTGGAAGTCAGTAGGTTCATCATCATCTATGATGCAATCCTCTCTATCCCCATCTATGAGAAAACCGTAGTATCTCTCAGGCGGATGAGACGGCCTACTACTCCTGCGGAGGGGTGCGGGAATGTCCTGTACTTCTTGAACTTCCGGTTCTACCAAACTTTCAGTAGCAGTTTGTGGTTCTGGAATTTCTTCCAGTTCTACTACGCTCCCACTCTTCTGATTTTCCAAAAATTCAGTTTCTAAGAAGCGGGCATGACGAGAAACAAAAACCTTTTGTCCCTCTGCGTAATAGAAACAATATCCATTAGAGTTCTTTGGATTCCCACAAACTTACACTCTACTGAGTGTGCCTCGAGCTTGTCCGGATGCTGCTTTTTTACAAAAGCTGGACATCCCCATGTCTTCAGGTACTGAAGATAGGGTTTCTTCCCACTCCACATCTGATATGGTGTGGTAGGCACAGTTTTGGTTGGAACTCTGTTCAAAAGATGGGTCGCTGATTCTAGCGCATATCCCCAGAAAGATCGCGGTAACTCAGCATTACTCATCATGGATCGTACCATATCCAATAGGGTTCGATTCCGTCTCTCCGATACACCGTTGTGCTGTGGAGTGTACGGAGGAGTAAGCTGAGAGAGAATTCCTTTCTCTTTTAGGTAACCTAGGAACTCGGCACTTAAGTATTCTCCACCTCGATCAGATCTGAGTGTCTTAATACTTTTGCCTGTTTGGTTTTCCGCTTCACTCTTGTATTCCAAGAATTTCTCAAAGGCCTCGGATTTATGCTTCATCAAGAAGACATGTCCAAACCTAGAGAAATCATCTGTAAAAGTAATGAAGTAGGAATAACCACCTCTTGCATGTGTAAACATTGGACCACATACATCGCTGTGTATGAGTCCTAAGAGCTCGCTCGCTCTTACTCCTTGTCCAGTGAATAGAGTCTTTGTCATCTTTCCTTTGAGACAAGATTGACAAGTGTCATAAGATTGATATTCGAACGAGTCCAAATATCCTTCTCTATGCAACATAGTCAACCTTCTCTCATTGATGTGACCCAGTCTACAATGCCATAAGAAAGCTTTATTTAAATCTGGAGACTTTCTTTTTAGTGTGTTCTGGACATTGAAAATTTAGAGTTGGTTTAAAACATATATTCCGTTATTTAGTGTACCTGACCCAATCAAACCATGATTAAGGTGGATGTTGACAACATCTCTTACAAACGTGAAATCATAACCTTTATTTGATAACAAGGAAACTGATATGATATTACACGTTAAGCTTGGTACAAAATAACAGTTATGTAAAACCAAAATGTGTCCACTCGTCAATCCTAGGTGATAATCCCCGACGGACGCAGCTCCCACGCTAGCTCCGTTAGCAACCTTTAGGGTCATATCACCTTCCTTCAGCACTCTACGGTTTCTCAGTGCCTGCAATGAATTGCAAATATGAGATCCTGATCCGGTATCCAATACCCAGGAAGTAGAGTTGATCGACAGACAATTCTCAATTACAAACACACCTGAAGTCGAAGCCACAGCTTGCTTCGGTTCCTGGTTCTTGGCGTTCCACGCCTTGCAATCCTTCTTCCAGTGCCCTTTCCTGTGACAATGGAAGCACTCATCCAGGCCAACTACCGGTGCTGCAAACTTTTTCTTTCCCTTCCCTCCCACCTTACTAACACCTCCTCTAGGTCTGGGTGCGGCCTTCTTCTTCCTTCCTTTGGCCCTAGCCTTGGACCCGGAAGAAGATGTACCGCCAACAAACATAGCGGGTGTTTCCCTTGAATTCTTCAAGATGCCCTCTGCACTCCTTAACATGTTCAGGAGTTCCGGAAGTTCAACTTCTTTTCTTTGAAGGTTGAAGTTCAGGATAAACTGGGCGTAGGTGTGAGGAAGGGACTGGAGAATAAGGTCTGTATAGAGCTCATTATCCAAAGTCGTCCCAAGGTCTGCGAGCTCTTCTATATAGCCGATCATCTTTAGGACATGTTCTCCTACCGATGACCCGACAGCCAACCTCGCTCGAAACAAGTTCTTTGAGGTCTCGTATCTTGCTATACGAGATTGCTTTGCATAAAGTTCCTTTGTATGGAGAAATATGCCATCAAGGTCCATATCCTCGTGCCTCCTCTGATGTTCATTGTTCATCGAGGCAAGCACGATGCACTTGGCTTTCGCGCAATCTAAATCCCAGGTTTTGCGGATTTCCTTATCCGCATTACTGGATTTGGGACCAGGGACAGCAGGTGCCGTAGCGGTACAATTTGTCATAGGTCAAAGCCATTTTGATATTCCGCAGCCAATCTTTATAGTTTGGCCCTGTCAGTATATTTTTCTCTAAAAGTAACTTAAGTCCAGTCATTTTCAGAGTCGCTGCAATTAGGAGAGAGAGAAGAAAACTCTTTAGCATGATGCTCTTGCAAGTTTAGAGTGGTTTTTAGTTTATCTAAACTGGATGGCTCCCACTGTTTCTCGAATCCTTCCTCAAACCATAAAAGAAGAATTAGCCAAGACTATTCTCACCGTACAATACTTGCTTAACCGTTCAGCCAGGCTGGTGTCGATACTTCGAGGGAGGTTTTCCAACGCTTTCGCGAAGTTCCTTAATTAAATAACCTCTTTTCTCTGGGGGCGTAACCCCGCTGACACTTTTCTGGACACCTACTAGGTTTATAGCATTGATCGTTTAAGTGACGAATATCCTGATAAGTAGCATATACTCACAGTAGGATCGGGATCCAAATATCATCGTATGATAATGTTGAAGGAATCCTACCAACATTCATCAAACTCCAAATGGTATGCATCTCTTTGCAAATTTCAGTTTCTTTAGAAATTCCCGATATAAGTTTTTGCCCCATGCTCTTATGACCTTGACGTATGCCAACAAATCATAAGTCACATGTCAAGTTCTGCCCATCATTATCTTGTTAATTTGAACCCACCCGTATATACCCTTGACGTATGCCAACAAGGTAATGCGACTGTCCCAAACCAACACATCTATCTATGCAACAAATGAATACCCCAGCAGCTACCAAACACTATGCCTTGACGTATGCCAACAAGCATAGCTTGAATACTACTGACCATCCATAAGAAATGACGGAGGGCTACGACTGGTTTTGGCGAAACCGTGAACGTAGTGAACTTGATATAACCGAAGGAACCTGATAGCTTTTAAAAGGAGTGGTTAAAGCTCCGCATTTAAAAATATCTGTTTTTAAAATAACCGAGTGGTTTCTTTTAAATTGTTCCAACGATTTAAACTTGGTTTATTTTCTTTGCATTATAGATAATGCGTCCCATCATTAACCTATCATTGCAGAAAACAACGAAAATATGACGTCCTCTTATGCCATCTGCATTCGCCACTGGGTCCCGTCATCACCCGTTAGGTTACTTAACTAACGACAGAGCGGGGACTGGGCTAGCACGGGTGTGAAACATAAGTGACGTCTAAAATAGCTATCATATATATAGATATTTTACATTCGTCTGACGCAATGATATACATTCCAGAACACAGATAAACTTTATTGGATTTGCAAGCAATCTGTATTTCTTTTGAGCCTGCAAGAAAAGACAGATTACACAGTTGTGATGCATAGCCATTACCCCACCCTCGACCCCTACGGGTATGGCAAACTACCCTCCCGGCAGTTTGTGTACCCCACCTTGGGTCAGTCCTAGGAGCAGAAACAGTAAAATGAAATAATACAACGGTGGCTACAACCGCAACCTGGATGTGCCCCGCAAAATAATATTACAACAAATTACATTTACATCAAATGAATTAAATGATAACCCATTGCAAAACCCCGGCTATACACCACAACAGTCCAATACAGTTCATATGCACAAACAGATAAAATCATTACAGAAATGTGCAACCCCCTGCCAACCGACATACTAGCAGTTAGGGGAGGTTTACGAACACATTCAACAATCACAGATATAATCCAATATGCAAATATTGTACAATTTCGATCGATTAAACATCTTTAATATTGCTCCAAAAACTGCTCTGTAAAACTGAAACCTGAGCAAATATTAAATATCCCAGAAAATCCCAAATAACACAGAGAAGCAGCACAGGAAATTTGAGTTCCTGACTCGGCAACTCGGCGGCTGAAGCGCGGCGGATCGGTGCGATCCGCCGCGGTTCCGCGGCCGCGTTGCCGATTCAGGAGCTCAAATTTCTTGGGTGTTCTACTGGATGCTTTTCAAGCTTTCTGCACATCCCTGAAAAATTTTAGGACATCATTTTAAAATCGACAGAAAACTGATATTTTTAGGGTTTTCCGGCTTCGTTTTTCCGTTTGAAATTCGTACAAATTTGCAATAAAGTTATTTATTGTTTAGCGAGGCTCTGATACCACTGTAAGTCGATGTACTACACCCCAATACTTGTGGGGAGGCGGAATTTTCAAAAACGAACTTGTTTAGTGAACGAACATCGACTAACCGCTTGAATCGAAGCTAAACTATAAATAACCAAACACAAAGTGTTTCTAAACTATTGTGTTTAGGGATTATACCTAATGAACCAACTCCTTCGTCTTTACGAACTCCTTGTTCTCCTCGGCCTTCTCTTTGTAGTAGACGATCCACCCGAGAGCAAAACTCCAAGCTTAGCCTCTAAACTTGAGGCAACTAACCTTCTTGGATTGCTAATCAAAGAAGATAGATTGAGATAGAGTGATGGTTATGGATTGTTTAGTCTTACTAACCCTTGTACTCAACTCATGAGAGGGGAGGATTAGTCTTTTGAAGAGAGAGAGCTTGAGGAGAGAGAATGTGTAGATAATAATGAGATGAGATTATTGAGTATCATAATAAATATGAAGCATTCTCTTTTATGAAGAAAAGAATAATACATGATGAATAAGCATGCTTCACAAATATCAAATGGTGATTCATTATCATGAGTCATTAAGCATTTATGATGCTTTAATGACATGAATGAATCACCCTCATGACTCACTAATCTCATTCATTGCATATGACACCTAAACCTCCTTAGTCACCACTTCTAGAAGCTTCTCGCACAATTACGAGAACGCCCCTCCAATCCGCAAAAATACGGAAAAACTTTAGACTATAAAAATCCAATAACCGGATACCAGTAACTAGCTTAAACCAAAGCCGACTGGTAAAAACTGTCCGAAAGTCGTACGCGCGTAAACGCACGTATGCGTCCGAACCCTTGTCGTAAAACCATACGACCTCTATATCGTTTCGCCTGGAGTAGGAAACTCTCTTTGTGGGAATCTAGAGACTCGACTACTACGCTGGCAGTGGGTTTAACCACAGACCGCAAGCGGCACTAGCTGTACATAACGGTCCCCAGGTAGTTGTCGATAAGAAGGCCGATGAGGAAACCCATCCGAACTCCTACTGTGTCTGATGTGACAATCTCCATACAGTCCAGTCCGTTCGTCCAAGACTATCGCATATCGGGCCTAGGGGGCGGCAAGCGTCAGTCCCCTAATAGCGGTATAAGTCGTGTCGGAGGGAAGCCCATTACACCCTGAGAAACTACTGGAACCTACCAGCAAATCTCGCTTGCCCTGGCCAGGGACTTTGCGTAATGGCTCTCTGACACAGCGCGATATCTACTCCCAATACCGGGAGGGACGAATCCTGTCTAACCGCCACTGCCTCCAAGTGCTCGGGACTGCACCCAACTGCTACCTGTTTGCACGACTCCTTTGAGCCGTGGTAGGGTAGCAATCTAAGAACAGTGGGACACACTCGAGGCGAAGTAGCAGTGTCAAGTCTGCGGACTATGCTGTACTCATGTCACCTGGGAACTGTTCACTGACGACTGGTATAAAACCAACCAACAGTTCACTGTGAGTCCTGTCCGGTGTACCCGTAACCCAACGAGCACCTGTATACTATCTCCAGTACGACGTACTGACGGCTGTGGGACAGACCATCTCCCCAACTGGGATGAGAAGCGTACACACTAGTCTACTCCGGAGTATCGATGCTCTGTCTCGATAATCCAACGACTAGGGACCTGAATAAGGATGTGCTTGTAGACTACCCAGCCCCCACTAGTGTGACTGCCATCACAACGCTGGTGGTCAAGCAAGATCCTAAGAGCTCTATCAATACGTATACTCACACATTAAGATAGAGAAAACCACGTAGCATACTACCATGTTTAGCAAGACTGTTATATACATGTGAATATCCCAAGCTTCCATTAAGTAATATACAAACTAGTATGATACAGTAATGGCCTTCTAGGGCATAAACACTAACATTATGCAGGTGAGATCACATCGATTCCTGTATACAATCCAGGGGCACGAACAAAGAGGGAACCATATCTTCCCACCAGGCTCCATCAGAAAGAGAGCCAAGTCTCGACGGCCATATCTACAGCCTGGAGACCCACAACAGCGTTCCTTCTCATTCCAGCAGGATTCAGACGCAACAATCAATCTCGGAGCTATGAAAAGTCCCTAATTCCAAGACTCTACGGTTCACAGACGACCTAGAGATCATCCCGACATTCGTCTCATTACAACATATGCAACGTCAGCGAATCGGAGCCGCGACAAAGTTCCCAGTTCCATGACTCGGCGGTACACAGACAACCCAGAGCACCTTCTGGCCCCGTAGAACACGGCTAAAGTCAATTCTGACCCCGTGGGAAACAGCCAGAGCAAATCCTGGTCCCGTAAAACATGGCTAAAGTCAATCCTGACCCCGTTGGAAACGGGCAGAGCAACTCCTGGCCCCGTAGAACACGGCTAAAGTCAATCCTGACCCCATGGGAAACGGCTAGAGGAAATCCTGGTCCCGTAGAACACGGCTAATGTCAATCCCCCCGTAGGAAACGGCCAGAGCAAATCCTGGTCCCGTAGAACACGGCTAATGTCAATCCTGACCCCGTGGGAAATGGCCAGAGCAAATCCTAGCCCTGTAGAACACGGCTAAAGTCAATCCTAACCTCGTGGGAAACGACCAAAGAAAATCCTGGACCCGTAGAACACGGCTAAAGTCAATCCTAACCTCGTGGGAAATGGCCAGAGCAAAACCTGGCCCCGTAGAACATGGCTAAAGTCAATCCTGACCCCGTGGGATGGCCAGAGCAAATCCTGGCCCCGTAGAACATAGCTAAAGTCAATCCTGACCCCGTGGAAAATGGCCAGAGCAAATCCTGGCCCCGTAGAACACGGCTAAAGTCAATCCTGACCCCGTGGGAAACGGCCAGAGCAAATCCTAACCCCGTATGGCTAAAGTCAATCCTGACCCTATATGGACAAAATCAATCCTCGACCTCCCCATCGAAGCAATGCTTTGACTCAGGGATAGGTCAACTCATCGAACACTTATGAGTCCTCTCGACTTGTAAGGAAGAAAATTCTTTTGTGAGATCCTTACGACTCTCAAGAGAAAACACACTTAGGAATCCTCACGATTCCTAAGGAGAAAATACACCTACGAGATCCTCTCGATTCGTAGGGAGAAAAATCTTTATGAGGCCCTCACGGCTCATAAAGTTGGAAAGCCTTAGGAGGCATACCTGAACCTGACTCCTAACCCATCCCTGTCCTACAAGGAGATCAAAATAGATTATCCACAAAATGCATTTACTAAAAGGGACACACCACCATGAAGCAAAATATGTCTTTTATTCATGAATCAAAATGAATACAAAGTACAATTTATGAAAGAATCAAAAAATACTCTCATTCAGGAGTACATACAAAAGAAGAGTAAAAAGAAACATATACAATTTTTCAAGACGGTGGACGATTTAATAGATTTGTCAGTTCATTCTTTTTCCGCTGGGCCTCGGCATCATAATTTGTTATCGCTATGAGACGGGCCTCCGCTTGAGACTGTTGGGCCTGGTACGAGACAAGCTGACTTTCAATCTCCCGTTCGGTAGCTTTGTGGGCGTCAACCATCTCGCGAGTAAAATGGACGGCTTTATCAATAGCTACCACCTCCCTGATAGCTTCTTGAAGCACCCGCCAGAGTTCATACGCACGAGTGGTCTTGGTCGTAAGTTCAGCTTGAAGTTCCCCTAGCGCATTTGAAGCCAGCTCGCTCTCCGAAAACTCTCGATTGAGCCTCTTCTCACATGATTGCATATTTGCGGCTCACTGTTCGACCAGCCCCCGCCTTTGCAGCCACGACCTCTGAAGGAAGGCGTGTGCACTCAAGACTATGTAAACAAGCCCCCACTCGACGATAGTATCCGATCCAAAACATGCACAAACCATGTGCTATAGGTAATAAGGAGGATCCTTTGTATGCGCCCCATCAAGCGCGCATTTGCAACCATACGCCCGCATAAATAGAGATGATATCTAAAACGTGCTGACAACGCAACAGTATCGCTTACATTTAAGGGAAATTTCTAGGGATAAAGTATAAAGCTCATATACTCAGGCGGGATGCAGGTGCGAATATATGACGAAAAGAAAAAAAATCAATAGAAAAGCATTCAACAGCCAATGATAAGAGGGATACATTGATTTAAATATACTACGCTACAGGGAAAAGGTCACCAAACAAAGGATCGGTGATACAAGGGTTAACAAAACAAAAAACAAAATTCTCCAGCTCCCTCTCTGCCTTCTCCAACACATCGAAGCGACAGTTTTCGTAAGGAGTTTCTCCCCACCGATTCACACCATGCTCATCGGTGAAAGCGGACATGACAGCCCGCCGGGCTCTTATCTGACCCAGTAGATGGATCAAGCAATCCTTCAGAGCCCGAGTAATCAAGCGTGCCTCATAGAAACACTCGATCTTGTCCTCCGCCGTTTCGAGGGTTGCCAGGGTCATCTCTGCCGGATGAGGAGGAATATCGGCAAGTACGGATGAAAAGATCATCCGCAGCCAAATGGAACCCATAGAAAGGGGAGAGCCCCTACGAGTTAGGAGCTCGTACGTCACCGCGTCACATTCGGCATCGGTGAGAAGATAATCCACTAGCCGCACAGCAAAAAGAGGAATCATCTCATCAACGGGCACCTCCGATGGTTGTCGACGAGCGTGGGGGCGGTTGCAAGCCATAACACTTGATCGGTTTCTTAAAGATGTCACCTTAAAGTCTAAATGGGTTTCTCTTTGAAGAGAGAAAGAAAGGCACAGCTTCGGTTTATAAAGGGGAGAATTCAATTCTATGCATAGAAAATGTTGTGAATGGTGGAACTATTCCCAAAGACCGGAAAAAGGGGAGAGCGTTGGAAATGAAAAGAGGTGACTCGTTGAAATCAGTGCAAGGAGAAGAAACGACCCCATCAGCAGAGCCCACGTGCATAACACAGAACTGAGCTCTAAGGAAGAGAATTAAATTCTCAAAGAAAGTGAACAAGGAAGAAGATGAAGGAGTGGAGGCGCTGTTGAAGAGACCCCTGCATTTATAGGACATGATGGGAAACGGTTCACCTCCCCTGTTCCCTAGGCAGATCCAACGGCTATAAAATTTACAGCATTGCACTCACGTGCGAACACGTGAAAACAACGCTGTGGGGGCATTTGTTCCCTCATGGGAATTAAATAAAATACAGATAAAGCAGCAAGGAAAACCTCAAATGAGGCATCGCGTGTCTACACGTGACCGAGCATCACGTGCCCACACGTGACCAGGCCTCACGTACAGACACGTGACCATTTATAGGTAAATCTTGTAAACACTGAATAAAATAAACAAATTGTAAATGCTGTGTTAGTGGGGTCACGTGTCAACACGTGACCAGGTCTCACGTGCAGACACGTGACCATTTATAGGAAAAGCCTGTAAACACTGAATAAAATAAACAAATTGGAAATGCTGTGTTAATAGGGTCACGTGTCAACACGTGACCAGGTCTCACATGCAGACACGTGACCATTTACAGGCAAAGCTTGTAGACACTGAATTAAATTCTAAATTGAATTCTTAATCAGTAGGGTCATGTGCCAACACATGATAGGCTCTTAAACCCTTTGAAACAATAGAATTAAATTCTAATTTGAATGCTTTATCAAATGGGGTCACGTGCCAACACGTGATAAACTCCTAAACCATCTGAACTAATAGAATTAAATTCTAATTAAGAGGGAATCAAAAACGCTAATTGGAAAAATATTTCTCAAGAACTTTCCAAGCAAAAAGATTGCACTCTGTAAAGAGGAGCATCGTTGGATTAAAAATCCAAGGGTGATTAAAAATCACCAGTTTATAGAAAGATTCTATACAAGGAAAGATTTTCCTAAAATCTGCCAGGAACAACAAATAAAATATTGTTTGGATTAAAAATCCAATGGTGAATAAAATTCACCGAGTGATCTAAAAGATCATGTTGGTTACAAAATCAATCAAAATCTTTCAATGAAATATTGACTAAACAAACTGATTCTTTTCTTTCTCCTATAAATAGGAGCCAAGAAAAGAAGGAAAAAAGAAAAAAGGAACAACAATAGAGAGAGGATAAAAAAAGAGAGAATTTAATTCTCCAGAGAGAAAAGAAGATCTCTTCAGAAAAGAAATAAACCCTAGGTAAGAGAGGGAAAGAGATCATTCTATAAGCTCCCAAAAAAACAAAAAGAGAATTTAATTCTCAAACTAAGAGTTTAACTCTTCTGAATAAGAACTCAGTTCTTCCTTTGGTTGAAGATCTGCAGAAGCAGATCTCCCCATAAGTTGAGAATTTAATTCTCATCGGGGGGATTCTGCCATGCAAATCTAAAACCTAAGGGAGAACCTAAGTTCAGAGAATTTTATTCTCCCACAAAGCACATACGAATTTAATTCCTCCAACAAAGATAGGGTTTAACCCTTAATATAAGAACTTAGTTCTTCTTCATGGTAATAGATCTGCAGAAGCAGATCTCCCCATAAATTGAGAATTTAATTCTCATCAGGGAGATTCTGCCATGCAGATCCAAAACTTAGAGGGAGAATTGAGTTTAAAGAATTTAATTCTTTCGAACATATAGGAATTTAATTCCTCTAAATAAAATTAGGGTTTAACCCTATAAGAAGAATTTAATTCTTGAATAAGGAATTTATATCTCCATACACGTAAAAAGATCAAGTACCCAACATGATCACGTGGCAACACGTGACCCTCCCATCTAATGACCAAAAGAGAACAAATAAGATGAGGTCACGTGCTCCCACGTGATCCTTGAATAGACTTCTCAAAATAAAAAGGGCAGAATCGATTTTGGGTGACTCACGTGTCCCTAGGTGACCCCTGACAAACACCTCTTTAAAAAAGAGAAGATGGAAAAAGCTGAAGGATTAATATCCAACGTATGAGCGCCTTCACGTGTCCCCCCGTGACCCCTAGCAAATCCTTTTAATATCCAGTGCATGGGTACCCATCAGTGCCCACACATGATAGCCATAAAGATTAATTGTTTAACACTTATTTGAATATTCTGAGAATAAAATAAGTGAAGTCTGGCCCAATACTCAAGCGCCTCATGTGACCCCACGTGGGCTCTTCTTTTTTTAGTGTTTAACACTATTTTGTGCGCTGCATCCTTTTAAGCGCATCACGTGGGAGCACGTGATAGACCAGTATACTTTAGTGTTTAACACTATATCCAAGCCAATCTTAGGCTAAACTAGCTAAGTTTTCCAGAGGCAAGATCTCCTGAAACTGAACTCCAACCATACTTTTGACATTCAAAATAATTCCCAGACCCCTTTCAATCAACTTTGGTTCGAGGGTACATATCTTTACACCTCTGATACATGTCGTTGTAATTCTTCAACGTCTTCAGAGAGGTGGTGGGTCCCAATGGCCAATAACTATCTGGTCCATTTCCAAACCCATGCTTGCATCTGAACATGGACCGTAATGTCCCTAAACTAAACAACAGAGCCAAAATGCTCTTTTGTTGGATTTAAATGATCCTGTTAAATAGATCTTAGTCTAAAATTAGACTAGCGTATCCTTAACAAACATTTAAGTTGATCTTAATCTCAATCGAGATTAACGATCCTTAAATCAATCCAATTGCAGATCCCCTAACCAATATTGGTTCAAGGGTACATCTCTTCACTCCTCTGATATTTGTCGTTGTAATCCTTCAACGTCTTCAGAGAGGTGACGGGTCCCGAAAACCAGACATTCCAAGGACTGTGGGGTCCTTAAACCCATGGACTATGATGTCCTTAACCTCGGACTGTGGGGTCCTCAAACCCATAGACTATGATGTCCTTAACCTTAGACTGTGGGGTCCTCAAACCCATGGACTATGATGTCCTTAACCTCGGACTGTGGGGTCCTTAAACCCGTGGACTATGATGTCCTTAAGCATGGACTGTGGGGTCCTTAAGCCCATGGACTATGATGTCCTCAACCTCGGACTGTAATGTCCTTAAACTAATGGACCGCAATGTCCCTAAACTAAAACAATAGAGCCCAAATGCTCTTTTGTTGTATCTAAATGATCCCGTTAAGTTGATCTTAGTCTAAAATTAGACTAATATATCCATAAAAAACGTTTAAGTTGATCTTAGTCTCAAATGAGACTAACGCATCCTTAAACCCAACCCCAAACCCAAACCCAAGAAGATATGGATTTGGACTAATACATGCCCTACGGGCAACAACAAAAATTAGTCTCCGTATGCTATCCACGAGCAACCAAAAACAAAACAAGCATACACGACACGAAGTGACCATCTAGAGAAGGATAAAGTTGTTACCGCGATGCGGTAACGTAATTAACTGCAGGGGCTTGCGCCTGCAGGGAAGAGCGTCCCCACAATCAAAAAAACCCTCAACGAGGGGGAATCTGACGAAGTTTGCTATATCAGCCGCATCCGTTTAAACCTTCGATACATGATGTCATAAATCAACTTGTCATCTTCGGAGAGGTGGATTGATAGCACCAAATAGCATCTGCCCTCGAAATTCAGGTCGGACGTCCCAACGTCCCGAGTCGCGTCTTTTGGCGGAGAACTGATTCTGAACAGATTCTGGCACGCCCGGTGGGACGTTCGGCCTGAATTTCGAGGGCAGATGCTATTTGGTGCTACCCGTCCACCTCTCCGAAGATGTCAAGTTGATTTATGACACCATGTATCGAAGGTTTAAACGGATGCGGCCGATGTAGTAAACTTCGTCAGATTCCCCCTCGTTGAGGGGTTTTTATATTGTGGAGACGCTCTTCCCTGCAGGCGCAAGCCCTTGCAGTTAATTACATTACCGTATCGCGGTAAAAACTTTCTTCTTCTCCAGATGGTCACTTCGTGTCGTGTATGTTTGTTTTGTTTTTGGTTGCCCGTGGATTGTATACGGAGACTAATTTATGTTGTCGCCCGTAGGGCGTGGATTAGTCCAAATCCGTATCTTCTTAGATTTGGGTTTGGGGTTGGGTTTAAGGATGCGTTAGTCTCATTTGAGACTAAGATTAACTTAAACGTTTGTTAAGGATACGTTAGTCTAATTTTAGACTAAGATCAACTTAACGGGATCATTTAGATCCAATAAAAGAGCATTTGGGCTCTATTGTTTTAGTTCAGGGACATTGCGGTTCATTAGTTTAAGGACATTACAGTCCGAGGTTGAGGACATCATAGTCCATGGGTTTAAGGACCCCACAGTCCGTGGTTAAGGACATCATAGTCCATGGGTTTAAGGACCCCACAGTCCGAGGTTAAGGACATCATAGTCCATGGGTTTAAGGACACCACAGTCCAAGATTAAGGACATCATAGTCAATGGGTTTGAGGACCCCACAGTCCGAGGTTAAGGACATCATAGTCCATGGGTTTAAGGACCCCACAGTCCTTGGAATGTCTGGTTGTCGGGACCCGTCACCTCTCTGAAGACGTTGAAGGATTACAACGACAAATATCAGAGGAGTGAAGAGATGTACCCTTGAACCAATATTGGTTAGAGGATCTGTAATTGGATTGATTTAAAGATCATTAATCTCGATTGAGATTAAGATCAACTTAAATGTTTGTTAAGGATACGCTAGTCTAATTTTAGACTAAGATCTACTTAACAAGATCATTTAAATCCAACAAAAGAGCATTTGGGCTCTGTTGTTTAGTTTAGTGACATTACGGTCCACGTTCAGATGCAAGCATGGGTTTGGAAATGCACCAGATAGTTATTGGCCATTAGGACCCACCACCCCTCTGAAGACGTTGAAGAATTACAACGACATGTATCAGAGGTGGGAAGAGACGTACCTTCGAACCAAAGTTGATTGAAAGGGTTCTGGGAATTATTTTGAATGTCATGAGTATGGTTGGAGTTCATTTTCAGGAGATCTTGTGTAACAACTCAATTTTTAAAGTACAAAGAATTGATTTAAATTCAATATATACTTGGAGTATTTATTGCGGCTGATATCTCTTTAAGTATTTATTTCACTCCATAATTACAAGAAGGAGCTTGTAACTCATTGGTAATACCTTGCACTGCAGAACCAAGCAACCGGAGTTCAAATCCCATGCCCCACATTATTTTTGTATTTATTTTGTTTTAATTTTTTTTGGAAGTCAACGGTAAAAAGGCCATAACTCCCAAAATATGTACTGGACAACAAAAAGTAAATATACCAAATTGTACCCCCCGAAGAATCCCCGGCCAATGGACCCCCGACTCGGCCCGACCCGGCGCCGCCGGCCGGACTTGGCCGGACGGCCGAGTCACCAACAGAGAAAAGTTAGGTCTTGACCTGGTCCACCCTCCTGCATACTCTAAATGCTTGGATCAGTTATCATTTGGCCAATTAATCCCTTTTACTCCTATGTTTAATGAATTTTTAATGATTTTGTATATTTTTTAAATATTTTTTTATTAAAAATCCTAACCCTAGCCTAACCCTATATAAACCCCCATACCCTCTACCCTCTCACCCTACATTCCTAAGTCCACTCTCTAAAAATTTCAAGAGAACTTGGTACGTCGGAAAATGAGCGAAAGGCGAAGCGCTGCGGAAATCGACGGCGAATCCCGGCGATCGTACTAGGACCTCTTCCTGACGTTTCGATGCACCGACAAACCCACTACCATCCTATCACTCTCTAGCATTGTCCAAACCTGTAAGTCCCTCTTTTCTACCTTTCTTTCTTCCATTTAAAATACGACTTTATAAACCCGACGGAAATCGGAACAAACCGATTTCCGATTCGGTTTTTCTATCAAAACTCACTTGTCACTAATTCCATAATGCTTAAACCTATTCATGTTGACTACTAATCACTTAAAAATCAATTTGGATAAAGTTTCTCACATGAAATGATAACTTTTGCAGAATACCGTATTTTCGCACTTAAATACCATAATGTTTAGTTTTCACATTTAATCCCTAAACTTTGCTATACCTTCAAATAGATCACGAGGTAATGACCTACCTCCACACACACTCATATGAAATCATAACACGCTACCTTAAAAACTTAGAATACGATAAAACAAGATTTACATTAAAATACCATTTTCTTTATAAACCTTTCTAAAAGTTCTAAGTTTTAAACAATTTTAAAACAATATCTTTAAAAAGGAAAATATGATATGTCATGGACATCGATCGTTTATCTAAACCTGACTTTGTGGTGTCTAGGCAAGTGTGTCTAAGGCGAGTGGTTACTTAATTAGGACCACTACTTGTAGTGGAGAGCCGCTCACTCACCTGGCACTTACCTGACCGCAATTGGCGGTGAAGAGGCGATTTGAGGCTTCTAATGACGTGTCGTTTAGACCATTTAGAAATAGGCTAGTTGGCTTAGGAAACCCTAGAATCTAAAATACGGAAATTTACACCTTTTACAAATAAATATCTTATCTTTATAAAACCGTTTTCTAAATTATTAGTATTTATAAAATCTTTGCAAAGCGCCACTACAACCCATATTTGGGGAACCCGTTAGGGATTGTACGGTTTATCGTGCACCCTCGGGCTTAGTAGTGCGAGATTCAGACCTCCGCAAGGAGCATTCAGTCTCGAAAGGTTTAAAATACGACATTTAAGAAAAATGAGATTTTTGGAAAATAAAATATTTATTAAAAATCATTCTTGTATAAACATATGTATATTTATCATTTAAACACCTATTTTATTATAAGATAAAGTTTCCACATTTTCCTAAAAATTACAAGATTAAAAGTTACATTAAAATACCATGAATTTCAAATAAATCAATATTACAAATTAATACCTTTATTAGGATATATTCACTAGAAATATCACTAAATAAAATCACGCTCATTATAACTATAAAGATGAATAATAAATACTTGGGGTGTATCTTGAAAACTATACAAGAGTATTTTTATATAAGAACCCCTCAAGTTTTATAAATTACAATAATGACCCTAACAAATATAGAACTCCAAATTATATTTCTTTTAGTCTGACTCGGGTTTGAGTCTGATTATTTCTGACTTGAATATGATTCAAGTCAATCTATATTCTTTAATATTCCAACTCAATATGAACACATGAATCCCAGAATCCAATTAACAATCTATACAACTTGACTGAACCAAACCATGGATATACATCCATTATTCCGTTATTCCATTTACCTGATTATGCAGTTACAACATGTTTACTGATATCATGGTTTTGGTCGGTCATCCAACTTACACAATACAATACAACAATATTATCAAAACACTACGGGGTTTAAGGGGTAGATTGGTACGGAAGGTGTTAAAGGTGGCACGAGGTGGTCAGATTAAGACACCTAACCTATATTCCGTTGTTGTTGTACCGTGGCTTAACTGCTCCTTGTACATTCCGTTTGCCCTGGTCTCTAGCATATAGAGACCCCTCTCGTATACACTGGCATCCTTCCGTACCAAGCTACAAACAACAGCGTTAACACAATATTCCATAATATTCTACAACATAATACTTTAGAAAATACTCTTATTCTGTCTTTCTAATTCTTCCTTATCTTTGGGACTTACCGAGCGACCTGTTCGCTGACGACATTCTATTTCTTTCTTCTTTGAATGTCGTCAGGTGCTTTGGACCCAACAGAGATCGAGCCTACCGGTGAAGACTTGGAGCAGTTTCACGAAGACCCCGAGCTCTAGATATTGTACCTTGTTCTATTCAGTATTTTCATTTCCTGTTATGCCACTGTTTAGGCATCGCTTTTCATTTCAGTTGTATTTACTTTTCATGCATTGTACAAAAGAATGTTATTAATAAAGTTGCCGTTATTTCTTTATCTCTTGTCTCTTATGATTTACTTTCATATTGCTTAGATACGCTTAGCGTATGTACTTCTGAGTACATACGTAGCGGATCTCGTCGCGTCTCCTTCGCCGTACACCGGGAAGCGGGGCGTGACAGGTTTTGTTGGTGGTCCATGCAGGTCAGAGCTGTATGAATCCCTATCATGTAGTTCTGGTCTGCGTGAACAACCTAAGCAATATAACACAAGAACCAGCAACTAAAACATTCTTTACAATTCATGTTTCTTGAATCTTACAAATTTCTATTCCTTGAATCTTATCATTTCATTTACTTGAATCTGTCCTAACCCAAATTTTTCTTCAAGGTTATAGATTCCCCGAACAACACCAGCACCAATGTCAATAACACACCTCCAGCACTACCTCTCGTACCAGCTGTTCCTGCACCACCCACCGAGCAAACAGTGCTACTTGAGGCGATTCGCAGCCTTCTCAAGGGACAGCAACAACTTCTGAACCGTCTTGAGACCGACGCACCGGGAGTAAAGCAATTCAGGGCTTTACATCCCAAACAGTTCTCTGGAAAAGGAAGCCCTCTTGAAGCGGAAGAATGGGCACAAAGCATCGAATACGATCTGGCAGCAGCTCAAGTGCCAGACATCGCTTGGGTCCGTGTAGCAAAACTACAGCTCACGGATAATGCTCGCAACTGGTGGAAGGCGGAAGAAAGCCGTCTGGTACAGCCGATTGAATGGAAGACTTTTCGTGAGAAATTCGACGCGAAATACTTCCCTGTGACTGCCAGGTTTGCAATGGAGCAGCAGTTTATTCATCTACAACAGGGTTCAATGTGGGACAAATCAGTAGATGAATACGACGCAGAATTCACCATGTTAAGCCGGTAAGATATGTCACAATAGTTCAATTTTTTAAAAAAATCACATACTACACAGCTAACACAATCTTTTAACAGATTCGCGGCACACTTGATACTGACGGACGAGATCAGAGCCCGTCGCTTTCAACAAGGACTGGACACGGAGATTCAGGCTGCTCTAGCCACGGGAAATTTTTTGACTCATGAGGATGCTCTAGAAGCTGCCCGCAGCTATGAGGCAGTGATAAAAGCAAGGGGCAGACCTCAGTCTGCAGGAGTCAAGCGCCCTGCCAACCAGATGGCAGGTGGAGCCTCGTCCAGGCCACCTTTTGTGCCAAGGCGACTTGGAGTACCAACCCATTGTCCCAGCCCAGCCTTTTGCACCTACTACAAGAGAACTAGACATATGATGAAGGACTGCCGTCGAGCCAACCGCCTTTGCTTAGTCTGCGGCTCAGCTACTCACGATATTGGGTCTTGTCCCCAAAGAAAGAACCCAGTTACTGCACCCAGGCCAGCAATTATTTATCCGCAGCGACCAGCTCTTCAGGCACCTGCTCCCAGACCTGCACTAGCTGCACCACCCAGAGGACCACAAGCTGCACCACCTCCTCGTCAGTTCCATCAAGCTCAAAGGAACGTTCTGAGGAATGCTCCTCAGGCCAGGAGGAATGTACCAAGGCGCCAGGCTTTCACGATGTCCGTGGAAGAAGCTGAAGCCGCTGGCCAAGTCATCACTGGTAAATTTTTCTTTTCAAACTTTGCTTTTCTATTCTACTACTCAGTTACATATTTTCTATACCTAAAACAAATCCCACATACCTTAGGTACAATCTTAGTATCCTCAATCCCTGCACTTGCACTGTTTGATACTGGAGCATCACACTGTTTTATGTCGCAACGGTTTGTCCGAACCCATGTGATTCCAGTCTCACCGCTTGTATCCAGCTGGAATGTCAGTTCAGGAAATGGCGTTCTAAAGGCAACCATGGGATACAGCTTTTGTCCGGTCGTCGTCTGCAGTCGAGAGTTTTATGCTGACTTCAAAGTGCTGGACATACCGAACTTCGATGTGGTTCTAGGAATGGATTGGCTTGGAACTTTTTATGCTACCATCGACTGTCGTCAAAGGAGGGTAGTATTCGAGATCCAAGACCATCCGGTCTTCTATTTCAAAAGCGGAGACCGTACACTGGAGCCAAGTACCTACAAAGCGAAGCCAAGAGAAGCAGTAGTTGCAGCAGCTCAAGCAGAGGAAGAATCAAGACCAAATGTGATTCGAGAGTTCGACGATGTATTTCCTGACGATATATCAGGTTTGCCTCCCGATCGAGCTCTTGAATTCAGTATTGATTTAGTACTAGGAGCACAACCGGTGATCAAAGCACCGTATCGTTTAAGTCCGGAAGGTTTGAAGGAAGTCCGAACACAGTTGGACGAATTACTGGCGAAAGGATGGATTCGTCCTAGCACTTCAAGTAGGGGATCACCTGTATTACTTGTGAAGAAGATGGAAGGTTCATACAGAATGTGCATCGATTACAGAGCCCCGAACGAAGTCACTATAAAGAACAAGTATCCACTCCCGCACATCGATGATTTATTCGATCAACTAAGTGGATCTTGTGTTTTCTCTAAATTGGATCTTCGTTCAGGTTATCATCAAGTGAAGGTCAAGGAAGCTGATATTCACAAAACAGCTTTCAGAACTCGCTATGGACATTACGAATTTCTAGTGATGCCATTTGGAGTGACCAACGCACCCGCAATATTCATGAACCTTATGAAACAAGTTTTCTGAGAGTACTTAGACAGGTTTGTTGTCATCTTCATCAGCGACATCCTGGTGTATTCTAAGAGTCAGAAAGAACATGCAGAACATCTATGAATTGTCCTGGAAACTCTTCGACAACATCAACTTTATGCCAAGTACAGCAAGTGCGAGTTTTGGTTAAATCAAGTTGGTTTTCTTAGACATATCGTATCAGGAGAAGGAATCTCTGTGGATCCAGCGAAAGTTTCAGCAGTTAGCGAATGGCCTACACCAAAGTCAGTGAAGGATATTCGAAGTTTCTTAGGTTTAGCTGGATATTACAGAAGGTTTATTGAAGGCTTTTCGAGGATAGCAACTCCCCTGACCAAGCTCACGCGTAAAGATGAAGAATTTGTATGGTCAGAAGCATGCGAACAAGATTTCGTAGAACTCAAGTCAAGGTTGACATCAGCACCTATTCTCGTCATACCGGATCAATCTGGAGGATTCGTAGTGCATTGCGATGCATCCGGTAAGGGATTAGGCTGTGTTCTACATCAGCACGGTAAGGTTGTGGCTTATGCTTCAAGACAGCTAAAGATTCATGAGCGCAATTATCCGACGCATGATTTGGAGTTGGTAGCCATCATCTTTGCTCTCAAGATTTGGTGTCATTATCTACTTGGTGAACGAGTGAACATCTACACAGATCACTAGAGCTTAAAGTATGTGTTTACTCAGAAGGAGTTGAATATGCGGCAAGAAGATGGTTAGAACTCATGGTGGACTTTGACATAAACTTGCAATATCACCCAGGGAAGGTGAATGTAGTACCTGATGCTCTTAGTCACCAACCATTAGCAATGAATCTCACCGCTCAGTGGAAGCTTCAACAAGACTTGCATCAGATGGAGATTGAAGTAGTCATGCCGGGTAATGCTTCAAGTTTGATGAATTTACAAGTTCAATCAACCATTGTCAATCAGATCAAAGCAGCTCAAGCAAGTGAT
The DNA here is from genome assembly GCA_030015575.1 of Agapanthus africanus. NCBI lineage: Eukaryota > Viridiplantae > Streptophyta > Magnoliopsida > Asparagales > Amaryllidaceae > Agapanthus > Agapanthus africanus. The sequence goes on along the minus strand of JASDDO010000031.1, from coordinate 446,293,055 downwards.
ACTAAGTTGCAAAAGATCAGAGAACAAGTGGAGAATGGACTCAGAACAGACTTTATCATCCATGAAGACGGATCTTTGAGATACGGCAGCAGATTGTGTGTACCAAAAGGTCCTGTTCAGGAAGAGTTAATGAAAGAAGCCCACAACTCTCCCTACTCAGTAGACCCTGGAGGTACCAAAATGTACAAAGATCTACGTCAGAATTATTGGTGGCATGGAATGAAGCGTGAAGTAGCCAGAAGCGTCGCAAAATGCTTGGTGTGTCAGCAAGTAAATGCTGAACATCACAGGACTGCTGGATTACTTCAACCGTTACCAATCCCAGATGGAAGTGGCAACATATCACGATGGACTTTGTGACTGCTCTTCCTCGCAGCACAAAGGGTAACGATGTCATATGGGTCATTGTGGATCGACTCACAAAGTCGGCTCACTTCATCCCATTTCGAGTTGGCCAATCAGCTGAGACATTAGCAAAGAAGTACATGGAGGTAATAATCTAATTTAGATTTAAAACTCTTCATAATGTACTATTTCTGATACCCGTGAACTCATACAGGAAATTGTGAGACTCCATGGAGTACCGGTCTGCATTGTCTCTGATCGTGACACCAGGTTCCGATCGCAATTTTGGCAGAGTCTGCAAGCAAGCTTGGAAACAAGTCTGAACTTCAGCACGGCTTATCATCCACAAACAGATGGTCAGTCGAAACGAACTATTCAGGTCTTGGAGGATATGCTCAGAGCGTGTATGCTAGACTTCAAGGGATCGTGGGAAGATCACCTACATCTTGTGGAGTTTTCGTACAACAACAGCTACCAAGCAAGCATAGGAATGGCACCTTTTGCAGCATTGTATGGAAGGAAGTGTCGATCGCCATTAAGTTGGGACGACCTCGGAGATAGAGAACTTCTTGGACCGGAGATGATAGTAGCAACTGTTGATGTGGTTCGTACTATCAGGGAAAGGATGCACATAGCCCAAGATCGACAGAAGCACTGGGCTGATGCAAAGAGACGACACTTGGAGTTCCAGCCAGGAGATCACGTATTCCTGAAGATATCTCCGAACCATGGAGTGATCCGATTTGGAAGACGGGGTAAGCTAAGTCCGAGATATATTGGACCGTTCGACATACTCGAACGAGTCGGTGAAGTGGCATACCGTTTAGCGCTTCCACCCTCATTGGAAGGAGTGCATAATGTGTTCCACATATCCCAACTCAGAAAGTATGTGAGTGACCCCAGCCATGTTCTCGATCATTCTGAGCTCACTATACAGCCCGACTTGTCTTGTGAGCAACAGCCCGTGGAGATCCTAGACAGGAAAGTGAAGACACTTCGGAACAAGGAGGTTAACTTGGTTCGAGTGATGTGGAAGAAAGACACTCCAGGAGAGTCCACTTGGGAAAGGGAGGATGAAATGCGTACTAGATATCCACACCTCTTTGTAAACTAGTCCTTAAATAAAAGTTGTAAATTTCGAGGACGAAATTTTTGTAAGGAGGGTAGACTGTAACAACTCCATTTTTAAAGTACAAAGAATTGATTTAAATTCAATGTATACTTGGAGTATTTATTGCGGCTGATATCTCTTTAAGTATTTATTTCACTCCATAATTACAAGAAGGAGCTTGTAACTCATTGGTAATACCTTGCACTGCTGAACCAAGCCATCAGAGTTCAAATCCCATGCCCTACATTATTTTTGTATTTATTTTGTTTTAATTATTTTTTTGAAAGTCAACGGTAAAAAGGCCATAACTCCCAAAATATGTACTGGACAACAAAAAGTAAATAGACCAAATTGTACCCCCGAAGAATCCCCGACCAATGGACCCCCGACTCGGCGCCGCCGGCCAGCGACTCGGCCGACTCGGTCCGGCGCCGCCGGCCGAACTTGGCCGGACGGCCGAGTCACCAACAGAGAAAAGTTGGGTCTTGACCTGGTCCACCCTCCTGCATACTCTAAATGCTTGGATCGGTTATCATTTGGCCAATAAATCCCTTTTACTCCTATATTTAATGAATTTTTAATGATTTTGTATATTTTTTAAATAATTTTTTATTAAAAACCCTAACCCTAGCCTAACCCTATATAAACCCCCATACCCTCTACCCTCTCACCCTACATTCCTAAGTCCACTCTCTAAAAATTTCAAGAGAACTTGGTACGTCGGAAAACGAGCGAAAGGCGAAGCGCTGCCGAAATCGACGGCGAATCCCGGCGATCGTACTAGGACCTCTTCCTGACGTTTCGATGCACCGACAAACCCACTACCTTCGTATCACTCTCTAGCGTTGTCCAAACCCGTAAGTCCCTCTAGTCTACCTTTCTTTCTTCCATTTAAAATACGACTTTATAAACCCGATGGAAATCGGAACAAACCATTTCCGATTCGGTTTTTCTATCAAAACTCACTTGTCACTAATTCCATAATGCTTAAACCTATTCATGTTGGCTACTAATCACTTAAAAATCAATTTGGATAAAATTTCTCACATGAAATGATAACTTTTGCAAAATACCATATTTTCGCACTTAAATACCATAATGTTTAGTTTTCACATTTAACCCCTAAACTTTGCTATACCTTCAAATAGATCACGAGGTAATGACCTACCTCCACACACACTCATATGAAATCATAACACGCTACCTTGAAAACTTAGAATACGATAAAACAAGATTTACATTAAAATACCATTTTCTTTATAAACCATTCTAAAAGTTTTAAGTTTTAAACAATTTTAAAACAATATCTTTTAAAAGGAAAATACGATATGTCATGGACATCGATCATTTATCTAAACCTGACTTTGTGGTGTCTAGACAAGTGTGTCTAAGGCGAGTGGTTACTTAATTAGGACCACTACTTGTAGTGGAGAGCCTCTCACTCACCTGGCACTTACCTGGCCGCAATTGGCGGTGAAGAGGCGATTTGAGACTTCTAATGACGTGTCGTTTAGACCATTTATAAATAGGCTAGTTGGCTTAGGAAACCCTAGAATCTAAAATACGGAAATTTACACATTTTACAAATAAATACCTTATCTTTATAAAACCGTTTTCTAAATGATTAGTATTTATAAAATCTTTGCAAAGCGCCACTACAACCCATATTTGGGGAACCCGTTAGGGATTGTACGGTTTATCGTGCACCCTCGGGCTTAGTAGTGCGAGATTCAGACCTCCGTAAGGAGCATTCGGTCTCGAAAGGTTTAAAATACGACATTTAAGAAAAATGAGATTTTTGGAAAATAAAATATTTATTAAAAATCATTCTTGTATAAACATATGTATATTTATCATTTAAATACCTATTTTATTATAAGATAAAGTTTCCACATTTTCCTAAAAATTACAAGATTAAAAGTGACATTAAAATACCATGAATTTCAAATAAATCAATATTACAAATTAATACCTTTATTAGGATATATTCACTAGAAATATCACTAAATAAAATCACGCTCATTATAACTATAAAGATGAATAATAAATACTTGGGGTGTATCTTGAAAACTATACAAAAGTATTTTTATATAAAAACCCCTCAAGTTTTATAAATTACAATAATGACCCTAACAAATATAGAACTCCAAATTATATTTCTTTTAGTCTGACTCGGGTTTGAGTCTGATTATTTCTGACTTGAATATGATTTAAGTCAATCTATATTCTTTAATATTCCAACTCAATATGAACACATGAATCCCAGAATCCAGTTAACAATCTATACAACTTGACTGAATCAAACCATGGATATACATTCATTATTCCGTTATTCCATTTACATGATTATGCAGTTACAACATGTTTACTGATATCATGGTTTTGGTCGGTCATCCAACTTACACAATACAATACAACAATACTATCAAAACACTACGGGATTTAAGGGGTAGATTGGTACGGAAGGTGTTAAAGGTGGCACGAGGTGGTCAGATTAAGACACCTAACCTATATTCCGTTGTTGTTGTACCGTGGCTTAACGGTTCCTTGTACATTCTGTTTGCCCTGGTCTCTAGCATATAGAGACCCCTCTCGTATACACTGGCATCCTTCCGTACTAAGCTACAAACAACAGCGTTAACACAATATTCCATAATATTCTACAACATAATACTTTAGAAAATACTCTTATTCTGTCTTTCTAATTCTTCCTTATCTTTGGGACTTACCGAGCGACCTGTTCGCTGACGACATTCTATTTCTTTCTTCTTTGAATGTCGTCAGGTGCTTTGGAGCCAACAGAGATCGAGCCCACCGATGAAGACTTGGAGCAGTTTCACGAAGACCCCGAGCTTTAGATATTGTACCTTGTTCTATTCAGTATTTTCATTTCCTGTTATGCCACTGTTTAGGCATCGCTTTTCATTTCAGTTGTATTTACTTATTGTGCATTGTACAAAAGAATGTTATTAATAAAGTTGTCGTTATTTCTTTATCTCTTGTCTCTTGTGATTTACTTTCATATTGCTTAGATACGTTTAGTGTATGTACTTCTGAGTACATACGTTGCGGACCTCGTCGTGTCTCCTTCGCCGTACACCGGGAAGCGGGGCGTGACATCTTGCCTCTGGAAAACTTAGCTAGTTTAGGCTAAGATTGGTTTGGATATAGTGTTAAACACTAGAGTATATTCGTCTATCACGTGCTCCCACGTGATGCGCTTAAAAGGATGCAGCGCACAAAATAGTGTTACACTAAAAGAAGAAGCGCTCGCGTGGGTCACGTGATGCGCTTGAGTATTGGGCCAAACTTCACTTATTTTATTCTCAGAATATTCAAATAAGTGTTAAACACTTAATCTTTATGGCTATCACTGTTTCCTGATTTAAAATCAGGAGGGCTCACGGAAAAGGCTTCCGAAAGGGTCACGTGCTCCCACGTGACCTGGGTCACGTGTCGGCACGTGACACCTAAAAGCATCATCAAGTCAGATTCAGCTTCCCGACGAAATCAAGGAAAGAGGCTCCAGACAAGGGTCACGTGCTCACACGTGACCAATGGTCACGTGTTGGCACGTGATGACCAAGCAGCGGCAGAGGCAGAGTGCAAAAGAAGAAGAGGGCTCATTCCAAAGAGGGTCACGTGCCCACACGTGACCATGGGTCACGTGGTCACACGTGACCGGCTTTCAAAGCCCATTTTGCTAACAGAATTAAATTCTGAAAGAGATTCAAATCTTTCCAAAGGAAAGCAATTACCTGGAACCAATCGAATTAAAGATTTAAAGATGATTAAATATCATCTATCTATGGGAAAATCTCGAGTTTGGAAAGATTTCCCCTTCAAATCTAACCGAAATAACAAAGGAGAATCCCGGGACTTGAAATCCAATGGTGAATAAAATTCACCTAATAATCCAAAGGTCCAGGACGAATGATGGATGCAAATCAAATCTCTCAATGAAGATACGTCAAAAACTAATTGACTCGGCTGCTTCTCCTATAAATAGGAGCCAAGAGACACAAAAAAGAGAGATATACGCAGAGGGAAGAAAAGGGAGAGAGCCTTGATACTTTGTGGAATTTGGATCTTCTGCAAAAGACAACCCTAGGTAAGAAAGGGAAGGCTCCTTGAAAGAAAAGAGAATTTAATTCTCAACAGAGTTCAACTCTGATATATAAAACAGAAGAACATATTTCTTCTCTCTTTGATAGAGGATCTGCAAAGTGCACATCTCCCCTTGAAGTTGAGAATTTAATTCTCAATGGGTCGAGATCCTGCCATGCAGATCCAAAACATAGAGAGGGAACGGAAGCACGAGAATTTAATTCTCACAGAACTATAGGAATTTAATTCCTTTAAAATAAAATTAGGGCTTGACCCTGTGTCATGGGAATTTAATTCCTTCAGAACAAAAAGAAACAGGGTTTAACCCTAATTAAGAACCTAGTTCTGTTGAAACAGCGGGAATTTAATTCCTTTAATCATAATTTAACAGAGAATGGGAGTTTAATTCCTTAAAATCTTTTATTAGGGTTTAACCCTATTCAGTTCTTCACATATATGAGGAATTTAATTCCTACAGAAAATTCAGAGTCCAACTCTATTCCAGAATATAAATCTTCAAAAGGAAGTAGGAATTTAATTCCTCTGAAATTATTGTCAGGGTTCAACCCTACGAGGAATTTAATTCCTGGAAAAGATTAACAGATCCTCTAAACAATATACATAGAGGCAAGGTCACGTGTCACCACGTGACCCCCCCAAAAGATCTACAGAAAGCCCCTTTAAGGCCGTGCCCCACGTGACCCACGTGACCCTTGACAGAAGCTTTAACACACAACCATTTGAATGCCCGTCACGTGATGGCACGTGATGCTCTGAAAGATGTGATAATCTCAGCAGAATAAATGAAGGGAGGGCGCTCTCACGTGTTGCCACGTGACCCCTCTTGCCTTAGTGTTTAACACTAAATTGGAACTCCCGAATCCAGTATTAAAACACTGTTGGGCCTTAGTGTTCAACACTAATCAAAGAACTTTATTCGCAGTGTTCAACACTGATTGCCTTAGTGTTTAACACTAATCTGAGATCTCCATTGCCAGTGTTTAACACTGATCTGTTTCAGTGTTTATGATAATTTGAAAGCCTTGTTGCTGGTGTTTAACACCAATTATCTTTTAGTGTTAAACACTAACTTGTCAATCTCGTTCCCAGTGTTCAACACTGATTGCTCTGTAGTGTTTAACACTAGGCTTTGGCCCAATTGGCTAAATGGATAGAGGCAAAGCCTCTCCTTCAATGGACCAACAGGAAGCCAATATTCCAGACATGATTGGACTTAGCCCAAGCCAGGCCATGAGTCCTCAATTCGTAATTAACTGGGCCAATGGGCTTATAACATAATTAATTGGTCTGGATCCCAAATTGGGCCAAGGACTATTTAATCCACTCCGGTTCTAGGGTACATCTCTTCACTCCTTTGATACTTGGCATTGTAATCCCTCAATGTCTTCAAAGAGGTGACGGGTCCCGACGACCACACATTGATATGGACTGTGGGGTCCTTAAACCCGTGTGAAGCATCTAATGCAAGATTCCTGGTTACGTGGAACGCGGATAACGTCACTCTTTGACCCCGTGGAAAACGTCCAGAGCGGAGCCTAGTCCTCGCCGAGCACGGCAGTGAACCCGTGTGAAGCATCTAGTGCAAAATTCCTGGTTACGTGGAACGCGGATAACGTCACTCTTTGACCCCGCGGAAAATGCCCAGAGCGGAGCCTGGTCCTCGCCAAGCACGGCAGTGAACCCGTGTGAAGCATCCAGAGCAAATACCGGACTGTGGAGTCCTTAAACCCATGGACTATGACGTCCTTAACCTCGACCGAGATGTCTTAAAACTAACAATGGACCGCAATGTCCTTAAACTACCCGTGGACCGCAATGTCCTTAAACTACCCGTGGACCGCAATGTCCTTAAACTACCCATGGACCGCAATGTCCTTAAACTAACCATGGACCACCATGTCCCTAAACTGGAACAATAGAGCCCAATTGCTCTTTTGTCGGACCTAAACGATCCCGTGAAGTCGATCTTAGTCCCAAACTGGACTAACGTATCCTTAACAACCGTTTAAGTTGATCTTAGCCTCAAAGATGGCTAATGTATCCTTAAACCTTCAAACAGAATGGGCTATGAATCTCCTCCAATTAACTCTGGTTCGAGGGTACATCTCTGAACTCCTATGACATCTGTCGTTGTAATCCTTCAACGTCGTCAGAGAGGTGACGGGTCCCGACGGCCATACATACGATGGACCACTATGTCCCTAAACTGGAACAATGGAGCCCAAACGCTCCTTCGTCGGATCTAAACGATCCCGTTAAGTTGATCTTAGTCTCAAGTTAGACTAACTTATCCTTAACAAACGTTTGAGTTGATCTTAGCCTCAAGTATGGTTAACGTATCCTCAAACCAAACCCCCAAACCCAAATCTAAGATAATACGGATTTGGACTAGTCCACGCCCTACGGGCGACGACATAACTCAGTCTCCGTATACAATCCACGGGCAACCAAAAACAAAACATAAAATAGACACACACGACACGAAGTGACCATCTGGAGAAGGAGAAAGTTGTTACCGCGATGCGGTAGCGTAATTAACTGCAGGGGCTTGCGCCTGCAGGGAAGAGCGTCCCCACAATCAAAAACCCCTCAAACGAGGGGGAATCTGACGAAGTCTGCTACATCGGCCGCATCCGTTTAAACCTTCGATACATGGTGCCATAGGTCAACTTGGCATCTTCGGAGAGGTGGACGGATAGCACCAATTAGCATCTGCCCCGAATCTCAGGCAAGGCATTCCATGTCTCGGCCGCCGTTCGGAGGGGAACAGATTCCGGCACGCCCGGTGGGACCTTTTCCTCTTTCCACTCCACACTTCGTGTGTCGTAATTCGCGAACCAATCGCGGTTCGCCAATGGTTGCCCTTGGGTTTCAAGATACTAAGAATTGGCATCTTGCTTATTGCAGAAAGCAAAGGATCGATGGCTTCTACGTCTGCGAAATCCTCCAACTGCTCAGACTGTAATTGCGATCAACGCTCTACCTCGCCAGGAGGTATAGCCTATGGACCCCAAGCTGCTTCGTTATTCACAATGCCGGTGGACCAGGTGACTCAGGCCACTACCGGATTGTTCTTTGGGACTATACTCCCACCGACAAGCTTCGCGGCGCCGGTGCTGACAAAGGAAGCTCTCAAGAAGTCGGTCTTTGATCGTCTTACCCCTGCCGCGGCTCCTCTCAACGAGTCGCCCAACGTCAACGCCCCGGTCTTCTCTAGATTGGGCCAGAAATCCTGCGAGCTCATCATGGGGCCTACAATCTCAAAGGAGGCTGCTTCTAAGAAAGTGGCCGCTCCTACCCCCGAAATCGCCAAGGCGGCTCCTCCGACCAAAAAGTCGGTTTTTACAAGATTAACGGCTTCAGCTCCCACTCCTGCTGCCCAAAGGACGTCGGTCTTTGACAAGCTAACACCAGCAACGACCCCCCACCTATACAGGGGGCAAAACGAAGCTATTCTCACCGCTGAACCCACGCCGTCCGTTCGGCACGCTCGACGTCGCCACTGGCACCGAGTAAGGAGGGCTGGGGGCAACTCCCCCTCGGGGCTAACTCCACCAACACCGATGGCAGAAGTTAATGCTGCTGTTCCAACTGGGAACAGTTTCGATATGCTAAATAAGGTGCGAAGGAATTCTCCTACTGCAGTGCTAAAAAGGTCTCCTCCCCCATTAAAAAAGGTTGTGGAAATAAAATCAGAACAGCCCCGATCCCCTCAACGGCTGTCTTCCAAAATCTATAAGGTTTGGCGACAGGCCTGAGACTCGATCATCGATCCAAACTTCTCCCGCCAGCACAAGAAGCTGAAAATCCAACCGGAAGCTGGTCACCAGGCTAGACCCCAAAAGGCTGTCTGGACGCCCACCTCAACGGCCCCCTCAACCTCCATGGCTCATAAAAGGAGGAGGCCAGAGAAGATCCCCCAGCCTGCAACGACGGTTAAAAGCACTGAGCCCAAACGCCCGAAGTCTGGGGGCATGGTGGTGCACACTGTTTACATGACTTCTGGAAAGGAGGAAAGCCGCACTTCTACGGGCCACCGACCGCTAACCCGATCCGTGACGAAAGCCCAGGAGCAGCAACAAAGGCTTCAGGAAATGATGAATGCTATGGCCGCACTTACCGGGCTAAAAGAAAGCCCAGAAACGTCTTCAGACGCACGACAGGAGGAAGAAACCGACGCTGAATTCCTTCGCCGGATACTGGAGAAAAAGGACAAAGAGGCTGCTGAACAAGCGGCCAACATACAACGTATGGGCCTTCTCTTCCAAGATATGATAGGAATGATGATCCAGCAGGACTTACCCGCCGAGGATCCCCCAATCGTTCTTGAAGACGACCGAGGAGAAACGTCAAATCCACCACCGGCCCTCTCAACGGCCAAAGAGGAGACAATCTCTAAGGCTAATTTGGTCGACTATATAGCCCAGCAAATCCGGGTTCATCATGCGACTGAGGCAGCTGGTCAAGTCGTAAAAACGGGCCGGCCGTATCCAAGCTGGTACGACCAAATCAAATACCCGCAAGGCTATACGATACCAAAATTCCACGTGTATAAGGGGACCGGCAATCCCCACCAACATGTCGCCCAGTTCAGGGCCCTTTATGGTAACACCGGCGGTGATGATAAACTGTTGCTCCGCCAGTTCGTGGGCAGCTTATCAGAAACAGCGTTCGAATGGTATTCGGAACTCCCGAACGATTCTATCAAAACGTTCGCTGAAATGGAGTTGTTATTTACCCAGCGATTCGTAAGTGCCAGCGAACGCACTCCAATAACTGCATTGATTAACGCCAGGGTAAAACCAGGCGAAACCTGGGTCCAGTATGCTATACGCTGGCGGAATTTGTGGTCGAGATGTGAACAATGCATTGAGGAGGCACCCGCAGTAGGCATGTTCGTGGGAACCCTAGACCCCCACGCAACTATCTCCCAGTTTATGATGTTCTTTAAGCCAACCACATTCCAGGCTTTAATCGACAAGTTGGCTCAGATGGACCAGATGGGTCATAGACCACCTCCCCCGAAGTCGAAACCTCGGAATGACAAGGGTAAAGGAAGGGCAACCTTTGTTGCGAATGCCCAACAGCAACCTAACGCCCCGAAACCGGCAGATCAACTGGAAGAAAGACGCCGGTATTATAATGAGAAGATGAAACGTCCCTACTCGTTCCCACGAGACAAGACGAAACGGTTATTCGAGCTGGCAGTACGCAACAGACTTATAAACCTACCAAATCCAAGGCGACCGCCGCAACCCACCGAGGTGAATAACCCTAACTATTGCCCTTACCATCAAACGGTAAGTCATCCGATTGAAGATTGCTTCGTCTTCAAAGGATGGATTGAAGATCAATACCTCCAGGGGAAGTTTATACTATCTGAAAAGTGGAAGGTGAACCCACCACAACCGCATACTCCTAAGAAAGCAGATGCACCGGGGGCAACCTGCTCCTTTATTGAAGAAGCTCCATGGGAGGTCGTGCTATCAACTAAAACCAAAAGAATGCCGAGAGACCTTCATGCGTGTCCTGCGATCGAATGGAAGGACCCTCTTGAACCTCAAATTATCGAAGGGATGCTGAGGCACCGCCCAACTACGAAGACTCGCGATGAGGGCCCAAATACTCACGCCCAACCATCAAAATCTTCGAAGAAAAAGAAGAAATCCAAGAAGCCCGTGAAGCTTGGAAACGAGCACACGAACTTGCAGAAGCAAATCGACGCGCTGGAAGAATACAATCAAAAGGCACGAACTCCTGTCACTCTGCAAGAGTTCCTCAACCACATCTTTCAAGAGAGAGATGAGGGAGAGAGCTCGTCGAATGAATCCGAAGGGTATGTGGCGAGTTGTAACGTAATCTCCCACTCGTTCACCGATGATGAGGAAACTCCAGGCACTAAGAAGCTGGAGGCAGAGCCTGAACCAGTGCGTACGTGGCCGACAAATGAAATGATCAATGCCTTTCTAGACGAGATTCGTCTAAAAAGTAAAGCGGACCAGGAGCGTGAGATGGCAGCGTCAGAAGGAACCAAATGCAGGCGACTGGACGGAAGAGTTGAACTACCTCTGCCAGAGCGAAAGGCATCCGAAGTAGACAAGAGGATATTCAAAACGAAGAAAAGGTTTGCCAAAGCCATGTCAATAGGGATGAAGCTACCACCCTCGGAAGGAAACACACATGATGGGGTGGGGAGGCACCCTGATTATTGCGCATATCATCGGAAAATCTCACACCCCACGGAGGAGTGCGACGCCTTTAAGATATGGTGGCAAGGATAAGTTGCTCGTCGGCAACATGTTAAGCGCATGAAACGCAAGATCCGTCGGGAGCGAAGGAGTACTATCGATGGGCACAACAGAACTATTGGCAACTGTTGTATGGCTCACGCCGGGGGGTCACAAGTTCTCACCTTTGGGAGCGACTCTGATGAAGAAATGGCTCTGGGCCCTCTCTTTAAAGAATCCGTTTTAGGGAAAGAGGAGAAACCGGAGACCTGCGAGAACATTCAGCTGCGCAATCGCACACTCCCAGAAAAGAATCTCGGGCCCGTGAGTAGAAAAGATAAGGGAAAGGAAAAGGTCACTGAAGATATCACTTTAGATGACCAAGTCATGAGAGAGCTGGCTGCCAAAGACCCTCCTAGGAAGGATAAGGTGGACTATAACATCCTCGCGCACCTAAGGAAGCTACCTTCTCAGCTTAGCATTCTCGATGCCCTCCTATTATCAAAAGAAGCGCGAGACTCACTAATTAAGGCGTTACAAGAACCTGAGCAATTCCAAGCCTTCCTCGCCACTGAAAAGATGAAGGATGAACTGGAGGAAGTGCATACGGCCGACATCACCTTCGGTGATGAAGACCTCCTTCTCGGGACGTGCGACCACAACCGTCCCCTATATGTCTCCGGATACTGCCATGATATCAAGATAGGCAAGATCCTGGTGGATAATGGATCCTCCGTCAATCTCCTTAATGTTCGGGTGTTGAAGGAAATCTGCATGAGTGTGCAACACCTCGCTCGTAACAAAATTACTATCTCCGGTTTCGATTCACAATCGTCACGGACTCTCGGATCTGTGTTACTAACATTAGGCTTTGGACTTCTCGTCACGGACGTCAAATTCCATGGCATTGACGCCAAGACCTGCTACAACGCATTGCTCGGTCGTCCTTGGCTACACGAGTACAACATCATCCCTTCTACGCAACATCAGTGTATGAAGTACTTTAAGGATGGTTTCGAGTATACTGTAACAGGTGAGTTGAACCCATTTTCCGTGAACGAAGTCCGCAAATACGAAGATGCGAAGTACTTTTTGCCAGATTTCGAGGATACAGAAAGGTGTCGCAACCCGGAGAACAAAGCCGCCGCCGCCATCCCTGTTTTCGGGAGCGACACCGAAGAAGAGGAAGAGATAGTTTATGCAGGGCCATCTCAACACAGCAACCTGGGGACGCCCGTCCCCATGTTGGTCTTCGGAAGTGATTCAGAAGATGAAGTTAATGCCGTGTTCTCCAATCGGCTGTCAATACAGGCACCCCTGGCGATGACCATAGTTTGCAAATCACCATGGTACCGCGAGAACACTACAAGGATCTCGACACACTTCAAGCTCACAATGTGCAGGACCTGCAAACATTTTACGTCCCTCCCAGGCAAAGGGGTGAGAAGGTGATCCTATTCTACCGATCCTCAGAGTCGAAAGTAGAGAAAGAGATCTAGCATAGAGCGGATGCTACACTTGACAGGCTCTAACCCATCCGTCTGCCTAGATACTATACAAATGGATTAAAGAATCTATTGAAGCGCCAAGGAGTACCCTTAAAACAGACTGTTCGGCAGGCTCGGTTCTACAACAGGATTTGGGATGTCCCCGGGACTCAACGCAAATTGCCCAACGGGAAAATGGAAACACTCGGGCTTGGATACGCGAGAGCCGGAAAACGGGAACGGGCCCACAGTAGCTACGCCATATATACCTTTGATGAAGAAGAGGACGCCCTGTCAGGAGATGCCAACCCCTCATCAAAACTAGACCCCGCGATTGAAGCGCCGAGTCTGTCGTCTGAAGAACGATTGGGCAAGCCTATCAGGAAAGTGGGTCAGAAAGCTCGGGAAGACCACAACCGCGAAATGGCCATCTACGAGAAGGCTAGGACGCAACGTCTATCTCAACAGGCTGCAAAAGACAAAGATGCTCATCCTTGTCAATCCATTGTACGAAAGGCCCGACGCAGAGACGGAAATAAATCAAGAGGCAGAAAGAGGAGCCGACAACAACGACGCAGGATTAGAGGGTTATATGATCGGGTATTGCACGGCTCGGATTTGTCCCTCATGAAGAAAACGAGTCGAGCGTACTCCTTCCCCCGAGACAAGACGGAGAGGTTACTCAAGCTCGCTATAAAACACCAAATGATCACGCTTCCAGAGTCTAGACATCCTGAACAAGCTAACAAGGCTTCTCATCTGAGCTATTGCGCTTATCACCGAGCCATAGGACATCCTACCGAAGACTGCTTCACCTTCAAGAACTGGGTCGAGGACCAGTACCAACAGGGCATATTCGCTTTATCCGACGGCTGGAGGGTAATGCCGCCACAAAAGCATGAACCCAAGGCCGCAAGAGCAGAACCGGATCCACCTCAGTCCTGGGAGCGGATTCGCACCTGTTATACGATTACGATATTAAAAGAAGAGCCCGAGAACATAGATGACCTTCCCCGGTGCTTTGAGAACAGCGATGATGAGGTGATCTCAGAATTTCCGCCCACTCCGAAAGAACTGGAAGATGGTATACATACTACTGCAGATAACCTCAAGAAGATTGAGTTGGGATCGGCAGACGACCCGCGACCGACATTTGTCAGCAAGCTACTATCTGAAGAAAGGGTGGCTGCGTTAAAGAACGTGCTTCTACGGCATAAAGACTGCTTCGCATAGAACTACTCCGAGATGCCAGGATTAGATCCGGAGATTGCTGTGCATAAATTAGCAATATCCCCAGATATCAAGCCGGTCAAGCAGGCGCCAAGAAGGATGCGACTCGAGCTTGAGATGAGCATCAACGCCGAAGTCAAGAAGCTGATCGATTCGGGATTTATCCAAGAAGTCCAATATCCCGATTGGATCGCCAATATCGTCCCGGTAATGAAGAAGAATGGGACGGTACGCATATGTGTGGATTTCAGGGATCTCAATAAAGCCTGTCCAAAGGATGATTTCCCAGTACCAGTAACCGAGCTAATGATAGATAACACGTCCACTCACGAGGTTTTCTCCTTTATGGACGGTTCGTCAGGATACAATCAGATAAAGATGCATCCCGAAGACCAGAAGCACACCGCTTTCCGGACCCCTTTGGGTATATTCTGTTACAGGGTTATGCCCTTTGGTCTAAAGAACGCTGGCGCTACCTATCGAAGGGCCATGACAAAGATCTTCGACGACCTCATACATGACATCGTCGAGTGCTATATCGATGACCTCGTAGTAAAGAGCATGTCATACGATGATCATTTAAAGCATCTGGAGACTGTATTTCGACGCCTTCGGCAATATAATTTGAAAATGAATCCCCTCAAATGCGCGTTTGGAGTCTCCTCGGGCAAATTTCTGGGATTCATCGTTCGACACCGAGGTATTGAAATAGATCCGTCAAAGATTAAAGCGATCATGGAAATGCCTCCGCCAAGAACCCTCAAACAGTTGCGGTCCCTCCAAGGGAAGCTCGCATACATCCGGCGGTTTATCGCTAATCTTTCAGGCAAATGCCGTCCTTATAGCCACCTGATGAAAAAGGGAACTCCATTCGTTTGGGATCACAAATGTCAAGGTGCACTAGACGAGATCAAGCACTACCTGCAGAACCCTCCGGTGTTGGCTGCGCCGGTCAAGGGAAAACCCTCATTCTTTATACGACCACCCTCGAAGGTTCCTTGGGCGCATTATGGGCACAAGATAACGATCAGGGGAAAGAGAAGGCACTCTACTAATTAAGTCGAGTTCTACTGGGGGCAGAAAGCAACTACTCTCCCATTGAAAAACATTGCTGTTTACCCCAATCAGAGCAAAGCTCTGTTCAAATTCTGAGGCGGGAGATGAAGCAACGCTTCATCTCCCCCAATCAGAAACAAGCTTTGCTTTGAAAATTTAAACTTCAATAAAGGAAGCAACGCTTCAGTTGCGCATGCACTGCGCTGCGCGACGCGTGTCAGCGCAGATGCGCTTGCACTGTTGTGCTGCGCTGTGCGCTGTGCGACGCGTGTCAGCGCAGATGCGCTAGCGCAGTCGCGCTGCGCTGTGCAATGCGTGTCAGCGCAGATACGCTAGCGCAGTCGCGCTGCGCTGCGCGCTGCGCGACACGTGTCCGCGCAGATGCGCTAGCGCAGAAGAAAGGGTGTAAATGCCAAAGGCAATTTATCCATGCAAAGTTACGTGCACTTGATAATAACGAATTAAAATCATACGATGCACGAACACAACAGAGAACTGAAATAAAAAGAACCCTTAACAAATAATGAAGTACTTGATTAAAAAGAAAAATACTTGTTCATTATTATTATTATTACATTTAAAAAAGATCACCAAATATGGGATCGGAAAGACAAGGGTTCACAAAAAGAAAAAGAAGATTCTCCAATTCCCTTTCTGTCTTCTCCACCACGTTGAAGCGTCGGTCCTCCCGAGAAGTAGACGCCCAACGATCATCGCCACATTCATCAGAAAAGGTGGCGATGACAACCCGGCGAGCCCGTATCTGGCTCAACAAGTCGAAAGAACAGTCCCTCAGGGCTTTTGTGATCAAGCGCGCTTCAAAGAAGCACTCGATCTTATCCTCGGCGGCATCAAGCATTGCCGAGGACATCTCTACTGGAGGAGGAGGAAGATCGGCGAGCACCGAGGCAAGAATCATCCGGAGCCAAATGGAGTGCGGAGGAAGAGGAGACCCCACACGAGTCAAAACCTCATACATTGCAGCATCGCACTGCTCGTCCGTAAGAGAAGGGTCCGCCAGGCGCGCAGCAAAACGGGGAACGATGTCCCGGATCGGCACTTCCCAGGGTTGTCGACGAGCATGAGGGCGGTTGCAAGCCATGATCGAAAAGTTCTCTGAAGATGAGAAAATGAAAGGCTCGGCCTTGAACTATATATAGACCCAAGCACAAAAGATTCTGTGCACAATGGAATTATTTCCAAGACCCGGGAAATCAAAATCTTGGAAATACAAGTTTGACTTGGAAAAGGGGAGATGAAAAGATATCTCAGGTGAAGCAACGCTTCAGATCCTCTGCGCTGGGCGCAGCTTGCCACGTGTCTGGCGCAACGCGCCGAGCGCAGCGCCCAGAAAGCGCACCCAATCAGAGCAAAGCTCTGTTTAAAGGAAGCAACGCTTCAGCTGCGCTGCGCTCTGCGCCGCGCGACACGTGTCAGCGCAGATGCGCTAGTGCAATTGCGCTGCGCTCTGCGCTGTGCGACACGAGTCATGCGCTGGGGCATCTGCGCCAAACTAAATTAAGATTTCATGAAATCTTTTCTGTTCTTTCCAAAACCAGAAGATTTTCTTCTGCCTTTGGATCAAAGATCCAGCGTGGGAAAATTCCCAAAAATCATTCAGAAAAGATCTTGTTAACAAATTCAACAAATTTATGGGGCACTATAAATAGGACCCCAGACCTCAAAAAAAAAAAAAGAAAAGGAAGAATTTTCTCGGAAAAATCAAGAACTCCAAGCAGAGAAAACTCTGAGAAGATCTCAAGAAGAAGGTAAAAAAAAAAAAAAAACCTTCATGAAGTAGAAGAAAGGCCTTCTAATAGATCATGGATCTAAAAATAAAATGAATGATCTTTATATAAAAAGAAAACAGTGCTTTGCACTTCTTGTGAACCTTCGGTTCTTTAAAAAACAATAAAAATAATAAAATAATAAAAGAATAGTGCTTTGCACTTTTAAGAACCTCTGGTTCTTCGAATAAAGAAGAAATTTATTTTTCTTTGATCTAATTTAGATCAAGAAGTTAAACAGTGCTTTGCACTTCCCTTCTTGAATCTAAAAGATTCTTAGTGCTTTGCACTTCCAAACTGCGCCGTTGCGCTCTTAAGAGAGCGCCACGTGTCGGCTGTAGAACCATTTGCGCTAAGCGCCCTTAAGATAGAGCTTTGCTCTGTGGAATTGGCGCAACTCACTGAGAGCACGCCACGTGTCAGCAGCGCAATAGCGCAGCGCAACAACACAGCGCACTGCGCTGTTGCACTTGCGCTCGCCAGAGCACGACACGTGTCATCACCATATGAGTTTGCGCTCATCACTTAGCGCAAAGCGCAGATGCATTAAAAAGGGCCAAGCCCAACTAAAGGAAGGCCTAACAGGCTTAATAAAGCGCAAATGCATTATTTTAAGGGGCAGAGCCCAAACCAAAACAGATGCTCTGCATCATTTATAAAGGGGCAGAGCCCAAACAAAATATTCAGAATGCTATGCATTTTAAAAGGGGCAGAGCCCAAACGAGGTAGATACTTTGCATCATCTGCAAATGGGCAGAGCCCAAAATAAATTGATACTCTGTATCTTTTGTGGGTAGAGCCTAAATAAAAAAAATGCCATAAAATGTTGAACCGGACTTAGCCCAATCATGGCCATAAGTCCTTAAATTAAATTGACTGAGCAAAATGGCTCTCCTAAATCAATCCACGTCCGGTTTGAGGGTACATCTCCGAACTCCTTTGATATCCATCGTTGTAATCCCTCAACGACGTCAAAGAGGCGACGGATCCCAACAATCACGAACTAATATCGGACCGGAACGTCCTTAAACTAATATCGGACCGGAACGTCCTTAAACTAATATCGGACCGAAACGTCCTTAAACTAATATCGGACCGGAACGTCCTTAAACTAATATCGGACCGGAATGTCCCTAAACTAATATCGGACCGAAATGTCCCTAAACTAATATCAGACCACCACGTCCCTAAACTGGAATATGGACCACTACGTCCTTAAACTGGCGACGGACCGAAACGTCCCTAAACTAATATCGGACCGAAATGTCCCTAAACTAATATCAGACCACCACGTCCCTAAACTGGAATATGGACCACTACGTCTTTAAACTGGCGACGGACCGAAACGTCCTTAAACTAATATCGGACCACCACGTCCCTAAACTGGCACAACAGAGCCCAAGTGCTCTTTTGCCGGATCTAAACGGTCCCGTCTAAGTTGACCTTAGCCCTAAATACGGTTAATGTGTCCTTAGATATTTAAATAAACAATAAAACTCCGAATCAACTTTGGTTCAAGGGTACATCTTTGAACTCCTCTGACGCCTGTCGTTGTAATCCCTCAACGACGTCAGAGAGGTGACGAGTCCCGACGGCCAGATAATTAAATCAATCACTACGTCAGGTCGATCTTAGTCTAAAACAGGACTAACGTATCCTTGACGAACGTTTAAGTTGATCTTAGCCGCAACGCGACTAATGTATCCTTAAACCAAAAAAAGACACCAAACCCAAATCTAAGTAAATACGGATTTGGACTAATCCACGTCCTACGGGTGACGACATTACTCAGTCTCCGTATACAATCCACGGGCAACCACAAACAAAACAAACATACACGACACGAAGTGAAATTCTAGAGAAGGAGAAAGTTGTTACCGCTATGCGGTAGCGTAATTAACTGCAGGGGCTTGCGCCTGCAGGGAAGAGCGTCCCCACAATCAAAAACCCCTCACCCTGAGGGGGAATCTGACGAAGTCTGCTACATCGGCCGCATCCGTCTAAACCTCCGATACAAGGTGCCATAAATCAACTTGGCATCTTCGGAGAGGTGGACGGATCAAACCAAATAGCATCTGCCCCGAACCTCAGGCAACGGACGCGAAGTCCGGGCCGCCGTTCGGAGGGGAACAGATTCTGGCACTCCCGGTGGGACCTCTTCCTCTTTCCACTCCACACTTCGTGTGTCGTCTTCGCGAACCAATCGCGGTTTGTTAAATGGTTGCCTTCGGATTTCAAGTTGCTAAGATTTGGTCTTTTACCTGGCGCAGAATTCAAGATTCAATGGCCACCAACTGCTCGAAATGCCACTGCAACGGACGCTCCACCTCACTGAGAGGTGTAACATATGGGCCCCAAGCGGCTTCCTTCCTGACTCTGCCGGTAGACCAGGTGACTCAAGCCACCACCGGCTTGTTCTTTGGGACCATGGTCCCACCCACAAGCTTCTCTATGCCGACACCTATACCGGAAGTGAACAAGAAGTCGGTGTTCGACCGGCTCACTGCTGCCACAACCCCTATCAACGGGTCGCCTGCTACTGAACCAACAGCCTCCGTTTTCACCAGGCTAGGTCAGAACTATAAGGTGGCCGTCCCAAAGAGGGCAACGGCCGCTGCCTTGGAAGTCGTTAAAGCGGCTTCTCCTATCAGAGAGTCGGTCTTCACAAGATTGACGACTCCCACTCCTCCCACAGCTGGTCAGAAGGCATCAGTCTTCGATAGGCTGACGTCAGCAGTTACCCCACACTCAAACAGGGGGCAGCAAGAAACCATCTCGATTTCCGAGCCCGTCCCAACGGCTCGTCGTGCGTGACGTCGCCATTGGCAACGAGTAAGGAAAGCAGGGGGCAACTCCCCCTCAGGGCTAACCCCACCTGCTCCAGTGGTGGAGGTCAACGCTGCTGTTCCAACTGGGAACAGCTTTGAATTGCTGAGGAAGGTGAGAAAGAACTCTCCAATTGCTGCATTGAAAAAGTCTCCTCCGCCCATGGGAAAAGCTCCGGAGACAAAGCAGGAACAGCCCCCTCAACGGCTGTCGTCAAAAATTTATAAAGTTTGACGGAGGGTTCAAGACTCCGTGATTGACCCAGACCACTTTCGTCACCAGAAAAAGGCAAAGGTGGAAAAGGACAAGAACCGCCCCATTAAACAGCAGGGGACAACAAATGCTAAAATGCCCGCTTCAACGGCTCCTTCAACCTCAAAGGTCCATAAAGGGAAGAGGCCAGGAAAAGCTCCCGTGACACTGGCAAAGTTTAAAAGCGGTGAACCTAAACGCCCCAAGTCAGGGGGCATAACAGTTCATACGGTCTATATGGCTTCTGGAAAGGAAGAAAGTCGTACTTCTACGGGTCACCGACCGCTTACCCGGTCAGTGACCAAGTCTCAGGAGCAGCAACAAAAGCTCCAGGAGATGATGACTACAATGGCTGCACTCACGGGGCCAAAAGAGAATCCTGAGACGTCCTTAGACGAACGCCAAGAGGAAGAGACCGACGCTGAGTTCCTCCGCCGAGTATTGGAAAAGAGAGACAAAGAGGCTGCTGAACAAGCAGCCAATATCCAGCGTATGGGCCTCCTCTTCCAGGACATGATAGGGATGATGATACAACCAGATCCCCCGACTGAAGAACCCCCGATCGTCCTTGGAGATGATAGGGGAGAAACATCAAACCCTCAACCCGTTCTATCAATAGCTAAAGAGGATACAATCTCTAAAACTGATCTGGACGAATATATAGCCCAGCAAATAAAGGTTCATCACGCGGCCGAAGCAGCCGGCCACGTCGTAAAAACGGGGCGACCGTATCCGGGCTGGTATGACCAAATCAAGTACCCGCCGGGTTATACAATTCCCAAGTTTCATGTCTACAAAGGTACCGGCAATCCCCATCAACATGTCGCCCAGTTCAGGGCGCTTTGCGGTAACACCGGCGGCGACGACAAGCTTCTGCTTCGCCAGTTCGTTGGAAGCCTATCAGATACGGCGTTCGAGTGGTATTCCGAGCTCCCCAACGACTCTATTAAAACCTTTGCGGAGATGGAGCTGCTCTTCACCCAACGCTTTGCAAGTGTCAGTGAGCGTACTCCGATGACGGCGTTGATTAACGCCAGGGTAAAGCCCGGCGAGACGTGGGTCCAGTACGCTATACGGTGGCGTAATCTATGGTCTAAGTGTGAACAGCGCATAGAAGAAGCCCCTGCGGTGGGAATGTTTGTTGGAACCCTCGATCCGCAAGCAACCATTTCACAGTTTATGATGTTCTTCAAGCCGACTTCCTTCCAGGCTTTGATCGACAAATTGGCGCAGATGGACCAGATGGGCCATAAACCCCCTCTCCCGAAGCCGGACTCCCGAAACGATAAAGGAAAGGGAAAAGCGATTATAGTCGCTAATGCCCAACAACAACCGAGCGACTCGAAGTCGGTTGCTCGTCCAAATACTACACGCCCATACGTACCCCTTGAGGACAGGATGGGACGTGCTTACTCCTTTCCCCGTGATAAAACGAGGAGGCTATTTGAGCTGGCATTGCGCAACAGGCTCATAAATCTGCCAGATCCAAAACGTCCGTCGCAACCAAGTGACGTCAACGAGCCTAATTACTGCCCTTATCATCGAGTGTTAGGACATCCGATCGAAGACTGTTACGTTTTCAAAAATTGGTTTGAAAACCAGTACCGCCAGGGCAAATTTGCGCTATCCGACAAATGGAAGGTGAATCCCCCGCAGCCCCACACCTCTAAGGGGGCGAATACGCCGGGGGCAACATGCTCCGTCGTTGAAGAAACTCCCTGGGAAGTCGTATTATCGGCCAAAACGAGGAGAATGTTAAATGATCTTCAGACCTGTCCAGCGGTCAAGTGGAAGAACCCCTTGGAACCGCAGGTTATAGAGGGGATGTTGAAGCCACGTCCGACTCCGAAGACCGATGGTGGTAGTTCAAGCGTTCATAACCAGCCGTCAAAATCTTCGAAAAAGAAGAAGAAGAAATCTAAAAAGCCCGTGAAGCCCGGCGACAAGCGCACGGACTTACAAAAGCAAATCGACGCACTGGATGAGTACAACCAAAAAGCGCGGACTCCCATTACGCTCCAAGATTTCCTTGATCACATCTTCCAAAAAGAAGATGAGGGAGAAACTTCATCGGATGAATCCGACGAATATGTGGCAAGCTGTCATATGGTCTCCCATTCAGTCACGAACGATGAAGGGACTTCTGGCACTGAAATGCCGGGGGCAAATTCCGAATCAAGAGCCCCAGGGTTATCAGTTGAAATGATTGGCGCGTTTCTTAATGAAGCTCGATTGAAAAGCAAAGCTGATCAAGAACGCGAGACGGCTATATTCGAGAGGGGCAAGCGCCAGCGACTTGAGGAAAGAGCCGAGATGATCCCGCTGGAACAAAATGCCTTCATCGCTGACAAAAGCCAGTTCAAGATAAGAAAGAAGTTTGCTAAGGCCATATCGATGGGCATGAAGCTACCACCCTCTGAAGAAAAAGTTACTGGCGTGGTAGAAATGCACCCCTCTTATTGCTTATATCATCAGAAGGTCTCGCATTCCACCCGAGATTGCAAAGCTTTCGATGGATGGTGGCAAGGATACGTCGCTAATCAACAACGCTTTAAACGGGAAAAGCGTAAGATTCGTCGGGAGCAGAGAAACACGACCAAAGAGCTTGAAAGAACTGCCGGCCATTGTTGCATGGTTAACACTGGCGGGTCGCAAGTGCCTACATTTGGGAGCGACGTTGATGAGGAGCTAGAACTTGCCCCTCTCATTAAAGATTCAACTTCGGGAAAAGAAGAGGAGCCAGTGGTTTGCGAAAATATCCGGCTGCGGAATCGAACACTGCCTGAAAAGAACCTCGGACCCTCGAATAGAAAAGACAAAGGAAAAGAGAAGGTCTCTGAAGACATCGTTTTGGATGACCAAGTCGCGGAAGAGTTAACCGCCAAAAATCCGCCAAAGAGGAGTAAAGTGGATTACAATGTCTTGGCGCATCTGAGGAAGTTACCCTCACAACTCAGCATTCTCGATGCCTTGTTACTATCAGAGGAAGCCAGAGACTCTTTGATTAAGGCGCTACAAGAGCCGGACCAGTTCCAAGCCTTCTTAGCCGAAGAAAAGATGAAAGACGAATTAGAAGAAGTGCACACAGCCGACGTTGCTTTTGGTGATGAAGACCTTCTCCTCGGGACGTGTGAACACAATCGCCCCCTCTATGTCTCAGGATACTGCCACGACATAAAGATAGGCAAAATCTTGGTCGATAACGGATCATCTGTCAATTTACTCAATGTGCGAGTGTTAAAGGAGATTTGCATGAGTGTCCAACACCTCGCCCGGGACAAGATCACCATCTCCGGTTTCGACTCCCAATCATCAAAAACTCTCGGATCTGTGATATTGACGTTACGCTTCGGACTACTTGTCACAGATATTAAATTCCATGTCATAGATGCCAAGACGTGCTATAATGCTCTGCTCGGCCGACCATGGCTACACGAGTACAATATCATCCCTTCCACACAGCATCAGTGCATGAAGTATTGCAGGGATGGCATCGAGTACACTATGGCAGGAGAATTGAATCCGTTTTCCGTGAATGAAGTTCGCAAGTATGAAGATGCCAAATACTTCTTACCGTATTTCGAAGACACGGAGAAGTGTCATGAGCCGGAGAACAAGACTAGCGCCACCATCCCTATCTTTGGCAGCGACACCGAGGACGAAGAGGATATAATTTATGCGGGTCCATCCCAGTCCACCAGGCCAGGACCATCCATTCCTTCATTGATCTTTGGCAGTGATTCGGAGGATGAAGTTCATGCTGTATTCCCTGCTCGGCCTTCAATACGGGTTTCCACTGATGAAGAGCGAAGTCTGCAGATAACCATGGTGCCGCTTGAACATTACAAAGAACTGGATGCACTCGACACCAACGGCGTAGAAGAACTGCAGACATTCTATATCCCTCCCGGACGAAAAGGCGAGAAGGCAATCCTATTCTACCGTTCTGAAGAAAACAAGGTGGAAAAAGAAATTTGGCATGGCGCGGATCCCACGCTTGACAGGCTTCAGCCTATCCGTCTTCCCAGATATTATACCGAAGGTTTGAAGAAACTGCTGAAACGCCAGGGGATGTCCTTCACACAGACCATTAGAAAAGCCAAATTCTATGACAAGGTCTGGAATATTCCAGGGACTCAATGCAAACTGCCTAACGGGAGAGTAGAAACAAAAGGGATTGGGTACATCCGGTCAAAGAAACGGGAGCTAGTAAATAGCTGTTATGTTATGTATGACTTCGACCAAGAGGCGGACGCTCAATGGGAGGACGCAAATCCTGAGCCAGCAAAATTTTCTGATACAAAACCGCCCAGTCCATCATTTGAAAACCAGATGAGCAAACTTATAAGGGATGCGAGTCAAAAAGCCCGAGACGATCACAATCGTTAAATGGCAATCTATGAGAAAGCCAAGACACAGCGCCTCCTTCAACAGGCGGTGAAGGAAGAAAATGCCGCTCCTTGTCAACCTGCTTCAAAAAAGGTTCGACGCGAAAATAAAAACAAGTCGAAAGGCAAGAGAGGCGCTCGACAGCCACAAAGAAGAGCTAAGCAGCCACGTATCCGAGAGTCGAGCGTTATTGACCTAGCCCTCAGGAAGAAAATGGGTCGAGCATACTCATTTCCTCGGAACAAAACGAGGAAGATATTCGATCTCGCTCTAAAACATCAAATGCTTACGTTGCCAGAGTCTAATCATCCTGAGCACGCAGGCGAGGTGTTCGAGCCAAATTATTGCTTTTACCATCGAGTAATGGGACACCCTCTTGAAGATTGCTTCACCTTTAAGAATTGGGTTGAGGACCAATATCAGCTCGGCAAATTCGCGTTGTCTGATAACTGGAGGGTAGCGCCGCCACAGAAGCACGAGCCCGAAGCCGCGAAAGAAAAACCAGTTCCACATTGGGATTGGCAGAAAATTTACACCTGTCGTATGATAACGACATTGAAAGAAGAGTCCGAGAACCTGGACAGCCTTCCTTGGTGCTTCGAAAACAGCAGCAACGAGATAATCTCAGAATTTCCACCAGGGCCAAAAGAGCTGGAAGATGGAATCCATACCACTGCAGATAAGCTCAAGAAAATTGAGTTGGGAACGGCAAACGATCCACGACCGACATTCATCAGCGAATTACTATCTGAAGAAAGGGTAGCTGCGTTAAAAGACGTGCTTCTACAGCACAAAGACTGCTTCGCGTGGAACTATTCCGAAATGCCGGGACTAGATCCAGAAATTGCTGTACACAAATTGGTGATATCCCCGGACATCAAGCCAGTCAAACAAGCGCCGAGAAGAATGCGACTCGAGCTTGAGATGAGCATCAACGCCGAAGTCAAAAAGCTGATAGACTCTGGCTTCATCCAGGAAGTCCAATACCTTGAATGGATCGCCAACATCGTCCCGGTGATGAAGAAAAATGGGACGGTGCGTATATGCGTGGATTTTCGGGATCTCAATAAAGCCTGCCCAAAAGATGACTTCCCAGTGCCAGTCACCGAACTGATGATAGATAACACATCCACTCATGAGGTTTTCTCCTTCATGGACGGCTCATCGGGGTATAATCAAATAAAAATGCATCCTGAAGATCAGAAGCACACAGCCTTCAGGACCCCTCTTGGTATATTTTGTTACAAAGTGATGCCCTTCGGTTTAAAGAATGCCGGCGCTACTTATCAGAGGGCCATGACAAAGATCTTCGACGACCTTATACACGAAATCGTTGAATGCTATATCGACGATCTCGTGGTTAAAAGCAAATCATACGAGGAACATCTCGAGCATCTGAAGACTGTATTTCAATGCCTTCGGAAATACAATTTGAAGATGAACCCTCTTAAGTGTGCATTCGGAGTTTCCTCAGGCAAATTCCTGGGATTCGTCGTTCGACACCGAGGTATTGAAATAGATCCGTCAAAGATTAAAGCGATCATGGAAATGCCTCCTCCAAGGACTCTCAAACAGCTGCGATCTCTCCAAGGGAAACTCGCATACATACGGCGATTTATAGCCAACCTTTCAGGAAAGTGCCGTCCCTATAGTCACTTGATGAAGAAGGGAACCCCATTCGTTTGGGATCAAAAATGCCAAGGCGCACTGGATGAGATCAAGCAATACCTGCAGAACCCGCCGGTGTTGGCTGCTCCGGTTAAGGGGAAACCTCTTATTCTTTATACAACCGCCCTCGAAGGTTCCTTAGGCGCATTATGGGCACAAGAGAAGGATCAAGGGAAAGAAAGAGCGCTCTACTACTTAAGTCGAGTTCTGCTGGGGGCAGAAAGCAACTACTCTCCCATTGAAAAACACTGCCTGGCGTTGATCTTCGCAATAACAAAGCTTAGACACTATGCGTTGGCGCACGAGGTCCGTCTTATTTCAAAAGTGGACCCCCTTAAATATCTAATGTCAAAAGCCATATTGACAGGGCGACTCGCTAAATGGGCCCTGCTCTTGATGGAATTTTCGATAACATATCAACCTCTCAGGGCAGTAAAAGGCCAGGCCATCGCCGACTTCCTTGCTGAGCATCCCATACCTGCCGATTCTCCGTTAAATTGCGATTTGTCGGACAGGCATGCGTTTGACGCAATCGACAGTGGTGATACCCGTTGGGAGCTTTACTTCGATGGAGCGTCTTCTATGAAAAAGCACAAACAAAGTATGCCAACGATCAAATCGGGGGTGGGACTCATCTTTGTAACTCCACAAGGAGGGATAATGCGCTGCGCGTTCTCCCTGACGGAGCCGAGAACAAACAATGAAGCCGAATACGAAGCTCTGATAGCAGGCCTCGAGATCGCCATTGACATGGGAATTGAAGATCTCCTCATATACGGTGATTCTCAATTGGTCGTTAGTCAAGTAAACGGCGACTACCAAACGTGCAAACCGGAATTGGTAAAATACGGTGAAAAAGTGCAGCGACTGCTAACCCAAATTCCCTCTTACACTTTGGAAAGTATACCGCGCGCGGAAAACAGCAAAGCGGACGCACTGGCCAAGCTTGCTAAAGAATTGGCCGACGAGAACCTCGATGACGTTAGAATCGTGATACAAAGCCGTCGAGTGCTCGCCCCGGCAGAAATACATCCAGAATCATATAAAGAAAAGGGAGCAGCTGAGCAGGCGACCCTACAAATAAAAGATCATGAGAAGGCCGAGGACTGGAGAGAAGTCTTCATGGATTACTTCAAATTCCACCGAATGCCTGAAGAAGCGTCCATAAGACATCAACTCGTGAAACGAGCTCTGTCTTTCGCATTCGTCGACAATACTCTATACAGGAGGTCATTCGATTTTCTGTGGTTGAGATGCCTAGGACCTGACGAAGCGAGGAGGGTCTTCCAAGAGGTTCACGACGGACTCTGTGGTTCCCACCAGGCAGGCCCTAAGATGAAGTTGAAGATAAAACGAATGGGCTACTACTGGCCCACGATGATGCATGATTGCCTGGAGTACTCGAGGCAGTGTCATTCATGCCAAATTCATAGGGACTTCATCCATCAGCATCCCAATCCACTACATCCAACGGTGGCTAGCTGGCCGTTCGAGATGTGGGGAACCGACATAGTCGGCCCCCATCGAACCAGCATCGTCCAAGGGACATCGTTTCATCTTGGCGACGACCGATTACTTCTCCAAATGGGCAGAGGCGATACCGTTGAGGGAAGTGAAGACGGAAAATATCCTCCATTTCTTCAAAACGCATGGCATATACCGTTTTGGAACCCCGAGAAGGATCATCTCTGATAATAGGCCCGCCTACCGAAGTCATAAAATTAGCCGCTTCGCACAGCAGCACAATATAGACTGGAGATATTCCTCAGTTTATAATCCGCGAGCTAACGGTCTAGCTGAGGCCTTCAATAAGACCTTGACGAAAATCATGAAAAAGACGGTGTCCCGAAATATGAGAGACTGGCACGAAAGGCTGCAAGAAGCTCTCTGGGCATATCGAACTACGTTCAAGACGGCCACAAGCACAACGCCGTACGCGTTGGTATTTGGAACGGAAGCAGTACTCCCCCTCGAGATAGAGTTACCCTCTCTACGAGTGGCAGTCCACTACGGGCTGACGGACGAAGAAAATGCTCATCTTCGGCTTGAGGAGCTTGACGCCCTTGATGAAACCCGACTCATAGCGCAACAAAATCTGGAGGCCTATAAAGCAAAGATGACGCGCTCATATGAAAGACTGACCCGACCGAGGACATTTCGCCAAGGCGAGCTCGTGCTAGTGGTCAAAAGGCCTATGATCCCCAATCGCGCCAAGCGGGGAAAGTTTGAGCCAAACTATGAAGGACCGTACATCATAGATAAGGTCTACCAAGGTGGAGCCTATCTACTCATGGACATGCACGGTGAAAGACCTTTCAGGCCAATAAACGGCCGCTTCCTAAAGAAATACTACGCTTAATGAGCCACAGCCTAGGTCAATGATAGATGACGACGACTATGTCCGCTCGCTATCTTCCTAAGCTCAGGCTTTATAAAAAGTAGCCGGCCTTCTCCATGACGGACCAAAACGTCCTTAAACTAACGCCGGACCGAAATGTCCTTAAACTAATAGCAGACCGAAACGTCTTTAAAACTAATACCGCAGCATCCTTAGGCTGACAAGAAAAAAAAAACGGTAAGTCCATAAGCAAAATGGGCACGGATGAAAACCCGAAAGGGCTCCGTGAGTAAAAACAGCAGGGCTACCGGCGAGTGTATGTGAAAACCTGAAAGGGCGCAACCTCGTTAAGAAACACTTATAGGGTCCTCTCGACCCTGTAAGGAGAAACCACCTGCGTGAGATCCTTACGACTCACAAAGGAACAACACACTTAGGGATCCCCACGATTCCTAAGGAGAAAATACACTTGCGAGATCCTCACGACTCGTAAGGAGAACTCTCTTATGGGACCCTCACGGCTCATAGGATTTGAAAGTCTTAAGTCACAGAAACCTAAACCTGTGCTTAAGCAAACCCCCACAAACTTCCAATATTGCCCTACAAGTGGTTCAATATCGGCCCTTGTATACAATCCACGGGCGCGAATAAACATTTCCCTAGCCAAATTTCATCCGTAATTGGGAATACGTTCGTATGGTAAACAACCCTTATAAATCCCCTCGATTTATGAGGAGAAAACCTTCCTGTAGGATCCTTACGACTTACAGAAGAACAAAACACTTAGGAACCCTCACGGTTCCTAAGGAGAAAATACACCTACAAGATCCCCACGACTTGTAGGGAGAAATACCTTCACGAGACCCTTACGGCTCATGAAGTCAAAAGCCTTAGCCGACGGGATCCTAACCCTGGTCTCTAAGCCTCCTTTGTTCAACAACGACAGAGGCAAATGATGATTCACTCCTGGTAATATCCCAGTTGCAGCGGTGCTGATGCCGAAATCGGTGTCCAATTTCAGGTTGACGGCGAAAGCCAGTAGGCCGCTCATGCATACGAAATAGCCGAAATGATAGGGCAACTTGCAATAAAAAGCAGCGAGTAAAATGTATGCATGCAAAATAGCCGAAATGATCGGGCAACTCGTAATAAAAAGCAACGAGTAAAGATAAAATAAAAAGCCGAAATGATTGGGCACCGCGAAAAATAGCCGAAATGTTTGGGCAATCGCGACCTTCGCGATATAAAAGCTGAAATGATAGAGCATCGCGGAAATAAAATAAAACAAAAATAAGAAATAATGAAACTTCGGCCCTACAGTTAAGGTCACATCGATCCCTGTATACAATCCAAGGGTGTAAACAAGGAAGAAACCATACTTCCCCAGCGGATTCCGTCAAACGACGAAGCCAAACCTCAACGGTTCATTTCAACCGAAGAAGCCAGTGACTTCAACACAAATCCCTCGACTCACGGATACAAACACTCCTTGACGAGAGCTTCCTGATCCGCGTCGACCCGCAGAGCCACCAGTGCCTCCGTAGGAACCCTCGACTCGTTTCAAACCCCAAGGACACAAATAATCCTTGGCGCTCGGGAAACAAATAATCCCGGCAAATTCCTCGACTCACGGATACAAACACTCCTTGACGAGAGCTTCCTGATCCGCGTCGACCCGCAGAGCCACCAGTGCCTCCGTAGGAACCCTCGACTCGTTTCAAACCCCAAGGACACAAATAATCCTTGGCGCTTGGGAAACAAATAATCCCGGCAAATTCCTCGACTCACGGATACAAACACTCCTTGACGAGAGCTTCCTGATCCGCGTCGACCCGCAGAGCCACCAGTGCCTCCGTAGGAACCCTCGACTCGTTTCAAACCCCAAGGACACAAATAATCCTTGGCGCTCGGGAAACAAATAATCCCGGCAAATTCCTCGACTCACGGATACAAACACTCCTTGACGAGAGCTTCCTGATCCGCGTCGACCCGCAGAGCCACCAGTGCCTCCGTAGGAACCCTCGACTCGTTTCAAACCCCAAGGACACAAATAATCCTTGGCGCTCGGGAAACAAATAATCCCGGCAAATTCCTCGATTCACGGATACAAACACTCCTTGACGAGAGCCTCCTGATCCGCGTCGACCCGCAGAGCCACCAGTGCCTCCGTAGGAACCCTCGACTCGTTTCAAACCCCAAGGACACAAATAATCCTTGGCGCTCGGGAAACAAATAATCCCGGCAAATTCCTCGACTCACGGATACAAACACTCCTTGACGAGAGCTTCCTGATCCGCGTCGACCCGCAGAGCCACCAGTGCCTCCGTAGGAACCCTCGACTCGTTTCAAACCCCAAGGACACAAATAATCCTTGGCGCTTGGGAAACAAATAATCCCGGCAAATTCCTCGACTCACGGATACAAACACTCCTTGACGAGAGCTTCCTGATCCGCGTCGACCCGCAGAGCCACCAGTGCCTCCGTAGGAACCCTCGACTCGTTTCAAACCCCAAGGACACAAATAATCCTTGGCGCTCGGGAAACAAATAATCCCGGCAAATTCCTCGACTCACGGATACAAACACTCCTTGACGAGAGCTTCCTGATCCGCGTCGACCCGCAGAGCCACCAGTGCCTCCGTAGGAACCCTCGACTCGTTTCAAACCCCAAGGACACAAATAATCCTTGGCGTTCGGGAAACAAATAATCCCGGCAAATTCCTCGACTCACGGATACAAACACTCCTTGACGAGAGCTTCCTGATCCAGGTCGACCCGCAGAGCCACCAGTGCCTCCGTAGGAACCCTCGACTCGTTTCAAACCCCAAGGAAACAAATAATCCTTGGCGCTCGGGAAACAAATAATCCCGGCAAATTCCTCGACTCACGGATACAAACACTCCTTGACGAGAGCTTCCTGATCCGCGTCGACCCGCAGAGCCACCAGTGCCTCCGTAGGAACCCTCGACTCGTTTCAAACCCCAAGGAAACAAATAATCCTTGGCGCTCGGGAAACAAATAATCCCGGCAAATTCCTCGACTCACGGATACAAACACTCCTTGACGAGAGCTTCCTGATCCGCGTCGACCCGCAGAGCCACCAGTGCCTCCGTAGGAACCCTCGACTCGTTTCAAACCCCAAGGACACAAATAATCCTTGGCGCTTGGGAAACAAATAATCCCAGCAAACCCCTCGACTCACGGATACAAACACTCCTTGACGAGAGCCTCCTGATCCGCGTCGACCCGCAGAGCCACCAGTGCCTCCGTAGGAACCCTCGACTCGTTTCGAACCCCAAGGACACAAATAATCCTTGGCGCTTGGGAAACAAATAATCCCTCGCAAAACTTCTCAACTCACGGATACAAACACTCCGTGACGAGAGCTTCTTTGACTCACATCTCGGGCAGTAAGAATTCAAAAACTTACTTCCTGAACAATGGGACCCTGCAAGTCAATCCTAAATGGTCTCTTGCATACTATTCACGGGTCTCACTCTCTGAAGTCGATTCTCGACAAAGAGGGAAACAACCGCTTACGAGCCTTCTCGACTCGTAAGAGGGCAATGGAACCCTGCAAGTCAATCCTAAATGGTCTCTTGCATACTATTCACGGGTCTCACTCTCTGAAATCGATTCTCGACAAAGAGGGAAACAACCACTTACGAATCCTCTCGACTCGTAAGAGGGAAAATTCTCTTATAGGATCCTTACGACTTATAAGAGAAAACCACACTTAGAAATCCTCACGATTCCTAAGGAGAAAATCCACCTACGAGATCCTCTCGATCCGTAGGGAGAAAAGTCTCCGTGAGACCCTCACGGCTCATGGAGTTGAAAAGTCTTAGGCCGCAGATCTGAACCTGCGGCCTAAGCCCTCGCTAGCTCGTGAAGAGATCAAGAAGCTTATTCTATTACCTGCTAATTGTTACAACATGCTGAGAAAGAGGAAAAGCAACAGAAAGAGCATCCGATTTACATTTGATCAAGCGTTCAAGACACAATCATCCACGCGTGGGCAAAAAGACTCAGGGCAAAAGATATATAATAAAGACAAGCTGGGATAAAATTTTTCCATTAATATGGCCAATGGTTCTTACAATCATAAAAGCAATAAACGAAAAACATCATTACAAGGGAATAACCTCGAACCCAGGACATGGATTGAGGAACTCGAAAGCAACCCTATCTATGACTTTCCAGGCCTCGCGGACCATCCTAATGTGCTTTCTCTCGCGAGCACAAGCGTCAGGGTCCCCCTGATGTCTTCCACACTCCGATAAGCGGCGAGTATGGCAGACTGTTGAAAGACCTCATGTAAGAGATCGATGAGACTGTCTCGCCGCCTCTTTGAGATAAAGTTCAACAGGTACACCGAGTGCACCTTATCCTCAGCGGCATCCAGCGCCCTAAGCGGCACACCGGAACAGAACAGGGGAAGCGCTTCCCAGATGGCTCCCACAATAAGCTTAATAAGGGAGGAACGCCGGGGAAGCAGGGGACCATTGTATGCGTCGAAGCGGCTCATGATTTCAGCACACTCCGCGTCTGTGAACTCTCGATTTTGAGAGCGGCCAAGTCGGCGGATGTCCCCGTAAGAGATGATCTCGTTAAGAGCATACATATGGGCATCCATTGTTCCTGTAAAAGAAGATCGACAGCGATCAGCAACCCTTAAAAGCTATGTTATATAATTTAAAAGGAGCAAAACTCCATTAATGAATCAAGAAATTACAAATCTTTCGGAGGGCAAAGCTCTATTCAAGGATTAAAACCCATGAACAAAAAGCTTAATGAAACCCCATTGGGGATCTCTTTGGATCAAAAGATCTGTGAGAGCAAAGCTCTTTGATTGGGATTAATTTAAGTTCATTTGATTTACATTAATTTCACCTAAAGTTTCTAACTTCGAAATCCAGCAAAGCTCTGCTAGTGGAACCCCAATGGAGATCTCTTTAGATCAAAAGATCTATAAGAGCAAAGCTCTGCTGTTTAAAGATTAATTAAATTAATTCAATCTAAGATTCAATTTTACCTAAAGTTTTTTTCTAAAAAACTTTGGAAAGAAGAGCAAAGCTCTAGAGTTCTTGAAGGCAAGAGCAAAGCTCTGAAGTTTTTTGAAAATAAAATCGGAAAGATGATAAGCATCTGTGGGGGACCAAAGGTCCTATTTATAGGCACCAAGTGCCTCTTCGACTTCCAAAAGTCGTCGCGGCGGTTGGAATTTCGCCACCGTTGCGCTCACGTTTGGGGCCACGTAAGCGCAACGGTGCGGGGGGCATTTGTTTACCCCAATCAGAGCAAAGCTCTGTTCAAATTCTGAGGCGGGAGATGAAGCAACGCTTCATCTCCCCCCAATCAGAAACAAAGCTTTGCTTTGAAAATTTAAACTTCAATAAAGGAAGCAACGCTTCAGTTGCGCATGCACTGCGCGCGCGACGCGTGTCAGCGCAGATGCGCTTGCACTGTTGCGCTGCGCTGTGCGCTGTGCGACGCGTGTCAGCGCAGATGCGCTAGCGCAGTCGCGCTGCGCTCTGCGCTGCGCGACGCGTGTCAGCGCAGATACGCTAGCGCAGTCGCGCTGCGCTGCGCGACACGTGTCCGCGCAGATGCGCTAGCGCAGAAGAAAGGGTTTAAATGCCAAAGGCAATTTATCCATGCAAAGTTACGTGCACTTGATAATAACGAATTAAAATCATACGATGCACGAACACAACAGAGAACTGAAATAAAAAGAACCCTTAACAAATAATGAAGTACTTGATTAAAAAGAAAAATACTTGTTCATTATTATTATTATTACATTTAAAAAAGATCACCAAATATGGGATCGGAAAGACAAGGGTTCACAAAAAGAAAAAGAAGATTCTCCAATTCCCTTTCTGTCTTCTCCACCACGTTGAAGCGTCGGTCCTCCCGAGAAGTAGACGCCCAACGATCATCGCCACATTCGTCAGAAAAGGTGGCGATGACAACCCGGCGAGCCCGTATCTGGCTCAACAAGTCGAAAGAACAGTCCCTCAGGGCTTTTGTGATCAAGCGCGCTTCAAAGAAGCACTCGATCTTATCCTCGGCGGCATCAAGCATTGCCGAGAACATCTCTACTGGAGGAGGAGGAGGAAGATCGGCGAGCACCGAGGCAAGAATCATCCGGAGCCAAATGGAGTGCGGAGGAAGAGGAGACCCCACACGAGTCAAAACCTCGTACATTGCAGCATCGCACTGCTCGTCCGTAAGAGAAGGGTCCGCCAAGCGCGCAGCAAAACGGGGAACGATGTCCCGGATCGGCACTTCCCAGGGTTGTCGACGAGCATGAGGGCGGTTGCAAGCCATGATCGAAAAGTTCTCTGAAGATGAGAAAATGAAAGGCTCGGCCTTGAACTATATATAGACCCAAGCACAAAAGATTCTGTGCACAATGGAATTATTTCCAAGACCCGGGAAATCAAAATCTTGGAAATACAAGTTTGACTTGGAAAAGGGGAGATGAAAAGATATCTCAGGTGAAGCAACGCTTCAGATCCTCTGCGCTGGGCGCAACTTGCCACGTGTCTGGCGCAACGCGCCGAGCGCAGCGCCCAGAAAGCGCACCCAATCAGAGCAAAGCTCTGTTTAAAGGAAGCAGCACTTCAGCTGCGCTGCGCTCTGCGCCGCGCGACACGTGTCAGCGCAGATGCGCTAGCGCAGTTGCGCTGCGCTCTGCGCCGCGCGACACGTGTCAGCGCAATTGCGCTGCGCTCTGCGCTGTGCGACACGTGTCATGCGCTGGGGCATCTGCGCCAAACTAAATTAAGATTTCATGAAATCTTTTCTGTTCTTTCCAAAACCAGAAAATTTTCTTCTGCCTTTGGATCAAAGATCCAGCGTGGGAAAATTCCCAAAAATCATTCAGAAAAGATCTTGTTAACAAATTCAACAAATTTATGGGGCACTATAAATAGGACCCCAGACCTCAAAAAAAAAAAAGAAAAGGAAGAATTTTCTCGGAAAAATCAAGAACTCCAAGCAGAGAAAACTCTGAGAAGATCTCAAGAAGAAGGTAAAAAAAAAAAAAAAAAAACCTTCATGAAGTAGAAGAAAGGCCTTCTAATAGATCATGGATCTAAAAATAAAATGAATGATCTTTATATAAAAAGAAAACAGTGCTTTGCACTTCTTGTGAACCTTCGGTTCTTTAAAAAACAATAAAAATAATAAAAGAATAAAAGAATAGTGCTTTGCACTTTTAAGAACCTCTGGTTCTTCGAATAAAGAAGAAATTTATTTTTCTTTGATCTAATTTAGATCAAGAACTTAAACAGTGCTTTGCACTTCCCTTCTTGAATCTAAAAGATTCTTAGTGCTTTGCACTTCCAAACTGCGCCATTGAGCTCTTAAGAGAGCGCCACGTGTCGGCTGTAGAACCATTTGCGCTAAGCGCCCTTAAGATAGAGCTTTGCTCTATGGAATTGGCGCAACTCACTGAGAGCACGCCACGTGTCAGCAGCGCAATAGCGCAGCACAACAACACAGCGCACTGCGCTGTTGCGCTTGCGCTCGCCAGAGCACGACACGTGTCATCACCATATGAGTTTGCGCTCATCACTTAGCGCAAAGCGCAGATGCATTAAAAAGGGCCAAGCCCAACTAAAGGAAGGCCTAACAGGCTTAATAAAGCGCAAATGCATTATTTTAAGGGGCAGAGCCCAAACCAAAACAGATGCTCTGCATCATTTATAAAGGGGCAGAGCCCAAACAAAATATTCAGAATGCTATGCATTTTAAAAGGGGCAGAGCCCAAACGAGGTAGATACTTTGCATCATCTGCAAATGGGCAGAGCCCAAAATAAATTGATACTCTGTATCTTTTGTGGGTAGAGCCTAAATAAAAAAAATGCCATAAAATGTTGAACCGGACTTAGCCCAATCATGGCCATAAGTCCTTAAATTAAATTGACTGAGCAAAATGGCTCTCCTAAATCAATCCACGTCCGGTTTGAGGGTACATCTCCGAACTCCTTTGACATCCATCGTTGTAATCCCTCAACGACGTCAAAGAGGCGACGGGTCCCAACAATCACGAACTAATATCGGACCGGAACGTCCTTAAACTAATATCAGACCGGAACGTCCTTAAACTAATATCGGACCGGAACGTCCTTAAACTAATATCGGACCGGAACGTCCTTAAACTAATATCGGACCGGAATGTCCCTAAACTAATATCGGACCGAAATGTCCCTAAACTAATATCAGACCACCACGTCCCTAAACTGGAATATGGACCACTACGTCCTTAAACTGGCGACGGACCGAAACGTCCCTAAACTAATATCGGACCGAAATGTCCCTAAACTAATATCAGACCACCACGTCCCTAAACTGGAATATGGACCACTACGTCTTTAAACTGGCGACGGACCGAAACGTCCTTAAACTAATATCGGACCACCACGTCCCTAAACTGGCACAACAGAGCCCAAGTGCTCTTTTGCCGGATCCAAACGGTCCCGTCTAAGTTGGCCTTAGCCCTAAATACGGTTAATGTGTTCTTAGATATTTAAATAAACAATAAAACTCCGAATCAACTTTGGTTCAAGGGTACATCTCTGAACTCCTCTGACGCCTGTCGTTGTAATCCCTCAACGACGTCAGAGAGGTGACGAGTCCCGACGGCCAGATAATTAAATCAATCACTACGTCAGGTCGATCTTAGTCTAAAACAGGACTAACGTATCCTTGACGAACGTTTAAGTTGATCTTAGCCGCAACGCGACTAATGTATCCTTAAACCAAAAAAGACACCAAACCCAAATCTAAGTAAATATGGATTTGGACTAATCCACGTCCTACGGGCGACGACATTACTCAGTCTCCGTATACAATCCACGGGCAACCACAAACAAAACAAACATACACGACACGAAGTGAAATTCTAGAGAAGGAGAAAGTTGTTACCGCTATGCGGTAGCGTAATTAACTGCAGGGGCTTGCGCCTGCAGGGAAGAGCGTCCCCACAATCAAAAACCCCTCACCCTGAGGGGGAATCTGACGAAGTCTGCTACATCGGCCGCATCCGTCTAAACCTCCGATACAAGGTGCCATAAATCAACTTGGCATCTTCGGAGAGGTGGACGGATCAAACCAAATAGCATCTGCCCCGAACCTCAGGAAACGGACGCGAAGTCCGGGCCGCCGTTCGGAGGGGAACAATTGCTTGGCGTTAATCTTCGCGATAACAAAGCTCAGGCACTATGCGTTGGCGCATGAAGTCCGTCTCATTTCAAAGGTGGATCCCCTTAAATACTTGATGTCCAAAGCCATATTGACGGGACGACTCGCTAAGTGGGCCCTGCTCTTGATGGAGTTCTCGATAACGTATCAACCTCTCAAGGCAGTGAAAGGCCAGGCCATTACCGATTTCCTCGCTGAGCATCCGATACCGGCCGATTCTCCTCTGAACTGTGATTTGCCGGACGAGCATGCATTTGATGCGATTAGCGGCGGAAGCACCCGATGGGAACTCTATTTCGATGGAGCGTCCTCCATAAAGAAACAGAAACAAGGTGTCCCAATGATCAAATCGGGGGTAGGCCTCGTCTTTGCAACTCCACAAGGAGGGATAATGCGGTTCGCCTTCTCCTTAACAGAGCCGAGGACAAACAATGAAGCTGAATACGAAGCTCTGATAGCAGGCCTCAAAATCGCCATCGACCTGGGAATTGAAGACTGTTAGGTCCACGTTACCTCTCCCGGTACTTTCGGGGTTGCGGAAACGGTAAAACAAAATTTTTTCTAAACTTTGTAATATGGACCGTAAAAGCCGGATCTTTGCTAAACAATACACTAGCTACCTAACTTGAGATGTTATCTACTCGGTTAGGGGTTATACCTCAACTTGAACTCCTTCTCTTCTTGTTGTTCTTCACTCCTTGTTGTTCTTCACTTCTTGTTGCTCTTCTCTTTGCTTGCTCAATGGTTGATCCGGACTTTGGTCACCTCCGCGGCCTCCTTGAGTCGAAGACGATCCACCCGAAAGATGTACACCGAGGTCCACCTCAAGCCGAGGTAACTAGGGCAAGGAGATTGCTAATCTAGAAGCCCTAGGATGTGTAGAGGAGATGTATGGATGTGTTTGTCAAGTGAAAACCTTTTTCTCTCAACACATGAGATCAAAGGAGAAATCAAGAGGAGGAGGAAGAAGGAGGAAGGTTAGCAACCATGGAGCTTCTCATTTTCAAGAGAGAGAATGAGAATAAAATTATGATCAAAAGAAAAACAACCATGGTTGCAAATAATGCAAAACAACATCATTACTAATCCCATCAAGATAAAGTTGATGGCTACTTTTGAAATGACCATTATCATAATCCAAAAGAAAAAGGAAAAGAAAAGAAGAGTGTGGAACCCTCTTGAAAGTCAATGGTCAACCCGGTCAACCGGTCAACAAAGTCAAGAGAGGTCAACGGGGTCAAATGGTCAATGCAATTAGCCATCATAAGATTATCACTAATAGGATTAGTAAATGATGTTCGCGGCTCATAATGGTTTTGACCAAACGAACTGTCAAAACCCTAATGAGTCCGCCTCAAAATGGTTTTGACCGAATCAACTGTCAAAACCCTAGTGAGCCTGCCACATAACGGTTTTGGCCGAAACAACTGCCAAAAACCCTAATGAGGCACCTCTTCCTTCATCACTCCGAAAAACTGTGCATACACACCTGCATCCGTATTCCGTAGAATGCGGATGCACAGAAGACAAAACAAATCCATCCGTGCAATACTAGGATCCGGCTTAAACCAAAGCCTACTAGTACTGCCTGCCCGAACACCATACGCATACAAGTGTACGTAAGTGATCGCAGCCCTGCCGTAAAACCATACGGCCTCTACACGTTTCGCTCAGTGCAGGGAAACTCTCTGTGTGGGACTCTAAAGACTCGACACTACGCTGGCAGTGGGTTTAACCACAGACCGCAAGCGGCACTAGCTGTACGTAACGGTCCCCAGGTAGATGTCGATAAGAAGGCCGATGAGGTAAACCCATCCGAACTCCTACTGAGCCTGTATGTGACAATCTCCGTACAGTCTGGTCTGTTCGTCTGATACATCGCATGTCGGGCCTAGGGGGGCGGCAAGCGTCAGACCCCTAATAGCGGTACAAGTCGTGTCCGAGTGAAGCCCAGAACACCCTGAGATAACACTGGAACCTACCAGTATATCTCGCTTGCCCTGGCCAGGGACTACTTGTGTAATGGCTCTCCTAGACACAGCGCGATGTCAACCCCCAATACCGGGAGAGACGAATCCTGTCTAACCGTCACTGCCTCCAAGTGCTTCGGGACTGCTCCCAACTACTACCTGTTTGCACAACTCAGTAGAGCCGTGGTAGGGTAGTAATCAAAGAACAGTGGGAACACACTCGAGGCGAAGTGACAGTGTCAAGTCAGCGGACTAAGCTGTACTCATGTCACCTGGGAACTGATAACTGACGATAGGTATAATACCAACCATCAGTTCCCGACGAGTCCTGTCCAGTGTACTCGTAACCTAACGAGCACCCACATACTATCTCAAGTACGACGTACCGACGGCTGTGGGACAGACCGTCTCCCGTGCTGGGATGAGAAGCGCATATGCTAGTCTACTCCGGAGCATCGATGCCCTATCTCGATACTCCCACGACTAGGGACGTGTATAAGGATGTGCTTGTAGATTACCCAGCCCCCACGAGTGTGATCGCCATCACAACGCAGGTAATCAAGCAAAGATCCTAAGGGCTCTACTAATGCGTATAGGTGATATAATAAATAAACACACATGTACACATTAAAGCAGAGACAAACCAAGTAGCATACTACTATATTGAGCAAGATTGTCTGTACAACTGTGTATATCCCAAGCTTCCATCAAGTAATATACATACTAGTATGATACAGTAATGTCCTCTAGGGCATATACACTAACAATCTCCCACTTGCACTAAGGCCATGTACTGGCGTATCGAAGACCTATCATCTCGATCAGCCGCTCGAACTGAGTCTGGGGTAAAGCCTTCGTGAATGGGTCCGCAGTGTTGTCCTTTGTGTCCACTCTCCGTACCTCGATCTCCTGGCGATCAATGATCTCCCTGATCAGGTGATACCGCCTTAAGATGTGCCTGGATTTCTGATGGGACCTTGGTTCCTTCGCTAAAGCTATAGCCCCATTGTTATCGCAATACAAAGGTATTGGGTCAACAATGGACGGAACCACCTGAAGTTCACTAATGAACTTCTTTATCCAGACCGCCTCTTTTGCGGCATCGCTTGCAGCAATGTATTCAGCCTCCATCGTCGAGTCTACGATGGTATCCTGCTAGGAACTCCTCCAACATACCGCCCCTCCGTTGAGGGTAAACACAAAACCCGAGACGGACTTGCTGTCATCTTTGTCACTCTGGAAGCTTGAATCGGTAAAGGACTCGACCCTGGGGTCTCCATTACCGTAAACCAGGAACATCTCCTTAGTCCTTCTTAAGTACTTGAGAATGTTCTTCACTGCTGTCCAGTGGTCCTCCCATGGGTCTGACTGATACCGGCTTACCGCGCTCAACGCGTAAGCTACATCTGGTCTTGTACATAGCATCGCATACATTATAGATCCTACCGCCGAAGCGTAGGGTATAGTGCTCATGCGAACCCTCTCCTCGTCAGTCTTAGGAGACATCTTCTTGGAGAGGGTAATTTCGTGCAATGCGGGTATGTTACCACGCTTGGAACCCTCCATACTAAATCTCTTTAGTACGGTCTTTATGTACCTGGACTGCGAAAGTCCCAATAGTCTCTTGGATCTATCTCTATAGATCTTGATCCCCAGAATGTACGAGCATCACCCAGGTCCTTCATGGAGAACCTTTGTGACAAAAATAGCTTGACCGATTGTAGCATAGGAATATCATTTCCTATCAAAATAATGTCGTCCACGTACAAGACTAGGAATACGACAGTTCGTCCTACAAT
Source organism: Agapanthus africanus (assembly GCA_030015575.1). NCBI lineage: Eukaryota > Viridiplantae > Streptophyta > Magnoliopsida > Asparagales > Amaryllidaceae > Agapanthus > Agapanthus africanus. Next base: position 446,251,230 of record JASDDO010000031.1, on the reverse strand, counting down.
CTTCTTATATACACAGGGTTCATCTTCGTTCTTGATGAAATCAAATTCCTTGATTGCCTCATCAAAACAGATGTTCCAGCTCTGCGATGCCTGCTTTAATCCATAAATGGATTTAAGCAACTTGCACACCCTTCCGCTGCTCCCACTGTCTACGAAACCTTCTGGTTGATCCATGTAAACGCACTCTTCCAAACAACCGTTTAGGAAAGCCGTCTTAACATCCATCTGCCAGATTTCATAGTCATGGAAGGCAGCAATGGCAAGTAGGATCCGAATGGATTTGAGCATAGCCACCGGAGAAAAAGTCTCGTCATAGTCCAAACCAGGTCTTTGACGAAAACCTTTTGCAACGAGTCTAGCTTTATAGGTTTCCACCTGCCCATCTACACCAAGTTTCCTTTTGTAGATCCATTTGCATCCAACGGGTTTTACCCCAGGTGGAGCAATATCCAAGGTCCACACTTTATTGGCGTACATGGACTCCATTTCGGATTGCATTGCTTCCTGCCACTTATCAGAGTCCCTACTGATAATGGCCTGCCTGAAACTGGTAGGGTCATCTTCTTCCAAGATGCAATCCTCTCGATCCCCGTCTATGAGAAAACCGTAGTATCTCTCGGGCGGATGAGAAATCCTACCAGATCTGCGGAGTGGCTGAGGTTCGTCTGGGGTTATAGAATCTAGCGGTTCCTCCAAATTTTCAGTTACATTTTGTGGTCGCTGAATTTCTTCCAGTTCTACCGAACTCCCACTAGTTTCTTTTGCAAGAAACTCCCTTTCTAAGAAGGTGGCGTGGCGAGATACAAACACCTTCTGTTCCTCAGTGTGGTAGAACAGATATCCCAGTGAGTTTTTAGGATATCCCACAAATTTACACAGAACTGATCGTGCCTCTAGCTTGTCCGGTTTCTGTGTTTTCACATAGGCCGGACAACCCCATATCTTAATAAACTTCAGACATGGTTTCTTACTGCTCCATATTTCATACGGAGTTTTAGGCACAGATTTGGACTGAACTTGATTCAAAAGGTATGCCGCTGTCTGTAGCGTATGTCCCCAGAATGAAAGAGGTAACTCAGCACTACTCATCATGGAGCGAACCATATCCAATAGGGTACGATTCCTCCGCTCCGATACACCGTTGTGCTGTGGTGTATAAGGAGGAGTAAGCTGAGAGAGAATACCATTCTCTTTTAAGTAATCAAGGAATTCCGTGCTTAAGTACTCCCCTCCCCTGTCAGACCGGAGGATCTTGATACTTTTGCCTGTCTGGTTCTCTACTTCGCTTCTGAATTCCTTGAATTTCTCAAAAGCTTCAGATTTGTGTTTCATCAGATACATATATCCGAACCTAGAGAGATCGTCAGTGAATGTGATGAAGTACGAGAACCCACCCCTTGCATGTATAGACATCGGACCACATACATCACTATGTACGAGTCCCAAGAGCTCTGCTGCTCTTTCTCCATGTCCGGTGAACGGAGATTTGGTCATCTTCCCTTTGAGACAAGACTGACAAGTTTCATAAGATGAAAACTCGAACGCATCCAAGAGTCCATCTTTATGCAACTTACTCAGTCTTTTCTCTCCGACATGACCAAGTTTACAATGCCACAAGTAGGATTCATTCGTATCTGAATTCTTCCTCTTGCGTGTGTTTTGTATATTGAGAACTGTATTCTGATTTAGAACGTAAATACCATTACACAGTATACCCTCTGCAACCAGTACCTTATCAAGGTAAATGTTCATGATATTCTTTTCAAGAAGAAAGTTATATCCATCTTTATCGAGTAAAGAAACTGATATGATGTTGCAAACCATGGAGGGTACATAGTAGCAATCGTTCAAAATCATAGTCTTGCCATTTGGCAATACTAGGTGATATTCACCGACGGCTGCCGCATTAACTTGTGCTCCGTTCGCTACTCTGAGCGACATATCACCCGGTGCAACTTTCCTACTTTTTATCAGTCTCTGTAATAAATTACAGATATGAGATCCTGATCCGGTATCAAGTACCCAGGAGGTAGGGCTGACCATAAAACAGTTCTCAATTACAAGAACACCTGAAGTAGATGCAAAACCATGCTTCTTCTTCGACTGGGTATCCTGGAAATCCATACAATCCCCTTTCCCATTCTCATACTCATGACTGTTGTCACAAGTTAGAGCTGAACCAACTTTCCCCAGTCCCGAATAAGAATTCGGATCGGTCAAGCGATACATTTTATTATCTTGATTAGGGCGTGAAAAGGTTGCTGCCTGGAGAGAGAGAAAAGAAACACTCAGCATATGCTCTTGCAAGATTAGATTGGTTTATTAATTTATCTAACCAGGATGTCTCCCACTGTTTACTCAAATTCTTCTTAAAACCTTTTAAAAGAAGAACTAGTCAGGATTTTAATTCACGTCACAATACTTGCTTAACCTTTCAGCCAGGCTAGTGTCGGTACTTCGAGGGAGGTTTTCCAACGCTTTCGCGAAGTTCCTTAATTCAAGAACCTCTTTTCCCTGGGGGCGTAGCCCCGCTAACACCTTTCTAGACACCTACTAGGTTTATAGCATTGATCGTTTAGTGAAATAATCTCCCAAGAGTAATCCAACTCATCAGTGGGATCGGGATCCAACCATCATTGTGTGATGACCTAGATGGAATCCACTCTAGTCACCACACTCCAGAAGGTATGCTAAATTTGCAAGTTTCAGTACTTTTGAAACTCCCGATGTGGTTTTTGCCCCTAGGACCCAAGTGACCTTGACGAATAATCAATAAATCAAAAGGTCCTAGTCAAGTTCAACCCGTCGTTATCCAGGATTGCATTAGACCCGCCCGCATGATCCTTGACGAATAATCAACAAAATCATGCGACCGTCCTAACCAATCGCATCTATCAGTGCAACAGAGAATTATTACTCAGCTACCGTTCACTGTGTCTTGACGAATAATCAACAAACGCAGCACGAATACTAAGTATTAATTATCCGAAACGACGGAGGGCTACGGCTGGGTTTTTGGCGAAAAACCCGTTAACGTAATGAACTTGATATCGTTGAAGGAATCTGGTAATCTTTTTGAAAATATAGTGGCGAAAACATTTGCTAAAGAGGTCACTCCCTGCGAAGGGATCTCGGCTCTTTCCTCGTCGAATGAGGTGCAGGATATTCCAAAGTGAATACCTCGATGCAAAGCAAGAATAATCGACTATAGTGAAGTTATTACCCTGACGCAAACTTTTGTCCAAGGGGTCACTCCCGATGAAGGGATCTCGGCCCTTGCCTCGTCGACTGAGGTGCTGGGCATTCACAACCGAATACCGCGATGCAAAACAAAAATGAACGTCCTTGCAATAACAGCTTTTTGAAAAATTGTTCCAACAACGTCTTTTAGGTTTATTTTCTTGCATTAGTTCTTTTAATGCGTCCCATCATTTAAATCCTACCATTGCAGAAAACAACCAAAATATGACGTACGCTTATGCCATTCGCATTCGCCACTGGGCCCCGTCATCACCCGTTAGGTTACTTAACTAACGACAGAGCGGGGGCTGGGCTAGCGCGGCTGTAAAATAAAAGCAACGCCTAAATAGTTATTATATATAGATATACTGCAACGATAGCCAATCCAGATCACAGATGAACACTTTGGATATAGTAGGAACCTGCGATTCGTTCAAGCCTGCAAAGAAAAACGGATTACACGGTCGCGATGAATAGCCAAAACCCCACCCAAGACCCCTACGGGTGCGGCAAACTACCCGCCAAGTACCCGAAGCGAAGCAACCTCCCTCAACGCCATGAGTAGGCCACTCGGCACTTCGAGATACCCAGTAGTTTGTGCACCCCCTCCATGGGTCTATCCTAGGAGCAAAAATAGTAAAAAGAATTATACAATGACGGCTACAACCCCGACCCGGTTGTGCGGCCATACAAATAATATTACATCAATTTACAAATTTATTACATGAATGAAAGAAAAAGAAAACCTCATCTCATATCCACCCCGGCTATTCATCCGCGATAATCCAACGAGTTCATATACACAAACCATCAACAACAATCACAGATCACAGATATGTATAACCCCGACTAATCGACATATAGCGATTAGCCGACGTTCTATACATATGAACATCACAGATATAACCTTTATAGTCAAAGTATATTGAAGTTCGGAAAAATACGGATTTATAGGCCCCCAAAAACAAATTTCTATTCTGGCAAATTTGGGTACATTTAAACCATCTTAAAAATGCTAAAACCAAGTCAGAAACACTCTGCACCAAAAACGACTCAGTGACTCACCAAGATGGCCGCGGTTCCGCGGCAATAGCTTGCTATTGCCGCGGAAACGCGGCGCTTTGGTCGAGTTGCTGGCTCGTTTTTGGTGGCTTTCTTCTAAAAACCCTGAGATAATTTTTGGAGTATAACAAATTTTGTTTTGACCAGAAAAAATTTTAACAGAAACTCAGGTTTTTATAACTCGGTTTTTTCGATTTTTCCGTTTCGAACTTCGATACACTTCACTACCAAGCTAGTTTATGTTTAGTTAGGCTCTGATACCACTGTTAGGTCCACGTTACCTCTCCCGGTACTTTCGGGGTTGCGGAAACGGTAAAACAAATTTTTTTCTAAACTTTGTAACATGGACCGTAAAAGCCGGATCTTTGTTAAACAATACACTAGCTACCTAACTTGAGATGTTATCTACTCGGTTAGGGGTTATACCTCAACTTGAACTCCTTCTCTTCTTGTTGTTCTTCACTCCTTGTTGTTCTTCACTTCTTGTAGCTCTTCTCTTTGCTTGCCCAATGGTTGATCCGGACTTTGGTCACCTCTGCGGCCTCCTTGAGTCGAAGACGATCCACCCGAGAGATGTACACCGAGCTCCACCTCAAGCCGAGGTAACTAGGGCAAGGAGATTGCTAATCTAGAAGCCCTGGGATGTGTAGAGGAGATGTATGGATGTGTTTGTCAAGTGAAATCCTTTTTCTCTCAACACATGAGATCAAAGGAGAAATCAAGAGGAGGAAGAAGAAGGAGGAAGGTTAGCAACCATGGAGCTTCTCATTTTCAAGAGAGAGAATGAGAATAAACTTATGATCAAAAGAAAAACAACCATGGTTGCAAATAATGCAAAACAACATCATTACTAATCCCATCAAGATAAAGTTGATGGCTACTTTTGAAATGACCATTATCATAATCCAAAAGAAAAAGGAAAAGAAAAGAAGAGTGTGGAACCCTCTTGAAAGTCAATGGTCAACCCGGTCAACCGGTCAACAAGGTCAAGAGAGGTCAACGGGGTCAAATGGTCAATGCAATTAGCCATCATAAGATTATCACTAATAGGATTAGTAAATGATGTTCGCGGCTCATAATGGTTTTGACCAAACGAACTGTCAAAACCCTAATGAGTCCGCCTCAAAATGGTTTTGACCGAATCAACTGTCAAAACCCTAATGAGCCTGCCACATAACGGTTTTGGCCGAAACAACTGCCAAAAACCCTAATGGGGCACCTCCTCCTTCATCACTCCGAAAAACTGTGCATACACACCTGCATCCGTATTCCGTAGAATGCGGATGCACAGAAGACAAAACAAATCCATCCGTGCAATACTAGGATCCGGCTTAAACCAAACCCTACTAGTACTGCCTGCCCGAACACCATACGCACACAAGTGTACGTAAGTGATCGCAGCCCAGCCGTAAAACCATACGGCCTCTACACGTTTCGCTCAGTGCAGGGAAACTCTCTGTGTGGGACTCTAAAGACTCGACACTACGCTGGCAGTGGGTTTAACCACAGACCGTAAGAGGCACTAGCTGTACGTAACGGTCCCCGGGTAGATGTCGATAAGAAGGCCGATGAGGTAAACCCATCCGACCTCCTACTGAGCCTGTATGTGACAATCTCCGTACAGTCCGGTCTGTTCGTCTGATACATCGCATGTCGGGCCTAGGGGGGCGGCAAGCGTCAGACCCCTAATAGCGGTACAAGTCGTGTCCGAGTGAAGCCCAGAACACCCTGAGATAACACTGGAACCTACCAGTATATCTCGCTTGCCCTGGCCAGGGACTACTTGTGTAATGGCTCTCCTAGACACAGCGCGATGTCAACCCCCAATACCGGGAGAGACGAATCCTGTCTAACCGTCACTGCCTCCAAGTGCTTCGGGACTGCTCCCAACTACTACCTGTTTGCACAACTCAGTAGAGCCGTGGTAGGGTAGTAATCAAAGAACAGTGGGAACACACTCGAGGCGAAGTGACAGTGTCAAGTCAGCGGACTAAGCTGTACTCATGTCACCTGGGAACTGATAACTGACGATAGGTATAATACCAACCATCAGTTCCCGACGAGTCCTGTCCAGTGTACTTGTAACCTAACGAGCACCCGCATACTATCTCTAGTATGACGTACGACGGCTGTGGAACAGACCGTCTCCCGTGCTGGGATGAGAAGCGCATACGCTAGTCTACTCCGGAGCATCGATGCCCTATCTCGATACTCCCACGACTAGGGACGTGTATAAGGATGTGCTTGTTGATTACCCAGCCCCCATGAGTGTGATCGCCATCACAACGCCGGTAATCAAGTAAAGATCCTAAGGGCTCTACTAATGCGTATAGGTGATATAATAAATAAACACACATGTACACATTAAAGCAGAGACAAACCAAGTAGCATACTACTATATTGAGCAAGATTGTCTGTACAACTGTGAATATCCCAAGCTTCCATCAAGTAATATACATACTAGTATGATACAGTAATGGCCTCTAGGGCATGTACACTAACAAAGACCTCCTTATATACGGGGATTCTCAACTGGTCGTTAGTCAAGTAAATGGTGACTACCAAACGTGCAAACCGGAGTTGGTGAAGCACGGCGAAAAGGTGCAACAACTATTGACCCAAATTCCCTCCTATACTTTGGAGAACATACCGCGCGCGGAAAACAGCAAAGCAGACGCGTTGGCCAAACTTGCTAAAGAACTGGCTGACGAGAACCTCGATGGCGTCAGAATCGTGGTACAAAGCCGTCGAGTGCTCGCCCCGGCAAAAATACCTCCGGAATTATATAAAGAAAAGGGAGCGACTGAGCAGACGACCCTACAAATAAAAGACCATGAGAAGGCCGAGGACTGGAGGGAAGTCTTCATAGACTACTTTAAGTCCCATCGAATGCCTAAAGAAGCGTCCTCAAGACATCAGCTCATGAAACGAGCTCTATCTTTCGCTTTCGTCAACGATACTCTATACAAGAGATCGTTTGATTCTCTATGGCTGAGATGCTTAGGACCTGACGAAGCAGAAAGAGTCATTCAGGAAGTTCACGACGGACTTTGCGGTTCTCACCAAGCTGGCCCAAAGTTGAAGTTAAAAATTAAACGGATGGGTTACTACTGGCCCACGATGATCCAGGACTGCCTCGAGTATGCGAAGCAATGCCACTCGTGCCAGATTCATGGAGATTTTATCCACCAACATCCGAATCCACTACACCCAACGGTGGCTAGCTGGCCATTCGAAATGTGGGGGACTGACATAGTCAGCCCCATCGAGCCAGCATCATCCCGGGGACATCGTTTTATCCTGGCGACAACTGATTACTTCTCCAAATGGGCAGAAGCAGTACCACTGAGGGAAGTGAAGACGGAGAATATCCTCCATTTCTTCAAGACGCACGTCATCTATCGGTTTGGAACCCCACGGCGGATTATCTCCGATAATGGGCCAGCCTACCGAAGCCATAAGATTTGCCGCTTCGCGCAGCAGCACAATATAGACTGGAGATATTCTTCAGTTTACAACCCACGAGCTAACGGTCTGGCCGAGGCCTTCAATAAGACCTTGACGAAGATCATAAAAAAGACCGTTTCCCGGAATAAGAGAGACTGGCACGAGAGGCTGCAAGAAGCCCTTTGGGCTTATCGAACTACATTCAAGACGGCCACGAACACAACGCCGTACGCGTTGGTATTTGGGACGGAAGCAGTACCCCCCCTCGAGATAGAGTTACCCTCTCTACGAGTGGCAGTCCACCACGAGCTGACGGACGAAGAAAATGCTCACCTTCGGCTTGAGGAGCTTGATGCCCTCGACGAAACCCGGCTCATAGCGCAACAACATCTGGAAGCTTACAAAGCAAAGATGACGCGCTCGTACGAAAGATTGACCAGGCCGAGGACATTCCGCCAAGGCGATCTCGTACTAGTGGTCAAAAGACCTATGATCCCCAGTCGTGCCAAGCGGGGAAAATTTGACCCAAACTATGAAGGCCCATACATCATAGACAAGGTCTACCAGGGTGGAGCCTATCTACTCATGGACATGCACGGTGAAAGGCCTTTCAGGCCAATAAACGGCCGCTTCTTAAAGAAATACTATGTTTAATGAGCCACAGCCTGGGTCAATGATAGATGACGACGACTATGTCCGCTCGCTATCTTCCTAAGCTCAGACTTTACAAGCAGCAGCCGGCCTTCCCATAACGATGGACCGAAACGTCCTTAAACTAACGATGGACCGAAACGTCCTTAAACTAACGAAGGACCGAAACGTCCTTAAACTAACAACGGACCGAAACGTCCTTAAACTATCGATGGACCGAAATGTCCTTAAACTAACGACGGACCGAAACGTCCTTAAACTAACAACGGACCGAAACGTCCTTAAACTATCGATGGACCGAAATGTCTTTAAACTAACGACGGACCGAAACGTCCCTAAACTACTACCGCAGCATCCTTAGGCTGACAAAAAAAATAGAGAAAAAGAATAAAAAACGGTGTGTCCACAAGCAAAATGGGCACGGATGAAAACCCGAAAGGGCTCCGTGAGTAAAAACAGCAGGACTACCGGCGAGTGTTTGTGAAAACCCGAAAGGGCGCAACCTCGTTAAAAGACACTTGTAGGGTCCTCTCGACCTTGTAAGGAGAAACCACCTGCATGAGATCCTTACGACTCACAAAGGAGCAGCACACTTAGGGATCCTCACAATTCCTAAGGAGAAAATACACTTACGAGATCCTCACGACTCGTAAGGAGAACTCTCTTATGGGACCCTCACGGCTCATAAGATTTGAAAGTCTTAAGTTACAGAAACCTAAACCTGTTCTTAAGCAAATCCTCCACAACCTTCGATATTGCCATACAAGGGACTCAATACTGACCCTTGTATACAATCCACGGGCGCGAATAAACATTTCCCCAGCAAAGTCCAACCCTTGTAGGTCCTCTCGATCCATAAGGAGAAAGCCCTCTTGTAGGATCCTTACGACTTACAGAGGAGCACACACTTAGGAATCCTCACGATCCCTAAGGAGAAAATACACCTGCAAGATCCTCACGACTTGTAGGGAGAAATACCTTTGTGAGACCCTTACGGCTCATGAAGTCAAAAGCCTCGGTCGACAGGACCCTTAACCCTGTTTACTGAGCCACCTTTGTTCATCACCGACAAAGGCAAATGGTGACTCGCTCCTGGCAACATTCCAGTTGTAGCGGTGCTGATGCCGAAATCGGTCCTAAAATCCAGGCTTGCAGCGAAAAAGCCAGCAAGCCACACATGCCTACAAAATAGCCGAAATAATGGGGCAACTTGCAATAAAAAGCAGCAAGTAAAAATGAAGGCATGAAAAATAGCCGAAATGATGGGGCAACTCGCAATAAAAAGCAGCGAGCAGAAAATAAATAGATAGCCGAAATGATTGGGCACCGCGAAAAATAGCCGAAATGATGGGGCAATCGCGACCTTCGCGATATAAAAGCTGAAACGATAGAGCATCGTGGAAAAAGAAATAAAATAAAAATAAAATTTATGCCTTACAGGTGATGTTCCGTCACACCCTGTACATAATCCAAGGGCGTAAACAAAAAGGGAACATACCTCCCCCCCCAGGTTTCACCAAAGAAAGAAGCTAAATCTCGACGGGCCACAAGCGACCTAGAGATCATCCCAACACTCGTCTCGTAACGACGGACACAACTTCAAGATAAGCGGAATAGCGGCAACTCCCGGTTCCATGGCTCGGTGGTATACATATCACCAACAGTCAAACCTCCATCCCGTGAAAGGCGGATACAATCAGCAAAATTCCTGGTTACGTGGAACGCGGATAACGTCACTCTTTGACCCCGTGGGAAACGTCCAGAGCGGATCCTGGTCCTCGCAGAGCACGGCAGTGAACCGGTGTGAAGCATCCAGAGCGGAGCCTAGTCCTCGCCGAGCACGGCAGTGAACCCGTGTGAAGCATCTAGTGCAAAATTCCTGGTTACGTGGAACGCGGATAATGTCACTCTTTGACCCCGTGGAAAACGTCCACAGCGGATCCTGGTCCTCGCAGAGCACGGCAGTGAACCCGTGTGAAGCATCCAGAGCAGAGCCTAGTCCTCGCCGAGCACGGCAGTGAAACCGTGTGAAGCATCTAGTGTAAAATTCCTGGTTACGTGGAACGCGGATAATGTCACTCTTTGACCCCGTGGAAAACGTCCAGAGCGGATCCTGGTCCTCGCAGAGCACGCAGCAAACCCGTGTGAAGCATCCAGAGCGGAGCCTAGTTCTCGCCGAGCACGGCAGTGAACCCGTGTGAAGCATCTAGTGCAAAATTCCTGGTTACGTGGAACACGGATAACGTCACTCTTTGACCCCGTGGAAAACATCTAGAGCGGATCCTGGTCCTCGCAGAGCACGGCAGTGAACCCGTGTGAAGCATCCAGAGCGAAGCCTAGTCCTCGCCGAGCACGGCAGTGAACCCGTGTGAAGCATCTAGTGTAAAATTCCTGGTTACGTGGAACGCGGATAACGTCACTCTTTGACCCCGCGGAAAATGCCCAGAGCGGAGCCTGGTCCTCGCCAAGCACGGCAGTAAACCCGTGTGAAGCATCCAGAGCAAATACCGGACTGTGGAGTCCTTTAAATCCACGGACTATGACGTCCTTAACCTCGACCGCGATGTCTTAAAACTAACGATCAACCACCCCGATTCCCTACGGATTCTGCCTTGGTTTAAGGGTACATCTCTTTACTCCTTTGATACCTGGCGTTGTAATTCCTCAACGTCTTCAAAGAGGTGACGGGTCCCTGCAACCAAACATCGGACTGTGGAGTCCCTAAATCCACGGACTATGAGGTCCTTAACCTTGACCGTGATGTCTTAAAACTAACAGCGGACGGTGGAGTCCCTAAATCCATAGACTATAAGGTCCTTAACCTTGACCGTGATGTCTTAAAACTAACATCGGACTGTGGAGTCCCTAAATCCACAGACTATGAGGTCCTTAACCTTGACCGTGATGTCTTAAAACTAACATCGGGCTGTGGAGTCCCTAAATCCACGGACTATGAGGTCCTTAACCTTGACCGTGATGTCTTAAAACTAACAGCGGACGGTGGAGTCCCTAAATCCACGGACTATGAGGTCCTTAACCTTGACCGCGACGTATTTAAACTACGATACCTGGAGCGGCCCCTGACCCCGTGAAACACGGATAAGGGTGACCACATCCAGCACTTGCAGGTCCTCACGACCTGTAAGGAAGAAAAACTCTCTTGTGAGATCCTTACGACTCTCAAGGGAAAACCCGCTTAAGAATCCTCACGATTTTTAAGAAAAACTTACACCTATGGGATCCTCTCGACCTGTAGGGAGAAAAACTCTTTATGAGACCCTCGTGGCTCATAAAATGCAAAAGTCTTAGGAAGCAGATCCTAACCCTGAATCCTGAGCCATCGCTGTCCTGCAAGGAGATCAAGATAGAATATCCACAGAATACATTCAATAAAAAAGGGATACACCATTGAGAGGAAAATTGTATCTTTTATTCATAAGCCAAAATGGATACAAAATACAATTCATGAAAGAAACAAAAAGAAAGATACTCTTATCCATGAGTATGTATAAAAAAAAAGGGAGAAAAGATACAGATGTTTCAAGACGGCGGGCGATTCAACAGCCTGGTCAGCTCATCCTGCTTTTGTTGGACCACGACTTCATGACGCAAGATCTCCAAAAGACGAGCCTCCGCCTGAGCTTGTTGGGCCTGATATGAAGCAAGCCGGGCTTCGAGCTCTTTCTCGGTGGCTTTATGAGCCTCGACCCTCTCACGAGTGAACGTGGCAGCTTTATCGAGAGCCACCACCTCATTTATGGACTCCTGGAGCACTCGCCAGAGTTCGTATGCTTTGTTGGCCTTGGCTGTGAGGCTGGCCTGAAGCTCGCTCAACGCCTTGGAAGCTAGCCCCCTCTCTGAAAATTTACGGCCGAACCCTTTTTTTCGCACGACAATATGTTCGCCACGCGTCGCCCTATCAGGCCATGTAAGCTCACTTTGCGACCGCAACCTTGGAAATGGGACATACACGCTCGAGACCATATAAATGGGCTTCCGATTGACAACCATAATCGATCCAGCACGCGCTCACATAACCTGGTATGAAAAGCAACGAAAAACTTTCCGATGATTATTCTATCGAGCATGTGTTCGCAATCATATGAACATCCGAAAAAGAAATAAAATTTGAATCTTTAATGTGCATGCGACATGACTACAGTATTGATAATTAAAGGAAGTTTTCATAAAAGGAACACAAAATTTATTTATGCAAACGGAAACATGCATACTAGTACCAAGCCTACATGGAAGTTCGGCATAAAGAGTAAAAAAGGAGGGACTAATTTAAACATGTTCTACGCTAACAGAAAAGGTCACCAAACATGGGATCAATGGCACAGGGATTGATGAAGCAGAGGACAAAATTCTCCATCTCTCTCTCTGCTTTCTCCAGCACATCGAAGCGACGGTTCTCACGAAGAGTCGCTCCCCATCGATTGGCGCTGTGTTCGTCCGCGAAAGCAGACATGATAGCTCGCCGGGCCTTTATCTGGCTCAGCAGATGAATTGAGTAATCCTTCAAAGCCTGAGTAATCAGGCACGCTTCATGAAAGCCCTCGAGCTTTTCTTCCGCCGCGTCGAGCATCGCCAGGGTCATCTCCGCCGGGTGAGGAGGGATGTCGGCAAGCACAGCCGTGAGAATCATCCGGAGCCAGAGGGAACCCATCGGTAGGGGGGACCCCCTGCGGATCGAGAGTTCATGCATGGCTGAGTTGCATTCGTTGTCGGTAAGGAGGGGATCCACCAACCGAGCAGCAAAGCGGGGGACCATCTCCTCAATAGGAACTTCCCATGGCTGTCGACGAGCATGAGGGCGATTGCAGGCCATGGCGCTCGTTTGTTTCTCAAGACAAGTTACTCCAAGATGAAATAATAATAATATAAATCTCTTTGTGAAGGGAAAAGAAAGCTATAGCCTCATATATAAAGAAGGGCATTAAGTGCTGTGCGCGGAAAATCTTGCATGGTGAAGCTATTTCCAAGGCCCAAAAAAGGAAAGGCATCGAAAATCAAGGAGATGGAATTATTTCCAAGGCCCTTTTTCTGCATCTGATATTGTGCACTGAAAATATGGCATGGGGAAATTCTGTGAACAACCCCATCAAGGGACCCCACGTGCAGGACACGTGAGGCCTAAAACTGATGTACACTAAAAAGAAAAGAAAAAATGGAGTAGCACCCTGCATATTGAAAGCACCAACAACAACAGTAGCAAAATAGTAAAATCCCAGAGAAAGGCATGCGAACAGGGAAAAACATAATAAAACTTATCATTCATATTTTGAGAAGTTCATACAAAATAAAGAGAACACAACTACAACGATAAGACTTCAGACGCGGGGCATGGGTTGAGAAACTCAAAATTAACTTTGTCCAAGATTCTCCAAGCATTTCGAACCTCCCGAGTATGCTTCCTCTCGCGGTCGCAAGCGTCGGGGTCCTCACGAATATCCTCCACCCTCCGATAGGCGGCAAGTATGGCGGACTGCTGAAAGGCTTAGTGCAAGAGATCAATAAGGTGATCTCGCCTCCTCTTTGAGATCAAGCCCATCAGGTACACTGAATGTACCTTATCCTCAGCAGTGTCCAAGGCCCTGAGCGGTATGCCAGCGCAAAAGGAGGAAGTGCCTCCCGGATAGCCAACACGATCAGCCTCAGAAGGGAAGAGCGACGGGGGAGTAGCCGATGGTTGTACTCGTCAAAGCGGCTCATGATCTCGGCACACTGAGCATTGGTGAACTCCTGGTTCTGACTGCGGCCCAGTGCACGAGTATTCCCATAGGAAATGATCTCGTCAAGATCATACAGAAGGACAACCTCGGGCCAAGAGACCCCAGGAAGCCTCCGTGTGAAGAAATCGAGTTCTTCATTGGAATTAAATTCCTTATTAAGAAAAGGGAATTAAATTCCCGGAAACATTTTTGGATGGAATTAAATTCCATGGAGTTGAAACGCCATCATCATCTCCCCAAAGATCATCTAAACCCTAAGGGATCTACAGTTCGAAGGTTAGGCGGTTTCGTGTTCTTATGGAAAAACATGAAGAAAAATGGGTAAAAACCCTTGTTTTGGATTTAAAATCCAAAGGAATGTGGGAGTTCGCTGCTTGTCCAAGAACATTACCTGAGGAGGAAGAGTCCTTTTGAACAGAGTTAAACTCTGAAGATTGTTCCAAGACAGAGAACTAAGCTCTGGAAGCGAGAATTAAATTCTCAAGGGAAAAGTTCTCAGAAGAAGAAGATGAACAAAGTGAAGGCCCTTCTGAAGAGACAGCGGTATTTATAGAAGGAGATGGAAACGTTTCATCTCCCCAGATCCCTAGAGGAATCCAACGGTCACAAAAGGTGACAGCGTTGCACACACGTGCTGACACGTGAGAACAACGCTGTGGGGGCATTTGTTTCCTGATTTAAAATCAGGAGGGCTCACGGAAAAGGCTTCCGAAAGGGTCACGTGCTCCCACGTGACCTGGATCACGTGTCGGCACGTGACACCTAAAAGCATCATCAAGTCAGATTCAGCTTCCCGACTAAATCAAGGAAAGAGGCTCCAGACAAGGGTCACGTGCTCACACGTGACCAATGGTCACGTGTTGGCACGTAATGACCAAGCAGCGGCAGAGGCAGAGTGCAAAAGAAGAAGAGGGCTCATTCCAAAGAGGGTCACGTGCCCACACGTGACCATGGGTCACGTGGTCACACGTGACCGGCTTTCAAAGCCCATTTTGCTAACAGAATTAAATTCTGAAAGAGATTCAAATCTTTCCAAAGGAAAGCGATTACCTGGAACCAATCGAATTAAAGATTTAAAGATGATTAAATATCATCTATCTATGGGAAAATCTCGAGTTTGGAAAGATTTCCCCTTTAAATCAAACCGAAATAACAAAGGAGAATCCCGGGACTTGAAATCCAATGGTGAATAAAATTCACCTAATAATCCAAAGGTCCAGGACGAATGATGGATGCAAATCAAATCTCTCAATGAAGATACGTCAAAAACTAATTGACTCGGCTGCTTATCCTATAAATAGGAGCCAAGAGACACAAAAAAGAGAGACATACGCAGAGGGAAGAACAGGGAGAGAGCCTTGATACTTTGAGGAATTTGGATCTTATGCAAAAGACAACCCTAGGTAAGAAAGGGAAGGCTCCTTGAAAGAAAAGAGAATTTAATTCTCAACAGAGTTCAACTCTGATATATAAAACAGAAGAACATATTTCTTCTCTCTTTGATAGAGGATCTGCAAAGTGCACATCTCCCCTTGAAGTTGAGAATTTAATTCTCAATGGGTCGAGATCCTGCCATGCAGATCCAAAACATAGAGAGGGAACGGAAGCACCAGAATTTAATTCTCACAGAACTATAGGAATTTAATTCCTTTAAAATAAAATTAGGGCTTGACCTTGTGTCATGGGAATTTAATTCCTTCAGAACAAAAAGAAACAGGGTTTAACCCTAATTAAGAACCTAGTTCTGTTGAAACAGCGGGAATTTAATTCCTTTAATCATAATTTAACAGAGAATGGGAGTTTAATTCCTTAAAAGCTTTTATTAGGGTTTAACCCTATTCAGTTCTTCACATATATGAGGAATTTAATTCCTACAGAAAATTCAGAGTCCAACTCTATTCCAGAATATAAATCTTCAAAAGGAAGTAGGAATTTAATTCCTCTGAAATTATTGTCAGGGTTCAACCTTACGAGGAATTTAATTCCTGGAAAAGATTAACAGATCCTCTAAACAATATACATAGAGGCAGGGTCACGTGTCACCACGTGACCCCCCCAAAAGATCTACAGAAAGCCCCTTTGAGGCCGTGCCCCATGTGACCCACGTGACCCTTGACAGAAGCTTTAACACACAACCATTTGAATGCCCGTCACGTGATGGCACGTGATGCTCTGAAAGATGTGATAATCTCAGCAGAATAAATGAAGGGAGGGCGCTCTCACGTGTTGCCACGTGACCCCTCTTGCCTTAGTGTTTAACACTAAATTGGAACTCCCGAATCCAGTATTAAAACACTGTTGGGCCTTAGTGTTCAACACTAATCAAAGAACTTTATTCGCAGTGTTCAACACTGATTGCCTTAGTGTTTAACACTAATCTGAGATCTCCATTGCCAGTGTTTAACACTGATCTGTTTCAGTGTTTATGATAATTTGAAGGCCTTGTTGCTGGTGTTTAACACCAATTATCTTTTAGTGTTAAACACTAACTTGTCAATCTCGTTCCCAGTGTTCAACACTGATTGCTCTGTAGTGTTTAACACTAGGCTTTGGCCCAATTGGCTAAATGGATAGAGGCAAAGCCTCTCCTTCAATGGACCAACAGGAAGCCAATATTCCAGACATGATTGGACTTAGCCCAAGCCAGGCCACGAGTCCTCAATTCGTAATTAACTGGGCCAATGGGCTTATAACATAATTAATTGGTCTGGATCCCAAATTGGGCCAAGGACTATTTAATCCACTCCGGTTCTAGGGTACATCTCTTCACTCCTTTGATACTTGGCATTGTAATCCCTCAATGTCTTCAAAGAGGTGACGGGTCCCGACGACCACACATTGATATGGACTGTGGGGTCTTTAAACCCGTGTGAAGCATCTAATGCAAGATTCCTGGTTACGTGGAACGCGGATAACGTCACTCTTTGACCCCGTGGAAAACGTCCAGAGCGGAGCCTAGTCCTCGCCGAGTACGGCAGTGAACCCGTGTGAAGCATCTAGTGCAAAATTCCTGGTTACGTGGAACGCGGATAACGTCACTCTTTGACCCCGCGGAAAACGCCCAGAGCGGAGCCTGGTCCTCGCCAAGCACGGCAGTGAACCCGTGTGAAGCATCCAGAGCAAATACCGGACTGTGGAGTCCTTAAACCCATGGACTATGACGTCCTTAACCTCGACCGAGATGTCTTAAAACTAACAATGGACCGCAATGTCCTTAAACTACCCGTGGACCGCAATGTCCTTAAACTACCCGTGGACCGCAATGTCCTTAAACTACCCATGGACCACCATGTCCCTAAACTGGAACAATAGAGCCCAAATGCTCTTTTGTCGGATCTAAACGATCCCGTGAAGTCGATCTTAGTCCCAAACTGGACTAACGTATCCTTAACAACCGTTTAAGTTGATCTTAGCCTCAAAGATGGCTAATGTATCCTTAAACCTTCAAACAGAATGGGCTATGAATCTCCCCCAATTAACTCTGGTTCGAGGGTACATCTCTGAACTCCTCTGACATCTGTCGTTGTAATCCTTCAACGTCATCAGAGAGGTGACGGGTCCCGACGACCATACATACAATGGACACTATGTCCCTAAACTGGAACAATGGAGCCCAAACGCTCCTTCGTCGGATCTAAACGATCCCGTTAAGTTGATCTTAGTCTCAAGTTAGACTAACGTATCCTTAACAAACGTTTGAGTTGATCTTAGCCTCAAGTATAGCTAACGTATCCTCAAACCAAACCCCCAAACCCAAATCTAAGATAATACGGATTTGGACTAGTCCACGCCCTACGGGCGACGAAATAACTCAGTCTCCGTATACAATCCACGGGCAACCAAAAACAAAACATAAAATAGACACACACGACACGAAGTGACCATCTGGAGAAGGAGAAAGTTGTTACCGCGATGCGGTAGCGTAATTAACTGCAGGGGCTTGCGCCTGCAGGGAAGAGCATCCCCACAATCAAAAACCCCTCAAACGAGGGGGAATCTGACGAAGTCTGCTACATCGGCCGCATCCGTTTAAACCTTCGATACATGGTGCCATAGATCAACTTGGCATCTTCGGAGAGGTGGACGGATAGCACCAATTAGCATCTGCCCCGAATCTCAGGCAAGGCATTCCATGTCCCGGCCGCCGTTCGGAGGGGAACAATCACGTGTAGGCACTGATGGGTACCCATGCACTAGATATTAAAAGGATTTTCTAGGAGTCACGTGAGGACACGTGAGGGTGCCCATGCGTTGGATATTAATCCTTCAGCTTTTTCCATTTTCTCTTTTTTAAAGAGGTGTTTGTGAGGGGTCGCGTGGGGACACATGAGTCACCCAAAAACGAGTCTTCCCTTTTTATTTTGAGAAGTCTATTCAAGGGTCACGTGGCAGCACGTGACCTAATCTTATTTGTTCTCTTTTAGTCATTGGAGGGGAGGGTCACATGTTGCCACGTGATCATGTTGGGTGTAGGGTTCCTAGGCACACACTAGAGGTCTCACAAGGCATCAACCATGCCAATTTCAAATTTTAACGGTGCCGAGAAACCCTAGACTACGGATTGTCGGCTAGATTTTTAGGCGAAAAGGAAATCTAGTTAACACTTAACTATAAGTTAAACGAAAATACAACCTTTGTAGATCCGGTGCTCTACCTCCACGGCTCCGCAATGAAGTCCTCTCCGCTGTCCAAATCGAACCATGACTCTCACGGTGGTTTCATCGGAGAAAAGACCGGGCTAGGTCGTCGACAACGTGCCGAAAATGATCTACGTCGAGGCATCACTAGATCAAGCTCCACCTTCACCGAGCCTTGAAAACTTGTGAAGGAAACACACTCTACTACTTGGCAAGAGGTAGAGGATGAAGAAATAGGAATTGGGTAGACTTTAGAATTGGATTTCTCACTCATTTTCATCAATCACCATTGATGAAGTGGAGGTTTCTTTATTGAAGATGAAGAAGAAGAAGAAGATAATGAATATGATAAGTTATTCTAAAATGAAAAGAATAATGAATTCTTATCATAAAAGAACCATGGTTAGGTGTAGAGAATTAATTAGGGTTAAGTGGAATGGTTAGGATTAAGGATGAGAAAAAGTGGTCACAAAGTCAAAGTATTCATGAAGCTTCATGAAAGAACAAAGAATGCCACCATTTTATCATTTCCTTTTCTTTTTCCAAAAGAATAAATAAATGAATAAAATGAATAAGCAAATAATAAACCCTAACCATTTCATTAACCAAGGTTTAATTCTTTATACTTAACCAATTTTACATGCACCATCAAACATGATACAAGCATGTGCACAAAATCATATCACATATATAAAGCGCACATCCGAGCGAGAAAATCCATTTAAAGTGAACCGATACTAGTTAATGCAAAGTAATATATCAAATATATAATTATGCATTAAATCATTAAATCAACACTTGATTTAATGATCCGGTCATATCGCATATAACCGACTAATATCTACAGTAACAACTTATCGAATCAACACTTGATCCGATAACCCGGCTATATCGCATATAACCGATCAATGTCACAAATCGCGAGAATCGAATACAGTATCACATACTGGTATCATTCTCGGTCCCGCACATATCTCATATGCGCTCCTATTTCGTTTTGCTTGAGCCAGGAAACCTCTGTGTAGGACTCTAAAGACTCGTCAATACGCCGGCAGCAGATGATGATCATATCAAGCACCCACAAGCCGTAAGCGGTCTGCTAAACGTAACGGCCACCCGGGTATTGAGCGATCAGAAGATCGACGAGCAAGCCCGCTCACACTCCAGTGAATCCAACCAGTAACACTACCGTACAGTCCGGTCTCGTCGTCTGATATGTCGCATATCTCGCCTAGGGGTGGTAAACGTCATACCCCAATAGCTCGATAAGTCGTGTCGATATGAGGTCTATAACAATTCGAGAAACTACTGGTAACACTTACCAGTAAATCTCAACAACCCTGGCCAGGGATTTCCTGATATATCCAATCGAACACAGCGCAACATCAACCCCCTATACCGGGAGAGACGAATCCCCTCCTATCGCTCATTGCCTCCATGTGACTCGGGACTGTACCCAAAAACCACCGTTTTGCACGCCCTCTTGGACGTGGTAAGATGGAAATCAAAGCACAGTGGGAACCACACAAGACTCTATGACGATCTCGGGTCAACAGACTACTCTGTACCAGCGTCACCAGAGAACTGCCATCTGACGTGAGGTATAATACCATCTGGGAGTTCTCGGCGAGTCCGTCCAGTGTACCCAGTCTCTACTGAGCACCCGTATATCATCTCTGATGTCAAACACCAATGGATATGGGATCATCCATCGCCCATCTGTATGGGTCGAGAAGGTATACGCTAGTCTACTCTGGTATATCGATGCCCCGTCTCGATATACCCACGACTAGGGACTTTGAAGGATGTACTTATGGACTACCATGTCCCCACTAGTATGATCCGCATCATAGTCCAGGTAGTCAAGTACACATCCTAAGGGCTTTACCAACATGTAACAGAGAGACAATCAATGTACACGTTAAGGTAAAGAGTAACCAGATAGCATACTATCATGTCGAGCAAGAAAGTCCTCCCTATATATGTCCCAACATCCACTACATTATACATCCAATGTACAGTAATGGCCTCTAGGGCATACATATAACTAACAATCTCCCACTTGCACTAGGGCCATCTGTAGCAGTGGTTGTAGTATCTCATACTCAACCATCCCATAAAAGTCTCTCTCTGGGAACAGGCCTTCGTGAGTGGATCCGCCGTGTTGTCCTCTGAGTCTACTCTCCTAACCTCGATCCCTTAGAGATCATCCATCTCCATGATCAAGTGATACTGCCTTAGAATATGTCTGGATCACTGATGGGACGGGGGTTCCTGGCATAAGCCACAACTCCATTGTCACACAATGGTAGGAACTAAGTTCATCTCATGAACTATTATACATCCAAACAGCCTCTTTGGTAGCATCTTAAGTAGCGATGTATCCTGCCTTTATCGTCTAGTATGCCACGGTATCTAGCTTGGAACTCTTCCAACATACCGTCCCTTTACTGAGGGTAAAGACAATGCCTGCGACTGACATTCAGTCGTCTTTATCACCCTGGAACACTTCCAGTGATTCTCCCCAGGATCGATTGATACCATCTCACTACAACTAGTGAGAATCCTAACATCCATTTAGATCTATCTCATAGATCCAAAATCCAGGATTTAGTTGGTATCACTTTGATCCTATGTGGAGAATCATTGTGATAAGCGGAGATTGATCGAGCGTAGCATAGGAAACTCTTTCCCTATCAAGAGTATGTCATCCACGTACTATACGAGGATCACCACCATACTCCCTACTACCTTTTTGTTTATACAAGGTTCATCTACCATTTTGATGATGTCAAACTCTTTGACTAATCCATCAAAACAGATGTTCCAACTCCGCGATACCTGCTTTATCAGATAAAGCATCTTGCTCACGTTTCCGCTGCTCCCACTGTCTACGAGGCCCTCTGGCTGTGTACTTATAGACACACTCTTCTAAAACATCATTTAGAAAAGGAGTCATGGCACCCAACCGCCAGATATCGTAGTCATGGTATGTAGCCGTGACAAGTAGGATCAGGATGGACTTAAGCATAGGTACTGGAAAAGGTTTCATCATTATCCACGCCTGGTTGATGACGAAAACCTTTAACAGTCTAGCTTTGAAAGTCTCAACCTTTCCATGTACACCAAGTAATCTTCTCAAGATATACTTGCTCATGATGGGGATTTAACTCTTCAGATATAGCAACCAAAGTCCATACTTTGTTGGTGTACATGGATTCCATCTCAGATCACTAAGCATCCAGCCATTATTACAGAGTCTTACTCCTGATGGCCAGCTCGAAGCTAGTTGGGTCATCATCTCATGATGCAATCCTCGCTCCCACTGTCATAGAGAAATCGAAGTATCTCTCAGGTGGGTGAGGAACCCTACTAGATCGGCGGAGAGGCCGAGGTTCGTTGGAATCTACTGAATCCTTTGGTTCTACCAAATTATCTGCTGTATTTTGTATAGCTGAAACCTTTCCAGTTCTACATTACAGACCTTGCCTCGAGCTTGTCCGGATTTTGCTTTTAGACATTAGCCGGACAACCCCAAATCTTAACTAGCTTAAGACATGGGCTCTTCCCTTTCCATATCACATATGAAATGGTAGACAACTGATTTGATTGGAACCCTATTCAATAGGTATGCAACTTCTCAAGTGCATAACACCCAAAAGGAAAAAGGTAACTCAGTAGTACTCATCATAGAGCACACCATATCAAATAGGGTGTATCTGCTCCGCCCCGATATACCATCGTGCTATGGTGTATACGGAGGAGTAATTCTGAGAGAGAATCTCATTCTCCTTTAGAATAGTCCAGGAATTTCCGTGCTCAAGTATTCTCCTCCTCGATCACATCAAAGGACATAATACTTATACCCGTATTTTGGTTCTCTACTTCTAAATCATATTCTGTGAATATCTCAAAAGGTTCAGACTTATGTTTCAACAGGAACATATGACTGAATCTTGAGAGATTATCAGAGAATATAATGAAGTATAAAGAACCAGTCTTGGCATGTGTAGACAGGGGACCTACATACATCAACATGTATCATCCCAAGAGTTCACTAACTCTTTCTCTGTTTCCAATAAACAGAGCTGTGGTCATCTTATCTTTGTGACATGACTGGCAAGTTTCACAAGATGTAAATTCAAACTGATTTAAATATGCATCTACATGTAACTTCAGCTAGTCGGGTCGCATTGATATGACCTAGTCTACAATGCCTCAAGAAGGATTCGTTCATTTCTGAACTCTTCCTCTTGTATGTGTTCTGTATACTAAGAACTGTAGTTTGATTTAGAACATTAATGCTTTTAGATAACGTGCCTGAACCGATCAACTTTTGATATAGGAAATGTCCAAAACATTATCCAACAATACAAAATTTTATCATTTCTTTACTAATAAAGAGACTGATATGATTTTGTATATCAGGTTCGGTATCTAATAACATTCGTTCAGAATCAATGTATTACAATACAGGGTGACAGTGACCAACAGACTTGGCTGCAACACTTGCCCCGTTTTCTGCCTCATGAAACTTATCACCCGTTCTCAGTTTTTTTTTTACCTTTTTGCAGCCCTATGTAACAAATTACATATCTGGGATCCTGATCCGGTATCATATACCAAGGATGCGGAGGATACTGAGAAACAGTTCTGTATAATGAACACACCCGAAGATGATGCATCAACATGCACTCTCTTCGTTTGGGTGGCACGGGAAATCTGGTATTCCCTAATTTCCTGCTCTGTCTTATAACAATTATAAGTTGGAGCGGGACCAACGTTCCCCAGCTCAGTATAACAAGCTGGTTCGGTCAATAATCCGTAATATTATGTTGATTAAGGCATGATATGGTCGCTACCAGGAGAGAGAGAGAAGAAAACACTCAGCGTGCGCTCTTGCAAGAATAGATTGGTTTTATTTTATCTAATCAGGATGGCTCCCACTGCTTTTTATCAAATCTTCCTTCAAACCCTAAAAGGAAAGACTAGCCGGGATTAATTACACACTACAAGTTCGCCAATCTTTCAGCCAGGCCAGTGTCGGTACTTTGAGGGAGGTCCCCCGTGCTTTCGCACGAACCTAATTAATGTAAACCTCGTTTTCCCAGAGGCGTAACCCCGTTGACACCTTTCTAGACACCTACTTGATCGGCTAATTGTAATGTATAAAACTCTCCCAGGAGTAACTCTTACTCGCAGCGGGTATCGGGATCCAACTATCTCATAGAAGGTATGCAATCTCATTGCAAATTTCAACACTTGAAATTCCCGATAATATTTTGCCCCTAACGTGCTATGACCTTGACGAAAGCCAACAAACCATAGCCCGCTAGTCAAGTTCAACCCGTACATTTCTTGATTGAATTAAACCCACCCGCACGACCCTTGACGAAAGCCAACAAAGCCGCACGACTACCCTAATCCAATCGCATCGTATGCTAGCAGATAAGCAGCATATAGCTACCGCACATTGCACCTTGACGAAAGCCAACAAATGCAGCACGAATACTATATACAACTTATCTGAAATGACGGAGGGCTACGACAGGTTTTTCTGAAAACCTATTGCGTAATGAACTTGATATCGTTGTAGGATCGAATGAATTTTGAAATGGAGTGTTTTTGAGGCTTTTCTAGTTTTGCTAAAGGAGTCACTCCCGGTGAAGGGATCGTCGGTCCTTTCCTCGTCGAATGAGGTGCGGGATATATCATATATTTCACTGTGCAAAGCAAAAACACTTAAAAGCAATCAAAAGACAAACGGAGGGGTGTAGCATCTGCCAGTTATTGCTAAAGGAGTCACTCCCGGTGAAGGGATCTCGGTCCTTTCCTCATCGAATAAGGTGCAGGATATATCATATATACCGCTGTGCAAAGCAAGAACTGTAGCTACCTGTTTTATTTTTGAAATTCGATTCTACAACATCTTAGGTTTCTTTTATTTCATTAATCATATTAATGAAGTTCCATCATTTAAGTACCTAAACATCACAGATAAATACGACGTACACTTACGCCATCCGCATTCGCCTCGATGTCCCCTCGTGCACCGTTAGGTTAGGTAACTAACGGCAGAGCGGGGCAGGGCTAGCGCGGGTGTAAAACATAAGTAACGTCTATATAATATATCATATATACTATATACTGTATCTATCACAGAACATCACATGATCACATCACAGATATCGCAGCAGAAGAATCATATGAAATATTGGATATACTAGGATGTTCGTGTTTTCAATACGAGCCAGTATAAAACACAGATTCCACGGTCGCGATGAATAGCCAAACCCACACCCCTAGACCCCTACGAGAGCGGCAAGTAACCCTACCAATTCTAGAGTTAGCAGACCCGGACTCGACTCCTCGAGTTGGTCTCCCACTGGACTCCAGAACCTGGTTACTTGTGCTCCCCTCCTTAGGTCTATCCTAGTGCGGAAAAGTAAATAATACACAAACGGTGACATCTTCCGCAACCTGGAAGTGCCCCAATAAAAGAATATTACATACAAGTTTTTACATGAATGAAAATGAAAAACACTCATCTCACATAAAAACCCCCGGCTATTCAAAACACGACGATCCAATATAACATATCCAGCAACACATAACATCACATGTCATCAACGTAAGTAAATATGCGCATCCCAATTGTCGTTGACATATAGCAACGAAACCGGCGATATCACATATTACACTTACGGTCACAGAAAAAAAAGTGTAAAACTACAACAGTTGGAATCCGCAACCATCTCAGACATCGCATGCCTGACCAAATGAATTACTTAGACATCGCATGCCTAACAATTATAAACGCCGCATTTTAGTCTCAAAATCGAAAACACTTTTCAATATCAAGTCGGGCAATTCAACAGGATTCCCGACATCCTGATCGAATGCTCGTTGCAAACTTCAGTAGACGGCCGCACCCCCGATACCGTCGACGAAGTGCACCAAGGCGGAACACCGCTGCCGCGAGCACCCGGACGGATGCTTTCGGCGACGGGGTTCTCCTACAGTCACTTGGTCGGGGCTATGGAGTGAGGCTGTCTATTAAGTTTACCCGGCGAGTATCCGCGTACGCTACGTAATTGCGACGGACTTTTGATCACATCAAAATTCCGTGGCAACCGATCAAGTGAGACTAAACTGCTATGTTTATAACATTCATTCAGTTATCTCATAACTTCTTGTGAATTCCAATTATTGTATCCCATTCCGGATAAATAGAAAATGTCAAACTTTCCGATCGAACAATCGAACACCCAAGTTTTCCCGAAACAGATCAACACATGAAATAAGTCTAACAACATTCAGCTCGTGCCTCAGTACCAACGGTCCAGCCGTAGAAGGGTCAAGCCAACGCCTCACATGTGGCACGCCGTACTGCCCCAAACCCGAAGGTTCAAAGGGCAGTTCAAGACGGTCACATAATCGAGTTAAGGTTTGTTGTCTTCTAGAGGGTCCATCGAGTTACTTGCACTACATAGAACGTCTTTAAACTACGGAAAAATCCAACACTTGGAAATTTCCCGACAGGGGAAAAATTGGGTATTTATATCCGGTCGAACTTTTTAACATATTCTAAAAATTTATCCGGAAAGCCACACAGACAAAATTTGATAATCCGGTCGAACATTCGAATCCCCAAAACAACCCCAAAACACTTATCTCTATAATAAATATTAAAATATCCCAGAAAATACAGAACAACTTAGGAGGAATTACTGTGAAACTTTTACTGTGAGAATCTTCCGTACGGCCGCGGATCAGCCGCATGAGCCAAGCTCATGCCGCGGAACCGCGGCGGTTTAGATGAATTAGGTCCATGAAATTTACAGTAATTCCTAATAAACCCTGCTTGATTTTCTGCATATTTTTAATTTCGAAAAATCCCAGAATTTGGAAAAAGTCCAGAGAGCTATTTTGGGTTGGGGTTTCGGGTCGATCGGACTTCAAAATCCGTCTAGACTTCGCCTAAGGCTCTAGCTAGGCTCTGATACCACTGTAGGGTTCCTAGGCACACACTAGAGGTCTCACAAGGCATCAACCATGCCAATTTCAAATTTTAACGGTGCCGAGAAACCCTAGACTACGGATCGTCGGCTAGATTTTTAGGCGAAAAGGAAATCTAGTTAACACTTAACTATGAGTTAAACGGAAATACAACCTTTGTAGATCCGGTGCTCCACCTCCACGGCTCCGCAATGAAGTCCTCTCCGCTGTCCAAATCGAACCATGACTCTCATGGTGGTTTCATCGGAGAAAAGACCGGGCTAGGTCGTCGACAACATGCCGAAGATGATCTACGTCGAGGCATCACTAGATCAAGCTCCACCTTCACCGAGCCTTGAAAACTTGTGAAGGAAACACACTCTACTACTTGGCAAGAGGTAGAGGATGAAGAAATAGGAATTGGGTAGACTTTAGAATTGGATTTCTCACTCATTTTCATCAATCACCATTGATGAAGTGGAGGTTTCTTCATTGAAGATGAAGAAGAAGAAGAAGATAATGAATATGATAAGTTATTCTAAAATGAAAAGAATAATGAATTCTTATCATAATAGAACCATGGTTAGGTGTAGAGAATTAATAAGGGTTAAGTGGAATGGTTAGGGTTAAGGATGAGACAAAGTGGTCACAAAGTCAAAGTATTCATGAAGCTTCATGAAAGAACAAAGAATGCCACCATTTTATCATTTCCTTTTCTTTTTCCAAAAGAATAAATAAATGAATAAAATGAATAAGCAAATAATAAACCCTAACCATTTCATTAACCAAGGTTTAATTCTTTATACTTAACCAATTTTACATGCACCATCAAACATGATACAAGCATGTGCACAAAATCATATCACATATATAAAGCGCACATCCGAGCGAGAAAATCCATTTAAAGTGAACCGATACTAGTTAATGCAAAGTAATATATCAAATATATAATTATGCATTAAATCATTAAATCAACACTTGATTTAATGATCCGGTCATATCGCATATAACCGACTAATATCTACAGTAACAACTTATCGAATCAACACTTGATCCGATAACCCGGCTATATCGCATATAACCGATCAATGTCACAAATCGCGAGAATCGAATACAGTATCACATACTGGTATCATTCTCGGTCCCGCACATATCTCATATGCGCTCCTATTTCGTTTTGCTTGAGCCAGGAAACCTCTGTGTAGGACTCTAAAGACTCGTCAATACGCCGGCAGCAGATGATGATCATATCAAGCACCCACAAGCCGCAAGCGGTCTGGTAAACGTAACGGCCACCCGGGTATTGAGCGATCAGAAGATCGACGAGCAAGCCCGCTCACACTCCAGTGAATCCAACCAGTAACACTACCGTACAGTCCGGTCTCGTCGTCTGATATGTCGCATATCTCGCCTAGGGGTGGTAAACGTCAGACCCCAATAGCTCGATAAGTCGTGTCGATATGAGGTCTATAACAATTCGAGAAACTACTGGTAACACTTACCAGTAAATCTCAGCAACCCTGACCAGGGATTTCCTGTTATAGCCAATCGAACACAGCGCAACATCAACCCCCTATACCGGGAGAGACGAATCCCCTCCTATCGCTCATTGCCTCCATGTGACTCGGGACTGTACCCAAAAACCACCGTTTTGTACGCTCTCTTGGACGTGGTAAGATGGAAATCAGAGCACAGTGGGAACCACACAAGACTCTATGACGATCTCGGGTCAACAGACTACTCTGTACCAGCGTCACCAGAGAACTGCCATCTGACGTGAGGTATAATACCATCTGGGAGTTCTCGGCGAGTCCGTCCAGTGTACCCAGTCTCTACTGAGCACCCGTATATCATCTCTGATGTCAAACACCAATGGATATGGGATCATCCATCGCCCATCTGTATGGGTCGAGAAGGTATATGCTAGTCTACTCTGGTATTTCGATGCCCCGTCTCGATATACCCACGACTAGGGACTTTGAAGGATGTACTTATGGACTACCATGTCCCCACTAGTATGATCCGCATCATAATCCAGGTAGTCAAGTACACATCCTAAGGGCTTTACCAACATGTAACAGAGAGACAATCAATATACACGTTAAGGTAAAGAGTAACCAAATAGCATACTATCATGTCGAGCAAGAAAGTCCTCCCTATATATGTCCCAGCATCCACTACATTATACATCCAATATACAGTAATGGCCTCTAGGGCATACATATAACTAACATTGGGTACTTGATCTTTTTACGTGCATGGAGAGATAAATTCCTTATTCAAGAATTAAATTCTTCTTATAGGGTTAAACCCTAATTTTATTTAAAGGAATTAAATTCCTATATGTTCGAAAGAATTAAATTCTTTAAACTCAATTCTCCCTCTAAGTTTTGGATCTGCATGGCAGAATCTTCCCGATGAGAATTAAATTCTCAATTTATGGGGAGATCTGCTTCTGCAGATCTATTACCATGAAGAAGAACTAAGTTCTTATATTAAGGGTTAAACCCTATCTTTGTTGGAGGAATTAAATTCCTATATGCTTTGTGGGAGAATAAAATTCTCTGAACTTAGGTCCTCCCTTAGGTTTTAGATCTGCGTGGCAGAATTCCCCCGATGAGAATTAAATTCTCAACTTATGGAGAGATCTGCTTCTGCAGATCTTCAACCAAAGGAAGAACTAAGTTCTTATTCATAAGAGTTAAACTCTTAGTTTGAGAATTAAATTCTCTTTTTGTTTTTGTGGGAGCTTATAGAATGATCTTTTTCCCTTTCTTACCTAGGGTTTATTTCTTTTCTGAAGAGATCTTCTTTTCACTCTGGAGAATTAAATTCTCTCTTTTTTTATTCTCTCTCTGTTGTTGTTTCTTTTTTCTTTTTTTCTTCTCTTCTTGGCTCCTATTTATAGGAGAGAAAAAAGAATCAGTTTTTTTAGTCAATCTTTCATTGAAAGATTTTGATTGATTTTGTAACCAACATGATCTTTTAGATCACTCGGTGAATTTTATTCACCATTGGATTTTTAATCCAAACGATATTTTATTTGTTGTTCCTGGCAGATTTTAGGAAAATATTTCCTTGTATAGAATCTTTCTATAAACTGGTGATTTTTAATCATCATTGGATTTTTAATCCAACGATGCTCCTCTTTACAGAGTGCAATCTTTTTGTTTGGAAAGATCTGGAGAAATATTTTTCCAATTAGGGTTTTTGATTCCCTCTTAATTAGAATTTAATTCCATTAGTTCAGATGGTTTAGGAGTTTATCACGTGTTGGCACGTGACCCCATTTGACAAAGCATTCAAATTAGAGTTTAATTCTATTGTTTCAAAGGGTTTAAGAGCCTATCACGTGTTGGCACGTGACCCTACTGATTAAGCATTCAATTTAGAATTTAATTCAGTTTTTACAGGCTTTGCCTGTAAATGGTCACGTGTCTGCACGTGAGACCTGGTCACGTGTTGACACGTGACCCTACTAACACAGCATTTCCAATTTGTTTATTTTATTCAGTGTTTACAGGCATTGCCTATAAATGCTCACGTGTCTGCACGTGAGACCTGGTCACGTGTTGACACGCGACCCCACTGACACAGCATTTCCAATTTGTTTATTTTATTTAGTGTTTACAGGCTTTGCCTATAAATGGTCACGTGTCTGCACGTGAGGCTTGGTCACGTGTGGGCACGTGATGCTCGGTCACGTGTTGACACGTGATGCCTCATTTGAGGTTTTCTTTGCTGCTTTATCTGCAATTTATTTAATTCCCATGAGGGAACAGGGGAGTTCAGATTACTCATCAAATCCCTAAAAGAAATATTTTTTCACCATCAAATCCCTAGAAGGGGAGTTCAGATTACCCATCAAATACCTAAAATCAATAGTTTACCCTTTTTCTCCAAGATCCAGCAAAAGGAGAGGAGGATGAAGAAGTCTCACCTCCAAAAATCCCATTTTAAGAGGATCCGAGGCTCCAGGGAGAAGAAATGGGTCCCATTTGATCATTTCCGAAGATCTTCGAGGAATTCAACTCCAAAATCCAAATTCTCAAAGGAGTTTAACTCCACATCCAGACCTTTTAGGAGTTTAACTCCAAATCCAAGCCTCATAGAAGTTTAACTTCAAATTCAAATCTTCTGGGAGTTTAACTCCAAATATATACCTAATTCCTGTTTAGGAGTTCAACTCCAAGGCTCCTCGGAAGTTCAACTCCCAGCCCAGGGGCTAAGCCCCTTTCTCTGCTGATATTTCCAGCGATCACGTGCCGTGCACATGACCCACTGGCGCCCAGCGCTTATGTGCAGGGCAAGTAACCCTCTGGAGCCTAGCGCCCACGCGCCTGGTACATGACCGCGGGCGCCCAGCGACTACGCGCCATTCAACCCCACTTTTTCCCTCACGCTCTACACTCAAAACACGTCCCCTGTTAGAAAAAAATTTCTAATGGGGCACTACCCCCACACCCCGCAAGGAGGCTGCTAGCTCCCTTGACCCCCAGCCCACTATCCGGGTAGCGGGACCCCCATAAACTCTGTGAGGCCCCCGATATGTCTAAGTCCCCTTCATAACACAAAATACGTACAATGCCCATTGAGTTCGCATGACCAGTTCTACCAGTCAATCAGAGGTTCCCTAGCTCCAAAAGCGAGGGATAATTAACGGCAGTTTAGTCCGCGGTTGTCGGAGATTTGGATCCCCACAATCAATAAACCCCAGCCTACCCCAGATAGGGGGAACTGTAATACGCCTGACAAGCAACGCGTATTTCCCATCTCAATGGGGTGATGAAAAACAACCTACAAACCCGAGGCCCAGAAGGACGTTGGCAGAAGTGAGAGGTCGTACCCCGCACAGTACGATCTAATCGAATTCCCCAGCAGCTACGTCATTCCTAAGTTCGGAAGATTTGACGGGACGGGGAACGCAAATCAGCACGTCGTCTACTTTAAAGGGTCGTGCGGAAATACATTGTTAGTGATATGTATTCCCTAGAGGCCATTACTGTACATACGATGTATATTGTAGTGGATGCTTGGACATATATATGGAGGACTTTCTTGCTCGACATGATAGTATGCTATCTGGTTGCTCTTTATCTTAACATGTACACCGATTGTCTCTATGTTACATGTTGATAAAGCCCTTAGGATGAGTACTTGACTACCAGGATTATGATGCAGATCATACTAGTGGGGATAGTGTAGTCGCTAAGTACGTCCTTTAAATGTTCCTAGTCGTAGGTGTATCGAGACAGGGCATCGATATACCAGAGTAGACTAGCGTATAGCTTCTCGACCCATGTAGATGGGCGATGGATGATCCCATATCCATTGGTGTTTGACATCAGAGACAGTATACGGGTGCTCAGTGGAGACTGGGTACACTGAACGGACTCGCCGAGAACTCCCATATGGTATTATACCTAACGTCAGATGGCAGTTCTCTGGTGACACTAGTACAGGTTAGTCTATAGACCCGAGATTGTCATAGAGTCTTGTGTGATTCCCACTGTGCTTTGATTTCCACCTTAACGTTCAAGAGAACGTGCAAAACGGTGGCTTTTAAGTACAGTCCCGAGTCACATGGAGGCAATGAGCGATAGGAGGGGTTTCGTCTCTCCCGGTATTGGGAGTTGATGTTGCGCTGTGCTCGATTGGCTATAACAGGAAGTCTTTGGCCAAGGATGCTTCAGAGATATACTGGTAAGTGTTATCAGTAGTTTCTCGACCCGTTATGAGCCTCATATCGACACGACTTATCGAGTTACTGGGGTCTGACGTTTACCACCCCTAGACGAGATATGCGACATATCAGACGAAGAGACCAGACTGTACGGTAGTGTTACTGATTGGATTCGCAGGAGTGTGAGCAGTCTTGCTTGTTGATCTTCTGATCGCTCAATACCCGGATGGTCGTTACGTCTAGCAGACCGCTTGCGCCTTGTGGGTGTTTGATATGATCATCACCTACTGCCGGCGTATTGACGAGTCTTTAGAGTTCTACACAGGGGTTTCCTGGCTCAAGCGAAACGGAGTAGGAGCACATATGTGATATGTGCGGGACCGAGATTGATACGATATGTGATACTATATTCTATTCTCGCTATTTGTGACATTGGTCGGTTATATGCGATATAGCCGGGTTATCGGATCAAGTGTTGATTCGATAAGTTGTTACTTTTTATATTAGTCGGTTATATGTGATATAGCCGGATTATTAAATCAAGAGTTGATTTAATAATTTAATGTATAATTATATATTTGATATATTACATTACATTAACTAATATTCAGCTCACTTATGATTTCTTTTTCTCATTTTGTGCACATTGAATATATGTGATATATTTTTGTGTACATGTATTGTGTCATGCTTGATGATACATGAAACAAAGGTGTGTGTATGACTTACACCATACTTGGTTTAATTGCTAGGGTTTTATTTATTTTGCTAATTATAAAAGGTGGTATTTTGTCATGGATGAAAGCTTGTAGAAGCTTGTAGTCTTCATTGACCAAGTCCACTCTTTTGTTTTGGCTAAGATATTTGTTAACCCAACCAATTAAACCTAGCCATGGTTAACTCTCTACAAAGGTTAATATATGATATTAACTCACCATGGTTGCTATTCTCACTTGAATAATTATTCATGAGAGATATTTCTTCATCTTCTTATTCTTCCTCAAAGCTTACTAGCTTCAATGGAGATGTGAGAACATGAGTGAGAAAATGAAATCTAAAGTGAGCCCACTTCCTACTTCATTATCCTCTACTACTTGCCATTTAGTATAGGGTGTTTGCTTCACTAATTACATAGTTAGTGAAGAGATAGCTTGGGTTAGTGTCTCCTCGACGTAGATCGTCTTTGACCTCGAAGTCTTTGAAGCAAGTATGTTCGTTTCTTCATGGGAGCCTCTCTAGAGTCCGGAGTTTACGATCGCAGCAAAGGGACTACTACACGGAGCTATTTATGTGAAGGACCGGTCTACAAAGGTTGTATTCCTTGCTCACTTAGGATGTAAAGTGTTTACATATGTTATTTCTGTAGGGTTGCTAGGCACGCGCACAAGGGTCTACGAGGCATCAACCATGCCCGATTAAAAATTTAGCCTTGCCGAACAACCCGAATACGGAACTTTAAACTAGAGATTAGGCGAAAACAAGCATGCTAAACATTTTAACACTAAGTGAGAGGGATTACAACCTTTGTAGATCCGGTCCTTCACTTCATATGCTCCGTGTTGTGGTCCCTTCGCTGCGATCATCGGGATCCGGACTCTCGAGAGGTTCCACGAAGAGAAAGACGCAACCTTTGCTTCCGATCTTCGATACTAAGATGATCTACCTTGAAGTTTCTTTAACACAAGCTAACACTCATGAAATGGTGTGAACACCCTCATCTAAATGGCAAGGGAAGATGAGGATGATGAAGTAGGATTTTTGCTCTCTTCATTTATATTTTTCTCACAATTATTCATCACCTTTGAAAAATCAAGCAAGCTTTTTCTTGAAAAGAGAATGAAGAAGAAGATGAACAATGTTTTGTGATGAATAATAAAAGTTATCATAATTATTTATGCAACCATGGTTCACTTAACCATTGTAGAGAGTTTACTAGGGTTAGGGTTTGGGTTAGGTCAAAGGGTGAGTCATGGATAAAGATCAACACAAATATCTTTATCATGACAAAGTAAAGCTTCTAGAATCAACTAGAAGGTTTAACCCTAATCCAAACCCTAATCATGTTTAAACTCCTCTAATCATGTTGCATTAATAATTATAATATGTTACGATATTATATATCACATATACAATATTTATTGTAACAAAATAAAATAATACATTTAACATATATCGCATATATATCAATGTATTACACGAGTGAGAAAAAGAATCTTTTAGTGAGCAAATATTAGTTAATGTAATTTAATATATCAAATATATTATTATACATTAAATTATCGAATCAACACTTGATCCGACAATCCGGCTATATCGCATATAACCGACTAATATTTATCCGTACCGATTCATCGAATCAACACTTGATCCGATGACCCGGCTGATATCAAATATCGCGAGAATATAATACGGTATCACATATCGCATTATCCTCGGTCCCGCACATATCACATATGTGCTCCTACTCCGTTTTGCCTGAGTCAAGAAACCTCTGTGTAGGACTCTAAAGAATCGTCAATACGCCGGCAGTAGGTGATGATCATATCAAACACCCACAAGCTGCAAGCGGTCAGCTAAACGTAACAGCTACCCAGGTATTGAGCGCTCAGAAGATCAACAAGCAAGCCTGTAACTTCTCCTGTGAATCCAAACAGTAACACTCCCGTACAGTCCGGTCTCGTCGTCTGATATGTTGCATATCTCGCCTAGGGGTGGTAAACGTCAGACCCCAGTAGCTCGATAAGTCGTGTCGATATGAGGTCTATAACAGTTCGAGAAACTACTGATAACACTTACCAGTAAATCTCAGCAACCCTGGCCAGGGATTTCCGGTTATAGCCAATCGAACACAGCACAACATCAACTCCCTATACCGGGAGAGACGAATCCCCTCCTATCGCTCATTGCCTCCATATGATTCGGGACTGTACCCAAAAGCCACCTTTTTGCACGCCCTCTTGGATGTGGTATGATGGAAATCAAAGCACAGTGGGAACCACACAAGACTCTATGACGATCTCGGGTCGACAGACTACTCTGTACCAGTGTCACCGGAGAACTGCCATCTGACGTATGGTATAATACCATCTGGGAGTTCTCGGCGAGTCCGTCCAGTGTACCCAGTCTCTACTGAGCACCCGTACACCATCCTTGATGTCAAACACCGATGGATATGGGATCATCCATCGCCCATCAGATGGGTCAAGATGCGTATACGCTAGTCTACTCTGGTGTATCGATGCCCTGTCTCGATACACCCTCGACTAGGAACAGTTATAGGATGTACTCGTCGACTACCGTGGCCCCACTAGTATGAACTCATCATAGTCCCAGTAGTCGAGTACATATCCTAAGGGCTTTATCAACATGTAATATAGAGACAATCAGAGTACATGTTTAGATAAAGTACAACCAGATAGCATACTATCATGTCGAGCAAGAAAGTCCTCCCTATATATGTCCTAGCATCCACTACAATATACATCGTATGTACAGTAATGGCCTCTAGGGCATACATATAACTAAAAATCTCCCACTTGCACTAGGGCCATCTGTTATGGTATCGCATACCCAACAATTAGCTGCGGTTGAAGTATCTCATACTCAACCATCCCATAAAAGTCTCTACTGGGAAAAAGGCCTTCGTGAGTGGATCCGCGCTGTGTCCTCTGTGTCTACTCTCCTAACCTCGATCTCCCTGGAGATCAACCATCTCCATGATCAGGTGATACTGCCTAAGAATTATATCTGGATTTCTGATGGGACGAGGGTTCCTTGGCTAAAGCCACAACTCCATTGTCACACAATGGTAGGAACGAAGTTCATCTTATGAACTTATATATATCCAGACTGCCTCTTTTGGTAGCATCCTTGGTAACGATGTATCTTTCCTTTAATCGTCTAGTATGTCACGGTATCTAGCTTGGAACTCTTCCAACATACCGTCCCTCCACTGAGGGTATAGACAATGCCTGCGACTGACATTCAGTCGTCCTTATTACCATGGAACCTTTCCAGTGATTCTTCCCAGGATCGATTGATACCATCTCACTACAACTAGTGAGAATCCTAACATCCAATTAGATCTATCTCATAGATCCAAAAACCCAGGATTTAGGAGGTATCACTTTGATCCTATATGGAGAATCCTTGTGATAAGCGGAGATTGACCGAGCGTAGCATAGGAAACTCCTTCCCTATCAAGAGTATGTCATCCACGTACTCTACGAGGATCACCACCATACTCTCTACTACCTTTTCGTATATACAAGGTTCATCTACCATTTTGATGAAGTCAAACTCTTTGACTACCACATCAAAACAGATGTTCCAACTCCGCGATGCCTGTTTTATCATATAAAACATCTTGCACACGTTTCCGCTGCTCCCACTGTCTACGAAGCCCTCTGGCTGTGTACTTATAGATGCTCTTTTCTAAAACATCACTTAGAAAAGCAGTCATGACACCCAACCACCAGATATCGTAGTCATGGTATATAGCCGTGGCAAGTAGGATCTGGATGGACTTAAGCATAGATCCTTAGAAAAGGTTTCAACATAATCCATACCTGGTCTATGATGCAAACCTTTAACAAGTCTAGCTTTGAAAGTCTCAACTTTTCCATGTACACCAAGTAATCTTCTCAAGATATACTTGCTCCTGATGGGGATTTAACCCTTCAGATAAAGCAACCAAAGTCCATACTTTGTTGGTGTATAAGGATTCCATCTCAGATCGATAAGCACCCAGCCATTCTTACAGAGTCCTACTCCTGATGGCCAGCTCGAAACCAGTTGGGTCATCATCTCATGATGCAATCCTCGCTCCCACTATCATAGAGAAACCGAAGTATCTCTCAGGTGGGTGAGAAACCGTACTAGATCGGCGGAGAGGCTGAGGTTCGTTGGAAACTATTGAATCCTTTGGTTCTACCAAATCATCAGCTGCAGTTTGTATAGCTGGAACCTTTCCAGTTCTACATAACAGACCTTGCCTCGAGCTTGTCCGGATTTTGCTTTTAGACATAGTCCGAACAACCCCAAATCTTAACAAGCTTAAGATATTGGCTCTTCCCTTTCCATATCATATATGAAGTGGTAGGCAACTGATTTGATTTGAACCCTATTCAATAGGTATGCAGCTTCTCAAGCGCATAACACCCAAAAGGAAATAGGAAACTCAGTAGTACTCATCATAGAGCACACCATATCTAATAGGGTGAGTTTGCTCCGCCCCGATATACCATCGTGCTATGGTGTATACGGAGGAGTAATGCTGAGAGAGAATCTCATTCTCCTTTAGAATAGTCCAGGAATTCCGTGCTCAAGTATTCTCCTCCTTGATCACATCAAAGGACATAATACTTTTACCCGTATTTTGGTTCTCTACTTCTAACTTATATTCTGTGAATATCTCAAAAGGTTCGGACTTATGTTTCAACAGGAACACATGTCTGAATCTTGAAAGATTATCAGAGAACGTAATGAAGTAAAAAGAACCGGTCTTGGCATGTGTAGACAGGGGATCTTTCATACATCAACATGTATCAATCCCAAGAGTTCACTAACTCTTTCTCTGTTTCCAATAAACAGAGCTGTGGTCATCTTATCTTTGTGACATGACCGGCAAGTTTCACAAGATGTAAATTCAAACTAATTTAAATATGCATCTTTATGTAACTTCAGCCAGTCGGGTCGCATTGATATGACCTAGTCTACAATGCCTCAAGAAGGATTCATTTCTGAACTCTTCCTCTTGTGTGTGTTCCGTATATTAAGAACTGTAGTTTGATTTAGAATGTCAATGCTTTTAGATAACGTGCCTGAACCGATCAACTCTTGATATAGGAAATGTTCAAAACATTATCCAACAATACAAAATTATATCCTTTCTTTACTAATAAAGAGACTGATATGATTTTGTATATCAGGTTCGGTATCTAATAACATTTGTTCAGAATCAATGTATTCTAGTAATACAGGGTGACAGTGACCAACAGACTTGGCTGCAACACTTGCACCGTTTTCTGTCTCATGAAACTTATCACCCGTTCTCAGTTCTCTACCTTTCTGTAGCCCATGTAACAGATTACATATGCGGGATCCTGATCCGGTATCACATACCCAGGACGTAAAGGATACTGAGAAACAGTTCTCTGTAATGAACACACCCGAAGATGATGCATCAACATGCACTTTCTTCGTTTGGGCGGCACGAGAAATCTGGTATTCCCCAATTTTCTTGCTCTGTCTTATAACAATTATAAGTTAGAGCGGGACCAACGTTCCCCAGCTCAGTATAACAAGCGGGTTCGGTCAATATATCCGTTTTATTATCTTGATTAAGGCATGATATAGTCGCTATCTGGAGAGAGAGAGAAGAAAACACTCAGCGTATGCTCTTGCAAGATTAGATTGGTTATCTAATATATCTAATCAGGATGTCTCCCACTGTTTTAGTCAAATCTTCCTTCAAACCTTAAAAGGAAAGACTAGCCGGGATTAATTACACGCTACAAGTTCGCCAATCTTTCAGCCAGGCCAGTGTCGGTACTTTGAGGGAGGTCCCCCGTGCTTTCGCACGAACCTAATTACAGTAAACCTCGTTTTCCCAGAGGCGTAACCCCGTTAACACCTTTCTAGACACCTACTTGATCGGCTAATTGTAATGTGTAAAACTCTCCCAGGAGTAACTCTTACTCGCAGCGGGTATCGGGATCCAACTATCTTATAGAAGGTATGCAATCTCATTGCAAATTTCAACTCTTGAAATTCCCAATAATATTTTGCCCCAAGCGATCTATGACCTTGACTGAGTCAACAAACTATAGACCGCAAGTAAAGTTCAACCCGTCATTTCCCGATTGAATTAAACCCACCCGCACAACCCTTGACTGAGTCAACAAGGCCGCACGACTACCCTAATCCAATCGCATCATATGCTTTGCAGATAAGCACTAATCAGCTACCGCACACTACGCCTTGACGGAGTCAACAAACGTAGCACGAATACTAACTATTACTTATCTGAAATGACGGAGGGCTACGACAGGTTTTTAAGAAAACCCTTTGCGTAATGAACTTTATATCGTTGTAGAATCGAGTGATTTTAAATGGAGTGTTTTTTAGGCCTTTCTAGTTTTGCTAAAGGGGTCACTCCCGGTGAAGGGATCGTCGGCCCTTTCCTCATCGAATAAGGTGCAGGATATTTCACAAATATCACTATGCAAAGCAGAAACTATAGAAGCAATCAAAAGACAAACCGAGTTTGTAGCATCTGCCAGTTATCGCTAAAGGAGTCACTCCCGGTGAAGGGATCTCGGTCCTTTCCTTATCGAATAAGGTGCTGGATATTCTACAAGGAACACCGCTATGCAAAGCAAGAACTAGAGCTACCAGTTTTTAAACAAGTTTCTACAACATCTTAGGTTTCTTTTATTTCATTAATCTCATTAATGAAGTCCCATTTTAATATGCTTCACAAGCATCTCTTTTTGAAACGAAATCTGCAATATAACATATATCTCATATATATAATATAAACATTCGTCTCAGACAGTAATATGATCTCATCACAGAACATTGCAGCAGAAGAACATATATGAAATATTGGATATACTAGGACGTCCGTGTTTTCAATACGAGCCTGTATAAAACACGGATTCCACGGTCGCGATGAATAGCCAAACCCACATCCCTAGACCCCTACGAGAGCGGCAAGTAACACTGCCAATTCTAGGGTTAGGAGACCCGGTCTCGACTCCTCGAGATGGTCTCCCACTGGACCCTAAAACCCGGTTACTTGTGCTCCCCGCCTTGGGTCTACCTAATGCGGAAAAGTAAATAATATACAACGGTGACATCTTCCGCTACCTGGAAGTGCCCCAATAAAAGAATATTACATAAAAATGAATTTTACATGAATGAAAAAGAAAAACTCGCATCTCACATAAAACCCCCGGCTATTCAAAACGCGACGATCCAATATAACATATCACAGCAACACATAATATCTCATATCATCAACGTAAACAAGTATGCGTATCCCGATTGTCGTTGATGTATAGCAACGAAGCCGGCGATACACCACATACTACGCTTACGGTCACAGAAAAGAAAGTGTAAAACTACAACAGTTGGAATCCGCAACCTCCTTAGACATCGCATGCCTAACCAAATGAATTCCTTAGACATCGCATGCCTAACAATTATAAACCCCGCATTTTAGTCTCATTATCGAAAACTCTTTTCAATATCAAGTCGGGCAATTCAACAAGATTCCCGACGTCCTGATCGAATGCTCGTCGCAAACTTTAGTAGACGGCCGCACCCCCGATACCGTCGACGAAGTGCACCAAGGCGGAACACCGCTACCGGGAGCACCCGAACGGATGCTTTCGGCGACGGGGTTCTCCTACAGTCACTTGGTCGGGGCTATGGAGTGAGGTTGTCTATTAAGTTTACCCGACGAGTATCCGCGTACGCTACGTGATTGCGACGGACTTTTGATCGCATCAAAATTCCGTGGCAACCGATCATCTGAGACTAAACTGCTATGTCTATAATATTCAAATCAGTTATCTCATAACTACCTGTGGATTCCAATTATTGTATCACATTCCAGATAAATAGAAAAAGTTAAACTTTCCGATCGAATCATCAAGCACCCAAGATTTCCCCAATATATCTCAACACTTGAAATCAGTTTTAAAACGTTCATCACATGCCACAGTACCAATGGTCCAGCCGTAGAAGGGTCAAGCCAACGCCTCACATGTGGCACGCCGTACTGCCCCAAACCCTAAGGTTCAAAGGGCAGTTCAAGACGGTCACATAATCGAGTTAAGGTTTGTTGTCTTCTAGAGGGTCCATCGAGTTACTTGCACGACTTAGAACATTCTTAAACACGAGGAAAAATCCAACTTTTGAAAAATTTTCCGACAGGGGAAAAAGTGAGTTATTGATATCCGTTCGAACTTTTTAACAGTTTCTAAAAGATATCCGGAAAACCACATAGAAAAAATCTAATACTCCGATCGAAACATCGAATCCCCAAAACAACTCCAGAAAACTCAACTGTAGAATAAATATTAGAAATTCCCAGAAAATACAACATTAAAAAATAGGAGTTACTGTTGGAAGCACGTGACAAGAATCCACATTGTAGCCACGGAACCGCCGCACATGCTGGGGTGGGGCCGCGGTTCCGCGCTACTTTTGTCGACTTGTGCTCACGTGCTTCACAGCAATTCTTATAATTACCTGCTGTAATTTTTGGATATTTTTAATTTGGAAAAATCCACATTTTCAGAAAAAGTCCAGAGAGCAATTTTGAGTTTAGGGTTTCGGGTTTTCCGGGTTCGATCGGACTTTAAACTTCGTCTAGACTTCGCCTAAAGCTCTAGCTTGGCTCTGATACCACTGTAGGGTTGCTAGGCACGCGCACAAGGGTCTACGAGGCATCAACCATGCCCGATTAAAAATTTAGCCGTGCCGAACAACCCAAATACGGAACTTTAAACTAGAGATTAGGCGAAAACAAGCATGCTAAACATTTTAACACTAAGTGAGAGGGATTACAACCTTTGTAGATCCGGTCCTTCACTTCATATGCTCCGTGTTGTGGTCCCTTCGCTGCGATCATCGGGATCCGGACTCTCGAGAGGTTCCACGAAGAGAAAGACGCAACCTTTGCTTCCGATCTTCGATACTAAGATGATCTACCTTGAAGTTTCTTTAACACAAGCTAACACTCATGAAATGGTGTGAACACCCTCATCTAAATGGCAAGGGAAGATGAGGATGATGAAGTAGGATTTTTGCTCTCTTCATTTATATTTTTCTCACAATTATTCATCACCTTTGAAAAATCAAGCAAGCTTTTTCTTGAAAAGAGAATGAAGAAGAAGATGAACAATGTTTTGTGATGAATAATAAAAGTTATCATAATTATTTATGCA
This sequence comes from Agapanthus africanus, assembly GCA_030015575.1. Taxonomy (NCBI): domain Eukaryota; kingdom Viridiplantae; phylum Streptophyta; class Magnoliopsida; order Asparagales; family Amaryllidaceae; genus Agapanthus; species Agapanthus africanus. The sequence goes on along the minus strand of JASDDO010000031.1, from coordinate 446,208,818 downwards.
ACCATGGTTCACTTAACCATTGTAGAGAGTTTACTAGGGTTAGGGTTTGGGTTAGGTCAAAGGGTGAGTCATGGATAAAGATCAACACAAATATCTTTATCATGACAAAGTAAAGCTTCTAGAATCAACTAGAAGGTTTAACCCTAATCCAAACCCTAATCATGTTTAAACTCCTCTAATCATGTTGCATTAATAATTATAATATGTTACGATATTATATATCACATATACAATATTTATTGTAACAAAATAAAATAATACATTTAACATATATCGCATATATATCAATGTATTACACGAGTGAGAAAAAGAATCTTTTAGTGAGCAAATATTAGTTAATGTAATTTAATATATCAAATATATTATTATACATTAAATTATCGAATCAACACTTGATCCGACAATCCGGCTATATCGCATATAACCGACTAATATTTATCCGTACCGATTCATCGAATCAACACTTGATCCGATGACCCGGCTGATATCAAATATCGCGAGAATATAATACGGTATCACATATCGCATTATCATCGGTCCCGCACATATCACATATGTGCTCCTACTCCGTTTTGCCTGAGTCAAGAAACCTCTGTGTAGGACTCTAAAGAATCGTCAATACGCCGGCAGTAGGTGATGATCATATCAAACACCCACAAGCTGCAAGCGGTCAGCTAAACGTAACAGCTACCCAGGTATTGAGCGCTCAGAAGATCAACAAGCAAGCCTGTAACTTCTCCTGTGAATCCAAACAGTAACACTCCCGTACAGTCCGGTCTCGTCGTCTGATATGTTGCATATCTCGCCTAGGGGTGGTAAACGTCAGACCCCAGTAGCTCGATAAGTCGTGTCGATATGAGGTCTATAACAGTTCGAGAAACTACTGATAACACTTACCAGTAAATCTCAGCAACCCTGGCCAGGGATTTCCGGTTATAGCCAATCGAACACAGCACAACATCAACTCCCTATACCGGGAGAGACGAATCCCCTCCTATCGCTCATTGCCTCCATATGATTCAGGACTGTACCCAAAAGCCACCTTTTTGCACGCCCTCTTGGACGTGGTATGATGGAAATCAAAGCACAGTGGGAACCACACAAGACTCTATGACGATCTCGGGTCGACAGACTACTCTGTACCAGTGTCACCGGAGAACTGCCATCTGACGTATGGTATAACACCATCTGGGAGTTCTCGGCGAGTCCGTCCAGTGTACCCAGTCTCCACTGAGCACCCGTACACCATCCTTGATGTCAAACACCGATGGATATGGGATCATCTATCGCCCATCAGATGGGTCAAGATGCGTATACGCTAGTCTACTCTGGTGTATCGATGCCCTGTCTCGATACACCCTCGACTAGAAACAGTTATAGGATGTACTCGTCGACTACCGTGGCCCCACTAGTATGAACTCATCATAGTCCCAGTAGTCGAGTACATATCCTAAGGGCTTTATCAACATGTAATATAGAGACAATCAGAGTACATGTTTAGATAAAGTACAACCAGATAGCATACTATCATGTCGAGCAAGAAAGTCCTCCCTATATATGTCCTAGCATCCACTACAATATACATCGTATGTACAGTAATGGCCTCTAGGGCATACATATAACTAACAATTTCCGTCGATTTCTAGTTAACGATTCTTTGTTAGGGTTTGCTAAAACGACAAATTTTTGAATTTGGCATGGATGATGCCTCCTGAAACCTTGCTGCCATCTTAGGTAACCCTGCAGTGGTATCAGAGCCATGCTAGAAATTTATACGGATTTTGTTAAGATTACGAAACCGAAATACTCCGAAACTTGAAACGGAAAATTCAAGTTTCTGTCGATTTTAAATATTTGTCAGAAAATTATTTAAACAATTGCGGAATGTTGTATGTGATGCAACATGAACACACAAGAAAATCCAACCCCTCTGCTCGGACCATGGCCGGCGACATGCCCATCAGGTCCGGTGGCCTCGGCCTTTTTGTGAGGGAATGAGCTGAATTTTTTGGTGTGTTCCAGGTTCTTGGTTTTGGTGTTTCAGGTGTTGTTTGATTTTGCTAATTTTACATGTGATATAATATTGCACTATGAGCAATTCGGAGTATTTCGTATTCGTAGTTTTAACATTGTTTCGGGTTATTCGCATGTTGTCTAAACAAAGTTAAAAAGTTCGATCGAATGTCAAAAACCCATTTTTCCAAGTTTAACGTATTCGGAAAAACATGCAAGTGGTCCTATGAACCCTCTAGAAGAATGAAACCCTAAGTCGACTTTTTTGGATCACGGAACCGCGATCATACTCTAGGATTTGTCGTAGTTCTGTGGCGACATGAGTGAGGCTTGGGTTTGCCCTTCTACAGCTGGTGCATAAGTACTGTGGCATATTCTGGGTATTATTAAAACTGTGCTCAAGTGTTGAGTTGTCGGGAAATTATGGGATTTTGATGAATCGATCGAAAAGTTTAACGTCGTCCGGATATTATGTGATGGGATGCAATATTTGGAATCCACAAGTAGTTATGAGGTAACTAATTTGAATGTTATAAATATAGCAGTTTAGTCTCAGTTGATCGGTTGCCACGGGATTTTGATGTGATCAAAAGTCCGTCGCAATCACGTAGCGTACGCGGATACGCACCGGGTAAACTTAATAGATAGCCACGCCCCATAGCCCCGACCAAGTGACTGTAGGAGAACCTCATCGCCAAAAGCATCCGTTCGGGTGCTCGCGGCAGCGGTGTTCTGCCTTAGTGCACTTCGTCGACGGTATCGGGGGTGCGGTCGTCTACTAAAGTTTCCGACGAGCATTCGATCGGGATGTCGAGAATCTTGTTGAATTGCCCGACTTGATATTGAAAAGTGTTTTCGAGATCGAGACTAAAATGCGGGGTTTATAATTGTTAGGAATGTGATGTCTAAGGAATCATTTGGTTAGGCATGAAATCCGAATATGGGAAATTTCGGGTTTATGATGTCTAAGGTGGTTGCGGATTCCAACTGTTGTAGTTTTCACTTTCTTTTTCTGCGACCGTAAGTGTAATATGTGGTGTATCGCCGGTTCCAGTGCTATATGTCAACGACAATTGGGATACGCATATTTATTTACGTTGATGACATGTGATGTTATATGTTGCTGTGATATATTATATTGGATCGTCATGATTGAATAGCTGGGGTTTTTATGTGAGATGAGAGTTTTTCATTTTCATTCATGTAAAATTAATTGTATGTAATATTCTTTTATTGGGGCACTTCTGGTTGAGGATGATGTCACCATTGTATATTATTTATTTTTCCGCATTAGGACAGACCCAAGGCGGGGAGCACAAGTAACTGGGTTCTAAGGTCCAGTGGGAGACCATCTCGAGGAGTCAAGACCGGGTCTCCTAACTCTAGAATTGGTAGGGTTGCTTGCCGCTCTCGTAGAGGTCTAGGGGTATTGGATTAGCTATTCATCACGACCGTGGAATCCGTGTTTTATACAGGTTTAAAATAAAACCCGGAAATCCTAGTATATCCAATATTTCATATGTTGTCTTCTGCTGCAATGTTTTGTGATGAGATCATATTACTGCCTGAGATGAATGCTTATATTATATATGTGTGATATATATTATATATTGTTGATTTCGTTTCATATGTGATGCTTGGGAAGCATAATAAATGGGACTTCATTAATGAGATTAATGAAATAAAAGAAACCTAAAGATGTTGTAGAAACTTGTCTCAAAAACTGGTAGCTTTAGTTCTTGCTTTGCATAGCGGTATTCCTTGTAGAATATCCAGCACCTTAATCGATAAGGAAAGAGCCGAGATCCCTTCACAGGGAGTGACCTCTTTAGAGAACTAGAAGATGCTACAAACTCGGTTTGTTTTTTTATTGCTTTTATAGTTTTTGCTTTGCATAGTGGTATTTGTGAAATATCTTGCACCTTATTCGATAAGGAAAGATCCAAGATCCCTTCATCGTGAGTGACCTCTTTAGCAAAACTAGTAAAAGCCTCAAAAACACTCCATTCAAAATCACTCGATTCTACGACGATATCAAGTTCATTACGCAAAAGGTATTCTTAAAAACCTATCGTAGCCCTCCGTCATTTCAGATAAGTAATAGTTAGTATTCGTGCTGCATTTTTTGACCTCTATCAAGGCGTAGTGTGCGGTATCTTATTAGTGCTTATCTGCATAAGCATATGATGTGATTGATTTAGGGTAGTCGTGCGACCTTGTTGACCTCTTTCTCGACCCGAAATTGGCACGTGACGGCCCTTAAACTACGCAACGTCTACAGGCGTAACGAAGTTTAAGTAAGCCGAAAACCCAGCAATCTAAACCTGTAAGTCGATGTACTACACCCCAATACTTGTGGGGAGGCGGAATTTTCAAAAACGGACTTGTTTAGTGAACGAACATCGACTAACCGCTTGAATCGAAGCTAAACTATAAATAACCAAACACAAAGTGTTTCTAAACTACTGTGTTTAGGGATTATACCTAATGAACCAACTCCTTCGTCTTTACGAATTCCTTGTTCTCCTCGGCCTTCTCGAAGTAGTAGACGATCCACCCGAGAGCAAAACTCCAAGCTTAGCCTCTAAACTTGAGGCAACTAACCTTCTTGGATTGCTAATCAAAGAAGATAGTTGAGATAGAGTGATGGTTATGGATTGTTTAGTCTTACTAACCCTTGTACTCAACTGATGAGAGGGGAGGATTAGTCTTTTGAAGAGAGAGAGCTTGAGGAGAGAGAATGTGTAGATAATAATGATAATAGAATAGTGAGTCAAGAAGATATATATCAAGCATTTTCTTTTATGAAGAAAAGAATAAGAAATGAATTTAGCAACCATACTTGAAAATATCTAGTGATGATTCACTATAATGACAAAAGACTTCTATGAATCATCAAGGTGACTCACTAATCACAATCATTTAATATGCCACCTTAACCTCTTTAGTCACCACCTTCTAGAAGCTTCCCGCATAATTACGAGAACGCCCCTCCTTTCTGCAAAAATACGGAAAAACTTTAGACTGTAAAAATCCAATAACCGGATACCAGTAACTGGCTTAAACCAAAGCCGACTGGTAAAAACTGTCCGAAAGTCGTACGCGCGTAAACGCACGTATGCGTCCGAACCCTTGTCGTAAAACCATACGACCTCTATATCGTTTCGCCTGGAGTAGGAAACTCTCTGTGTGGGACTCGAGAGACTCGACTACTACGCTGGCAGTGGGTTTAACCACAGACCGCAAGCGGCACTAGCTGTACGTAACGGTCCCCAGGTAGTTGTCGATAAGAATGCCGATGAGGAAACCCATCCGAACTCCTACTGAGTCTGATGTGACAATCTCCATACAGTCCGGTCCGTTCGTCCAAGACTATCGCATATCCGGCATAGGGGGCGGCAAGCGTCATTCCCCTAATAGCGGTATAAGTCGTGTCGGAGGGAAGCCCATTACACCCTGAGAAACTACTGGAACCTACCAGCAAATCTCGCTTGCCCTGGCCAGGGACTTTGCGTAATGGCTCTCTGACACAGCGCGATATCTACTCCCAATACCGGGAGGGACGAATCCTGTCTAACCGCCACTGCCTCCAAGCGCTCGGGACTGCACCCAACTGCTACCTGTTTGCACGACTCCTTTGAGCCGTGGTAGGGTAGCAATCTAAGAACAGTGGGACACACTCGAGGCGAAGTAGCAGTGTCAAGTCTGCGGACTATGCTGTACTCATGTCACCTGGGAACTGTTCACTGACGACTGGTATAAAACCAACCAACAGTTCCCTGTGAGTCCTGTCCGGTGTACCCGTAACCTAACGAGCACCTGTATACTATCTTCAGTACGACGTACTGACGGCTGTGGGACAGACCATCTCCCCAACTGGGATGAGAAGCGTACACACTAGTCTACTCCGGAGTACCGATGCTCTGTCTCGATAATCCAACGACTAGGGACCTGAATAAGGATGTGCTTGTAGACTACCCAGCCCTCACTAGTGTGACTGCCATCACAACGCTGGTAGTCAAGCAAGATCCTAAGAGCTCTATCAATACGTATACTCACATATTAAGATAGAAAAACCAAGTAGCATACTACCATGTTTAGCAAGACTGTTATATACATGTGAATATCCCAAGCTTCCATTAAGTAATATACAAACTAGTATGATACAGTAATGGCCTTCTAGGGCATAAACACTAACAATCTCTCACTTGCACTAGGGCCATGTACTGGCATATCGAAGACCAATGATCTCGAGTAGCCTCTCGAACTGCGTCTGAGGTAGGGCCTTCGTGAATGGATCAGCAATGTTCTCTTCTGAAGCAACTCTCCGAACCTCGATCTCCTGACGATCAATGATCTCCCTGATCAGGTGATACCGCCTCAAGATGTGTCTGGACTTCTGATGGGACCTTGGTTCCTTCGCTAAAGCTATAGCTCCGTTGTTGTCGCAATACAGAGGTATTGGATCAACTATTGTAGGAACCACCTGAATTTCTGTTAGGAACTTCTTCATCCACACTGCTTCTTTTGCGGCATCGCAAACAGCTATATACTCCGCTTCCATCGTCGAGTCAGCAACGGTGTCCTGCTTGGAGCTCTTCCAGCACACCGCCCCTCCATTGAGGGTAAAGACATAACCCGACATGGACTTGGAATCGTCCTTATCACTCTGGAAGCCGGAATCAGCAAAGGCCTCCAACCAGAGGTCTTTTCCGCCGTAAACCAAGAACATCTCCTTAGTCCTCCTCAGGTACTTGAGAATGTTCTTTACTGCTATCCAGTGTTTCTCCCCTGGGTCTGACTGATACCGGCTCACCACGCTTAGTGCGTAATCTACATCTGGTCTGGTACACAACATCGCATACATTATAGAGCCTACCGCAGAAGCGTAGGGTATAATAGACATGCGTTCCCTTTCCAAATCAGTCTTGGAAGACATCTCTTTGGAGAGGGTGATTCCGTGACAAGCCGGTAGATTACCGCGCTTAGAATCTTCCATACTGAATCTTTTCAGTACAGTGTCGATATACCTGGACTGCGAAAGTCCCAACATCCTCTTGGATCTATCACGATAGATCCGGATCCCCAGAATGTAAGAGGCATCACCCAGGTCTTTCATGGAGAACCTGTGTGACAAGAATCCTTTGACAGATTGTAGCATAGGAATGTCATTTCCTATCAATAGAATGTCATCCACGTACAAGACGAGGAATACGACACTTCTGGCTACAACTTTACTATATATGCACGGTTCATCTGGATTTTTGATAAAGTCATATTCTTTGACTGTCTCATCAAAACAGATGTTCCAACTCCGCGATACCTGCTTTAGTCCATAAATGGACTTAAGCAGCTTGCATACTTTCCCGCTGCTCCCACTTTGATTGAAACCCTCTGGCTGATCCATATAGACGCTCTCTTCTAAATTACCATTCAGAAAAGCCGTCTTTACGTCCATCTGCCAGATTTCATAATCATGGAAGGCAGCAATTGCAAGAAGGATACGAATGGATTTGAGCATAGCCACTGGAGAAAAAGTTTCGTCATAGTCCAAACCAGGTCTTTGACGAAAACCCTTTGCAACAAGTCTAGCTTTATAGGTTTCCACTTGCCCATCTACACCAATCTTTTTCTTGAAGATCCATTTGCATCCTATGGGTTTTACCCCACCTGGAGCAAATTCCAAAGTCCATACTTTGTTGGTGTACATGGACTCCATTTCGCTTCGCATTGCATCTAGCCATCGTACCGAGTCGCCGCTCTGGATGGCCTGCTGGAAGCTAGTAGGTTCATCATCATCTATGATGCAATCCTCTCTATCCCCATCTATGAGAAAACCGTAGTATCTCTCAGGCGGATGAGACGGCCTACTACTCCTGCGGAGGGGTGCGAGAATGTGCTGTTCTTCTTGAACTTCTTGTTCTACCAAACTTTCAGTAACAGTTTGTGGTTCTGGAATTTCTTCCAGTTCTACTGCGCTCCCACTCTTCTGATTTTCTAAAAATTCAGTTTCTAAGAAGTGGGCATGACGAGAAACAAAAACCTTTTGTTCCTCTGCATAATAGAAATAATATCCCTTGGAGTTCTTTGGATATCCCACAAGTTTACACTGTACTGAGCGTGCCTCGAGCTTGTCCGAATGCTGCTTTTTTACAAAAGCTGGACACCCCCATGTCCTAAAATGTTTTAGACAGGGTTTCTTCCCACTCCACATCTGATATGGTGTGGTAGGCACAGTCTTGGTTGGAACCTGGTTCAGAAGATATGCCGCTGATTCTAGCGCATAACCCCAAAAAGATTGCGGTAACTCAGCATTACTCATCATGGATCGTACCATATCCAATAGGGTTCGATTCCGTCTCTCCGATACACCGTTATGCTGTGGAGTGTATGGAGGAGTAAGCTGAGAGAGAATTCCTTTCTCTTTTAGGTAACCTAGGAACTCAGCACTTAAGTATTCTCCACCTCGATCAGATCTTAGTGTCTTAATACTTTTGCCTGTTTGGTTTTCCGCTTCACTCTTGTATTCCTTGAATTTCTCAAAAGCCTCGGATTTATGCTTCATTAAGAAAACATGTCCATACCTAGAGAAATCATCTGTAAAAGTAATGAAGTAGGAATAACCACCTCTCGCATGTGTAGACATTGGACCACATACATCGCTGTGTATGAGTCCTAAGAGCTCGCTCGCTCTTACTCCTTGTCCAGTGAATGGAGTCTTTGTCATCTTTCCTTTGAGACAAGATTGACAAGTGTCATAAGATTGATATTCGAACGAGTCCAAAAATCCTTCTCTATGCAACTTAGTCAACCTTCTCTCATTGATGTGACCCAGTCTACAATGCCATAAGAAAGCTTTATTTAAATCTGGAGACTTTCTTTTTAGTGTGTTCTGGACATTGAAAATTTGGAGTTGGTTTAAAACATATATTCCGTTATTTAGTGTACCTGACCCAATCAAACCATGATTAAGGTGGATGTTGACAACATCTCTTACAAACGTGAAATCATAACCTTTATTTGATAACAAGGAAACTGATATGATATTACACGTTAAGCTTGGTACAAAATAACAGTTATGTAAAACCAAAATGTGTCCACTCGTCAATCCTAGGTGATAATCCCCGACGGACGCAGCTCCCACGCTAGCTCCGTTAGCAACCTTTAGGGTCATATCACCTTCCTTCAGCACTCTACGGTTTCTCAGTGCCTGCAATGAATTGCAAATATGAGATCCTGATCTGGTATCCAATACCCAGGAAGTAGAGTTGATCGACAGACAATTCTCAATTACAAACACACCTGAAGTCGAAGCCACAGCTTGCTTCGGTTCCTGGTTCTTGGCGTTCCACGCCTTGCAATCCTTCTTCCAGTGCCCTTTCCTGTGACAATGGAAGCACTCATCCTGGCCAACTATCGGTACTGCAATCTTTTTCTTTCCCTTCCCTCCCACTTTACTAATACCTCCTCTAGGTCTGGGTGCGGCCTTCTTCTTCCTTCCTTTGGCCCTAGCCTTAGACTCGGAAGAAGATGTACCGCCAACAAACATAGCGGGTGTTTCCCTTGAATTCTTCAAGGTGCCCTCTACACTCCTTAATATGTTCAGGAGTTCCGGAAGTTCAACTTCTTTTCTTTGAAGGTTGAAGTTCAGGATAAACTGGGCGTAGGTGTGAGGAAGGGACTGGAGAATAAGGTCTGTATAGAGCTCATTATCCAAAGTCGTCCCAAGGTCTGCGAGCTCTTCTATATAGCCGATCATCTTTAGGACATGTTCTCCTACCGATGACCCGACAGCCAACCTCGCTCGAAACAAGTTCTTTGAGGTCTCGTATCTTGCTATACGAGATTGCTCTCCATAAAGTTCCTTTGTATGGAGAAATATGCCATCAAGGTCCATATCCTCGTGCCTCCTCTGATGTTCATTGTTCATCGAGGCAAGCACGATGCACTTGGCTTTCGCGCAATCTAAATCCCAGGTTTTGCGGATTTCCTTATCCGCATTGCTGGATTTGGGACCAGGGACAGCAGGTGCCGTAGCGGTGAGGACGTACCCCAGTTTGTCATAGGTCAAAGCCATTTTGACATTCCGCAGCCAATCTTTATAGTTTGGCCCTGTCAGTATATTTTTCTCTAAAAGTAACTTAAGTCCAGTCATTTTCAGGGTCGCTGCAATTAGGAGAGAGAGAAGAAAACACTTTAGCATGATGCTCTTGCAAGTTTAGAGTGGTTTTTAGTTTATCTAAACTGGATGGCTCCCACTGTTTTTCGAATCCTTCCTCAAACCATAAAAGAAGAATTAGCCAGGACTATTCTCACCGTACAATACTTGCTTAACCGTTCAGCCAGGCCAGTGTCGATACTTCGAGGGAGGTTTTCCAACGCTTTCGCGAAGTTCCTTAATTAAATAACCTCTTTTCTCTGGGGGCGTAACCCCGCTGACACCTTTTTGGACACCTACTAGGTTTATAGCATTGATCGTTAAGTGATGAAGATCCTGATAAGTAGCATATACTCACAGTAGTATCGGGATCCAAATATCATCGTTTGATAATGCTGTAGGAATGCTACCAACATTCATCAAACTCAAAATGGTATGCATCTCTTTGCAAATTTCAGTTTCTTTAGAAATTCCCGATATTGATTTTTGCCCCATGTTCTTATGATCTTGACTAAGGGCCAACAAATCATAAGTCACATGTCAAGTTCTGCCCATCATTATCCTGTTGATTTGAACCCATCCGTATACTCTTGACTAAGGGCCAAACAAAGTAATACGAGTGTCCCAAACCAACTCATCTATCTATGCAACAAATGAATACCCCAGCAGCTACCAATCACTATGTCTTGACTAAGGGCCAAACAAACATAGCTTGAATACTACTGACCATTCATAAGAAATGACGGAGGGCTACGACTGGTTTTGGTGAAACCGTGAACGTAGTGAACTTGATATAACCGAAGGAACCTGATAGCTTTTAAAAGGAGTGGTTAAAGCTCCGCATTTAAAATATCTGTTTTAAAAATAACCGAGTGGTTTCTTTTAAATTGTTCCAACGATTTAAACTTGGTTTATTTTCTTTGCATTATAGATAATGCGTCCCATCATTAACCTATCATTACAGAAAACAACGAAAATACAACGTCCTCTTATGCCATCCGCATTCGCCATGGGGTCCCGTCATCACCCGTTAGGTTACTTAACTAACGACAGAGCGGGGGCTGGGCTAGCGCGGGTGTAAAACATAAGTGACGTCTAAATAGCTATCATATATATAGATATTTTACATTCGTCTGACGCAATGATATACATTCCAGAACACAGATAAACTTTATTGGATTTGCAAGCAATCTGTATTTCTTTTGAGCCTGCAAAAAAAGACAGATTACACAGTTGTGATGAATAGCCGTTACCCCACCCAAGATCCCTACGGGTACGGCAAACTACCCGCCCGGCAGTTTGTGTACCCCATCTTGGATCTGTCCTAGGAGCAAAAACAGTAAAATGAAATAATACAACGGTGGCTACAACCGCAACCTGGATGTGCCCCGCAAAATAATATTACAACAAATTACATTTACAACAAATGAATTAAATAATAACCCATAGCATAACCCCGGCTATACACCACAACAATCCAATACAGTTCATATGCACAAACAGATAAAATCATTACAGAAATGTGCAACCCCCTGCCAACCGACATACTAGCAGTTAGGGGAGGTTTACGAACACATTAAATAATCACAGATATAATCCAATATGCAAATACTGTACAATTTCGATCGATTAAACGTATTTAATATTGCTCCAAAACTACTCTGTAAAACTGAAACCTGAGCAAAATTAAAATATTCCAGAAAATACCAAATACCACAGGGGACCCACACAAGAAAAACGAGTTCCTGACTCGTCAAATCGACGGCGGAAGCGCGGCGGATCGTGTAGGATCCGCCGCGGTTCCGCGGCTCTGTAGACGATTCAGGAACCCAAATTTCTTGGGTGTTCTTCTGTGGTCATTTCAAGCTTTCTGCACATGCCTGAAAAATTTTAGGACATCATTTTAAAATCGACAAAAAACTGATATTTTTAGGGTTTTCCGGCTTCATTTTTCCGTTCGAAATTCGTACAAATTTGCAATAAAGTTATTTATTGTTTAGCGAGGCTCTGATACCACTGTAAGTCGATGTACTACACCCCAATACTTGTGGGGAGGCGGAATTTTCAAAAACGAACTTGTTTAGTGAACGAACATCGACTAACCGCTTGAATCGAAGCTAAACTATAAATAACCAAACACAAAGTGTTTCTAAACTACTGTGTTTAAGGATTATACCTAATGAACCAACTCCTTCGTCTTTACGAACTCCTTGTTCTCCTCGGCCTTCTCGAAGTAGTAGACGATCCACCCGAGAGCAAAACTCCAAGCTTAGCCTCTAAACTTGAGGCAACTAACCTTCTTGGATTGCTAATCAAAGAAGATAGATTGAGATAGAGTGATGGTTATGGATTGTTTAGTCTTACTAACCCTTGTACTCAACTCATGAGAGGGGAGGATTAGTCTTTTGAAGAGAGAGAGCTTGAGGAGAGAGAATGTGTAGATAATAATGATAATAGAATAGTGAGTCAAGAAGATATATATATCAAGCATTTTCTTTTATGAAGAAAAGGATAAGAAATGAATTTAGCAACCATGCTTGAAAATATCTAGTGATGATTCATTATAATGACAAAAGACTTCTATGAATCATCAAGGTGACTCACTAATCACAATCATTTCATATGCCACCTTAACCTCCTTAGTCACCACCTTCTAGAAGCTTCCCGCATAATTACGAGAACGCCCCTCCTTTCCGTAAAAATACGGAAAAACTTTAGACTGTAAAAATCCAATAACCGGATACCAGTAACTGGCTTAAACCAAAGCCGACTGGTAAAAACTGTCCGAAAGTCGTACGCGCGTAAACGCACGTATGCGTCCGAACCCTTGTCGTAAAACCATACGACCTCTATATCGTTTCGCCTGGAGTAGGAAACTCTCTGTGTGGGACTCTAGAGACTCGACTACTACGCTGGCAGTGGGTTTAACCACAGACCGCAAGCGGCACTAGCTGTACGTAACGGTCCCCAGGTAGTTGTCGATAAGAAGGCCGATGAGGAAACCCATCCGAACTCCTACTGAGTCTGATGTGACAATCTCTATACAGTCCGGTCCGTTCGTCCAAGACTATCGCATATCCGGCCTAGGGGGCGGCAAGCGTCAGTCCCCTAATAGCGGTATAAGTCATATCGGAGGGAAGCCCATTACACCCTGAGAAACTACTGGAACCTACCAGCAAATCTCGCTTGCCCTGGCCAGGGACTTTGCGTAATGGCTCTCTGACACAGCGCGATATCTACTCCCAATACCGGGAGGGACGAATCCTGTCTAACCGCCACTGCCTCCAAGCGCTCGGGACTGCACCCAACTGCTACCTGTTTGCACGACTCCTTTGAGCCGTGGTCGGGTAGCAATCTAAGAACAGTGGGACACACTCGAGGCGAAGTAGCAGTGTCAAGTCTGCGGACTATGCTGTACTCATGTCACCTGGGAACTGTTCACTGACGACTGGTATAAAACCAACCAACAGTTCCCTGTGAGTCCTGTCCGGTATACCCGTAACCTAACGAGCACCTGTATACTATCTCCAGTACGACGTACTGACGGCTGTGGGACAGACCATCTCCCCAACTGGGATGAGAAGCGTACACACTAGTCTACTCCGGAGTACCGATGCTCTGTCTCGATAATCCAACGACTAGGGACCTGAATAAGGATGTGCTTGTAGACTACCCAGCCCCCACTAGTGTGACTGCCATCACAACGCTGGTAGTCAAGCAAGATCCTAAGAGCTCTATCAATACGTATACTCACATATTAAGATAGAAAAACCAAGTAGCATACTACCATGTTTAGCAAGACTGTTATATACATGTGAATATCCCAAGCTTCCATTAAGTAATATACAAACTAGTATGATACAGTAATGGCCTTCTAGGGCATAAACACTAACAAAACCATCAAAAGTATGCGCATATCTGGCAAGTTTCAGTTTCTTTTGAAACTCCCAATATGATTTTTGCCCCATGCTCTTATGACCTTGACTTTGGCCAACAAATCATAAGTCACATATCAAGTTCTACCGGTCATTCTCCAGGTTAATTTGAGCCCACCCGCACAAGCCCTTGACTTTAGCCAACAAGGCTATACGAATGCCCCAAACCAACGCATCTACCTATGCTGCACATGAATACCCAATAGCTACCAATCACTATGCCTTGACTTTGGCCAACAAACATAGCTTGAATACTGATTGACTATCCATGTGAAACAACGGAGGGCTACGAATGGTTTCTGGCGAAAACCTTTAACGTAATGAACTTAATATCGTTGAAGGAACTGATAGCTTTTAAAAATATAGTGACGAAAACCTTTGCTAAAGAGGTCACTCCCGGTGAAGGGATCTCGACTCTTTCCCCATAGAATGAAGTGCAGGATATTCCAACTGAATACCACGATGCAAAACAAAAGTAATCGGCTATAGTGAAGTTATTTCCCTGACGCAAACTTTTGTCCAAGGGGTCACTCCCGGTGAAGGGATCTCGGCCCTTGCCTCGTCGACTGAGGAGCAGGGTATTCCAACTGAATACCACGATGCAAAACAAAAGAGAACACCCTTACAATAACAACTTTTTGAAAAGTGTTCCAACAGCATCAGATTAGGTTTGTTTAACTTGCATTGATCCGAATCAACGCGGTCCCATCAATTGATCACACCAATAAAGAACGAAAATAATGACGTACGTATATGCCATCCGCATTTGCCACTGGGTCCCGTCATTACCCGTTAGGTTAGCTAACTAACGACAGAGCGGGGACTGGACTAGCGCGGATGCAAAACATATACAACATCTACTAATATATATCAATATATAATATTTCGCCCAAGGCGTGATAAAATGCAACATCACAGAAATGTACAGTATCATAGAACAATACAGATATCTGGGATCCCCGGGTTTCACAGAGCCGCTACTGAAACCCGACGTTCCCCTGGTCGTGTGGATAGCCTGTGCAATGAAATCCTAGACCCCTACGGGCGCGGCAAGTTACCCGCCAAAACCTGAAGCGAGGCAGCCCCCTTCAGCAACGTGAATGGACCACCCAGCACTTCAGGGAATCTGGTAACTTGGGCACCCCTCCTGGGTCAACCTATACCCCCTACGAGTACGGCGAATAGCCCGCCAATTCTAGAGTGAAGCCCCCTCCGTCTCAATGCCATGAGATGCGGGCTCGTTGCCCTCTAGAATCCGGCTATCCGTGCACCCCTCCGCGGGGTAATCCTAGTATAGAAAGTAAAATATACATACAACGGGTACATCGACCGCAACCTGGTCGTGCCCCAAAAGAATAATACAAATAGGCAGTGACGGCAGTCCACATGTCGGACGCTCGTCCCGCAATATCAAATGTACATAATACAACAAAAACTGTACTAGCATTGCATCCAGGCTATCCCCCATGACCAATCCGCAATCATCACAGCACAACACAGAACATCAACGTGAATGTCATGTTCGCAAATCCGTCTAACCGGGCTATAGCAGTTAGACAGGATTTACCGATTGAGTGACATTCACGGTCGCAGATATAATGTACATACTGTGAACCAATGTGTTTAAAATTTTCGATCGATCAAATTATACCAAGTGGGCCCCAAGCACTACTGTAGCACATAAAGAAATTCTGGGCCCAAAAAGAATATTCCAAAAACCCTATTTTAAATTCTAAGGCCCTCTGGAAAAATTTGGCACAGTCAGGAATCTAAGAGGCGGCGGAACCGCGGCCCAAGCATGGGTTTTGCCGCGGTTCCGCGGCTGAATAGTAAGAACAGGTTACCAAATTTTTCCAGATCTCTTAGAATCCCATGCACATCATTCTGCAATATACTGAAAAAAATTTCGAGCCAGGAAAAAATCGACAGAAAACTGATATGCATGATATCGGGTTTTTCGGAAAATTTGTTCGATCGGAAGTGTAAACACATTAGACCAAGCTAGACTAGGTTAATGGAGAGGCTCTGATACCACTATAAGTGCACGGCGGCGCCCCGGCCGTCAATCCGACGCCGGAATGCGGAAGCGATGATTTTCTTTAAACTTTTCAAACCGGCACCGCTGCGCACTATGAACCCGGATCGTGCCATTAATCTAGTCCTAACTAACAAGAGAAAGGGGAAAAGAGATATACCGAGCGATCCGTGTCCTTCGATCTTCTCGTCGTCGTCCCGATCTCCCACGGAATGTCCAGTCTCCACCAAGTCGCCGGAAGGGCACCACGTCGCCGGCTTCTTTTACGGGCTCCCACCTCTGAACCGAGGCAACTCGGGCACGAAGTTGGCGAGTCGACGTGCCCAAGGTTTGCTGTAGAATAGTATAGTGAGTTGTGTCTCATTTGGGGTAGTGGATGTTGCCATATGGTGGAGGTAATGAAGTAATGGAAGTTTGTGATGAACTTGGGGATTTTTGCAAGCATGAGAGAGCCCAAAAATCCCCACCAAAAATCTGGACAGCCCCCTCTCTACAAGGCCGGCCATGGCATGAGGGAATGGGAGAGAGAGAGGAGTGAGCCAAGTGAGGGAAAATAATGCAAGAGAATAATGATAATCAAGAAGTAAAATGATCACAACCATAATCCAACACTCCAACACTTAATCATATCCAACAAAGGTCAAGCCATCATGAAAACTATCATGAAGCAAAAAGTCAAGTGATCATGACACAACAAAATGCAAAGACCACCCTCACAAAACAAATTTGCATGCTTGCAAATAAACCCTCCTCCACCAAACTTCGGGCAATGAAAGATACAAAGGAAAATGGCCGAAACGGAAAACAAACTGGCAACTCCAAAAACTGATCCCGTAATAAATTACAGGAAAACCCCGCTACTGTATATACATACCCGCATTTGTATTCCGACCGAAATACAAATGCAATGAGACAAAATCTACACTGTACTATACTAGAATCCGTCTTAAACCAAAGCCGGCTAGTATTATCCGTCCGATCATGATCCGTACAATACCGCACGTATCTGATCGAACTCTGCCATATCTCCATACGGCCTCTACAGCGTTTCGCCCGAAAACTTGAGAAACTGAATGTGGGGGACTCTAAAGACTCGTCAATACTATGGCTGTGGATTTAACCACTAGTACTTCAGAGGTATTAGCCATACGTGACGAGCTACCAGCTATTGACCAAAAGGGACGTCGATGAGCGAACTCATCCTGACACCCTACTGGATGAGCGAACTCATCCTGACACCCTACTAAGCCTGTCAGTGATAATATCCGTACAGTCCGGTCCGTTCGTCTATGAGCATCGCATGGCGGGCCTAGGGGGTTGGTAAAAGTCAGACCCCCAAAAGCGGTACAAGTCGTGTCGGAGTGTAGCCCAGAACACCCTGAGATACTACTGGAATACCTGCCAGTAAATCTCCTGCCTTGGCCAAGGACTTTTCATGTACTGGCTCTCCTAGACACAGCGCGACCTCACCCCCAATACCGGGAGAGACGAACCCCTGCAGATCCGCTCACTGCCTCCATGTGGCTCGGGACTGTACCCAACTAAAACATGTTTGCACGTCTCCTTTGAGCGTGGTAGGGTAATAATCAAAGCACGGTGGGAACTCACACGAGACAAATGACGATCTCAGGTCGATGAACTAACCTGTACACATGTCACCAGGGAACTGCTATCTGACATCAGGTAGAATACCAACTAGCAGGTTCCCGGCGAGTCCTGTCCGGTGTACTCATAACCCAATGAGCACCTGTATACATCTTAGGTGAACCAACTGACACCAGTGGCTTGTGAGACGGGCCACCGCCCCTCGTCGGGGTCTCGACTGTATACACTAGTCTACTCTGGAGTATCGATGCCCTGTCTCGAAACTCCCATGACTAGGGACCTTTTAAGGATGTGCTTATAGACCCCAGCTCCCACGTATATGATCGCCCTCATACTGCTGGTCGTCAAGAAAGAATCCTAGGGGCTCTATCAACATGCAATAGTGACCTGTAAGGTGAACTAAAGCAGTTCACGATGATAAAGATAAACCAGATAGCATACTATCATCTTGAGTAAGACTGTCCTACTGGGACAGGTCCTCCCTCAATCATTGCAATCACGTGCCTGTGATCCAATAATTGACTCTGAGGGCACTATCTCTAACAATCTCCCACTTGCACTCAAGGCTAATTATTGCGATGTCGCATACTCACAGCCCGTGTGATACCGAACACCCAACTCCTCTACTAGTCAGTCTCACAAAGCTCGTTTGTGAAACTATTGTGTTCGAGGAATAACCTCAGTGAGTGGATCCGCATTGATGTTTTCTTTCTATGTCTCTCTATATCTCAAGTTTACGGACAAAGCCATCTCCCGAAATGAGCAATACCTGTCTTAGAATGTGTCTGGATGTCTGATGGGACCTAGCTCATAAATGAACTCCAAATCCAAACTTCTTAGACTGTATCGTCAACTGAACTTAATCAGTATCCTGCGCCATGCCACCCTCAGTATTGCCTTGGACCACCTGTCCAAAATACTGCCCCTCGTCAGAAGAAAAACTATAACTCTGACAACCTCCCTGTCGTCCAAGTCACCTTAGAAGCCTGGAATGATAACTGTCTCCCGAATGAGGCTGTCGTTATCATATCCCTAGAACATCCACTTATGTTCTAAAACTGCTTCCGACTGTTTCTCCAGGATTGGATTAATATCAACTTATTGCATCAACTGCAAGAACAACATCTGGTGTGGTACTTGACATCTCATGATTGATTCAATTGCCTAAGCAAGTGATCTGCCAATCATGTACATCCCTCTCCCCTTTAGTCTGTAAGACACCTTTAGAAAGAGTGACTCCATCACCTGCAGGTACACTACCGTGCCAGGAGTCGTCCATTCTAAATACTCTTAAAATGCTGTCTAAGTACCCTTAATTGGGAAACCACCCAAATCTAGATCTAAAACCATAGATCTAGTAACCAGTATGTCTGATATAATGTCCAAGTCCCATGTGGAGAAACCACTGTATGACGACCAAAGTATAACCGATCGTAGTATAGGAATATCACTTCCTACTCTGTGTATGTCATCCAAATACCAGGACATCACACCCTACTACCTTCTTAACATATCCATCCCCTATTCTGATGAAGTCAAACCTATGATTGTCATGTCAGAAATAGATGATCTATCTCCGCTACATCTGCTTTAGTCTATAAATAGACATAAGCCACCTGTCCACCATGCTTCCGCTGCTCCCACTGACTACGACAACCCTCTGGCAGAGTCATATACACGTACACTTCTAAAGCTAGTTTAGAACGACGCTATACTCATCCTCCTGCCGGGTCTCACATTCGGAAACAACAGCAATGGCAAGTCTGGGTAAACAAGAACCTCCCTGTCACCGTCCTTGAGGCTACCGGAGTACCTCTCGGATGCCTGAGGTTACCCACCATGTCTGCAGAGTGGCTAATGGAATGTCAAGCCAGATTGAATATTTAGGTTCTTATCAAATCTTCAGTAATCGTTTGCGGTTCTGGAATCACTTCCAGTTCTACCGTACTCCCACTACTGTTTTCTGAAAATATCCATTTTACTTAAAACTGTGGCGAGTCTAGAACAATACCACTATTGATCTTCCAGATGGTAGAAAGTCAACCCTCGTCATAGCCAGGATCAACCCATAAACAGCCATTACAGAAACATGCCTTGAGTTATCCAGAGTCTGGTTTTAAGCATAATCCGGACAACTCCCCGTACCTTAACATCGTTAAGATATGAACTGTTCTATATCCAATACAGAAACAGAGGCACTGATTAAATTGAACCAGATTCAAATCATGCAGCTGTCTCCAGTGCATGTCAACTAAATGGAAGGAGGCCGATCAGCGTTACTCAACTTAGGAAAGCTTCCAATTATGAGTAACTTGAAAGAGAAGCAAGTTCTCTTTATCATTACTATCAACTGAATACCATACAAAAGTATCTACATCTTCGATCACATTGAAGAATCCCGATACTTACAATACCTGGTTCTCTACTTTATTCATATACCTATAACTTCTCAAAATTCGGACCCTATGTTTCCACGAAACACCTGTCTAAAAACTAGAGAAGTCATAAGTAAACTGAATATAGTACAAGGACCATCCCTTCTGTCCTGATGGACACTGGACAATATACAATACTCTGTACAAGTCCCTTGAGTCAAATAACTCACTCCCTGTGTGTCGTAGGTTGAAAATTGTACTTATGGTTAAGAAGAATTACACCGTTGTTTAATGCTCCTTACCTAACCATCCACTGATATAGGTAAATGTCATCAAAATAATTTCAAAAAGGTACATATCACTCTATAAAAATAGACGTACAGATATATCAATTTGAAATTGGTGCATTATAATGGATATTCAAAACCAAATATTCGCCGTCCGGCAAACAACCCAGGTGACTTCCTCAAATATCACCAATTACAACGAATTCCGATATAATGAGGATGATCACCTAATTCCCAATAACTTACTCCCACTCATCATCTGTAAAACCATACAGATATGAGAATCAAACCTGGTAAATACATACCCTGGAGTAAGTATCTAATCGGGAAATCAGTTTTCCTTTAACAGTACACAGTGAAACTGAAACATTAAAATGTTTCGATGGGGTATCCTGGTATTCCTAGTAATGCCTCTTCCATTACCAGATTCACAACTGTAACCGTATATTTCTTTTCCATCTCTCCACATCCCTTCATATGTCTTTAGTCATTACCTTCTGCACACCCCTTTAGGCCAAATGGTTTTCTTCCTTCCCTACCGTTCGGCACCAGCCTATGGTTTGGAAGAAGACTATCCAATAAGCATAATGGGTGTACCGTCCTAATCCTAGGAGCACTCGCAATCCGAGAGAAGGTGAAGATAAAAGACAACCGAATAAACCTTATTCCTATTTCTCCTGAACCAGAATCCATCCCCAAACTGGAACAAGTTTCTTTCGAGTTCGTATATAACCATACGATGGAATATCCAATAAACTGTGGATCTTCGTAGTGATACGGAGTGTCCTGGAGAAATACAAAGGTGAAGTGGGAGTGGTAATGAAATACCTGGTTTGGTCGTGAATATCAGTCGCAATTTACTTTGCCCTCTTACTAATCCCTTTCTTTGTCTTTACATAATACCTTCTATACACCATCGTTATGCTAATTGGGTTTCTTCATTCCCTACCGGTCGGCACCAGCCTAAGGTTTGGAAGAAGACTATCCAATTTGCGTAATAGGTGTACTATCTCCTAAACCAAGGAGTACTCGCAACCTGAGAGAAGATAAAAAGGAAAAGACAACTGAATAGTCCTATCCGTTTTCTCCAGAACCGGAAACCATCCTCGAATAAATTCCTTCGAGTTCGTATATAACCATACGATGGTTTTGTCCAATGGAAGTGGACGTTCGTAGTAATACGGGGTGTCCTGGAGAAAAGGGTAAAAGTAGGAGTGGCAATGAGGTGTGCAACTCTGACAATCCAAAAGCCAGTGTTTAAGAAGGTTCGGTCAACTTGGTCACTGAGTCATAGTCTAGGGTCGAGTCAATGGTCGCTGCCAAAGAGAGAGAGAAAAGAAACACTCAACGTGCACTCTAACCTAGATCAGAATGGTTACCAATTTATCTAATCTGGAAACCTCCCACTGTACCGTCAAATTCTCCTCCAAACCTGAAAGAAGAATTAGTCGGGATCACCCAAGGAGTAAACCAACTCATCAGCGGGAATCGGGATCCAACTATCACCGCATGATAACGTGACGGAATCCTCTCACGCTATCATACTCCAGAAGGTATGCGCATATCTGGCAAGTTTCAGTTTCTTTTGAAACTCCCGATGTGATTTTTGCCCCATGCTCTTATGACCTTGACTTTGGCCAACAAATCATAAGTCACATGTCAAGTTCTACCCGTCATTCTCCAGGTTAATTTGAGCCCACCCGCACAAGCCCTTGACTTTGGCCAACAAGGCTATACGACTGCTCCAAACCAACGCATCAACCTATGCTGCACATGAATACCCAATAGCTACTAATCACTATGCCTTGAGTTTGGCCAACAAACATAGCTTGAATACTGATTGACTATCCATGTGAAACGACGGAGGGCAACTAATGGTTTCTGGCGAAAACCTTTAACGTAATGAACTTGATATCGTTGAAGGAACGGATAGCTTTTAAAAATATAGTGACGAAAACCTTTGCTAAAGAGGTCACTCCCGGTGAAGGGATCTCGGCTCTTTCCCCGTAGAATGAGGTGCAGGATATTCCAACTGAATACCACGATGCAAAGCAAAACTAATCGGCTATAGTGAAGTTATTGCCCTGACGCAAACTTTTGTCCAAGGGGTCACTCCCGGTGAAGGGATCTCGGCCCTTGCCTCGTCGACTGAGGAGCAGGATATTCCAACTGAATACCACGATGCAAAACAAAAGAGAACGCCCTTGCAATAACAGCTTTTTGAAAAGTGTTCCAACAACATCAGATTAGGTTTGTTTAACTTGCATTGATCCGAATCAACGCAGTCCCATCAATTGATCACACCAATAAAGAACGAAAATAATGACGTACGTATATGACATCCGTATTCGCCACTGGGTCCCGTCATTACCCGTTAGGTTAGCTACCTAACGACAGAGCTGGGACTGGACTAGCGCGGATGCAAAACATATACAACATCTACTAATATATATCAATATATAATATTTCGCTCAAGGCGTGATAAAATGCAACATCACAGAAATGTACAGCATCACAGAACAATACAGATATCTGGGATCCCCGGGTTTCACAGAGCCGCTACTGAAACCCGACGTTCCCCTGGTCGTGTGGATAGCCTGTGCAATGAAATCCTAGACCCCTACGGGCGCGGCAAGTTACCCGCCAAAACCTGAAGCGAGGCAGCCCCCTTCAGCAACGTGAATGGACCACCCAGCACTTCACGGAATCCGGTAACTTAGGCACCCCTCCTGGATCAACCTGTACCCCCTACGAGTGCGGCGAATAGCCCGCCAATTCTAGAGTGAAGCCCCCTCCGTCTCAATGCCATGAGATGCGGGCTCGTTGCCCTCTAGAATCCGGCTATCCGTGCACCCCTCCGCGGGGTAATCCTAATACAGAAAGTAAAATATACATACAATGGGTACATCGACCGCAACCTGGTCGTGCCCCAAAAGAATAATACAAACAGACAGTGACGGCAGTCCACATGTCGGACGCTCGCCCCGCAATATCAAATGTACATAATACAACAAAAACTGTACTAGCATAGCATCCAGGCTATCCCCCACGACCAATCCGCAATCATCACAGCACAACATAGAACATCAACGTGAATGTCACGTTCGCAAATCCGTCTAACCGGGCTATAGCAGTTAGACAGGATTTACCGATCGAGTGACATTCACGGTCGCAGATATAATGTAAATACTGTGAACCAATGTGTTTAAAATTTTCGATCGATCAAATTTTACTAAGTGGGCCCCAAGCACTACTGTAGCACATAAAGAAATTCTGGGCCCAAAAAGAATGTTCCAAAAACCCTATTTTCAAGTCTAAGGCCCTCTGGAAAAATTTGGCACAGTCAGGAGTCTAAGTGGCGGCGGAACCGCGGCCCAAGCATGGGTTTTGCCGCGGTTCCGCGGCTGAATAGTAAGAACAGGTTACCAAATTTTTCCAAATCTCTTAGAATCCCCTGCACATCATTCTGCAATATACTGAAAAAAATTTCGAGCCAGGAAAAAATCGACAGAAAACTGATGTGCATGATATCGGGTTTTCAAAAAATTTGTTCGATCGAAAGTGTAAACACATTAGACCAAGCTAGACTAGGTTAATGGCGAGGCTCTGATACCACTGTAAGTGCACGGCGGCGCCCCGGCCGTCAATCCGACGCCGGAATGCGGAAGCGATGATTTTCTTTAAACTTTTCAAACCGGCACCACCGCGCACTATGAACCCGGATCGTGCCATTAATCTAGTCCTAGCTAACAAGAGAAAGGGGAAAAGAGATATACCGAGCGATCCGTGTCCTTCGGTCTCCTCGTCGTCGTCCCGATCTCCCGCGGAATGTCCGGTCTCCACCAAGTCGCCAGAAGGGCACCACGTCGCCGGCTTCTTTTACGGGCTCCCACCTCTGAACCGAGGCAACTCGGGCACGAAGTTGGCAAGTCGACATGCCCAAGATTTGTTGTAGAATAGTATAGTGAGCTGTGTCTCATTTGGGGTAGTGGATGTTGCCATATGGTGGAGGTAATGAAGTAATGGAAGTTTGTGATGAACTTGGGGATTTTTGCAAGCATGAGAGAGCCCAAAAATCCCCACCAAAAATCTGGACAGCCCCCTCTCTACAAGGCCGGCCATGGCATAAGGGAATGGGAGAGAGAGAGGAGTGAGCTAAGTGAGGGAAAATAATGCAAGAGAATAATGATAATCATGAAGTGAAATGATCACAACCATAATCCAACACTCCAACACTTAATCATATCCAACAAAGATCAAGCTATCATGAAAACTATCATGAAGCAAAAAGTCAAGTGATCATGACACAACAAAATGCAAAGACCACCCTCACAAAACAAATTTGCATGCTTGCAAATAAACCCTCCTCCACCAAACTTCGGGCAATGAAAGATACAAAGGAAGATGGCCGAAACGGAAAACAAACTGGCAACTCCAAAAACTGATCCCGTAATAAATTACAAGAAAACCCCGCTACTGTATATACATACCCGCATTTGTATTCCGACCGAAATACAAATGCAATGAGACAAAATCTACACTGTACTATACTAGGATCCGTCTTAAACCAAAGCCGGCTAGTATTATCCGTCCGATCATCATCCGTGCAATACCGCACGTATCTGATCGATCCCTGCCATATCTCAGTACGGCCTCTACAGCGTTTCGCCCGAAAACTTGAGCAACTGAATGTGGGGGACTCTAAAGACTCGTCAATACTATGGCTGTGAATTTAACCACTAGCACGTCAGAGGTATTAGCCATACGTGACGGGCTACCAGCTATTGACCAAAAGGGACGTCGATGAGCGAACTCATCCTGACACCCTACTGAGCCTGTCAGTGACAATATCCGTACAGTCCGGTCCGTTCGTCTATGAGCATCGCATGGCGGGCCTAGGGGGTTGGTAAAAGTCAGACCCCCAAAAGCGGTACAAGTCGTGTCGGAGTGTAGCTCAGAACACCCTGAGAAACTACTGGAATACCTACCAGTAAATCTCCTGCCTTGGCCAAGGACTTTTCATGTACTGGCTCTCCTAGACACAGCGCGACCTCACCCCCAATACCGGGAGAGACGAACCCCTGCAGATCCGCTCACTGCCTCCATGTGGCTCAGGACTGTACCCAACTAAAACCTGTTTGCATGTCTCCTTTGAGCGTGGTAGGGTAGTAATCAAAGCACAGTGGGAACTCACACGAGACAAATGACGATCTCAGGTCGATGAACTAACCTAGACACATGTCACCAGGGAACTGCTATCTGACATTAGGTAGAATACCAACTAGCAGGTTCCCGGCGAGTCCTGTCCGGTGTACTAATAACCTAATGAGCACCTGTATACATCTTAGGTGAACCAACTGACACCAGTGGCTTGTGAGACCGGCCACCGCCCCTCGTCGGGGTCTCGACTGTATACACTAGTCTACTCTGGAGTATCGATGCCCTGTCTCGAAACTCCCACGACTAGGGACCTTTTAAGGATGTGCTTATAGACCCCAGCTCCCACGTATATGATCGCCCTCATACTGCTGGTCGTCAAGCAAGAATCATAGGGGCTCTATCAACGTGCAATAGTGACCTGTAAGGTCATCTAAAGCAGTATACGATGATAAAGATAAACCAGATAGCATACTATCATCTTGAGTAAGACTGTCCTACTGGGACAGGTCCTCCCTCAATCATTGCAATCACGTGCCTGTGATCCAATAATTGACTCTGAGGGCACTATCTCCAACATCTCATATATCATGTATCCAATATCAAGTGAATCTCATATATCATGAATCCAACATCAAGTGAATCTCATATATCCTGAATCCAATATCAAGTGAATCTCATATATCCTTAATGTACAATATCAAGTAAACCTCATATATCCTGAATGTACAGTATCAAGTAAATCTCATATATCTAATATCCAGTAAGTTTCATATAAAGTGAGTGTCCAACATCGACACCCAAAAACATCATGAAACAAGTGTCTAGCATCGACACATAAATACTCATATCCATACGTTCCTCAAATCGTAAGTGTCCGGTATCGACACTCGTGATCCACATATCGGTCTTTCTCATATTCATACGTTCCTCGAATTGTAAGTGTCCGGTATCAACACCCGTGATCCACGTATCGGTATATACGTTCCTCGAATCGTAAGTGTCCGGTATCGACACCCGTGATCCACGTATCGGTATAAAACAAATCTCTGAGTAGATGCATCCAAATATCAAGTAAAGAATAAGAAATACTTGCATAATTTCATGAAACCACCACGCTCCTCAAATCCAGAAAAAAACATCAAGTAATGAATAAGTATAAATGCATGAATCAATACATATATAATAGCGTCCCATTCTACTAATATATATATATATATATATATATATAGGTATATATAACAGCGTCCCATTCCACTGTTATATATACTAAAGAGTAAAAATATCAGAGAACATCATATGAAATCCATGAATGTAATATATGCAACATGTAACAGTAATATGAGCATATAAAGGAAAAACCGCTATTTAATTGCAACAAGTTAATATATATATCATGCGGTTCCTAATTTCTCCAAGTCCATACAACATCAAATAAAGGTAAACATGTAGCTATAGCCAGATATATGTGTAAACATAAATATATAGCAAGGTATATGTATCTACATATCAGTAATGATGTAATATACCCTCCGGGTATAAGTGAAGTATGTATGCAAGGTATACATGTAGCTATGTCATTATGTATGTATGTACCTATCGCTAATGGTACAATACCCTATAGGTATACAGGTAACTAGCATGTAAGCATGTCAAGCATATGTGTAAGCATGTGGGTATACAGGTATGCTATATGTCATATGCATAGTGGAATATGAATCAATGTCACAATATCCCTAACCAAAAAATATCATATCTATATGTGTGTTGTGCGTGTCATGGCAATTATTGACGGTGTGTGTGGCATACAATCCGTGCTCGTGCAACAGGAGCCGTCAATAATAGTGCAGTGTCCTAAGAGTACAAGTCCAAGCACAACCAGTAACTAAGCAATAAGGTGTATGCGCAACTCTATATATGAAATAGAATATGCGACAAAGTCAAGTCATCTCTAGCCCAGACGCATAACGCCATGCGGGCGATTCCCATGTAGATGTTAAATCTACTCACCAACCAACCTGGCTAAGTAAAGCCAACAACTCGCTTTCCCTTCTTCGCAGCGCCCGAAGTCCCCGCTTGCGATCCTAAAAGCATATAACAATATAACAAGTCTATATTAGCAATCGACCAATAACACGTACCAACTACGTTTGACATCGGGCACTGATTGTTGTTTGTAATTAAACTAATTAGGTACGTCAAGTATTCTTCAAGTGTCTAACGCGCGTAGCGACACTACGAAACCAACTCAAGAGCAAAACCTACACAAAGACACAAACGACATCGGCACGACCCTGGCTAGGAACGCAAAGCAACACAACCATCAAGCCTAGACCCTGATCATACCGATCGTGCATTCACAATACAGGATATAGCGTGGAATCAATATAATTAACGTCGCAACGTCAAAAAAAACCCACGCCTAAAATTTACCGAAATCTAGTAAGCAACATATATTATTTTAGCACCAAACTACAACTTTTTACCAAACTAAAATTTGCAAACCTCACAATATAGCAAGGTTAAATCATTTAAACCATTACTATAATTTTCATCTCACCTAATTAGGATTAGAAAAATTCTAGTTTGTAATTAAACTAATTAGGTAATTAGGAAAATATCATTTAATAAATTAGCGACTTGGTTTAGTTTTCATTTGTCTAAACTTATCAACTAACCATTTCACTAATCAAAACCCTAATTTGTTTAACAAAACCCTTACTAGAATTTCTAAATAAGAATTTAAAAGCTTAAATTAAACATCTAATTAAGCTAATTAAAGTATTAAACCACAAAAAGAGATTAGGGTTTGGATTTATACCTTCAAAGAAACTCAAAATCAAGCAACTATAAATCCAAAGATAGCCTCCAAAATCCTCACTTGAATGAAGAACAAAGCTTGTTTAAAGAAGAAGAATGGTGGGTTTTGATTATATTTGAGTTTGGATGAATAAATTTAGATTTTTCATGAATTTTTCAAGCTTTAAAAATGAAGAAATGAGTTTAGAAAAGAGAAGGGCAGCAAGCAATGAAGGTTTCGGCCAAAATGGAAGGAGCTAGGGTTATGTGGAGCTTTGTAGAAAAATCTATAAGAAAAAATCAATAATTGCATAATAAAACAAAAAAAGCTTTAATCCACCTCATTCTTTCTTTTAAAAATTCATTTTAAATCCTAAAAAATCTAGATATTTTGGATGGATGGTTAAAAACTTAATCTAGTGATTAACTTAGCACAAATCCACATTTGTAGTAATTAACCCAATCCAAAAAGTAATTACCACTAATAAAGTGCACAAATAAAGCATTAAAATAATATTTAATTAGAGAAAAATTCTATATGAACAAAAAATTCCCATTGACCCCAAAAGCCCGCACACTAGCTTTATTCTAGCTAAACTAGGTGCTGATCAGTCAAAAATATTGCATTTTTAACACATCAATTTCCCTACTATTTACACTCATCTAAAGGTGTTCGGTATGAATATAGCACATATTAGCAAAACATCTGTAAAATACCAAATAACATGTGTTATACATTATAACCGGCATTTTGAGGGAAATTGTGTGTTTATTATTGCACGCATGATCTTTTGTGTAGCGCAACACTTGTCTTGAGAATCTGTGCAGGAAATTCCAAGTAAAAGAGCTGAAACTACTAAAAGTGCTGAGAAAAATACACCAAGTCCAAGACTTGTGATCTGGCAATGAACAAGACATTATAAAAATATTCCAGACGTCATAAAAACACCATGAGGCCAACACAAAGCTGCACAGGAAATTGCATGCACAGATGCTACCAATGGGCCGCGGATCCACGGTCGAATGGCCCTTTGTGCGGCGGATCCACGGCCGCGTCATCATGACGTCAGTAGAGTGCTATCTCAGGTTTCTCCTTTCACTGGCCAGACTTCTTCAAGACACTTCTTTCTCCAGAAATTTCCAGAAGCTTCCGTCCCAACAGCCAAACTTCTTGTACAAGCTAAACACCTCCAAGCTTCTCAAATAAGCTAGCTAAACCTAGAAGGTTCTTCCTAACAACCAAGCTTATCAAGGAAGCTAGATAACTAACTAACTCTAGAAGCTTCTACTCAACTACCAAGTTTGCAAGTGAAGCTAAACTAAACCTAGCTTCTAAAGGAAGCTAATCCTAATCAAGCTTCTAGGGGAAGCTAAAGGAGAAGACTATAAAAAGGACCAAAAGGCTTCATTTTAAAGGTTGTCGAATGGTTGTTCAACAAATTCCAAACACAAGTTGAGTGACACAACTTGTGCATCCAAACCCTAATCCAATTACCAAAAGCCAAATTCAAGATCTCCGAGTACAAATCAAGCAAGAAGCCTTCAACCTTTTAGAAGCGACGCCGATCTTCAACCGAGCAAGTGATCCAAGACGATCCGCGACTCACGGAGACGATGCGAAGCTAATTCGACGATCGAGTTCTTTCCTCGATTCTTGTAGTTCTTCAGTGAATTGTAACGAAATTGTTGGATAATAAAAGGTGAAATTTCTTTGTCTTGCTTATCTTTATATTTGAGCATTATGATGAGTTTTCAATTCTTGATTGATTTCTTTGATATGATGTTTGAGTAAAAACTCCCCTCGTGGAGGAATCGAGAAAATTGATAGTTGATGATGATTAAATTCTTGTACGATTCTTAAGTCCTATGAGTTTTGTAAACTTTAGTAAATTGAATCATCGACAACCTAGTTTCGAGCGAGATGCTTTCTTGAATGTTTTCGCTCTTAATTAGAGATCAACAATCGATGATTGAATTTCTTAGAGGCTAGCATTTGAATAAAAGTCAACAAAAGGACAAGGGATAGATGATGAAATCCTAGTTTCCGCAAGAGATCCCTAATTCTCGTTGATCATCATCTATCTAGCAACAAATCATCAATGGATAAGAATACGTAATCACAAGTCTTCATCCTCATTATCGATTCGATCGATTCCTACGAACCTCATTACAAATCTTGATAACTAATTCAAATTGGACAATTCTTGATTCTTGATTTCTTGATCTTTATTTTCTTATAATTATTGAAACTAAAATTCAAAATTCATGAATCATTTTCTTTTCTTCCTTAATTTTTGACTCATCTAAATCAAATACAATCAAATCACACTTTCCTTGTGGACGATCCGCACTCGCTAACGAACCTACAATTGACACCGTTATTGATTGCGGTTTACAAATTTCTTTGATTGTGATCTTTATACATTTTCAAAACACGACACACAAAGAATCATTTAATCAAATGGCGTCGTTGCCGGGGATCGTATGCTAATTTGTTCGTTTTTGAAATTTAAGTTGAAAATTTTATTCCATCAAAAAATTTAGATCAAAATTCGCACAAACACTAAACGATTTGTTGTGATTTGTTGCGAGGAAATCTGAAATCTGTGGAGCAAGAGGAGAAATATTGTGAATATTCCAGAGAGTTCAGCAAGTGAACATGAGCTTCTGCACAAAATTTTGTGCAGTGATCTTAACAACTGACCGTGTTTCCGTGACTAATAGGAGCATACCGCTGCGGATCCGCGGTGGTCCTGTAGCTCCACTGTACGAAAATTTCTCGGTGACTTTCTGACTTTCCTATCTCCTCCCTGCTCTGCTCCATTAACAAATTTCTGCAGGATTCTTTGCAAAAAGTCGCAGCGCCGCAAAAGAAAAAAAATTGTGCGTGTTTGATCTTGGTTGTTTGCATTTTTAATACGGAAATTAAGGGGCAAAGACCAAATTCAGATTAGGTCAGGATTTCATTACCCGTCCTAAGCCCCAAAAATCACAAAATTGCATCCGCATTACCCTCATTAACTAAAAAATATCTAGACATGACTCTAAGGACCGTCGCGCTCACTTAGGACAAGAGAAAGTCGTGGGTAATCTATTTCTTATCCGCGTTTCTTTTGTGGTGTCTAAGACAAGTGTGTCTAAGGCAAGTGGTTACTTAATTAGGCCCACTACTTACGTGGCGGAGAACCTTCCACTTACCTGGCACTTACCTGGCCACAGGAGGGACAAAGAGGCGGTAGAGGATTGATCTTGCGACTTGTCTTCTGGCAGTTAGGAGCGATCTAGATTCTTGACCTAGGTGACCACTAGATTTTAGGGTTGCTTGTGCATTGTTGTGATTTGCATTTTTGGCCGAAACCTTCATTGCGTTTCAATTTTGGTATGTGAAACCCGATTTTGACCTTGTGTTTTCTCTATTCTGAGAGTGGCATGTGAAACCCGATTCGAGAAGCTAGATGAGGCCGATTGCAGGTACATGGTGGACCCGGTATGGTACCCCGGGGCAAGAAATGGATGTTGTGTTGTAGATGATGAGCCTTGCAGAGGGACTACTACCTACCTGTGATAGTATTTAGACTCAGCGGATATCCGGAGGATACCGACCGGAGTCGAGAGATGAGATAGGCCGATCCGGACTGACGGAGCCCGAGATATGATCATTTACGTATCGATGCTGGACACGGGTTTCATGATGTTTTCGAGTGTCGATGCTGGACACTCAGGTTCCATGATTTTGATGTGTCGCGAGGGACACACATTGATTTTATCCTCATACTTTCATGCATATGCTTTTATGATATTTACATGCATGATGTTGTTGTGTTATTGATTGACACGTGGACGAGATCCACATGCATACATACATAGATTATATGGTGGACGAGATCCGCATGCATACATACACTAATTATATGGTTGGATGATATCCACATGCTGATAGACATTTACTTATAGTGTTGGCACATACACAGACCCGGTCACCATAGATATCATAGTATTACCTTTATGATATAGTTGACCTAGGAGTCGTTGTTTATTCGATTTCTACTTGTAGATGTTTTTCTATTCACGAGTTGGCAACCCATCCCCGTTGTGTCACGGTTCTTGCAGGTTGTCCGCACGGATCAGTAGCGGCATCGCTGGCACACAGTTGCATTCGGGTGTTTTGCATTGGTAGGTGGGGCATTTGTATCATGCCCCCTCTTGTATTTATTCTTTCATATTGTATCTAGTCAACTCCATCAATCAAAATTAGTAATTGTATAAGTAATGAGACTTAGTGGGTTTGTGGTTGCGAGACTTAGAGTGAGGGGTATTCCGCTACTTTTGGTTTTGATGTCTCGCTTTATTCATTATCTTTTGTGGTGGTCTTCGCCGTTGGGCGTCGTATACTTATATTTATGTTTTGCGTGGTTGTGGATCTGCCGATTGGCGAAGAGCTAGCTCCTGCTTAGGGATGCCTTTTATCTTATCATGTATTTATGGTTTTGGATCAAAATATACAACGGAGGTGCTGCCCAAATTTTTAAAAGGCGAAACATGTTTTCAAACTAATAAATTCCACTTGCATTTTTCATGTTCCTTTTCTATGCATTTAAGAAAACTTGATTTATGATACCTTGATTTCAAAACTGCACCTCTTTTATTTTCTTAAAGGTTTAGATTATTGGGTTTCGGCTTACTTGAATTACGTTACGCCTTTAGACGTGGCGTGATTTAAGTGCCGGTCACGAGCTAATATTTCGGGTCGTGACAAAGTTGGTATCAGAGCGCTAGGTTTAACCTTGGTTCGAGTCTATGTTTGACTATGCGGAGTCTAGGGCGGGTATGTATTTTCAGAACCTAGGCTTGACCTTACGGAACTTAGACTTGAACGGGGGGTATTAGACCCGAAATTTCGTTTCATAGGCTGACCCTGATTGATGGAGTAGGTAGCTTGGGTAGAGTGACGTACCGTACGTATGTTCCGCGGCATATTTACGATACGATACTCCACTTAAGAAACCTTAGGATGTATATATTTTGAGATCTGTGATTCCCTTCTTACCCACGATTATACATCCATTTGAGATCCTTGATTCTATTCATTTCCATGATCATACTCTCATTGATGTTGTTTCTTCTTATGATCATGTATCCATTCTAGATCTGTCGTTTCCTTTCATGCCTTTGGTCTGTTTTCATCGATACACGATTGAGGTTCCTGTCACCATGGTTTGAGTGCAGATTGAGCTGCTGCTAGTATGCGGTCAGGGCGAGCTCGTCGTGGACGAGGACTGACCATTGTGTTTTCTGGTGACATGGGAACGTATCGATTTAGTGTTTGTGTTGTGACCTCTTGTTTGAGGCGAGTGTTTGGTTTTGCACCGGATGATCGGGCCAGTGATAGAGGCTGCCAGTTGTGAGAGGACCGTTGATGTACAGCCTACCTCAAAGATTGTGATGTCGTCTACCGTGTGGACAGATGACCCAGCTGTGGCTGAGATTGATGTGATGTCGCTTCCAGAGCTTACGAGCTGAGATCACAGGAGCTTCCAGGCAGAGATGCGACAGATGATAGCTAGTCTATTCCGAGTTGAGAGACAAAAGTGATTCGTCAGATTGATGTGCCGACGCAGGCCCAGTTGAGTTGAAGATTTCCAGGATAGAGAGTCTTACTCAGATCTAGAGTAGACCGATCCAGAGATGACCGCTGATGTATCGTCTTTCCTGGAGGATTGAGGAATTGCTTAGCATGCGGACGAAGGGTATTCGCATGTCATCTAGGCGAAGTTAAAAAGTTCGAACGATTGTCAGAAAACCCATTTTTCCAAGTTTAAAGTATTCGAAGGAACGTGCAAGTAATTTTGTAGACCCTCTAAAAGAATGAAACTCTAACTCGACATGATGACCATGGAACCGCTTTTGAACCTTAGGGTTTGCGACAGTTTAGTGGTGCCATCAGTGAGGCTTGGGTTTGCCCTTCTATGGCTGGTCCAGAGGTACTATGGTATGTACCAGATATTATTAAACTGTGCTCAGGTGTTGAGCTTTCGGAAATTATGGGACTTTGATGAATCGATCGAAAAGTTTAACGTCGTCCGGATATCATGTGATAGGAGACCAGTAAGTCGACCAGCTTCGGATAGAGGACCTCGCCCAGATGTGTTGTGAGTTAATCAGGAACGGACGAGTATAGAGTATTCCTCCGATGGTTGGGACGATTTATCGAGGACGTGTTCGGCTAGATATCTTCTACAGAGTGATGAAGATACTGAGTTCGTGATTTCGGGTCCGTGTGAGAGACTCTGGATTGACTGTAGCCGATAACCATTGCAGTACGCAGATAGCGTGGCGTGATGTCGAAGTGGACGATAATAAAGACGGGTGGAACCAGGGGTTCGTGCGAGATGCTGATGAGCTGTTGTTACTCCCCGTCGAGATTAGAGACCTGATATGTGTACAGGGGAGATGGGATACGACCAGTTCCCGAGGAAATGTCATGCTGAGAACGCAGATGTCCAGAAAAAAAAAAAGAACAGATTTTGTAAGAGTACCAGCCTCCGTATAGTTCGGCATAGGCGAGATCGGAAGAGACCTTGAGCAGGTTCCTTCGAGGACACTACTACAATGAGATTTGCACACAGGATCAGTTGTGTCGCATGTATTCAGAGGGCCATAGGCCGACGCCAGTGACATGATGCTTTACGAATGGTCGTGATAATTGGCCGAGAGATGACCAGAGAAGTGCCAGAGCGGAATCGTTCCCGTTAGCACCTCTGACCGGGCCGATGAGCCGATGGATTGCGAGATTGGTAATCCGAAGAAAAAATGAGGACCCATAGACAGAAGACGCCAGACCGTGAGCAGAAGGCAAGCAGATGTTCTTGTTCTGCCAATTTTGGGCGCATTGACATTTTTCGACATTATAGGAGGTGTACCTTAATGTCATTTGTTGCGATTTGCGTTTGTGATCCGAGTATCACGCTTATATCGGTTGGATTTGAGTTTTGATGATTGAGTTTCATAATATCGTTTTCGTGCACCATGGCTGCACCTACTGGGTATTTACATTTTATGCATAGTTATTGCACTTGAGATATGTTTTTATATACCGTTGTGTTAGTTTATGGTTTATGCATATCTATTGCACTTGAGATCGGTTTTGTGCCTTGGCTGCACGTGTTTATGATTTCGTGGATTTCATACAGTTGATTTGATTGTGTGCGTGTAGTACGCACTCAATTCGATTTTGCACTCGGTATAGCTTATATGTGCTTGCAGTGCATTGATATGTGTTTTGTGTACGCAGTTGCACACGTTTATTATTTTATACACCTTGATACACTCGGTGTTGTTGTTTACGCATTTGAGTTATTGATTGGTATTTTGTGCATTTGATGCACCAGATTTGTATTTATGCATTTATGCACTGGATTTATATTTTTGTGCATTGGTTGCGCCAGATCGGTATTTCGTGCATTGGTTGCACTAGATTTATACTCCGTACATTGGTTGCACCGATTTATGTCTTTGAGCATTTGTGTTACCAGATTTGTGTTTTGTGCGCGTTGCACTTGATTTCGTTTTCATGCATGCTACTACACTAGATACTTTTATGGACCGGACGCGCTTGGTATTGGATTTTGTGCATATTCGGCGCTTGATATTGGATTTTTACATGTTGGATGCACTTGGTTTAGATTTTATTCGTGCATGTTGGATGCACATGACTTAGATTTTATTCGTGCATGATAGATGCACTTAATTTGGATCTTCGCGCATGTTGGGCGCATGATATGAGATGTGATTTTGTGCACACCGGATGCACTCGATTGGGATTTTCATTCGTGCATATTAGTTGCACTGGATTGAGATTTTCGTGCACTCTAGATGCAGTTGATATTGTTGTCGTGCACACACGTTGCACTGGACAGATGCTTTCGTGCACACCTGTTGGACTTAGTTTTTCTTTTGTGCATATTGTGGCACTTGTATTTGGATTTGATTTCCGTGAGCACCAGACGCACGTGATTGTTGGATATGCCTTTTGAGGTTGATTTTGCTCTTGAGCACTTTGTTTCCATGTTGGGCTCTATGTTGCGTAGTAGCCAAACAGGACTGATCTGAGAACAGTACCTGAGTACTTTGCATGCATAAAAAGTTAAACAAGAGGTTTTCAAAAAGGAGCTATAGTCTCGCTATTTCTAACGTGTCCGTGAGTGACACGAACGTTTTCAAAGGAAAACCTTTTGGGATATTCCAAAAAGGGCGGAACGTATATTTTAGCAAAACATATATGAGCGTATACTTATTACTTACAAATGAGCGTCCGTCACTTGTACCGTGAGTTACGCATCACACGGCGATTCAGAAAATATTTTGCATGTTTGTTATTCTATTTTAGATGATGTTTCCAAGGATACGTACTATATACATATTATAATATTTGACTAGTGTACATTGGGTTTCAGTAGTGGATTTCGAGATCTGTATCTCCATTGTAACTTCGAGGATATGCGTGCAAATCCGTTGATTTGCGTGACGCTTGACGGAGTTCGATTTGAGTTGTACTCGTTTTCATGCACACTTGACGCGCTGTGTTATTCTTGTATCTTCCGAGATTTCGGAGCCCCGTTGATTTAAATTGATTGAAATGTTTTAGTATTTGGGGGTTTAAATTTAAATTCAGGGTCCGAATTTATTTAAGGGGGGAAGATTGTAACATTTCAGAAAATATAAAATATTATTTTTGGAATTTAATATTAAAATAATATATTTCCCGAAAACTGCCCGATTTACGAAATTGGGGTTTTCGAAAAAGGGTATAAATATATACCAATAATTGCGATATAATTGGAAATTAAAATAATTTATTCATTTAAAAATATATTTAAAAGATTTGGCATTTTTAAAATCAATTATATGCAATTTGGATAAAAACCCGATTAGTGCACTGCTCATCGCGATTAGGTCAAATCCATGTTTCTACAGTTTTCCATGGCCAGTGCACCATGTCATGTTGCATTTGGTTACATGTGGTTCATTAGTGTTGTTGGTTTCTTATTGTGTTTGGTTTTGTGAGGAAAAAGAAAAGAAAAGAGAAAAGGTTTAAGTAAAAAATGATTAGTAGGTGAGAATAAGAGAGAAAGAGAGAGTGAGGGTAAGAGTAGAATAAGAGAGAGAATAAGAGAGGGCAGCCACCATTAATCCCCCATTTCTTTTTTCTTCATCTTACTCACCCTCATCTCCCTCCACCTTCAACCCCAAAATCCATCTCAAAAACCTTGCCAAAATCCTATACCCCCTTCACAAAAGTTAGTCCCCTCTTCATCCTCTACATAATGGACCAAGCAAAGTTGGATTTTGATGACATTAGGAAGCTAGGGTTTTTCTTGAGTTGCCCAAAAGAGTTATTTCTTACACCATTAGCTTAATAGTTTAGTTGCTTTAGTTTTAGTTTAGTTTAGAATTCGTTTAGTGGTGGATTTGTGAACTTGGAAATTCCAAGAGAAGGATTAGGGTTTGAGTTGTGTTGTGATGATGTAGTGGCTGTTAACAAGACTGGAGTGGTGTTGTCACTGACCTAAAATAGAGAATACGAATTTTAGATTTGCCGATATCAGGTTTTTGTGTGGACATAGGGAGTGTATGAGAATCTGGGACGATCCGAGACCATTATAAAAGAAGTTCCCTTGACAGCGAAACGTGCAGGCAACCATGTATCTACCCCTGAAACCCTAGCCCCTGATGACCTTTCTGGGCCGCAGATTTATTGGGTTTGGCCGCAATTTTTGGCCAAGTCGGAGTGGAAACTTGTGATTTTTGGTTTATGGCATTGTTATCCTATATATATAGCAACCCCATATGCAAAATTGGCTAATTTGACCTGAGTCAAAATCTGGGAGCACATTGGTGTAATTTTTGGATATGTTTTCCGTATTTTGAATGCTTGGTTTTGATATTTAGATTTGTATTTGGTTGTTAGATGTTTGTACATCAACAATAAGGGATGATTGGTTGGTTATGCACGCGTGGGCTATAGGTTCTAACCTATAGACGATCTGTATGCCGTATCGGTTTTCCGGATTCGATTTTAATAGTGATTTCGATCGTGTATCATTGTAGGTACCTTCGCATGGATTCCGAGGAGACGGAGCATGGCGTCATCGACTTCGGCAGGCAAAGATCAAGGTGAGAAGATCTATATCTACGGGGGAAGTCGGGTGGATGGCGTATAGCACCCCGCAAGTTTTTGGTGGAAACCGATTCATAGAATATGGTTAAGGGAACCAAGATTAGAAAACTAGGGTTAGAGTTAAAAGATAGTTAGAGAAACCATATTATAAACTAAAGGATGGTTAGAAGTGATATGATGTGATAAATACGTGATGACGAGATTTGAGGATGATGTCCGATGATATTATCGTTCTGGATACTATAGGACTAGATAGCCGACGTAAATGTGTCATCCGAACCATATCTATTTCTAAACTGAAGAATCGTATGCATCTTTTAAACATATACCTTGAGGGACGTTACGGATTTTCAAACGATATCTTTTCCTTAAAAACACCGTAGCCCCTACTTTCAAAACTACGATTCGCATCTTTTAAAAACTGATCGTATGGTTCGTGTGTGAATGCTAGATTAGGTACTTATGCTTATAGTAAAGGTAGAATGTATATATGAAAATGACTAGATGTGGGATATAAATGTGATGAAAAGAATATACGATGTGATATGATGACCTGATGGTGTGTTGGTATACGGATGCGAGTCGATTGAGATGATTGATATCTTACCGGTCCCCTGATATGAGATTTTTATGGATGTGACACGGGTACATAGGTATATAGGTATATATAATGTTGTGAATTATGAGTGATTGCCGTACGAGACGTTGGGTCCGTACCCCTCATTGTCGTAAAGGTTGATAGGATCCTTATTGGTTTAATGCCGCCGTACGATGATTTTCCGTACGTGATGAGTTTGACTTGAAGTTTGATCCATACCCTTGACTAGAGGTTGCCATACGATAGATTATACCGTACATGGTGTTGTGGCTGGATGCTGATTGATAGATTCACCGACTCGATCATGTAGATACGTATACCTTATAGCTTTTAACTGATGATTTTCAATATGCTGCACTCATGCTATTCTCATGGCATTGTATATACATGTGCTAGTACACTTACACCATTATCGATAATGCGTATGTTACACCTACACAGATCTGTCGGCTCACACACTTCATCATCGATAATTGTCATGTCACCACACAATAGGATTTATGCATCATGATATGACTCCTTGCATAATTTACTTGCTTTAGTTGCATATGCACCCTTATAAGATGTTGCATTGGACTTGGAAGAATTTGGGAACCGCGAGGTATATTTTAAAAATGGATTCATTTAAAAGAGCGGTTTTCCCTCGATATGTGCATATTACCGTTCTATGTTGGATGATATACGGATGTGCTTACATTTCTGTTATATGTCGCATACATCATACTTTACGATTATACGCATTGAGATATGTTGTTTTCATGAGATTTCTGGATTTGAGAACCGTGGTCATTTTAAAAGAAAGTATGTACTGTTTTAAAAACCTGGTTTCTCTTGACATGATATTTCAGTGCGTCCACCATGTGTTTTCTCGGTTCTAAGAGTAGCATGTGAAACCCGATTCGAGGAGCTGGATGAGGCCGATTGCGGGTACATGGTGGACCTGGTATGGTACCCCGAGACAAGAAAGGGATGTTGTGTTGTAGACGATGAGCCTGAAAGAGGGACAACTACCTACCGGTGATAGTATTTGGGCTCGGTGGATATCCGGAGGATACCGACCGGAGTCGAGAGATGAGATGGGCCGATCCGGACTGATGGAGCCCGAAGGCCGATCCAGACTGACGGAGCCCGAGATATGAGGATTTATGTGTCGATGCTGGACATGGGTTTCATGATGTTTTCGAGTGTCGATGATGGACACTCAGGTTCCATGATTTTGATGTGTCGCGAGGGACACACATTGATTTTATCCTCATACTTTCATGCATATGCTTTTATGATATTTACATGCATGATGTTGTTATGTCATTGATTGACACGTGGATGAGATCCACATGTTAGTGTTTATGCCCTAGAAGGCCATTACTGTATCATACTAGCTTGTATATTACTTAATGGAAGCTTGGGATATTCACATGTATATAACAGTCTTGCTAAACATGGTAGTATGCTACTTGGTTTTTCTATCTTAATATGTGAGTGTACGTATTGATAGAGCTCTTAGGATCTTGCTTGTCTACCAGCGTTGTGATGGCAGTCACACTAGTGGGGGCTGGGTAGTCTACAAGCACATCCTTATTCAGGTCCCCGGTCGTTGGATTATCGAGACAGAGCATCGATACTCCGGAGTAGACTGGTGTGTACGCTTCTCATCCCAGTTGGGGAGATGGTCTGTCCCACAGCCGTCAGTACGTCGTACTGGAGATAGTATACAGGTGCTCGTTAGGTTACGGGTACACCGGACAGGACTCACAGGGAACTGTTGGTTGGTTTGATACCAGTCGTCAGTAAACAGTTCCCAGGTGACATGAGTACAGCGTAGTCCGCAGACTTGACACTGCTACTTCGCCTCGAGTGTGTCCCACTGTTCTTAGATTGCTACCCTACCACGGCTCAAAGGAGTCGTGCAAACAGGTGGCAGTTGGGTGCAGTCCCGAGCACTTGGAGGCAGTGGCGGTTAGACAGGATTCGTCCCTCCCAGTATTGGGAGTATATATCGTGCTGTGTCAGAGAGCCATTACGCAAAGTCCCTGGCCAGGGCAAGCGAGATTTGCTGGTAGGTTCCAGTAGTTTCTCAGGGTGTAATGGGCTTTACTCCGACACGACTTATACCGCTATTAGGGGACTGACGCTTGCCGCCCCCCTAGGCCCGATATGCGATAGTCTTGGACGAACGGACCGGACTGTATGGAGATTGTCACATCAGACTCAGTAGGAGTTCGGATGGGTTTACTCATCGGCCTTCTTATCGACAACTACCTGGGGACCGTTACGTACAGCTAGTGCCGCTTGCGGTCTGTGGTTAAACCCACTGCCAGCGTAGTAGTCGAGTCTCTAGAGTCCCACACAGAGAGTTTCCTACTCCAGGCGAAACGATATAGAGGTTGCATGGTTTTGCGACAAAGGGTTCGGACGCATACGTGCGTTTACGTGCGTACGACTTTCGGACAGTTTTTACCGGTCGGCTTTGGTTTAAGCCAGTTACTGGTATCCGGTTATTGGATTTTTACAGTCTAAAGTTTTTCCGTATTTTTACGGATCGAAGGGGCGTTCTCGTAATTACTCGAGAAGCTTCTAGAAGATGTGACTAAGGAGGTTTCTTTTGGATAAGAGAGTGAGTCATGGTGGTGATTCATTCATTTCATTAATGCACATTTATTGCTTAATGACTCATGCTAATGAATCACCACTAGATATTTCATGAAGCATGCTTATTCATTCATAAGAATGCTTCATAATATTATGATACACTCTCTCTCTTCTCTCATTATCTCATCTCACATTCTCTCTCCTCAAGCTCTCATCTTCAAACCCTAATCCTTAATCCTCATGTGTTGAGATCAAAGGATTAGTTAGACTAAACAATCCATAACCTTCACTCTACATCATCCTTTCATCTTTGATTAGCAATCAAAGTTGATTAGTTACCTCAAGTTAGAGGTTTAGCTTGGAGTTTCGCTCTCGGGTGGATCGTCTACTACCTAGAGAAGGTCGAGGAGAACAAAGGAGGACACAAAGACGAAGGACTAGTTTCGATCGGTATAATCCCTTAACACTATAGTTTAGTTTAGCTATGTGTTTGGTTATTATTTGTTTAGCTTCGATTCAAGCGGTTAGTCGATGTTCGTTGTTTTAACTTGATCGTTTTTGAAAATTCCGCCTCCCCATAAGTACTGGGGTGTACTACATCGACTTAAAGTGGTATCAGAGCCTCGCTAAACAATAAATAACTTAATTGCAAATTTGTACGAATTTCGAACGGAAAAACAAAGCCGCAAAACCCTAATTCTGTCAAGTTTCTGTCGAAGTTAAAATCAAGTCAGAAAATCTTTCAGATGTGTTCAGAGAGCTTGACATGACCACAGGAGAACACCCAAAAAATTTGGGCTTCTGATTCGTCTAAAGTGCCGCGGAAGGGCGGCGGATCCCACCGATCCGCCGCGCAACCGCGGCCGAGTTGACGAGTCAGGAACTCGTTTTTTTTGGGTGGGTCCCCTGTGGTGTTTTGGGTTTTCTGGAATATTTAATTATTGCTCAGGTTACTGTTTAACAGAGAAGATTTTGGAGCAATATTGATGTTGTTTATTCGATCGAATTGTACAGTATTTGCGTATTGGATTATATCTGTGATTGTTTAATGTGTTCGTAAACCTCCCCTAACTGCTAGTATGTCGGTTGGCAGGGGGTTGCACATTTCTGAAATGGTTATATCTGTTTGTACATATAAACTGTATTGGACTGTTGTGGTGTATAGCCGGGGTTAGCAATGGGTTATTGATTAATTCATTTGTTGTATATGTAATTTGTTGTAATATTATTTTCGCGGGGCACTTCCAGGTTGCGGTTGTAGCCACCGTTGTATTATTTCATTTTACTGTTTTTGCTCCTAGGACTGACCCAAGGTGGGGTACACAGACTGCCGGGTGGGTAGTTTGCCGTACCCGTAGGGGTCGAGGGTGGGGTAACGGCTATTCATCACAACTGTGTAATCTGTCTTTTCTTGCAGGCTCAAAAGAAATACAGATTGCTTGCAAATCCAATATTGTTTATCTGTGTTCTGGAATGAATTTCATTGCGTCAGACGAATGTAAAATATCTATATTTATGATAGCTATTTAGACGCCACTTATGTTTTACACCCGCGCTAGCCCAGCCCCCGCTCTGTCGTTAGTTAAGTAACCTAACGGGTGATGACGGGACCCCGTGGCGAATGCGGATGGCATAAGAGGACGTTGTATTTTCGTTGTTTTCTGCAATGATAGGTTAATGATGGGACGCATTATCTATAATGCAAAGTAAAATAAACCAAAGTTTAAACCGTTGGAACAATTTAAAAGAAACCACTCGGTTATTTTTAAAAACAGATATTTTTAAATGCGGAGCTTTAACCACTCCTTTTAAAAGCTATCAGGTTCCTTCGGTTATATCAAGTTCACTACGTTCACGGTTTCGCCAAAACCAGTCGTAGCCCTCCGTCATTTCTTATGAATGGTCAGTAGTATTCAAGCTATGTTTGTTTGGCCCTTAGTCAAGACATAGTGATTGGTAGCTACTGGGGTATTCATTTGTTGCATAGATAGATGAGTTGGTTTGGGACAGTCGTATTACTTTGTTTGGCCTTTAGTCAAGAGTATACGGATGGGTTCAAATCAACAGGATAATGATGGGCAGAACTTGACATGTGACTTATGATTTGTTGGCCCTTAGCCAAGATCATAAGAGCATGGGGCAAAAATCCATATCGGGAATTTCTAAAGAAACTGAAATTTGCAAAGAGATGCATACCATTTGGAGTTTGATGAATGTTGGTAGGATTCCTTCAACATTATCATACGATGATATTTGGATCCCGATCCTACTGTGAGTATATGCTACTTATCAGGATATTCGTCACTTAACGATCAATGCTATAAACCTAGTAGGTGTCCAGAAAAGTGTCAGCGGGGTTACGCCCCCAGAGAAAAGAGGTTACTTAATTAAGGAACTTCGCGAAAGCGTTGGAAAACCTCCCTCGAAGTATCGACACCGGCCTGGCTGAACGGTTAAGCAAGTATTGTACGGTGAGAATAGTCTTGGCTAATTCTTCTTTTATGGTTTGAGGAAGGATTCGAGAAACAGTGGGAGCCATCCAGTTTAGATAAACTAAAAACCACTCTAAACTTGCAAGAGCATCATGCTAAAGAGTTTTCTTCTCTCTCTCCTAATTGCAGCGACCCTGAAAATGACTGGACTTAAGTTACTTTTAGAGAAAAATATACTGACGGGGCCAAACTATAAAGATTGGCTGCGGAATGTCAAGATGGCTTTGACCTATGACAAACTGGGGTACGTCCTCACCGCTACGGCGCCTGCTGTCCCTGGTCCCAAATCCAGCAATGCGGATAAGGAAATCCGCAAAACCTGGGATTTAGATTGCGCGAGAGCCAAGTGCATCGTGCTTGCCTCGATGAATAATGAACATCAGAGGAGGCACGAGGATATGTCCCTAGATGGCATATTTCTCCATACAAAGGAACTTTATGGAGAGCAATCTCGTATAGCAAGATACGAGACCTCTAAGAAATTGTTTCGAGCGAGGTTGGCTGTCGGGTCATCGGTAGGTGAACATGTCCTACAGATGATTGGCTATATAGAAGAGCTCGCAGACCTTGGGACGACTTTGGATAATGAGCTCTATACAGACCTTGTTCTCCAGTCCCTTCCTCCCACCTACGCCCAGTTTATCCTCAACTTCAACCTTCAAGGAAAAGAAGTTGAACTTGCGGAACTCCTGAACATGTTAAGGAGTGCAGAGGGCACCTTGCAGAAGGCAAGGGAAACACCCGCTATGT
Organism: Agapanthus africanus; assembly: GCA_030015575.1. Classification (NCBI taxonomy): domain Eukaryota; kingdom Viridiplantae; phylum Streptophyta; class Magnoliopsida; order Asparagales; family Amaryllidaceae; genus Agapanthus; species Agapanthus africanus. The sequence goes on along the minus strand of JASDDO010000031.1, from coordinate 446,163,848 downwards.
TTGTTGGCGGTTCATCTTCTTCCGGGTCCAAGGCTAGGGCCAAAGGAAGGAAGAAGAAGGCCGCACCCAGACCTAGAGGAGGTGTTAGTAAGGTGGGAGGGAAGGGAAAGAAAAAGAAAGCAGCACCGGTAGTTGGCCTGGATGAGTGCTTCCATTGTCACAGGAAAGGGCACTGGAAGAAGGATTGCAAGGCGTGGAACGCCAAGAACCAGGAACCGAAGCAGGCTGTGGCTTCGACTTCAGGTGTGTTTGTAATTGAGAATTGTCTGTCGATCAACTCTACTTCCTGGGTATTGGATACCGGGTCAGGATCTCATATTTGCAATTCATTGCAGGCACTGAGAAACCGTAGAGTGCTGAAGGAAGGTGATATGATCCTCAGGGTTGCTAACGGAGCTAGCGTGGGAGCTGCGTCCGTCGGGGATTATCACCTAGGATTGACGAGTGGACACATTTTGGTTTTACATAACTGTTATTTTGTACCCAGCTTAACGTGTAATATCATATCAGTTTCCTTGTTATCAAATAAAGGTTATGATTTCACGTTTGTAAGAGATGTTGTCAACATCCACCTTAATCATGGTTTGATTGGGTCCGGTACTCTAAATAACGGCATATATGTTTTAAACCAACTCCAAATTTTCAATGTCCAAAACACACTAAAAAGAAAGTCTCCAGATTTAAATAAAGCTTTCTTATGGCATTGTAGACTGGGTCACATCAATGAGAGAAGGTTGACTAAGTTGCATAGAGAAGGATATTTGGACACGTTCGAATATCAAACTTATGACACTTGTCAATCTTGTCTCAAAGGAAAGATGACAAAGACTCCATTCACTGGACAAGGAGTAAGAGCGAGCGAGCTCTTAGGACTCATACATAGTGATGTATGCGGTCCAATGTCTACACATGCGAGAGGTGGTTATTCCTACTTCATTACTTTTACAGATGATTTCTCTAGGTATGGATATGTTTTCTTAATGAAGCATAAATCAGAGGCCTTTGAGAAATTCCTGGAATTCAAGAATGAAGCGGAAAACCAAACAGGCAAAAGTATTAAGACACTAAGATCTGATCGAGGTGGAGAATACTTAAGTGCCGAGTTCCTAGGTTACCTAAAAGAGAAAGGAATTCTCTCTCAGCTTACTCCTCCATACACTCCACAGCACAACGGTGTATCGGAGAGACGGAATCGAACCCTATTGGATATGGTACGATCCATGATGAGTAATGCTGAGTTACCGCGATCTTTCTGGGGTTATGCGCTAGAATCAACGGCATATCTTTTGAACCAGGTTCCAACCAAGACTGTGCCTACCACACCATATCAGATGTGGAGTGGGAAGAAACCCTGTCTAAAACATTTTAGGACATGGGGGTGTCCAGCTTTTGTAAAAAAGCAGCATGTGGACAAGCTCGAGGCACGCTCAGTACTGTGTAAGCTTGTGGGATATCCAAAGAACTCCAAGGGATATTATTTCTATTACGCAGAGGAACAAAAGGTTTTTGTTTCTCGTCATGCCCACTTCTTAGAAACTGAATTTTTAGAAAATCAGAAGAGTGGGAGCGAAGTAGAACTGGAAGAAATTCCAGAACCACAAGCTGTTACTGAAAGTTTGGTAGAACTAGAGGTTCAAGAAGAACAGAACATTCCCGCACCCCTCCGCAGGAGTAGTAGGCCGTCTCGTCCGCCTGAGAGATACTACGGTTTTCTCATAGACGGGGATAGAGAGTATTGCATCATAGATGATGATGAACCTACTGACTTCCAGCAGGCCATCCAGAGCGGCGACTCGGTACGATGGCTAGATGCAATGCGGACCGAAATGGAGTCCATGTACACCAACAAAGTATGGACTTTGGACTTTGCTCCAGATGGGGTAAGACCCATAGGATGCAAATGGATCTTCAAGAAAAAGATTGGTGTAGATGGACAGGTGGAAACCTATAAGGCAAGACTTGTTGCAAAGGGTTTTCGTCAAAGACCTGGTTTGGACTATGACGAAACTTTTTCTCCAGTGGCTATGCTCAAATCCATTCGGGTCCTTCTTGCTATTGCTGCCTTCCATGATTATGAAATCTGGCAGATGGACGTAAAGACGGCTTTTCTGAATGGCAATTTAGAAGAGAGCATCTATATGGATCAGCCAGAGGGTTTCAATCAGAGTGGGAGCAGCGGGAAAGTATGCAAGCTGCTTAAGTCTATTTATGGACTAAAGCAGGCATCGCGGAGTTGGAACATCTGTTTTGATGAGACAGTCAAAGAATATGACTTTATCAAAAATCCAGATGAACCGTGCATATATAGTAAAGTTGTGGCCAGAAGTGTCGTATTCCTCGTCTTGTACGTGGATGACATTCTATTGATAGGAAATGACATTCCTATGCTACAATCTGTCAAAGGATTCTTGTCACACAGGTTCTCCATGAAAGACCTGGGTGATGCCTCTTACATTCTGGGGATCCGGATCTATCGTGATAGATCCAAGAGGATGTTGGGACTTTCGCAGTCCAGGTATATCGACACTGTACTGAAAAGATTCAGTATGGAAGATTCTAAGCGCGGTAATCTACCGGCTTGTCACGGAATCACCCTCTCCAAAGAGATGTCTCCCAAGACTGATTTGGAAAGGGAACGCATGTCTATTATACCCTACGCTTCTGCGATAGGCTCTATAATGTATGCGATGTTGTGTACCAGACCAGATGTAGCTTACGCACTAAGCGTGGTAAGCCGGTATCAGTCAGACCCAGGGGAGAAACACTGGATAGCAGTAAAGAACATTCTCAAGTACCTGAGGAGGACTAAGGAGATGTTCTTGGTTTACGGCGGAAAAGACCTCAGGTTGGAGGCCTTTGCTGATTCCGGCTTCCAGAGTGATAAGGACGATTCCAAGTCCATGTCGGGTTATGTCTTTACCCTCAATGGAGGGGCGGTGTGCTGGAAGAGCTCCAAGCAGGACACCGTTGCTGACTCGACGATGGAAGCGGAGTATATAGCTGCTTGCGATGCCGCAAAAGAAGCAGTCTGGATGAAGAAGTTCCTAACAGAACTTCAGGTGGTTCCTACCATAGTTGATCCAATACCTCTGTATTGCGACAACAACGGAGCTATAGCTTTAGCGAAGGAACCAAGGTCCCATCAGAAGTCCAGACACATCTTGAGGCGGTATCACCTGATCAGGGAGATCATTGATCGTCAGGAGATCGAGGTTCGGAGAGTTGCTTCAGAAGAGAACATTGCTGATCCATTCACGAAGGCCCTTCCTCAGATTCAGTTCGAGAGGCTGCTCGAGATCATTGGTCTGCGATATGCCAGTACATAGCCCTAGTGCAAGTGGGAGATTGTTAGTGTTTATGCCCTAGAAGGCCATTACTGTATCATACTAGCTTGTATATTACTTAATGGAAGCTTGGGATATTCACATGTATATAACAGTCTTGCTAAACATGGTAGTATGCTACTTGGTTTTTCTATCTTAATATGTGAGTGTACGTATTGATAGAGCTCTTAGGATCTTGCTTGTCTACCAGCGTTGTGATGGCAGTCACACTAGTGGGGGCTGGGTAGTCTACAAGCACATCCTTATTCAGGTCCCCGGTCGTTGGATTATCGAGACAGAGCATCGATACTCCGGAGTAGACTGGTGTGTACGCTTCTCATCCCAGTTGGGGAGATGGTCTGTCCCACAGCCGTCAGTACGTCGTACTGGAGATAGTATACAGGTGCTCGTTAGGTTATGGGTACACCGGACAGGACTCACAGGGAACTGTTGGTTGGTTTGATACCAGTCGTCAGTAAACAGTTCCCAGGTGACATGAGTACAGCGTAGTCCGCAGACTTGACACTGCTACTTCGCCTCGAGTGTGTCCCACTGTTCTTAGATTGCTACCCTACCACGGCTCAAAGGAGTCGTGCAAACAGGTGGCAGTTGGGTGCAGTCCCGAGCACTTGGAGGCAGTGGCGGTTAGACAGGATTCGTCCCTCCCGGTATTGGGAGTAGATATCGTGCTGTGTCAGAGAGCCATTACGCAAAGTCCCTGGCCAGGGCAAGCGAGATTTGCTGGTAGGTTCCAGTAGTTTCTCAGGGTGTAATGGGCTTTACTCCGACACGACTTATACCGCTATTAGGGGACTGACGCTTGCCGCCCCCCTAGGCCCGATATGCGATAGTCTTGGACGAACGGACCGGACTGTATGGAGATTGTCACATCAGACTCAGTAGGAGTTCGGATGGGTTTACTCATCGGCCTTCTTATCGACAACTACCTGGGGACCGTTACGTACAGCTAGTGCCGCTTGCGGTCTGTGGTTAAACCCACTGCCAGCGTAGTAGTCGAGTCTCTAGAGTCCCACACAGAGAGTTTCCTACTCCAGGCGAAACGATATAGAGGTTGCATGGTTTTGCGACAAAGGGTTCGGACGCATACGTGCGTTTACGCGCGTACGACTTTCGGACAGTTTTTACCGGTCGGCTTTGGTTTAAGCCAGTTACTGGTATCCGGTTATTGGATTTTTACAGTCTAAAGTTTTTCCGTATTTTTACGGATCGGAGGGGCGTTCTCGTAATTACTCGAGAAGCTTCTAGAAGATGTGACTAAGGAGGTTTCTTTTGGATAAGAGAGTGAGTCATGGTGGTGATTCATTCATTTCATTAATGCACATTTATTGCTTAATGACTCATGCTAATGAATCACCACTAGATATTTCATGAAGCATGCTTATTCATTCATAAGAATGCTTCATAATATTATGATACACTCTCTCTCTTCTCTCATTATCTCATCTCACATTCTCTCTCCTCAAGCTCTCATCTTCAAACCCTAATCCTTAATCCTCATGTGTTGAGATCAAAGGATTAGTTAGACTAAACAATCCATAACCTTCACTCTACATCATCCTTTCATCTTTGATTAGCAATCAAAGTTGATTAGTTACCTCAAGTTAGAGGTTTAGCTTGGAGTTTCGCTCTCGGGTGGATCGTCTACTACCTAGAGAAGGTCGAGGAGAACAAAGGAGGACACAAAGACGAAGGACTAGTTTCGATCGGTATAATCCCTTAACACTATAGTTTAGTTTAGCTATGTGTTTGGTTATTATTTGTTTAGCTTCGATTCAAGCGGTTAGTCGATGTTCGTTGTTTTAACTTGATCGTTTTTGAAAATTCCGCCTCCCCATAAGTACTGGGGTGTACTACATCGACTTACACCACATGCATACATGGATTATATGGTGGACGAGATCCACATGCATACATACATGGATTATATGGTGAACGAGATCCACATGCATACATACACTGATTATATGGTTGGATGATATCCGCATGCTGATAGGCATTTACTTATAGTGTTGGCACATACACAAACCCGGTCACCCTAGATATCATAGTATTACCTTTATGATATAGTTGACCTAGGAGTCGTTGTTTATTCGATTTCTACTTGTAGATGTTTTTCTATTCACGAGTTGGAAACTCACCCCCGTTGTGCCACAGTTCTTGCAGGTTGACCGCACGGATCAGTAGCGGCTTCGTTGGCACACAGTTGCATTCGGGTGTTTTGAATTGGTAGGTGGGACATTTGTATCGTGCCCCCTCTTGTATTTATTATTTCATATTGTATCTGGTCAACTCCATCAATCAAAATTAGTAATTGTATAAGTAATGAGGCTTAGTGAGTTTGTGGTTGTGAGACTTAGAGCGAGGGGTATTCCGCTACTTTTGGTTTTAATGTCTCGCTTTATTCATTATCTTTTGTGGTAGTCTTCGCCGTTGGACGTCGTATACTTATATTTATGCTTTGCATGGTTGTGGATCTGCCGATTGTTGAAGAGCTAGCTCCCACTTGGGGATGCCTTTTATCTTATCATGTATTTATGGTTTTGGATCAAAATATACAAAGGAGGTGCTGCCCAAATTTTTGAAAGGCGAAACATGTTTTCAAACTAATAAATTCCACTTGCATTTTTCATGTTCCTTTTCTATGCATTTAAGAAATCTTGATTTCATTATACCTTGATTTCCTTTTCTAATAAAGGTTTAGATTATTGGGTTTCGGCTTACTTGAATTACGTTACGTCTTTAGACTATGCGGTATCAGAGCGCTATGTTTAACCTTGGTTCGAGTCTATGTTTGACTATGCGGAGTCTAGGGCGGGTATGTATTTTGGAACCTAGGCTTGACCTTACGGAACTTTGACTTGAACGGAGGGGTATTAGACCCGAACTTTCGTTTCATAGGCTGACCCTGATTGATGGAGTAGGTAGCTTGGGTAGAGTGACGTACCGTACGTATGTTCCGCGGAATATTAACGATACGATACTCCACTTAAGAAACCTTAGGATGTATATTGTTCCCTGATTAAAAATCAGGAAAGGACTCAGAAGAAGCATCACGTGCTCACACGTGACCAGCGGTCACGTGTTGGCACGTGACGGCTGAGCAGCGGCCAGAGAACAGAGCGCAAAAGGAGAAGAAAGGCCCGTTCCAGGGGTCACGTGTCTACACGTGACTAAGGGTCACGTGCTTACATGTGACCAGGGGTCACGTGGCCACACGTGACCGGCTTTAAAAGACTTATTATTTAATAGAATTAAATTCTGAGAAGAGATCATTCAAATCTTTCCAAATAGAAAATGATTATTTGGAACCGTTGGATTAAAAATCTAAAGGTGATTAAATATCACCTATTTATGGAAAAATCTTGGACTTGGAAAGATTTCCCCCTAAATCTAACCGAAACAACAAGGAAATATCTTTGGATTTAAAATCCAATGGTGAATAAAATTCACTTAACAATCTAAAGGCCCAGATTAATGATAAAATCTCTCAACATACAAATCAAATCTCTCAATGAGAGATTTACTAAGCAAATTGATTCTCTTCCTTCTCCTATAAATAGGAGCCAAGAAAAGAAGAGAAAAACCCTTTTCGAAGATCTTTTTTCTAAAACTTTTTTCTGAAACCTTGAGACCTTTGGATCTTTTTCTTTTGATACATAGAGAGAGAGAGAGCCTTTGATTCTTTGCAAAAAGGAAAACCTTAGGTAAGAAAGGAAAAGGGAGCCTTCAAAAGAGAATTTAATTCTTAAAAGAGTTTAACTCATATATAAAAAAAAAGAACTTAGTTCTTTCTCTAGTTGAGGATCTGCAAAGTGCACATCTCCCCATGAATTGAGAATTTAATTCTCATTGGGTTGAGATCCTGCCATGCAGATCTAAAACACAGAGGAGGAACTGAGTTTAGAGAATTTAATTCTCACAAAATGATAGGAATTCAATTCCTTTGAGATAAAGTTAGGGTTTAACCCTATGTTATGGGAATTTAATTCCTTCAAAATGAACAGAACTAGGGTTTAACCCTAACTGAGAATATAATTCTCTCAAACTCACAGGAATTTAATACCTTTAAGAAAAGAAACTAGGGTTTAACCCTATTAAGAATATAATTCTTCAGAAGTTTAGGGTTTAACCCTATGAACAGAACTTTAAAACATGCAGAGACCCACAGACTAAAACTCTGAAGTAGGCACCTCACGTGTTACCACGTGACTCCTGCGAAGATAGAGCTTTGAGGCAACGCCCCACGTGCCCCGCGTGACCCCTGAAGCACATAAAGAAAAAGCAAAATAAACAGACACTCTGGGGCGCCCTCACGTGTCACCACGTGACCCCTAATGGGTATTCTAATAAACCAGAGCATGAGCTCCCATCACGTGCCCACACGTGATGGCTTTCAGGATTAAAAGTGTTACACACTTATCTATAGAACAAAATAAAGAGAAGAAGGGCGCTCTCACGTGTTACCACGTGACCCCTTTTGCCTTAGTGTTTAACACTAAATTGAAACCTCTGTATCCAGTGTTTAACACTGATTCTCCTTAGTGTTTAACATTAATTTGGAAAATTCTATTTGCAGTGTTTAACACTGATTTGCTTAGTGTTTAACACTAATTTGAAAACTCTCTTCCCAGTGTTCAACACTGATTATCTTTTGGTGTTTAACACTAACTTGTTAATTTTTTTCCCAGTGTTCAACACTGTTGGTCTCCAGTGTTTAACACTAGCTTTAGCCCAATTGGCTAAAGTTTCCAGAGGCAAAGCCTCTCCATCAATGAATCAACAGAGGGCCAATATCCCAGATACAATTGGACTTAGCCCAAGATGGCCGTAAGTCCTCAATTCAAACTTAATTAGGCCAATGGGCTCATAATATAATAATTGATCTTAGTTTCCAAATTGGACTGCAGATCACTTAATCTACCTCGGTTTAAGGGTACATCTCTTCACTCTTCTGATACTTGGCATTGTAATTCCCCAACGTCTTCAAAGAGGTGACGGGTCCCGACGACCATACATCGATATGGACTGTGGAGTCCTTAAATCCACGGACTACGACGTCCTTAACCTTGACCGTGATGTCTTAAAACTAACATTGGATTGTGGAGTCCTTAAATCCACGGACTACGACATCCTTAACCTTGACCGTAATGTCTTAAAACTAACATTGGACTGTGGAGTCCTTAAATCCACGGACTACGACATCCTTAACCTTGACCGTGATGTCTTAAAACTAACATCGGACTGTGGAGTCCTTAAATCCACGGACTACGACGTCCTTAACCTTGACCGTGATGTCTTAAAACTAACATTGGACCGTGGAGTATCCACGGACTACGATGTCCTTAACCTTGACCGTAATGTCTTAAAACTAACATCGGACTATGGAGTCCTCAAATCCACGGACTACGACGTCCTTAACCTTGACCGCAACGTCTTAAAACTAACACTGGACCGCAGTGTCCTTAAACTACCTATTGACCGCAACGTCACTAAACTAAACAACAGGGCTCCCCCCTTAATTTCTCTCTTGTTGGATCTAAACGATCCTGTTAAGTTGATCTTAGTCTAAAACTAGACTAACGTATCCTTAACAAACGTTTAAGTCGATCTTAGTCTCAAACGAGGCTAACGTATCCTTAAACCCAAACCCCCAAACCCAAATCTAAGATAATACGGATTTGGACTAGTCCACGCCCTACGGGAGACGACATAACTCGGTCTCCGTATACAATCCACGGGCAACCGAACACAAAACAAACACCCACGACACGAAGTGACCGCATGGAGAAGGAGAAAGTTGTTACCGCGATGCGGTAGCGTAATTAACTGTAGGGGCTTGCGCCTGCATGGAAGAGCGTCCCCACAATCAAAAACCCCTCAAGCGAGGGGGAATCTGACGAAGTCTGCTACATCGGACGCATCCGTTTAAACCTTCGATACATGGTGCCATAAATCAACTTGGCATCTTCGGAGAGGTGGACGAATAGCACCAATTAGCATCTGCCCCGAATCTCAGCCAAGACGTCCCCGCGTCGCGCCGTCTTTCGGAGGGGAACAGATTCTGGCACGCCCGGTGGGACCTTTTCCTCTTTCCACTCCACACTTCGTGTGTCGTGATTCACGAACCAATCGCGGTTTGCTAATGGTTGCCCTTGGGTTGCGAGGTACTAAGATTTGGCATTTTGCTTGGTGCAGAAAACAAAGGATCAATGGCGTTCAACTGCTCGAACTGCAAATGCAACTGACGCTCCGCCTCACCTGGAGGTGTAGCATATGGAACGCAGGCTGCTTCCCTATTCACTATGCCTGTGGAGCAAGTGACTCAAGCTACTACCGGTCTATTCTTTGGGACCATGCTCCTACCGGTGAACATTGACATCCCAATGCCCATACCGGAAGCTTCGAAGAAGTCGGTCTTCGATCGACTTGCTACTCCCACGGCCCCTCTGAACGGGTCGTCCAATTCTTCAGTCTTCACCAGGCTGAGCTCAAGCACCAAAGGGCCTATCAAGAAGCCCATAACACCTGAAGTGGCCATCCCAAAAAAGATAGCTGCTACTGAAGTCGTCAAGGCGGCTTCTCCTCCCATAGAGTCGGTCTTCGCGAAACTGATTGCTCTCGTTCCCACTCCCGCTCAGAAATCTGTTTTTGACCGGTTGGACGTAGCTTCTCAACGAACGCCAGTCTTCAAGAGACTGACACCGGCAACAACCCCTCACCTGAACAGGGGGCAAGATAAAGTCGTCGTTGAACCAATCCAAACAACCCGTCATGCCCGACGTCGCCACTGGCGCCGGATAAGGAAGGCTGGGGGCAACTCCCCCTCAGGGCTAACTCCACCAGCTCCAACGGTGGAAGTGAATGCTGCTGTTCCAACCGGGAACAGCTTTGAGCTGCTGAACAAGGTGCGCAGGGACTCTCCTACCGCCGTGCTCAAAAGATCTCCTCCACCGGTAGAGACCGCCGTGGAAGAAGAACCAGAAAAGTCGGAGCAGTCTCCTCAACGGCTGTCCTCCAGGATCTACAAGACTTGGCGACGAGTCCGAGAATCGGTGATTGATCCGAATTTCTCTCACCAGCATAAGAAGTCGAAAGGTCGGCAGGAAGAAAATCCCCCTGTCAAGCAACGAAAGATGACGACGACCTGGGTGCCCAAAGCAACGGCCCCCTCAACTTCGACGGCCCACAAGAGAAGAAGGCCGGAGAAAGTCCCCACTCCTGCAGCAAATATCAAGGACAATAAGCCAAAACGCCCTAAATCTGGGGGCATGATGGTGCATACAGTATACATGGCGCTTGGAAAAGAGGACAGTCGTGCATCCATGGGCCATAAACCGCTTACACGGTCAGTGACCAAAGCTCAGGAGCAACAGCAGAAGCTCCAGGAAATGATGACCGCGATGGCCGCACTTACTGGGCCGAAAGAAGGCCCCGAAGTATCATCTGATCAACGCCAGGAGCAAGAAACTGACGCTGAGTTCCTTCGTAGGATACTAGAGAAGAAGGATAAAGAGGCCGCTGAACAAGCAGCCAATATACAACGAATGGCCCTTCTGTTTCAGGACATAGTGGGTATGATGATCCAACAAGAGCCTCCTACTGAAGATCCTCCAATCGTTCTTGAAGACGACGGGGAAGAAACGTCGAATCCTCCACCCGCTCTGTCAACAGCCAAGGAGGAGACAATCTCCAAAGCTGACCTAGACGAATATATAGCTCAGCAGATACGGGTTCACCAGGCGACTGAGGCAGCTGGTCAAGTTGTCAGGACGGGACGACCATATCCGAGCTGGTATAACCAGATCAAGTACCCATCGGGCTACACAATACCTAAATTCCATGTCTATAAGGGGACAGGAAATCCCCATCAGCATGTGGCCCAGTTCAGGGTGCTCTGTGGAAACACTGGTGGCGACGATAAGCTCTTGCTTCGCCAATTTGTCGGCAGCTTGTCAGAAACAGCGTTCGAATGGTATTCTGAGCTCCCGAACGATTCCATCAAGACGTTCGCTGAAATGGAGTTGCTATTCACTCAGCGATTTGCGAGCGCCAGCGAACGTACCCCGATAACAGCATTGATTAATGCCAGGGTGAAACCAGGCGAGAAGTGGGTCCAGTACGCTATATGTTGGCGAAACTTGTGGTCGAAATGTGAACAACGCATTGAGGAAGCGCCTGCGGTGGGCATGTTCGTGGGTACCCTAGATCCTCACGCAACTATCTCACAGTTCATGATGTTTTTTAAGCCCACCACGTTCCAGGCTTTGATCGACAAGTTGGCCCAGATGGACCAGATGGGTCACAGACCGTCTCCCCCGAAGCCAGAACCTCGGAATGACAAGGGTAAAGGGAAAGCAACCTTCGTTGCGAACGCTCAGCAGCAACCCAGTGCCCCAAAGCTGGCGGATCAACTGGAAGAAAGACGGCAGTATTACAATAAGAGAATGAAGCGCCCTAACTCATTCCCACGGGATAAGACGAAGAGGCTATTTGAGCTGGCAATACGCAACATGCTTATCAACTTGCCAAACCCAAGGCGACCGCCGCAACCCAGTGAGGTGAACAACCCCAACTACTGCCCTTACCATCAAACGGTAAGCCATCCGATCGAGGATTGTTTCGTCTTCAAAGGATGGATTGAAGATCAATACCTACAGGGCAAGTTTGCACTGTCCGAGAAGTGGAAAGTGAACCCGCCATAACCTCACACTGCTAAGAAGACGGACACACCGGGGGCAACTTGTTCTTTCATTGAAGAAGCTCCATGGGAAATCGTGCTTTCGGCGAAAACCAAAAGAATGCCGAATGTGCTCCAAACATGCCCGGCAGTCAAGTGGAAGAACCCGCTGTAACCCCAGATCATTAAAGGGATGCTAAAGCCGCGCCCAACTCCGAAGATCAATGGTGATGGCCCGAGCACTCACACCCAGCTGTCGAAATCTTCAAAGAAGAAGAAGAAGAAATCTAAGAAGCCCGTAAAGCCTGGCAACAAGCGTATGGACTTACAAAAGCAGATTGATGCGCTGGAGGAATATAACCAGAAAGCACGAACTCCCATCACACTCCAAGAGTTCCTCAACCACATCTTTCAAGAGGAAGATGAGGGGGAGAGTTCGTCGGATGAATTCGAGGGATACGTGGCAAGTTGTAATGTGATCTCCCACTCGTTTACCGATGATGAAAAAACTCCTGGCACTAAGAAACTGGGGGCGGAGCCTGAACCGGAGCTTGTGTGGCCAACATACGAAATGATCGACGCTTTTCTAGACGAGATTCGTTTGAAAAGTAAAGCCGACCAGGAGCGTGAGATGGCCGCATCGGAAGGAGACAAACGCAGGCGAATAAACGAAAGAGTTGAGGTACTCCCGCCAGATCGAAAGGCACCCGACATGGATAAAAACGTATTCAAGAAGAGGAAAAGGTTTGCCAAAGCCATGTCAATGGGAATGAAACCACTACCCTCGGAAGGGAACACGCTCGATGGGGCGGAGAGGCACCCTAATTACTGCTCATATCATCGGAAGATTTCATACCCTACTGAGGAGTGCGACGCTTTTAAGACATGGTGGCAGGGATATGTTGCTCATCGGCAACATTTTAAGCGAATGAAACGTAGAACTCGTCGGGAGCAGAGAAGTACGACCGAAGGACGCAAAAGAACTACCGGTAACTGTTACACGGTCAACGCCGGGGGATCGCAAGTGCTCACATTCGGGAGCGATTCTGACGAGGAAATGGCTCTTAGCCCCCTCTTTAAAGAGTCCACCTCGGGAAAAGAGGAAGAACCAGAAGCCTGCGAAAACATTCAGCTACGCAACCGCACGCTTCCAGAAAAGAATCTCGGACCCGCAACTAGAAAAGATAAGGGAGAGGAAAAAGTCGCTAAGGATATCACCTTAGATGACCAAGTTATGAAAGAGCTGACTGCCAAGGACCCACCTAAGAAGAGTAGGGTGGACTACAACATCCTAGCGCACCTGAGGAAGCTACCCTCGCAGCTCAGCATTCTCGACGCCCTCCTGTTATCAAAGGAAGCGAGAGATTCATTAATCAAGGTGCTACAAGAGCCCGAACAATTCCAAGCCTTCCTCGCCGAAGAAAGGATGAAGGACGAACTGGAAGAAGTGCACGCGGCCGATATCACTTTCGGTGACAAAGACCTGCTCCTAGGGACGTGCGACCATAACCGTCCCATATACGTCTCTGGATATTGCCACGATATAAAGATAGGCAAAATCTTGGTTGACAATGGGTCTTCCGTCAATCTCCTCAATGTGCGGGTGTTAAAGGAAATTTGCATGAGCGTCCAGCACCTTTCTCGGGACAAGATCACCATCTCCGGGTTCGAATCCCAATCATCGAGAACTCTTGGGTCTGTGATATTGAAGCTACGCTTTGGGCAACTCGTCACGGAAATTAAGTTTCACGTCATAGATCCCAAGACATGTTACAATGCTCTGCTCGACCGACCTTCGTTACACGAGCACAACACCATCCTTTCTACGCAAAATCAGTGTATGAAGTATTTCAAGGATGGTCTCGAGTATACCGTAACAGGCGAGCTGAACCCATTCTCCGTGAACGAAGTCCGCAAATACGAAGACGCGAAGTACTTTTTGCCAGATTTTGAGGATACAGAGAGATGTCGCAAACCGGAAAACAAAGCCGTGGCCACCATTCCTGTTTTCGGGAGTGATACCGAAGAAGAAGAAGAGATAGTTTACTCTGGGCCGTCTCGACGCAATAACCCGGGACCGTCCGCCCCCATATTGATCTTCGGAAGTGACTCGGAAGATGAGGTTAATGTTGTGTTCTCCAGTCGGCCGCCAATACAAGAATTCCCTGGTGATGATCAGAGTTTGCAAATCACCATGATTCCGCGGGAGCACTACAAAGATCTTGACACGCTTGAAGCTCACAACGTGCAAGACCTGCAAACGTTTTACGTCCCTCCCAAGCGAAAAGGCGAAAAGGAGATCCTATTCTATCTATCCTCGGAAACAAAAGTGGAGAAAGAGATCTGGCACGGCGCGGATTCTACACTTGATAAGCTTCAACCCATCCGTTTGCCCAGATATTACACAAACGGATTGAAAAGGCTATTGAAGCGCCAAGGGGTACCCTTAAAACAGACTACTTGACAAGCTCGATTCTATAACAGGATTTGGGATGTCCCTGGGACTCAGCGCAAATTACCCAACGGGAGAATAGAAACGCTTGGGCTTGGATACGTGAGAGCCGGAAAACGGGAACGGGTCTACTGTAGCTACGCCATATATACCTTTGATGAAGAAGAGGACGCCTTATCAGAAAATGCCAACCCCTCATTGGAACTGGATCCCGCGATTGAAGTACCGAGTCCATCATTTGAAGAGCGAATAGACAAGCTTATCAGGAAAGCGGGTCAAAAAGTTCGGGACGATCATAATCGCGAAATGGCCATTTACAAGAAAGCCAGGACGCAACGCCTTTTTCAACAGACTGCGAAAGATGAAAACGCTCCTCCCTATCAATCTGTTGTGCAAAAGGCCCGACGTAAAGGTAGAGACAAGTCAAAGAGCAGAAAAGGCGTTCAACAGAGACAAAGCGGGACCAAGAAGTCATGTGATCGGGTATTGCGTGGTCCGGATTTGTCCCTAATGAAGAGGATGAGTCGAGCGTATTCTTTCCCTCAAGACAAGACACGGAAGATACTTGACCTCGCTTTAAAACATCGAATGATTACACTTCCGAAGTCTAAACACCCTGAGCAAGCTAATGAGGTCTCTCATCCGGGCTATTGCTCTTATCACCGAGCCATAGGACACCCTATCGAAGACTGCTTCACCTTCAAGAACTGGGTCAAAGACCAATACCAGCAAGGCAGATTTGCTCTACCGACAGCTGGAGGGTAACGCCGCCATAAAAGCATGAACCCAAAGCCACAAGAGCAGAACCAGATCCACATCGGTCTTGGAAACGAGCTTGTACCTGTCGCATGATAACGATATCAAAAGAAGAACTCGAGAATATCGATAACTTCCCCTGGTGCTTCAAAAACAATGACGACGAGGTAATCTCAGAATTTCCACCAGCACCGAAAGAGCTAGAAGATGGCATACACACCACTGCCGATAACCTCGAGAAAATTGAGTTGGGGACGGCGAACGACCTACGACCGACATTCGTCAGCGAGCTGCTATCTGAAGAAAGGGTGGATGCATTAAAAGACGTGCTTATGCAGCATAGAGATTGCTTCGCATAGAACTATTCTGAAATGCCAGGGCTAGATCCAAAAATTGCAGTGCATAAATTGGCAATATCCACAGACGTCAAGCCAGTCAAATAGGCGCCAAGAAGAATGCGGCTCGAGCTTGAGATGAGCATCAACGCCGAAGTCAAGAAGCTGATCGATTCTGGGTTTATCCAAGAAGTGCAATATCCTGACTGAATCGCCAACATCGTCCCGGTAATGAAGAAAAATATGACAGTGCGCATATGCGTAGACTTCCGGGATCTCAATAAAGCCTGCCCGAAAGGCGATTTCCCAGTGCCTGTCACCGAGCTGATGATAGACAATACGTCCACTCATGAGGTTTTCTCTTTCATGGACGGCTCATCAGGGTACAATCAGATAAAGATGCATCCCGAAGACCAGAAGCATACCGCTTTTCGGACCCCTCTGGGAATATTCTGCTATAAGGTGATGCCCTTCGGTCTAAAGAATGTCGGTGCCACCTATCAAAGGGCCATGACGAAGATCTTTGATGACCTCATACATGAAATCGTCGAATGCTATATCGACGACCTCGTCATGAAAAGAAAATCATACGAGGAACATCTCGAGTATCTGAAGACTGTATTTCAACGCCTTCGGCAATACAACTTGAAGATGAACCCTCTCAAATGCGCGTTCGGGGTGTCCTCAGGCAAATTCCTAGGATTCATTATCCGGCACCGGGGTATCGAGATAGATCCGTCGAAGATCAAGGCGATCATGGAAATGCCACCGCCAAGGACTCTCAAACAATTGCGGTCACTCCAAGGGAAGCTCGCGTAAATCCGGCGATTTATAGCCAACCTTTCAGGCAAGTGCCGCCCTTACAGTTACTTGATGAAGAAGAGAACCCCGTTCGTCTGGGATCGCAAATGCCAAGGCGCACTGGACGAGATCAAGCAGTACCTGCAGAACCCGCCGGTGTTAGCTGCTCTAGTCAGGGGAAAACCTCTTATTCTTTATACAACTTCTCTCGAAAGTTCCTTAGGCACATTATGGGCACAAGAGAACGACCAAGGGAAGGAGAGAGCGCTCTACTATTTAAGTCAAGTCCTACTGGGGGCAGAAAGCAACTGCTCCCCTATCAAAAAACATTGCCTGGCGTTAATCTTTGCGATAACAAAGATCAGGCACTATGCGTTGGCGCATGAAGTCCGTCTCATTTCAAAGGTGGACCCCCTTAAATATTTAATGTCGAAGGCCATATTGACGGGACGACTCGCTAAATGGGCCCTGCTCTTGATGGAGTTCTCGATAACCTATCAGCCTCTAAAAGCAGTGAAAGGACAGGCCATCGCCGATTTCCTCGCTGAGCATCCGATACCCGCCGATTCTCCTCTGAATTGCGATCTTCCAGACGAACATGCATTTGATGCGATCGACGGTGGTGATACCCGATGGGAGCTTTATTTCGACGGAGCATCTTCCGTGAAGAAGAGCAAACAAAGTACCCCTATAATCAAATCGGGGGTAGGACTCATCTTTGTAACTCCACAAGGAGGGATAATGCGCTTTGCTTTCTCCCTAACAGAGACGAGAACGAACAATGAAGCCGAATACGAAGCTTTGATAGCAGGCCTCGAGATCGCCATCGACATGGGAATTGAAAACCTCCTCATATACGGAGACTCCCAACTGGTCGTTAGTCAAGTAAACTGCGACTACCAAACATGCAATCCAGAGCTGGTGAAGTACGGCGAGAAGGTGTTGTTAGTTATATGTATGCCCTAGAGGCCATTACTATACATAGGATGTATATTGTAGTGGATGCTTGGACATATATAGGGATGACTTTCTTGCTCGATATGATAGTATGCTATATGGTTACTCTTTACCTTAACGTGTACACTGATTGTCTCTCTGTTACATGTTAGTAAAGCCCTTAGGATGTGTGCTTGATTACCTGGACTATGATGCGGATCATACTAGTAGGGACGTGGTAGTCCATAAGTACATCCTTCAAGGTCCCTAGTCGTGGGTGTATCGAGACAGGGCATCGATATACCAGAGTAGACTAGCGTATCCCTTCTCGACCCATACAGATGGGCGATGGATGATCCCATATCCATTGGTGTTTGACATCAGAGATGATATACGGGTGCTCAGTGGAGACTGGGTACACTGGACGGACTCGCCGAGAACTCCCAGATGGTATTATACCTTACGTCAGATGGCAGTTCTCTGGTGACACTGGTACAGGTTAGTCTGTATACCCGAGATCGTCATAGAGTCTTGTGTGATTCCCACTGTGCTTTGATTTCCATCATACCACGTCCAAGAGGGCGTGCAAAAAGGTGGCTTTTGGGTACAGTCTCGAATCACATGGAGGCAATGAGCGATAGGAGGGGTTTCGTCTCTCCCGGTATAGGGAGTTGATGTTGCTCAGTGCTCGATTGGCTATAACAGGAAGTCCTTGGCCAAGGCTGCTTTTGTTGGAGATAGTGCCCTCAGAGTCAATTATTGGATCACAGGCACGTGATTGCAATGATTGAGGGAGGACCTATCTCGGTAGGACAGTCTTACTCGAGATGATAGTATGCTATCTGGTTTATCTTTATCATCGTGTACTGCTTTAGGTGACCTGACATGTCGCTATTACACGTTGATAGAGCCCCTAGGATTCTTGCTTGACTACCAGCAGTATGATGGCGATCATATACGTGGGAGCTGGTAGTCTATAAGCACATCCTTAAAAGGTCCCTAGTCGTAGGAGTTTCGAGACAGGGCATCGATACTCCATTAGTAGACTAGTGGATACAGTCGAGACCCCGACGAGGGGCGGTGGCCGGTCTCACAAGCCACTGGTGTCAGTTGGTTCACCTAAGATGTATACAGGTGCTCATTGGGTTATGAGTACACCGGACAGGACTCGCTGGGAACCTGCTAGTTGGTCTTATACCAGATGTCAGATAGCAGTTCCCTGGTGACATGTGTACAGGTTAGTTCATCGACCTGAGATCGTCATTTGTCTCGTGTGAGTTCCCACTGTGCTTTGATTACTACCCTACCACGGCTCAAAGGATTCATGCAAACAGGTTTTAGTTGGGTACAGTCCCGAGCCACATGGAGGCAGTGAGCGGATCTGCAGGGGTTCGTCTCTCCCGGTATTGGGGGTGAGGTCGCGCTGTGTCTAGGAGAGCCATTACACAAAGCCCTCGGCCAAGGCAGGAGATTTACTGGTAGGTATTCCAGTAGTATCTCAGGGTGTTCTGGGCTACGCTCCGACACGACTTGTACCGCATTTAGGGGTCTGACTTTTACCAACCCCCTAGGCCCGCCATGCGATACTCATAGACGAACGGATCGGACTGTATGGATATTGTCACTGACAGGCTCAGTAGAGTGTCTGGATGAGTTCGCTCATCGACGTCCCTTTTGGTCAATAGCTGGTGGCCCGTCACGTATGGCTAATTCCTCTGACGTGCTGGTGGTTAAATCCACAGCCATAGTATTGATGAGTCTTTAGAGTCCACCACACACACAGTTACACAAGTTTCGGGCGAAACGCTATAGAGGCCGTATGGAGATATGGCAGGGTTCGATCAGATACGTGCGGTATTGCACGGATCGTGATCGGACGGATTTTACTAGCCGTCTTTGTTTTAAGCCGGATCCTAGTATAGTACAGTGTAGATTTTGTCTCATTGCATTTGTATTCGGTCGGAATACAGATGCGGGTGTGTATGCACAGTATCGGGGTTTTCCTGTAATTTATTACGGGACCAGTTTTCTGGAGTTGCCAGTTTGCATTCCGTTCCGGCCGGTTTTCCTTTGTTCTTTCCCGGCCGGACTTTTCCCGATGGAGGGTGTTATTTGCAAGTTTGCAAATAACATATTGTGGAGGGGTTTCTTGCATATGGATTGATTATGATGGCATCTTTTCTTTTCTTACATCATTTCTTGCTTTATTTGTGATTTGAGTTGGATTTGATTTGGAAATGACATGGTTATCATTTCTTTTGGATGTGGTCACCTCTTGCTTTTCCTACACTCACCTTCCTTCTTGTTTTTGAGTTTCTTCCTCCACCTTTTGTTCAAGAGAGAATGAGAGGTTCATTAGAAAAGAAATGGCATTTTTCCTTCATCTCATTCTTCTTGTTTTGGAAAAATGAAAGCACCATTTTTCTTAACCTCATTCCTCCATCACCAATGGCAACTTCACTACCCCAAATGAGACAACCATTCTACACTAGCCTACAGCAAATCTTGGATGCGTCGGCTAGCCAACTTCGCGCCCGAGTTGCCTCGGTCCAGAGGTGGGAGCCCGTAAAAGAATCCGGCTACGTGGTGCCCTTTCCGACGAGAAGACGACGAATGGTGATTCCGCGGGAGATCGGGACGATGGCGAGAAGACCGGAGGACTCGGATCACTCGGTATACTTCTCTACCCTTCTCTTGTTAGCTAGTATTGGTTAATGGTTAACGATCCGGGTTTTATTGTCCGCGGTAGCGCCAGTTTCCAAGTAAGGAAAATTTTTGATTCCGCATTTTGGCCTCGGATAGACGGTCGGGGCGCTGCCGTGGCGTAACATGGTATCAGAGCCACGCCATTAACTTCGTCTAGCTTTGTTTGATGTATTTGCATTTCCGATCGACCAAAATTCCAAAAACCCGCGTTTTTCTTTACATCAGTTTTCTGTCGAAATTTTTTGAAGTCCAAAAATTTTTCAGGTTGTCTCAGAATGATGTGCAGGGAGTTCTAAGAACACTGGAAAAATTCGACAACACGATCCCTCCGTACGACCGCGGAACCGCGGCCGTAACCCCTCTTTGGCCGCGGTTCCGCCGCAGGAATGAGGGATCATGTCATCGTTTTTTTGCAGTGGGCTTGTGGGCTGAAAATAGGTGTTTTGGAATATTAATATTGGGCCCAGAATTTCTGTGAGTGCTACAGTATTGTTTTGGGGCCCACTTGTTAATTTTTGATCGATCGGATATTTTAAACACATTATTTCACAGTATTTACATTATATCTGCGACCGTGAATGTCACTTGATCGGTAAATCCCGTCTAACTGCTATAGCCCGGTTAGACGGATTTGCGAACGTGATTTTCACGTTGATGTTCTGTGTTTATGCTGTGATGTTGCGGATCGGTCGTGGGGGATAGCCTAGATGCAATGTTAGTACAGTTTTGTTTTATATGTACATTTGATATTGCGGGGCGAGCGTCCGACAAGTAGACTGCCGTCACTACCTGTTTGTATTATTCTTTTGGGGCACGACCTGGTTGCGGTCGTTGTACCCGGTGTATATATATTTTACTTTCTGTACTAGGATTACCCCGTGGAGGGGTGCACGGATAGTCGGGTTCTAGAGGGCAACGGGCCCGCATCTTATGGCATTGAGACGGAGGGGGCTTCACTCTAGGATTGGCGGGCTATTCGCCGCACTCGTAGGGGGTACAGGTTGACCCAGGAGGGGTGCCCAAGTTACCGGATTCCGTGAAGTGCTGGGTGGTCCATTCACGGTGCTGGAGGGGACTGCCTCGCTTCAGGTCTTGGCGGGTGACTTGCCGCACCCGTAGGGGTCTAGGATTTCATTGCACAGGCTATCCACACGACCAGGGGAACGTCGGGTTTCAGCAGCGGCTCTGTGAAACCCGGGGATCCCATATATCTGTATTGTTCTGTGATGCTGTACATTTCTGTGATGTTGCATTCTTATCACGCCTTGAGCGAATATAATATATTGGTATATATATTAGTAGATGTTGTATATGTTTTGCATCCGCGCTAGTCCAGTCCCCGCTCTGTCGTTAGTTAAATAACCTAACGGGTGATGACGGGACCCAGTGGCGAATGCGGATGGCATATACGTACATCATTATTTTCGTTCTTTATTGGTGTGATCATATGATGGGACTGCGTTGATTCGGATCAATGCAAGATAAACAAACGTATTCTGATCTTGTTGGAACAATTTTTCAAAAAGCTGGTGTTGCAAGGGCGTTTTCTTTTGTTTTGCATAGTGGTATTCAGTTGGAATACCCTGCTCCTCAGTCGACGAGGCAAGGGCCGAGATCCCTTCACCGGGAGTGACCCCTTGGACAGAAGTTTGCGTCAGGGCAATAACTTCACTATAGCCGATTACTTTTTGCTTTGCATCGTGGTATTCATTTGGAATATCCTGCACCTCATTCTACGGGGAAAGAGCCGAAATCCTTTCACCGGGAGTGACCTCTTTAGCAAAGGTTTTCGTCACTATATTTTTATAAAAGGCTATGCAGTTCCTTCAACGATATCAAGTTCATTACGTTAAAGGTTTTTCTCCAAAAACCAGTCGTAGCCCTCCGTCATTTCTTATGGGTATTATTTAGTATTCGTGCTACGTTTGTTGACTCCGTCAAGGCGTAGTGTATGGTAGCTAAGTAGTGCTTGTTTGTAGCATAAATGGGATTGGTTAGGACAGTCGTGCGGCCTTGTTGACTCCGTCAAGGGCACGTACGGGTGGATTTAATGCAATCCAGATAGTGACGGGTTGAACTTGACTAGGACTCTTTGATTTGTTGACTTCGTCAAGGTCACTTGAGTCCTAGGGGTAAAAACACACATCGGGAGTTTCTAAAGAAACTGAAACTTGCCAGGCTTGCGCATACCTTCTGGAGTGTGATGACTTGAGTGGATTCTGTCAAGTTATCATGCGATGATAGTTGGATCTCGATTCCCACTGATGAGTTGGTTTACTCCTCGGGTGATCCCGGCTAATTCTTCTTTCAGGTTTGGAGAAGAATTTGACGTTACAGTGGGAGGTTTCCAGATTAGACAAAGTGATAACCATTCTGATCTAGGATAGAGTGCACGCTGAGTGTTTCTTTTCTCTCTCTCTTTGGCAGCGACCATTGACCCGACCCTGGACTATAACTCAGTGACCAAGTTGACCGAACCTTCTTTAACACTGGCTTTTGGATTGTCAGAGTTGCAAACCTCATTGCCACTCCTGCTTTTACCCTTTTTCTCCGGGACACCCCGTATTATTACGAACGTCCACTTCCATTGGACAAAACCATCATATGGTTATATACGAACTCGAAGGACTTCGAGGATGGTTTCTGGTTCTGGAGAAAACGGATAGGACTATTCAGTTGTCTTTTCTTTTCACCTTCTCTCAGGTTGCGAGTACTCCTTGGTTTAGGAGTAGTACACCTATTACGCAAATTGGATAGTCTTCTTCCAAACCATAGGCTGGTGCCGACCGGTAGGGAATGAAGAAAACCAGTTAGCCTAAACGGTGTACAGAAGGTATTAAGTTAAGACAAAGTAAGGGATTAGTAAGAAGGCAAAGTAAATTGCGACTGATATTCACGACCAAACCAAGTATTTCTTCGCCAATCCTAAATCACCTTTGTATTTCTCCAGGACACTCCGTATCACTACGAAAATCCACAGTTTATTGGATAATCCATTGTATGGTTATATACAAACTCGAAAGGAACTTGTTCCAGTTCGGGGATGGATTCTGGTTCAGGAGAAATAGGAATAAGGTTTATTCGGTTGTCTTTTATCTTCACCTTCTCTCGCGTTGCGAGTGCTCCTAGGATTAGGACAGTACACCCATTATGCTTATTGGATAGTCTTCTTCCAAACCATAGGCTGGTGCCGAACGGTAGGGAAGGAAGAAAACCATTTGGCCTAAAGGGGTGTACAGAAGGTAATGACTAAAGACATATAAAGGGATTTGGAGAAATGGCAAAGAATTACAAGGTTACAGTTGTGAATCTGGATAATGGAAGAGGCATTACTAGGAATACCAGGATACCCCAACGAAACATTTCAATGTTTCAGTTTCACTGTGTACTGTTAAAGGAAAACTGATTTCCCGATTAGACACTTACTCCAGGGTATGTATTTACCAGGTATGATTCTCACATCTGTATGGTTTTACAGATGATGAGTGGGAGTAAGTTATTGGGAATTGGGTGATCATCCTCATTATATCGGGATTCATTGTAATCGGTGATATTTGAGGAAGTCACCTGGGTTGTTTGCCAGACAGCAATTATTTGGTTTTGAATATCCGCTATTATGCACCAATTTCAAATTGATATATCTGTACGTCTATTTTCATAGAGTGAGATATACTTTTTGAAATTATGTCAGTGACATTTACCTATATCAGTGGATGGTTAGGTAAGGAGCATTAAACAGCGGTGTAATTCTTCTTAACCATAAGTACAGTTTTCAACCTACCACACGCAGTGAATGAGTTATCTGACTCAAGGGA
This sequence comes from Agapanthus africanus, assembly GCA_030015575.1. Taxonomy (NCBI): domain Eukaryota; kingdom Viridiplantae; phylum Streptophyta; class Magnoliopsida; order Asparagales; family Amaryllidaceae; genus Agapanthus; species Agapanthus africanus. The sequence goes on along the minus strand of JASDDO010000031.1, from coordinate 446,140,026 downwards.
CTTATACAGGGTATTGTATGTTGTCCAGGGTCCATCAGGACAGAGGGGTTGGTCCTCGTACTATATTCAGTTTACTTATGACTTCTCTAGTTTTTAGACAGGTGTTTCGTGGAAACACAGGGTCTGAATTTTGAGAAGTTATAGGTATTTGAATAAAGTAGAGAACCAGGTATTGCAAGTATCGGGATTCTTCAAGGTGATCGAAGATGTAGATACTTGTGTATGGTATTCAGTTAATAGTAATGATTAAGAGATCTTGCTTCTCTTTCGGGTTACTCATAATTGGAAGCATTCCAAAGTTGAGTGACGTTGATCGGCCTTTTTCCATTTAGTAGACATGCACTGGAGACAGCTGCATGATTTGAATCTGGTTCAATTAAATCAGTGCCTCTGGTTCTATATTGGATATAGAACAGTTCATATCTTAACGATGTTAAGGTACGGGGAGTTGTCCGGCTTATGCTTAAAACCAGACACTGGACAACTCAAGGCACGTTTCTATAATGGCTGTTTGGGGGTTGACCCAGGCTATGACAAGGGTTGATTTTCTACCATAAGAAAGATCAATAGTGATATTGTTCTTGACTCGCCACAGTTTTAATAAAAATGGATTTTTTTTTTCAGAAAACAGTAGTGGGAGTATGGTAGAACTGGAAGTGATTCCAGAACCACAAACGATTACTGAGGATTTTACAGGAACCTAAACATTCAATCTGGTTTGACATTCCATTGGCCACTCCGCAGATATGGTGGGTAACCTCAGGCACTCGAGAGGTACTTCGGTATGCTCAAGGACGGTGGCAGGGAGGTTCTTGTTTACCCAGACTTACCATTGCTGTTGTTCCAGACTGTGAGACCCGGCAGGAGGATGAGTATAGCGTCGTTCTAAACTAGCTTTAGAAGTGTACGTCTATATGACTCTGCCAGAGGGTTGTCGTAGTCAGTGGGAGCAGCGGAAGCATTGGTGGACAGGTGGCTTATGTCTATTTATAGACTAAAGCAGATACAGCGGAGATAGATCATCTATTTCTGATGTGACAGTCATAGGTTTGACTTCATCAGAATAGGGGATGGATCTGTTGAGAAGGTAGTAGGGTGTGATGTCATGGTATTTGGATGACATACACAGAGTAGGAAGTGATATTCCTATACTACGATCGGTTATACTTTGGTTGTCACACAGTAGTTTCTCCACACAGGACTTGGATATTATATCAGACATTCTGGTTACTGGATCTATGGTTTTAGATCTAGATTTGGGTGGTTTCCTAATCAGGGTACTTAGACAGCATTCTAAGAGTATTTAGAATGGACGACTCCTGGCACGGTAGTGTACCTGCAGGTGATGGAGTCACCCTCTCTAAAGGTGTCTTACAGACTAAAGGGGAGAGGGATGTGCATGACCGACAGATCACTTACTTAGGCAATTGAGTCAATCATGAGATGTCAAAGTACCACACCAGATGTTGTTCTTGCACTAGATGCAATAAGTTGACATTGATCCAATCCTGGAGAAACAGTCGGAAGCAGTTTTAGAACATAAGTGGATGTTCTAGGGATATGATAACGACAGCCTCCTTTAGGAGACGGTTATCATTCCAGGCTTCCAAGGTGACCTGGATGGCAGAGTGGCTGTCAGAGTTATAGTTTTCCCTCTGACGAGGGGAAGTATATTGGACATGTGATCCAGGTGGATACTGAGGGAAGGCATGGCGCAGGATACTGATTAAGTTTAGTTAACGATACAGTCTAAGAAGTCTGGATTTGGAGTTCATTTATGAACCAGTTCCCATCAGACATCCAGACGTTCCAAGACAGGTATTGCTCATTTCGGGAGATGGCTTTCTCCGCGAACTTGAGATATAGAGAGACATAGAAAGAAACTTCACTGCGGATCCACTCACTGAGGCTGTTCCTCGAACGCAATAGTTTCGCAAACACGTTTTGTGAGACTGACTAGTAGAGGAGTTGGGTGTTCGGTATCACACGGGCTGTGAGTATGCGACATCGCAATAATTAGCCTTGAGTGCAAGTGGGAGATTGTTGGAGATAGTGCCCTCAGAGTCAATTATTGGATCACAGGCACGTGATTGCAATGATTGAGGAAGGACCTATCCCGGTAGGACAGTCTTACTCGAGATGATAGTATGCTATCTGATTTATCTTTATCATCGTGTACTGCTTTAGGTGACGTGACATGTCGCTATTACACGTTGATAGAGCCCCTAGGATTCTTGCTTGACTACCAGCAGTATGATGGCGATCATATACGTAGGAGCTGGTAGTCTATAAGCACATCCTTAAAAGGTCCCTAGTCGTAGGAGTTTCGAGACAGGGCATCGATACTCCATTAGTAGACAAGTGTATACAGTCGAGACCCCGACGAGGGGCGGTGGCCGGTCTCACAAGCCACTGGTGTCAGTTGGTTCACCTAAGATGTATACAGGTGCTCATTAGGTTATGAGTACACCGGACAGGACTTGCAGGGAACCTGCTAGTTGGTCTTATACCAGATGTCAGATAGCAGTTCCCTGGTGACATGTGTACAGGTTAGTTCATCGACCTGAGATCGTCATTTGTCTCGTGTGAGTTCCCACTGTGCTTTGATTACTACCCTACCACGGCTCAAAGGAGTCGTGCAAACAGGTTTTAGTTGGGTACAGTCCCTAGCCACATGGAGGCAGTGAGCGGATCTGCAGGGGTTCGTCTCTCCCGGTATTGGGGGTGAGGTCGCGCTGTGTCTAGGAGAGCCATTACACAAAGCCCTCGGCCGAGGCAGGAGATTTACTGGTAGGTATTCCAGTAGTATCTCAGGGTGTTCTGGGCTACGCTCCGACACGACTTGTACCGCTTTTGGGGGTCTGACTTTTACCAACCCCCTAGGCCCGCCATGCGATATTCATAGACGAACGGACCGGACTGTACAGATATTGTCACTGACAGGCTCAGTAGGGTGTCCGGATGAGTTCGCTCATCGACGTCCCTTTTGGTCAATAGCTGGTGGCCCGTCACGTATGGCTAATACCTCTGACGTGCTGGTGGTTAAATCCACAGCCATAGTATTGATGAGTCTTTAGAGTCCACCACACACACAGTTACTCAAGTTTCGGGCGAAACGCTGTAGAGGCCGTATGGAGATATGGCAGGGTTCGATCAGATACGTGCGGTATTGCACGGATCGTGATCGGACGGATTTTACTAGCCGGCTTTGTTTTAAGCCGGATCCTAGTATAGTACAGTGTAGATTTTGTCTCATTGCATTTGTATTCGGTCGGAATACAGATGCGGGTGTGTATGCACAGTATCGGGGTTTTCCTGTAATTTATTACGGGACCAGTTTTCTGGAGTTGCCAGTTTGCATTCCGTTCCGGCCGGTTTTCCTTTGTTCTTTCCCGGCCGGACTTTTCCCGATGGAGGGTGTTATTTGCAAGTTTGCAAATAACATATTGTGGAGGGGTTTCTTGCATATGGATTGATTATGATGGCATCTTTTCTTTTCTTACATCATTTCTTGCTTTATTTGTGATTAGAGTTGGATTTGATTTGGAAATGACATGGTTATCATTTCTTTTGGATGTGGTCACCTATTGCTTTTCCTACACTCACCTTCCTTCTTGTTTTTGAGTTTCTTCCTCCACCTTTTGTTCAAGAGAGAATGAGAGGTTCATTAGAAAAGAAATGGCATTTTTCCTTCATCTCATTCTTCTTGTTTTGGAAAAATGAAAGCACCATTTTTCTTAACCTTATTCCTCCATCACCAATGGCAACTTCACTACCCCAAATGAGACAACCATTCTACACTAGCCTACAGCAAATCTTGGACGCGTCGGCTAGCCAACTTCGCGCCCGAGTTGTCTCGGTCCAGAGGTGGGAGCCCGTACAAGAATCCGGCTACGTGGTGCCCTTTCCGACGAGAAGACGACAAATGGTGATTCCGCGGGAGATCGGGACGATAACGAGAAGACCGGAGGACTCGGATCACTCGGTATACTTCTCTACCCTTCTCTTGTTAGCTAGTATAGGTTAATGGTTAACGATCCAGGTTTTATTGTCCGCGGTAGCGCCAGTTTCCAAGTAAGGAAAATTTTTGATTCCGCATTTTGGCCTCGGATAGACGGCCGGGGCGCTGCCGTGGCGCAACAGCTTTAGGGATTTACTGGTAAGTGTTACCAGTAGTTTCTCGACCCGTTATGAGCCTCATATCGACACGACTTATCGAGTTATTGGGGTCTGACATTTACCACCCCTAGACAAGATATGCAACATATCAGACAAACAGACCGGACTGTACGGTAGTGTTACTCGTTGGATTCACAGGAGTGTGAGCGGGCTTGCTCGTTGATCTCCTGATCACTCAATACCCGGGTGGCCGTTACGTTTAGCAGACCGCTTGCGGCTTGTGGGTGTTTGATATGATCATCACCTGCTGCCGGCGTATTGACGAGTCATTAGAGTCCTACACAGTGGTTTCCTGGCTCAAGCGAAACGGAGTAGGAGCGCATATGTGATATGTGCGGGACCGAGATTGATACGATATGAGATACCGTATTCGATTCTCGCGATTTGTGACATTCATCGGTTGTATGGATATAGCCGGGTTATCGGATCAAGTGTTGATTCGGTAAGTTGTTACTTTTGATATTAGTCGGTTATAGCCGGATTATTAAATCAAGAGTTGATTTAATAATTTAATGTATAATTATATATTTGATATATTACATTACATTAACTAATATTAGCTCACTTAAGATTTATTTTCTCACTAGTTTGTGCACATTGTTTATATGTGATATATGCAAGTGTATATGTATGTATCATGCTTGATGATACACACAAGATGGGTGTATGAGACTTATACTAAGATTAGGGTTAAGATTAGGGTTATTAGATTATCTTAAGATTTAACAAATGAGTTAAACTTAGTCAAAGTTGTCAAGCTTGAAGAAGCTTAGAGAAACTTTGACAAAGTCCACTCTTTTGTCAATTCTCTTGATATTTCTTTAACCTAACCCTTAAACCTCATACCTTAGTTAATTCTCTACATGAGTTAAGCATGAGGGCTTAACTCAACCATGGGTGGATTATTCAAGAGGATAAGTTTTCATTTAGAAAAATAATTCACTTCTTCTTCTTCATCATCAAGCTCCTTGAAAAGCTTTCTAGCTCTAATGGTGACTTGAGGAAAAATGTGAGAAAATCAATTTTAAAGTGAGCAACCTTCCTACTTCATCATCCTCTACTACTTGCCATTTAGTAGAGGGTGTTCTCTTCACAAAGTTTTTGACCAAGTGAAAGAATAGCTTGAGTTTGAGTCTCCCCGACGTAGATCATCTTCGGCCTCGAAGTCAATGACCTAGCCCGATCATTTCTCCGACGAAACCATTTCTAGAGTCCGGGATCCGATGATCGCAGCGGAGGGACGTCAACACGGAGCTAAAGAAGTGGTGGACCGGATCTACAAAAGTTGTAATCCCTTTCACTTATTAGCAAAGTTGTTTGCTTGCTTGTATTTTCGCCTTTACTTCTAGTTAACGATCTATATTAGGGTTTCTCGGCACCGTAAAATTTTAATTTGGCATGGTTGATGCCTTGTGGAACCTCTTGTGTGTGCCTAGTAACCCTACAGTGGTATCAGAGCCTAGCTAGAGCTTTAGGCGAAGTGTAGACGAAGTTAGAAACCCGATCGAACCACGAAACCCCACACGACACCCCTCTCTGTACTATTTTTAAAACAGTGGATTTTTCCAAATTAAAAATTCTCAAAAATATCAGCAGGAAAATACAAGGGTTACTGTGAAGCGCGTGACTGTAATACGGCTAAAGCGCCGCGGAACCGCGGCGTTAACATGGTATTGGCAGTGGTTCCGCGGCCGTATGTACTAATCATGGAATCCTTTTTGCACAGTAACCTCAGTTGGTGTTTTCTGATTCTTCTGGGAATTTTTATGTTTCACTCGAGAGTTGAGTTTTCTGGGGTGTATTGGGGACTCGATAATTCGATCGGATTATTTAACTTTGTTTATTAAGTTTTTCCGGATAATTTTAGAACATGTTAAAAAGTTCGACCGGATATAAATACCCAGTTTTTCCCCTGCCGGGAAATTTCCAAGTGTTGGATTTTTCCGTAGTTTGAAAACGTTCTAAGTAGTGTAAGAAACGCAATGGACCCTCTAGAAGACAACAAACCTTAACTCGATTATGTGACCGTCTTGAACTGCCCTTTGAACCTTAGGGTTTATGGAAGTACGGCGTGCCACATGTGAGGCGTTGGCTTGACCCTTCTACGGCTGGACCGTTGGTGCTGTGGCATTTAGTGGATGTTTTTAAACTTATTTCATGTGTTGAGCTGTTTCAGGAAAACTTGGGTGTTTGATTGTTCGATCGGAAAGTTTAACATTTTCTATTTATCTGGAATGTAATACAATATTTGGAATCCACAAGTAGTTATGAGATAACTGATTTGGATGTTATAAACATAGCACTTTAGTCTCACTTGATCGGTTGCCACGGAATTTTGATGTGATCAAAAGTCCGTCGCAATCACGTAGCGTACGCGGATACTCGCCGGATAAACTTAATAGACAGCTACACCCCTTAGCCCCGACCAAGTGACTGTAGGAGAACCCCGTCGCCGAAAGCATCCGTTCGGGTGCTCGCGGTAGCGGTGTTCCACCTTAGTGCACTTCGTTGATGGCATCGGGGGTGCGGCTTCCTACTAAAGTTTGCGACGACCATTCGATCAAAATGCCGGGAATCTTGTTGAATTGCATGACTTGATATTGAAAAGTGTTTTCGATAATGAGACTAAAATGCGGGGTTTATAATTGTTAGGCATGTGATGTCTAAGGAATTCAGATGGTCAGGCATGCGATGTCTGAGGAGATTGCGGATTCCAACTGTTGTAGTTTTACACTTTCTTTTCTGTGACCGTAAGTGTAATATGTGATATCGCCGGTTTCATTGCTATATGTCAACGACAATTGGGATACGCATGTTTACTTACGTTGATGACATGTGATGTTATGTGTTGCTGGATATGTTATATTGGATCGTCGTGTTTGAATAGCCGGGGGGTTTTATGTGAGAATGAGTGCTTTTCATTTTCATTCATGTAAAAACTTGTATGTAATATTCTTTTATTGGGGCACTTCCTAGTTGCGGAAGATGTCACCGTTGATGTATATTATTTACTTTTCCGCACTAGGATAGGCACCGTTAGGTTAGGTAACTAACGGCAGAGCGGGGCAGGGCTAGCGCGGGTGTAAAACATAAGTAACATCTATATAATATAGCATATATACTATATACAGTATTTATCACAGAACATATCAAATGATCACATCACATATATCGCAGCAGAAGAATCATATGAAATATTGGATATACTAGGACGTCCGTGTTTTCAATACGAGCCTGTATAAAACACGGATTCCACGGTCGCGATGAATAGCCAAACCCACACCCTTAGACCCCTACGAGAGCGGCAAGCAACCCTACCAATTCTAGAGTTAGGAGACCCGGACTCGACTCCTCGAGTTGGTCTCCCACTGGACTCCAGAACCCGGTTACTTGTGCCCTCCTCCTTGGGGAGGGGACATCGAGGCTAATGCGGATGGCATAAGTATACGTCGTATTTATCTGTGATGTTTAGGTGATTTAAATGATGGGACTTCATTAATGTGATTAATGAAAGAAAATAAACATAAGATGTTGTGGAATCGAATTTTCAAAAACAGGTAGCTACAGTTCTTGCTTTGCATCGCAGTGTTCCTTGTAGAACATCCTGCACCTTATTCGATAAGGAAAGGACCGAGATCCCTTCACCGGGAGTGACTCCTTTAGCAATAACTGGCACATGCTACAACCCTCGGTTTGTCTTTTGATTGCTCCTATAGTTCTTGCTTTGCACAGTGATGTATACGATATATCCTGCACCTCATTCGACGAGGAAAGGGCCGACAATCCCTTCACCGGGAGTGACCCCTTTAGCAAAACTAGAAAAGCCTCAAAAGCACTCCATTTTAAAATCATTTGATTATACAACGATATCAAGTTCATTACGCAAAAGGTTTTCTTAAAAACCTGCCGTAGCCCTCCGTCATTTCAGATATGTACTGGTTAGTATTCGTGCTGCGTTTGTTAACCTCTGTCAAGGCGTAGTGTGCGGTAGCTGATTAGTGCTTATCTGTATAAGCATATGATGTGATTGATTTAGGGTAGTCGTGCGATCTTGTTGACCTCTGTCAAGGGTCGTGCGGGTGGGTTTACTTCAATCAGGAAATGATGGGTTGAACTTGACTAGCAGCCTATGGTTTGTTGACCTCTGTCAAGGTCATAGGACGCTAGGGGCAAAATATTATCGGGAATTTCAAGTGTTGAAATTTGCAATGAGATTGCATACCTTCTATGAAATAGTTGGATCCCGATACCCGCTGCGAGTAAGAGTTACTCCTGGGAGAGTTTTACACATTACAATTAGCCGATCAAGTAGGTGTCTAGAAAGGTGTTAACGGGGTTACACCTCTGGGAAAATGAGGTTTACATTAATTAGGTTCGTGCGAAAACATGGGGGACTTCCCTCAAAGTACCGACACTGGCCTGGCTGAAAGATTGGCGAACTTGTAGCGTGTAATTAATCCCGGCTAGTCTTTCCTTTTAAGGTTTGAAGGAAGATTTGATAAAAACAGTGGGAGCCATCCTGATTAGATAAAATAATAACCAATCTGATCTTGCAAGAGCGCACGCAGAGTATTTTCTTCTCTCTCTCTCCAGGTAGCGACCATGTCACGCCTTAATCAAGATAATAAAACGGATATATTGACCGAACCTGCTTGTTATACTGAGCTGGGGAACGTTGGTCCCGCTACAACTTATAATTGTTATAAGACAGAGCAGGAAATTGGGGAATACCATATTTCCCGTGCCGCCCAAACGAAGAAAGTGCATGTTGATGCATCATCTTCGGGTGTGTTCGTTACACAGAACTGTTTCTCAGTATCCTTTACGTCCTGGGTATGTGATTCCAGATCAGGATCCCGCATATGTAATTTGTTACATGGGCTACAGAAAGGTAGAGAACTGAGAACGGGTGATAAGTTTCATGAGGCAAAAAACGGTGCAAGTGTTGCAGCCAAGTCTGTTGGTCACTGTCACCCTGTATTACCAGAATACATTGATTCTGAACAGATGTTATTAGATACCGAACCTGATATACAAAATCATATCAGTCTCTTTATTTAGATAAAGAAGGATATAATTTTGTATTGTTGGATAATGTTTTGAACATTTCCTATATCAATAGTTGATCGGTTCAGGCACGTTATCTAAAAGCATTGACGTTCTAAATCAAACTACAGTTCCTAGTATACAGAACACACACAAGAGGAAGAGTTCAGAAATGAACGGATCCTTCTTGAGGTATTGTAGACTAGGTCATATCAATGCGACCCGACTAGCTAAGTTGCACATAGATGCATATTTAAATCTGTTTGAATTTACATCTTATGAAACTTGCCAGTCATGTCACAGAGATAAGATGACCATAGCTCTGTTTACTGGAAACAGAGAAAGAGTTAATGAACTCTTGGGATTGATACATGCTGATGTATGAAGGTCCCCTGTCTACACATGCCAAGACCGGTTCTTTGTACTTCATTATATTCTCTGATAATCTCTCAAGATTCAGACATATGTTCCTGTTGAAACACAAGTCCGAACCTTTTGAGATATTCACATAATATAAGTTAGAAGTAGAGAACCAAAATACGGGTAAAAGTATTATGTCCTTTGATGTGATCAAGGAGGAGAATACTTGAGCACGGAATTCCTGGATTATTCTAAAGGAGAATGAGATTCTCTCTCAGCATTACTCCTCCGTATACACCATAGCACGATTGTATATCGGGGCGGAGCAATAACACCCTATGTGATATGGTGTGCTCTATGATGAGTACTACTGAGTTTCCTATTTCCTTTTAGGGAGTTATGCACTTATGAAGTTGCATACCTATTGAATAGGATTCCGATCAAATCATATGCCTACCATTTCATATGAGATATGGAAAGGGAAGAGTCCATCTCTTAAATCAGTTAAGATTTGGGGTTGTCCGGCCTATGTCTAAAAGCAAAATCCGGACAAGCTCGAGGCAAAGTCAGATCTGTAGAAGTTTGTTGGATATCCCAGGCATACGCAAGGGAATATCTTCTACCTAACCGAGGAACAAAAGATGTTTTGTTACTCAGCATGCCACCTTTGTGAAAGGGAATTTCTTGTAAAGAAATTATTGGTTATGAGGTAGAACTGGAAAGAGTTCCAGCTATACAAACTGCAGCTGATGATTTGGTAGAACCAAAAGATTCAATAGAAACCAACGAACCTCAGCCTCTCCGCCGATCTAGTAGGTTTCCTCACCCACCTGAGAGATACTTCGGTTCCTCTATGACAGTGGGAGCAAGGATTGCATCATGAGATGATGACCCAACTAGTTTCGGGCAGGCCATCAGGAGTAGGACTCTGTAAGAATGGCTGGATGCTTAGCGATCTGAGATGAAATCCTTATACACCAACAAAGTATGGACTTTGGTTGCTTTATCTGAAGGGTTAAATCCCCATCAGGAGCAAGTATATCTTGAGAAGATTACTTGGTGTACATGGAAAAGTTGAGACTTTCAAAGCTAGACTTGTTAAAGGTTTGCATCATTGACCAGCTATGGATTATAATGAAACCTTTTCTAAGCAGCTATGCTTAAGTCCATCCAGTTCCTACTTGCCACGGCTACATACCATGACTACGATATCTGGCGGTTGGGTGTCTTGACTGCTTTTCTAAATGATGTTTTAGAAGAAAGCATCTATAAGTACACAGCCAGAGGGCTTCATAGAAAGTGGGAGCAGTGGAAACGTGAGCAAGTTGTTTTATATGATAAAGCAGGCATCACGGAGTTGGAACATCTGTTTTGATGAGTTAGTCAAAGAGTTTGACATCATCAAAATGGTAGATGAACCTTGTATATACAAAAAGGTAGTAAGGAGTGTGGTGGTGATCCTCGTAGAGTACGTGGATGACATACTCTTGATAGGGAAGGAGTTTCCTATGCTACGTTCGGTCAATCTCCGCTTATCACAAGGATTCTCCATATAGGATCAAAGTGATACCTACTAAATCCTGGGTTTTGGATCTATGAGATAGATCTAATTGGATGTTAGGATACTCACTAGTTGTAGTGAGATGGTATCAATTGATCCTGGGGAGAATCACTGGAAAGGTTCCAAGGTGATAAAGACGACTGAATGTCAGTCGCATGCATTGTCTTTACCCTCAGCTCAGGGATGGTATGTTGGAAGAGTTTCAAGCTAGATACCGTGGCATACTAGACGATAAAGGCTGGATACATCGCTACCAAAGATGCTACCAAAGAGAAAGTCTGGGTGTATATTAGTTCGTGAGATGAACTTCGTTCCTCCCATTGTGTGACAATGGAGTTATGGCTTATGCCTAGGAACGCCCGTCTCATCAGTGATCCAGACATATTCTTAGGCAGTATCACCTGATCGTGGAGATGGTTGATCTCCAGGAGATCGAGGTTAGGAGAGTAGACTCAGAGGACAACACGGCGGATCCACTCACAAAGACTTTTCCCAGAGAGAGACTTTTATGGGATGGTTGAGTATGAGATACTACAACCACTGCTATCAGATGGCCCTAGTGCAAGTGGGAGATTGTTAGTTATATGTATGTCCTGGAGGCCATTGCTATACATAGGATGTATATTGTAGTGGATGCTTGGACATATATAGGGATGACTTTCTTGCTCGATATGATAGTATGCTATCTGGTTACTCTTTACCTTAACGTGTACACTGATTGTCTCTCTGTTACATGTTGGTAAAGCCCTTAGGATGTGTACTTGACTACCTGGACTATGATGCGGATCATACTAGTGGGGACGTGGTAGTCCATAAGTACATCCTTCAAGGTCCCTAGTCGTGGGTGTATCGAGACAGGGCATCGATATACCAGAGTAGACTAGCGTATCCCCTCTCGACCCATACAGATGGGCGATGGATGATCCCATATCCATTGGTGTTTGACATCAGAGATAATATACGGGTGCTCAGTGGAGACTGGGTACACTGGACGGACTCGCCGAGAACTCCCAGATGGTATTATACCTTACGTCAGATGGCAGTTCTCTGGTGACACTGGTACAGGTTAGTCTGTAGACCCGAGATCGTCATAGAGTCTTGTGTGATTCCCACTGTACTTTGATTTCCATCATACCACGTCCAAGAGGGCATGCAAAAAGGTGGCTTTTGGGTGCAGTCCCGAATCACATGGAGGCAATGAGCGATAGGAGGGGTTTCGTCTCTCCCGGTATAGGGAGTTGATGTTGCACAGTGCTCGATTGGCTATAACAGCAAGTCCTTGGCCAAGGCTGTTTTAGGGACTTACTGGTAAGTGTTACCAGTAGTTTCTCGACCTGTTATGAGCCTCATATTGACACGACTTATCGAGTTATTGGGGTCTGACGTTTACCACCCCTACACAAGATATGCGACATATCAGACGAACAGACCGGACTGTACGGTAGTGTTACTCGTTGGATTCACAGGAGTGTGAGCGGGCTTGCTCATTGATCTTCTAATCGCTCAATACCTGGGTGGCCGTTACGTTTAGCAGACCGCTTGCGGCTTGTGGGTGTTTGATATGATCATCACCTGCTGCCGGCGTATTGACGAGTCTTTAGAGTCCTACACAGGGGTTTCCTGGCTCAAGAAAAACGGAGTAGGAGCGCATATGTGATATGTGCGGGACCGAGATTGATACGATATGAGATACAGTATTCGATTCTCGCGATTTGTGACATTTATCGGTTGTATGGATATAGCCGGGTTATCGGATCAAGTGTTGATTCGGTAAGTTGTTGCTTTTGATATTAGTTGGTTATAGCCGGATTATTAAATCAAGAGTTGATTTAATAATTTAATGTATAATTATATATTTGATATATTACATTACATTAACTAATATTATCTCACTGAAGATTTATTTTCTCACTAGTTTGTGCACATTGTTTATATGTGATATATGCAAGTGTACATGTATGTATCATGCTTGATGATACACACAAGATGGGTGTATGAGACTTATACTAAGATTAGGGTTAAGATTAGGGTTATTGGATTATCTTAAGATTTAACAAATGAGTTAAACTTAGTCAAAGTTGTCAAGCTTGAAGAAGCTTGGAGAAACTTTGACAAAGTCCACTCTTTTGTCAATTCTCTTGATATTTCTTTAACCTAACCCTTAAACCTTATACCTTAGTTAATTCTCTACATGAGTTAAGCATGAGGGCTTAACTCAACCATGGGTGGATTATTCAAGAGGATAAGTTTTCATTTGGAAAAATAATTCACTTCTTCTTCTTCTTCATCAAGCTCCTTGAAAAGATTTCTAGCTCTAATGGTGCCTTGAGGAAAAATGTGAGAAAATCAATTTTAAAGTGAGCAACCTTCCTACTTCATCATCCTCTACTACTTGCCATTTAGTAGAGGGTGTTCTCTTCACAAAGTTTTTGACCAAGTGAAGGAATAGCTTGAGTTTGAGTCTCCCCGACGTAGATCATCTCCGGTCTCGAAGTCAATGACCTAGCCCGATCATTTCTCCGACGAAACCTTTTCTAGAGTCCGGGATCCGATGATCGCAGTGGAGGGACGTCAACACGGAGCTAAAGAAGTGGTGGACCGGATCTACAAAGGTTGTAATCCCTTTCACTTATTAGCAAAGTTGTTTGCTTGCTTGTATTTTCGCCTTTACTTCTAGTTAACGATCTATATTAGGGTTTCTCGGCACCGTAAAATTTTAATTTGGCATGATTGATGCCTTGTGGAACCTCTTGTGTGTGCCTAGTAACCCTACAGGTGCAGCAACTGTTGACCCAAATCCCTTCCTACACCTTGGAAAGCATACCAGGTGCCGAAAATAGCAAAGCGGATGTATTAGCCAAGCTAGCTAAAGAACTAGCTGATGAGAACCTCTATGATGTAAGAATCGTAGTACAAAGCCGTCGGGTTCTTGCTCCGGCAAAAATATTTCCGGAATCGTCCGAGGAAAAGGAAGCGACCGAGCAGAAGGCCATGCAAATAAAAGACTAAGAAATGGCTGAAGATTAGAGAGAAGTCTTCATAAACTACTTCAAATCCCGTCGAACGCCTGAAGATGCGTCCTTAAGACATCAGCTCATGAAACGAGCTCTGTCTTTCGCCTTCGTCAACGATACTTTGTACAAGAGGTCATTTGACTCTCTGTGGTTGAGATGCATGGGACCTGACGAAGCGAAAAGAGTCGTTCAGGAAGTCCACGACGGACTCTGCGGTTCTCACCAAGCAGGCCCGAAGTTGAAATTGAAAATTAAACGGATGGGCTACTACTGGCCCATGATGATCCAGGACTGCCTCGAGTATGCGAAACATTGCCACTCGTGCCAAATCCATGGGGATTTTATCCACCAGCACCCAAATCCACTACATCCAACGGTGGCTAGTTGGCCATTCGAAATGTGGGGAACTGACATAGTCGGCCCCATCGAACCAGCATCGTTTAGAGGACATCGTTTCATCCTGGCGACGACTGACTACTTCTCCAAATGGGCAGAGGCAGTACCGTTGAGAGAAGTGAAGACAGAGAATATCCTCCATTTCTTCAAGACGCACGTCATATATCGGTTTGGAACCCCGCGACGGATCATCTCCGATAACGGGCCAGCTTATAGAAGCCACAAGATCAGTCGCTTCGCGCAACAACATAATATAGACTGGAGATATTCCTTGGTTTATAATCCGCGAGCTAATGGTCTAGCCGAGGCCTTCAACAAGTCCTTGACAAAGATCGTGAAGAAAACGGTGTCCCGAAATAAGAAGGACTGGCATGAGAGGCTGCAAGAAGCTCTTTGGGCGTATCGAACTACGTTCAAAACGTCCACGAACCCAACGCCATACGTGTTGGTATTCGGTACAGAAGCAGTACTACCCCTCGAGATAGAGTTACCCTCTCTACGCGTGGCGGTCCACTGCGAGCTGACGGACGAAGAAAATGCTCACCTTCGGCTTGAGGAGCTTGATGCCCTTGATGAGACCCGGCTCATAGCACAACAAAATCTAGATGCCTACAAAGCAAAGATGACACGCTTGTACGAAAGATTGACTAGGCCGAGGACATTCCGCCAAAGCGAACTCGTGCTAGTAGTCAAAAGACCTGTGATCCCCAATCGCGCCAAGCGGGGAAAATTCGAGCCAAACTATGAAGGCTCGTACATCATAAATAAGGTCTACCAGGGTGGAGCCTATCTACTCATGGATATGCACGGTGAAAGACCTTTCAGGCAAATAAACGGTCGCTTCCTGAAGAAATACTACGCTTAACGGGTTAAGGCCTAGGTCAATGGTAGATGACGACAACTATGTCCGCTCGCTATCTTCCTAAGACCGAACTCTGAGTAGTAACCGGGATTCTTCAACGACGGACCGAAATGTCCTTAAACTAACAACGGACCGAAATGTCCTTAAACTAACAGCGGACCGAAACGTCCTTAAACTAACGACGGACCGAAACGTCCTTAAACTAACGACGAACCCAAGAATCCTTAAACTAACGACGGACCGAAACGTCCTTAAACTAACAACGGACCGAAACGTCCTTAAACTAATGATGGACCACTATGTCCTAAAACTGGCTGTTGACCGAGATGTCGATAAACTACGGTGGATTGCAGTATCTCGAAGCCGATAAAAAAAATAATAATAAATAATAATAATAAAAACGGTATGTCCATAAGCAAAATGGGCACGGATGAAAACCCGAAAGGGCTCCGTGAGTAAAAACGGCAGGGCTACCGACGAGTGTTTGTGAAAACCCGAAAGGGCACAACCTCGTTAAAAGGGCACTTGCAGGGTCCTCACGACCTTGTAAGAAGAAACCACCCGCGTGAGATCCTTACGACTCACAAAGGAGCAACACACTTAGGAGTCCTCATGATTCCTAAGGAGAAATTACACTTGCGAGATCCTCATGACTCGTAAGGAGAACTCTCTTATGGGACCCTCACGGCTCATAAGATTTGAAAGACTTAAGTCATAGAGACCTAAAACCTGTGCTTAAGCAACCCCCACAACCTTCAATATATGCCCTACAAGTGGCTCAATACTAACCCTTGTATACAATCCACGGGCGCGAATAAACATTTCCCTAACCAAGTCTCATCCATGACTAGGGATATGTTCGTATGGCAAACAACCATATAGGTCCTCTCGACTTATAAGGAGAAAACCCTTTTGTAAGATCCTTACGACTTGCAAGAGGACGTGCACTTAAGAATCCTCATGATTCCTAAGGAGAAAACACACCTACGAGATCCTCACAACTTGTAGGGAGAAATCCCTTTGTGAGACCCTTACGGCCCATGAAGTCAAAAGCCTTAGTCGACATGACCCTTAACCCTGTTTACTAAGCCACCTTTGTTCAACATCGACAGAGGCAAATGATGATTCGCTCGTGGCAACATCCCAATTGTAGCGGTGCTGATGCCGAAATCGGTGTCTAAAATCCAAGCTTGCAGCGAAAAGGCTAGCGAGCCACACATGCATACGAAATAGCCGAAATGATGGGGCAACTTGCAATAAAAAGCAGCAAGTAAAAATGTATGCATGAGAAATAGCCGAAATGATTGGGCAACTCGCAATAAAAAGAAGCGTGTAAAAATAAAATAAATAGCCGAAATGATTGGGCACCGCGAAAAATAGCCGAAATGATGGGGCGATCGCGACCTTCGCGATATAAAAGCTGAAATGATAGAGCATCGCGGAAAAAGAAATAAAATAAAAATGAAATTTACGCCCTACAGGTGATGTTACATCTATCCCTGTATACAATCCAGGGGCGTAAACAAAGAAGGAATCGCACCCCTCCTCTCCCAGGTTTCATCAGAAGAAGAAGCCAAATCGCGATAAGCCGCAAGTGATCTAGAGATCGTCTCAACACTCGTCTTGCAACAACGGACACAACTTCAAGCGAAGCGGAACAGCGGCAACTCCCAGTTCCATGGCTCGGCGATATACAGATCACTAAGAGTCAAACCCTCATTCCGTGAAATGCAGATACAATCAGCAAAATTCCTGGTTACGTGGAACGCGGATAACGTCACTCTTTGACCCCGTGGAAAACATCCAGAGCGGATCCTGGTCCTCGCCGAGCACGGCAGTGAACCCGTGTAAAGCATCCAGAGCGGAGCCTAGTCCTCGCCGAACACGACAGTGAACCCGTGTGAAGCATCTAGTGCAAAATTCCTGGTCACGTGGAACGCGGATAACGTCACTCTTTGACCCCGTGGAAAACGTCCAGAGCGGAGCCTGGTCCTTGCAGAACATGGCAGTGAACCCGTGGGAAGCATCCAGAGAAAAATTTCTAGTTACGTGGAACGCGGATAACGTCACTCTTTGACCCCGTGGAAAACGTCCAGAGCGGAGCCTAGTCCTCGCCGAGCACGGCAGTGAACCCGTGTGAAGCATCTAGTGCAAAATTCCTGGTTATGTGGAACGCGGATAACGTCACTCTTTGTAACGTTTCCAAAATAATAAAATATTAGTTTCGGGAATTTTTATAATTTAATATTATTTTAATGAATATTTTAATATTCGGGTATAATTAAATACAAATAAATGGGGAAAAATTATGGAAAATTCATAAATAGGGTATTTTTATGGAATTATGCCATTTTAAAGTTTTTAAGATTAGTTATATGCTAATTTGGAGCTAATCGCGATTAAAAATCGCTAATTGGATTTTTAGCTTTTTTGTGCAAAAATGTGCACATATCATTTTTCCACACTTGTTACACTTGTATTACATTTCTATTGCCATGGTTGTTCTTTTGGGTTCACTATTGGAGTGAGAAGGAAAAGAAAAAGGAAAAGAAAAGAAAGAAAAAGTAAGTGGTGATGAGAGAAAGAGAAAGAGTAGGTTGCTTTTGACTTTTGACCCTTTCCTCCATCATTTCCCCATCTCATTTCTCTCTCCCCATCCCCAAGAGCTGAGCTGCTGCTGCTCCCTCTACCCCCCTCTCTCCCTCTTCATGAAACCCTAGATCCACCATGAAAACAAAGCCAAAACCCCATTCCCACTTCACAAAACTTGCTCCCAAGCTCACTAGCTACACATTGAACCTAGCAAGATTGGATTTGGAGGACTTTGAGCAACTCAAGAATTTTCTTGAGTTGCCAAAGGAGGTAAATTCTGGACCTATTATAGTAGTATTTCATTTCCTTGTGCATCTATTCTAGTTTCATATCGATAATGTGTTGTTTGTGGACTTTAGAGATTTCTAGTTAGGGTTTAGGGTAAAACTGAAATCAAAGATGAAATTGAGGATTTTGGTGACCTTAGAACCCCTTGTGTGATGCTAATTTGGACCCTAACCTGAAGCTAGAACACAGAATACGGAATTACGGAATCGATGTCGGAGAAAAACTGTAAATCTGGGAGTGTTTTGTGGAATCTGCTATCACCCCGAGACCCTAAAAATAAAACTGAGTTGACAGTGAGATGTGCAGGCACCATGGAACCACCACACCAAACCCTAGCCCCCAACTCAAATGTACGGCCGCCAATTTATTCCTTCTGGCCGCAATTTGCGGCCAGAGCAGGAGGAAACCGTCTCGATTTTGGTGCATGGCCCTATTTCCTCTATTCTTGACCCTGGGTATGTCTAGTTTTGACTGATTCCATCTAGGGTAAAATCTGGGTTGATTTTCCTATGTTGGTGCATGGTTTACGACTTGTTTTAGCATGGATTTTGGTATTTGGTGTTTCGTTTCTGTCGAGTGGCGTTTGGACGTCAACGACAAGTGACTATTGATCGTGTTTGCATGCGAGGTTATAGGTTTTTACCTATAGGCGTAGCGTGTGCCGTTTTGGTTTCCGATGTGATTTTCATGTGCTTTAGCGTTTGTGATATCCTTGTAGGTACCCCCACGTGATGTTGAGGCGAAGAAGATGAAGATAGCGACATCGGCATCGGCACACGAGAAGCAATGTGAGTAGATTATATCTACGGGGAGAAGTCGGGTGGATGGCGTATAGCACCCCCGCAGTCCGTGGTGATGTATACGAATACGTATACACACATATATTTATTATGTCTTGTTTAGGATTATTGATGGTAATAATGGTATTATTAGTGATAAGGATGTATTGGTTTAGTATAGTGCGAAACCCTAGAGTAGTGATTGCACCCACACATACACGTACACATATACTTGCATGCATTCTTTCATTTATCTGTGCGCATATAGAGGTGTGTATATCTATATATGGGTATGGGACTATGTGTTCATATACGGGATTGAGGATGATACATGGGATTGAGATGAGTCGATGAGGTTTGATTGAGGCCGTGAGATCCGGTGATATGACGAAGTTCGTATTTGAGATGTGATGTGATGGTAGTGATACCGGATACGTGATGAGATGAATGGGATATTGACCCGTACCCAGCTATTGGGATGCCGTACGACGATTTACCGTACGAGCTTTATATTGATGTTAGATCCGCACTCATGACTCGATGATGTTATATGATATACTGTATCGTATGTGATACTATTAAGGCGAGATCACCGACTATATATATATATATATATATATATATATATATCGACTCAGATTTAGGTAGTTTCCATACCCCTCCCGATTGACTTGATTGTTGGGTCCGTAGTTCACATAGTAGGCGTTACACTAGACCCGAGTCGTACCTATTTCAAAACTAACGAATCGGGAATATTTTAAAGATAAGCAAAATGGTTTATACGGATACTTTCAAAAGACGCATCTTTTCTTAAAACACCGTAGCCCTTATTTTACTAAAAGCCCTGATTCGTCTTATTTCAAAAGGCAAGGTTGCATGATATATCTATTGAGGCAGGTTCTCTACTGTTGCGTTGATTATTCGATTCCGCGTATTCATGCTATTTGCATTGCATCGCTTGTATTGTTGATATATTTCAGTCATGTTGTTAGGACACCAGCACCATAATCGATGATGCGTATATTCCATGTACACTTGTTTGCCGGCTCACACACTTCATCATCGATAATTGCTATGTCACTACACAGTAGTACTGTTGCATTCAGTGTATGTTGTTTACATTTCTTTACATGTCGCATACATCATGCTTTCGGATTATACGCATTGAGATATGTTGTTTCCATGATATTTCTGGTTTTTGGGAACCGTGGGTGTTTCAAAAGGAGAATATGTAATTGTTTTAAAACCCGGTTACCCTTGATATGATATTTCAGTGCGTCCACCATGTGTTTTCTCGGTGCTGAGAGCGACATGTGAAACCCGATTCGAGGAGACGGATGAGGCCGATTGCGGGTACATGGTGGACCCGGTATGGTTCCCCGGGGCAAGAAATGTTTTTCGTGGAGTAGACGATGAACCTGGCAGGGTGGCGAGTACCTACCAGTGATTGGTTGGACCTGGCGGTTATCCGGAGGATACCGACCAGAGTCGATAGATGGATATGGGCGTACTGCTGGGGCCGAGGGCCGATTCCGCAGACGGAGCCCGTGGGCTGATCCGGACTGACGGAGCCCGATATATGAGGATTTACGTGCCGATGCTGGGCACAGTTTTCATGATGTTTTTGAGTGTCGATGCTGGGCACTCCGGTTCCATGATTTTGACGTGTCGCGATGGACACAGATGGTTTATATCCTCATATTATTTCCATGCACATGCTTTATGATATTTGCATGCATGATGGTTATTGTTATTGGGTGACGAGTGGACGGGATCCATGTACATGCAGATTTGATTACATTGATCATACCTCACATTTATGATATGCTATTACCTGAGGCACTGGCACGAGCACTTGGCACTACACTCATGCATAGAGATTTCCTTGCCAGTTTAGCATGCTTCAGACTTATTCATATTGAGGTTTATTTATATCTGATCGTATTGACCTAGGATGGGTCATGCATTCGATCTCTGCTTGTAGATATTTTCTATTCAAGAGTTGGCAACTCACCCCCGTTGTGCCACAGTTCTTGCAGGTTTTGCCGTACAGATTCCATAGCGGCATTTCTGGCACACTGCTTCCTTATGGGTGACTTGCTTGGGTAGGTGGGTTCTTTTGTATCAGAACCGCCATTGTTCATGTATTATTTATTGTATCTAGAAATTCCATCAACCAAAACTTGTACATTGTTTCAGACTTATAAAACAGTGTTGTATTATTTCGATCTTAGAGTCGCGCTTGTAGTATTACGGTTTTCTGGCTGTTTTGAGTTCTTTTTGGGTTTTGATCCTCGCCCTTTGGCGTTGTATATTATTATTGATTGCGTGGTTGTGACCGTCGATTGACGAAGAGCTAGCTCTCGCTTGGGGATGCCTTTTATCATTTCATATATATTATTCTTGTTGTACCCTGTTCGGGGCCAGTTTTTACAAAGGAAACTCTGCCGAAATTTTCAGGAAAGGTTACACATTTTTAAAAATGCATATTCGGCTTAGTTGTTTAAAAACTTTGATTTTTGAAACATGATTTCTTTACTTCTTAAAACCAGTTTTCCTTATTTACTCTTTAAATGGTTTTAGATTTCTGGGCTTTTGGCTTACTTGGATCAGATGGGGTCCTATAGACTTCATATGGTTCAAGGGCCAGTCACGTGCTCTTTCGGGTCATGACAAAGTTGGTATCAGAGCGCTAGGTTGACCTTGGTTCGAGTCTAAGTTTGACTATGTGGAGGCTAGGGCGTTATATATATACGGAACTTAGACTTAGTCGAGGGGGTATTAGACCCGAACTTTCGTCGCGTAGGATGACCCTTGGTTGATGGAATAGGTGACTAAAGTATAGTGACGTACCGTGGGTATGTTCCGCGGCATACGTACGACACGCCACTCCGCTTAAGAAACCTTAGGTTGTACATTTCCTTGCACTGTGTTATATTCCTTCCTATGATCTATCCTCATCGATACTGGTTATAATTTTGCTGCCACAATTGCACGGGCAGAGTGAGCTACGGCTCGAGTTGCGTCAGCATGAGCTCGTCGTGGACGAGGACTGACAAGGGCGTGATTCCAGAGACATACGATTGCATATTGAGGAGTCGTCTTATTGTGTTTTCGCGTCATGAGCGTTGGATTGATCGCTTTTATGAGATTTCCGGATGTGCTGATCGGCACCAGAGAATTGAGCCACTGATAGAGGTCAGTCAGGATGTGATGACCGTTGATATTATCGCTTATCCAGGACGATTGAGGTGTTGTCCAGCGCACGGACGAATGAGCCAGTTGTTGCTGCGGAAGATGAGATATCGCCCAGATGATCGAAGCTACTGCAGCATGAGCATATTCTTGGAGATTTGATAGTGAGTCGCTAGTCACCGAGGATTAATGACTAGGACATGTGGTTAGTTCGCTTACCCCGATGCGAGGTCACCAGATAGATTGATTACAGCTAGAGGCGACTTCACGCAGATTCGTTGAAAGTCGATTGAGACGATCGAATGTCAGGAACCTATTTTCCAAGTTTAAAGTATTCGGAAAGACGTGCAAGCGATTCTATGGACCCTCTAGAAGAATGAAACCCTAACTTGACGTAATGACCGTGTGAAAGCCTTTGAACCTTAGGGTTTGCGGCAGTTCCGCGGCGCCATTCGTGAGGCTTGGGTTTGCCCTTCTACGGCTGGACCACCGATGCTGTGGTATGTACTCGATACTATTAAACTGTACCCGAGATGTTGAGCTCTTGGGGGATTATGAGGTTCTGACGAGTCGATCGGACGATTCGACATCATTCGGATATCATGTGATGGGACACTGCTTGGGAGACTCCAGATACGAGCATAGCCATTGGAGCGCAGTCTGTATAGCCACGATGAGATGGGTCCGAATCAGACGATATTGAAGCAGAGTGGAGTAAAGAGTTCGCATGAGATTTCGACGAGATGACGTTCCACTCCGCTGACATCGGAGATGCGATATGCACATTGAGGACGTGATCGGCTAGATATCTCCTACTGAGTGACGAAGATACCGAGTTCGTGATTTCGAGTCCGTGTTAGAGACTTCGGAGGGACCGTAGACGAGGACATTGCAATGCGCAGATAGAGACGCGATGTCGAATGGTCGGTGATACAGAAAAGCGGGACAAGAAGTTCGTGCGAGATGCAGATGAGCTGTTACTACACCCCGTTAAGATTAAAGGTCGGACATGCATATAGAGGCGCAGGGATGCGACCAGGTTCCGAGGAGATGTTGTACTAAGGGCGCAGATGTCCAGAAAGCGAGGAAAGATTACGCCAGAGTACCATCCCCCGTACAGTTTAGCTTAGGCAAGATCAGAAGAGACCTTGAGTAGGATTCCTTCCAGTACACTGCTGCAATAAGATTTGCACCAGGAGCAGATGCGTGGTGTGCATTCAGAGGACCAGAGGTCGGCGCCAGAGATGTGCTGCTTTATGAGCGGTCGTGAGGATAGACCGAGTGATGACCTGAAGGGTGCCAGAACGGAATCGTTCCTGTTAGCACACCTGACCGGGCCGATGAGCCGATGGATTGCAGGATTGGTAATCCACAGAGAAGATAAGGAACCAGAGGCAGAGGACGCCAGCCGAGAGCTTGAGGCAAGTGGATATCTTGCGCCGCTAGCATTGGATGTACCGGCACCTTCTCGACCTCGAAGAAGAATATACCGACGACAGTATTTATGATTTATGATTTGTGATTTTGTGATTTGATTATCACGTATCCGTCATCTTGGATTTCGGTATTTTGGGCGTTCTGTTTGCATGATTTAGTTTTGATGACTGAGTTTCATGGTATTTGTTTTCTTGCACCATGGTTGCACTTACTGGGTATTCATATTTTGTGCAGAATTATTATTCTTGAGGTATTGATTGTGATT
Source organism: Agapanthus africanus (assembly GCA_030015575.1). Classification (NCBI taxonomy): domain Eukaryota; kingdom Viridiplantae; phylum Streptophyta; class Magnoliopsida; order Asparagales; family Amaryllidaceae; genus Agapanthus; species Agapanthus africanus. The sequence continues at coordinate 446,116,052 of JASDDO010000031.1, read as the reverse complement.
TCATGCCTATTTTATGCCGGTGATTTGATTTACGCTTCCAGCGTAGCTTTCATTTACTTTTAGTGTTTTGATTTGATTTGTGCACGCTGATGCACACGGTTGTGAGATTTTCCATCGCGGTACACTTGATTTTGATCGAGCCACATTATATATCGTCGATTTGACCCTAATATTTATGATTTTTGCACTCCGTGCTTTCGACTGGACTTACGCATGTTCGACGTTTGCTATTGGATTTTGTGGTTTCGTGCATGTTGAGTGCGCAGGGTTTAGATTTTCATTCGTGCACAATGGATGCACCGATTTGGATTTTCGCGCATGTTGGGCGCATGTTTTGAGATACGATTTTGGTGCACACCCGATGCACTAAATCGAGATTCTTCATGCATGTCAGATGCACCGGATTTTTGGCTGTCAGGCACACACGTTGCCTATGACAGATGCTTCGTGCACACCCGTTGCACGTAAATATGGTTTTGTGCACCTGTTTGGCACATATATGGATTTTGATTTCCGTGCGCACCAGACGCACAGGGTGGTATTATGTGCATTTTTGGGATTTATTCCTTTTGGAGCAGTACATTTTTATGATATTGGATATTTGTTTTCATACTGAGCAGGACTAGTCAGAGGACAGTACCTGGATATATTTTGCATGCATTGATAGTTCGAAGGGATTTCCAAACAGCGAGCTATGGTCTCGATATATATATATACCTACGTGTCCGATATGACACGAAACGTTTAAAAAACAAGGAAACCCTTCTAAATTGCTTTCAAAACGGCGGAACGTACCTATTAAACAAAGGATATATATATATATACGTATATAGTTATTTTCTTATGAAAAACGTCCGCCACTGTGCAGTGTTACGCGCATCGCACAGCGACTCAAAAAGATTTGGCATGCATTTACATCAGCTATTCACATGTATAGATTGAATGTCTACATGTATAGTTCTGATCTATATCATATTGGTTTTGTATTGGATTTGACATTTGTGTCTTTACCATAACTCCGATGATTGCGGGATGCTTGATGGAGTGTTGCTTTTGAGTTATCTGCTCAGTACTCGTGCGCATGCATTGCACTATGATACGTTTTATGTATTGCTGATTTCGGAGCCCCGATGACTTGGAATTTGTATAGAAATATTTTAGTATTTGGGGGTTTAAATTTAAATTCGGGGACCAAATTTCTTTAAGGGGGGTAGATTGTAACGTTTCCAAAATAATAAAATATTAGTTTCGGGAATTTTTATAATTTAATATTATTTTAATGAATATTTTAATATTCGGGTATAATTAAATACAAATAAATGAGGAAAAATTATGGAAAATTCATAAATAGGGTATTTTTATGGAATTATGCCATTTTAAAGTTTTTAAGATTAGTTATATGCTAATTTGGTGCTAATCACGATTAAAAATCGCTAATTGGATTTTTAGCTTTTTTGTGCAAAAATGTGCACATATCATTTTTCCACACTTGTTACACTTGTGTTACATTTCTATTGCCATGGTTGTTCTTTTGGGTTCACTATTGGAGTGAGAAGGAAAAGAAAAAGGAAAAGAAAAGAAAGAAAAAGTAAGTGGTGATGAGAGAGAGAGAGAGAGTAGGTTGCTTTTGACTTTTGACCCTTTCCTCCATCATTTCCCCATCTCATTTCTCTCTCCCCATCCCCAAGAGCTGAGCTGCTGCTGCTCCCTCTCCCCCTCTCTCTCTCCCTCTTCATGAAACCCTAGATCCACCATAAAAACAAAGCCAAAACCCCATTCCCACTTCACAAAACTTGCTCCCAAGCTCACTAGCTACACATTGAACCTAACAAGATTGGATTTGGAGGACTTTGAGCAACTCAAGAATTTTCTTGAGTTGCCAAAGGAGGTAAATTCTGGACCTATTAGAGTAGTATTTCATTTCCTTGTGCATCTATTCTAGTTTCATATCGATAATGTGTTGTTTGTGGACTTTAGAGATTTCTAGTTAGGGTTTAGGGTAAAACTGAAATCAAAGATGAAATTGAGGATTTTGGTGACCTTAGAACCCCTTGTGTGATGCTAATTTGGACCCTAACCTGAAGCTAGAACACAGAATACGGAATTACGGAATCGATGTCGGAGAAAAACTGTAAATCTGGGAGTGTTTTGTGGAATCTGCTATCACCCCGAGACCCTAAAAATAAAACTGAGTTGACAGTGAGATGTGCAGGCACCATGGAACCACCACACCAAACCCTAGCCCCCAACTCAAATGTACGGCCGCCAATTTATTCCTTCTGGCCGCAATTTGCGGCCAGAGCAGGAGGAAACCGTCTCGATTTTGGTGCATGGCCATATTTCCTCTATTCTTGACCCTGGGTATGTCTAGTTTTGACTGATTCCATCTAGGATAAAATCTGGGTTAATTTTCCTATGTTGGTGCATGGTTTACGACTTGTTTTAGCATGGATTTTGGTATTTGGTGTTTCGTTTCTGTCGAATGGCGTTTGGACGTCAACGACAAGTGACTATTGATCGTGTGCCGTTTTGGTTTCCGATGTGATTTTCATGTGCTTTAGCGTTTGTGATATCCTTGTAGGTACCCCACGTGATGTTGAGGCGAAGAAGATGAAGATAGCGACATCGGCATCGGCACACGAGAAGCAAGGTGAGTAGATTATATCTACGGGGAGAAGTCGGGTGGATGGCGTATAGCACCCCCGCAGTCCGTGGTGATGTATACGAATACGTATACACACATATATTTATTATGTCTTGTTTAGGATTATTGATGGTAATAATGGTATTATTGGTGATAAGGATGTATTGGTTTAGTATAGTGCGAAACCCTAGAGTAGTGGTTGCACCCACACATACACGTACACATATACTTGCATGCATTCTTTCATTTATCTGTGCGCATATAGAGGTGTGTATATCTATATATGGGTATGGGACTATGTGTTCATATACGGGATTGAGGATGATACATGGGATTGAGATGAGTCGATGAGGTTTGATTGAGGCCGTGAGATCCGGCGATATGACGGAGTTCGTATTTGAGATGTGATGTGATGGTAGTGATACCGGATACGTGATGAGATGAATGGGATATTGACCCGTACCCAGCTATTGGGATGCCGTACGACGATTTACCGTACGAGCTTTATATTGATGTTATATCCGCACTCATGACTCGATGATGTTATATGATATACTGTATCGTATGTGATACTATTGAGGCGAGATCACCGACTATATATATATATATATATATATATATATATATATATATATATACACACACACACGCATATATATATGTGTGTGTGTATGTATATCGACTCAGATTTAGGTGGTTTCCATACCCCTCCCGATTGACTTGATTGTTGGGTTCGTAGTTCACATAGTAGGCGTTACACTAGACCCGAGTCGTACCTATTTCAAAACTAACGAATCGGGGATATTTTAAAGATAGGCAAAATGGTTTATACGGATACTTTCAAAAGACGCATCTTTTCTTAAAACACCGTAGCCCTTATTTTACCAAAAGCCCTGATTCGTCTTATTTCAAAAGGCAAGGTTGCATGATATATCTATTGAGGCAGGTTCTCTACTGTTGCGTTGATTATTCGATTCCGCGTATTCATGCTATTTGCATTGCATCGCTTGTATTGTTGATATATTTCAGTCATGCTGCTAGGACACCAGCACCATTATCGATGATGCGTATGTTCCACGTACACTTGTTTGCCGGCTCACACACTTCATCATCGATAATTGCCATGTCACTACACTGTAGTACTGTTGCATTCAGTGTATGTTGTTTACATTTCTTTACATGTCGCATACATCATGCTTTCGGATTATACGCATTGAGATATGTTGTTTCCATGATATTTCTGGTTTTTGGGAACCGTGGGTGTTTCAAAAGGAGAATATGTAATTGTTTTAAAACCCGGTTACCCTTGATATGATATTTCAGTACGTCCACCATGTGTTTTCTCGGTGCTGAGAGCGATATGTGAAACCCGATTCGAGGAGGCGGGAGGCCGATTGCGGGTACATGGTGGACCCGGTATGGTTCCCCGGGGCAAGAAATGTTTTTCGTGGAGTAGACGATGAGCCTGGCAGGATGGCGAGTACCTACCGGTGATTGGTTGAACCTTGCGGTTATCCGGAGGATACCGACCAGAGTCGATAGATGGATATGGGCGTACTGCTGGGGCCGAGGGCCGATTCCGCAGACGAAGCCCGTGGGCTGATCCGGACTGACGGATCCCGATATATGAGGATTTACGTGCCGATGCTGGGCACAGTTTTTATGATGTTTTCGAGTGTCGATGCTAGGCACTCCGGTTCCACGATTTTGACGTGTCGCGATGGACACAGATGGTTTATATCCTCATATTATTTCCATGCACATGCTTTATAATATTTGCATGGATGATGGTTATTGTCATTGGGTGACGAGTGGACGGGATCCACGTACATGCAGATTTGATTACATTGATCATACCTCACATTTATGATATGCTATTACCTGAGGCACTGGCACGAGCACTTGGCACTACACTCATGCATAGAGATTTCCTTGCCAGTTTAGCACGCTTCAGACTTATTCATATTGAGGTTTATTTATATCTGATCGTATTGACCTAGGATGGGTCATGCATTCGATCTCTGCTTGTAGATATTTTCTATTCACGAATTGGAAACTCACCCCCGTTGTGCCACAGTTCTTGCAGGTTTTGCCGTACAGATTCCATAGCGGCATTTCTGGCACACTTCTTCCTTATGGGTGACTTGTTTGGGTAGGTGGGTTCTTTTGTATCAGAACCGCCATTGTTCACGTATTATTTATTGTATCTAGAAATTCCATCAACCAAAACTTGTATATTGTTTCAGACTTAGAAAACAGTGTTGTATTATTTCGACCTTAGAGTCGCGCTTGTAGTATTACGGTTTTCTGGCTGTTTTGAGTTCTTTTTGGGTTTTGATCCTCGCCCTTTGGCGTTGTATATTATTATCGCTTGCGTGGTTGTGACCGTCGATTGACGAAGAGCTAGCTCCCGCTTGGGGATGCCTTTTATCATTTCATATATATTTTTCTTGTTGTACCCCGTTCGGGGCCAGTTTTTACAAAGGAAACTCTGCCGAAATTTTCAGGAAAGGTTACACATTTTTAAAAATGCATATTCGGCTTAGTTGTTTAAAAACTTTGATTTTTTAAACATGATTTCTTTACTTCTTAAAACCAGTTTTCCTTATTTACTCTTTAAATGGTTTTAGATTTCTGGGCTTTTGGCTTACTTGGATCAGATGGGGTCCTATAGACTTCATATGGTTCAAGGGCCAGTCACGTGCTCTTTCGAGTCGTGACACTCTTTGACCCCATGGAAAACGTCCAGAGCGGATCCTGGTCTTCGCAGAGCACGGCAGTGAACCCGTGTGAAGCATCCAGAGCGAAGCCTAGTCCTCGTCGAGCACGGCAGTGAACCCGTGTGAAGCATCTAGTGCAAAATTCCTGGTTACGTGGAATGCGGATAACGTCACTCTTTGACCCCGTGGAAAACGTCCAGAGCGGATCCTGGTCTTCGCAGAGCACGGCAGTGAACCCGTGTGAAGCATCCAGAGCGGAGCCTAGTCCTCGCCGAGCACGGCAGTGAACCTGTGTGAAGCATCTAGTGCAAAATTCCTGGTTACGTGGAACGCGGATAACGTCACTCTTTGACCCCGTGGGAAACGTCCAGAGCGGATCCTGGTCCTCGCAGAGCACGGCAGTGAACCCGTGTGAAGCATCCTGAGTGGAGCCTAGTCCTCACCGAGCACGGCAGTGAACCCGTGTGAAGCATCTAGTGCAAAATTCCTGGTTACATGGAACGCGGATAACGTCACTCTTTGACCCTGCGGAAAACACCCAAAGCAGGGCCTGGTCCTCGCCAAGCACGGCCGTGAACCCGTGTGAAGCATCCAGAGCAAACACCGGACTGTGGAGTCCTTAAAATCCACGAACTATGATGTCCTTAACCTTGACCGTGATGTCTTAAAACTAATGACCAACCACGATGATTCTAGACTGATTTTACCTTGGTTTAAGGGTACATCTCTTCACTCCTTTGATATTTGGCATTGCAATTCCTCAATGTCTTTAAAGAGGTGATGGGTCCCGGTAACCACACATTTCGCGGACTATGGAGTCCTTAAACCCATGGACTATGAGGTCCTTAACCTTGACCGTGATGTCTTAAAACTAACATCGGACTGTGGAGTCCTTAAATCCACGGACTATGAGGTCCTTAACCTTGACCATGATGTCTTAAAACTAACATCGGACTGTGGAGTCCTTAAATCCACGGACTATGAGGTCCTTAACCTCGACCGGGACGTCTTAAAACTACCATTGGACTGTGGAGTCCTTAAATCCACGGACTATGAGGTCCTTAACCTTGACCGTGATGTCTTAAAACTAACATCGGATTGTGGAGTCCTTAAACCCACGGACTATGAGGTCATTAACCTTGACCGCGATGTCTTTAAACTATGGTACCCTGGAGAACATCCCCAAAGCAACCCCTGATCCCGTGAAATACGGATAAGGGCGACCGCACTCAGCACTTGTGGGTCCTCACGACCTACAAGGAAGAAAACTCTCTTGTGAGATCCTTACGACTCCCAAAGGAGAACCCGCTTAAGAATCCTCACAACTCTTAAGAAGAACTTACACCTACGGGATCCTCTCGACCTGTAGGGAGAAAAACTCTTTATGAGACCAAGATAAATTGTCCGCGGAACACATTCAATAAAAGGGGACACACCATTGAGAAGAAAAAATATGTCTTTATTCATAAACCAAAATGGGTACAAAGTACGATTCATAAAAGAACAAAAAGAAATATAATACTCTCATTCAGGAGTATGTACAAAAAGAAAGGAAAAGATACAATTCTTCAAGCCGGCGGGCGATTTAGCAATTTCGCTAGCTCATCCTGCTTTTGCTGGGCCACGGTTTCATGATTCAGGATCGCCAGAAGACGGGCCTCCGCCTGAGCCTGCTGGTCCTGATACGAGGCGAGCCGGCCTTCAAGCTCTTTCTCGGTGGCCTTATGAGCCTCGACCCTTTCACGAGTGGACGTGGCAGCCTTATCAAGAGCCACCACCTCTTTGATAGACTCTTGAAGCACCCGCCAGAGTTTATATGCTTTGTTGGCCTTGGCGGTAAGATTAGCTTAAAGCTCGCTCAGCGCCTTAGAAACCAGCTCCCTCTCCGAGAATTTAAGGCCGAGCCCTTTTCTCGCACAACAATATGTTCACCACGCGTCGCTCTATCAGGCCACGTAAGCTCGCTTTCGCGACCGCAACCTCAGAAACAGGACATATACGCTCAAGACCGTATAAACGAGCCTCCACTCGGCAGCAATAGTCGATCTAAAACGGGCTCATATCACCTGGTATGGGAAGCAACAAAAAGTTCTCGGTGTACATCCTATCAAGCATGCATTCGCAACTATATGAATATCCGAAAAGAAATAATACCCGAAGCTCTGATGTGCATGCAACATAGTGACAGTGTTCGCAATTAAAGAAAGTTCTCATGGAAAGAACACAAAGTTCATTTATGCAAGCAAAAGCATACATACGGATACCCAATACACATGAAAGTTCAACATAAAGCATGCGAAAACTAATTTGAAATTACTACACTAGCGGGAAAAGGTCGCCGAACAAAGGATCGGTAGCGCAAGGGATGAAAAAACAAAAGACAAAATTCTCCATCTCTCTCTCCGCTCTCTCCAACACGTCAAAGCGCCGGTTCTCGCGAGAAGTCGCTCCCCACCGATTGGCGCCATGTTCGTCCGCAAAAGCAGACATAACGGCCCGATGGGCTCTTATTTCGCTCAAAAGGTGAACCAAGCGATCTTTCAAAGCTTGAGTAATTAGGCACGCTTCGTGAAAGCCCTCGATCTTTTCTTCGGCCGCGTCAAGCATCGCCAGGGTTATCTCCGCCGGGTGAGGAGGGACGTCGGCGAGCACGGCGGCAAGAATCATCCGGAGCCAGAGGGAGCCCATTGGGAGGGGAGACCCCCTGCGGATCGAGATTTCATATGCCGCTGAGTCGCATTCGTCATCGGTAAGAAGGGGATCCACCGATCGGGCGGCAAAGCGGGGGATCATCTCCTCGATAGGAACTTCCCATGGCTGTCGACGAGCATGAGGGCGATTGCAGGTCATGGCGCTCAGTTGTCTCTCAAGACAAATCACACCAAAATGAGAATAAATTTCTCTGTGAAGAGAAAAGAAGGCCATGGCCCCAGATATAAAGAGGGGCATTAAGTGCTGCGCATGGAAAATCTTGCATGTTGAAGCTATTTCCAAGGCCCAAAAAGGGGAAGGCATTGGAAATTAAAGAGATGGAACTATTTCTAAGGCTCCTTTTCTGCATCTGATATTGTGCACTAAAAATATGGCATAAAAAAAATTTTGAACAGCCCCATCAAAATGACCCCACGTGCGGAGCACGTGACCCCCAAACTTGACGTGCACTAAAAAATGGAATAGCACCCTACACATTAAAAACAGCAACGGCAACAATAGCAAAATGATAAAATCCCATAGAAAGGCATGATAAAACTTATCATTCATGCTTTAAGAAGTCCATACAAAATGAAAAGAAAACGATTACAACGGCAAGACCTCAGACGCGGGGCACGGATTGAGAAACTCAAACTTGACTTTGTCCAAGATCCTCCAAGCATTTCAAACCGCCTGAGTATGTTTTCTCTCACGATCACAAGCGCCGGGGTCCTCGCGAATGTCCTCCACCCTCTGATAGGCGGCAAGTATGGCCGACTGCTGAAATGCCTGGTGCAAGAGATCAATGAGGTTGTCACGCCTTCTCTTCGAGATTAGACTCATCAGATACACCGAATGTATCTTATCCTCGGCAGCGTCCAATGCCCTGAGCGGTACACCAGTGCAGAAGAGAGGAAGCGCCTCCCAAATCGCCAGCACGATGAGTCTCAGAAGAGAAGAGCGACGGGGGAGTAGCCGATGGTTGTACTCGTCAAAGCGGCTCATAATCTCAGCACACTGAGCGTTGGTAAACTCCTGATTCTGACTACGGCCCAGTGCACGAATATTCCCATAAGAAATGATTTCGTTAAGATCATACAAATGAGCATCCATGACACCTGAAATAACGATCATGAAAAATTCATTACAAACTTTTTCCTCTCGGATGTGAAAGAGGACAACCTAGGGCAAGAAAACCCTAAGAAGCCTCCATGGGAAGAACTGGGTTCTTCATGGGAATTAAATTCCTTATTAAGAGAAAGGAATTAAATTCCCAGAAACATTTTCTTTAAACGGAATTAAATTCCTCGGAAACATCATCATCTCCCTGAAGGATCAGATGAACCCTAAAGAGATTCACTGTTGAAGATTAGATGGCTTTCTGTTCTTGCTGAAGAACTTGAAGAAAAAATGGGTTCATGTTAAAAGGGTGAAACCCTTGATGTGGATTTAAAATCCATAGAGTTTTTTTAAAAATGAAGGTTCTTCGATCGTTCAACATCATTACCTGAAAGGAAGAGTCTTTCCTGAACAGAGTTAAACTCTGAAAAATTTTCAAGGCAGAGAACTAAGCTCTGGAAAAAGAGAATTAAATTCTCAAAAGAAGAAAGTTCTCAAAGGAGGAAGATGAGCAAAGTGGAGGCTCTTCTGAAAGGACATGGGCATTTATAGGATGGGATGGAAAAAGTTTCATCTACCCTACTCCCAAAGCAGATCCGACGGTCACAAAAGAGACAGCGTTGTACTCACGTGCAGACATGTGAGAACAACGCTGTGGGGGCATTTGTTCCCTGTTTAAAAATCAGGAAAAGACTCAGAAGAGGCATCACGTGCTCACACGTGACCAGCGGTCACGTGTTGGCACGTGACGTTCAAAGCAGCGGCACAAAGCGCATTCAAGAAAAGACTCCAGAAAAGGTTACGTGCTCACACGTGACCAGTGGTCACGTGTTGGCACGTGACGGCTGAGCAGCGGCCAGAGAACAGAGCGCAAAAGAAGAAGAAAGGCCCGTTCCAGGGGTCACGTGCCTACACGTGACCAGGGGTCACGTGGCCACACGTGACCAGCTTTAAAAGACTTATTATTTAACAGAATTAAATTCTGAGAAGAGATCATTCAAATCTTTCCAAATAGAAAATGATTATTTGGAACCGTTGGATTAAAAATCTAAAGGTGACTAAATATCACCTATTTATGGAAAAATCTTGGACTTGGAAAGATTTCCCGCTAAATCTAAATGAAACAACAAGGAAATATCTTTGGATTTAAAATCCAATGGTGAATAAAATTCACTTAACAATCTAAAAGCCCAGATTAATGATAAAATCTCTCAACATACAAATCAAATCTCTCAATGAGAGATTTACTAAGCAAATTTATTCTCTTCCTTCTCCTATAAATAGGAGCCAAGAAAAGAAGAGAAAACCCCTTTTCGAAGATCTTTTTTCTAAAACTTTTTTCTGAAACCTTAAGGCCTTTGGATCTTTTTCTTTTGATACATATAGAGAGAGAGAGAGAGCCTTTGATTCTCTGCAAAATTGAAAACCTTAGGTAAGAAAGGAAAAGGGAGGTTTCAAAGGAGAATTTAATTCTCAAAAGAGTTTAACTCTTATATAAAAAAAAGAACTTAGTTTTTTCTCTAGTTGAGGATCTGCAAAGTGCACATCTCCCCATGAATTGAGAATTTAATTCTCATTGGGTTGAGATCCTGCCATGCAGATCTAAAACACAGAGGAGGAACTGAGTTTAGAGAATTTAATTCTCACAAAATGATAGGAATTCAATTCCTTTGAGATAAAGTTAGGGTTTAACCCTAACTGAGAATATAATTCTCTCAAACTCACAGGAATTTAATTCCTTTAAGAAAAGAAACTAGGGTTTAACCCTATTAAGAATATAATTCTTCAGAAGTTTAGGGTTTAACCCTATGAACAGAACTTTAAAACATGCAGAGACCCACAGAATAAAACACTGAAGTAGGCACCTCACGTGTTACCACGTGACTCCTGCGAAGATAGAGCTTTGAGGCAACGCCCCACGTGCCCCACGTGACCCCTGAAGCACATAAAGAAAAAGCAAAATAAACATACACTCTGGGGCGCCCTCACGTGTCACCACATGACCCCTAATGGGTATTCTAATAAACCAGAGCATGAGCTCCCATCACGTGCCCGCACGTGATGGCTTTCAGGATTAAAAGTGTTAAACACTTATCTATAGAACAAAATAAAGAGAAGAAGGGCGCTCTCACGTGTTACCACGTGACCCCTTTTGGCTTAGTGTTCAACACTAAATTGAAACCTCTGTATCCAGTGTTTAACACTGATTCTCCTTGGTGTTTAACATTAATTTGGAAAATTCTATTTGCAGTGTTTAACACTGATTTGCTTAGTGTTTAACACTAATTTGAAAACTCTCTTCCCAGTGTTCAACACTGATTATCTTTTGGTGTTTAACACTAACTTGTTAATTTTTTCCCAGTGTTCAACACTGTTGGTCTCCGGTGTTTAACACTAGCTTTAGCCCAATTGGCTAAAGTTTCCAGAGGCAAAGCCTCTCCATCAATGAATCAACAGAGGGCCAATATCCCAGATACAATTGGACTTAGCCCAAGATGGCCGTAAGTCCTCAATTCAAACTTAATTGGGCCAATGGGCTCATAATAGAATAATTGATCTTAGTTTCCAAATTGGACTGCAGATCACTTAATCTACCTCGGTTTAAGGGTACATCTCTTCACTCCTTTGATACTTGGCGTTGTAATTCCTCAACGTCTTCAAAGAGGTGACGGGTCCCGACGACCATACATCGATATGGACTGTGGAGTCCTTAAATCCACGGACTACGACGTCCTTAAACTTAACCGTGATGTCTTAAAACTAACATTGGACTGTGGAGTCCTTAAATCCACGGACTACGACGTCCTTAACCTTGACCGTAATGTCTTAAAACTAACATCGAACTGTGGAGTCCTTAAATCCACGGACTACGACGTTCTTAACCTTGACCGTGATATCTTAAAACTAACATTGGACTGTGGAGTCCTTAAATCCACGGACTACGATGTCCTTAACCTTGACCGTAATGTCTTAAAACTAACATCGGACTGTGGAGTCCTCAAATCCACGGACTACGACGTCCTTAACCTTGACCGCAACATCTTAAAACTAACACTGGACCGCAGTGTCCTTAAACTACCTATTGACCGCAACGTCACTAAACTAAACAACAGGGCTCCCCCTTAATTGCTCTCTTGTTGGATCTAAATGATCCCGTTAAGTTGATCATAGTCTAAAACTAGACTAACATATCCTTAACAAACGTTTAAGTCGATCTTAGTCTCAAACGAGGCTAACGTATTCTTAAACCCAAACCCCCAAACCCAAATCTAAGATAATACGGATTTGGACTAGTCCACGCCCTACGGGCGACGACATAACTCAGTCTCCGTATACAATCCACGGGCAACCAAACACAAATCAAACACACACGACACGAAGTGACCGTCTGGAGAAAGAGAAAGTTGTTACTGCAATGCGGTAGCGTAATTAAAGCGTCCCCACAATCAAAAACCCCTCAAGCGAGGGGGAATCTGACAAAGTCTGCTACATCGGACGCATCCGTTTAAACCTTCGATACATGGTGCCAAAAATCAACTTGGCATCTTCGGAGAGGTGGACGGATAGCACCAATTAGCATCTGCCCCGAATCTCAGGCAAGACGTCCCCGCGTCGCGCCGTCTTTCGGAGGGGAACATATATATTTTGAGATCTGTGATTCTCTTCGTACCCACGATTATACATCCATTTAAGATCCTTGATTCTATTCGTTTCCATGATCATACTCTTATTGATGTTGTTTCTTCTTATGATCATGTATCCATTCTGGATCTGTCGTTTTCTTTCATGCCTTTGGTCTGTTTTCATCGATACACAATTGAGGTTCCTGTCACTATGGTTTAAGCATAGATTGAGCTGCTGCTAGTATGCGGTCAGGGCGAGCTTGTCGTGGACGAGAACTGACCATTGTGTTTTCTGGTGACATGGGAACGTATCGATTTAGTATTTGTGCTGTGACCTCTTGTTTGAGGCGAGTGTTTGATTTTGCACCGGATGATCGGGCCAATGACAGAGGCTGCCAGTTGTGAGAGGACTGTTGATGTAAAGCCTACCTCGGAGATTGTGATGCCGTCTACCGTGTGGACAGATGACCCAGCTGTGGCTGAGATTGATGTGATGTGGCTTCCAAAGCTTACGAGCTGAGATCACTGGAGCTTCCAGGCAGAGATGCGACAGATGATAGCTAGTCTATTCCGAGTTAAGAGATGAAGGTGATTCGTCAGATTGATGCGTCGACGCAGGCCCAGTTGAGTTGAAGATTTCCAGTATGGAGAGTCTTACTCAGATCTAGAGTAGACTGATCCAGAGATGACCGCTGATGTATCGTCTTTCCTGGAGAATTGAGGAATTTCTTAGCATGCGGACGAAGGGTATTCGCATGTCGTCTAGGCGAAGTTAAAAAGTTCGAACGATTGTCAGAAAACCCATTTTTCCAAGTTTAAAGTATTCGAAGGAACGTGCAAGTAATTCTGTGGACCCTCTAGAAGAATGAAACTCTAACTCGACATGATGACCATGGAACCACTTTTGAACCTTAAGGTTTGCGGCAGTTTAACGGTGCCATCAGTGAAGCTTGGGTTTGCCCTTCTATGGCTGGTCCAGAGGTACTGTGGTATGTACCAGATATTATTAAACTGTGCTCAGGTGTTGAGCTTTCGGAAATTATGGGACTTTAGTGAATCGATCGAAAAGTTTAACGTCGTCCGGATATCATGTGATAGGAGACCAGTAAGTCGACCAGCTTCGGATAGAGGACCTCATCCAGATGCGTTGTGAGTTGATCAGGAACGGACGAGTATAGAGTATTCCTCCGATGGTTGGGACGAGTTACCGAGGACGTTTTAGGCTAGATATCTTCTACAGAGTAATGAAGATACTGAGTTCGTGATTTCGGGTCCGTGTGAGAGACTCCGGATTGACTGTAGCCGAGAACCATTGCAGTACGCAGATAACGTGGCGTGATGTCGAAGTGGACGATAATAAAGACGAGTGGAACCAAGGGTTCGTGCGAGATGCTGACGAGCTGTTGTTACTCCCCGTCGAGATTAGAGACCTGATATGTGTACAGGGGAGATGGGATACGACCAGTTCCCGAGAAAATGTCGTGCTGAGAACGCAGATGTCCAGAAAAAAAGAACATATTTTATAAGAGAACCAGACTCCGTATAGTTCGGCATAGGCGAGATCGGAAGAGACCTTGAGCAGGTTCCTTCGAGGACACTGCTGCAATGAGATTTGCACACAGGATCAGTTGTGTCATATGTATTCAGAGGGCCATAGGCCGACGCCAGTGACGTGCTGCTTTACGAATGGTCGTGATAATTGGCCGAGAGATGACCAGAGAAGTGCCAGAGCGGAATCGTTCCCGTTAGCACCTCTGACCGGGCCGATGAGCCGATGGATTGCGAGATTTGTAATCCGAAGAGAAAATGAGGACCCAGAGACAGAAGACGCCAGACCATGAGCAGAAGGCAAGCGGATGTTCTTGTTCTGCCAATTTTAGGCGCACTGACATTTTTCGACATTGTAGGAGGTGTACCTTAATGTCATTTGTTGTGATTTGCGTTTGTGATCCGATTATCACGCTTATATCGCTTGGATTTAAGTTTTGATGATTGAGTTTCATGATATCGTTTTCGTGCACCATGGTTACACCTACTGGGTATTTACATTTTGTGCATAGTTATTGCACTTGAGATATATTTTTATACACCGTTGTGTTGGTTTATGATTTGTGCATATCTATTGCACTTGAGATCGGTTTTGTGCCTTGGCTGCACGTGTTTATGATTTCGTGGATTTCATACAGTTGATTTGATTTTGTGCGTGTGGTATGCACTCGATTTGATTTTGCACTCGGTATAGCTTATATATGCTTGCAGTGCATTGATATGTGTTTTGTGCACGCAGTTGCACACGTTTATGATTTTATACACCTTGATACACTCGGTGTTGTTGTTTATGTATTTGAGTTATTGATTGGTATTTTGTGCATTTGATGCACCAGATTTGTATTTATGCATTTATGCACTGGATTTATATTTTTGTGCATTGGTTGCGCCAGATCGGTATTTCGTGCATTGGTTGCACTAGATTTATACTCCGTACATTGGTTGCACCGATTTATGTCTTTGATCATTTGTGTTGCCGGATTTGTGTTTTGTGCGCGTTGCACTTGATGTTCGTTTTCGTGCATGCTACTGTACTAGATACTTTTATGGACCGGACGCGCTTGGTATTGGATTTTGTGCATATTCGGCGCTTGATATTGGATTTTTTCAAGTTGGATGCACTTGGTTTAGATTTTATTCGTGCATGATGGATGCACTTGACTTAGATTTTATTCGTGCATGATAGATGCACTTGATTTGGATCTTCGCGCATGTTGGGCGCATGATATGAGATGTGATTTTGTGCACACCGGATGCACTCAATTGGGATTTTCATTCGTGCATATTAGTTGCACTGGATTGAGATTTTCGTGCACTCTAGATGCAGTTGATATTGTTGTCATGCACACCCGTTGCATTGGACAGATGCTTTCGTGCACACCTGTTGCACTTAGTTTTGCTTTTGTGCATATTGTGGCACTTGTACTTGGATTTGATTCCCGTGCGCACCAGACGCACGTGATTGTTGGATACGCCTTTTGAGCTTGATTTTACTCTTGAACACTTTGTTTCCATGTTAGGCTCTATGTTGCGTAGTAGCCAAACAGGACTGATCTGAGAACAATACCTGAGTACTTTGCATGCATAAAAAGTTTAACAAGAGGTTTTCAAAAAGGAGCTATAGTCTCGCTATTTCTTATGTGTCCGTGAGTGACACGAACGTTTTCAAAGGAAAACCTTTTGGGATATTCTAAAAAGGGCGGAACGTATATTTTAGCAAAACATATATGAGCGTATACTTATTACTTACAAATGAGCGTCCGTCACTTGTGCCGTGAGTTACGCATCACATGGCGATTCAGAAAAAATTTTGCATGTTTGTAATTCTGTTTTAGATGATTTTTCCAAGGATACGTACTATATACATATTATAGTATTTGACTAGTGTACATTGGGTTTCAGTACTGGATTTCGAGATCTGTATCTCCATTGTAACTCCGAGGATATGCGTGCAAATTCGGTGATTTGCATGACGTTTGACGGAGTTCGATTTTGAGTTGTACTCGTTTTCATGCGCACTTGACGCGCTGTGTTATTCCTGTATCTTCCGAGATTTCGGAGCCCCGTTGATTTAAGTTGATTGAAATGTTTTAGTATTTTGGGGTTTAAATTTAAATTCGAGGACCAAATTTATTTAAGGGGTGAAGATTGTAACATTTCAGAAAATATAAAATATTATTTTTGGAATTTAATATTAAAATAATATATTTCCCGAAAACTGCCCGATTTGCGAAATTGGGGTTTTCGAAAAAGGGTATAAATATATACCAATAATTGTGATATAATTGGAAATTAAAATGATTTATTCATTTAAAATATATTTAAAGGATTTGGCATTTTTAAAATCAATTATATGCAATTTGGATAAAAACCCGATTAGTGCACTGCTAATCGCGATTGGGTCAAATCTGTGTTTCTACAGTTTTCCATGGCCAGTGTACCATGTTATGCTGCATTTGGCTACATGTGGTTCATTTGTGTTGTTGGTTTCTTATTGTGTTTTGTTTCGTGAGGAAAAAGAAAAGAAAAGAGAAAAGGTTAAAGTATGAAATGATTAGGAGGTGGGAATAAGAGAGAGGGGGGGTAAGAGTAGAATAAGAGAGAGAATAAGAGAAGGCAGCCACCATTAATCCCCCATTTCTTTTTCCTTCATCTTCCTCACCCTCATCTCCCTCCACCTTCAACCCCAAAATCTATCTCAAAAACCTTGCCAAAACCCTATACCCCCTTCACAAAAGTTAGTCCCCTCTTCATCCTCTACACAATGGACCAAGCAAAGTTGGATTTTGATGACATTGGGAAGCTAGGGTTTTTCTTAAGTTGCCCAAAAGAGGTATTTCTTACCCCATTAGCTTAATAGTTTAGTTGCTTTAGTTTTAGTTTAGTTTAGAATTCGTTTAGTGGTGGATTTGTGAACTTGGAAATTCCAAGAGAAGGATTAGGGTTTGAGTTGTGTTGTGATGATGTAGTGGCTGTTAACAAGACTAGAGTGGTGTTGTCACTGACTTAAAACAAAGAATACGAACTTTAGATTTGCCGATATCGGGTTTTTGTGTGGACATAGGGAGTGTATGAGAATCTGGGATGACCCGAGACCATTATAAAAGAAGTTCCCTTGACAGTGAGACGTGCAGGCAACCATGTATCTACCCCTGAAACCCTAGCCCCTGATGACCTTTCTAAGCCGCAGATTTATTGGGTTTGGCCGCAATTTGCGGCCAAGTCGGAGTGGAAACTTGTGATTTTTGGTCTGTGGCATTGTTATCCTATATATAGAGCAACCCCATATACAAAATTGGCTAATTTGACCTGAGTCAAAATCTGGGAGCACATTGGTGTGATTTTTGGATATGTTTTCCGTATTTTGAATGCTTGGTTTTGATATTTGGATTTGTATTTGGTTGTTGGATGTTTGTACATCAACAACAAGGGATGATTGGTTGGTTTTGCACGCGTGGGCTATAGGTTCTAACCTATAGGCGATCCGTATGCCGTATCGGTTTTCCGGATTCGATTTTAATAATGATTTCGATCGTGTATCATTGTAGGTACCTTCGCGTGGATTCCTAGGCGACGGAGTATGGCGTCATCAACTTCGGCAGGCAAAGATCAAGGTGAGTAGATCTATATCTACGGGGGAAGTCGGGTGGATGGCGTATAGCACCCCCGCAAGTTTTTGGTGGAAACCGATTTATAGAATATGGTTAAAGGAACCTAGATTAGGAAACTAGGGTTAGAGTTACAAGATAGTTAGAGAAACCATATTATAAACTAAAGGATGGTTAGAAGTGATATGATGTGATAAATACGTGATGACGACATTTGAGGATGATGTCCGATGATATTGCCGTACTGGATACTATAGGACTAAATAGCCGACGTAAATGTGTCATCCAAACCATATCTGTTTCCAAACTGAAAAATCGTATGCATCTTTTAAACATATACCTTGAGGGACGTTACGGATTTTCAAACGATATCTTTTCCTTAAAAACACCGTAGCCCCTACTTTCAAAACTACGATTCGCATCTTTTAAAAACTGATCGTATAGTTCGTGTGTGAATGTTAGATTAGGTACTTATGCTTATAGTAAAGGTAGAATGTATATATGAAAATGACTAGATGTGGGATATAAATGCGATGAAAAGAATATACGATGTGATATGATGACCTGATGGTGTGTTGGTATACGGATGCGAGTCGATTGAGATGATTGATATCTTGCCGGTCTCCTGATATGAGATTGTTATGGATGTGACATGGGGACATAAGTATATAGGTATATATGATGTTGTGAATCATGAGTGATTGTCGTACGAGACGTTATGTCCGTACCCCTCATTGTCGTAAAGGTTGATAGGATCCCTATTGGTTTAATGCCGTCGTACGATGATTTTCTGTACGTGATGAGTTTGACTTGATATTTGATCCATACCCTTGACTAGAGGTTGCCATACGATGGATTATACCGTACGTGGTGTTGTGGATGGATGCCGATTGATAGATTCACCGACTCGATCATGTAGATACGTATACCTTATATCTTTTAGTTGATGATTTACATTATGCTGCACTCATGTTATTCTCATGGCATAGAATATACCTATGCTAGTACACTTACACCATTATCGATGATGCGTATGTTACACCTACACAGATCTGCCGGCTCACACACTTCATCATCGATAATTGCCATGTCACTACACAGTAGGATTGTTGCATCATGATATAACTCCTTGCATAATTTACTTGCTTTAGTTGCATATGCACCCTTATACGATGTTGCATTGGACTTGGAAGAATTTGGGAACCACAAGATATATTTTAAAAATGGATTTATTTAAAAGAGCGGTTTTCCCTCGATATGTGCATATTATTGTTCCATGTTGCATGATATAATGTGCTTACATTTCTGTTATATGTCGCATACATCATGATTTACGATTATACGCATTGAGATATGTTGTTTTCATGAGATTTCTGGATTTGAGAACCGTGGTCATTTTAAAAGAAAGTATGTACTGTTTTAAAAACCCGGTTTCTCTTGATATGATATTTCAGTGCGTCCACCATGTGTTTTCTCGGTTCTGAGAGTGGCATGTAAAACCCTATTCGAGGAGCTGGATGAGGCCGATTGCGGGTATATGGTGGACCCGGTATGGTACCCTGGGGCAAGAAAGGGTTGTTGTGCTGTAGACGATGAGCCTGGCAGAAGGACTACTACCTACCGGTTATAGTATTTGGGCTCGGCGGATATCCGGAGGATACCAACCGGAGTCAAGAGATGAGATGGGCCGATCCGGACTGACGGAGCCTGAGATATAAGGATTTACGTGTCGATGCTGGACATGGGTTTCATGATGTTTTCGAGTGTCGATGCTGGACACTCAGGTTCCATAATTTTGATGTGTCGCGAGGGACACACATTGATTTTATCCTCATACTTTCATGCATATGTTTTTATGATATTTACATGCATGATGTTGTTGTGTCATTGATTGACATGTGGACGAGATCCACATGCATACATACATGGATTATATGGTGGACGAGATCCACATGCATACATACACTGATTATATGGTTGGATGATATCCACATGCTAATAGGCATTTACTTATAGTGTTGGCGCATACACAAACCCGGTCACCCTAGATATCATAGTATTACCTTTATGATATAGTTGACATAGGAGTCGTTGTTTATTCGATTTCTACTTATAGATGTTTTTCTATTCACGAGTTGGCAACTCACCCCCGTTATGCCACAGTTCTTGCAGGTTGACCTCACGGATCAGTAGCGGCATCGCTGGCACACAGTTGCATTCGGGTGTTTTGCATTGGTAGGTGGGACATTTATATCATGCCCCCTCTTGTATTTATTATTTCATATTGTATCTAGTCAACTCCATCAATCAAAATTAGTAATTGTATAAGTAATAAGACTTAGTGAGTTTGTGGTTGCAAGACTTAGAGAAGGGTATTCCGCTACTTTTGGTTTTGATGTCTCGCTTTATTCATTATCTTTTGTGGTGGTCTTCGCCGTTAGGCGTCGTATACTTATATTTATGTTTTGCGTGGTTGTGGATCCGCCGATTGGAGAAGAGCTAGCTCCCGCTTAGGGATGTCTTTTATCTTATCATGTATTTATGGTTTTGGATCAAAATATACAACGGAGGTGCTGCCCAAATTTTTAAAAGGCGAAACATATTTTCAAACTAATAAATTCCACTTGCATTTTTCATGTTCCTTTTCTATGCATTTAAGAAAACTTGATTTCATTATACCTTGATTTCAAAACTGCACCTCTTTTATTTTCTTAAAGGTTTAGATTATTAGGTTTCGGCTTACTTGAATTACGTTACGCCTTTAGACGTGGCATGATTTAAGTACCGGTCACGAGTTAATATTTCGGGTCGTGACAACATGCTACCCACATGAGCATTAAAAATTGGCAAGCTGGAGCATCTCACGTGATATCCATGTGAACGCTGTATAAAAGTGCTTAGCACTATATATTCAAATTGTTTAAGTGTTTAGTACTGATAGGATATTATATCCATAGTCAAAAGACTGAGTGTGCTTAGCACTGCTAGGTGATAAAAAAAGCCCAAGACTAAGCTCAAAATCGGCTAAATCTCTGAAATTTCCCTGAACCTATATTGTTCATTGCAGCCGAGCCCATATGCTCTGTTGATGGATCTTAACAAAATTTAATAATCCTTAACTATATTTCTAAATTGATCTTAGTCTTATTTAAGACTAACGTATTCTTAGTTAAAACAAACTGAGCTCATATGCTCATATATTTAAGTTGATCTTAATTTAAAATCAGATTAACGGTTCTTAAATAAAATATCCCTTGAACTGATGGAATATACAACCTAGGTTGAAATCCAAATATATATGTACGGATTTGGACTAATCCACACCTTACGGGCAATGACATAAATTAGCCTCCGTATACAATCCACGGGCAATCCCAAAATAAACAAAATATCACGACACGAAATGACCTACCGGAGCAGGTGAAAGTTGTTATCGCGTTGTGATAACGTAATTAACTGTAGAGGCTTGCGCATGTAGGGAAGAGCGTCTCCATAATTAAAAACCACTCAAAGAAGGGGAATTTGATAAAGTCACGCTACAACGGTCGCATCTGTCCAAACCTTTGATATACGGTCTATAAATCAATTTGGCATCTTCGAAAAAGTGGATAGATATGTTTGAAATAACATCTGCCCCCAAATTCAGGCAAGACGTTCTATCCCAGTTCGTCTTTGTTTTCGGCGATAAACACTTGGTGGATTAATCCTGGTTCATTAATTCATGTTGCCAATACCATGCAGGGTTTCCTAACCCACGGAGGCCAGCGGGAAGTGAGTCCAGCATCTATTCAGGAAATTGGATGCGGTCATCTGTTGAGGCCATGGGAACTTATCGACTTGTTTTAAACTCTGGTTTTGTAATTGATTTGAAAAATGTATTTTATGTACCCTATTTTTCTAGAAATCTGATTTCTGTAACTAAATTATGTCATTCTGGATATGTAATAAATTTCGATGCTAATGGATTTTGTTTATTTAAAGATGATATTTGTGTTGGTTCTGGAATAATAAGTGAAAATATTCAATCTTAAATTAGACCTTAATTTTGAAAATAAATTGCATTCACTTAACATAAAAAATGTTGGCAACAAAAGATGTATAATTAAGGAAAAATTCTCTACATTATGGCATAAGAGATTAGGCCATATTTCAGTTAACAGAATAAAGAGATTGGTAAATGAAGCGATTCTTCATCATTTAGATTTTACTAATCTTGGTCCTTGCGTGGATTGCATAAAGGGAAAACAAACCAACAATACTAATAAAGGTTCTGAGAGGAGTACAAAATGTCTTGAAATTATTCATACAGACATATGGGATCCTTCTCCAATCATTTGTCTAAATAGTCAGATATGTTTCATCTCATTCATTGATGATCGTTCCATGTTTATATATTTATACCTCCTAAATAATAAGACTGAAGCATTTGATGCTTTTAAAATTTACAAGGTTGAGGTAGAGAAACAAAAAGATAAAAAGATAAAAATTGTGAGATCGGATAAGGGTGGAGAGAACTATGGAAGATACACTGGAAAAGGAAAAATGCCTGATCCATTTACTCAATTCCATAAAAGTGAAGGTATTGTGGTCCAATATACAATGCCGGGCACACCACAAAAAAATGGTGTGACTGAAAGAATGAATAGAACATTAATGAATATGATTAGAAATATGATTAGTAATACTAATCTACCATCATCTCTTTGCAGTGAAGCACTTAAAACAACTGTGTATATACTTAATCGAGTTTCATCTAAAGCAATTCTTAAGGCTCCTTTTGAGATTTGGAAAGGATGGAAACCAAATTTAAGTCATATGCATGTATGAGGATATCAAGTAGAAGTGAGAATATATAATTCTCACGTCAAGAAACTTGATCTAAGAATAGAAAGTGGTTTTTTTATTGGATATGCAATGAACTCCAAAGATTACATGTTTTATTGTCCATCGCACACGCCAAGAATTGTAGAAGTTAGAAATGCTAAGTTTCTTGAGAATTTAGATTATAGTGAATTTTCTTGCAATATAAGAATTGAGGAAATACAAGATTGTGATAGAGCAGAAGCACAAAAGATATCAAATTATACAAAATATATTTGAATGGATTCAAAATAGCATAAAAGATCCAACCCAATTCAGCATAAATGCCTGATATCAAAGCAAACTTAAAACGATCATATCTCGAAAGCCGTAACCCTGATTTCAATTTGGCACATACCGTTAGAAATATCTTAACGAGACGAATCTTCACACAAAATTTGAGACCCAAACTCAACAAAATTTCAGCCAAATTTGGCAGAATAGAAGATTCAGCCGAAATTTTGAAGAATCTGGAGTCAAGATTTTTGTGGAAATTTGGGATTATCCGTATATTTTAGGATGTTCGTTCCAATTACCTAGAAATCCTGTAAATACTCTATATAACTCATTAGAGTTTCATATCTCTCATAGCGATTATTCTAGGGTTTTCAAGTTTGAGAAAGGATCAATAATTTTGTAGGCGCTCTTTATTATGAATTAAGTTTTCTTTTTTTATAATACGAGTAACTAATCTATTCTTCTAAGGTTTGTGTTTTTTATTTAAATGATTGGATATTTTTATTAATCTCAACTTTTCTATATTTTTATTGTGAATGTCTATTGATCTAATGTTTCTCTTTTAAGTTTTTCATCTATGAAACTAAATTTTATAGTGAAAGTTGACATCTTGAATAAAATTAGGGATAGATGATACACCTAAAAACTAATTAGATTAATATAAGCATGACGGACTAGAAATCTAATTAGGGAAGGTAAAAGATGGTTTTTAATCAAGAGAATTCAATCTAGTTAATTAGGGTAGTCTCGGTTACGCCGATAATTTGATGATTCATAGATTGACAATCTACGAATTATTTAATAAAAGTGTAAACTAGTTGCTTTTGAATTAATTAGAATTATTTGTTTTAATTATTTTCTAAATGATTTTATATAAATGACAGGCTATTTTTAATCACATTTATTTAACCTATGCTTTTATATAATTAATAGCTGGCATATTAAAACTAGAAAAAGAAAAGATGTGGAATCCTTTAAACCAACCATAAGAGTAAAGCAATACAAAACCCTAGATTTTTCTATATTCATAAAAAAAACTCATTTTTATTTTATTTACAATTTAATTCTTAGTTTAAAGAACAACTATATTCTTTACTTAGATAGAATTAATTAAAATCGCATCTTCCCGTGGATCGATCCGTAAGTACTACTGCGAATAACTGTGCACTTGCGGTTAAAATTGATAGACTAATAAATCTCAATTAGGCTTCCGACGTTGGTTGGTGATTTCTTCTCCTCCTTCGATGTTTGGTTCCTTAGCCTTAGGGGAGAGCATGTTGGAGATGAGAAAAGACAGAGATGGAGCGCTTATTTTCGAAGTTGAAATTTTATGAGAAACAAATCATAGGATTATGGTATATAAAAAAAACGAGCGGATTCTCTGACAAAAAAATCTTAGGGCTACGGTATATAAAGGAAATTAACGGATTCTATATCTCATAAAATTAAAACAACAACAAGAAGATAAAAAAAATCCAAACCCCTAAAAATAACATATTTGGACTCTTTTTGTAATATATGAAAAAGATTTTTTTAGCAAAATATTACTTTTCTTAAGAAAAGATTTTTTTAATAAAAGGTTTTATATATATGCTGGATTTGAATGTGCTAGCAACCTACTAAAAACAACAGTTTGGACTAGTATATGGTAAAAGATTTTTATAACAAAAGATTACTTTTCTTAACAAAAGATCTTCTTTTAATATTAATAGATTTACGTTTTTGTTTTGAAAAAAATCATTGTAATATTAACAAAAGATTTTTTAAATAAAATATGCTAAATATATCAAGAGAATTTATGAGAAATTTTAAGAAATTATATTACATTGGATTTAAATATGCTAAATTTGGAAAGATTTTTTTTTAAATAAAAGATGCTAAACATATCAAAAGGATTTATGAGATTTTTTTTTAAAATATGATATTGTATTTGAATGTGCTAAGGACTCTAAAAATAACACCTTTGGACTCCCTGTATACTATATGAGAGTTTTTTTTTAAAGATTACTTTTCTTAACAAAAGATTTTTTTATAATATATTTGTTTTTTTTTGTTTAAGATGCTAAATATATCAAAAGAATTTATGATAATTTTTTTAAAAAAATATGATACTGGATTTGAATGTGCTAGGGATCCTAAAATAACACATTTGGACTCTCTCTATAGTATATGAAAAAGATTATTTTAACAAAAGATTTTTTTAATAGATTTTCTTTTTTGTTTTGAAAAAATCATTAACTTGAAATATTAACAATTTTTTTTAATAAAAGATGCTAAATTTTTATTAAAAAGATATGATATACTGGATTTGAATGTGCTAGGGGGGTTAAGGATTTGATGGTATGAATAATTTGGTTTTATGAATAATTCGGTGGTATGAAAAATTTGATGTTATGATAGAACCGTGAAAAAAATTCCAATTTGCTTTTAGGTGTGGAATGGCGGTGAACGATCCATGTTATAAATAAAAAAAATTATAAAATTTATCATCATATGATAAAACCTTGCATTGGATACCCAACGTGATATAGATTTTCTAAATTCGATCTAAGGCATGAACCTGAGATTTGCTTAAGTTATGAAAAAATCGTTGTATATCTTAAAATAGTAATATATTTATAATAACAAGAGTTTGTTATAATAAGAGATCAAAACTCATATCAAATATTATATTAAGAACTGCTTAAGTTTTGAAAAATATCATTGTATTACTTAAAATATTGAGAGAAAAAATTGAAAATAGATGTTTAATCTATATAAAAAAAAGATATGATATACTGGACTTGAATATGCTAGAGGACCAGAATTTGATGGTATGAATAATTTGTTAGTATGACAAAACCGTAAAACTAAAAACGCGAACCTGAATGAGAGACGTTGGATCTTGTGTTTTTAATCAACGGTTAAAATTAATTCAACTTAACTTTTAATTTATTAACGATTTATTAAGCTGAATTAATTTTAACCATTGACTAAAAACATAAGATCCAACGGTTTTCATTCAGGTTCGTCTTTTTAAAATTTAATCAAGTGTAATTAACATATTATTTTATCGATATGATATACGAAGTGTGCGGATCCGTTAGGACGGATTTATGTTTTTCACATTCACGAACTTTTTTTTGAGAAGTCCGATCATAGATCCGTTTCGATCAAGTTGATCAGTATTGTCTTCATCAATAAGCTCTGCTGCTTCCTGGCAGTCTTTAGAACTTGCGAGAAAGTGATCAATCCTAGAGATATGATGTGCTTCTGGATTTCCATGTCCGAGCTGCGCATGAACCTTCGTGTCCTATCAGCAATGTTGGCAACCAAAGGTCCTGCGAATCGACTGAGCCGTGTCGACTCAGCCTTATGCGCATCCACAGAACGGCCATTCTGCTTCAAACTGATAAACTTCTCTTCCATTTCTTCCCATACAGCTTGCGGAAAGAACTTCTCCAAAAAACTCTGCGAGAATGTTGCCCAACTGATCGTCTTGGGCAAACGAGTCTCTTCCACGAGCCACCACTCACGGGCATAGTCCACCAATTTTTAAACTGGTTATTGCATATGTAAAACATTTCCAAATAGCATGAAATTGTAAGCATGCATGCGCTGTTTATGTTGTGCCAATCAACTTCAACGGAACGAATCGTTGATCGGACGTCCCAAAAAAAGTTTGTGAATTTGAAAAACACAAACCCATCCTAAATTATCCGCAAACCATCTTTGTATTTATATATGTTTTGTTTTATGTTTTTTATACATCAACTTTTTTTTAAGGTATTTATATTTTATTTTTTATTTTTTCAATAATATTAACATCGAGTCAAATTTTAGAATGAAATTAAGTAAGTTTCGCTATGTTAGTACTGTATTTTCATGGAACATATTAAAGAATGGTTCATATCTAATATACCGACTGAAATTCTTAATAGATTATAATAGGGTATTTTACAATAAAATGCCCTTAACTATCATTGTTTTTCAAAAAAAAAAATCTATAATTGTTTTTCACTATAATACCTTAATGTATTTTTTTACACAAAAATATCTTCAAGTGTGGTAATCAAGGGTTTTTCACTTAAATACCCTCAAAATTTACATATAGGGTATTTTACTGTACTTAAAAACTTTAAGGTATTTTAGTGAGATTCCATGATAGTTAAGGGTATTTTAGTGTAATTGCCTATTATAATATATCCGACAACATGTGGTCAAGTTAAAAGGTTCCGATCGTTGTAGTTTAAAATTCAAGTAAACAAAGCGTGATTTCATGGACCCTGATTATACCAAACCGGAGCTTTTATGCATATATACACTCGGGTAACCTAATTTCGGAAGCTATGTTGCCAAGTCTTAATTTCTTGATACATGTATTATATAGGTTTTTTTTATATCTCACCCCAAAATTTCCATATTTCAAATATTCCTCCCTAAAAATTCATATTTCTAAATTTCTCGCTTGAAACCTTTAAGTTGTTCATAAATCACCCTCTACTTAGTTTTGCAAAGCATCTTGTATGAATATTCCGGTACACTGGTTGATATACCGTTAAGTACCTGCTAAAAAACAAAAATACCATTCAAAATCATCTTCTTCCTTTTGAGGTTAGGGATTCTCTTCATTTCAAATCATCTCTTTTCTTTACATAAAAAATTAGGGATTTTCTTTTTCACTCATTCATTAGTAATAGATATATAGAATAGATTATGCATTTTTATTTTACCAATTTCGATAACTCGAAAAATAAAAATGATCTTAAATTTCAAATTCTATGAAAAGGATGATTCCCCATAATGTGGTTAAAGAAGAAGAAGGAAGAGAAAATAGTCTCGTGATTATTGAGAGGAGAGAGAAAAGAAACACACTTATACCTCAAGTCCTGATTAAAACAAACTAATTAACCCTAGTTAAATTTAGATGGAATATTGATAAAATGGTTTTTTTGTTAATATAGAAGTTTCAGGGTTAAAATTTGGAAATATGAATTTTTAAAGGTCAAATTTGTAAATATGAAATTTTGGGATGAGATATGAGAAAACCCCTATTATATATTATTGTTTCATCTTGCACTTTAATTTGCATTGATTAAATAAAACAAGGAGACTGGGACAAAAGCAAATATTTGATTCTGGTAAGCATCCATTGTAGTTTTATAGAAATTGCAAATTATATTTAGAGAACAATGGAGATTAGAGGCGATAAGAGAGGATTTCCTCCTATAGCGTGTAACACCATAGTTTATTTATACCAATTTCAGTTCACGTGTTTACTTATCTGTGGTATTTTCTTAATTTATCGTGTTTTGGGCGCGAATGGTATTTTACATTTTATATTGCATTCGACCCCGCTTGCTTGAACTTGTCTGATTCATATTTATAAATTACCCTGACTTGTTACGTAGACTGTGCATTTACATGTTTAGTGCATACTGGCATTTTAGCTGAAATTGCATCTTTTACCATATAACATTTTAAGTCACGTAAAATAATTTAAAATTACTTAACATGGCCTGCATGATACCCCTAACCCTGTGGTAGCATCCGCGCATCTTGTTCTCGTCCCGTTCAGTGAAACGGACGTGGTTGGATGGCTATGCGCACGTACGTGCATCCGTTCTTGAGGGTATGCATTTTCGTTATCTAAGCATTCATTTTGAATTTTAAAAGTCGCATATATTTTTCGTATTTTAAATCTGAATTTTAGACCCGACCCGGACGCGCTTTAGAATACTTTTGTATCCCGTCAAAATTCAAATTTTAATTAATATAATATTTATTTTTTTAAAATTCAACAGTTTAAATTTATAAAACCAACAAATCTTTTCAAAATTTAAATCTAAACTAATTTCCTAACAAACTAACCACCCCTTTCTCTCTCTCTCCTCTATATATTTCCTAACAAACTAACCACCCCAAACTAATTTGATAAAGCTATCCTATATAGTTTTCATATAATCAGATAATGATTTATATATTAGCTGAAATGTTGATTGGTTTATTGTTTGATGATATATATATATATATATATGGAAAAGGTACAAAATATTATAATATAAAGGTAAATAATAGGGCTTTTTTCTGAGACACGAGCTCATAGGAATGAAACCAGTCGCCTCTTCCAACAGGGTATTGCCAATGAGTTTTTGAGTGAAGAGTTTGAGCAAAAACATGTTATGTACCAGCAACATCAAAAATCCCAGAATGTATGCTAAATATGAAGTGTGAAATAAGTGTCCCCGAATATAGAACATGACTACAAATGTCATGGAATGTGTTTGAAACTAAAAGAAAACATCATTTTATTGACCACCATTGCTGTATCACAACTATAACGGCACATGTAACAATCTCCGCCTCTTCTCAGTTTTCTTTTGTAAAGTATCAGCGAACAATTCAGCAGGCAGCTCGCACAGTAGCCATCTTTTGGTCTCAGTGGTAAGAATATTAGGTGTATATGAAGCAGAAACAAGACCAGGCAAACTGAATCCTAAACATAAATTACAACAGATTATTAGTACACTCGAAATACACAAACCTTTTTAGCTATATAGTTGGAAAATAATCACTATCATTATTCAGTCTTTTTCCCTAAATAAGTGGGACCGCTATGAAGTTGAGGTTCACAACAATTAAACAAATCGTTTCACCGACTGTCGACTTAACGTACTAAAATTTAAATTAGTGACGAGAGTAAAATTTGTCGAAATCCAAAATGAGTAGCTATCGAGAAGTATGTAAGAAAAATTATATTTCTATTGGAAATTATATTCAACAATAAAGCACAGATAAACCCCAAGAGTAAAAAAAAACATGTATTGCTAGATTATTTTGAGTATAGAACGTTCTTATGTACATTAAATCTGGAATTTTATTCATCATATTGATTACCATTTTTTGTTTGTGACAGTAAAAAGGAAATAAAATGGCGATTCAAAGTTATATGTCACCTCCTATCCGGCGGATGATTGGCATTCCAGATAAGTGTCAATCTAAAAAGGCTGTTAAGCATTTTCGCGTACTAACATATAACACATTGGCGAATACTTATGCCAAGAGAAGTAATGGGAACTGGCCAAAATGGGAGATACGAAAACAACATTTGTTCAATGAGATTGTTAATTATGACCCGCACATAATTTGCCTTCAAGAGGTAAATAATGATAAATAAAAATAATCATACATGGACGTTTTTTCCTCTGGTATTGATTGAATAGGTGCAAATTTTGTATTGAGTGTTCTTTTAATG
Source organism: Agapanthus africanus (assembly GCA_030015575.1). Taxonomy (NCBI): domain Eukaryota; kingdom Viridiplantae; phylum Streptophyta; class Magnoliopsida; order Asparagales; family Amaryllidaceae; genus Agapanthus; species Agapanthus africanus. The sequence continues at coordinate 446,085,768 of JASDDO010000031.1, read as the reverse complement.
TGCAGGTTGAATCAGACTTTGCACAGTATATAACAACTTATCTTGTTAATCAAAATTTTGAGGTTCATTACAAACCCAAGGTAACTAAACAGTGCAGCCATATTTTTTAACTGGGTTTTTTTCATACGTCACCCCAAAACTTAGGTATTTCCATATTTCACCCCAAAAGTTTGGAATTTCAAAACCCCCCCGAAAGATAAATACGCATGATGTCATTTCCTGTCAAAATTTAACTCGGGTTAGAATTTTTCACTAATGTTATGCAGTAAAAAGTTGAGACTTGTGTTCCCTCCTATATTCAGTGTCCATTCAAACAACTCACTCTCTTCTATAAAGACTTGTCATAGCTTCTTTCTCATCTCATTAACCCATTAACCCTAGATCATTGGGCAAACCCTTCAGATCTTCTAGGAAATCCTTACAATCCCATTTGCTAGAAAGGTGCACAATTCTACTATTTAAGGGGACAAGTTCTATATGGAAAAGATTTGCTCTAATTTTAGCCCTCAAGAAAACCCTCAATTTTGGAATTGTGATAAATCCTAATCCAAACTGCAACTTATGATTACATGGGGAAAAAGAAAACTTTTGGAGGGCATATTTGTCATTTACTAACCTTCTTAACAGTTCTAAACTCCACTAATCGCATATATTTAACAAATGTTGAGTAAAAGTAATCAGGGGGGCTATTTTGGGTAACGTAAAACTTTCGGGGGAGAAATATCAAATTTCAAACTTTTGAGGATGAAATATAAAATTAACGATGTTTTGGGGTGACATATCAAAGGTTCGAGAATTCGGTTTCGGTTTCGGTTTCGGTCTTTCATGATTTTATTAGTTTCGCTGGGTTTTGGCTAGTTTCGCTTATCTCGGTTCAGGTTTCGATTTCGACGGTAATACAACATATATAGGTGTAGATATATTAAATACTTAAATTTATACTTCTATATTACAAGAGAATGATCCCGGTATTTAAAAATCGAGCCATGGTGCAAAATATATTGAAAAGTGTACTTAGATAAGCATTACTGTAAGGTTTGGGTTCACTTTTTTGCTGTTTTCTAACGAATGCCTACAATGATGGATTGTAAAAATGGTATAAAAATAAGTTCTTAAAGATTTTGACCGAAACAATATTGTATGGTTGTTTTCGTATCGGTCTCGGTTAGTTTCGTATCAGTCTCTACCGAAACCGATACGAACCAACCACGTATCAGTGGTTTCGTCCGAAACCTCGAACCTTGAACATATGGGAAAACCCCTTTAAAAATTACTTTTAACTTGGTTCGACTCAAAAATTGTCTTTTCAGAGTGGATATGGATCGATTGAAGGATGCTTGACAGCTTTCCAGTCATATTGTTTTACGATGGATGAAATCCGAAATGTATGTTATTACCCCTAATCTACTTGAATATTTTAATGTTTGAAAAAATATATCTGAGACAACTTTGATTTGTAGATCGAATTCGATGCAATTGCAAAAAAAACATTTCAAGATCCATTAGAGATCAGCCGCTACAGCAAGGTATGTAACAACATAGCAATAATTGAACATCTATAATCAATTTACTTTGTTTAGACATCTCAAGCGCTCACTTGTCGGTTTATATATAAAATTTGCATTTAAATTTAGTTAACTTCTCACTCAGCTTATGTAGTCAAGAGTAGTTAATTGTGTTCATGACCAGTTTTAATGCTTGAGTAGCTATCCCATTCAAGGGTTTAAATATCACCTGAAACTCTTACTGATGAGGATTTTCTAAATTGGGTAAACTTATATCGGGAATAGTCAGAGACATGAATCACTACAAATGTTCGATCATCCTATATTGCCCAAACATAATAATATTCTAACTTGAGCTTAATTGGAATGCCTAAATATTACCTTGGTAAGTTTATATCGATGGGAGAAGGGATAGGAAACCATTTCGTATCAGTCTATTTAGACTTTAAATAAGTAAGAACTGACTATCTACATGAGAAATCAAGCCATCAAGATATATGCATTCCAAGGTCAATAAAAGCTTAATTTGGTTAAAACATGGTTTAAAATTTCAGTACCGATACTGGTATCAAACAGTCATTTTTGCAGATTGGAATCCAAATACCGCATATACTTGGGATAAAAGGCTCAGTTGTTGTTGTTGTTGAATCCAAATACCGGATACCTGGTTCTTTGACTAAACAAATCTCTAACAATCAATAAAATTTTAAATGGTTAAATAAATTAAATTAATTTGATATATCTTGTAGTAATTAGTTCCGTCTACGGTGATTTTAAATATGTTATTCAGGTAACTATAAACTCTGACGTTTTTAGTAATTAATGATGTCAAAACCAACAAGCCGTTAAAAAACTCACTAAACCATTAGTGAATTTAATATCAAAGCCCCATTGATCAATTGGTAAACTAGTAGCTATAAAGGTCTAAAATCTAGATGTATCGGACAATCAATTTTGGATCGACATCAGACATCTTAGATCGTTATTGGACGAGATATAAAACCGTTGTCGAAACTCCGATAAAAGGGATCCCTTAATTAACAAGTCTCTTGAATATGAAACCTTTTGTTTCCTCGTGGTGGAGTTTGATCATGGGCAAGCTCAAAGAATTAACAAGAGTTCATAGAGTCTCGTTAATACTAACCATAAACAGGAAGTAGCTAGTTAGGAGTTCTTCGATTGTAAGGCTGGGTGTAAATGGATATGATGGATGCAATCAATAACCCAGACATGTTTTAATGGCCACAAGATCCTTGTGAAGCATGCTATATGTATGTACGCATGCAATTATCAACTATAAGCTTAATCCGCCTCAAAAGAGACCATGAATATCAGTATATGTGTGCACATGCGCATACGGAGGTACTCATGAACACGTGCGCGCGCACACTCACCACGGAGCATGCGGGTGCCCATGCACACACGCTGAGAAAGAGAGATGAGATGAGATGTTTGATCATTCTATATTGTTTATGCATAAAATAACGTTCTAACTTAAACATAGTAGTAATGCCCATGTATAATGTGTTGTATATCAGAACACAGGTTGGAAAATCATCATCTACCAAATAGAGTCTGTCGTGCCTTTAAATATGTATGAACCATATATTTAAGAAGCAAACAATCAAGATATACCCAATCCGAATTTAATTAAAAATAAAAATGAAACTACACAACTAAAAAAAAGCTAAAACGGTACCCCTACTTTATAGGCGGCACTGTCCCCTTTCTATGAAGGCGGCAAGGTGAATTCCAATCATAGATCTATTCACATAATGTTTTAACATGAGTGTTAAAGTTCCTGTTATTGTTCAAATCCCTAATAGTCCAAACATTTATGTCAAGCAATCCACCAAGTACCGTCATTATGATATAGCCTTGTTGTACAAAGCTGTGCCAAAGCATAGTGGATCCACAGTAGGCATAAAGTATCAGGATTATGGTGCTTACACAACTGTGTATCTGTATGGTCAATTCCAATAACATCAAAACATGAAATTGATAAAACATCAGAAAATGGTATATGCACCTTTATGATATGAGTTAATTATGTGAAAATTCATATTGTAACAACATAGATTGTTGAAATTGCAAAGCGTGACACTAACATGCAAACAAGTGAAGACTCTATAAAACCAAATCGGTTAATTTGATTAAATAAATTAAGAGATTTACACTTCCTATTATTTCGACAAAATTTAATAATGCAAAGTATTTATTTAAAAAAAAATTCAACATGGACAAACCTTAGCGATTCATCTTTGCATGGAGACTTTCATCAAGCTGAATTCCCAACTTATAGAAATAACTGCAAGAAGAGGAGTTATTATGAGCAAACTAACAAAATTATAATATGTAATGTTAGCACAATGAATTTCTATAATGTTATGCTAACTTAGACTATTGGAAACTAAAGAGAATTGGAAAAATTCTTCCAAGATAAAGATAAAGCTCATATGAGATCTCATGAACAGGGAATAGCTAGTAGGTGTACATAGATACAATGACTGCAGGCATCAGCCGGTCATGTTTAGCGGACAAAAAAATCCTATGTAGCATGACGCACATGTATACATATGAATGTATACATGCAAGCATCAACTAAGCTGACACTGTGTATGAAGCCATATGTAAATATGGGGGCATGCATGTGTGTGCACGCATCTATCCACAAGTGCTAACACACACAAACGTGCATGTACAAACATATGCGGACACGCACGCGCGCACACACACAGAGAGAGGGGGGTGAGAAAGATTTCGTTTTGACAAGTAAATGGCTGATCACAAGGATTTTTAGCACGAAGCGACAGTAAACCCCTTGCATATATATTTGAAAGTAGAGGTTTCATAAAATAGCTTAAGAATGTCTAAAGGGAAGCTACTTTTAATTTCCAAGGGCGCAATCCTCTACTTTATAAACAAAACAGTAGTTGCTCCTCTTGCTATGCATCAAAGACGCTCTGGACACACCTAGGTCAAGTACGCCGAAAGAAAAGCATCAATGTATTGATTGCCGCATGATTTCTCTTTCTCTAAGCTCACTTAGCTAAGTAGCACGAATTCGGATACACATATAAGACACGACACCAGTTGGATTCATGATTTTTCATAATTTGACAATATGATTCATTAGGATACGTGATTTGTTTTGTTCACACACACAAGAAAGCGCACGGGCGAAAAAAAACTATCAATTTAGCATAACCAAACTAAGGTTACAAAAAATTATGAGTTTAGACACATAGATTGTTGATGTGGTGGTTATTAAAACATGTTCGATACATCTACAATCAAAATATAAATTATAGGGTGTCGAAAAGTGTACCACAAGGATTCATTTCTATTAGATTTTTATATATATTTTCAAGAATGAGGGGGGCGATTATATATATTATTTATGAGTGTATACGGGCTTTTGATATAAGTGCGTTTCAATAATAAGACTCAAGCCTTGTTGAAATTTAGCTCATCTTATATCTTATACTCATGCTCCTCTCATGGTTTTTCTAATATATGACTTTTAGTTTCTCACGTCTCAACAATTTCATAGAGATCTGATTATATTTTATGTTGATCGTCTAACAACCCTCCTTGAAAATTTATTCCCTATGTCGGCCGTATAAGCTCGGGCAAGAGAGAGAAGAAATAGAAATGTGGGCCCCACACGCTGCCCAAGACTATCTGAAATTGTCCCCTCTCTATCTCCTGCCCGCGTGTATTACACCCGACATACCGAATAATTTGTCCTCATATATCACGTCTTAGGGCAGACCGCGAAAGATTAAGACATTTAACCATAGCACTGGGAAAAGTGACAAAATGTGCAACAAAGACCAATCAATGCCCCGGTTAGAAAAAAAATGACAAACTTATAATTCATGATGCAACTAGCAATAAGGATAGACCTAAACGAACATGGATCAAGATTATTAAGAACGATATGTTAATTATTAATTTAGCAAAGAAGATGACATAGACAAAACAAAATGGAAAAGAAGGATTCATATAACCGACCCAAAAAATTTGGAATGAAGGCTTGTTGTTGTTGGCAGTAAGTGTATCATAAGTCTCATTAACGAATCTAAGGGACTCTGGTATGGATACACATCCATTACAAATCTGATACAGGAGACCGATGAATAATGTGTGCAACATAGTCTCCAAGTATGAACATATTTGGCCATAAAGTAATGACAAGAATAATCTTGAATTTTCCTCGTAACTGTGACATAGGGGTAGATATTAAGGTAGTTTCGATAACAGGTAGTAGACTTTGTTTAGGGTAATTTTGGTTGCATGAAACAGAACTATATTAGGCGACAAACTGGAAAAAATTGACACCTGGATGAGGGAAAAAACTATCAAAAGAAGAGAATCACGCATAGCTATCATCGTAAGATGTCATGCAAACATTGTGTAATAAAACTAATCATAAAATAAAATTACAGAAAATTACTATATATACGTCATTGAACTTGGTTCTAAGCCTCTACCCTTGCATTCATTTAATATACTGTCTTTTCTAGCTCCCTTTTCATCAATACTCTCATTGTATGTCCCTTGTGATTATGTATTTTTTTGTAGCACAATGGGGCGATAGCTCTTAAGCTACGATTGAAGAGTCGAGGAAAACAATCGAAGATATGCGTGGTTAGTATCACTCCCCGTTCTAGGTGTTGTATATAATTTATGCAAGTAGTTGCATGGATTTGTTGCTTTGTAGGCAAATGTGCACATCACTGCAAAAGAGGAGTTTGAAGATGTGAAAATATTCCAGGTATGTAACCATGGACTCCCAAATTTCTCTCCTTCTTGTCCAACATTATCCAACTCCTTTTTTCAATTCATTCACTAGGCCATGTCTTTGCTGAAAGAAGTTGAGAAAATGGTTAATTTGAACACCGGAATCATAATATGCGGAGACTTCAACAGTTTATCTATGAGGTATTTCATTCCGTTCTACATGTGTTGATGACCATCCCATTAAAAGTAGTGCATAAATGTTTGAATTATGGCATGCTTATTCTTGTGTCTTTCGCATAACTTTAGCATCACGATTTTCCTCTATAACCACGAAACAAAATTCAAAGTTCAAGATACAAGTCTAACGAGCTGAAAACCCGAAAGACATTCACGTCCAGTTCGCTTATATTGTTATCCAGCTTGTGATTCAGAGATCACGTCGTGTTTGTCCCGAGATGAATAGTTCTTGTTCGGTTCATCTTATTAACAATATCCCGTGTCTAGTTTGTTACAGCTCAATTCCTAAACAAGCATGCTCACTCTTGTTTTTTTGCGACTTGTTTTCAGGTTATTTGCAGCTGAGGGAGAACATGACCATGCTCTGCATACAATAAGTGTGTCGCCGGGTTAAAAATCTAGATTTAGAAAAAATTCATATAAAAAATACCAGAAATAAAATGTGTGAGATGTCAAATCATTATATGTTAATATATTGGAAGACAACTAAGATGAAGGTCCAAAGAGTTCAAGCCTATAATGGCTAATCACCAAAAGAATATAATGAAGATTATTATTTGATTAAGCATAATGGACAACAATTCAAATAATGAACATGAGAAGAAATCAAAGCAGGAAAGGGCTTTGTTCCTCCTATTTAAAAGTTAGAGAATTAGGGCATAGTTGTGCCCAATGGTGGTGACATGAAGAAATTACCTGAATAGCTTTGCTTGAGTAATTGGATAGGGTATTGGATATGGAGGACAAGTTATATTGACAATGGGCATGATCTAATAGGGTATAATCCACCCAATTCAATGATCATTCGCCTGCATATTTCACATTAAGTTAATTATGTGGTCATTCATCCATTTCATATTATACGAAGCGATTTCGGGCTAAATACTATTAGGCAACGATTAATCGGGTTATCAACCTTGTTTTGCGACACTGAATTGAATAATGGAAGACAATGACACAACAAAAAAAAAGAACAAGAATGTCACTGTGCCAATAAAATTACACTGTCACTGAGCCCGATGAGGATCTTTGAACAAAACTTCTTAACAATTTGTTTCTTATTGTTTTTTCAGCCCAGTACACGATCTAATACTAAATGGAACTGAAAGCGCTTTAACCACCGACTCATTAAAGAAAGCTTATATGATTAAGGGTTCAAACCTTTTACACAACTTATCAAGTCTGGTACGATTAATTATTTTGTATAGAAATTATTCAATATATTAATTGTCAATATAATAGCAAAAACATAATCACCTTAAATATCTTACTGATTTATCATTGTCTACTCTTAGGGAAGTATCTATATAAATATCAAACATGCGGTCACCAATGATCCAAAATTATTATCCCAGAAGATGCTTTTAGACTCGGCAGGCAATCCCTTGTTAACTTGTAAGAGCAACATTGGAGCTCTGGACTATATATTTTATTCAAGTATGCTTCTTTTACAACCTTTGATCTCCTAATATTAATTTCCACATCAATCGAGCAATAAAAACTGATAAATTCTCCTTTATCGTGAAATAAACTCCTTCCATCCCTAAATTGATTCAACTATCTTATGTTATAATCGCCTATTGTTCAATCACCAACAAACTTTCAAAACTCTGAAATGTATTTACATCAAAACTTCTATAAATGTGCTGATTTGCTGAGAACTTTACATTACTCTAACAATTGGTTTTGCATTTATTGATTAGTGGATACCCTACAATGCCAAGAAGTTCTGGAGTTAGTTGATACGAGGCGCATGACACATTGGCCATTGCCATCAGATCACCTTGCGTTAGTGGCATCATTTTGCTTCAAAGAAAGGTAAGCTATTCATTTACTCATGTTTATTAGAAAAGTAAGAAAGAGTTGCTTCTCCAAGAACGAGTAAATTAGTTTGGAACAACTGATCAATCTAAATGCAAGATATAATTTTATGAATGAACTAGACTTAGTAAGTGTATATATATGACTAGAAGAGACTTAGATACAAATTGAAAGTTAAGAGCCAACATCGAATGCTAATCCAATAGAAAAGATTTACCATGCTAAAAGAGATATTAAAACAACACTCTGAAAGAGACAGAAAGATGGACAGGGATGATGGTTGGCTGTGCTTTATGAGAAAGGAGTCGATAAAGTTAGCATCCTGTTCTCTGATAGACTCGGATCGGAAAACACACAACCTTCCATGTGAATTGCAAAGATCAGCGACCTTCTAGATTAGAGAAGTCTTCAAAAAGTTCTGGTTTTTAATGCATATTATAAATAAGGAATGGAAAAAAAAAAGAACGAAGAAAGGAAGACACGAAACCAGGATACCAGTCACTCATAATTGTGGAATAATCTCCAACTTTCATTCATAATAGCAGATGATTTAACCATGCAGTCTGCAACCTAATATTTGTCTATCGCCCTGCGCGATATTAAAATATGGGCATCTGCCGTTGGTGATGCAATAAAAGGTCATATGTGGTAACTTTAACCATACATGCGGTAAATATTTGTGCGCGCGCGTGCGCGCGTGTAGGAAGGAGACAGTAATAGGTAATTTTATGCCTGGATATATAAATTTACTTGTTATAATTTCACTACAATCAACATATATTGGTTATTGAATTAGATGTATGATAATATTTAGCATACAAGCTAGCTCTATGGTTTTAATCCACTTTTTCAATTGTTATTCTTCAGAATTATAATGCAATCATCAAAATGTCGTTAATGAATTGTATGGGAATTTTAGACTTCCAATACAGTCACCGTATTTTCTTGAATTTTCTGTATTTTATATTTTTTTTGGACTGCATTTGATTTTGTTTTCTATTGATTGTGCATTGCTGCATCTGCGGTGATATGCGGGGAGCAACTATATAGTGACACAAGGTTTTAGAACTTTACCTGGGATAACCAGTTGGTACATGAATTTTACAAATAAGAGAATCGACCGTACAAACCTTGAAGCGGAAAACATACGAAATATTTCTTAAAAATATTTTGATACACTACGTCCTCATAAATCAAAACAGTCCCCTAAGGAAATTAAGATGGAAAAATAAAAATAACTATCCAGAAAAATAATATCACCAACAGAACACCTCAATTGACCTGAAAAGCACAGGTTCTCAATATGATGCTACCAACACACATTAACGCATTAACTTGCACCAGGAAACAGAAGTCTACAACTTTCTTTTAAACAAACAATAAATAAAAAAAAAGGCAAAACGATAAAGAAGTTCATGAAGAGTGAGATCACATATGTCTAAGATCCTAAGTTGGAGAGCTCCTCATTTCTTATTTCCAGAATTTTCCACAATATCAGTTCATTTTTCACCAGTTCATCTGTTTTGTTTTGGTAACCTAGTAGAACTAATAATACTTAAACAAATTGAAAGCAAGGCGCTTTTTTCATACCTTAGCATGGTCCATGCTCAGTGCAAAGTTGCAGGGTCCAGTAGCTATGAGGGCATGTAATGGTCAATGTAGGTCTCACCTAACAAAGAATAAGTTAGGTAACAAGTTAAAAGATCAGTAGCCATAAAAGCGAGTTAGTATTACAATAACCAGGCTTTAAAAGATTGATATTGGGAATGAAAGGACAAAACCATAATGAACCATATGTATCTACAGGAAGTAATGAAATAGCTGCAAATAAAATCTGAGAGTGTTCACTAAATGTTTTGGCTTAGCATATAAGAAACAAAAGTGAATATTAAATGCTGACTGCGAGTACCATGTGCCTTTCGTTTTCATCTTACTCATTTTTGTATTCATTTTTTTCAGGAGGCACACGAATAAGAGCAAACAGCTGGTGAGTACTACATCTGTATATTCATAACAAATCATGCTAATATTATTTGAAGCCGGACAGTGCTTCTTTTCTTAATGACACATGCTTAAATTGATGTTGTGATGTTATTTCAGTAATGAATCCCTAATGGTGAAGATGAGATCGCTTTACATGTTAAGAAAGACAACTCAATCCATAACTGGTCAACCATTGGTTCAAATCATATTAGTTCTAATGTTGAGGAAGACATAGATGATGATTTGGAATTTGGAAGGGTTCTGTGTGGAAATTCTGGTAGGGTCTCTGCTGTTGATGATGACGACAATTCTGGCCCAAAGCCTAGTTCTGATGATGAAGGCGAGGTAAGTGATGATCGGAACCCTAAAGCGGCAGCGAATTTGGAGGTTGAAAGGGTTTTGGCTGAAAGTTTAATTAGGGTTTCTCCGTTTCTGTTGTTGATGAAACCACCAGTTCCGGCCCTAGGACCGGTCCTTTTGATGGTGAAGACAATCCTAGGTTGAAGGAGAATTTGGGTGAAAGCAGGATTTTGGGTGAGGATTCTGACGCAGCCGAGTATTTTCAGAGTTTGGTAGAAGAGACTAGCCACAGTTCTGACCCTAACCCTAGATCTGAGGAGGAAGAAGAGGCAGAAAATGATCAAAACCCTAATTTGGCTGATATTTCGGATGAAGATAGGGTTTTGGGTGAAAATTCTAATGCAGCGAAGCATGTTGAGGGTTTTGATGGAATTGATGTTGATGGCTTTTCTGATGCTGCTAGGGCTTCTTCTGAGGATGGAAGCCGTAATAGTCTGTTGGTTGTTGTTGATGATGAAAACAAAGGGAGCAAAGTCCATAAAGGCGAAACAGGGAGAGAGTTCAGTTGAATCTGTTGTGGGCAGTGGAACTGGTGATGCTAATGGATATCTTGATGTGCTAAATGAAGAAGTTGAGATGCTGGGATATGAGCCGAGAGAAGATACTTATATTATATTACTGAAGAATTGGATTATCTAAAACCTATAAAAGTGAAGTTTGATGTTATTGCATAGAGAAATATGGAGTGAACACTGATTTCAATCATGGAGAAAATGAAACAAATGTTGCTGAGTCGAAGGATGTTGGCTGATGCGCCTCTTTTAGAGAAAGATGGAGCCTTGGGTGAAAATCACAATGCAGAGGAGAATGGAGAGAAAGATTGTGTTGTGAGATATAACCCTGATCATGAGAATCTTTTAAAGGATGAAACTTTGAGTGTATATCTTGATGCTGTAGATGAGAAAGATGAAATTTTGAAAAGTGGGTCTAAAGAAATGAACTCTTTTGATACAAAGGTCCGCTACCATCGCAAAAGAGAAGCATGAATCCAAGGATATTGAGCCCAAATTTGCCTAAAGCAGGGAAATTGACAATAGCTGATTCTAACCAAAACCTCAAACTGGTAAGCATATATTTGAATTCATGTTTATGCCAAAACATTTGAATTGCACAGTTTCAAATTTGTATAACTAGGTATTCTTGCAGGACAATAAAGATGGTTCCATCAGTGTTTATGATGATGAAGGCAAGGTGAGTGATAATCCAATACTAATATAGGGGAGAGTTTGGATAAAGATACCAGTTCACGAAGTGGGTCTGAAGAGATGAACACAATTGTGTGTCCATGTTATACATGTTATCCGGTGACAGGTAATATTCGTGTTATTCATGTTTATAATTGAAACTTAAATAAGCCAGTTTAGTTTAGAAACTTTAGCCTACATAACAATGTTCACTATAAATGCACTAACTAGAAACACAAGTCATCATTGAAAACATATGAAGCAAATTGGAAACAGATGATATATAGACACGAGGAATAATTAGTACGATATTATATAATAGGATTAAAGTTAATGTTTTATAGATATTGCATTGCATGGGCATTTTAGACTTCCCCTTATAGTTCGCATAACTTTCTTAAGTTTCCTCATTTTAGTTTTTTTACTTTTGGCCTGCATTTTATTTCATTTTGTATTAATTGTGACCACTATATATGTGGGGATATGTGGCAAGTAAGCATGTAAACATCGTAAAGTCATGCATATGCCTTTTTTAATATTTGCATATTACACAGACAAACTAGTCAGTACATGAATGTTACAAATAAGACCATACAAAGCCTAAACTCGAAATAATTATGAAATACTTCTTAAAGATGACTCGATACACCAAGTCCCCATACACTAAATTTATATAACAGTTCCTAAGGAAAATAAAATGGAAAACATAAGTATTCAGATAAATATTATCAAAATACCTGATTGACCTATAGAATCCATCTAAAGGCTCAGTTGCCTTTATGATGCTGCCAACTAACAATAATGCCTTAATTTGCATCAGAAAACTGAAGTCTACAACATTCCTTTCATACAAAAAGAGGTAAAAAAAGGCAAAACAGTAATGAAGTTCATGCAGAGTGAGATCACATATTGTCTCATATCCTAAGTGGGAAAACTCCTCATTTCTTGTTTCCCGAATTCTCCACAAGTGTGAATTCATTCATCCTTCATCTCTTTCATTAATCAACTATTGGAACTAATCATCCTCAAAGAGATTGAAAGCAAGGATCTTTTCCATACCTTAGCATGGCCATGCTCAGTGCTATCCTGCAGGGCCCTGTGGCTGTGAGGAAATGTAATGGTCAATGTAGGTACCAAACAAAGAAAAGTCACGTCTCCAGTTAAAAGATCAAGGAACCATAAAAGCGAGTTAGTATTACAATAAACATGCTTACAGAAATTGATCTTGGGAATGAAAGGACAAAACTGTAATGAAGTAGATGTATCTACATGAAGTAATGAAGTAGTCGCAAATAAAATCTAAGAGCGTTCACTAAATGTATTAGATTAGCATATAAGAAAGTGAAAATTAAAGTTTTACATAATGGACACTGGTTACTATATGCTTAGATTTTATTCTACTAGTAAATGCCGATTGCGAGTACCATGTGTCTTCAGTTTTGATACTCATTTTTATATTCATCTTTTCTGGAGACATGCGTATAAGAGCAAACAACTGTTGAGTACTACATCTGTATATTCCTAACGAATCCCTGATGGTGAAAATGAGATTTCTTTACACGTTAAGAAAGACAACTCAATCCTTAATTGGTCTTCTGTAGGCTCAGATTGCGTTAGTTCTAATGTTGAAGAAGACATAGGTGATGATTTGGAATTTGGAAGAGTTCTGCGTGGAAATTCTGTTGTTGATGATGACAACAATCTGACCCAGGCCCTAGTTCGGATGATGAAGGCGGGGTTGGTGATAATCGAAACCCTAAAGCAGCAGCGAATTTGGAGGTTGAAAGGGTTTTGGCTGAAAGTGTTGTTAGGGTTTCTGTTGTTGATGAAAGCACCAGTTCTGGCCCTAGATCTGGTCCTTTCGGCGGTGGTGACAATCTTAAGGAGAATTTGGGTTGAAAGCAGGATTTTGGGTGAGAATTCTGATGCAGCCGAGTATTTTCGGAGTTTGGTGGAAGAGACTAGCCTCGGTTCTGACCCTAACCCTGTATCTGCTGAGGAAGACAAGGTGGGTGATGATCAAAACCCTAATTTGAGATATTTTGGATGAAGATAGGGTTTTAGGTGAAAATTCTAATTCAGAGGAGCATGTGGAGGGTTTCGATGAGATTGATTCTGCTAGGCTTCTTTGATTCTGCTAGGCTTCTTCTGAGGTTGGAAACCGTAACCCAAGTCTCTTGTTGTCGATGTTGATGATGAGATGAACACAAAGGGAGCAAAGTCCCTAAAGGCGAAACATGGAAAGTTCAGTTGAATCTGATGTGGGCAGTGGAACTGGTGATGCTATGGATATCTTGATGTGCTAAATGAAGAAGATGTGATGCCGGGATGGTCGAGAGAAGATACCTATACTGCTGAAGAATTGGAGGACGTAAAACCAATGAAAGTGAAGTTTGATGTTATTGAGATAGAGAAAGATGGTGCGGACACTGATTTCAATCACGGAGAAAATTTGAAACTAATGTTGTTAGGTCCAAGGATATCGGTGATGTGCCTCTTGTGGAGATAGATGGAATCTTGGGTGAAAATCATAATGCAGAGGAGAATGGAGAGAAATATCAGGTTTTGAGTTAGAACCCTGATAATGAGAACACTTTAAAGGATGGAAGTTTGAGTGTATATCATGATGTCTTCTTTACTATATGTTTTTTCTGTACAATGCCCATTTAGTTTTTCAGTACTTTGGTTATTTTTCTTCAAACATTCTAGCAAAAAATCACAGGCCATTTCCATTAGAGCAGACAATATGTCATTTCTTTGTCCAGTACTTTCATATCAGCCCATTTCTAACATGGTACGGTTGGTAACTAGTAAAGCAGTCGACAAATAAGTAATTAAGTGTCAGCTTAAGCTGTGCACTGATGAATCTGCTTGACTTAATCTGAGTAAGAACTTTCAAATTCTTGTGAGGTGTAGATGTATGAAAAATGAAGTAAAAAAGATTAAAGTGTGCTGTAAAGTGCAGAACAATAAATCTGTGTTGTAATAAATGAAACAAGATTAAATTAGCACTAAGAAAATATTTTTATAATAAACTCTTCTTTCTGAGCATTGCCTTTATATACCTACTTGCCTGTTTATCTACACCTCCACAAAGTTTGAATTAAGGATCTGTATGAAAATGCGGTGTCTATAATAGTAAATGCGTTGAGAAAAGGATCAGTACGAAAATTATGGATCTGTATGAAAATGCCTTGAGAAAAGGACATATGGACATTTTTGGGTTTTAATTATAATAGTAAAAATAATTATGCTTCGACTGGACTCAAACTGGGATGTACCCAAGTGGTTTTCTGTTATCTTGGCAAGTAGCAAAATATATAAACGGTTTATTGCACAAAACTCCCTGATAGTTATGGCGTATATCACTTATTCACATTCAATATAGTTAATTATTAGCATTAACACCTCTCCGCTCAATGAGTAGAACCCTAAAAATCGTTCAGGTTCTATTCTAAACAACACAAAAACAAATTCTAAAGCTAAATTACACAATAAACTAATCATTTTATTTTTAAAACATGGATTGCTAAGAGCAAAATTATCAACAAAACCTTTTTTTAAAAGTCTGAAAGTTATTTGTGCTAAAAGTCCTCTATGATATTCTTTGCAACATCCCCAGTAGAATTTTTTGCCCTTCCGTTCTTTTCTATGAGTTTTTTTCAGTAGCATTTGCGCATGAATGGTATTCCATTATTTAGTTCGACTCCAACATGCAGTCGGTCCATAATATTATTGTTGCATGTTAGGTTCTTTGAAATGGAATAAAAATATATATTTATTAACAAGTCTCTATTTTTGCTTCATTATGATTAGGAACTTCAATGGAGGATAAGAACAAAACAAAGTTCCAACGAAGATGTGAATTCCAATGAAGAGAACAAAAAATCGAACGAAGATGCAAAGAAGTAAACCAAAGCAGCGAGTTCTATCTAATGATATTGGAGAACTAACTTCGAAGTTGGGTCAGGGTGCACGGTGGATGACGACAAGGTCCGCTCTCCATCCTCACAGACATCAACAAAGAAGGAAGCTTCTTCATCTCAAACCTTGTATCAATACACATTTAATATCTAATGAATATTTTCCCGCCCTTTTTCTTTTGAAAGGAATGCGAATTGGTTCACAAGAATTTTTTTTAATATATGAACTCTGTTCATAAGCTTCTCCAATCATAAAATCATTAGAAATTTTGGTATAGGAATCGGAAAATAATGGGGATCAAGTAAAATTAAATTATAACTATGAAACACAGTCAGCTTTCTTCAAGAATTTACTTGTCCCCACTCATAGAGTTTGATGATAGTTTTCAGACAAGGTTCCTTAAGGATACAACAAAGTCCGAATTTTCATAACAAATTATTTGAAAAATACAAGATTCATCACATCAGCATCTCTACACTCGCTAATTTCCATTCATATTCCCATTAATCGCACTCCTTAAGATATCCTACAAAATTTCTTAAAAGACACTACAATCTTGAGTTCTCGACCTTCAGATGAATTTCAAAGGATTGAAAGCAGAAGACTGTTTCTCATGCAAGGACATGCTTGGCTTTATATCCCAGCATTCAACATTGTTAGAAACACAAACATCATGAAGGATTTGGCTGAGAACCCCTTGGGGATCTATGGTTGGCTCATCAACTGAAGAGCCTGCTTCTCTAGTTTCATTGAACTCTAAGGAGCTTGATAACATGAATCATCGCTTGGACTAATTTTGTGCTCTCATTTGAGGTTATAGCAGCTTGGTGAAGTTGCTCTCATTATTGCTGCCAAATCAACTTTTTCCTCTCTAAATGAACATCATGCCTCAATCCTCATTACATACATTATCTAGCAATCGATATCCATAATTCCTGGTCGTGTTCATTATATATCTTGCTAGCTTAGGACCATGAATTACAGTGATATCATACTAAAAAATAATGTCTGTGCGAATGGATGCACAACTTACTTTCATAGGCCACTAGATTTTATAGATGTCAATTGTCTGTATTTTCATTCCAAAATTAAAATGCATAGTTTAGCTATCTATTTATATTACTTATGACAAGTTGAAGACTTCAAGCTGTTATTGGAAACTGCCGGCAAGTATGCAAACCCTGCTATTGCGCCTTTTTGCTATGCTTGGTCAACATAGTAATTCAATTTTCAAATCATAGTTTATGTTAAAGAACAGTGTAGTACTGTAGTTCTACGAACTTCACCTCTCCGCCGACAGCCGCCCATCTTCCATCACCATCATTAACCTCGAGATCTCGGCAAACCACCGTTGCCCTTGATCGTTGCCATCAATCTCGTCTCCTCAATCTCGACGGAACCACCTCGAGATCCGCTGCATGTCCTCGATCTAGTCTCCTCGAGATCTCGACACCACAACCACTGTTGCCCTCGATATCGTCTCCTCGATCTCCACCTCGAGCTAGATCTGAGATCTGAAGCGCCAGCCCTCGCAGTCACTCCCTTGAGTTCTCGCCAACGCCTCATCATCTCGCTGCGACGACCTTCACCGAATCCACATTTTCACCGCCGAAATCTGGATCCAAGTTCGATCTCAGATCTTAGAATTTAGGTGTTTTGCTCTCCGCTGTGCTCTTGAATGAGGATAGAAGCAGTGGGATTACAATTTATTAGAAGCAGTGGGATTACAATTTTATTAGAAGCAGTGGAAATTCCACATACCATGGTACATGATAGACGACATAAGCAAGCATGATACATTGAATTGGGCCATCGTCCTCAGGATTGACCCGATCTTCGATGGCCTCCTTAAACGCGCTCGCCTTACAAATAACTATCAGCGAGCCTCCGAGCCCTTCTACACGCTGAGCTTACTCAGCCCTCCAAGCTCGCCTCCGAGCTATCACAGAATCGAGCTTTCAGCTCGCCTGCTAGCCTCCCGCCGAGCTAAACCTTTTCGGTTCTATCTCTTCTGGAAACACTCCTGAAGAAGAGCCATCAATCGGTCCCGCCGGCTTTTCGAAATCAGGCCGTGGTGATGGAGCGTATGCAGCTTGTCAAGCGCCTCGTCCAGCAGCTGCGGAGACAAGGCGTTATGCAGCCCTAGGGACATCCTCCAAATCGCATACATGAGCAATTGGAGGAGGGGTGACTGTCGGGAAAGTAGACGGCCGAAGTGGTCCTCCACGCGTTCGATCACCGTTTGATACGTCTCCTCGGTGCATCCCTGATCGTACAGGTATACGCCGTCACGAGAGATGATCTCTTTGATGGAGTAGATAAATCCGGCCATTTTCAGAAACGCAAGGCTAAAAGAAACCAACATGCCTTCGCTATGTATAGCCCCAACAGAATCCCTAAAGGCCAAAATTTACGCACGCAGTAACGCGAATCACGGGATATTTTCAAATTTCCCAATACAGAGCTGCCACGTAGAGATCATGACAATCTTCACGAGCCCTTAAGCAATCAATGGAAGTTGGAACGACGCGAACCACGGAGCGTCGCACGTTGCCTGTGCGTTTCTGCCACGTGTTGTCTGCGACGGTCACTCATCCAGATTTTATGGGTCAAGGGAGATTGAACGACGCCCCATGAAGGCGAAGAGAAGTCTAAAAAGCCCTCATCAAGAGACCACCGAGCAGCTTCCCTGCTCGGTCAATCCTTAGCGGGTAATTTCCTACCCACCTACGCTCAGGATCTAAAGCCATCATCAAAAGGCCACCGAGCAGCTTCCTTGCTCGGTGATTCCTTAGCAGATAACTTCCTACCCACCTACGCTAAGGATCGAAGCCCTCGCCAAGAGATCACCGAGCAGCTTCCCTGCTCAGTCAATCCCTGGCGAGTAGTCCCCTGCCCATCTACACCAAGGATCGAAGCCCTCGTCAAGAGGCCGCCGAGCAGCTTCCATGCTCGGTCAATCCTTAAAGGGTAACTTCCTACCCACCTACGCTAAGAATCTAAAGCCCTCATCAAGAGGCCACCGAGCAGCTTCCCTGCTCGGTCATTCCTCGGCAGATAACTTCCTACCCACCTACGCTAAGGATCGAAGCCCTCACCAAGAGGCCACCGAGCAGCTTCCGAGTAGTTCCCTTCCTATCTACACCAAGGATCGAAGCCCTCACCAAGAGGCCACCGAGCAGCTTCCCTGCTCGGTCAATCCCTGGCGGGTAGTCCCCTACCCATCTACGCTAAGGATCGAAGCCCTCATCAAGAGACCACCGAGCAGCTTCTCTGCTCTGTCAATCCCTGGCGAGTAGTCCCCTACCCATCTACGCTAAGGATCGAAGCCCTCGTCAAGAGGCCGTCGAGCAGCTTCCATGCTCGGTCAATCCTTAGCGGGTAACTTCTTACCCACCTACGCTAAGGATCTAAAGCCCTCATCAAGAGGCCACCGAGCAACTTCCCTACTCGGTCATTCCTCAGCGGATAACTTCCTACCCACCTGCGCTAAGGATCGAAACCCTCACCAAGTGACCACCGAGCAGCTTCCCTGCTCGGTCAATCCCTGGCGGGTAGTTCCCTACCCATCTACGCCAAGGATCGAAGCCCTCACCAAGAGGCCGCCGAGCAGCTTCCCTGCTCGGGCAATCCCTGGTGGGTAGTCCCCTACCCATCTAAGCTAAGGATCGAAGCCCTCATCAAGAGGCCGCTAAGCAGCTTCCATGCTCGGTCAATCCTTAGCAGGTAGCTTCCTACCCACCAACGCTAAGGATCTAAAGCCCTCATCAAGAGGCCGCCGAGTAGCTTCCATGCTCGGTCAATCCCTGGCAACTAGTTCCCTACCCACCGACGCCAAGGATCTAAATCCCTCATCAAGAGGCCACTGAGCAGCTTCCCTATTCGATCAATCCTTAGCGGGTAACTTCCTACCCACCTACGCTAAGGATCGAAGCCCTCACCAAGAGGCCACCGAGCAGCTTCCCTGCTCGGTCAATCCTTAGCGCGTAACTTCCTACCCACCGATGCTAAGGATCAAAGCCCCACCAAGAGGCAACCGCGCAGATCCCTGCTCGGCTAACCTCCGAGTGATAAATTCCTACCATCCCAAGACGAGGGTCTAAGAACTACATCAAGGGGGAATCAATCAACGCCGACCAATTCTAACTTGGCTATTGTTCAACTTACGCTAAGAGACGTGGTCGTCGGTCCGACTCTAAGAAATGGGCATATACCGACCTTCCTACACTGAGGGATCTTTCGATGTATTCTAAGCGAACGATCGTCACCTCGACTTCGGGGGCGAGAGGACACCAACCTTCCTGCACTTGGCGATTAATTGATGTACACTCGACGAGTGATCATCATCTAAAAGGCCGGTCATCGACCTATGGCCTAACACTTGAATCTAGGAAAAGACCGATAAGCTCAAGTACTTACGCAAGAAACACATTGTCATGCAGAGAAGAATAAACCCAGTTTTATTCATGTTCCGAAAGTCTTTACATGGTATTCTGGGCTTCTCAGCCATACAAAAAGTGCCCGGAGGCTTACAAAATTTGAGAAAAAATAAAGGGAAATACAAAAAGCTCAGGCCGCAGGCTCTACCCGGATCTCGCCTTGCTCGGCATCGCCCTCAGGGGCCAGAGCTTCTACTTCTGTAACCGCCCCTTCCCCGGCGCCAGCCGCTTACGGCGTGTCCACCGAAAGCGGGACCCGAGCGCGGAGCTCACCGTCGGCAAACTCCAGCATTAACGATATGACGACATCAAGAGCTTCGTGCCAAATGATGGCAGAGGCTTCACCGATATCGGCGTAGAACTGGTCTGACGCCTTGTATATGTCCACCGACTTACGAGCTCGGTGATCTTCGCCACCTCAAGCGCAGCCTCGGTCTCCCTCTTACTGGCGTCTTTCGCCTTCTTCATTATGGCGTAGCACTTTCCCAACTCCTCCAACCTGACCTCGATGGCTCGATGGGACTTGCTCAGAAGTCAGTGGGACTCCAGGCACTTGGAGATCATGAGCTCCCCGGCAGCCAACCGGGTTTCTATGGCGGCTGTCTTCTCCTTCTCCTGCCGCAGCTGAAGGTGCAGATCGTCCACCTCCGTAGATGATTCTCCCGCCTTCCTCATGGCCGGGGCAATCTCCTCGGATTCCATGTTGATGATAAGGGCACAATGTTGAAGGACCTAACGAAAGCAGCAGATGGATTTAGAGGTGTTCAGACTAAGAAAGGGCACTTAAGATAATACTTAAGCGGATACCAGCCTGAACTGCCTCCTGAGCAATGGCGGCCACTTAGGCCTTCAGGGTCCCCCGGGAAATCTTGCCCCCAGCCGACTGCTCCATGTCCACGAGCAAGCTGTCGGCGACGGAATGCTCCGAGGGCACCACGAAGCAGACATCCCCCTCCTGCACAGGAATCCCCTCAGGGATCTCAGCCGACGGCATGCGGGAGACCGTCCTTTTCCTCTTGAGGGGAACCTCGATCCCCTCCTCCTCCCCCCTCGCCCGGGGTTCTGGATACCCCCACGACGGTCATCGGGGGATCGGGGCGGTGCGGAAGGCCTCGCCGATGGTGACGGTCTCGGGGCCGAGCTCAGGCCGACTCGGGATATGATTACGCCCCCCGGCCTTCTTCCGGGACGTAGCGGCTATGGCAGCTAGGATCCTGGATTGGTCTATTTGTCATACAAAAGGAGAATACACAGAAAAGTTAACGATGGAGGAAGGGCAAAAGGAAATTATTCAAGTCTAAATAGATTGTCCAAGCTCCTAACTTACCCGTGAAGCACGCGGGGCTGAACCCGGCCCAGCTAAGGACCTGCTCGGAAAGCAAGACGCCAGCCCGCTGGATCGGCTCCCACATGGACACCGCCCTCGCTTCAGGAGAGGACGACCGCTTCGCTCGCGGGCAGTCGGCTATGTGCCACTGTACAGGCACAGGCAAATCCTCGCCCTCGGGTGACCCGACGAATACAAACTTCTCCTTTCATTCGTGAACGGAAGAAGGAACGACTACTACTATCGACCCGGCCACCCATCCCTTGCGTTTTTTGAAAGAAATATACACCCAGCTTGGCTCATCCTTGCGGGTTCCAGGGTGATTTTTGTAACAGAGGAAGGAAGTAAGAAGGGTCAAGCTAAAAGGGATGTCGTCAAGTTTCAACCGGACCAGGAACCTGCGGAGAATTCTCCACGAGTTCGACACTAGCTTGCCCGGGGCAAGTTGGAAGCGATGAAGTACCCAACATACTTCGGTTGGAAAGGGCAGACGCATTCCAGCCCAGAATGCATCCAAGTATAGGGTAATCTCCTTGCCCTGCACCTGATCCACCCTTTAATCCTCCCTAGCTAAACGAAGTGAATAGTTAGGGGGAATGTGGAATCGAGCCCGAATCTTGGTAAGCTCGTCCATGTTTCTTAAGATGGAGGGCGCATCGCGAGCATTCCCGATGCGCACTTTAGAGTCCTTTGCCGTCACCTGGCGAAGAGCGGCGCGAGTAGCCCTAACTCTATGGGGGAACCCAATGCAGATGGGGCAGCTGAAGAGGCAGGAGAAAACACCCTGGACTCGGCTCCAACAACTGGTACCTAATCGCCCGACTCGGCTCCAACAACTGGAACCTCATCGCCCGACTAGACCCTAACAACTTCTACAAACTGCACAGAGAAAAACATCTAACCTAATTCAAAGGGAAGGTTTCGCCGAGGAAAGGCGCAGGAGATCTGATCTAAAAATAAGGAGAAACGCCAAGCAATCTCTCGTAACGAAGGAAAATAATGGCGGAAGTGTTAACCCTAGGGGGATCCCCTCCTATTTATACAACTCGAGAGGAAGCATCCGACAACCCTGATCAATTCCCGCCAAAACAAAGTGTCGCGTCTACCAGTCGTCGAAGCCCCATGTGTCGAACGACCATTGGAGATGTCCCTTCGGCCGCAGGAGACAGCGACAGCATGTCGCATCCACCAGTCCGCATCAGACACGTGTCCTGCACCTCAATAGACGTGCGAACGAATCGGCGCCCCCCTTTAATGCACGATCCTTTCCCTGATTCGCTGATGTCATCAAAGATGCGCGCGGAGATCCAAGCGCCTGGGATACGCCACGCTGGCTTATAAATCTGAACGACACAACTGCCCTACACCGAGTCATCCCGGAAATCCGCGCCGATAGATTCTTGGCAACAGGCTACGCCCAGAAAACCGATCAGACCACTCTCAACCCGACCCATAAATAGGTAGGGATGAGAGTGGGGGGCTAATGATGATACTCATAAGTGAGAATTCCCCAGATCATGACACGTGGTAGATGACATGTCCCGGGACTTACGGGACTAGAGCAAGCACGATATATTGAAGGCATTCCCCAAGCCTTCGTCCCGAGGATTGAACCGACCTTCGATGGCCTCCTAGAACGCTCTATGCTCGCCTTACAAATAACCATCGGCTCGCCTCCGAGCTCTCCTACATGCTGGTCTTCCTCAACCCTCCCATCTCACCTCCAAGCTATCATAGAACCGAGCTTCCTCGGTCTCCAGCTCGCCACCGAGCCCCCCGCCGAGCTAAGCCTCCCCAGTTCTGCCGAGCAACCAAGAACGCAGAGTCTAAGCTCCTCCGCCACGGCTCCGCGTATCTCGCGAGAAGCAAGATATCCGCCACCCAACATCTCGCGTTTAACGCCGTCGTATCCCCTATTAAAGAGCGTATCTCTTCATTAATGGAGGGATCCCATCATTCACGTAAGCGTAGCGTCAGGGCGTAACTGATGGCGGAGATCTCTCACCAGCTCGCTCTATGCGACCACTATAAAAACCCCTCTCACAAACGACTCAGGTAAGGCAATTTTAATCCAACAAGCCGCTACTCTGCTCAAATTGCTCGGCTAACTTGATCGTCGGAGGGTCCACGGTGGTACAAACACCCCAGGACTTCTTTGCAGGTTGTCACGCCTCGCTTCCCAAAATACGGAATACAAGGGGTAGACAAGGCCAGCCATGCTCCTACGGTCAAGGAAATGTCCTGCCGTAGTCACACTTCGGCTTCTAGTTTTTCATGGTAAACAGTAAATAATGCGCAGGTAATGAGAAATGCAGTAACTGGAACAAAACAGTAAAATGAACTGACCTGATGGGAAACAAAAGATATAACTCTGGATAGCTAAACAAGATGTCCGTGAAGTGCGTCTAGTCCTGGTCCAGGCTAAATCTTCTCCTCACACTGAGCATGCATACTCAGGTTGTCAGAGCGACACAACAGCAATATAATATATATAAAATCAGGTGACAATTCTAACAATGATAATAGGTATATATAACAGTAGATCAATGGCAGTATGGATATGAACATGCAGTAATCAATGCAGCGGAACAGTAAAAGCAGTAGAATGATATGCCACGTATGTCAACACAGTATGTAAGGTATATCAATGTCAGTATCCCTATCAATCTCTAAGTCTCACTGTACAGGTCACTAAGCCTATCGTCAGTCCAAGTGTGAGAGTCAACCACTCGTGAGTGTCCTCCACCCAAGGGCAAGGGACCACGGGCCCAACATGTATATCACGGTAATAATCATGTACCCTGTAAATCTCCATATATCTCCCTAAATATATAAGCCGGCATGGGACTCCCGAGATTCTGTTGAACTCACACTTAAACTACCCCACACCCCGTGGTCTACATCAAACGCTAACCATCACCCTAAATACTAATCGATCCGTGACAAGTGTGCGCGAGAACTGGAGGCAGGACCTCCATCAAGCACGTCCCGACTAATACCTAAGATAAATGGCAGTGTCGGATGCCTTATCTGTGACACCCGTGCAAGCGCTTCCATAAGTGTCCCATACCATTTATAGTCACACGTACACGCATCCCACAGACGTCGACAATGCAATAGAATAATAGGGTCACTGATTGTGTACAAGTACGTATCACTTTCACTTAATCACGGATACACGAACACTGACGTACTTGCCACAATCATCGCTAGAATCTAACACTGGGTAAATGCACGATATCACTAGGTTATCATTACAATGATATGGGTATGATATGATGCGTGAACAGTAAATCAGCACGATTAAGGTGTCACAAAAACATTATTCTATCACTTGCATGATTTATCATGAAACGTACATATATAATTTAGCGAAACGATAAACATGTAGTAATTAGTATGTTCAGTTATCCATCCATCAAATTTGGTTTCGAGCCAATCGGATTTCAGGATCATTAATTATAACCACTTCATTTTAAGCGCTCGCGGCTGGAAATCCAATTTCAGAATCAGAAGTCCGTTTCGCAACGCATTTTGATCCCAGTTGGGATCAGATTTTAGTGATGCTACAGTTGGATGAAATCTATGGTTTTCAGTAAGGTTTTCAACGTAACAGACGGATCTTCAATCGCATTTGCACGTCAGGAGATATACACTATTTAACACTAATATGTCAGTTCTGATTCTGCTGGGACTGTTATGTGTCCCGACCTAATAAATTACAAATTAAATATCAAACGGTAACGAAACAGTATGAAATCAATTGTGTTGTCTGGCTAACAGATTTATCTATAATAACTAGTGGAGTTCCGCAATCTACGAGTTAAGGAGATCTTGTGGTATCCAATACGGTTCAGTAACCAACAATTGGAGTCGCTCTGGACTGCAGTCCAGAGTCGCACTCCGATCCAATTATCATCACAATTTCAGTACAGGAATACCAGGAAACCAGTATGGGATTAAAGTTCGTCGAGTCGGCTTCGATTTGAGCCCTCGAGCACATCAATCCAGTGTGTATATTATTTATGGTGAATTTAACGGTTTTCAGGTGCAATAGAATTACAGTTTTACGATTAGACTTGGGGGTAGTCGTTTTGGTCATAAACGATCAAATTATCCAACGAAACTTGTACACGTTGTTCATCACAGCAAGGGCCCAAGTAATAAATCCAGTTCCGTCAATTTAGAAAAGTGTTTTCTTTGAGAACACGCGTCGAGCAGGTTATGGCACATAATTAGTTTAAACTGTAGCCTTTAATCTATATACTTAGCAGTAGTAACATAGGTAAAATAGCATGTAAGCAAGTAAAGAACTTGCCTGGGAACGCCTCGGGGTCGCACGGTAGCAGCGGCGTCACGAACGCGTGATGTACGCCGTGAAACGGATTTGCGCGAGCTTGGATCGAGACGCGGATTTTGCGTCGGAGTTGTCCGGAGTCGTTGCACGGTCACTGGGCGTTGAGGGGTGCTTGATGATCCTCTGCGAGTGTACTGGGGTTGACGATGGTTGACTGCATCGCTCCGACAATGGCTGCAGTGAGGGTTTGTAAGGAAAGGGGTGTTTTGTGTGGTTTTTGAGAGAGAGTTAGGGAAAGAGAGTGAGCAGAGGGGATTGAGAGGGGGAGAGAGAGAGAGAGAGAGAGAGAGAGTATGCAGAGAAAGAGAATTGAGAGAGAGAGAGAGAGAGAGAGTCGTAAAGTGAGAAAGAGACAGAGATCAGAGGGATAGAGTAGAGGAAGAGAGAGAGAGAAAACAGAGTGAGAGAGGGAGAAAGACTGAGGGAGCTAGAGAGAGGGGGGAGAGCCAGAGACAAGAGGGAGGGGAAAGAGAAGGTGGCGACGACGACGACGATGATGAGCTGCGGTCGACGAGAGCGACGGTGGTCGCTCACGGGGGTGGAGGAGAGCCGGCGGTTGTGGGGTCTGTAGCGCGAGCGAGAGAGAGGAGAGGAGGGAGACGGGTGATGATAGTGGAGGAGAGCTGACGAGGGTTGAACCAATGGTGAGGGGAGGTCGGCGGGTGTAGGCGAGGTGATGGGTGATGAGTTCGCGAGGTCGGGATGTGGGTTGGAGAGAGGAGAGTCGTCGGGAGAGGAGAAAGGAAAGAGAGGGAGACGGGAGAGTGAGGGATATGGAGATGGGGTCGCGCGTCGTGGGCGTAACGCACGCAAGCGCGGCGTCGGTGGAGGCGAGGAACGCGGCGGCGTGGTCGTGAAGGAAAACGTGCGCGGGAATTGAGGAGAA
This sequence comes from Agapanthus africanus, assembly GCA_030015575.1. NCBI lineage: Eukaryota > Viridiplantae > Streptophyta > Magnoliopsida > Asparagales > Amaryllidaceae > Agapanthus > Agapanthus africanus. The sequence continues at coordinate 446,058,999 of JASDDO010000031.1, read as the reverse complement.
AGTAGCCGTTGTGAGGAAAGAGGTGGCACTGTAGGTATGGGTCGTGGGTGAAGCGGGCGCGGGAGGGGATGAGTGGGCCGGGAGTGGGCCAACAATTAAATAGAAGAATTAAGGGAAAATGAACAAGGGCTGGGCTGAGATATATAAGAGAGATGAATGGAAAATTTAAAGGAGTGGGCCGGAGGGATAAAATGTTTAATTTAAACTTGATTTTTGTTGTTGGGCTGAGGAGAAAATTTTTAAATAAAATGAATTTCTTTCTCAATTATTAATGGCTGGGGCCAGGAGATTGGGCCGAGGAAAATATTAAAAGAAAAGGTGGGTGAGGAAGTAAAGGAAGTGGGGTGAGGGAAAAATGAGATAATATAGGGTTTGGGTTTTATTGATAAAAAGGAGTTTTATTGTTAATAGAAAATGGGGGTATATATTCAATTAGAATTATAAATAATATAACTAAAATTATAAATAGAATCATAAAGTAACAAAATACAGATTTTGATATAAAAGGGGCTGGGTATTATATCACACCACCCTTAATAAAAATTTCGTCCTCGAAATTTAAAAGAACCAACAAGCTATAAAATAATAAGCGAAGAGTTATCATATCGAACACTAATACATGTGGATTTACTTAAAGCGGGTAGACAGAGTTTTGAAGGTACATACATATATATAAGAACCACATACACAAATAGGCTTACAAGGTGTAATGCAGGAAAACTATAAGGGCAAGTACAAATATACGAGAATATAGGTAACAATAACGAATAATAATCAAAGTGTGCTCGATAAAAGTAGAGACTCAAATATGTGCACCTCTATGTTTATCAAAAAAATAAACAGAAAATAATCGTAAGGTTCAACCATTTATAATAGTAATCATAGGCACAATCCCAAAAATAAATTAACGACAATAAAGCAGTGAAAATTAGTCGGTAGGTTAAAACATTTTAGGACGATATTTCGATCAGATAGTTTTAAAATAACTTAGAAAACTCACATAATGCAAATGAGAATATGAAACAAAATATGCGCGGTGCAGGGTCGCGCTACTGAAAATGAGAATACTAATAGTGTACTTAAAATACATAAAAACAGAGTAATTAAGAACACACACTCTTTGATAAATTTAAAATAATGAAAACTAAATTTTGAATAATAAGGTCTCTAAATATATTTGGGGTAATAGAGAAATCACCAATATGAATAGGGCTAGCTGGGGTAGTGATTACAAGAAGGTGTGACTCAATCAGAAGGTCGGAGTGTGGCGGCTTTTAGGCTGGATGTTAAGGAGATCGGGATAGGGTCAGTACAGGAAGTAAGGGTGAGCAAACAGGAGATACAAAAGGAAAAGTGTGGGGAAACAACAGTCGATACAACACACGAATCAAAATTGGAGAGTTAGTGAACTCGGAAGTTTTCACAGGAACTGTTCTCCTCCTAGAAGGATCCCAACGGAGGCAACAGACGAAGGATGAATGGTGGCTCATTCCAAGGATCAGGGTTCGGTACTTTCCAATCGAAACGAGGAGTGAAAATTATTCAGTGAGTAGGGGTAGACAGTCAGGGGTCTCAGCAGAAAATAATTGGATAAGGGCAAATGACAAGCATCAAGCGAACCAAAATCAAAAGGTTACTGAGTTCAGAAGATTTATTTCATTCAAGAAAATTTGAAACAAGACATTCTCAAAGACAGAAAGTAGCCCTTAACTATACACATTTTATTTGGCCAGGAAGACAACATCAAAAGAAATCCCGTCAGTCGCGGTTGTGGAGATTCAGCAAGTTGCGGTAGGCTCGCGCACTCAGGTAGGGGCGTCCATTTCCATAGCGCCTCGTAGGTATCTCTATTGGAAGTCCTTCCACCACAGGATCTTGACCTTCTGGTCCTTCTTCCTTGGACAGAGCTTCTTCATCGAGGTCCGATTCTATGTGATTCTCTTCTTCTTGATTTCCTTCCACGGGATTTTCCTCAACTGGATTTTCTTCTATCGGGTCTTCATCGGGATCTTCCTCTATCGGGTCTCCCTCTATAGGGTTCTCTTCAGGATCTCCCTCTTCTTCGTCGGAATCAGCTAACACGTTAACCTCTGGGGCGGCTACTTCTTCGTCCTCTGAATCGTCGTTTCTGAAATTGTCCTGGGGACCGTTGATCTCATCGTCAGAACTCATCAGCGTGCGGTCTAAGGAAACGCAAGATTGTGCATCCTCGTCTAGATGTGGCGCTGCTCCAGGGTGGGCCATGGTCTGAAAGAAAAGAGTCATGATTAGACAATGGAATGAATAATGAAAATGGCCAAGTGTACGAAGTATGGAAAGACATGCGGTGGCGGGAATTGTAAAATCAAGATTAAAATGTTATGCTACTGAATAGTATGAACAAAGGAAATGACAAGAGAATGATACATATATTACGATTCAAATTTTATTGCATTCAACTAAAAGTTCAACGGATACAAGATTTCAAACGGAAAGAAATATTCATAAAAAGATGACAACATTATTACTGAAAGTAGATAACATGAAAAAAAAATCCTTCTTCGTCTACTATAACGTTGCATTCCCATCGCGTGAGTTGAATCCTGCATTAGGTCCGCCTTATCGTCAAAGTTCGAACTACGCGCTAACCCTCACTTGGCAGAAGTGGGGAGAGTGGACGAATCTCCTCCTTGTAGTTCCTTCCTTTCTGGGCAACCGTTGATGAGATGTTTGTTGGATCCGCATATTAGACATTTTCCTTGGGCACGGCGACAATCCCTCTGAAGATGTCCTGGCCTCTTACAATATCCACAGCAAGAGTGCTTCTGATGCTTCTGTTGACGCTTCATCTTCTTCTCCTTTCCTCGTCCAACAGGGATCCCTTTATGATAGGAGACTCCCGCTGGGGTCTAACTCACCTGTCTTTTCAGCCCTTCAGCTAATAAGTCGTTTGTTCGCTCCTGGGCTTCCTTTAAACCTTGCAGTACACTAAGGATCTCAACAGTTTGATTCTGAGGAGTGGAGATAGAAGAAGAGTCGTTGGAAGACATGATCCTGAAACAACAATTTTGAGGATGATATAAGTCACAAGCTAAACGAATCAAAATATAATATGGATAGGACAAAGATTCAAAAGTATCAGAGGTGCTGAATTTATTATGAGTGGGGAATCAACTGTATGACTTTAAGTCACTTGAATAGAGTGCGGTAATGCAATTGCAACCACGTAACCTTGTCAAGTCACCCGAAACCATAGCGAATGGATAGCTGAACACACGATGTGAATATGGATCAAGAATGACAAGTTTACAACCTAGACCAAGGAATGTCTTAGATTGCCAAGCAATACACGGAAAACTGCAATCCCAATCGAAGCAAAACCTGGCTCTCATACCAACTAAACCATGTCACGCCCCGCTTCCCAAAATACGGAATACAAGGGGTAGACAAGGCCAGCCATGCTCCTACGGTCAAGGAAATGTCCTGCCGTAGTCACACTTCGGCTTCTAGTTTTTCATGGTAAACAGTAAATAATGCGCAGGTAATGAGAAATGCAGTAACTGGAACAAAACAGTAAAATGAACTGACCTGATGGGAAACAAAAGATATAACTCTGGATAGCTAAACAAGATGTCCGTGAAGTGCGTCTAGTCCTGGTCCAGGCTAAATCTTCTCCTCACACTGAGCATGCATACTCAGGTCGTCAGAGCGACACAACAGCAAAATAATATATATAAAATCAGGTGACAATTCTAACAGTGATAATAGGTATATATATAACAGTAGATCAATGGCAGTATGGATATGAACATGCAGTAATCAATGCAGCGGAACAGTAAAAGCAGTAGAATGATATGCCACGTATGTCAACACAGTATGTAAGGTATATCAATGCCAGTATCCCTATCAGTCTCTAAGTCTCACTGTACAGGTCACTAAGCCTATCGTCAGTCCAAGTGTGAGAGTCAACCACCCGTGAGTGTCCTCCACCCAAGGGTAGAACCCAAGGGCAAGGGACCATGGGCCCAACATGTATATCACGGTAATAATCATGTACCCTGTAAATCTCCATATATCTCCCTAAATATATAAGCCGGCATGGGACTCCCGAGATTCTGTTGAACTCACACTTAAACTACCCCACACCCCGTGGTCTACATCAAACGCTAACCATCACCCTAAATACTAATCGATCCGTAACAAGTCTGCGCGAGAACTGGAGGCAGGACCTCCATCAAGCACGTCCCGACTAATACCTAAGATAAATGGCAGTGTCGGATGCCTTATCTGTGACACCCGTGCAAGCGCTTCCATAAGTGTCTCATACCATTTATAGTCACACGTACACGCATCCCACAGACGTCGACAATGCAATAGAATAATAGGGTCACTGATTGTGTACAAGTACGTATCACTTTCACTTAATCACGGATACACGAACACTGACGTACTTGCCACAATCATCGCTAGAATCTAACACTGGGTAAATGCACGATATCACTAGGTTATCATTACAATGATATGGGTATGATATGATGCGTGAACAGTAAATCAGCACGATTAAGGTGTCACAAAAACAGTATTCTATCACTTGCACGATTTATCATGAAACGTACATATATAATTTAGCGAAACGATAAACATGTAGTAATTAGTATGTTAAGTTATCCATCCATCAAATTTGGTTTCGAGCCAATCGGATTTCAGGATCATTAATTATAACCACTTCATTTTAAGCGCTTGCGGCTGGAAATCCAATTTCAGAATCAGAAGTCTGTTTCGCAACGCATTTTGATCCCAGTTGGGATCGGATTTTAGCGACGCTACAGTTGGATGAAATCTAGGGTTTTCAGTAAAATTTTCAATGTAACAGACGGATCTTCAATCACATCTGCACGTCAGGAGATATACACTATTTAACACTAATATGTCAGTTCTGATTCTGCTGGGACTGTTATGTGTCCCGACCTAATAAATTACAGATTAAATATCAAACGGTAACGAAACAGTATGAAATCAATTGTGTTGTCTGGCTAACAGATTTATCTATAATAACTAGTGGAGTTCCGCAATCTACGAGTTAAGGAGATCTTGTGGTATCCAATACGGTTCAGTAACCAACAATTGGAGTCGCTCTGGACTGCAGTCCAGAGTCGCACTCCGATCCAATTATCATCACAATTTAAGTACAGGAATACTAGGAAACCAGTATGGGATTAAAGTTCGTCGAGTCAGCTTCAATTTGAGCCCTCGAGCGCATCAATCCAGTGTGTATATTATTTATGGTGAATTTAACGGTTTTCAGGTGCAATAGAATTACAGTTTTACGATTAGACTTGGGGGTAGTCGTTTTGGTCATAAACGATCAAATTATCCAACGAAACTTGTACACGTTGTTCATCACAGCAAGGGCCCAAGTAATAAATCCAGTTCCGTCAATTTAGAAAAGTGTTTTCTTTGAGAACACGCGTCGAGCAGGTTATGGCACATAATTAGTTTAAACTGTAGCCTTTAATCTATATACTTAGCAGTAGTAACATAGGTAAAATAGCATGTAAGCAAGTAAAGAACTTGCCTGGGAACGCCTCGGGGTCGCACGGTAGCAGCGGCGTCACGAACGCGTGATGTACGCCGTGAAACGGATTTGCGCGAGCTTGGATCGAGACGCGGATTTTGCGTCGGAGTTGTCCGGAGTCGTTGCACGGTCACTGGGCGTTGAAGGGTGCTTGATGATCCTCTACGAGTATACTGGGGTTGACGATGGTTGACTGCGTCGCTCCGGCAATGGCCGCAGTGAGGGTTTGTAAGGAAAGGGGTGTTTTGTGTGGTTTTTGAGAGAGAGTTAGGGAAAGAGAGTGAGCAGAGGGGATTGAGAGAGAGAGAGAGGGAAACGAGAGAGAGAGAGAGAGTATGCAGAGAAAGAGAATTGAGAGAGAGAGGGAGTCGTAGAGTGAGAGAGAGACAGAGATCAGAGGGATAGAGTAGAGGAAGAGAGAGAGAAAACAGAGTGAGAGAGGGAGAAAGACTGAAGGAGCTAGAGAGAGAGGGGAGAGCCAGAGACAAGAGGGAGGGGAAAGAGAAGGTGGCGACGACGACGACGACGACGACCTGCGGTCGACGAGAGCGACGGTGGTCGCTCACGGGGGTGGAGGAGAGCCGGCGGTTGTGAGGTCTGTAGCGCGAGCGAGAGAGAGGAGAGGAGGGAGACGGGTGATGATAGTGGAGGAGAGCTGACGAGGGTTGAACCAATGGTGAGGGGAGGTCGGCGGGTGTAGGCGAGGTGATGGGTGATGAGTTCGCGAGGTCGGGATATGGGTTGGAGAGAGGAGAGTCGTCGGGAGAGGAGAAAGGAAAGAGAGGGAGACGGGAGAGTGAGGGATATGGAGACGGGGTCGCGCGTCGTGGGCGTAACGCACGCAAGCGCGGCGTCGGTGGAGGCGAGGAACGCGGCGGCGTGGTCGCGAAGGACAACGTGCGCGGGAATTGAGGAGAAAGTAGCCGTTGTGAGGAAGGAGGTGGCACTGTAGGTGTGGGTCGTGGGTGAAGCGGGCGCGGGAGGGGATGAGTGGGCCGGGGAGTGGGCCAACAATTAAATAGAAGAATTAAGGGAAAATGAACAAGGGCTGGGCTGAGAAATATAAGAGAGATGAATGGAAAATTTAAAGGAGTGGGCCGGAGGGATAAAATGTTTAATTTAAACTTGATTTTTGTTGTTGGGCTGGGGAGAAATTTTTTAAATAAAATGAATTTCTTTCTCAATTATTAATGGCTGGGGCCAGGAGATTGGGCCGAGGAAAATATTAAAAGAAAAGGTGGGTGAGGAAGTAAAGGAAGTGGGGTGAGGGAAAAATGAGATAATATAGGGTTTGGGTTTTATTGATAAAAAGGAGTTTTATTGTTAATAGAAAATGGGGGTATAAATTCAATTAGAATTATAAATAATATAACTAAAATTATAAATAGAATCATAAAGTAACAAAATACAGATTTTGATATAAAAGGGGCTGGGTATTACACAGGTGGCTCAGCTTCACCTCCAAATCAACCCACTGAGAACCACACGCTTAAGAAGACAACCTTCAACACCAATCTCAACCCTTCATCAACGCTCGTGACAGATCGACGGATGCCAGCATCTGAAGGAAATCCGAAGCTCCATCATGTTGGGTTTTGTTGGGACCCGTGTTTTTCAACTTTGTTAGGACTTGAGGGTTTTTTTATTCTTAACCCTATTTTAATTAAGGGTTGATCAAAGAATTAAGAATAAAAAAATCAAGCCAATCCTCTCCGAGCCGATTTCCAAGCTTGTTTTTCTAAACTATTTCAACCATGGACAAATGCAGCATCTACATGTTTCTCTTGACTGATGTCCCACTTACCAATATAGGTGATTACACTGGATGGACCCTAACTATGCAGTATAACCTTCGAGCTTTGGTTTTGTGGGGTTATGTGGACGGTACACTCATATGTCTATCTACCTACCTATTTCTACTACTACTACAATATCTGATGATCGCTCTGGCTCTTCCACCGACACTTCTGACCTTTATCCTCTTACTCGTGATCTGTGGATGCGCACTAATCAACAAATTATAGCATACATCATTCGTTCAGTTGTGATCCCCATTCGTCTCTTTATTGGACGTCTGGCTCCTTCTAATCAGCAGTAGCTTATCCTTAACAGCAATGTCACACCTCGTTTCCCAAAATACTGGAGCGGAGACACGACGAGGCTCGCGGCGTAGCTATACCGAAAGAGAGAAACTCAACTCGATACAGTATACTAAGCGTATAGTATACATGAAGAATATATAAAAGCAGGTAAAATAAAAATGAAGCTTTATTCATTAACCAGAACTTTATTACAAGCTAGAATCGCAACAAAAGTTTTATTACATCAAAGGACAAGCCCTAAAACAGGTGGGCGAAATATAAATAGTAAAACCTAGGCCTAAGAGATAGCCGAGAAGTGAGCATTGCCTTCTTTCCTAGTTTCGACTTCAACCATGCATTCTTCCAGCCCTAGGGTACATTTCGGGGGAAAGAAAGGAAAAGGAGAGAAATGTCCGTCAGCGAGATAAACTCGAGTAGGATCTCTCAAGATAGAATGAGTGAAATAAAACAAATCCAAAGTTTGGTGACAATTACATGTGTATATGTAAGCATATGTAAACGGGTGTTTCGTGTAGGTCAAGCAAGAGAAAGGGAATTAAAATGTGCGGTATTAATGATGTCATGTGCTTGTGAAATATAATGATGTCAAATGTATGAAGTATAATTAAGGATATTATGTATTGACTAAGCGTTGTGCATGTTCTAAATGTTTCTAATTTTATTAGGCAACGGGTACCGGGTTCTCGAGATTATCCGTTGGGCCACGGAACAACAGCTTCCTTATTCATCGATGGATCCATCGTAAAGTCTAGAAGGGGAATCCAAGACCCTTAATATTATCTTACTTAAGCCAAACTATCCCACACCGGTCTTGTTTAATTATATAGGTGTTAGCACGTAGTTCTTCTACGCATGGAATTTTAGCAGTAATAAGGTCATTCGTATGTCAGAATCTTCTATAGATAAGGTCATCCGTAGATCGTGATCTTTAATAGATAATAGCCATCCGTATATCAGGATCTTCAATAGTATAAGGTCACCCATATATCGGGATCTTCAATATCATTCGATCCATACCTAGGTTCGCACGTCTAATCCTAACCGTACCAGATGGCATGCCATATAGGATATCATGTGTTGGGTTATGTATAGGACAATATTCATACAATTTGGTTCCCAAGAAAGTTCATGGTATTTTAGTGAAAATATGACTTAGAAAAATTTATGGAAATTTAGAGAAAATATAACATAGGGAAGTTCATGGTGTTTTAATGTAAATATAATTTGGGAAAACCCATGTTATTTTAGCGTAAAAATCTTTTTAGGAAAAACCATGGTATTTTAACGTAAATATTATTTGTAGGAAAACCCATGGTATTTTAGCATAAATATCATTATAGGAAAACTCAAGGTGTTTTTGTGATGCCTTATCTCCAGTTCCTCTAGGCTCAAGAGAGAAGATGCAACTTAAACCCATCCACTACCTATTTACTTGAACAATATTAAACTTAGGGATTCTAGGGTAATTATGTAAAGATACACCATCTAAAATTACAAGGTTTTTTTATGTAAGATTGTTCTATTTAAAAACTTCCAGCTTTTACGTAAAAATACTCTTTTTTAAAGCTTGAGGGTGTTTTATGTAACAATACAACCTTGAGGGTGTTGTATGTAAAAATACACTATTTTAAACCTTGAGGGTGTTTTATGAAAAAAATACCAGCTTTTGCAAGTTGAGGGTATTTTGGTGAAAATCCTAACTTTTATAAATCGAGGGTAGTTTTGAGAAAAATCCTAATTTTCAAAAGTTGAGGGTAATTTAATTTCAATTTAACCTTTTGAAAGTTACATGTATTTTAATGAAAAAAGGGGTTTTTATAAAAGTCGGTGTATTTTAAATGAAAGGGGGTTTCAGAAAGATAGGGTATTTTAATGAAAATCTTGACTTTTGAAAAGTTGATGATATTTTAATAAAAATCTAACTTGGAAAAGTTAGTGATATTTTATAAAATTCTAGCTTTTGAAAACATTGGTAGTATTTCATTGTAACTAACTTTTATATACATATTATGCATTTTACTATGTCACAAATGCCCGCATAATGGCGTATTATAGCATGAGCATTCTAAATTTGGGGTAGATCGTTACCCCGTGATTATAGTATGAATCATGAATTATTTATATTGGCAATGAGGGTTTTATCGTGTGATATTTTAATCTAGATTAACAAGGACAATCGACAGTGATAACCATTTTAATATTTTTAAGAGAATAACAATAATAAAGTGGAATTCATGCATGGAATGGGTGACGGGATCGGGTAGTAAGAGACGGATCCTACCTATAGAAATGGACGATGGAAACGATGCCGAGAAAATGTTGAGTCCTGTCTTTTCCTCTCTTGTTCCTTATTCGGATTTTTGCTTAGGACGAGAGTAGAGTCATCGCGAAGAAAACTGAACGAGAAAGATCCAAGATTTTTTGGTGATTTAATTGGATATTGGAAGAGGGAGAAAGGGGTATAAGAGTAGGTGATATCTATTTATAGGCTTTTTGAAGTTGATTTAAAAAAAAACAATTAATAATAATAAAAGCAAAATAATGATAATAAAGACCAATTAATAATAATAAAGCCTCACTCCCGAGATTTAGCCAACGCGAGGGATCTTCCCCTCACGTGGAAGCATGGGGCATGCCTATGCAGGCGCATGGGACCCACATCCCCTTTTCATTTTAAAAAATGTTTTAATATTTTTTCCTTTATACCAAAATACTTTTAAAAATAGGTTTAAATACCAAAATATCCAATAAATTCTTTTAAAAATCTGAATATTTATTTATCTTATTTGTAATAATTTTTATTTTTAAAAATAATTTCCTTTTCTTAAATCCCTTTTTTAAAATAAATCATTTTCTCTAATTAGAAATGTTTAGTTTTAGATATCGGAAAAATCTAAATAAACTATAGAAAGTCTAAATAATTTTCTTATCAAATTTCCTAATTTTCATATCAAAAATAAATCTTTTTCTTTGAAATTCCTTTTCTAAATAAATCTTATAAAATACTAAAAATAGTACTTATATTTTTTCTTCATCTAAAAATTATATTTAATATTCTTAAACTCAAAGCAACATTTTTCTAAGCTTTTCCATAAAAATAATATTAGAAAATATTTATTGACCCAAAAATGAATAAAAGATTTTATTTATATATATAAAAAACGCAGTCGTTACACGCATGTTCGTTTAGACAGGCGCTTTTCGTGAGTACCAGCCGCATCAGACTCTACAAGACGCTCGACAAGGAGATCATTCTATGCAGTATTTTCATTCTCTCATGTCAAGTTACTGGGAGGAACTGCATATGATGGAAGTACAAACTCCGATCACGTTTGAAAGTAGCGGGGAAGCAAACACAAATAGTCCTGGGGGGGGGGGGGGGTGAATAGAACTACACAGACAATATGCCCAAATTAAAAATTCTATCAACTACACTTGCAAAGATATCACAATTGAACTGCTTAACAAAAGACCAATAGTGATAAGCAGTTAAACTAACTACAATTGCAAACATAAACAATAGCAAGAAAGAATAAAGATAATAATCAAGTCTAAGCAATGAGCATATAATGCGAAATATAAACCTAGTATGCAATTTCTAAGCAATTGAAATATAAATCATAAGAGAAATTGCAAACGCAAACACGAGTTGATTTTAGAGTGGTTCGGGAGATCTCTTAGTCCACTTTTTTTAGGCGTACGAGCCTATTCCACTAAACACGTCTCCACCGAGACTCTCACGTTATGCACCCGCAACCAAACACGTCACTCGATTTACAAGTGACTTTTCTCTCTACAAGCACTTGCACTCCTCTCTTACAAAGGCACCGATAATGTTTCGGTCCTCACACAAAGAAAAAAATATAAATATCTCACGCTTCTCTATTACAAAGGACTCTCTTGCACTTAAGATATTCTCACACAAAGACAAAAAGAGGGGTTACAATGAAGCACAATACTCTTAAAGAGTTTCTGTCCAGCTCAAACTAATACTCTGGTAAGTATGGATAATCAATTGAAGCTCTTGAATATTTTGTGTGTGAGAGTGATTGGATAAGCAAATGAAAATCTCTTTAAACTCTTACAAGATGTGGGATTTTTCTTTTGAGAATCACTTGGATATTTGCAATAGAAAAGCTCAAAAAATTTGAGTAAGTGATAGCAAGAAAAATCCAACCAAAAATGCTTTTATAGCCCCAAGAAAAACAATTCAAAAACAAGTGGGGACAAACAGTTCTCAACAGCGGCAGACGTCTGAAGGCAAAAGGGGCATACGCCCGGTCTCAAATAAAACAAATCCCCAACAGCTATAAACGACTATATTTTTGAAAAAATCTTAATTACAGACGTCTGAAGAAGAAAAAAATCTTGGCTAAAACATAACATCAGACGTCTGCCCCAATGAACTGCAGACATCTGTGTTCCTTACTGGAAAGCACAAAACCAAAACCAGACATCTTAAGTTCAAATTGGCAGACGTCTGAAGTTTAAAAAATTCATATTGAAACCCCTCATCAGACGTCTGGTCCATTGACCTTCAAACGTCTGTCTCGTCTCAATTTTAAAAACATGACTGAAATATCAGATATCAACGGTGTACAGGCGTCTGAACTTCAACGAGGCAGACGTCTGGCCTGGCACAAAAACAACAGTTTGGGTTTTCTGAAAAATGAAAACTTCAAAAACGAAAACCCGATATTTGTAAAACCTTTGTGCCATCGTGTATGAGTGTCCAAGAGCTTTAAATGATATAACCATAATCTTAGAGTACTTATAAAGATTCTTATGCCGGTTTAGCAAATTTTCGAATTCTTGTCGTCTCTAGCTCTCGAACCTTGACGTTCTGCTTGGCTTGAACTTTACGTCAGTCGATTAATCTTCAATTTTCTTCGACACTTGACACTTCAAATTCGAACGCGCACTCACGAATTTCTTCAAGTCGATATACGCATGCACAAATCTTGAACTTCTACTTTTGCCGCTTTTGTCTCAGACTTCAGCTTCTTAGCTATCCATAGCTTGAATGTGCATTTCGAGAAGCTCTCGTCCGAATTCTCCAACCTACATTAGATATATCCGTTTAAACAAAATAACCTCCATCCTCCTTTATAGAGCTTCGTCTCGAAACATTCGATAACCTGAAATGCAATCTCAAAGACCAAGCTCATCATATATAGTGTTATGAAATATAAACAAGATGGTAAATACAAGTATATGAACATTCATTGTTTTTTATATCACGATCATGAATAGTATATCAATATCAAAATATAACTTAAACTCAAACTATATATACATGATATAAGAGAAACAAGATATAAATCACATGTATATACAAATTCATATTGTGAATTACCAAAACAATGAATGGGAGTAATATATCGATATCAAGAATATAACAAAAGTATAACATGAGATGTTGATATATTACTCGGTATATACAAGATATAGGATAAGCAAGCTAAACATCAAGTGTATACGAGTTTAGTGTCGATAGGATAAAACAAGATAAGAAAGTAACGCTAAACGAACTATTCATGTTTAATCAATCATCAAAACTTAATAAAAGGATCATCAAAATTCATAAGCTATCAATCTCCCCTTTTTTGATGATGGCAAAATATGAATAGGAAATATTATATCTATATCAACTAAAACCAAATATTTAATATCGATATACTAAAAACTTCTATTATTCTCCCCCCTTTTGATATAATCAAAAATGGTATTTAGGGAAAGTAGAACGTTTGAACTACTTCCCCTAAACATATGTGTACACCTAAAGCGAATTAAACATTTGAATCACTACCTCTAAATGTATGCATAGAAGAAACTAGGAAATGGAAACGAGCACAAGTAAAATGCAAATTTTGAAAATGAAGCTCAACTCGTATCTAAATGAATGTATATAAAAGATATGCAAAATGAAGCAAGTATACATGCAACAAATATCCACATGAGCAAGATATAAACAAGTTCTAATGGCATATGGAGGCAAGTATAAGTTGATATTAATTGAAAATGAACAATTTTGAAAGCGGAGCTCAACCTATGCACAAAAGCATATTTTGAAAAAGATATTCAATGAAAAGCATAAAAAACATACGCTAACTCATAATAAGTAAAACAAGTTTTGAAACTTATGAGTTAAAATACATGTCGTAATACGAACCATAAAATATCAATGAAAATCATAATCGTATTACGCATGTACAAAGTGTTTGTGTGTTTCTTTAAAAGCATGGAATTTTAAAATGTGCACAACACAAGAATTGGGAAGTAAATACGAAAAGTTAACTTTATAAGCATGAGATTTACCTCCCCCAAATGCTTGAATCTTCCAAGTGCGAGAAGCAAGCCCAAACGATCGATTCATGAGTCATATCTCACTACCAAACCATTAGAGCTCAAAAGTAATATATGATGGAATACAACAACAACTGAGCCTTTTATCCCAGGCATATGGGGTAGGCTACATGAACCAACATGAGAATTACGCCGGGTCCAGCACATGAATCCTCCGCCTCCACTCACTCCTATCGAACAATATACTTTCATTGAGGCCTTTGGCAACCATATCGTTTCGTATAACCTCCATCCATGTTTTCTTTGGTCTCCCTTTTGCCCTTTTGCCATTGCCCATATCGAGAGTATCTATTCATCGAACCGGTGCTTCCATAGGTCTGCGTCGCACATGACCAAACCATCTTAGCCGGTTTTCCCGCATCTTCTCCTCCACAGGTGCTACACCAACTTTTGCACGAATATCCTCATTTCTCACCTTATCTTTTCTAGTGTTACCGCACATCCAATGAAGCATGCGCATCTCCGCTACATACATCTTCTGTGTATGATGCTTCTTAGGAGCCCAGCATTCTGTACCATATAATAAGGCAGGCCGAATAGCGCTCCGATAAAACTTTCCTTTCAATTTTAACGGATAGTTACGATCACACAAAATCCCTGTTGCACTTCTCCATTTCAACCAACCAGCTTGGATCCTTTGATTAACATCACTATCGATCTCTCCATCCTTTTGGATGATGGAACCTTGATATCTAAACTAATCGCTCGGTGATATCTCTTGCCCTTCCAATGTTATACCAATATGGTTTTGACTTCTCTGTTTACTAAATTTGCAATGCATATATGCTATCTTGGACCTGCTATATCTGAACCCCCGAGATTCCAATATTTGCCTCCATAATTCTAATTTGGCATTAACCTCTGTTTTAGTCTCATTTATTAGAATAATATCATCAGCGAATAGCATACACCATGGTACCTCATCTTGGATAGTTCTAGTAAGCTCATCCATCACGATGGTAAACAGGAATGGACTTAATGCAGATCCTTGATGTAAACCAATTGTAATCGGAAAATCACTCGTTAGGCCACCGCAAGTTCTGACATTTGCCACTACTCCATCGTACATATCCTTGATTATGTCAATATACTTGACGGGGACCCCCTTCTTCATCATTGTCGCCCATAATACCTCTCCAGGTACCTTGTCGTACGCTTTCTCTAAATCAATAAATATCATATGCAAATCTCTTCTCCTCTCTCGAAAACGCTCGACAAGTTGACGAAGCAAATGAATAGCCTCTGTCGTCGATCATCCAGGCATGAACCTAAACCGGTTCTCTATTATCTTAATATCCTTGCTTACCCCGTGTTCAATCACTCTCTCCCAAAGTTTCATGGCGTGACACATAAGTTTTACTCCACGGTAGTTTGAGCAACTTTGAATGCACCCTTGTTCTTGTAGATAGGTACAAGGATACTTTTCCACCATTCATTTGGCATTTTTTTTGTCTGCCAAATCTTATTAAACAGATCTGTCAGCCATTTAATGCCTATTTCTCCTAAGTATCTCCAAATGTCGATAGGAATCCCGTCAGGACCAACCGCTTTTCTTAAACGTATTCTATTCAAAGCTTCTTTAACCTCAGGTAGTCTTATTTTACGCACGAAATCACGGTTTATATCTTGAGATTGGATGACAAGTCCATCCAAATTCTTAGTAAAGCTCTCATTGAACAATTTGTCAAAATAAACTCTCCACCTTTCCTTGATATCCTCATCTCGAACTAAAACCTTCTGATTTTCATTTTTGACACACTTCACCGGACATAAGTCTCTGGTCTTCCTTTCCCGCATCCGAGCAATCCGGTATATATCATTTTTAGCCTCTTTAGTGTCTAATTTCTCGTACACCTCCTTGTAGACCTTAGATTTAGATTCCTGAACAGTTTTCTTAACTTCCTTTTTAGCCATTTTATACTTCTCAAATCTCTCCACATCTTTACTTTTCTTCAAATCTTTATATGATGGAATACAAGTAATAAAATTTAAACGATACTAAACTCATGAATAGATCAAACTATGCACAAGAAATCAAGATGAAACCAATTGAAAGGTTCAAAAGTGCAATCAACTCACATAAATAGATACCAATTGAAAACAATATGAAACCAATTGGAAATAATTGAAAACCGTATGCGAGTGCAAGTATGAGTAATTGTCTCATCTTAAGTATCGACTCCCCGGTGAAGGGTCTCTAATTCTCTCCGCTATACCCGTATGATTCGTTGTAATTAACGAAATTCACAAGTGGATCCCCTAAAAGGGTTGTAGAAACCATTTGGTAAGATGAGCTAAGAATTCAATACCAATGAATAATTCTACTCATGCAAAAACTGTGTGTGTAACAATTAGGTAAGTTTAAATATAAACACATATGATAAGGCACAAAGCAAAGATACCAATTGAAAATAGGTTCAAGTTAAAAACAAGTGCCAAAATATATCCATATGAAAAAGATTTACACAATTTAAAGTTATATGGATACGAACTCTCATTTATAAGATTAAAAACATATTTTAAACAAGTGAGAGTGGTTTACGGCAAGAAAACTAAAAGATATGCAAATCTAAATCTTGTTTTCAAACCATATTGTGCTCAAGTTTAAAAGATAGTAGGTTGAAAGTAAATGAGCACAAGAAATAATATATGAGCAAATGAATGATATCAATTGTAAATACCAATTGAAATATCCTATAAATAGCATCTCATACATGAACAAGAACAAAATAGATATAAACAAGGATAATATATGTGCATTACAAGGGGTATATCAAGATAAAATATACTTAAATAGAATATCAACATTAAGCTTAAATGAATAGGCAATATTCTAAAACGAGTATAGAAAAGAAATACGATACCCCATAAATTGATGAGTTAGAGCAAGTTTTTCATTGGAATGCTCTTTGCTCATCACGCTCCCGAATCTATAAGTCTTTAATTGGCCCATACCTACAAAATAAGGTGTGGATAGGGATTTTGGTATCCAAGTCTTCTTGGATCAATTGGGTTAGCTTTGGAAACTTAAACTAAGTTGGTATGCATAGAAATATTATTCTTTAAACTACATGCAAATGTCAAGTGTCCATGTACACCATAAAAATTGCAAGTATGAATGTGTGCATGCATGGTGGTCTTAGAAGTGTCAAAACAAGTACGAGATAAAACAAGTGAATGATGCACATGCTTCTTAAACGTTTGTCTTGAACTAAATCTTTATAAATAAGCATGTGAGTGAACATGAGATTTAACAAAATTCAAAGCATATTTGACAAATCTTGAAGAAGAGGGGTTTTGAAATTTTAAATTCTTAAAACCAATGCCTCTTCGATTTAAAACTTTCTCCTTAGCAGATAAAAAGTTAACACATGAAAACTTAGCAAGAGAAGAACTCAAAATCTCATATTTCTCCATGAGAGAAACATTTTCCAAAACAAGCGATTTTTAAGATAAAATAGATAATTTTAAAATAGCAATCTCACTTTGATAACTTGAAATCAAATTGTCATTTTTCTTTTTCAAAATATCGTATGACAAAGCCAACTTCTCATTTTCTTACTTGAGAGAAGTATTTTAAAAAACAAGAGATTCTTGAGAAATAATAGAAGATTTCAAAATATCAATTTTACTTGTAAAACTTGAAATCAAATCATAGTTTTCTTTTTTCAAGACCTTACAAGACAAAGCTAAATTATCATTTTCATATTTCAAAGTATCAATAGTAGCACATTGTAAATCAAGTTTTGAAAGTAACTGTTCCCCTCCGAAAGGCGGCCGAGACATTAGGACGTCTGGCCTGAGATTCGGGGCAGATGCTATTTAGTTTTATCCGTCTACCTCTCCGAAGATGCCAAGTTGATTTATGGCATCGTGTATCGGAGGTTTAGACGGATGCGGCCGATGTAGCAGACTTCGTCAGATTCCCCCTCGCTTGAGGGGTTTTTGATTATAGGGACGCTCTTCCCTGCAGGCGCAAGCCCCTGCAGTTAATTACGCTACCGCATCGCGATAACAACTTTCTCCTTCTCCAGAATTTCACTTCGTGTCGTGTGTGTTTGTTTTGTTTGTGGTTGCCCGTGGATTGTATACGGAGACTAAGCGATGTCGTCGCCCGTAGGACGTGGATTAGTCCAAATCCGTATTTACTTAGATTTGGGTTTGGTGTTTTTAGTTTAAGGATATATTAGCCGTTTTGAGGCTAAGATCAACTTAAATATTCGTTAAGGATACGTTAGTCTTGTTTGAGACTAAGATCAACTTAACGTAGTGATCCGTTTAATATATGGCCGTCAGGACTCATCACCTCTCTGACGTCGTTGAAGGATTACAACGATAGGTGTCAGAGGAGTTCAGAGACATATCCTTGAACCAAAGTCGATTTGGAGTTTTATGGTCTATCTAAATGTTTAAGGATACGTTAGCCGTATTTAGGGCTAAGATCAACTTAAACGGGACCGTTTAGATCCGGTAAAAGAGCATTTGGAGGCTCTATTGTTCCAGTTTAGGGACGTAGTGGTCCATCGCCAGTTTAGGGACGTAGTGGTCCATATTCCAGTTTAAGGACGTGGTGGTCCACCATTAGTTTAAGGACATTTCGGTCCATCATTAGTTTAAGGACGTTTCGGTCCATCATTAGTTTAAGGACGTTTCGGTCCGATATTAGTTTAAGGATATTTCGGTCCAATATTAGTTTAAGGACGTTTCGGTCCATATACGTATGTGGTCGTTGGGACCCGTCACCTCTCTGACGTCGTTGAAGGATTACAACGACAGGTGTCAGAGGAGTTCGGAGATGTACCCTCGAACCGGAGGTAAATTGATTTAAGAGAGCAATCTTGCTCAGTCAATTTAATTTGAGGACTTACGGCCAAAATTGGGCTAAGTCCAGTTGAAAATGTTCAACATTTTATTTGCTTTTGCATTACATTTCTTTTTATTTTTATTTGGGCTCTACCCATAAAGGATGCAGAGCATCAATATGTTTTGGGCTCTGCCCATTTATAAATGATGCAGAGCATCAATTTTACTTGGGCTCTGCCCTTTTTATTGCTTTGCAATTTATTTTGGCCTGCTAGGTCTTTTTGATTTGGGCCTGGCCCTTTAACAAAAGAAATGCATTGCATTTTTCAGGCGCTTTGCGCCAATCAAAGAGCGCAAGCGCTTATGATGATGACACGTGTCATGCAGCGCAGTGCGCTGCGCTAATGCGCTACGCTTGCGCTGCTGACACATGGCGCTCTCTGGTGAGTTGCGCCAATTTCAGAGAGCAAAGCTCTATTTCAAAAGCGCATAGCGCAAATGGTTCAGATGCTGACACGTGGCGCTCTCTGGTGGCTTGCGCCAGCCCAAGAGCGCAACAGTGCAGATTTATAAGTGTAAAGCACTATTAATTTGAGAATCTTTTAGATTCAAGAACCAATGGTTCATAAAAGAAGTGCAAATCACTATTTGTTTTCTTCGATCTAATGAGAATTAAAGAAAACAAGTATTTCTTGTTTTTCTTGTTTAAAGAACCAGTGGTTCATAAGAAGTGCAAACCACTGTTTATTATGTGAAGATCATTGATCTTGTTCTTAGATCAATGATCTATTAGAAGAAATTTCTTCTATTTTATGAAGGTTTTTTTTTTACCTTTTTCGTGAAACTTTTTCAGAGTTCTTTCCGTTTGAAGCTCTTGATTTCTCAAAAATGTTGATGCCTTTGAATTGAGGTCTAGGGTCCTTTTTATAGTGCCCATAAATTAGTTAAAGAGATCTTTTTCTGAGTGATTTGTGGAATTTTTCCCACCGTTGGATCTTTGATCCAAGGGCTTCTGTTTTACAGAAGAAAATCTTCTTGTTTTAACAAGAACAGAAAGATTTCTTTAGAATCTTGATTCTGTTTGGCGCAAATGCCCCAGCGCGTGACACGTGTTAAGCAGCACACAGTGCAGCGCTACTGCGCTGACACGTGTCGCGCAGCACAAAGCGCAGCGCAACTGCGCTAGTGCATCTGTGCTGACACGTGTCGTGCAGCGCAAAGCACAGCGCAACTGCGCTAGCGCATCTACGCTGACACGTGTCGCGCAGCGCAGCGATTGCGCAACTGAAGCGTTGCTTCCTTTAATTTTTCTTTAAATAGAGCTTTGCTCTGATTGGGTGCGCTGCTTTGGGCGCTGCGCTGATGTATCTGCGTCTGACACGTGGTGCGCCGGGGATTTGAAGCGTTGCTTCAAAATTTAAATTTTGAATTTCCAACAGAGCTTTGCTTTGATTGGGGGAAACAAATACCCCCCCCGTTGCGCTCACGTGACGCGCACGTGAGTGCTGCGGTGGCAACCTCCTGACCGTTGGATCAAGGGGTGAGCTGAAAGGGCGCAAGCGCCTTATAAATAGGACCTCTGGTCCTAAAAAAAAATCTTCACCGTTTTTCAAGATTTTTGATTTCAACAGAGCTTTGCTCTTGCTTAAGAACTTCAGAGCTTTGCTCATTTCCAAAGTTAGAAACTTTAGGTAAAAATTAATTTAAATCAAATTAATTTAAATTAATCTTAACCAAAGAGCTTTGCTCTCACAGATCTTTTGATCTAAAGAGATCCCCATTGGGGTTTCATAAACAGAGATTTGCTCTCAAAAACTTATAGATCTACAGAGATCTTGTTCATGGGTTCTAACCCATGAACAGAGCTTTGCTCTTGAATCAACTATATATCTTTTAGATCTGAAAAATGAAGAATTTTTCATAAGTTTTTCATGGATTTTTCAATATTCCAATTTTTTTAAATTCTTTTAAGTGTAAAAATTTTCTGATGGACCTTTCCATTATTACCACAGAGCTATGCTCTTTTAAGGAATTTTATTCCTTTGAGACCAGAATTTGACAAGTGTCATTCTGTGGCAGAGCTTTGCTCTGAAAGAGGAGATTTTCTCCTTGTCTCTAGGGATTCCCCACTGATGAGAATATTCTCTTAGGGATCTTTTCTTTAACTGGCAGTCTTACCCAATGATGAGGCTGTCTTATTAAATAAGGCATTTTCATCCAGATTTTGTGGGTCCCCATTTGGTCCCCTACCCACTGCACTGCAGTGTAGTGTGATTAATTTTAATCTAATTAATTTTTAAATTCAGTTAATTGAAAATTTTTAAACGCCAAACGTTGGAATTGCAGCACTAACGGCTAATTTCTGTTCATTTGCAGCGATCATGTCTCTCGACACCTCGTTCCCGTTTGCTCGTTCAGAGGAGGGATTTCCCGAAGCGCCCTTGGACCGTGACGTCTTGGCTATGATTAGGGATCACGACCCGGAATATAAGAGTCTCCACCTTTGGGGGTCGTGGTATAACCAGATTATCATGGATCGACAGAGCTTCACGTGCGCCGTACCGTCAGAACCCATCACGGCGATTCACTATGCTACCCCACCCTCGGTGCAGTATGCCGTGGAGATGGTTGATTGGATCTCAAAGGTCTTTCTTCATCCTGCTATGGATGCGATTCCGGTCCAGCGTCCTATGGTTTTGGATATCCTAGGATGCCGTATCTGTCAGGGCGAGGCGCGACCTTGGGGGCAATCATATAACATTGGTCTGATCCCCCGCCACCCGATCGGTTATCTGCCGTAGGCCCGGTATCTCCTGTCGATAAAGAAGTCGCAGTTGATAAGGTTAGGATTGTACACTGCGGTCTACGTCTCTCTGTTCCAATATCCCACGCTCCCCACCTGGTGGTTCAAGGCTTTCTTGGAATAGTGGAACATTCCTACCCACACTTTCCTTGCCATGGATCGGGAAGTGTCAATTTCTTTGGAGGAGTTCACGGAGGTATCCGGTTTACCAGTCATAGGGGAACACTATGAGGAGTTGTTCCCGACAGACGAGTACGTCTTCGGTGCTAAGCTGGTGGTAAGGGGGCTCACGCCGGAGAATGCTGTTTAACACCAATTCCCAAGCTTGATTAAAGTGTTGAATATCTATGAGTCCCTTTTTATCGAACATGGGAGTCGGGGAGTTAACTTTGAGGATTTCATCGCTCGGTTCCTTCGCCCAAGCGCCCTCTCATCAGAAGCTGCCAAGTTCGCTACCCTGGATGACCCTTTCGGTCTAGGTGTGGACAACCTGCCGGAGAAGGAGATAGACCAAAAGGGTTTTTTCCTTCCGGACTTCCCGACTATGTCTTTTGCAGAAATTGCGGCCCCCGGGATGGACGAGGAGGCCTTTTTCTTAGGATTTCTCGGGTTATGGCTGAGTTGGTTTGCGATCCCAATGCACTCTCACCGTATGCGGCCTTCTGTCTTTTACCCAGCCCACCGGATGGCCATCGGGGTATAGCTGGCCGTTGGGATCGCTGGCTTGGCACACCTATATCATAGCCTCAGTCGAGCAGCGGATGCTAATGAGCCCGGGGTACTGCACGTGGTCTTCCCGATGCATTACTTTGTATCGTGGCTCGAGCTACACACGGCGGGTGTCTTCGGCATGCACAAAAGGCCCTCGTTCTTCGACAAGTGCGATTTCCCTCGCATTATACAGCTGATCGGCGCATCAATTGTGACCCCATCACCACGGAACGCTAGGGGTTTACTCCTTCGCTCTCACACCGTTGGAGCCGGGATGTCCTTTATTGACAAGGTGCTGACTATTGGAAAGGTGTCCACCACCGCGGTGCGACCATTACAAGACTCCTTTAAGGATGGAGCCTCAGTTTTGACGGCCCGGGAAACCCTTCACTTATATTCTATTAGACCGGGCTTCCTAGTCTTCAGGCAGAATGGCGCGGAGATTTTCGTGAGATATAACCCGCATCGTTTCGCCCAACAACCGGGCTACGATCAAGGGGTCCCCTTGGAAGCTTTCCTGCTGGAACCCGCTGCCACTGAAGAAGGGATGGAGAATGCGCTGCATCATTTCATGCGCCTGAATACAGATTCTCATTTTTTTATCAGTGCGCCGGCTTGCACTCCATGACTCCTCAACGTATACAAAGACTGGTACAATCATGCAACAGGAGCCGTTATAAAGGAGGAAAGGCGACTGCTGGTCGACCGTAAGGGTGCGCCTCCAAGCAATGACCGCAACGCTCCTTTGGTTCCTAGGACTCCAGTAGTTGCCCCTCTAAAAGAGGTTAGAACTGGGCCATCGCGTGCGCAAAGTCCTCCGCACGGATTGCCGCTCCCCGATATTACAGATGCAGCCCCAGCGCCCTGTGCTCCAGTGGAGACAGTGGTTGTAGCCTCGCCGGAGTCTGGCGTGGGTGCAGACATCGGGACCCGCCGTCCCAAGGTGGCTGCTAAGCGTAAGTCGATCCCATGTGCACCTAGGGTCGGAGGGCAGAAGAAAAAGAAGTCGCTCTTCGCTGCGGACGTCGCGTTCGGTCAGGAACCCCACGCTCCCTATGCCGAGGGCCTGAGTGAATATGGGACTAACGAGGGATTAGTCATGCCGCCGCCGGATGATACAGACTTGGAGGCCGCTCTCGAAACTTCAGCGTGGTTGGCAAGGCGTGACGCATGGCTGGCTAAGCTTGCAGATTCAGGTAATCACTAGTCGCATTTTCTATTGCATCATATCTTTATTATTGCCTTTGACTAATATTTTTCTTTCTTTTCTTCCAACAGGCATCACCACTGAAGAAGCCATTGCCGCTTCACTCAAGACCTTCCAAGAGGAGGAACGCCTTGGAGCGTCTTTAGGCCTCAGTAAGTTTCGATTCATCAAGTTTTTATTCTCCTTGTGTTATGGTCAATCTAATCTTTCCCTTTTTTTATTGCAGAAACCTTAATGTCGTTCCTGTCGAGTGACGCAAATGTTTTGCCAGCTGCCGATGTTCCTGCTTCTTCTGGGCTACTGCAGGAGGTTCGTCTTGAAGAGCCGATGAGAGACGCCTTAAAGGCTCTGGAGGCATCTTTAAATGAGGACGACGTCACTTCGATGAAGGAAGAGTCAAAGAGGTCCATCGTGACAGCCCGGGGGGAACGGAAGCGGTCGAGGTGCGAAGCAAAGGCACGCAGGGCTGCCTTGGCTATTAGGGCGGGCCCAAGCACCATCCCTCGTGCCGACACCCCGTCAGAAGAGCCCCCGGTCACCCTGTCTACAGCTCATAGACAGGCGATCCGCGCCAATAGAGAGGCTAACGACAAGTCTACCTCAGGTAATACTTCTTTCAGAATTTTGTTATAAGACTTATAAAGCTGTTGGTTCTTATATGTTCTACCCCGCAGGGCCAAGCCCAACCGAGGGGGAGGCGTAGACTGTCGAACCTGAGGGGCTGAGGGGAGAGACATTGGTCGAGCCCGAGTCGGTGGCGGATGACACAGCTGGGATTGCTGGGACCGAGGTAGTGGCTGACGAACTGGTCATGTCTACTATGCCTGAGCAAGTGGTTGTTGCTGAGCCCGAGGTAGCAGCGGGCGGAGTGCCTGAGGCTGATGACCTTGTGGTGACGGTGGACGAGATAACCGTGACTGCTGAGCCCGAGGGAGTAGCGGGTGAGGTGGCCATGATTCCTGAGGACGAGCCAACCGCTCCTTCTCAGGAATCTGGTAATGCTCCAGTCATAGCCCTCCCCGTCTATGGTCCCCCGCCATCTCCAGGTCTTGCGAGCACGACAACGGTCCCCATTGAGTCGGGTGACGAGGCCACGGGCGATGGCCTAGTGTCGATGGAGGAGGGAGTCGCCTCCGTTTCGGCCGGCAGCTCATCAGGTAAATCCCAAGTTGCTGTCCTCTTTATCTTACAATCCTTTCTGACAAGTTCATATTTGTTCGTAATGCAGGTGCAGCCAGTGTCGATTCCCCATTGCTCGAGGGAGCGCCTTCAACTACTGCCTTAGCGGTGGTCACCTCTCAGCCCTCTCTCATACCGTCAAAGATGTTGGAAGGTATGGGTTTGCAACTTATTAATCTTACTTTTCAGACGATAATTTGTGTACTAAAGTCATACTGTTGTGTCTTTCAGGAGTGCTTTTTGACCATCTTTATCAGGTGTTGCTCCCACACTTCTCCTTCCCATCCGAACTCGCTTCTTCCTCTGGTGGCGCTGGTGAGTATGATTTCCATTGATATCTTTCTTTTTCATTGATGGAATTACTTCTAACCCTTTTTTTTTCATCTTGACTGCAGTGCTACGGATTGAAGGAGGGGATAAAAGATGGGCTGTGCCACTGGCCCTTCCGGCCTTGCCACCTGTCTCAGCTGGTACAGCGACTATCACATTGATAACTCCCCCCTTTTTATTTTTTGTACTGTTATCTGATCACATCTTGTTTCTTTTCAGCTGTCGTTCCGGTCTCGGCGCCCTACGAGCCTCGCATTACAATGCCGACGGGTCCTTATCTGAGATGTCCATCTTCGAAAGGCGCCGCGAATAGTCTGCGCATGTTGAGTGACTACGTTGAGGAACTCGATGTTGAAACTCCTACATCTACCGCAGACTTTGCTACGGCGGTTAACCCGATGCTGGTGATACTCGTGAACTTTCATGACGAGGGCATCATCGCATCTTGGGTTAACCATTGCAGGGAGTTCGAGGCCCGCCTGCATCAGCTGGAGTCGATGCGTCCCGCTCCCGAGACCTTAGCCGCCAGTAATCAAAGAGCAGCGTGGATTGAGCAGAGCACTTCTTACTTCCGCCATCTCGAACAAGAAGTCATTTCAAGGCGTAAGGAGCGCGGTGAGACTTCGAGCAAGTCTGCCCAACAGCATGCTCGGGTGGAGGCCAATGCTGCACTGCTGAAGGTTGTCTTTGAGGGCCTTCTGCAATGTCTTTCCGAAGGGTTATCATTGAGGCAACAGCTTGACGTTGTCGAGCGGGATGGACCCAGCCAGGAAGCAGCCCAGAAGGCGGCCGAGGAGAAACTTTCGTCTTTTTACAGCAGCGGGCCCAGGTGGAAGCGGAGGTGGCCGCGGCAGCCACTCAGGAGGAGGCGCTGAAGGAAGTGCGAGAGCGGCTTGTGGATTTGTTAAAGACACTTCCTCCTCAGTAGCTATCCCTCTTTGTATCGTTTGTACTTGTAGATAAAAAAATGTATATATATATTTTATTCTTTAACACAATGTATCCTGTACCCAATCAAGTTTATGAATAAAAGATACACATTATTTTTTGTAATGTCTTGTGTCATTTCTTCGTCTTCTCTTTCTTTTATTATCAGCATTCCACCTTAGTAAACATGGTTGACGGATGATTAGAGCAAGCATCTTGACTTTCTCAAGAAATAGTAATGGCTTAGGCCGCAGGTTCAGATCAGCTGCCTAAGACTTTTCAACTCTATGAGCCGTGAGGGTCTCATAGAGATTTTTCTACCTACGAATTGAGAGGATTTCGTAGGTGTGTTTTCTCCTTAGGAATCGTGAGGACTCCTAAGTGCGTTTTCTCTTATAAGTCGTAAGGATCTTATAAGAGAATTTTTCCCTCCTACAAGTCGAGAGAATTCGTAAGCGGTTGTTTCCCTCCTTGTCGAAACTCGACTTTGGAGAGTGAGACCCGTGAATAGTATGCAAGAGACCGTTTTAGATCGACTTGCAGGGTCCCATTGTTCAGGAAGCAAGTTTTTTAGTCCCTGCTGCCTGAGGCTTCATCTTGTAAGTTGAGACGAATCGGGAATTTCCCCGCGGAGACACTGATTTCTCTGCGAGCCGACACGAATCAGGAGGCTCTCTTCAAGGATTGTTTCTTTCCCTGAGTTGAGGTATTTGCCAAGGATTATTTGTTTCCCTGGTGTTGAAACGGATCGAGAATTTCCCACGGAGACACTGGTTTCTCTACGAGTCGATGCGAATCAGGAGGCTATCGTCAAGGATTGTTTGTTTCCCTGAGTTGAGGTATTTACCAGGGATTATTTGTTTCCCTGGTGTTGAAACGAGTCGAGAATTTCGCACGGAGGCACTGGTTGCTCTGCGAGTCGACACGAATCAGGAGGCTCTCGTCAAGAATTATTTGTTTCCCTGAGTTGAGGTATTTGCCTAGGATTATTTGTTTCCTTGGTGTTGAAACGAATCGAGAATTTCCCACGGAGACACTGGTTGCTCTGCGAGTCGACGCGGATCAGGAGGCTCTTGTCAAGGATTGTTTGTTTCCCTGAGTTGAGGTATTTTCCAAGGATTATTTGTTTCCCTGGTGTTGAAACGAGTCGAGAATTTCCCACGGAGATACTGGTCGCTCTGCGAGTCGACGCGGATCAGGAGGCTCTCGTCAAGGATTGTTTGTTTCCCTGAGTTGAGGTATTTGCTAAGGATTATTTGTTTCCCTAGTGCCAAGGATTATTTGTTTCCCTGGTGTTGAAACGAATCGAGAATTTTCCACGGAGGCACTGGTTGCTCTGCGAGTCGACGTGGATCAGGAGGCTCTCGTCAAGGATTGTTTGTTTCCCTGAGTTGAGGTATTTGCGAAGGATTATTTGTTTCCATGGTGTTGAAACGGATCAAGAATTTCCCACGGAGACACTGGTTTCTCTGCGAGTCGATGCGAATCAGGAGGCTCTCGTCAAGGATTGTTTGTTTCCCTGAGTTGAGGTATTTGCCAGGGATTATTTGTTTCCTTGGTGTTGAAACGAGTCGAGAATTTCCCACGGAGGGACTGGTTGCTCTGCGAGTCGACACGAATCCGGAGGCTCTCGTCAAGGATTGTTTGTTTCCCTGAGTTGAGGTATTTGCCAAGGATTATTTGTTTCCCTAGCGCCAAGGATTATTTGTTTCCCTGGTGTTGAAACGGATCGAGAATTTCCCACGGAGATACTGGTTTCTCTGCGAGTCGACGCGAATCAGGTTTTTCTTCATCAAGGACACTTGTTTCCTCGAGTCAAAGGATTTGTCGAAGACACTGGTTTCTTCGGGATTGGGATGAACCGTCGGGATTGGGATGAACCGTCGAGATTTGGCCTCGTTTTCTGGCGGAGCCTGTTGTGAAAGTATGGTTCCCTCTTTGTTTTCACCCTTGGATTGTATACAGGGATCAATGTGATCTCAGCTGTAGGGCCAAAGTTTTATCATTTTTCATTTTTTTTATTTTCCGCGATGCTCTATCATTTCAGCTTTTATATCGCGAAGGTCGCGATTGCCGAATCATTTCGGCTATTTTTCGCGGTGCCCAATCATTTCGGCTATTTATTTTATTTTTACTCGCTACTTTTTATTGCGAGTTGCCCAATCATTTCGGCTATTTTGTATGCGTACGTTTTTACTTGCTGCTTTTTATTGCAAGTTGCCCTATCATTTTGGCTATTTCGTATGCATGTGCGGCCTACCGGCTTTTCACCGTAAACCTGAAATTAGACACCGATTTCGGCATTAGCACCACTGCAATTGGGATATTGCCAGGAGCGAATCATCATTTGCCTCTGTCGATATCGAACAAAGATGGCTTAGTGAACAGGGTTAAGGTCCTGTCAACTAAGGCTTTTAACTTTATGGGCCGTAAGGGTCTCACAAAGGTATTTCTCCCTACAGGTCGTAAGGATCGTGTAGGTGTATTTTCTTCTTAGGAATCGTGAGGATTCCTAAGTGTATGTTCTTCTGTAAGTCGTAAGGATCCTACAAGAGGGTTTTCTCCTTATAAGTCGAGAGGACTTATAAGGGTTGTTCATTATGCGCACATATCCCCAATCACGGATGAAACTTGGTTAGGGAAATGTTTATTCGCGCCCGTGGATTGTATACAAGGGTCAGTATTGAACCACTTGTAGGGCAATATTGAAAATTGTGGGGGGTTTGCTTAAGCACAGGTTTAGGTCTTTGTAACTTAAGACTTTCAAATCTTATGAGCCGTGAGGGTCCCATAAGAGAGTTCTCCTTACGAGTCGTGAGGATCTCGCAAGTGTATTTTCTCCTTAGGAGTCGTGGGGATCCCTAAGTGTGTTGCTCCCTTGTGAGTCGTAAGGATCTCACGTAGGTGGTTTCTCCTTACAAGATCGAGAGCACCTTATAAGTGTCTTTTAACGAGGTTGCGCCCTTTCGGGTTTTCGCAAACACTCGCCGGTAGTCCTGCTGTTTTTACTCACGGAGCCCTTTCGGGTTTTCATCCGAGCCCATTTTGCTTATGGACATACCGTTTTTATTTTATTATTTTTTATTTATTTATTTTCTTCTTCTCTTTTTTTTACGAGGTCGCGCCCTTTCGGGTTTTCACGAACACTCGCCGGTAGCCCTGCTGTTTTTACTCACGGAGCCCTTTCGGGTTTTCATCCGTGCCCTTTTTAACTTATGGACATACCGTTTTTATTTATTTATATTTTCTTTTATATTATTTTTTTTGTCAGCCTACGGATGCTGCGGTATTAGTTTAAGGACGTTTCGGTCCGCTATTAGTTTAAAAACGTTTCGGTCCGGTATTAGTTTAGGGACGTTTCGGTCCACCATTGAGAAAGTTGGATACTGCTTATAAAGCTTGAGCTTAGGAAGATAGCGAGCGGACATAATCGTCATCATCTATCATTGACCTAGGTTGTGACTCATTAAGCGTAGTATTTCTTTAGGAAGCGACCATTTATTGGCCTGAAAGGCCTTTCACCGTGCATATCCATGAATAGATAGGCTCCACCTTGGTAGACCTTGTCTATGATGTATGGGCCTTCATAGTTTGGCTCGAATTTTCCCTGCTTGGCACGTTTGGGGATCATAGGCCTTTTGACCACTAGCACAAGTTTGCCTTGGCGGAATGTCCTTGGTCGGGTTAATCTTTCATATGAGCGCGTCATCTTTGTTTTATAGGCCTCCAGATTTTGTTGCGCTATGAGCCGGGTCTCATCGAGGGCATCGAGCTCCTCAAGCCGAAGGTGAGCATTTTCTTCGTCCGTCAGCTCGTAGTGGATTGCCACTCGTAGAGAGGGTAACTCTATCTCGAGGGGGAGTACTGCTTCCGTCCCAAATACCAACGCGTACGACGTTGTGTTCATGGCCGTCTTGAACGTAGTTCGATACGCCCAAAGAGCCTCTTGCAGTCTCTCGTGCCAGTCTCTCTTATTTCGGGACACCGTCTTTTTCATGATTTTCGTCAGGGTCTTGTTGAAGGCTTCAGCTAGACTATTAGCTCGCGGATTGTAAACTGAAGAATATCTCCAGTCTATATTATGCTGCTGTGCGAAGCGACTGATCTTGTGGCTCCTGTAGGCTGGCCCGTTATCGGAGATGATCTGTCTTGGCGTTCCAAACCGATATATGACGTGCGTCTTGAAGAAATTGAGGATATTCTCCATCTTCACTTCCCTCAACGGTACTGCTTCTGCCCATTTGGAGAAGTAATCAGTCGTTGCCAGGATAAAACGATGTCCTCTAGACGATGTTGGTTCGATGGGGCCGACTATATCAGTTCCCCACATCTCGAACGGCCAGCTAGCCACCGTTGGATGTAATGGATTTGGATGTTGATGAATGAAGTCTCCATGGATTTGGCATGAGTGGCATTCCTTCTCATATTCGAGACAGTCCTGAATCATCGTGGGCCAGTAGTAGCCCATCCGTTTGATCTTCAACTTCATCTTTGGGCCCGCTTGGTGAGAACCGCAGAGTCCGTCATGAACTTCCTGGACGACTCTTTTGCTTCGTCTGGTCCCAGGCATCTCAGCCACAAAGAATCAAACGACCTCTTGTACAGGGTATCATTGACGAAGGCGAAAGACAGAGCTCATTTCATAAGCTGATGTCTTGAGGACGCATCTTCGGGCATTCGGCGGTATTTGAAGTAGTCTATAAAGACTTCTCTCCAATCCTCGGTATTTTCCCGATCTTTTATTTACAGGGTTGTCTGCTCAGTCGCTCCCTTTTCCTCAGATGATTCCGGAGGTATTTCTGCTGGGGCAAGCACCCGACGGCATTGTACCATGATTCTAACGTCATCGAGGTTCTCGTCAGCCAGTTCTTTAGCAAGTTTGGCCAACGCGTCTGCTTTGCTGTTTTCCGCGCGCGGTATGCTTTCCAAAGTATAGGAGGGAATTTGGGTCAACAGTTGTTGCACCTTTTCACCGTACCTCACCAACTCCGGTTTGCACGTTTGGTAGTCGCCGTTTACTTGACTAACGACTAGCTGGGAGTCTCCGTATATGAGGAGGTTTTCAATTCCCATGTCAATGGAGATCTCGAGGCCTGCTATCAAAGCTTCGTATTCGGCTTCGTTATTTGTCCTCGGCTCTGTTAAGGAGAAGGCGAAGTGCATTATCCCTCCTTGTGGAGTCACGAAGATGAGGCCTACCCCCGATTTGATTATAGGGGTACCTTGTTTGCGCTTTTTCATGGAAGATGCTCCATCGAAATAAAGTTCCCATTGGGTATCACCATCGTCGATCGCGTCAAACGCATGTTCGTCTGGAAGATCGCAATTCAGAGGAGAATCGGCAGGTATCGGATGCTCAGCGAGGAAGTCGGCGATGGCCTGGCCTTTCACTGCCTTGAGAGGTTGATACGTTATCGAGAACTCCATCAAGAGCAGGGCCCATTTAGCGAGTCGTCCTGTCAATATGGCCTTCGACATCAAATATTTAAGGGGGTCCACCTTTGAAATGAGACGGACCTCATGCGCTAACGCATAGTGCCTGAGCTTTGTTATCACGAAGATCAATGCCAGGCAGTGTTTTTCAATGGGGGAGTAGTTGCTTTCTGCCCCCAGCAGAACTCGACTTAAGTAGTAGAGTGCTCTTTCCTTCCCTTGATCGTTCTCTTGTGCCCATAATGCGCCTAAGGAGCCTTCGAGAGCGGTTGTATAAAGAATGAGGGGCTTTCCCTTGACCGAAGCAGCCAACACCGGTGGGTTCTGCAGGTATTGTTTGATCTCGTCCAATGCACTTTGGCATTTTTGATCTTAGACGAACGGGGTTCCCTTCTTCATAAGGTGGTTGTAAGGACGGCACTTTCATGAAAGGTTGGCTATAAATTGCCGTATATACGCGAGCTTCCCTTGGAGAGACCGCAGCTGTTTGAGAGTCCCTGGCGGAGGCATTTCCATGATCGCCTTGATCTTTGACGGATCTATCTCGATACCTCGGTGTCGGACGATGAATCCCAGGAATTTGCCCGAGGAAACTCCGAATGCACACTTGAGAGGGTTCATCTTCAAGTTGTATTGCCGAAGGCGTTGAAATACGGTCTTCAAATGCTCGAGTTGTTCCTCGTATGATTTTCTTTTAACCACGAGATCGTCGATATAGCATTCGACGATTTCGTGTATAAGGTCATCAAAGATGTGCGTCATGGCTCTCTGATAAGTAGCACCGGCATTCTTTAAACCGAAGGGCATCACTTTATAACAGAATGAGTCCTGAAGGCGGTGTGCTTCTGGTCTTCGGAATGCATCTTTATCTGATTATACCCTGACGAGCCGTCCATGAAGGAGAAAACTTCATGAGTGGACGTATTGTCTATCATCAGTTCGGTGACTGGCACTGGGAAATCGTCTTTCGGGCAAGCTTTATTGAGATCCCGGAAGTCCACGCATATGTGCACTGTCCCATTTTTCTTCATCACCGGGACAATGTTGGCGATCCATTCAGGGTATTGAACTTCCTGGATGAAGCCAGAGTCGATCAGCTTCTTGACCCCGGCATTGATACTCATCTCAAGCTCGATCCGCATTCTTCTCGGCGCCTGTTTAACTGGTTTGACGTCCGGAGATATCGCCAATCTGTGCACAGCAATTTCTGGATCTAGTCCCGGCATTTCGAAATAGTTCCACGCGAAGCAGTCTTTGTGCTGCATAAGCACGTCCTTTAACGCAGCCACCCTTTCTTCAGATAGCAGCTCGCTGATGAATGTCGGTCGCGAGTTATTCGCCGTTCCCAACTCAATTTTCTTAAGGTTATCTGCGGTGGTATGGATTCCATCTTCCAGCTCTTTTGGCGCTGGTGGGAATTCTGAGATTACCTCGTCGTTGCTGTTTTCGAAGCACTAGGGAAGGTCATCCATGTTCTCGGGCTCTTCTTTTGATATCGTTATCACGTGACAAGTACGAATTCGCTTCCAATCCCAATGTGGAACTGGTTCTTCTTCCGTGGCCTTGGGCTCGTGCTTCTGTGGCGGCGCTACCCTCCAGTTGTCGGACAGAGCGAACTTGCCAAGCTGATACTGATCTTCGACCCAATTCTTGAAGGTGAAGCAGTCTTTGAGAGGATGCCCTACCACTCGGTGATAAGGGCAATAGTCCGAGTGTGAGACTTCGCCTGCTTGTTCGGGTTGTTTAGACTCCGGCAGTGTAAGCATATGATGTTTTAAAGTGAGGTCAAGTATTTTCTTCGTCTTGTCCCGAGGAAAAGAGTATGCTCGACCCATTTTTCTCATGAGGGATAGATCGGAGCCGCTTGGTTCCCACTTGCGTGGCCTTTTAGCCCCGCTTCGTTGCTGTTAAGCACCTTTTCGCGTTTCGACTTGTTTCTGCCCCTGCGTCGAGCCTTCTTTATAACAGGTTGAAAAGGAGTGGCATTTTCATCTTTCACGGCCTGTTGGAGAAGGCGTTGCGTTTTGGCTTTCCCGTAGATGACCATTTCGCGGTTATGGTCGTCTCGGACTTTTTGACCAGCTTCCCTTATAAGTTTGTCCATTTGTTCTTCGAACGACGGACTGGGCACTTTTTTGTCTGGAACTTTTACTGGTTCAGGATTAGCGTCCTCCCATTGAGCATCCGCTTCTTCATCGAAGTCATATACGACGTAGCAACCGTGTAGTAGCTCTCGTTTCTTTGACCGGATTTATCCAAGCCCGATTGTTTCCATTCTCCCATTAGGCAGTTTGCGTTGAGTCCCGGGGACGTTCCAGACTTTATCATAGAACTTGGCTTTTCGAACGGTCTGCATGAAGGATATCCCCTGGCGTTTCAACAGCTTTTTCAAACCTTCCGTATAATATCTGGGAAGACGAATAGGCTGAAGCCTGTCGAGCGTAGGATCCGCGCCATGCCAGATTTCTCTCTCCACTTTGGTTTCTTCAGAGCGGTAGAAAAGAATTGCCTTTTCGTTTTCTCGCCTGGGAGGAATATAGAACGTTCGCAGCTCTTCTACATTGTAGATATCAAGCGCATCCAGTTCCTTACGGTGTTTAAGCGGCACCATGGCAACTTGTAGACTTTGTTCTTCGTTAGCGGACGTTCGTATTGAAGGTCGAGCAGAGAATACATCATGGATCTCATCTTCCGAGTCGCTACCAAAGATCAACGTAGGAGTGGACGGTCCTGGCTTGTTGTGTTGGGGCGGACCCGAATACACTATCTCCTCTTCCTCCTCGGTATCACTCCCGAAAACAGGGATGGTGGCATTAGCTTTGTTGTCCGGCTTGTGACACCTTTCCGTGTCTTCGAAATCCGGTAAGAAGTATTTGGCATCTTCATATTTGCGGACTTCGTTCACGGAAAACGGATTCAGTTCTCCCGCCACGGTATACTCGAGACCATCCTTAGCGTATTTCATACACTGATGTTGTGTAGAAGGGATGACGTTGTACTCGTGTAACCACAGTCGGCCGAGCAGAACATTGTAGCATGTCTTGGCGTCTATGATGTGGAACTTAATGTCTATGACGAGTAGCCCAAAGTGTAGCATCATTATCACAGACCCAAGAGTTCTTGATGACTGGGAGTCGAACCCGGAGATGGTAATCTTATCCCGAGCAAGGTGCTGGACACTCATGCAGATTTCTTAACACCCGCACATTGAGGAGATTAACGGAGGATCCATTGTCGATCAGGATTTTGCCTATCTTTATATCGTGGCAGTATCCTGAGATATAGAGGGGGCGATTGTGTTCGCACGTCCCAAGGAGAAGGTCTTCATCACCAAAAGCGACATCGGCAGTGTGCACTTCCTCCAATTCATCCTTCATCTTTTCTTCAGCCAGGAAAGTTTGGAATTGCTCCGGATCCTGTTGTGTCCAGATTAATGAATCTCTCGCCTCCTTTGATAGCAAAAGGGCATCAAGAATGCTGAGCTGTGACGGTAGCTTCCTCAGATGCGCTAAGACGTTGTAATCCATCTTATTCCTCTTTGGCGGGTCCTTGGCACTTAGCTCCTCCACCACTTGGTCATCTAAGACGATATCTTCAGAGACCTTTTCTTTCCCTTTGTCTTTTCTGTTTGAGGGTCCAAGATTCTTTTCAGGTAGCCTCCGGTTACGCAGCCGGATATTTTCGCAAACCTTCGGCTTTTCTTCTTTTCCTGAAGTGGACTCTTTAAAGAGAGGGGCAAGTTCCAGCTCCTCATCAGAATCGCTCCCGAATGTAGGCACTTGTGACCCGCCGGTGTTAACCATGCAACAATCTCCAGTAGTTCTTTTAAGCCCCTCGGTCGTATTTCTTTGCTTCCGACGAGTTTTACGTTTCTCCCGCTTAAAATGTTGTCGATGAGCAACATATCCTTGCCACCATCTATCGAAAGCTTTGCACTCTTGAGTGGGGTGCGAAACCTTCTGATGATATAAGCAATAGGAGGGGTGCATTTCCATTTCACCAGTAATGTTTCCTTCGGAGGATAGTAGCTTCATGCCCATTGATATGGCCTTAGCAAACCTTTTCCTCATCTTGAATTGACTTTTGTCGGTAGTGGAGGTATTTTGCTCCAGCGGGATTGTCTCAGCTCTTTCATCAAATCGCTGGCGCTTGGCCCTTTCAAATATAGCCGTCTCGCGTTCTCGATCAGCTTTACTTTTCAATCGAGCTTCGTTAAGGAATGCATCAATTACTTCATCTGATGGCCCCAGAATTTTTGATTCAGGGTCTGCCCCCAGCGTTTCAGTACAAGGAGTCTCCTCATCGTCCATGAACGAATGGGAAATCACAAGACAGCTCGCCATATATTCTTCAGATTCATCAGATGAACTTTCTCCCTCATCTTCCTCTTGAAAGACATGATTGAGGAACTCTTGGAATGTAATAGGAGTCCGTGCCTTCTGGTTGAATTCCTCCAGCGCGTCAATTTGTTTTTGCAAGTCCGTGCGCTTGTCGCCAGGCTTCACGGGCTTCTTTGATTTCTTTTTCTTCTTCTTCTTCGAAGATTTTGACGGCTGGTTGCGAGTGCTTGAGCCACTACCATCGGTCTTTAGAGTTGGACGTGGCTTCAACATCCCTTCAATGACCTACGGTTCCAACGGGTTCTTCCACTTGATCGCTGGACATGTCTGAAGATCGTTTAGCATCCTCTTTGTCTTGGCTGATAATACAACCTCCCAAGGAGCTTCTTCAATGACGGAGCATGTTGCCCCCGGCGTATTCGTCCTCTTAGAGGTGTGGGGCTGCGGGGGATTCACCTTCCATTTGTCAGATAACGTGAATTTGCCCTGTCGGTACTGGTTTTCAAGCCAATTTTTGAAAACGTAGCAATCTTCGATCGGATGACCCAGTACTCGATGATAAGGACAGTAGTTGGGTTCATTGACATCATTTGGTTGCAACGGACGTTTTGGATCCGGCAAATTTATGAGTCGGTTACGCAATGCTAGCTCGAATAACCTTTTCGTTTTATCTCGGGGAAATGAGTAAAAACGTCCTAGCCTCTCCTCAAGGGCTATATACGGACGCATATTATTTTGACGAACAACCGGCTTCGAGTTGCTCGGTTGTTGTTGAGCATTAGCGACAACGATCGCTTTTCCCTTCCCCTTGTCATTTCGGGAGTCCGTCTTTGGAAGAGGGGGTTTATGGCCCATCTGATCCATTTGCGCTAGCTTGTCAATCAAGGCCTGGAAGGTAGTCAGCTTGAAAAACATCATAAATTGCGAGATGGTTGCTTGCGGATTAAGAGTTCCCACGAACATACCCACCATGGGAGCTTCTTCAATGCGCTGCTCGCACTTCGACCATAAGTTCCGCCACCGTATAGCATATTGAACCCATGTCTCGCCTGGTTTTACCCTGGCGTTAATCAGTGCCGTCATCGGGGTATGTTCACTGGCACTTGCAAAACGCTGAGTAAACAACAGCTCCATCTCCGCGAAGGTCTTGATAGAGTCGTTCGGGAGCTCAGAGTACCACTCGAACGCCGTATCTGATAAACTTTCGACAAACTGGTGAAGCAACAACTTGTCATCACCGCCGGTGTTGCCACAGAGTGCCCTGAACTGGGCAACATGCTAGTGAGGATTGCCCGTCCCCTTGTAGACATGGAACTTGGGAATTGTGTAGCCCGGCGGGTACTTGATTTGATCGTACCAACTTGGATATGGCCGCCCCATTTTTACGACCTGGCCAGCTGCTTCAGTCGCATGATGAACCCGTATTTGTTGGGCTATGTACTCGTCCAAATCAGCTTTGGAGATTGTATCCTCCTTAGCCGTCGACAGAGATGGTGGAGGATTTGATGTCTCTCCCCTATCGTCTCCAAGGACGATCGGGGGATCTTCGGCCGGAGGATCTTGTTGGATCATCATCCCCACCATGTCTTGGAACAGGAGGCCTATACGCTGTATGTTGGCTGCTTGTTCAGCAGCCTCTTTGTCCTTCTTCTCCAATATTCGACGAAGGAATTCGGCGTCGGTTTCTTCCTCTTGGCGTTCATCCGAGGAAGTTTCAGGGTTTTCTTTTGGCCTAGTAAGTGCGGCCATAGCGTTCATCATCTCTTGGAGTTTCTGTTGCTGCTCCTGCGCTTTAGTCACTGATCGCGTAAGCGGTCGATGACCCGTAGATATGCGACTGTCCTCTTTACCAGACGCCACATAGACGGTATGAACTACAATGCCCCCTGACTTAAGGCGTTTGGGTTCACCACCTCTGATATTTGTCGCCGGCGCGGGGGTTTTCTCCGGCCTTCTTCTTTTATGGGCCGTTGAAGTTGAGGGGGCCGTTGCTTTGGGCACCCAAGTGGTCGTCACTTTTCGTTGCTTGACCGGGGAATTTTCTTTTTCCACTTTCACCTTTTTCTGTTGACGAGAGCGATCTGGGTCAATTACGGAGTCTTGAACTCTCCGCCAAACTTTATAAATTTTTTAGGACAGCCGTTGAGAGGGATGTTCCTGCTTCGTTTCCGGAACTTTCTCCGCAGGTGGAGGAGATCTTTTTAGTGTAGCAGTTGGAGAGTTCTTACGTACCCTCCTCAGCAGTTCAAAGCTGTTCCCAGTTAGAACAGCAGCGTTGACTTCCACCACGGGAGTAGGTGGAGTTATCCCTGAGGGGGAGTTGCCCCCTGCCTTCCTTACTCGCCGCCAATGGCGACATCGAGCATGACGAGCCGTTGGGACTGGCTCAGAGATAGAGACAGCTTCTTTTTGCCCCCTGTCTGAATGAGGCGCCGCCGGTGTTAACTTCTTAAAGACTGAGGTTGTCCTTTGAGGGGTGATATTCAACCTGTCGAAAATGGATCCTCGAGCAGGGGCAGGAGCAGGAATCGTCAGTCTTGAAAAGACTGACTCTTTGATAGGGAAAGCCGCCTTGACGACTTCTGGAGCAGCAGTTATTGCCTTCATTGGGATAGCCAATTTAGAGTTCTGATCCAGTCTGGAAAAAACAGAGGCTGCTGGTTTGGTAGTGGGCGACCCGTTGACAGGGGCCGTCGTAGCAGTGAGCCAGTCGAAGACCGACTTCTTGTTCACTTCCAGTGCAGGTATTGGTATAGAGAAGCTTGTAGGTAGGATCATGGTCCCGAAAAACAGGCCGATGGTGGCCTGGGTCACCTGTCCTACCGGCAGAGCGAGGAAGGAGGCCGCTTGGGGCCCATATGCCACACCTCCAGGAGAGGTGGAGCGTCCGTTGCAGTGGCACTTCGAGTAGTTGGTGCAGTTAGAGGCCATTGATGCTTGAGTTCTGCGCCAGAAAAAAGACCAAATGTTAGTAACTTAAAATCCAAAGGCAACCATTTAACAAACCGCGATTGGTTCGCAAAGACGACACACGGAGTGTGGAGTGGAAAGAGGAAAATGTCCCACCGGGCGTGCCAGAATCTGTTCCCCTCTGAAAGGCGGCCGAGACATTAGGACGTCTGGCCTGAGATTCGGGGCAGATGCTATTTGGTTTTATCCGTCTACCTCTTCGAAGATGCCAAGTTGATTTATGGCATCGTGTATCGGAGGTTTAGACGGATGCGGCCGATGTAGCAGACTTCGTCAGATTCCCCCTCGCTTGAGAGGTTTTTGATTGTGGGGACGCTCTTCCCTGCAGGCGCAAGCCCCTGCAGTTAATTACGCTACCGCATCGCGATAACAACTTTCTCCTTCTCCAGAATTTCACTTCGTGTCGTGTGTGTTTGTTTTGTTTGTGGTTGCCCGTGGATTGTATACGGAGACTAAGCGATGTCGTCGCCCGTAGGACGTGGATTAGTCCAAATCCGTATTTACTTAGATTTGGGTTTGGTGTTTTTAGTTTAAGGATATATTAGCCGTTTTGAGGCTAAGATCAACTTAAACATTCGTTAAGGATACGTTAGTCTTGTTTGAGACTAAGATCAACTTAATGTGGTGATCCGTTTAATATATGGCCGTCGGGACTCATCACCTCTCTGACGTCGTTGAAGGATTACAACGATAGGTGTCAGAGGAGTTCAGAGACATACCCTTGAACCAAAGTCGATTTGGAGTTTTATAGTCCATTTAAATGTTTAAGGATACGTTAGCCGTATTTGGGGTTAAGATTAACTTAAACGGGACTGTTTAGATCCGGTAAAAGAGAATTTGGAGGCTCTATTGTTCCAGTTTAGGGACGTAGTGGTCCATCGCCAGTTTAGGGACGTGGTGGTCCACCATTAGTTTAAGGACGTTTCGGTCCATCATTAGTTTAAGGACGTTTCGGTCCGATATTAGTTTAAGGACGTTTCGGTCCATATACGTATGTGGTCGTTGGGACCCGTTACCTCTCTGACGTCGTTGAAGGATTACAACGACAGGTGTCAGAGGAGTTCGGAGATGTACCCTCGAACCGGAGGTAAATTGATTTAAGAGAGCAATCTTGCTCAGTCAATTTAATTTGAGGAATTACGGCCAAAATTGGGCTAAGTCCAGTTGAAAATGTTCAACATTTTATTTGCTTTTGCATTGCATTTCTTTTTATTTTTATTTGGGCTCTACCCATAAAAGATGCAGAGCATCAATTTGTTTTGAGCTCTGCCTATTTATAAATGATGCAGAGCATCAATTTTACTTGGGTTTTGCCCTTTTTATTGCTTTGCAATTTATTTTGGCCTGCTAGGTCTTTTTGATTTGGGCCTGGCCCTTTAACAAAAGAAATGCATTGTATTTTTCAGGCGCTTTGCGCCAATCAAAGAGAGCAAGCGCTTGTGATGATGACACATGTCATGCAGCGCAGTGCGCTGCGCTAATGCACTACGTTTGCGCTGCTGACACATGGCGCGCTCTGGTGAGTTGC
This sequence comes from Agapanthus africanus, assembly GCA_030015575.1. Taxonomy (NCBI): domain Eukaryota; kingdom Viridiplantae; phylum Streptophyta; class Magnoliopsida; order Asparagales; family Amaryllidaceae; genus Agapanthus; species Agapanthus africanus. The sequence continues at coordinate 446,018,746 of JASDDO010000031.1, read as the reverse complement.
GCCAATTTCAGAGAGCAAAGCTCTATTTCAAAAGCGCATAGCGCAAATGGTTCAGATACTGACACGTGGCGCTCTCTGGTGGCTTGCGCCAGCCCAAGAGTGCAACAGTGCAGATTTATAAGTGCAAAGCACTATTAATTTGAGAATCTTTTAGATTCAAGAACCAATGGTTCATAAAAGAAGTGCAAAACACTATTTGTTTTCTTCGATCTAAAGAGAATCAAAGAAAACAAGTATTTATTGTTTTTCTTGTTTAAAGAACCAGTGGTTCATAAGAAGTGCAAAGCACTGTTTATTATGTGAAGATCATTGATCTTGTTCTTAGATCAATGATCTATTAGAAGAAATTTCTTCTATTTTATGAAGGTTTTTTTTTACCTTTTTCTTGAAACTTTTTCAGAGTTCTCTCCGTTTGAAGCTCTTGATTTCTCAAAAATGTTGATGCCTTTGAATTGAGGTCTATGGTCCTTTTTATAGTGCCCATAAATTAGTTAAAGAGATCTTTCTCTGTGTGATTTGGGAAATTTTTCCCACCATTGGATCTTTGATCCAAGGGCTTCTGTTTTACAGAAGAAAATCTTCTTGTTTTAATAAGAACAGAAAGATTTCTTTAGAATCTTGATTCTGTTTGGCGCAAATGCCCCAGCGCGTGACACATGTTAAACAGCGCACAGCGCAGCGCAACTGCGCTAGCGTATCTGCGCTGACACGTGTCGCACAGCGCAAAGCGCAGGGCAACTGCGCTAGCACATCTGTGCCGACACGTGTCGTGCAGCGCAAAGTGCAGCGCAACTATGCTAGCGCATCTGCGCTGCACATGTCGCGCAGCGCAACTGCGCTAGCGCATCTGCGCTGACACGTGTCGCGCAGCGCAGCGCTTGCGCAACTAAAGCGTTGCTTCCTTTAATTTTGCTTTAAATAGAGCTTTGCTCTGTTGGGTGCGCTGCTTTGAGCGCTGCGCTGATGTATCTGCGCCTGACACGTGGTGCGTTGCGCCCGGGATTTGAAGCGTTGCTTCAAAATTTGAATTTTGAATTTCCAACAGAGCTTTGCTTTGATTGGGGGAAACAGTAACTCATTTTTCTCAAAAACTAATTTATCACATAAAGCCACTTAAGAATCATAAGCACAAGACAATGCGTTATATTTGGCAATCAAATTCTTATTTAAAACTTCAAAAGAATCACAACAACTAATCAATTCCTCACGCTCAATATCAAAATCATAAGTACATTTTTCAAGGAATTCATTTCTAGATGCAATAGCATTATAATTTTCCTTAAGATCATGATATGCATCAAGAAGTTGACCATGTGTAGTTTGCGGAAATCATAAGAAGAATTAATTACGATATTATGATCGAAAGAGTGTTGTATTGACTCCTTAGAGTTGGATGTTCTCTCTTGATTTGTCGTTTATTGAGAATCATCCAAAGTTGCTAAGCAGGTTTCCATTTTGTTCTTCTCCACTTCCTTTCAAGCTACGTACTCTCCATAGATGTGTTCCAATGAGCACCAAATATCATGAGCCGTCATGCAAAATGAAAAATTGTTAAAAACATCAACATCTAAATCGAATTAAAAACATTGTATATGTTTGATGTTTAAAGAAAACAAATCTTTTTTATGATTACTCCATTTAGATTTAACAATAGAGGGGATAGAATAGTCGTTTTCCAAATAAAAAATTCACTTCCATCAAAACGTGGAGGATCAAGATTAGAATAACTATCAAAGGAAAAGTAGTTTTGTAAAGAAGATGGCATGTGATTGCTCTAGGATGTTTAGCCTACACAAGTAAGAGCATCGAGCTCTGATACCCACTGAAAGTAGCGCGGAAGCAAATACAAATAGTCCTAGAGGGGGTGAATATGACTACACAAACAATATGCCCAAATTAAAAATTCTATCAACTACACTAACAAAGATATCATAATTGAATTGCTTAACAAAAGATATACCAATAATGACAAATAGTTAAGCTAACTACAATTGCAAACATAAACAATAGCAAGCAAGAATAGAGATAACAATCAAGTCTAAGCAATGAGCATATAATGCGGAATATAAACCTAGCATGCAATTTCTAAGAAATTGAAATATAAAGCATAAGAGAAATTGCAAACGCAAATACGAGTCGATTTTAGAGTGGTTCAGGAGATCACTTAGTCCACTTTTTTTAGGCGTACGAGCCCGTTCCACTAAACACGTCTCCACCGAGACTCTCACATTGCGCACCCGCAACCAAACACATCACTTGACACACGAGCGACTCTTCTCTCTACAAGCACATGCACTCCTCTCTTATAAAGGCACCGATAACGTCTCGGTCCTCATACAAAGAAGAAATACAAATATCTCACTCTTCTCTCTTATAAAGAACTCTCTTGCACTCAAGATATTCTCACACAAAGATAAGAAGATGGTTTATAATGAAGCACAATACTCTCAAAGAGTTTCTGTCTAGCTCAAACTAATACTCTAGCAAGTATGGATAATCAATTGAAGCTCTTGAATCTTTTGTGTGTGAGAGTAATTAGATAAGTAAATGAAAATCTCTTTAAATTCTCACAAGATGTGGGATTTTTTTTTGAAGATCACTTGGATATTTGCGATAGAAAAGCTCAAGAAATTTGAGTAAGTGATACCAAGAAAAATCCAAACAAAAACTCTTTTATAGCCCCAAGAAAAACAAATCAAAAACAAGTGGGGACAAGCAGTTTTCAACAGCGGCAGATGTCTGAAGGCAAAAGGGGCAGATATCTGGCCTCAAATAAAACAAATCACCAACGGCTATAAATGGCTATATTTTTGAAAAAATCCTAACTGCAGACGTCTGAAGTTCAAATAAGGCAGACGTCTAAAGAAGAAACAAATCTTGGCTAAACCATAACATCAGACTTCTGTCCCGATGAACTGCAGATATCTGTGTTCCTTACTGGAAAGCACAGAGCCAAAACCAAACGTCGGAAGTTCAATGTTCCCCTCCGAATGGCGGCGCACAAGACTGCGAGGTCTTTACGCTGAGATTCGGGGCAGATGCTATTTGGTTTTATCCGTCTACCTCTCCGAAGATGCCAAGTTGATTTAAGGCACCGTGTATCGGAGGTTTAGACGGATGCGGCCGATGTAGCAAACTTCTTCAGATTCCCCCTCGCTAGAGGGGTTTTTGATTGTGGGGACGCTCTTCCCTGCAGGCGCAAGCCCCTGCAGTTAATTACACTACCGCATCGCGGTAGCCACTTTCTCCTTCTCCGGAATTTCACTTCGTGTCGTGTGTGTTTGTTTTGTTTGTGGTTGCCCGTAGATTGTATACGGAGACTGAGTAATGTCGTCGCCCGTAGGACGTGGATTAATCTAAATCTGTATTCACTTAGATTTGGGTTTGGTGTTTTTAGTTTAAGGATACGTTAGCCGTATTGCGGCTAAGATCAACTTAAACGTTCGTTAAGGATACGTTAGTCCTGTTTGAGACTAAAATCAACTTAACGTGGTGATCCATTTATTATATGGCCGTCAGAACTCGTCACCTCTCTGACGTCGTTGAGGAATTACAATGATAGGTGTCAGAGGAGTTCAGAGATGTACCCTTGAACCAAAGTTGATTTGGAGTTTTATAGTCCATTTGAATGTTTAAGGATACGTTAGCCGTATTTGGGGCTAAGATCAACTTAAACGGGACCGTTTAGATCGGGCAAAAGAGCGTTTGGAGGCTCTATTGTTTCAGTTTAGGGACGTAGTGGTCTATGTTCCAGTTTAGGGACGTGGTGGTCCGTATTCCAATTTAGGGACGCAGTGGTCCGTATTCCAGTTTAGGGACGTGGTGGTCTATGTTCCAGTTTAGGGACGTAGTGGTCCGACATTAGTTTAAGGACGTTTCGGTCCAATATTAGTTTTAAGAACGTTTCGGTCCAATATTAGTTTAGGGACGTCTCGGTCCACGAGTTTAAGGACCCCGCAGTCCATGTTGATGTATGGTCGTCGGGACCCGTCACCTCTCTGACGTCGTTGAAGAATTACAATGATAGGTGTCAGAGGAGTTCAGAGATATACCCTCGAACCGGATGTAAATTGATTTAAGAGAGCAGCTGTGCTCAGTCAATTTAGTTTGAGGACTTACGGCCATGATTGGGCTAAGTCCAGTTTCAACATTTTTTGTCTTTGGCCTGTGCTAGGGCTTTACCCCTTTTTAGTAATGCACTGCATTATTTTTGGTTGGGCTCTGCCTTTTTATAAATGATGCAGAGCATCTATTTTTTTTGTTTGGGCTTTGCCCCCTCTTTTTTAAAAATGCATAGCATAATTGGGCTCTGTCCCTTTTCTTTAATAATGCAGAGCGTTAAATACTCTGACAGTACCCCACGTGGCTTGTCAGGCGCTTTGCGCCAAGTAATGAGCGCAAACTCATATGGTGGTGACACGTGTCACGCTCTAGTGAGCGCAAGCGCAACAGCGCAGTGCACCGTGTCAGTGCGCTGCGCTGCTGCGCTACTGACACGTGGTGCTTCCTGGTGGCTTGCGCCAACACAGGAGCGCAACAGCGCAGTTCTTGCAAGTGCAGAGCACTGTTTTATCTTTTGATCGATTTTAAATCAAGGAAAACAAGTTTTTCTTATTTTCAAGGAACCAGTGGTTCATAAGCAAGTGCAAAGCACTATCATTAGTTAGTTTCCTTCTTATTGAAGATCATTGATCTTGTTCTTAGATCAATGATTTGTTTTTTAAGAGAATTTTCTCTTTTTCTGAAGGTTTTTACCTTTTTTTTTGTTCTTGAGGAGTTCTTCAGAGTTCTCTTTTTTTTTCTCAGAAAATCTTCATGCCTTTGAATTGAGGTCTGGGGTCCTTTTTATAGTGCCCATAAATTAGTTAAATTTGTTAAAGAGATCTTTCTCTGAGTGATTTGGGGAATTTTCCCCACCGTTGGATCTTTGATCCAAGGGCTTCTGTTTTACAGAAGAAAATCTTCTTGTTTTAACAAGAACAGAAAAGATTTCTTTAAAATTTTATTCTGTTTGGCGCAAATGCCCCAGCGTGTGACACATGTCACGCAGCGCATAGAGCAGCACAACTGCGCTAGCGCATCCGCGCTGACACGTGTCGCGCAGCGCAACTGCGCTAGCGCATCCACGCTGACACGTGTCGCGCAGCGCAGTGCTTGCGCAACTGAAGCGTTGTTTCATTTAATTTTGTTTAAAACAGAGCTTTGCTCTGATTGTGTACGCTGCCTTGGGCGCTGCGCCCCCTGCGCTAACGTGTCTGATTTTGACACGTGGCGCTCTGCGCGCAGCGTAGGGGATCTGAAGCGTTGCTTCATTTATTTTAATCTTTAATTTTCACTTTAATTTTCCAATCAGAGCTTTGCTCTGATTGGAAGAAAACAGAAGCATTGCTTCTTTTCCCACCTAGGAATTTGAACAGAGCTTTGCTCTGATTGGGGGTAAACAAATGCCCCCCACCGTTGCGCTTTCGTGGTGCCAAACGTGAGCGCAACGGTGGCGGAATTCCAACCGTTGCGGCAACTTTGGAAGCTGAAAGGGCACTTGATGCCTATAAATAGGACCTTTGGTCCTCAGCAGATGATTATCATCCTTAAGACTTTTACTTTCAAAACTCCAGAGCTTTGCTCTTGCCTTTAAGAACTCTCAGAGTTAAATTTTCCTCAAAAGAAACTTTATAGGTAAAAATTAACCTTGAATTAAATTAATTTCAATTAATAGAGTTTTGCTCTCATAGATCTTTGATCTAAAGAAAACCCTTCTGGGGCTTCACCAATAGAGCCTTGCTCTCAAGAATCTATTTCAGGGTTTCTTGACCCATGAATAGAACCTTGCATCTTTGTCAAGACATAGATCTCTTTGATCTAAAAATAAGATGAACTCTTAAGAGTTTGAGTATGGATAATGAAAATAAAAAATGGAGTTTTGTATTTAAAGGATTATATTATCTTTTAATAATAATGATCTCATAGTTCTTGGGGGACTTCTTCAAATTTCCATTATTATGGTATCTGATAGGAGTCACCCCTATTCGTACAGCATTGCTCTCGAGGAGTTTAACTCTTTGTGCTCATTTTTTTAACAAGAATTCGCCTAATCAATCGGTCTGCTAATTTTGCTGATCTTCTTCCACAGGAACAATGGACGCCCATATGTATGCTCTTAACGAGATCATCTCTTACGGGGACATACGCCGACTTGGCAGCTCTCAAAATCGAGAGTTCACAAACGCGGAGTGTGCTGAAATCATGAGCCGCTTCGACGCGTACAACGGTCCTCTGCTTCCCCAGCGTTCCTCCCTTCTTAAGCTTATCGTGGGAGCCATCTGGGAAGCGCTTCCCTTGTTCTATTCCGGTGTGCCGCTTAGGGCGCTGGATGCTGCTGAGGATAAGGTGCACTCGGTGTACCTGTTGAACTTTATCTCAAAGAGACGGCGAGACAGTCTTATCGATCTCTTGCACGAGGTCTTTCAACAGTCTGCCATACTTGCTGCTTATCGGAGGGTGGAAGACATCAGGGGGGACCCTGACGCTTGTGCTCGCGAAAGAAAGCACACTAGGATGGTCCGCGAGGCTTGGAAAGTCATAGATAGGATCAGTTTTGAATTCCTCAATCCATGCCCTGGATCTGAGGTTATTCCATTGTAACTTTCGTTTATTGTTTTTTATGACTGTAAGAACTTAGGGCAATATTAATGGAAAATTTTTATTTTATTTTATTTTATTTATCCCAGCTTGTCTTTATTATATATTATTTTGTCCTGAGTCTTTTTGCCCATGCATGAATGAATGTGTCTTGAACGCCTGATCAAATGTAAATCGGATGCTCTTTCTGTTGCTTTTCTTCTTTCTCAGCATGTCGTCACAATTAGCAAGTAATAGAGTAAGCTTCTTGATTTTTTCACGAGATAGCGAGGGCTTAGGCCGCAGGTTCAGATCTGTCGCCTAAGACTTTTCAACTCTATGAGCCTTGAGGGTATCATAGAGACTTTTCTCCCTAAGGATCGAGAGGATCTCGTAGATGGGTTTTCTCCTTAGGAATCGTGAGGATCCCTAAGTGTGTTTTCTCTTATAAGTCGTAAGGATCTTATAAGAGATTTTTTCCTCTTACGAGTCGAGAGGACTTGTAAGCGGTTGTTCCCCTCCTTGTCGAAGTTCGACGCTGGAGAGTGAGACCCGTGAATGGTATGCAAGAGACCGTTTTGGGCCAACTTGCAGGGTCCCAGTGCTTAGGAAACAGGCTCCTTTTATGCCTACTGCCTAAGGCTTTATCTCATGAGTCGAGCCGCCTCATGAATTTCTCGCAAAGACATCAATTTCTTCACAAGCCGAGACGAATCGAGCGTTTCTCGCAAGAACTTCTTAACGTCGCATTTAACCTCTGCTCTTTACGACAGAAGCCCGTTAAGGTCGGTGGTACTTAGGGTTTTGGCTATCGTACCGTCGCATAAGCTGATATAGTCCTCGATAGGCAATCGTGCTGTTCGAGTAGCCCTGCGACTACCGTGTCTCTGATCCCTTCGGGGGCTGGACAAGACGTCTTCAAGCAATCTTCCTAGGCAGTTTGACCGTCGGAAGAGCAAGCGTTAGGAATTTGCCATGCCGCTTTTTACTTGAGGTTAGGCTCATTTTGGCGAGCCCCGATGAGTCATAATCACTCCGCGCTGGTGTGGGATGATCTCCGATAGTCTTTCAGGTTTTATGTGAGTTGTCGTCAAGACCCTGAAGTTTGGAATTTGGCCTTTGCTTCGTTTTGCTGGCATCGCGTCTGCTGTATCGAGGCGAATGTCACGGTTGTTTTTAGTTTGCTGATGAACCGTCGAGGTTTGGAACTAGGGATTTTGCCGTGGCTCCGTTTGTTTGATTGTCGCGTCTGAATCCCGCTGGAGGAAGAACGCTGGGGTGACAACTCGTCTACTGTATCGAAACGAACGTCGAGGTGGAGCTGGAATGTTGCCGTGGCTCTGTTTGTTTGATTGTCGCATCCGAATCCCGCTGAAGGAAGAACGCTGGGGTGACAACTCGTCTACTGTATCGAAACGAACGTCGAGGTAGAGCTGGAATTTTGCCGTGGCTCCGTTTGTTTGATTGTCGCGTCCGAATCCCGCTGGAGGAAGAACGCTGGGGTGATAACTCGTCTACTGTATCGAAACGAACGTCGAGGTGGAGCTGGAATTTTGCCGTGGCTCCGTTTGTTTGATTGTCGCGTCCGAATCCCGCTGGAGGAAGAACGCTGGGGTGACAACTCGTCTACTGTATCGAAACGAATGTCGAGGTGGAGCTGGAATTTTGCCGTGGCTCCGTTTGTTTGATTGTCGCGTCTGATCCTTGCTGGAGGAAGAACGCTGGGGTGACAACTCGTCTGCTGTATCGAAACGAACGTCGAGGTGGAGCTGGGATTTTGCCGTGGCTCCGTTTGTTTGACGATGTTGCGTCTGCTGTGTCGAGACGAACGTCGAGGTGGTGACCATTTCACGCTGATGTGAGACGATCTCCAGTTGTCTTTCTGGCTTTATATGGGTTGACGTCAAGTATCTGTTGTATTGAGATGGACGTCGGGGTGGTGACCACTCTGCGTGGTGCGAGATGATCTCCGATCGTCTTTCCGGTTTTATATGAGTTACCGTCAGGACTTGGCTCCGTTTTCTGATGGAGAATGGGGAGGGCAGACGTGTTTTCTTCTCTGTTTGTGCCCCTGGATTGTATACAGGGATTGCTGTGCTATTGTCTGTAGGGCATGAATTTCGTTACATATATATATTTTTTTCATTTTATTTCTTTCCGCGATGCTCTATCATTTCAGCTTTTATATCGCGAAGGTCGTGATTGCCCAATCATTTCGGCTATTTTTCGCGGTGCCCAATCATTTCGGCTATTTATTTTATTTTTACTCGCTGTTTTTTATTGCGAGTTGCCTAATCATTTCGGCTATTTCATATGCATACATTTTTACTTGCTGATTCTGTTTGCAAGTTGCCCCATCATTTCGGTTATTTCGTATGCATTTTTTTTGGCTCGCTGATTCTTCTTCTTCTTCTTCTTCTTTTTTGCGAGTAGGGGATTTGGGATCTGATTCCAATCTTGGCAGCAGCATCGCTGGGACTGGAATATTGGCAGGAGCGAATCATCATTTGCCGTGAAAGGACTTGGAATTTGATACCGGTTTAGGCATCAGCAACGCTGCAACTGGGATATTGCCAGGAGCGAATCATCATTTGCCTTGAAAGGACTTGGAATTTGATACCGATTTAGACATCAGCATCGCTGCAACTGGGATATTGCCAGGAGCGAATCATCATTTGCCTTGAAAGGGCTTGGAATTTGATACCGGTTTAGGCATTAGCATCGCTGCAACTGGGATATTTCCAGGAGCGAATCATCATTTGCCTCTGTCGATGTTGAACAAATGTGGTTTAGTAAACAGGGTTAAGGGTCCTGTCGGCTAAGGCTTTTGACTTCATGAGCCGTAAGGGTCTCACAAAGGTATTTCTCCCTACAAGTCGTGAGGATATTGTAGGTGTGTTTTCTCCTTAGGAATCGTGAGGATTCCTAAGTGCATGTTCTCTTGTAAGTCGTAAGGATCTTACAAAAGGGTTTTCTCCTTATAAGTTGAGAGGACTTACAAGTGTTGTTTGCTGTACAAGCATATCTCTAGTCATGGATGGGACTTTGTTAGGGAAATATTTATTCGTGCCCGTGGATTGTATACAAGGGTCAATATGAGCCGCTTGTAGGGCAATATCGAAGGTTGTGGGGGTTGCTTAAGAACAGGTTAAGGTTTCTGTAACTTAAGACTTTCAAATCTTATGAGCCGTGAGGGTCTCATAAGAGAGTTCTCCTTACGAGTCGTGAGGATCTCGCAAGTGTATTTTCTCCTTAGGAATTGTGAGGATCCCTAAGTGTGTTGCTCCCTTATGAGTCGTAAGGATCTCACGTGGGTGGTTTCTCCTTATAAGGTCGAGAGTACCCTATAAGTGTCTTTTAACGAAGTTGCGCCCTTTCGGGTTTTCACAAACACTCGCCGGTAGGTCTGCTGTTTTTACTCACGGAGCCCTTTCGGGTTTTCATCCGTACCTATTTTGCTTATGGGCGTACCGTTTTCTTTTTTTTTCTTTTGATTTTGTTTATTCTTTCTTTTCTTTTTTTTTCTAACGAGGTTGCGCCCTTTCGGGTTTTCACAAGACTCGCCGGTAGCCCTGCTGTTTTTACTCACGGAGCCCTTTTGGGTTTTCATCCGTGCCCATTTTGCTTATGGGCATACCGTTTTTTTTCTTTTGATTTTGTTTATTCTTTCTTTCTTTTTTTTATTCTAACGAGGTTGCGTCCTTTCGGGTTTTCACAAGACTCGCCGGTAGCCCTGCTGTTTTTACTCACGGAGCCCTTTTAGGTTTTCATCCGTGCCCATTTTGCTTGTGGACATACCCTTTTTTTGTTTTACCACGCCGGCCTGAGGATGCCGCGGGTTGATAGTAGTTTAACGATGTTTCGGTCATTTGCAAGTTTTAGGACATTGCGGTCCGTCATTAGTTTAAGGATGTTTCGGTCCAGTGTCGCCGCATTCGAGGCGAATATCTAGTTTATTGACTTTTCGGTCTATGGGGCTTTCTCTATGACTGACCATGATGCCCCCGGCATATCCATCTTTCTCGGAGCATGCGGTTGTGGCGGGTTCACCTTCCAATTTTCGGACAACGCGAACTTGCCCTGTTGGTATTGGTCTTCAACCCAGTTCTTGAAGACGTAGCAATCCTCGATCAGATGACCTACTGTTTGATGGCAAGGGCAATAATTAGGATTATTAACATCGCCTGGCCGCAACGGACGTTTTGGACTCGGCAGATTGATAAGTCTGTCGCACACTGTCAGCTCGAACAGTCCCCTTGTTTTATCTTGCGGAAACGAGTAAGGACGTTTCAACTTTTCCTGGAGGGGTTGCCGCTTGTTGCTTTGGCGAGCAACCGGTCTAGGGTCACTTGATTGTTGTTGAGCGCTGGCGACGAAGGCCGTTTTTCCTTTTCCTTTATCCTTTTTGTTCGCTCCGTTGTTTGAGGGGTCGAGATTTTTTTCCGAGTAGCGTGCGATTACACAGCTGAACGTTCTCGCAGCTCCTCAATTCCTTTATTTTTGAAATAGATTCCCCGAGAAAAGGGTTGGGGGTAGCTTCTTCGTCAGAGTCGCTTCCAAAGGTGATAATTTGTGATCCCTTGGAGTCAGCTATATGACAATCATCGGCGTCTCTTTTGCGCTCATCTATCGCATTTTTTCGGCGTCTACGAGCTTCACATTTTGTCCTGTCAAAGTGTTGCTTTTGAGCGACATACCCTTGCCACCAACAGTTAAAGGACTCGCAGTCTTCGGTAGGATGTATGATTTTCTGATGATATAAACAGAAGTTAGGGTGCATCTCTACCTCAGCGAGAGTATTTTCTTCAGAGGGCGGTAGCTTCATTCCTACTGATAAAGCTTTGGCGAACCTTTTCCTCGTCTTGAATTTGTTTTTACCCGCAGTGTGTGGCTTTTGATTTGACGGGAATGCCTTGGCTCTTTCCAGTATGGCCATTTCACGTTCTTGATTGGCTTTTGCTTTCAGACGAATTTCATTTAGGAAGACATCGATCAACTCGTCTGATGGCTGTAGAATCTCCGGCTCAGGGTTCGCCATTGATTTCTCAGCGCAAGGAGCCTCCTCATTATCTGTCAGTGAATGAGAAATCACATGACAAGTCGCTACGTAGTCTTCGGATTCATCTGATGAGTTTTCTCCCTCGTTTTCATCCTCGACGAAAGAACAAGTTGCCTCCGGCGTGTCCGTCTTCTTTGGAGAGTGCGGCTGTGGTGGGTTTACCTTCCAGTTTTCCGACAGCGCGAACTTGCCTTGTAGGTACTGATCTTCGATCCATCCCTTAAAGACGAAACAATCCTCAATCGGGTGACTTACCGTTTGGTGGTAAGGGCAATAATTGGGATTATTAAGATCGCCTGGCTGCGACAGACGCTTCGGACTCGACAGATTGATGAGTCTGTTGCGCACAGCCAGCTCGAACAGTTTTCTCGTTTTATTCTGAGGAAACGAGTAAGGACGTCCTAGCCTCTCTTCGAGGGATGGGCGTGGACGCACGTTGTTTTGGCGAACGACCGGCTTTGAGTTGCTCGACTGTTGCTGAGCATTGGTGACGACGATCGCTTTCCCTTTTCCTTTCTCATTTCGGGAATCTGGTTTTGGAGGAGACAGTCCATGGCCCATCTGGTCCATTTGGGCTAATTTGTCGATCAAGGCTTGGAAGGTGGTCGGCCTGAAGAACATCATGAATTGTGAGACGGTCGCTTGCGGATCGAGAGTGCCCACAAACATGCCTACCGCAGGTGCCTCTTCTATGCGTTGTTAGCATTTCGACCATAGGTTTCGCCATCTTGTTGCCTATTGGACCCACGTTTCACCTGGCTTTATTCTGGCATTTATTAGAGCTGTTATCGGGGTGCGTTCACTAGCACTCGCGAATCTTTGTGTGACCAGTAGCTCCATCTCCGCAAATGTTTTGACAGAGTCGTTAGGTAGCTCCGAATACCATTCAAAGGCTGTTTCTGCTAAGCTGCCGACGAATTGACGTAACAACAGTTTGTCATCGCCTCCAGTGTTGCCGCATAAGGCCCTGAATTGAGCGACATGTTGATGCGGATTCCCTGTCCCTTTATATACGTGGAACTTAGGGATCGTATATCCCGGCGGGTAACTGATTTGGTCATACCAGCCCGGATAGGGTCGCCCAGTTCTAACAGTTTGCCCAGCCGCTTCACTCGCCTGATGAGCTCGTATTTGCCGAGCTATATAGTCATCCAGTGTGGCCTTGGAAATGGTTTCTTCCTTGGCTGCTGAAAGAGCCGGAGGAGGATTAGGTTTCTCCCCTTTGTCGTCTCCAACAATGATAAGAGGGTCTTCAGCTGGAGGGTCCGGCTGTAACATCATCCCTACCATATCTTGGAAGAGGATCGCCATCTATTTTATGTTAGCTGCTTGCTCTTCGGCTTCTTTGTCCTTCTTTTCGAGGACTCTGGATAGATAGTCAGCGTCAGTTTCTTGTTCATGGCGCTGCTCTGATGATACTTCCGAACTTTCTTTCGGTTCGGTAAGTGCAGCCATCACAGTCATCATTTCCTGAAGCTTCTGTTGCTGCTCCTGGGCTTTTGTCATGGATCGGGTAAGCGGTCGGTGACCCGTCGAAGCACGGCTTTCCATGCCCCCAGACTTGGGGCGTCTGTGTTCAGCGCTTTTACGGTTCGCCATATTCACAGGGGCTTTTTGCGGCCTCCTTTTCTTTTGAGTGATTGAAGTTGAGGTAGCTGTTGTAGTGAGCACCTAAGTAGCTGTTGCTTTTTGTGGCTTGATAGTACGGTCCTCTTCCCGCTGAACTTTCATCTTTTTCTGTTGACGGAGATAGTTTTCATCAATCACCGACTCTTGGACTTGTCGCCAGACTTTGTAAATTTTAGAGGACAGCCGCTGAGGGGGCTGCTCTAGCTTCTTCTCTGGAGTATTCTCCGCAGGTGAAGGAGTTCGTTTCAACATCGCAGTACGAGAGTTTCTGCGCACCGTATTCAGCAATTCAAAGCTGTTCCCGGTTGGAACAGCAGCATCGATCCCCACCATCGGAGCTGGTGGCATAAATCCAGAGGGGGAGTTGCCCCCAGCCTTTCTTACTCGACGCCAGTGGCGACGTCGAGCGTGTCTTGCGGATGGAATCACTTCCGTTGTTGGATAAGCTTCTTCATGCCCCCTGCCCTGGGTAGGGGAAGCAGTTTTGAGGACCTCGCTTGGAGCAGCAATCGAAGTGGCCATTCTTGTAGAAACTGACTTCTTGAAAGGAGAAGCCCTGATTTTGTCCGCTTGAGCCGGGATGGATATCCGTTTCAGGATGGCAGCTTCGGGTATCGCGGGCTTGTAGTCTGAGATATTGAAGTTGGGCATCCCGTTGAGAGAGGCCACGACAGTAGCAAACCGATCAAAGACCGACTTCTTTGGAGCTTCTTGCAATGTCGTTGGGGTATTGAAGCTCATTGATGGGAACATGGTCCCGAAAAATAGTCCAGTGGTGGCTTGAGTCACCTGCTCCACCGGCATTTTAAAAAGGGAGGCCGCTCGGGGCCCATAGGTCACTCCTCCAGCAGGGACGGAGCGAGAGACGCAGTTGCAGGTAGAGCAGTCTGAAGCCATTGTTCTCCTGTTTTCTGCACAGAGCAAGACACCAAATCTAAGTACCTTGAATCCACAGGCAACCACAGCAAACCGCGATTTGTTCGCGAACACGACACATGAAGTGTGGAGTGGAAAGAGGAAAAGGTCCTACCGGGCGTGCCAGAATCTGTTCCCCTCCGAATGGCGGCGCACAAGACTGCGAGGTCTTTACGCTGAAATTCGGGACAGATGCTATTTGGTTTTATCCGTCTACCTCTCCGAAGATGCCAAGTTGATTTAAGGCACCGTGTATCGGAGGTTTAGATGGATGCGGCCGATGTAGCAGACTTCGTCAGATTCCCCCTCGCTAGAGGGGTTTTTGATTGTGGGGATGCTCTTCCCTGCAGGCGCAAGCCCCTGCAGTTAATTACGCTACCGCATCGCGGTAGCCACTTTCTCCTTCTCCAGAATTTCACTTCGTGTCGTGTGTGTTTGTTTTGTTTGTGGTTGCCCGTGGATTGTATACGGAGACTGAGTAATGTCGTCGCCCATAGGACGTGGATTAGTCCAAATCCGTATTCACTTAGATTTGGGTTTGGTGTTTTTAGTTTAAGGATACGTTAGCCGTATTGCGGCTAAGATCAACTTAAACGTTTGTTAAGGATACGTTAGTCCTGTTTGAGACTAAGATCAACTTAACGTGGTGATCCATTTATTATATGGCAGTCAGGACTCGTCACGTCTCTGACGTCGTTGAGGAATTACAACGATAGGTGTCAGAGGAGTTCAGAGATATACCCTTGAACCAAAGTTGATTTGGAGTTTTATAGTCCATTTGAATGTTTAAGGATACGTTAGCCGTATTTGGGGCTAAGATCAACTTAAACGGGACTGTTTAGATCCGGCAAAAGAGCGTTTGGAGGCTCTATTGTTTCAGTTTAGGGACGTAGTGGTCCATGTTCCAGTTTAGGGACGTGGTGGTCCGTATTCCAGTTTAGGGACGTGGTGGTCCGTATTCCAGTTTAGGGACGTGGTGGTCTATGTTCCAGTTTAGGGACGTAGTGGTCCGACATTAGTTTAAGGACGTTTCGGTCCAATATTAGTTTTAAGGACGTTTCGGTCCAATATTAGTTTAGGGACGTCTCGGTCCACGAGTTTAAGGACCCCGCAGTCCATGTTGATGTATTGTCGTCGGGACCCGTCACCTCTCTGACGTCGTTGAAGAATTACAACGATAGGTGTCAGAGGAGTTCAGAGATGTACCCTCGAACCGGATGTAAATTGATTTAAGAGAGCAGCTGTGCTCAGTCAATTTAGTTTGAGGACTTACGACCATGATTGGGCTAAGTCCAGTTTCAACATTTTTTTTCTTTGGCCTGTGCTAGGGCTTTACCCCTTTTTAGTAATGCACTGCATTATTTTTGGTTGGGCTCTGCCCTTTTATAAATGATGCAGAGCATCTTTTTTTTTGTTGGGGCTTTGCCCCCCTTTTTTTTAAAAAATGCATAGCATTTTTTATTAGGCCTGTTAGGCCTTTTAATTGGGCTCTGCCCCTTTTCTTTAATAATGCAGAGCGTTAAATACTCTGACAGTGCCCCACGTGGCTTGTCAGGCGCTTTGCGCCAAGTAATGAGTGCAAACTCATATGGTGGTGACACGTGTCCGCTCTAGTGAGCGCAAGCGCAACAGCGCAAGCGCACTGTGTCAGTGCGCTGCGCTGCTGCGCTACTGACACGTGGCACTTCCTGGTGGCTTGCGCCAACACAGGAGCGCAACAGCGCAGTTCTTGCAAGTGCAGAGCACTGTTTTATCTTTTGATCGATTTTAAATCAAGGAAAACAAGTTTTTCTTGTTTTCAAGGAACTAGTGGTTCATAAGCAAGTGCAAAGCACTATCATTAGTTAGTTTCCTTCTTATTGAAGATCATTGATCTTGTTCTTAAATCAATGATCTGTTTTTTAAGAGAATTTCTCCTTTTCTGAAGGTTTTTACCTTTTTTTTGTTCTTGAGGAGTTCTTCAGAGTTCTCTTTTTTTTTCTCAGAAAATCTTCATGCCTTTGAGTTGAGGTATGGGGTCCTTTTTATAGTGCCCATAAATTAGTTAAATTTGTTAAAGAGATCTTTCTCTGAGTGATTTGGGGAATTTTCCCCACCGTTGGATTTTTGATCCAAGGGCTTCTGTTTTACAGAAGAAAATCTTTTTGTTTTAACAAGAACAGAAAAGATTTCTTTAAAATCTTTATTCTGTTTGGCGCAAATGCCCCAGCGTGTGACACGTGTCACGCAGCGCACAGCGCAGCGCAACTGCGCTAGCGCATCCGCGCTGACACGTGTCGCGCAGCGCACAGCGCAGCGCAACTGCGCTAGCGCATCCGCTCTGACACGTGTCGCGCAGCGCAGTGCTTGCGCAACTGAAGCGTTGCTTCATTTAATTTTTTTTAAAACAGAGCTTTGCTCTGATTGGGTGCGCTGCGCCCCCTGCGCTAACGTGTCTGATTTTGCCACGTGGCGCTCTGCGCTCAGGGGATCTGAAGCGTTGCTTCATTTATTTTAATCTTTAATTTTCACTTTAATTTTCCAATCAGAGGTTTGCTCTGATTGGAGGAAAACAGAAGCATTGCTTCTTTTCCCACCTTGGAATTTGAACAGAGCTTTGCTCTGATTGGGGGTAAACATTCAAATTGGCAGACGTCTGAAGTTTAAAAAATTCATATTGAAACCCTTCATCAGACGTCTGGTCCATTGACCTTCAAACTTCTTTCCCGTCTCAATTTTAAAAATATGTCCGAAATATCAGATATCAACAGTGCACAGACGTTTGAACTTCAACGGGTAGATGTCTGGCCTGGCACAAAACAATAGTTTGGGTTTTCTGAAAAATGAAAACTTTGAAAACAAAAACCCGATGTTTGTAAAACATTTGTGCAATCGTGTGTGAGTATTCAAAAGCTTTAAATGATATAACCATAATCTTAGAGCACTTACAAGGATTCCTATGCCGGCTTAGCAAATTTTCGAATTCTTGAATCCTTGTCGTCTCTAGCTCTTGAACCTTGGCGTTCCGCTTGGCTTGATCTTTGCTTTGGTCGATTGATCTTCCATTTGCTTCGACACTTGATGCTTCAAACTTGAACGCGCTCTCACGAACTTCTTCAAGTCGATATACGCATGCACAAATCTTGAAACACAATGAAGGTTTGGTGCTTGATCGGTCAGCCATCTGGAGAGTGCAGTGAGCTGGTTTCAACTCTCTGATCCCTAACTGCTCATATACCGAGAGAGGAAGTAGGTTAACACTTGCGCCAAGATCAAGTAGAGCACGGTTGATGTGTTTATCCCCAATAGAAATAGAAATCGTAGATAGCCAGGATCCTTACGTTTTCTAGGCAATTGTTGGGGAAAAGCTGTGTCTACGGTCTTTGACATGAATACCTTCTTTGGCACTTGAGTCTTCATCTTTCTAGTGCACAAGTCTTTGAGAATTTTTGCATAAGCGGGGACTTGTTGTATTGCATCTAGAAGAGGGATGTTGATGTTAACCTGTTTAAAGATTTCAGTGATCTTCTCCATTTGCGGACTTGGACTGTTTCCCCTTAATCGATTCGGATAAGGAGCTTGAGCAATAAGGTCAGGGTCCAACATTGGAGAAGATCATGTGGGTAGGAACGATTTAAGAATAGGAGTGGGGATCATTTTTGGTGGACTAGAAGAGGTAGGCTGAGGTGTCGAGCCTTGGGGAAAACGGAGAATAGGCTCGGAAGAAAATGGTGGGGTATACGAACTGGGGTCAGAATTAGAAGTAGAAATGGAAGGAAAGGTCTCAGCCGGGGTATCATCGATTGATTCATCATTATTATCAATCTCCTCACCAACATGGTTATTCAGCACTCTTCCAGATCTCAACGTGGTGATAGCGTTCACATGATGTGAATAGCCAGGATTGGGTAAAGGTTGAGCTGGAAGTTTCCCTTTTTCTCTTGCACTCATTTCGGCTTTTAATTGTGCAATTTGAGCTTCCATTGATTTAATACTCTCGCTTTGGGACGTAGAGTTTTTCTTTATGTCATCGAAGGAAGACTGAAGATTTGCCGAAACTTGCATGAAATTTGTCAAAAGAAAATTCACAGTTTGCGCGAGTGAAGAGGATTCATCAGGACCGGTCAACTGCAAAGGATTATTCAGTGCGGGTGTGTTGACCGGATTTTGAAGGTTTTGTGATTGGTAGGGGTGCTCAGTCAATTGAAGTGGTTGCTGTTGTGGTGGAGGAGCCCTTTGGAAATTGTTTTGGTTTGGAACCGTGTTTTGATTTTGTGATTGGTTCCAAGCAAAGTTAGGGTGATTCCTCCAACCCTGATTATAGGTGGAAGAAAACGGATCGTTCCTAGGTCTTTGTTGGAAAGCAGCATTGATATGCTCATGACCTTGAAACAGAGAATTCAATGGACATTCTTCCGTGAGATGTGATGGATCAGAACAGCATCCATATACAGTTTTGGGGAGCGACATCGGATTTAGGGCGGCTGCTAAAAATTTATTTTCCATAGTTTCGAGTTTCTTTTGCATTGCTGACATTTCATCTCTAACTCCTATGGAAACATTAGATTGGTTATTGCCACTCCTAGACGATGACTGACTTACACTCTCCCACTGTAAAGATCTTTCAGCGAAATCTTCTAAAAATCTCCAGGCTTCACCATCGTCTTTAGTCATGAAGTTGCCTTGACACATGGATTCAAGGGTCTGTTTCGTGGTAGGATAAATGCCTTCATATATGATTCTGCACAGATCCCATCTAGGGATTCCATAATGTGGACATTGAACTAACATATCCTTGAAGCGTTCAAAACACTTCGAGAATGTTTCATTTGGAAGCTGGGTGAATTGATTTATTTCGCTACGGACTCGAGCTGTCTTATGATTGGGGTAGAATTTCTTAAGGAATGCTTTTACGAATTCTCCCCAATTTAAAATGGAATGTGCGGTTGTGTTATAAAACCACTTCTGGGCTATATCGCACAAGGTGAATAGGAGAAGACGAAGACGCATAGCATCCACAGAAAGCTGTGAAGTACCCATCATAGCGCATACATTTTCAAATTTGGTAATAAAGACATATGCGTCTTCAGACTCGAGAGCGTGATATTTGGGTAGAAGATTGATGTTGTTAGGTCCATGTTACCTCTCTCGGTACTTTCGGGGTTGCGGAAACGGTAAAACAAATTTTTTTCTAAACATGGTAACATGGACCGAAAAGCCGGATCTTTGCTAAACAACACACTAGCATCCTAACTAGAGATTTATCTACTCGGTTAGGGGTTATACCTCAACTTGAACTCCTTCTCTTCTTGTTGTTCTTCTCTTTGCTTGCTCCGAGGGTTGATCCGGACTTTGGTCACCTCCGCGGCCTCCTTGAGTCGAAGACGATCCACCCGAGAGATGTACACCGAGCTCCACCTCGAGCCGAGGTAACTAGGGCAAAGAGATTGCTAGTCTAGAAGCCCTAGGTTGTGTAGAAGTGGTAGAGGGATGGTTTTGTCTTTGTGGGATCTTTATCTCTCAACACATGAGATCAAAAGATGAATCAAGAGGAGGAAGAAGGAGGAGCTAGCAACCATGGTGCATTTCTTTTCTTCTCACTAGAAAAAGGCAAGAGAGAGAATGAGAAAGAAATTACGAGCTAAAAAAAAGAACCATGGTTCAATAATTCACTAAACCAACATTACCAATCCTATCAAGATAAAGTTTGATGGCACCATTGAAATGACCATTATCATAATCAAAAAGAAAAATAAAAAGAAAAGAAGAGTGTAGACCTCTCTTGAAGGTCAATGGTCAACACGGTCAACCGGTCAACAAAGTCAAGAAAGATCATGGTGGTCAAATGGTCAATGCAATTAGCCGTCATAAAATTATCACTAAAAGGATTAGTAAATGATGTCCGCGGCTCATAATGGTTTTGACCAAACGAACTGTCAAAACCCTAATGGGCCCGCCTCAAAATGGTTTTGACCGAATCAACTGTCAAAACCCTAATGAGCCTGCCACATAACGGTTTTGGCCGAACCAACTGCCAAACCCCTGATGAGGCACCTCCTCCTTCAACGCTCCGGAAAACTGTGCATACACACCTGCATCCGCATTCCGTAGAATGCGGATGCGCAAAAGACAAAACAAATCCATCCGTGCAATACTAGGATCCGGCTTAAACCAAAGCCCACTAGTATTGCCTGCCCGAACACCACACGCACACAAGTGTACGTAAGTGATCGCAGCCCTGCCGTAAAACCATACGGCCTCTACACGTTTCGCTCAGTGCAGGGAAACTCTCTGTGTGGGACTCTAAAGACTCGACACTACGCTGGCAGTGAGTTTAACCACAGACCGCAAGCGGCATTAGCTGTATGTAACGGTCCCCAGGTAGATGCCGATAAGAAGGCCGATGAGGTAAACCCATCCAAACTCCTACTGAGCCTGTAGGTGGCAATCCCCGTACAGTCCGGTCTGTTCGTCTGATACATCGCATGGCGGGCCTAGATACTTTGCTAACATGCTAGGGTGTGTTTAGTTAGGCTCTGATACCACTGTTAGGTCCACGTTACCTCTCCCGGTACTTTCGGGGTTGCGGAAACGGTAAAACAAAATTTTTTCTAAACATGGTAACATGGACCGAAAAGCCGGATCTTTGCTAAACAACACACTAGCATCCTAACTAGAGATTTAGCTACTCGGTTAGGGGTTATACCTCAACTTGAACTCCTTCTCTTCTTGTTGTTCTTCTCTTTGCTTGCTCCGAGGGTTGATCCGGACTTTGGTCACCTCCGCAGCCTCCTTGAGTCGAAGACGATCCACCCGAGAGATGTACACCGAGCTCCACCTCGAGCCGAGGTAACTAGGGCAAAGAGATTGCTAGTCTAGAAGCCCTAGGTTGTGTAGAAGTGGTAGAAGGATGGTTTTGTCTTTGTGGGATCTTTATCTCTCAACACATGAGATCAAAAGATGAATCAAGAGGAGGAAGAAGGAGGAGCTAGCAACCATGGTGCATTTCTTTTCTTCTCATTAGAAAAAGGCAAGAGAGAGAATGAGAAAGAAATTATGAGCTAAAAAAAATGAACCATGGTTCAATAATTCACTAAACCATCATTACCAATCCTATCAAGATAAAGTTTGATGGCACCATTGAAATGACCATTATCATAATCAAAAAGAAAAAGAAAAGGAAAAGAAGAGTGTAGACCTCTCTTGAAGGTCAATGGTCAACACGGTCAACCGGTCAACAAAGTCAAGAGAGGTCATGTGGTCAAATGGTCAATGCAATTAGCCATCATAAAATTATCACTAAAAGGATTAGTAAATGATGTCCGCGGCTCATAATGGTTTTGACCAAACGAACTGTCAAAACCCTAATGGGCCCGCCTCAAAATGGTTTTGACCGAATCAACTGTCAAAACCCTAATGAGCCTGCCACATAACGGTTTTGGCCGAACCAACTGCCAAAACCCTGATGAGGCACCTCCTCCTTCAACGCTCCGGAAAACTGTGCATACACACCTGCATCCGCATTCCGTAGAATGCGGATGCGCAGAAGACAAAACAAATCCATCCGTGCAATACTAGGATCCGGCTTAAACTAAAGCCCACTAGTATTGCCTGCCCGAACACCACACGCACACAAGTGTACGTAAGTGATCGCAGCCCTGCCGTAAAACCATACGGCCTCTACACGTTTCGCTCAGTGCAGGGAAACTCTCTGTGTGGGACTCTAAAGACTCGACACTATGCTGGCAGTAGGTTTAACCACAGACCGTAAGCGGCACTAGCTGTACGTAACGGTCCCTAGGTAGATGCCGATAAGAAGGCCGATGAGGTAAACCCATCCGAACTCCTACTGAGCCTGTATGTGAAAATCTCCGTACAGTCCGGTCTGTTCGTCTGATACATCGCATGGTGGGCCTAGGGGGCGGTAAACGCCAGTCCCCTAATAGCGGTACAAGTCGTGTCGGAGTGAAGCCCAGAACACCCTGAGATAACACTGGAAACCTACCAGTATATCTCACTTTCCCTGGCCAGGGACTACTCGTGTAATGGCTCTCCTAGACACAGCGCGATGTCAACCCCCAATACCGGGAGAGACGAATCCTGTCTGACCGTCATTGCCTCCAAGTGCTTCGGGACTGCACCCAACTACTACCTGTTTGCACGACTCAGTAGAGCTACCTGTTTGCACGACTCAGTAGAGCCGTGGTAGGGTAGTAATCAAAGAACAGTGGGAACACACTCGAGGCGAAGTGACACTGTCAAGTCAGCGGACTAAGCTGTACTCATGTCACCTGGGAACTGATAACTGACGATAGGTATAATACCAACCATCAGTTCCCGACGAGTCCTGTCCAGTGTACTCGTAACCTAACGAACACCCGCATACTATCTCAAGTACGACGTACTGACGGCTGTGGGACAGACCGTCTCCCGTGCTGGGATGAGAAGCGCATACGCTAGTCTACTTCGGAGTATCGATGCCCTGTCTCGATAATCCCACGACTAGGGACGGGAATAAGGATGTGCTTGTGGATTTCCCAGCCCCCACGAGTGTGATCGCGATCACAACGCCGGTAATCAAGCAAAGATCCTAAGGGCTCTCCTAATGCGTATTGGTGATATAATAAAGAAACACATGTACACATTAAAGCAGAGACAAACCAAGTAGCATACTACTATTTCGAGTAAGATTGTCTATACAACTGTGAATATCCCAAGCATCCATCAAGTAATATACATACTAGTATGATACAGTAATGGCCTCTAGGGCATATACACTAACAATCTCCCACTTGCACTAAGGCCATATACTGGCGTATCGAAGACCTATCATCTCGATCAGCCGCTCGAACTGAGTCTGGGGCAAGGCCTTCGTGAATGGGTCCGCTGTGTTGTCCTTTGTGTCCACTCTCCGCACCTCGATCTCCTGGCGATCAATGATCTCCCTGATCAGGTGATACCGCCTTAAGATGTGCCTGGATTTCTGATGGGACCTTGGTTCCTTCGCTAAAGCTATAGCCCCATTGTTATCGCAATACAAAGGTATTGAGTCAACAATGGACGGAACCACCTGAAGTTCACTAATGAACTTCTTCATCCAGACCGCCTCTTTTGCGGCATCGCTTGCAGCAATGTATTCAGCCTCCATCGTCGAGTCTGCGACGGTATCCTGTTTGGAACTCCTCCAACATACCGCCCCTCCGTTGAGGGTAAATACAAAACTCGAGATAGACTTGCTGTCATCTTTGTCACTCTGGAAGCTTGAATCGGTAAAGGACTCGACCCTGAGGTCTCCATTATCGTAAACCAGGAACATCTCCTTAGTCCTTCTCAGGTACTTGAGAATGTTCTTCACTGCTGTCCGGTGGTCCTCACCTGGGTCTAACTGATACTGGCTTACCGCGCTCAGCGCGTAAGCTACATCTGGTCTTGTACATAGCATCGCATACATTATAGATCCTACCTCCGAAGTGTAGGGTATAGTGCTCATGCGAACCCTCTCCTCGTCAGTCTTAGGAGACATCTTCTTGGAGAGGGTAATTCCGTGCAATGCGGGTATGTTACCGCGCTTGGAATCCTCCATACTAAATCTCTTTAGTACGGTCTCTATGTACCTGGACTGCGAAAGCCCCAGTAGTCTCTTGGATCTATCTCTATAGATCTTGATCCCCAGAATGTACGAGGCATCACCCAGGTCCTTCATGGAGAACCATTGTGACAAAAATAGCTTGACCGATTGTAGCATAGGAATGTCATTTCCTATCAAAAGAATGTCGTCCACGTACAAGACTAGCAATACGACAGTTCGTCCTACAATCTTCTTATAGACACAGGGTTCATCTTCGTTCTTGATGAAATCAAATTCCTTGATTGCCTCATCAAAACAGATGTTCCAGCTCCGCGATGCCTGCTTTAATCCATAAATGGATTTAAGCAACTTGCACACCTTCCCGCTACTCCCACTGTCTACGAAACCTTCTGGCTGATCCATGTAAACGCACTCTTCCAAACAACCGTTTAGGAAAGCCGTTTTAACACCCATCTGCCAGATTTCATAGTCATGGAAGGCAGCAATGGCAAGCAGGATCCGAATGGATTTGAGCATAGCCACCGGAGAAAAAGTTTCGTCATAGTCCAAACCAGGTCTTTGATGAAAACCTTTTGCAACGAGTCTAGCCTTATAGGTTTCTACCTGCCCATCTACACCAAGTTTCCTTTTGTAGATCCATTTCCATCCAACGGGTTATACCCCAGGTGGAGCAATATCCAAGGTCCACACTTTATTGGCGTACATGGACTCCATTTCGGATTGCATTGCTTCCTGCCACTTATCAGAGTCCCTACTGATAATGGCCTGCCTGAAACTGGTAGGGTCATCTTCTTCCAAGATGCAATCCTCTCGATCCCCGTCTATGAGAAAACCGTAGTATCTCTCGGGCGGACGAGAAATCCTACCAGATCTGCGGAGTGGCTGAGGTTCGTCTGGGGTTATTGAATCCTGAGGTTCTGTCAAATTTTCAGTTTCAGTTTGTGGTCGCTGAATTTCTTCCAATTCTACCGTGCTCCCACTAATTTCTTTTGCAAGAAACTCTGTTTCTAAGAAAACGGCATGCTGAGCAACAAACACCTTCTGTTCCTCGGTGTGGTAGAATAGATATCCATAACCATTCTTTGGATATCCCACAAACTTACATAAAACTGACCGTGCCTCTAGTTTATCCGGTTTATGCGTTTTAACATAAGCCGGACAACCCCATATCTTAAATCTTTTAAGATATGGCCTTTTTCCATTCCATATCTTGAATGGAGTCTTAGGCACTGATTTAGACGGAACATCATTCAATAGATATGCTGCTGTCAATAGCGCATGTCCCCAAAATGAAAGAGGCAACTCGGTATTACTCATCATGGAGCGAACCAAATCCAGAAGGGTACGATTCCTCCTCTCCGATACACCGTTGTGGTGTGGTGTATAAGGAGGAGTAAGCTGAGAGAGAATACCATTCTCTTTTAGGTAATCTAGGAATTCCGTGTTTAAGTACTCCCCTCCTCTATCAGACCGGAGGATCTTGATACTTTTGTCAGTCTGGTTCTCTACTTCGTGTCTGAATTCCTTGAATTTCTCAAAAGCTTCAGGTTTGTGTTTCATCAGATACACATATCCGAACCTAGAGAGATCGTCAGTGAATATGATGAAGTATGAGAACCCACCCCTTGCATGTATAGACATCGGACCACATACATCACTATGTACGAGTCCCAAGAGCTCTGTTGCTCTTTCTCCATGTCCGGTGAACAGAGATTTGGTCATCTTCCCTTTGAGACAAGACTGACAAGTTTCATAAGATGAAAACTCGAACGCATTCAAGAGTCCATCTTTATGAAACTTACTCAGTCTTTTCTCTCCGATATGACCAAGTCTATAATGCCACAAGTAGGATTCATTCGTATCTGAATTCTTCCTCTTGCGTGTGTTTTGTATATTGAGAACTGTATTCTGATTTAGAACGTAGATACCATTACATAGTGTACCCTCTGCAACCAGTACCTTATGAAGGTAAATGTTCATGATATTTCTATCAAGAACAAAGTTATATCCATCTTTATCGAGTAAAGAAACTGATATGATGTTGCAAACCATGGAGGGTACATAGTAGCAATCGTTCAAAATCATAGTCTTGCCATTTGGCAATACTAGGTGATATTCACCGACGGCTGCCGCATTAACTTGTGCTCCGTTCGCTACTCTGAGCGACATATCACCCGGTGCAACTTTCCTACTTTTTCTCAGTCCTTGCAATAAATTACAGATATGAGATCCTGATCCGGTATCAAGTACCCAGGAGGTAGGGCTGACCGTAAAACAGTTCTCAATTACAAGAACACCTGAAGTAGATGCAAAACCATACTTCTTCTTCAACTGGTATCCTGGGAATCCATACAATCCCCTTTCCCTTGCTCATACTTATGACTGTTGTCAAAAGTTAGAGCTGAACCAATGTGTTGTGCCACGGCAGCGCCTCGGCCGTCTATCCGAGGCCAAAATGCGGAATCAAAATTTTTCTTAACTTTCAAACTGGCGCTACCGCGGACAATACACCCGGATCGTAACCATTAACCGATACTAGCTAACAAGAGAAAAGGGTGAGAGATATACCGAGTGATCCGAGTCCTCCGGTCTTCTCGTCGTCGTCCCGATCTCCCGCGGAAACTCCGGTCGTCGCATCCTTGCCGGAAGGGCACCACATTGTCTGCAACTTTTACGGGCTCCCACCTCAATACCGAGGCAACTCGGGCACGAAGCTGGCTAGTCGACGTGCCCAAGGTTTGCTGTAGATTGTAGTGTAGAATGCGCTTTGTCTCAATGGGGTTTGTAGTTGCCTTGATGGATGAATGGATTGGAACTTTTAAGTGGAGCTCTCATTTATCAAGCATGGAATGAGATGATAAATTTTCCTCTTCTAAAAAGAAACCTCTCATTTTCTCTCCTCTCATGGAAAATGTGGCCAGCCCCCTCATTTGGAAAAGGGTGGAGGAAAAAATAAATAACCACATCAAGGGAGGTGAGTGTAGGAGAACAAAGGTGGTGACCACAACATAAAGCAAGTCTCACATCATTAACCAAATCAATCTCTTCACAATAACCATCATGAATAATGCAAGTGATGTAAAGAGAATAAAATGATGATGGTGATATCATAATCCCACATATGCAAGAAACCCCCTCCCCAAATGTAATTTGCAAAACTGCAAATTACCCCCTCCATCGGAAAAGTCCGGCCGGGAAAGAACAAAGGAAAACCGGCCGGAACGGAATGCAAACTGGCAACTCCAGAAAACTGGTCCCGTAATAAATTACAGGAAAACCCCGATACTGTGCATACACACCCGCATCTGTATTCCGACTGGATACAAATGCAATGAGACAAAATCTACACTGTACTAAACTAGGATCCGGCTTAAACCAAAGCCGGCTAGTAATATCCGTTCAATCCTGATCCGTGCAATACCGCACGTATCTGATCGAACCTTGCCATATATCTATACGGCCTCTAGTACAAACCGTCCGATCCTGATCCGTGCAATACCGCACGTATCTAGTCGGACCCTGCCATATCTCCATACGGCCTCTACAGCGTTTCGCCCGAAAGCTTGAGTAACTGTAAGTGTGGTGGACTCTAAAGACTCGTCAATACTATGGCTGTGGATTTAACCACTAGCACGTCAGAGGTATAAGCCAATACATGACGGGCCACCAGCTATTGACCAAAAGGGACGTCGATGAGCGAACTCATCCTGACACCCTACTGAGCCTGTCAGTGACAATATCCGTACAGTCCGGTCCGTTCGTCTATGAGTATCGCATGTCG
Source organism: Agapanthus africanus (assembly GCA_030015575.1). NCBI lineage: Eukaryota > Viridiplantae > Streptophyta > Magnoliopsida > Asparagales > Amaryllidaceae > Agapanthus > Agapanthus africanus. The sequence goes on along the minus strand of JASDDO010000031.1, from coordinate 445,991,176 downwards.
GGCCTAGGGGGTTGGTAAAAGTCAGACCCCCAAAAGCGGTACAAGTCGTGTCGGAGTATAGCCCAGAACGCCTTGAGATACTACTGGAATACCTACCAGTAAATCTCCTGCCTCGGCCGAGGGCTTTGCGTAATGGCTCTCCTAGACACAGCGCGACTTCACCCCCAATACCGGGAGAGACGAACCCCTGAAGATCCGCTCACTGCCTCTATATGGCTTGGGACTGTACCCAACTAAAATCTGTTTGCACGACTCCTTTGAGCCGTGGTAGGGTAGTAATCAAAGTACAATGGGAACTCACACGAGACAAATGACGATCCCCAGGTCGATGAACTAACCTGTACACATGTCACCAGGGAACTGCTATCTGACGTCAGGTATAAGACCAACTAGCATGTTCCCGGCGAGTCCTGTCCGGTGTACTCATAACCCAATGAGCACCTGTATACATCTTAGGTGAACCAACTAACACCAGTGGCTTGTGAGACCGGCCACCGCCCCTCGTCGGAGTCTCGACTGTATACACTAGTCTACTCTGGAGAATCGATGCCCTGTCTCGAAACTCCCACGACTAGGGACCTTTTAAGGATGTGCTTATAGACCATCAGCTCTCATGTATATGATCGCCATCATACTGCCGGCAGTCAAGCAAGAATCCTAGGGGCTCTATCAGCGTGTAATAGCGACCTGTAAGGTCACCTGAAGCAGTACACGATGATAAAGGTAAACCAGATAGCATACTATCATCTCGAGTAAGACTGTCCTACCGGGATAGGTCCTCCCTCAATCATTGCAATCACGTGCCTATGATCCAATAATTGACTCTGAGGGCACTATCTCCAACAATCTTCCACTTGCACTCAAGGCTAATTATTGCGATGTCGCATACTCACAGCCCGTGTGATACCGAACACCCAACTCCTCTACTAGTCAGTCTCACAAAGCTCGTTTACGAAACTATTGCGTTCGAGGAATAGCCTCAGTGAGTGGATCCGCTGTGATGTTTCTTTCTATGTCTCTCTATATCTCAAGTTCGCAGAGAAAACCATCTCCCAAAATGAGCAATACCTGTCTTAGATTATGTCTGGATATCTGATGGGACCTAGCTCATAAATGAACTCCAAATCCAAACTTCTTAGACTGTATCGATAACTGAACTTAATCAGTATCCTGCGCCATGCCTTCCCTCAGTATCCACCTGGACCACCTGTCCAAAATACTGCCCTTCGTCAGAGGGAAAACTATAACTCTGACGGCCATTCTGCCATCCATGTCACCTTGGAAGCCTGGAATGATAACCGTCTCCTGAAAGAGGCTGTCATTATCACATCCCTAGAACATCAACTTATGTTCTAAAACTGCTTCCGACTGTTTCTCCTGGATTGGATTAATATCAACTTATTGCACCTACTGCAAGAACAACATCTGGTGTGGTACTTGACATCTCATGATTGACTCAATTGCCTAAGCAAGTGATCTGTCAATCATGCGTATCCCTCTCTCCTTTAGTCTGTAAGACACCTTTAGAGAGGGTGACTCCATCACCTGCAGGTACACTACCATGCCAGGAGTCGTCCATTCTAAATACTCATAGAATGCTGTCAAGGTACCCAGATTAGGAAACCACCCAAATCCAGATCTAAAACCATAGATCTAGTAACCAGAATGTCTGATATAATATCCAAGTCCTGTGTGGAGAAACCACTGTGTGACGACCAAAGTATAACCTATCGTAGTATAGGAATATTACTTCCTACTCTGTGTATGTCATCAAATACCAGGACATCACACCCTACTACCTACTTAACAGATCCATCCCCTATTCTGATGAAGTCAAACCTATGACTGTCATGTCAGAAATAGATGATCTATCTCCGCTATATCTGCTTTAGTCTATAAATAGACATAAGCCACCTGTCTACCAATGCTTCCGCTGCTCCCACTGACTACGACAACCCTCTGGCAGAGTCATATAGACGTACACTTCTAAAGCTAGTTTAGAACGACGCTATACTCGTCCTCCTGCCGGGTCTCACAGTCTGGAACAACAGCAATGGCAAGTCTGGGTAAACAAGAACCTCCCTGCCACCGTCCTTGAGCATACTGAAGTACCTCTCAAGTGCCTGAGGTTACCCACCATATCTGCGGAGTGGCTAATGGAATGTCAAGCCAGATTGAATCTTTAGGTTCCTATCAAATTTTCAGTAATCGTTTGCGGTTCTGGAATCGCTTCCAGTTCTACCATACTCCCACTTCTGTTTTCTGAAAAATCCATTTCTTTTAAAAATGTGGCGGGTCAAGAACAATATCTCTATTGATCTTCCAGATGGTAGAAAGTCAATCCTCGTCATAGCCCGGGTCAACCCACAAACAGCCATTACAGAAACGTGCCTTGAGTTATCCAGAGTCTGGTTTTAAGCATAAGCCGGACAACTCCCCGTACCTTAACAATGTCAAGATATGAACTGTTCTATATAGAAACAGAGACACTGATTTAATTGGAACCAGATTCAAATCATGCAGCTGTCTCCAGTGCATGTCAACTAAAATGGAAAAAGGCCGATCAGCGTCACTCAACTTAGGAATACTTCCAATTATGAGCAACCTGAAAGAGAAGTGATCAGTCGAAAATACTGCATATTTTAACCGGCAATTTCCTTGTCATCTGCATATATATAGGAGAGTACGGTATTCATAATTCACATATTAGCTAATCGGTCGTAAAATATCAAATTACATGTATTCGACCTTTAAACCGGAAATTCTAGGGAAATTAACGGCATTGCATTACATAGCATATTTTCTATATCTTGCAATTCTGAAGTCTATGCAGGAAAAGAGATACTTGCTCGATCAATTCATTGCTCGACCATTACAATGGCTCGTAAACTCATTGAAAGCAAATCTGGTATCAACACAGAAGGTCAATTGCAATTCTGAACATCAAAGAATAACCCAAACAGCAGTACCAAGTTACTGAAGAAAGCACAGTTCCCGAGGCCACCAAGTCGCGGCGGAAGCGCGGCCTATAGGCACCTCACGCGGCGGATCCGCGGCTTACCCAGGGACTGAGATCCTCAAACTTCATCACAACTCCTGTGCTAGTACCTGCAGCTCAAAAATACATACAGAAGTCCAGAAGAGTCCAGACACTTCCACCAGATCAGCAAATTCCCAAACTACCCTAATCTTTCTAGAACTTTCCTAAACCCTTGCTTAAACCCTAAGCTAAACCCCAACAAACTTGTCAACAAACTTTGGGAGGGAAAGTCTAATTCAAACCTAAACCTAGTTCTATAAATAGGACCCTAGGCTCTCTCATTTCTCATCTTTTATCATCTTGGAAAAATCAAGAAATCTTGGAGAGTGAGAGATTCAACCCATTTTTAGTTTAGCCATTCTCTTTCTCCATCTTCTTCTTCCTCAAGATTAGTGAGAAATCTTGTAGGAAACCCTAACCCTAAATCCATCCACAATTCAAGATCTTGAGTGCAAGCCAAGCAAGATTCCTTCAACCCTTTTATGAGCCGAGCCGATCTTCCATCGGGCAAGAGATCCAAAGTAGATCCACGATCCACGGAGTCGAGCGAAGCCGAGTCAACGATCGATTTTCTTTCTTCTTGTAGATCTTGAAAGAATGTATTGACAATTGTTGATTAAATAAAAGGTGATATTTTCTACATTCTTGTTTTCTTTAAAATTCCGCATCATGTTATCTTTACTGTTCTTGAATATTGTCTATGTGGTGATGCGTGAGTAAAACTCCGCTCGTTAAGGAGCCGAGAAGATCTTTAGTATGATGATGTAGCAAATTTGTAATCGATTCTTGAATCCCACGAGTTTGTAAACCCTAGCAAATTCAAGAACCGACAACTCATTTTGTTTCGATGCTATCTTGAATAACATCGTTCAAAATGAGGAAGTTAGGATCGTTTCTTGAAATTGTTAGAGACTAGAATGTGAATGATTTAGACAACAGAACAAGGGATAAGATGAAACCCTAGTTTCACGAGAAAACCCTAACTCTTGTTAATGATCATCGATCTAGTATCAAATCTTTCGAAGGACAAGAATACGAAATCTTGTAGACTACATCACATCTAAAGATCCGACCGATTCCTACGAGCCTTTCTATCATTCTTGATTGTTGTTTGGAAAATACCATTGAAACCGATTCTTGTTGTTTATAGTTCTTGATTCTTTAGAAAAGATTAGTGACACACGAATACAAATCAATCAATTGAATCGTGTTTTCTCTTATTGTTGCTTAACATTTCATTTCAAACAAATAAAAGTACAAACGAATCTCGAGATCCCTGAGGACGATCCGCACTCATTCATTAACTTCAACTGACACCGTTGTTTGATTGCGGTCAAATATTTTTGGTTGTGATTTCTTTACTATTTGATTCGATAAACACATCCACGAAAACAATCAATCAAAATGGCGCCGTTGCCGGGGATCGCGCGTTAATTCGTTTACATTTTATAGTTTGAAGTGAAAGAATTATTACGTTTCATTTCTTGAATTCAAAATTCGTACAAACTCTTATACGTGTGTTGTGAATTGATTGCAAGGTGATCTGGAGCAATCTGAGCTGTGGAAAAATTATTTGGGATATACCAGAGAGCTGGAGAAAGCAACAGAGACCCACTGAAGGAAATTGGTACAGTGAACCCACTGTTGGACCGCGGAAGCGCGGCCTGAGCCCAGTATTTGCGGCGGAAGCGCCGCAGTGTAGGGAGTTCTCAGCACCATCTTTCTTCAGGTGATTTCTTGCTCTCTCCCCTCTCCCTTTTTTAGCTCCAACTAATCTTTTCTGCAGGATTCTTTGCAAATAATAGCTGCGCCGCAAAAGCAAATTAAAATTGTGCGTGATTTTGCTTTCTTGGTTGTTTTGCATTGCTAATACGGAAAATTAAGGGGCACGGCCAAATCCAAATTAGGTGGGGATTTCATTACCCTTCCTAGGCCCCGAAAACCACCAAACTTGCATCCACATTTACCCCCATTAACTAAAAGAAATCTAGAGATGACTCTAAGGACTGTCGCGCTCATTTAGGACAAGAGAGGGCCGTGGGTAATTCATTGCTTATCCGCGTTTTTTCTGTGGTGCCTAAGGCGAGTGTGTCTAAGGCTAGTGGTTATTAATTAGGTCCACTGTAGTGGTGGTTCCTTCCCACTTACCTGGCACTCATCCGGCCACAGGGGACAAAGAGGCAGTGAAGGATTGATCCCGCGACTTGTCTTTTGGCAGTTAGGAGCGGTCTAGAGCCGGACCTAGGTGACCATTAGATTTTAGGTTTGTGTTGCTGCATTTGGTTGTTGCATCATTTTTTCAAAATCCGTCCCTTTTCAAAAGCAAACACCGCATTCATTTTACCCCTAATTATAAGCCAACGCTGCCACTTGTGCTAACCCTTTTTAGTGCAAGATAGGCTGGACACGGGATTCTAGTGCCCGTTTAGTCCGCGTACCTTTTATCGACTCCGAAGTTGATAATTCTCCATTTACCTTTTCTTTACCTACTACCACACCCACTCCGATGGATCCGAATCCATCCAACTTCTTTAACCCCAATCTGCCACCGTCCGTTGGTGCGCAGAATCCTCCACACATTTCTCTTCAGGAAAGATGCTATCCACTTAGAGGTCCTCTTTTGACCTGCTTATCCACACCACCAGCGAACGGGGATAACTTTGAAATAAAGCCCCAGTATATCAACCTTCTACCTAAGTATCACGGACTCGAGACCGAGGACGCTTACGTTTTCATTACCAAATTTGAAAACGTATGCGCTATGATGGGTACGTCTCAACTGTCTGTGGATGCGATGCGTCTACGACTTCTTCCTTTTACCTTGTGCGATATAGCCGAGAAGTGGCTATATAACACCACCGCACACTCCATCACTAATTGGGAAGAATTCGTCGCAGCATTCCTAAAGAAATTTTACCCAGTCCAACGAACGGCTCGAATTCGTAGTGAATTAAACCAATTTGCCCAGCTCCCTACCGAACCATTTTCAAAGTACTTTGAACGTTTCAAGGATTTAATGGTTCAATGTCCTCATCACGGCATCCCGAGATGGGAGTTGTGCCGAATCATCTATGAGGGCAGTAACCCTAGCACGAAACAAAGCCTTGAAAATATGTGTCAGGGTACATTTATGAATAAAGACGATGGGGAAGCCTGGCGATACTTAGAAGAATTCGCTGAAAAATCACTAATTTGGGAGAGTGGAACCCAACCATTGAATAGGGGTGGCATACACCAAGTAGATGTGTCCATAGGTGTTCGAGCAGAAATGGCAGCAATGCAAAAGAAGCTCGACGCTATGGAACACAAATTTGCAGCAGCCTCCCTAAACCCGGTATCACTCCCCAAAACTGTCTGTGGGTGCTGTTCTGATCCATCTCATTTGACGGAAGAATGTCCGTTTCAAGGTCATGAGCATACCAATGCCGCATTTCAAAGACCTAGAAACGACCCTTTTTCTTCCACATATAATCAGGGTTGGAGGAACCACCCGAATTTTTCTTGGAACCAATCACAATCACAAAACACGGTTCCAAACCAAAACAATTTCCAAAGGGTCCCTCCACCACAACAGCAGCCACAACTTCAACTCACTCAGCACCCCTTTCAAGCACATAATTTTCAAACTCAGGTCAACACACCTGCACTGTCTAGTCCTTTACAGTTGACCGGAACTGATGATTCCTCTTCTCTTGCACAATACATGAATTTGATCTTAACAAATATCATGCAAGTTTCGGCTGAAGTGAAATCTTCCGTCGATGACATGAAGAAAAACTCTGCGTCCCAAAACGAGAGTATTAAATCGATGGAAGAAGAAATTGCACGATTAAAAGCCGAACTGAGTGCAAGAGAGAAAGGGAAACTTCCAGCTCAATCCTTACCAAATCCTGGTTATTCACATCATGTGAATGCAATCACCACATTGAGATCTGGAAGAGTGCTTGACAATCATGTTGGGGAAGAAGTTGATGATACTGGAAATCATATCAACACCCCGGCTGAGACCTTTCCACACACACACACTTCTGACCCCAGTTCTTCTACCCCACCATCTTCTTCCGAGCCTATTCTCCATTTCCCAAAAGGCTCTCCATTACAGCCCACCTCTTTTACCCCTCCTCGGACGATTCCCACTTCTATTCAGGGATCGGTTCCACACACACTTCCTTCTCCCATGGACCCAGCGCTAATTGCTAAAGCACCTTACCCGAATCGGTTAAGGGCTAACACACTAAGTCCACAGATGGAGAAGATCACTGAGATGTTTAAACAGGTTAATATCAATATCCCTCTTCTAGATGCTATCCAACAAGTACCAGCATACGCAAAAGTTCTTAAAGATTTTTGCACTAGAAAGAGGAAGAAACAAATGCCCAAGAAGATATTCATGGCAAAAACAGTAGAAACGGCTTTCCCCCAGCAATTACCGAGGAAACGTAAGGATCCTGGATATCCTACTATTTCCATCTCTATTGGGGAGAAACACATTAACCGTGCTCTACTAGATCTTGGGGCAAGTGTTAACCTGCTTCCTTTCTCAGTTTATGAGCAGTTAGGAATCGGAGAGTTGAAACCATCTCCATGCACTTTACAGATGGCTGACCGATCAATCACCAGACCTAGGGGTGAACTGGAGGATGTGTTAATAAAAATCGGAGAATTTATCTTTCCTGTGGATTTTATTGTAATTGATACACAACCTGTAGCGAACCCACGGAATCAAATTCCGGTGATTTTAGGTCGCCCCTTTTTGGCCACTTCCAATGCTATCATCAATTGTCGTAACGGTTCTATGACCTTATCCTTCGGGAACAGGACAATTGAGATGAACATTTACAAGTTAGGAAGTGTACCCTCTGAACCTATTGCTCAGATATGTTCTGTCGACTTAATGGATGTCGACAGCAGCGAAGTTGATGATCCTCCTGATACCGATCTTGACTCTATTCATACTTTGTTGTTTGACCCAATTATGTATCATACACATACGGAATCTTCCACCAAGATGTCCGGGTCAACAACTAACACTGATTATGAACTGCTTTTAGAGTCTGAAGATCACCCCGCACATTGTGATGACATTATTCTTCGGGGTATAGATGAAACTTTTGAGGAGATCTTCGCTGATGAACTCGTATTTTTAAATAACACGGGTGTTGAGACGAATCATGTCCAAATCAATAGAATTGAACCTCCACCCCTTCTTGTGAAATGTAAAAAGAATGCGAGTTATCCATCACATTCACTGCATCGTCTCTCCAAAATGAGACGCACACACATTCTATTCCATCACTTAACTTTTCCCCACTTCTTTTTCCACCAACCCGAGCACTGCATTGATAAAATTTTCGAATGGTTGGTGTTAACTTTCGGTCTTTGTAAAGCTTGGCATCGACCACTGATTTTTGACCCCCACTTGTGATTTTAAAAGATTAACATTGCATAACTCAAGTTTGGGGGGGTATGTTTTTCTGGCTCTTAAAAAGAAATTTTTACAAAATTTTGAGCCAAAAATAAGTTTGGGGGAGGGTCTTCACTTATATATTTTGCCCCCACTAATAATTCTCCCCAGATTTACAGATTTTTGTAGGTATAACTGTCGGCAACAGTGAGGACACTGTTGAAAACAAGTTTGGGGGAGGTTTGTGCTTATTTTCGCATCATTTGCATATCATCTGCATAAGCACAAAAACATTTCTTCTTCAAAATCTATAAAAATTGAAAAAATTTCAAAACCCATAAAAATTTAAAAATTTTCAAATATAAAAATAATTTTAATATTTACACTTTTTGTATATAAATAAGATAATGAAAGTTTAGACAGTGAACAATTACATCCATGAGATTGGAAAAATTTTAGAAAACTAAGAAAATTAGAAGTTTTCTTATACGAACTAGTAATAAGTAGTTATGAGCCGTTGTCCCAAGGGTTAGTAAGATGAAGGACGTCACTAATCTGAGGATAAAAATAAGTCTGAAAAATAGTTTCTATTCTGGAAACCAAACATTTTGAACGTTGCTACCCTGCTATTTGCACTTACACACGTCTTGAAGCCTGGGATAGTAGAGGATACCTTGAAATGCTCTTGTCTTAAAGCCAAAAGTATGAAAAGAAAAATAGTATTTTTGAAAGTGGTGAGAAAAATGAACACTGGTTTTGTTATCACCAAGGGCAAGAAAAATATATAGCAAAAAGGGTGCTTCTTCACCTAGTGCCCCAAGGTCAACTGGTCTGGGAGTCACTGCTATGCCTGAGGTGGTGCAAGATTAGGAAAATACACCAAGTTAGCATGCACATTAGTAATCGGTCGGTTAGTACCTCAAGAAGTATTAACGGTCGCATGAAAGTGTGTAAGCAATCTCGTTTGCCAAGAAGTACTGAGGCCGATGGGCAAGGGTATGATAGCTTGAATTGAATTCTCCGGGTGTAGGGATGTCTTTACACACACGCAGGGTGATATGATCGATGTTTGGAATAAAGATAGGAATGAAGAATAAGACGATGTTTTATTGAGGGAGGACGTGATTTCTAACATCTTTTCATGACCATTAAGATAGGGCTCATGACAACCGAAAAGCTAGCTAAGTTGGAAACCCTAATTTTCAAGGCTTTTCTTTTACAATTCTTTTCTTTAAATGTAATGTTCATGATCTTGCTTTTATTTTTGGATTTTGTGGGTGCAATCCGCTGAAAACCCTCAGGAGACAACACTCCTCCTACTAGGGACACCTAGAGGTTTAAAGGCTTGTTGCACGTGCTCAGTGCAATCGTGTTGCCTACGAAAGTGTGCTAGTTAGTTTTTTTTCTCTTTCTTTGTTTTCTCCTTCTCTTTTTAATAAAACATTCTCTCGAGACGATCGAAATTAAGTTTGGGGGTATTTGATCAGTCGAAAATACTGCATATTTTAACCGGCAATTTCCTTGTCATCTGCATATATATAGGAGAGTACGGTATTCATAATTCACATATTAGCTAATCGGTCGTAAAATATCAAATTACATGTATTCGACCTTTAAACCGGAAATTCTAGGGAAATTAACGGCATTGCATTACATAGCATATTTTCTATATCTTGCAACCCCTATTCTGAAGTCTATGCAGGAAAAGAGATACTTGCTCGATCAATTCATTGCTCGACCATTACAATGGCTCGTAAACTCATTGAAAGCAAATCTGGTATCAACACAGAAGGTCAATTGCAATTCTGAACATCAAAGAATAACCCAAACAGCAGTACCAAGTTACTGAAGAAAGCACAGTTCCCGAGGCCACCAAGTCGCGGCGGAAGCGCGGCCTATAGGCACCTCACGCGGCGGATCCGCGGCTTACCCAGGGACTGAGATCCTCAAACTTCATCACAACTCCTGTGCTAGTACCTGCAGCTCAAAAATACATACAGAAGTCCAGAAGAGTCCAGACACTTCCACCAGATCAGCAAATTCCCAAACTACCCTAATCTTTCTAGAACTTTCCTAAACCCTTGCTTAAACCCTAAGCTAAACCCCAACAAACTTGTCAACAAACTTTGGGAGGGAAAGTCTAATTCAAACCTAAACCTAGTTCTATAAATAGGACCCTAGGCTCTCTCATTTCTCATCTTTTATCATCTTGGAAAAATCAAGAAATCTTGGAGAGTGAGAGATTCAACCCATTTTTAGTTTAGCCATTCTCTTTCTCCATCTTCTTCTTCCTCAAGATTAGTGAGAAATCTTGTAGGAAACCCTAACCCTAAATCCATCCACAATTCAAGATCTTGAGTGCAAGCCAAGCAAGATTCCTTCAACCCTTTTATGAGCCGAGCCGATCTTCCATCGGGCAAGAGATCCAAAGTAGATCCACGATCCACGGAGTCGAGCGAAGCCGAGTCAACGATCGATTTTCTTTCTTCTTGTAGATCTTGAAAGAATGTATTGACAATTGTTGATTAAATAAAAGGTGATATTTTCTACATTCTTGTTTTCTTTAAAATTCCGCATCATGTTATCTTTACTGTTCTTGAATATTGTCTATGTGGTGATGCGTGAGTAAAACTCCGCTCGTTAAGGAGCCGAGAAGATCTTTAGTATGATGATGTAGCAAATTTGTAATCGATTCTTGAATCCCACGAGTTTGTAAACCCTAGCAAATTCAAGAACCGACAACTCATTTTGTTTCGATGCTATCTTGAATAACATCGTTCAAAATGAGGAAGTTAGGATCGTTTCTTGAAATTGTTAGAGACTAGAATGTGAATGATTTAGACAACAGAACAAGGGATAAGATGAAACCCTAGTTTCACGAGAAAACCCTAACTCTTGTTAATGATCATCGATCTAGTATCAAATCTTTCGAAGGACAAGAATACGAAATCTTGTAGACTACATCACATCTAAAGATCCGACCGATTCCTACGAGCCTTTCTATCATTCTTGATTGTTGTTTGGAAAATACCATTGAAACCGATTCTTGTTGTTTATAGTTCTTGATTCTTTAGAAAAGATTAGTGACACACGAATACAAATCAATCAATTGAATCGTGTTTTCTCTTATTGTTGCTTAACATTTCATTTCAAACAAATAAAAGTACAAACGAATCTCGAGATCCCTGAGGACGATCCGCACTCATTCATTAACTTCAACTGACACCGTTGTTTGATTGCGGTCAAATATTTTTGGTTGTGATTTCTTTACTATTTGATTCGATAAACACATCCACGAAAATCAATCAATCAAGAAGCTAGTTCTCTTAATCATTACTATCAACTGAACACCATACACAAGTATCTACATCTTCGATCACCTTGAAGAATCCCGATACTTGCAATACTTGGTTCTCTACTTTATTCAAATACCTATAACTTCTCAAAATTCGGACCCTGTGTTTCCACGAAACGGCTGTCTAAAATCTAGAGAAGTCATAAGTAAACCGAATATAGTACGAGGACCAACCCCTCTGTCCTGATGGACGCTGGACAACATACAATACTCTGTACAAGTCCCTTGAGTCTGATAACTCATTCACTGTGTGTCGTAGGTTGAAAACTGTACTTATGGTTGAGAAGAATTACACCGCTGTTCAATGCTCCTTACCTAACCATCCACTGATATAGGTAAATGTCATAGACATAATTTCAAAAAGATACATCTCACTCTATAAAAATAGACGTACAGATATATCAATTTGAAATTGGTGCATAGCAACGGATATTCAAAACCAAATATTCGCCGACCGGCAAACAACCCAGGTGGCTTCCTCAAATATCACCAATTACAACGAATCCCGATATAATGAGGATAGTCACCTAATTCCCAATAACTTACTCCCACTCATCATCTGTAAAAACCATACAGATGTGAGAATCCAACCTGGTAAATACATACCCTGGAGCAAGTGTCTAATCGGGAAATCAGTTTTCTTTTAACAGTACACAGTGAAACTTGAAACATTGAAATGTTTCGATGGGGTATCCTGGTATTCCTAGTAATGCCTCTTCCATTATCCAGATTCACAACTATAACCGTATAATTCTTTGCCATCTCTCCAAATCCCTTTATATGTCTTTAGTCATTACCTTCTGTATACCCCTTTAGGCCAAATGGTTTTCTTCCTTCCCTACCATTCGGCACCAGCCTCTGGTTTGGAAGAAGACTATCTAATAAGCATAATGGGTGTACTGTCCTAATCCTAGGAGTACTCGCAATGCGAGAGAAGGTGAAGATAAAAGACAACCGAATAAACCTTATTCCTATTTCTCCTGAACTAGAATCCATCCCCGAACTGGAACAAGTTCCTTTCGAGTTCGTATATAACCATACGATGGATTATCCAATAAACTTGGGATCTTCGTAGTGATACGGAGTGCTCTGGAGAAATACAAAGGTGATTTAGGATTGGCGAAGAAATACTTGGTTCGGTCGTGAATAGCAGTCGCAATTTACTTTGCCCTCTTACTAATCCCTTGCTTTGTCTTAACTTAATACCTTCTGTACACCATCGTTATGCTAATTGGTTTTCTTCATTCCCCACCGTTCGGCACCTGCCTATGGTTTGGAAGAAGACTATCCAATTTGCGTAATAGGTGTACTATCTCCTAAACCAAGGAGCACTCGCAATGAGAGAAGGTGAAAAGAAAAGACAACTGAATAATCCTATTCGTTTTCTCCAGAACCAGAAACCATCCTCGAAGTCCTTCGAGTTCGTATATAACCATACGATGGTTTTGTCCAATGGAAGTGGACGTTCGTAGTAATACGGGGTGTCCTGGAGAAAAGGGTAAAAGTAGGAGTGGCAATGAGGTTTGCAACTCTGACAATCCAAAAGCCAGTGTTAAGAAGGTTCGGTCAACTTGGTCACTGAGTCATAGTCTAGGGTTGGGTCAATGGTCGCTGCCAAAGAGAGAGAGAAAAGAAACACTCAGCATGCACTCTAACCTAGATCAGAATGGTTATCACTTTGTCTAATCTGGAAACCTCCCACTGTAACGTCAAATTCTTCCCCAAACCTGAAAGAAGAATTAGTCGGGATCAGCCGAGGAGTAAACCAACTCATCAGTGGGAATCGGGATCCAACTATCATCGAATGATAACTTGACGGAATCCACTCAAGTCATCACACTCCAGAAGGTATGCGCATATCTGGCAAGTTTCAGTTCTTTTGAAACTCCCGATGTGATTTTTACCCCTAGGACCCAAGTGACCTTGACTGAGCCAACATATCAAAAGATCCTAGTCAAGTTCAACCCGTCATTATCTTGATTGCATTAGACCTACCCGCACGAATCCTTGACTGAGCCAAAATGACTGCACGACTGTCCTAACCAATCTCATATCCATGCAACAGAAAAGCACTACATAGCTACCGAACACTACGCCTCGGCTAAGCACGACATACGCAGCACGAATACTAAGTAATACTAATCTGAAATGACGGAGGGCTACGACTGGTTTTTGGCGAAAAACCTTTAACGTAATGAACTTGATATCTTTGAAGGAACTGCATAGCCTTTTATAAAAATATAGTGACGAAAACCTTTGCTAAAGAGGTCACTCCCGGTGAAGGGATCTCGGCTCTTTCCCCGTAGAATGAGGTGCAGGATATTCCAACTGAATACCATGATGCAAAGCAAAAGTAATCGGCTATAGTGAAGTTAATGCCCTGACGCAAACTTCTGTCCAAGGGGTCACTCCCGGTGAAGGGATCTCGGCCCTTGCCTCGTCGACTGAGGAGCAGGATATTCCAAATGAATACCACGATGCAAAACAAAAGTGAACGTCCTTGCAATAACAGCTTTTTGAAAAATGTTCCAACAACTTCAGAATAGGTTTGTTTAGCTTGCATTGATCTGAATCAACGCAGTCCCATCAATTGATCACACCACAAAGAACGAAAATATACTGATGTACGTATATGCCATCCGCATTCGCCACTGGGTCCCGTCATTACCCGTTAGGTTAGCTAACTAACGACAGAGTGGGGACTGGACTAGCGCGGATGCAAAACATATACAACATCTACTAATATATATACCAATATATTATATTCGCTCAAGGCGTGATAAAATGCAACATCACAGAAATATACAGCATCTCAGAACAATACAGATATCTGGAAGCCCCGGGTTTCACAGAGCCGCTGCTGAAACCCGACGTTCCCCTGGTCGTGTGGATAGCCCGTGCAATGAAAACCTAGACCCTTACGGGCACGGCAAGTCACCCGCCAAAACCTGAACCGAGGCAGCCCCCTTCAGCACCGTGAATGGACCACCCAGCACTTCACGGAATCCGGTAAATTGGGCACCCCTCCTAGGTCAACCTGTACCCCCTACGAGTGCGGCGAATAGCCCGCCAATCCTAGAGTGAAGCCCCCTCCGTCTCAATGCCATGAGATGCGGGCCCGTTGCCCTATAGAACCCGGCTATCCGTGCACCCCTCCGCGGGGTAATCCTAGTACAGAAAGTAAAATATACATACAACGGGTACATCGACCGCAACCAGGTCGTGCCCCAAAAGAATAATACAAACAGGCAGTGACGGCAGTCCACATGTCGGACGCTCGCCCCGCAATATCAAATGTACATATAAAACAAAACTGTACTAACATTGCATCCAGGCTATCCCCCACGACCGATCCGCAAAATCACAGCAATACAAAGAACATCAACGTGAATGTCACGTTCGCAAATCCGTCCAACCGGGCTATAGCAGTTAGACAGGATTTACCGATCAAGTGACATTCACGGTCGCAGATATAATGTAAATACTGTGAACCAATGTGTTTAAAATATCCGATCGATCAAATTTTAACAAGTGGGCCCCCAAATACTACTGTAGCACATCAAGAAATTCTGGGCCCAAAATTAATGTTCCAAAACCCCTAAAATCAGCCCAGAAAGCAACTGAAGAAAAACGACACAGTGATCTGACCATAGTGCGGCGGAACCGCGGCACAAAGGGGGGTTTTGCCGCGGTTCCGCGCTCACACTATGGAATCACTCTGTCGAATTTCTACAGTAGCCTTATATTTTCCAGTACATCACTTTTCTGCAACCTGAAAAAAATTTTGAGCAAGAAAAAAATCAACAGAAAACTGATGTAAAGAAAACGCGTATTTTTGGAATTTTGGTCGATCGGAAATGTAAAACACATTAGACAAAGCTAGACAATGTTAATGGCGTGGCTCTGATACCATGTTGCGCCACGGCAGCGCCCCGGCCGTCTATCCGAGGACAGAATGTGGAATCAAAATTTTTCTTAACTTTCAAACTGGCGCTACCGCGGACAATACACCCGGATCGTAACCATTAACCGATACTAGCTAACAAGAGAAAAGGGTGAGAGATATATCGAGTGATCCGAGTCCTCCAGTCTTCTCGTCGTCGTCCCGATCTCCCGCGGAAACTCCGGTCGTCGCATCCTTGCCGGAAGGGCACCACATCGTCTGCAACTTTTACGGGCTCCTACCTCAATACCGAGGCAACTCGGGCACGAAGCTGGCTAGTCGACGTGCCCAAGGTTTGCTGTAGATTGTAGTGTAGAATGCGCTTTGTCTCAATGGGGTTTGTAGTTGCCTTGATGGAGGAATGGATTGGAACTTTCAAGTGGAGCTCTCATTTATCAAACATGGAATAAGATGATAAATTTTCCTCTTCTAAAAAGAAACCTCTCATTTTCTCTCCTTTCATGGAAAATGTGGCCGGCCCCCTCATTTGGAAAAGGGTGGAGGAAAAAATGAATAACCACATCAAGGGAGGTGAGTGTAGGAGAACAAAGGTGGTGACCACAACATAAAGCAAGTCTCACATCATTAACCAAATCAATCTCTTCACAATAACCATCATGAATAATGCAAGTGATGTAAAGAGAATAAAATGATGATGGTGATATCATAATCCCACATATGCAAGAAACCCCCTCCCCAAATGTAATTTGCAAAACTGCAAATTACCCCCTCCATCGGAAAAGTCCGGCCGGGAAAGAACAAAGGAAAACCGGCCGGAACGGAATGCAAACTGGCAACTCCAGAAAACTGTTCCCGTAATAAATTACAGGAAAACCCCGATACTGTGCATACACACCCGCATCTGTATTCCGACTGGATACAAATGCAATGAGACAAAATCTACACTGTACTAAACTAGGATCCGGCTTAAACCAAAGCCGGATAGTAATATTTGTTCGATCCTGATCCGTGCAATACCGCACGTATCTGATCGAACCTTGCCATATATCTATACGGCCTCTAGTACAAACCGTCCGATCCTGATCCGTGCAATACCGCACGTATCTGGTCGGACCCTGCCATATCTCCATACGGCCTCTACAGCGTTTCGCCCGAAAGCTTGAGTAACTGTAAGTGTGGTGGACTCTAAAGACTCGTCAATACTATGGCTGTGGATTTAATCACTAGCACGTCAGAGGTATAAGCCAATACGTGACGGGCCACCAGCTATTGACCAAAAGGGACGTCGATGAGCAAACTCATCCTGACACCCTACTGAGCCTGTCAGTGACAATATCCGTACAGTCCGGTCCGTTAGTCTATGAGTATCGCATGTTGGGCCTAGGGGGTTGGTAAAAGTCAGACCCCCAAAAGCGGTACAAGTCGTGTCGGAGTGTAGCCCAGAACGCCCTGAGATACTACTGGAATACCTACCAGTAAATCTCCTGCCTCGGCCGAGGGCTTTGCGTAATGGCTCTCCTAGACACAGCGCGACCTCACCCCCAATACCGGGAGAGACGAACCCCTGAAGATCCGCTCACTGCCTCTATGTGGCTTGGGACTGTACCCAACTAAAACCTGTTTGCACGACTCCTTTGAGCCGTGGTAGGGTAGTAATCAAAGTACAGTGGGAACTCACACGAGACAAATGACGATCCCCAGGTCGATGAACTAACCTGTACACATGTCACCAGGGAACTGCTATCTGACGTCAGGTATAAGACCAACTAGCATGTTCCCGGCGAGTCCTGTCCGGTGTACTCATAACCCAATGAGCACCTGTATACATCTTAGGTGAACCAACTGACACCAGTGGCTTGTGAGACCGGCCACCGCCCCTCGTCGGGGTATCGACTGTATACACTAGTCTACTCTGGAGAATCGATGCCCTATCTCGAAACTCCCACGACTAAGGACCTTTTAAGGATGTGCTTATAGACCATCAGCTCTCACATATATGATCGCCATCATACTGCCGGCAGTCAAGCAAGAATCCTAGAGGCTCTATCAGCGTGTAATAGCGACCTGTAAGGTCATCTGAAGCAGTACACGATGATAAAGGTAAACCAGATAGCATACTATCATCTCGAGTAAGACTGTCCTACCGGGATAGGTCCTCCCTCAATCATTGCAATCACGTGCCTATGATCCAATAATTGACTCTGAGGGCACTATCTCCAACACAATGTTCCCCAGCCCCGAATAAGAATTCGGATCGGTCAAGCGATACATTTTATTATCTTGATTAGGGCATGAAATGGTTGCTACCTGGAGAGAGAGAAAAGAAACACTCAGTGTGCGCTCTTGCAAAATTAGATTGGTTTATTAGTTTATCTAACCAGGATGTCTCCCACTGTTTCTTTAAATTCTTCTTAAAACCTTTTAAAAGAAGAACTAGTCGGGATTTAATTCACGTCACAATACTTGCTTAACCTTTCAGCCAGGCTAGTGTCGGTACTTCGAGGGAGGTTTTCCAACGTTTTCACGAAGTTCCTTAATTTAAGAACCTCTTTTCCCTGGGGGCGTAGCCCCGCTAACACCTTTCTAGACACCTACTAGGTTTATAGCATTGATCGTTTAAGTGAAATAATTTCCCAAGAGTAATCCAACTCATCAGTGGGATCAGGATCCAACTGTCATTGTGTGATGACCTAGATGGAATCCACTCTAGTCACCACACTCCAGAAGGTATGCTAAATCTGCAAGTTTCAGTTTCTTTAGAAACTCCCGATATGGTTTTTGCCCCTAACGGTTTATGACCTTGACTAGGTCAACAAGCCACAAACCGTTAGTCAAGTTCTACCCGTCATTATCCTGATTGCATTGGACCCACCCGTACGTGCCCTTGACTAGGTCAACAAGGCCGCACGACTGTCCTAACCAATCACATTTGCAATCCACAGAAAAATATCATTTAGCTACCGTTCACTACGCCTTGACCAGGTCAACAAACGCAGCACGAATACTAAATAATATTAATCCGAAACGACGGAGGGCTACGGTTGGGTTTTTGGCGAAAAACCCATTAATGTAATGAACTTGATATCGTTGAAGGAACGTGATTGCCTTTTTGAAAATATAGTGGCGAAAACTTTTGCTAAAGATGTCACACCCTGTGAAGGGATCTCGGCTCTTTCCTCGTCGAGTGAGGTGCTGGGCATTCATAAGATGAATATCTCGATGCAAAGCAATAATGATCGACTATAGTGAAGTTATCACCCTGACGCAAACTTTTGTCCAAGGGGTCACTCCCGATGAGGGGATCTCGGCCCTTGCCTCGTCGAATGAGGTGCTGGGCATTCATAACCGAATACCTCGATGCAAAACAAAAGTGAACGTCCTTATAATAACAGCTTTTTGAAAAATTGTTCCAACGTCTTTTAGGTTTATTTTCTTGCATTAGTTCTTTTAATGCATCCCATCATTTAAATCCTACCATTGCAGAAAACAACCAAAATATGACGTACGCTTATGCCATTCGCATTCGCCACGGGGCCCCGTCATCACCCGTTAGGTTACTTAACTAACGACAGAGCGAGGGCTGGGCTAGCGCGGCTGAAAAACATAAGCAACGCCTAATTAGTTATTATATATAGATATATAGCAATGATAGCCAATCCAGATCACAGATGAACACTTTGGATATACTAGGAACCCGCAATTCGTTCGAGCCTGCAACGAAAAGCGGATTACACGGTCGCGATGAATAGCCAATACCCCACCCAAGACCCCTACGGGTGCGGCAAACTACCCGCCAAGTACCTGAAGCGAAGCAACCTCCCTCAACACCATGAGTAGGCCACTCGGCACTCCGAGATACCCGGTAGTTTGTGCACCCCCTCCATGGGTCTATCCTAGGAGCAAAAACAGTAAAAAGAATTATATAATGACGGCTACAACCCCGACCCGGTTGTGCGGCCGTACAAATAATATTACATCAATTTACAAATTTATTACATGAATGAAAGAAAAAGAAACTCTCATCTCACATCCACCCCGGCTATTCATCCGCGACAATCCAACGAGTTCATATACACAAACCATCAGCATTACAGATCACAGATATGTATAACTCCCACTAATCGACGTATAGCGATTAGTAGACGTTCAATACACATTTAACATTACAGATATAACCATTAGCCAAAGTCTATAGAACATCGACAAAAAAATACGGATTTTTAAGCCCCAAAACCAAATTTTGCTTTCTGGAAAATCTGGGCAGAAAAATCATATTCCAAAAATCCCAAAATACCCAAATAAGAATACTGCAGAAAACAGGATCCCAAACCGAGTTAACTCGGCCGCGGTTCCGCGGCGCTTTAACCGAGTTAGGGGATCATTTTTCTCCAGTTTTCTACAAAAAGCCTGAGCAGATTTTCAGTGTATGATTTATTAATTTTTGAATAGATCTAAAAATCGGCAGAAACTTGAAATTCCGGGGTGTTTTGCGGTTTTTCGTCCGGTCAAAATTCTAGATACTTTGCTAACATGCTAGGGTGTGTTTAGTTAGGCTCTGATACCACTGTTAGGTCCACGTTACCTCTCCCGGTACTTTCGGGGTTGCGGAAACGGTAAAACAAAATTTTTTCTAAACATGGTAACATGGACCGAAAAGCCGGATCTTTGCTAAACAACATACTAGCATCCTAACTAGAGATTTATCTACTCCGTTAGGGGTTATACCTCAACTTGAACTCCTTCTCTTCTTGTTGTTCTTCTCTTTGCTTGCTCCGAGGGTTGATCCGGACTTTGGTCACCTCCGCAGCCTCCTTGAGTCGAAGACGATCCACCCGAGAGATGTACACCGAGCTCCACCTCGAGCCGAGGTAACTAGGGCAAAGAGATTGCTAGTCTAGAAGCCCTAGGTTGTGTAAAAGTGGTAGAAGGATGGTTTTGTCTTTGTGGGATCTTTATCTCTCAACACATGAGATCAAAAGATGAATCAAGAGGAGGAAGAAGGAGGAGCTAGCAACCATGGTGCATTTCTTTTCTTCTCACTAGAAAAAGGCAAGAGAGAGAATGAGAAAGAAATTATGAGCTAAAAAAATGAACCATGGTTCAATAATTCACTAAACCATCATTACCAATCCTATCAAGATAAAGTTTGATGGCACCATTGAAATGACCATTATCATAATCAAAAAGAAAAAGAAAAAGAAAAGAAGAGTGTAGACCTCTCTTGAAGGTCAATGGTAAACACGGTCAACCGGTCAACAAAGTCAAGAGAGGTCATGGTGGTCAAATGGTCAATGCAATTAGCCATCATAAAATTATCGCTAAAAGGATTAGTAAATGATGTCCGCGGCTCATAATGGTTTTGACCAAACGAACTGTCAAAACCCTAATGGGCCCGCCTCAAAATGGTTTTGACCGAATCAACTGTCAAAACCCTAATGAGCCTGCCACATAATGGTTTTGGCCGAACCAACTGCCAAAACCCTGATGAGGCACCTCCTCCTTCAACGCTCCGGAAAACTGTGCATACACACCTGCATCCGCATTCCGTAGAATGAGGATGCGCAGAAGACAAAACAAATCCATCCGTGCAATACTAGGATCCGGCTTAAACCAAAGCCCACTAGTATTGCCTGCCCGAACACCACACGCACACAAGTGTACGTAAGTGATCGCAGCCCTGCCGTAAAACCATACGGCCTCTACACGTTTCGCTCAGTGCAGGGAAACTCTCTGTATGGGACTCTAAAGACTCGACACTACGATGGCAGTGGGTTTAACCACAGACCGCAAGTAGCACTAGCTGTACGTAACGGTCCCCAGGTAGATGCCGATAAGAAGGCCGATGAGGTAAACCCATCCGAACTCCTACTGAGCCTGTATGTGACAATCCCCGTACAGTCCGGTCTGTTCGTCTGATACATCGCATGGCGGGCCTAGGGGGCGGTAAACGTCAGTCCCCTAATAGCGGTACAAGTCGTGTTAGAGTGAAGCCCAGAACACCCTGAGATAACACTGGAAACCTACCAGTATATCTCGCTTGCCCTGGCCAGGGACTACTCGTGTAATGGCTCTCCTAGACACAGCGCGATGTCAACCCCCAATACTGGGAGAGACGAATCCTGTCTAACCATCACTGCCTCCAAGTGCTTCGGGACTGCACCCAACTACTACCTGTTTGCACGACTCAGTAGAGCCGTGGTAGGGTAGTAATCAAAGAACAGTGGTAACACACTCGAGGCAAAGTGATAGTGTCAAGTCAGCGGACTAAGCTGTACTCATGTCACCTGGGAACTGATAACTGATGATAGGTATAGTACCAACTATCAGTTCCCGACGAGTCCTGTCCAGTGTACTCGTAACCTAACGAGCACCCGCATACTATCTCAAGTACGTACTGACGGCTGTGGGGCAGACCATCTCCGTGCTGGGATGAGAAGCGCATATGCTAGTCTACTCCGGAGTATCGATGCCCTGTCTCGATAATCCCATGACTAGGGACGTGAATAAGGATGTGCTTGTGGATTACCCAGCCCCTATGAGTGTGATCGCCATCACAACGCCGGTAATCAAGCAAAGATCCTAAGAGCTCTACTAATGCGTATAGGTGATATAATAAAGAAACACATGTACACATTAAAGCAGAGACAAACCAAGTAGCATACTACTATTTCGAGCAAGATTGTCTATACAACTGTGAATATCCCAAGCATCCATCAAGTAATATACATACTAGTATGATACAGTAATGACCTCTAGGTAATATACACTAACAGATGTATTGGGGTTTGATTTCAAAATTGTCCCCGTTGGCTGGTGGAATGGTGAGACAGGTCGAAAGAGGACCTCGCATAGGGTAACATCTCTCTTGGAGAGAGATACGGGGTGGATTCTGCGTACCTCCGGACGGCGGCAGAGTAGTGTTAAAGAAGTTCGATGGAGAACCGTCCATCGAAATGGGTGTGGTGGTGGGTAAAGAAGAAGTAGATGTAGAAATACCGACTTTAGAGTCGATCGGGGGAATGCGAACAAGACGGGCACTAGAATCCCGTGTCTAGCCGAGCATGCACTAAAGGGTTTAGCACAAGTGGCAGCGTTAAGATAATTAAGGAAAATGTGAAGTGGTGTTTGTTTTGAAAAAGATACGGATTTTTGAAAAAGATACGGATTTTTGAAAAAAATGCAAATCAAAACAATGCACAAGCAACCCTCAAATCTAGTGGTCACCTAGGTCAGGAATCTAGACCGTTCCTAACTGCCAGAAGACAAGTCGCAAGATCAATCCTCTACTGCCTCTTTGTCCCTCCTGTGGCCAGGTAAGTGCCAGGTAAGTGGGAGGTTCCCTACTATGTAAGTAGTGGGCCTAATTAAGTAACCAATTGCCTTAGACACACTTGCATTAGACGCCACAAAAGAAACGCGAATAAGCAATAGATTACCCACGACCTTCTCCTGTCCTAAGTGAGCGCGACGGTCCTTAGAGTCATGTCTAGATATTTTTTAGTTAATGAGGGTAATGCGGATGCAATTTTGTGATTTTTGGGGCTTAGGACGGGTAATGAAATCCCGACCTAATCTGAATTTGGTCTTTACCCCTTAATTTCCGTATTAAAAATGCAAACAATTAAGATCAAACACGCACAATTTTTTTTCTTCTGCGGTGCTGTGACTTTTTGTAAAGAATCCTGCAAAAAATTGTTAATGGAGCAGAGCAGGGAGGAGATAAGAAAGTCATAAAGTCACCGAGAAATTTTCATACAGTGGAGCTACAGGACCACCGCAGATCCGCCGTGGTATGCTCCTATTAGCCGCGGAAACGCGGTCAGTTGTTAAGATCACTGCACAAAATTTTGTGCAGAAGCTCTTGTTCACTTACTGAACTCTCTGGAATATTCATAATATTTCTCCTCTTGCTCCACAGATTCCAGATTTTCTCGCAAAAAATCACAACGAATCGTTTAGTGTTTGTGCGAATTTTGATCTAAATTTTTTGATGGAATAAATTTTTCAACTCAAATTTCAAAAATGAACAAATTAGCACACGATCCCCGGCAACGGCGCCATTTGATTGAATGATTCTTTGTGTGTCGTGTTTTGAAAATGTATAAAGATCACAATCAAAGAAATTTGTAAACCGCAATCAATAACGGTGTCAATTGTAGGTTCGTTAGCGAGTGCGGATCGTCCACAGGGAAAGTGTGATTTGATCGTATTTGATTTAGATGAGTCAAAACTTAAAGAAGAAAAGAAAATGATTCATGAATTTTGAATTTTAGTTTCAAGAATTATAAGAAAATAAAAATCAAGAAATCAAGAATCAAGAATCGTCCAATTTGAATTAGTTATCAAGATTTGTAATGAGGCTCGTAGGAATCGATCGAATCGATAGTGAGGATGAAGACTTATGATTACGTATTTTTATCCATTGATGATTTGTTGCTAGATCGATGATGATCAACGAGAATTAGGGATCTCTTGCGGAAACTAGGGTTTCATCATCTATCCCTTGTCCTTTTGTTGACTTTCATTCAAATGCTAGCCTTTAGGAAATTCAATCATCGATCATCGATCTCTAATTAAGAGCGAAAACATTCAAGAAAGTATCTCGCTCGAAACTAGGTCGTCGATGATTCAATTTACTAAAGTTTACAAAACTCAGAGGACTTAAGAATCGTATAAGAATTTACATCATCAACTATCAATTTTCTCAATTCCTCCATGAGCGGAGTTTTTACTCAAACATCATATCAAAGAAATCAATCAAGAATTGAAAACTCATCATAATGCTCAAATATAAAGATAAGCAAGACAAAGAAATTTCACCTTTTATTATCCAACAATTTCGTTACAATTCACTCAAGAACTACAAGAATTGAGGAAAGAACTCGATCGTCGAATTAGCTTCGCATCGTCTCTGTCGCGGATCGTCTTGGATCACTTACTCGGTTGAAGATCGGCGTCGCTTCTAAAATGTTGAAGGCTTCTTGCTTGATTTGTATTCGGAGATCTTGAATTTGGCTTTTAGTTATTGGATTAGGCTTGATGCACAAGTTGTGTCACTCAACTTGTGTTTGGAATTTGTTGAACAACCATTCAACAACCTTTAAAATGAAGCCTTTTGGTCCTTTTTATAGCCTTCTCCTTTAGCTTCCCCTAGAAGCTTGATTAGGATTAGCTTTCTTTAGAAACTAGGTTTAGTTTAGCTTCACTTGCAAGCGTGGTAGTTGAGTATATGCTTCTAGAGTTAGTTAGCTAGCTAGCTTCCTTGATAAGCTTGGTTGTTAGGAAGAACCTTCTAGGTTTAGCTAGCTTATTTGAGAAGCTTGGAGGTTTTTATCTTGTACAAGAAGCTTGGCTGTTGGGACGGAAGCTTCTGGAAATTTCTGGAGAAAGAAGTGTCTGTTCCCCTCCGAAAGACGGCGCGATAGACGTCTTTCCTGAGATTCGGGGTAGATGCTAATTGGTGCTATCCGTCTACCTCTCCGAAGATGCCAAGTTGATTTATGGCACCGTGTATCGAAGGTCTAAACGGATGTGTCCGATGTAGCAGACTTCGTCAGATTCCCCCTCGCTTGAGGGGGTTTTGATTGTGGGGACGCTCTTCCCTGCAGGCGCAAGCCCCTGCAGTTAATTACGCTACCACATAGCGGTAACAACTTTCTCCTTCTCCAGATGGTCACTTCGTGTCGTGGGTGTTTGTTTTGTGTTTGGTTGCCTGTGGATTGTATACGGAGACTGAGTTATGTCGTCGCCCGTAGGGCGTGGACTAGTCCAAATCCGTATTATCTTAGATTTGGGTTTGGGATTGTGTTTAAGGATACGTTAGCCTCGTTTGAGACTAAGATCGACTCAAACGTTTGTTAAGGATACGTTAGTCTAGTTTTAGACTAAGATCAACTTAACAGGATCGTTTAGATCCGACAAGAGAGCGATTAGGGGAGCCCTGTTGTTTAGTTTAGTGACGTTGCGGTCAATAGGTAGTTTAAGGACACTGCGGTCCATTGTTAGTTTTAAGACGTTGCGGTCAAGGTTAAGGACGTCGTAGTCCGTGGATTTAAGGACTCCACAGTCCGATGTTAGTTTTAAGACATCACGGTCAAGGTTAAGGACGTCATAGTCCGTTGTTAGTTTTAAGACATTCCGGTCAAGGTTAAGGACGTCGTAGTCCGTGGATTTAAGGACTCCACAGTCCGATGTTAGTTTTAAGACATTACGATCAAGGTTAAGGACGTCATAGTCCGTGGATTTAAGGACTCCACAGTCCGATGTTAGTTTTAAGACATTACGGTCAAGGTTAAGTACGTCGTAGTCCGTGGATTTAAGGACTCCACAGTCCGATGTTAGTTTTAAGACATTACGGTCAAGGTTAAGGACGTCGTAGTCCGTGGATTTAAGGACTCCACAGTCCGATGTTAGTTTTAAGACATTACGGTCAAGGTTAAGGACGTCTTAGTCCATTAGTTTAAGGACCCCACAGTCCGTGTCAATGTATGTGGTTATTGGGACCCGTCACCTCTTTGAAGACGTTGAGGAATTACAACGACAAGTATCAAAGGAGTGAAGAGATGTACCCTTAAACCGAGGTAGATTAAGTGATCTGTAGTCCAATTTGGATACTAGGATCAATTATTATATTATGAGCCCATTGGCCCAGTTGAATTTGAGTTGAGGACTTATGGCCATCTTGGTCTAAGTCCAATTATGTTTGAGATATTGTCCCTCTGTTGGTTCATTGAAGGAGAGGCTTTGTCTCTGGAAACTTAGCCAATTGGGCTAAAGCTAGTGTTAAACACTAGAGACCAACAGTTACTGAACACTGGGAAAAAAATTAACAAGTTAGTGTTAAACACTAAAAGATAATCAGTATTGAACACTGGGAAAAGAGTTTTCAAATTAGTGTTAAACACTAAGAAAATCAGTGTTAAACACCGCAAATAGAGTTTTCCAAATTAGTGTTAAACACTAAGGAGAATCAGTGTTAAACACTGGATACAGAGGTTTCAATTTAGTGTTAAACACTAAGGCAAGAGGGGTCACGTGGTAACACGTGAGAGCGCCCTTCTTCTCTTTATTTTGTTCTACAGATAAGTGTTTAACACTTTCAGTTCTGAAAGCCATCACGTGCGGGCACGTGATGGGGGCTCATGCTCTGGTTTATTAGAATACTCATTTGGGGTCACGTGGTGACACGTGAGGGCGCCCCAGAGTTCTCTTTTATTTTGTTGTTTTTTTATGTGCTTCAGGGATCACGTGGGGCACGTGAGGTATTGCCTCAAATTTCTCTTTTATATATCTTCGTAGGAGTCACGTGGTAACACGTGAGGTGTCTGCTTCAGAGCTCTATTCTGTAGGCCTTTACAGGGGTCACGTGGTAGCACGTGACTCTACATGTTTTAGAGTTCTGTTCATAGGGTTAAACCCTAAACTTTAAAGGACTTAAATTTTCTGTTTTCTTCTGAAGAATTATACTCTTAATAGGGTTAAACCCTAATTTCTTTTCTTAAGGGAATTAAATTCCTGTGAGTTTGAGAGAATTATATTCTCAATTTGGGTTAAACCCTAGTTCTGTTCATTTTGAAAGAATTAAATTCCTATAATATAGGGTTAAACCCTAACTTTATCTCAAAGGAATTGAATTTCTATCATTTTGTGAGAATTAAATTCTCTAAACTCAGTCCCTCCTCGGTGTTTTAGATCTGCATGGCAGAATCTCAACCCAATGAGAATTAAATTCTCAATTAATGGGGAGATGTGCACTTTGCAGATCCTCAACCAGAGAAAGAACTAAGTTCTTTTCTTTTCACAAGAGTTAAACTCTTTTGAGAATTAAATTCTCCTTTTCTTTTAAGCCTCCCTTTTCTTTTCTTCCCTAAGGTTTTCCTTTTGCCGAGAATCCAAGGCTCTCTCTCTCTCTCTATATATATATATCAAAATAAAAAGATCCAAAGGTCTCAAGGTTTCAGAAAAAGGTTTTAGAAAAAAGGTCTTCCCAAAAAGGTCCATTCTCTTCTTTTCTTGGCTCCTATTTATAGGAGAAGGAAGAGAATCAATCTGCTTAATAAATCTCTCATTTAGAGATTTGATTTGTATGTTGAGAGATTTGATTTATATTTATCATTAATCTGGGCCTTTATGTAACAACTCCAATTTTTATATACCAAAATTTTTCTTTTAAAAAAATAGTGTGTACTTGGAGTATTGATGTTGCTGGAAACAATTTAAATATCTATTTCCTTACAATAATTACAAGAAGGAGCTTGTAGCTCATTGGTAATACCTTGCACTGCTGAACCAAGCCACCAGAGTTCGAATCCCATGCCCCACATAATTTTTATATCATTTTGTTTTAATTTTTTTGGGAAGTCAAACGGTCAAACAGCCATAACTCACAAATTAATGCAATTTATAAAAAATAAACTATACCAAAATCTCCCCCAGACCAAACCCTACCCAACGACACCTGACTCGGCCCAGACTCGGCCGAATCGGCCGGCGCCGCCGGCCGGACTCGGCCGGTCGGCCGAGTCGTCAACACGAAAAAGTTTCGTGTTGACTTGGTCAACCCCCTGCATGGTCCATTTTCCCTGTACTGTTACTGATTTTTCATTAAACCTCTTTTAAGTCCAAATTTAATGAATTTTATTTTTTTTTAATATTTTTTAATCCTAACCCCAGCCTAGCCCAATATAAAGACCCCTCTCCCAAATTCTCGAGAATTCGGTACGAAGAGCGAGAAGCGAAGCGCTGCCGAAACCAACGACGGATTCCGGCGACCGGACTAGAACCTTCGCGACGTTTTCGACGCATCGACAACCACCACATTCCTTAGCCTCCTTAGCTTGTCCAAACCCGTAAGTCCCATATCTTCTATCTCTCTTTTCTTTAATATAAAAATACGACTTTTTGGAACCCGACGGAAATTGGAACAAACCGATTTCCGATTCGTTTTTCTGCAAATTTCCACTTGTCACCTAATACATAATACCTACCCTTATTCATGTTGACTATTAATCACCATAAACTAATTTAAACAAACTTTCTCACATGAAATGATAACTTCTTTGCAAAACCGTATTCTTTTCATAAAAATACCACGAAGTTTATTTTTCTTGTTCTAATTAATTCCCTCACTCCTAAATATGTTTATCTTGATCACTAAACTTGTAGAAATCAATTTGAATGAAATTTCACACATGAAATGATAACGTTTTCAAATACCGTATTCTTGCTCTTTAATACCTTTAAGTTTAATATGTCATGTTTTACCTCTAAACGTCATCAAAACTTAAAAAAAGTCACGAGGTAATGACCTACCTCTACACACACACAAATATAACCCTAACTGATAAATGTCAAAACATAGAATACGACATTACAGGACTTTTCACTAAAGTACCATATTCTTTATAACCTTTACTTGAAAGCTTTAAGTTGTATAAAATTTTAAATAAAATGAAAGCACGATAGGTCATGGACATCGATCGTTTATCTAAACTGTCTTGTGGTGTCTAGGCAAGTGTGTCTAGGCTAGTGGTTTTTAATTAGGCCCACGACTGTGGTTCCTTCCCACTTACCTGGCACTTACCTGGCAGCAATTGACGGTGAAGAGGCGATTTGAGGCTTCTAATGACTCATCGTTTAGACCTTAGAAATAGGCTAGTTGGCTTAGGAAACCCATACGGAAAACTATACTCTTTTACAAATAAATACCTTATATTTATAAAACCGTTTTCCTAAATGAAAAGTATTTATAAACCTAAGAAAAGTGCCACTACAACCCACTTTTGGAGAACCTGTTAAGAATAGTACGGTTCATCGTGCACCCGCAGGCTAGTAGTGCGAGATTCAGACCTCCACAAGGAGCATTCGGTCTCGAAAGGTTTAAAATACGGCATTGAAGAAAAATGAGATTTTGGAAAATAAAATATTATTTAAAGTTATTCTTGTATTAATATATATATTTAATTATCATTTAAACACCTATTTTATCATAAGATGAAGTTTCCATCTTTTTCTAAAATTAAAAGTTACATTAAAATACCATGAGTTTCAAATAAAACAATTAATACTTTTATTAGGATATATTCACTAGAATAACACAAATAAAATTCACACTCATTATAACTATAAAGACGAATAATAAATACTTGAGATGTATTTTGAAAACTATACAAAAGTACTTTTTACATAAAACCCCCTCAAGTTTTACAAATTACAATAAGGCCCCTTAACTAATATTGAACTTCAAATTACCTTTCTTTTAGTCTGACTCGGGTTAGAGTCTGACTATTTCTGACTTGAATATGATTCAAGTCAATCTATATTCTTTTATATTACAACACAATTTAAATACATGAATCCCAGAATCCAGTTAACAATATATTCATTTTGACTGAATCAAACCATGGATATTCATCCATTATCCTGATATTCCATTTACCTGATTATACAGTTACATCATGTTTACCGATATCATGGTTTTGGTCGGTCATCCAACTTACATATTCCAATACAACGATACTGTTAAAGCACTACAGGGTTTAAGGGGTAGATTGGTATGGAAGGTGTTAAAGGTGGCACGAGGTGGTCAGATTAAGACACCTAATCTGAATCATATTGCTGTTGTACCGTGGCATAACGGTTCCTTGTACTACATGTGCCTTAGTCTCTGGCAAGTGAGACTCCCCTCGTATACACTGGCATCCTTCTGTACCAAGCTACAAACAACAGCGTTAACTCAATATTCCACAGTATTCAACAATATAATACTTTAGAAAATACTTTTACACTGTCTTCCTAATTCTTCTTTATCTTGGGACTTACCGAGCGACCTGTTCGCTGACGACATTCTATTTCTTTCTTCTTTGAATGTCGTCAGGTGCGTTGGACCAAGCTGAAATCGAGCCCACCGGTGAAGATTTGGAGCAGTTCCAGGAAGATCCCGAGCTCTAGATACTGTACCTTGTTCTTTCCAGCATTTTCATTTTCTGTTATGCCACTGTTTAGGCATCGCTTTCATTTCAGTTGTATTTCCTTTTTTTATGCATTGTACAAAGAATGTTATTAATAAAAGTTGTTATTTCTTTATTATTTGTCTCTTGTGATTTACTTTATATTGCTTAGTTACGCTTAGCGTATGTACTTCTGAGTATATACGTAGCGGGCCTCGCCGGTCCCCTTCGCCGTACACTGGGAAGCGGGCGTGACAGGTTTTTTTGGTGGCCCATGCAGGTTAGAGCTGTATGAATCCCTGTCATGCAGTTCTGGTCTGCGTGAATAACCTAAGCAATATAACACAAGAACCAGCAACTAAAACATTCTTTACAATTCATGTTCCTTGAATCTTGCAAATTTCTATTCTTTGAATCTTATCATTTCATGTATTTGAATCTATCCTAATCCAAATTTTTCTTCAAGGTTATGGATTCCCCGAACAACACCAGCACCAACGTCAACAACACTCCTCCAGCACTACCTCTCACACCAGTTGTTCCGGCACCACCTACTGAGCAAACAATACTATTTGATGCGATCCGCAGTCTTCTCGAGGGACAGCAACAACTATTGAGCCGCCCTGAGACAGATGCACCGGGAATAAAGCAATTCAGAGCTTTGCACCCAAAGCAATTTTCGGGTAAAGGAAGCCCCCTCGAAGCAGAAGAATGGGCACAAAGCATCGAAGACGATCTGGAAGCAGCTCAAGTGCCAGATAACGCATGGGTCCGTGTAGCGAAGCTACAGCTCACGGATAATGCTCGCAATTGGTGGAAGGCGAAAGAAACCCATCTGGTACAACCGATTGAATGGAAGACATTTCGCTATAAGTTTGACACGAAATATTTCCCTGTGACTGCCAGGTTCGCTATGGAGCAACAGTTTATTCATCTACAGCAAGGATCAATGTGGGAGAAATCGGTAGATGAATACGATGCTGAGTTCACTATGTTGAGCCGGTAAGATATGTCACAATAGTTCAATTTTTAAAATATCACATACTACACAGCTAACACAATCTTTAAACAGATTCGTGGCACACCTGATACCGACAGACGAGATCAGAGCCCGTCGTTTTCAGCAAGGTTTGGACACAGAGATTAAGGCTGCTCTAGCCACAGGAAAGTTTTTGACTCATGAAGAAGCTCTAGAAGCTGCCCGCAGTTATGAGGCAGTCATAAAAGAGAGGGGCAGACCTCAGTCTGCAGGAGTCAAACACCCTGCCAACCAGATGGCAGGTGGAGCCATGTCCAGACCATCTTTCGTGCCAAGGCGACCCGGAGTACCAACCCATCGTCCTAGCTCAGCCTTTTGCACCTACTGCAAGAGAACTGGACATATGATGAAGGACTGTCGTCGAGCCAACCGCCTTTGCTTGATCTGCGGTTCAGCCACTCACGGTATTGGGTCTTGTCCTCAAAGACAGAACCCAGTTGCTGCACCCAGGCCAGCAAATACTTATTAGCAGCGACCAGCTCTTCAGGCACCTACTCCCAGACTTGCACTGCCTGCACCACCCAGGGGACCACAAGCTGCACCACCTCCTCGACAGTTCCATCAAGCTCAAAGGAACGTTCCGAGGAATGCTCCTCAGGCTAGGAGGAATGTGCCGAAGCGCCAAGCTTTCATGATGTCTGTTGAAGAAGCTGATGCCACTGGCCAAGTCATCACTGGTAAATCTTCTTTCTCAAACTTATCTTTTAGTTTGGTTATCTACACACTTTCCCTATACCTAAAACTTATCCCATATACCTTAGGTACAATCCTAGTAGCTTCACTACCTGCACTTGCACTGTTTGATACTGGAGCATCCCACTGCTTTATGTCGCAACGGTTTGTTCGAACCCATGCGATTCCAGTCTCACCGCTTGTATCCAGCTGGAACGTCAGTTCCAGAAATGGTGTTCTAAAGGCAACTATGGGATACAGCATGTGTCCATTCGTCGTCTGCAGTCAAGAGTTTTATGCTGACTTCAAGGTACTGGACATACCAAATTTAGATGTGGTTCTAGGAATGGACTGGCTTGGAACCTTTTATGCTACCATCGACTGTCGTCAAAGGAGGGTAGTATTTGAGATTCCAGATCATCCGGTCTTCTATTTCAAGAGAGGAGACCGTACACTAGAGCCAAGTACCTACAAAGCGAAGCCAAGGGAAGCAATAGTTGCAGCAGCTCAGGCAGAGGAAGAATCAAGACCGGAGGTAGTTCGAGAGTTCGATGATGTATTTCCTGACGATATATTAGGTTTGCCTCCCGATCGAGCTCTTGAATTCAGTATTGACTTAGTACCAGGAGCACAACCAGTGATCAAAGCACCGTATATACTAAGTCCGGAAGGTTTGAAGGAAGTTCGAACACAGTTGGACGAATTACTGGCGAAAGGATGGATTCGACCCAGCACTTCAAGTTGGGGAGCACCTGTACTATTGGTGAAGAAGAAGGAAGGTTCATACAGAATGTGCATCGACTATAGGGCCTTGAACGAAGTTACTATAAAGAATAAGTATCCACTCCCACGCATCGATGATTTATTCGATCAGCTAAGTGGATCTTGCGTCTTCTCTAAGCTAGATCTTCGTTCAGGCTATCATCAAGTGAAGGTCAAGGAAGCTGATATTCACAAAACAGCTTTCAGAACTCGCTATGGGCATTATGAATTTTTAGTAATGCCATTTGGAGTGACCAATGCACTAGCAATCTTCATGAACCTTATGAACCAAGTCTTCCGGGAGTATTTAGACAGATTCGTTGTCATCTTCATCGACGACATCCTGGTATATTCTAAGAACCGGAGAGAGCATGCGGAGCACCTACGAATTGTCCTGGAAACTCTTCGACAACATAAGCTTTATGCCAAGTACAGCAAGTGCGAGTTTTGGCTAAATCAAGTTGGTTTTCTTGAACATATCGTATCAGGAGAAGGAATTTCGGTGGACCCAGCAAAAGTTTCAGCAGTCAGCGAATGGCCTACACCAAATCAGTGAAGGATATTCGGAGTTTCTTGGGTTTAGCTGGATATTACAGAAGGTTTATTGAAGGCTTTTCGAAGATAGCAACACCCCTGACCAAACTCACACGAAAAGATGAAGAATTTGTGTGATCAGAGACATGCGAGCAAGCTTTCGTAGAACTCAAGTCAAGACTGACATCTGCACCTATTCTCGTCATAACGGATCAATCTGGAGGATTCGAAGTGCATTGTGATGCATCCAGTAAGGGATTAGGGTGTGTTCTACATCAGCACGGTAAGTTTGTGGCTTATGCTTCAAGACAACTGAAGACTCATGAGCGCAATTATCCGACGCATGATCTGAAGTTGGCAGCCGTTATTTTTGCTCTCAAGATTTGATGCCACTACTTACTTGGTGAATGAGTGAACATCTACACAGATCATAAAAGTCTGAAGCATGTGTTTACTCAGAAGGAGTTGAATATGCGGCAGAGAAGATGGTTAGAACTCATGGCGGACTTTGACATCAACTTGCAATATCACCCAGGAAAGGTGAACGTAGTACCTGATGCTCTTAGTCGCCAACCATTAGCAATGAATCTCACCGCCCAGTGGAAGCTTCAGCAAGACCTACATCAAATGGAGATTGAATTAGTCATGCCAGGTGATGTATCAAGTTTGATGAATCTACAAGTTCAATCAACCATTGTCAATCAGATCAAAGTAGCTCAAGCCAGCGATGCTAAATTGCAAAAGATCAGAGAACAAGTGGAGAATGGACTCAGAACAGATTTCATCATTCATGAAGACGGATCTTTGAGATACGGCAGCAGATTGTGTGTACCAAAGGGTCCTGTTCGGGAAGAGTTAATGAAAGAAGCTCACAGCTCTCCCTATTCAGTACATCCTGGAGGTACCAAAATGTACAAAGATCTACGACAGAATTATTGGTGGCATGGAATGAAGCGTGAAGTAGCCAGAAGTGTCGCAAAATGTTTGGTATGTCAGCAGGTAAAAGCTGAACATCACAGGACAGCTGGACTACTTCAACCGTTACTAATCCCAGAATGGAAGTGGCAGCACATCACGATGGACTTTGTAACTGCCCTTCCTCGCAGCACAAAGGGTAATGATGCGATTTGGGTCATTATGGATCGACTCACAAAGTCGGCTCACTTCATCCCATTTCGAGTTGGCCAATCAACTGAGACACTAGCGAAGAAGTACATGGAGGTAATAATCTAATTTAGATTTTAAAAAAATCTTCATAATGTACTATCTCTGATACTCATGAACTCATACAGGAAATTGTGAGACTTCATGGAGTACCGGTTTGCATTGTCTCCGATCGTGACACCAGGTTCCGATCGCAATTTTGGCAGAGTCTGCAAGCTAGCTTGAGAACAAGTCTGAACTTCAGCACGGCTTATCATCCACAAACAGATGGTCAGTCGGAACGAACTATTCAGATCTTGGAGGATATGCTCAGAGCATGTATGCTCGACTTCAAAGGATCGTGGGAAGATCGCCTGCATCTTGTGGAGTTTGCGTACAACAACAGCTACCAAGCAAGCATAGGAATGGCACCTTTTACAGTATTATATGGAAGGAAGTGTCGATCGCCATTAAGTTGGGACGACATCGGAGATAGAGAACTCCTTAGACCGTTGATGTGGTTCGTACTATCAGGGAAAGAATGCGCATAGCCCAAGATAGACAGAAACACTGGCTTGATGCAAAGAGACGACACTTGGAGTTCCAGCCAGGAGATCATGTATTCCTGAAAATCTCCCCGAACCACGGAGTGATCAGATTTGGAAGACGGGGAAAGTTGAGTCCAAGATATATTGGACCGTTTGATATACTCGAACGAGTCGGTGAAGTGGCATATCGTTTAGCGCTCCCACCCTCATTGGAAGGAGTGCATAACGTGTTCCACATATCCCAACTCAGAAGGTATGTGAGTGACCCCAGCCATGTACTTGATCATTCTGAGCTCACGATACAGGCCGATTTGTCTTGTGAGCAACAACCTGTGGAGATCCTGGACAGGAAAGTGAAGACACTTCGGAACAAAGAAGTTAATTTGGTCCGGGTAATGTGGAGGAAAGACACTCCAGGTGAATCCACGCAGGAAAGGGAGGATGAGATGCGTGCAAGATATCCGCACCTTTTTGTAAACTAGTCCTCAAATAAAAGGTTGTAAATTTCGAGGACGAAATTTTTGTAAGGAGGGTAGATTGTAACAACTCCAATTTTTATATACCAAAATTTTTCTTTTAAAAAAATGGTGTGTACTTGGAGTATTGAAGTTGCTGGAAACAATTTCAGTATCTATTTCCTTACAATAATTACAAGAAGGAGCTTGTAGCTCATTGGTAATACCTTGCACTGCTGAACCAAGCCACCAGAGTTCGAATCCCATGCCCCACATAATTTTTATATCATTTTGTTTTAATTTTTTTGGGAAGTCAAACGGTCAAACAGCCATAACTCACAAATTAATGCAATTTATAAAAAATAAACTATACCAAAATCTCCCCCAGACCAAACCCTACCCAACGACACCCGACTCGGCCGAATCGGCCGGCGCCGCCGGCCAGACTCGGCCAGTCGGCCGAGTCGTCAACACGAAAAAGTTTCGTGTTGACTTGGTCAACCCCCCTGCATGGTCCATTTTCCCTGTACTGTTACTGATTTTTCATTAAACCTCTTTTAAGTCCAAATTTAATGAATTTTTAATGAATTATATATATTTTTTAAATATTTTTTAATCCTAACCCTAACCCTAGCCTAGCCCTATATAAAGACCCCTACCCTCTACCTTTTCACCTCACAACTCTAAGTCCACTCTCCCAAATTCTCGAGAACTCGGTACGAAGAGCGAGAAGCGAAGCGCTGCCGAAACCAACGACGGATTCAGGCGATCGGACTAGAACCTTCGCGACGTTTTCGACGCATCAACAACCACCACATTCCTAAGCCTCCTTAGCTTGTCCAAACCCGTAAGTCCCATCTCTTCTATCTCTCTTTTCTTTAATATAAAAATACGACTTTTTGGAACCCGACGGAAATCGGAACAAACCGATTTCCGATTCGTTTTTCTGCAAATTTCCACTTGTCACCTAATACATAATACCTACATATATTCATGTTGACTATTAATCACCATAAACTAATTTAAACAAACTTTCTCACATGAAATGATAACTTCTTTGCAAAACCGTATTTTTTTCATAAAAATACCACGAAGTTTATTTTTCTTGTTCTAATTAATTCCCTCACTCCTAAATATGTTTATCTTGATCACTAAACTTGTAGAAATCAATTTGAATGAAATTTCACACATGAAATGATAACGTTTTCAAATACCGTTCTCTTGCTCTTTAATACCTTTAAGTTTAATATGTCATGTTTTACCTCTAAACGTCATCAAAACTTAAAACAAGTCACGAGGTAATGACCTACCTCTACACACACACAAATATAACCCTAACTGATAAATGTCAAAACATAGAATGCGACATTACAGGACTTTTCACTAAAATACCATATTCTTTATAACCTTTACTTGAAAGCTTTAAGTTGTATAAAATTTTAAATAAAATGAAAGCACGATAGGTCATGGATATCGATCGTTTATCTAAACTGTCTTGTGGTGTCTAGGCAAGTGTGTCTAGGCTAGTGGTTTTAATTAGGCCCACGACTGTGGTTCCTTCCCACTTACCTGGCACTTATCTGGCCGCAATTGACGGTGAAGAGGCGATTTGAGGCTTCTAATGACTTATCGTTTAGACCTTAGAAATATGCTAGTTGGCTTAGGAAACCCTAATAACTAAAATACGGAAAACTATACTCTTTTACAAATAAATACCTTATATTTATAAAACCGTTTTCCTAAATGAAAAGTATTTATAAACCTAAGCAAAGTACCGCTACAACCCACTTTTGGGGAACCTGTTAGGGACAGTACGGTTCATCGTGCACCCGCAGGCTA
Source organism: Agapanthus africanus (assembly GCA_030015575.1). Lineage (NCBI taxonomy): Eukaryota > Viridiplantae > Streptophyta > Magnoliopsida > Asparagales > Amaryllidaceae > Agapanthus > Agapanthus africanus. The sequence continues at coordinate 445,953,533 of JASDDO010000031.1, read as the reverse complement.
CTAGTGCGAGATTCAGACCTCCGCAAGGAGCATTCGGTCTCGAAAGGTTTAAAATACGACATTGAAGAAAAATGAGATTTTGGAAAATAAAATATTATTTAAAGTTATTCTTGTATTAATATATATATTTAATTATCATTTAAACACCTATTTTATCATAAGATGAAGTTTCTATCTTTTTCTAAAATTACAAGATTAAAAGTTACATTAAAATACCATGAGTTTCAAATAAAACAATTAATACTTTTATTAGGATATATTCACTAGAATAACACAAATAAAATTCACACTCATTATAACTATAAAGACGAATAATAAATACTTGAGATGTATTTTGAAAACTATACAAAAGTACTTTTTACATAAAACCCCCTCAAGTTTTACAAATTACAATAAGGCCCCTTAACTAATATTGAACTTCAAATTACCTTTCTTTTAGTCTGACTCAGGTTAGAGTCTGACTATTTCTGACTTGAATATGATTCAAGTCAATCTATATTCTTTTATATTACAACACAATTTAAATACATGAATCCCTGAATCCAGTTAACAATATATTCATTTTGACTGAATCAAACCATGGATATTCATCCATTATCCTGATATTCCATTTATCTGATTATACAGTTACATCATGTTTACCGATATCATGGTTTTGGTCGGTCATCCAACTTACATATTCCAATACAACAATACTGTTAAAGCACTACGGGGTTTAAGGGGTAGATTGGTATGGAAGGTGTTAAAGGTGGCACGAGGTGGTCAGATTAAGACACTTAACCTGAATCCTATTGCTGTTGTATCGTGGCATAACGGTTCCTTGTACTACATGTGCCTTAGTCTCTGGCAAGTGAGACTCCCCTCGTATACACTGGCATTCTTCTGTACCTAGCTACAAACAACAGCGTTAACTCAATATTCCACAGTATTCAACAATATAATACTTTAGAAAATACTTTTACACTGTCTTCCTAATTCTTCTTTATCTTGGGACTTACCGAGCGACCTGTTCGCTGACGACATTCTATTTCTTTCTTCTTTGAATGTCGTCAGGTGCGTTGGACCAAGCTGAGATCGAGCCCACCGGTGAAGATTTGGAGCAGTTCCAGGAAGATCCCGAGCTCTAGATACTGTACCTTGTTCTTTCCAGCATTTTCATTTTCTGTTATGCCACTGTTTAGGCATCGCTTTCATTTCAGTTGTATTTCCTTTTTTTATGCATTGTACAAAGAATGTTATTAATAAAAGTTGCTGTTATTTCTTTATCATTTGTCTCTTGTGATTTACTTTATATTGCTTAGTTACGCTTAGCGTAAGTACTTCTGAGTATATACATAGCGGGTCTCGCCGCGTCCCCTTCGTCGTACACTGGGAAGCGGGGCGTGACACTTTAGATTGTTAAGTGAATTTTATTCACCATTGGATTTTAAATCCAAAGATATTTCCTTGTTATTTCAGTTAGATTTAGGGGGAAATCTTTCCAAGTCCAAGATTTTTCCATAAATTGGTGATATTTAATCACCTTTAGATTTTTAATCCAACGGTTCCAAATAATCATTTTCTATTTTGGAAAGATTTGAATGATCTCTTCTCAGAATTTAATTCTGTTAAAGAACAAGACTTTTAAAGCCGGTCACGTGTGGCCACGTGACCCCTGGTCATGTGTAGGCACGTGATCCCTGGTCACGTGTAGGCACGTGACCCCTGGAGTGGGCTCTTCTTCTGCGCTCTGTTCTCTGGCCGCTGCTCAGCCGTCACGTGCCAACACGTGACCACTGGTCACGTATGAGCACGCGATCTTTTCTGGGGCTTCTTCTTGAATGCGCTTTGTGTCGCTGCTTTAAACGTCACGTGCCAACACGTGACCATTGGTCACGTGTGAGCACGTGATGCCTCTTCTGAGTTCTTTCTTGACTTTTTAATCAGGGAACAAATGCCCCCACAGCGTTGTTCTCACGTGTCTGCACGTGAGTGCAACGCTGTCACTTTTGTGACCGTCGAATCTGTTTTGGAAGTAAGGTAGATGAATTGTCCTTTCAAAAGCGCCTTCACTTTTTCATCCTCTTCTTTTCAAGCCTTTCTTTTAATAATTTGATTCTCGTTCTCAGAGCTTAGTTTTCTGTTGTGTCTGTACAGTGCCGCTTTATCTTCCAATCAAAAGCTAGTGCTCATATGTTGCGCATGTAGGGCTCTGCTTGATGGGGACGTTTCATTTCCCTGATCTGATTCCAATGCGTCGTTGGATTTCATTTCCAACGCTCTCCCCTTCTTTCCGGGCTTTGAGAATAGTCCCACCATGCACAACATTTTTTGTGCATAGCATTAAATGCTCCTCTTTATAACCTGAAACCATGCTTTTCTTCCTTTCCTCACAGAGAAACCCATTTATACCTTAAGGTGATCATCTTTGAGAGACCGATTAATCGCCATGGCTTGCAATCGCCCTCATGCTCGTCGGTAACCATGGGAGGTGCCCATTGAGGAGATAATCCCTCGCTTCGCTGCGCGGCTGGCAGATCCCCTTCTCACCGATGCTTAATGTGACACGGTGATGTACGAGCTACTGACTCGTCGGGGCTCTCCTCTTCCCATGGGCTCCATTTGGCTCCGGATGATCCTCCTGTCTGTGCTTGCCGATATACCCCCTCATCCGGCGGAGATAACTTCGGCGATCCTTGACGCGGCGGAGGACAAGCTTGAGTGCTTTCATGAGGCTTGTCTAATCACTCAAGCTCTGAAGGATCATTCAATTCATTTACTGAGTCAGATAAGAGCCCGTCGGGCCGTCATGTCTACTTTTGCTGATGAGCACGGCTCCAATCGGTGGGGAGCGACTCCTCGCGAAAACCGTCGCTTTGATGTGTTGGAGAAGGCGAAGAGGGAGCTGGAGAATTTTGTGTTTTGCTTTGTTAACCCTTGTATTTCTGATCCCTTGTTTGGTGATCTTTTCCCGGTAGTGGAGTATGTTTGAATCAATGTACTCCCTTTATAAAAAGCGGTTTGCATGCTTTCTATTGAATTTTCATGTTTGTTGGATACTCGTACGTGTGTCTTGCTTACGTAAATGAGCTGCCTGTTTTTCTCATGGGAATGTTCTTTAATTGCGAGCACCATCGTTACGTTGCATGCACATCAGTGCCTCGAGTAACATCTCCTTTTAAACATTCGTACAATTGCAAATGCGCACCTGATAGGATATAGATCAGAAACTTTCCTTGTTATCTCCTGTATTAGATGGTTTGTGCTGGATTTAGATCGAGTATTGTTGTCGAAAGGAGGTTTATGAATGAAGACATATTTTTCTTCTCAATGGTGTGTCCCTTTTTATTGAATGTATTCCACGGATAGTCTATCTTGATCTCTTTACAGGGCAGCGATGGCTTAGGATTCAGGGTTAAGATCTGCCTCCTAAGACTTTTGAGCTTTATGAGCCGTGAGGGTCTCATAAAGAGTTTTTCTCCCTACAGGTCGAGAGGATCCCGTAGGTGTAAATTCTTCTTAAGAGTCGTGAGGATTCTTAAGCGGGTTCTCCCTTGGGAGTCGTAAGGATCTCACAAGAGAGTTTTCTTCCTTGCAGGTCGTGAGAACCCACAAGTGCTGAGTGCGGTCGCCCTTATCCGTATTCCACGGGGTCAGGGGTTGCTTTGGGATGTTCTCCAGGGTACCGTAGTTTAAAAACATCGCGGCCAAGGTTAAGGACCTCATAGTCCGTGGGTTTAAAGACTCCACAGTCCAACGTTAGTTTTAAGACATCACGGTCAAGGTTAAGGACCTCATAGTCCGTGGATTTAAGGACCCCACAGTCCGATGTTAGTTTTAAGACATCACGGTCAAGGTTAAGGACCTCATAGTCCGTGGGTTTAAGGAATCCACAGTCCGGTATTAGTTTTAAGACATCACGGTCAAGGTTAAGGACCTCATAGTCTGTGGATTTAAGGACTCCACAGTCCGCGAAATGTGTGGTTACCGGGACCCGTCACCTCTTTGAAGACGTTGAGGAATTACAACGCCAAATATCAAAGGAGTGAAGAGATGCACCCTTTAACCAAGGTAAAATCAGTCTAGAATCATCATGGTTGGTCGTTAGTTTTAAGACATTACGGTCGAGGTTAAGGACATCATAGTCCGTGGATTTTAAGGACTCCACAGTCCGGTGTTTGCTCTGGATGTTTCACACGGGTTCATGGTCGTGCTTGGCGAGGACCAGGCTCCGCTCTGGGCGTTTTCCGCGGGGTCAAAGAGTGACGTTATCCGCGTTCCACGTAACCAGGAATTCTGCACTAGATGCTTCACACGGGTTCACTGCCGTGCTCGGCGAGGACTAGGCTCCGCTCTGGATGCTTCATATGGGTTCACTGCCGTGCTCTTCGAGGACCAGGATCCACTCTGGACGTTTTCCACGGGGTCAAAGAGTGACGTTATCCGCGTTCCACATAACCAGGAATTTTTCACTAGATGCTTCACACGGGTTCACTGCCGTGCTCGGCGAGAACTAGGCTCCGCTCTGGATGCTTCACACGGGTTCACTGCCGTGCTCTGTGAGGACCAGGATCCGCTCTGGACGTCTTCCACAGGGTCAAAGAGTGACGTTATCTGCGTTCCACGTGACCAGGAATTTTGCACTAGATGCTTCACACGGGTTCACTGCCGTGCTCGGCGAGGACTAGGCTCCGCTCTGGATGCTTCACACGGGTTCACTGCCGTGCTCTGCGAGGACCAAGATCTGCTCTGGACGTTTTCCACGGGGTCAAAGAGTGACGTTATCCGCGCTCCACGTTACCAGGAATTTTGCACTAGATGCTTCACACGGGTTCACTGCCGTGCTTAGCGAGGACTAGGGTTCGCTCTAGATGCTTCACACGGGTTCACTACCGTGCTCTGCGAGGACCAGGATCCGCTCTAGACGTTTTCCACGGGGTCAAAGAGTGACGTTATCCGCGTTCCACGTGACCAGGAATTTGTTGATTGTATCCGTATTTCATGGAGTTGGAATTTGACTCTCAGTGATCTATACACCGCCGAGTCGTGGAACTGGGAGTGGCCGTTGTTCCGCTTTGCTCGAGGTTGTATTTGCCGCAATGAGACGAATGTTGGGAAGATCTCTAGGTTATTTATGGCCCGTCGAGATTTGGCTTCTTCCTTTGATGAAACCTGGGGGAGGAGTATGATCCCTTCTTTGTTTGCGCCCCTGGATTGTATACAGGGATAGATGTAACATTACCCGTAGGGCATGAATTTCATTCTTATTTTATTTCTTTTTAGGCGATGCTTTACCCTTTCAGCTTTTATATCGCGAAGGTCGCGATTGCCCTATCATTTCGGCTATTTTTCGCGATGCCCAATCATTTCGGCTATTTATTTTATTTTTACTCGCTGCTTTTTATTGCGATTTGCCCCATCATTTTGGCTATTTTTCATGCATACCTTTTTACTTGCTGCTTTTTATTGAAAGTTGCCCCATCATTTCGACTATTTCATATGCATGTGTAGCTCGCTAGCCTTTTCGCTGCAAGCTTGGATTTTAGACACCGATTTCGGCATCAGCATTGCTACAACTGGGACGTTGCCAGAAGCGAATCATCATTGGCCTTTGTCGATGTTGAACAAAGGTGGCTTAGTAAACAGGGTTAAGCGTCCTGTCGACTAAGGCTTTTGACTTCATGAGCCGTAAGGGTCTCACAAAGGTATTTCTCCCTACAAGTCGTGAGGATCTTGTAGGTGTGTTTTCTCCTTGGGAATCGTGAGGATTCCTAAGTGCATGTCCTCTTGCAAGTCGTAAGGATCTTACAAAAAGGTTTTCTCCTTATAAGTCGAGAGGACTTACAGGGGTTGTTTGCCATATGAACATATCCCTAGTCATGGATGGGACTTGGTTGGGGAAATGTTTATTCGCGCCCGTGGATTGTATACAAGGGTCAGTATTGAGTCACTTGTAGGACATAAATTGAAGGTTGTGGGGGTTGCTTAAGCACAGGTTTAGGTCTCTGTGACTTAAGACTTTCAAATCCTATGGGCCGTGAGGGTCCCATAAGAGAGTTCTCTTACGAGTCGTGAGGATCTCGCAAGTGTAATTTCTCCCTAGGAATCGTGAGGACTCCTAAGTGTGTTGCTTCCTTGTGAGTCGTAAGGATCCCACGCGGGTGATTTCTCCTTACAAGGTCGTGAGGACCCTGCAAGTGCCCTTTAACGAGGCTGCGCCCTTTCGGGTTTTCACAAACACTCGCCGGTAGCCTTGCTGTTTTTACTCATGGAGCCCTTTCGGGTTTTCATCCGTGCCGATTTTGTTTATGGACATACCGTTTTTTTTTTCAATTTTTTTTATTATTTTTTTTTATATCGGCTTTGAGATACTGTAATCCACCGTAGTTTATCGACATCTCGGTCAACAGCCAGTTTTAGGACATAGTGGTCCATTGTTAGTTTAAGGACGTTTAGGTCCGTTGTTAGTTTGAGGATGTTTCGGTCCGTTGTTAGTTTAAGGACGTTTCGGTCCGTTGTTAGTTTAAAAACATTTCGGTCCGTTGTTAGTTTAAGGACGTTTCGGTCCGTTGTTGAATGAGGCCAGTTACTACTCATAGTTCGGGCTTAGGAAGATAGCGAGCGGACATAGTCGTCGTCATCTATCATTGACCTAGGCCTTAACCCGTTAAGCGTAGTATTTCTTCAGGAAGCGACCGTTTATTGGCCTGAAAGGTCTTTCGCCGTGCATATCCATAAGTAGGTACGCTCCGCCTTGGTAGACCTTGTCTATGATGTACGGGACTTCATAGTTTGGCTCAAATTTTCCCCACTTGGCACGATTGGGGATCATAGGTCTTTTGACCACTAGCACGAGTTCGCCTTGGCGGAATGTCCTCGGCCTGGTCAATCTTTCGTACGAGCGCGTCATCTTTGCTTTGTAGGCCTCCAGATTTTGTTGTGCTATGAGCCGGGTCTCATCAAGGGCATCCAGCTCCTCAAGCCGAAGGTGAGCATTTTCTTCGTCCGTCAGCTCGCAGTGGACCGCCACGCGTAGAGAGGGTAACTCTATCTCGAGGGGGAGTACTGCTTCTGTACCGAATACCAATGCGTATGGCGTTGTGTTCGTGGCCGTTTTGAACGTAGTTCGATATGCCCAGAGAGTTTCGTGCAGTCTCTCATGCCAGTCCTTTTTGTTTCGGGACACCGTCTTCTTCACGATCTTTGTCAAGGTTTTGTTGAAAGCCTCAGCTAGACCGTTAGCCCGTGGATTATAAATTAAGGAATATCTCCAGTCTATGTTGTGTTGTTGCGCGAAGCGGCTAATCTTGTAGCTTCTGTAGGCTGGCCCGTTATCGAAAATGATCCGTCGCAGAGTTCCAAACCGATAAATGACGTGTGTCTTGAAGAAATGGAGAATATTCTCCGTCTTCACCTCCCTCAGCGGTATTGCTTCTGTCCATTTGGAGAAGTAATCAGTCGTCGCCAAGATGAAACGATGTCCCCTGGATGATGCTGGTTCGATGGGGCCGATTACGTCAGTCCCCCACATTTCGAACGGCCAACTAGCCACCGTTGGATGTAGTGGATTTGGGTGCTGGTGGATAAAATCCCCATGGATTTGGCACGAGTGGCATTGTTTCGCATACTCGAGGCAGTCCTGGATCATCGTGGGCCAGTAGTAGCCCATCCGTTTAATTTTCAATTTCATCTTCGGGCCTGCTTGGTGAGAACCGCAGAGTCCGTCGTGAACTTCCTAAACGACTCTTTTCGCTTCGTCAGGTCCCAGGCATCTCAACCACAGAGAGTCAAATGACCTCTTGTACAGAGTATTATTGACGAAGGCGAAGGACATAGCTCGTTTCATGAGCTGATGTCTTGAGGACGTATCTTCCGGCGTTCGACGGGATTTGAAGTAGTCTATGAATGTGCTAGGGATCCTAAAATAACACATTTGGACTCTCTCTATAGTATATGAAAAAGATTATTTTAACAAAAGATTTTTTTAATAGATTTTCCTTTTTGTTTTGAAAAAATCATTAACTTGAAATATTAACAATTTTTTTTAATAAAAGATGCTAAATTTTTATTAAAAAAGATATGATATACTGGATTTGAATGTGCTACGGGGGTTAAGGATTTGATGGTATGAATAATTTGGTTTTATGAATAATTCGGTGGTATGAAAAATTTGATGTTATGATAGAACCGTGAAAAAAATTCCAATTTGCTTTTAGGTGTGGAATGGCGGTGAACGAGCCATGTTATAAATAAAAAAAAATTAAAAAATTTATCATCGCATGATAAAACCTTGCATTGGATAGCCAGCATGATATAGATTTTCTAAATCCGATCTAGGCAAGAACCTCCCGTCCGATCTGATCGAGATTAAGCCTTTACCTTTTATAACCTAAAGACTAATTTATGTTGCAATTATTGGGAAGAGAAAGAGGATATAATTTCTTAGTTTCAAATAAAATAGACTCCTCTATATTTATAATAACACAAGTTTGTTATAATAAGAGATCAAATCTCATATCAAGTATTATCTTAAGATTTTCCTAAGTTTTGAAAAAATGATTGTATATCTTAAAATAGTATTATATTTATAATAACAACAGTTTGTTATAATAAGAGATCAAATCTATCAAATATTATCTAGAGATTTTCTTAAGTTATGAAAAAATCGTTGTATATCTTAAAATAGTAATATATTTATAATAACAAGAGTTTGTTATAATAAAAGATCAAATCTCATATCAAATATTATCTTAAGAACTGCTTAAGTTTTGAAAAATATCATTGTATTACTTAAAATATTGAAAAAAAATTTGAAAATAGATGCTTAATGTATATAAAAAAAAGATATGATATACTGGACTTGAATATGCTAGATGACCAGAATTTGATGGTATGAATAATTTGTTAGTATGACAAAACCGTAAAACAAAAAATGCGGACCTAAATGAGAGACGTTGGATCTTGTGTTTTTAATCAACGGTTAAAATTAATTCAGCTTAACTTTTAATTTATTAACGATTTATTAAGCTGAATTAATTTTAACCATTGACTAAAAACATAAGATCCAACGGTTTTCATTCAGGTTCGTCTTTTTAAAAACACAAACACGTCCTATAGGATATGTACTCTCTCTCTCTCCACACACACATGGTAAGAAGCTATCTTTAGATGAGATGGTGAGACACATAATCCGGTGGGTTGCATTGATAAATGAATTAGATTGATGGTCTTAATTGATAAGAAATTAATCAAAATAAATATTTCCATTCTTAACAATTGTTGCCTATTTTCTCAGTGAGAATCTTTTCTAATTATCTTCCTTTTTCCTTTCCCTAGAAGCATGCAGTTGATTTTTCCCTAGAATCATGATCATCTCTTCCGTTTATCTTTTTATTGTACCCTCTTTTTGTTTTTAAACAAATAAAGGGAATATACATTGTTATTATAATACAAAAAACAATATAAAGGGGGGAAATTATTTTCACAACTATTGCAAATTGTAGTAAATATTTAGCATAAACGGTTATGTAATTGGATTTTGATGATGAATTTCTCCAAAACTATAAAGTTTCTATGGTCTTATCCATAACACTATCTATTATCTTTTGAGAACTGATAGATTTCCCATGAATTATATTCATGAGAATTCATTGGCATATAATCAATTGGACAGAAGCCTGCAGTAGAAAATTGTGATGACAAAGAATTGATTAGCTGAAGAGGGTTGAGATAGACCAGAGAATGAGAAAATGGAAAAGGAAATGAATTTATTTAAGGAATGAAATGTTTAAAAATCTTTGATGATTAATTTAGAATCTAATCAAAACCATCTACATTATTTTGCTATTCAATCCAACGAATTTTTAATACTTTTATTTAAGATAATTGATACTTCAAAAAAATTTGTTAAAAATAGATAAAATATTCACATCAAACCTTGAAATAATAAAAGACATGTTTTTATTCAAAATATGCATACGTGCGATGCACGTACAAAATACTAATAATAATAACAATAACCCATTTTTTTTATATATTTATCAATTGCATTTGCATGTGTCGAAAAGCTAGCTGTATATCTATAAACTTCTCTGCTGAATATATTTGAATATATTTTGGGATGAGATTTTTATTCCTATATCCAACCAACCGGCTAATCATAATCTATTTCTAACTAATATTACTTAAAGATCAAGGGGTATGTGCCCTTTAACTTTGAATAAAAAATATTCAAAAAAATCCTTAATTCTTAGATATATAAGAAAAATCCTATAGAAGAAAAAATAGCCTAAAATAGTTTAAAACAAAAGGTATTTAAATAGATTTAAACCCACTTAGTGAAATTATACAATTGTGGCTTATACTCATATTAATTATATACATTAAAAATATTTATAGTTTTATCTCTCATGACAATCATTGGTTACGATATCCTCCTGTATATATATAACTACACATCATGAAATCTTATTAAGAAGAAGAAGAGTACAATTGCCAGAATCTGAGGTCGCAAGGTTAACATTTTTATACACTCTCTTAATTATTGGAAAATTTAATCAAGTGTAATTAACATATTATTTTATCAATATGATATACGAAGTGTGCGGATCCATTAGGACGGATTTATGTTTTTCATATTCACGAACTTTTTTTTGAGAAGTCCGATCATAGATCCGTTTCGATCAAGTTGATCGGCATTGTCTTCATCAATAAGCTCTGCTGCTTCCTGGCTGTCTTTAGAACTTGCGAGAAAGTGGTCAATCCTAGAGATATGATGTGCTTCTGGATTTACACGTCCAAGCTGTGCATGAACCTTCGTGTCCTATCAGCAATGTTGACAACCAAAGGTCCTGCGAATCGACTGAGCCGTGTCGACTCAGCCTTATGCGCATCCACGGAACCGCCATTCTGCTTCAAACTGATAAACTTCTCTTCCATTCTGCTTCAAACTGATACACACGCTACGCTACCCTGCTGCAGCTACCTACTCCATCATACCAGGGTCATCCTACACTCCGAAGGTAAAACCTGGCTTTGATACCAACTTTGTCACGACCCGAGAATTCGACTCGTGACCGGCACTTAACCACGCAACGTCTACAGGCGCAACGCGGCTAAGTAAGCCGAACCCAGAAATCAAAACCAATAAATATAGAGTGCTTTTAAAACATTTTGTAAAAACAATCGTACATGTCTGAAAAACTTCCATTTATTTAGTAGAAATCCTTTTTAAGTTCAAAAGTTATAAGTTTTATAATTTTGGTAACATTTCCTTTTTAAAACATTTGCCCTGCCAGGCGGATAGAAACAAGGTGTAACAGATATGACGAGTAAAATGAATGAAGCATCACAATAAGATATACGACGCCGTAGCGAAGAATACACAGTAAAGCAAGAACAATATCATAAAAGATGAGACTACAAAAGCAAAGTCGGCTCACATGCGAGCTCGACACCAGAATATAAAATCATACATATCGTCCTCACAACTGTCTCTAAGTCAATACAGAAAAGTAGATGGAGAGTACTAGATACATCAATATACAGCTGAAAGATAACAGATACCGTACAAAACCCACCTATCAGCAAAAGGCTATCTCGCCTCAAAAAGGGTATCTGTGCCAAAAGATGCGGTAACAGCCAGCCGTGACTACTCCCAAGGCAACCTGCAAATACTGTGGCACAACGGGGGTGAGTTGCCAACTCGTGAATAGAGAAAACATATAAAGGTAATCGCGAGCATGCACGTACAGCGCTACTCTAACAAATGCCAACAGATGATATCAATGCGAGGTAAGCAGTATGCATAGTAATAATGCCAGTCCTCTATCAGGTGATATAGCTACAGGATGAGATGTGATAATGAATGCTGAGCATGGGAATATAGCATCTACATGAAGTATCGAGGTGGACTACATATGTATGTATGCACCACAAATCCCAACATCCCAAACGCCGGTACTCCATCGGCCCTCATATCATGTATATCCCTGAGAATCCCGAGTGCCCAACATCGGCACCCAAATATCATAAATACTCGTGTCTAGCATCGACACGCAAAACATCCTGTATCGGGCCTCCGTCAATCCGGGTCAGCCCTCTCTCAAAGTATATATATCGGGAATCTGTCAGTCCGGGTCATCCCTCTCCCAATACATCGGGCGTCCGTCAGTCCGGGTCAGCCCTCTATCAATCCATCGGGCGTCCGTCAGTCCGGGTCAGCCCTCTATCAATCCATCGGGCGTCCGTCAGTCCGGGTCAGCCCTCTATCAATCCATCGGGCGTCCGTCAGTCCGGGTCAGCCCTCTATCAATCCATCGGGCGTCCGTCAGTCCGGGTCAGCCCTCTATCAATCCATCGGGCGTCCGTCAGTCCGGGTCAGCCCTCTCTCAGTACGTGCCTCTAGCACCGAGAAAACAAGGGGTGACGCCCCAAAATATCATATCAAGGGAACCGGGTTTTTTTTTAAATGATTACTTATTTGAAAAGGCCACGGTTCCCAAATCCAGAAATCACATGAAATCCTAACCAATAATACAAGTAATTGTGATGTGATATGTGCATCAAATATGTATATCAAGTCATGTCACATAAAAATGAACAACAATGCAATGATCCAATGTGATATAGGTATCAAGTATGAAATTCAAGTCATGTCATATATAGATGAGCTACAACAATACACAACAGTATGATCATGGCAGTTCTATCCGTTCTAAGCAATATATATATATGGCAGGGAATGCAATATGCGATGACAATCCATGGTATGGTATATGCAGTAAATAACAATAAGGTCCTATCAGCCCTGACGCATAACGCCATGCGGGCGATATCCCCGTAGATGTGAAATCTACTCACCGTGTCTCGCGCTAAGTGTATCCAACCACTTGCTTGCCCTTCTTTGCAGCGTCCGTCTCACTGGCCTGCGAACCTAGAATCACATAACATATATCCACATAAGCTCATTTCACAAAAACGCGACATTACGGTCCAACTAGACTCTCGTGTCGCAACCAATCGCGCGTGTGCGCGATACGCTAAAACGTGTAATCACGCGCTACGAAACTACCCCGACGCGCCGCGATACGCAGAAACCCAAACCTACTCACGTACCACGCGTATCGCGAAGGTTTAGAAAAAACGGCAAAATAGGTAATTGGTCCCAGATTTTTCTACAGAACTAATCTTACAAAAATATGTATATCAAAGAACCCTACACACTAGCAGACACCTACAGGACCAAACAACACCCAAATCCCTACCCATCTGGCCGCAAATTGCGGCCAGAATGGGGAAATCGGCGGCCTACAGTAGCAGTATGGGGGTCGGGTTTCACCTGAGGTATCAACACTACTCCACTATACTACAGTCTCCCCAATTTCATTCAGGTCTCATCGGGTCAATAGCAGATCCAGAAAAGCTCAATTTTGCACAAATACGACATATTGCAACAATTAGTGAAACTGGTGGTATTTTAGTGTAATTGGGGTTGAACTAGGTTACAATGGTCTCACTAACTCACTAACAAGCTACTGAAACCCTAACACATCACCTTAGCACAAAGTTCCCTCTAAACACCCCATATCGCACTAAAACGCACTAAAATCCACTAACCGAAGCAATACCACACTAACTAAGCTAACTAGGGAAGCAAGTTAGGAAGTATACCTCATACTTAACCCTAGGGAGCTGCAGGAAGGTGAAGAAGTGAAGAGAAGGGGCTGCACTTGGTGCTGGAGCTGCTACTGCTCACTGCTGCTGCTGCTGAACTCTGCTGCTGCTGCCAATGCTTGCTGCTGTTACTGCTGAGTGCTTGCTGCTGCTACTGCTTCAGGCTCAGTTTGGAGTTGTTGCTGTGTTTGCTGCTGCTGCTGGGGGTGTGGCAAGGTAAGTGTGTGTGTGAGTGTGTGTGAGGTTTGAGAGAACAAAGAAATGAAAGAGGAAAACAATCATTTACCCCAAAAGTCACCCCTCCTCTCTCTCTCTCTTCATTTAATGCAAGCATGGCTTGAGCCATGATGCACCCCTCTCCCTCTCTCTCACAAGTCAACCCCTAAACAATTTGAATAAAGAAATCTTTTAATTAGCCTATTAAATCAACTTAAAACCCAAAAAGACTTTAACCCAAAAGATTGACCCACCATGGTTAATAATTATGGTATTAACTCAATTTAAAAACCCTAGTTTACATGCACATGTTTGTGCAACCCTAATAAAATTTTGGAAAAATATTTATTAAATTAGGAAAAATATTTAAAACACAGTTTGGTAAACTTTTTATTAAAAACCATTATTTAATTATAATTATTCACTAACCCTTATCCTAAGGTGTTACAATCTCTCCCCCTTAAAGAAATTCGTCCCCGAATTTCAAAAATCTAACTACGGTTACCTTCAAAAAGATGGGGATACGTCTTCATCATCTCGCTTTCGGTCTCCCATGTGACCTCCTCACGGTTCTGACCACGCCAAAGTACCTTAACTGATGGAATGTCCTTCGATCTCAATTTCTTCACTTGTCGATCCAAGATCATCACCGGCTGCTCTGCATAGGAAAGGTCACGCTCAAGCTGGATCATCGGATGCTGAATCGCATGCGAAGGGTCATGAAGATATCTGCGGAGCATCGAGACATGGAACACGGGATGCACATCTGGAAAGCTGGGCGGAAGGGCTAAACGGTAGGCTACTGCACCAACACGCTCGAGGATCTCGAAGGGGCCCACATACCTAGGACTGAGCTTCCCCTTCTTTCCAAACCTCATCACACCTTTCATTGGGGAGACCCTCAAGAAAACATGATCACCAACAGAAAACTCAAGTCTGCGTCGTCGACGGTCTGCATAAGCTCTCTGCCTACTCTGCGCTGCTCTCATCCTATCGCGAATTAACTGGATCTTCGCGGTCGTCTCCTCAACGATCTGTGGCCCTAAGATACTGCCCTCACTGAGCTCTGTCCAACAAGTGGGCGACCTGCATCTCCTCCCATAAAGAGCCTCAAATGGTGCCATCTGAATGGTCTCCTGGTAGCTGTTATTGTAGGAGAACTCTACCAAGGGCAAATGATGATCCCAGCTACCTCCGAAATCTAGTATACAAGCTCTGAGCATGTCCTCGAGAGTCTGAATGGTCCGCTCTGACTGTCCGTCGGTCTGCGGATGAAAAGCCGTGCTGAAACTCAAGCGAGTGCCCAAAGCCTCCTGGAGCCTCTGCCAAAGTCTACTAGTAAACTGGGTGCCTCTGTCGGACACAATGCACGTTGGGACTCCGTGTAGTCGCACTACCTCGTCAATGTAGATCTGGGCATACTGAGTAAATCCGAAAGTCGTCTTCACTGGTAGGAAGTGAGCCGCTTTCGTCAAACGATCCACGATCACCCAGATGGAGTCATACCCCCGACTAGTCCTGGGTAGACCTACCATGAAATCCATCGAAATCTGTTCCCATTTCCACTCCGGAATGGGTAACGGCTGTAGCTCTCCCGCGGGCCTCTGGTGCTCAGCCTTGACTTGCTGACAAGTCAGGCATCTCGATACAAAATCTGCAATGTCCCTCTTCATTCCGTCCCACCAGTAAACATCTCTCATATCATGATACATCTTGGTGGAACCGGGATGGACGCTATATACCGATCGATGTGCCTCCTCAAGAATCTCGCGCCTCAGTCCCTCAGCATCCGGTACGCACAGTCTGACTCCAAATCGTAGTACTCCCTGATCATCGATCACGAACTCGGAAAATCTGCCCTGTCCAATCTGTGCCATGATCTCTGAACATCGGTCATCACTGAGCTGTGCCTCACGTATACGATCGACCAACTGTGGTCGTGCACGGACATGCGCTATCTGTCCTCCAATCGGCGTGAACTCAAACTGTACTCGGCTGTCGCATAATATCTGCCAATCTGCGGATGACTGCTCCTGTACTGCTCTCAAACATGATAAACTACTCCCGGGCCTCCTGCTCAAAGCATCCGCCACCACATTTGCCTTGCCCGGGTGATATAAGATCTCGCAGTCGTAATCCTTCACTAACTCCATCCATCGACGCTGTCGAAGGTTCAGGTCCCGCTGCTGAAATATGTATTTCAGACTCTTGTGATCCGTGAATATCTGGCACGACTCGCCGTATAGGTAATGCCGCCAGATCTTAAGTGCGAAGACCACTGCTGCCATCTCCAAATCATGAGTGGGGTAGTTTTGTTCATGTTTCTTCAATTGTCGCGAAGCATACGCGATCACCCTGTCGTGCTGCATCAAAACGCATCCCAGCCCCACTCGAGAGGCATCACAAAGGACCACAAATCCGCCCGGTCCGGAAGGTAAAGATAACACCGGTGCCGTCGTCAGCCGTGTCCGTAACTGCTGAAAACTGTGCTCGCACTCCTCCGTCCAAACGAAAGGAACTCCCTTCCGGGTCAACCCGGTCAATGGTGTAGCAATACGGGAGAAGTCATGCACAAAACGCCTGTAGTAACCGGCCAATCCCAAAAAGCTGCGAATCTCCATCACCGACATGGGTCTGGGCCAACGCTGAACGGCCTCGATCTTCCTCGGGTCTACACATATACCGTCTCGTGAAATCACGTGCCCCAAGAAATCTACGCTGTCCAGCCAAAAAGCACACTTGGAGAATTTCGCATAAAGCTGGTGCTCCCTCAATGTCTGCAATGTAATCCGCAGGTGCTGCTCGTGCTCCTCACTACTCCGGGAATACACCAAGATATCGTCAATGAAGACTATGATGAACAGATCCAAATAAGGCCGGAAAATACGGTTCATCAAATCCATGAAGGCTGCTGGCGCATTGGTGAGTCCGAACGACATCACCAAAAACTCGTAATGACCGTAGCGCGTACGGAAGGCTGTCCGGGAAATGTCCTCCTGTCGGACCCGCAGCTGATGATAGCCCGATCGCAAATCGATCCTCGAAAAGTACCCGGCCCCCTGGAGCTGGTCGAACAAATCGTCGATACGCGGCAAAGGATACCTGTTCCGCACTGTCACCCTGTTCAGCTGGCGGTAGTCGATACAAAGACGCAAACTGCCGTCCTTCTTCCTGACGAACAGGACTGGAGCACCCCAAGGAGAAACACTGGGTCGAATAAGTCCCTTGTCCAGCAAATCTTGCAACTGGCCCTTCAACTCTCGAAGTTCCGCCGGGGCCATCCGATAAGGCGGTATGGAAATAGGCCCCGAGCCAGGAACCAAATCAATACAGAAAGAAATGTCGCGCTCGGGCGGCAACCCAGGAAGCTCGTCAGGGAACACATCAGGAAACTCGCTAACAACCGGAACCTGGTCCAATGGAACCTGTATAGCGCGAGCATCGCAAACATAGGCGAGAAATCCCTGACATCCCTTCCTCAAAAACTGTCCAGCGCGAAAAGAAGAAATCACACTGTGAGGGGCGGCACCACAGTCCCCCAACACAACAAAAACCGACTCACCGGGAAAGCAGAATCTAACTGTCTTCTCACGGCAGTCCACAGAAGCGTAGCACATGGCTAACCAATCCATACCCAAAAGAACGTCGAAGTCCAACATCTCCAGAAGGATCAAGTCGACAGGCAACTCTCTCTCGCCAATACAGACGGTACAGGATCGGAACACGTGCCTAGCAACAAACGACTCTCCCACAGGAGTAGTCACCACAAGCGGCTGATCAAGCAAGCCGGACTCTCTACCCAAACTCGGCACAAAGTGCGTGGATACGTACGAGTGTGTGGATCCGGGATCGAACAGTACATGTGCATCAACTGAACATACAGGGAGGATACCTGAAACCACTGCATTGGACGCCTGCGCGTCCTGATGTGTCAAAGCAAAAACCCTCGCCTGTCCACCACCTGTGACTGGCTGCCCTCTGCCTCGGTCACCTCGCCCTCTCTGAGCAACTCCTCCACGCCCACGACCTCGCTGTGTATGAGTCTGGCGCGGAGCAACGGTAGGTACGATAGGCAACGCTCTCTGGGGTGGTGAAGGTGGTAATGTGACATGCGGTGCTCGGACCACAACCGGCGTACTGCTCGGATCAGTCCTCGTCTCGGACGAGTCAACTCGAATCTCGGCCCTCGCAGCCGCTCTCTGTGCCCTCGTAGTCTTAGGCGGCATAATGGCTGAAAGAAAATTAGGATTCGATAAGAACATGGAAATCGAATCACAAGAATATAAGGAGGGATCAAATCAATAAGTCCTAAGGTCGCGTAGGCGGAGTACCGTGTCGTGAGTATGCCGCGGAACATACACACGCTACGCTACCCTGCTGCAGCTACCTACTCCATCATACCAGGGTCATCCTACACTCCGAAGGTAAAACCTGGCTTTGATACCAACTTTGTCACGACCCGAGAATTCGACTCGTGACCGGCACTTAACCACGCAACGTCTACAGGCGCAACGCGGCTAAGTAAGCCGAACCCAGAAATCAAAACCAATAAATATAGAGTGCTTTTAAAACATTTTGTAAAAACAATCGTACATGTCTGAAAAACTTCCATTTATTTAGTAGAAATCCTTTTTAAGTTCAAAAGTTATAAGTTTTATAATTTTGGTAACATTTCCTTTTTAAAACATTTGCCCTGCCAGGCGGATAGAAACAAGGTGTAACAGATATGACGAGTAAAATGAATGAAGCATCACAATAAGATATACGACGCCGTAGCGAAGAATACACAGTAAAGCAAGAACAATATCATAAAAGATGAGATTACAAAAGCAAAGTCGGCTCACATGCGAGCTCGACACCAGAATATAAAATCATACATATCGTCCTCACAACTGTCTCTAAGTCAATACAGAAAAGTAGATGGAGAGTACTAGATACATCAATATACAGCTGAAAGATAACAGATACCGTACAAAACCCACCTATCAGCAAAAGGCTATCTCGCCTCAAAAAGGGTATCTGTGCCAAAAGATGCGGTAACAGCCAGCCGTGACTACTCCCAAGGGCAACCTGCAAATACTGTGGCACAACGGGGGTGAGTTGCCAACTCGTGAATAGAGATAACATATAAAGGTAATCGCGAGCATGCACGTACAGCGCTACTCTAACAAATGCCAACAGATGATATCAATGCGAGGTAAGCAGTATGCATAGTAATAATGCCAGTCCTCTATCAGGTGATATAGCTACAGGATGAGATGTGATAATGAATGCTGAGCATGGGAATATAGCATCTACATGAAGTATCGAGGTGGACTACATATGTATGTATGCACCACAAATCCCAACATCCCAAACGTCGGTACTCCATCGGCCCTCATATCCTGTATATCCCTGAGAATCCCGAGTGCCCAACATCGGCACCCAAATATCATAAATACTCGTGTCTAGCATCGACACGCAAAACATCCTGTATCGGGCCTCCGTCAATCCGGGTCAGCCCTCTCTCAAAGTATATATATCGGGAATCCGTCAGTCCGGGTCAGCCCTCTCCCAATCCATCGGGCGTCCGTCAGTCCGGGTCAGCCTTCTATCGATCCATCGGGCGTCCGTCAGTCCGGGTCAGCCCTCTATCAATCCATCGGGCGTCCGTCAGTCCGGGTCAGCCCTCTATCAATCCATCGGGCGTCCGTCAGTCCGGGTCAGCCCTCTATCAATCCATCGGGCGTCCGTCAGTCCGGGTCAGCCCTCTATCAATCCATCGGACGTCCGTCAGTCCGGGTCAGCCCTCTATCAATCCATCAGGCATCCGTCAGTCCGGGTCAGCCCTCTCTCAGTACGTGCCTCTAGCACCGAGAAAACACGGGGTGACGCCCCAAAATATAATATCAAGGGAACCGGGTTTTTTTTTAAATGATTGCTTATTTGAAAAGGCCACGGTTCCCAAATCCAGAAATCACATGAAATCCCAACCAATAATACAAGTAATTGTGATGTGATATGTGCATCAAATATGTATATCAAGTCATGTCACATAAAAATGAACTACAATTCAATGATCCAATGTGATATAGGTATCAAGTATGAAATTCAAGTCATGTCATATATAGATGATGTAACACCCGAGCCCAATGCTACTATTTTCTGTTATTGGTTGAGCATTAGATATTACTCATTTCATTTATCTTGCTTATTTGGGTCTTACTGTAAAATTTTATCTGGCTAAGTCATTCTGCATATAACAAATTTTAGCATCTAAAATAAAATTAAAAAATATTCATCTTGGCCTACTTGACACCCTTAGCCTCGTGGTAGCATCCGTGCATTGTGTTCTCGTCCCGTTCAGTGAAACGGGCGAGTTTGGATGGCTACGTGAACGTGCGTGTGTCCGTTTTGGGAGTATGCTTTTTAATCATAAAACATTTCATTTTAAAATTTGGAACCAGCCTAAAATCCTATTATTTGAATTTCGAATTTTTGGACCCAATCCGGGTGCAATTTGGAAATGTTTCATTTGGCGCCAAAATCCTAAATTTTAATATTATTAAAACCTTCGCATATATTTTTCTAACTAATCTGATATCTTACTGTTCATTACCTATCTTTTAAATCTTTAAGTTAACCATATAATACTTTTACAATCTTTTATATACTTCTTAATTTATTCTCTCAGCCAATCGCAACCTCCCCTTTAACCCCGTGGGCCCCACTTTCTCTCTCTCTCCATTTTCTCTCTCTCTCCCCCTTATATATTCTCTCGTACTTCTCTTTATCATTTTTCTCTTCTTGCTTCATGTCTCGTTTCTCATTTCTTTTAACTGTTGTTTTGTTGCCGGAATTCCGTCGTGCCGGTGACGTTTCTCGACGTTCCAGCGAGATACCCCGACCCGTGTGGTTCCTTTGTTCGTCGTTTGGGTTCATTCCGTGAACCGTGCGCCGTCGCGAGTTTTCCCCGCCGACGGTTAACGTTCCTTTTTTCCGATTCGCGACCCATCGAGGCAAGTTAATCTTGCTACATGCTATATACTTTTATAATCTTCATTTTATAATGTTATACATTTGAAAATCTTATAGTTTACATATGAAATGTCGTTGAAAAATCGGATATGACAAATCTGAAATTTACTGTACACCTTATCTTATAAAATTCATTATAAATCATAGAAAAATCATTAGTATACGTTCTTTAGTTCGTTACGAAGCTAATTCAGAATACTATAACTCTATGAAATATTTACTTGCAAAATAAATTGTTTAAATAACGTAAAATGCAAATGAAAATGCCTTTAAACTGCTGTCCAGGGAAATTCCAGCAGCAAACTTTCAACTTTGAATATTCATAACTTTTTGTAGGGATAACCTGAGATTCTTATACTTATAAAACTGAAAACCTTATTGAATTATCTTTGTTTTGGTATAAGATACGTCTCTTTTGGAGAACATTTGTTATTTTTAAGCTATTTTACAAATTAGGGTGACGCTGAATTTCTGAACGGAACCTTCTTGTGCATGGTTAATCAATACATCTTTTATAGTTACTAATCGCTTTGAATATGCTATCCATATTAATATTATTATATCAATATTTATATCACATATTGTTTAGTTGTACATCCCACATTACCATTTTACAGTTTTATAACTTTTCGGATACCCGTTTGCATCTATTTCATTTAAGATACATATAATTGCAAGCATAGATCACACTACTACATAATAATGTGATATTAACACTCCATGTTTAATAAATTGCATCCTAATTAATATTGGAACTATAAATGTAACCCTAATCGATAACTGTGCATCCATATCCTTGAAATTATATTTATTTACATATCATATTACATGTTCCAGTTTATTGTTCTGATAGTACTCATGCTTGTTTATACATATGCTTATGTTAGTTTGATTATGAGCACCCACATGACATCTTGCGCTTCCTGACATGACCTGTTACACTTCCTACTTGACATGATATGGTACCGTACACTCTTGACATGACATGACACCTTTATACATTACCTGACCTGTTACCTGATCTCATGCCTAATGCCGACCAACCTGACCATTCCTGCTGTCTATCCAGACAGACCTACTTTACCTGATTTTGTGTTGGCATTAGTCCTTGACTCTTGAATACCTGACCTGACATACATAACTTGGGGGTATGGGGAAATCAAAGGTGAAACCGACTTGTAACTCAACAGTTCGATACTTGTTCTGATCAGTCTTACGGGCTTGGCCAGTCCGGGAGTGATGATGCTGACATCACTCATCCATCCTACTACCTATTACTGCTTAGCGGCACGTCTCGGATTCAGCCCCGAGGACCTTGACCGTGGTCCCGGGCACGCACGGGATACTATTGAGTTACATCGACGATTCATCAATTGATTTCAAAGACTTTAGAATAGAAAACCTGTTAGAACAGTTTAGTTACCCACTGCACATTGCCCTGCACTGTTGTTTCATATTACTGCTTTATTCATGTTTATCCCTGCATTGCTTATTACCATGTTCATATTATATTATTGGTTGACATGACGCGCTGACGTCTGGGTTTTGCATGGCCCAGATTCTTTACCACTGTCGACGACTGAGCAGGAGTACTTCAGCCAGCAGGCTGATTTGGGAGTTCTGTAGTGGTTAGTTCATTTATTGCATTTTATTTCCAGGTGTGATCCCGCATTACGGGACGTACCTTTCTATTATTGCATTGGAT
Source organism: Agapanthus africanus (assembly GCA_030015575.1). Classification (NCBI taxonomy): domain Eukaryota; kingdom Viridiplantae; phylum Streptophyta; class Magnoliopsida; order Asparagales; family Amaryllidaceae; genus Agapanthus; species Agapanthus africanus. The sequence goes on along the minus strand of JASDDO010000031.1, from coordinate 445,930,942 downwards.
CATTTGCTTCCGCACTTATTTATCATTGACTCTGGTTATTATGGATTTGGACATGTGTTAGATAGTTTGTTTATTTTGTTCTTGATATCTCTACAACCGTAATGTGACTGTGGATGGATATTTCCTACCCACAGGTAGCATGGTTGGCTATGTCACGAGCCCAATCTTGCGTACTCTGGGAAGCGGGGCGTGACATGGTTCTTTTGGTATCAGAGCCATAGGTTAATTGGGTTGATTCTTTGTAGTTGGGTATTGCACCCGATACACGAATCATAATACCCGTGATTAGGAAACATGTCCTGCCACCTTGACCGCTTTACCATCCTTGAATCATTCTTCCGGATCATGTCGACATGCAAACTTACTTTGCATTGTCAACTCGAAAACCTAATTTCTTGTTATCTCTAGGACTTAGGCGACTTGGGTGGAGTTAAGTAATTGCGGCTATGATACCGCGGCATAGCTACAATGCGGTACTCTATTTAAGTATCTTGGAGTTCTAGCCTTGATCCACATTCAGAATCTATCATCATGCTAATGTTGGGTGTTTTGAGTTCAGGATTATGACAGGTAAGAAGTTGAAGACTTACCAGAGGCGTATGAACGAAGCCGCCATGCTTGGAGTGATAAGAGGAATGCTGGAAATCAAAGAGACAGACTGAGCTGATCCAGCAATAGCAGATTCGTTTCAGGAAGGTTTGCAGATCGTTCAGCAGTCTGTAAACAACGATGGAACTAGACCAGTCGAACGAGTAGGGACTGTAGCAGATTTCAGACTTTTGGGTCCGTCTACTTTCACTGGTCTGGAGGAGCCGTTGCCAGCCGAGCAGTGGCTAGTGACACGGAGAATTTGCTGATTGCGGCACAGATTCCAGAGGACAAAGGAGTTGATGTAGTGCGCATTCAACTAGTGGATTACGCCCGAGAGTGGTGGCTTGTGGAGGAGAACCGCTTGCCCCAGGCCAAGCAGTGGGCGGATTTCTTTAAGAGTTTACTGGAGAAGTCCTTCCGCGGACTGCGCGGAGGAAATGGAAGAGAAGTTCATCGGACTAAGGCAGAATGGAGCAACCGTGGACGTGCATGCAGCAGAATGGACGAGACTCAGTAGTCTTGCTGGACCTTTCATGGCCAACAATGTAGACAGCAGTTGCGGTAAGGAAGCAGTTCTGTCGGGCCAGTCGAGTTTAGGGCTAGGCCGACAAACAGTGTTCTTGCAGCTATGGAAGTTGATAGTAATGAAGAGCCGGCAGTTGTTCGCGATTTTATGGACGTATTTGAAGATATATCGGGCTTACCGCCGAAGCGAGATGTGGAGTTTGAGATTGACCTTATTCCTGGTGCAGCGCCAGTATCAAAGTCTTATTATCCGATGGCACCAGTGGAATTGGAAGAAGTTAAGAAACAAGTTGGTGAATTACTCGAGAAGGGTTGGATTCGAAGCAGCAACTCACCTTGGGGAGCCCCAGTTCTTTTAGTAAAGAAGAAGGATGGCACGAGAAGGATGTGCATTGATTATCGAGAGTTGAACCGGGTGACTATTAAGAACAAGTACCCGATCCCTCGCATTGGAGAACTTTTTGAGCAGCTTAGTGGCACGAGGGTATTCTCGAAACTGGATTTGCGATCAGGATATCATCAGGTCCGAGTGAGAGCAGAAGACATTTGCAAGACGGCGTTTCGGACTCGATATGGACATTTCGAGTATCTAGTGATGCCCTTCGGAGTGACTAATGCGCCGGCAATATTCATGGATTTGATGAACAGGATCTTTTCACCATTCTTGGACCAGTTTATTGTGGTATTCATTGACGATATTCTGGTATACTCGAAGAGTCCGGAGGAGCCTGCTGAGCATTTAAGGATCGCACTGCAGACGCTGAGACAAGAGAAGTTATTTGCGAAGATGAGTAAGTGCGAATTCTGGCTGGAAGAAGTGAAGTTTCTGGGGCATGTCGTGTCGGGCGATGGAATCGCCGTCGATCCCGAGAAGATTGCAGCAGTTCGAGATTGGCCAACTCCAAAGAATGTTGCGGAGATAAGAAGTTTTCTTGGACTCGCCGGATACTACAGAAGATTTGTGGAGAACTTCGCTCGTTTAGCTGAGCCGTTAACCAAGCTTACGCGCAAGGAGGTACCGTTTGTTTGGACGGAGGGATGTGCATTGGCCTTCTAGACGTTGAAGCAGAAGTTGATAACCTCCCCTATCCTAACCGTACCGGATGATTCAGGAGGACTGGTGATTCATAGCGACGCATCCGGAAAGGGATTGGGATGTGTTTTGATGCAGAGTGGGAAAGTCGTCGCTTACGCATCGAGACAACTGAAGACTCATGAGAAGAATTATCCAACCCATGACTTGGAGCGTGCGGCTGTGATTTTCGCTTTGAAGATTTGGAGACACTACCTTTTGGGGGAAAGAGTCGAAGTTTTTACAGATCATAAGAGCTTGAAGTATGTGTTTACACAAAAGGAGCTTAACATGAGGCAGCGTAGATGGTTGGAGCTGATGGCTGACTATGATCTTGATCTTAAGTACCATCCGGAGAAGGTTAATGTTGTGCCGGATGCGCTTAGTCGGTTACCAGCAATTCAGGTGTTAACTACACAGGGGGAGATCATTGCAGATTTTCGAAGATTTGACTTGGAAGTTGTGCTACCACATTCTACGGGACAGTTGATGCAGTTGCAAGTACAGTTGTCCTTGGTTGAGAAGATTAAAGCGGCACAATCGCAGGATCCTAGACTGCAGAAGTTTCGAGAGCGGGTTGAGGCTGGACTACGAACCGATTTACTGATCCATGAAGACGGTTCGTTGAGATATGGTAGCCGTGTGTGTGTGCCAAAAGGAGATGTGCGTGAAGAGCTTATGAAGGAGGCACACAGTTCAGCTTACTCTGTACATCCAGGAGGGACAAAGATGTACCGAGATATTCGACAGCACTTCTGGTGGGAAGGTATGAAACGGGAAATTGCTCGCTTCGTGGCTAAGTGCTTGGTGTGTCAGCAAGTCAAGGCTGAACACCAAAGGGTTGCTGGTTTGTTGCAACCACTTCCGATTCCTCAGTGGAAGTGGGAACATATAACCATGGATTTCGTGACGGCTTTACCGCGGAGTCCAAAGGGCAACAATGCCGTATGGGTGATTGTCGATCGTTTGACCAAGGCAGCTCACTTTATTCCTTTTCGGGTTGGTCAATCGACGGAGACTTTGGCAGAGCGATACATGCAGGAGATTGTCAGATTGCATGGAGTGCTGGTAAGCATCGTGTCCGATCGGGACACTCGATTCTTGTCGCACTTTTGGAGGAGTTTACAAGAAAGTTTGGGGACTCGATTGAAGTTTAGCACAGCTTATCATCCTCAGACTGATGGACAATCGGAGAGAACGATCCAGACCCTTGAAGATATGTTGAGGGCTTGCATGTTGGACTTCAAAGGTTCTTGGGAGGATCATCTACACCTGGTGGAGTTTTCGTACAACAATAGCTTCCAAGCGACTATTCAGATGGCTCCGTTTGAAGCATTGTATGGTCGTAAGTGCCGTTCACCCGTTTGTTGGGATGATGTTGGTGAACGAAGGTTACTAGGACCAGATTTGGTGGTACAGACAGTCGAGAAGGTGAATACAATCAGGAAGCATATGAAGGCAGCTCAAGACAGACAGAAGAGTTGGGCCGACACGTCAAGAAGACCTCTAGAGTTCGCCGTGGGTGATTTGGTATTCCTGAAGATATCACCGACTAGAGGGGTGATTCGCTTTGGGAGTCGGGGAAAGCTTAGCCCTCGATTCGTTGGACCCTTCGAGATATTGGAGCGTGTTAGAGAGGTAGCGTACCATTTGGCGTTACCACAGTCCTTGGTAAGTGTGCACGATGTGTTTCATGTATCTCAACTACGGAGGTATGTTCGAGATGAAACCCAAGTATTGGATCATTCGGAGTTGACTGTACGGGAGGACCTAACTTTTGAAGAGCGGCCAGTTGAAATCAAGGATCGGAGAGAAAAGGTTCTTAAGAACAAGGTTACCCCTCTTGTGCTAGTTTCTTGGGGTAATCGATCGCATGGAGAATCCACTTGGGAGCGAGAAGACGAGATCCGACAGAAGTTTCCTCACCTTTTCCTGTAGTTTTCTATCTTGTATTCTTGGAATTTCGAGGACGAAATTCTTTTGTAGTTGGGTATAATGTAACACCCGAGCCCAATGCTACTATTTTCTGTTATTGGTTGAGCATTAGATATTACTCATTTCATTTATCTTGCTTATTTGGGTCTTACTGTAAAATTTTATCTGGCTAAGTCATTCTGCATATAACAAATTTTAGCATCTAAAATAAAATTAAAAAATATTCATCTTGGCCTACTTGACACCCTTAGCCTCGTGGTAGCATCCGTGCATTGTGTTCTAGTCCCGTTCAGTGAAACGGGCGAGTTTGGATGGCTACGTGCACGTGCGTGTGTCCGTTTTGGGAGTATGCTTTTTAATCATAAAACATTTCATTTTAAAATTTGGAACCCACCTAAAATCCTATTATTTGAATTTCGAATTTTTGGACCCAACCCGGGCGCAATTTGGAAATGTTTCATTTGGCGCCAAAATCCTAAATTTTAATATTATTAAAACCTTCGCATATATTTTTCTAACTAATCTGATATCTTACTGTTCATTACCTATCTTTTAAATCTTTAAGTTAACCATATAATATTTTTACAATCTTTTATATCCTTCTTAATTTATTCTCTCAGCCAATCGCAACCTCCCCTTTAACCCCGTGGGCCCCACTTTCTCTCTCTCCTTCTTCTCTCTCTCTCCATTTTCTCTCTCTCTCTCCCCCTTATATATTCTCTCGTACTTCTCTTTATCATTTTTCTCTTCTTGCTTCATGTCTCGTTTCTCATTTCTTTTAACTGTTGTTTTGTTGCCGGAATTCCGTCGTGCCGGTGACGTTTCTCGACGTTCCAGCGAGATACCCCGACCCGTGTGGTTCCTTTGTTCGTCGTTTGGGTTCATTCCGTGAACCGTGCGCCGTCGCGAGTTTTCCCCGCCGACGGTTAACGTTCCGTTTTTCCGATTCGCGACCCATCGAGGCAAGTTAATCTTGCTACATGCTATATACTTTTATAATCTTCATTTTATAATGTTATACATTTGAAAATCTTATAGTTTACATATGAAATGTCGTTGAAAAATCGGATATGACAAATCTGAAATTTACTGTACACCTTATCTTATAAAATTCATTATAAATCATAGAAAAATCATTAGTATACGTTCTTTAGTTCGTTACGAAGCTAATTCAGAATACTATAACTCTATGAAATATTTACTTGCAAAATAAATTGTTTAAATAACGTAAAATGCAAATGAAAATGCCTTTAAACTGCTGTCCAGGGAAATTCCAGCAGCAAACTTTCAACTTTGAATATTCATAACTTTTTGTAGGGATAACCTGAGATTCTTATACTTATAAAACTGAAAACCTTATTGAATTATCTTTGTTTTGGTATAAGATACGTCTCTTTTGGAGAACATTTGTTATTTTTAAGCTATTTTACAAATTAGGGTGACGCTGAATTTCTGAACGGAACCTTCTTGTGCATGGTTAATCAATACATCTTTTATAGTTACTAATCGCTTTGAATATGCTATCCATATTAATATTATTATATCAATATTTATATCACATATTGTTTAGTTGTACATCCCACATTACCATTTTACAGTTTTATAACTTTTCGGATACCCGTTTGCATCTATCGCATTTAAGATACATATAATTGCAAGCATAGATCACACTACTACATAATAATGTGATATTAACACTCCATGTTTAATAAATTGCATCCTAATTAATATTGGAACTATAAATATAACCCTAATCGATAACTGTGCATCCATATCCTTGAAATTATATTTATTTACATATCATATTACATGTTCCAGTTTATTGTTCTGATAGTACTCATGCTTGTTTATACATATGCTTATGTTAGTTTGATTATGAGCACCCACATGACATCTTGCGCTTCCTGACATGACCTGTTACACTTTCTACTTGACATGATATGGTACCGTACACTCTTGACATGACATGACACCTTTATACATTACCTGACCTGTTACCTGATCTCATGCCTAATGCCGACCAACCTGACCATTCCTGCTGTCTATCCAGACAGACCTACTTTACCTGATTTTGTGTTGGCATTAGTCCTTGACTCTTGAATACCTGACCTGACATACATAACTTGGGGGTATGGGGAAATCAAAGGTGAAACCGACTTGTAACTCAACAGTTCGATACTTGTTCTGATCAGTCTTACGGGCTTGGCCAGTCCGGGAGTGATGATGCTGACATCACTCATCCATCCTACTACCTATTACTGCTTAGCGGCACGTCTCGGATTCAGCCCCGAGGACCTTGACCGTGGTCCCGGGCACGCACGGGATACTATTGAGTTACATCGACGATTCATCAATTGATTTCAAAGACTTTAGAATAGAAAACCTGTTAGAACAGTTTAGTTACCCACTGCACATTGCCCTGCACTGTTGTTTCATATTACTGCTTTATTCATGTTTATCCCTGCATTGCTTATTACCATGTTCATATTATATTATTGGTTGACATGACGCGCTGACGTCTGGGTTTTGCATGGCCCAGATTCTTTACCACTGTCGACGACTGAGCAGGAGTACTTCAGCCAGCAGGCTGATTTGGGAGTTCTGTAGTGGTTAGTTCATTTATTGCATTTTATTTCCAGGTGTGATCCCGCATTACGGGACGTACCTTTCTATTATTACATTGGATCATTTGCTTCCGCACTTATTTATCATTGACTCTGGTTATTATGGATTTGGACATGTGTTAGATAGTTTGTTTATTTTGTTCTTGATATCTCTACAACCGTAATGTGACTGTGGATGGATATTTCCTACCCACAGGTAGCATGGTTGGCTATGTCACGTGCCCAATCTTGCGTACTCTGGGAAGCGGGGCGTGACAGATGAGCTACAACAATACACAACAGTATGATCATGGCAGTTCTATCCGTTCTAAGCAATATATATATATGGCAGGGAATGCAATATGCGATGACAATCCATGGTATGGTATATGCAGTAAATAACAATAAGGTCCTATCAGCCCTGACGCATAACGCCATGCGGGCGATATCCCCGTAGATGTGAAATCTACTCACCGTGTCTCGCGCTAAGTGTATCCAACCACTTGCTTGCCCTTCTTTGCAGCGTCCGTCTCACTGGCCTGCGAACCTAGAATCACATAACATATATCCACATAAGCTCATTTCACAAAAACGCGACATTACGGTCCAACTAGACTCTCGTGTCGCAACCAATCGCGCGTGTGCGCGATACGCTAAAACGTGTAATCACGCGCTACGAAACTACCCCGACGCGCCGCGATACGCAGAAACCCAAACCTACTCACGTACCACGCGTGTCGCGAAGGTTTAGAAAAAACGGCAAAATAGGTAATTGGTCCCAGATTTTTCTACAGAACTAATCTTACAAAAATATGTATATCAAAGAACCCTACACACTAGCAGACACCTACAGGACCAAACAACACCCAAATCCCTACCCATCTGGCCGCAAATTGCGGCCAGAATGGGGAAATCGGCGGCCTACAGTAGCAGTATGGGGGTCGGGTTTCACCTGAGGTATCAACACTACTCCACTATACTACAGTCTCCCCAATTTCATTCAGGTCTCATCGGGTCAATAGCAGATCCAGAAAAGCTCAATTTTGCACAAATACGACATATTGCAACAATTAGTGAAACTGGTGGTATTTTAGTGTAATTGGGGTTGAACTAGGTTACAATGGTCTCACTAACTCACTAACAAGCTACTGAAACCCTAACACATCACCTTAGCACAAAGTTCCCTCTAAACACCCCATATCGCACTAAAACGCACTAAAATCCACTAACCGAAGCAATACCACACTAACTAAGCTAACTAGGGAAGCAAGTTAGGAAGTATACCTCATACTTAACCCTAGGGAGCTGCAGGAAGGTGAAGAAGTGAAGAGAAGGGGCTGCACTTGGTGCTGGAGCTGCTACTGCTCACTGCTGCTGCTGCTGAACTCTGCTGCTGCTGCCAATGCTTGCTGCTGTTACTGCTGAGTGCTTGCTGCTGCTACTGCTTCAGGCTCAGTTTGGAGTTGTTGCTGTGTTTGCTGCTGCTGCTGGGGGTGTGGCAAGGTAAGTGTGTGTGTGAGTGTGTGTGAGGTTTGAGAGAACAAAGAAATGAAAGAGGAAAACAATCATTTACCCCAAAAGTCACCCCTCCTCTCTCTCTCTCTTCATTTAATGCAAGCATGGCTTGAGCCATGATGCACCCCTCTCCCTCTCTCTCACAAGTCAACCCCTAAACAATTTGAATAAAGAAATCTTTTAATTAGCCTATTAAATCAACTTAAAACCCAAAAAGACTTTAACCCAAAAGATTGACCCACCATGGTTAATAATTATGGTATTAACTCAATTTAAAAACCCTAGTTTACATGCACATGTTTGTGCAACCCTAATAAAATTTTGGAAAAATATTTATTAAATTAGGAAAAATATTTAAAACACAGTTTGGTAAACTTTTTATTAAAAACCATTATTTAATTATAATTATTCACTAACCCTTATCCTAAGGTGTTACAATCTCTCCCCCTTAAAGAAATTCGTCCCCGAATTTCAAAAATCTAACTACGGTTACCTTCAAAAAGATGGGGATACGTCTTCATCATCTCGCTTTCGGTCTCCCATGTGACCTCCTCACGGTTCTGACCACGCCAAAGTACCTTAACTGATGGAATGTCCTTCGATCTCAATTTCTTCACTTGTCGATCCAAGATCATCACCGGCTGCTCTGCATAGGAAAGGTCACGCTCAAGCTGGATCATCGGATGCTGAATCGCATGCGAAGGGTCATGAAGATATCTGCGGAGCATCGAGACATGGAACACGGGATGCACATCTGGAAAGCTGGGCGGAAGGGCTAAACGGTAGGCTACTGCACCAACACGCTCGAGGATCTCGAAGGGGCCCACATACCTAGGACTGAGCTTCCCCTTCTTTCCAAACCTCATCACACCTTTCATTGGGGAGACCCTCAAGAAAACATGATCACCAACAGAAAACTCAAGTCTGCGTCGTCGACGGTCTGCATAAGCTCTCTGCCTACTCTGCGCTGCTCTCATCCTATCGCGAATTAACTGGATCTTCGCGGTCGTCTCCTCAACGATCTGTGGCCCTAAGATACTGCCCTCACTGAGCTCTGTCCAACAAGTGGGCGACCTGCATCTCCTCCCATAAAGAGCCTCAAATGGTGCCATCTGAATGGTCTCCTGGTAGCTGTTATTGTAGGAGAACTCTACCAAGGGCAAATGATGATCCCAGCTACCTCCGAAATCTAGTATACAAGCTCTGAGCATGTCCTCGAGAGTCTGAATGGTCCGCTCTGACTGTCCGTCGGTCTGCGGATGAAAAGCCGTGCTGAAACTCAAGCGAGTGCCCAAAGCCTCCTGGAGCCTCTGCCAAAGTCTACTAGTAAACTGGGTGCCTCTGTCGGACACAATGCACGTTGGGACTCCGTGTAGTCGCACTACCTCGTCAATGTAGATCTGGGCATACTGAGTAAATCCGAAAGTCGTCTTCACTGGTAGGAAGTGAGCCGCTTTCGTCAAACGATCCACGATCACCCAGATGGAGTCATACCCCCGACTAGTCCTGGGTAGACCTACCACGAAATCCATCGAAATCTGTTCCCATTTCCACTCCGGAATGGGTAACGGCTGTAGCTCTCCCGCGGGCCTCTGGTGCTCAGCCTTGACTTGCTGACAAGTCAGGCATCTCGATACAAAATCTGCAATGTCCCTCTTCATTCCGTCCCACCAGTAAACATCTCTCATATCATGATACATCTTGGTGGAACCGGGATGGACGCTATATACCGATCGATGTGCCTCCTCAAGAATCTCGCGCCTCAGTCCCTCAGCATCCGGTACGCACAGTCTGACTCCAAATCGTAGTACTCCCTGATCATCGATCACGAACTCGGAAAATCTGCCCTGTCCAATCTGTGCCATGATCTCTGAACATCGGTCATCACTGAGCTGTGCCTCACGTATACGATCGACCAACTGTGGTCGTGCACGGACATGCGCTATCTGTCCTCCAATCGGCGTGAACTCAAACTGTACTCGGCTGTCGCATAATATCTGCCAATCTGCGGATGACTGCTCCTGTACTGCTCTCAAACATGATAAACTACTCCCGGGCCTCCTGCTCAAAGCATCCGCCACCACATTTGCCTTGCCCGGGTGATATAAGATCTCGCAGTCGTAATCCTTCACTAACTCCATCCATCGACGCTGTCGAAGGTTCAGGTCCCGCTGCTGAAATATGTATTTCAGACTCTTGTGATCCGTGAATATCTGGCACGACTCGCCGTATAGGTAATGCCGCCAGATCTTAAGTGCGAAGACCACTGCTGCCATCTCCAAATCATGAGTGGGGTAGTTTTGTTCATGTTTCTTCAATTGTCGCGAAGCATACGCGATCACCCTGTCGTGCTGCATCAAAACGCATCCCAGCCACACTCGAGAGGCATCACAAAGGACCACAAATCCGCCCGGTCCGGAAGGTAAAGATAACACCGGTGCCGTCGTCAGCCGTGTCCGTAACTGCTGAAAACTGTGCTCGCGCTCCTCCGTCCAAACGAAAGGAACTCCCTTCCGGGTCAACCCGGTCAATGGTGTAGCAATACAGGAGAAGTCCTGCACAAAACGCCTGTAGTAACCGGCAATTCCCAAAAAGCTGCGAATCTCCGTCACCGACATGGGTCTGGGCCAACGCTGAACGGCCTCGATCTTCCTCGGGTCTACACATATACCGTCTCGTGAAATCACGTGCCCCAAGAAATCTACGCTGTCCAGCCAAAAAGCACACTTGGAGAATTTCGCATAAAACTGGTGCTCCCTCAATGTCTGCAATGTAATCCGCAGGTGCTGCTCGTGCTCCTCACTACTCCGGGAATACACCAAGATATCGTCAATGAAGACTATGATGAACAGATCCAAATAAGGCCGGAAAATACGGTTCATCAAATCCATGAAGGTTGCTGGCGCATTGGTGAGTCCGAACGACATCACCAAAAACTCGTAATGACCGTAGCGCGTACGGAAGGCTGTCCGGGGAATGTCCTCCTGTCGGACCCGCAGCTGATGATAGCCCGATCGCAAATCGATCCTCGAAAAGTACCCGGCCCCCTGGAATTTTAGTTGACATTGCATCTTTTACCATATAACATTTTAAGTCACGTAACATAATTTAAAATTACTTAACATGGCCTGCATAATGCCCCTAACCCCATAGTAGCATCCGCGCATCTTGTTCTCGTCCCGTTCAGTGAAACGGACGTGTTTGGATGGCTACACGCACGTACGTGCATCCGTTCTTGAGGCTATGCAATTTCGTTACCTGAGCATTCATTTTGAATTTTAAAAGTCGCATATATTTTTCATATTATAAATCTGAATTTTAAACCCGATCCGGACGCGCTTTAGAATACTTTTGTATCCCGCCAAAATTCAAATTTTAATTAATATAATATTTATTTTTTTAAAATTCAACAGTTTAAATTTATAAAACTAGCAAATCTTTTCAAAATTTAAATCTAAACTAATTTCCTAACAAACTAACCACCCCTTTCTCCCTCTCTCCTCTATATATTTCCTAACAAACTAACAACCCCAAACTAATTTGATAAAGCTATCCTATATGGTTTCAATATAATCAGATAATGATTTATATATTAGCTGAAATGTTGATTGGTTTATTGTTTGATGAAATATAAATATATATATATATATATATATATATATATATATATATATGGAAAAGGTACAAAATATTATAATATAAAGGTAAATAATAGGGCTTTTTTCTGAGACACGAGCTCATAGGAATGAAACCAGTCGCCTCTTCCAACAGGGTATTGCCAATGAGTTTTTGGGTGAAGAGTTTGAGCAAAAACATGTTATGTACCAGCAACATCAAAAATCCCAGAATGTATGCTAAATATGAAGTGTGAAATAAGTGTCCCCGAATATAGAACATGACTACAAATGTCATGGAATGTGTTTGAAACTAAAAGAAAACATCATTTTATTGACCACCATTGCTGTATCACAACTATAACGGCACATGTAACAATCTCCGCCTCTTCTCAGTTTTCTTTTGTAAGGTATCAGCGAACAATTCAGCAGGCAGCTCGCACAGTAGCCATCTTTTGGTCTCAGTGGTAAGAATATTAGGTGTATATGAAGCAGAAACAAGACCAGGCAAACTGAATCCTAAACATAAATTACAACAGATTATTAGTACACTCGAAAATACACAAACCTTTTTAGCTATATAGTTGGAAAATAATCACTATCATTATTCAGTCTTTTTCCCTAAATAAGTGGGACCGCTATGAAGTTGAGGTTCACAACAATTAAACAAATCGTTTCACCGACTGTCGACTTAACGTACTAAAATTTAAATTAGTGACGAGAGTAAAATTTGTCGAAATCCAAAATGAGTAGCTATCGAGAAGTATGTAAGAAAAATTATATTTCTATGTACATTAAATCTGGAATTTTATTCATCATATTGATTACCATTTTTTGTTTGTGACAGTAAAAAGGAAATAAAATGGCGATTCAAAGTTATATGTCACCTCCTATCCGGCGGATGATTGGCATTCCAGATAAGTGTCAATCTAAAAAGGCTGTTAAGCATTTTCGCGTATTAACATATAACACATTGGCGAATACTTATGCCAAGAGAAGTAAAGGGAACTGGCCAAAATGGGAGATACGAAAACAACATTTGTTCAATGAGATTGTTAATTATGACCCGCACATAATTTGCCTTCAAGAGGTAAATAATAATAAATAAAAATAATCATACATGGACGTTTTTTCCTCTGGTATTGATTGAATAGGTGCAAATTTTGTATTGAGTGTTCTTTTAATGTGCAGGTTGAATCAGACTTTGCACAGTATATAACAACTTGTCTTGTTAATCAAAATTTTGAGGTTCATTACAAACCCAAGGTAACTAAACAGTGCAGCCATATTTTTAAACTGGGTTTTTTTCATACGTCACCCCAAAACTTAGGTATTTCCATATTTCACCCCAAAAGTTTGGAATTTCAAATCCCCCCCCCGAAAGATATATACGCATGATGTCATTTCCTATCAAAATTTAACTCGCGTTAGAATTTTTCACTAATGTTATGCAGTAAAAAGTTGAGACTTGTGTTCCCTCCTATATTCAGTGTCCATTCAAACAACTCACTCTCCTCTATAAAGACTTGTCATAGGTTCTTTCTCATCTCATTAACCCATTAACCCTAGATCATTGGGCAAACCCTTCAGATCTTCTAGGAAATCCTTACAATCCCGTTTGCTAGAAAGGTGCACAATTCTATCTATTTAAGGGGACAAGTTCTGTGTGGAAAATATTTGCTCTAATTTTAGCCCTCAAGAAAACCCTCAATTTTGGAATTTTGATAAATCCTAATCCAAACTGCAACTTATGATTACATGGGGAAAAAGAACACTTTTGGAGGGCATATTTGTCATTTACTAACCTTCTTAACAGTTCTAAACTCCACTAATCGCATATTTTTAACAAATGTTGAGTAAAAGTAATCAGGGGGACTATTTTGGGTAACGTAAAACTTTCGGGGGAGAAATATCAAATTTCAAACTTTTGAGGATGAAATATAAAATTAACTATGTTTTGGGGTGACATATCAAGGTTCGAGAATTCGGTTTCGGTTTCGGTCTTTCATGATTTTATTAGTTTCGCTGGGTTTCGGCTAGTTTCGCTAATCTCGGTTCGGGTTTCGATTTCGACGGTAATACAACATATATAAGTGTAGATATATTAAATACTTAAATTTATACTTCTATATTATAAGACAATGATCCCAGTATTTAAAAATCTAGCCATGATGCAAAATATATTGAAAAGTGTACTTAGATAAGCATTACTGTAAGGTTTGGGTTCACTTTTTTGCTGTTTTCTAACGAGTGCCTACAATGATGGATAGTAAAAATTGTATAAAAATAAGTTTTTAAAGATTTTGACCGAAACAATATTGTATGGTTGTTTTCGTATCGGTCTCGGTTAGTTTCGTATCAGTCTCTACCGAAACCGATACGAACCAACCACGTATCGGTGGTTTCGTCCGAAACCTCGAACCTTGAACATATGGGAAAACCCCTTTAAAAATTACTTTTAACTTGGTTTGACTCAAAATTTGTCTTTTCAGAGTGGATATGGATCGATTGAAGGATGCTTGACAGCTTTCCAGTCATATTGTTTTACGATGGATGAAATCCGAAATGTATGTTATTACCCCTAATCTACTTGAATATTTTAATGTTTGAAAAAGTATATCTGAGACAACTTTGATTTGTAGATCGAATTCGATGCAATTGCAAAAAAAACATTTCAAGATCCATTAGAGATCAGCCGCTACAGCAAGGTATGTAACAACATAGCAATAGTTGAACATTTATAATCAATTTACTTTGTTTAGACATTTCAAGCGCTCACTTGTCGGTTTATATATAAAATTTGCATTTAAATTTAGTTAACTTCTCACTCAGCTTATGTAGTCAAGAGTAGTTAATTGTGTTCATGACCAGTTTTAATGCTTGAGTAGCTATCCCATTCAAGGGTTTAAATATCACCTGAAACTCTTACTGATGAGGATTTTCTAAATTGGGTAAACTTATATCGGGAATAGTCAGAGACATGAATCACTACAAATGTTCGATCATCCTATATTGTCCAAACATAATAATATTCTAACTTGAGCTTAATTGGAATGCCTAAATATTACCTTGGTAAGTTTATATCGATGGGAGAAGGGATAGGAAACCATTTCGTATCAGTCTATTTAGACTTTAAATAAGTAAGAACTGACTATCTACATGAGAAATCAAGCCATCAAGATATATGCATTCCAAGGTCAATAAAAGCTTAATTTGGTTAAAACATGGTTTAAAATTTCAGTACCGATACTGGTATCAAACAGTCATTTTTGCAGATTGGAATCCAAATACCGCATATACTTGGGATAAAAGGCTCACTTGTTGTTGTTGTTGAATCCAAATACCGGATACCTGGTTCTTTGACTAAACAAATCTCTAACAATCAATAAAATTTTAAATGGTTAAATAAATTAAATTAATTTGATATAACTTGTAGTAATTAGTTCCGTCTACGGTGATTTTAAAATATGTTATTCAGGTAACTATAAAGACGTTTTTAGTAATTAATGATGTCAAAACCAACAAGTCGTTAAAAAACTCACTAAACCATTAGTGAATTTAATATCAAAGCCCCATTGATCAATTGGTAAACTAGTAGCTATAAAGGTCTAAAATCTAGATGTATCGGACAATCAATTTTGGATCGACATCAGACATCTTAGATCGTTATTGGACGAGATATAAAACCGTTGTCGAAACTCTGATAAAAGGGGATCCCTTAATTAACAAGTCTCTTGAATATGAAACCTTCTGTTTCCTCGTGGTGGAGTTTGATCATGGGTAAGCTCAAAGAATTAACAAGAGTTCTTAGAGTCTCGTTAATACTAACCATAAACAGGAAGTAGCTAGATAGGAGTTCTTCGATTGTAAGGGTGGGCGTAGATGGATGCAATCAATAACCCAGACATGTTTTAATGGCCACAAGATCCTTGTGAAGCATGCTATATGTATGTACGCATGCAATTATCAACTATAAGCTTAATCCGCTTCAAAAGAGACCATGAATATCAGTATATGTGTGCACATGCGCATACGGAGGTACTCATGCACGCGTGCGCGCACACGCACCACGGAGCATGCGGGTGCCCATGCACACACGCTGAGAAAGAGAGATGAGATGCGATGAGATGTTTGATCATTCTATATTGTTTATGCATAAAATAACGTTCTAACTTAAACGTAGTAGTAATGCCCATGTATAATGTGTTGTATATCAGAACACAGGTTGGAAAATCATCTACCAAATAGAGTCTATCGTGCCTTTAAATATGCATGAACCATATATTTAAGAAGCAAACAATCAAGATATACCCAATCCGAATTTAATTAAAAATAAAAATGAAACTACACAACTAAAAAGAAAAAGCTAAAACGGTACCCCTACTTTATAGGCGGCACTGTCCCCTTTCTATGAAGGCGGCAAGGTGAATTCCTATCATAGATCTATTCACATAATGTTTTAACATGAGTGTTAAAGTTCCTGTTATTGTTCAAATCCCAAATAGTCCAAACATTTATGTCAAGCAATCCACCAAGTACCGTCATTATGATATAGCCTTGTTGTACAAAGTTGTGCCAAAGCATAGTGGATCCACAGTAGACATAAAGTATCAGGATTATGGTGCTTCAAAATTCCTATGTAGCATGATGCACATGTATACATATGTATGTATACATGCAAGCATCAACTAAGCTGACACTGTGTATGAAGCCATATGTAATTATAGGGGCATGCATGTGTGTGCACGCATCTATCCACAAGTGCTAACACACACAAACGTGCATGTACAAACATAGGCGGACACGCACGCGCGCGCGCGCACACACACACAGAGAGGGGGGGGGGAGAAAGATTTTGTTTTGACAAGTAAATGGCGGATCACAAGGATTTTTAGCACGAGGCGACAGTAAACCCCTTGCATATATATTTGAAAGTAGAGGTTTCATAAAATAGCTTAAGAATGTCTAAAGGGAAGCTACTTTTAATTTCCAAGGGCGCAATCCTCTACTTTATAAACAAAACAGTAGTTGCTCCTCTTGCTATGCATCAAAGACGCTCTGGACACACCTAGGTCAAGTACGCCGAAAGAAAAGCATCAATGTATTGATTGCCGCATGATTTCTCTTTCTCTAAGCTCACTTAGCTAAGTAGCACGAATTCGGATACACATATAAGACACGACACCGGTTGGATTCATGATTTTTCATAATTTGACAATATGATTCATTAGGATACGTGATTTGTTTTGTTCACACACACAAGAAAGCGCACGGGCGAAAAAAAACTATCAATTTAGCATGAAACAGAACAATATTAGGCGACAAACTGGAAAAAATTGACAACTGGATGAGGGAAAAAACCATCAAAAGAAGAGAATCACGCATAGCTATCATCGTAAGATGTCATGCAAACATTGTGTAATAAAACTAATCATAAAATAAAATTACAGAAAATTACTATATATACGTCATTGAACTTGGTTCTAAGCCTCTACCCTTGCATTCATTTAATATACTGTCTTTTCTAGCTCCCTTTTCATCAATACTCTCATTGTATGTCCCTTGTGATTATGTATTTTTTTGTAGCACAATGTGGCGATAGCTCTTAAGCTACGATTGAAGAGTCGAGGAAAACAATCGAAGATATGCGTGGTTAGTATCACTCCCCGTTCTAGGTGTTGTATAAAATTTATGCAAGTAGTTGCCCGGATTTGTTGCTTTGTAGGCAAATGTGCACATCACTGCAAAAGAGGAGTTTGAAGATGTGAAAATATTCCAGGTATGTAACCATGGGCTCCCAAATTTCTCTCCTTCTTGTCCAACATTATCTAACTCCTTTTTTCAATTCATTCACTAGGCCATGTCTTTGCTGAAAGAAGTTGAGAAAATGGTTAATTTGAACACCGGAATCATAATATGCGGAGACTTCAACAGTTTATCTATGAGGTATTTCATTCCGTTCTACATGTGTTGATGACCATCCCATTAAAAGTAGTGCATAAATGTTCGAATTATGGCATGCTTATTCTTGTGTCTTTCGCATAACTTTAGCATCACGATTTTCCTCTATAACCACGAAACAAAATTCAAAGTTCAAGATACAAGTCTAACGAGCTGAAAACCCGAAAGACATTCACGTCTAGTTCGTTTATATTGTTATCCAGCTTGTGATTCAGAGATTACGTCGTGTTTGTCCCGAGATGAATAGTTCTTGTTCGGTTCATCTTATTAACATTATCCCGTGTCTAGTTTGTTACAGCTCAATTCCTAAACAAGCCTGCTCACTCTTGTTTTTTAGTGTGACTTGTTTTCAGGTTATTTGCAGCTGAGGGAGAACATGACCATGCTCTGCATACAATAAGTGTGTCGCCGGGTTAAAAATCTAGATTTAGAAAAAAATCATATAAAAGATACCGGAAATAAAATGTGTGAGATGTCAAATCATTATATGTTAATATATTGGAAGACAACTAAGATGAAGGTCCAAAGAGTTCAAGCCTATAATGGCTAACCACCAAAAGAATATAATGAAGATTATTATTTGATTAAGCATAATGGACAACAATTCAAATAATGAACATGAGAAGAAATCAAAGCAGGAATGAGCTTTGTTCATCCTATTTAAAAGTTTGAGAATTAGGGCATAGTTGTGCCCAATGGTGGTGACATGAAGAAATTACCTGAATAGCTTTGCTTGAGTAATTGGATAGGGTATTGGATATGGAGGACAAGTTATATTGACAATGGGCATGATCTAATGGGGTATAATCCACCCAATTCAATGATCATTCGCCTGCATATTTCACATTAAGTTAATTATGTGGTCATTCATCCATTTCATATTATACGGAGCGATTTCAGGCTAAATACTATTAGGCAACGATTAATCGGGTTATTAACCTTGTTTTGCGACCCTGAATTGAATAATGGAAGACAATGACGCAACAGAAAAAAGAACAAGAAAAAATTACACTGTCACTGAGCCCGATGAAGATCTTTGAACAAAACTTCTTAACAATTTGTTTCTTGTTGTTTTTTCAGCCCAGTACACGATCTAATACTAAATGGAACTGAAAGCGCTTTAACCACCGACTCATTAAAGAAAGCTTATATGATTAAGGGTTCAAACCTTTTACACAACTTATCAAGTCTGGTACGATTAATTATTTTGTATAGAAATTATTCAATATATTAATTGTCAATATAATAGCAAAAACATAGTCACCTTAAATATCTTATTGATTTATCATTGTCTACTCTTAGGGAAGTATCTATACAAATATCAAACATGCGGTCACCAATGATCCAAAATTATTATCCCAGAAGATGCTTTTAGACTCGACAGGCAATCCCTTGTCGACTTGTAAGAGCAACATTGGAGCTCTGGACTATATATTTTATTCAAGTATGCTTCTTTTACAACCTTTGATCTCCTAATATTAATTTCCACATCAATCGAGCAATAAAAACTGATAAATTCTCCTTTATCGTGAAATAAACTCCTTCCATCCCTAAATTGATTCAACTATCTTATGTTATAATCGCCTATTGTTCAATCACCAACAAACTTTCAAAACTCTGAAATGTATTTACATCAAAACTTCTATAAATGTGCTGATTTGCTGAGAACTTTACATTACTCTAACAATTGGTTTTGCATTTATTGATTAGTGGATACCCTACAATGCCAAGAAGTTCTGGAGTTAGTTGATACGAGGCGCATGACACATTGGCCATTGCCATCAGATCACCTTGCGTTAGTGGCATCATTTTGCTTCAAAGAAAGGTAAGCTATTCATTTACTCATGTTTATTAGAAAAGTAAGAAAGAGTTGCTTCTCCAAGAACGAGTAAATTAGTTTGGAACAACTGATCAGTCTAAATGCAAGATATAATTTTATGAATGAACTAGACTTAGTAAGTGTATATATATGACTAGAAGAGACTTAGATACAAATTGGAAGTTAAGAGCCAACATCGAATGCTAATCCAATAGAAAAGATTTACCATGCTAAAAGAGATATTAAAACAACACTCTGAAAGAGACAGAAAGATAGACAGGGATGATGGTTGGCTGTGCTTTATGAGAAAGGAGTCGATAAAGTTATCATCATGTTCTCTGATAGACTCAGATCGGAAAACACACAACCTTCCATGTGAATTGCAAAGATCAACGACCTTCTAGATTAGAGAAGAAGTCTTCTAAAAGTTTTGGTTTTTAATGCATATTATAAATAAGGAATGGAAAAAAAAAAGAACGAAGAAAGGAAGACACGAAACCAGGATACCAGTCACTCATAATTGTGGAATAATCTCAAACTTTCATTCATAATAGCAGATGATTTAACCATGCAGTCTGCAGCCTAATATTTGTCTATCGCCCTGCGCGATATTAAAATATGGGAATCTGTCGTTGGTGATGCAATAAAAGGTCATATGTGGTAACTTTAACCATACATGCGGTAAATATTTGTGCGCGCGCGTGTGTAGGAAGGAGACAGTAATAGGTAATTTTATGCCTGGATATATAAATTTACTTGTTATAATTTCACTACTATCAACATGTATTGGTTATTGAATTAGATGTATGGTAATATTTAGCATACAAGCTAGCTCTATGGTTTTAATCCACTTTTTCAATTGTTATTCGTCAGAATTATAATGCAATCATCAAAATGTCGTTAATGAATTGTATGGGAATTTTGGACTTCCAATACAGTCACCGTATTTTCTTGAATTTTCTGTATTTTATATTTTTTTTGGACTGCATTTGATTTTGTTTTCTATTGATTGTGCACTGCTGCATCTGCGGTGATATGCGGGGAGCAACTATATAGTGACACAAGGTTTTTAGAACTTTACCTGGGATAACCAGTTGGTACATGAATTTTACAAATAAGAGAATCGACCGTACAAACCTTGAAGCGGAAAACATACGAAATATTTCTTAAAAATACTTTGATACACTACGTCCTCATAAATCAAAACAGTCCCTAAGGAAATTAAGATGGAAAAATAAAAATAACTATCCAGAAAAATAATATCACCAACAGAACACCTCAATTGACCTGAAAAGCACAGGTTCTCAATATGATGCTACCAACACACATTAACGCGTTAACTTGCACCAGGAAACAGAAGTCTACAACTTTCTTTTAAACAAACAATAAATAAAAAAAAGGCAAAACGATAAAGAAGTTCATGAAGAGTGAGATCACATATGTCTAAGATCCTAAGTTGGAGAGCTCCTCATTTCTTATTTCCAGAATTTTCCACAATATCGGTTCATTTTTCACCAGTTCATCTGTTTTTTTTTGGTAACCTAGTAGAACTAATAATACTCAAACAAATTGAAAGCAAGGCGCTTTTTTCATACCTTAGCATGGTCCATGCTCAGTGCAAAGTTGCAGGGTCCAGTAGCTATGAGGGCATGTAATGGTCAATGTAGGTCTCACCTAACAAAGAATAAGTTAGGTACCAAGTTAAAAGATCAGTAGCCATAAAAGCGAGTTAGTATTACAATAACCAGGCTTTAAAAGATTGATATTGGGAATGAAAGGACAAAACCATAATGAACCATATGTATCTACAGGAAGTAATGAAATAGCTGCAAATAAAATCTGAGACTGTTCACTAAATGTTTTGGCTTAGCATATAAGAAACAAAAGTGAATATTAAATGCTGACTGCGAGTACCATGTGCCTTTCGTTTTCATCTTACTCATTTTTGTATTCATTTTTTTCAGGAGGCACACGAATAAGAGCAAACAGCTGGTGAGTACTACATCTGTATATTCATAACAAATCATGCTAATATTATTTGAAGCCGGACAGTGCTTCTTTTCTTAATGACACATGCTTAAATTGATGTTGTGATGTTATTTCAGCAATGAATCCCTAATGGTGAAGATGAGATCGTTTTACATGTTAAGAAAGACAACTCAATCCATAACTGGTCAACCATTGGTTCAAATCATATTAGTTCTAATGTTGAGGAAGACAGATGATGATTTGGAATTTGGAAGGGTTCTGTGGAAATTCTGGTAGGGTCTCTGCTGTTGATGATGACGACAATTCTGGCCCAAAGCCTAGTTCTGATGATGAAGGCGAGGTAAGTGATGATCGGAACCCTAAAGCGGCAGCGAATTTGGAGGTTGAAAGGGTTTTGGCTGAAAGTTTAATTAGGGTTTCTCCGTTTCTGTTGTTGATGAAACCACCAGTTCCGGCCCTAGGACTGGTCCTTTTGATGGTGAAGACAATCCTAGGTTGAAGGAGAATTTGGGTGAAAGCAGGATTTTGGGTGAGGATTCTGACGCAGCCGAGTATTTTCAGAGTTTGGTAGAAGAGACTAGCCACAGTTCTGACCCTAACCCTAGATCTGAGGAGGAAGAAGAGGCGGAAGATGATCAAAACCCTAATTTGGCTGATATTTCGGATGAAGATAGGGTTTTGGGTGAAAATTCTAATGCAGCGAAGCATGTTGAGGGTTTTGATGGAATTGATGTTGATGGCTTTTCTGATGCTGCTAGGGCTTCTTCTGAGGATGGAAGCCGTAATAGTCTGTTGGTTGTTGTTGATGATGAAAACAAAGGGAGCAAAGTCCATAAAGGCGAAACAGGGAGAGAGTTCAGTTGAATCTGTTGTGGGCAGTGGAACTGGTGATGCTAATGGATATCTTGATGTGCTAAATGAAGAAGTTGAGATGCTGGGATATGAGCCGAGAGAAGATACTTATATTGAAGAATTGGATTATCTAAAACCTATAAAAGTGAAGTTTGATGTTATTGCATAGAGAAATATGGAGTGAACACTGATTTCAATCATGGAGAAAATGAAACAAATGTTGCTGAGTCGAAGGATGTTGGCTGATGCGCCTCTTTTAGAGAAAGATGGAGCCTTGGGTGAAAATCACAATGCAGAGGAGAATGGAGAGAAAGATTGTGTTGTGAGATATAACCCTGATCATGAGAATCTTTTAAAGGATGAAACTTTGAGTGTATATCTTGATGCTGTAGATGAGAAAGATGAAATTTTGAAAAGTGGGTCTAAAGAAATGAACTCTTTTGATACAAAGGTCCGCTACCATCGCAAAAGAGAAGCATGAATCCAAGGATATTGAGCCCAAATTTGCCTAAAGCAGGGAAATTGACAATAGCTGATTCTAACCAAAACCTCAAACTGGTAAGCATATATTTGAATTCATGTTTATGCCAAAACATTTGAATTGCACAGTTTCAAATTTGTATAACTAGGTATTCTTGCAGGACAATAAAGATGGTTCCATCAGTGTTTATGATGATGAAGGCAAGGTGAGTGATAATCCAATACTAATATAGGGGAGAGTTTGGATAAAGATACCAGTTCACGAAGTGGGTCTGAAGAGATGAACACAATTGTGTGTCCATGTTATACATGTTATCCGGTGACAGGTAATATTCGTGTTATTCATGTTTATAATTGAAACTTAAATAAGCCAGTTTAGTTTAGAAACTTTAGCCTACATAACAATGTTCACTATAAATGCACTAACTAGAAACACAAGTCATCATTGAAAACATATGAAGCAAATTGGAAACAGATGATATATAGACACGAGGAATAATTAGTACGATATTATATAATAGGATTAAAGTTAATGTTTTATAGATATTGCATTGCATGGGCATTTTAGACTTCCCCTTATAGTTCGCATAACTTTCTTAAGTTTCCTCATTTTAGTTTTTTTACTTTTGGCCTGCATTTTATTTCGTTTTGTATTAATTGTGACCACTATATATGTGGGGATATGTGGCAAGTAAGCATGTAAACATCGTAAAGTCATGCATATGCCTTTTTTAATATTTGCATATTACACAGACAAACTAGTCAGTACATGAATGTTACAAATAAGACCATACAAAGCCTAAACTCGAAATAATTATGAAATACTTCTTAAAGATGACTCGATACACCAAGTCCCCATACACTAAATTTATATAACAGTTCCTAAGGAAAATAAAATGGAAAACATAAGTATTCAGATAAATATTATCAAAATACCTGATTGACCTATAGAATCCATCTAAAGGCTCAGTTGCCTTTATGATGCTGCCAACTAACAATAATGCCTTAATTTGCATCAGAAAACTGAAGTCTACAACATTCCTTTCATACAAAAAGAGGTAAAAAAAGGCAAAACAGTAATGAAGTTCATGCAGAGTGAGATCACATATTGTCTCATATCCTAAGTGGGAAAACTCCTCATTTCTTGTTTCCCGAATTCTCCACAAGTGTGAATTCATTCATCCTTCATCTCTTTCATTAATCAACTATTGGAACTAATCATCCTCAAAGAGATTGAAAGCAAGGATCTTTTCCATACCTTAGCATGGCCATGCTCAGTGCTATCCTGCAGGGCCCTGTGGCTGTGAGGAAATGTAATGGTCAATGTAGGTACCAAACAAAGAAAAGTCACGTCTCCAGTTAAAAGATCAAGGAACCATAAAAGCGAGTTAGTATTACAATAAACATGCTTACAGAAATTGATCTTGGGAATGAAAGGACAAAACTGTAATGAAGTAGATGTATCTACATGAAGTAATGAAGTAGTCGCAAATAAAATCTAAGAGCGTTCACTAAATGTATTAGATTAGCATATAAGAAAGTGAAAATTAAAGTTTTACATAATGGACACTGGTTACTATATGCTTAGATTTTATTCTACTAGTAAATGCCGATTGCGAGTACCATGTGTCTTCAGTTTTGATACTCATTTTTATATTCATCTTTTCTGGAGACATGCGTATAAGAGCAAACAACTGTTGAGTACTACATCTGTATATTCCTAACGAATCCCTGATGGTGAAAATGAGATTTCTTTACACGTTAAGAAAGACAACTCAATCCTTAATTGGTCTTCTGTAGGCTCAGATTGCGTTAGTTCTAATGTTGAAGAAGACATAGGTGATGATTTGGAATTTGGAAGAGTTCTGCGTGGAAATTCTGTTGTTGATGATGACAACAATCTGACCCAGGCCCTAGTTCGGATGATGAAGGCGGGGTTGGTGATAATCGAAACCCTAAAGCAGCAGCGAATTTGGAGGTTGAAAGGGTTTTGGCTGAAAGTGTTGTTAGGGTTTCTGTTGTTGATGAAAGCACCAGTTCTGGCCCTAGATCTGGTCCTTTCGGCGGTGGTGACAATCTTAAGGAGAATTTGGGTTGAAAGCAGGATTTTGGGTGAGAATTCTGATGCAGCCGAGTATTTTCGGAGTTTGGTGGAAGAGACTAGCCTCGGTTCTGACCCTAACCCTGTATCTGCTGAGGAAGACAAGGTGGGTGATGATCAAAACCCTAATTTGAGATATTTTGGATGAAGATAGGGTTTTAGGTGAAAATTCTAATTCAGAGGAGCATGTGGAGGGTTTCGATGAGATTGATTCTGCTAGGCTTCTTTGATTCTGCTAGGCTTCTTCTGAGGTTGGAAACCGTAACCCTAGTCTCTTGTTGTCGATGTTGATGATGAGATGAACACAAAGGGAGCAAAGTCCCTAAAGGCGAAACATGGAAAGTTCAGTTGAATCTGATGTGGGCAGTGGAACTGGTGATGCTATGGATATCTTGATGTGCTAAATGAAGAAGATGTGATGCCGGGATGGTCGAGAGAAGATACCTATACTGCTGAAGAATTGGAGGACGTAAAACCAATGAAAGTGAAGTTTGATGTTATTGAGATAGAGAAAGATGGTGCGGACACTGATTTCAATCACGGAGAAAATTTGAAACTAATGTTGTTAGGTCCAAGGATATCGGTGATGTGCCTCTTGTGGAGATAGATGGAATCTTGGGTGAAAATCATAATGCAAAGGAGAATGGAGAGAAATATCAGGTTTTGAGTTAGAACCCTGATAATGAGAACACTTTAAAGGATGGAAGTTTGAGTGTATATCATGATGTCTTCTTTACTATATGTTTTTTTCTGTACAATGCCCATTTAGTTTTTCAGTACTTCGGTTATTTTTCTTCAAACATTCTAGCAAAAAATCACAGGCCATTTCCATTAGAGCAGACAATATGTCATTTCTTTGTCCAGTACTTTCATATCAGCCCATTTCTAACATGGTACGGTTGGTAACTAGTAAAGCAGTCGACAAATAAGTAATTAAGTGTCAGCTTAAGCTGTGCACTGATGAATCTGCTTGACTTAATCTGAGTAAGAACTTTCAAATTCTTGTGAGGTGTAGATGTATGAAAAATGAAGTAAAAAAGATTAAAGTGTGCTGTAAAGTGCAGAACAATAAATCTGTGTTGTAATAAATGAAACAAGATTAAATTAGCACTAAGAAAATATTTTTATAATAAACTCTTCTTTCTGAGCATTGCCTTTATACCTACTTGCCTGTTTATCTACACCTCCACAAAGTTTGAATTAAGGATCTGTATGAAAATGCGGTGTCTATAATAGTAAATGCGTTGAGAAAAGGATCAGTACGAAAATTATGGATCTGTACGAAAATGCCTTGAGAAAAGGACATATGGACATTTTTGGGTTTTAATTATAATAGTAAAAATAATTATGCTTCGACTGGACTCAAACTGGGATGTACCCAAGTGGTTTTCTGTTATCTTGGCAAGTAGCAAAATATATAAACGGTTTATTGCACAAAACTCCCTGATAGTTATGGCGTATATCACTTATTCACATTCAATATAGTTAATAATTAGCATTAACACCTCTCCGCTCAATGAGTAGAACCCTAAAAATCGTTCAGGTTCTATTCTAAACAACACAAAAACAAATTCTAAAGCTAAATTACACAATAAACTAATCATTTTCTTTTTAAAACATGGATTGCTAAGAGCAAAATTATCAACAAAACCTTTTTTTAAAAGTCTGAAAGTTATTTGTGCTAAAAGTCCTCTATGATATTCTTTGCAACATCCCCAGTAGAATTTTTTGCCCTTCCATTCTTTTCTATGGGTTTTTTTCAGTAGCATTTGCGCATGAATGGTATTCCATTATTTAGTTCGACTCCAACATGCAGTCGGTCCATAATATTATTGTTGCATGTTAGGTTCTTTGAAATGGAATAAAAATATATATTTATTAACAAGTCTCTATTTTTGCTTCATTATGATTAGGAACTTCAATGGAGGATAAGAACAAAACAAAGTTCCAACGAAGATGTGAATTCCAATGAACAACAACAACAACAACAACAACTGAGCCTTTTATCCCAAGCATAAGGGGTAGGCTACATGAACCAACATGAGAATCACGCCGGGTCCAACACATGAATCCTCTGTCTCCACTCACTTCTATCGAACAATATACTTTCATTGAGTCCTTTGGCAACCATATCGTTTCGTATCACCTCTATCCATGTTTTCTTCGGTCTCCCTTTTGCCCTCTTGCCATTACCCATATCGAGAGTATCTATTCGTCGAACCGGTGCTTCCATAGGTCTGCGTCGCACATGACCAAACCATCTAAGCCGGTTTTCCCGCATCTTCTCCTCCACGGGTGCTACACCAACTTTTGCACGAATATCCTCATTTCGTACCTTGTCTTTTCTAGTGTTACCGCACATCCAACGAAGCATGCGCATCTCCACTACGTGCATCTTCTGTGTATGATGCTTCTTAGGAGCCCAGCATTCTGTACCATATAATAAGGCAGGCCGAATAGCGCTCCGATAAAACTTTCCTTTCAATTTTAACGGAAAGTTACGATCACACAAAATCCCTGTTGCACTCCTCCATTTCAACCAACCAGCTTGGATCCTTTGATTAACATCACTATCGATCTCCCCATTCCTTTGGATGATGGAACCTAGATATCTAAACTGGTCGCTCGGTGATATCTCTTGCCCTTCCAATGTTATACCAATATGGTTTTGATTTCTCTGGCTACTAAATTTGCAGTGCATATATGCTGTCTTGGACCTGCTCAATCTGAATCCCCGAGATTCCAATGTTTGTCTCCATAATTCCAATTTGGCATTAACCCCTGCTTTCGTCTCATTTACTAGAACAATATCATCAGCGAATAGCATGCACCAAGGGACTTCATCTTGGATAGTTCTAGTAAGCTCATCCATCACGATGGTAAACAGGAAAGGACTTAATGCAGATCCTTGATGTAAACCAATAGTAATCGGAAAATCACTTGTTAAGCCACCGCAAGTTCTGACATTTGCCACTACTCCGTCGTACATATCCTTGATTATGTCAATATACTTGACGGGGACCCCCTTTTTCATCATTGTCCCCCATAATACCTCTCTAGGTACCTTGTCGTACGCTTTTTCTAAATCAATAAATATCATATGCAAATCTCTTCTCCTCTCTCGAAAGCGCTCGACAAGCTGACGAAGCAAATGAATCGCCTCTGTCGTCGATCGTCCAGGCATGAACCCAAATTGGTTCTCTGTTATCTTAATATCCTTCCTTAGCCTGTGTTCAATCACCCTCTCCCAAAGTTTCATGGTGTGACACATTAGTTTTATTCCACGGTAGTTTGAGCAACTTTGAATGTCACCCTTATTCTTGTAGATAGGTACAAGGATACTTTTCCTCCATTCATTTGGCATCTTTTTTGTCTGCCAAATCTTATTAAACAGATCTGTCAGCCATTTAACGCCTATTTCGCCTAAGCATCTCCAAATCTCGATAGGAATCCCGTCAGGACCAACCGCTTTTCTTAAACCCATTCTGTTCAAAGCTTCTTTAACCTCAGTAAGTCTTATTTTACGCATGAAATCACGATTTATATCTTGAGATTGAATGACAAGTCCATCCAAATTCTTAATAAAGCTCTCATTGAACAATTTGTCAAAATAATCTCTTCATCTTTCCTTGATATCCTCATCTCGAACTAAAACCTTCTGATTTTCATTTTTGACACACTTCACCGCACATAAGTCTCTAGTCTTCCTTTCCCGCATTCGAGCAATCCGGTATATATCATTTGCAGCCTCTTTAGTGTCTAATTTCTCGTACACCTCCTTGTAGACCTTAGATTTAGCTTCCCGAACAGCTTTCTTAACTTCCTTTTTAGCCATTTTGTACTTCTCAAATCTCTCCACATCTCTACTTTTCTTCAAATCTTCATAAGAATCCACTTCTCAAATCTCTCCACCTCCTTGTGAATTCCAATGAAGAGAACAAAAAATCGAACCAAGATGCAAAGAAGTAAACCAAAGCAGCGAGTTATATCTAATGATATTGGAGAACTAACTTCGAAGTTGGGTCAGGGTGCACGGTGGATGACGACAAGGTCCGCTCTCCATCCTCACAGACATCAACAAAGAAGGAAGCTTCTTCATCTCAAACCTTGTATCAATACACATTTAATATCTAATGAATATTTTCCCGCCCTTTTTCTTTTGAAAGGAATGCGAATTGGTTCACAAGAATTTTTTTTAATATATGAACTCTGTTCATAAGCTTCTCCAATCATAAAATCATTAGAAATTTTGGTATAGGAATCGGAAAATAATGGGGATCAAGTAAAATTAAATTATAACTATGAAACACAGTCAGCTTTCTTCAAGAATTTACTTGTCCCCACTCATAGAGTTTGCTGATAGTTTTCAGACAAGGTTCCTTAAGGATACAACAAAGTCCGAATTTTCATAACAAATTATTTGAAAAATACAAGATTCATCACATCAGCATCTCTACACTCGCTAATTTCCATTCATATTCCCATTAATCGCACTCCTTAAGATATCCTACAAAATTTCTTAAAAGACACTACAATCTTGAGTTCTCGACCTTCAGATGAATTTCAAAGGATTGAAAGCAGAAGACTGTTTCTCATGCAAGGACATGCTTGGCTTTATATCCCAGCATTCAACATTGTTAGAAACACAAACATCATGAAGGATTTGGCTGAGAACCCCTTGGGGATCTATGGTTGGCTCATCAACTGAAGAGCCTGCTTCTCTAGTTTCATTGAACTCTAAGGAGCTTGATAACATGAATCATCGCTTGGACTAATTTTGTGCTCTCATTTGAGGTTATAGCAGCTTGGTGAAGTTGCTCTCATTATTGCTGCCAAATCAACTTTTTCCTCTCTAAATGAACATCATGCCTCAATCCTCATTACATATATTATCTAGCAATCGATATCCATAATTCCTGGTCGTGTTCATTATATATCTTGCTAGCTTAGGACCATGAATTACAGTGATATCATACTAAAAAATAATGTCTGTGCGAATGGATGCACAACTTACTTTCATAGGCCACTAGATTTTATAGATGTCAATTGTCTGTATTTTCATTCCAAAATTAAAATGCATAGTTTAGCTATCTATTTATATTACTTATGACAAGTTGAAGACTTCAAGCTGTTATTGGAAACTGCCGGCAAGTATGCAAACCCTGCTATTGCGCCTTTTTGCTATGCTTGGTCAACATAGTAATTCAATTTTCAAATCATAGTTTATGTTAAAGAACAGTGTAGTACTGTAGTTCTACGAACTTCACCTCTCCGCCGACAGCCGCCCATCTTCCATCACCATCATTAACCTCGAGATCTCGGCAAACCACCGTTGCCCTTGATCGTTGCCATCAATCTCGTCTCCTCAATCTCGACGGAACCACCTCGAGATCCGCTGCATGTCCTCGATCTAGTCTCCTCGAGATCTCGACACCACAACCACTGTTGCCCTCGATATCGTCTCCTCGATCTCCACCTCGAGCTAGATCTGAGATCTGAAGCGCCAGCCCTCGCAGTCACTCCCTTGAGTTCTCGCCAACGCCTCATCATCTCGCTGCGACGACCTTCACCGAATCCACATTTTCACCGCCGAAATCTGGATCCAAGTTCGATCTCAGATCTTAGAATTTAGGTGTTTTGCTCTCCGCTGTGCTCTTGAATGAGGATAGAAGCAGTGGGATTACAATTTATTAGAAGCGGTGGGATTACAATTTTATTAGAAGCAGTGGAAATTCCACGTACCATGGCACATGATAGACGACATAAGCAAGCATGATACATTGAATCGGGCCTTTGTCCTGAGGATTGACCCGATCTTCGATGGCCTCCTAGAACGCGCTCGCCTTACAAATAACTATCAGCGAGCCTCCGAGCCCTTCTACACGCTGAGCTTACTCAGCCCTCCAAGCTCGCCTCCCACCTACGCTCAGGATCTAAAGCCATCATCAAAAGGCCACCGAGCAGCTTCCTTGCTCGGTGATTCCTTAGCAGATAACTTCCTACCCACCTACGCTAAGGATCGAAGCCCTCACCAAGAGACCACCGAGCAGCTTCCCTGCTCAGTCAATCCCTGGCGAGTAGTCCCCTGCCCATCTACACCAAGGATCGAAGCCCTCGTCAAGAGGCCGCCGAGCAGCTTCCATGCTCGGTCAATCCTTAAAGGGTAACTTCCTACCCACCTACGCTAAGAATATAAAGCCCTCATCAAGAGGCCACCGAGCAGCTTCCCTGCTCGGTCATTCCTCGGCAGATAACTTTCTACCCACCTACGCTAAGGATCGAAGCCCTCACCAAGAGGCCACCGAGCAGCTTCCGAGTAGTTCCCTTCCTATCTACACCAAGGATCGAAGCCCTCACCAAGAGGCCACCGAGCAGCTTCCCTGCTCGGTCAATCCCTGGCGGGTAGTTCCCTACCCATCTACGCTAAGGATCGAAGCCCTCATCAAGAGACCACCGAGCAGCTTCTCTGCTCTGTCAATCCCTGGCGAGTAGTCCCCTACCCATCTACGCTAAGGATCGAAGCCCTCGTCAAGAGGCCGCCGAGCAGCTTCCATGCTCGATCAATCCTTAGCGGGTAACTTCTTACCCACCTACGCTAAAGATCTAAAGCCCTCATCAAGAGGCCACCGAGCAACTTCCCTGCTCGGTCATTCCTCGGCGGATAACTTCCTACCCACCTGCGCTAAGGATCGAAACCCTCACCAAGTGACCACCGAGCAGCTTCCCTGCTCGGTCAATCCCTGGCGGGTAGTTCCCTACCCATCTACGCCAAGGATCGAAGCCCTCACCAAGAGGCCACCGAGCAGCTTCCCTGCTCGGGCAATCCCTGGTGGGTAGTCCCCTACCCATCTAAGCCAAGGATCGAAGCCCTCATCAAGAGGCCGCTAAGCAGCTTCCATGCTCGGTCAATCCTTAGCAGGTAGCTTCCTACCCACCAACGCTAAGGATCTAAAGCCCTCATCAAGAGGCCGCCGAGTAGCTTCCATGCTCGGTCAATCCCTGGCAGGTAGTTCCCTACCCACCGACGCCAAGGATCTAAATCCCTCATCAAGAGGCCACTGAGCAGCTTCCCTATTCGATCAATCCTTAGCGGGTAACTTCCTACCCACCTACGCTAAGGATCGAAGCCCTCACCAAGAGGCCACCGAGCAGCTTCCCTGCTCGGTCAATCCTTAGCGCGTAACTTCCTACCCACCGACGCTAAGGATCAAAGCCCCACCAAGAGGCAACCGCGCAGATCCCTGCTCGGCTAACCTCCGAGTGATAAATTCCTACCATCCCAAGACGAGGGTCTAAGAACTACATCAAGGGGGAATCAATCAACGCCGACCAATTCTAACTTGGCTATTGTTCAACTTACGCTAAGAGACGTGGTCGTCGGTCCGACTCTAAGAAATGGGCATATACCGACCTTCCTACACTGGGGGATCTTTCGATGTATTCTAAGTGAACGATCGTCACCTCGACTTCGGGGGCGAGAGGACACCAACCTTCCTGCACTTGGCGATTAATTGATGTACACTCGACGCGTGATCATCATCTAAAAGGCCGGTCATCGACCTACGGCCTAACACTTGAATCTAGGAAAAGACCGATAAGCTCAAGTACTCACGCAAGAAACACATTGTCATGCAGAGAAGAATAAACCCAGTTCTATTCATGTTCCGAAAGTCTTTACATGGTATTCTGGGCTTCTCAGCCATACAAAAAGTGCCCGGAGGCTTACAAAATTTGAGAAAAAATAAAGGGAAATACAAAAAGCTCAGGCCGCAGGCTCTACCCGGATCTCGCCTTGCTCGGCATCGCCCTCAGGGGCCAGAGCTTCTACTTCCGTAACCGCCCCTTCCCCGGTGCCAGCCGCTTACGGCGTGTCCACCGAAAGCGGGACTCGAGCGCGGAGCTCACCGTCGGCAAACTCCAGCATTAACGCCATGACGACATCAAGAGCTTCGTGCCAAATGATGGCAGAGGCTTCACCGATATCGGCGTAGAACTGGTCTGACGCCTTGTATATGTCCACCGACTTACGAGCTCGGTGATCTTCGCCACCTCAAGCGCAGCCTCGGTCTCCCTCTTACTGGCGTCTTTCGCCTTCTTCATTATGGCGTAGCACTTTCCCAACTCCTCCAACCTGACCTCGATGGCTCGATGGGACTCGCTCAGAAGTCAGTGGGACTCCAGGCACTTGGAGATCATGAGCTCCCCGGCAGCCAACCGGGTTTCTATGGCGGCTGTCTTCTCCTTCTCCTGCCGCAGCTGAAGGTGCAGATCCTCCACCTCCGTAGATGATTCTCCCGCCTTCCTCATGGCCGGGGCAATCTCCTCGGATTCCATGTTGATGATAAGGGCACAATGTTGAAGGAACTAACGAAAGCAGCAGATGGATTTAGAGGTGTTCAGACTAAGAAAGGGCACTTAAGATAATACTTAAGCGGATACCAGCCTGAACTACCTCCTGAGCAATGGCGGCCACTTAGGCCTTCAGGGTCCCCCGGGAAATCTTGCCCCCAGCCGACTGCTCCATGTCCACGAGCAAGCTGTCGGCGACGGAATGCCCCGAGGGCACCACGAAGCAGACATCCCCCTCCTGCACAGGAATCCCCTCAGGGATCTTAGCCGATGGCATGCGGGAGACCGTCCTTTTCCTCTTGAGGGGAACCTCGATCCCCTCCTCCTCCCCCCTCGCCCGGGGTTCTGGCTACCCCTATGACGGTCATCGGGGGATCGGGGCGGTGCGGAAGGCCTCGCCGATGGTGACGGTCTCGGGGCCGAGCTCAGGCCGGCTCGGGATATGATTACGCCCCCCGGCCTTCTTCCGGGACGTAGCGGCTATGGCAGCTAGGATCCTGGATCGGTCTATTTGTCATACAAAAGGAGAATACACAGAAAAGTTAATGATGCAGGAAGGGCAAAAGGAAATTATTCAAGTCTAAATAGATTGTCCAAGCTCCTAACTTACCCGTGAAGCACGCGGGGCTGAACCCGGCCCAGCTAAGGACCTGCTCGGAAAGCAAGACGCCAGCCCGCTGGATCGGCTCCCACATAGACACCGCCCTCGCTTCAGGAGAGGACGACCGCTTCGCTCGCGGGCAGTCGGCTATGTGCCACTGTACAGGCACAGGCAAATCCTCGCCCTCGGGTGACCCGACGAATACAAACTTTTCCTTTCATTCGTGAACGGAAGAAGGAACGACTACTACTATCGACCCGGCCACCCATCCCTTGCGTTTTTTGAAAGAAATATACACCCAGCTTGGCTCATCCTTGCGGGTTCCAGGGTGATTTTTGTAACAGAGGAAGGAAGTAAGAAGGGTCAAGCTGAAAGGGATGTCGTCAAGTTTCAACCGGACTAGGAACCTGCGGAGAATTCTCCACGAGTTCGACACTAGCTTACCCGGGGCAAGTTGGAAGCGATGAAGTACCCAACATACTTCGGTTGGAAGGGGCAGACGCATTCCGGCCCAGAATGCATCCAAGTATAGGGTAATCTCCTTGCCCTGCACCTGATCCACCCTTTAATCCTCCCTAGCTAAACGAAGTGAATAGTTAGGGGGAATGTGGAATCGAGCCCGAATCTCGGTAAGCTCGTCCATGTTTCTTAAGATGGAGGGCGCATCGCGAGCATTCCCGATGCGCACTTTAGAGTCCTTTGCCGTCGCCTGGCGAAGAGCGGCGCGAGTAGCCCTAACTCTATGGAGGAACCCAACGCAGATGGGGCAGCCGAAGAGGCAGGAGAAAACACCATGGACTCGGCTCCAACAACTGGTACCTCATCGCCCGACTCGGCTCCAACAACTGGAACCTCATCGCCCGACTAGACCCTAACAACTTCTACAAACTGCTCAGAGAAAAACATCTAACCTAATTCAAAGGGAAGGTTTCGCCGAGGAAAGGCGCAGGAGATCTGATCTAAAAATAAGGAGAAACGCCAAGCAATCTCTCGCAACGAAGGAAAATAATGGCGGAAGTGTTAACCCTAGGGGGAACCCCTCCTATTTATACAACTCGAGAGGAAGCATCCGACAACCCTGATCAATTCCCTCCAAAACAAAGTGTCGCGTCTACCAGTCGTCGAAGCCCCATGTGTCGAACGACCATTGGAGACTTCCTTTAGGCCGCAGGAGACAGCGACAGCATGTCGCATCCACCAGTCCGCATGTAACGTTTTGAAAATCGTTTCGGTGAAATTTCGAAAAAATCGGTAAAATAAGGGGGTTTTCTGTAAAAAGTCAAAATACAAATATCTTATTATAAAACTTAAATATACATATTCTAGCTATGTAATTGCTATTATTTGGTGTTTATTGAGCAGCTGGTGAAATTTCAAATTTTCTGAAAAAAAAATATTATTTTATTATTATTTAAGCCGTCACTAATACATTTAATTAGGGAAAATTACAAATTGGAATGAGTTGAAACAAATTTTGTGCATCATAAAACATTAAATAAAATTTTATCATGTGGTTTTTGGAACGAAATTATTTGCCAAAACGGTTTAGAAATTATTGAAGAAAAAAAGGCTTTTTTTTAGCGTAAATGGATGTTTGGGGTATTGTATTTATCATTTTTCATCACCCCACACCCGTACCCACACCCACACACACCCACTTACTCCTCCCCATGGCTGAAATCAGCAGCCACCCTATTTTTTCCCCACTTGATTTTCAAATGAAAGGAAATGAAGAAAAGAATAGAAAATGGATAAAGTAGTTAGACTTTTGACTTGCTTTGACCTTGACTTTGTCCCCCCCCCCACTTTCTCTACCTCCCTCTCTCTCCTCACTCCCATTTCTGGCCGAAAATTCTCAGCCCAAAACAGCAGCCCCTCCCTCCCTCTTCTCCTCTCATTTTCCATCAAAAAATTCACCCATTTCCATCAAAAATCAAAGCTAGAATGCAAATCAAAGCCCTACCCATTTTCTCTTATCTCTTTAAGCATGGATCTTGGTGCAAAGATTTCAATTTGGAGGTCTAGTTTCATGTTGATCTCAAGATGGTTTTAAGGTATAAATCCTAACCTATTGTTCAATTGTTGGGTTAAATTCCTTAATGTATCTTATTAGGTGCTTAAATGTGGTTTAATTGCAAGTTTGGAAATCTAAAGAGAAGGAGTTTGAATTGAAAAGTTAGGGTTTTAAATTCAATAGGGTTGTTGTCACTTGTTTAAGGTTGCATGGTGTAGTTAGCATGTTAAGACATGTTAAACCTAATCTAGAAGATAATTTGTAAATTGTTGCATCTAAAATGGTCGAAATTGGTTAAAATTGCAAACTAGTTTTTGTAAATATTGTGTTAAATTGAGAATTAAAATATGGTTAGGGTTTTTATCATATTATTAACTTTATTAAGTGTAGTTTAACACTTTAGTTCATGGAAATCCAACCTAAATTGTAGTTCGTGCATTTTTGCTATGAAATTGTAAAAAGGGTATTTTGTAAACTAGAATATTAGGGTTTTTGGAATTTAATGAGATTAAATTCCGGAAATTTTTTCTATGACTTATTTAAGATATTTAATAAGTATATTGGCCGCTACATTCATTTAAACATCATGTTTTGTACAAACGGCGAATTGTGCTTGCTAGATTTTCGGAAAAACGACCTTTTAAGTGAAATTGGGGTTTTTGGGAATTTTAAGCTATTTTATATTAAAATTAGTGTTCGTGAATGTGCAAATGAGTGTATTTGGGTTTTTCTCGATGGTTTGGCGTTTGTACGCCGACGTCGAGGGTTTTTGGGTTGATTTGTGAAAGCAACCATAGGTTTTGACCTATGTGGGATTCGTGCGTCGTTTTGATCATGAGTCGGATTTTAATGAGATATGGTGCGTTATGATATGTAGGTAACCCCATGTGGACTTCGAGATGACAAGCAAGCGCGTGGCGACGTCGGCACCGGCTAGCGAGGACCAGGTGAGTAGATTTATATCTACGGGGAGAAGTCGGGTGGATGGCGTATAGCACCCCCGCAGTCCGTGGTGGTGTATACGGATGCGTATACACACCAACATTTATTATATATTATTTAGGATTAATAACGATGCTTAGGATGGATATTGGTGTGTTGGACTATTTTTAGTGTTGCGAACCCTAGGGTGGTGTTGCACTACACATACACACATACATACTTGCATACATTCCTATTGATATGTGCTCATGGGATTCTTTATAGTTATGTGTTCACATGGGTATGGGACTATGTGTTCACATACGGATTGAGGATGATACTTGGGATTGAGCTGAGTCGATGAGATTTGATTTGAGGCCGTGAGATCGGTGATATAGCAGGGTTCGTATCTTAGATACGACATGACGTTGTAGCGGGTCCTTGACGTAGTGTTTCACACACGTCCATGCATACGTAGGCGGTATCAGTATGGTACTAGACGTAGATCAGTACCCCGACCATGATATTTGATAAAGAGGATACCAGGTGAATAGTATGATGAATGTGATATTGACCCGTACCCAGATTGGGATGCCGTACGACGGATTTACGTACGAGCTATATTGATGATTGATCCGCACTCTTGACTTGGGATGCCTGATTATAGATATGGTATTGGATATGATATTATTGAGGCGGGATCACCGACTATACATATACAGGTATGTATATGTATCGACTCAGATGATAGGCGGTTTCCTTACCTGTAGTTCAGCTTGTTAGTTCAGCCGTATAGTTTAGTGTAGTTGTTAGATTAGATTAGACTTCTTACCTATTTCAAAAACTAACGAATCGTGGGCATTTTTAAAGACAGCTCAAGGGAATCTACGGATATTTCAAAAACGACGTATCTTTTCATAAAAACACCGTAGCCCCTATTTTCAAAACCCCATGATTCGAGGTATTCCAAAAGGCACCAGTCGTAGGACTTATATTAGATTATTGCAGATTAGTTATCGTTGTGTCTAGTATTCAGCTCCCGCACATTATT
This sequence comes from Agapanthus africanus, assembly GCA_030015575.1. Taxonomy (NCBI): domain Eukaryota; kingdom Viridiplantae; phylum Streptophyta; class Magnoliopsida; order Asparagales; family Amaryllidaceae; genus Agapanthus; species Agapanthus africanus. The sequence continues at coordinate 445,892,949 of JASDDO010000031.1, read as the reverse complement.
GCTGTTCGCTCTGCCTCGCATATTTATTTTGCTGTACATTCCATTATTGATATCATGCTGTTAGGACACCAGCACCATTACCGATGATGCGTATGTATCACGTACACCTACTTGCCGGCTCACACACATCTTCATCGGTAATTGCCATGTCACGTACACTTTAGAGAATATAATTGCTTGACTTAGATTGTTAGCTAGTAGTTTTGACATGATATTAGTGTACTTCCCTTATATGCCATATTAGACATTGTAGTTATTACCTACCACTTCATGCATACGGTTATTCAGTTGTTCATGCCTGGTTCATTATCATTGACATATGCACTTGTGATGATTTCTTGAGATTTATGATATTTCTGGATTTCGGGGAAAGCCGCAAAATTTACAACTTATGATCTTTTAAAATATAAAATTTTGCGGTTTTCTAGTGATGTAAAGTGTCGTCCACCATGAGTTTGCTGTGGTTTTGGAGATCCGTGTCGAGGAGTGGAGGAACCGTCACGGGTACATGGTGGGCCCGGTATGGTACCCCGGGGCAAGAGGAATGTGGTGTTGACGTTGAGCCTGGCTAGGGAGCACTACCTACCGGTGATATTACCCGACGCGTCGGATATCCGGAGGATACCGTCGTGGTCTTGAGATGGATGGTAGGGGCCGGTCCGGACTGACGGCGCCCTAGATATTGAGCTTGAGACATTGATATTTCGAGACAGTGAGATTTATGTTTTGTGTCGATGCTAGACACTGTTGATACTGATTTCATTATGATACCTCAGTTTAAAAATACGAAGGAAATCTCACTAATTTATGAAAACAGTTTCTTCATTTACATGTATTCTGTTTCATGCATTCATACCTCATTCATATGATATATTGCTACCTGAGGCACTGACACGGGCACATGAAATATTACTCGGGTTAGATATTACCCTAGTCATTGTTATAGGCTGCCTGTTATACTTATATTTGAGGATATATTATGATCATTGACCTAGGTTGCGTTATTTATGCGATTTCTGTGCGTAGATATTTTTCTATTCACGAGTTGGCAACTCACCCCCGTTGTGCCCCAGTTTCTTGCAGGTTTGCCGTACAGGTTTTCTTACGGCTTTGCGGGCATAGTTTCATTCGGGTGATTTGCTAGTAGGTGAGTTTACTTGTATCATACCCCCATTATTTACCTTGTATGATATTATTCAGTTGTATCTAGTAAATTCCATCAACCAAACATGTATTTATTGAGATAGAGACCAGTGTTGGTTATTCTTTCGACCTTAGAGTCGCTCGTTATATTTCTGGTGGTTTTGAGTTTCCTTTTGAGTTTTGATCCTCGCCGTTGGCGTTGTATATCATATTGTTTGTGTGGTTGTGACCGTCGATTGACGAAGAGCTAGCTCCCGCTTGGGGATGCCCTTTTCTTGATTTCGTATACTATTCATGTTGTATCCCGTTTGGGGGCCAGTATTTACAAAGGAGACTCTGCCGAAATTTTCAGTAAATTTTTGATGTTTTAAAAACCGCATAATTCGGCTTATGCTATTGAAATTACTTGCTTTGATTTGGTTTTTCCTGCACTCTACTATTTTCTTGGTTTGGATTTCTGGGTTTTCGGTTTACTTAGATTACGTACGCCTCGAGACGTTCGTAGTTTAAGTGCCGGTCATGTTCCGTATTTTCGGGTCGTGACAAAGTTGGTATCAGAGCGTTAGGTTTTAACCTTCGGAGCGTAGGATGACCCTTGGTTGATGGAATAGGTGACTAAAGTAGAGTGACGTACCGTTGGTATGTTCCGCGGCATATTTACGACACGCCACTCCACTTATGAAGCCTTAGGATGTACATTTCCTTGTTCAGTATTATATTCCTTCCTGATCTAGCCTCATCGGTACCAGTTTGGTTTTGCTGCTACGGTTACCGGCAGGGAGAGCTACGGCTAGAGTTGCGGTCAGCACAAGCTCGTCACGAACGAGGACTGACCAGGGCGAAATTCCGGCGACACACGATTGCAGAGATATGTCTTTTTACTGTGTTTCCGCGCCACGAGCGTTTGGCGGATCGCCTTTATGAGGTTACTCGGAGGTGCTGATCGACACTAGAGGATTGAGCCACTGACAGAGGCCAGCCAGATTTTGATGACCGTTGGTGTGTTGCTTACTCCTGATGATTGAGGCACCGTTCAGCATGCAGACGAGTGAGCCAGTTGTTGCGGCGAGCGACGAGATATCGCCCCATATATTGGAGCTATTGCAGTACAGATTGTACTAAGAGATGATAGAAGGTCGCTAGTCACCCGAGGATGAATGACTAGGACATGTGGTTCGTTCGCCTACCAGATGAGAGGTCATCAGATAGATTGATTCCAGCTAGAGACGACTTCACGCAGAGACGTGAGGGTCGACAGAGACGATCGAATGTCAGAAACCTATTATTCCAAGTTTAAAGTAGTCGGAAAGACATGCAGGCAATTCTATGGTCCCTCTAGAAGAATGAAACCCTAACTCGACTTAATTCGGATGCTAGGTGGTGAGATGCATTCTTGGGAGACTCCAGATACGAGGATAGCCGTTGGAGCTCAGTCCATGCAGCCACGACGAGACGAGTCCGAAGCGGTCGACATTAGAGAAAAGTGGAGTAAAAGGTTCGCACCAGATCTAGATGAGATGATGTTCCACTCCGCCGACATCAGAGAGGTGATGCGCATGCCGAGGCATGGTACTTGGACTTACCTTCCAGAAAGAGTCGCGATGAGTATGCAGTCGTTCCAGAGCAAGATGCAGATATAGGAAAGGACAACGACTTCCGGACAGTTGGCAGAGACGAGACATGGAAGAGACCGTGAGCAGGATTCCTTCCAGGACACTGCTGCAATGATACTTGCACCCAGGATCAGAGGTGTCATGTACATTCAAAGAGCCAGAGGCCGACGTCAGTGATATGCTGTCTTACGAGTGGTCGCGATGATTGACCAAGAGATGACCAGAGAAGTACCAGAACGGAATCGTCCCCGTTAGCACACCCGACAGGGCCGATGAGCCGATGGACCGAAAGATTGGTAATTCACAGTGAAGACCTGGACCCAGGAGTGGTCATGGTTACGCACACCAGCAGGACAGAGTTCATGATCATCGACGAGACGTCCCACTAGTGACCGCGACAGTTGGCCGAGATTCTTAGAGGATGCGCTGGAGCAGTACTATTCCGCCATTATTGATTCCGATGTTTTGGGTGATTTATTCGTATGATTTGATTTTGATGATTGAGGATTTACGATCTTTGCACAGTGTTACACTTGATATCGTTTTCGTTCTTTAGTTTCACAAGTTTGTGATTTTACGGTTTTAAACAGTTGAGTTGGTTTTGTGCGTATGCATGCACACGATTTCGTTCCTGCACTCGGTATAGTTTATATATGCTTGCAGTGCAGTGATACGCCTTTTGTGCACTTAGATGCACTGGACTTCGATTTTGATTGAGATACTCGATATTTGTTTTGTGCACCTTGTGCACCTGATTGATTTTGCGCACGTTCGGCGCTTGATATTGGATTTCATGATTTCGTGCACGATGGATGCACCTGATTTAGATTTTCGCGCATGTTGAGCGCATGTCTTGAGATGCGATTTTGGTGCACACCAGATGCACTAAATCGAGATTTTTCGTGCATGTCAGATGCACCTGATTTTGCTGTCAGGCACACATGTTGCCTACGACAGATGTTTCGTGCACACCCGATGCATTTAGATGTTGTTTCTGTGCGCATGTATGGCACATTCATGGATTTTGATTTCCGTGCGCACCAGACGCACGTAGTATTCATGTGCATATTTTGGGATTGATTTCTTATAGAGCAGTATGTTTTTATGATATTGCTATGTGTTTTCGTACTGAGCAGGACTAGTCAGAGGACAGTACCTGAATATATTTGGCATGCATTGATAGTTATTGAAGGGATTTCCAAAAAGCGAGCTATAGCCTCAGTATTTACCTACGTGTCTGATATGACACGAAATGTTTAAAACAAGGAGACCCTTCTAAATTGTTTCCAAAACGGCGGAACGTACATTTCAAACAAAGGTATATATGTATATAGTTATTTCCTTATGATAGACGTCCGCCACTGTGCAGTGTTATACGCGTGCACAGCGACTTAAAGAGATTTGGCATGCATTTCCTTCATATACTTACATATATAGATTCGATATTTACATGTATAGTTTCGAGTTATATCATATTGGTTTTGATTTGGATTTGGCATTGATGTCTTCTCCATGACTCCGATGATTGCGGGATGCTTGACGGAGTTTTGATTTGAGTTATATACTCATTTTTCAAGCGCATGCGCTGCGCTACGAATTGTTTTATGTAGTTACAATTTCGGAGCCCCGACGACTTGATGGTTTTTCTTAGATGTTTTAGTATTTGGGGGAGTTTGAATTTAAATTCGGGGACCGAATTTCTTTAAGGGGGGAAGATTGAAACGTTTTGAAAATCGTTTCGGTGAAATTTCGAAAAAATCGGTAAAATAAGGGGGTTTTCTGTAAAAAGTCAAAATACAAATATCTTATTATAAAACTTAAATATACATATTCTAGCTATGTAATTGCTATTATTTGGTGTTTATTGAGCAGCTGGTGAAATTTCAAATTTTCTGAAAAAAAAATATTATTTTATTATTATTTAAGCCGTCACTAATACATTTAATTAGGGAAAATTACAAATTGGAATGAGTTGAAACAAATTTTGTGCATCATAAAACATTAAATAAAATTTTATCATGTGGTTTTTGGAACGAAATTATTTGCCAAAACGGTTTAGAAATTATTGAAGAAAAAAAGGCTTTTTTTTAGCGTAAATGGATGTTTGGGGTATTGTATTTATCATTTTTCATCACCCCACACCCGTACCCACACCCACACACACCCACTTACTCCTCCCCATGGCTGAAATCAGCAGCCACCCTATTTTTTCCCCACTTGATTTTCAAATGAAAGGAAATGAAGAAAAGAATAGAAAATGGATAAAGTAGTTAGACTTTTGACTTGCTTTGACCTTGACTTTGTCCCCCCCCCACTTTCTCTACCTCCCTCTCTCTCCTCACTCCCATTTCTGGCCGAAAATTCTCAGCCCAAAACAGCAGCCCCTCCCTCCCTCTTCTCCTCTCATTTTCCATCAAAAAATTCACCCATTTCCATCAAAAATCAAAGCTAGAATGCAAATCAAAGCCCTACCCATTTTCTCTTATCTCTTTAAGCATGGATCTTGGTGCAAAGATTTCAATTTGGAGGTCTAGTTTCATGTTGATCTCAAGATGGTTTTAAGGTATAAATCCTAACCTATTGTTCAATTGTTGGGTTAAATTCCTTAATGTATCTTATTAGGTGCTTAAATGTGGTTTAATTGCAAGTTTGGAAATCTAAAGAGAAGGAGTTTGAATTGAAAAGTTAGGGTTTTAAATTCAATAGGGTTGTTGTCACTTGTTTAAGGTTGCATGGTGTAGTTAGCATGTTAAGACATGTTAAACCTAATCTAGAAGATAATTTGTAAATTGTTGCATCTAAAATGGTCGAAATTGGTTAAAATTGCAAACTAGTTTTTGTAAATATTGTGTTAAATTGAGAATTAAAATATGGTTAGGGTTTTTATCATATTATTAACTTTATTAAGTGTAGTTTAACACTTTAGTTCATGGAAATCCAACCTAAATTGTAGTTCGTGCATTTTTGCTATGAAATTGTAAAAAGGGTATTTTGTAAACTAGAATATTAGGGTTTTTGGAATTTAATGAGATTAAATTCCGGAAATTTTTTCTATGACTTATTTAAGATATTTAATAAGTATATTGGCCGCTACATTCATTTAAACATCATGTTTTGTACAAACGGCGAATTGTGCTTGCTAGATTTTCGGAAAAACGACCTTTTAAGTGAAATTGGGGTTTTTGGGAATTTTAAGCTATTTTATATTAAAATTAGTGTTCGTGAATGTGCAAATGAGTGTATTTGGGTTTTTCTCGATGGTTTGGCGTTTGTACGCCGACGTCGAGGGTTTTTGGGTTGATTTGTGAAAACAACCATAGGTTTTGACCTATGTGGGATTCGTGCGTCGTTTTGATCATGAGTCGGATTTTAATGAGATATGGTGCGTTATGATATGTAGGTAACCCCATGTGGACTTCGAGACGACAAGCAAGCGCGTGGCGACGTCGGCACCGGCTAGCGAGGACCAGGTGAGTAGATTTATATCTACGGGGAGAAGTCGGGTGGATGACGTATAGCACCCCCGCAGTCCGTGGTGGTGTATACGGATGCGTATACACACCAACATTTATTATATGTTATTTAGGATTAATAACGATGCTTAGGATGGATATTAGTGTGTTGGACTATTTTTAGTGTTGCGAACCCTAGGGTAGTGTTGCACTACACATACACACATACATACTTGCATACATTCCTATTGATATGTGCTCATGGGATTCTTTATAGTTATGTGTTCACATGGGTATGGGACTATGTGTTCACGTACGGATTGAGGATGATACTTGGGATTGAGCTGAGTCGATGAGATTTGATTTGAGGCCGTGAGATCGGTGATATAGCAGGGTTCGTATCTTAGATACGACATGACGTTGTAGCGGGTCCTTGACGTAGTGTTTCACACACGTCCATGCATACGTAGGCGGTATCAGTATGGTACTAGACGTAGATCAGTACCCCGACCATGATATTTGATAAAGAGGATACCAGGTGAATAGTATGATGAATGTGATATTGACCCGTACCCAGATTGGGATGCCGTACGGCGGATTTACGTACGAGCTATATTGATGATTGATCCGCACTCTTGACTTGGGATGCCTGATTATAGATATGGTATCGGATATGATATTATTGAGGCGGGATCACCGACTATACATATACAGGTATGTATATGTATCGACTCAGATGATAGGCGGTTTCCTTACCTGTAGTTCAGCTTGTTAGTTCAGCCGTATAGTTTAGTGTAGTTGTTAGATTAGATTAGACTTCTTACCTATTTCAAAAACTAACGAATCGTGGGCATTTTTAAAGACAGCTCAAGGGAATCTACGGATATTTCAAAAACGACGTATCTTTTCATAAAAACACCATAGCCCCTATTTTCAAAACCCCATGATTCGTGTTATTCCAAAAGGCACCAGTCGTAGGACTTATATTAGATTATTGCAGATTAGTTATCGTTGTGTCTAGTATTCAGCTCCCGCACATTATTGCTGTTCGCTCTGCCTCGCATATTTATTTTGCTGCACATTCCATTATTGATATCATGCTGTTAGGACACCAGCACCATTACCGATGATGCGTATGTACCACGTACACCTACTTGCCGGCTCACACACATCTTCATCGGTAATTGCCATGTCACGTACACTTTAGAGAATATAATTGCTTGACTTAGATTGTTAGCTAGTAGTTTTGACATGATATTCGTGTACTTCCCTTATATGCCATATTAGACATTGTAGTTATTACCTACCACTTCATGCATACGGTTATTCAGTTGTTCATGCCTGATTCATTATCATTGACATATGCACTTGTGATGATTTCTTGAGATTTATGATATTTCTGGATTTCGGGGAAAGCCGCAAAATTTACAACTTATGATCTTTTAAAATATAAAATGTTGCGGTTTTCTAGTGATGTAAAGTGTCGTCCACCATGAGTTTGCTGTGGTTTTGGAGATCCGTGTCGAGGAGTGGAGGAACCGTCACGGGTACATGGTGGGCCCGGTATGGTACCCCGGGGCAAGAGGAATGTGGTGTTGACGTTGAGCCTGGCTGGGGAGCACTACCTACCGGTGATATTACCCGACGCGTCGGATATCCGGAGGATACCGTCGTGGTCTTGAGATGGATGGTAGGGGCCGGTCCGGACTGACGGCGCCCTAGATATTGAGCTTGAGACATTAATATTTCGAGACAGTGAGATTTATGTTTTGTGTCGATGCTAGACACTGTTGATACTGATTTCATTATGATACCTCAGTTTAAAAATACGAAGGAAATCTCACTAATTTATGAAAACAGTTTCTTCATTTACATGTATTCTGTTTCATGCATTCATACCTCATTCATATGATATATTGCTACCTGAGGCACTGACACGGGCACATGAAATATTACTCGGGTTAGATATTACCCTAGTCATTGTTATAGGCTGCCTGTTATACTTATATTTGAGGATATATTATGATCATTGACCTAGGTTGCGTTATTTATGCGATTTCTGTGCGTAGATGTTTTTCTATTCACGAGTTGGCAACTCACCCCCGTTGTGCCCCAGTTTCTTGCAGGTTTGCCGTGCAGGTTTCCTTACGGCTTTGCGGGCATAGTTTCATTCGGGTGATTTGCTAGTAGGTGGGTTTACTTGTATCATACCCCCATTATTTACCTTGTATGATATTATTCAGTTGTATCTAGTAAATTCCATCAACCAAACATGTATTTATTGAGATAGAGACCAGTGTTGGTTATTCTTTCGACCTTAGAGTCGCTCGTTATATTTCTGGTGGTTTTGAGTTTCCTTTTGAGTTTTGATCCTCGCCGTTGGCGTTGTATATCATATTGTTTGTGTGGTTGTGACCGTCGATTGACGAAGAGCTAGCTCCCGCTTGGGGATGCCCTTTTCTTGATTTCGTATACTATTCATGTTGTATCCCGTTTGGGGGCCAGTATTTACAAAGGAGACTCTGCCGAAATTTTCAGTAAATTTTTGATGTTTTAAAAACCGCATAATTCGGCTTATGCTATTGAAATTACTTGCTTTGATTTGGTTTTTCCTGCACTCTACTATTTTCTTGGTTTGGATTTCTGGGTTTTCGGTTTACTTAGATTACGTACGCCTCGAGACGTTCGTAGTTTAAGTGTCGGTCATGTTCCGTATTTTCGGGTCGTGACACCGCATCGGACACGTGGCCTGCACCTCAATAGACGTGCGAACGAATCGGCGCCCCCCTTTAATGCACGATCCTTTCCCTGATTCGCTGATGTCATCAAAGATGCGCGCGGAGATCCAAGCGCCTGGGATACGCCACGCTGGCTTATAAATCTGAACGACACAACTGCCCTACACCGAGTCATCCCGGAAATCCGCGCCGATAGATTCTTGGCAACAGGCTACGCCCAGAAAACCGATCAGACCACTCTCGACCCGACCCATAAATAGGTAGGGATGAGAGTGGGGGGCTAATGATGATACTCATAAGTGAGAATTCCCCAGATCATGACACGTGGTAGATGACATGTCCCGGGACTTACGGGACTAGAGCAAGCACGATATATTGAAGGCATTCCCCAAGCCTTCGTCCCGAGGATTGACCCGACCTTCGATGGCCTCCTAGAACGCTCTATGCTCGCCTTACAAATAACCATCGGCTCGCCTCCGAGCTCTCCTGTCACGCCCCGCTTCCCAGAGTACGCAAGATTGGGCACGTGACATAGCCAACCATGCTACCTGTGGGTAGGAAGTATCCATCCACAGTCACATTACGGCTGTAGAGATATCAAGAACAAGATAAATAAACTAATCTAACACATGTCCAAATCCATAATAACAAGAGTCAATGAACAATAAGTGCGGAAGCAAATGATCCAATACAATAAATAAATAGTACGTCCCATAATGCGGGCTCACATCTAGAAATGAAATGAAATAAATAAACTAATCACTATGGAACTCACAGATCAGCCTGCTGGCTGAAGTACTCCTGCTCGGTCGTCGACAGTGGTAAAGAATCTGGGCCATGCAAAACCCAGACGTCAGCGCGTCATGTCAATCAATAATATAATATGAACAAGGAAATAAGCAATGCAGGGATAAACACGAATAAAGCAATAATATGAAACAACAGTGCAGGGTAAGGTGCAGTGGATAACTAAACTGGTCTATCAGGTTTCTATTCTAAAGTCTTTGAAATCAATTGATGACTCGTCGATGTAACTCAATAGTATCTCGTGCATGCCCGGGACCACGGTCAAGACCCTCGGGGCTGAATCCGAGACGTGCCGCTAGGCAGTAACAAGTAGCAGGATGGACGAGTGATGTCAGCATCATCACTCCCGGACTGGCCAAGCCCGTAAGACTGATCAGAACAGGTATCGAACTGTTGAGTTACAAGTCGGTTTCACCTTTGATTTCCCCATACCCCCAAGTTATGTATGTCAGGTCAGGTATTCAGTAATCAAGAACTAATGCCAGCACAGGATCAGGTAAAAGCAGGTTTGTCTGGGTAGACAACAGGAATGGTCCATGAGGACCCCAAGTTAGGGTTGTTGGCATTAGGCATGAGATCAGGTAACAAGTCAGGTCATGGTACAACAGGTTGAGTTGGTAGTAAAGGGTACCATGTCCGGTGCATCGGTATGTATATATATGTCATGTGTAGCAAGGTCATGTCAATATGTAATGCAATCGAAGGTGTGCTCATAACAGGTTTAGAAGCGAATAAGGAACAACATCAGGAAATAAAGTAAATAACAATAACAGTTCATTTAATCACAATGGTGCATTAATATGGTGCAGTTGTATTATCTTATTAACAGGTTCAAGCACCCTTGGGGTGCAATAATCACAAGGTAGAGCAATATCAATAACAGAAAGTAATGAAGCTATATGAAATTAAAACTAAAGCATAAATAATTGTCACATGGATGATCTAACAATTAAAAGCAAGGACGATCTAAATGATTTAGTTAGTTAAAAGCATGGATTAATAGCAGACCAGATAATTACATGAATCCACTATAATGATTCAATGTTAATGATAATTGCAACCGTCAATTCTAAGTTATACTATAATATCGATATTACCATCAACTGTGTTGTTATATTAAATGATATGATAATTAAATGTATAGCAAGACTCGATCTTGTATATTAGCATGTTAGAGCAAGTATTCGGATACTTGTCTCGACTGTTTCACAAACCGGAAAACACGAACGTAGCGTCGGCGGAAAACACGCGACGGTTGCACGGGCCACGGATCGAGTCCAAACGACGAACAGCGGGACCACACGGACCGGAGTACTTCGCTGGAGAGTCGGGTCAAGTCGTCGGCACGGCCGGAATCCGGCGAAATGTCAAACAGCGACGAAGTTAGTAAAACACAATACATGGATATGAACGACCAACGAGGGGTTAACACGAAGGGAGAAAGTAAAGAGATGCTTACAGGGATGGCAAGGGTGGCAACCGTGATGGGTTCGACGGCGATGGGGCGCCGGCGAGGCAGCGACGGCGGCAGTCTAGGCTGAAAGTTGCTGGAGGTTGCCGGAATAGGGGGGTGCTGTGAGTAGGGGAGGTAATGGTCTGGTCTGGGTTGCAGGGGGAAGAGGAGGTGGTCGGCGGTGCGCTGGCGACGACGACGAGGCGCGATCTCCGGCGAACTAGGGTTTGGTGTTAGGGTTAGGCTCGGGTTCAGTTGCAGCGCCGGCGAGAGAAGGAGAAGGACGGTGAAGAGGTCGGGACGAGGGTGAAGGGAGGAAGTCGACGTCGTCGGCGATGGGAGGCGGCTGCGACGGCAGCACAGCGATGCAGGGCGGTGGCGTTTCTGGGATCAGGGAAGGGTCGGAGTATGCGGTTCTGGGCACAGAGAAATGGAGAGAGGGATGAGGGAGGTGCAGAGGTGATGGTGGCGAGGTCGCGGGGAGGTCGACGGCGAGGCTGCGGCGGCTAGGGCAAGGCTAGGGTTGGGTTCGCGATAGGGTTCACGTGGGATTTCCTCGTGAAGACGAAGACGTGGGGATTTAAAAGATAGAGAGAGAGAGATTTTAGGAGAGAGATAGAGAGGCGGAGAGAGAGAGGGAGAGGGTTGGTGGGGCCCACGAGAGATTCTCTCTCTCGTGATTGGCTGGGGAGATATAAGGAGGTTTAAAATGGAAATTTTAAAAAGATTTAAAAAGGGGTTTAACGTTATATTTGAAACAGAATATATATGTTATATTATATAGTTTTAGATTATTAAATTTAAATGGGTATTTTGGCGCTAAATGAAACATTTCCAAATCGCGCCCGGGTTGCGCCCAAATGTTCGAAATTCAAATAATAGGATTTTAAGCGGGTTCCAAATTTTAAAATGAGATGTCTTATGATTAAAATGCATGCCCCCAAGTCGGACACTTACACGCGCGCGTAGCCGTCCAAACTCGCCCGTTTCACCGAACGGGATGAAATCTTGACACGCGGGCGCTACCACGCGACTAGTGGTGACGAGTAGGCCAATATGGATATTTTTAATTTCATTTTAGGTGTTAAAATTTGTTATAGGCAAAAATGACTTAGCCGGTTATAATTTAGCAATAAGCACCAAACAAGCAAGATAATTGAAATGAGCAATGTCTAACTCTCAACTAGTAACAGAAATAGTACTATTGGGCTCGGGTGTTACATCATACCCAACTACAAAAAGAATTTCGTCCTCGAAATTCCAAGAATACAAGATAGATAGCTACCGAAAAAGGTGAGGAAACTTCTGCCGGATCTCGTCTTCTCGCTCCCAAGTGGATTCTCCATGCGATCGATTACTCCAAGAAACTAGCACAAGAGGGATAACCTTGTTCTTAAGAACCTTTTCTCTTCGATCCTTGATTTCAACCGGTTGCTCCTCAAAAGTTAGGTCCTCCCGTACAGTCAACTCCGAATGATCCAAGACGTGGGCTTTATCTCGAACATACCTCCGTAGTTGAGATACATGAAACACATCGTGCACTCCTGCCAAGGACTGTGGTAACGCCAAACGGTACGCTACCTCTCCAACACGCTCCAAGATCTCGAAGGGTCCAACGAATCGAGGACTAAGCTTTCCCCGACTCCCAAAGCGAATCACCCCTCTAGTCGGTGATATCCTCAGGAATACCAAATCACCCACGGCGAACTCTAGAGGTCTTCTTGACGTGTCAGCCCAACTTTTCTGTCTGTTTTGAGCTGCCTTCATATGCTTCCTGATTGTATTCACCTTCTCGACTATCTGTACTACTAAATCTGGTCCCAATAACCTTCGTTCACCAACATCATCCCAACAAACAGGTGAACGGCACTTACGACCATACAACGCTTCAAACGGAGCCATCTGAATAGTCGCTTGGAAGCTATTGTTGTACGAAAACTCCACCAGGTGTAGATGATCCTCCCAAGAACCTTTGAAGTCCAACATGCAAGACCTCAACATATCTTCAAGGGTCTGGATCGTTCTCTCCGATTGTCCATCAGTTTGAGGATGATAAGCTGTGCTAAACTTCAATCGAGTCCCCAAACTATCTTGTAAACTCCTCCAGAAGTGCGACAAGAACCGAGTGTCCCGATCGGACACGATGCTCACCGGTACTCCATGCAATCTTACAATCTCCTGCATGTACCGCTCTGCCAAAGTCTCCGTCGATTGACCAACCCGAAAAGGAATAAAGTGAGCTGCCTTAGTCAACCGATCGACAATCACCCATACTGCATTGTTGCCCTTTGGACTCCGCGGTAAAGCTGTCACGAAATCCATGGTTATATATTTCCACTTCCACTGAGGAATCGGAAGTGGTTGCAACAAACCAGCAACCCTTTGATGTTCAGCCTTGACTTGCTGACACACCAAGCACTTAGCCATGAAGCGAGCAATCTCCCGTTTCATACCTTCCCACCAGAAGTGCTGTCGAATGTCTCGGTACATCTTTGTCCCTCCTGGATGTACAGAGTAAGCTGAACTGTGTGCCTCCTTCATAAGCTCTTCACGCACATCTCCTTTTGGCACACACACACGGCTACCATACCTCAACGAACCATCTTCGTGGACCAGTAAATCTGTTCGCAGTCCTGCTTCAACCTGCTCTCGAAACCTTTGCAGTCTAGGATCCTGCGATTGTGCGGCTTTAATCTTCTCAACTAAGGACGACTGTACTTGCAACTGCATCAACTGTCCCGTAGCATGTGGTAGCACAACCTCCAAGTCAAATCTTCGAAAATCCGCAATGATCTCCCTCTGTGTAGTCAATACTTGAATCGCTGGTAACCGACTAAGCGCATCCGGCACGACGTTAACCTTTCCCGGATGGTACTTATGATCAAGGTCGTAGTCGGCCATCAGCTCCAACCATCTGCGTTGCCTCTTGTTCAACTCCTTCTGAGTGAACACATACTTCAAACTCTTGTGATCTGTAAAGACTTCGACTCTCTCGCCTAAAAAGTAGTGTCTCCAAATCTTCAAGGCGAAGATCACGGCCGCAAGCTCCAAGTCATGAGTCGGGTAATTCTTCTCATGAGTCTTCAGTTGTCTTGATGCGTAAGCTACGACCTTCCCATTCTGCATCAAAACACATCCCAATCCTTTTCCAGATGCGTCGCTGTGAATCACCAGTCCTCCTGAATTGTCTGGTACGGTCAGGATAGGGGCGGTTATCAACTTCTGCTTCAACGTCTCGAAGGCCAATGCACATCCATCCGTCCAAACAAAAGGTACCTCCTTGCGCGTAAGCTTGGTTAACGGCTCTGCCAAACGAGCGAAGTTCTCCACAAATCTCCTGTAGTATCCGGCCAAACCAAGGAAACTTCTTATCTCAGCCACATTTCTTGGAATAGGCCAATCTCGAACTGCTGTAATCTTCTCGGGATCGACGGCGATCCCATCGCCCAACACAACATGCCCCAGAAATTTCACTTCTGCCAGCCAGAATTCGCACTTACTCATCTTCGCATACAATTTCTCCTGTCTCAGCGTCTGCAGTGCGATCTTCAAATGCTCAGCATGCTCCTCCGGACTCTTCGAGTACACCAGAATATCGTCAATGAATACTACAATAAACTGATCCAAGAATGGTGAAAAGATTATGTTCATCAAATCCATGAATATTGCTGGCGCATTCGTCACTCCGAAGGGCATCACCAGATACTCGAAATGTCCATATCGAGTTCGAAACGCCGTCTTGCAAATGTCTTCTGCTTTCACTCGGACCTGATGATATCCGGATCGCAAATCCAGTTTCGAGAATACCCTCGCGCCACTAAGCTGCTCAAAAAGTTCTCCAATGCGAGGGATCGGGTACTTGTTCTTAATAGTCACCCGGTTCAATTCTCGATAATCAATGCACATCCTTCTCGTGCCATCCTTCTTCTTTACTAAAAGAACTAGAGCTCCCCAAGGCGAGTTGCTGCTTCGAATCCAACCCTTCTCAAGTAATTCACCGACTTGCTTCTTAACTTCTTCCAATTCCACTGGTGCCATCGGATAATAAGATTTTGATACTGGCGCTGCACCAGGAATAAGGTCAATCGCGAACTCCACGTCTCGCTTCGGCGGTAAGCCCGATATATCTGCAAATACATCCATAAAGTCGCGAACAACTGCCGGCTCTTCATTACTATCAATTTCCATAGCTGCAAGAACACTGTTTGTCGGCCTAGCCCTAAACTCGACTGGCCCGACAGAACTGCTTCCCCCAGTGAAGGTAAACTCCGGATGTCCGGGAATCTGGAAAATCACCTTCCTTGCCCTACAGTCAATGTGGGCGTGGAAAGTGCCAAGAAAATCCATTCCCAAGACAACTTCATAGCTGCCCGTATCTATCACCAAGAAATCTGCAAAGAGCTCCCGTCCGCACACAACAACTGTACAATCTCTACACTCCTTACTAGCTATGATTTTCCCATTCCCAGTGTGTATGTCCCAAAAACTAGACATGGTCGTGCAGATAATCGAGTGTGTAGTTATAAATTTGGATGACATAAAACAGTGGGATGCTCCGGAATCAAATAATGCCAATGCGGGAAAACCATGAACGAGTAAAGTACCTGAAACCACTTCTCCTGATGCCTTAGCTTCCTCAGCTGTCAACGTGAAAGCTCGAGCCTGATTAGGTCCTTAAGTCAGCTGTTTCTGCCCTTGGAACGGTCTCTGCGGATGTTTCTGTATATCATCTCTTGTGCGAAGCTTCGACGGACAGGCACCAACTGCGTGATCGGCCGCTCCACACACCAGACAAAGTCCCAGTCTCCTTCTACACTCCTTATGCACGTGCCCAGGTAAATGGCAGTAGTCACAGGTCACGCTCTTTCTTCGATCAACGATCGCAGGCTTCTTCATGGGTGCTACACCTCGACGGTCCACTGGAATACTTCTGTGCCCATGATCTCGGTTAGGTACAAATGCGGGCTTCCTGGCCGCAACTACTGTCTGCTGTAGGTTCCCTTTCATTCCCGACAAACTCTGCTGCTCCCTGGCTGCCATAAGAACCTGCGAGAAAGTGGTCAAACCCAGGGAGACAATCTGCCTCTGGATGTCCACATCCAAACTGCGCAAGAACCTTCGCGCCCTGTCTGCCTCCTTGGCGATTAAGGATCCAGCGAAGCGGCTGAGTCTCGTCCATTCCGCTGCATGTACGTCCACAGGTGCTCCATTTTGCCTCAGCCCAATAAATTTCTCTTCCATTTCCTCCCGTGCAGTCCGCGGGAAGAACTTCTCCAGGAAACTCTTAGAGAAATCCGCCCAACTGATTGGCTTGGGCAAGCGGGTCTCCTCCACAAGCCACCACTCTCGGGCGTAATCCACCAGCTGAATGCGCACTACATCAACTCTTTTGTCCTCTGGGATCTGTGCCGCAATCAGCAAATTCTCCGTGTCCACTAGCCACTGCTCGGCTGGCAACGGCTCCTCCAGACCAGTGAAAGTAGTAGGACCCAAACGTCTGAAATCTGCCTCGGTCCCTACTCGGTCAACTGGCTTCGCTACAGCGGTGTTTACAGACTGCCGAATGGCCTGCAAACCCTCCTGAAATGAATCTGCTTGTTGCTGGATCAGCTCAGTTTGCCTCTTCTGATTTTCCAACATCCCACGTATCACTCCCAACATGGCGGCTTCATCCACGCACCTCTGATACGTCTTGAAATTCTTATCTGCCATAGTCCTGAAATCAAAACACCCAACATTAGCATGATGATAGATTCAATATATAAATCAAGGCTAGAACTCCAAGATACTTAAATAGAGTACCGCATTGTAACTATGCCGCGGTATCATAGCCACAATTACTTAACTCCACCCAAGTCGCCTAAGTCCTAGAGATAACAAGAAATTAGGTTTACGAGTTAACATGCAAAGTAAGTTTGCATGTCGACATGATCCGGAAGAATGTGATTCAAGAATGGTAAAACGGTCAAGGTGGCAGGACATGTTTCCTAAGCACGGGTATTCTGATTCGTGTATCGGGTACAATACCCAACTACAAAAGAATCAACCCAACTAACCTATGGCTCTGATACCAAAAGAACCATGTCACGCCCCGCTTCCCAGAGTACGCAAGATTGGGCACGTGACATAGCCAACCATGCTACCTGTGGGTAGGAAGTATCCATCCACAGTCACATTACGGCTGTAGAGATATCAAGAACAAGATAAATAAACTAATCTAACACATGTCCAAATCCATAATAACAAGAGTCAATGAACAATAAGTGCGGAAGCAAATGATCCAATACAATAAATAAATAGTACGTCCCATAATGCGGGCTCACATCTAGAAATGAAATGAAATAAATAAACTAATCACTATGGAACTCACAGATCAGCCTGCTGGCTGAAGTACTCCTGCTCGGTCGTCGACAGTGGTAAAGAATCTGGGCCATGCAAAACCCAGACGTCAGCGCGTCATGTCAATCAATAATATAATATGAACAAGGAAATAAGCAATGCAGGGATAAACACGAATAAAGCAATAATATGAAACAACAGTGCAGGGTAAGGTGCATTGGGTAACTAAACTGGTCTATCAGGTTTCTATTCTAAAGTCTTTGAAATCAATTGATGACTCGTCGATGTAACTCAATAGTATCCCGTGCATGCCCGGGACCACGGTCAAGACCCTCGGGGCTGAATCCGAAACGTGCCGCTAGGCAGTAACAAGTAGCAGGATGGACGAGTGATGTCAGCATCATCACTCCCGGACTGGCCAAGCCCGTAAGACTGATCAGAACAGGTATCGAACTGTTGAGTTACAAGTCGGTTTCACCTTTGATTTCCCCATACCCCCAAGTTATGTATGTCAGGTCAGGTATTCAGTAATCAAGAACTAATGCCTACACAAGATCAGGTAAAAGCAGGTTTGTCTGGGTAGACAACAGGAATGGTCCATGAGGACCCCAAGTCAGGGTTGTTGGCATTAGGCATGAGATCAGGTAACAAGTCAGGTCATGGTACAACAGGTTGAGTTGGTAGTAAAGGGTACCATGTCCGGTGTATCGGTATGTATATATATGTCATGTGTAGCAAGGTCATGTCAATATGTAATGCAATCGAAGGTGTGCTCATAACAGGTTTAGAAGCGAATAAGGAACAACATCAGGAAATAAAGTAAATAACAATAACAGTTCATTTAATCACAATGGTGCATTAATATGGTGCAGTTGTATTATCTTATTAACAGGTTCAAGCACCCTTGGGGTGCAATAATCACAAGGTAGAGCAATATCAATAACAGAAAGTAATGAAGCTATATGAAATTAAAACTAAAGCATAAATAATTGTCACATGGATGATCTAACAATTAAAAGCAAGGACGATCTAAATGATTTAGTTAGTTAAAAGCATGGATTAATAGCAGACCAGATAATTACATGAATCCACTATAATGATTCAATGTTAATGATAATTGCAACCGTCAATTCTAAGTTATACTATAATATCGATATTACCATCAACTGTGTTGTTATATTAAATGATATGATAATTAAATGTATAGCAAGACTCGATCTTGTATATTAGCATGTTAGAGCAAGTATTCGGATACTTGCCTCGACTGTTTCACAAACCGGAAAACACGAACATAGCGTCGGCGGAAAACACGCGACGGTTGCACGGGCCACGGATCGAGTCCAAACGACGAATAGCGGGACCACACGGACCGGAGTACTTCGCTGGAGAGTCGGGTCAAGTCGTCGGCACGGCCGGAATCCGGCGAAATGTCAAACAGCGACGAAGTTAGTAAAACACAATACATGGATATGAACGACCAGCGAGGGGTTAACACGAAGGGAGAAAGTAAAGAGATGCTTACAAGGATGGCAAGGGTGGCAACCGTGACGGGTTCGACGGCGATGGGGCGCCGGCGAGGCAGCGACGGCGGCAGTCTAGGCTGAAAGTTGCTGGAGGTTGCCGGAATAGGGGGGTGCTGTGAGTAGGGGAGGTAATGGTCTGGTCTGGGTTGCAGGGGGAAGAGGAGGTGGTCGGCGGTGCGCTGGCGACGACGACGAGGCGCGATCTCCGGCGAACTACGGTTTGGTGTTAGGGTTAGGCTCGGGTTTAGTTGCAGCGCCGGCGAGGGAAGGAGAAGGACGGTGAAGAGGTCGGGACGAGGGTGAAGGGAGGAAGTCGACGTCGTCGGCGATGGGAGGCGGCGGCGACGGCAGCACAGCGATGCAGGGCGGTGGCGTTTCTGGGATCAGGGAAGGGTCGGAGTATGCGGTTCTGGGCACAGGCAAATGGAGAGAGGGATGAGGGAGGTGCAGAGGTGATGGTGGCGAGGTCGCGGGGAGGTCGACGGCGAGGCTGCGGCGGCTAGGGCAAAGCTAGGGTTGGGTTCGCGATAGGGTTCACGTGGGATTTCCTCGTGAAGACGAAGACGTGGGGATTTAAAAGATAGAGAGAGAGAGATTTTAGGAGAGAGATAGAGAGGCGGAGAGAGAGAGGGAGAGGGTTGGTGGGGCCCACGAGAGATTCTCTCTCTCGTGATTGGCTGGGGAGATATAAGGAGGTTTAAAATGGAAATTTTAAAAAGATTTAAAAATGGGTTTAACGTTATATTTGAAACAGAATATATATATTATATTATATAGTTTTAGATTATTAAATTTAAATGGGTATTTTGGCGCTAAATGAAACATTTCCAAATCGCGCCCGGGTTGCGCCCAAATGTTCGAAATTCAAATAATAGGATTTTAAGCGGGTTCCAAATTTTAAAATGAGATGTCTTATGATTAAAATGCATGCCCCCAAGTCGGACACTTGCACGCGCGCGTAGCCGTCCAAACTTGCCCGTTTCACCGAACGGGATGAAATCTTGACGCGCGGACGCTACCACGCGACTAGTGGTGACGAGTAGGCCAATATGGATATTTTTAATTTCATTTTAGGTGTTAAAATTTGTTATAGGAAAAAATGACTTAGCCGGTTATAATTTAGCAATAAGCACCAAACAAGTAAGATAATTGAAATGAGCAATGTCTAACACTCAACTAGTAACAGAAATAGTACTATTGGGCTCGGGTGTTACATCTCCTACATGCTGGTCTTCCTCAACCCTCCCATCTCACCTCCAAGCTATCATAGAACCGAGCTTCCTCGGTCTCCAGCTCGCCTCCGAGCCCCCCGCCGAGCTAAGCCTCCCCAGTTCTGCCGAGCAACCAAGAACGCAGAGTCTAAGCTCCTCCGCCACGGCTCCGCGTATCTCGCGAGAAGCAAGATATCCGCCACCCAACATCCCGCGTTTCACGCCGTCGTATCCCCTATTAAAGAGCGTATCTCGTCATTAATGGAGGGATCCCATCATTCACGTAGGCGTAGCATCAGGGCATAACTGATGGTGGAGATCTCTCACCAGCTCGCTCTATGCGACCACTATAAAAACCCCTCTCACAAACGACTCAGGTAAGGCAATTTTAATCCAACAAGCCGCTACTCTGCTCAAATTGCTCGGCTAACTTGATCGTCGGAGGGTCCACGGTGGTACAAACACCCCAGGACTTCTTTGCAGGTAGCTCAGCTTCACCTCCAAATCAACCCTCTGAGATCCACACGCTTAAGAAGATAACCTTCAACACCAATCTCAACCCTTCATCAACGCTCGTGACAGATCGACGGATGACAGCATCTGAAGGAAATCCGAAGCTCCATCATGTTGGGTTTTGTTGGGACCCGTGTTTTTCAACTTTGTTAGGACTTGAGGTTTTTTTTTATTCTTAACCCTATTTTAATTAAGGGTTGATCAAAGAATTAAAAATAAAAAAATCAAGACAATCCTCTCCGAGCCGATTTCCAAGCTTGTTTTTCTAAACTATTTCAACCATGGACAAATGCAGCATCTACATGTTTCTCTTGACTGATGTCCCACTTACCAATATAGGTGATTACACTGGATGGACCCTAACTATGCAGTATAACCTTCGAGCTTTGGTTTTGTGGGGTTATGTGGACGGTACACTCATATGTCTATCTACCTACCTATTTCTACTACTACTACAATATCTGATGATCGCTCTGGCTTTTCCACCGACACTTCTGACCTTTATCCTCTTACTCGTGATCTGTGGATGCGCACTGATCAACAAATTATAGCATACATCGTTCGTTCAGTTGTGATCCTCATTCGTCTCTTTATTGGACATCTGGCTCCTTCTAATCAGCAGTAGCTTATCCTTAACAGCAATGTCACACCTCGTTTCCCAAAATACTGGAGCGGAGACACGACGAGGCTCGCGGCGTAGCTATACCGAAAGAGAGAAACTCAACTCGATACAGTATACTAAGCGTATAGTATACAGGAAGAATATATAAAAGCAGGTAAAATAAAAATGAAGCTTTATTCATTAACCAGAACTTTATTACATGCTAGAATCGCAACAAAAGTTTTATTACATCAAAGGACAAGCCCTAAAATAGGTGGGCAAAATATAAATAGTAAAACCTAGGCCTAAGAGATAGCCGAGAAGTGAGCATTGCCTTCTTTCCTAGTTTCGACTTCAACCATGCATTCTTCCAGCCCTAGGGTACATTTCGGGGGAAAGAAAGGAAAAAGAGAGAAATGTCCGTCAGCGAGATAAACTCGAGTAGGATCTCTCAAGATAGAATGAGTGAAATAAAACAAATCAAAAGTTTGGTGACAGTTACATGTGTAAATGTAAGCATATGTAAACGGGTGTTTCGTGTAGGTCAAGCAAGAGAAAGGGAATTAAAATGTGCAGTATTAATGATGTCATGTGTTTGTGAATATAATGATGTCAAATGTATGAAGTATAATTAAGGATATTATGTATTTACTAAGCGTTGTGCATGTTCTAAATGTTTTTAATTTTATTAGGCAACGGGTACCGGGTTCTCGAGATTATCCGTTGGGCCACGGAACAACAGCTTCCTTATTCATCGATGGATCCATCGTAAAGTCTAGAAGGGGAATCCAAGACCCTTAATATTATCTTACTTAAGCCAAACTATCCCACACCAGTCTTGTTTAATTATATAGGTGTTAGCACGTAGTTCTTCTACGCATGGAATTTTAGCAGTAATAAGGTCATTCGTATGTCGGAATCTTCTATAGATAAGGTCATCCGTAGATCGTGATCTTTAATAGATAATAGCCATCTGTATATCAGGATCTTCAATAGTATAAGGTCACCCATATATCGGGATCTTCAATATCATTCGATCCATACCTAGGTTCGCACGTCTAATCCTAACCGTACCAGATGGCATGCCATATATGATATCATGTGTTGGGTTATGTATATGACAATATTCATACAATTTGGTTCCCAAGAAAGTTCATGGTATTTTAGTGAAAATATGACTTAGAAAAATTTATGGAAATTTAGAGAAAATATAACATAGGGAAGTTCATGGTGTTTTAATGTAAATATAATTTGGGAAAACCCATGTTATTTTAGCGTAAAAATCTTTTTAGGAAAAACCATGGTATTTTAACGTAAATATTATTTGTAGGAAAACCCATGGTATTTTAGCATAAATATCATTATAGGAAAACTCAAGGTATTTTTGTGATGCCTTATCTCCAGTTCCTCTAGGCTCAAGAGAGAAGATGCAACTTAAACCCATCCATTACCTATTTACTTGAACAATATTAAACTTAGGGATTCTAGGGTAATTATGTAAAGATACACCATCTAAAATTACAAGGTTTTTTTTATGTAAGATTGTTCTATTTAAAAACTTCCAGCTTTTACGTAAAAATAATCTTTTTTAAAGCTTGAGGGTGTTTTATGTAACAATACAACCTTGAGGGTGTTGTATGTAAAAATACACTATTTTAAACCTTGAGGGTGTTTTATGAAAAAAATACCAGCTTTTGCAAGTTGAGGGTATTTTGGTGAAAATCCTAACTTTTATAAATCGAGGGTAGTTTTGAGAAAAATCCTAATTTTCAAAAGTTGAGGGTAATTTAATTTCAATTTAACCTTTTGAAAGTTACGTGTATTTTAATGAAAAAAGGGTTTTTTATAAAAGTCGGTGTATTTTAAATGAAAGGGGGTTTCAGAAAGATAGGGTATTTTAATGAAAATCTTGACTTTTGAAAAGTTGATGATATTTTAATAAAAATCTAACTTGGAAAAGTTAGTGATATTTTATAAAATTCTAGCTTTTGAAAACATTGGTAGTATTTCATTGTAACTAACTTTTATATACATATTATGCATTTTACTATGTCACAAATGCCCGCATAATGGCGTATTATAGCATGAGCATTCTAAATTTGGGGTAGGTCGTTACCCCGTGATTATAGTATGAATCATGAATTATTTATATTGGCAATGAGGGTTTTATCATGTGATATTTTAATCTAGATTAACAAGGAAAATCGACAGTGATAACCATTTTAATATTTTTAAGAGAATAACAATAATAAAGTGGAATTCATGCATGGAATGGGTGACGGGATCGGGTAGTAAGAGACGGATCCTACCTATAGAAATGGACGATGGAAACGATGCCGAGAAAATGTTGAGTCCTGTCTTTTCCTCTCTTGTTCCTTATTCGGATTTTTGCTTAGGACGAGAATAGAGTCATTGCGAAGAAAACTGAACGAGAAAGATCCAAGATTTTTTGGTGATTTAATTGGATATTGGAAGAGGGAGAAAGGGGTATAAGAGTAGGTGGTATTTATTTATAGGCTTTTTGAAGTTGATTTAAAAAAAAACAATTAATAATAATAAAAGCAAAATAATGATAATAAAGACCAATTAATAATAATAAAGCCTCACTCCCGAGATTTAGCCAACGCGAGGGATCTTCCCCTCACGTGGAAGCATGGGGCATGCCTATGCAGGCGCGTGGGACCCACATCCCCTTTTCATTTTAAAAAAAGTTTTAATATTTTTTCCTTTATACCAAAATATTTTTAAAAATAGGTTTAAATACCAAAATATCCAATAAATTCTTTTAAAAATCTGAATATTTATTTATCTTATTTGTAATAATTTTTATTTTTAAAAATAATTTCCTTTTCTTAAATCCCCTTTTTAAAATAAATCCTTTTCTCTAATTAGAAATGTTTAGTTTTAGATATCGGAAAAATCTAAATAAACTATAGAAAGTCTAAATAATTTTCTTATCAAATTTCCTAATTTTCATATCAAAAATAAATCTTTTTCTTTGAAATTCCTTTTCTAAATAAATCTTATAAAATACTAAAAATAGTACTTATATTTTTTCTTCATCTAAAAATTATATTTAATATTCTTAAACTCAAAGCAACATTTTTCTAAGCTTTTCCATAAAAATAATATTAGAAAATATTTATTGACCCAAAAATGAATAAAAGATTTTATTTATATATATAAAAAACGCAGTCGTTACACGCATGTTCGTTTAAACAGGCGCTTTTCGTGAGTACCAGCCGCATCAGACTCTACAAGACGCTCGACAAGGAGATCATTCTATGCAAAATTTTCATTCTCTCATGTCAAGTTACTGGGAGGAACTGCATATGATGGAAGTACAAACTCCGATCACGTTTGAAAGTAGTGGGGAAGCAAACACAAATAGTCCTTGGGGGGGGTGAATAGAACTACACAGACAATATGTCCAAATTAAAAATTCTATCAACTACACTTGCAAAGATATCATAATTGAACTGCTTAACAAAAGACCAATAGTGATAAGTAGTTAAACTAACTACAATTGTAAACATAAACAATAGCAAGAAAGAATAAAGATAATAATCAAGTCTAAGCAATGAGCATATAATGCGAAATATAAACCTAGTATGTAATTTCTAAGCAATTGAAATATAAATCATAAGAGAAATTGCAAACGCAAACACGAGTTGATTTTAGAGTGGTTCGGGAGATCTCTTAGTCCACTTTTTTTAGGCGTACGAGCCTATTCCACTAAACACGTCTCCACCAAGACTCTCACGTTATGCACCCGCAACCAAACACGTCACTCGATTTACAAGTGACTTTTCTCTCTACAAGCACTTGCACTCCTCTCTTACAAAGGCACCGATAATGTTTCGGTCCTCACACAAAGAAAAAAATATAAATATCTCACGCTTCTCTATTACAAAGGACTCTCTTGCACTTAAGATATTCTCACACAAAGACAAAAAGAGGGGTTACAATGAAGCACAATACTCTTAAAGAGTTTCTGTCTAGCTCAAACTAATACTCTAGTAAGTATGGATAATCAATTGAAGCTCTTGAATATTTTGTGTGGGAGAGTGATTGGATAAGCAAATGAAAATCTCTTTAAACTCTTACAAGATGTGGGATTTTTCTTTTGAGAATCACTTGGATATTTGCAATAGAAAAGCTCAAAAAATTTGAGTAAGTGATAGCAAGAAAAATCCAACCAAAAATGCTTTTATAGCCCCAAGAAAAACAATTCAAAAACAAGTGGGGACAAACAGTTCTCAACAGCGGCAGATGTCTGAAGGCAAAAGGGGCATACGCCCGGTCTCAAATAAAACAAATCCCCAACAGCTATAAACGACTATATTTTTGAAAAAATCTTAATTACAGACGTCTGAAGAAGAAAAAAATCTTGGCTAAAACATAACATCAGACGTCTGCCCCAATGAACTGCAGACATCTGTGTTCCTTACTGGAAAGCACAAAACCAAAACCAGACATCTTAAGTTCAAATTGGCAGACGTCTGAAGTTTAAAAAATTCATATTGAAACCCCTCATCAGACGTCTGGTCCATTGACCTTCAAACGTCTGTCTCGTCTCAATTTTAAAAACATGTCTGAAATATCAGATATCAACAGTGTACAGGCGTCTGAACTTCAACGAGGCAGACGTCTGGCCTGGCACAAAAACAACAGTTTGGGTTTTCTGAAAAATGAAAACTTCAAAAACGAAAACCCGATATTTGTAAAACCTTTGTGCCATCGTGTATGAGTGTCCAAGAGCTTTAAATGATATAACCATAATCTTAGAGTACTTATAAAGATTCTTATGCCGGTTTAGCAAATTTTCGAATTCTTGTCGTCTCTAGCTCTCGAACCTTGACGTTCTGCTTGGCATGAACTTTACGTCAGTCGATTAATCTTCAATTTTCTTCGACACTTGACGCTTCAAATTCGAACGCGCACTCACGAATTTCTTCAAGTCGATAAACGCATGCACAAATCTTGAACTTCTACTTTTGCCACTTTTGTCTCAGACTTCAGCTTCTTAGCTATCCATAGCTTGAATGTGCATTTCGAGAAGCTCTCGTCCGTATTCTCCAACCTACATTAGATATATCCGTTTAAACAAAATAACCTCCATCCTCCTTTATAGAGCTTCGTCTCGAAACATTCGATAACCTGAAATGCAATCTCAAAGACCAAGCTCATCATATATAGTGTTATGAAATATAAGCAAGATGGTAAATACAAGTATATGAACATTCATTGTTTTTTATATCACGATCATGAATAGTATATAAATATCAAAATATAACTTAAACTCAAACTATATATACATGATATAAGAGAAACAAGATATAAATCACATGTATATACAAATTCATATTGTGAATTACCAAAACAATGAATGGGAGTAATATATCGATATCAAGAATATAACAAAAGTATAACATGAGATGTTGATATATTACTCGGTATACACAAGATATAGGATAAGCAAGCTAAACATCAAGTGTATACGAGTTTAGTGTCGATAGGATAAAACAAGATAAGAAAGTAATGCTAAACGAACTATTCATGTTTAATCAATCATCAAAACTTAATAAAAGGATCATCAAAATTCATAAGCTATCAATCTCCTCTTTTTTAATGATGGCAAAATATGAATAGGAAATATTATATCTATATCAACTAAAACCAAATATTTAATATCGATATACTAAAAACTCCTATTATTCTCCCCCCTTTTGATATAATCAAAAATGGTATTTAGGGAAAGTAGAACGTTTGAACTACTTCCCCTAAACATATGTGTACACCTAAAGCGAATTAAACATTTGAATCACTACCTCTAAATGTATGCATAGAAGAAACTAGGAAATGGATACGAGCACAAGTAAAATGCAAATTTTGAAAATGAAGCTCAACTCGTATCTAAATGAATGTATATAAAAGATATGCAAAATGAAGCAAGTATACATGCAACAAATATCCACATGAGCAAGATATAAACAAGTTCTAATGGCATATGGAGGCAAGTATAAGTTGATATTAATTGAAAATGAACAATTTTGAAAGCGGAGCTCAACCTATGCACAAAAGCATATTTTGAAAAAGATATTCAATGAAAAGCATAAAAAACATACGCTAACTCATAATAAGTAAAACAAGTTTTGAAACTTATGAGTTAAAATACATGTCGTAATACGAACCATAAAATATCAATGAAAATCATAATCGTATTACGCATGTACAAAGTGTTTGTGTGTTTCTTTAAAAGCATGGAATTTTAAAATGTGCACAACACAAGAATTGGGAAGTAAATACGAAAAGTTAACTTTATAAGCATGAGATTTACCTCCCCCAAATGCTTGAATCTTCCAAGTGCGAGATGCAAGCCCAAACGATCGATTCATGAGTCATATCTCACTACCAAACTATTAGAGCTCAAAAGTAATATATGATGGAATACAACAACAACTGATCCTTTTATCCCAGGCATATGGGGTAGGCTACATGAACCAACATGAGAATCACGCCGGGTCCAGCACATGAATCATCCGCCTCCACTCACTCCTATCGAACAATATACTTTCATTGAGGCCTTTGGCAACCATATCGTTTCGTATAACCTCCATCCATGTTTTCTTTGGTCTCCCTTTTGCCCTTTTGCCATTGCCCATATCGAGAGTATCTATTCATCGAACCGGTGCTTCCATAGGTCTGCGTCGCACATGACCAAACCATCTTAGCCGGTTTTCCTGCATCTTCTCCTCCACAGGTGCTACACCAACTTTTGCACGAATATCCTCATTTCTCACCTTATCTTTTCTAGTGTTACCGCACATCAAATGAAGCATGCGCATCTCCGCTATACACATCTTCTGTGTATGATGCTTCTTAGGAGCCCAGCATTCTGTACCATATAATAAGGCAGGCCGAATAGCGCTCCGATAAAACTTTCCTTTCAATTTTAACGGATAGTTACGATCACACAAAATCCCTGTTGCACTTCTCCATTTCAACCAACCAGCTTGGATCCTTTGATTAACATCACTATCGATCTCCCCATCCTTTTGGATGATGGAACCTTGATATCTAAACTAATCGCTCAGTGATATCTCTTACCCTTCCAATGTTATACCAATATGGTTTTGACTTCTCTGTTTACTAAATTTGCAATGCATATATGCTATCTTGGACCTGCTATATCTGAACCCCCGAGATTCCAATATTTGCCTCCATAATTCTAATTTGGCATTAACCTCTGTTTTAGTCTCATTTACTAGAACAATATCATCAGCGAATAGCATACACCATGGTACCTCATCTTGGATAGTTCTAGTAAGCTCATCCATCACGATGGTAAACAGGAATGGACTTAATGTAGATCCTTGATGTAAACCAATTGTAATCGGAAAATCACTCGTTAGGCCGCCGCAAGTTCTGACATTTGCCACCACTCCACCGTACATATCCTTGATTATGTCAATATAGTTGACGGGGAGCCCCTTCTTCATCATTGTCGCCCATAATACCTCTCTAGGTACCTTGTCGTACGCTTTCTCTAAATCAATAAATATCATATGCAAATCTCTTCTCCTCTCTCGAAAACGCTCGACAAGTTGACGAAGCAAATGAATAGCCTCTGTCGTCGATCGTCCAAGCATGAACCTAAACCGGTTCTCTGTTATCTTAATATCCTTGCTTACCCCGTGTTCAATCACTCTTTCCCAAAGTTTCATGGCGTGACACATAAGTTTTACTCCACGGTAGTTTGAGCAACTTTGAATGCACCCTTGTTCTTGTAGATAGGTACAAGGATACTTTTCCACCATTCATTTGGCATCTTTTTTGTCTGCCAAATCTTATTAAACAGATCTGTCAGCCATTTAATGCCTATTTCTCCTAAGTATCTCCAAATCTCGATAGGAATCCCGTCAGGACCAACCGCTTTTCTTAAACGTATTCTATTCAAAGCTTCTTTAACCTCAGGTAGTCTTATTTTACGCACGAAATCACGGTTTATATCTTGAGATTGGATTACAAGTCCATCCAAATTCTTAGTAAAGCTCTCATTGAACAATTTGTCAAAATAATCTCTCCACCTTTCCTTGATATCCTCATCTCGAACTAAAACCTTCTGATTTTCATTTTTGACACACTTCACCGGACATAAGTCTCTGGTCTTCCTTTCCCGCATCCGAGCAATTCGGTATATATCATTTTTAGCCTCTTTAGTGTCTAATTTCTCGTACACATCCTTGTAGACCTTAGATTTAGATTCCTGAACAGCTTTCTTAACTTCCTTTTTAGCCATTTTATACTTCTCAAATCTCTCCACATCTTTACTTTTCTTCAAATCTTTATATGATGGAATACAAGTAATAAAATTTAAACGATACTAAACTCATGAATAGATCAAACTATGCACAAGAAACCAAGATGAAACCAATTGAAAGGTTCAAAAGTGCAATCAACTCACATAAATAGATACCAATTGAAAACAATATGAAACCAATTAGAAAAAATTGAAAACCGTATGCGAGTGCAAGTATGAGTAATTGTCTCATCTTAAGTATCGACTCCCCGGTGAAGGGTCTCTAATTCTCTCCGCTATACCCGTATGATTCGTTGTAATTAACGAAATTCACAAGTGGATCCCCTAAAAGGGTTGTAGAAGCCATTTGGTAAGATGAGCTAAGAATTCAATACCAATGAATAATTCTACTCATGCAAAAACTGTGTGTGTAACAATTAGGTAAGTTTAAATATAAACACATATGATAAGGCACAAAGCAAAGATACCAATTGAAAATAGGTTCAAGTTAAAAACAAGTGCCAAAATATATCCATATGAAAAAGATTTACACAATTTAAAGTTATATGGATACGAACTCTCATTTATAAGATTAAAAACATATTTTAAACAAGTGAGAGTGGTTTATGGCAAGAAAACTAAAAGATATGCAAATCTAAATCTTGTTTTCAAACCATATTGTGCTCAAGTTTAAAAGATAGTAGGTTGAAAGTAAATGAGCACAAGAAATAATATATGAGCAAATGAATGATATCAATTGTAAATACCAATTGAAATATCCTATAAATAGCATCTCATACATGAACAAGAATAAAATAGATATAAACAAGGATAATATATGTGCATTACAAGGGGTATATCAAGATAAAATATACTTAAATAGAATATCAACATTAAGCTTAAATGAATAAGCAATATTCTAAAACGAGTATAGAAAAGAAATACGATACCCCTTAAATTGATGAGTTAGAGCAAGTTTTTCATTGGAATGCTCTTTGCTCATCACGCTCCCGAATCTATAAGTCTTTAATTGGCCCATACCTACAAAATAAGGTATGGATAGGGATTTTGGTATCCAAGTCTTCTTGGATCAATTGGGTTAGCTTTGGAAACTTAAACTAAGTTGGTATGCATAGAAATATTATTCTTTAAACTACATGCAAATGTCAAGTGTCCATGTACACCATAAAAATTGCAAGTATGAATGTGTGCATGCATGGTGGTCTTAGAAGTGTCAAAACAAGTACGAGATAAAACAAGTGAATGATGCACATGCTTCTTAAACGTTTGTCTTGAACTAAATCTTTATAAATAAGCATGTGAGTGAACATGAGATTTAACAAAATTCAAAGCATATTTGACAAATCTTGAAGAAGAGGGGTTTTGAAATTTTAAATTCTTAAAACCAATGCCTCTTCGATTTAAAACTTTCTCCTTAGCAGATAAAGAGTTAACACATGAAAACTTAGCAAGAGAAGAACTCAAAATCTCATTTTTCTCCATGAGAGAAACATTTTCCAAAACAAGCGATTTTTGAGATAAAATAGATGATTTTAAAATAGCAATCTCACTTTGATAACTTGAAATCAAATTGTCATTTTTCTTTTTCAAAATATCGTATGATAAAGCCAACTTCTCATTTTCTTACTTGAGAGAAGTATTTTAAAAAACAAGAGATTCTTGAGAAATAATAGAAGATTTCAAAATATCAATTTTACTTGTAAAACTTGAAATCAAATCATAGTTTTCTTTTTTCAAGACCTTACAAGACAAAGCCAAATTATCATTTTCATATTTCAAAGTATCAATAGTAGCACATTGTAAATCAAGTTTTGAAAGTAACTGTTCCCCTCCGAAAGGCGGCCGAGACATT
Source organism: Agapanthus africanus (assembly GCA_030015575.1). Taxonomy (NCBI): domain Eukaryota; kingdom Viridiplantae; phylum Streptophyta; class Magnoliopsida; order Asparagales; family Amaryllidaceae; genus Agapanthus; species Agapanthus africanus. Next base: position 445,861,381 of record JASDDO010000031.1, on the reverse strand, counting down.
AGGACGTCTGGCCTGAGATTCGGGGCAGATGCTATTTAGTTTTATCCGTCTACCTCTCCAAAGATGCCAAGTTGATTTATGGCATCGTGTATCGGAGGTTTAGACGGATGCGGCCGATGTAGCAGACTTCGTCAGATTCCCCCTCGCTTGAGGGGTTTTTGATTATGGGGACGCTCTTCCCTGCAGGCGCAAGCCCCTGCAGTTAATTACACTACCGCATCGCGATAACAACTTTCTCCTTCTCCAGAATTTCACTTCGTGTCGTGTGTGTTTGTTTTGTTTGTGGTTGCCCGTGGATTGTATACGGAGACTAAGCGATGTCGTCGCCCGTAGGACGTGGATTAGTCCAAATCCGTATTTACTTAGATTTGGGTTTGGTGTTTTTAGTTTAAGGATATATTAGCCGTTTTGAGGCTAAGATCAACTTAAATATTCGTTAAGGATACGTTAGTCTTGTTTGAGACTAAGATCAACTTAACGTGATGATCCGTTTAATATATGGCCGTCAGGACTCATCACCTCTCTGACGTCGTTGAAGGATTACAACGATAGGTGTCAGAGGAGTTCAGAGACATACCCTTGAACCAAAGTCGATTTGGAGTTTTATAGTCCATCTAAATGTTTAAGGATACGTTAGCCGTATTTGGGGCTAAGATCAACTTAAACGGGACCGTTTAGTTCCGGTAAAAGAGCATTTGGAGGCTCTATTGTTCCAGTTTAGGGACGTAGTGGTCCATCGCCAGTTTAGGGACGTAGTGGTCCATATTCCAGTTTAGGGACGTGGTGGTCCACCATTAGTTTAAGGACGTTTCGGTCCATCATTAGTTTAAGGACGTTTCGGTCCGATATTAGTTTAAGGATATTTCGGTCCAATATTAGTTTAAGGACATTTCGGTCCATATACGTATGTGGTCGTTGGGACCCGTCACCTCTCTGACGTCGTTGAAGGATTACAACGACAGGTGTCAGAGGAGTTCGGAGATGTACCCTCGAACCGGAGGTAAATTGATTTAAGAGAGCAATCTTGCTCAGTCAATTTAATTTGAGGACTTACGGCCAAAATTGGGCTAAGTCCAGTTGAAAATGTTCAACATTTTATTTGCTTTTGCATTGCATTTCTTTTTATTTTTATTTGGGCTCTACCCATAAAGGATGCAGAGCATCAATTTGTTTTGGGCTCTGCCCATTTATAAATGATGCAGAGCATCAATTTTACTTGGGCTCTGCCCTTTTTATTGCTTTGCAATTTATTTTGGCCTGCTAGGTCTTTTTGATTTGGGCCTGGCCCTTTAACAAAAGAAATGCATTGCATTTTTCAGGCGCTTTGCGCCAATCAAAGAGCGCAAGCGCTTGTGATGATGACACGTGTCATGCAGCGCAGTGCGCTGCGCTAATGCGCTACGCTTGCGCTGCTGACACATGTCGCTCTCTGGTGAGTTGCGCCAATTTCAGAGAGCAAAGCTCTATTTCAAAAGCGCATAGCGCAAATGGTTCAGATGCTGACACGTGGCGCTCTCTGGTGGCTTGCGCCAGCCCAAGAGCGCAACAGTGCAGATTTATAAGTGCAAAGCACTATTAATTTGAGAATCTTTTAGATTCAAGAACCAATGGTTCATAAAAGAAGTGCAAAGCACTATTTGTTTTCTTCGATCTAATGAGAATTAAAGAAAACAAGTATTTCTTGTTTTTCTTGTTTAAAGAACCAGTGGTTCATAAGAAGTGCAAAGCACTGTTTATTATGTGAAGATCATTGATCTTGTTCTTAGATCAATGATCTATTAGAAGAAATTTCTTCTATTTTATGAAGGTTTTTTTTTACCTTTTTCTTGAAACTTTTTCAGAGTTCTCTCCGTTTGAAGCTCTTGATTTCTCAAAAATATTGATGCCTTTGAATTGAGGTCTAGGGTCCTTTTTATAGTGCCCATAAATTAGTTAAAGAGATCTTTCTCTGAGTGATTTGTGGAATTTTTCCCACCGTTGGATCTTTGATCCAAGGGCTTCTGTTTTACAGAAGAAAATCTTCTTGTTTTAACAAGAACAGAAAGATTTCTTTAGAATCTTGATTCTGTTTGGCGCAAATGCCCCAGCGCGTGACACGTGTTAAGCAGCGCACAGCGCAGCGCTACTGCGCTGACACGTGTCGCGCAGCACAAAGCGCAGCGCAACTGCGCTAGTGCATCTGTGCTGACACGTGTCGTGCAGCGCAAAGCGCAGCGCAACTGCGCTAGCGCATCTACGCTGACACGTGTCGCGCAGCGCAGCGATTGCGCAACTGAAGCGTTGCTTCCTTTAATTTTTCTTTAAATAGAGCTTTGCTCTGATTGGGTGCGGTGCTTTGGGCGCTGCGCTGATGTATCTGCGTCTGACACGTGGTGCGCCGGGGATTTGAAGCGTTGCTTCAAAATTTAAATTTTGAATTTCCAACAGAGCTTTGCTCTGATTGAGGGAAACAAATACCCCCCCGTTGCGCTCACGTGGCGCGCACGTGAGTGCTGTGGTGGCAAGCTCCTGACCGTTGGATCAAGGGGTGAGCTGAAGGGGCGCAAGCGCCTTATAAATAGGACCTCTGGCCCTAAAAAAAAATCTTCACCGTTTTTCAAGATTTTTGATTTCAACAGAGCTTTGCTCTTGCTTAAGAACTTCAGAGCTTTGCTCATTTCCAAAGTTAGAAACTTTAGGTAAAAATTAATTTAAATCAAATTAATTTAAATTAATCTTAACCAAAGAGCTTTGCTCTCACAGATCTTTTGATCTAAAGAGATCCCCATTGGGGTTTCATAAACATAGATTTGCTCTCAAAAACTTATAGATCTGCAGAGATCTTGTTCATGGGTTCTAACCCATGAACAGAGCTTTGCTCTTGAATCAACTGTAGATCTTTTAGATCTGAAAAATGAAGAATTTTTCATAAGTTTTTCATGGATTTTTCAAGATTCCAAATTTTTTAAATTCTTTTAAGTGTAAAAATTTTCTGATGGACCTTTCCATTATTACCACAGAGCTATGCTCTTTTAAGGAATTTTATTCCTTTGAGACCAGAATTTGACAAGTGTCATTCTGTGACAGAGCTTTGCTCTGAAAGAGGAGATTTTCTCCTTGTCTCTAGGGATTCCCCACTGATGAGAATATTCTCTTAGGGATCTTTTCTTTAACTGGCAGTCTTACCCAATGATGAGGCTGTCTTATTAAATAAGGCATTTTCATCCAGATTTTGTGGGTCCCCATTTGGTCCCCTACCCACTGCACTGCAGTGTAGTGTGATTAATTTTAATCTAATTAATTTTTAAATTCAGTTAATTGAAAATGTTTAAACGCCAAACGTTGGAATTGCAGCACTAACGGCTAATTTCTGTTCATTTGCAGCGATCATGTCTCTCGACACCTCGTTCCCGCTTGCTCGTTCAGAGGAGGGATTTCCCGAAGCGCCCTTGGACCGTGACGTCTTGGCTATGATTAGGGATCACGACCCGGAATATAAGAGTCTCCACCTTTGGGGGTCGTGGTATAACCAGATTATCATGGATCGACGGAGCTTCACGTGCGCCGTACCGTCAGAACCCATCACGGTGATTCACTATACTACCCCACCCTCGGTGCAGTATGCCGTGGAGATGGTTGATTGGATCTCAAAGGTCTTTCTTCATCCTGCTATGGATGCGATTCCGGTCCAGCGTCCTATGGTTTTGGATATCCTAGGACGCCGTATCTGTCAGGACGAGGCGCGACCTTGGGGGCAATCATATAACATTGGTCTGATCCCCCGCCACCCGATCGGTTATCTGCCGTAGGCCCGGTATATCCTGTCGACAAAGAAGTCGCAGTTGATAAGGTTAGGATTATACACCGCGGTCTACGTCTCTCTGTTCCAATATCCCACGCTCCCCACCTGGTGGTTCAAGGCTTTCCTGGAACAGTGGAACATTCCCACCCACACTTTCCTTGCCATAGATCGGGAAGTGTCAATTTCTTTGGAGGAGTTCACGGAGGTATCCGGTTTACCAGTCATAGGGGAACACTATGAGGAGTTGTTCCCGACAGACGAGTACGTCTTCGGTGCTAAGCTGGTGGTAAGGGGCTCACGCCGGAGAATGCTGTTTAACACCAATTCCCAAGCTTGATTAAAGTGTTGAACATCTATGAGTCCCTTTTTATCGAACATGGGAGTCGGGGAGTTAACTTTGAGGATTTCATCGCTCGGTTCCTTCGCCCAAGCGCCCTCTCATCAGAAGCTGCCAAGTTCGCTACCATGGATGACCCTTTCGGTCTAGGTGTGGACAACCTGCCGGAGAAGGAGATAGACCAAAAGGGTTTTTTCCTTCCGGACTTCCCGACTATGTCTTTTGCAGAAATTGCGGCCCCCGGGATGGACGAAGAGGCCTTTTTCTTAGGATTTCTCGGGTTGTGGCTGAGTTGGTTTGCGATCCCAATGCACCCTCACCGTATGCGGCCTTCTGTCTTTTACCCAGCCCACCGGATGGCCATCGGGGTATAGCTGGCCGTTGGGATCGTTGGCTTGGCACACCTATATCATGGCCTCAGTCGAGCAGCGGATACTAATGAGCCCGGGGTACTGTACGTGGTCTTCCCGATGCATTACTTTGTATCGTGGCTCGAGCTACACACGGCGGGTGTCTTCGGCATGCACAAAAGGCCCTCGTTCTTCGACAAGTGCAATTTCCCTCGCATTATACAGCTGATCGGCGCATCAATTGTGACCCCATCACCACGGAACGCTAGGGGTTTACTCCTTCGCTCTCACACCGTTGGAGCCGGGATGTCCTTTATTGACAAGGTGCTGACTATTGGAAAGGTGTCCACCACCGCGGTGCGACCATTACAAGACTCCTTTAAGGATGGAGCCTCAGTTTTGACGGCCCGGGAAACCCTTCACTTATATTCTATTAGACCGGGCTTCCTAGTCTTCAGGCAGAATGGCGCGGCGATTTTCATGAGATATAACCCGCATCGTTTCGCCCAACAACCGGGCTACGATCAAGGGGTCCCCTTGGAAGCTTTCCTGCTGGAACCCGCTGCCACTGAAGAAGGGATGGAGAATGCGCTGCATCATTTCATGCGCCTGAATACGGGTTCTCATTTTTTTATCAGTGCGCCGGCTTGCACTCCACGACTCCTCAACGTATACAAAGACTGGTACAATCATGCAACAGGAGCCGTTATAAAGGAGGAAAGGCGACTGCTGGTCGACCGTAAGGGTGCGCCTCCAAGTAATGACCGCAACGCTCCTTTGGTTCCTAGGACTCCAGTAGTTGCCTCTCTAAAAGAGGTTAGAACCGGGCCATCGCGTGCGCAAAGTCCTCCGCACGGATTGCCGCTCCCCGATATTACAGATGCAGCCCCAGTGCCCTGTGCTCCAGTGGAGACAGTGGTTGTAGCCTCGCCGGAGTCTGGCGTGGGTGCAGACATCGGGACCCGCCGTCCCAAGGTGGCTGCTAAGCGTAAGTCGATCCCACGTGCACCTAGGGTCGGAGGGCAGAAGAAAAAGAAGTCGCTCTTCGCTGCGGACGCCGCGTTCGGTCAGGAACCCCACGCTCCCTATGCCGAGGGCCTGAGTGAATATGGGACTAACGATGGATTAGTCATGCCGCCGCCGGATGATACAGACTTGGAGGCCGCTCTCGAAACTCCAGCGTGGTTGGCAAGGCGTGACGCATGGCTGGCTAAGCTTGCAGATTCAGGTAATCACTAGTCGCATTTTCTATTGCATCATATCTTTATTATTGCCTTTGACTAATATTTTTCTTTCTTTTCTTCCAACAGGCATCACCACTGAAGAAGCCATTGCCGCTTCACTCAAGACCTTCCAAGAGGAGGAACGCCTTGGAGCGTCTTTAGGCCTCAGTAAGTTTCGATTCATCAAGTTTTTATTCTCCTTGTGTTATGGTCAATCTAATCTTTCCCTTTTTTTTATTGCAGAAACCTTAATGTCGTTCCCGTCAAGTGACGCAAATGTTTTGCCAGCTGCCGATGTTCCTGCTTCTTCTGGGCTACTGCAGGAGGTTCGTCTTGAAGAGCCGATGAGAGACGCCTTAAAGGCTCTGGAGGCATCTTTAAATGAGGACGACGTCGCTTCGATGAAGGAAGCGTCAAAGAGGTCCATCGTGACAGCCCGGGGGGAACGGAAGCGGTCGAGGTGCGAAGCAAAGGCACGCAGGGCTGCCTTGGCTATTGGGGCGGGCCCAAGCACCATCCCTCGTGCCGACACCCCGTCAGAAGAGCCCCCGATCACCCTGTCTACAGCTCATAGACAGGCGATCCGCGCCAATAGAGAGGCTAACGACAAGTCTACCTCAGGTAATACTTCTTTCAGAATTTTGTTATAAGACTTATAAAGCTGTTGGTTCTTATATGTTCTACCCCGTAGGGCCAAGCCCAACCGAGGGGGAGGCGTAGACTGTCGAACCTGAGGGGCTGAGGGGAGAGACATTGGTCGAGCCCGAGTCGGTGGCGGATGACACAGCTGGGATTGCTGGGCCCGAGGTAGTGGCTGACGAACTGGTCATGTCCACTATGCCTGAGCAAGCGGTTGTTGCTGAGCCCGAGGTAGCAGCGGGCGGAGTGCCTGAGGCTGATGACCTTGTGGTGACGGTGGACGAGATAACCGTGACTGCTGAACCCGAGGGAGTAGCGGGTGAGGTGGCCATGATTCCTGAGGACGAGCCAACCGCTCCTTCTCAGGAATCTGGTAATGCTCCAGTCATAGCCCTCCCCGTCTATGGTCCCCCGCCATCTCCAGGTCTTGCGAGCACGACAACGGTCCCCATTGAGTCGGGTGACGAGGCCACGGGCGATGGCCTCGTGTCGATGGAGGAGGGAGTCGCCTCCGTTTCGGCCGGCAGCTCATCAGGTAAATCCCAAGTTGCTGTCCTCTTTATCTTACAATCCTTTCTGACAAGTTCATATTTGTTCGTAATGCAGGTGCAGCCAGTGTCGATGCCCCATTGCTCGAGGGAGCGTCTTCAACTACTGCCTTAGCGGTGGTCACCTCTCAGCCCTCTCTCATACCGTCAAAGATGTTGGAAGGTATGGGTTTGCAACTTATTAATCTTACTTTTTAGACGTATAATTTGTGTACTAAAGTCATACTGTTGTGTCTTTCAGGAGTGCTTTTTGACCATCTTTATCAGGTGTTGCTCCCACACTTCTCCTTCCCATCCGAACTCGCTTCTTCCTCTGGTGGCACTGGTGAGTATGATTTCCATTGATATCTTTCTTTTTCATTGATGGAATTACTTCTAACCCTTTTTTTTTCATCTTGACTGCAGTGCTACGGATTGAAGGAGGGGATAAAAGATCGGCTGTGCCACCGGCCCTTCCGGCCTTGCCACCTGTCTCAGCTGGTACAGCGACTATCACATTGATAACTCCCCCCTTTTTATTTTTTGTACTGTTATCTGATCACATCTTGTTTCTTTTCAGCTGTCGTTCCGGTCTCGGCGCCCTTCGAGCCTCGCATTACAATGCCGGCGGGTCCTTATCTGAGATGTCTATCTTCGAAAGGCGCCGCGAATAGTCTGCGCATGTTGAGTGACTACGTTGAGGAACTCGACGTTGAAACTCCTACATCTACCGCAGACTTCGCTACGGCAGTTAACCCGATGCTGGTGATACTCGTGAACTTTCATGACGAGGGCATCATCGCATCTTGGGTTAACCATTGCAGGGAGTTCGAGGCCCGCCTGCATCAGCTGGAGTCGATGCGTCCCGCTCCCGAGACCTTAGCCGCCAGTAATCAAAGAGCAATGTGGATTGAGCAGAGCACTTCTTACTTCCGCCATCTCGAACAAGAAGTCATTTCAAGGCGTAAGGAGCGCGGTGAGACTTCGAGAAAGTCTGCCCAACTGCATGCTCGGGTGGAGGCCAATGCTGCACTGCTGAAGGTTGTCTTTGAGGGCCTTCTGCAATGTCTTTCCGAAGGGTTATCATTGAGGCAACAGCTTGACGTTGTCGAGCGGGATGGACCCAGCCAGGAAGCAGCCCAGAAGGCGGCCGAGGAGCAACTTTCGTCTTTTTTACAGCAGCGGGCCCAGGTGGAAGCGGAGGTGGCCGCGGTAGCCACTCAGGAGGAGGCGCTGAAGGAAGTGCGAGAGCGGCTTGTGGATTTGTTAAAGACACTTCCTCCTCAGTAGCTATCCCTCTTTGTATCGTTTGTACTTGTAGATAAAAAAAATGTATATATATATTTTATTCTTTAACACAATGTATCCTGTACCCAATCAAGTTTATGAATAAAAGATACACATTTTTTTTTGTAATGTCTTGTGTCATTTCTTCGTCTTCTCTTTCTTTTATTATCAGCATGCCACCTTAGTAAACATGGTTGACGGATGATTAGAGCAAGCATCTTGACTTTCTCAAGAAATAGTGATGGCTTAGGCCGCAGGTTCAGATCTGCTGCCTAAGACTTTTCAACTCTATGAGCCGTGAGGGTCTCATAGAGATTTTTCTCCCTACGAATTGAGAGTATTTCGTAGGTGTGTTTTCTCCTTAGGAATCGTGAGGACTCCTAAGTGCGTTTTCTCTTATAAGTCGTAAGGATCTTATAAGAGAATTTTTCCCTCCTACAAGTCGAGAGGATTCGTAAGCGGTTGTTTCCCTCCTTGTCGAAACTCGACTTTGGAGAGTGAGACCCGTGAATAGTATGCAAGAGACCGTTTTAGATCGACTTGCAGGGTCCCATTGTTCAGGAAGCAAGTTTTTTAGTCCCTGCTGCCTGAGGCTTCATCTTGTAAGTTGAGACAAATCGGGAATTTTCCCGCGGAGACACTGATTTCTCTGCGAGCCGACGCGAATCAGGAGGCTCTCGTCAAGGATTGTTTGTTTCCCTGAGTTGAGGTATTTGCCAAGGATTATTTGTTTCCCTGGTGTTGAAACGGATCGAGAATTTCCCACGGAGACACTGGTTTCTCTACGAGTCGATGCGAATCAGGAGGCTATCGTCAAGGATTGTCTGTTTCCCTGAGTTGAGGTATTTGCCAGGGATTATTTGTTTCCCTGGTGTTGAAACGAGTCGAGAATTTCCCACGGAGGCACTGGTTGCTCTGCGAGTCGACACGAATCTGGAGGCTCTCGTCAAGAATTATTTGTTTCCCTGAGTTGAGCTATTTGCCTAGGATTATTTGTTTCCTTAGTGTTGAAACGAATCGAGAATTTCCCACGGAGACACTGGTTGCTCTGCGAGTCGACGCGGATCAGGAGGCTCTTGTCAAGGATTGTTTGTTTTCCTGAGTTGAGGTATTTTCCAAGGATTATTTGTTTCCCTGGTGTTGAAACGAGTCGAGAATTTCCCACGGAGATACTGGTTGCTCTGCGAGTCGATGCGGATCAGGAGGCTCTCGTCAAGGATTGTTTGTTTCCCTGAGTTGAGGTATTTGCCAAGGATTATTTGTTTCCCTAGCGCCAAGGATTATTTGTTTCCCTGGTGTTGAAACGAATCGAGAACTTCCCACGGAGGCACTGGTTGCTCTGTGAGTCGACGTGGATCAGGAGGCTCTCGTCAAGGATTGTTTGTTTCCCTGAGTTGAGGTATTTGCCAAGGATTATTTGTTTCCCTGGTGTTGAAACGGATCGAGAATTTCCCACGGAGACACTGGTTTCTCTGCGAGTCGATGCGAATCAGGAGGCTCTCGTCAAGAATTGTTTGTTTCCCTGAGTTGAGGTATTTGCCAGGGATTATTTGTTTCCCTGGTGTTGAAACGAGTCGAGAATTTCCCACGGAGGGACTGGTTGCTCTGCGAGTCGACACGAATCCGGAGGCTCTCGTCAAGGATTGTTTGTTTCCCTGAGTTGAGGTATTTGCCAGGGATTATTTGTTTCCCTAGCGCCAAGGATTATTTGTTTCCCTGGTGTTGAAACGGATCGAGAATTTCCCACGGAGATACTGGTTTCTCTGCGAGTCGACGCGAATCAGGTTTTTCTTCATCAAGGACACTTGTTTCCTCGAGTCAAAGGATTTGCCGAAGACACTGGTTTCTTCAAGATTGGGATGAACCGTCGGGATTGGGATGAACCGTCGAGATTTGGCTTCGTTTTCTGGCGGAGCCTGTTGGGAAAGTATGGTTCCCTCTTTGTTTGCACCCTTGGATTGTATACAGGGATCAATGTGATCTCAGCTGTAGGGCCAAAGTTTTATCATTTTTCATTTTTTTTATTTTCCGCGATGCTCTATCATTTCAGCTTTTATATCGCGAAGGTCGCGATTGCCCAATCATTTCGGCTATTTATTTTATTTTTACTCGCTACTTTTTATTGCGAGTTGCCCAATCATTTCGGCTATTTTGTATGCGTACGTTTTTACTTGCTGCTTTTTATTGCAAGTTGCCCTATCATTTTGGCTATTTCGTATGCATGTGCGGCCTACCGGCTTTTCACCGTAAACCTGAAATTAGACACCGATTTCGGCATTAGCACCACTGCAACTGGGATATTGCCAGGAGCGAATCATCATTTGCCTCTGTCGATATCGAACAAAGGTGGCTTAGCGAACGGGGTTAAGGTCCTGTCAACTAAGGCTTTTAACTTCATGGGCCGTAAGGGTCTCACAAAGGTATTTCTCCCTACAAGTCGTGAGGATCGTGTAGGTGTATTTTCTCCTTAGGAATCATGAGGATTCCTAAGTGTATGTTCCTCTGTAAGTCGTAAGGATCCTACAAGAGGGTTTTCTCCTTATAAGTCGAGAGGACTTATAAGGGTTGTTCATCATGCGCACATATCCCCAATCACGGATGAAACTTGGTTAGGGAAATGTTTATTCGCGCCCGTGGATTGTATATAAGGGTCAGTATTGAACCACTTGTAGGGCAATATTGAAAATTGTGGGGGGTTTGCTTAAGCACAGGTTTAGGTCTTAGTAACTTAAGACTTTCAAATCTTATGAGCCGTGAGGGTCCCATAAGAGAGTTCTCCTTACGCGTCTTGAGGATCTCGCAAGTGTATTTTCTCCTTAGGAGTCGTGGGGATCCCTAAGTGTGTTGCTCCCTTGTGAGTCATAAGGATCTCACGTAGGTGGTTTCTCCTTACAAGGTCGAGAGGACCTTATAAGTGTCTTTTAACGAGGTTGCGCCCTTTCGGGTTTTCACAAGCACTCGCCGGTAGTCCTGCTGTTTTTACTCACGGAGCCCTTTCGGGTTTTCATCCGTGCCCATTTTGCTTATGGACATACCGTTTTTATTTTATTATTTTTATTATTATTTTTTATTTATTTATTTTCTTCTTCTCTTTTTTTTACGAGGTCGCGCCCTTTCGGGTTTTCACGAACACTCGCCGGTAGCCCTGTTGTTTTTACTCACGGAGCCCTTTCGGGTTTTCATCCGTGCCCTTTTTTACTTATGGACATACCGTTTTTATTTATTTATATTTTATTTTATATTATTTTTTTTGTCAGCCTACGGATGCTGCGGTATTAGTTTAAGGACGTTTCGGTCCGCTATTAGTTTAAGGACGTTTCGGTCCGGTATTAGTTTAGGGACGTTTCGGTGCACCATTGAGAAAGTTGGATACTGCTTATAAAGCTTGAGCTGAGGAAGATAGTGAGCGGACATAATCGTCATCATCTATCATTGACCTAGGCTGTGACTCATTAAGCGTAGTATTTCTTTAGGAAGCGACCATTTATTGGCCTGAAAGGCCTTTCACCGTGCATATCCATGAGTAGATAGGCTCCACCTTGGTAGACCTTGTCTATGATGTATGGGCCTTCATAGTTTGGCTCGAATTTTCCCTGCTTGGCGCGATTGGGGATCATAGGACTTTTGACCACTAGCACAAGTTTGCCTTGGCAGAATGTCCTTGGTCGGGTTAATCTTTCATATGAGCGCGTCATCTTTGCTTTATAGGCCTCCAGATTTTGTTGCGCTATGAGCCGGGTCTCATCGAGGGCATCGAGCTCCTCAAGCCAAAGTGAGCATTTTCTTCGTCCGTCAGCTCGTAGTGGACTGCCACTCATAGAGAGGGTAACTCTATCTCAAGGGGGAGTACTGCTTCCGTCCCAAATACCAACGCGTACGACGTTGTGTTCATGGCCGTCTTGAACGTAGTTCGATACGCCCAAAGAGCCTATTGCAGTCTCTCGTACTGGTCTCTCTTATTTCGGGACACCGTCTTTTTCATGATTTTCGTCAGGGTCTTGTTGAAGGCTTCAGCTAGACTATTAGCTCGCGGATTGTAAACTGAAGAATATCTCCAGTCTATATTATGCTGCTGTGCGAAGCGACTGATCTTGTGGCTCCTGTAGGCTGGCCCGTTATCGGAGATGATCTGTCTTGGCGTTCCAAACCGATATATGACGTGCGTCTTGAAGAAATTGAGGATATTCTCCGTCTTCACTTCCCTCAACGGTACTGCTTCTGCCCATTTGGAGAAGTAATCGGTTGTTGCCAGGATAAAACGATGTCCTCTAGACGATGTTGGTTCGATGGGGCCGACTATATCAGTTCCCCACATCTCGAACGACCAGCTAGCCACCGTTGGATGTAATGGATTTGGATGTTGATGAATGAAGTCTCCATGGATTTGGCATGAGTGGCATTCCTTCTTATATTCGAGGCAGTCCTGAATCATCGTGGGCCAGTAGTAGCCCATCCGTTTGATCTTCAACTTCATCTTTGGGCCCGCTTGGTGAGAACCGCAGAGTCCGTCATGAACTTTCTGGACGACTCTTTTTGCTTCGTCTGGTCCCAGGCATCTCAACCACAAAGAATCAAACGACCTCTTGTACAGGGTATCATTGACGAAGGCGAAAGACAGAGCTCGTTTCATAAGCTGATGTCTTGAGGACGCATCTTCGGGCATTCGGCGGTATTTGAAGTAGTCTATAAAGACTTCTCTCCAATCCTCGGTATTTTCCCGATCTTTTATTTGCAGGGTTGTCTGCTCAGTCGCTCCCTTTTCCTCAGATGATTCCGGAGGTATTTCTGCTGGGGCAAGCACCCGACGGCTTTGTACCATGATTCTAACGTCATCGAGGTTCTCGTCAGCCAGTTCTTTAGCAAGTTTGGCCAACGCGTCTGCTTTGCTGTTTTCCGCGCACGGTATGCTTTCCAAAGTATAGGAGGGAATTTGGGTCAACAGTTGTTGCACCTTTTCACCGTACCTCACCAACTCCGGTTTGCACGTTTGATAGTCGCCGTTTACTTGACTAACGACTAGCTGGGAGTCTCCGTATATGAGGAGGTTTTCAATTCCCATGTCAATGGAGATCTCGAGGCCTGCTATCAAAGCTTCGTATTCGGCTTCGTTATTTGTCCTCGGCTCTGTTAAGGAGAAGGCGAAGCGCATTATCCCTCCTTGTGGAGTCACGAAGATGAGGCCTACCCCCGATTTGATTATAGGGGTACCTTGTTTGCGCTTTTTCATGGAAGATGCTCCATCGAAATAAAGTTCCCATTGGGTATCACCATCGTCGATCGCGTCAAACGCATGTTCGTCTGGAAGATCGCAATTCAGAGGAGAATCGGCAGGTATCGGATGCTCAGCGAGGAAGTCGGTGATGGCCTGGCCATTCACTGCCTTGAGAGGTTGATACGTTATCGAGAACTCCATCAAGAGCAGGGCCCATTTAGCGAGTCGTCCTGTCAATATGGCCTTCGACATCAAATATTTAAGGGGGTCCACCTTTGAAATGAGACGGACCTCATGCGCCAACGCATAGTGCCTGAGCTTTGTTATCACGAAGATCAACGCCAGGCAGTGTTTTTCAATGGGGGAGTAGTTGCTTTCTGCCCCCAGCAGAACTCAACTCAAGTAGTAGAGTGCTCTTTCCTTCCCTTGATCGTTCTCTTGTGCCCATAATGCGCCTAAGGAGCCTTCGAGAGCGGTTGTATAAAGAATGAGGGGCTTTCCCTTGACCGAAGCAGCCAACACCGGTGGGTTCTGCAGGTATTGTTTGATCTCGTCCAATGCACTTTGGCATTTTTGATCCCAGACGAACAGGGTTCCCTTCTTCATCAGGTGGTTGTAAGGACGGCACTTTCATGAAAGGTTGGCTATAAATTGCCGTATATACGCGAGCTTCCCTTGGAGAGACCGCAGCTGTTTGAGAGTCCCTGGCGGAGGCATTTCCATGATCGCCTTGATCTTTGACGGATCTATCTCGATACCTCGGTGTCGGACGATGAATCCCAGGAATTTGCCCGAGGAAACTCCGAATGCACACTTGAGAGGGTTCATCTTCAAGTTGTATCGCCGAAGGCGTTGAAATACGGTCTTCAAATGCTCGAGATGTTCCTCGTATGATTTGCTTTTAACCACGAGATCGTCGATATAGCATTCGACGATTTCGTGTATAAGGTCATCAAAGATCTGCGTCATGGCTCTCTGATAAGTAGCACCGGCATTCTTTAAACCGAAGGGCATCACTTTATAACAGAATATACCCAAAGGAGTCCTGAAGGCGGTGTGCTTCTGGTCTTCGGAATGCATCTTTATCTGATTATACCCTGACGAGCCGTCCATGAAGGAGAAAACTTCATGAGTGGACGTATTGTCTATCATCAGTTCGGTGACTGGCACTGGGAAATCGTCTTTCGGGCAAGCTTTATTGAGATCCCGGAAGTCCACGCATATGTGCACTGTCCCATTTTTCTTCATCATCGGGACGATGTTGGCGATCCATTCAGGGTATTGAACTTCCTGGATGAAGCCAGAGTCGATCAGCTTCTTGACCCCGGCATTGATACTCATCTCAAGCTCGATCCGCATTCTTCTCGGCGCCTGTTTAACTGGTTTGACGTCCGGAGATATCGCCAATCTGTGCATAGCAATTTCTGGATCTAGTCCCGGCATTTCGGAATAGTTCCACGCGAAGCAGTCTTTGTGCTGCATAAGCACGTCCTTTAACGCAGCCACCCTTTCTTCAAATAGCAGCTCGCTGATGAATGTCGGTCGCGGGTCATTCGCCGTTCCCAACTCAATTTTCTTAAGGTTATTTGCGGTGGTATGGATTCCATCTTCCAGCTCTTTTGGCGCTGGTGGGAATTCTGAGATTACCTCGTCGTTGCTGTTTTCGAAGCACCAGGAAAGGTCATCCATGTTCTCGGGCTCTTCTTTTGATATCGTTATTACGTGACAAGTACGAATTCACTTCCAATCCCAATGTGGAACTGGTTCTTCTTCCGTGGCCTTGGGCTCGTGCTTCTGTGGCGGCTCTACCCTCCAGTTGTCGGACAGAGCGAACTTGCCAAGCTGATACTGATCTTCGACCCAATTCTTGAAGGTGAAGCAGTCTTTGAGAGGATGCCCTACCACTCGGTGATAAGGGCAATAGTCCGAGTGTGAGACTTCGCCTGCTTGTTCGGGGTGTTTAGACTCCGGCAGTGTAAGCATCTGATGTTTTAAAGTGAGGTCAAGTATTTTCTTCGTCTTGTCCCGAGGAAAAGAGTATGCTCAACCCATTTTTCTCATGAGGGATAGATCGGAACCGCTTGGTTCCCGCTTGCATGGCCTTTTAGCCCCGCTTCGTTGCTGTTAAGCGCCTTTTCGCGTTTCGACTTGTTTCTGCCCCTGCGTCGAGCCTTCTTTATAACAGGTTGACAAGGAGTGGCATTTTCATCTTTCACGGCCTGTTGGAGAAGGCGTTGCGTTTTGGCTTTCCCGTAGATGACCATTTCGCGGTTATGGTCGTCTCGGACTTTTGACCAGCTTCCCTTATAAGTTTGTCCATTTGTTCTTCGAACGACGGACTGGGCACTTTTTTGTCTGGAACATTTACTGGTTCAGGATTAGAGTCCTCCCATTGAGCATCCGCTTCTTCATCGAAGTCATATACGACGTAGCAACCGTGTAGTAGCTCTCGTTTCTTTGACCGGATTTATCCAAGCCCGATTGTTTCCATTCTCCCATTAGGCAGTTTGCGTTGAGTCCCGGGGACGTTCCAGATTTTATCATAGAACTTGGCTTTTCGAACGGTCTGCTTGAAGGATATCCCCTGGCGTTTCAACAGCTTTTTCAAACCTTCCGTATAATATCTGGGAAGACGAATAGGCTGAAGCCTGTCGAGCGTAGGATCCGCGCCATGCCAGATTTCTCTCTCCACTTTGGTTTCTTCAGAGCGGTAGAAAAGAATTGCCTTTTCGTTTTCTCGCCTGGGAGGAATATAGAACGTTCGCAGCTCTTCTACATTGTAGATATCAAGCGCATCCAGTTCCTTACGGTGTTTAAGCGGCACCATGGCAACTTGTAGACTTTGTTCTTCGTCAGCGGACATTCGTATTGAAGGTCGAGCAGAGAATACAACATGGATCTCATCTTCCGAGTCGCTACCAAAGATCAACGTAGGAGTGGACGGTCCTGGCTTGTTGTGTTGGGGCGGACCCGAATACACTATCTCCTCTTCCTCCTCGGTATCACTCCCGAAAACAGGGATGGTGGCGTTAGCTTTGTTGTCCGGCTTGTGACACCTTTCCGTGTCTTCGAAATCCGGTAAGAAGTATTTGGCATCTTCATATTTGCGGACTTCGTTCACGGAAAACGGATTCAGTTCTCCCGCCACGGTATACTCGAGACCATCCGTAGCGTATTTCATACACTGATGTTGTGTAGAAGGGATGACGTTGTACTCGTGTAACCACAGTCGGCCGAGCAGAACATTGTAGCATGTCTTGGCGTCTATGACGTGGAACTTAATGTCTATGACGAGTAGCCCAAAGTGTAGCATCATTATCACAGACCCAAGAGTTCTTGATGACTGGGAGTCGAACCCGGAGATGGTAATCTTATCCCGAGCAAGGTGCTGGACACTCATGCAGATTTCTTAACACCCGCACATTGAGGAGATTAACGGAGGATCCATTGTCGATCAGGATTTTGCCTATCTTTATATCGTGGCAGTATCCTGAGATATAGAGGGGGCGATTGTGTTCGCACGTCCCAAGGAGAAGGTCTTCATCACCAAAAGCGACATCGGCAGTGTGCACTTCCTCCAATTCATCCTTCATCTTTTCTTCAGCCAGGAAAGTTTGGAATTGCTCCGGATCCTGTTGTGCCCTGATTAATGAATCTCTCGCCTCCTTTGATAGCAAAAGGGCATCAAGAATGCTGAGCTGTGACGGTAGCTTCCTCAAATGCGCTAAGACGTTGTAATCCATCTTATTCCTCTTTGGCGGGTCCTTGGCACTTAGCTCCTCCACCACTTGGTCATCTAAGACGATATCTTCAGAGACCTTTTCTTTCCTTTTGTCTTTTCTGTTTGAGTGTCTGAGATTCTTTTCAGGTAGCGTCCGGTTACGCAGCCGGATATTTTCGCAAACCTTCGGCTTTTCTTCTTTTCCCGAAGTGGACTCTTTAAAGAGAGGGGCAAGTTCCAGCTCCTCATCAGAATCGCTCCCGAATGTAGGCACTGTGACCCGCCGGTGTTAACCATGCAACAATCGCCAGTAGTTCTTTTAAGCCCCTCGGTCGTATTTCTTTGCTTCCGACGAGTTTTACGTTTCTCCCGCTTAAAATGTTGTCGATGAGCAACATATCCTTGCCACCATCTATCGAAAGCTTTGCACTCTTGAGTGGGGTGCGAAACCTTCTGATGATATAAGCAATAGGAGGGGTGCATTTCCATTTCACCAGTAATGTTTCCTTCGGAGGATAGTAGCTTCATGCCCATTGATATGGCCTTAGCAAACCTTTTCCTCATCTTGAATTGACTTTTGTCGGTAGTGGAGGTATTTTGCTCCAGCGGGATTGTCTCAGCTCTTTCATCAAATCGCTGGCGCTTGGCCCTTTCAAATATAGCCGTCTCGCGTTCTCGATCAGCTTTACTTTTCAATCGAGCTTCGTTAAGGAATGCGTCAATTACTTCATCTGATGGCCCCAGAATTTTTGATTCAGGGTCTGCCCCCAGCGTTTCAGTACAAGGAGTCTCCTCATCGTCCATGAACGAATGGGAAATCACATGACAGCTCGCCATATATTCTTCAGATTCATCAGATGAACTTTCTCCCCCATCTTCCTCTTGAAAGACATGATTGAGGAACTCTTGGAATGTAATGGGAGTCCGTGCCTTCTGGTTGAATTCCTCCAGTGCGTCAATTTGTTTTTGCAAGTCCGTGCGCTTGTCGCCAGGCTTCACGGGCTTCTTTGATTTCTTTTTCTTCTTCTTCTTCGAAGATTTTGACGGCTGGTTGCGAGTGCTTGAGCCACCACCATCGGTCTTTGGAGTTGGACGTAGCTTCAACATCCCTTCAATGACCTACGGTTCCAACGGGTTCTTCCACTTGATCGCTGGACATGTCTGAAGATCGTTTAGCATCCTCTTTGTCTTGGCTGATAATACAACCTCCCAAGGAGCTTCTTCAACGACGGAGCATGTTGCCCCCGGCGTATTCGTCCTCTTAGAGGTGTGGGGCTGCGGGGGATTCACCTTCCATTTGTCAGATAACGCGAATTTGCCCTGTCGGTACTGGTTTTCAAGCCAATTTTTGAAAACGTAGCAATCTTCGATCGGATGACCCAGTACTCGATGATAAGGACAGTAGTTGGGTTCATTGACATCATTTGGTTGCAACGGACGTTTTGGATCCGGCAAATTTATGAGTCGGTTACGCAATACTAGCTCGAATAACCTTCTCGTTTTATCTCAGGGAAATGAGTAAGAACGTCCTAGCCTCTCCTCAAGGGCTACATACGGACGCATATTATTTTGACGAACAACCGGCTTCGAGTTGCTCGGTTGTTGTTGAGCATTAGCGACAACGATCGCTTTTCCCTTCCCCTTGTCATTTCGGGAGTCCGACTTTGGAAGAGGGGGTTTATGGCCCATCTGATCCATTTGCGCTAGCTTGTCAATCAAGGCCTGGAAGGTAGTCAGCTTGAAAAACATCATAAATTGCGAGATGGTTGCTTGCGGATCAAGAGTTCCCACGAACATACCCACCGCGGGAGCTTCTTCAATGCGCTGCTCGCACTTCGACCATAAGTTCCGCCACCGTATAGCATATTGAACCCATGTCTCGCCTGGTTTTACCCTGGCATTAATCAGTGCCGTCATCGGGGTATGTTCACTGGCGCTTGCAAAACGCTGAGTAAACAACAGCTCCATCTCCGCGAAGGTCTTGATAGAGTCGTTCGGGAGCTCAGAGTACCACTCGAACGCCGTATCTGATAAACTTCCGACAAACTGGTGAAGCAACAACTTGTCATCACCGCCGGTGTTGCCATAGAGTGCCCTGAACTGGGCAACATGCTGGTGAGGATTGCCCGTCCCCTTGTAGACATGGAACTTGGGAATTGTGTAGCCCGGCGGGTACTTGATTTGATCGTACCAACTTGGATATGGCCGCCCTATTTTTACGACCTGGCCAGCTGCTTCAGTCGCATGATGAACCTGTATTTGTTGGGCTATGTACTCGTCCAAATCAGCTTTGGAGATTGTATCCTCCTTAGCCGTCGACAGAGATGGCGGAGGATTTGATGTCTCTCCCCTATCGTCTCCAAGGACGATCGGGGGATCTTCGGCCGGAGGATCTTGTTGGATCATCATCCCCACCATGTCTTGGAACAGGAGGCCTATACGCTGTATGTTGGCTGCTTGTTCAGCAGCCTCTTTGTCCTTCTTCTCCAATATTCGACGAAGGAATTCGGCGTCGGTTTCTTCCTCTTGGCGTTCATCCGAGGACGTTTCAGGGTTTTCTTTTGTCCCAGTAAGTGCGGCCATAGCGTTCATCATCTCTTGGAGTTTCTGTTGCTGCTCCTGCGCTTTAGTCACTGATCGCGTAAGCGGTCGATGACCCGTAGATATGCGACTGTCCTCTTTACCAGACGCCACATAGACGGTATGAACTACAATGCCCCCTGACTTAGGGTGTTTGGGTTCACCATCTTTGATATTTGTCGCCGGCCTGGGGGTTTTCTCCGGCCTTCTTCTTTTATGGGCCGTTGAAGTTGAGGGGGCCGTTGCTTTGGGCACCCAAGTGGTCGTCACTTTTCGTTGCTTGACCGGGGGATTTTCTTTTTCCACTTTCGCCTTTTTCTGTTGACAAGAGCGATCTGGGTCAATTACGGAGTCTTGAACTCTCCGCCAAACTTTATAAATTTTTGAGGACAGCCGTTGAGAGGGATGTTCCTGCTTCGTTTCCAGAACTTTCTCCGCAGGTGGAGGAGATCTTTTTAGTGTAGCAGTTGGAGAGTTCTTACGTACCCTCCTCAGCAGTTCAAAGCTGATCCCAGTTAGAACAGCAGCGTTGACTTCCACCACGGGAGTAGGTGGAGTTATCCCTGAGGGGGAGTTGCCCCCTGCCTTCCTTACTCGCCGCCAATGGCGACGTCGAGCATGACGAGCCGTTGGGACTGGCTCAGAGATAGAGACAGCTTCTTTTTGCCCCCTGTCTGAATGAGGCGCCGCCGGTGTTAACTTCTTAAAGACTGAGGTTGTCCTTTGAGGGGTGATATTCAACCTGTCGAAAACGGATCCTCGAGCAGGGGCAGGAGCAGGAATCGTCAGTCTTGAAAAGACTGACTCTTTAATAGGGAAAGCCGCCTTGACGACTTCTGGAGCAGTAGTTATTGCCTTCCTTGGGATAGCCAATTTAGAGTTCTGATCCAGTCTGGCAAAAACAGAGGCTGCTGGTTTGGTAGTGGGCGACCCGTTGACAGGGGCCGTCGTAGCAGTGAGCCAGTCGAAGACCGACTTCTTGTTCACTTCCAGTGCAGGTATTGGTATAGAGAAGCTTGTAGGTGGGATCATGGTCCCGAAAAACAGGCCGGTGGTGGCCTGGGTCACCTGTCCTACCGGCAGAGCGAGGAAGGAGGCCGCTTGGGGCCCATATGCCACACCTCCAGGGGAGGTGGAGCGTCCGTTGCAGTGGCACTTCGAGTAGTTGGTGCAGTTAGAGGCCATTGATGCTTGAGTTCTGCGCCAGAAAAAAGACCAAATGTTAGTAACTTAAAATCCAAAGTCAACCATTTAACAAACCGCGATTGGTTCGCAAAGACGACACACGGAGTGTGGAGTGGAAAGAGGAAAATGTCCCACCGGGCGTGCCAGAATTTGTTCCCCTCTGAAAGGCGGCCGAGACATTAGGACGTCTGGCCTGAGATTCGGGGCAGATGCTATTTGGTTTTATCCGTCTATCTCTCCGAAGATGCCAAGTTGATTTATGGCATCGTGTATCGGAGGTTTAGACGGATGCGGCCGATGTAGCAGACTTCGTCAGATTCCCCCTCACTTGAGAGGTTTTTGATTGTAGGGACGCTCTTCCCTGCAGGCGCAAGCCCCTACAGTTAATTACGCTACCGCATCGCGATAACAACTTTCTCCTTCTCCAGAATTTCACTTCGTGTCGTGTGTGTTTATTTTGTTTGTGGTTGCCCGTGGATTGTATACGGAGACTAAGCGATGTCGTCGCCCGTAGAACGTGGATTAGTCCAAATCCGTATTTACTTAGATTTGGGTTTGGTGTTTTTAGTTTAAGGATATATTAGCCGTTTTGAGGCTAAGATCAACTTAAACATTCGTTAAGGATACGTTAGTCTTGTTTGAGACTAAGATCAACTTAATGTGGTGATCCGTTTAATATATGGCCGTCGGGACTCATCACCTCTCTGACGTCGTTGAAGGATTACAACGATAGGTGTCAGAGGAGTTCAGAGACATACCCTTGAACCAAAGTCGATTTGGAGTTTTATAGTCCATTTAAATGTTTAAGGATACGTTAGCCGTATTTGGGGTTAAGATCAACTTAAACAGGACTGTTTAGATCCGGTAAAAGAGAATTTGGAGGCTCTATTGTTCCAGTTTAGGGACGTGGTGGTCCATCGCCAGTTTAGGGACGTAGTGGTCCACCATTAGTTTAAGGACGTTTCGGTCCATCATTAGTTTAAGGACGTTTCGGTCCGATATTCGTTTAAGGACGTTTCGGTCCATATACGTATGTGGTCGTTGGGACCCGTCACCTCTCTGACGTCGTTGAAGGATTACAACGACAGGTGTCAGAGGAGTTCGGAGATGTACCCTCGAACCGGAGGTAAATTGATTTAAGAGAGCAATCTTGCTCAGTCAATTTAATTTGAGGACTTACGGCCAAAATTGGGCTAAGTCCAGTTGAAAATGTTCAACATTTTATTTGCTTTTGCATTGCATTTCTTTTTATTTTTATTTGGGCTCTACCCATAAAAGATGCAGAGCATCAATTTGTTTTGAGCTCTGCCCATTTATAAATGATGCAGAGCATCAATTTTACATGGGCTTTGCCCTTTTTATTGCTTTGCAATTTATTTTGGCCTGCTAGGTCTTTTTGATTTGGGCCTGGCCCTTTAACAAAAGAAATGCATTGCATTTTTCAGGCGCTTTGCGCCAATCAAAGAGAGCAAGCGCTTGTGATGATGACACGTGTCATGCAGCGCAGTGCACTGCGCTAATGCACTACGTTTGCGCTGCTGACACATGGCGCGCTCTGGTGAGTTGCGCCAATTTCAGAGAGCAAAGCTCTATTTCAAAAGCGCATAGCGCAAATGGTTCAGATGCTGACACGTGGCGCTCTCTGGTGGCTTGCGCCAGCCCAAGAGTGCAACAGTGCAGATTTATAAGTGCAAAGCACTATTAATTTGAGAATCTTTTAGATTCAAGAACCAATGGTTCATAAAAGAAGTGAAAAACACTATTTGTTTTCTTCGATCTAAAGAGAATCAAAGAAAACAAGTTTTTCTTGTTTAAAGAACCAGTGGTTCATAAGAAGTGCAAAGCACTGTTTATTATGTGAAGATCATTGATCTTGTTCTTAGATCAATGATCTATTAGAAGAAATTTCTTCTATTTTATGAAGGTTTTTTTTTTTACCTTTTTCTTGAAACTTTTTCAGAGTTCTCTCCATTTGAAACTCTTGATTTCTCAAAAATGTTGATGCCTTTGAATTGAGGTCTATGATCCTTTTTATAGTGCCCATAAATTAGTTAAAGAGATCTTTCTCTGAGTGATTTGGGGAATTTTTCCCACTGTTGGATCTTTGATCCAAGGGCTTCTGTTTTACAGAAGAAAATCTTCTTGTTTTAATAAGAACAGAAAGATTTCTTTAGAATCTTGATTCTGTTTGGCGCAAATGCCCCAGCGCGTGACACGTGTTAAACAGCGCACAGCGCAGCGCAACTGCGCTAGCGCATCTGCGCTGACACGTGTCGCACAGCGCAAAGCGTAGGGCAACTACGCTAGCACATCTGTGCTGACACGTGTCGTGCAGCGCAGATGCGCTAGCGTAGTTACGCTAGCGCATCTGCGCTGCACATGTCGCGCAGCGCAACTGCGCTAGCGCATCCGCGCTGACACGTGTCGCGCAGCGTAGCGCTTGCGCAACTAAAGCGTTGCTTCCTTTAATTTTGCTTTAAATAGAGCTTTGCTCTGTTGGGTGCGCTGCTTTGAGCGCTGCGCTGATGTATCTGCGCCTGACACGTGGTGCGTTGCGTCCGGGATTTGAAGCATTGCTTCAAAATTTGAATTTTGAATTTCCAACTGAGCTTTGCTTTGATTGGGGGAAACAGTAACTCATTTTTCTCAAAAACTAATTTATCACATAAAGCCACTTAAGAATCATAACCACAAGACAATGCGTTATATTTGGCAATCAAATTCTTATTTAAAACTTCAAAAGAATCACAACAACTAATCAATTCCTCATGCTCAATATCAAAATCATAAGTACATTTTTCAAGGAATTCATTTCTAGATGCAATAACATTATAATTTTCCTTAAGATCATGATATGCATCAAGAAGTTGACCATGTGTAGTTTGCGGAAATCATAAGAAGAATTAATTACGATATTATGATCGAAAGAGTGTTGGATCGACTCCTTAGAGTTGGATGTTCTCTCTTGATTTGTCGTTTATTGAGAATCATCCAAAGTTGCTAAGCAGGTTTCCATTTTGTTCTTCTCCACTTCCTTTCAAGCTACGTACTCTCCATAGATGTGTTCCAATGAGCACCAAATATCATGAGCCGTCATGCAAAATGAAAAATTGTTAAAAACATCAACATCTAAATCGAATTAAAAACATTGTATATGTTTGATGTTTAAAGAAAACAAATCTTTTTTATGATTACTCCATTTAGATTTAACAATAGAGGGGATAGAATAGTCGTTTTCCAAATAAAAAATTCACTTCCATCAAAACGTGGAGGATCAAGATTAGAATACCTATCAAAGGAAAAGTAGTTTTGTAAAGAAGATGGCATGTGATTGCTCTAGGATGTTAAGCCTACACAAGTAAGAGCACCGAGCTCTGATACCCACTGAAAGTAGCGCGGAAGCAAATACAAATAGTCCTAGAGGGGGGTGAATATGACTACACAAACAATATGCCCAAATTAAAAATTCTATCAACTACACTAACAAAGATATCATAATTGAATTGCTTAACAAAAGATATACCAATAATGACAAATAGTTAAGCTAACTACAATTGCAAACATAAACAATAGCAAGCAAGAATAGAGATAACAATCAAGTCTAAGCAATGAGCATATAATGCGGAATATAAACCTAGCATGCAATTTCTAAGAAATTGAAATATAAAGCATAAGAGAAATTGCAAACGCAAATACGAGTCGATTTTAGAGTGGTTCAGGAGATCACTTAGTCCACTTTTTTTAGGCGTACGAGCCTGTTCCACTAAACACGTCTCCACCGAGACTCTCACATTGCGCACCCGCAACCAAACACGTCACTTGACACACGAGCGACTCTTCTCTCTACAAGCACATGCACTCCTCTCTTATAAAGGCACCGATAACGTCTCGGTCCTCATACAAAGAAGAAATACAAATATCTCACTCTTCTCTCCTATAAAGAACTCTCTTGCACTCAAGATATTCTCACACAAAGATAAGAAGATGGTTTATAATGAAGCACAATACTCTCAAAGAGTTTCTGTCTAGCTCAAACTAATACTCTAGCAAGTATGGATAATCAATTGAAGCTCTTGAATCTTTTGTGTGTGAGAGTAATTAGATAAGTAAATGAAAATCTCTTTAAATTCTCACAAGATGTGGGATTTTTTTTTGAAGATCACTTGGATATTTGCAATAGAAAAGCTCAAGAAATTTGATTAAGTGATACCAAGAAAAATTCAACCAAAAACTCTTTTATAGCCCCAAGAAAAACAAATCAAAAACAAGTGGGGACAAGCAGTTTTCAACAGCGGCAGATGTCTGAAGGTAAAAGGGGCAGATATCTGGCCTCAAATAAAACAAATCACCAACGGCTATAAATGGCTATATTTTTGAAAAAATCCTAACTGCAGACGTTTGAAGTTCAAATAAGGCAGACGTCTAAAGAAGAAACAAATCTTGGCTAAACCATAACATCAGACTTCTGTCCCGATGAACTGCAGATATCTGTGTTCCTTATTGGAAAGCACAGAGCCAAAACCAAACGTCGGAAGTTCAATGTTCCCCTCCGAATGGCTGCGCACAAGACTGCGAGGTCTTTACGCTGAGATTCGGGACAGATGCTATTTGGTTTTATCCGTCTACCTCTCCGAAGATGCCAAGTTGATTTAAGGCACCGTGTATCGGAGGTTTAGACGGATGCGGCCGATGTAGCAAACTTCTTCAGATTCCCCCTCGCTAGAGGGGTTTTTGATTGTGGGGACGCTCTTCCCTGCAGGCGCAAGCCCCTGCAGTTAATTACGCTACCGCATCGCGGTAGCCACTTTCTCCTTCTCCGGAATTTCACTTCGTGTCGTGTGTGTTTGTTTTGTTTGTGATTGCCCGTAGATTGTATACGGAGACTGAGTAATGTCGTCGCCCGTAGGACGTGGATTATTCCAAATCTGTATTCACTTAGATTTGGGTTTGGTATTTTTAGTTTAAGGATACGTTAGCCGTATTGCGGCTAAGATCAACTTAAACATTCGTTAAGGATACGTTAGTCCTGTTTGAGACTAAAATCAACTTAACGTGGTGATCCATTTATTATATGGCCGTCAGGACTCGTCACCTCTCTGACGTCGTTGAGGAATTACAACGATAGGTGTCAGAGGAGTTCAGAGATGTACCCTTGAACCAAAGTTGATTTGGAGTTTTATAGTCCATTTGAATGTTTAAGGATACGTTAGCCGTATTTAGGGCTAAGATCAACTTAAACGGGACCGTTTAGATCCGGCAAAAGAGCGTTTGGAGGCTCTATTGTTTCAGTTTAGGGACGTAGTGGTCCATGTTCCAGTTTAGGGACGTGGTGGTCCGTATTCCAGTTTAGGGACGCAGTGGTCCGTATTCCAGTTTAGGGACGTGGTGGTCTATGTTCCAGTTTAGGGACGTAGTGGTCCGACATTAGTTTAAGGACGTTTCGGTCTAATATTAGTTTTAAGGACGTTTCGGTCCAATATTAGTTTAGGGACGTCTCGGTCCACGAGTTTAAGGACCCCGCAGTCCATGTTGATGTATGGTCGTCGGGACCCGTCACCTCTCTGACGTCGTTGAAGAATTACAACGATAGGTGTCAGAGGAGTTCAGAGATGTACCCTCGAACCGGATGTAAATTGATTTAAGAGAGCAGCTGTGCTCAGTCAATTTAGTTTGAGGATTTACGGCCATGATTGGGCTAAGTCCAGTTTCAACATTTTTTGTCTTTGGCCTGTGCTAGGGCTTTACCCCTTTTTAGTAATGCACTGTATTATTTTTGGTTGGGCTCTGCCCTTTTATAAATGATGCAGAGCATCTATTTTATTTTTTTTTGGGCTTTGCCCCCCCTTTTTAAAAATGCATAGCATAATTGGGCTCTGTCCCTTTTCTTTAATAATGCAGAGCGTTAAATACTCTGACAGTGCCCCACGTGGCTTGTCAGGCGCTTTGCGCCAAGTAATGACCGCAAACTCATATGGTGGTGACACGTGTCACGCTCCAGTGAGCGCAAGCGCAACAGCGCAGTGCACCGTGTCAGTGCGCTGCGCTGCTGCGCTACTGACACGTGGTGCTTCCTGGTGGCTTGCGCCAACACAGGAGCGCAACAGCGCAATTCTTGCAAGTGCAGAGCACTGTTTTATCTTTTGATCGATTTTAAATCAAGGAAAACAAGTTTTTCTTATTTTCAAGGAACCAGTGGTTCATAAGCAAGTGCAAAGCACTATCATTAGTTAGTTTCCTTCTTATTGAAGATCATTGATCTTGTTCTTAGATCAATGATCTGTTTTTTAAGAGAATTTTCTCTTTTTCTGAAGGTTTTTACCTTTTTTTTTGTTCTTGAGGAGTTCTTCAGAGTTCTCTTTTTTTTTCTCAGAAAATCTTCATGTCTTTGAATTGAGGTCTGGGGTCCTTTTTATAGTGCCCATAAATTAGTTAAATTTGTTAAAGAGATCTTTCTCTGAGTGATTTGGGGAATTTTCCCCACCGTTGGATCTTTGATCCAAGGGCTTCTGTTTTACAGAAGAAAATCTTCTTGTTTTAACAAGAACAGAAAAGATTTCTTTAAAATCTTTATTCTGTTTGGCGCAAATGCCCCAGCGTGTGACACGTGTCACGCAGCGCACAGAGCAGCGCAACTGCACTAGCGCATCCGCGCTGACACGTGTCGCGCAGCGCAACTGTGCTAGCGCATCCGCGCTGACACGTGTCGTGCAGCGCACAGCGCAGCGCAACTGCGCTAGCGCATCCGCGCTGGCACGTGTCGCGCAGCGCAGTGCTTGCGCAACTGA
This sequence comes from Agapanthus africanus, assembly GCA_030015575.1. Classification (NCBI taxonomy): domain Eukaryota; kingdom Viridiplantae; phylum Streptophyta; class Magnoliopsida; order Asparagales; family Amaryllidaceae; genus Agapanthus; species Agapanthus africanus. The sequence continues at coordinate 445,833,754 of JASDDO010000031.1, read as the reverse complement.
AGCGTTGTTTCATTTAATTTTGTTTAAAACAGAGCTTTGCTCTGATTGGGTGCGCTGCCTTGGGCGCTGCGACCCCTGCGCTAACGTGTCTGATTTTGACACGTGGCGCTCTGCACGCAGCGCAGGGGATCTGAAGCGTTGCTTCATTTATTTTAATCTTTAATTTTCACTTTAATTTTCCAATCAGAGCTTTGCTCTGATTGGAGGAAAACAGAAGCATTGCTTCTTTTCCCACCTTGGAATTTGAACAGAGCTTTGCTCTGATTGGGGGTAAACAAATGCCCCCCACCGTTGCGCTTTCGTGGTGCCAAACGTGAGCGCAACGGTGGCAGAATTCCAACCGTTGCGGCAACTTTGGAAGCTGAAAGGACACTTGATGCCTATAAATAGGACTTTTGGTCCTCAGCAGATGATTATCATCCTTAAGACTTTTACTTTCAAAACTCCAGAGCTTTGCTCTTGCCTTTAGGAACTCTCAGAGTTAAATTTTCCTCAAAAGAAACTTTATAGGTAAAAATTAACCTTGAATTAAATTAATTTCAATTAATAGAGTTTTGCTCTCATAGATCTTTGATCTAAAGAAAACCCTTCTGGGGCTTCACCAATAGAGCCTTGCTCTCAAGAATCTGTTTCAGGTTTCTTGACCCATGAATAGAACCTTGCATCTTTGTCAAGACATAGATCTCTTTGATCTAAAAATAAGATGAACTCTTAAGAGTTTGAGTATGGATAATGAAAATAAAAAATGGAGTTTTGTATTTAAAGGATTATATTATCTTTTAATAATAATGATCTCATAGTTCTAGGGGGACTTCTTCAAATTTCCATTATTATGGTATCTGATAGGCGTCACCCCTATTCGTACAGCATTGCTCTCGAGGAGTTTAACTCTTTGTGCTCATTTTTTTAACAAGAATTCGCCTAATCAGTCGGTCTGCTAATTTTGCTGATCTTCTTCCACAGGAACAATGGACGCCCAGCATCCACAAGAACAAATGGATTGATCTTCCATTTGCTTCGACACTTGATGCTTCAAACTTGAACGCGCTCTCACGAACTTCTTCAAGTCGATATACGCATGCACAAATCTTGAAACACAATGAAGGTTTGGTGCTTGATCGGTCAGCCATCTGGAGTGTTAGTTATATGTATGCCCTAGAGGCCATTACTGTACATTGGATGTATATTGTAGTGGATGCTGGGACATATATAGGGAGGACTTTCTTGCTCGACATGATAGTATGCTATCTGGTTGCTCTTTACCTTAACGTGTACACAGATTGTCTCTCTATTACATGTTGGTAAAGCCCTTAGGATGTGTACTTGACTACCTGGACTGTGATGCGGATCATACTAGTAGGGACATGGTAGTCCATAAGTACATCCTTCAAAGTCCCTAGTCGTGGGTGTATCGAGACGGGGCATCGATATACCAGAGTAGACTAGCGTGTACCTTCTCGACCCATACAGATGGGCGATGGATGATCCCATATCCATTGGTGTTTGACATCGGAGATGATATACGGGTGCTCAGTAGAGACTGGGTACACTGGACGGACTCGCCGAGAACTCCCAGATGGTATTATACCTCACGTCAGATGGCAGTTCTCTGGTGACACTGGTACAGAGTAGTCTGTTGACCCGAGATCGTCATAGAGTCTTGTGTGGTTCCCACTGTGCTTTGATTTCCATCTTACCACGTCCAAGAGGGCGTGCAAAACGGTGGTTTTTGGGTACAGTCCCGAGTCACATGGAGGCAATGAGCGATAGGAGGGGATTCGTCTCTCCCGGTATAGGGAGTTGATGTTGCGCTGTGTTCGATTGGCTATAACAGGAAATCCCTGGCCAGGGTTGCTGAGATTTACTGGTAAGTGTTACCAGTAGTTTCTCGAATTGTTATAGACCTCATATCGACACGACTTATCGAGCTATTGGGGTCTGACGTTTACCACCCCTAGGCGAGATATGCGACATATCAGACGATCAGACCGGACTGTACGGTAGTGTTACTGGTCGGATTCACTGGAGTGTGAGCGGGCTTGCTCGTCGATCTTCAGATCGCTCAATACCCGGGTGGCCGTTACGTTTAGCAGACCGCTTGCGGCTTGTGGGTGTTTGATATGATCATCACCTGCTGCCGGCGTATTGACGAGTCTTTAGAGTCCTACACAGAGGTTTCCTGGCTCAAGCGAAATGAAATAGGAGCGCATATGAGATATGTGCGGGACCGAGAATAATACCAGTATGTGATATTGTATTTGATTCTCGCGATGTGACATTGATCGGTTATATCCGATATAGCCGGGTTATCGGATCAAGTGTTGATTCGATAAGTTGTTACTAAAGATACCAGTCGGTTTTGTGCGACATGACCGGATCATTGAATCAAGTGTTGATTTAATGATTTAATGCATAATTATATATTTGATATATTACTTTGCATTAACTAGTATGGGTTCACTTTAAGATGGATTTTCTCACTCGGATGTGCGCATTATATATGTGATATGATTTTGTGCACTTGCTTGTATCATGTTTGATGATACATGCTTTTTGGTTAAGTGTAAAGTGTTAAACCTTGGTTAATGAATAGGTTAGGGTTTATTATTTGTTATTCATTTATCTTATTTAATTATCCATTTCTTTATGATAAATGAATAAATGAAAATGAAATGAAATGGTTGCTAATTTTGGAAGCTTGTTGAAGCTTCATGAAGACTTTGACTTTAGCAACCATTTTGTCTCATGCTTAACCCTAACCATCTCATGTAACCATGATTGATTCTCTACACATAACCATAGTTAACATTATGATAAGAATGAATTATTCTTTTCTTTTCATAATCTTATCATAACTATTATCTTCTTCTTCTTCCTTTCTTCAAGTGAAGAAAGCAAGGTCCATCAATGGTGATTGATGGAAACAAGTGAGAAATCCAAAACTAAAGCTTACCCACTTCCTATTTCTTCATCCTCTACCTCTTGCCAAGTAGTAGAGTGTGTTTCCTTCACAAGATTCTAGGGTTTGGTGAAGGTGGAGCTTGATTTAGCGATGCCTCGACGTAGATCATCTTCGGCATGGACATCGACGACCTAGCTCGCTTTCTCTCCGACGAAGCCGACTTTAGAGCCCGGATTTCTTTTGGACAGCGGAGACGACTTGGTTGCGGAGCTATGGAGGTGGAGCACCGGATCTACAAAGGTTGTATTTCCGTATTCCCTTTAGCTAAGTTGTTAGCTAGTTTACTTTTCGCCTAGATTTCTAGCAAACGATCCGTACATTAGAGTTTCTCGGCACTAGATTTTTTGAAATTGGCATGATCGATGCCTTGTTAGACCTCACTAGAGTGCCTAGGAACCCTACATGGAGAGTGCAGTGAGCTGGTTTCAACTCTCTGATCCCTAACTGCTCATATACCGAGAAAGGAAGTAGGTTAACACTTGCGCCAAGATCAAGTAGAGCACGGTTGATGTGTTTATCCCCAATAGAAATAGAAATCGTAGGATAGCCAGGATCCTTACGTTTTCTAGGCAATTGTTGGGGAAAAGCTGTGTCTACGGTCTTTGACATGAATACCTTCTTTGGCACTTGAGTCTTCATCTTTCTAGTCCACAAGTCTTTGAGAATTTTTGCATAAGCGGGGACTTGTTGTATTGCATCTAGAAGAGGGATGTTGATATTAACCTGTTTAAAGATTTCAGTGATCTTCTCCATTTGCGGACTTGGACTGTTTCCCCTTAATCGATTCGGATAAGGAGCTTGAGCAATAAGGTCAGGGTCCAACATTGGAGAAGATCATGTGGGTAGGAACGATTTAAGAATAGGAGTGGGGATCGTTTTTGGTGGACTAGAAGAGGTAGGCTGAGGTGTCGAGCCTTGGGGAAAACGGAGAATAGGCTCGGAAGAAAATGGTGGGGTATACGAACTGGAGTCAGAATTAGAAGTAGAAGTGGAAGGAAAGGTCTCAGCCGGGGTATCATCGATTGATTCATCATTATTATCAATCTCCTCACTAACATGGTTATTCAGCACTCTTCCAGATCTCAACGTGGTGATAGCGTTCACATGATGTGAATAACCAGGATTGGGTAAAGGTTGAGCTGGAAGTTTCCCTTTTTCTCTTGCACTCATTTCGGCTTTTAATTGTGCAATTTGAGCTTCCATTGATTTAATACTCTCGCTTTGGGATGTAGAGTTTTTCTTTATGTCATCGAAGGAAGACTGAAGATTTGCCGAAACTTGCATGAAATTTGTCAAAAGAAAATTCACAGTTTGTGCGAGTGAAGAGGATTCATCAGGACCGGTCAACTGCAAAGGATTATTCAGTGCGGGTGTGTTGACCGGATTTTGAAAGTTTTGTGATTGGTAGGGGTGCTCAGTCAATTGAAGTGGTTGCTGTTGTGGTGGAGGAGCCCTTTGGAAATTGTTTTGGTTTGGAACCGCGTTTTGATTTTGTGATTGGTTCCAAGCAAAGTTAGGGTGATTCCTCCAACCCTGATTATAGGTGGAAGAAAACGGATCGTTCCTAGGTCTTTGTTGGAAAGCAGCATTGATATGCTCATGACCTTGAAACAGAGAATTCAATGGACATTCTTCCGTGAGATGTGATGGATCAGAACAGCATCCATATACAGTTTTGGGGAGCGACATCGGATTTAGGGCGGCTGCTAAAAATTTATTTTCCATAGTTTCGAGTTTCTTTTGCATTGCTGACATTTCAGCTCTAACTCCTATGGAAACATCGGATTGGTTATTGCCACTCCTAGACAATGACTGACTTACACTCTCCCACTGTAAAGATCTTTCAGCGAAATCTTCTAAAAATCTCCAGGCTTCACCATCGTCTTTAGTCATGAAGTTGCCTTGACACATGGATTCAAGGGTCTGTTTCGTGGTAGGATTAATGCCTTCATATATGATTCTGCACAGATCCCATCTAGGGATTCCATAATGTGGACATTGAACTAACATATCCTTGAAGCGTTCAAAACACTTCGAGAATGTTTCATTTGGAAGCTGGGTGAATTGATTTATTTCGCTACGGACTCGAGCTGTCTTATGATTGGGGTAGAATTTCTTAAGGAATGCTTTTACGAATTCTCCCCAATTTAAAATGGAATGTGCGGTTGTGTTATAAAGCCACTTCTGGACTATATCGCACAAGGTGAATGGGAGAAGACGAAGACGCATAGCATCCACAGAAAGCTGTGAAGTACCCATCATAGCGCATACATTTTCAAATTTGGTAATAAAGACATATGCGTCTTCAGACTCGAGAGCGTGATATTTGGGTAGAAGATTGATGTTGTTAGGTCCATGTTACCTCTCTCGGTACTTTCGGGGTTGCGGAAACGGTAAAACAAAAATTTTTCTAAACATGGTAACATGGACCGAAAAGCCGGATATTTGCTAAACAACACACTAGCATCCTAACTAGAGATTTATCTACTCGGTTAGGGGTTATACCTCAACTTGAACTCCTTCTCTTCTTGTTGTTCTTCTCTTTGCTTGCTCCGAGGGTTGATACGGACTTTGGTCACCTCCGCGGCCTCCTTGAGTCGAAGACGATCCACCCGAGAGATGTACACCGAGCTCCACCTCGAGCCGAGGTAACTAGGGCAAAGAGATTGCTAGTCTAGAAGCCCTAGGTTGTGTAGAAGTGGTAGAGGGATGGTTTTGTCTTTGTGGGATCTTTATCTCTCAACACATGAGATCAAAAGATGAATCAAGAGGAGGAAGAAGGAGGAGCTAGCAACCATGGTGCATTTCTTTTCTTCTCACTAGAAAAAGGCAAGAGAGGGAATGAGAAAGAAATTATGAGCTAAAAAAAAGAACCATGGTTCAATAATTCACTAAACCATCATTACCAATCCTATCAAGATAAAGTTTGATGGCACCATTGAAATGACCATTATCATAATCAAAAAGAAAAAGAAAAAGAAAAGAAGAGTGTAGAACTCTCTTGAAGGTCAATGTCAACACGGTCAACCGGTTAACAAAGTCAAGAGAGGTCATGGTGGTCAAATGGTCAATGCAATTAGCCATAACCTTGCGAGCTACCAAACTGCTCTACTCCGCGCTGAACTGAAGAACTAGGAACTAATGGACAAAGAAAGATTGGATATGCCCCTCTACCATATCTATACAAATAGAATAGTCTATTTATACAAAATGGTAAAGGGGCCTCTCTATGATCATAGATCATAGAGATCTATACAAACAAGAAACGAGATTTTTATCCTTACCAACTGGATCTTGTTGCGCCCGGTAACAAGCATGCATGAACTATTTCTCGAAGTACGTGTCCGGATAGTCCAAAGTCTCGATAGTTAGCTCTAGGTCTTCCAGTCAAAAAACAACGTCGATGAAGACGTATAGGTGCACTATTAATCATAAAATTATCACTAAAAGGATTAGTAAATGATGTCCGCGGCTCATAATGGTTTTGACCAAACGAACTGTCAAAACCCTAATGGGCCCGCCTCAAAATGGTTTTGACCGAATCAACTGTCAAAACCCTAATGAGCCTGCCACATAACGGTTTTGGCCGAACCAACTGCCAAAACCCTGATGAGGCACCTCCTCCTTCAACGCTCCAGAAAACTGTGCATACACACCTGCATCCGCATTCCGTAGAATGCGGATGCGCAGAAGACAAAACAAATCCATCCGTGCAATACTAGGATCCGGCTTAAACCAAAGCCCACTAGTATTGCCTGCCCGAACACCACACGCACACAAGTGAACGTAAGTGATCGCAGCCCTGCCGTAAAACCATACGGCCTCTACACGTTTCGCTCAGTGCAGGGAAACTCTCTGTGTGGGACTCTAAAGACTCGACACTACGCTGGCAGTGGGTTTAACCACAGACCGCAAGCGGCACTAGCTGTACGTAACGGTCCCCAGGTAGATGCCGATAAGAAGGCCGATGAGGTAAACCCATCCGAACTCCTACTGAGCTTGTATGTGACAATCCCCGTACAGTCCGGTCTGTTCGTCTGATACATCGCATGGCGGGCCTAGATACTTTGCTAACATGCTAGGGTGTGTTTAGTTAGGCTCTGATACCACTGTTAGGTCCACGTTACCTCTCCCGGTACTTTCGGGGTTGCGGAAACGGTAAAACAAAATTTTTTCTAAACATGGTAACATGGACCGAAAAGCCGGATCTTTGCTAAACAACACACTAGCATCCTAACTAGAGATTTATCTACTCGGTTAGGGGTTATACCTCAACTTGAACTCCTTCTCTTCTTGTTGTTCTTCTCTTTGCTTGCTCCGAGGGTTGATCCGGACTTTGGTCACCTCCGCAGCCTCCTTGAGTCGAAGACGATCCACCCGAGAGATGTACACCGAGCTCCACCTCGAGCCGAGGTAACTAGGGCAAAGAGATTGCTAGTCTAGAAGCCCTAGGTTGTGTAGAAGTGGTAGAGGGATGGTTTTGTCTTTGTGGGATCTTTATCTCTCAACACATAAGATCAAAAGATGAATCAAGAGGAGGAAGAAGGAGGAGCTAGCAACCATGGTGCATTTCTTTTCTTCTCACTAGAAAAAGGCAAGAGAGAGAATGAGAAAGAAATTATGAGCTAAAAAAAAGAACCATGGTTCAATAATTCACTAAACCATCATTACCAATCCTATCAAGATAAAGTTTGATGGCACCATTGAAATGACCATTATCATAATCAAAAAGAAAAAGAAAAAGAAAAGAAGAGTGTAGACCTCTCTTGAAGGTCAATGGTCAACACGGTCAACCGGTTAACAAAGTCAAGAGAGGTCATGGTGGTCAAATGGTCAATGCAATTAGCCATAACCTTGCGAGCTACCAAACTGCTCTACTCCGCGCTGAACTGAAGAACTAGGAACTAATGGACAAAGAAAGATTGGATATGCCCCTCTACCATATCTATACAAATAGAATAGTCTATTTATACAAAATGGTAAAGGGGCCTCTCTATGATCATAGATCATAGAGATCTATACAAACAAGAAACGAGATTTTTATCCTTACCAACTGGATCTTGTTGCGCCCGGTAACAAGCATGCATGAACTATTTCTCGAAGTACGTGTCCGGATAGTCCAAAGTCTCGATAGTTAGCTCTAGGTCTTCCAGTCAAAAAACAACGTCGATGAAGACGTATAGGTGCACTATTAATCATAAAATTATCACTAAAAGGATTAGTAAATGATGTCCGCGGCTCATAATGGTTTTGACCAAACGAACTGTCAAAACCCTAATGGGCCCGCCTCAAAATGGTTTTGACCGAATCAACTGTCAAAACCCTAATGAGCCTGCCACATAACGGTTTTGGCCGAACCAACTGCCAAAACCCTGATGAGGCACCTCCTCCTTCAACGCTCCAGAAAACTGTGCATACACACCTGCATCCGCATTCCGTAGAATGCGGATGCGCAGAAGACAAAACAAATCCATCCGTGCAATACTAGGATCCGGCTTAAACCAAAGCCCACTAGTATTGCCTGCCCGAACACCACACGCACACAAGTGAACGTAAGTGATCGCAGCCCTGCCGTAAAACCATACGGCCTCTACACGTTTCGCTCAGTGCAGGGAAACTCTCTGTGTGGGACTCTAAAGACTCGACACTACGCTGGCAGTGGGTTTAACCACAGACCGCAAGCGGCACTAGCTGTACGTAACGGTCCCCAGGTAGATGCCGATAAGAAGGCCGATGAGGTAAACCCATCCGAACTCCTACTGAGCTTGTATGTGACAATCCCCGTACAGTCCGGTCTGTTCGTCTGATACATCGCATGGCGGGCCTAGATACTTTGCTAACATGCTAGGGTGTGTTTAGTTAGGCTCTGATACCACTGTTAGGTCCACGTTACCTCTCCCGGTACTTTCGGGGTTGCGGAAACGGTAAAACAAAATTTTTTCTAAACATGGTAACATGGACCGAAAAGCCGGATCTTTGCTAAACAACACACTAGCATCCTAACTAGAGATTTATCTACTCGGTTAGGGGTTATACCTCAACTTGAACTCCTTCTCTTCTTGTTGTTCTTCTCTTTGCTTGCTCCGAGGGTTGATCCGGACTTTGGTCACCTCCGCAGCCTCCTTGAGTCGAAGACGATCCACCCGAGAGATGTACACCGAGCTCCACCTCGAGCCGAGGTAACTAGGGCAAAGAGATTGCTAGTCTAGAAGCCCTAGGTTGTGTAGAAGTGGTAGAAGGATGGTTTTGTCTTTGTGGGATCTTTATCTCTCAACACATGAGATCAAAAGATGAATCAAGAGGAGGAAGAAGGAGGAGCTAGCAACCATGGTGCATTTCTTTTCTTCTCACTAGAAAAAGGCAAGAGAGAGAATGAGAAAGAAATTATGAGCTAAAAAAAATGGACCATGGTTCAATAATTCACTAAACCATCATTACCAATCCTATCAAGATAAAGTTTGATGGCACCATTGAAATGACCATTATCATAATCAAAAAGAAAAAGAAAAAGAAAAGAAGAGTATAGACCTCTCTTGAAGGTCAATGGTCAACACGGTCAACCGGTCAACAAAGTCAAGAGAGATCATGGTGGTCAAATGGTCAATGCAATTAGCCATCATAAAATTATCACTAAAAGGATTAGTAAATGATGTCCGCGGCTCATAATGGTTTTGACCAAACGAACTGTCAAAACCCTAATGGGCCCGCCTCAAAATGGTTTTGACCGAATCAACTGTCAAAACCCTAATGAGCCTGCCACATAACGGTTTTGGCCGAACCAACTGCCAAAACCCTGATGAGGCACCTCCTCCTTCAACGCTCCGGAAAACTATGCATACACACCTGCATCAGCATTCCGTAGAATGCGGATGCGCAGAAGACAAAACAAATCCATCCGTGCAATACTAGGATCCAGCTTAAACCAAAGCCCACTAATATTGCCTGCCCGAACACCACACGCACACAAGTGTACGTAAGTGATCGCAGCCCTACTGTAAAACCATACGGCCTCTACACGTTTCGCTCAGTGCAGGGAAACTCTCTGTGTGGGACTCTAAAGACTCGACACTATGCTGGCAGTGGGTTTAACCACAGACCGTAAGCGGCACTAGCTATACGTAACGGTCCCTAGGTAGATGCCGATAAGAAGGCCGATGAGGTAAACCCATCCGAACTCCTACTGAGCCTGTATGTGAAAATCTCCGTACAGTCTGGTCTGTTCGTCTGATACATCGCATGGCGGGCCTAGGGGCGGTAAACGCCAGTCTCCTAATAGCGGTACAAGTCATGTCGGAGTGAAGCCCAGAACACCCTGAGATAACACTGGAAACCTACCAGTATATCTCACTTGCCCTGGCCAGGGACTACTCGTGTAATGGCTCTCCTAGACACAGCGCGATGTCAACCCCCAATACCGGGAGAGACGAATCCTGTCTGACCGTCACTGCCTCCAAGTGCTTCGGGACTGCACCCAACTACTACCTGTTTGCACGACTCAGTAGAGCTGTGGTAGGGTAGTAATCAAAGAACAGTGGGAACACACTCGAGGCGAAGTTACAGTGTCAAGTCAGCGGACTAAGCTGTACTCATGTCACCTGGGAACTGATAACTGACGATAGGTATAATACCAATCATCAGTTCCCGACGAGTCCTGTCCAGTGTACTCGTAACCTAACGAACACCCGCATACTATCTCAAGTACGACGTACTGATGGCTGTGGGACAGACCATCTCCCGTGTTGGGATGAGAAGCGCATACGCTAGTCTACTCCGGAGTATCGATGCCCTGTCTCGATAATCCCACGACTAGGGATGGGAATAAGGATGTGCTTGTGGATTTCCCAGCCCCCACGAGTGTGATCGCCATCACAACGCCGGTAATCAAGCAAAGATCCTAAGGGCTCTCCTAATGCGTATTGGTGATATAATAAAGAAACACATGTACACATTAAAGCAGAGACAAACCAAGTAGCATACTACTATTTCGAGTAAGATTGTCTATACAACTGTGAATATCCCAAGCATCCATCAAGTAATATACATACTAGTATGATACAGTAATGGCCTCTAGGGCATATATACTAACAATCTCCCACTTGCACTAAGGCCATATACTGGCGTATCGAAGACCTATCATCTCGATCAGCCGCTCGAACTGAGTCTGGGGCAAGGCCTTCGTGAATGGGTCCGCTGTGTTGTCCTTTGTGTCCACTCTCTGCACCTCGATCTCCTGGCGATCAATGATCTCTCTGATCAGGTGATACCGCCTTAAGATGTGCCTGGATTTCTGATGGGACCTTGGTTCCTTCGCTAAATCTATAGCCCCATTGTTATCGCAATACAAAGGTATTGAGTCAACAATGGACGGAACCACCTGAAGTTCACTAATGAACTTCTTCATCCAGACCGCCTCTTTTGCGGCATCGCTTGCAGCAATGTATTCAGCCTCCATCGTCGAGTCTGCGACGGTATCCTGTTTGGAACTCCTCCAACATACCGCCCCTCCGTTGAGGGTAAACACAAAACCCGAGATAGACTTGCTGTCATCTTTGTCACTCTGGAAGCTTGAATCGGTAAAGGACTCGACCCTGAGGTCTCCATTATCGTAAACCAGGAACATCTCCTTAGTCCTTCTCAGGTACTTGAGAATGTTCTTCACTGCTGTCCAGTGGTCCTCACCTGGGTCTGACTGATACCGGCTTACCGCGCTCAGCACGTAAGCTACATCTGGTCTTGTACATAGCATCGCATACATTATAGATCCTACCTCCGAAGTGTAGGGTATAGTGCTCATGCGAACCCTCTTTTCGTCAGTCTTAGGAGACATCTTCTTGGAGAGGGTAATTCCGTGCAATGCGGGTATGTTACCGCGCTTGGAATCCTCTATACTAAATCTCTTTAGTACGGTCTCTATATACCTGGACTGCGAAAGTCCCAGTAGTCTCTTGGATCTATCTCTATAGATCTTGATCCCCAGAATGTACGAGGCATCATCCAGGTCCTTCATGGAGAACCGTTGTGACAAAAATAGCTCGACCGATTGTAGCATAGGAATGTCATTTCCTATCAAAAGAATGTCGTCCACGTACAAGACTAGCAATACGACAGTTCATCCTACAATCTTCTTATAGACACAGGGTTCATCTTCGTTCTTGATGAAATCAAATTCCTTGATTGCCTCATCAAAATAGATGTTCCAGCTCCGCGATGCCTGCTTTAATCCATAAATGGATTTAAGCAACTTGCACACCTTCCCGCTGCTCCCACTGTCTACGAAACCTTCTGGCTGATCCATGTAAACGCACTCTTCCAAACAACCGTTTAGGAAAGCCGTTTTAACATCCATCTGCCAGATTTCATAGTCATGGAAGGTAGCAATGGCAAGCAGGATCCGAATGGATTTGAGCATAGCCACCGGAGAAAAAGTTTCGTCATAGTCCAAACCAGGTCTTTGACGAAAACCTTTTGCAACGAGTCTAGCCTTATAGGTTTCTACCTGCCCATCTACACCAAGTTTCCTTTTGTAGATCCATTTCCATCCAACGGGTTTTACCCCAGGTGGAGAATATCCAAGGTCCACACTTTATTGGCGTACATGGACCCCATTTCGGATTGCATTGCTTCCTGCCACTTATCAGAGTCCCTACTGATAATGGCCTGCCTGAAACTGGTAGGGTCATCTTCTTCCAAGATGCAATCCTCTCGATCCCCGTCTATGAGAAAATCGTAGTATCTCTCGGGCGGACGAGAAATCCTACCAGATCTGCGGAGTGGCCGAGGTTCGTCTGGGGTTATTGAATCTTGAGGTTCTGTCAAATTTTCAGTTTCAGTTTGTGGTCGTTGAATTTCTTCCAATTCTACCGTGCTCCCACTAATTTCTTTTGCAAGAAACTCTGTTTCTAAGAAAACGGCATGCTGAGCAACAAACACCTTCTGTTCCTCGGTGTGGTAGAATAGATATCCATAACCATTCTTTGGATATCCCACAAACTTACATAAAACTGACCGTGTCTCTAGTTTATCCGGTTTATGCGTTTTAACATAAGCCGGACAACCCCATATCTTAAATCTTTTAAGATATGGCATTTTTCCATTCCATATCTTGAATGGAGTCTTAGGCACTGATTTAGACGGAACATCATTCAATAGATATGCTGCTGTCAATAGCGCATGTCCCCAAAATGAAAGAGGCAACTCGGTATTACTCATCATGGAGCGAACCATATCCAGAAGGGTACGATTCCTCCTCTTCGATACACCGTTGTGCTGTGGTGTATAAGGAGGAGTAGGCAGAGAGAGAATACCATTCTCTTTTAGGTAATCTAGGAATTCCGTGTTTAAGTACTCCCCTCCTCTATCAGACCGGAGGATCTTGATACTTTTGCCAGTCTGGTTCTCTACTTCGTTTCTGAATTCCTTGAATTTCTCAAAAGCTTCAGATTTGTGTTTCATCAGATACACATATCCGAACCTAGAGATATCGTCAGTGAATGTGATGAAGTATGAGAACCCACCCCTTGCATGTATAGACATCGGACCACATATATCACTATGTACGAGTCCCAAGAGCTCTGTTGCTCTTTCTCCATGTCCGGTGAACGGAGATTTGGTCATCTTCCCTTTGAGACAAGACTGACAAGTTTCATAAGATGAAAACTCGAACGCATTCAAGAGTCCATCTTTATGAAACTTACTCAGTCTTTTCTCTCCGATATGACCAAGTCTATAATGCCACAAGTAGGATTCATTCGTATCTGAATTCTTCCTCTTGCGTGTGTTTTGTATATTGAGAACTGTATTCTGATTTAGAATGTAGATACCATTACATAGTGTACCCTCTGCAACCAGTACCTTATGAAGGTAAATGTTCATGATATTTCTATCAAGAACAAAGTTATATCCATCTTTATCGAGTAAAGAAACTGATATGATGTTGCAAACCATGGAGGGTACATAGTAGCAATCGTTCAAAATCATAGTCTTGCCATTTGGCAATACTAGGTGATATTCACCGACGGCTGCTGCATTAACTTGTGCTCCGTTCGCTACTCTGAGCGACATATCACCCGGTGCAACTTTCCTACTTTTTCTCAGTCCTTGCAATAAATTACAGATATGAGATCCTGATCCGGTATCAAGTACCCAGGAGGTAGGGCTGACCGTAAAACAGTTCTCAATTACAAGAACACCTGAAGTAGATGCAAAACCATACTTCTTCTTCAACTGGGTATCCTGGGAATCCATACAATCCCCTTTCCCTTGCTCATACTTATGACTGTTGTCAAAAGTTAGAGCTGAACCAATGTTCCCCAGCCTCGAATAAGAATTCGGATCGGTCAAGCGATACATTTTATTATCTTGATTAGGGCATGAAATGGTTGCTACCTGGAGAGAGAGAAAAGAAACACTCAGTGTGCGCTCTTGCAAGATTAGATTGGTTTATTAGTTTATCTAACCAGGATGTCTCCCACTGTTTCTTTAAATTCTTCTTAAAACCTTTTAAAAGAAGAACTAGTCGGGATTTAATTCACGTCACAATACTTGCTTAACCTTTCAGCCAGGCTAGTGTCGGTACTTCGAGGGAGGTTTTCCAACGCTTTCGCGAAGTTCCTTAATTTAAGAACCTCTTTTCCCTGGGGGCGTAGTCCCGCTAACACCTTTCTAGACACCTACTAGGTTTATAGCATTGATCGTTTAAGCGAAATAATTTCCCAAGAGTAATCCAACTCATCAGTGGGATCAGGATCCAACTGTCATTGTGTGATGACCTAGATGGAATCCACTCTAGTCACCACACTCCAGAAGGTATGCTAAATCTGCAAGTTTCAGTTTCTTTAGAAACTCCCGATGTGGTTTTTGCCCCTAACGGTTTATGACCTTGACTAGGTCAACAAGCCATAAACCGTTAGTCAAGTTCTACCCGTCATTATCCTGATTGCATTAGACCCACCCGTACGTGCCCTTGACTAGGTCAACAAGGCCGCACGACTGTCCTAACCAATCACATTTGCAATCCACAGAAAAATATCATTTAGCTATCGTTCACTACGCCTTGACTAGGTCAACAAACGCAGCACGAATACTAAATAATATTAATCCGAAACGACGGAGGGCTACGGTTGGGTTTTTGGCGAAAAACCCATTAACGTAATGAACTTGATATCGTTGAAGGAACGTGATTGCCTTTTTGAAAATATAGTGGCGAAAACTTTTGCTAAAGAGGTCACTCCCTAGGTTCCGCGGCGCTTTAACCGAGTTAGGGGATCATTTTTCTCCAGTTTTCTACGAAAAGCCTGAGCCGATTTTTAGTGTATGATTTATTAATTTTTGAATAGATCTAAAAATCGGTAGAAACTTGAAATTCCGGGGTGTTTTGCGGTTTTTCGTCCGGTCGAAATACTAGATACTTTGCTAACATGCTAGGGTGTGTTTAGTTAGGCTCTGATACCACTGTTAGGTCCACGTTACCTCTCCCGGTACTTTCGGGGTTGCGGAAACGGTAAAACAAAAATTTTTCTAAACATGGACCGAAAAGCCGGATCTTTGCTAAACAACACACTAGCATCCTAACTAGAGATTTATCTACTCGGTTAGGGGTTATACCTCAACTTGAACTCCTTCTCTTCTTGTTGTTCTTCTCTTTGCTTGCTCCGAGGGTTGATCCGGACTTTGGTCACCTCCGCAGCCTCCTTGAGTCGAAGATGATCCACCCGAGAGATGTACACCGAGCTCCACCTCGAGCCGAGGTAACTAGGGCAAAGAGATTGCTAGTCTAGAAGCCCTAGGTTGTGTAGAAGTGGTAGAAGGATGGTTTTGTCTTTGTGGGATCTTTATCTCTCAACACATGAGATCAAAAGATGAATCAAGAGGAGGAAGAAGGAAGAGCTAGTAACCATGGTGCATTTCTTTTCTTCTCACTAGAAAAAGGCAAGAGAGAGAACGAGAAAGAAATTATGAGCTAAAAAAAATGAACCATGGTTCAATAATTCACTAAACCATCATTACCAATCCTATCAAGATAAAGTTTGATGGCACCATTGAAATGACCATTATCATAATCAAAAAGAAAAAGAAAAAGAAAAGAAGAGTGTAGACCTCTCTTGAAGGACAATGGTCAACACGGTCAACCGGTCAACAAAGTCAAGAGAGGTCATGGTGGTCAAATGGTCAATGCAATTAGCCATCATAAAATTATCACTAAAAGGATTAGTAAATGATGTCCGCGGCTCATAATGGTTTTGACCAAACGAACTGTCAAAACCCTAATGGGCCCGCCTCAAAATGGTTTTGACCGAATCAACTGTCAAAACCCTAATGAGCCTGCCACATAATGGTTTTGGCCGAACCAACTGCCAAAACCCTGATGAGGCACCTCCTCCTTCAACGCTCCGGAAAACTGTGCATACACACCTGCATCCGCATTCCGTAGAATGCGGATGCGCAGAAGACAAAACAAATCCATCCGTGCAATACTATTATCCGGCTTAAACCAAAGCCCACTAGTATTGCCTGCCCGAACACCACAAGCACACAAATGTACGTAAGTGATCGCAGCCCTGCCGTAAAACCATACGTCCTCTACACGTTTCGCTCAGTGCAGGGAAACTCTCTGTATGGGACTCTAAAGACTCGACACTACGCTGGCAGTGGGTTTAACCACAGACCGCAAGTGGCACTAGCTGTACGTAACGGTCCCCAGGTAGATGCCGATAAGAAGGCCGATGAGGTAAACCCATCCGAACTCCTACTGAGCCTGTATGTGACAATCCCCGTACAGTCCGATCTGTTCGTCTGATACATCGCATGACGGGCCTAGGGGG
Organism: Agapanthus africanus; assembly: GCA_030015575.1. Lineage (NCBI taxonomy): Eukaryota > Viridiplantae > Streptophyta > Magnoliopsida > Asparagales > Amaryllidaceae > Agapanthus > Agapanthus africanus. The sequence goes on along the minus strand of JASDDO010000031.1, from coordinate 445,816,972 downwards.
CGGTAAACGTCAGTCCCCTAATAGCGGTACAAGTCGTGTTAGAGTGAAGCCCAGAACACCCTGAGATAACACTGGAAACCTACCAGTATATCTCGTTTGCCCTGGCCAGGGACTACTCGTGTAATGGCTCTCCTAGACACAGCGCGATGTCAACCTCCAATACTGGGAGAGACGAATCCTGTCTAACCGTCACTGCCTCCAAGTGCTTCGGGACTGCACCCAACTACTACCTGTTTGCACGACTCGGTAGAGCCGTGGTAGGGTAGTAATCAAAGAACAGTGGTAACACACTCGAAGCAAAGTAACAGTGTCAAGTCAGCGGACTAAGTTGTACTCATGTCACCTGGAAACTGATAACTGACGATAGGTATAGTACCAACTATCAGTTCCCAACGAGTCCTGTCCAGTGTACTCGTAACCTAACGGGCACCCGCATACTATCTTAAGTACGTACTGACGGCTGTGGGGCAGACCGTCTCCGTGCTGGGATGAGAAGCGCATATGCTAGTCTACTCTGGAGTATCGATGCCCTGTCTCGATAATCCCATGACTAGGGACGTGAATAAGGATGTGCTTATGGATTATCCAGCCCCTACGAGTGTGATCGCCATCACAACGCCGGTAATCAAGCAAAGATCCTAAGAGCTCTACTAATGCGTATAGGTGATATAATAAAGAAACACATGTACACATTAAAGCAGAGACAAACCAAGTAGCATACTACTATTTCGAGCAAGATTGTTTATACAACTGTGAATATCCCAAGCATCCATCAAGTAATATACATACTAGTATGATACAGTAATGACCACAAGGGCATATACACTAACAGATGTATTGGGGTTTGATTTCAAAATTGTCCCCGTTGGCTGGTGGAATGGTGAGACGGGTCGAAAGAGGACCTCGCATAGGGTAACATCTCTCTTGGAGAGAGATGCGGGGTGGATTCTGCGTACCTCCGGACGGCGGCAGAGTAGTGTTAAGGAAGTTCGATGGAGAACCGTCCATCGAAATGGGTGTGGTGGTGGGTAAAGAAGAAGTAGATGTAGAAATACCGACTTTAGAGTCGATCGGGGGAATGCGGACAAGACGGGCACTAGAATCCCGTGTCTAGCCGAGCATGCACTAAAGGGTTTAGCACAAGTGGCAGTGTTAATATAATTAAGGAAAATGTGAAGTGGTGTTTGTTTTGAAAAAGATACGGATTTTTGAAAAAAAATGCAAATCAAAACAATGCACAAGCAACCCTCAAATCTAGTGGTCACCTAGGTCAGAAATCTAGACCGTTCCTAACTGCCAGAAGACAAGTCGCAAGATCAATCCTCTACTGCCTCTTTGTCCCTCCTGTGGCCAGGTAAGTGCCAGGTAAGTGGGAGGTTCCCTACTATGTAAGTAGTGGGCCTAATTAAGTAACCACTTGTCTTAGACACACTTGCATTAGACACCACAAAAGAAAGGCGAATAAGCAATAGATTATCCACGACCTTCTCCTGTCCTAAGTGAGCGCGACGGTCCTTAGAGTCATGTCTAGATATTTTTTAGTTAATGAGGGTAATGCGGATGCAATTTTGTGATTTTTGGGGCTTAGGACGGGTAATGAAATCCCGACCTAATCTGAATTTGGTCTTTGCCCCTTAATTTCCGTATTAAAAACGCAAACAACCAAGATCAAACACGCACAATTTTTTTTCTTTTGCGGCGCTGTGACTTTTTGCAAAGAATCCTGCAGAAATTTGTTAATGGAGCAGAGCAGGGAGGAGATAAGAAAGTCAGAAAGTCACCGAGAAATTTTCGTACAGTGGAGCTACAGGACCACCGCGGATCCGCCGCGGTATGCTCCTATTAGCCGCGGAAACGCGGTCAGTTGTTAAGATCACTGCACAAAATTTTGTGCAGAAGCTCCTGTTCACTTGCTGAACTCTCTGGAATATTCATAATATTTCTCCTCTTGCTCCACAGATTCCAGATTTTCTCGCAAAAAATCACAACGAATCGTTTAGTGTTTGTGCGAATTTTGATCTAAATTTTTTGATGGAATAAATTTTTCAACTCAAATTTCAAAAATGAACAAATTAGCACACGATCCCCGGCAACGGCGCCATTTGATTGAATGATTCTTTGTGTGTCGTGTTTTGAAAATGTATAAAGATCACAATCAAAGAAATTTGTAAACCGCAATCAATAACGGTGTCAATTGTAAGTTCGTTAGCGAGTGCGGATCGTCCACAGGGAAAGTGTGATTTGATCGTATTTGATTTAGATGAGTCAAAACTTAAAGAAGAAAAGAAAATGATTCATGAATTTTGAATTTTAGTTTCAAGAGTTATAAGAAAATAAAGATCAAGAAATCAAGAATCAAGAATCGTCCAATTTGAATTAGTTATCAAGATTTGTAATGAGGCTCGTAGGAATCGATCGAATCGATAGTGAGGATGAAGACTTATGATTACGTATTTTTATCCATTGATGATTTGTTGCTAGATCGATGATGATCAACGAGAATTAGGGATCTCTTGCGGAAACTAGGGTTTCATCATCTATCCCTTGTCCTTTTGTTGACTTTCATTCAAATGCTAGCCTTTAGGAAATTCAATCATCGATCGTTGATCTCTAATTAAGAGCGAAAACATTCAAGAAAGTATCTCGCTCGAAACTAGGTTGTCGATGATTCAATTTACTAAAGTTTACAAAACTCAGAGGACTTAAGAATCGTACAAGAATTTACATCATCAACTATCAATTTTCTCGATTCCTCCATGAGCGGAGTTTTTACTCAAACATCATATCAAAGAAATCAATCAAGAATTGAAAACTCATCATAATGCTCAAATATAAAGATAAGCAAGACAAAGAAATTTCACCTTTTATTATCCAACAATTTCGTTACAATTCACTCAAGAACTACAAGAATTGAGGAAAGAACTAGATCGTCGAATTAGCTTCGCATCGTCTCCGTCTTGGATCGTCTTGGATCACTTACTCGGTTGAAGATCGGCGTCGCTTCTAAAAGGTTGAAGGCTTCTTGCTTGATTTGTACTCGGAGATCTTGAATTTGGCTTTTAGTAATTGGATTAGGCTTGATGCACAAGTTGTGTCACTCAACTTGTGTTTGGAATTTGTTGAACAACCATTCAACAACCTTTAAAATGAAGACTTTTGGTCCTTTTTATAGCCTTCTCCTTTAGCTTCCCCAAGAAGCTTGATTAGGATTAGCTTTCTTTAGAAGCTAGGTTTAGTTTAGCTTCACTTGCAAGCGTGGTAGTTGAGTATATGCTTCTAGAGTTAGTTAGCTAGCTAGCTTCCTTGATAAGCTTGGTTGTTAGGAAGAACCTTCTAGGTTTAGCTAGCTTATTTGAGAAGCTTGGAGGTTTTTATCTTGTACAAGAAACTTGGCTGTTGGGACGGAAGCTTCTGGAAATTTCTGGAGAAAGAAGTGTTTGTTCCCCTCCGAAAGACGGCGCGACAGACGTCTTGCCTGAGATTCGGGGTAGATGCTAATTGGTGCTATCCGTCTACCTCTCCGAAGATGCCAAGTTGATTTATGGCACCGTGTATCGAAGGTCTAAACGGATGTGTCCGATGTAGCAGACTTCGTCAGATTCCCCCTCGCTTGAGGGGTTTTTGATTGTGGGGACGCTCTTCCCTGCAGGCGCAAGCCCCTGCAGTTAATTACGCTACCACATGGCGGTAACAACTTTCTCCTTCTCCAGATGGTCACTTCGTGTCGTGGGTGTTTGTTTTGTGTTTGGTTGCCTGTGGATTGTATACGGAGACTGAGTTATGTCGTCGCCCGTAGGGCGTGGACTAGTCCAAATCCGTATTATCTTAGATTTGGGTTTGGGATTGTGTTTAAGGATACGTTAGCCTCGTTTGAGACTAAGATCGACTCAAACGTTTGTTAAGGATACATTAGTCTAGTTTTAGACTAAGATCAACTTAACAGGATCGTTTAGATCCGACAAGAGAGCGATTAGGGGAGCCCTGTTGTTTAGTTTAGTGACGTTGCGGTCAATAGGTAGTTTAAGGACACTGCGGTCCATTGTTAGTTTTAAGACGTTGCGGTCAAGGTTAAGGACGTCGTAGTCCGTGGATTTAAGGACTCCACAGTCCGATGTTAGTTTTAAGACATCACGGTCAAGGTTAAGGACGTCATAGTCTGTTGTTAGTTTTAAGACATTCCGGTCAAGGTTAAGGACGTCGTAGTCCGTGGATTTAAGGACTCCACAGTCCGATATTAGTTTTAAGACATTACGATCAAGGTTAAGGACGTCGTAGTCCGTGGATTTAAGGACTCCACAGTCCGATGTTAGTTTTAAGACATTACGGTCAAGGTTAAGGACGTCGTAGTCCGTGGATTTAAGGACTCCACAGTCCGATGTTAGTTTTAAGACATTACGGTCAAGGTTAAGGACGTCGTAGTCCGTGGATTTAAGGACTCCACAGTCCGATGTTAGTTTTAAGACATTACGGTCAAGGTTAAGGACGTCGTAGTCCATTAGTTTAAGGACCCCACAGTCCGTGTCAATGTATGTGGTTATTGGGACCCGTCACCTCTTTGAAGACGTTGAGGAATTACAACGACAATTATCAAAGGAATGAAGAGATGTACCCTTAAACCGAGGTAGATTAAGTGATCTGTAGTCCAATTTGGATACTAGGATCAATTATTATATTATGAGCCCATTGGCCCAGTTGAATTTGAGTTGAGGACTTATGGCCATCTTGGTCTAAGTCCAATTATGTTTAGGATATTGTCCCTCTGTTGATTCATTGAAGGAGAGGCTTTGTCTCTGGAAACTTAGCCAATTGGGCTAAAGCTAGTGTTAAACACTAGAGACCAACAGTTACTGAACACTGGGAAAAAAATTAACAAGTTAGTGTTAAACACTAAAAGATAATCAGTATTGAACACTGGGAAAAGAGTTTTCAAATAAGTGTTAAACACTAAGAAAATCAGTGTTAAACACCGCAAATAGAGTTTTCCAAATTAGTGTTAAACACTAAGGAGAATCAGTGTTAAACACTGGATACAGAGGTTTCAATTTAGTGTTAAACACTAAGGCAAGAGGGGTCATGTGGTAACACGTGAGAGCGCCCTTCTTCTCTTTATTTTGTTCTACAGATAAGTGTTTAACACTTTCAGTTCTGAAAGCCATCACGTGCGGGCACGTGATGGGGGCTCATGCTCTGGTTTATTAGAATACTCATTTGGGGTCACGTGGTGACACGTGAGGGCGCCCCAGAGTTCTCTTTTATTTTGTTGTTTCTTTATGTGCTTCAGGGATCACGTGGGGCACGTGAGGTATTGCCTCAAAGTTCTCTTTTATATATCTTCGTAGGAGTCACGTGGTAACACGTGAGGTGTTTGCTTCAGAGCTCTATTCTGTAGGCCTTTACAGGGGTCACGTGGTAGCACGTGACTCTGCATGTTTTAGAGTTCTGTTCATAGGGTTAAACCCTAAACTTTAAAGGACTTAAATTTTCAGTTTTCTTCTGAAGAATTATACTCTTAATAGGGTTAAACCCTAATTTCTTTTCTTAAGGGAATTAAATTCCTGTGAGTTTGAGAGAATTATATTCTCAATTAGGGTTAAACCCTAGTTCTGTTCATTTTGAAGGGTTTAAATTCCTGTGAGTTTGAGAGAATTATATTCTCAATTAGGGTTAAACCCTAGTTCTGTTCATTTTGAAGGAATTAAATTCCTATAATATAGGGTTAAACCCTAACTTTATCTCAAAGGAATTGAATTTCTATCATTTTGTGAGAATTAAATTCTCTAAACTCAGTCCCTCCTCGGTGTTTTAGATCTGCATGGCAGAATCTCAACCCAATGAGAATTAAATTCTCAATTCATAGGAAGATGTGCACTTTGCAGATCCTCAACCAGAGAAAGAACTAAGTTCTTTTCTTTTCACAAGAGTTAAACTCTTTTGAGAATTAAATTCTCCTTTTAAGCCTCCCTTTTCTTTTCTTCCCTAAGGTTTTCCTTTTGCCGAGAATCCAAGGCTCTCTCTCTATATATATATATATATCAAAATAAAAAGATCCAAAGGTCTCAAGGTTTCAGAAAAAGGTTTTAGAAAAAAGGTCTTCCCAAAAAGGTCCCTTATCTTCTTTTCTTGGCTCCTATTTATAGGAGAAGGAAGAAAATCAATCTGCTTAGTAAATCTCTCATTTAGAGATTTGATTTGTATGTTGAGAGATTTGATTTATATTTATCATTAATCTGGGCCTTTATGTAACAACTCCAATTTTTATATACCAAAATTGTTCTTTTAAAAAAATGGTGTGTACTTGGAGTATTGATGTTGCTGGAAACAATTTAAGTATCTATTTCCTTACAATAATTACAAGAAGGAGCTTGTAGCTCATTGGTAATACCTTGCACTGCTGAACCAAGCCACCAGAGTTCGAATCCCATGCCCCACATAATTTTTATATCATTTTGTTTTAATTTTTTTGGGAAGTCAAACGGTCAAACAGCCATAACTCACAAATTAATGCAATTTATAAAAAATAAACTATACCAAAATCTCCCCCAGACCAAACCCTACCCAACGACACCTGACTCGGCCCAGACTCGGCCGAATCGGCCGGCGACTCGGCCGAATCGGCCTGCGCCGCCGGCCGGACTCGGCCGGTCGGCCGAGTCGTCAACACGAAAAAGTTTCGTGTTGACTTGGTCAACCCCCCTGCATGGTCCATTTTCCCTGTACTGTTACTGATTTTTCATTAAACCTATTTTAAGTCCAAATTTAATGAATTTTATATTTTTTTAAATATTTTTTAATCCTAACCCTAACCCCAGCCTAGCCCTATATAAAGACCCCTCTCACAAATTCTCGAGAATTCGGTACGAAGAGCGAGAAGCGAAGCGCTGCCGAAACCAACGACGGATTCCGGCGATCGGACTAGAACCTTCGCGACGTTTTCGACGCATCGACAACCACCACATTCCTTAGCCTCCTTAGCCTGTCCAAACCCGTAAGTCCCATATCTTCTATCTCTCTTTTCTTTAATATAAAAATACGACTTTTTGAAACCCGACGGAAATCGGAACAAACCGATTTCCGATTCGTTTTTCAGAAAATTTCCACTTGTCACCTAATACATAATACCTACCCTTATTCATGTTGACTATTAATCACCATAAACTAATTTAAACAAACTTTCTCACATGAAATGATAACTTCTTTGCAAAACCGTATTCTTTTCATAAAAATACCACGAAGTTTATTTTTCTTGTTCTAATTAATTCCCTCACTCCTAAATATGTTTATCTTAATCACTAAACTTGTAGAAATCAATTTGAATGAAATTTCACACATGAAATGATAATGTTTTCAAATACCGTATTCTTGCTCTTTAATACCTTTAAGTTTAATATATCATGTTTTACCTCTAAACGTCACCAAAACTTAAAACAAGTCACGAGGTAATGACCTACCTCTACACACATACAAATATAACCCTAACTGATAAATGTCAAAACATAGAATACGACATTACAGGACTTTTCACTAAAGTACCATATTCTTTATAACCTTTACTTGAAAGCTTTAAGTTGTATAAAATTTTAAATAAAATGAAAGCACGATAGGTCATGGACATCGATCGTTTATCTAAACTGTCTTGTGGTGTCTAGGCAAGTGTGTCTAGGCTAGTGGTTCTTAATTAGGCCCACGACTGTGGTTCCTTCCCACTTACCTGGCACTTACCTGGCCGCAATTGACGGTGAAGAGGCGATTTGAGGCTTCTAATGACTCATCGTTTAGACCTTAGAAATAGGCTAGTTGGCTTAGGAAACCCTAATAACTAAAATACGGAAAACTATACTCTTTTACAAATAAATACCTTATATTTATAAAACCGTTTTCCTAAATGAAAAGTATTTATAAACCTAAGCAAAGTGCCGCTACAACCCACTTTTGGGGAACCTGTTAGGGACAGTACGGTTCATCGTGCACCCGCAGGCTAGTAGTGCGAGATTCAGACCTCCGCAAGGAGCATTCGGTCTCGAAAGGTTTAAAATACGGCATTGAAGAAAAATGAGATTTTGGAAAATAAAATATTATTTAAAGTTATTCTTGTATTAATATATATATTTAATTATCATTTAAACACCTATTTTATCATAAGATGAAGTTTCCATCTTTTTCTAAAATTACAAGATTAAAAGTTACATTAAAATACCATGAGTTTCAAATAAAACAATTAATACTTTTATTAGGATATATTCACTAGAATAACACAAATAAAATTCACACTCATTATAACTATAAAGACGAATAATAAATACTTGAGATGTATTTTGAAAACTATATAAAAGTACTTTTTACATAAAAACCCCTCAAGTTTTACAAATTACAATAAGGCCCCTTAACTAATATTGAACTTCAAATTACCTTTCTTTTAGTCTGACTCAGGTTAGAGTCTGACTATTTCTGACTTGAATATGATTCAAGTCAATCTATATTCTTTTATATTACAACACAATTTAAATACATGAATCCCTGAATCCAGTTAACAATATATTCATTTTGACTGAATCAAACCATGGATATTCATCATTATCCTGATATTCCATTTACCTGATTATACAGTTACATCATGTTTACCGATATCATGGTTTTGGTCGGTCATCCAACTTACATATTCCAATACAACAATACTGTTAAAGCACTACAGGGTTTAAGGGGTAGATTGGTATGGAAGGTGTTAAAGGTGGCATGAGGTGGTCAGATTAAGACACCTAATCTGAATCCTATTGCTGTTGTACCGTGGCATAACGGTTCCTTGTACTACATGTGCCTTAGTCTTTGGCAAGTGAGACTCCCCTCGTATACACTGGCATCCTTCTATACCAAGCTACAAACAACAGCGTTAACTCAATATTCCACAGTATTCAACAATATAATACTTTAGAAAATACTTTTACACTGTCTTCCTAATTCTTCTTTATCTTGGGACTTACCGAGCGACCTGTTCGCTGACGACATTTTATTTCTTTCTTCTTTGAATGTCGTCAGGTGCGTTGAACCAAGCTGAGATCGAGCCCACCGGTGAGATTTGGAGCAGTTCCAGGAAGATCCCGTGCTCTAGATACTGTACCTTGTTCTTTCCAGCATTTTCATTTTCTGTTATGCCACTGTTTAGGCATCGCTTTCATTTCAGTTGTATTTCCTTTGTTTATGCATTGTACAAAGAATGTTATTAATAAAAGTTGTTGTTATTTCTTTATCATTTGTCTCTTGTGATTTACTTTATATTGCTTAGTTACGCTTAGCGTATGTACTTCTGAGTATATACGTAGCGGGCCTCGCCGGTCCCCTTCGCCGTACACTAGGAAGCGGGCGTGACAGGTTTTGTTGGTGGCCCATGCAGGTCAGAGCTGTATGAATCCCTGTCATGCAGTTCTGGTCTGCGTGAATACCCTAAGCAATATAACACAAGAACCAGCAACTAAAACATTCTTTACAATTCATGTTCCTTGAATCTTGCAAATTTCTATTCTTTGAATCTTATCATTTCATGTATTTGAATCTGTCCTAATCCAAATTTTTCTTCAAGGTTATGGATTCCCCGAACAACACCAGCACCAACGTCAACAACACTCCTCCAGCACTACCTCTCACACCAGTTGTTCCGGCACCACCTACTGAGCAAACAATACTATTTGATGCGATCCGCGGTCTTCTCGAGGGATAGCAACAACTATTGAGCCATCCTGAGACAGATGCACCGGGAATAAAGCAATTCAGAGCTTTGCACCCAAAGCAATTTTCGGGTAAAGGAAGCCCTCTCAAAGCAGAAGAATGGGCACAAAGCATCGAAGACGATCTGGCAGCAGCTCAAGTGCCTGATAACACTTGGGTCCGTGTAGCGAAGCTACAGCTCACGGATAATGCTCGCAATTGGTGGAAGGCGAAAGAAACCCGTCTGGTACAACCGATTGAATGGAAGACATTTCGCGAGAAGTTTGACGCGAAATATTTCCCTGTGACTGCCAGGTTCGCTATGGAGCAGCAGTTTATTCATCTACAGCAAGGATCAATGTGGGAGAAATCGGTAGATGAATACGATGCTGAGTTCACTATGTTGAGCCGGTAAGATATGTCACAATAGTTCAATTTTTAAAATATCACATACTACACAGCTAACACAATCTTTAAACAGATTCGTGGCACACCTGATACCGACAGACGAGATCAGAGCCCGTCGTTTTCAGCAAGGTTTGGACACAGAGATTAAGGCTGCTCTAGCCACAGGAAAGTTTTTGACTCATGAAGAAGCTCTAAAAGCTGCCCGCAGTTATGAGGCAGTCATAAAAGAGAGGGGCAGACCTCAGTCTGCAGGAGTCAAACACCCTGCCAACCAGATGGCAGGTGGAGCCACGTCCAGACCATCTTTCGTGCCAAGGCGACCCGGAGTACCAACCCATCGTCCTAGCTCAGCCTTTTGCACCTACTGCAAGAGAACTGGACATATGATGAAGGACTGTCGTCGAGCCAACCGCCTTTGCTTGATCTGCGGTTCAGCCACTCACGGTATTGGGTCTTGTCCTCAAAGACAGAACCCAGTTGCTGCACCCAGGCCAGCAAATACTTATTAGCAGCGACCAGCTCTTCAGGCACCTACTCCCAGACTTGCACTGCCTGCACCACCCAGGGGACCACAAGCTGCACCACCTCCTCGACAGTTCCATCAAGCTCAAAAGAACGTTTCGAGGAATGCTCCTCAGGCCAGGAGGAATGTGCCGAAGCGCCAAGCTTTCATGATGTCTGTTGAAGAAGCTGATGCCACTGGCCAAGTCATCACTGGTAAATCTTCTTTCTCAAACTTATCTTTTAGTTTGGTTATCTACACACTTTCCCTATACCTAAAACTTATCCCATATACCTTAGGTACAATCCTAGTAGCTTCACTACCTGCACTTGCACTGTTTTATACTGGAGCATCCCACTGCTTTATGTCGCAACGGTTTGTTCGAACCCATGCGATTCTAGTCTCACCGCTTGTATCCAGCTGGAACGTCAGTTCCAGAAATGGTGTTCTAAAGGCAACTATGGGATACAGCATGTGTCCATTCGTCGTCTGCAGTCGAGAGTTTTATGCTGACTTCAAGGTACTGGACATACCAAATTTCGATGTGGTTCTAGGAATGGACTGGCTTGGAACCTTTTATGCTACCATCGACTGTCGTCAAAGGAGGGTAGTATTTGAGATTCCAGATCATCCGGTCTTCTATTTCAAGAGTAGAGACCGTACACTAGAGCCAAATACCTACAAAGCGAAGCCAAGGGAAGCAATAGTTGCAGCAGCTCAGGCAGAGGAAGATTCAAGACCGGAGGTAGTTCGAGAGTTCGATGATGTATTTCCTGACGATATATTAGGTTTGCCTCCCGATCGAGCTCTTGAATTCAGTATTGACTTAGTACCAGGAGCACAACCAGTGATCAAAGCACCGTATATACTAAGTCCGGAAGGTTTGAAGGAAGTTCGAACACAGTTGGACGAATTACTGGCGAAAGGATGGATTCGACCCAGCACTTCAAGTTGGGGAGCACCTGTACTATTGGTGAAGAAGAAGGAAGGTTCATACAGAATGTGCATCGACTATAGGGCCTTGAACGAAGTTACTATAAAGAATAAGTATCCACTCCCGCGCATCGATGATTTATTCGATCAGCTAAGTGGATCTTGCGTCTTCTCTAAGCTAGATCTTCGTTCAGGCTATCATCAAGTGAAGGTCAAGGAAGCGGATATTCACAAAACAGCTTTCAGAACTCGCTATGGGCATTATGAATTTTTAGTAATGCCATTTGAAGTGACCAATGCACTAGCAATCTTCATGAACCTTATGAACCAAGTCTTCCGGGAGTATTTAGACAGATTCGTTGTCATCTTCATCGACGACATCCTGGTATATTCTAAGAACCGGAGAGAGCATGCGGAGCACCTACGAATTGTCCTGGAAACTCTTCGACAACATAAGCTTTATGCCAAGTACAGCAAGTGCGAGTTTTGGCTAAATCAAGTTAGTTTTCTTGGACATATCGTATCAGGAGAAGGAATTTCGATGGACCCAGCAAAAGTTTCAGCAGACAGCGAATGGCCTACACCAAAATCAATGAAGGATATTCGGAGTTTCTTGGGTTTAGCTGGATATTACAGAAGGTTTATTGAAGGCTTTTCGAAGATAGCAACACCCCTGACCAAACTCACACAAAAAGATGAAGAATTTGTGTGATCGGAGGCATGCGAGCAAGCTTTCGTAGAACTCAAGTCAAGACTGACATCTGCACCTATTCTCGTCATAACGGATCAATCTGGAGGATTCGAAGTGCATTGTGATGCATCCGGTAAGGGATTAGGGTGTGTTCTACATCAGCACGGTAAGGTTGTGGCTTATGCTTCAAGATAACTGAAGACTCATGAGCGCAATTATCCGACGCATGATCTGGAGTTGGCAGCCGTTATTTTTGCTCTCAAGATTTGACGCCACTACTTACTTGGTGAACGAGTGAACATCTACACAGATCATAAAAGTCTGAAGTATGTGTTTACTCAGAAGGAGTTGAATATGCGGCAGAGAAGATGGTTAGAACTCATGGCGGACTTTGACATCAACTTGCAATATCACCCAGGAAAGGTGAACGTAGTACCTGATGCTCTTAGTCGCCAACCATTAGCAATGAATCTCACCGCCCAGTGGAAGCTTCAGCAAGACCTACATCAAATGGAGATTGAATTAGTCATGCCAGGTGATGTATCAAGTTTGATGAATCTACAAGTTCAATCAACCATTGTCAATCAGATCAAAGCAGCTCAAGCCAGCGATGCTAAGTTGCAAAAGATCAGAAAACAAGTGGAGAATGGACTCAGAACAGATTTCATCATTCATGAAGACGGATCTTTGAGATACGGCAGCAGATTGAGTGTACCAAAGGGTCCTGTTCGGGAAGAGTTAATGAAAGAAGCTCACAGCTCTCCCTATTCAGTACATCCTGGAGGTACCAAAATGTACAAAGATCTACGTCAGAATTATTGGTGGCATGGAATGAAGCGTGAAGTAGCCAGAAGTGTCGCAAAATGTTTGGTATGTCAGCAGGTAAAAGCTGAACATCACAGGACAGCTGGACTACTTCAACCGTTACCAATCCCAGAATGAAAGTGGCAGCACATCACGATGGACTTTGTAACTGCCCTTCCTCGCAGCACAAAGGGTAACGATGCGATTTGGGTCATTATGGATCGACTCACAAAGTCGGCTCACTTCATCCCATTTTGAGTTGGCCAATCAACTGAGACACTAGCGAAGAAGTACATGGAGGTAATAATCTAATTTAGATTTAAAAAAAATCTTCATAATGTACTATCTCTGATACTCATGAACTCATACAGGAAATTGTGAGACTTCATGGAGTACCGGTCTGCATTGTCTCCGATCGTGACACCAGGTTCCGATCGCAATTTTGGCAGAGTCTGCAAGCTAGCTTGAGAACAAGTCTGAACTTCAGCACGACTTATCATCCACAAACAGATGGTCAGTCGGAACGAACTATTCAGATCTTGGAGGATATGCTCAGAGCATGTATGCTCGACTTCAAAGGATCGTGGGAAGATCACCTGCATCTTGTGGAGTTTGCGTACAACAACAACTACCAAGCAAGCATAGGAATGGCACCTTTTACAGCATTATATGGAAGGAAGTGTCGATCGCCATTAAGTTGGGACGACATCGGAGATAGAGAACTCCTTAGACCGTTGATGTGGTTCGTACTATCAGGGAAAGAATGCGCATAGCCCAAGATAGACAGAAACACTGGCTTGATGCGAAGAGACGACACTTGGAGTTCCAGCCAGGAGATCATGTATTCCTGAAAATCTCCCCGAACCACGGAGTGATCAGATTTGGAAAATGGGGAAAGTTGAGTCCAAGATACATTGGACCGTTTGATATACTCGAACGAGTCGGTGAAGTGGCATATCGTTTAGCGCTCCCACCCTCATTGGAAGGAGTGCATAACGTGTTCCACATATCCCAACTCAGAAGGTATGTGAGTGACCCCAGCCATGTACTTGATCATTCTGAGCTCACGATACAGCCCGATTTGTCTTGTGAGCAACAACCTGTGGAGATCCTGGACAGGAAAGTGAAGACACTTCGGAACAAAGAAGTTAATTTGGTCCGGGTAATGTGGAGGAAAGACACTCCAGGAGAATCCACGTAGGAAAGGGAGGATGAGATGCGTGCAAGATATCCGCACCATTTTGTAAACTAGTCCTCAAATAAAAGGTTGTAAATTTCGAGGACGAAATTTTTGTAAGGAGGGTAGATTGTAACAACTCCAATTTTTATATACCAAAATTTTTCTTTTAAAAAAATGGTGTGTACTTGGAGTATTGAAGTTGCTGGAAACAATTTAAGTATCTATTTCCTTACAATAATTACAAGAAGGAGCTTGTAGCTCATTGGTAATACCTTGCACTGCTGAACCAAGCCACCAGAGTTCGAATCCCATGCCCCACATAATTTTTATATCATTTTGTTTTAATTTTTTTGGGAAGTCAAACGGTCAAACAGCCATAACTCACAAATTAATGCAATTTATAAAAAATAAACTATACCAAAATCTCCCCCAGACCAAACCCTACCCAACGACACCCGACTCGGCCCAGACTCGGCCGAATCGGCCGGCGCCGCCGGCCAGACTCGGCCAGTCGGCCGAGTCGTCAACACGAAAAAGTTTCGTGTTGACTTGGTCAACCCCCCTGCATGGTCCATTTTCCCTGTACTGTTACTGATTTTTCATTAAACCTCTTTTAAGTCCAAATTTAATGAATTTTTAATGAATTTTATATTTTTTTAAAATGTTTTTTAATCCTAACCCTAACCCTAGCCTAGCCCTATATAAAGACCCCTACCCTCTACCTTTTCACCTCACAACTCTAAGTCCACTCTCCCAAATTCTCGAGAACTCGGTACGAAGAGCGAGAAGCGAAGCGCTGCCGAAACCAACGACGGATTCCGGCGATCGGACTAGAACCTTCGCGACGTTTTCGACAACCACCACATTCCTTAGCCTCCTTAGCTTGTCCAAACCCGTAAGTCCCATCTCTTCTATCTCTCTTTTCTTTAATATAAAAATACGACTTTTTGGAACCCGACGGAAATCGGAACAAACCGATTTCCGATTCGTTTTTCTGCAAATTTCCACTTGTCACCTAATACATAATACCTACCCATATTCATGTTGACTATTAATCACCATAAACTAATTTAAACAAACTTTCTCACATGAAATGATAACTTCTTTGCAAAACCGTATTCTTTTCATAAAAATACCACGAAGTTTATTTTTCTTGTTCTAATTAATTCCCTCACTCCTAAATATGTTTATCTTGATCACTAAACTTGTAGAAATCAATTTGAATGAAATTTCACACATGAAATGATAACGTTTTCAAATACCGTTCTCTTGCTCTTTAATACCTTTAAGTTTAATATGTCATGTTTTACCTCTAAACGTCATCAAAACTTAAAACAAGTCACGAGGTAATGACCTACCTCTATACACACACAAATATAACCCTAACTGATAAATGTCAAAACATAGAATACGACATTACAGGACTTTTCACTAAAATACCATATTCTTTATAACCTTTACTTGAAAGCTTTAAGTTGTATAAAATTTTAAATAAAATGAAAGCACGATAGGTCATGGATATCGATCGTTTATCTAAACTGTCTTGTGGTGTCTAGGCAAGTGTGTCTAGGCTAGTGGTTTTAATTAGGCCCACGACTGTGGTTCCTTCCCACTTACCTGGCAATTACCTGGCCACAATTGACGGTGAAGAGGCGATTTGAGGCTTCTAATGACTCATCGTTTAGACCTTAGAAATAGGCTAGTTGGCTTAGGAAACCCTAATAACTAAAATACGGAAAACTATACTCTTTTACAAATAAATACCTTATATTTATAAAACTGTTTTCCTAAATGAAAAGTATTTATAAACCTAAGCAAAGTGCCGCTACAACCCACTTTTGGGGAACCTGTTAGGGACAGTACGGTTCATCGTGCACCCGCAGGCTAGTAGTGCGAGATTCAGACCTCCGCAAGGAGCATTCGGTCTCGAAAGGTTTAAAATACGGCATTGAAGAAAAATGAGATTTTGGAAAATAAAATATTATTTAAAGTTATTCTTGTATTAATATATATATTTAATTATTATTTAAACACATATTTTATCATAAGATGAAGTTTCCATCTTTTTCTAAAATTACAAGATTAAAAGTTACATTAAAATACCATGAGTTTCAAATAAAACAATTAATACTTTTATTAGGATATATTCACTAGAATAACACAAATAAAATTCACACTCATTATAACTATAAAGACGAATAATAAATACTTGAGATGTATTTTGAAAACTATATAAAAGTACTTTTTACATAAAAACCCCTCAAGTTTTACAAATTACAATAAGGCCCCTTAACTAATATTGAACTTCAAATTACCTTTCTTTTAGTCTGACTCAGGTTAGAGTCTGACTATTTCTGACTTGAATATGATTCAAGTCAATCTATATTCTTTTATATTACAACACAATTTAAATACATGAATCCCTGAATCCAGTTAACAATATATTCATTTTGACTGAATCAAACCATGGATATTCATCCATTATCCTGATATTCCATTTACCTGATTATACAGTTACATCATGTTTACCGATATCATGGTTTTGGTCGGTCATCCAACTTACATATTCCAATACAACAATACTGTTAAAGCACTACGGGGTTTAAGGGGTAGATTGGTATGGAAGGTGTTAAAGGTGGCACGAGATGGTCAGATTAAGACACCTAACCTGAATCCTATTGCTGTTGTACCATGGCATAACGGTTCCTTGTACTACACGTGCCTTAGTCTCTGGCAAGTGAGACTTCCCTCGTATACACTGGCATTCTTCTGTACCAAGCTACAAACAACAGCGTTAACTCAATATTCCACGGTATTCAACAATATAATACTTTAGAAAATACTTTTACACTGTCTTCCTAATTCTTCTTTATCTTGGGACTAACCGAGCGACCTGTTCGCTGACGACATTCTATTTCTTTCTTCTTTGAATGTCGTCAGGTGCGTTGGACCAAGCTGAGATCGAGCCCACCGGTGAAGATTTAGAGCAGTTCCAGGAAGATCCCGAGCTCTAGATACTGTACCTTGTTCTTTCCAGCATTTTCATTTTCTGTTATGCCACTGTTTAGGCATCGCTTTCATTTCAGTTGTATTTCCTTTTTTATGCATTGTACAAAGAATGTTATTAATAAAAGTTGCTGTTATTTCTTTATCATTTGTCTCTTGTGATTTACTTTATATTGCTTAGTTACGCTTAGCGTATGTACTTCTGAGTATATACGTAGCGGGTCTCGCCGCGTCCCCTTCGCCGTACACTGGGAAGCGGGGCGTGACACTTTAGATTGTTAAGTGAATTTTATTCACCATTGGATTTTAAATCCAAAGATATTTCCTTGTTATTTCAGTTAGATTTAGGGGGAAATCTTTCCAAGTCCAAGATTTTTCCATAAATTGGTGATATTTAATCACCTTTAGATTTTTAATCCAACGGTTCCAAATAATCATTCTCTATTTTGGAAAGATTTGAATGATCTCCTCTCAGAATTTAATTCTGTTAAAGAACAAGGCTTTTAAAGCCGATCACGTGTGGCCACGTGACCCCTGGTCATGTGTAGGCACGTGATCCCTAGTCACGTGTAGGCATGTGACCCCTGGAGTGGGCTCTTCTTCTGCGCTCTGTTCTCTGGCCGCTGCTCAGCCGTCACGTGCCAACACGTGACCACTGGTCACGTATGAGCACGCGACCTTTTCTGGGGCTTCTTCTTGAATGCGCTTTGTGTCGCTGCTTTAAACGTCACGTGCCAACATGTGACCATTGGTCACGTGTGAGCACGTGATGCCTCTTCTGAGTTCTTTCTTGACTTTTTAATCAGGGAACAAATGCCCCCACAGCGTTGTTCTCACGTGTCTGCACGTGAGTGCAACGCTGTCACTTTTGTGACCGTCGGATCTGTTTTGGAAGTAAGGTAGATGAATTGTCCTTTCAGAAGCGCCTTCACTTTTTCATCCTCTTCTTTTCAAGCCTTTCTTTTAATAATTTGATTCTCGTTCTCAGAGCTTAGTTTTCTGTTGTGTCTGTACAGTGCCGCTTTATCTTCCAATCAAAAGCTAGTGCTCACGTGTTGCGTATGTAGGGCTCTGCTTGATGGGGACGTTTCATTTCCCTGATCTGATTCCAATGCGTCGTTGGATTTCATTTCCAACGCTCTCCCCTTCTTTCCGGGCTTTGAGAATAGTCCCACCATGCACAACATTTTTTGTGCATAGCATTAAATGCTCCTCTTTATAACCTGAAACCATGCTTTTCTTCCTTTCCTCACAGAGAAACCCATTTATACCTTAAGGTGATCATCTTTGAGAGACCGATTAATCGCCATGGCTTGCAATCGCCCTCATGCTTGTCGGTAACCATGGGAGGTGCCCATTGAGGAGATAATCCCTCGCTTCGCTGCGCGGCTGGCAGATCCCCTTCTCACCGACGCTTAATGTGACACGGTGATGTACGAGCTACTGACTCGTCGGGGCTCTCCTCTTCCCATGGGCTCCATTTGGCTCCGGATGATCCTCCTGTCTGTGCTTGCCGATATACCCCCTCATCCGGCGGAGATAACTTCGGCGATCCTTGACGCGGCGGAGGACAAGCTTGAGTGCTTTCATGAGGCTTGTCTAATCACTCAAGCTCTGAAGGATCATTCAGTTCATTTACTGAGTCAGATAAGAGCCCGTCGGGCCGTCATGTCTGCTTTTGCTGATGAGCACGGCTCCAATCGGTGGGGAGCGACTCCTCGCGAAAACCGTCGCTTTGATGTGTTGGAGAAGGCGAATAGGGAGCTGGAGAATTTTGTGTTTTGCTTTGTTAACCCTTGTATTTCTGATCCCTTGTTTGGTGATCTTTTCCCGGTAGTGTAGTATGTTTGAATCAATGTACTCCCTTTATAAAAAGCGATTTGCATGCTTTCTATTGAATTTTCATGTTTGTTGGATACTCGTACGTGTGTCTTGCTTACGTAAATGAGCTGCATGTTTTTCTCATAGGAATGTTCTTCAACTGCGAGCACCATCGTTACGTTGCATGCACATCAGTGCCTCGAGTAACATCTCCTTTTAAACATTCGTACAATTGCAAATGCGCACCTGATAGGATATAGATCAGAAACTTTCCTTGTTATCTCCTGTATTAGATGGTTTGTGCTGGATTTAGATCGAGTATTGTTGTCGAAAGGAGGTTTATGAAAGAAGACATATTTTTCTTCTCAATGGTGTGTCCCTTTTTATTGAATGTATTCCGCGGATAGTCTATCTTGATCTCTTTACAGGGCAGCGATGGCTTAGGATTCAGGGTTAAGATCTGCCTCCTAAGACTTTTGAGCTTTATGAGCCGTGAGGGTCTCATAAAGAGTTTCTCCCTACAGGTCGAGAGGATCCCGTAGGTGTAAATTCTTCTTAAGAGTCGTGAGGATTCTTAAGCGGGTTCTCCCTTGGGAGTCGTAAGGATCTCACAAGAGAGTTTTCTTCCTTGCAGGTCGTGAGGACCCACAAGTGCTGAGTGCGGTCGCCCTTATCCGTATTTCACGGGATCAGGGGTTGCATTGGGATGTTCTTCAGGGTACCGTAGTTTAAAGACATCGCGGCCAAGGTTAAGGACCTCATAGTCCGTGGGTTTAAGGACTCCACAGTCCAACGTTAGTTTTAAGACATCACGGTCAAGGTTAAGGACCTCATAGTCCGTGGATTTAAGGACCCCACAGTCCGATGTTAGTTTTAAGACATCACGGTCAAGGTTAAGGACCTCATAGTCCGTGGGCTTAAGGACTCCACAGTCCTATATTAGTTTTAAGACATCACGGTCAAGGTTAAGGACCTCATAGTCCGTGTATTTAAGGACTCCACAGTCCGCGAAATGTGTGGTTACCGGGACCCGTCACCTCTTTGAAGACGTTGAGGAATTACAACGCCAAATATCAAAGGAGTGAAGAGATGTACCCTTTAACCAAGGTAAAATCAGTCTAGAATCATCATGGTTGGTCGTTAGTTTTAAGACATTACGGTCGAGGTTAAGGACATCATAGTCCGTGAATTTTAAGGACTCCACAGTCCGGTGTTTGCTCTGGATGCTTCACACGGGTTCATGGTCGTGCTTGGCGAGGACCAGGCTCCGCTCTGGGCGTTTTCCGCGGGGTCAAAGAGTGACGTTTTCCGCGTTCCACGTAACCAGGAATTCTGCACTAGATGCTTCACACGGGTTCACTGCCGTGCTCGGCGAGGACTAGGCTCCGCTCTGGATGCTTCATACGGGTTCACTGCCGTGCTCTTCGAGGACCAGGATCCACTCTGGACGTTTTCCACGGGGTCAAAGAGTGACGTTATCCGCGTTCCACATAACCAGGAATTTTTCACTAGATGCTTCACACGGGTTCACTGCCGTGCTCGGCGAGAACTAGGCTCCGCTCTGGATGCTTCACACGGGTTCACTGCCGTGCTCTGCGAGGACCAGGATCCGCTCTGGACGTCTTCCATAGGGTCAAAGAGTGACGTTATCTGCGTTCTACGTGACCAGGAATTTTGCACTAGATGCTTCACACGGGTTCACTGCCGTGCTCGGCGAGGACTAGGCTCCGCTCTGGATGCTTCACACGGGTTCACTGCCGTGCTCTGCGAGGACCAAGATCTGCTCTGGACGTTTTCCACGGGGTCAAAGAGTGACGTTATCCGCGCTCCACGTTACCAGGAATTTTGCACTAGATGCTTCACACGAGTTCACTGCCGTGCTTGGCGAGGACTAGGCTTCGCTCTGGATGCTTCACACGGGTTCACTACCGTGCTCTGCGAGGACCAGGATCCGCTCTGGACGTTTTCCACGGGGTCAAAGAGTGACGTTATCCGCGTTCCACGTGACCAGGAATTTGTTGATTGTATCCGTATTTCACGGAGTTGGGATTTGACTCTCAGTGATCTATACACCGCCGAGTCGTGGAACTGGGAGTGGCCGTTGTTCCGCTTTGCTCGAGGTTGTATTTGCCGCAATGGGACGAATGTTGGGAAGATCTCTAGGTTATTTATGGCCCGTCGAGATTTGGCTTCTTCCTTTGATGAAACCTGGGGGAGGAGTATGATCCCTTCTTTGTTTGCGCCCCTGGATTGTATACAGGGATAGATGTAACATTACCCGTAGGGCATGAATTTCATTCTTATTTTATTTCTTTTTACGCGATGCTTTACCATTTCAGCTTTTATATCGCGAAGGTCGCGATTGCCCAATCATTTCGGCTATTTTTCGCGGTGCCCAATCATTTCGGCTATTTATTTTATTTTTACTCGCTGCTTTTTATTGCGAGTTGCCCCATCATTTCGGCTATTTTTCATGCATACCTTTTTACTTGCTGCTTTTTATTGCAAGTTGCCCCATCATTTCGGCTATTTCATATGCATGTGTGGCTCGCTAGCCTTTTCGCTGCAAGCTTGGATTTTAGACACCGATTTCGGCATCAGCATCGCTACAACTGGGACGTTGCCAGGAGCGAATCATCATTGGCCTTTGTCGATGTTGAACAAAGGTGGCTTAGTAAACAGGGTTAAGCGTCCTGTCGACTAAGGCTTTTGACTTCATGAGCCGTAATGGTCTCACAAAGGTATTTCTCCCTACAAGTCGTGAGGATCTTGTAGGTGTGTTTTCTCCTTGGGAATCGTGAGGATTCCTAAGTGCATGTCCTCTTGCAAGTCGTAAAGATCTTACAAAAAGGTTTTCTCCTTATAAGTCGAGAGGACTTACAGGGGTTGTTTGCCATATGAACATATCCCTAGTCACGGATGGGACTTGGTTGGGGAAATGTTTATTCGCGCCCGTGGATTGTATACAAGGGTCAGTATTGAGTCACTTGTAGGGCATAAATTGAAGGTTGTGGGGGTTGCTTAAGCACAGGTTTAGGTCTCTGTGACTTAAGACTTTCAAATCCTATGGGCCGTGAGGGTCCCATAAGAGAGTTCTCTTACGAGTCGTGAGGATCTCGCAAGTATAATTTCTCCCTAGGAATCGTGAGGACTCCTAAGTGTGTTGCTTCCTTGTGAGTCGTAAGGATCCCACGCGGGTGATTTCTCCTTACAAGGTCGTGAGGACCCTGCAAGTGCCCTTTAACGAGGCTGCGCCCTTTCGGGTTTTCACAAACACTCGCCGGTAGCCCTGCTGTTTTTACTCATGGAGCCCTTTCGGGTTTTCATCCGTGCCCATTTTGCTTATGGACATACCGTTTTTTTTTAATTTTTTTTATTATTTTTTTTATATCGGCTTTGAGATACTGTAATCCACCGTAGTTTATCGACATCTTGGTCAACAGCCAGTTTTAGGACATAGTGGTCCATTGTTACTTTAAGGACGTTTAGGTCCGTTGTTAGTTTGAGGACGTTTCGGTCCGTTGTTAGTTTGAGGACGTTTCGGTCCGTTGTTAGTTTAAAAACATTTCGGTCCGTTGTTAGTTTAAGGACATTTCGGTCCGTCGTTGAAGAAGGATGGTTACTACTTATAGAGTTCGGGCTTAGGAAGATAGCGAGCGGACATGGTCATCGTCATCTATCATTGACCTAGGCCTTGACCCGTTAAGCGTAGTATTTCTTCAGGAAGCGACCGTTTATTGGCCTGAAAGGTCTTTCGTCGTGCATATCCATAAGTAGGTACGCTCCGCCCTGGTAGACCTTGTCTATGATGTACGGGCCTTCATAGTTTGGCTCAAATTTTCCCCGCTTGGCACGATCGGGGATCATAGGTCTTTTGACCACTAGCACGAGTTCACCTTGGCGGAATGTCCTCGGCCTGGTCAATCTTTCGTACGAGCGCGTCATCTTTGCTTTGTAGGCCTCCAGATTTTGTTGTGCTATGAGCCGGGTCTCATCAAGGGCATCCAGCTCCTCAAGCCGAAGGTGAGCATTTTCTTCGTCCGTCAGCTCGCAGTGGACCGCCACGCGTAGAGAGGGTAACTCTATCTCGAGGGGGAGTACTGCTTCTGTACCGAATACCAACGCGTATGGCGTTGTGTTCGTGGCCGTTTTGAACGTAGTTCGATATGCCCAGAGAGTTTCGTGCAGTCTCTCGTGCCAGTCCTTTTTGTTTCGGGACACCGTTTTCTTCACGATCTTTGTCAAGGTTTTGTTGAAAGCCTCAGCTAGACCGTTAGCCCGTGGATTATAAACTGAAGAATATCTCCAGTCTATGTTGTGTTGTTGCGCGAAGCGGCTAATCTTGTGGCTTCTGTAGGCTGGCCCGTTATCGAAAATGATCCGTCGCAGAGTTCCAAACCGATAAATGACGTGTGTCTTGAAGAAATGGAGAATATTCTCCGTCTTCACCTCCCTCAGCGGTATTGCTTCTGTCCATTTGGAGAAGTAATCAGTCGTCGCCAAGATGAAACGATGTCCCCTGGATGATGCTGGTTCGATGGGGCCGATTACGTCAGTCCCCCACATTTTGAACGGCCAACTAGCCACCGTTGGATGTAGTGGATTTGGGTGCTGGTGGACAAAATCCCCATGGATTTAGCACGAGTGGCATTGTTTCGCATACTCGAGGCAGTCCTGGATCATCGTGGGCCAGTAGTAGCCTATCCGTTTAATTTTCAATTTCATCTTCGGGCCTGCTTGGTGAGAACCGCAGAGTCCGTCGTGAACTTCCTAAACGACTCTTTTTGCTTCGTCAGGTCCCAGGCATCTCAACCACAGAGAGTCAAATGATCTCTTGTACAGAGTATTATTGACGAAGGCGAAGGACATAGCTCGTTTCATGAGCTGATGTCTTGAGGACGTATCTTCCGGCGTTCGACGGGATTTGAAGTAGTCTATGACTGTGCTAGGGATCCTAAAATAACACATTTGGACTCTTTCTATAGTATATGAAAAAGATTATTTTAACAAAAGATTTTTTTAATAGATTTTCCTTTTTGTTTTGAAAAAATCATTAACTTGAAATATTAACAATTTTTTTTAATAAAAGATGCTAAATTTTTATTAAAAAAGATATGATATACTGGATTTGAATGTGCTACGGGGGTTAAGGATTTGATGGTATGAATAATTTGGTTTTATGAATAATTCGGTGGTATGAAAAATTTGATGTTATGATAGAACCGTGAAAAAAATTCCAATTTGCTTTTAGGTGTGGAATGGCGGTGAACGATCCATGTTATAAATAAAAAAAATTAAAAAATTTATCATCGCATGATAAAACCTTGCATTGGATAGCCAGCATGATATAGATTTTCTAAATCCGATCTAGGCAAGAACCTCCCGTCCGATCTAATCGAGATTAAGCCTTTACCTTTTATAACCTAAAGACTAATTTATGTTGCAATTATTGGGAAGAGAAAGAGGATATAATTTCTTAGTTTCAAATAAAATAGACTCCTCTATATTTATAATAACACAAGTTTGTTATAATAAGAGATCAAATCTCATATCAAGTATTATCTTAAGATTTTCTTTAGTTTTGAAAAAATGATTGTATATCTTAAAATAGTATTATATTTATAATAACAACAGTTTGTTATAATAAGAGATCAAATCTATCAAATATTATCTAGAGATTTGCTTAAGTTATGAAAAAATCGTTGTATATCTTAAAATAGTAATATATTTATAATAACAAGAGTTTGTTATAATAAAAGATCAAATCTCATATCAAATATTATCTTAAGAACTGCTTAAGTTTTGAAAAATATCATTGTATTACTTAAAATATTGAAAAAAAATTTGAAAATAGATGCTTAATGTATATAAAAAAAAAGATATGATATACTGGACTTGAATATGCTAGATGACCAGAATTTGATGGTATGAATAATTTGTTAGTATGACAAAACCGTAAAACTAAAAATGCGGACCTGAATGAGAGACGTTGGATCTTGTGTTTTTAATCAACGGTTAAAATTAATTCAGCTTAACTTTTAATTTATTAACGATTTATTAAGCTGAATTAATTTTAACCATTGACTAAAAACATAAGATCCAACGGTTTTCATTCAGGTTCGTCTTTTTAAAAACACAAACACGTCCTATAGGATATGTACTCTCTCTCTCTCTTCACACACACATGGTAAGAAGCTATCTTTAGATGAGATGGTGAGACACATAATCCGGTGGGTTGCATTGATAAATGAATTAGATTGATGGTCTTAATTGATAAGAAATTAATCAAAATAAATATTTCCATTCTTAACAATTGTTGCCTATTTTCTCAGTGAGAATCTTTTCTAATTATCTTCCTTTTTCCTTTCCCTAGAAGCAAGCAGTTGATTTTTCCCTAAAATCATGATCATCTCTTCCGTTTATCTTTTTATTGTACCCTCTTTTTGTTTTTAAACAAATAAAGGGAATATACATTGTTATTATAATACAAAAAACAATATAAAGGGGGGAAATTATTTTCACAACTATTGCAAATTGTAGTAAATATTTAGCATAAACAGTTATGTAATTGGATTTTGATGATGAATTTCTCCAAAACTATAAAGTTTCTATGGTCTTATCCATAACACTATCTATTATCTTTTGAGAACTGATAGATTTCCCATGAATTATATTCATGAGAATTCATTGGCATATAATCAATTGGACAGAAGCCTGCAGTAGAAAATTGTGATGACAGAGAATTGATTAGCTGAAGAGGGTTGAGATAGACCAGAGAATGAGAAAATGGAAAAGGAAATGAATTTATTTAAGGAATGAAATGTTTAAAAATCTTTGATGATTAATTTAGAATCTAATCAAAACCATCTACATTATTTTGCTATTCAATCCAACGAATTTTTAATACTTTTATTTAAGATAATTGATAGTTCAAAAAAATTTGTTAAAAATAGATAAAATATTCCCATCAAACCTTGAAATAATAAAAGACATGTTTTTATTCAAAATATGCATACGTGCGATGCACGTACAAAATACTAATAATAATAACAATAACCCATTTTTTTTATATATTTATCAATTGCATTTGCATGTGTCGAAAAGCTAGCTGTATATCTATAAACTTCTCTGCTGAATATATTTGAATATATTTTGGGATGAGATTTTTATTCCTATATCCAACCAACCGGCTAATCATAATCTATTTCTAACTAATATTACTTAAAGATCAAGGGGTATGTGCCCTTTAACTTTGAATAAAAAATATTCAAAAAAATCCTTAATTCTTAGATATATATGAAAAATCCTATAGAAGAAAAAATAGACTAAAATAGTTTAAAACAAAAGGTATTTAAATAGATTTAAACCCACTTAGTGAAATTATACAATTGTGGCTTATACTCATATTAATTATATACATTAAAAATATTTATAGTTTTATCTCTCATGACAATCATTGGTTACGATATCCTCCTGTATATATATAACTACACATCATGAAATCTTATTAAGAAGAAGAAGAGTACAAATTGCCAGAATCTGAGGTCGCAAGGTTAACATTTTTATACACTCTCTTAATTATTGGAAAATTTAATCAAGTGTAATTAACATATTATTTTATCAATATGATATACGAAGTGTGCGGATCCATTAGGACGGATTTATGTTTTTCATATTCACGAACTTTTTTTTGAGAAGTCCGATCATAGATCCGTTTCGATCAAGTTGATCGGCATTGTCTTCATCAATAATCTCTGCTGCTTCCTGGCTGTCTTTAGAACTTGCGAGAAAGTGGTCAATCCTAGAGATATGATATGCTTCTGGATTTACACGTCTAAGCTGTGCATGAACCTTCGTGTCCTATCAGCAATGTTGACAACCAAAGGTCCTGCGAATCGACTGAGCCGTGTCGACTCAGCCTTATGCGCATCCACGGAACCGACATTCTGCTTCAAACTGATAAACTTATCTTCCATTTCTTCCCGTACAGTTTGCGGAAAGAACTTCTCCAAGAAACTCTGCGAGAATGTTGCCCAACTGATCGGCTTGGGCAAACGAGTCTCTTCCACGAGCCACCACTCACGGGCATAGTCCACCAATTTTAAAACTGGTTATTGCATATGTAAAACATTTCAAAATAGCATGAAATTGTAAACATGCATGCGCTGTTTATGTTGTGCCAATCAACTTCAACGGAACGAATCGTTGATCGGACGTCCAAATTAAAAAAGTTTGTGAATTTGAAAAACACAAACCCATCCTAAATTATCCGCAAACCATCTTTGTATTTATATATGTTTTGTTTTATGTTTTTTATACATCAACTTTTTTTTAAAGGTATTTATATTTTATTTTTTATTTTTTCAATAATATTAACATCGAGTCAAATTTTAGAATGAAATTAAGTAAGTTTCGCTATGTTAGTACTGTATTTTCATGGAACATATTAATGATCGGCTCATATCTAATATACCGACTGAAATTCTTAATAGATTATAATAGGGTATTTTACAATAAAATACCCTTAACTATCATTGTTTTTCAAAAAAAAATCTATAATTGTTTTTCACTATAATACCTTAATGTATTTTTTTACACAAAAATATCTTCAAGTATGGTAATCAAGGGTTTTTCACTAAAATACCCTCAAAATTTACATGTAGGGTATTTTACTGTACTTAAAAACTTTAAGGTATTTTAGTGAGATTCCATGATAGTTAAGGGTATTTTAGTGTAATTGTCTATTATAATATATCCGACAGCATGTGGTCAAGTTAAAAGGTTCCAATCGTTGTAGTTTAAAATTCAAGTAAACAAAGCGTGATTTCATGGACCCTGATTATACCAAACCGGAGCTTTTATGCATATATACACTCGGGTAACCTAATTTCGGAAGCTATGTTGCCAAGTCTTAATTTCTTGATACATGTATTATATAGGTTTTTTTATATCTCACCCCAAAATTTCCATATTTCAAATATTCCCCTCTAAAAATTCATATTTCTAAATTTCTCGCTTGAAACCTTTAAGTTGTTCATAAATCACCCTCTACTTAGTTTTGCAAAGCACCTTGTATGAATATTCCGGTACACTGGTTAATATACCGTTAAGTACCTGCTAAAAAACAAAAATACCATTCAAAATCATCTTCTTCCTTTTGAGGTTAGGGATTCTCTTCATTTCAAATCACCTCTTTTCTTTACATAAAAAATTAGGGATTTTCTTTTTCACTCATTCATTAGTAATATAGATATATAGAATAGATTATGCATTTTTATTTTACCAATTTCGATAACTCGAAAAATAAAAATGATCTTAAATTTCAAATTCTATGAAAAGGATGATACCCCATAATGTGGTTAAAGAAGAAGAAAGAAGAGAAAATAGTCTCGTGATTATTGAGAGGAGATGTCACGCCCCGCTTCCCAAAATACGGAATACGAGGGGTAGACAAGGCCAGCCATGCTCCTACGGTCAAGGAAATGTCCTACCGTAGTCACACTTCGGCTTCTAGTTTTTCATGGTAAACAGTAAGTAATGCACAGGTAATGAGAAAATGCAGTAACTGGAAGAAACAATGATATAAACTGACCTGAAGTAGAACAAACGAAGGTAACTCGGAATGGCAAGTCAAGAAGTCTGTGATGCACTGATCCAGGCTAAATCTTCTCCTCACATTGAGCATGCATACTTAGGTCGTCAGAGCGACACAATAGCAATATAATATATATAAAGTCAAGTGACAGTTCTACAGTGGTAATAGATATGAACAACAGTAAATCAATGACATCGTGAAATGAATGTGCAGTAATCAATGCAGCGGAATAGTAAAGCAGTAGAACGATATGTCAACACAGTATATAAGGAATATAAATGCCAGTATCCCTATCGGTCTCTAAGTCTCACTGCACAGGTCACTAAGCCATTCGTCAGTCCAAGTGTGAGAGTCAACCACTCGCGAGTGTCCTCCACCCAAGGGTAGAACCTAAGGGCAAGGGACCACGAGCCCAACATGTAACGAGAATATCACGGTGTATATATCACATACCCTGTAAATCTCCATATAACTCCCTAAATATATAAGCCGGCATGGGACTCCCGAGATTCTGTTGAACTCACACTTAAACTACCCCACACCCCGTGGTCTACATCAAACGCTAACCACAACCCTAAATACTAATCGATCCGTGACAAGTCTGCGCGAGAACTGGAGGCAGGACCTCCATCAAGCACGTCCCGACTAATACCTAAGATAAATGGCAGTGTCGGATGCCTTATCTGTGACACCCGTGCAAGCGCTTCCATAAGTGTCCCATACCACTTATAGTCACACGTACACGCATCCCACAGACGTCGACAATGCAATAAAATAATAGGGCCACTGATTGTGTACAAGTACGTATCACTTTCACTTAATCACGGATACACGAACAATGACGTACTTGCCACAATCATCGCTAGAATCTAACACTGGGTAAATGCACGATATCACTAGGTTATCACTACAATGATATGGGTATGACGTGATGCATGAACAGTATAAGAAGCACAATTAAAGTGTCATAAAAACAGTAGTCTATCACTTGCACGATTTATCATGAAACGTACGTATATAATTTAGCGAAACGATAAACAGGTAGTAATTAGTATGTTCAGTTAGCTATCCCTCTAAATTGGTTTCAAGCCAATCGGGTTCCAGGATCGATAGTTATAACCATTTCATTTTAGGCGCTCGCGGCTGGAAATCCGGTTTCAGAATCAGATGTCCGTTTCGCAACGCATTTTAACCCCAGTTGGGATCAGATTTTAGCGACGCTACAGTTGGATAAATTCTAGGGTTTCCAGTAAGGTTTTCAACGTAACAAACGGATCTTCAATCGCATCTGCACGTCAGGAGATGTACACTGTTTAACACTAATATGTCAATTCTGATTCTGTTGGGACTGTTATGCGTCCCGATCTTTTAAATTATAGAAGAAATAACAAATGATAACGAAACAGAATGAAATCAATTGCGTTGTCTAGCTAACAGATTTATCTATACTAACCTGCGGAGTTCCGCAACCTACGAGTTAAGGAAATCTTGTGGTACCCATTACGGAACAGCAAGCAACAACGGGAGTCGCTCTGGACTGCAGTCCAGAGTCGCACTCCGATCCAATTATCATCACAATTTAAGTTCAGGAATGTCTGGAAACTAGCATAGGGTTAAAGTTCGTCGAATTGGCTTCGATTTGAGCCCTCGAACGCACTATTCTAGTATGTATATGATTTATGGTGAATTTAACGGTTTTCAGGTATGAAGTACAGTTTTACGGTTAAACTTGGGGGTAGTCGTTTTGGTCATTATCAGTCATATTATCAAACGAAATTTGCACAAGATATCCATCACACAAAGGGCCAACAAGAACAATCTGGTTCCGTCAAATTAGACAAGTAATTTCATTGGGAACACGCGTCGAACAGGTATAGCACGATAATTAATCTAAACTTGCACTTTATGATATATGTAATTAAAGATCGCAATTCAGGTAAATAGCATGTAAGCAAGTAAAAACTTGCCTGGAGGCGTGTAAGCGATGCACGGCAGCGGGAACGTCACGAGCGCGCGACGAACGACGTGGTTTGGTTTCACGGCTTCGGCTCGCGACGACTGGACTCAAGCTCGACTGCGACGGGTAGGCGGAGAGGAGCTGGGGCTCGGTATTTCAACTGCGGCGATCCAGGTGGCAACAACTAGGAGTTCCGACGATGTGTAGGGGTGACATCGGCTTGGGGGTAGAGCTTTAGAGAGAGAGAGAGGGAGGGCAGAGAGAGAGATTGAGAGAGTGTTAGAGAGAGAAGAGATAGGCAGTGAGTGAGAGAGAGTTTGAGAGTAGGCAGAGAAAGAGAGGGAGCTGAGAGTTAGAGAGAGAGGGACAGAGGGTTAGAGAGAGATGAGAAACGTAGAGAGAGAGAGGGAGTGAGAAAAAAGAAGCAGTGAGAGAGAGGGTTAGAGAAAAGAAAACAGAGGAGGGAGAGAGTGAGAGAGGGAGAAGAGAGAGAGAGTGAGCTGGAGTAGACAGAGAGCTCGAGAGTGAGATGAGAGAGATCTGATATGAGGAGAGAGACAGAGAGAGAGAGTGTGACGACGACGACGATGACGTCGACGGCGTCGACGATGATGATGATGGGTCGATGATGGTGCCGGTGAGGAGATGGGTTGCTGGGATCGTGATCCTATCGTGGGGGTGATGGGGCGACGATGTTAGAGAAGATGAGGAGGTCTCGATAGAGGCGATGGGGTCGGCCGGCGGTGAGGGTGCAAGGAGGTTGGGTGTGCAGGGGTTCGAGCTCGGGTTGCAGTGGCGAGGGTGGTGGTTAGAGGAGCTCGGTTGTGGTGATGGGGTGTGCAGGGAAGTGAGGGGTGCGGTCGGGGATCTTGGGTTGAGGAGTGCCGGCAGGGGGTGCTCGGGTGTGGGTTGGGAGTGTAGCGAGAAGAGAGGAAGATGAGAGCGAGAGAGGGAGCGAGTGATTGAGGGTGATGGGTAGAGGGGAGAGGGTCGTGGGGGGAAAACGCGCGCGTCGTGGGTAACGCTCGCGCGAGCGAGGGCGACGGTGGAGGGAGTGGATCGCGCGCGAAGGGGAGAGAGCCGTTAGAGATTTTGAAGGAGATGAACATGAGCTAAGCGGGTCGGGTTTGAAGGAGCGGGCGCGGCTAGGTGCAACGTCTCAGGCCGTTGGCTTGGGCCAAAAAAAGTATAAAAGGAAAAGAAATTTGATGAGGATAGTGGGCCGGGCCAAAAATTTATAATGGAAAGGAAAAATTTGACCGGGCTGAGAAAGGGACTGGGCCAGGGAAAAAGATTTAATGTTTAGAATTCTTGGGAAAAATGAGTGTTGGGCTTGGGTTTGGAAATAAATAAGTATAGGGAAAATCAGGGAAGAGGGGCCGGTCTGAAATTAACAAATAAAAGAATCTGGAAAAAATGTAAAATGGATAGATAATAGGGTTTTTAAACTAACTAAAATAATTTTTAAATATAAACTAACAAACTTGTAAGTGATAGTTTATATAAATATGGACATAAGCGTATAAAAGAAAACCGGGTATTACAGGAGAGAGAAAAGAAACACACTTATACCTCAAGTCCTGATTAAAACAAACTAATTAACCCTAGTTAAATTTAGATGGAATATTGATAAAATGGTTTTTTTGTTAATATAGAAGTTTCAGGGTTGAAATTTGGAAATATGAATTTTTAAAGGTCGAATTTATAAATATGAAATTTTGGGATGAGATATGAGAAAACCCCTATTATATATTATTGTTTCATCTTGCACTTTAATTTGCATTGATTAAATAAAACAATGAGACTGGGACAAAAGCAAATATTTGATTCTGGTAAGCATCCATTTTAGTTTTGTAGAAATTGCAAATTATATTTAGAGAACAATGGAGATTAGAGGCGATAAGAGAGGATTTCCTCCTATAGCGTGTAACACCCTAGTTCATTTATACCAATTCCGGTTCCCGTATTTACTTATCTGTGGTATTTTCTTAATTTATCGTGTTTTGGGTGCGAATGGTATTTTACATTTTATATTGCATTCGACCCCGCTTGCTTGAACTTGTTTGATTCATATTTTCAAATTACCCTGACTTGTTATGTAGACTGTGCATTTTCATGTTTAGTGCATACTGGCATTTTAGTTGACATTGCATCTTTTACCATATAACATTTTAAGTCACGTAACATAATTTAAAATTACTTAACATGGCCTGCATGATGCCCCTAACCCCGTGGTAGCATCCGCTCATCTTGTTCTCGTCCCGTTCAGTGAAACGGACGTGTTTGGATGGTTACACGCACGTACGTGCTTCCGTTCTTGAGGGTATGCATTTTCGTTACCTAAGCATTCATTTTGAATTTTAAAAGTCTTATATATTTTTCGTATTTTAAATCTGAATTTTAGACCCGATCCGAACGCGCTTTAGAATACTTTTGTATCCCGCCAAAATTCAAATTTTAATTAATATAATATTTATTTTTTTAAAATTCAACAGTTTAAATTTATAAAACCAACAAATCTTTTCAAAATTTAAATCTAAACTAATTTCCTAACAAACTAACCACCCCTTTCTCCCTCTCTCCTCTATATATTTCCTAACAAACTAACCACCCCAAACTAATTTGATAAAGCTATCCTATATGGTTTCAATATAATCAGATAATGATTTATATATTAGCTGAAATGTTGATTGGTTTATTGTTTGATGAAATATAAATATATATATGGAAAAGGTACAAAATATTATAATATAAAGGTAAATAATAGGGCTTTTTTCTGAGATACGAGCTCATAGGAATGAAACCAGTCGCCTCTTCCAACAGGGTATTGCCAATGAGTTTTTGAGTGAAGAGTTTGAGCAAAACCAAGTTATGTACCAGCAACATCAAAAATCCCAGAATGTATGCTAAATATGAAGTGTGAAATAAGTGTCCCCGAATATAGAACATGACTACAAATGTCATGGAATGTGTTTGAAACTAAAAGAAAACATCATTTTATTGACCACCATTGCTGTATCACAACTATAACGGCACATGTAACAATCTCCGCCTCTTCTCAGTTTTCTTTTGTAAAGTATCAGCGAACAATTCAGCAGGCAGCTCGCACAGTAGCCATCTTTTGGTCTCAGTGGTAAGAATATTAGGTGTATATGAAGCAGAAACAAGACCAGGCAAACTGAATCCTAAACATAAATTACGACAGATTATTAGTACACTCGAAATACACAAACCATTTTAGCTATATAGTTGGAAAATAATCACTATCATTATTCAGTCTTTTTCCCTAAATAAGTGGGACCGCTATGAAGTTGAGGTTCACAACAATTAAACAAATCGTTTCACCAACTGTCGACTTAACGTACTAAAATTTAAATTAGTGACGAGAGTAAAATTTGTCGAAATCCAAAATGAGTAGCTATAGAGAAGTATGTAAGAAAAATTATATTTCTATGTACATTAAATCTGGAATTTTATTCATCATATTGATTACCATTTTTTGTTTGTGACGGTAAAAAGGAAATAAAATGGCGATTCAAAGTTATATGTCACCTTCTATCCGGCGGATGATTGGCATTCCAGATAAGTGTCAATCTAAAAAGGCTGTTAAGCATTTTCGCGTACTAACATATAACACATTGGCGAATACTTATGCCAAGAGAAGTAAAGGGAACTGGCCAAAATGGGAGATACGAAAACAACATTTGTTCAATGAGATTGTTAATTATGACCCGCACATAATTTGCCTTCAAGAGGTAAATAATGATAAATAAAAATAATCATACATGGACGTTTTTTCCTCTGGTATTGATTGAATAGGTGCAAATTTTGTATTGTGTGTTCTTTTAATGTGCAGGTTGAATCAGACTTTGCACAGTATATAACAACTCGTCTTGTTAATCAAAATTTTGAGGTTCATTACAAACCCAAGGTAACTAAACAGTGCAGCCATATTTTTAAACTGGGTTTTTTTCATACGTCACCCCAAAACTTAGGTATTTCCATATTTCACCCCAAAAGTTTGGAATTTCAAATCCCCCCCCCCGAAAGATAAATACACATGATGTTATTTCCTGTCAAAATTTAACTCGCGTTAGAATTTTTCACGAATGTTATGCAGTAAAAAGTTGAGACTTGTGTTCCCTCCTATATTCAGTGTCCATTCAAACAACTCACTCTCTTCTATAAAGACTTGTCATAGCTTCTTTCTCATCTCATTAATACATTAACCCTAGATCATTGGGCAAACCCTTCAGATCTTCTAGGAAATCCTTACAATCCCGTTTGCTAGAAAGGTGCACAATTCTACTATTTAAGGGGACAAGTTCTGTATGGAAAAGATTTGCTCTAATTTTAGCCCTCAAGAAAACCCTCAATTTTGGAATTGTGATAAATCCTAATCCAAACTGCAACTTATGATTACATGGGGAAAAAGAACACTTTTGGAGGGCATATTTGTCATGTACTAACCTTCTTAACAGTTCTAAACTCCACTAATCGCATATTTTTAACAAATGTTGAGTAAAAGTAATCAGGGGGGCTATTTTGGGTAACGTAAAACTTTCGGGGGAGAAATATCAAATTTCAAACTTTTGAGGATGGAATATAAAATTAACTATGTTTTGGGGTGACATATCAAAGGTTCGAGAATTCGGTTTCGGTTTCGGTCTTTCATGATTTTATTAGTTTCGCTGGGTTTCGGCTAGTTTCACTAATCCCGGTTCGGGTTTCGATTTCGACGGTAATACAACATATATAAGTGTAGATATATTAAATACTTAAATTTATACTTCTATATTACAAGACAATGATCCCAGTATTTAAAAATCTAGCCATGATGCAAAATATATTGAAAAGTGTACTTAGATAAGCATTACTGTAAGGTTTGGGTTCACTTTTTTGCTGTTTTCTAACGAGTGCCTACAATGATGGATAGTAAAAATGGTATAAAAATAAGTTTTTAAAGATTTTGACCGAAACAATATTGTATGGTTGTTTTCGTATCGGTCTCGGTTAGTTTCGTATCAGTCTCTACCGAAACCGATACGAACCAACCACGTATCGGTGGTTTCGTTCGAAACCTCGAACCTTGAACATATGGGAAAACCCCTTTAAAAATTACTTTTAACTTGGTTTGACTCAAAAATTGTCTTTTCAGAGTGGATATGGATCGATTGAAGGATGCTTGACAGCTTTCCAGTCATATTGTTTTACGATGGATGAAATCCGAAATGTATGTTATTACCCCTAATCTACTTGAATATTTTAATGTTTGAAAAAATATATCTGAGACAACTTTGATTTGTAGATCGAATTCGATGCAATTGCAAAAAAAACATTTCAAGATCCATTAGAGATCAGCCGCTACAGCAAGGTATGTAACAACATAGCAATAGTTGAACATCTATAATCAATTTACTTTGTTTAGACATTTCAAGCGCTCACTTGTCGGTTTATATATAAAATTTGCATTTAAATTTAGTTAACTTCTCACTCAGCTTATGTAGTCAAGAGTAGTTAATTGTGTTCATGACCAGTTTTAATGCTTGAGTAGCTATCCCATTCAAGGGTTTAAATATCACCTGAAACTCTTACTGATGAGGATTTTCTAAATTGGGTAAACTTATATCGGGAATAGTTAGAGACATGAATCACTACAAATGTTCGATCATCCTATATTGTCCAAACATAATAATATTCTAACTTGAGCTTAATTGGAATGCCTAAATATTACCTTGGTAAGTTTATATCGATGGGAGAAGGGATAGGAAACCATTTCGTATCAGTCTATTTAGACTTTAAATAAGTAAGAACTGACTATCTACATGAGAAATCAAGCCATCAAGATATATGCATTCCAAGGTCAATAAAAGCTTAATTTGGTTAAAACATGGTTTAAAATTTCAGTACCGATACTGGTATCAAACAGTCATTTTTGCAGATTGGAATCCAAATACCGCATATACTTGGGATAAAAGGCTCAGTTGTTGTTGTTGTTGAATCCAAATACCGGATACCTGGTTCTTGGACTAAACAAAACTCTAACAATCAATAAAATTTTAAATGGTTAAATAAATTAAATTAATTTGATATATCTTGTAGTAATTAGTTCCGTCTACGGTGATTTTAAAATATGTTATTCAGGTAACTATAAACTCTGACGTTTTTAGTAATTAATGATGTCAAAACCAACAAGCCGTTAAAAAACTCACTAAACCATTAGTGAATTTAATATCAAAGCCCCATTGATCAATTGGTAAACTAGTAGCTATAAAGGTCTAAAATCTAGATGTATCGGACAATCAATTTTGGATCGACATCAGACATCTTAGATCGTTATTGGACGAGATATAAAACCGTTGTCGAAACTCCGATAAAAGGGGATCCCTTAATTAACAAGTCTCTTGAATATGAAACCTTCTGTTTCCTCGTGGTGGAGTTTGATCATGGGTAAGCTCAAAGAATTAACAAGAGTTCTTAGAGTCTCGTTAATACTAACCATAAATAGGAAGTAGCTAGTTAGGAGTTCTTCGATTGTAAGGGTGGGCGTAGATGGATATGATGGATGCAATCAATAACCCAGACATGTTTTAATGGCCACAAGATCCTTGTGAAGCATGCTATATGTATGTACGCATGCAATTATCAACTATAAGCTTAATCCGCTCCAAAAGAGACCATGAATATCAGTATATGTGTGCACATGCGCATACGGAGGTACTCATGCACGCGTGCGCGCACACACGCACCACGGAGCATGCGGGTGCCCATGCACACACGCTGAGAAAGAGAGATGAGATGCGATGAGATGTTTGATCATTCTATATTGTTTATGCATAAAATAACGTTCTAACTTAAACGTAGTAGTAATGCCCATGTATAATGTGTTGTATATCAGAACACAGGTTGGAAAATCATCATCTACCAAATAGAGTCTATCGTGCCTTTAAATATGCATGAACCATATATTTAAGAAGCAAACAATCAAGATATACCCAATCCGAATTTAATTAAAAATAAAAATGAAACTACACAACTAAAAAGAAATAGCTAAAACGGTACCCCTACTTTATAGGCGGCACTGTCCCCTTTCTATGAAGGCGGCAAGGTGAATTTCTATCATAGATCTATTCACATAATGTTTTAACATGAGTGTTAAAGTTCCTGTTATTGTCCACAGTAGACATAAAGTATCAGGATTATGGTGCTTACAAAACTGTGTATCTGTATGGTCAATTTACTTAAGTTAATTGAATTCCAATAACATCAAAACATGAAATTGATAAAACATTAGAAAATGGTATATGCACCTTTATGATATGAGTTAATTATGTGAAAATTCATATTGTAACAACATAGATTGTTGAAATTGCAAAGCGTGACACTAACATGCAAACAAGTGAAGACTCTATAAAACCAAATCGGTTAATTTGATTAAATAAATTAAGAGATTTACTCTTCCTATTATTTCGATAAAATTTAATAATGCAACGTATTTATTTTTAAAAAAATTCAACATGGACAAACCTTAGCGATTCATCTTTGAATGGAGACTTTCATCAAGCTGAATTCCCAACTTATAGAAATAACTGCAAGAAGAGGAGTTATTATGAGCAAACTAACAAAATTATAATATGTAATGTTAGCACAATGAATTTCTATAATGTTATGCTAACTTAGACTATTGGAAACTAAAGAGAATTGGAAAAATTCTTTCAAGATAAAGATAAAGCTCATATGAGATCTCATGAACAGGGAATAGCTAGTAGGTGTACATAGATACAATGACTGCACGCATCAGCCGGTCATGTTTAGCGGACAAAAAAATCCTATGTAGCATGATGCACATGTATACATATGTATGTATACATGCAAGCATCAACTAAGCTGACACTGTGTATGAAGCCATATGTACATATGGGGGCATGCATGTGTGTGCACGCATCTATCCACAAGTGCTAACACACACAAACGTGCATGTACAAACATAGGCGGACACGCACGCGCGCGCACACACACAGAGAGGGGGGTGAGAAAGATTTCGTTTTGACAAGTAAATGGCTGATCACAAGGATTTTTAGCACGAGGCGACAGTAAACCCCTTGCATATATATTTGAAAGTAGAGGTTTCATAAAATAGCTTAAGAATGTCTAAAGGGAAGCTACTTTTAATTTCCAAGGGCGCAATCCTCTACTTTATAAACAAAACAGTAGTTGCTCCTTTTGCTATGCATCAAAGACGCTCTGGACACACCTAGGTCAAGTACGCCGAAAGAAAAGCATCAATGTATTGATTGCCGCATGATTTCTCTTTCTCTAAGCTCACTTAGCTAAGTAGCACGAATTCGGATACACATATAAGACACGACACCGGTTGGATTCATGATTTTTCATAATTTGACAATATGATTCATTAGGATACGTGATTTGTTTTGTTCACACACACAAGAAAGCGCACGGGCGAAAAAAAACTATCAATTTAGCATAACCAAACTAAGGTTACAAAAAATTATGAGTTTAGACACATAGATTGTTGATGTGGTGGTTATTAAAACATGTTCGATACATCTACAATCAAAATATAAATTATAGGGTGTCGAAAAGTGTACCACAAGGATTCATTTCTATTAGAATTTTATATATATTTTCAAGAATGAGGGGGGCGATTATATATATTATTTATGAGTATACACGGGCTTTTGATATAAGTGCGTTTCAATAATAAGACTCAAGCCTTGTTGAGATTTAGCTCATCTTATATCTTATACTCATGCTCCTCTCATGGTTTTTCTAATATATGACTTTTAGTTTCTCACGTCTCAACAATTTCATAGAGATCTGATTATATTTTATGTTGATCGTCTAACAACCCTCCTTGAAAATTTATTCCCTATGTCGGCCGTATAAGCTCGGACAAGAGAGAGAAGAAATAGAAATGTGGGCCCCACACGCTGCCAAGGCTATCCGAAATTGTCCCCTCTCTATCTCCTGCCCGCGTGTATTACACCCGACATACCGAATAATTTGTCCTCCTTTATCACGTCTTAGGGCAGACCGCGAAAGATTAAGACATTTAACCATAGCACTGGGAAAAGTGACAAAATGTGCAACAAAGACCAATCAATGCCCCGGTTAGAAAAAAAATGACAAACTTATAATTCATGATGCAACTAGCAATAAGGATAGACCTAAACGAACATGGATCAAGACTATTAAGAACGATATGTTAATTATTAATTTAGCAAAGAAGATGATCTTGACAAAACAAAATGAAAAAGAAAGATTCATATAACCGACCCAAAAAATTTGGAATGAAGGCTTGTTGTTGTTGGCAATAAGTGTATCATAAGTCTCATTAACGAATCTAAGGGACTCTGGTATGGATACACATCCATTACAAATCTGATACAGGAGACCGATGAATAATGTGTGCAACATAGTCTCCAAGTATGAACATATTTGGCCATAAAGTAATGAGGAGAATAATCTTGAATTTTCCTCGTAACTGTGACATAGGGGTAGATATT
This sequence comes from Agapanthus africanus, assembly GCA_030015575.1. NCBI lineage: Eukaryota > Viridiplantae > Streptophyta > Magnoliopsida > Asparagales > Amaryllidaceae > Agapanthus > Agapanthus africanus. Next base: position 445,776,852 of record JASDDO010000031.1, on the reverse strand, counting down.
AAGGTAGTTTCGATAACAGGTAGTAGTAGACTTTGTTTAGGGTAATTTTGGTTGCATGAAACAGAACTATATTAGGCGACAAACAGGAAAAAATTGACAACTGGATGAGGGAAAAAACCATCAAAAGAAGAGAATCACGCATAGCTATCATCGTAAGATGTCATGCAAACATTGTGTAATAAAACTAATCATAAAATAAAATTACAGAAAATTACTATATATACGTCATTGAACTTGGTTCTAAGCCTCTACCCTTGCATTCATTTAATATACTGTCTTTTTTAGCTCCCTTTTCATCAATCTCTCATTGTATGTCCCTTGTGATTATGTATTTTTTTGTAGCACAATGTGGCGATAGCTCTTAAGCTACGATTGAAGAGTCGAGGAAAACAATCGAAGATATGCGTGGTTAGTATCACTCCCCGTTCTAGGTGTTGTATAAAATTTATGCAAGTAGTTGCCCGGATTTGTTGCTTTGTAGGCAAATGTGCACATCACTGCAAAAGAGGAGTTTGAAGATGTGAAAATATTCCAGGTATGTAACCATGGGCTCCCAAATTTCTCTCCTTCTTGTCCAACATTATCTAACTTCTTTTTTCAATTCATTCACTAGGCCATGTCTTTGCTGAAAGAAGTTGAGAAAATGGTAAATTTGAACACCGGAATCATAATATGCGGAGACTTCAACAGTTTATCTATGAGGTATTTCATTCCGTTCTACATGTGTTGATGACCATCCCATTAAAAGTAGTGCATAAATGTTTGAATTATGGCATGCTTATTCTTGTGTCTTTCGCATAACTTTAGCATCACGATTTTCCTCTATAACCACGAAACAAAATTCAAAGTTCAAGATACAAGTCTAACGAGCTGAAAACCCGAAAGACATTCACGTCCAGTTCGTTTATATTGTTATCCAGCTTGTGATTCAGAGATTACGTCGTGTTTGTCCCGAGATGAATAGTTCTTTGGTTCATCTTATTAACATTTATCCCGTGTCTAGTTTGTTACAGCTCAATTCCTAAACAAGCCTGCTCACTCTTGTTTTTTAGTGTGACTTGTTTTCAGGTTATTTGCAGCTGAGGGAGAACATGACCATGCTCTGCATACAATAAGTGTGTCGCCGGGTTAAAAATCTAGATTTAGAAAAAGTTCATATAAAAAATACCGGAAATAAAATGTGTGAGATGTCAAATCATTATATATTAATATATTGGAAGACAACTAAGATGAAGGTCCAAAGAGTTCAAGCCTATAATGGCTAACCACCAAAAGAATATAATAAAGATTATTATTTGATTAAGCATAATGGACAACAATTCAAATAATGAACATGAGAAGAAATCAAAGCAGGAAAGAGCTTTGTTCCTCCTATTTAAAAGTTTGAGAATTAGGGCATAGTTGTTCCCAATGGTGGTGACATGAAGAAATTACCTGAATAGCTTTGCTTGAGTAATTGGATAGGGTATTGGATATGGAGGACAAGTTATATTGACAATGGGCATGATCTAATGGGGTATAATCCACCCAATCCAATGATCATTCGCCTGCATATTTCACATTAAGTTAATTATGTGGTCATTCATCCATTTCATATTATACGAAGCGATTTCGGGCTAAATACTATTAGGCAACGATTAATCGGGTTATTAACCTTGTTTTGCGACACTGAATTGAATAATGGAAGACAATGACACAACAGAAAAAAGAACAAGAATGTCACTGTGCCAATAAAATTACACTGTCACTGAGCCCGATGAGGATCTTTGAACAAAACTTCTTAACAATTTGTTTCTTGTTGTTTTTCAGCCCAGTACACGATCTAATACTAAATGGAACTGAAAGCGCTTTAACCACCGACTCATTAAAGAAAGCTTATATGATTAAGGGTTCAAACCTTTTACACAACTTATCAAGTCTGGTACGATTAATTATTTTGTATAGAAATTATTCAATATATTAATTGTCAATATAATAGCAAAAACATAATCACCTTAAATATCTTATTGATTTATCATTGTCTACTTTTAGGGAAGTATCTATACAAATATCAAACATGCGGTCACCAATGATCCAAAATTATTATCCCAGAAGATGCTTTTAGACTCGGCAGGCAATCCCTTGTCGACTTGTAAGAGCAACATTGGAGCTCTGGACTATATATTTTATTCAAGTACGCTTCTTTTACAACCTTTGATCTCGTAATATTAATTTCCACATCAATCGAGCAATAAAAACTGATAAATTCTCCTTTATCGTGAAATAAACTCCTTCCATCCCTAAATTGATTCAACTATCTTATGTTATAATCGCCTATTGTTCAATCACCAACAAACTTTCAAAACTATGAAATGTATTTACATCAAAACTTCTATAAATGTGCTGATTTGCTGAGAACTTTACATTACTCTAACAATTGGTTTTGCATTTATTGATTAGTGGATACCCTACAATGCCAAGAAGTTCTGGAGTTAGTTGATACGAGGCGCATGACACATTGGCCATTGCCATCAGATCACCTTGCGTTAGTGGCATCATTTTGCTTCAAAGAAAGGTAAGCTATTCATTTACTCATGTTTATTAGAAAAGTAAGAAAGAGTTGCTTCTCCAAGAACGAGTAAATTAGTTTGGAACAACTGATCAGTCTAAATGCAAGATATAATTTTATGAATAAACTAGACTTAGTAAGTGTATATATATGACTAGAAGAGACTTAGATACAAATTGGAAGTTAAGAGCCAACATCGAATGCTAATCCAATAGAAAAGATTTACCATGCTAAAAGAGATATTAAAACAACACTCTGAAAGAGACAGAAAGATAGACAGGGATGATGGTTGGCTATGCTTTATGAGAAAGGAGTCGATAAAGTTAGCATCATGTTCTCTGATAGACTCAGATCGGAAAACACACAACCTTCCATGTGAATTGCAAAGATCAGCGACCTTCTAGATTAGAGAAGAAGTCTTCTAAAAGTTTTGGTTTTTAATGCATATTATAAATAAGGAATGGAAAAAAAAAAGAACGAAGAAAGGAAGACACGAAACCAGGATACCAGTCACTCATAATTGTGGAATAATCTCCAACTTTCATTCATAATAGCAGATGATTTAACCATGCAGTCTGCAGCCTAATATTTGTCTATCGCCCTGCGCGATATTAAAATATGGGCATCTGCCGTTGGTGATGCAATAAAAGGTCATATGTGGTAACTTTAACCATACATGCGGTAAATATTTGTGCGCGCGCGTGCGCGCGTGTGTGTAGGAAGGAGACAGTAATAGGTAATTTTATGCCAGGATATATAAATTTACTTGTTATAATTTCACTACTATCAACATATATTGGTTATTGAATTAGATGTATGATAATATTTAGCATACAAGCTAGCTCTATGGTTTTAATCCACTTTTTCAATTGTTATTCGTCAGAATTATAATGCAATCATCAAAATGTCGTTAATGAATTGTATGGGAATTTTAGACTTCCAATACAGTCACCGTATTTTCTTGAATTTTCTGTATTTTATATTTTTTTTGGACTGCATTTGATTTTGTTTTCTATTGATTGTGCACTGATGCATCTGCGGTGATATGCGGGGAGCAACTATATAGTGACACAAGGTTTTTAGAACTTTACCTGGGATAACCAGTTGGTACATGAATTTTACAAATAAGAGAATCCACCGTACAAACCTTGAAGCGGAAAACATACGAAATATTTCTTAAAAATACTTTGATACACTACGTCCTCATAAATCAAAACAGTCCCTAAGGAAATTAAGATGGAAAAATAAAAATAACTATCCAGAAAAATAATATCACCAACAGAACACCTCAATTGACCTGAAAAGCACAGGTTCTCAATATGATGCTACCAACACACATTAACGCATTAACTTGCACCAGGAAACAGAAGTCTACAACTTTCTTTTAAACAAACAATAAATAAAAAAAAAGGCAAAACGATAAAGAAGTTCATGAAGAGTGAGATCACATATGTCTAAGATCCTAAGTTGGAGAGCTCCTCATTTCTTATTTCCAGAATTTTCCACAATATCAGTTCATTTTTCACCAGTTCATCTGTTTTTTTTGGTAACCTAGTAGAACTAATAATACTCAAACAAATTGAAAGCAAGGCGCTTTTTTCATACCTTAGCATGGTCCATGCTCAGTGCAAAGTTGCAGGGTCCAGTAGCTATGAGGGCATGTAATGGTCAATGTAGGTCTCACCTAACAAAGAATAAGTTAGGTACCAAGTTAAAAGATCAGTAGCCATAAAAGCGAGTTAGTATTACAATAACCAGGCTTTAAAAGATTGATATTGGGAATGAAAGGACAAAACCATAATGAACCATATGTATCTACAGGAAGTAATGAAATAGCTGCAAATAAAATCTGAGAGTGTTCACTGAATGTTTTGGCTTAGCATATAAGAAACAAAAGTGAATATTAAATGCTGACTGCAAGTACCATGTGCCTTTCGTTTTCATCTTACTCATTTTTGTATTCATTTTTTTCAGGAGGCACACGAATAAGAGCAAACAGCTGGTGAGTACTACATCTGTATATTCATAACAAATCATGCTAATATTATTTGAAGCCGGACAGTGCTTCTTTTCTTAATGACACATGCTTAAATTGATGTTGTGATGTTATTTCAGCAATGAATCCCTAATGGTGAAGATGAGATCGTTTTACATGTTAAGAAAGACAACTCAATCCATAACTGGTCAACCATTGGTTCAAATCATATTAGTTCTAATGTTGAGGAAGACAGATGATGATTTGGAATTTGGAAGGGTTCTGTGTGGAAATTCTGGTAGGGTCTCTGCTGTTGATGATGACGACAATTCTGGCCCAAAGCCTAGTTCTGATGATGAAGGCGAGGTAAGTGATGATCGGAACCCTAAAGCGGCAGCGAATTTGGAGGTTGAAAGGGTTTTGGCTGAAAGTTTAATTAGGGTTTCTCCGTTTCTGTTGTTGATGAAACCACCAGTTCCGGCCCTAGGACTGGTCCTTTTGATGGTGAAGACAATCCTAGGTTGAAGGAGAATTTGGGTGAAAGCAGGATTTTGGGTGAGGATTCTGACGCAGCCGAGTATTTTCAGAGTTTGGTAGAAGAGACTAGCCACAGTTCTGACCCTAACCCTAGATCTGAGGAGGAAGAAGAGGCGGAAGATGATCAAAACCCTAATTTGGCTGATATTTCGGATGAAGATAGGGTTTTGGGTGAAAATTCTAATGCAGCGAAGCATGTTGAGGGTTTTGATGGAATTGATGTTGATGGCTTTTCTGATGCTGCTAGGGCTTCTTCTGAGGATGGAAGCCGTAATAGTCTGTTGGTTGTTGTTGATGATGAAAACAAAGGGAGCAAAGTCCAGAAAGGCGAAACAGGGAGAGAGTTCAGTTGAATCTGTTGTGGGCAGTGGAACTGGTGATGCTAATGGATATCTTGATGTGCTAAATGAAGAAGTTGAGATGCTGGGATATGAGCCGAGAGAAGATACTTATATTATATTACTGAAGAATTGGATTATCTAAAACCTATAAAAGTGAAGTTTGATGTTATTGCATAGAGAAATATGGAGTGAACACTGATTTCAATCATGGAGAAAATGAAACAAATGTTGCTGAGTCGAAGGATGTTGGCTGATGCGCCTCTTTTAGAGAAAGATGGAGCCTTGGGTGAAAATCACAATGCAGAGGAGAATGGAGAGAAAGATTGTGTTGTGAGATATAACCCTGATCATGAGAATCTTTTAAAGGATGAAACTTTGAGTGTATATCTTGATGCTGTAGATGAGAAAGATGAAATTTTGAAAAGTGGGTCTAAAGAAATGAACTCTTTTGATACAAAGGTCCGCTACCATCGCAAAAGAGAAGCATGAATCCAAGGATATTGAGCCCAAATTTGCCTAAAGCAAGGAAATTGACAATAGCTGATTCTAACCAAAACCTCAAACTGGTAAGCATATATTTGAATTCATGTTTATGCCAAAACATTTGAATTGCACAGTTTCAAATTTGTATAACTAGGTATTCTTGCAGGACAATAAAGATGGTTCCATCAGTGTTTATGATGATGAAGGCAAGGTGAGTGATAATCCAATACTAATATAGGGGAGAGTTTGGATAAAGATACCAGTTCACGAAGTGGGTCTGAAGAGATGAACACAATTGTGTATCCGTGTTATACATGTTATCCGGTGACAGGTAATATTCGTGTTATTCATGTTTATAATTGAAACTTAAATAAGCCAGTTTAGTTTAGAAACTTTAGCCTACATAACAATGTTCACTATAAATGCACTAACTAGAAACACAAGTCATCATAGAAAACATATGAAGCAAATTGGAAACAGATGATATATAGACACGAGGAATAATTAGTACTATATTATATAATAGGATTAAAGTTAATGTTTTATAGATATTGCATTGCATGGGCATTTTAGACTTCCACTATCGTTCGCATAACTTTCTTAAGTTTCCTCATTTTAGTTTTTTTACTTTTGGCCTGCATTTTATTTCGTTTTGTATTAATTGTGACCACTATATATGTGGGGATATGTGGCAAGTAAGCATGTAAACATCGTAAAGTCATGCATATGCCTTTTTTAATATTTGCATATTACACAGACAAACTAGTCAGTACATGAATGTTACAAATAAGACCATACAAAGCCTAAACTCGAAATAATTATGAAATACTTCTTAAAGATGACTCGATACACCAAGTCCCCATACACTAAATTTATATAACAGTTCCTAAGGAAAATAAAATGGAAAACATAAGTATTCAGATAAATATTATCAAAATACCTGATCGACCTATAGAATCCATCTAAAGGCTCAGTTGCCTTTATGATGCTGCCAACTAACAATAATGCCTTAATTTGCATCAGAAAACTGAAGTCTACAACATTCCTTTCATACAAAAAGAGGTACAAAACAGTAATGAAGTTCATGCAGAGTGAGATCACATATTGTCTCATATCCTAAGTGGGAAAACTCCTCATTTCTTGTTTCCCGAATTCTCCACAAGTGTGAATTCATTCATCCTTCATTTCTTTCATTAATCAACTATTGGAACTAATCATCCTCAAAGAGATTGAAAGCAAGGATCTTTTCCATACCTTAGCATGGCCATGCTCAGTGCTATACTGCAGGGCCCTGTGGCTGTGAGGAAATGTAATGGTCAATGTAGGTACCAAACAAAGAAAAGTTACGTCTCCAGTTAAAAGATCAAGGAACCATAAAAGCGAGTTAGTATTACAATAAACATGCTTACAGAAATTGATCTTGGGAATGAAAGGACAAAACTGTAATGAAGTAGATGTATCTACATGAAGTAATGAAGTAGTCGCAAATAAAATCTAAGAGCGTTCACTAAATGTATTAGATTAGCATATAAGAAAGTGAAAATTAAAGTTTTACATAATGGACACTGGTTACTATATGCTTAGATTTTATTCTACTAGTAAATGCCGATTGCGAGTACCATGTGTCTTCAGTTTTGATACTCATTTTTATATTCATCTTTTCTGGAGACATGCGTATAAGAGCAAACAACTGTTGAGTACTACATCTGTATATTCCTAACGAATCCCTGATGGTGAAAATGAGATTGCTTTACACATTAAGAAAGACAACTCAATCCTTAATTGGTCTTCTGTAGGCTCAGATTGCGTTAGTTCTAATGTTGAAGAAGACATAGGTGATGATTTGGAATTTGGAAGAGTTCTGCGTGGAAATTCTGTTGATGATGATGACAACAATCTGACCCAGGCCCTAGTTCGGATGATGAAGGCGGGGTTGGTGATAATCGAAACCCTAAAGCAGCAGCGAATTTGGAGGTTGAAAGGGTTTTGGCTGAAAGTGTTGTTAGGGTTTCTGTTGTTGATGAAAGCACCAGTTCTGGCCCTAGATCTGGTCCTTTCGGCGGTGGTGACAATCTTAGTTTGAAGGAGAATTTGGGTTGAAAGCAGGATTTTGGGTGAGAATTCTGATGCAGCCGAGTATTTTCGGAGTTTGGTGGAAGAGACTAGCCTCGGTTCTGACCCTAACCCTGTATCTGCTGAGGAAGACAAGGTGGGTGATGATCAAAACCCTAATTTGAGATATTTTGGATGAAGATAGGGTTTTAGGTGAAAATTCTAATTCAGAGGAGCATGTGGAGGGTTTCGATGAGATTGATTCTGCTCGGCTTCTTTGATTCTGCTAGGCTTCTTCTGAGGTTGGAAACCGTAACCCTAGTCTCTTGTTGTCGATGTTGATGATGAGATGAACACAAAGGGAGCAAAGTCCCTAAAGGCGAAACATGGAAAGTTCAGTTGAATCTGATGTGGGCAGTGGAACTGGTGATGCTATGGATATCTTTATGTGCTAAATGAAGAAGATGTGATGCCGGGATGGTCGAGAGAAGATACCTATACTGCTGAAGAATTGGAGGACGTAAAACCAATGAAAGTGAAGTTTGATGTTATTGAGATAGAGAAAGATGGTGCGGACACTGATTTCAATCACGGAGAAAATTTGAAACTAATGTTGTTAGGTCCAAGGATATCGGTGATGTGCCTCTTGTGGAGATAGATGGAATCTTGGGTGAAATCATAATGCAGAGGAGAATAGAGAGAAATATCAGGTTTTGAGTTAGAACCCTGATAATGAGAACACTTTAAAGGATGGAAGTTTGAGTGTATATCATGATGCTCTAGATGAGAAAGATGAAATTTTGGGAAGTGGGACTGGATAAATGAACTCTATTGATACAAAGGTCACTTCAGATCAAATGATATTGAAATCCGCCGCCATCGCAAAAGAGAAGGATGAATTCGAGGAGGATATTGAGCCCAAATCTGCTGAAAGCAGGGAAATTGACAATGCTAGAGCTTATTCTAACCAAAACCACAAACTGGTAAGCATATATTTGAATTCATGTTTAAACTTAAATGAGCCCGTTTAGTTTAGAAACTTTGAGCTAGATAACAATATTCACATGACATGCACTAAGTAGAACAGCAGATCGTGATAAAAAAAAATATGAACAAGATAGGAAACAGATGATATAGACACAAGAAAATATTACTAAGATATTATATTATGGGATTAAAATAGTTAATGTTTAGTTGCAAAGTTTTCTCTGAGAAAAATGACTTTGCAAGACGCAAAAAATTGCATTCCTTTACTGCATGGCAGTCATTGCATGGTATTAATCTTCAAGCAACGGTTAAGCCTGTAAAAGAGCAAACAGTAAATTTTCTGTTATTAAAGGTTTTTCTTTTCCTTATCGTTTTTTTTATAGATAAGACCCCTAACTTTAGTCTAAGTATATGAATATCCAACAAACAAGACATTTCATAAAAGTCCAGAACAATGGGTAGGCTGCCTGTATAAAGCCCATTGTGTGTATCTCAACCTTTAAAATCAGACTTCCAAAGTGACATAACATAAATATAATATGATCTTTCTTCTTGCTCTTTCTTACTTTTTTCTTCTTCCTTCCCGATATTTCTTCTAAGTTTGATGTCTTCTTTACTATATGTTTTTTCTGTACAATGCCCATTTAGTTTTTCAGTACTTTGGTTATTTTTCTTCAAACATTCTAGCAAAAAATCACAGGCCATTTCCATTAGAGCAGACAATATGTCATTTCTTTGTCCAGTACTTTCAGATCATCCCATTTCTAACATGGTACGGTTGGTATCTAGTAAAGCAGTCGACAAATAAGTAATTAAGTGTTAGCTTAAGCTGTGCACTGATGAATCTGCTTGACTCAATCTGAGTAAGAACTTTCAAATTCTTGTGAGGTGTAGATGTATGAAAAATAAAGTAAAAAAGATTAAAGTGTGCTGTAAAGTGCAGAACAATAAATCTGTGTTGTAATAAATGAAACAAGATTAAATTAGCACTAAGAAAATATTTTTATAATAAACTCTACTTTCTAAGCATTGCCTTTATACCTACTTGCCTGTTTATCTACACCTCCACAAAGTTTGAATTAAGGATCTGTATGAAAATGCGGTGTCTATAATAGTAAATGCGTTGAGAAAAGGATCGGTACGAAAATTATGGATCTGTACGAAAATGCCTTGAGAAAAGGACATATGGACATTTTTGGGTTTTAATTATAATAGTAAAAATAATTATGCTTCGACTGGACTCAAACTGGGATGTACCCAAGTGGTTTTCTGTTATCTTGGCAAGTAGCAAAATATATAAACGGTTTATTGCACAAAACTCCCTGATAGTTATGGCGTATATCACTTATTCACATTCAATATAGTTAATTATTAGCATTAACACCTCTCCACTCATTGAGTAGAACCCTAAAAATCGTTCAAGTTCTATTCTAAACAACACAAAAACAAATTCTAAAGCTAAATTACACAATAAACTAATCATTTTATTTTTAAAACATGGATTGCTAAGAGCAAAATTATCAACATAACCTTTTTTTAAAAGTCTGAAAGTTATTTGTGCTAAAAGTCCTCTATGATATTCTTTGCAACATCTCCAGTAGAATTTTTTGCCCTTCCGTTCTTTTCTATGGTTTTTTTTTCAGTAGCATTTGCGCATGAATGGTATTCCATTATTTAGTTCGACTCCAACATGCAGTCGGTCCATAATATTATCATTGCATGTTAGGTGCTTTGAAATGGAATAAAAATATATATTTATTAACAAGTCTCTATTTTTGCTTCATTATGATTAGGAACTTCAATGGAGGACGAGAACAAAACAAAGTTCCAACGAAGATGTGAATTCCACTGAAGAGAACCAAAAATCGAACGAAGATGCAAAGAAGTAAACCAAAGCAGCGATGTTCTATCTAGTGATATTGGAGAACTAACTTCGAAGTTGGGTCAGGGTGCACGGTGGATGACGACAAGGTCCGCTCTCCATCCTCACAGACATCAACAAAGAAGGAAGTTTCTTCATCTCAAACCTTGTATCAATACACATGTAATATCTAATGAATATTTTCCCTCCCTTTTTCTTTTGAAAGGAATGCAAATTGGTTCACAAGAATTTTTTTTAATATATGAACTCTGTTCATAAGCTTCTCCCATCATAAAATCATTAGAAATTTTGGTATAGGAATCGGAAAATAATGGGGATCAAGTAAAATTAAATTATAACTATGAAACACGGTCAGCTTTCTTCAAGAATTTACTTGTCCCCACTCAAAGAGTTTGCTGATAGTTTTCAGACAAGGTTCCTTAAGGATACAACAAAGTCCGAATTTTCATAACAAATTATTTGAAAAATACAAGATTCATCACATCAGCATCTCTACACTCGCTAATTTCCATTCATATTCCCATTAATCGCACTCCTTAAGATATCCTACAAAATTTCTTAAAAGACGCTACAATCTTGAGTTCTCGACCTTCAGATGAATTTCAAAGGATTGAAAGCAGAAGACTGTTTCTCATGCAAGGACATGCTTGGCTTTATATCCCAGCATTCAACATTGTTAGAAACACAAACATCATGAAGCATTTGGCTGAGAACCCCTTGGGATCTATGGTTGGCTCATCAACTGAAGAGCCTGCTTCTCTAGTTTCATTGAACTCTAAGGAGCTTGATAACATGAATCATCGCTTGGACTAATTTTGTGCTCTCATTTGAGGTTATAGCAGCTTGGTGAAGTTGCTCTCATTATTGCTGCCAAATCAACTTTTTCCTCTCTAAATGAACATCATGCCTCAATCCTCATTACATACATTATCTAGCAATCGATATCCATAATTCCTGGTCGTGTTCATTATATATCTTGCTAGCTTAGGACCATGAATTACAGTGATATCATACTAAAAAATAATGTCTGTGCGAATGGATGCACAACTTACTTTCATAGAAATGTGTAGCACAGTATTTCTATGGCGCAGTCCTGTGTAAGACTATTGTTGCAGTGTATAAACAGTGTGTATAAATCCAACTATAAATAGATAGGTTGTATGTATCGGAAATCATTAGAACAATTGAATTCTCACCAGTATCCAATTGTATTACGGTATCAGAGCTTCGGTTTGGTTTTGAATCGCTCACCGTAGCCGTAGTTGATCCTTCCCGTCGGTATCACGAACTTCACCTCTCCGCCGACAGCCACCCATCTTCCATCACCATCATTAACCTCGAGATCTCGGCAAACCACCGTTGCCCTTGATCGTTGCCATCAATCTCGTCTCCTCAATCTCGACGGAACCACCTCGAGATCCGCTGCATGTCCTCGATCTAGTCTCCTCGAGATCTCGACACCACAACCACTGTTGCCCTCGATATCGTCTCCTCGATCACCACCTCGAGCTAGATCTGAGATCTGAAGCGCCAGCCCTCGCATTCACTCCCTTGAGTTCTCGCCAACGCCTCATCATCTCGCTGCGACGACCTTCACCGAATCCACATTTTCACCGCCGAAATCCGGATCCAAGTTCGATCTCAGATCTTAGAATTTAGGTGTTTTGCTCTCCGTTGTGCTCTTGAATGAGGTTAGAAGCAGTGGGATTACAATTTATTACAAGCGGTGCGATTACAATTTTATTATAAGCCGTGGAAATTCCACATACCATGGCACATGATAGATGACATAAGCAAACATGATACATTGAAGGCATTCCTCGAGCCTTCTTCGTGAGGATTGACCCGATCTTCGATGGCCTTCTAGAACGCGCTCGCCTTACAAATAACTATCAGCGAGACTCCGAGCCCTTCTACACGCTGAGCTTACTCAGCCCTCCCAGCTCGCCTCCGAGCTATCACAGAATCGAGCTTTCAGCTCGCCTCCGAGCTTCCCGCCGAGCTAAACCTTTTCGGTTCTATCTCTTCTGGAAACACTCCTGAAGAAGAGCCACCAATCGGTCCCGCCGGCTTTTCGAAATCAGGCCGTGGTGATGGAGCGTATGCAGCTTGTCAAGCGTCTCGTCCAGCAGCTGCGGAGACAAGGCGTTATGCAGCCCTAGGGACATCCTCCAAATCGCATACATGAGCAATTGGAGGAGGGGTGACTGCCGGGGAAGTAGACGGCCGAAGAGGTCCTCCACGCGCTCGATCACCGTTTGATACGTCTCCTCGGTGCATCCCTGATCGTACAGGTACACGTCGTCACGAGAGATGATCTCTTTGATGGAGTAGATAAATCCGGCCATTTTCAGAAACGCAAGGCTAAAAGAAACCAACATACCTTCGCTATGTATAGCCCCAACAGAATCCTAAAGGCCAAAATTTACGCACGCAGCAACGCGAATCACGGGATATTTTCAAATTTCCCAATACAGAGCTCCCATGTGGAGACCATAACAATCCTCACGAGCCCTTAAGCAGTCAATGGAAGTTGGAACGACGCGAACCACGGAGCGTCGCGCGTTGCCTGTGCGTTTCTGCCACGTGTTGTCTGCGACGGTCACTCATCCAGATTTTATGGGTCAAGGGAGATTGAACGATGCCCCATGAAGACGAAGAGAAGTCTAAAAAGCCCTCATCAAGAGGCCACCGAGCAGCTTCCCTGTTCGGTCATTCCTCAGCGGATAATTTCCTACCCACCAATGCTCAGGACCTAAAGCCCTCACCAAGAGACCACCGAGTAGCTTCCCTGCTCGGTGATTCCTAAGCAGATAACTTCCTACCCATCTACGCTAAGGATCGAAGCCCTCACCAAGAGACCACCGAGCAGCTTCCCTGCTCAGTCAATCCCTGACGAGTAGTCCCCTGCCCATCTACACCAAGGATCGAAGCCCTCGTCAAGAGGCCGCCGAGCAACTTCCATGCTCGGTCAATCCTTAAAGGGTAACTTCCTACCCACCTATGCTAAGGATCTAAAGCCCTTATCAAGAGGCCACCGAGCAGCTTCCCCGCTCGGTCATTCCTCAGCGGGTAACTTCCTACCCACCTACGCTAAGGATCGAAGCCCTCACCAAGAGGCCACCGAGCAGCTTCCCTGCTCGGTCAATCCATGCTGAGTAGTTCCCTTCCTATCTACACCAAGGATCGAAGCCCTCACCAAGAGGCCACCGAGCAGCTTCCATGCTCAGTCAATCCCTGGCGGGTAGTCCCCCCACCCATCTACGCTAAGGATCGAAGCCCTCATCAAGAGACCACCGAGCAGCTTCTCTGCTCTGTCAATCCCTGGCGAGTAGTCCCCTACCTATCTACGCTAAGGATCGAAGCACTCGTCGAGAGGCCGCCGAGCAGCTTCCATGCTCGGTCAATCCTTAGCGGGTAACTTCTTACCCACCTACGCTAAGGATCTAAAGCCCTCATCAAGAGGCCACCGAGCAACTTCCTTGCTCGGTCATTCCTCAGCGGATAACTTCCTACCCACCTGCGCTAAGGATCGAAGCCCTCACCAAGTGACCACCGAGCAGCTTCCATGCTCGGTCAATCCCTGGCGGGTAGTTCCCTACCCATTTACACCAAGGATCGAAGCCCTCACCAAGAGGCCGTCGAGCAGCTTCCCTGCTCGGGCAATCCCTGGTGGGTAGTCCCCTACCCATATAAGCCAAGGATCGAAGCCCTCATCAAGAGGCCGCTAAGCAGCTTCCATGCTCGGTCAATCCTTAGCAGGTAGCTTCCTACCCACCAACGGTAAGGATCTAAAGCCGTCATCAAGAGGCCGCCGAGTAGCTTCCATGCTCGGTCAATCCCCGGCGGGTAATTCCCTACCCACCGATGCCAAGGATCTAAATCCCTCATCAAGAGGCCACTGAGCAGCTTCCCTATTCGATCAATCCTTAGCGGGTAACTTCCTACCCACCTACGCTAAGGATCGAAGCCCTCACCAAGAGGCCACCGAGCAGCTTCCCTGCTCGGTCAATCCTTAGCGCGTAACTTCCTACCCACCGACGCTAAGGATCAAAGCCCTACCAAGAGGCAACCGCGCAGATCCCTGCTCGGCTAACCTCCGAGTGATAAATTCCTACCATCCCAAGACGAGGGTCTAAGAACTACATCAAGGGGGAATCAATCAACGCCGACCAATTCTAACTTGGCTATTGTTCAACTTACGCTAAGAGACGTGGTCGTCGGTCCGACTCTAAGAAATGGGCATATACCGACCTTCCTACACTGAGGGATCTTTCGATGTATTCTAAGTGAACGATCGTCACCTCGACTTCAGGGGCGAGAGGACACCAACCTTCCTGCACTTGGCGATTAATTGATGTACACTCGACGCGTGATCGTCATCTAAAAGGTCGGTCATCGACCTACAGCCTAACACTTGAATCTAGGAAAAGACCGATAAGCTCAAGTACTCACGCAAGAAACACATTGTCATGCAGAGGAGAATAAACCCAATTTTATTCATGTTCCGAAAGTCTTTACATGGTATTCTGGGCTTCTCAGCCATACAAAAAGTGCCCGGAGGCTTACAAAATTTGAGAAAAAATAAAAGGAAAAACAAAAAGCTCAGGCCGCAGGCTCTGCCCGGATCTCACCTTGCTCAGCATCGCCCTCAGGGGCCAGAGCTTCCACTTCCGTAACCGCCCCTTCCCCGGCGCCAGCCGCTTACGGCGTGTCCACCGAAAGCGGGACCCGAGCGCGGAGCTCACCGTCGGCAAACTCCAGCATTAACGCCATAACGACATCAAGAGCTTCGTGCCAAATGATGGCAGAGGCTTCACCGATATCGGCGTAGAACTGGTCTGACGCCTTGTATATGTCCACCGACTTACGAGCTCGGTGATCTTCGCCACCTCAAGCGCAGCCTCGGTCTCCCTCTTACTGGCGTCTTTCGCCTTCTTCATTATGGCGTAGCACTTTCCCAACTCCTCCAACCTGACCTCGATGGCTCGGTGGGACTCGCTTAGAAGTCAGTGGGACTCCAGGCACTTGGAGATCATGAGCTCCCCGGCAGCCAACCGGGTTTCTATGGCGGTTGTCTTCTCCTTCTCCTGCCGCAGCTGAAGGTGCAGATCCTCCGCCTCCGTAGATGATTCTCCCGCCTTCCTCATGGCCGGGGCAATCTCCTCGGATTCCATGTTGATGATAAGGGCACAATGTTGAAGGACCTAACGAAAGCAGCAGATGGATTTAGAGGTGTTCAGACTAAGAAAGGGCACTTAAGATAATACTTAAGCGGATACCAGCCTGAACTGCCTCCTGAGCAATGGCGGCCACTTGGGCCTTCAGGGTCCCCCGGGAAATCTTGCCCCCAGCCGACTGCTCCATGTCCGCGAGCAAGCTGTCGGCGACGGAATGCCCCGAGGGCACCACGAAGCAGGAATCCCTCTCCTGCACAGGAATCCCCTCAGGGATCTCATCCGACAGCATGCGGGAGACCGTCCTTTTCCTCTTGAGGGGAACCTCGATCCCCTCCTCCTCCCCCCTCGCCCGGGGTTCTGGCTACCCCCACGGCGGTCATCGGGGGCTCAGGGCGGTGCGGAAGGCCTCGCCAATGGTGACGGTCTCGGGGCCGAGCTCAGGCTGGCTCGGGATATGATCATGCCCCCGGCCTTCTTCTGGGACATAGCGGCTATGGCAGCTAGGATCCTGGATCGGTCTATTTGTCATACAAAAGGAGAATACACAGAAAAGTTAATGATGCAGGAAGGGCAAAAGGAAATTATTCAAGTCTAAATAGATTGTCCAAGCTCCTAACTTACCCGTGAAGCACGCGGGGCTGAACCCGGCCCAGCTAAGGACCTGCTCGGAAAGCAAGACGCCAGCCCGCTGGATCGGCTCCCACATGGACACCGCCCTCGCTTCAGGAGAGGACGACCGCTTCGCTCGCGGGCAGTCGGCTATGTGTCACTGTACAGGCACAGGCAAATCCTCGCCCTCGGGTGGCCCGACGAATACAAACTTCTCCTTCCATTCGTGAACGGAAGAAGGAACGACTACTACTATTGACCCGGCCACCCATCCCTTGCGTTTTTTGAAAGAAATATACACCCGGCTTGGCTCATCCTTGCGGGTTCCAGGGTGATTTTTGTAACAGAGGAAGGAAGTAAGAAGGGTCAAGCTGAAAGGGATGTCGTCAAGTTTCAACCGGACCAGGAACCTGCGGAGAATTCTCCATGAGTTCGACACTAGCTTGCCCGGGGCAAGTTGGAAGCGATGAAGTACCCAACATACTTCGGTTGGAAAGGGCAGACGCATTCCAGCCCAGAATGCATCCAAGTATAGGGTAATCTCCTTGCCCTGCATCTGATCTACCCTTTCATCCTCCCTAGCTAAACGAAGCGAATAATTAGGGGGAATGTGGAATCGAGCCCGAATCTCGGTAAGCTCGTCCATGTTTCTTAAGATGGAGGGCGCATCGCGAGCATTCCCGATGCACACTTTAGAGTCCTTTGCCGTCGCCTGGCGAAGAGCGGTGCGAGTAGCCCTAACTCTATGGGGGGAACCCAACGCAGATGGGGCGGCCGAAGAGGCAGGAGAAAACACCCTGGACTCGGCTCCAACAACTGGTACCTCATCGCCCGACTCAGCTCCAACAACTGGAACCTCATCGCCCGACTCGACCCTAACAACTTCCACAAACTGCTCAGAGAAAAACATCTAACCTAATTCAAAGGGAAGGTTTCGCCGAGGAAAGGCGCAGGAGATCTGATCTAAAAATAAGGAGAAACGCCAAGCAATCTCTCGCAACGAAGGAAAATAATGGCGGAAGTGTTAACCCTAGGGGGATCCCCTCCCATTTACACAACTCGAGAGGAAGCATCTGACAGCCCTGATCAATTCCCGCCAAAACAAAGTGTCGCGTCTACCAGTCGTCGAAGCCCCATGTGTCGAACGACCATTGGAGACGTCCCTTCGGCCGTAGGCGACAGCGACAGCATGTCGCATCCACCAGTCCGCATCGGACACGTGGCTTGCACCTCAATAGACGTGCGAACGAATCGGCGCCCCCCTTTAATGCACGATCCTTTCCCTGATTCGCTGATGTCATCAAAGATGCGCGCGGAGATCCAAGCGCCTGGGATACGCCACGCGGGCTTATAAATCTGAACGACACAACTTCCCTACACCGAGTCATCCCGGAAATCCGCGTCGATAGATTCTTGGCAACAGGCTGCGCCCAGAAAACCGATCAGACCACTCTCAACCCGACCCATAAATAGGTAGGGATGAGAGTGGGGGGCTAATGATGATACTCATAAATGAGAATTCCCCAGATCATGACACGTGGTAGATGACATGTCCCGGGACTTACGGGACTAGAGCAAGCACGATATATTGAAGGCATTCCCCAAGCCTTCGTCCCGAGGATTGACCCGACCTTCGATGGCCTCCCAGAACGCTCTATGCTCGCCTTACAAATAACCATCGGCTCGCCTCCGAGCTCTCCTACATGCCGGTCTTCCTCAACCCTCCCATCTCACCTCCGAGCTATCATAGAACTGAGCTTCCTCGGTCTCCAGCTCGCCTCCGAGCCCCCCGCCGAGCTAAGCCTCCCCAGTTCTGCCGAGCAACCAAGAACGCAGAATCCAAGCGCCTCCGCCACGGCTCCGCGTATCTCGCCAGAAGCAAGATATCCGCCACCCAACATCCCGCGTTTCACGCCGTCGTATCCCCCTATTAAAGAGTGTATCTCGTCATTAATGGAGGGATCCCATCATTCACGTAGGCGTAACGTCAGGGCGTAACTGATGGCGGAGATCTCGCGCCAGCTCGCTCTATGCGACCACTATAAAAACCCCTCTCACAAACGACTCAGGTAAGGCAATTTTAATCCAACAAGCCGCTACTCTGCTCAAATTGCTCGGCTAACTTGATCGTCGGAGGGTCCACGGTGGTACAAACACCCCAGGACTTCTTTGCAGGTAGCTCAGCTTCACCTCCAAATCAACCCACTGAGATCCACACGCTTAAGAAGACAACCTTCAACACCAATCTCAACCCTTCATCAACGCTCGTGACAGATCGACGGAGGACAGCATCTGAAGGAAATCCGAAGCTCCATCATGTTGGGTTTTGTTGGGATCCGTGTTTTTCAACTTTGTTAGGACTTGAGGGTTTTTTTATTCTTAACCCTATTTTAATTAAGGGTTGATCAAAGAATTAAAAATAAAAAAAATCAAGCCAATCCTCTTCGAGCCGATTTCCAAGCTTGTTTTTCTAAACTATTTCAACCATGGACAAATGCAGCATCTACATGTTTCTCTCGACTGATGTCCCACTTACCAATATAAGTGATTACACTGGATGGACCCTAACTATGCAGTATAACCTTCGAGCTTTGGTTTTGTGGGGTTATGTGGACGGTACACTCATATGTCTATCTACCTACCTATTTCTACTACTACTACAATATCTGATGATCGCTCTGGCTCTTCCACCGACACTTCTGACCTTTATCCTCTTGCTCGTGATCTGTGGATGCGCACTGATCAACAAATTAAAGCATACACCGTTCGTTCAGTTGTGATCCTCATTCGTCTCTGTTTCCCCCAATCAGAGCAAAGCTCTGTTGGAAATTCAAAATTCAAATTTTGAAGCAACGCTTCAAATTTTGGGCGCAACGCACCACGTGTCAGACGCAGATGCATCAGCGCAGCGCCCAAGGCAGCGCACCCAATCAGAGCAAAGCTCTGTTTAAAGCAAAATCAAAGGAAGCAACGCTTCAGTTGCGCAAGCACTGCGCTGCGCGACACGTGTCAGCGCAGATGCGCTGGCGCAGTTGCGCTGCGCGACACGTGTCACGCTCTGGAGCATTTGCGCCAAACAGAATTAAAATTCTAAAGAAATCTTTTCTGTTCTTGTTAAAACAAGAAGATTTTCTTCTGTAAAACAGAAGCCCTTGGATCAAAGATCCAACGGTGGGGAAAATTTCCCAAATCACTCAGAGAAAGATCTCTTTAACTAATTTATGGGCACTATAAAAAGGACCCTAGACCTCAATTCAAAGGCATCAACATTTCTTAAAAAAATCAAGAGCTTCAAACAGAGAGAACTCTGAGAAAGGTTTTCAAGAAAAAGGTAAAAACCTTCACAAAAGAGAAGAAATTTCTTTTAATAGATCATTGATCTAAAAACCAGATCAATGATCTTCATATAATAAACAGTGCTTTGCACTTCTTATGAACCACTGGTTCTTTAAAAACAAGAAAAAACAAAAATAAAAAAAAATAGTGCTTTGCACTTTTATGAACCTTTGGTTCTTGAAATAAAAAGAAAAACTTGTTTTTCTTTGATCTAAATTAGATCAAGGAAACGAATAGTGCTTTGCACTTTTATGAACCATTGGTTCTTGAATCTAAAAGATTCTTAAATTATAGTGTCTTGCACTTACAAACTGCGCTGTTGCGCTCTTGGATTGGCGCAAGTCACCAGAGCACGCCACGTGTTAGCAGCGCAGGCGCAGCGCATTAGCGCAGCGCATTAGTGCAGCGCACTACGCTTGCGCGACACATGTCAGCACTACAAGCGCTTGCGCTCTCTGATTGGCGCAAAGCGCCAGATAAATGCAATGCATTTCCTAAAGGGCCAGGCCCAAGTCAAAAGTCTAAACAGACCAAGAATAATGCTATGCATTATTTAAAGGGGCAGAGCCCAATTGAGAGGTCCAATGGACCAAAACAAATGCTCTGCATTATAATAAAAAGGGCAGAGCCCAGTCAAAATGGGCATAAATGGCCTGAAGTAATGCTATGCATTATTCTAAAAAGGGGAAAGCCCAGACAAAGGCCAAATGCAAACAAAATATGGACATTTTAAACCGGACTTAGCCCAATTTTGGCCGTAAGTCCTTAAACTAAATTGACTGAGCACGGCTGCTCCCTAAATCAATTTGTAATCGGTTCGAGGGTACATCTCCGAACTCCTCTGACACTTATCATTGTAATCCTTCAACGATGTCAGAGAGGTGACGGGTCCTGACGACCACACATCAATATGGACAGCGGGGTCCTTAAACTCGTAGACCGAAACGTCCTTAAACTAATATTGGACCGAAACGTCCTTAAACTAATATTAGACCACCATGTCCCTAAAATGGAACACGGACCACCACGTCCCTAAACTGGAATACGGACCATCACGTCTCTAAACTGGAACATAGACCATCACGTCCCTAAACTGGCAATGGACCGCAACGTCCTTAAATTACCTATGGACCACTACGTCCCTAAACTGGAACAATTGAGCCCCCAAATGCTCTTTTGCCGGATCTAAACGGTCCCGTTTAAGTTGATCTTAGCCCTAAATACGGCTAACGTATCCTTAAACATTTAAATGAACTATAAAACTTCAAATCGACTCCGGTTCAAGGGTACATCTCTGAACTCCTCTGACACCTATCGTTGTAATCGTTCAACGACGTCAGAGAGGTGATGAGTCCTGACGGCCATATATTAAACAGATCACCACGTTAAGTTGATCTTAGTCTCAAACAGGACTAACGTATCCTTAACAAACGTTTAAGTTGATCTTAGCCTCAATAAGGCTAATGTATCCTTAAACTAAAAACACCAAACCCAAATCTAAGTAAATACGGATTTGGACTAATCCACGTCCTACGGGCGACGGCGTTACTCAGTCTCCGTATACAATCCACGGGCAACCACAAACAAAACAAATACACACGACACGAAGTTAAATTCTGGAGAAGGAGAAAGTTGTTACCGCGATGCGGTAGCGTAATTAACTGCAGGGGCTTGCGCCTGCAGGGAAGAGCGTCCCCACAATCAAAAACCCCTCAAGCGAGGGGGAATCTGATGAAGTCTGCTACATCGGCCACATCCGTCTAAACCTCCGATACACGGTGCCATAAATCAACTTGGCATATTCGGAGAGATAGACGGATAAAACCATATAGCATCTGCCCCGAATCTCAGGCAAGACGTCCTCACGTCTCGGTCGCCGTTCGGAAGGGAACAGATTCTGGCACACCCGGTGGGACCTCTTCCTCTTTCCACTCCACACTTCGTGTGTCGTCCTCGCGAACCAATCGCGGTTTGTTAAAGGGTTGCCTTTGGATTTCAAGTTACTAAGATTTGTTCTTTTGCCTGGCGCAGAACTCAAGCATCAATGGCCTCTAACTGCATCAACTGCTCGAAGTGCCAATGCAATATACGCTCCGCCTCACCTGGAGGTGTAGCATATGGGCCTCAAGCGGCCTCCGTCCTTACTCTGCCTGTGGAACAAGTGAATCAGGCTACCACGGGCCTGTTTTTTGGGACCATGATCCCTCCTACAAGCTTCTCTATGCCAATACCTGCACCGGAGATGAACAAGAAGTCGGTCTTCGACCGGCTCACTGCTACGATGGCCCTTGTCAACGGGTCGCCAACTACCAAACCAACAGCCTCTGTTTTCACCAGGCTGGATCAGAACTCTAAATTGGCTGTCCCAAGGAAGGCAATAACTGCTGCTCCAGAAGTCGTCAAGACGGCTTCCCCTGTCAAAGAGTCAGTCTTTTCAAGACTGGCGATTCCTGCTCCTGTCCCTGCTCGAGGATCCGTCTTCGAAAGGTTGAATATCACCCCTCAAAAGACAATCTCAGTCTTTAAGAGAATAACATCGGTGGCGCCCCATTCAGACAGGGGGCAAAAAGAAGCTGTCTCAATCTCCGAGCCAGCCCCAACGGCTCGTCACGCTCGATGTCGCCATTGGCAACGAGTGAGGAAGGCAGGGGGCAACTCCCCCTCAGGGCTAACTCCACAGGCTCCAGTGGTGGAAGGCAACGTGCTGTTCCAACTGGGAACAGCTTTGAACTGCTGAGGAGGATACGTAAGAATTCTCCAACCGCTACATTGAAAAGATCTCCTCCGCCAGCGGAGAGAGTTCCGGAAACAAAGCAAGAACAGCCCCCTCAACGGCTGTCCTAAAAAATATACAAGGTTTGGCAAAGGGTTCAAGACTCCGTGATCGACCCAGATCACTCCTGTCAACAAAAGAAGACGAAGGTGCAAAAAGAAAAAGACCGTCCCATTAAACAGCAGGGGACAACGATCGCTAGGGTGCCCACTGCAACGGCCCCTTCAACTTCAACGGCCCACAAAAGAAGAAGGCCGGAGAAAACCCCCGCGCCGGCAACAAATATCAGAGGTGGTGAACCCAAACGCCTTAAGTCAGGGGGCATTGTAGTTCATACCGTCTATGCAGCGTCTGGTAAGGAGGACAGTCGCATATCTACAAGCCATAGACCGCACACGCGGTCAGTGACCAAGGCGCAGGAGCAACAACAGAAGCTCCAAGAGATGATAAACGCTATGGCCGCACTTACTGGGCCAAAAGAAAACCCTGAAACGTCTTCGGATGAACGCCAAGATGAAGAAACCGACGCCGAATTCCTTCGTCGAATACTAGAGAAGAAGGACAAAGAGGCTGCTGAACAAGCAGCCAACATACAGCGTATGGGCCTCCTCTTCCAAGACATGATAGGGATGATGATACAACAAGATCCTCCGGCTGAAGAGCCCCCAATCGTCCTTGGAGACGATAGGGGAAAGACATCAAATCCTCCGCCAGCTCTGTCAACAGCTAAAGAGGATACAATCTCTAAAGCTGATTTGGACGAGTACATAGCCCAACAAATACGGGTTCATCATGCGACTGAAGCAGCTGGCCAGATCGTAAAAACGGGACGGCCATATCCAAGTTGGTACGACCAAATCAGGTACCCGCCGGGTTACACAATTCCCAAGTTCCATGTCTACAAGGGGACAGGCAATCCTCACTAGCACGTTGCCCAGTTCAGGGCACTCTGCGGCAACACCGGCGGTGATGACAAGCTGTTGCTTCTCCAATTAGTTGGTAGCTTATTAGATACAGCGTTCGAGTGGTATTCCGAGCTCCCGAACGATTCTATCAAGACCTTCGCAGAGATGGAGCTACTGTTTACTCAGCGTTTTGCAAGCACCAGTGAACGTACCCCAATGACGGCACTGATTAACGCCAGGGTAAAACCAGGCGAGACGTGGGTTCGATATGCTATACGGTGGCGGAACTTATGGTCGAAGTGCGAGCAGCGCATTGAAGAAGCTCCCGCGGTGGGTATGTTTGTGGGAACCCTTGATCCACAAGAAACCATCTCGCAATTTATGATATTTTTCAAGCCGACTACCTTCCAGGCCTTGATTGACAAGCTAGCGCAAATGGATCAGATGGGCCATAAACCCCCTCTTCCAAAGCCGGACTCCCGAAATGATAAAGGGAAGGGAAAAGCGATCGTTGTCGCTAATGCTCAACAACAACCGAGCGACTCGAAGCCAGTTGCTCGTCAAAATAATATGCGTCCGTACGTAGACCTTGAGGAGAGGCTAGGACGTTCTTACTCTTTTCCCCGCGATAAAACGAGAAGGTTATTCGAGCTGGCGTTGCGCAACCGACTCATAAATCTGCCAGATCCGAAACGTCCGTTGCAACCAAGTGATGTCAACGAGCCTAACTACTGTACTTATCATCGAGTACTGGGTCATCCGATCGAGGATTGCTGCGTTTTCAAAAATTGGCTTGAAAACCAGTACCGACAGGGCAAATTCGCGTTATCTGACAAATGGAAGGTGAATCCCCCGCAGCCCCACACCTGTAAGGGGACGAATACGCCGGGGGCAACATGCTCCGTCGTTGAAGAAGCTCCTTGGGAGGTTGTATTAACAACCAAGACAAAGAGGATGCTAAACGATCTTCAGACATGTCCAGCGATTAGGTGGAAGAACCCGTTGGAACCGCAGGTCATTGAAGGGATGTTGAAGCCACGTCCAACTCTAAAGACCGATGGTGGTGGCCCAAGCACTCGCAACCAGCCGTCAAAATCTTCGAAAAAGAAGAAGAAGAAATCTAAGAAGCCCGTGAAGCCTAGCGACAAGTGCACGGACTTGCAAAAACAAATTGACGCGCTGGATGAATACAACCAAAAGGCACGGACTCCCATTACATTCCAAGAGTTCCTCAATCATGTATTTCAGAAGGAAGATGAGGGAGAAAGTTCATCTGATAAATCTGAAGAATGTGTGGCGAGCTGTCATGTGATTTCCCATTCGTTCATGAACGATGAGGAGACTCCTTGTATTGGAAAGTTGGGGGCAGATCCTGAACCAAGAATTTCGGGGCCGTTGGATGAAGTAATTGACGCATTCCTTAATGAAGCTCGGTTGAAAAGTAAAGCTGATCGGGAGCGCGAGGCGTTTATATTCGAAAGGGCCAAATGCCAGCGCCTTGACGAAAGAATCGAGATACTCCCGCTGGAACAAAGTACCTCCACTACCGACAAGAGCCAATTCAAGATGAGGAAAAGGTTTGCTAAGGCCATGTCAATGGGGATGAAGCTACCATCCTCTGAAGGAAGCATTACTGGTGAAGTGGAAATGCACCCCTCCTACTGCTTGTATCATCAGAAGATTTCGCACCCCACTCAAGAGTGCAAAGCTTTCGATAAATGGTGGCAAGGATACGTTGCTCATCGACAACGCTTTAAGCGGGAAAAGCGTAAAACTCATCGGGAGCAAAGAAATACGACCGAAGGGATTAAAAGAACTACCGGCAATTGTCGCATGGTTAACACTGGCGGGACACAAGTGCCTACGTTCGGGAGCGATTCTGATAAGGAGCTGGAACTTGTCCCTCTCTTTAAAGAGTCCAATTCGGGAAAAGAAGAAGAGCCGAAGGTTTGCGAAAATATTCGGCTGCGGAATCGAACGCTGCCTGAAAAGAACCTCGGACCCTCAAGCAGAAAAGATAAAGGGAAAGAAAAGGTCTCTGAAGATATCGTCTTAGATGACCAAGTTCTGGAGGAGCTAAGCGCCAACAACCCGCCGAAGAAGAATAAGGTGGATTACAACGTCCTAGCACATCTGAGGAAGCTGCCCTCACAGCTCAGCATTCTTGACGCCCTTTTGCTATCAAAGGAGGCGAGAGATTCGTTGATCAAGGCACTACAAGATCCGGAACAATTCCAAGCTTGCCTGGCCGAGGAAAAAATGAAGGATGAACTAGAGGAAGTGCACACTGCCGATGTCACTTTCGGCGACGAGGACCTTCTCCTTGGGACGTGCGAACACAATCGCCCCCTTTATGTCTCAGGATACTGCCACGATATTAAGATAGGCAAAATCCTGATAGATAATGGATCTTCCGTTAATCTCCTCAACGTGCGGGTGTTAAAAGAAATCTGCATGAGCGTCCAGCACCTTGCTCGGGACAAGATCACCATCTCCGAGTTCGACTCCCAATCATCAAAGACTCTTGGATCTGTGATACTGACGCTACGCTTCGGGCTACTCGTCACGGACATTAAGTTCCACGTCATAAACGCCAAGACATGCTACAACGCTTTGCTCGGCCGACCATGGTTACACGAGTACAACATCATCCCTTCTACACAACATCAATATATGAAGTATTTTAAGGATGGTTTCGAGTATACCATGGCGGGAGAACTGAACCCGTTCTCTGTGAACGAGGTCCGCAAATATGAAGACGCCAAATACTTCTTACCGGATTTCGAAGACACAGAGAAGTGTCACAAGCCGGAGAACAAAGCTAACGCCACCATCCCTGTCTTCGGCAGTGATACCGAGGAAGAAGAGGAGATAGTGTATTCGGGTCCGCCCCAACACAACAAGCCAGGACCGTCCACTCCTACGTTGGTCTTTGGTAGTGATTCGGAGGATGAGGTCTATGTCGTATTCTCCGCTCGACCTTCAATACAAGCTTCCGCTGACGAAGAGCAAAGTCTGCAAGTCGCCATGGTGCCGCTTAAACACCATAAAGAACTGGATACACTTGATATTTACAAGGTAGAAGAGCTGCAAACGTTCTATATCCCTCCCAGGCGAGAAAGCGAAAAAGCAATTCTATTCTACCGCTCTGAAGAAACCAAAGTGGAGAAAGAAATCTGGAATGGCGCGGATTCTACGCTTGATAGGCTTCAGCCTATCCGTCTTCCCAGATATTATATGGAAGGTTTAAAAAGGCTGCTGAAACGCCAAGGGATACCCTTCAAACAGACCGTTAGAAAGGCCAAATTCTATGACAGGGTCTGGAACGTCCCCGGGACTCAACGCAAACTGCCTAACGGGAGAATGGAAACAAAAGGGCTTGGATACATCCGGTCAAACAAACGAGAGTTACTACCCGGCTGCTACGTCGTGTATGACCTCGATAAAGAAGCGGACGCCCAGTGGGAGAACGCTAATCCTGAACCAGTAAAAGTTCCTGATGCAAAAGTGTCCAGTTCGGCGTTTGAACAACAAATGGACAAACATATAAGGAAAGCTGGTCAAAAAGTCCGAGACGACCATAACCGCGAAATGGTCATCTACGAGAAAGCCAAGACGCAACGCCTTCTCCAATAGGCCGTGAAGGATGGAAATGCCGCTCCTTGTCAACCTGTTATGAAGAAGGCTCGGCGCCAAAGCAGAAATAAGTCGAAAGGCTAAAAAGGCGCTCAAAAACAACAAAGCAGGGCTACGAAGCCATGCAAATGGGGGTCGTGCGTTATTGACCTATCCCTTATGAAGAAAATGGGTCGAGCATACTCGTTTCCGCAGGACAAGACGAAGAAGATATTTGATCTTGCTCTAAACATCAGATGCTTACACTGCCGGAGTCTAAACATCCCGAACAAGCGGGTGAAGTCTCACACCCAGACTATTGCTTTTATCACCGAGTGATAGGACACCCTCTCGAGGACTGCTTCACCTTCAAGAATTGGGTCAAAGATCAGTATATCAGCTTGGCAAGTTCGCTTTGTCTGACAACTGGAGGGTAGCGCCGCCACAGAAGCACGAGCCCAAGGCCACGAAAGAAGAACCAGTTCCACATTGGGATTGGAAGCGAATTCGTACTTGTCACATGGTAACGATATCAAAAGAAGAGCCCGAGAACTTGGACAACCTTCCCTGATGCTTCGAAAACAGCAATGATGAGGTGATCTCAGAATTCCCACCAGCGCCGAAAGAGCTGGAGGATGGAATACATACCACCGCAGATAACCTCAAGAAAATCGAGTTGGGGACAGCTGATGACCCACGACCGACGTTTGTCAGTGAGCTGCTATCTGAAGAAAGGGTGACTGCGTTAAAAGACGTCCTTGTACAGCACAAAGATTGCTTTGTGTGGAACTATTCCGAGATGTCAGGACTAGATCCAGAAGTCGCTGTACACAAATTGGCGATATCGCCGGACGTCAATCCAGTCAAACAAGCACCAAGAAGAATGCGGCTCGAGCTCGAGATGAGCATCAACGCCGAGGTCAAAAAGTTAATCGACTCTGGTTTTATCCAGGAGGTTCAATATCCTGAATGGATCGCCAACATCGTCCTAGTGATGAAGAAAAATGGGACGGTGCGCATATGCGTGGATTTTCGGGATCTCAACAAAGCCTGCCCGAAGGATGATTTCCCAGTGCCAGTCTCCGAACTGATGATAGACAATACGTCCACTCATGAAGTTTTCTCCTTCATGGACGGCTCATCAGGGTATAATCAAATAAAGATGCATCCCGAAGACCAGAAGCACACCGCCTTCAGGACTCCGTTAGGTATATTCTGTTATAAAGTGATGCCCTTCGGTTTAAAGAACGCCGGTGCCACTTATCAGAGGGCCAAGACCAAGATCTTCGATGACCTTATACATGAAATCGTCGAATGCTATATCGACGACCTCGTGGTTAAAAGCAAATCATACGAGGAACATCTCGAGCATCTAAAGACTGTATTTCGACGACTTCGAAAATACAACTTGAAGATGAACCTTCTCAAGTGTGCATTCGGAGTTTCCTCGGGCAAATTTATGGGATTCATCGTCCGACACTGAAGTATTGAAATAGATCCGTCTAAGATCAAGGCGATCATGGAAATGCCTCCGCCAAGAACCCTCAAACAGTTGCGGTCTCTCCAAGGGAAGCTCGCATACATACGGCGATTTATAGCCAATCTTTCAGGAAAGTGCCGTCCCTACAGCCACCTGATGAAGAAGGGAACCCCATTCGTCTGGGATCAAAAATGCCAAGGTGCACTAGACGAAATCAAGCAGTACCTGCAAAACCTGCCAGTGTTGGCTGCTCCGGTTAAGGGAAAGCCTCTCATTCTTTATACAACCGCCCTCGAAGGTTCTTTAGACGCATTATGGGCGCAAGAGAATGACCAGGGGAAAGAAAGAGCACTCTACTACTTAAGTCGA
The DNA here is from genome assembly GCA_030015575.1 of Agapanthus africanus. Classification (NCBI taxonomy): domain Eukaryota; kingdom Viridiplantae; phylum Streptophyta; class Magnoliopsida; order Asparagales; family Amaryllidaceae; genus Agapanthus; species Agapanthus africanus. Next base: position 445,747,780 of record JASDDO010000031.1, on the reverse strand, counting down.
GTTCTACTGGGGGCAGAAAGCAACTACTCCCCCATTGAAAAACACTGCCTGGCGTTGATCTTCACGATAACAAAGCTCACGCACTATGCGTTGGCGCACAAGGTCCGTCTCATTTCAAAGGTGGACCCCCTTAAATATTTGATGTCGAAGGCCATATTGACGGGACGACTTGCTAAATGGGCCCTGCTCTTGATGGAGTTCTCGATAACGTACCAACCTCTCAAGGCGGTGAAAGGCCAAGCCATTACCGACTTCCTCGCTGAACATCCGATACCCGCCGATTCTCCTTTGAATTGCGATTTGCCAGACGAACATGCGTTTGACGCGATCGACGGTGGTGATACCCAATGGGAACTTTATTTCGATGGAGCATCTTCCATGAAAAAGCGCAAACAAAGTACCCCTATAATCAAATCGGGGGTAGGCCTCATCTTCGTGACTCCACAAGGAGGGATAATGCGCTTCGCTTTCTCCTTAACAGAGCCGAGGACAAACAATGAAACCGAATACGAAGCTCTGATAGCAGGCCTCGAGATCGCCATCGACATGGGAATTGAAAATCTCCTCATATATGGAGATTCCCAACTGGTCGTTAGTCAAGTAAACGGCGACTACCAGACATGCAAACCAGAATTGGTGAAGTATGGCAAAAAGGTGCAATAGCTGTTGACCCAAATCCCCTCCTACACTTTGGAAAACATACCGCGCGCGGAAAACAGCAAAGCAGACGCGTTGGCCAAACTTGCTAAAGAACTGGCTGACGAGAACCTCGATGACGTTAGAATCGTGGTACAAAGCCGTCGGGTGCTTGCCCCAGCAGAAATACCTCCGGAATCATCCGAGGAAAAGGGAGCGACTGAGCAGACGACCTTACAAAACGAGAAAAGGCTGAGGACTGGAGAGAAGTCTTCATAGACTACTTTAAGTCCCAACGAATGCCCGAAGATGCGTCCACAAGACATCATTTCATGAAACGAGCTCTGTCTTTCGCCTTCGTCAATGATATTCTGTACAAGAGGTCGTTTGATTCTCTGTGGCTGAGATGCCTAGGGCCTGACGAAGCGGAAAGGGTCGTCCAGGAAGTTCATGACGGACTCTGCGGTTCTCACCAAGCAGGCCCAAAGATGAAGTTGAAGATCAAATGGATGGGATACTACTGGCCCACGATGATTCAGGACTGCCTCGAATATGCGAAGCAATGCCACTCATGCCAAATTCATGGGGACTTCATCCACCAACATCCAAATCCACTGCATCCAACGGTGGCTAGCTGGCCATTCGAAATGTGGGGAACTGACATAGTCGGCCCTATCGAACCAGCATCGTCCAGGGGACATCGTTTCATCCTGCCGACGACTGACTACTTCTCCAAATGGGCAGAGGCAATACCGCTGCGAGAAGTTAAGACGGAGAATATCCTCCATTTCTTCAAGACGCACGTCCTATATCGGTTTGGAACTCCACGAAGGATCATCTCCGATAACGGGCCAGCTTACAGAAGCCACAAGATCAGTCGCTTCGCGCAGCAGCATAATATAGACTGGAGATATTCTTCGGTTTACAAGCCGCGAGCTAATGGTCTAGCTAAAGCCTTCAACAAGACCCTGACGAAAATCATAAAAAAGATGGTGTCCTGAAATAAGAGAGACTGGCATGAGAGACTGCAAGAGACCCTTTGGGCGTATCGAACTACGTTCAAGACGGCCACGAACACAACGCCGTACGCGTTGGTATTTGGGACGGAAGCAGTACTCCCTCTCGAGATAGAGTTACCCTCTCTACGAGTGGCAGTCCACTACGAGCTGACGGACGAAGAAAATGCTCACCTTCGGCTTGAGGAGCTTGATGCCCTCGATGAGACCCGGCTCATAGCGCAGCAAAATCTGGAGGCCTATAAAGCAAAGATGACGCGCTCATATGAAAGATTGACCCGACCGAGGACATTCCGCCAAGGCGAACTCGTGCTAGTGGTCAAAAGGCCTATGATCCCCAATCGCGCAAAGCGGGGAAAATTCGAGCCAAACTATGAAGGCCCGTACATCATAGATAAGGTCTACCAGCGTGGGGCCTATCTACTCATGGACATGCACGGTGAAAGGCCTTTCAGGCCAATAAACGGTCGCTTCCTAAAGAAATACTACGCATAGCGAGTTACCGCCTAGGTCAATGGTAGATGACGACGACTATGTCCACTCGCTATCTTTCTAAGCTCAAGATTTACAAGCAGTAGCCAGCCTTCTTAATAGTGGACCGAAACGTTCCTAAACTAATACCGCAGCATCCTTAGGCTGACGAGATGAATAAAAAAAATCAATATAGAAAAATATAATGAATAAAAACGGTATGTCCATAAGCAAAATGGGCACGGATGAAAACCTGAAAGGGCTCCGTGAGTAAAAACAGCAGGGCTACCGGCGAGTGTTCGTGAAAACCCGAAAGGGCGCGACCTCGTAAAAAAAAGGAAAATAAAAAGAATTAAAAAAAAAACGGTATGTCCATAAGCAAAATGGGCACGGATGAAAACCTGAAAGGGCTCCGTGAGTAAAAACAGCAGGGCTACCGGCGAGTGTTCGTGAAAACCCGAAAGGGCGCGACCTCGTAAAAAAAAAGAATAAAAAGAATAAAAAAAACGGTATATTCATAAGCAAAATGGGCACGGATGAAAACCCGAAAGGGCTCCGTGAGTAAAAACAGCAGGACTACCGGCGAGTGTTTGTGAAAACCCGAAAGGGCGCAACCTCGTTAAAAGACACTTATAGGGTCCTCTCGACCTTGTAAGGAGAAACCACCCGCGTGAGATCCTTACGACTCACAAAGGAGCAACACACTTAGGGATCCCCACGATTCCTAAGGAGGAAATACACTTGCGAAATCCTCACGACTCGTAAGAAGAACTCTCTTATGAGACCCTCACGGCTCATAAGATTTGAAAGTCTTAAGTTACAGAGGCCTAACCTGTGCTTAAGCAACCCCCACAACTTCTGAGTCTGCCCTACAAGTGGTTCGACGCTGACTCTTGTATACAATCCACGGGCGCGAATAAAACATTTCCCCAACCAAGTCCCATCCGTGACGGGGGATATGTTCGCATGGTGAACAACCCTTGTAAATCCTCTCGATTTACAAAGAGTAAACCCTCTCGTAGGATCCTTACGACTTACAGAGGAACAAACACTTAGGAATCCTCACGATTCCTAAGGAGAAAATACACCTACAAGATCCTCACGACTTGTAGGCAGAAATACCTTTGTGAGACCCTTACGGCTCATGAAGTTAAAAGCCTTAGTCGACAGGACCCTAACCCTGTTCGCTAAGCCACCTTTGTTCGACATCGACAGAGGTAGATGATGACTCGCTCCTGGCAATATCCCAGTTGTAGCGGTGCTGATGCCGAAATCGGTGTCTAATTTCAGGTTTACGGCGAAAAGCCGATAGGCCGCACATGCATACGAAATAGCCGAAATGATGGGGCAACTTAAAAAAAAGCAGCAAGTAAAAATGTATGCATGCAAAATAGCCGAAATGGTTGGGCAACTCGGAATAAAAAACAGCGGGTAAAAATAAAATGAACAGCCGAAATGATTGGGCACCGCGAAAAATAGCCGAAATGATTGGGCAATCGCGACCTTCGCGATATAAAAGCTGAAATGATAGAGCATCGCGGAAAAAAAAGGATAAAACTTTGGCCCTACAGTTAAGATCACATCGATCCCTGTATACAATCCAAGGGCGCAAACGAAGAGGGAACCATACTTTCCCAGCAGGGTTCGCCAGAAAATGAAGTCAAATCTCAACAGTTCGTCCCAACGCCGAAGAAATCAGTGTCTTCAGCAAACACCTCAACTCACGGATACAAACACTCCTTGACGAGAGCCTCCTGATCCGTGTCGACTCGCAGAGCAACCAGTGCCTCCGTGGGAAATTCTCGACTCGTTTCAAACTCCAAGGAAACAAATAATCCTTGGCACTAGGGAAACAAATATTCCCTAGCAAACACCTCAACTCACGGTTACAAACACTCCTTGACGAGAGCCTCCTGATCCGCGTCGACTCGCAGAGCAACCAGTGCCTCCGTGGGAAATTCTCGACTCGTTTCAACCCCAAGGAAACAAATAATCCTTGGCGCTAGGGAAACAAATAATCCCTAGCAAACACCTCGACTCACGGATACAAACACTGCTTGACGAGAGCCTCCTGATCCGCGTCGACTCGCAGGGCAACCAGTGCCTCCGTGGGAAATTCTCGACTCGTTTCAACCCCAAGGAAACAAATAATCCTTGGCGCTAGGGAAACAAATAATCCCTAGCAAACACCTCAACTCACGGATACAAACACTCCTTGACAAGAGCCTCCTGATCCGCGTCGACTCGCAGAACAACCAGTGCCTCCGTGGGAAATTCTCGACTCATTTCAACCCCAAGGAAACAAATAATCCATGGCGGTAGGGAAACAAATAATCCCTAGCAAACACCTCAACTCACGGATACAAACACTCCTTGACGAGAGCCTCCTGATCCGCGTCGACTCGCAGAGCAACCAGTGCCTCCGTGGGAAATTCTCGACTCGGTTCAACCCCAGGGAAATAAATAATCCTTGGCGCTAGGGAAACAAATAATCCTTAGCAAACACCTCAACTCACGGATACAAACACTCCTTGACGAGAGTCTCCTGATCCGTGTCGACTCGCAGAGCAACCAGTGCCTCCGTGGGAAATTCTTGACTCGTTTCAAACCCCAAGGAAACAAATAATCCTTGGCGCTAGGGAAACAAATAATCCCTAGCAAACACCTCAACTCACGGATACAAACACTCCTTGACGAAAGCCTCCCGATCCGCGTCGACTCGTAGAGCAATCAGTGCCTCCGTGGGAAATTCTCGACTCGTTTCAACCCCAAGGAAACAAATAATCCTTGGCGCTAGGGAAATAAATAATCCCTAGCAAATACCTCAACTCACGGATACAAACACTCCTTGACGAGAGCCTCCCGATCCGCGTCGACTCGCAGAGCAACCAGTGCCTCCGTGGGAAATTCTCGACTCGTTTCAACCTCAAGGAAACAAATAATCCTTGGCGCTAGGGAAACAAATAATCCTTAGCAAAATCCTTCAACTCAGGGAAACAAACAATCCTTGACGAGAGCCTCCTGATTCGCGTCGACTCGCAGAGCAACCAGTGCCTCCGTGGGAAATTCTCGACTCGTTTCAACCTCAAGGAAACAAATAATCCTTGGCGCTAGGGAAACAAATAATCCTTAACAAAATCCTTCAACTCAGGGAAACAAACAATCCTTGACGAGAGCCTCCTGATTCGCGTCGGCTTGCAGAGAAACCAGTGTCTCCGCGGGAAAATTCCCGATTCGTCTCAAATTGCAAGATGAAGCCTCAGGCAGCAAGGATTAAAAAAATTGCTTCCTGAACAATGGGACCCTGCAAGTCGATCTAAAACGGTCTCTTGCATACTATTCACGTATCTCACTCTCCAAAGTCGAGTTTCGACAAGGAGGGAAACAACCGTTTACGGGTCCTCTCGACTCGTAAGAGGGAAAAATTCTCTTATAGGATCCTTACGACTTATAAGAGAAAACCACACTTAGGAATCCTCATGATTCCTAAGGAGAAAAACCCACCTACGAGATCCTCTCGATCCGTAGGGAGAAAAAAATCTCTACGAGACCCCCACGGCTCATAGAGTTGAAAAGTCTTAGGCAGCAGATCTGAACCTGCGGCCTAAGCCATCGCTATTTCTTAAGAAAGTCAAGATGCGTGCTCCATTATCTGTTGACCATGTTTACTAAGGTGGCATGCTGATAATAAAAGAAAGAAAAGGCGGAGAAATGACACAAGACATTACAGAAAATGTGTATCTTTTATTCATAAACTTGATTGAGTACAGGATATATTGTGCTAAAGAATAAAGAAATATACATACATTTTTTATTTACAAGTACAAACGATACAAGGAGAATTACTGAGAAGGAAGCATCTTGAATAGATCTAGCAATTGTTCGCGCAATTCCTTCCCCATTTTCTCCTGATCTGCTGCCATCGCCAGCTCCGCCTCCACTTGGGCCCGTTGCTGCAAGACAGACGCAAGCTGCTCCCTGACGGCCTGATAAGCAGCTTCCCGACCTGGGGTATCGCGCTCAGCTACATCAAGCTTTCGCTTCAAGTTTAGCCCATGGGAGATGCGCTCCAGGAGACCCTTAAAGATAGTCTTCACTTGGGCAGCATTCACTTCAACCTCAGTACGCAGATGGACCGTCTCGCTCGAGGTCTCTTGGCATTCCCTTAGCCTTAAGGCTGCTTCTTGTTCTAAGTGGTGGACGTAAGAAGCGCTTCCCTCGATCCATGCTGCTCTTTCATTGCTCGCGGCTAAAGTCTCAGGGGCGAGACGCATCGACTCCAGCTGATGCAGGCGAGCCTCAATCCCCATACAATGATTAACCCAAGATGCGAGGATGCCCTCGTCATGGAAATTCACGAGTATCACTAGCATCGGGTTAACCACTGTAGCGAAATCCACAGCAGAAGTAGGGGTCTCAACGTCGAGCTCCTCAATGTAGTCGCTCAACATACGCAAGCTGTTCGCGGCGCCTTTCGAAGATGGACATCTCAGGAAAGGACCTGCCGGCATTATGATGCGAGACTCGAAGGTCGCCGAGACCGGAACGACCGCTGAAAAGAAACAAGATGTGATCAGATAACAGTTCAGGAAGTAAAAAAAGGGGGAGTTATCAATGTGATAGTCGCTATACCAGCTGAGGCAGGTGGCAAGACCGGAAGGGTCGGCGGCGCAGCCGATCTTTCATCCCCTCCTTCGATTTGTAGCACTGCAGTCAAGATAAAAAAAGGGGTTTAGAAGTAATTCCATCAATAAAGAAAGAAGGATATCAATGGAAATCATACTCACCAATGCCACCAGAGGAAGAGGCAAGTTCGGATGGGAAGGAGAAGTGTGGGAGCAACACCTGATAAAGATGGTCAAAAAGCACTCCTGAAAGACACAACAGTATGACTTTAGTACATAAATTATACGTCTGAAAAGTGAGATTAATAAGTTGCAAACTCATACCCTCCAACATCTTTGACGGTATGAGAGAAGGCTGAGAGGTGACCACCGCTAAAGCAGTAGTCGAGGGCGCTCCCTTGAGCAACGGGGCATCAGCACTGGCTGCACCTGCGTTACGAATAAATGTGAACTTGTCAGAAAGGATTGTAAGATAAAGAAGATAGCAACTTCGGATTTACCTGATGAGCTGCCAGCTGAAACGGAGGCGATTCCCTCCTCTATTAACATGAGGCCAACCGTTGTTGTGCTCGCGAGACCTGGAGACGGCGGAGGACCATAGACGGGGAGGGCTATGACTGGAGCATTACCAGATTCCAGAGAAGGAGCGGTTGGCTCGTCCTCGGAAATCATGGCCACCTCACCCACTACTCCCTCGGGTTCAGTAGTCGCGGTTGTCTCGTCCACCGTCACCACGAGATCGCCGGCCTCAAGCGCTTCGTCCGCCACCACCCGGGGATCAGTTGTAATGATCATTTCATTTGCCGCCACTTCAGGTTCGGTATCAATGACCTTCTCGGCTGCAGGCCTCTCAACCTCCACCTCAGGCTCCAAGGCCTCAACAACGTTGCCCACCGTCGGCTCGGGTTCGGTAGGTGCCGCCTCCTCTGCCTCCTTGGGTTCAACGGTCTCCGCCTCCCCCTCGGTCGGACTTGGCCCTGCAAGATAAAATATATAAGAACCAATGGCATTAAAATTCTTACAACAAAAACTCTGAGAGGAATATTACCTGAAGTGGATTTACCGTTTGCGCTCCGAACTGCGCACGCCACTTTTCTGCGAGCAGTAGATAGGGCGACAGGGGCCTCTTCGGATGGAGTATCAGCACGAGGAGCGGTGCTGGGGCCCGCTCCCATAGCCAAGGCAGCCCTGTGTGCCTTTGCTTCGCGCCTCGACCGCTTCCGTTCCTCCCGAGCTGTCGCGATGGACCTCTGTGATGCTTCCTTCAAGGCGTCGTCGTCCTCGTTCAGAGATGCCTCCAGAGCCTTTAAGGCATCTTTCATCGGCTCTTTGAGACGGACCGCCTGCGGTGGTCCAGGGGAAGCAGGAACATCAGCAGTTGGTAGAACATTTGTGTCGCTTGGCGGGAATGGCATTGAGGTTTCTGCAATAAAAAGGGAGAGATTAAATTGACCATAACGCAAGGAGAATAAAAACTTGATGAATCGAAACTTACTGAGGCCCATGGACGCTCTAAGACGTTCCTCCTCCTGGAAAGTCTTCAGAGAAGCGGCAATGGCTTCTTCATCAGTGATGCCTATTGGAAGAAAGGAAAGAAAAGCGTTAGTCAAAGGCAATGAGGTGGATGTGTTGCAATAAAGAAAATGCGATTAGTAGTTACCTGATTGCGCAAGCTTAGCTAGCCATGCGTCACGCCTTGCCAACCACGCTGAAGCTTCGAGAGCGGCCTCCAAGTCTGTATCGTCCGACGGCGGCATGACCAATCCCTTGTTAGTCCCATATTCGATCAGGCCCTCGGCATAGGGAGCATGGGGTTCCTGACCAAACACGACATCGGCGGCGAAGTGCGACTTCTTTTTCTTCTGCCCTCCGACCCTAGGCTCACGTGGGATTGACTTACGCTTAGCAGCCACCTTGGGACGGCGGGTCCCGATGTCCGCACCCACGCCAGACTCTGGCGAAACTACAACCACTGTCTCCACTGGAGCACAGGGCGCTGGGGGTGCATCCGCAATATCAGAGCGGCAATCCGCGTGGAGGACTCTGCGCACGTGAAGGTCCGGCTCTGGCATCTTTTAAAGGGGGGATTACCGGGGTCCTTGGCACCAAAGGAGCGTTGCGATCGCTACCTGGGGGTGCACCCTTACGGTCGATCAGCAACCGCCTTTCCTCCTTTATGACCGCTCCCGTCGAATGACTGTACCATTCTGTGTATACCCTGAGGAGTCGTGGGGCACAAGCCGGCTCACTGATAAAGAAGTGGGAGCCCGTGTTTAGACGCATGAAATGATGCAGCGCTCTCTCCATCCCTTCTTCGGTCGCGGCAGGTTCCGATAAGAAAGCCTCCAGCGGTACCCCTTGATTATAGCTCAGCTGTTGGGCGAAACGATGCGGGTTATATCTCATGAAGATCGCTGCCCCGTCCTGTCTAAACACCAAGAAGCCCGGTCTGATGGAATATAAGTGAAGGGTCTCCCGGGCTGTTAAAACTGAAGCTCCATCCTCGAAAGTGTCTTGCAATGGCCGCACTGCAGTGATAGACGCTTTTCCAATAGTCAACACCTTGTCAATAAAAGACACACCGGCTCCGACGGCGTGGGAGCGAAGGAGTAAACCCCTGGCATTTCGTGGCGATGGATTTACAATTGATGCGCCGATCAGCTGTATAATGCGAGGAAAACTGCACTTTTCGTAGAACGAGGGCCTTTTATGCATACCGAAAACACCCGATGTATGTAGCTCGAGCCACGACATAAAGTAGTGCATCGGGAAGACCACGTGCAATACCCCGGGCTCGTTAGAATCCGCTGCTCGGCTGAGGCCATGATATAGGTGTGCCAAGCCAGCGATCCCAACGGCCACCTTTACCCCGATGGTCATCCGGTGGGCTGGGTAAAAAACGGAAGGCCGCATACGGTGAGAGTGCATTGGGAGCGCGAACCAACTCAGCCAAAGCCCAAGAAATCCTAAAAAGAAGGCCTCTTCGTCCATCTCGGGGGCTGCGACTTCTGCAAAAGACATGGTTGGGGAGTTAGGAAGAAAAAAGTCCTTTTGGTCTATTTCCTTCGCCGGCAGGTTATCCAAACCTAAACCGAAAGGGTCCTCAAGGGTGGCAAACTCGGCAGCTTCTGCCGAGAGGACGTTTGGGTGAAGGAACCGAGCAATGAAATCCTCAAAACTAACTCTGCGGCTCCCACGCTCAATGAAAAGGGCCTCGTAGATGTTCAACACCTTGATCAGACTTGGAAATTGGTGTTGAACAGCGTTCTTCGGCGTGAGCCCCCTTATCACCGGCTTAGCACCAAAGACGTACTCATCCGTCGGGAGCAACTCCTCATAATGTTCCCCCATGACCGGTAAACCGATACCTCCGTAAACTCTTCCAAAGAGATTGACACTTCCCGATCCATGGCGAGGAAAGTGTGGGTAGGAATGTTCCACTGCTCCAGGAAGGCCTTGAACCACCAGGTAGGAAGCATGGGATACTGGAAGAGGGAGACGTAGACTGCGGTATGTAATCCTAATCTTATCAACTGCGACTTCTTCGTCGACAGGATATACCGGGCCCACGCCAGGTAGCCAATCGGGTGGCGGGGGATCAGACCTATGTTATATGATTGCCCCCAGGGTCGTACCTCACCTTGACAGATACGGCGTCCCAGGATATCCAAAACCATGGGACGCTGAACCGGAATCGCATCTATGGCGGGATATAGAAAGCCCTTCGATGTCCAATCAACCATCTCCATGGCGTACTGCACCGGGGGTGGGCTGGCGTAATGAATCGCCGTGATGGGTTCTGACGGCACTGAGCATGTGAAGCTGCGTCGACCCATAATGATCTGGTTATACCACGACCCCCAAAGGTGGAGACTCTTGTACTCCGGGTCGTACTCTTTAATCATGGCCAGGACTTCACGGTCCAAGGGCGCCTTGGGAAATCCCTCCTCCGAGCGAACGAACGGGAATGAAGTGTTTAGAGACATGATCGCTGCAAAAGAACAATTTAGCCGTTAGTATTGTAATTCCAACGCTTGGCATTTAAAAAAAATGCGTTAATTAATTAATTAAATTAAAAATTAATTAAATTAAAACTAATTAATTACACCACACAGCAGTGCAGCGGGTAGAGGACTCAACGGGGACTCACAAAATCTGGATGAAAACGCCTCTTTTAATAAGACAGCCTCATCATTGGGTGAGACTGTCAGTTAAAGAAAAGATCCCCAAGAGAATATTATCATCAGTAGGGAATCCCTAGAGACAAGGAGAAAATCTCCTCTTTCAGAGCAAAGCTCTGTCACAGAATGACACTTGTCAAATTCTGGTCTCAAAGGAATAAAATTCCTTAAAGGAGCATAGCTCTGTGGTAATAATGGAAAAGGTCCATCAGAAAATTTTTACACTTAAAAGAATTAAAAAATTTGGAATCTTGAAAGATTCATGAAAAACTTATAAAAAGATTCTTCATTTTTCAAATCTAAAGATCTACAGTTGATTCAAGAGCAAAGCTCTGTTCATGGGTTAGAACCCATGAACAAGATCTCTGCAGATCTATAAGTTCTTGAGAGCAAAACTCTGTTTATGAAACCCCAATGGGGATCTCTTTAGATCAAAAGATCTGTGAGAGCAAAACTCTTTGGTTGAGATTAAGTTAAATTAATTTTAATTAATTTTTACCTAAAGTTTTTGACTTTAGAAATGAGCAAAGCTCTGAAGTTCTTGAGTGAGAGCAAAGCTCTGGAAAATAAAAATCTTAAAACGGTGAGATTTTTCTAAGGGCCAGAGGTCCTATTTATAAGGCGCTTGCGCCCCTTCAGCTCACCACTTGATCCAACGGTCATGAGCTTGCCACCGCTACACTCACGTGCGCGCCACGTGAGCGCAACGGTGGGGGGCATTTGTTTCCCCCAATCAGAGCAAAGCTCTGTTGGAAATTGGAAATTCAAAATTCAAATTTTGAAGCAACGCTTCAAATCTTGGGCGCAACGCGCCACGTGTCAGGCGCAGATGCATCAGCGCAGCGCCCAAGGCAGCGCACCCAATCAGAGCAAAGCTCTGTTTAAAGTAAAATCAAAGGAAGCAACGCTACAGTTGCGCAAGCACTGCGCTGCGCGACACGTGTCAGCGTAGATGCGCTAGCGCAGTTGCGCTGCGCTGTGCGCTGCGCGACACGTGTCAGCGCAGATGTGTCAGCGCAGTTGCGCTCGCGCAGTTGCGCTGCGCGACACGTGTCAGCGCAGATACGCTAGCGCAGTTGCGCTGCGCTTTGCGCTGCGCGACACATGTCACGCTCTGGAGCATTTGCGCTAAACAGAATTAAAATTCTAAAGAAATCTTTTCTGTTCTTGTTAAAACAAGAAGATTTTCTTCTGTAAAACAGAAGCCCTTGGATCAAAGATCCAACGGTGGGGAAAATTCCCCAAATCACTCAGAGAAAGATCTCTTTAACTAATTTATGGGCACTATAAAAAGGACCCTAGACCTCAATTCAAAGGCATCGACATTTCTTAAAAAAATCAAGTGCTTCAAACAGAGAGAACTCTGAGAAAAGTTTTCAAGAAAAAGGTAAAAATCTTCACAAAAGAGAAGAAATTTCTTCTAATAGATCATTGATCTAAAAACCAGATCAATGATCTTCATATAATAAACAGTGCTTTGCACTTCTTATGAACCACTGGTTCTTTAAAAACAAGAAAAAAACAAAAATAAAAAAAATAGTGCTTTGCACTTTTATGAACCTTTGGTTCTTGAAATAAAAAGAAAAACTTGTTTTTCTTTGATCTAAATTAGATCAAGGAAACGAATAGTGCTTTGCACTTTTATGAACCATTGGTTCTTAAATCTAAAAGATTCTTAAATCATAGTGCCTTGCACTTGCAAACTGCGCTGTTGCGCTCTTGGATTGGCGCAAGCCACCAGAGCGCGCCACGTGTCAGCAGCGCAGGCGCAGCGCATTAGCGCAGCGCACTACGCTTGCGCGACACGTGTCAGCACTACAAGCGCTTGCGCTCTCTGATTGGCGCAAAGCGCCTGATAAATGCAATGCATTTCCTAAAGGGACAGGCCCAAGTCAAAAGTCTAAACAGACCAAGAATAATGCTATGCATTATTTAAAGGGGCAGAGCCCAATTGAGAGGTCCAATGGACCAAAACAAATGCTCTGCATTATAATAAAAAGGGCAGAGCCCAGTCAAAATGGACATAAATGGCCTGAAGTAATGCTATGCATTATTCTAAAAAGGGGAAAGCCCAGACAAAGGCCAAATGCAAACAAAATATGGACATTTTAAACTGGACTTAGCCCAATTTTGGCCGTAAGTCCTTAAACTAAATTGACTGAGCACGGCTGCTCCCTAAATCAATTTGTAATCGGTTCGAGGGTATATCTCTGAACTCCTCTGACACTTATCGTTGTAATCCTTCAACGATGTCAGAGAGGTGACGGGTCCTGACGACCACACATCAATATGGACTGCGGGGTCCTTAAACTTGTAGACCGAAACGTCCTTAAACTAATGTTGGACCGAAACGTCCTTAAACTAATATTAGACCACCACGTCCCTAAACTGGAACACGGACCACCACGTCCCTAAACTGGAATACGGACCATCACGTCTCTAAACTGGAACATAGACCACCACGTCCCTAAACTGGCAATGGACCGCAGCGTCCTTAAACTACTTATGGACCACTACGTCCCTAAACTGGAACAATTGAGCCCCCAAATGGTCTTTTGCCGGATCTAAACGGTCCCGTTTAAGTTGATCTTACCCCAAATACGGCTAACGTATCCTTAAACATTTAAATGAACTATAAAACTTCAAATCGACTCCGGTTCAAGGGTACATCTCTGAACTCCTCTGACACCTATCGTTGTAATCCTTCAACGACGTCAGAGAGGTGATGAGTCCTGACGGCCATATATTAAACAGATCACCACGTTAAGTTGATCTTAGTCTCAAACAGGACTAACGTATCCTTAACAAACGTTTAAGTTGATCTTAGCCTCAATAAGGCTAATGTATCCTTAAACTAAAAACACCAAACCCAAATCTAAGTAAATACGGATTTGGACTAATCCACGTCCTACGGGCGACGGCGTTACTCAGTCTCCGTATACAATCCACGGGCAACCACAAACAAAACAAATACACACGACACGAAGTTAAATTCTGGAGAAGGAGAAAGTTGTTATCGCGATGCGGTAGCGTAATTAACTGCAGGGGCTTGCGCCTGCAGGGAAGAGCGTCCCCACAATCAAAAACCCCTCAAGCGAGGGGGAATCTGATGAAGTCTGCTATATCGGCCACATCCGTCTAAACCTCCGATACACGGTGCCATAAATCAACTTGGCATTTTCGGAGAGATGGACAGATAAAACCATATAGCATCTGCCCCGAATCTCAGGCAAGACGTCCTCACGTCTCGGCCGCCGTTCGGAGGGGAACAGTCTCTTTATTGGACATCTGGCTCCTTCTAATCAGCAGTAGCTTATCCTTAACAGCATTGTCACACCTCGTTTCCCAAAATACTGGAGCAGAGACACGACGAGGCTCGCGACGTTGCTATACCGAAAGAGAGAAACTCAACTCGATACAGTATACTAAGCGTATAGTATACAGGAAGAATATATAAAAGCAGGTAAAATAAAAATGAAGCTTTATTCATTAACCAGAACTTTATTACAAGTTAGAATCGCAACAAAAGTTTTATTACATCAAAGGACAAGCCCTAAAACAGGTGGGCGAAATATAAATAGTAAAACCTAGGCCTAAGAGATAGCCGAGAAGTGAGCATTGCCTTCTTTCCTAGTTTCGACTTCAACCATGCATTCTTCCAGCCCTTGGGTACATTTCGGGGGAAAGAAAGGAAAAAGAGAGAAATGTCCGTCAGCGAGATAAACTCGAGTAGGATCTCTCAAGATAGAATGGGTGAAATAAAACAAATCAAAAGTTTGGTGACAGTCACATGTGTAAATGTAAGCATATGTAAACGGGTGTTTCGTGTAGGTCAAGCAAGAGAAAGGGAATTAAAATGTGCAGTATTAATGATGTCATGTGTTTGTGAAATATAATGATGTCAAATGTATGAAGTATAATTAAGGATATTATGTATTGACTAAGCGTTGTGCATGTTCTAAATGTTTCTAATTTTATTACGCAACGGATACCGGGTTCTCGAGATTATCCGTTGGGCCATGGAACAACAGCTTCCTTATTCATCCATGGATCCATCGTGAAGTCTAGAAGGGGAATCCAAGACCCTTAATATTGTCTTACTTAAGCCAAACTATCCCACACCGGTCTTGTTTAATTATATAGGTGTAAAGATAGGTGTTAGCACGTAGTTCTTCTACGCATGGAATTTTAGCAGTAATAAGGTCATTCGTATGTCGGAATCTTCTATAGATAAGGTCATCCGTAGATCGTGACCTTTAATAGATAATAGTCATCCGTGTATCAGGATCTTCAATAGTATAAGGTCACCCATATATCGGGATCTTCAATATCATTCGATCCATACCTAGGTTCGCACGTCTAATCCTAACTGTACCAGATGGCATGCCATATAGGATATCATGTGTTGGGTTATGTATAGGACAATATTCATACAATTTGGTTCCCAAGAAAGTTCATGGTATTTTAGTGAAAATATGACTTAGAAAAATTTATGGAAATTTAGAGAAAATATAACATAGGGAAGTTCATGGTGTTTTAATGTAAATATAGTTTGGGAAAACCCATGTTATTTTAGCGTAAAAATCTTTTAAGGAAAAACCATGGTATTTTAACGTAAATATTATTTGTAGGAAAACCCATGGTATTTTAGCATAAATATCATTATAGGAAAACTCAAGGTATTTTTGTGATGCCTTATCTCCGGTTCCTCTAGGCTCAAGAGAGAAGATGCAACTTAAACCCATCCACTACCTATTTACTGAACAATATTAAACTTAGGGATTCTAGGGTAATTATGTAAAGATACACCATCTAAAATTACAAGGTTTTTTTTTTATGTAAGATTGTTCTATTTAAAAACTTCCAGCTTTTACGTAAAAATACTCTTTTTTAAAGCTTGAGGGTGTTTTATGTAACAATACAACCTTGAGGGTGTTGTATGTAAAAATACACTATTTTAAACCTTGAGGGTGTTTTATGAAAAAATACTAGCTTTTGCAAGTTGAGGGTATTTTGGTGAAAATCCTAACTTTTATAAATCGAGGGTAGTTTTGAGAAAAATCCTAATTTTCAAAAGTTGAGGGTAATTTAATTTCAATTTAACCTTTTGAAAGTTACGTGTATTTTAATGAAAAAAGGGGTTTTTATAAAAGTCAGTGTATTTTAAATGAAAGGGGGTTTCAGAAAGATAGGGTATTTTAATGAAAATCTTGACTTTTGAAAAGTTGATGATATTTTAATAAAAATCTAACTTGGAAAAGTTAGTGATATTTTATAAAAATCTAGCTTTTGAAAACATTGGTAGTATTTCATTGTACCTAACTTTTATATACATATTATGCAATTTACTATGTCACAAATGCCCGCATAATGGCCTATTATAGCATGAGCATTCTAAATTTGGGGTAGGTCGTTACCCCGTGATTATAGTATGAATCATGAATTATTTATATTGGCAATGAGGGTTTTATCGTGTGATATTTTAATCTAGATTAACAAGGACAATCGACAGTGATAACCATTTTAATATTTTTAAGAGAATAGCAATAATAAAATGGAATTCATGCATGGAATGGGTGACGGGATCGGGTAGTGAGAGACGGATCCTACCTATAGAAATGGACGATGGAAACGATGCCGAGAAAATGTTGAGTCCTGTCTTTTCCTCTCTTGTTCCTTATTCGGATTTTTGCTTAGGACGAGAGTAGAGTCATTGCGAAGAAGACTGAACGAGAAAGATCCAAGATTTTTTGGCGATTTAATTGGATATTGGAAGAGGGAGAAAGGGGTATAAGAGTAAGTGGTATCTATTTATAGGCTTTTTGAAGTTGATTTAAAAAAAAACAATTAATAATAATAAAAGCAAAATAATGATAATAAAGACCAATTAATAATAATAAAGCCTCACTCCCGAGATTTAGCCAACGCGAGGGATCTTCCCCTCACGTGGAAGCATGGGGCATGCCTATGCAGGCGCGTGGGACCCACATCCCCTTTTCATTTTAAAAAAAGTTTTAATATTTTTTCCTTTATACCAAAATACTTTTAAAAATAGGTTTAAATACCAAAATATCCAATAAATTCTTTTAAAAATCTGAATATTTATTTATCTTATTTGTAATAATTTTTATTTTTAAAATAATTTCTTTTTCTTAAATCCCCTTTTAAAAATAAATCCTTTTCTCTAATTAGAAATGTTTAGTTTTAGATATCGGAAAAATCTAAATAAACTATAGAAATTCTAAATAATTTTCTTATCAAATTTCCTAATTTTCATATCAAAAATAAATCTTTTTCTTTGAAATTCCTTTTCTAAATAAATCTTATAAAATACTAAAAATAGTACTTATATTTTTTCTTCATCTAAAAATTATATTTAATATTCTTAAACTCAAAGCAACATTTTTCTAAGCTTTTCCACAAAAATAATATTAGAAAATATTTATTGACACAAAAATGAATAAAAGATTTTATTTATATATATATAAAACGCAGTCGTTACACGCATGTTCGTTTAGACAGGCGCTGTTCGTGAGTACCAGCCGCATCAGACTCTACAAGACGCTCGACAAGGAGATCATTCTATGCAGAATTTTCATTCTCTCCTGTCAAGTTACTGGGATGAACTACATATGATGGAAGTACCAACTCCGATCACGTTTGAAAGTAGTGGGGAAGCAAACACAAATAGTCCTGGGAGGGAGGGTGAATAGAACTACACAGACAATATGCCCAAATTAAAAATTCTATCAACTACACTTGCAAAGATATCACAATTGAACTGCTTAACAAAAGACCAATAGTGATAAGTAGTTAAACTAACTACAATTGCAAACATAAACAATAGCAAGAAAGAATAAAGATAATAATCAAGTCTAAGCAATGAGCATATAATGCGAAATATAAACCTAGCATGCAATTTCTAAGCAATTGAAATATAAATCATAAGAGAAATTGCAAACGCAAACACGAGTTGATTTTAGAGTGGTTCGGGAGATCTCTTAGTCCACTTTTTTTAGACGTACGAGCCTATTCCACTAAACACGTCTCCACCGAGACTCTTACGTTACGCACCCGCAACCAAACACGTCACTCGATTTACGAGTGACTTTTCTCTCTACATGCACTTGCACTCCTCTCTTACAAAGGCACCGATAATGTTTCGGTCCTCACACAAAGAAAGAAATACAAATATCTCACGCTTCTCTATTACAAAGGACTCTCTTGCACTTAAGATATTCTCACACAAAGACAAGAAGATGGGTTACAACGAAGCACAATACTCTTAAAGAATTTCTGTCTAGCTCAAACTAATACTCTAGTAAGTATGGATAATCAATTGAAACTCTTGAATATTTTGTGTGTGAGAGTGATTGGATAAGCAAATGAAAATCTCTTTAAACTCTTACAAGATGTGGGATTTTTCTTTTGAGAATCACTTGGATATTTGCAATAGAAAAGCTCAAAAAAATTGAGGAAGTGATAGCAAGAAAAATCCAACCAAAAATACTTTTATAGCCCCAAGAAAAACAATTCAAAAACAAGTGAGGACAAACAGTTCTCAACAGCGGCAGACGTCTGAAGGCAAAAGGGGCATACGCCCGGTCTCAAATAAAACAAATCCCCAACAGCTATAAACGACTATATTTTTGAAAAAATCTTAATTACAGACGTCTGAAGAAGAAAAAAATCTTGGCTAAAACATAACATCAGACGTCTGCCCCAATGAACTGCAGACATCTGTGTTCCTTACTGGAAAGCACAGAACCAAAACCAGACATCTTAAGTTCAAATTGGCAGACGTCTGAAGTTTAAAAAATTCATATTGAAACCCCTCATCAGACGTCTGGTCCATTGACCTTCAAACGTCTGTCTCGTCTCAATTTTAAAAACATGTCCGAAATATCAGATATCAACAGTGTACAGGTGTCTGAACTTCAACGAGGCAGACGTCTGGCCTGGCACAAAAACAACTGTTTGGGTTTTCTGAAAAATGAAAACTTCAAAAACGAAAACCCGATATTTGTAAAACCTTTGTGCCATCGTGTATGAGTGTCCAAGAGCTTTAAATGATATAACCATAATCTTAGGGTACTTATAAAGATTCTTATGCCGGTTTAGCAAATTTTCGAATTCTTGTCGTCTCTAGCTCTCGAACCTTGACGTTCTGCTTGGCTTGAACTTTACGTCAGTCGATTAATCTTCAATTTTCTTCGACACTTGACACTTCAAATTCGAACGCGCACTCACGAATTTCTTCAAGTCGATATACGCATGCACAAATCTTGAACTTCTACTTTTGCCGCTTTTGTCTCAGACTTCAGCTTCTTAGCTATCCATAGCTTGAATGTGCATTTCAAGAAGCTCTCGTCCGAATTCTCCAACCTACATTAGATATATCCATTTAAACAAAATAACCTCCATCTTCCTTTATAGAGCTTCGTCTCGAAACATCCGATAACCTGAAATGCAATCTCAAAGACCAAGCTCATCATATATAGTGTTATGAAATATAAGCAAGATGGTAAATATAAGTATATGAACATTCATTGTTTTTTATATCACGATCATGAATAGTATATCAATATCAAAATATAACTTAAACTCAAACTATATATACATGATATAAGAGAAGCAAGATATAAATCACATGTATATACAAATTCATATTGTGAATTACCAAAACAATGAATGGGAGTAATATATCGATATCAAGAATATAAAAAAAGTATAACATGAGATGTTGATATATTACTCGGTATACACAAGATATAGGATAAGCAAGATAAACATCAAGTGTATACGAGTTTAGTGTTGATAGGATAAAACAAGATAAGAAAGTAACGCTAAACGAACTATTCATGTTTAATCAATCATCAAAACTTAATAAAAGGATAATCAAAATTCATAAGCTATCAATCTCCCCCTTTTTGATGATGGCAAAATATGAATAGGAAATATTATATCTATATCAACTAAAACCAAATATTTGATATCGATATACTAAAAACTCCTAGTATTCTCCCCCCTTTTGATATAATCAAAAATGGTATTTAGGGAAAGTAGAACGTTTGAACTACTTCCCCTAAACATATGCGTACACCTAAAGCGAATTAAACATTTGAATCACTACCTCTAAATGTATGCATAGAAGAAACTAGGAAATGGATACGAGCACAAGTAAAATGCAAATTTTGAAAATGAAACTCAACTCGTATCCAAATGAATGTATATAAAAGATATGCAAAATGAAGCAAGTATACATGCAACAAATATCCACATGAGCAAGATATAAACAAGTTCTAATGGCATATGGAGGCAAGTATGAGTTGATATTAACTGAAAATGAACAATTTTGAGAGCGGAGCTCAACCTATACACAAAAGCATATTTTGAAAAAGATATTCAATGAAAAGCATAAAAAACATACGCTAACTCATAATAAGTAAAACAAGTTTTGAAACTTATAAGTTAAAATACATGTCGTAATACGAACCATAAAATATCAATGAAAATCATAATCGTATTACGCATGTACAAAGTGTTTGTGTGTTTCTTTAAAAGCATGGAATTTTAAAATGTGCACAACACAGGAATTGGGAAGTAAATATGAAAAGTTAACTTTATAAGCATGAGATTTACCTCCCCCAAACGCTTGAATCTTCCAAGTGCGAGAAGCAAGCCCAAACGATCGATTCATGAGTCATATCTCACTACCAAACCATTAGAGCTCAAAAGTAATATATGATGGAATAAAACAACAACTGAGCCTTTTATCCTAAGCATATGGGGTAGGCTACATGAACCAACTTGAGAATCACGCCGGATCCAGCACATGAATCCTCCGCCTCCACTCACTCCTATCGAACAATATACTTTCATTGAGGCCTTTGGCAACCATATCGTTTCGTATAACCTCCATCCATGTTTTCTTTGGTCTCCCTTTTGCCCTTTTGCCATTGCCCATATCGAGAGTATCTATTCATCGAACCGGTGCTTCCATAGGTCTGCGTCGCACATGACCATACCATCTTAGCCGGTTTTCCCGCATCTTCTCCTCCACAGGTGCTACACCAACTTTTGCACGAATATCCTCATTTCTCACCTTATCTTTTCTAGTGTTACCGCACATCCAACGAAGCATGCGCATCTCCGCTACATACATCTTCTGTGTATGACGCTTCTTAGGAGCCCAGCATTCTGTACCATATAATAAGGCAGGCCGAATAGTGCTCCGATAAAACTTTCCTTTCAATTTTAACGGATATTTACGATCATACAAAATCCCTGTTGCACTTCTCCATTTCAACCAACCAGCTTGGATCCTTTGATTAACATCACTATCGATCTCCCCATCCTTTTGGATGACGGAACCTAGATATCTAAACTGATCGCTCGGTGATATCTCTTGCCCTTCCAATGTTATACCAATATGATTTTGACTTCTCTGTTTACTAAATTTGCAATGCATATATGCTATCTTGGACCTGCTATATCTGAACCCCCGAGATTCCAATATTTGCCTCCATAATTCTAATTTGGCATTAACCTCTGTTTTAGTCTCATTTACTAGAACAATATCATCAGCGAATAGCATACACCAAGGTATCTCATCTTGGATAGTTCTAGTAAGCTCATCCATCACGATGGTAAACAGGAATGGACTTAATGCAGATCCTTGATGTAAACCGATTGTAATCGGAAAATCACTCGTTAGGCCGCCGCAAGTTCTGACATTTGCCACTACTCCATCGTACATATCCTTGATCATGTCAATATACTTGACGGCGACCCCCTTCTTCATCATTGTCCCCCATAATACCTCTCTAGGTACCTTGTCGTACGCTTTCTCTAAATCAATAAATATCATATGCAAATCTCTTCTCCTCTCTCGAAAACGCTTGACAAGTTGACGAAGCAAATGAATAGCCTCTGTCGTCGATCGTCCAGGCATGAACCTAAACCGGTTCTCTGTTATCTTAATATCCTTGCTTAGCCCGTGTTCAATCACTCTCTCCCAAAGTTTCATGGTGTGACACATAAGTTTTACTCCATGGCAGTTTGAGCAACTTTGAATGCCACTCTTGTTCTTGTAGATAGGTACAAGGATACTTTTCCACCATTCATTTGGCATCTTTTTTGTCTGCCAAATCTTATTAAACAGATCTGTCAGCCATTTAACGCCTATTTCTCCTAAGTATCTCCAAATCTCGATAGGAATCCCATCAGGACCAACCGCTTTTCTTAAACGTATTCTATTCAAAGCTTCTTTAACCTCAGGTAGTCTTATTTTACGCACGAAATCACGGTTTATATCTTGAGATTGGATGACAAGTCCATCTAAATTCTTAGTAAAGCTCTCATTGAACAATTTGTCAAAATAATCTCTCCACCTTTCCTTGATATCCTCATCTCGAACTAAAACCTTCTGATTTTCATTTTTGACACATTTCACCGGACATAAGTCTCTGGTCTTCCTTTCCCGCATCCGAGCAATCCGGTATATATCATTTTTAGCCTCTTTAGTGTCTAATTTCTCGTACACCTCCTTGTAGACCTTAGATTTAGATTCCTGAACAGCTTTCTTAACTTCCTTTTTAGCCATTTTATACTTCTCAAATCTCTCCACATCTTTACTTTTCTTCAAATCTTTATATGATGGAATACAAGTAATAAAATTTAAACGATACTAAACTCATGAATAGATCAAACTATGCACAAGAAACAAAGATGAAACCAATTGAAAGGTTCAAAAGTGCAATCAACTCACATAAATAGATACCGATTGAAAACAATATGAAACCGATTGGAAATAATTGAAAACCGTATGCGAGTGCAAGTATGAGTAATTGTCTCATCTTAAGTATCGACTCCCCGGTGAAGGGTCTCTAATTCTCTCCGCTATACCCGTATGATTCGTTGTAATTAACAAAATTCACAAGTGGATCCCCTAAAAGGGTTGCAGAAGCCATTTGATAAGATGAGCTAAGAATTCAATACCAATGAATAATTCTACTCATGCAAAAAGTGTGTGTGTAACAATTAGGTAAGTTTAAATATAAACACATATCAATAAGGCACAAAGCAAAGATACCAATTGAAAATAGGTTCAAGTTAAAAACAAGTGCCAAAATATATCCATATGAAAAAGATTTACACAATTTAAAGTTATATGGATACGAACTCTCATTTATAAGATTAAAAACATATTTTAAACAAGTGAGAGTGGTTTATGGCAAGAAAACTAAAAGATATGCAAATCTAAATCTTGTTTTCAAACTATATTGTGCTCAAGTTTAAAAGATAGCAGGTTGAAAGTAAATGAGCACAAGAAATAATATATGAGCAAATGAATGATATCAATTGTAAATACCAATTGAAATATCCTATAAATAGCATCTCATACATGAACAAGAACAAAATAGATATAAACAAGGATAATATATGTGCATTACAAGGGGTATATCAAGATAAAATATACTTAAATAGAATATCAACATTAAGCTTAAATGAATAGGCAATATTCTAAAACGAGTATAGAAAAGAAATACGATACCCCACAAATTGATGAGTTAGAGCAAGTTTTTCATTGGAATGCTCTTTGCTCATCAGGCTCCCGAATCTATAAGTCTTTAATTGGCCCATACCTACAAAATAAGGTATGGATAGGGATTTTGGTATCCAAGTCTTCTTGGATCAATTGGGTTAGCTTTGGAAACTTAAACTAAGTTGGTATGCATAGAAATATTATTCTTTAAACTACATGCAAATGTCAAGTGTCCATGTACACCATAAAAATTGCAAGTATGAATGTGTGCATGCATGGTGGTCTTAGAAGTGTCAAAACAAGTACGAGATAAAACAAGTGAATGATGCACATGCTTCTTAAACGTTTGTCTTGAACTAAATCTTTATAAATAAGCATGTGAGTGAACATGAGATTTAACAAAATTCAAAGCATATTTGACAAATCTTGAAGAAGAGGGATTTTGAAATTTTAAATTCTTAAAACCAATGCCTCTTCGATTTAAAACTTTCTCCTTAGCAGATAAAGAGTTAACACTTGAAAACTTAGCAAGAGAAGAACTCAAAATCTCTTTTTTCTCCATGAGAGAAACATTTTCCAAAACAAGCGATTTTTGAGATAAAATAGATGATTTTAAAATAGCAATCTCACTTTGATAACTTGAAATCAAATTGTCATTTTTCTTTTTCAAAATATCGTATGATAAAGCCAACTTCTCATTTTCTTACTTGAGAGAAGTATTTTAAAAAACAAGAGATTCTTGAGAAATAATAGAAGATTTCAAAATATCAATTTTACTTGTAAAACTTGAAATCAAATCATAGTTTTCTTTTTTCAAGACCTTACAAGACAAAGCCAAATTATCATTTTCATATTTCAAAGTATCAATAGTAGCACATTGTAAATCGTGTTTTGAAAGTAACTGTTCCCCTCCGAAAGGCGGCCGAGACATTAGGACGTCTGGCCTGAGATTCGGGGCAGATACTATTTGGTTTTATCCGTCTATCTCTCCGAAGATGCCAAGTTGATTTATGGTATCGTGTATCGGAGGTTTAGACGGATGCGGCCGATGTAGCAGACTTCGTCAGATTCCCCCTCGCTTGAGGGGTTTTTGATTGTGGGGACGCTCTTCCCTGCAGGCGCAAGCCCCTGCAGTTAATTACGCTACCGCATCGCGATAACAACTTTCTCCTTCTCCAGAATTTCACTTCGTGTCGTGTGTGTTTGTTTTGTTTGTGGTTGCCCGTGGATTGTATACGGAGACTAAGCGATGTCGTCTCCCGTAGGACGTGGATTAGTCCAAATCCGTATTTACTTAGATTTGGGTTTGGTGTTTTTAGTTTAAGGATATATTAGCCGTTTTAAGGCTAAAATCAACTTAAACATTCGTTAAGGATACGTTAGTCTTGTTTGAAACTAAGATCAATTTAACGCGGTGATCCGTTTAATATATGGCTGTCAGGACTCATCACCTCTCTGACGTCGTTGAAGGATTACAACGATAGGTGTCAGAGGAGTTCAGAGACATACCCTTGAACCAAAGTCGATTTGGAGTTTTATAGTCCATCTAAATGTTTAAGGATACGTTAGCCATATTTGGGGCTAAGATCAACTTAAACGGGACCGTTTAAATCCGGTAAAAGAGCATTTGGAGGCTCTATTGTTCCAGTTTAGGGACGTAGTGGTCCATCGCCAGTTTAGGAACGTAATGGTCCATATTCCAGTTTAGAGACGTGGTGGTCCACCATTAGTTTAAGGACGTTTCGGTCCATCATTAGTTTAAGGACGTTTCGGTCCGATATTAGTTTAAGGACGTTTCGGTCCGATAATAGTTTAAGGACGTTTCGGTCCATATACGTATGTGGTCGTTGGGACCCGTCACCTCTCTGACGTCGTTGAAGGATTACAACGACGGGTGTCAGAGGAGTTCGGAGATGTACCCTCGAACCGGAGGTAAATTGATTTAAGAGAGCAATCTTGCTCAGTCAATTTAATTTGAGGACTTACGGTCAAAATTGGGCTAAGTCCAGTTGAAAATGTTCAACATTTTATTTGCTTTTACATTGCATTTCTTTTTATTTTTATTTGGGCTCTACCCATAAAGGATGCAGAGCATCAATTTGTTTTGGGCTCTGCCCATTTATAAATGATGCAGAGCATCAATTTTACTTGGGCTCTGCCCTTTTTATTGCTTTGCAATTTATTTTGGCCTGCTAGGTCTTTTTGATTTGGGCCTGGCCCTTTAACAAAAGAAATGCATTGCATTTTTTAGGCGCTTTGCGCCAATCAAAGAGCGCAAGCGCGTGTGATGATGACACGTGTCATGCAGCGCAGTGCGCTGTGCTACTCTTGCGCTGCTGACACATGGCGCGCTCTGGTGAGTTGCGCTAATTTCAGAGAGCAAAGCTCTATTTCAAAAGCGCATAGCGCAAATGGTTCAGATGCTGACACGTGGCGCTCTCCGGTGGCTTGCGCCAGCCCAAGAGCGCAACAATGCAGATTTATAAGTGCAAAGCACTATTAATTTGAGAATCTTTTAGATTCAAGAACCAATGGTTCATAAAAGAAGTGCAGAGCACTATTTGTTTTCTTCGATCTAATGAGAATCAAAGAAAACAAGTATTTCTTGTTTTTCTTGTTTAAAGAACCAGTGGCTCATAAGAAGTGCAAAGCACTGTTTATTATGTGAAGATCATTGATCTTGTTCTTAGATCAATGATCTATTAGAAGAAATTTCTTCTATTTTATGAAGGTTTTTTTTACCTTTTTCTTGAAACTTTTTCAGAGTTCTCTCTGTTTGAAGCTCTTGATTTCTCAAAAATGTTGATGTCTTTGAATTGAGGTCTAGGGTCCTTTTTATGGTGCCCATAAATTAGTTAAATAGATCTTTCTCTGAGTGATTTGGGGAATTTTTTCCACCGTTGGATTTTTGATCCAAGGGCTTCTGTTTTACAGAAGAAAATCTTCTTGTTTTACAAAGAACAGAAAGATTTCTTTAGAATCTTGATTCTGTTTGGCGCAAATGCCCCAGCGCGTGCCACGTGTTAAGCAGCGCACAGCGCAGCGCAACTGCGCTAGCGCATCTGCGCTGACACGTGTCGCGCAGCGCAACTGCGCTAGCGCATCTGCGCTGACACGTGTCGCGCAGCGCAGCGCTTGCGCAACTGAAGCGTTGCTTCCTTTAATTTTGCTTTAAATAGAGCTTTGCTCTGATTGGGTGCGCTGCTTTGGGCGCTGCGCTGATGTATCTGCGCCTGACACGTGGCGCGTTGCGCCGGGGATTTGAAGCGTTGCTTCAAAATTTGAATTTTGAATTTCCAACAGAGCTTTGCTCTGATTGGGGGAAACAAATGCCCCCCCACCGTTGCGCTCACGTGGCGCGCACGTGAGTGCTGCGGTGGCAAGCTCCTGACCGTTGGATCAAAGGGTGAGCTGAAGGGGCGCAAGCGCCTTATAAATAGGACCTCTGGCCCTAAAAAAAAATCTTCACCGTTTTTCAAGATTTTTGATTTCAACAGAGCTTTGCTCTTGCTTAAGAACTTCAGAGCTTTGCTCATTTCCAAAGTTAGAAACTTTAGGTAAAAATTAATTTAAATCAAATTAATTTAAATTAATCTTAACCAAAGAGCTTTGCTCTCACAGATCTTTTGATCTAAAGAGATCCCCATTGGGGTTTCATAAACAGAGATTTGCTCTCAAAAACTTATAGATCTGCAGAGATCTTGTTCATGGGTTCTAACCCATGAACAGAGCTTTGCTCTTGAATCAACTGTAGATCTTTTAGATCTGAAAAATGAAGAATTTTTCATAAGTTTTTCATGGATTTTTCAAGATTCCAAATTTTTTTAATTCTTTTAAGTGTAAAATTTTTCTGATGGACCTTTCCATTATTACCACAGAGCTATGCTCTTTTAAGGAATTTTATTCCTTTGAGACCAGAATTTGACAAGTGTCATTCTGTGACAGAGCTTTGCTCTGAAAGAGGAGATTTTCTCCTTGTCTCTAGGGATTCCCCACTGATGAGAATATTCTCTTAGGGATCTTTTCTTTAACTGACAGTCTTACCCAATGATGAGGATGTCTTATTAAATAAGGCATTTTCATCCAGATTTTGTGGGTCCCCATTTGGTCCCCTACCCACTGCACTGCAGTGTAGTGTGATTAATTTTAATCTAATTAATTTTTAAATTCGGTTAATTGAAAATTTTTAAATGCCAAACGTTGGAATTGCAGCACTAACGGCTAATTTATGTTCATTTGCAGCGATCATGTCTCTCGACACCTCGTTCCCGTTTGCTCGTTCAGAGGAGGGATTTCCCGAAGCGCCCTTGGACCGTGACGTCTTGGCTATGATTAGGGATCACGACCCGGAATATAAGAGTCTCCATGTTTGGGGCCCGTGGTATAACCAGATTATCATGGATCGACGGAGCTTCACGTGCGCCGTACCGTCAGAACCCATCACGGCGATTCACTATGCTACCCTACCCTCGGTGCAGTATGCCGTGGAGATGGTTGATTAGACCTCAAAGGGCTTTCTTCATCCTACTATGGATGCGATTCCGGTCCAGCGTCCTATGGTTTTGGATATCCTAGGACGCCGTATCTGTCAGGACGAGGCACGACCTTAGGGGCAATCATATAATATTGGTCTGATCCCCCGCCACCCGATCGGTTATCTGCCGTGGGCCCGGTATATCCTGTCGACGAAGAAGTCGCGGTTGATAAGGTTAGGATTGTACACCGCGGTCTACGTCTCTCTGTTCCAATATCCCACGCTCCCCACCTGGTGGTTCAAGGCTTTCTTGGAACAGTAGAACATTCCCACCCACACTTTCCTTGCCATGGATCGGGAAGTGTCAATTTCTTTGGAGGAGTTCACGGAGGTATCCGGTTTACCAGTCATAGGGAAACACTATGAGGAGTTGTTTCCGACAGACGAGTACGTCTTCGGTGCTAAGCCAGTGGTAAGGGGGCTCACGCCGGAGAATGCTGTTCAACACCAATTCCCAAGCTTGATTAAAGTGTTGAACATCTATGAGTCCCTTTTTATCGAACATGAGAGTCGGGGAGTTAACTTTGAGGATTTCATCGCTCAGTTCCTTCTCCCAAGCGTCCTCTCATCAGAAGCTAACAAGTTCGCTACCCTGGATGACCCTTTCGGTCTAGGTGTGGACAACCTGCCGGAGAAGGAGATAGACCAAAAGGGTTTTTTCCTTCCGGACTTCCCGACTATATCTTTTGCAGAAATTGCGGCCCCCGGGATGGACGAGGAGGCCTTTTTCTTAGGATTTCTTGGGTTGTGGCTGAGTTGGTTTGCGATCCCAATGCACTCTCACCGTATGCGGCCTTCTGTCTTTTACCCAGCCCACCGGATGGCCATCGGGGTAAAGGTGGCCGTTGGGATCGCTGGCTTGGCACACCTATATCATGGCCTCAGTCGAGCAGCGGATGCTAATGAGCCCGGGGTACTGCACGTGGTCTTTCCGATGCACTACTTTGTATCGTGGCTCGAGATACACACGGCGGGTGTCTTCGGCATGCACAAAAGGCCCTCGTTCTTCGACAAGTGCGGTTTCCCTCGCATTATATAGCTGATCGGCACATCAATTGTGAACCCATCACCACGGAACCCCAGGGGTTTACTCCTTCGCTCTCACACCGTTGGAGCCGGGATGTCCTTTATTGACAAGGTGCTGACTATTGGAAAGTCCTCCACCACCGCGGTGCTACCATTATAAGACTCCTTTAAGGATGAAGCCTCAATTTTGACGGCCCGGGAGACCCTTCACTTATATTCTATTAGACCAGGCTTCCTAGTCTTCAAGCAGAATGGCGCGGCGATTTTCATGAGATATAATCCGCATCGTTTCGCCCAACAAATGGGCTACGATCAAGGCGTCCCCTTGGAAGCTTTCCTACTGGAACCCACTGCCACTGAAGAAGGGATGGAGAACGCGCTGCATCATTTCATGCGCCTGAATACTGGTTCTCATTTTTTTAACAGTGCGCCGGTTTGCGCTCCACGACTCCTCAACGTATACAAACACTGGTACAATCATGCAACAGGAGCCGTTATAAAGGAGGAAAGGCGACTGTTGGTCGACCGTAAGGGTGCGCCTCCAGGCAGTGACCGCAACGCTCCTTTGGTTCCTAGGACTCCAGTAGTTGCCCCTCTAAAAGAGGTTAGAACCGGGCCATCGCGTGCGCAAAGTCCTCCGCACGGATTGCCGCTCCCCGATATTACAGATGCAGCCCCAGCGCCCTGTGCTCTAGTGGAGACAGTGGTTGTAGCCTCGCCGGAGTCTGGCGTGGGTGCAGACATCGGGACCCGCCGTCCCAAGGTGGCTGCTAAGCGTAAGTCGATCCCACGTGCACCTAGGGTCGGAGGGCAGAAGAAAAAGAAGTCGCTCTTCGCTGCAGACGTCGCGTTCGGTCAGGAACCCCACGCTCCCTATGCCGAGGGCCTGAGTGAATATGGGACTAACGAGGGATTAGTCATGCCGCCGCCGGATGATACAGACTTGGAGGCCGCTCTTGAAACTTCAGCGTGGTTGGCAAGGCGTGACGCATGGCTGGCTAAGCTTGCAGATTTAGGTAATCACTAGTCGCGTTTTCTATTGCATTATATCTTTATTATTGCCTTTGACTAATATTTTTCCTTCTTTTCTTCCAATAGGCATCACGACTGAAGAAGCCATTGCCGCTTCACTCAAGACCTTCCAAGAGGAGGAACGCCTTAGAGCGTCTTTAGGCCTCAGTAAGTTTCGATTCATCAAGTTTTTATTCTCCTTGTGTTATGGTCAATCTAATCTCTCCCTTTTTTTATTGCAGAAACCTTAATGACGTTCCCGTCAAGTGACGCAAATGTTTTGCCAGCTGCCGATGTTCCTGCTTCTTCTGGGCTACTGCAGGAGGTTCGTCTTGAAGAGCTGATGAGAGACGCCTTAAAGGCTCTGGAGGCATCTTTAAATGAGGACGACGACACTTCGATGAAGGAAGCGTCAAAGAGATCCATCGTGACAGCCCGGGAGGAACGGAAGCGGTCGAAGCGCGAAGCAAAGGCACGCAGGGCTGCCTTGGCTATTGGGGCGGGCCCAAGCACCATCCCTCGTGCCGACACCCCGTCAGAAGAACCCCCGGTCGCCCTGTCTACAGCTCATAGACAGGCGATCCGCGCCAATAGAGAGGCTAACGACAAGTCTACCTCAGGTAATACTTCTTTCAGAATTTTGTTATAAGACTTATAAAGCTGTCGGTTCTTATATGTTCTACCCCGCAGGGCTAAGCCCAACCGAGGGGGAGGCGGAGACTGTCGAACCTGAGGGGCTGAGGGGAGAGACATTAGTCGAGCCCGAGTCGGTGGCGGATGACACAGCTGGGATTGCTGGGCCCGAGGTAGTGGCTGACGAACTGGTCATGTCCACTATGCCTGAGCAAGCGGTTGTTGCTGAGCCCGAGGTAGAAGCGGGCGGAGTGCCTGAGGCTGATGACCTTGTGGTGATGGTGGACGAGATAACCGTGACTGCTGAACCCGAGGGAGTAGCGGGTGAGGTGGCCATGATTCCTGAGGACGAGCCAACCGCTCCTTCTCAAAAATCTGGTAATGCTCCAGTCATAGCCCTCCCCGTCTATGGTCCCCCGCCGTCTCCAGGTCTTGCGAGCACAACAACGGTCCCCATTGAGTCGGGTGACGAGGCCACGGGCGGTGGCCTCATGTCGATGGAGGAGGGAGTCGCCTCCGTTTCGGCCGGCAGCTCATCAGGTAAATCCCAAGTTGCTGTCCGCTTTATCTTACAATCCTTTCTGACAAGTTCACATTTGTTCGTAACGCAGGTGCAGCCAGTGCCGATGCCCCATTGCTCGAGGGAGCGCCTTCAACTACTGCCTTAGCGGTGGTCACCTCTCAGCCCTCTCTCATACCATCAAAGATGTTGGAAGGTATGGGTTTGCAACTTATTATTCTTACTTTTCAGACGTATAATTTGTGTATAAAAGTCATACTGTTGTGTCTTTCAGGAGTGCTTTTTGACCATCTTTATCAGGTGTTTCTCCCACACTTCTCCTTCCCATCCGAACTCGCTTCTTCCTCTGGTGGCGCTGGTGAGTATGATTTCCATTGATATCTTTCTTTTTCATTGATGGAATTACTTCTAACCCTTTTTTCTCATCTCGACTGCAGTGCTACGGATTGAAGGAGGGGATAAAAGATCGGCTGTGCCACCGGCCCTTCCGGCCTTGCCACCTGTCTCAGCTGGTACGGTGACTATCACATTGATAACTCCCCCCTTTTTATTTTCTATACTGTTATCTGATCACATCTTATTTCTTTTCAGCTGTCGTTCCGGTCTCGGCGCCCTTCGAGCCTCGCATTACAATGCCGGCGGGTCCTTATCTGAGACGTCCATCTTCGAAAGGCGCCGCGAATAGTCTGCGCATGTTGAGTGACTACGTCGAGGAACTCGACATTGAAACTCCTACATCTGCCGCAGACTTCGCTACGGCGGTTAACCCGATGCTGGTGATACTCGTGAACTTTCATGACGAGGGCATCATCGCATCTTGGGTTAACCATTGCAGGGAGATCGAGGCCCGCCTGCATCAGCTGGAGTCGATGCGTCCCGCTCCCGAGACCTTAGCCGCCAGTAATCAAAGAGCAACGTGGATTGAGCAGAGCGCTTCTTACTTCCGCCATCTCGAACAAGAAGTCATTTCAAGGCGTAAGGAG
Source organism: Agapanthus africanus (assembly GCA_030015575.1). Lineage (NCBI taxonomy): Eukaryota > Viridiplantae > Streptophyta > Magnoliopsida > Asparagales > Amaryllidaceae > Agapanthus > Agapanthus africanus. Next base: position 445,715,597 of record JASDDO010000031.1, on the reverse strand, counting down.
CGTGGTGAGACTTCGAGCAAGTCTGCCCAACTGCATGCTCGGGTGGAGGCCAATGCTGCACTGCTGAAGGTTGTCTTTGAGGGCCTTCTGCAATGTCTTTCCGAAGGGTTATCATTGAGGTAACGGCTTGATGTTGTCGAGCGGGATGCACCCAGCCAGGAAGCATCCCAGAAGGCGGCCGAGGAGCAACTTTCATCTTTTTTACAGTAGCGGACCCAGGTGGAAGCGGAGGTGGCCGCGGCAGCCACTCAGGAGGAGGCGCTGAAGGAAGTGCGAGAGCGGCTTGCGGATTTGTTAAAGACACTTCCTCCTCAGTAGCTATCCCTCTTTGTATCATTTGTACTTGTAGATAAAAAAATGTATATATATATTTTATTCTTTAACACAATGTATCCTGTACCCAATCAAGTTTATGAATAAAAGATACACATTTTTTTTGTAATGTCTTGTGTCATTTCTCCGTCTTCTCTTTCTTTTATTATCAGCATGCCACCTTAGTAAACATGGTTGACGGATGATTAGAGCAAGCATCTTGACTTTCTCAAGAAATAGCGATGGCTTAGGCCGCGGGTTTAGATCTGCTGCCTAAGACTTTTCAACTCTATGAGCCGTGAGGGTCTCATAGAGATTTTTCTCCCTACGGATCGAGAGGATTTCGTAGGTGTGTTTTCTCCTTAGGAATCGTGAGGACTCCTAAGTGCGTTTTCTCTTATAAGTCGTAAGGATCTTATAAGAGAAATTTTCCCTCCTACGAGTCGAGAGGATTCGTAAGCGGTTGTTTCCCTCCTTGTCGAAACTCGACTTTGGAGAGTGAGACCCGTGAATAGTATGGAAGAGACCGTTTTAGATCGACTTGCAGGGTCCCATTGTTCAGGAAGCAAGTTTTTTAGTCCCTGCTGCCTGAGGCTTCATCTTGTAAGTTGAGACGAATCGGGAATTTTCCCGCGGAGACACTGATTTCTCTGCGAGCCGGCGCGAATCAGGAGGCTCTCGTCAAGGATTGTTTGTTTCCCTGAGTTGAGGTATTTGCCAAGGATTATTTGTTTCCCTGGTGTTGAAACGGATCGAGAATTTCCTACGGAGACACTGGTTTCTCTACGAGTCGATGCGAATAAGGAGGCTATCGTCAAGGATTGTTTGTTTCCCTGAGTTGAGGTATTTGCCAGGGATTATTTGTTTCCCTGGTGTTGAAACGAGTCGAGAATTTCCCACGGAGGCACTGGTTGCTCTGCGAGTCAACACGAATCAGGAGGCTCTCGTCAAGGATTGTTTGTTTCCCTGAGTTAAGGTATTTGCCAAGGATTATTTGTTTCCTTGGTGTTGAAACGAATCGAGAATTTTCCACGGAGACACTGGTTGCTCTGCGAGTTGACGCGGATCAGGAGGCGCTTGTCAAGGATTGTTTGTTTCCCTGAGTTGAGGTATATGCCAAGGATTATTTGTTTCCCTGGTGTTGAAACGAGTCGAGAATTTCCCACGGAGATACTGGTTGCTCTGCGAGTCGACACGGATCAGGAGGCTCTCGTCAAGGATTGTTTGTTTCCCTGAGTTGAGGTATTTGCTAAGGATTATTTGTTTCCCTAGCGCTAAGGATTATTTGTTTCCCTGGTGTTGAAACGAATCGAGAATTTCCCATGGAGGCACTGGTTGCTCTGCGAGTTGACGCGGATCAGGAGGCTCTCGTCAAGAATTGTTTGTTTCCCTGAGTTGAGGTATTTGCCAAGGATTATTTGTTTCCCTGGTGTTGAAACGGATCGAGAATTTCCCACGGAAACACTGGTTTCTCTGCGAGTCGATGCGAATCAGGAGGCTCTCGTCAAGGATTGTTTGTTTCCCTGAGTTGAGGTATTTGCCAGGGATTATTTGTTTCCCTGGTGTTGAAACGAGTCGAGAATTTCCCACGGAGGCACCGGTTGCTCTGCGAGTCGACACAAATCCGGAGGCTCTCGTCAATGATTGTTTGTTTCCCTGAGTTGAGGTATTTGCCAAGGATTATTTGTTTCCCTAGCGCCAAGGATTATTTGTTTCCCTGGTGTTGAAACGGATCGAGAATTTCCCACGGAGATACTGGTTTCTCTGCGAGTCGACGCGAATCAGGTTTTTCTTTGTCAAGGACACTTGTTTCCTCGAGTCAAAGGATTTGCCGAAGACACTGGTTTCTTCGGGATTGGGATGAACCGTCGAGATTTGGCTTCGTTTTCTGGCGGAGCCTGTTGGGAAAGTATGGTTCCCTCTTTGTTTGCGCCCTTGGATTGTATACAGGGATCAATGTGATCTCAGCCGTGGGGCCAAAGTTTTATCATTTTTCATTTTTTTTTATTTTCCGCGATGCTCTATCATTTCAGCTTTTATATCACGAAGGTCGCGATTGCCCAATCATTTCGGCTATTTTTCGCGGTGCCCAATCATTTCGGCTATTTATTTTATTTTTACTCGCTGCTTTTTATTGCGAGTTGCCTAATCATTTCGGCTATTTTGTATGCGTACGTTTTTACTTGCTGCTTTTTATTGCAAGTTGCCCTATCATTTCGGCTATTTCGTATGCATGTGCGGCCTACCGGCTTTTCACCGTAAACCTGAAATTAGACACCGATTTTGGCATCAGCACCGCTGCAGCTGGGATATTGCCAGGAGCGAATCATCATTTGCCTCTGTCGATATCGAACAAAGGTGGCTTAGCGAACAGGATTAAGGTCCTGTCAACTAAGGCTTTTAACTTCATGAGCCGTAAAGGTCTCACAAAGGTATTTCTCCCTACAAGTCGTGAGGATCGTGTAGGTGTATTTTCTCCTTAGGAATCGTGAGGATTCCTAAGTGTATGTTCCTCTGTAAGTCGTAAGGATCCTACAAGAGGGTTTTCTCCTTGTAAGTCGAGAGGACTTATAAGGGTTGTTCATCATGCGCACATATCCCCAATCACGGATGAAACTTGGTTAGGGAAATGTTTATTCACGCCCGTGGATTGTATACAAGGGTCAGTATTGAACCACTTGTAGAGCAATATTGAAAATTGTGGGGGGTTGGCTTAAGCACAGGTTTAGGTCATTGTAACTTAAGACTTTCAAATCTTATGAGCCGTGAGGGTCCCATAAGAGAGTTCTCCTTACGAGTCGTGAGGATCTCGCAAGTGTATTTTCTCCTTAGGAGTCATGGGGATCCCTAAGTGTGTTGCTCCCTTGTGAGTCGTAAGGATCTCACGTAGGTGGTTTCTCCTTACAAGGTCGAGAGGACCTTATAAGTGTCTTTTAACGAGGTTGCGCCCTTTCAGGGTTTTCATAAACACTCGCCGGTAGTCCTGCTGTTTTTACTCACGGAGCCCTTTCGGGTTTTCATACGTGCCCATTTTGCTTATGGACATACCGTTTTTATTTTATTATTATTTTTTATTTATTTATTTTCTTCTTCTCTTTTCTTTTTTACGAGGTCGCGCCCTTTCAGGTTTTCACGAACACTCGCCGGTAGCCCTGCTATTTTTACTCACGGAGCCCTTTCGGGTTTTCATCCGTGCCCTTTTTTGCTTATGGACATACCGTTTTTATTTATTTATATTTTCTTTTATATTATTTTTTTTGTCAGCCTAAGGATGCTGCGGTATTAGTTTAAGGACGTTTCGGTCCGCTATTAGTTTAAGGACGTTTCGGTCCGGTATTAGTTTAGGGACGTTTCGGTCTACCATTGAGAAAGCTGGATACTGCTTATAAAGCTTGAGCTGAGGAAGATAGCAAGCGGACATAATCATCGTCATCTATCATTGACCTAGGCTGTGACTCATTAAGCGCAGTATTTCTTTAGGAAGCGACCATTTATTGGCCTGAAAGGCCTTTCACCGTGCATATCCATGAGTAGATAGGCTCCACCTTGGTAGACCTTGTCTATGATGTATGGGCCTTCATAGTTTGGCTCGAATTTTCCCCGCTTGGTGCGATTGGGGATCATAGGCCTTTTGACCACTAGCACAAGTTCGCCTTGGCGGAATGTCCTTGGTCGGGTTAATCTTTCATATGAGCGCGTCATCTTTGCTTTATAGGCCTCTAGATTTTGTTGCGCTATGAGCCGGGTCTCATCGAGGGCATCGAGCTCCTCAAGCCGAAGGTGAGCATTTTCTTTGTCCGTCAGCTCATAGTGGACTGCCACTCGTAGAGAGGGTAACTCTATCTTAAGGGGGAGTACTGCTTCCGTCCCAAATACCAACGCGTACGGCGTTGTGTTCGTGGCCATCTTGAACGTAGTTCGATACGCCCAAAGAGCCTCTTGCAGTCTCTCGTGCCAGTCTCTCTTATTTCGGGACACCGTCTTTTTCATGATTTTCGTCAGGGTCTTGTTGAAGGCTTCAGCTAGACCATTAGCTCGCGGATTGTAAACTGAAGAATATCTCCAGTCTATATTATGCTGCTGTGCGAAGCGATTGATCTTGTGGCTCCTGTAGGCTGGTCCGTTATCGGAGATGATCCGTCTTGGCGTTCTAAACCGATATATTGTAAGTCTACGCTAGCGCCCCGGCAGTCTACAGACGCCAAATGCGGAACAAAAACTTTTTAACAGGCGCTATCGTATACTTTAACCCGGATATGCCATTATTGCTAAACTAACAATCTGTAAAGAGTGTAGAAAGGTTATACCGAACGATCCGAGTCCTTCGTTCTTCAACCATCATCCCACGCTCCGTTGCGGCTGCTCCGATCTCGTCGATCTCCGACTCCTTCGTCGAGGTGGCACCACGTCGACGATTCTTTAAACGGGCTCCCGCCTCTGACTTGAGGCAACTCGATAGTCAAGTTTGCTCTTGGCGTTCTAAACCGATATATTGTAAGTCTACGCTAGCGCCCCGGCAGTCTACAGACGCCAAATGCGGAACAAAAACTTTTTAACTGGCGCTATCGTATACTTTAACCCGGATATGCCATTATTGCTAAACTAACAATCTGTAAAGAGTGTAGAAAGGTTATACCGAACGATCCGAGTCCTTCGTTCTTCAACCATCATCCCACGCTCCGTTTCGGCTGCTCCGATCTCGTCGATCTCCGATTCCTTCGTCGAAGTGGCACCACGTCGACGATTCTTTAAACGGGCTCCCGCCTCTGACTTGAGGCAACTCGATCGTCAAGTTTGCTAAAAGAGATGACCAAGAATGATGTAGAGAATGAGTAGATGACTTTGTCTCACTTCGTCCAAGTCCGTGGACGATCGGTTAATGAAGTTGCCGATGGAAATGAAATGGAACAAGAAATGAAATATGAAATTTCCATGCATCCAAAACTTTAGTCTTTTCTTTTTGCAACCATAATTTTCTCAAAGTGAGAGAGTGAGGGAGGAGAGAGAGGGTCGGCCACTAATAAGGAGGGGGGGTGAGTGTAGGAGAGGTCAAGGGGGTGACCATAAAAGAAAGCTTCTCACTCAAAATATCCTTAAGAAAACAAGAAGCTTTAATGCTAAAGCATGAATCACTAATACACCTCATCAAGCCTTTAATGCAACCAATGAAAACACAACACCAATTAATCCTAGTCACCTCATCTAGAACCTTCTAGAACCTTCTAGAAGCATGACTCACTCTCATCCAAGAAAAGATAAATCCGTCTTTAACCGAATGTTAAAAGACGGCTGATAGAAAACTGGAAACTGGCAACTTCCAAAAGTGATCCTGAAACGACTTTCAGGATAACCCCGAAACTGTATAAATATACCCGTATTTGTATTACGACCGAATACAAATGCAACTGAGACAAAGATATTATACCTACTCAATATAATACTCGGATCCGGCTTAAACCAAAGCCGACCAGTATCATCTGCCCGAAAAATAACACGTGCGTAAACGCACGTGCATTTTCCGAACCCTGCCATAAAACCATACGGCCTCTACAACGTTTCGCCCGAACTTGGGAAATTGTCTGTGGGGGACTCTAATGACTCGTCAGTACCCTGGCAGTGGGTTTAACCACAAACCGTCAGCGGCACTAGCAATGCATAACGGCTGCCCATGGACTGACCTCAAGGGATGCCGATGAGCGCACTCATCCGGAAAAACCCTACTGAGCCTAACAGTGACAATGTATATACAGTCCGGTCCGTTCGTCTATGAGTATCGCATATCTGCCTAGGGGGCTAGTAACGTCAGACCCCCAATAGCAGTATAAGTCGTGTCGGAGTGAAGCCCAATAACACCCTGAGATACTACTGGAGTACCTACCAGTAAATCTCCTGCCATGGCCATGGACTTTGTGTAATGGCTCTCCTAGACACAGTACGACCTCGCCCCCAATACCGGGAGAGACGAATCCCCTGCCGATCCGCTCACGTGCCTCCATATGGCTCGGGACTGTACCCAAAAACTACCTGTTTGCACGACTCCTTTGAGCCGTGGTAGGGTAGAAATCAAAGCACAGTGGGAACTCACACGAGACAAATGACGACCTCAGGTCGATGAACTAACCTGTACACATGTCACCGGGGAACTGCTATCTGACGGTAGATATAATACTAACTAGCAGATTCCCGGCGAGTCCTGTCCGGTGTACTCATAACCCAATGAGCACCTGTATACATCTTAGGTGATCCAACTGACACCAGTGGCTTGTGAGCCCGGCCACCGCCCCTCGTCGGGGTCTCGACTGTACACACTAGTCTACTCCGGAGTATCGATGCCCTGTCTCGAAACTCCCACGACTAGGGACCACAATTAAGGATATGCGTATAAACCACCCAACTCTCACGTATATGATCGCCATCATACTGTTGGTGGTAAAGCAAGATCCTAAGGGCTCTATCAAAGTGTAACATGTAATCAGTCACCTGATCATGTACACGACTGATAAAGGCAAACCAGATAGCATACTATCATCTTGAGTAAGACTGTCCTACCGGTATAGGTCATCCGCAATCATTGCAATCACGTACCTGTGATCCAATAATTGACTATGAGGGCACTATCTCCAACAATCTCCCACTTGCACTCAAGGCTAATTATTGCGATGTCGACTACTCACAGCCCGTGTGAAACCGAACATCCAACTCCTCTACTAATCAGTATCACAAAGCCCGTTTGTAAAACTATTGTGTTCGAGAAATAGCCTTAGTGAGTGGATCCGCCTAGAAGTTTCTTTCTATATCTCTCTTAATCTCAAGTTCGCAGAGAAAGCCATCTCCCGAATCGAGTAATGCCTGTCTTAGAATATGTCTGGATATCTGATGGGACCTAGTTCATAAATGAACTCCAAATCCAAACTTCTTAGACTGTATCGATCACTGAACCTAATCAGTATCCGGCACCATGCCACCCACATTATCCTCTTGGACCACCTGTCCACAATACTGTCCCTCTTCGTCAGAGGGAAAAACTATAACTCTGACAATCACTTTGTCAACCATGTCACCTTTGAAGCCTGGAATGATAACCGTCTCCCGAAAGAGGCTGCCGTCATCAAAATCCGTAGAACATGTACTTATGTTCTAAAACCGCTTCCATATGTTTCTCCAGGATTGGATTAATACAAACTTATTGCATCTAGTGCAAAAACAACATCTGGTGTGGTACTTGACATCTCATGATTGACTCAATTGCCTAAGCAAGTGATCTGCCAATCATGCACATCCCTCTCCCCTTTAGTCTATACGACACCTTTAGAGAGGGTGACTCCATCACCTGCAGGTACACCACCATGCTAGGAGTCATCTATTCTAAAAACCATTAGAATACTGTCAAAGTACCCACATTGGGAAACTACCCAAATCCAGATCTAAAACCATAGATCTAGAAACCAGAATGTCAAATATTATATCCATATCCTGTCTGGAGAAACAACTGTGTGACGACCACAGTACAACCGATCGTAGTATAGGAATTTTACTTCCTACTCTGTGTATGTCATCCAGATACCATGACATCACACCCTACTACCTTCTTAACAGATCCATCCCCTATTCTGATCGAAGTCAAACCCATGACTGTCATATCAAAATTAGATGATCTATCTCCGCTATAACTGCTCTAGTCTATAAATAGACATAAGCTACTTGCCCACTATGCTTCCGCTGCTCCCACTGACTACGACAACCCTCCTACCGGGTCTCACAGCCTGGAACAACAGTAGTGTCAAGTCTGGGTAGATAAGAACCTCCCTGTCACCGTCCTTGAGGCTACCGAAGTACCTCTCGGGTGTCTGAGGTTACCTACCATATCTGCGAAGTGGCTATTGGAATGTCAAACCTGATTGAATATATATAGGTCCTATTAAATTTTTCCGTAATCGTTCGCGGTTCTGGAATCACTTCCAGTTCTACTATACTCCCACTACTGTTTTCTGAAAAAGATCCATTTTACTAAAACTGTGGCGAGTCAAGAACAATATCACTATTGATCTTCCAAATGGTAGAATATCAACCCTCGTCATAGCCAGGGTCAACCCACAAACAGCCATTACAGAAACGTGCCCTGAGTTATCCAGAGTCTGGTTTTAAGCATAAGCTGGACAACTCCCCGTACCTCAATATCTTTTAAGGTACGAACTATTCTATATCCAATATAGAAACTTTGGCACTAATTTAATTGGAACCATATTCAAACCATGCAGCTGTCTCCAGTGCATATCTACTTAATGGAAAGAGGCTAATCAGCATTACTCAACTTAGGAATCCATCCAATTATGAGTAACCTGAAAGAGAAACACGTTTCTCAAAACCATCACTATCATCTGAATACCAATCACAAGAATCTACATCTTCGATCTCTTTGAAGAATCCCGATACTTGTGATACCTGGTTCTCTACTTTATTCTTATACCCACAACTTCTCAAAACTTAGACCTTGTATTTCTACGAAACACTCGTCTAATATACTAGAGAAGTTATAAGTAAATAGAACATAGTACGAGGACCTACCCCTTTGTCCTGATGGACACTGGACAACATACAATACTCTGTATAAGTCCGCTGAGTTGAACAACTCAAAACCTGTGCGTTGTAGGTGGAAAACTGTACCCTGGCGATTTCCTCAAATATCACCAATTACAACGAATTCCGATATAATGAAGATGATCACCTAATTCCCAATATCTTACTCCCACTCATCATCTGTAAAACCATACAGATATGAGAATGAAACCTGGTAAATACATACCCTTGGAGTAAGTGTCTAATCGGGAAAACAGTTTTTCTTTAACAATGCACTGAAACATGAAAATGTTTCGTAGGGGTATCCTGGTATTCATAGCAATGCCTCTTCCATAATCCAATTCATGACTTCAACCGTATATCTTATTGCCATCTCTCCAAATCCCTTTATTTGTCTTTAGTCGTTACCTTCTGTATACCATCGTTAGGCTAAATGGTTTTCTTCCTTCCCTACCGTTCGGCACCAGCCTATGGTTTGGAAGAAGACTATCCAGTAAGCATAATAGGTGTACCCTCCTAAACCAAGGAGTACTTGCAACTGAGAGAAGGTGATGATAAAAGACAACTGAATAATACCTTATTCTTTTAAAGGTGAAATAGGAGCGGCGATGAAGTACGCGGTTTTGGTCGTGAATGATATCAGTCGCAATTTACTTTGCCCTTTTTCTAATCCCTTTATTTTGTCTTTACATATTACCTTCTGCACACCCTACTTAGGCTAATTGGTTTTCTTCATTCCCTACCTTTCGGCACTAGCCTATGGTTTGGAATAAGACTATCCAATAAGCGTAATAGGTGTACTCTCCTAAACCAAGGAGCTCTCGCAACCTGAGAGAAGGTGATAATAAAAGACAACTGAATAAACCAATTCTATTTCTCCTGAACCTGGATCCATCCTCGAAGAAGTCCCTTCGAGTTTGTATATAACCATATGATAGATCTATCCAATGGAAGTGGATATCCGTAGTAATACGGGTGTTCTGAGAAATGCAAAGGGTAAAAGAAGGAGTGGCAATGACTTATGCAACTCAGACAATCCAAAAGCCAGTATTTTAAGAAGGTTCGGTCAACTTGGTCACTGAGTCATAGTCTAGGGTCGGTCAAAGGTCGCTGCCAAAGAGAGAGAGAAAAGAAACACTCTGCGTGCACTCAAACCTAGATCAGAATGGTCATCACTTTATCTAATCCGGAAACCTCCCACTGTCCTGTCAAATTCTCCTCCAAACCTAAAGAAGAATCAATCGGGATCACCCGAAGAGTAAACCAACTCATCAGTGGGAATCGGGATCCAACTCTCATCGCATGATAACGTGATGGAATGCATCCACGTTACTCATACTCCAGAAGGTATGCGCATACTTGGCAAGTTTCAGTTTCTTTAGAAACTCCCGATATAATTTTTGCCCCATGCTCTTATGATCGTGACTAAGGGCCAGCCCATCATAAGTCACATGTCAAGTTCTTCCCATCATTATCTTGTTAATTTGAACCCACCCGTACTCGCCCTTGACTAAGGGCCAACAAGGCTGTACGACTGTCCCAAACCAACTCATCTATCTATGCAACATGTGAACACCCCAGCAGCTACCAATCACTATGTCCTAGCTAAGGGCTAGACCAACATAGCTTGAATACTACTGACCATTCATATGAAATGACGGAGGGCTACGGCTGGTTTTTGGCGAAAAACCTTTAACGTAGTGAACTTGATATCGCTGAAGGAACCTGATAGCTTTTTAAAATATAGTGGCGAAAACCTTTTGCTAAAGAAGTCATTCCCGGTAAAGGGATCTCGGCTCTTTCCTCGTGGAATGAGGTGCAGGATATTCCACTGAATACCGCTATGCAAAGCAACTTGTAATCGACTATAGTGAAGTTATTACGCTGACGCAAACTTCTGCCCAAGGGGTCAGTCCCGGTGAAGGGATATCGGCCCTTGCCCCGTCGAATGAGGTGCAGGATATTCCACTGAATACCGCTATGCATAACAAAAGGAAACGTCTTTGTAACAACACATTTTAAATTTGTTCCAACAACTGTAAACAGGTTTGTTTTAACTTTGCATTGATCAGAATCAACGCAGTCCCATCATTCAATCACACCAGAAAAGAACGAAAATAAAATGTACGTATATGCCATCCGCATTCGTCACTGGGTCCCGTCATCACCCGTTAGGTTACTTAACTAACGACAGAGCGGGGACTGGACTAGCGCGGGTGTAAAACATATACAACATCTAATAGTATATAAACCAATATACAATAATCGTTCCAGGCGTGATAGTATGCAACATTACAGAAAAGTAATAAGCATCACAGAACAATACAGATAATCTGGGATCCCCAGGTTTCACAGAGCCGCTGCTGAAATCCGACGTTCCCCTGTCGTGTGGATAGCCTGTGCAATGAAACCTAGACCCCTACGGGTGCGGCAAGTTACCCGCCAAAACCTGAAGCGAGGCAGCCCCCTACAGCATAGTGAATGGACCACCCAGCACTTCACGGAATCCGGTAGCTTGAGCACCCCTCCTTGGGTCAACCTGTACCCCCTACGAGTGCGGCGAATAGTCTGCCAATTCTAGAGTGGGACCCCTCTACCTCTCAAAGCCATGAGATGCGGACCCGTTGCCCCCCAGAACCCGGCTATCCGTGCACTCCGTCGCGGGGTAAAACCTAGTACAGTAATGAAAAATAGTACAATAGGTACATCGACCGCAACCTGGTCGTGCCCCAAAAGAATATTATACAACAGGCAGTGACGGCAGTCCACAAGTTGGACGCTCGCCCCGCAATATCAAATGTACAAATAAACTCAACCTGCACTATCATTGCACACTGCTATCCACCACGACAAATCCGCAACATCACAGCACAACACAGAACATCAACGCGAATGTCACGTTCGCAAACCCGTCTAAAAGAACTATAGCAATCAGACGCGGTTTACCGATCAAATGACATTCCCGGTCGGAGATATAATGTAAGCACTGTAAACTAACATGTTTAAATTTCGATCGACCAAATATCAAAAAGTGGGACCCACGACTTACTGGTGAACAGTAACAAAATCTGGGCCAAAACGATATTTACCAAAAACCACAAAATCCAACAGAGAACCCACTGTACAAATTTGGGAGCACGAGCTCACCACGTGGCCGCGGATGCGCGGCCAAACCATGGGTTTGGCCGCGTTTCCGCGGCGCTTTAGTGGAGACACGTGCCCAAATTTGGTCGTGGTTCTTAGAAAAGCCTGCACAGATTTTTAAGACATGCAGAAAAATTTTAGGAGACCATTTAAAATCAACAGAAACTGTCAAGCTAGGATTTTGCAATTTTCGATTTCCGGTCGGATCGATGTTTTAAACGCGTTAGCACAAGTTAGTATAGCAAAATGGTTAGGCTCTGATACCACTGTAAGTCTACGCTAGCGCCCCGGCAGTCTACAGACGCCAAATGCGGAACAAAAACTTTTTAACTGGCGCTATCGTATACTTTAACCCGGATCTGCCATTATTGCTAAACTAACAATCTGTAAAGAGTGTAGAAAGGTTATACCGAACGATCCGAGTCCTTCGTTCTTCAACCATCATCCCACGCTCCGTTGCGGCTGCTCCGATCTCGTCGATCTCCGACTCCTTCGTCGAGGTGGCACCACGTCGACGATTCTTTAAACGGGCTCCCGCCTCTGACTTGAGGCAACTCGATCGTCAAGTTTGCTAAAAGAGACGACCAAGAATGATGTAGAGAATGAGTAGATGACTTTGTCTCACTTCGTCCAAGTCCGTGGACGATCGGTTAATGAAGTTGCCGATGGAAATGAAATGGAACAAGAAATGAACTATGAAATTTCCATGCATCCAAAACTTTAGTCTTTTCTTTTTGCAACCATAATTTTCTCAAAGTGAGAGAGTGAGGGAGGAGAGAGAGGGTCGGCCACTAATAAGGAGGGGGGTGAGTGTAGGAGAGGTCAAGGGGGTGACCATAAAAGAAAGCTTCTCACTCAAAATATCCTTAAGAAAACAAGAAGCTTTAATGCTAAAGCATGAATCACTAATACACCTCATCAAGCCTTTAATGCAACCAATGAAAACACAACACCAATTAATCCTAGTCACCTCATCTAGAACCTTCTAGAACCTTCTAGAAGCATGACTCACTCTCATCCAAGAAAAGATAAATCTGTCTTTAACCGAATGTTAAAAGACGGCTGATAGAAAACTGGAAACTGGCAACTTCCAAAAGTGATCCTGAAACGACTTTCAGGATAATCCCGAAACTGTATAAATATACCCGCATTTGTATTACGACCGAATACAAATGCAACTGAGACAGAGATATTATACCTACTCAATATAATACTCGGATCCGGCTTAAACCAAAGCCGACCAGTATCATCTGCCCGAAAAATAACACGTGCGTAAACGCACGTGCATTTTCCGAACCCTGCCATAAAACCATACGGCCTCTACAACATTTCGCACAAACTTGGGAAATTATCTGTGGGGGACTCTAATGACTCGTCAATACTCTGGCAGTGGGTTTAACCACAAACCGTCAGCGGCACTAGCAATGCGTAACGGCTGCCCATGGACTGACCTCAAGGGATGCCGATGAGCGCACTCATCCGGAAAAACCCTACTGAGCCTAACAGTGACAATGTATATACAGTCCGGTCCGTTCGTCTATGAGTATTGCATATCTGCCTAGGGGGCTAGTAACGTCAGACCCCCAATAGCAGTATAAGTCGTGTCGGAGTGAAGCCCAATAACACCCTGAGATACTACTGGAGTACCTACCAGTAAATCTCCTGCTATGGCCATGGACTTTGTGTAATGGCTCTCCTAGACACAGTACGACCTCGCCCCCAATACCGGGAGAGACGAATCCCCTGCCGATCCGCTCACGTGCCTCCATATGGCTCGGGACTGTACCCAAAAACTACCTGTTTGCACGACTCCTTTGAGCCGTGGTAGGGTAGAAATCAAAGCACAGTGGGAACTCACACGAGACAAATGACGACCTCAGGTCGATGAACTAACCTGTACACATGTCACCGGGGAACTGCTATCTGACGGTAGATATAATACTAACTAGCAGATTCCCGGCGAGTCCTGTCCGGTGTACTCATAACCCAATGAGCACCTGTATACATCTTAGGTGATCCAACTGACACCAGTGGCTTGTGAGACCGGCCACCGCCCCTCGTCGGGGTCTCGACTGTACACACTAGTCTACTCCGGAGTATCGATGCCCTGTCTCGAAACTCCCACGACTAGGGACCACAATTAAGGATATGCGTATAAACCACCCAACTCTCACGTATATGATCGCCATCATACTGTTGGTGGTAAAGCAAGATCCTAAGGGCTCTATCAAAGTGTAACATGTAATCAGTCACCTGATCATGTACACGACTGATAAAGGCAAACCAGATAGCATACTATCATCTTAAGTAAGACTGTCCTACCGGTATAGGTCCTCCGCAATCATTGCAATCACGTACCTGTGATCCAATAATTGACTATGAGGGCACTATCTCCAACATATATGACGTGCGTCTTGAAGAAATTGAGGATATTCTCCGTTTTCACTTCCCTCAACGGTACTGCTTCTGCCCATTTGGAGAAGTAATCAGTCGTTGCCAGGATAAAATGATGTCCTCTAGACAATGTTGGTTCGATAGGGCCGACTATATCAGTTCCCCACATCTCGAACGGCCAGCTAGCCACCGTTGGATGTAATGGATTTGGATGTTGATGAATGAAGTCTCCATGGATTTGGCATGAGTGGCATTGCTTCTCATATTCGAGGCAGTCCTGAATCATCGTGGGCCAGTAGTGGCCCATCCGTTTGATCTTCAACTTCATCTTTGGGCCCGCTTGGTGAGAACCGCAGAGTCCGTCATGAACTTCCTGGATGACTCTTTTTGCTTCGTCTGGTCCCAGGCATCTCAACTACAAAGAATCAAACGACCTCTTGTACAAGGTATCATTGACGAAGGCGAAAGACAGAGCTCGTTTCATAAGCTGATGTCTTGAGGACGCATCTTCGGGCATTCGGCGGTATTTGAAGTAGTCTATAAAGACTTCTCTCCAATCCTCGGTATTTTCCCAATCTTTTATTTGCAGGGTCGTCTGCTCAGTCGCTCCCTTTTCCTCAGATGATTCCGGAGGTATTTCTGCTGGGGCAAGCACCCGACGGCTTTGTACCATGATTCTAACGTCATCGAGGTTCTCGTCAGCCAGTTCTTTAACATGTTTGGCCAACGCGTCTGCTTTGCTGTTTTCCGCGTGCGGTATGCTTTCCAAAGTTATAGGAGGGAATTTGGGTCAACAGTTGTTGCACCTTTTCACCGTACTTCACCAACTCCGGTTTGCACGTTTGGTAGTCGCCGTTTACTTGACTAACGACTAGCTGGGAGTCTCCGTATATGAGGAGGTTTTCAATTCCCATGTCAATGGCG
This sequence comes from Agapanthus africanus, assembly GCA_030015575.1. Taxonomy (NCBI): domain Eukaryota; kingdom Viridiplantae; phylum Streptophyta; class Magnoliopsida; order Asparagales; family Amaryllidaceae; genus Agapanthus; species Agapanthus africanus. Next base: position 445,700,246 of record JASDDO010000031.1, on the reverse strand, counting down.
ATCTCGAGGCCTGCTATCAAAGCTTCGTATTCGGCTTCGTTATTTGTCCCCCGGCTCTATTAAGGAGAAGGCGAAGCGCATTATCCCTCCTTGTGGAGTCACGAAGATGAGGCCTACCCCCGATTTGATTATAGGGGTACCTTGTTTGCGCTTTTTCATGGAAAATACTCCATCGAAATAAAGTTCTCATTGGGTATCACCACCGTCGATCGCGTCAAACGCATGTTCGTCTGGAAGATCGCAATTCAGAGGAGAATCGACAGGTATCGGATGCTCAGCGAGGAAGTCGGCGATGGCCTGGCCTTTCACTGCCTTGAGAGGTTGATACGTTATCGAGAACTCCATCAAGAGCAGGGCCCATTTAGCGAGTCGTCCTGTCAATATGGCCTTCGACATCAAATATTTAAGGGGGTCCACCTTTGAAATGAGACGGACCTCATGCGCCAACGCATAGTGCCTGAGCTTTGTTATCGCGAAGATCAACGCCAGGCAGTGTTTTTCAATGGGGGAGTAGTTGCTTTCTGCCCCCAGCAGAACTCGACTTAAGTAGTAGAGTGCTCTTTCCTTCCCTTGATCGTTCTCTTATGCCCATAATGCGCCTAAGGAGCCTTCGAGAGCGGTTGTATAAAGAATGAGGGGCTTTCCCTTGACCGGAGCAGCCAACACCGGTGGGTTCTGCAGGTATTGTTTGATCCCGTCCAGTGCACTTTGGCATTTTTGATCCCAGACGAACGGGGTTCCCTTCTTCATCAGGTGGCTGTAAGGACGACACTTTCCTGAAAGGTTGGCTATAAATTGCCGTATATACGCGAGCTTCCCTTGGAGAGACCGCAGCTGTTTGAGAGTCCCTGGCGGAGGCATTTCCATGATCGCCTTGATCTTAGACGGATCTATCTCGATACCTCGGTGTCGGACGATGAATCCCAGGAATTTGCCCGAGGAAACTCCGAATGCACACTTGAGAGGGTTCATCTTCAAGTTGTATTGCTGAAGGCGTTGAAATACGGTCTTCAAATGCTCGAGATGTTCCTCGTATGATTTGATTTTAACTACGAGATCGTCGATATAGCATTCGACGATTTCGTATATAAGTTCATCAAAGATCTGCGTCATGGCTCTCTGATAAGTAGCACCGGCGTTCTTTAAACCGAAGGGCATCACTTTATAACAGAATATACCCAAAGGAGTCCTGAAGGCGGTGTGCTTCTGGTCTTCGGAATGTATCTTTATCTGATTATACCCTGACGAGCCGTCCATGAAGGAGAAAACTTCATGAGTGGACGTATTTTCTATCATCAGTTCGGTGACTGGCACTGGGAAATCGTCTTTCGGGCAAGCTTTATTGAGATCCCGGAAGTCCACGCATATGCGCACTGTCCCATTTTTCTTCATCACCGGGACGATGTTGGCGATCCATTCAGGGTATTGAACTTCCTGGATGAAGCCAGAGTCGATCAGCTTCTTGACCTCGGCATTGATACTCATCTCAAGCTCGATCCACATTCTTCTCGGTGCCTGTTTAACTGGTTTGACGTCCGGAGATATCGCCAATCTGTGCACAACAATTTCTGGATCTAGTCCCGGCATTTCGGAATAGTTCCACGCGAAGCAGTCTTTGTGCTGCATAAGCACGTCCTTTAACGCAGCCATCCTTTTTTCAGATAGCAGCTCGCTGATGAATGTCGGTCGCGGGTCATTCGCCGTTCCCAACTCAATTTTCTTAAGGTTATCTGCGGTGGTATGGATTCTATCTTCCAGCTTTTTTGGCGCTGGTGGGAATTCTGAGATTACCTCGTCGTTGCTGTTTTCGAAGCACCAGGGAAGGTCATCCATGTTCTCGGGCTCTTCTTTTGATATCGTTATCACGTGACAAGTACGAATTCGCTTCCAATCCCAATGTGGAACTGGTTCTTCTTTCGTGGCCTTGGGCTCGTGCTTCTGTGGAGGCGCTACCCTCCAGTTGTCGGACAGAGCGAACTTGCCAAGCTGATACTGATCTTCGACCCAATTCTTGAAGGTGAAGCAGTCTTCGAGAGGATGCCCTACCACTGGGTGATAAGGGCAATAGTCCGAGTGTGAGACTTTGCCTGCTTGTTCGGGGTGTTTAGACTCTGGCAGTGTAAGCATCTGATGTTTTAAAGCGAGGTCAAGTATTTTCTTCATCTTGTCCTGAGGAAAAGAGTATGATCGACCCATTTTTCTCATGAGGGATAGATCGGAACCGCTTGGTTCCCGCTTGCGTGGCCTTTTAGCCTCGCTTCATTGCTGTTAAGCGCCTTTTCGCATTTCGACTTGTTTCTGCCCCTGAGTCGAGCCTTCTTTATAATAGGTTGACAAGGAGCGGCATTTTCATCTTTCACGGCCTGTTGGAGAAGGCGTTGCGTTTTGGCTTTCTCGTAGATGGCCATTTCGCGGTTATAGTCGTCTCGGACTTTTTGACCAGCTTCCCTTATAAGTTTGTCCATTTGTTCTTCGAACGACGGACTGGGCACTTTTTTGTCTGGAACTTTTACTGGTTCAGGATTAGCGTCCTCCCATTGAGCATCCGCTTCTTCATCGAAGTCATATACGACGTAGCAACCGTGTAGTAGCTCTCGTTTCTTTGACCAGATGTATCCAAGCCCGATTGTTTCCATTCTCCCATTAGGCAGTTTGCGTTGAGTCCCGGGGACGTTCCAGACTTTATCATAGAACTCGGCTTTTCGAATGGTCTGCTTGAAGGATATCCCCTGGCGTTTCAACAGCTTTTTCAAACCTTCCGTATAATATCTGGGAAGACGGATAGGCTGAAGCCTGTCGAGCGTAAGATCCGCGCCATACCAGATTTCTCTCTCCACTTTGGTTTCTTCAGAGCGGTAGAACAGAATTGCCTTTTCGTTTTCTCGCATGGGAGGAATATAGAACGTTCGCAGCTCTTCTATATTGTAGATATCAAGCGCATCCAGTTCCTTACGGTGTTTAAACGGCACCATGGCGACTTGTAGACTTTGTTCTTCGTCAGCGGACGTTCGTATTGAAGGTCGAGCAGAGAATACAGCATGGATCTCATCTTCCGAGTCACTACCAAAGATCATCGTAGGAGTGGACGGTCCTGGCTTGTTGTGTTGGGGCGGACCCGAATACACTATCTCCTCTTCCTCCTCGGTATCACTCCCGAAAACAGGGGTGGTGGCGTTAGCTTTGTTGTCCGGCTTGTGACACCTTTCCGTGTCTTCGAAATCCGGTAAGAAGTATTTGGCATCTTCATATTTGCGGACTTCGTTCACGGAAAACGGATTCAGTTCTCCCGCCACGGTATACTCGAGACCATCCTTAGCGTATTTTATACACTGATGTTGTGTAGAAGGGATGATGTTGTACTCGTGTAACCACGGTCGGCCGAGCAGAGCATTGTAGCATGTCTTGGCGTCTATGACGTGGAACTTAATGTCTGTGACGAGTAGCCCAAAGTGTAGCATCATTATCACAGACCTAAGAGTTCTTGATGACTGGGAGTCGAACCCGGAGATGGTAATCTTATCCCGAGCAAGGAGCTGGACACTCATGCAGATTTCTTTTAACACCCGCACATTGAGGAGATTAACGGAGGATCCATTGTCGATCAGGATTTTGCCTATCTTTATATCGTGGCAGTATCCTGAGACATAGAGGGGGAGATTGTGTTCGCACGTCCTAAGGAGAAGGTCTTCATCACCAAAAGCGACATTGGCAGTGTGCACTTCCTCCAATTCATCCTTCATCTTTTCTTCAGCCAGGAAAGCTTGGAATTGCTCCGGATCCTGTTGTGCCTTGATTAATGAATCTCTCGCCTCCTTTGATAGCAAAAGGGCGTCAAGAATGCTGAGCTGTGACGGTAGCTTCCTCAGATGCGCTAAGACGTTGTAATCTACCCTATTCCTCTTTGGCGGGTCCTTGGCACTTAGCTCCTCCACCACTTGGTCATCTAAGACGATATCTTCAGAGACCTTTTCTTTCCCTTTGTCTTTTCTGTTTGAGGGTCCGAGATTCTTTTCAGGTAGCGTCCGGTTACGCAGCCGGATATTTTCGCAAACTTTCGGTTCTTCTTCTTTTCCCGAAGTGGACTCTTTAAAGAGAGGGGCAAGTTCCAGCTCCTCATCAGAATCGCTCCCGAATGTAGGCACTTGTGACCCGCCGGTGTTAACCATGCAATAATCACCAGTAGTTCTTTTAAGCCCTTCGGTCGTATTTCTTTGCTTCCGACGAGTTTTACGTTTCTCCCGCTTAAAATGTTGTCGATGAGCAACATATCCTTGCCACCATCTATCGAAAGCTTTGCACTCTTGAGTGGGGTGTGAAACCTTCTGATGATATAAGCAATAGGAGGGGTGCATTTCCATTTCACCAGTAATGTTTCCTTCGGAGGATGGTAGCTTCATGCCCATTGATATGGCCTTAATAACCTTTTCCTCATCTTGAATTGGCTTTTGTCGGTAGTGGAGGTATTTTGCTCCAGCGGGATCATCTCAGCTCTTTCATCAAGTCGCTGGCGCTTGGCCCTTTCAAATATAGCCGTCTCGCATTCTCGATCAGCTTTACTTTTCAATCGAGCTTCGTTAAGGAATGCGTCAATTACTTCATCTGATGGCCCCAGAATTTTTGATTCAGGGTCTGCCCCCAGCGTTTCAGTACAAGGAGTCTCCTCATCGTCCATGACCGAATGGGAAATCACATGACAGCTCGCCATATATTCTTCAGATTCGTCAGATGAACTTTCTCCCTCATCTTCCTCTTGAAAGACATGATTGAGTAACTCTTGGAATGTAATGGGAGTCCGTGCCTTCTGGTTGTATTCCTCCAGCGCGTCAATTTGTTTTTGCAAGTCCGTGCGCTTGTCGCCAGGCTTCACGGGCTTCTTTGATTTCTTTTTCTTCTTCTTCTTCGAAGATTTTGACGGCTGGTTGCGAGTGCTTGAGCCACCACCATCGGTCTTTGGAGTTGGACGTGGCTTCAACATCCCTTCAATGACCTGCGGTTCCAACGGGTTCTTCCACTTGATCGCTGGACATGTTGCCCCCGGCGTATTCGTCCCCTTAGAGGTGTGGGGCTGCGGGAGATTCACCTTCCATTTGTCAGATAACGCGAATTTGCCCTGTCGGTACTGGTTTTCAAGCCAATTTTTGAAAACGTAGCAATCTTCGATCGGATGACCCAGTACTCGATGATAAGGACAGTAGTTGGGTTCATTGATATCATTTAGTTGCAACGGACGTTTTGGATCCGGAAAATTTATGAGTCGGTTACGCAATGCTAGCTCGAATAACCTTCTCGTTTTATCTCGGGGAAATGAGTAAGAACGTCCTAGCCTCTCCTCAAGGGCTACATACGGACGCATATTATTTTGACGAACAACCGGCTTCGAGTTGCTCGGTTGTTGTTGAGCATTAGCGACAACGATCGCTTTTCCCTTCCCCTTGTCATTTCGGGAGTCCGTCTTTGGAAGAGGGGGTTTATGGCCCATCTGATCCATTTGCGCTAGCTTGTCAATCAAGGCCTGGAAGGTAGTCAGCTTGAAAAACATCATAAATTGCGAGATGGTTGCTTGCGGATTAAGGGTTCCCACGAACATACCCACCGCGGGAGCTTCTTCAATGCGCTGCTCGCACTTCGACCATAAGTTCCGCCACCGTATAGCATATTGAACCCATGTCTCGCCTGGTTTTACCCTGGCGTTAATCAGTGCCGTCATCGGGGTATGTTCACTGGCGCTTGCAAAACTCTGAGTAAACAACAGCTCCATCTCCGCAAAGGTCTTGATAGAGTCGTTCGGGAGCTCAGAGTACCACTCGAACGCCGTATCTGATAAACTTCCGACAAACTGGCGAAGCAACAACTTGTCATCACCGCCGGTGTTGCCACAGAGTGCCCTGAACTGGGAAACATGCTGGTGAGGATTGCCCGTCCCCTTGTAGACATGGAACTTGGGAATTGTGTAGCCCGGCGGGTACTTGATTTGATCGTATCAACTTGGATATGGCCGCCCCGATTTTACGACCTGGACAGCTGCTTCAGTCGCATGATGAACCCGTATTTGTTAGGCTATGTACTCGTCCAAATTAGCTTTGGAGATTGTATCCTCCTTAGCCGTCGACAGAGCTGGCGGAGGATTTGATGTCTCTCCCCTATCGTCTCCAAGGACGATCGGGGGATCTTCGGCCGGAGGATCTTGTTGGATCATCATCCTCACCATGTCTTGGAACAGGAGGCCCATACGCTGTATGTTGGCTGCTTGTTCAGCAGCCTCTTTGTCCTTCTTCTCCAATATTCGACGAAGGAATTCGGCGTCGGTTTCTTCCTCTTGGCGTTCATCCGAGGATGTTTCAGGGTTTTCTTTTGGCCCAGTAAGTGTGGCCATAGCGTTCATCATCTCTTGGAGTTTCTGTTGCTGCTCCTGCACTTTGGTCACTGATCGCGTAAGCGGTCGATGACCCGTAGATACGAGACCGTCCTCTTTACCAGATGCCACATAGACGGTATGAACTACAATGCCCCCTGACTTAGGGCGTTTGGGTTCACCACCTCTGATATTTGTCGCCGGCGCGGGGGTTTTCTCCGGCCTTCTTCTTTTATGGGTCGTGGAAGTTGAGGGGGCCGTTGCTTTTGGCACCCAAGTGGTCGTCACTTTTCGTTGCTTGACCGGGGGATTTTCTTTTTCCACTTTCGCTTTTTTCTGTTGACGAGAGCGATCTGGGTCAATTATGGAGTCTTGAACTCTCCGCCAAACTTTATAAATTTTTGAGGACAACCATTGATAGGGCTGTTCCTGCTTCGTTTCCGGAACTTCCTCCGCAGGTGGAGGAGATCTTTTTAGTGTAGCAGTTGGAGAGTTCTTACGTACCCTCCTCAGCAGTTCAAAGCTTTTCCCAGTTGGAACAGCAGCGTTGACTTCCATCACGGGAGTAGGTGGAGTTATCCCTGAGGGGGAGTTGCCCCCTGCCTTCCTTACTCGCCGCCAATAGCGACGTCGAGCATGACGAGCCGTTGGGACTGGCTCAGAGATAGAGACAGCTTCTTTTTGCCCCCTGTCTGAATGAAGCGCCGCCGGTGTTAACCTCTTAAAGACTGAGGTTGTCCTTTGAGGGATGATATTCAACCTGTCGAAAACGGATCCTCGAGCAGGAGCAGGAGCAGGAATCGTCAGTCTTGAAAAGACTGACTCTTTGACAGTGGAAGCCGCCTTGACGACTTCTGGAGCAGCAGTTATTGCCTTCCTTGGGACAGGCAATTTAGAGTTCTTATCCAGTCTGGCGAAAACAGAGGCTGTTGGCTTGGTAGTGGGCGACCCGTTGACAGGGGCCGTCGTAGCAGTGAGCCGGTCGAAGACCGACTTCTTGTTCACTTCCAGTGCAGGTATTGGCATAGAGAAGCTTGTAGGTGGGATCATGGTCCCGAAAAACAGGCCGGTGGTGGCCTGGGTCACCTGTCCTACCGGCAGAGCGAGGAAGGAGGCCGCTTGGGGCCCATATGCCACACCTCCAGGGGAGGTGGAGCGTCCGTTGCAGTGGCACTTCGAGTAGTTGGTGCGGTTATAGGCCATTAATGCTTGAGTTCTGCGCCAGGCAAAAGACCAAATCTTAGTAACTTAAAATCCAAAGGCAACCATTTAACAAATCGTGATTGGTTTGCGAAGACGACACACGAAGTGTGGAGTGGAAAGAGGAAAAGGTCCCACCAGGCGTGCCAGAATCTGTTCCCCTCCGAAAGGCGGCCGAGACATTAGGACGTCTGGCCTGAGATTCGGGGCAGATGCTATTTGGTTTTATCCGTCTACCTCTCCGAAGATGCCAAGTTGATTTATGGCATCGTGTATCGGAGGTTTAGACGGATGCGGCCGATGTAGCAGACTTCGTCAGATTCCCCCTCGCTTGAGGGGTTTTTGATTGTGGGGACGCTCTTCTCTGCAGGCGCAAGCCCCTGCAGTTAATTACGCTACCGCATCGCGATAACAACTTTCTCCTTCTCCAGAATTTCACTTCGTGTCGTGTGTGTTTGTTTTGTTTGTGGTTGCCCGTGGATTGTATACGGAGACTAAGCGATGTCGTCGCCCGTAGAACGTGGATTAGTCCAAATCCGTACTTACTTAGATTTGGGTTTGGTGTTTTTAGTTTAAGGATATATTAGCCGTTTTGAGGCTAAGATCAACTTAAAAATTCGTTAAGGATACGTTAGTCTTGTTTGAGACTAAGATCAACTTAACGTGGTGATCCGTTTAATATATGGCCGTCAGGACTCATCACCTCTCTGATGTCGTTGAAGGATTACAACGATAGGTGTCAGAGGAGTTCAGAGACATACCCTTGAACCAAAGTCGATTTGGAGTTTTATAGTCCATTTAAATGTTTAAGGATACGTTAGCCGTATTTGGGGTTAAGATCAACTTAAACGGGACCGTTTAGATCCGGTAAAAGAGCATTTGGAGGCTCTATTGTTCCAGTTTAGGGACGTAGTGGTCCATCGCCTGTTTAGGCACGTAGTGGTCCATATTCCAGTTTAGGGACGTGGTGGTCCACCATTAGTTTAAGGACGTTTCGGTCCATCATTAGTTTAAGGACATTTCGGTCCGATATTAGTTTAAGGACGTTTCGGTCCAATATTAGTTTAAGGACGTTTCGGTCCATATACGTATGTGGTCGTTGGGACCCGTCACCTCTCTGACGTCGTTGAAGGATTACAACGACAGGTGTCAGAAGAGTTCGGAGATGTACCCTCGAACCGGAGGTAAATTGATTTAAGAGAGCAATCTTGCTCAGTCAATTTAATTTGAGGACTTACGGCCAAAATTGGGCTAAGTCCAGTTGAAAATGTTCAACATTTTATTTGCTTTTGCATTGCATTTCTTTTTATTTTTATTTGGGCTCTACCCATAAAGGATGTAGAGCATCAATTTGTTTTGGGCTCTGCCCATTTATAAATAATGCAGAGCATCAATTTTACTTGGGCTCTGCCCTTTTTATTGCCTTGCAATTTATTTTGGCCTGCTAGGTCTTTTTGATTTGGGCCTGGCCCTTTAACAAAAGAAATGCACTGCATTTTTCAGGCGCTTTGCGCCAATCAAAGAGCGCAAGCGCTTGTGATGATGACACGTGTCATGCAGCGCAGTGCGCTGCGCTACGCTTGCGCTGCTGACACATGGCGCGCTCTGGTGAGTTGCGCCAATTTCAGAGAGCAAAGCTTTATTTCAAAAGCGCATAGCGCAAATGGTTCAGATGCTGACACGTGGCGCTCTCTGGTGGCTTGCGCCAGCCCAAGAGCGCAACAGTGCAGATTTATAAGTGTAAAGCACTATTAAATTAAGAATCTTTTAGATTCAAGAACCAATGGTTCATAAAAGAAGTGCAAAACACTATTTGTTTTCTTCGATCTAATGAGAATCAAAGAAAACAAGTATTTCTTGTTTTTCTTGTTTAAAGAACCGGTGGTTCATAAGAAGTGCAAAGAACTGTTTATTATGTGAAGATCATTGATCTTGTTCTTAGATCAATGATCTATTAGATGAAATTTCATCTATTTTATGAAGGTTTTTTTTTACCTTTTTCTTGAAACTTTTTCAGAGTTCTCTCCGTTTGAAGCTCTTGATTTCTCAAAAATGTTGATGCCTTTGAATTGAGGTCTAGGGTCCTTTTTATAGTACCCATAAATTAGTTAAAGAGATCTTTCTCTGAGTGATTTGGGGATTTTTTCCCACCGTTGGATCTTTGATCCAAGGGCTTCTGTTTTACAGAAGAAAATCTTCTTGTTTTAACAAGAACAAAAAGATTTCTTTAGAATCTTGATTCTGTTTGGCGCAAATGCCCCAGCGCGTGACAAGTGTTAAGCAGCGCACAACGCAGCGCAACTGCGCTGACACGTGTCACGCACAGCGCAAAGCGCAGTGCAACTGCGCTAGCGCATCTGTGCTGACACGTGTCGTGCAGCGCAAAGCGCAGCGCAACTGCGCTAGCGCATCTGCGCTGACACGTGTCGCGCAGCGCAGCGCTTGCGCAACTGAAGCGTTGCTTCCTTTAATTTTGCTTTAAATAGAGCTTTGCTTTGATTGGGTGTGCTGCTTTGGGCGCTGCACTGATGTATCTGCGCCTGACACGTGGCGCGTTGCACCCGGGATTTGAAGCATTGCTTCAAAATTTGAATTTTGAATTTCCAACAGAGCTTTGCTCTGATTGGGGGAAACAGTAGCTCATTTTTCTCAAAAACTAATTTATCACATAAAACCACTTAAGAATCATAAGCACAAAACAATGCGTTATATTTGGCAATCAAATTCTTATTTAAAACTTCAAAAGAATCGCAACAACTAATCAATTCCTCACGCTCAATATCAAAATCATAAGTACATTTTTCGAGGAATTCATTTCTAGATGCAATAACATTATAATTTTCCTTAAGATCATGATATGCATCAAGAAGTTGACCATGTGTAGTTTGCGGAAATCATAAGAAGAATTAATTGCGATATTATGATCGAAAGAGTGTTGGATCGACTCCTTAGAGTTGGATGTTCTCTCTTGATTTGTCGTTTATTGAGAATCATCCAAAGTTGCTATGCAGGTTTCCATTTTGTTCTTCTCCACTTCCTTTCAAGCTACGTACTCTCCATAGATTTGTTCTAATGAGCACCAAATATCATGAGCCGTCATGCAAAATGAAAAATTGTTAAAAACATCAACATCTAAATCGAATTAAAAACATTGTATAGGTTTGATGTTTAAAGAAAACAAATCTTTTTTATGATTACTCCATTTAGATTTAACAATAGAGGGGATAGTATAGTCGTTTTCCAAATAAAAAATTCACTTCCATCAAAACGTGGAGGATCAAGATTAGAATAACTATCGAAGGAAAAGTAGTTTTGTAAAGAAGATGGCATGTGATTGCTCTAGGATGTTAAGCCTACACAAGTAAGAGCACCAAGCTCTGATACCCACTGAAAGTAGTGCGGAAGCAAATACAAATAGTCCTAGAGGGGGGTGAATATGACTACACAAATAATATGCCCAAATTAAAAATTCTATCAACTACAGTAACCAAGATATCATAATTGAATTGCTTAACAAAAGATATACCAATAGTGACAAATAGTTAAGCTAACTACAATTGCAAACATAAACAATAGCAAGCAAGAATAGAGATAACAATCAAGTCTAAGCAATGAGCATATAATGCGGAATATAAACCTAGCATGCAATTTCTAAGAAATTGAAATATAAAGCATAAGAGAAATTGCAAACGCAAATACGAGTCGATTTTAGAGTGGTTCAGGAGATCACTTAGTCCACTTTTTTTAGGCGTACGAGCCCGTTCCACTAAACACGTCTCCACCGAGACTCTCACATTGCGCACCCGCAACCAAACACGTCACTTGACACACGAGCGACTCTTCTCTCTACAAGCACATGCACTCCTCTCTTATAAAGGCACCGATAACGTCTTGGCCCTCACACAAAGAAGAAATACAAATATCTCACTCTTCTCTCTTATAAAGAACTCTCTTGCACTCAAGATATTCTCACACAAAGATAAGAAGATGGTTTATAATGAAGCACAATACTCTCAAAGAGTTTCTGTCTAGCTCAAACTAATACTCTAGCAAGTATGGATAATCAATTGAAGCTCTTGAATCTTTTGTGTGTGAAAGTAATTAGATAAGTAAATGAAAATCTCTTTAAATTCTCACAAGATGTGGGATTTTTTTTAAGATCACTTGGATATTTGCAATAGAAAATCTCAAGAAATTTGAGTAAGTGATACCAAGAAAAATCCAACCAAAAACTCTTTTATAGCCCCAAGAAAAACAAATCAAAAACAAGTGGGGACAAGCAGTTTTCAACAGTGGCAGATGTCTGAAGGCAAAAGGGGCAGATATCTGGCCTCAAATAAAACAAATCACCAACGGCTATAAATGGCTATATTCTTGAAAAAATCCTAACTGCAGACGTCTGAAGTTCAAATAAGGCAGATGTCTAAAGAAGAAACAAATCTTGGCTAAACCATAACATCAGACTTCTGTCCCGATGAACTGCAGATATCTGTGTTCCTTACTGGAAAGCACAGAGCCAAAACCAAACGTCGGAAGTTCAAATTGGCAGACGTCTGAAGTTTAAAAAATTCATATTGAAACCCTTCATCAGACGTCCGGTCCATTGACCTTCAAACTTCTTTCCCGTCTCAATTTTAAAAATATGTCCGAAATATCAGATATCAACAGTGCACAGACGTTTGAACTTCAACGGGTAGATGTCTAGCCTGGCACAAAACAATAGTTTGGGTTTTCTGAAAAATGAAAACTTTGAAAACAAAAACCCAATGTTGTAAAACGTTTGTGCAATCGTGTGTGAGTATTCAAGAGCTTTAAATGATATAACCATAATCTTAGAGCACTTACAAGGATTCCTATGCCGGCTTAGCAAATTTTCGAATTCTTGAATCCTTGTCGTCTCTAGCTCTTAAACCTTGGCGTTCCGCTTGGCTTGAACTTTGCATTGGTCGATTGATCTTCCATTTGCTTCGACACTTGATGCTTCAAACTCGAACGCGCTCTCACGAACTTCTTCAAGTCGATATAAGCATGCACAAATCTTGAAACACAATGAAGGTTTGGTGCTTGATCGATCAGCCATCTGGAGAGTGCAGTGAGCTGGTTTCAACTCTCCGATCCCTAACTGCTCATATACCGAGAAAGGAAGCAGGTTAACACTTGCGCCAAGATCAAGTAGAGCACGGTTGACGTGTTTATCCCCAATAGAAATAGAAATCGTAGGATAGCCAGGATCCTTACGTTTTCTAGGCAATTGTTGGGGAAAAGCTGTGTCTACTGTCTTTGACATGAATACCTTCTTTGGCACTTGAGCCTTCCTCTTTCTAGTGCACAAGTCTTTGAGAATTTTTGCATAAGCGGGGACTTGTTGTATTGCATCTAGAAGAGGGATGTTGATGTTAACCTGTTTAAAGATTTCAGTGATCTTCTCCATTTGCGGACTTGGACTGTTTCCCCTTAATCGATTCGGATAAGGAGCTTGAGCAATAAGGTCAGGGTCCAACATTGGAGAAGATCGTGTGGGTAGGAACGATTTAAGAATAGGAGTGGGGATCGTTTTTGGTGGACTAGAAGAGGTAGGCTGAGGTGTCGAGCCTTGGGAAAAACGGAGAATAGGCTCGGAAGAAAATGGTGGGGTATACGAACTGGGGTCAAAATAAGAAGTAGAAGTGGAAGGAAAGGTCTCAGCCGGGGTATCATCGATTGATTCATCATTATTATCAATCTCCTCACCAACATGGTTATTCAGCACTCTTCCATATCTCAACGTGGTGATAGCGTTCACATGATGTGAATAGCCAGGATTGGGTAAAGGTTGAGCTGGAAGTTTCCCTTTTTCTCTTGCACTCATTTCGGCTTTTAATTGTGCAATTTGAGCTTCCATTGATTTAATACTCTCGCTTTGAGACGCTGAGTTTTTCTTTATGTCATCGAAGGAAGACTGAAGATTTGCCGAAACTTGCATGAAATTTGTCAAAAGCAAATTCACAGTTTGCGCGAGTGAAGAGGATTCATCAGGACCGGTCAACTGCAAAGGATTATTCGGTGTGGGTGTGTTGACCGGATTTTGAAAGTTTTGTGATTGGTAGGGGTGCTCAGTCAATTGAAGTGGTTGCTGTTGTGGTGGAGGTGCCCTTTGGAAATTGTTTTGGTTTGGAACCGTATTTTGATTTTGTGATTGGTTCCAAGAAAAGTTAGGGTGATTCCTCCAACCCTGATTATAGGTGGAAGAAAACGGACCGTTCCTAGGTCTTTGTTGGAAAGCAGCATTGATATACTCATGACCTTGAAACGGAGAATTCAATGGACATTCTTCCGTGAGATGTGATGGATCAGAACAGCATCCATATATAGTTTTGGGGAGCGACATCGGATTTAGGGCGGCTGCTAAAAATTTATTTTCCATAGTTTCGAGTTTCTTTTGCATTGCTGACATTTCAGCTCTAACTCCTATGGAAACATCAGATTGGTTATTGCCACTCCTAGATGATGACTGACTTACACTCTCCCACTGTAAAGATCTTTCAGCGAAATCTTCTAAAAATCTCCAGGCTTCACCATCGTCTTTAGTCATGAAGTTGCCTTGACACATGGATTCAAGGGTCTGTTTCATGGTAGGATTAATGCTTTCATATATGATTCTGCACAGATCCCATCTAGGGATTCCATGATGTGGACATTGAACTAACAGATCCTTGAAGCGTTCAAAACACTTCGAGAATGTTTCATTTGGAAGCTGGGTGAATTGATTTATTTCGCTATGGACTTGAGCTGTCTTATGATTGGGGTAGAATTTCTTAAGGAATGCTTTTACGAATTCTCCCCAATTTGAAATGGAATGTGCGGTTGTGTTTAAAGCCACTTCTGGGCTATATCGCACAAGGTGAATGGGAGAAGACGAAGACGCATAGCATCCACAGAAAGCTGTGAAGTACCCATCATAGCGCATACATTTTCAAATTTGGTAATAAAGACATATGCGTCTTCAGACTCGAGAGCGTGATATTTAGGTAGAAGATTGATGTATTGGGGTTTGATTTCAAAATTGTCCCCGTTGGCTGGTGGAATGGTGAGACAGGTCGAAAGAGGACCTCGCATAGGATAACATCTCTCTTGGAGAGAGATGCGGGGTGGATTATGTGCACCTGCGGACGGCGGCAGAGTAGTGTTAAAGAAGTTCGATGGAGAACCGTCCATCGAAATGGGTGTGGTGGTGGGTAAAGAAGAAGTAGATGTAGAAATACCGACTTTAGAGTCGATCGGGGGAATGCGGACAAGACGGGCACTAGAATCCCGTGTCTAGCCGAGCATGCACTAAAGGGTTTAGCACAAGTGGCAGCGTTAAGATAATTAAGGAAAATGTGAAGTGGTGTTTGTTTTGAAAAAGATACGGATTTTTGAAAAAAATGCAAATCACAACAATGCACAAGCAACCCTAAAATCTAGTGGCCACCTAGGTCAGGAATCTAGACCGTTCCTAACTGCCAGAAGACAAGTCGCAAGATCAATCCTCTACTGCCTCTTTGTCCCTCCTGTGGCCAGGTAAGTGCCAGGTAAGTGAGAGGTTCCCCACTATGTAAGTAGTGGGCCTAATTAAGTAACCACTTGCCTTAGACACACTTGCATTAGACGCCACAAAAGAAACGCGAATAAGCAATAGATTACCCACGACCTTCTCCTGTCCTAAGTGAGCGCGACGGTCCTTAGAGTCATGTCTAGATATTTTTTAGTTAATGAGGGTAATGCGGATGCAATTTTGTGATTTTTGGGGCTTAGGACGGGTAATGAAATCCCGACCAAATCTGAATTTGGTCTTTACCCCTTAATTTCCGTATTAAAAATGCAAACAATTAAGATCAAACACGCACAATTTTTTTTCTTCTACGGTGCTGTGACTTGTTATAAAGAATCCTGCAAAAATTTGTTAATGGAGCAGAGCGGGAGGAGATAAGAAAGTCAGAAAGTCACCGAGAAATTTTCATACAGTGGAGCTACAGGACCACCGCAGATCCGCCGTGTTATGCTCATATTAGCCGCGGAAACGCGGTCAGTTGTTAAGATCACTGCACAAAATTTTGTGCAGAAGCTCCTGTTCACTTGCTGAACTCTCTGGAATATTCATAATATTTCTCCTCTTGCTCCACAGATTCCAGATTTTCTCGCAAAAAATCACAACGAATCGTTTAGTGTTTGTGCGAATTTTGATCTAAATTTTTTGATGGAATAAATTTTTCAACTTAAATTTCAAAAATGAATAAATTAGCACACGATCCCCGGCAACGGCGCCATTTGATTGAATGATTCTTTGTGTGCCGTGTTTTGAAAATGTATAAAGATCACAATCAAAGAAATTTGTAAACCGCAATCAATAACGGTGTCAATTGTAGGTTCGTTAGCGAGTGCGGATCGTCCACAGGGAAAGTGTGATTTGATCGTATTTGATTTAGATGAGTCAAAACTTAAAGAAGAAAAGAAAATGATTCATGAATTTTGAATTTTAGTTTCAAGAATTATAAGAAAATAAAGATCAAGAAATCAAGAATCAAGAATCGTCCAATTTGAATTAGTTATCAAGATTTGTAATGAGGCTCGTAAGAATCGATCGAATCGATAGTGAGGATGAAGACTTGTGATTACGTATTTTTATCCATTGATGATTTGTTGCTAGATCGATGATGATCAACGAGAATTAGGGATCTCTTGCGGAAACTAGGGTTTCATCATCTATCCCTTGTCCTTTTGTTGACTTTCATTCAAATGCTAGCCTTTAGGAAATTCAATCATCGATCGTTGATCTCTAATTAAGAGCGAAAACATTCAAGAAAGTATCTCGCTCGAAACTAGGTTGTCGGTGATTCAATTTACTAAAGTTTACAAAACTCATAGGACTTAAGAATCGTACAAGAATTTAATCATCATCAACTATCAATTTTCTCGATCCTCCATGGACGGAGTTTTTACTCAAACATCATATCAAAGAAATCAATCAAGAATTGAAAACTCATCATAATGCTCAAATATAAAGATAAGCAAGACAAAGAAATTTCACCTTTTATTATCCAACAATTTCGTTACAATTCACTCAAGAACTACAAGAATTGAGGAAAGAACTCGATCGTCGAATTAGCTTCGCATCGTCTCCGTCGCGGATCGTCTTGGATCACTTGCTCGGTTGAAGATCGGCGTCGCTTCTAAGAGGTTGAAGGCTTCTTGCTTGATTTGTACTCGGAGATCTTGAATTTGGCTTTTGGTAATTGGATTAGGCTTGATGCACAAGTTGTGTCACTCAACTTGTGTTTGGAATTTGTTGAACAACCATTCAACAACCTTTAAAATGAAGCCTTTTGGTCCTTTTTATAGCCTTCTCCTTTAGCTTCCCCTAGAAGCCTTATTAGGATTAGCTTTCTTTAGAAGCTAGGTTTAGTTTAGCTTCACTTGCAAGCGTGGTAGTTGAGTATATGCTTCTAGAGTTAGTTAGCTAGCTAGCTTCCTTGATAAGCTTGGTTGTTAGGAAGAACCTTCTAGGTTTAGCTAGCTTATTTGAGAAGCTTGGAGGTATTTATCTTGTACAAGAAGCTTGGCTGTTGGGACAGAAGCTTCTGGAAATTTCTGGAGAAAGAAGTGTCTGTTCCCCTCCGAAAGACGGCGCGACAGACGTCTTGACTGAGATTCGGGGTAGATGCTAATTGGTGCTATCCGTCTACGTCTTCGAAGATGCCAAGTTGATTTATGGCACCGTGTATCGAAGGTCTAAACGGATGTGTCCGAAGTAGTAGACTTCGTCAAATTCCCCCTCGCTTGAGGGGTTTTTGATTGTGGGGACGCTCTTCCCTGCAAGCGCAAGCCCCTGCGGTTAATTACGCTACCGCATGGCGGTAACAATTTTCTCCTTCTCTAGATGGTCACTTCGTGTCGTGGGTGTTTGTTTTGTGTTTGGTTGCCTGTGGATTGTATACGGAGACTGAGTTATGTCGTCGCCCATAGGGCTGGACTAGTCCAAATCCGTATTATCTTAGATTTGGGTTTGGGGTTGTGTTTAAGGATACGTTAGCCTCGTTTGAGACTAAGATCGACTCAAACGTTTGCTTAGGATACGTTAGTCTAGTTTTAGACTAAGATCAACTTAACAGGATCGTTTAGATCCGACAAGAGAGCGGTTAGGAGAGCCATGTTGTTTAGTTTAGTGACGTTGCGGTCAATAGGTAGTTTAAGGACATTGCGGTCCATTGTTAATTTTAAGACGTTGCAGTCAAGGTTAAGGACGTCGTAGTCCGTGGATTTAAGGACTCCACAGTCCGATGTTAGTTTTAAGACATCACGGTCAAGGTTAAGGACGTCATAGTCCGTTGTTAGTTTTAAGACATTCCGGTCAAGATTAAGGACGTCGTAGTCCGTGGATTTAAGGACTCCACAGTCCGATGTTAGTTTTAAGACATTACGGTCAAGGTTAAGGACGTCGTAGTCCGAGGATTTAAGGACTCCGCAGTCCGATGTTAGTTTTAAGACATTACGGTCAAGGTTAAGGTCATTGTAGTCTGTGGATTTAAAGACTTCACAGTCCGATGTTAGTTTTAAGGCATTACGGTCAAGGTTAAAGACGTCGTAGTCCGTGGATTTAAGGACTCCACGGTCCGATGTTAGTTTTAAGACATTACGGTCAAGGTTAAGGACGTCGTAGTCCATGAGTTTAAGGACCCCACAGTCCGTGTCAATGTATGTGGTTATTGGGACCCGTCACCTCTTTGAAGACGTTGAGGAATTACAACGACAAGTATCAAAGGAGTGAAGAGATGTGCCCTTAAACCGAGGTAGATTAAGTGATCTATAGTCCAATTTGGATACTAGGATCAATTATTATATTATGAGCCCATTGGCCCAGTTGAATTTGAATTGAGGACTTATGGCCATCTTGGTCTAAGTCCAATTATGTTTGGGATATTGTCCCTCTGTTGATTCATTGAAGGAGAGGCTTTGCCTCTGGAAACTTAGCCAATTGGGCTAAAGCTGGTGTTAAACACTAGAGACCAACAGTGTTGAACACTGGGAAAAAAAATTAACAAGTTAGTGTTAAACACTAAAAGATAATCAGTGTTGAACACTGGGAATTTTTTTTTCAAATTAGTGTTAAACACTAAGAAAATCAGTGTTAAACACCGCAAATAGAGTTTTCCAAATTAGTGTTAAACACTAAGGAGAATCAGTGTTAAACACTGGATACAGAGGTTTCAATTTAGTGTTAAACACTAAGGCAAGAGGGGTCACGTGGTAACACGTGAGAGCGCCCTTCTTCTCTTTATTTTGTTTTACAGATAAGTGTTTAACACTTTCAGTTCTGAAAGCCATCACGTGCGGGCACGTGATGGGGGCTCATGCTCTGGTTTATTAGAATACTCATTTGGGGTCACGTGGTGACACGTGAGGGCGCCCCAGAGTTCTCTTTTATTTTGTTGTTTCTTTATGTGCTTCAGGGATCACGCGGGGCACGTAAGGCATTGTGTAACACCCGAGCCCAATGCTACTATTTTCAGTTACTGTTTGAGCATAATGTGGTACTCATTTCATTTAACTTGCTTGTTTGTTGCTTACTGTAAAATTTACCCGGCAAAGTCATTTCTACATATAACAAATTTTGGTATCTAAAATAAAATTGAAAATATTCATCTTGGCCTACTTGACACCCCTAGCCTCGTGGTAGCGTCCGTACATTGTGTTCTCGTCCCGTTCAGTGAAACGGGCGAGTTTGGACGGCTACGCGCGCGTACATGTGTCCGTTTTGGGGGTATGCTTTTTAATCATAAAACACTTAATTTTAAAATTTGGATCCCGCTTAAAATCCTATTATTTCAATTTCAAATTTTTGGACTCGACCCGGGCGCGATTTGGAAATGTTTTATTTGACGCCAAAATCCCAAATTTTAATATTATTAAAACCATCGCATATATTTTTTCTACCTAACCTGATATCTTACTGTTCATTACCTATCTTTTAAATCTTTAAATTAACCTATATATATATCCTACTGTTCCTTAAAATGTTTTGAATCTTTAATTAATATTTATCCCTAACTAACGATTCCCCTTTAGCCAATCGCGTTCCTTTTAATTCTGTGGGCCCCCACCTGCAGCTCTCTCTCTCTTTCTCTCGTGCTTTCACTTCTCTCTCTCTCTTTCTCTCGTGCTTTCACTTCTCTCTCTCTCTATCTCTCCACTTTCTCTCTCTCCCTCTTCTCTCTCTCTCTCTCCCCACTTTTTCTCTCTCTCTCTCATATATTCTCTCGTACTTCTCTTTATCATTCTTTCTCTTTTTGCTTCAAGTCTCGTTTCTCATTTTTTTAACTGTTCTTTTGTTGCCGGAATTCCGTCGTGCCGGTGACGCTTCTCGACGTTCCAGCGAGGTACCCCGACCCGTGTGGTTCCTTTGTTCGTCGTTTGGGTTCATTCCGTGAACCCTGCGTCCGTCGCGAGTTTTCCCCGCCGATGGTTAACGTTCTGTTTTCCCGATTCGCGAGCCATCGAAGCAAGTTAATCTTGATACATGCTATATAATTCATTTTATACCTATTTAAATAAATACCATACTTATAGTTTAAATCTAGTGCCCCATGTTTAATTTTATAACGTTTCGATGTTCCGTTTGCATCCGTTTATATCATATTAAATCTAGATCATGAAAACTTATCTTGTGACATACTAGATTACATTATACTGCATCCATATCAATTAAAATATACATCGTCGTAATATTTCTTATTATTATCTTTAATTAGTTTATAATCTGCATTTTATGATATTATATATTTAAAATATTATAGTTTACACATGAAACGTCGTTGAAAAAGCGGATACGACAAATCTGAAATTTACTGTACACCTTACCGTATAAAATTCATTATAAATCATAGAAAAATCATTAGTATACATTCTTTAGTTCGTTACGAATCTAACTCAGAATACTATAACTCTATGAAATATTTACTTGCAAAATAAATTGTTTAAATAACCTAAAATACAAATGAAAATGTCTCCAAACTGTTGTCCAGGGAAATTCCAGCAGCAAACTTTCAATTTCAAATGTTCATAACTTTTTGTAGGAACAACCTGAGATACTTATACTTATAAAACTGAAAACCTTATTGAATTATCTTTGTTTTTGTATAAGACACGTTCCTTTTGGAGAACGTTTGTTATTTTTAAGCTATTTTACAAATTAGGGTGACGCTGAATTTCTGAACGGAACTTTCTTGTGCATGGTTAATCAATACCACTTTTATAGTTATTAATCGCTTTGAATATGCTATCCATATTAATATTATTATATCAATATTTATATCACATATTGCTTAGTTGTACATCCCATATTACCATTTTATAGTTTTATAACTTTTCGGATACCCGTTTGCATCCATCGCATTTAAGATACATATAATTGCATCCATAGATCACATTACTACATAATAATGTGATATTAACACTCTATGTTTAATAAATTGCATCCTAATTAATATTGGAACTATAAATGTAACCCTAATCGATAACTGTGCATCCATATCCTTGAAATTATATCTATTTGCATATCATATTACATGTTCCAGTTTATTGTTCTGATAGTACTCATGCTTGTTTATTTATACACATGCTTATGTTAGTTTGATTATGAGCACCCACATGACATCTTGTGCTTCCTGACATGACCTGTTACACTTCCTACTTGACACGATATGGTACCGTACACTCTTGACATGACATGACACCTTTATACATTACCTGGCTTGACCTGATGTACCATGGCTTTACCTGTTACCTGATCTTGTGTCTAATACCAACAAACATAACATGTAGTCCTCATGGACCGTTCCTGTTGTCTATCCAGACAAACCTACTTTTACCTGATCCTGTGTTGGCATTAGTTCTTGACTACTGAATACCTGACTTGACATACATAACTTGGGGGTATGGGGAAATCAAAGGTGAAACCTGACTTGTAACTCAACAGTTCAATACCAGTTCTGATCAGTCTTACGGGCTAGGCCAGCCCCGGAGTGATGATGCTGACATCACTCTGTAAGTCCACGTTGCTCACCCCGGTTCTTATGGGGAGGCGGAAACGGCGAAAACATTGATTTTGGCGCAAGGCAACATGGACTAAAAGTCGGGATCTTTGCTAAACTAGAAACTAGTAAACACTAAGAGGTTTTAACTACTATGCTTATAGAAAGTATACCTCACGGAACCGGTCCTTCGGGTCTTCATTCCGCTGTCCCGCTCGTCCATCCAAGCTCCAAGCGTCGATCCGGACCTTGGGCACCTCCGCGGCCTTCTTGAGTTGAAGACGATCCACCCGAGAGTTGTACACTAAGCTCCGCTTCAAGCCAAGGCAACTAGGGCAAAGTGATTGCTAGTCAAGAAGCCCTAGAATGTGTAGAGCAGATGTATGGATGTATTTATCTTTGTGGGATCTTTTTCTCTCAACACGTGAGATCAAAAGATAAGATCAAGAGGAGGAAGAAGAAGGAGAAAGGTTAGCAACCATGGAGCTTTTCTTTTCTTCTCATTTCAAGAGAGAGAATGAGAAGAGAATAATGAAAAGATTAAGCCAAATGAAATGAACCATGGTAGCAATAATACACTAATCTCATCATTACTAATCCTATCATGATAAAGTTGATGGCACATTGAATTGACCATTATCATAACTCAAGAATTATAAAGAAAATAAAAGAAGAGTGTAGATCCCTCTTGAAGGTCAATGGTCAACACGGTCAACGGGTCAACAAAGTCAAGAGGGGTCTAAGTGGTCAAATGGTCAATGCAATTAGCCATCACTAATCTATCACTAAAAGGATTAGTAAACAATGTCTCCGACTCATAACGGTTTTGACCAAACGAATTGTCAAAACCCTAATGAGTGTGCCACATTACGGTTTTGGCCGAACCAACTGCCAACACCCTAATGGGACACCTCCTCCTTCATCACTCCTCAAAACTGTGCATACACACCCGCATCCGCATTCCGTAGAATGCGAATGCACAGAAGACAAATCAAATCCATCTGTGCAATACTAGGATCTGGCTTAAACCAAAGCCCACTAGTATTGCCTGCCCGAACAGCATACGCATACAAGTGAACGTAAGTGATCGTAGCCCTGTCGTAAAAACATACGGCCTCTACACATTTCGCTCAGTGCAGGGAAACTCTCTGTGTGGGACTCTAAAGACTCGACACTACGCTGGCAGTGGGTTTAACCACAGACCGCAAGCGGCAATAGCTGTACGTAACGGTCCCCAGGTAGATGTCGATAAGAAGGCCGATGAGGTAAACCCATTCGAACTCCTACTGAGCCTGTATGTGACAATCTCTGTACAGTCCGGTCTGTTCGTCTGATACATCGCATGGCGGGCCTAGGGGGCGGTGAACGTCAGTCCCCTAATAGCGGTACAAATCGTGTCGGAGTGTAGCCCAGAACACCCTGAGATAACACTGGAAACCTACCAGTATATCTCGCTTGCCCTGGCCAGGGACTACTTGTGTAATGGCTCTCCTAGACACAACGCGATGTCAACCCCTAATACCGGGAGAGACGAATCCTGTCTAACCGTCACTGCCTCCAAGTGCTTCGGGACTGCACCCAACTACTACCTGTTTGCACGACTCCTTTGAGCCGTGGTAGGGTAGTAATCTAAGTACAGTGGGAACACACTCGAGGCGAAGTGACGGTGTCAAGTCAGCGGACTAAGCTGTACTCATGTCACCTGGGAACTGATAACCGACGATAGGTATAATACCAACCAACAGTTCCCGACGAGTCATGTCCAGTATACTCGTAACCTAACGAACACCCGCATACTATCTCAAGTACGACGTACTAACGGCTGTGGGACAGACCGTCTCCCCCGCTGGGATGGGAAGCGCATACGCTAGTCTACTCCGGAGTATCGATGCCCTGTCTCGATAGTCTAACGGCTAGGGACCTGTATAAGGATGTGCTTATGGATTACCCAGCCCCCACGAGTGTGAGCGCCATCACAACGCTGGTAATCAAGCAAAGATCCTAAGGGCTCTACTAATATGTATATAAGCGATATGCTAAAAGAAACACATGCACATATTGAAGTAGAGACAAACCAAGTAGCATACTACCATTTTGAGAAAGATTGTCTATACAACTGTGAATATCCCAAGCTTCTATCAAGTAATATACAAGCTAGTATGATACATTAATGGCCTCTAGGGCATATACACTAACAATATCCCACTTGCACTAAGGCCATGTACTGGCGTATCGAAGACCTATCGTCTCGATCAGCCGCTCGAACTGAGTCTGGGGTAGGGCCTTCGTGAGTGGATCTGCAGTGTTGTTCTCCGTATTTACTCTCTTCACTTCGATCTCCCGGCGATCTACGATCTCCCTGATCAGGTGGTACCGCCTCAAAATGTGCCTGGACTTCTGATGGGACCTGGGTTCCTTTGCTAAAGCTATAGCGTCGTTGTTGTCGCAATACAGCGGTATTGGATCAACAATGGTAGGAACCACCTGAAGCTCCGTGAGGAACTTCTTCATCCAGACAGCTTCCTTTGCGGCATCGCAAGCAGCTATGTACTCCGCTTCCATAGTTGAGTCTGCAACGGTCTCCTGCTTGGAACTCTTCCAGCAAACCGCCCCTCCATTGAGGGTAAAGACATAACCCGACATGGACTTGGAATCATCCTTATCACTCTGGAAGCTGGAGTCAGCAAAGGCCTCGAGCTGGAGGTCTTTTCCGCCATACACCAAGAACATCTCCTTAGGCCTTCTCAGGTACTTGAGAATGTTCTTTACCGCTATCCCGTGTTTCTCCCCTGGGTTCGACTGATACCGGCTTACAACGCTCAATGCGTATGCTACATCTGGTCTGGTACACAACATCGCATACATTATAGAGCCTACCGTAGAAGCGTAGGGTATAATTGACATGCGATCCCTTTCCAAATCAGTCATGGGAGACATCTCTTTGGAGAGGGTGATCCCGTGACAAGCCGGTAGATTACCGCGCTTGGAATCTTCCATACTGAATCTTTTCAGTATGGTGTCGATGTACCTTGACTGTGAAAGTCCCAACATCCTCTTAGATCTATCACGATAGATCTGGATCCCCAGAATGTAGTTGGCATCGCCCAGGTCCTTCATGGAGAACCTCTGCGACAAGAATCCTTTGACTGACTGTAGCATAGGAATATCATTTCCTATTAGGAGAATGTCATCCATGTACAAGACGAGGAATACCACAGTTCTCCCTACAATCTTACTGTAAATGCATGGTTCATCTGGGTTTTTGATAAAGTCGAATTCTTTAACAGTATCATCAAAGCAGATGTTCCAACTCCGCGATGCCTTCTTAAGTCCATAAATGGACTTGAGCAACTTGCACACTCTACCGCTGCTCCCACTCTGAATGGATCCCTCCGGCTGATCCATATAGACGCACTCTTCTAAATTTCCATTTAGGAAAGCCGTCTTTACGTCCATCTGCCAGATTTCATAATCGTGGAAGGCAGCAATGGCAAGAAGGATCCGAATGGATTTCAGCATAGCCACTGGAGAAAAGGTCTTGTCATAGTCCAAACCAGGTCTTTGACGAAAACCCTTTGCTACAAGTCTAGCTTTATAGGTCTCAACCTGCCCATCTACACCAATCTTCTTTCTGAAGATCCATTTGCATCCTACGGGTTTTACCCCTTCTGGAGCAAAGTCCAAAGTCCAAACTTTGTTGGTGTACATGGACTCCATCTCGGCCCGCATTGCATCCAGCCATTTTACCGAGTCGCCGCTCTGGATGGCTTGCTGGAAGCTAGTAGGCTCACCATAATCCATGGTGCAATCCTCTCTATCCCCGTCTATGAGAAAACCGTAGTATCTCTCGGGCGGATGAGAATGCCTACTACTCCTGCGGAGTGGCGCTGGAATGTCCGGTACTCCTGAACCTTCTGGTTCTATCAAGGTTTCAGTAACAGCTTGTGGTTCTGGAATTTCTTCCAGTTCTATTGCGCTCCCACTTATCTGATTTTCCAAAAATTCAATTTCCAAGAAGTGGGCATGCTGAGAAACAAAAACCTTTTGTTCCTCTGCGGAATAGAAAAGATACCCCCTGGAGTTCTTTGGGTATCCCACAAACTTACACAGTACTGAGCGTGCCTCGAGCTTGTCCGCATGCTGCTTTTTTACAAAAGCTGGACATTCCCATGTCTTAAGGTACTTAAGACAGGGTTTCTTCCCACTCCACATCTGATATGGGGTGGTAGGCACAGTCTTGGTTGGAGCCTTGTTCAAGAGATATGCTGCTGTTTCTCGCACATAACCCCAGAAGGATCGCGGTAACTCAGTCTTACTCATCATGGAACGAACCATATCCAATAGGGTTCGATTCCGCCTTTCCGATACACCGTTGTGTTGTGGTGTGTATGGAGGAGTAAGCTGAGAGAGAATTCCATTCTCTTTTAAGTAGCCCAGAAACTCGGCACTCAAGTATTCACCACCTCGATCAGATCTTAGTGTCTTGATACTTTTGCCTGTTTGTTTTTCAACTTCATTCTTGTATTCCTGAAATTTCTCAAAGGCCTCGGATTTGTGCTTCATCAAGAAGACATGCCCATGCCTAGAGAAATCATCTGTGAAAGTAATGAAGTATGAATAACCACTTCGCGCATGTGTAGACATTGGACCACACACATCACTGTGTATGAGTCCCAAGAGCTCGCTTGCTCTTTCTCCGTGTCCAGTGAACGGAGTCTTTGTCATCTTTCCCATGAGACAAGATTCACAAGTGGCATAAGACTGATACTCAAACGGATTCAAGTATCCCTCTTTATGTAACTTTGTTAACCGTGTCTCATTAATGTGACCCAATCTACAATGCCATAAGAAAGCCTGATTTGTTTCTGGAGACTTTCTTTTAAGTGTGTTCTGGACACTAAAGATCTGAGCTTGATTCAATACGTATATTCCGTTTTGTAATGTACCTGACCCAACCAGGACTTGATTTAGGTGGATGTTTACTACATCGCTTACAAAAGTAAAATCATATCCTTCCTTAGAAATCAAGGATACAGATATGATATTACAAGTCGCACCTGGTACATAAAAACGGTTACGCAGAATCAATATCTGCCCAGTTGTCAGTCCTAGATGATATTCCCCTACGGATTCAGCATACATGCTCATTCCGTTAGCAACCCTGAGAGTCATATCACCTTTCCTGATAACCCTACGGTTTCTCAGAGCCTGTAACGAATTACAGATATGATCCTGATCCGGTATCCAATACCCAGGAAGTAGGGTTAACTGACATACAGTTCTCTATTACAAACACACCCGAAGCCGAAACCACAACATGCTTCGAATTCTGACTACTGGCTTTGCAAGCCCTGCAATCCTTCTGTCCATGTTCATTCCCGTAACAATAGGAACATCCCTCTTTTACTGCATCCATTCCTGAAACTTCTGCCCTTCTCTTTCTTTCTACTTCCCTGGTTTCCTTCAGGGTAGTAGGTAGAGACTGTTGAACTAAGTCAGCATTTGACCCGTTCTTCAACGTGGTCTTCAGGTCCGAGAGCTCAAAAGAGCTGGTCTCTGTAAGGACGTTGCCCCCTATAGATGACCCGATAGCCAACCTCGCTGGAAGCAATTCGTTCGAGGTCTCATATCTTGCGATACGAGATTGCTCTCCATATAAAACTTTGTTATGGAGGAAGATAGAAGCTGAGTCCATCTTCTCGTGCTGCCTCTGGTATAAACCATCAACTGAGGCTAACACGAGGCACTTGGCTTTCGCACAGTCTTCTTCCGATGTCCTACGGATATCAATATCCGTGATAGGGGAAACTGGACCTGAGACGGCAGGGGTTGGATCAGTCAAGAGGTGTCCCAGCTTGTCATGGGCAATGGACATCTGGACAAACCTTTGCCAGTCATAACAGTCAGATTCAATCATTTTATTATCTAGATGTAACCTAGGTGCGGTCACTGGGTCGCTGCAATTAAGAGAGAGAGAAGAAAACACTCAGCATGATGCTCTTGCAAGTTTAGATTGGTTTTTAATTTATCTAAACAGGATGGCTCCCACTGTCTCTCGAATCCCTCCCCAAACCATAAAGGAAGAATTAGTCAGGATCAATCTCACCGTACAATCCTTGCTTAACCGTTCAGCCAGGCCAGTGTCGGTACTTCGAGGGAGGTTTTCCAACACTTTCACGAAGTTCCTTAATTAAGTAACCTCTTTTCCCTGTGGGCGTAGCCCCGCTAACACCTTTCTAGACACCTACTTGGTTTATAGCATTGATCGTTAAGTGAAAGAATTCCTGAGGAGTAGCATATACTCACAGCAGGATCGGGATCCAAATGTCATCGCGTGATAAAACCGAAGGAATCCTACCAGAATCATCACACTCCAAATGGTATGCAGCGCTAGCAAGTTTCAGTACTTTTGAAACTCCCGATGTGAATTTTTGCCCCATGCTCTTATGACCTTGACGAAGCTCAACAAATCATAAGTCACATGTCAAGTTCTACCCGTCATTATCCAGGTTAATTTGAACCCACCCGCATATACCCTTGACGAAGGTCAACAAGGTAATACGACTGTCCCAAACCAACGCATCTATCTATGCTACATATGAACACCCAACAGCTACCAATCACTATGCCTTGACGAAGGTCAACAAACATAGCTTGAATACTATTGAATATCCATACGAAATGACGAGGGCTACAAATGGTTTTGGCGAAATCGTGAACGTAGTGAACTTGATATAATCGATGGAACGAGATAGCTTTTAAAAGGAGTGGTTCAAGCTCCGCGTTTAAAAAGCTGGTTTTTGAAAAGAACCGAGTGGTTTTGAAAGTGTTCCAATCGACTTTTACTTGGTTTATTTTCTTGCATTAGTTCTTTTAATGCGTCCCATCATTTAATCCTACCATTGCAGAAAACAACCAAAATATAACGTACGCTTATGCCATTCGCATTCGCCACGGGGCCCCGTCATCACCCGTTAGGTTACTTAACTAACGACAGAGCGGGGGCTGGGCTAGCGCGGCTGAAAAACATAAGCAACGCCTAAATAGATATCATATATAGATATATAGCAATGATAGACATTACAGATCACAGATGAACACTTTGGATATACTAGGAATCCGCGATTCGTTCGAGCCTGCAACGAAAAACGGATTACACGGTCGCGATGAATAGCCAAACCCCACCCTAGACCCCTACAGGTGCGGCAAACTACCCGCCAAGTACCCGAAGCGAAGCAACCTCCTTCAACACCGTGAGTAGGCCATTCGGCACTTCGAGATACCCGGTAGTTTGTGCACCCCATCTTGGGTCTATCCTAGGAGCAAAAAGAGTAAAAAGAAATTATACAATGACGGCTACAACCCCGACCCGGTTGTGCGGCCAAATAAATAATATTACATCAATTTACAAATTTTACAATGAATGAAAGAAAAAGAAACTCTCATCTCACACCCAATCCCGGCTATTCATCCGCGACAATCCACCGAGTTCATATACACAAACCATCAACATTACAGATCACAGATATGTATAACCCCCACTAATCGACGTATAGCGATTAGCGGACGTTCAATACATATATCACATCACAGATAATATTCATTAGCCAAAGAGTACGGAATATCGATCAAAATACGGATTTTTAACCACCCCAAAAGTCAATTTGCTTTCTGGAAAATCTGGGTAGAAAAAACATGTCCTAAAAATCCCAAAATTGCCAAATAAAAACACTGCAAGAAACCCGGTCCACGACCGAGTCAAATCGGCCGCGGAACCGCGGCAATAGCATGCTATTGCCGCGGAACCGTGGCGGTTTGATCGGATCAGTGGACCGGTTTTCTTCTGTGGTTTTAAAAAACCCTGAGTCGAATTTTCATGTATGTTAAAAAAAATTTAGAGCGGTATAAAAATTCGACAGAAACTTGGTTTTTCCGGCCGTGTTTTGTGACTTTTTTTCGATCGATATTCTAAACACTTTGCTAACTTACTCGTTTATGTTTAGTTAGGCTCTGATACCACTGTAAGTCTACGTTGCTCACCCCGGTTCTTACGGGGAGGCGGAAACGGCAAAAAACATTGATTTTGGCGCAAGGCAACATGGACTAAAAGTCAGAATCTTTGCTAAACTAGAACTAGTAAACACTAAGAGGTTTTAACTACTATGCTTGTAGAAAGTATACCTCACGGAACCGGTCCTTCGGGTCTTCATTCCGCTGTCCCGCTCGTCCATCTAAGCTCCAAGCGTCGATCCGGACCTTGGGCACCTCCGCGGCCTTCTTGAATCAAAGACGATCCACCCGAGAGTTGTACACTAAGCTCCGCCTCAAGCCAAGGCAACTAGGGCAAAGTGATTACTAGTCAAGAAGCCCTAGAATGTGTAGAGGAGATGTATGGATGTATTTGTCTTTGTGGGATCTTTTTCTCTCAACACATGAGATCAAAAGATAAGATCAAGAGGAGGAAGAAGAAGGAGAAAGGTTAGCAACCATGGAGCTTTTCTTTTCTTCTCATTTCAAAAGAGAGAATGAGAAGAGAATAATGAAAAGATCAAGCCAAATGAAATGAACCATGGTTGCAATAATACACTAATCTCATCATTACTAATCCTATCATGATAAAGTTGATGGCACATTGAATTGACCATTATCATAACTCAAGAATTATAAAGAAAATAAAAGAAGAGTGTAGATCCCTCTTGAAGGTCAATGGTCAACACGGTCAACGGGTCAACAAAGTCAAGAGGGGTCTAAGTGGTCAAATGGTCAATGCAATTAGCCATCACTAATCTATCACTAAAAGGATTAGTAAACATTGTCTCCGACTCATAACGGTTTTGACCAAACGAATTGTCAAAACCCTAATGAGTGTGCCACATTACGGTTTTGGCCGAACCAACTGCCAACACCCTAATGGGGCACCTCCTCCTTCATCACTCCTCAAAACTGTGCATACACACCCGCATCCGCATTCTGTTGAATGCGAATGAACAGAAGACAAATCAAATCCATCTGTGCAATACTAGGATCTGGCTTAAACCAAAGCCCACTAGTATTGCCTGCCCGAACAGCATACGCACACAAGTGAACGTAAGTGATCGTAGCCCTGCCGTAAAAACATACGGCCTCTACACGTTTCGCTCAGTGCAGGGAAACTCTCCGTGTGGGACTCTAAAGACTCGACACTACGCTGGCAGTGGGTTTAACCACAGACCGCAAGCGGCACTAGCTGTACGTAACGGTCCCCAGGTAGATGTCGATAAGAAGGCCGATGAGGTAAACCCATCCGAACTCCTACTGAGCCTGTATGTGACAATCTCCGTACAGTCCGGTCTGTTCGTCTGATACATCGCATGGCGGGCCTAGGGGGCGGTGAACGTCAGTTCCCTAATAGCGGTACAAGTCGTGTCGGAGTGTAGCCCAGAACACCTTGAGATAACACTGGAAACCTACCAGTATATCTCGCTTGCCCTGGCCAGGGACTACTTGTGTAATGGCTCTCCTAGACACAGCGCGATGTCAACCCCCAATACCGGGAAAGACGAATCCTGTCTAACCGTCACTGCCTCCAGGTGCTTCGGGACTGCACCCAACTACTACCTGTTTGCACGACTCCTTTGAGCCGTGGTAGGGTAGTAATCTAAGTACAGTGGGAACACACTCGAGGCGAAGTGACGGTGTCAAGTCAGCGGACTAAGCTGTACTCATGTCACCTGGGAACTGATAACCGACGATAGGTATAATACCAACCAGCAGTTCCCGACGAGTCCTGTCCAGTGTACTCGTAACCTAACGAGCATCCGCATACTATCTCAAGTACGACGTACTGACGGCTGTGGGACAGACCGTCTCCCCCGCTGGGATGAGAAGCGCATACGTTAGTCTACTCCGGAGTATCGATGCCCTGTCTCGATAATCTAACGGCTAGGGACCTGTATAAGGATGTGCTTATGGATTACCCAGCCCCCACGAGTGTGAGCGCCATCACAACGCTGGTAATCAAGCAAAGATCCTAAGGGCTCTACTAATATGTATATAAGCGATATGCTAAAAGAAACACATGCACATATTGAAGTAGAGACAAACCAAGTAGCATACTACCATTTTGAGCAAGATTGTCTATACAACTGTGAATATCCCAAGCTTCCATCAAGTAATATACAAGCTAGTATGATACAGTAATGGCCTCTAGGGCATATACACTAACACACTCGCCCATCCTGCTACCTGTTACTGCCTAGCGGCACGTCTCGGATTCAGCCCCGAGGGTCTTGACCGTGGTCCCGGGCATGTACGGGATACTATTAAGTTATATCGATGATTCATCAATTGATTTCAAAGACTTTAGAATAGAAAACCTGATAGAACAGTTTAGTTTACCCACTGCACGCTACCCTGTACTGGTATGATTCATATTATTGTTATTCTTGTTGTATTCATGTTTATATTACATTGCTTGCTACACTGTTCATATTATATTACTTCATGACTTGACCCGCTGACGTCTGGGTTTTGCATGGCCCAGATTCCGTACCGCTGTTGCAGTCCGAGCAGGAGTACTTCAGCCAGTAGGCTGAGCTGTGAGTTCAGTAGTAGTTAGTTTTATTTCCTGCATTTATTGTCTGATGTGAGCCCGCATTATGGGACACACTTTCAGTTATTTGTATTGGATTATTTGCTTCCGCATTTATTTATTATTGACTCCTGTTATTCTGGATTATAGACATGTTTTAGATAGTTTTATCTTATTCTTGATATCTCTACAGCCGTAATGTGACTGTGGATGGATACTTCCTACCCACAGGTAGCATGGTTGGCTATGTCACGTGTCCAATCTAGCGTACTCTGGGGAGCGGGGCGTGACATGGTTCTTTTTGTATCAGAGCCATAGGATAGTCGGGTTAATTCTTTTGTAGTTTGGTATTGTACCCAATACACGAATCAGAATACCCGTGTTTAGGAAACATATCCTGCCACCTTGACCGTTTTACCATTCTTGAATCACATTCTTCCTGATTATATCTTTTACGATGTGCAAACTTCCTTTGCATATCGATTCGAAAACCTGATTCCTTGTTATCTCTAGGACTTAGGCGACTTGGATGGAGTTATGTAATTGTGGCTATGATACCGCGGCATAGTTACAATGCGGTACTCTATTTAAGTATCTTGGAGTTCTAGCCTTGATCTATATTCAAAATCTATCATCATGCTAATGTTGGGTATTTTGAGTTCAGGATTATGGCCGGTAAGAAATTGAAGACATACCAGAGGTGTGTGGACGAAGCCGCCATGCTTGGAGTGATAAGAGGAATGCTGGAGAATCAAAGAAACAGACCGAGCTGATCCAGCAGCAAGCGGACTCGTTTCGGGAAGGTTTGCAGATCGTTCAGCAGTCTGTGAACAATGTTGGAGCTAGACCAGTTGACCGAGTAGGGACCGTAGCAGATTTCAGGCGGTTGGGTCCGTCTACATTTACTGGTTTAAAGGAGCCGTTGCCGGTGGAGCAGTGGCTAGTTGACACAGAGAACTTGCTTTTTGCGGCACAGATTCCAGATGACAAAAAAGTTGTTATGGTACGCATTCAGCTAGTGGACTACGCCCGAGAATGGTGGCTTGTTGAGGAGACCCGCTTGCCCAAGCCGATCAAGTGGGCGGATTTTTCTAAGAGTTTCCTGGAGAAGTTCTTCCCGCGGACTGCACGGGAGGAAATGGAAAAGAAGTTCATCGGACTAAAGCAGAAGGGAGCACCCGTAGATGTGCATGTAGCAGAATGGACGAGACTCAGTAGTTTCGCTGGACCTTTAGTTGCCAACGATGCATACAGGGCACGGAGGTTCATGCGCAGACTGGACGTAGACATCCAGAGGCAGATTGTCTCCCTGGGTTTGACCACTTTCTCACAAATACTTGCAGCAGCCAAGAGCAGCAGAGTTTATCTGGGATGAAAGGGAGTTTGCAGCAGACAGGAGTTGCGTTAAGGAAGCAGTTCGGTCGGGCCGGTCGAGTTTAGGGCTAGGCCGACAAACAATATTCTTGCATCAATGGAAGTGATGAAAGTAAAAAGCCGGCTGTTGTTCGTGATTCTATGGACGTGTTTGAAGATATATCGGGTTTACCGCCGAGGAGAGACGTGGAGTTCGCAATTGATCTTATTCCTGGTGCAGCGCCAGTATCTAAAGCGTATTATCCAATGGCGCCAGTAGAGTTGGAAGAAGTAAAGAAATAGGTTGCTGAATTGCTTGAAAAGGGTTGGATTCGAAGCAGTAACTCGCCTTGGGGAGCTCCAGTTCTTCTAGTAAAGAAGAAGGATGGCACAAGAAGGATGTGCATCGACTATCGAGAATTAAACCGGGTGGCTATCAAGAACAAGTACCCGATCCCTCGCATTGGAGAACTTTTTGAGCAGCTTAGTGGCGCGAGGGTATTCTCGAAGCTGGATTTACGATCCGGATATCATCAGGTCCGAGTGAAAACAGAAGATATTTGCAAGACGGCGTTCCGAACTCGGTATGGACATTACGAGTACTTAGTGATGCCCTTCGGAGTAACGAATGCGCCGGCAGTATTCATGGACTTGATGAACCGAATCTTTTCACCGTTCTTGGATCAGTTCATTGTGGTATTCATTGACGATATTCTGGTTTACTCGAAGAGTTTTGAAGAGCATGCTGAGCATTTGAAGATCGCACTGCAGACGTTGAGACAGGAGAAATTGTATGCGAAGATGAGTAAGTGCGAGTTTTGGGTGGAGGAAGTAAGGTTTTTGGGGCATGTTGTGTCTGGCGATGGCATTGCCGTCGATCCAGAAAAGATTGCAACAGTTCGAGATTGGCCTATTCCAAAGAATGTTGCTGAGATAAGAAGTTTCCTTGGATTAGCCGGATACTACAGGAGATTTGTGGAGAACTTTGCTCATCTGGCAGAGCCGTTGACCAAGCTTACGCACAAGGAGGTACCTTTTGTATGGGAGGATAAGTGTACGTTAGCTTTCGAGACGTTGAAGCAGAAGTTGATAACCGCCCCTATTCTGACCGTGCCAGACAATTCCGGAGGATTGGTGATTCACAGAGACGCATCTGGGAAAGGATTGGGATGTGTTTTGATGCAGCATGGGAAGGTTGTAGCATACGCATCGAGACAGTTGAAGACCCATGAGAAGAATTATCCAACTCATGACTTGGAGCTTGCGGCTGTGATTTTCGCTTTGAAGATTTGGAGACACTACCTTTTGGGCGAAAGAGTCGAAGTTTTTACAGATCATAAGAGCTTGAAGTATGTGTTCACACAGAAGGAGCTTAACATGAGGCAGCGTAGATGGTTGGAGCTGATGGCTGACTACGATCTTGATCTTAAGTACCATCCGGGGAAGGTTAATGTTGTGCCGGATGCGCTTAGTCGGTTACCAGTAATTCAAGTGTTAACTACGTAGAAGGAGATCGTCGCAGATTTTCGAAGATTTGACTTGGAGGTTGTGCTACCGCGTTCTACGGGACAGTTGTTGCAGCTGCAAGTACATTCATCTTTGATCGAGAATATTAAAGCAGCTCAATCGCAGGATCCTAGACTGCAAAAGTTTCGAGAGCAGGTTGAAGCCGGGCTACGAACAGATTTATTGATCCACGAAGATGGTTCGTTGAGGTATGGTAGCCGTTTGTGTGTGCCAAAGGGTGATGTTCGTGAAGAGCTTATGAAGGAGGCACACAGTTCAGCTTATTCTGTACATCCAGGAGGCACAAAGATGTACCGAGATATTCGACAGCATTTCTAGTGGGAGGGCATGAAGCGGGAGATTGCTCGCTTTGTGGCAAAGTGCTTGGTGTGTCAGCAAGTTAAGGCTGAACATCAAAGGGTTGCTGGTTTATTGCAACCACTTCCGATTCCTCAGTGGAAGTAGGAACATATAACCATGGATTTCGTGACGGCTTTACCGCGGAGTCCAAAAGACAACAATGCGGTATGGGTAATTGTTGACCGATTGACAAAGGCAGCTCACTTTATTCCTTTTCGGGTTGGTCAATCAACAGAGACTTTGGCAGAGCGGTACATGCAGGAGATTGTAAGATTGCATGGAGTACCGGTGAGCATCGTGTCCGATCGGGACACTCGGTTCTTATCACACTTCTGGAGGAGTTTACAGGAAAGTTTGGGGACTCGATTAAAGTTTAGCACAGCTTATCATCCTCAAACTGATGGTCAGTAGGAGAGAACGATCCAAACTCTTGAGGATATGTTGAGAGCATGCATGTTGGACTTCAAGGGGTCTTGGGAGGATCATCTACTTTTGGTGGAGTTGTCTTACAACAACATTTTTCAGGCAACTATTCAGATGGCTCCATTTGAAGCTTTGTATGGTCGTAAATGTCGTTCACCTGTTTGTTGGGACGATGTCGGTGAACGAAGATTATTGGGACCAGATTTGGTTGTGCAGACAGTTGAGAAGGTTAACCCTATCAGAAATCATATGAAGGCAGCACAGGACCGACAGAAGAGTTGGGCAGATACGTCAAGAAGACCTCTAGAGTTCACCGTGGGTGATTTGGTATTCTTGAAGATATCACCGACTAGAGAGGTGATTCGTTTTGGAAGTCGAGGAAAGCTTAGTCCTCGATTCGTTGGACCCTTGAGATCGTGGAGCGTGTTGGTGAGGTAGCGTATCGTTTGGCGTTACCGCAGTCCTTGGCAAATGTGCACGATGTGTTTCACGTACTCAACTCCGTAAGTATGTTCGAGATGAAACACACGTTTTGGATCATTCGGAGCTAACAGTACGAGAAGACTTGACTTTTGAGGAGCGACCGATTGAAATCGTGGATCGAAGGGAAAAGGTTCTTAAGAACAAGGTTATCCCCCTTGTGCTTGTTTCTTGGGGTAATCTCTCGCATGGAGAGTCCACTTGGGAACGAGAAGATGAAATCCGGTAGAAGTTTCCTCACCTTTTCTTGTAGTTATCTATCTTTGTATTCTTGGAATTTCGAGGACGAAATTCTTTTTGTAGTTGGGTATAATGTAACACCCGAGCCCAATACTACTATTTTCAGTTACTGTTTGAGTATACTGTGGTACTCATTTCATTTAACTTGCTTGTTTGTTGCTTACTGTAAAATTTACCCGGCAAAATCATTTCTACATATAACAAATTTTGGCATCTAAAATAAAATTGAAAATATTCATCTTGGCCTACTTGACACCCCTAGCCTCGTGGTAGCGTCCGTGCATTGTGTTCTCGTCCCGTTCAGTGAAACGGGCGAGTTTGGATGGCTACGCGCGCGTACATGTGTCCGTTTTGGGGGTATGCTTTTTAATCATAAAACACTTAATTTTAAAATTTGGATCCCGCTTAAAATCCTATTATTTCAATTTCAAATTTTTGGACTCGACCCGGGCGCGATTTGGAAATGTTTTATTTGGCGCCAAAATCCCAAATTTTAATATTATTAAAACCATCGCATATATTTTTTCTAACTAACCTGATATCTTACTGTTCATTACCTATCTTTTAAATTTTTAAATTAACCTATACATATATCCTACTGTTCCTTAAAATGTTTTGAATCTTTAATTAATATTTATCCCTAACTAACGATTCCCCTTTAGCCAATCGCGTTCCTTTTAACTCCGTGGGCCCCCACCTGCAGCTCTCTCTCTCTCTCTCTCTTGCTTTCACTTCTCTCTCTCTCTATCTCTCCACTTTCTCTCTCTCCCTCTTCTCTCCCTCTCTCTCTCTCTCTCTCCCCACTTTTTCTCTCTCTCTCATATATTCTCTCGTACTTCTCTTTATCATTCTTTCTCTTCTTGCTTCATGTCTCGTTTCTCATTTTTTTTAACTGTTCTTTTGTTACCGGAATTCCGTCATGCCGGTGACGCTTCTCGACGTTTCAGCGAGGTACCCCGACCCGTGTGGTTCCTTTGTTCGTCGTTTGGGTTCATTTCGTGAACCCTGCGCCCGTCGCGAGTTTTCCCCGCCGACGGTTAACGTTCCGTTTTCCCGATTCACGACCCATTGAGGCAAGTTAATCTTGCTACATGCTATATAATTCATTTTATACCTATTTAAATAAATACCATACATATAGTTTAAATCTAGTGCCCCATGTTTAATTTTATAACGTTTCGATGTTCCGTTTGCATCCGTTTATATCATATTAAATCTAGATCATGAAAACTTATCTTGTGACATACTAGATTATATTATACTGCATCCATATCAATTAAAATATACATCGTCGTAATATTTCTTATTATTATCTTTAATTAGTTTATAATCTGCATTTTATGATATTATATATTTAAAATATTATAGTTTACACATGAAACGTCGTTGAAAAAGCGGATACGACAAATCTGAAATTTACTGTACACCTTACCGTATAAAATTCATTATAAATCATAAAAAAATCATTAGTATACATTCTTTAGTTCGTTACGAATCTAACTCAGAATACTATAACTTTATGAAATATTTACTTCCAAAATAAATTGTTTAAATAACATAAAATGCAAATGAAAATGTCTCCAAACTGCTGTCCAGGGAAATTCCAGCAGCAAACTTTCAATTTCAAATGTTCATAACTTTTTGTAGGAACAACCTGAGATGCTTATACTTATAAAACTGAAAACCTTATTGAATTATCTTTGTTTTTGTATAAGACACGTCCCTTTTGGAGAACGTTTGTTATTTTTAAGCTATTTTACAAATTAGGGTGACGCTGAATTTCTGAACGGAACTTTCTTGTGCATGGTTAATCAATACCACTTTTATAGTTATTAATCGCTTTGAATATGCTATCCATATTAATATTATTATATCAATATTTATATCACATATTGCTTAGTTGTACATCCCACATTACCATTTTATAGTTTTATAACTTTTCGGATACCCGTTTGCATCCATCGCATTTAAGATACATATAATTGCATCCATAGATCACATTACTACATAATAATGTAATATTAACACTCCATGTTTAATAAATTGCATCCTAATTAATATTGGAACTATAAATGTAACCCTAATCGATAACTGTGCATCCATATCCTTGAAATTATATCTATTTGCATATCATATTACATGTTCCAGTTTATTGTTCTGATAGTACTCATGCTTGTTTATTTATACACATGCTTATGTTAGTTTGATTATGAGCACCCACATGACATCTTGTGCTTCCTGACATGACCAGTTACACTTCCTACTTGACATGACATGGTACCGTACACTCTTGACATGACATGACACCTTTATACATTACCTGGCTTGACCTGATGTACCATGGCATTACCTGTTACCTGATCTTGTGTCTAATGCCAACAAACATAACATGTAGTCCTCATGGACCGTTCCTGTTGTCTATCCAGACAAACCTGCTTTTACCTGATTCTGTGTTGGCATTAGTTCTTGACTACTGAATACCTGACTTGACATACATAACTTGGGGGTATGGGGAAATCAAAGGTGAAACCTGACTTGTAACTCAACAGTTCGATACCTGTTCTGATCAGTCTTACGGGCTAGGCCAGCCCCGGAGTGATGATGCTGACATCACTCGCCCATCCTGCTACCTGTTACTGCCTAGCGGCACGTCTCGGATTCAGCCCCGAAGGTCTTGACCGTGGTCCCGGGCATGCACGGGATACTATTGAGTTACATCGATGATTCATCAATTGATTTCAAAGACTTTAGAATAGAAAACCTGATAGAACAGTTTAGTTTACCCACTGCACGCTACCCTGTACTGGTATGATTCATATTATTGTTATTCTTGCTGTATTCATGTTTATATTACATTCCCTGCTACACTGTTCATATTATATTACTTCATGACATGACGCGCTGACGTCTGGGTTTTTCATGGCCCAGATTCCGTACCGCTGTTGCAGTCCGAGCAGGAGTACTTCAGCCAGCAGGCTGAGCTGTGAGTTCAGTAGTAGTTAGTTTTATTTCCTACATTTATTGCCTGATGTGAGCCCGCATTATGGGACACACTTTCAGTTATTTGTATTGGATCATTTGCTTCCGCATTTATTTATTATTGACTCCTGTTATTCTGGATTATGGACATGTTTTAGATAGTTTTTTCTTGTTCTTGATATCTCTACAGCCGTAATGTGACTGTGGATGGATACTTCCTACCCATAGGTAGCATGGTTGGCTATGTCACGTGCCCAATCTAGCGTACTCTGGGAAGCGGGGCGTAACACATTGCCTCAAAGTTCTCTTTTATATATCTTCGCAGGAGTCACGTGGTAACACGTGAGGTGTCTACTTCAGAGCTCTATTCTGTAGGCCTTTGCAAGGGTCACGTGGTAGCACGTGACTCTGCATGTTTTAGAGTTCTGTTCATAGGGTTAAACCCTAAACTTTAGAGGACTTAAATTTTATGTTTTCTTCTGAAGAATTATACTCTTAATAGGGTTAAACCTTAATTTCTTTTCTTAAGGGAATTAAATTCCTGTGAGTTTGAGAGAATTATATTCTCAATTAGGGTTAAACCCTAGTTCTGTTCATTTTGAAGGAATTAAATTCCTATAATATAGGGTTAAACCCTAACTTTATCTCAAAGGAATTGAATTTCTATCATTTTGTGAGAATTAAATTCTCTAAACTCAGTCCCTCCTCTATGTTTTAGATCTGCATGGCAGAATCTCAACCCAATGAGAATTAAATTCTCAATTCATGAGGATATGTGCACTTTGCAGATCCTCAACCAGAGAAAGAACTAAGTTCTTTTCTTTTCACAAGAGTTAAACTCTTTTGAGAATTAAATTCTCCTTTTAAGCCCCCCTTTTCTTTTCTTCCCTAAGGTTTTCCTTTTGCCGAGAATCCAAGGCTCTCTCTCTCTCTCTCTCTATATATATATATATATATATATATATATATATATATATATATCTCAAAAGAAAAAGATCCAAAGGTCTCAAGGTTTCAGAAAAAGGTTTTAGAAAAAAGGTCTTCCCAAAAAGGTCCCTTCTCTTCTTTTCTTGGCTCCTATTTATAGGAGAAGGAAGAGAATCAATCTGCTTAGTAAATCTCTCATTGAGAGATTTGATTTGTATGTTGAGAGATTTGATTTATATTTATCATTAATCTGGGCCTTTAGATTGTTAAGTGAATTTTATTCACCATTGGATTTTAAATCCAAAGATATTTCCTTGTTATTTCGGTTAGATTTAGGGGGAAATCTTTCCAAGTCCAAGATTTTTCCATAAATTGGTGATATTTAATCACCTTTAGATTTTTAATCCAACGGTTCCAAATAATCATTCTCTATTTTGGAAAGATTTGAATGATCTCCTCTCAGAATTTAATTCTGTTAAAGAACAAGGCTTTTAAAGCCGGTCACGTGTGGCCACGTGACCCCTGGTCATGTGTAGGCACGTGATCCCTGGTCACGTGTAGGCACGTGACCCCTGGAGTGGGCTCTTCTTCTGCGCTCTGTTCTCTGGCCGCTGCTCAGCCGTCACGTGCCAACACGTGACCACTGGTCACGTGTGAGCACGCGATCTTTTTTGGGGCTTCTTCTTGAATGCGCTTTGTGTCACTGCTTTAAACGTCACGTGCCAACACGTGACCATTGGTCACGTGTGAGCACGTGATGCCTCTTCTGAGTTCTTTCTTAACTTTTTAATCAGGGAACAAATGCCCCCACAACGTTGTTCTCACGTGTCTGCACGTGAGTGCAACGCTGTCACTTTTGTGACCGTCGGATCTGTTTTGGGAGTAGGGTAGATGATTGTCCTTTCAGAAGCGCCTTCACTTTTTCATCCTCTTCTTTTCAAGCCTTTCTTTTAATAATTTGATTCTCGTTCTCAGAGCTTAGTTTTCTGTTGTGTCTGTGCAGTGCCGCTTTATTTTCCAATCAAAAGCTAGTGCTCACGTATTGCGCATGCAAGGCTCTGCTTGATGGGGACGTTTCATTTCCCTGATCTGATTCCAATGCGTCGTTGGATTTCATTTCCAACGCTCTCCCCTTCTTTCCGGGCTTTGAGAATAGTCCCACCATGCACAACATTTTTTGTGCATAGCATTAAATGCTCCCCTTTATAACCTGAAACCATGCTTTTCTTCCTTTCCTCACAGAGAAACCCATTTATACCTTAAGGTGATCATCTTTGAGAGAACGATTAATCGCCATGGCTTGCAATCGTCCTCATGCTCGTCGGCAACCATGGGAGGTGCCCATTATGGAGATAATCCCTCGCTTCGCTGCGCGGCTGGCAGATCCCCTTCTCACCGATGCTCAATGTGACACGGTGATGTACGAGCTACTGACTCGTCGGGGCTCTCCAATTCCTATGGGCTCCATTTGGCTCCGGATGATCATCCTGTCTGTGCTTGTCGATATACCCCCTCATCCGGCGGAGATGACTTCGGCGATCCTTGACGCGGCGAAGGACAAGCTTGAGTGCTTTCATGAGGCTTGTCTAATCACTCATGCTCTGAAGGATCATTCAGTTCATTTACTGAGTAAGATAAGAGCCCATCGGGCCGTCATGTCTGCTTTCGCTGATGAGCACGGCTCCAATTGGTGGGGAGCGACTCCTCGCGAAAACCGTCGCTTTGACGTGCTGGAGAAGGCGGAGTGGGAGCTGGAGAATTTTGTGTTTTGCTTTGTTAACCCTTGTATTTCTGATCCCTTGTTTGGTGATCTTTTCCCGGTAGTGTGGTATGTTTGAATCAATGTACTCCCTTTATAAAAAGCGATTTGCATGCTTTCTGTTGAATTTTCATGTTTG
This sequence comes from Agapanthus africanus, assembly GCA_030015575.1. NCBI lineage: Eukaryota > Viridiplantae > Streptophyta > Magnoliopsida > Asparagales > Amaryllidaceae > Agapanthus > Agapanthus africanus. Next base: position 445,657,913 of record JASDDO010000031.1, on the reverse strand, counting down.
TTGGATACTCGTACGTGTGTCTTGCTTACGTAAATGAGCTGCCTGTTTTTCTCATGGGAATGTTCTTTAATTGCGAGCACCATCGTTACGTTGCATGCACATCAGTGCCTCGAGTAACATCTCCTTTTAAACATTCATACAGTTGCAAATGCGCACCTGATAGGATATAGATCAGAAACTTTCCTTGTTATCTCCCGTATTGGATGGTTTGTGATGGCTTTAGATCGAGTATTGTTGTTGAAAGGAGGTTTATGAATGAAGACATATTTTTCTTCTCAATGGTGTGTCCCTTTTTATTAAATGTATTCTGTGGATAGTCTATCTTGATCTCTTTACAAGGCAGCGATGGCTTAGGATTCAGGGTTAAGATCTGCCTCCTAAGACTTTTGAGCTTTATGAGCCGTGAGGGTCTCATAAAGAGTTTTTCTCCCTACAGGTCGAGAGGATCCCGTAGGTGTAAATTCTTCTTAAGAGTCATGAGGATTCTTAAGCGGGTTCTCCCTTGGGAGTCGTAAGGATCTCACAAGAGAGTTTTCTTCCTTGCAGGTCATGAGGACCCACAAGTGCTGAGTGCGGTCGCCCTTATCCGTATTTCACGGGGTCAGGGGTTGCTTTGGGATGTTCTCCAGGGTACCGTAGTTTAAAGACATCGCGGTCAAGGTTAAGGACCTCATAGTCCGTGGGTTTAAGGACTCCACAGTCCAACGTTAGTTTTAAGACATCACGGTCAAGGTTAAAGACCCCATAGTCCGTGGATTTAAGGACCCCACAGTCCGATGTTAGTTTAAAGACATCACGGTCAAGGTTAAGGACCTCATAGTCCGTGGGTTTAAGGACTCCACAGTCCGATGTTAGTTTTAAGACATCACGGTCAAGGTTAAGGACCTCATAGTCCGTGGATTTAAGGACTCCACAGTCCGCGAAATGTGTGGTTACCGGGACCCGTCACCTCTTTGAAGACGTTGAGGAATTACAACGCCAAACATCAAAGGAGTGAAGAGATTTACCCTTTAACCAAGGTAAAATCAGTCTAGAATCATCATGGTTGGTCGTTAGTTTTAAGACATTACGGTCGAGGTTAAGGACATCATAGTCCGTGGATTTTAAGGACTCCACAGTCCGGTGTTTGCTCTGGATGCTTCACACGGGTTCATGGCCGTGCTTGGCGAGGACCAGGCTCCGCTCTGGGCGTTTTCCGCGGGGTCAAAGAGTGACGTTATCCGCGTTCCACGTAACCAGGAATTCTGCACTAGATGCTTCACACGGGTTCACTGCCGTGCTCGGCGAGGACTAGGCCCCGCTCTGGATGCTTCATACGGGTTCACTGCCGTGCTCTGCGAGGACCAGGATCCGCTCTGGACGTTTTCCACGGGGTCAAAGAGTGACGTTATCCGCGTTCCACGTAACTAGGAATTTTGCACTAGATGCTTCACACGAGTTCACTGCCGTGCTCGGCGAGGACTAGGCTCTGCTCTGGATTCTTCACACGGGTTCACTGCCGTGCTCTGCGGGGACCAGGATCCGCTCTGGACGTCTTCCACAGGGTCAAAGAGTGACGTTATCCGCGTTCCACGTGACCAGGAATTTTGCACTAGATGCTTCACACGGGTTCACTGCCGTGCTCGGCGAGGACTAGGCTCCGCTCTGGATGCTTCACACGGGTTCACTGCTGTGCTCTGCGAGGACCAGGATCCGCTCTGGACGTTTTCCATGGGGTCAAAGAGTGACGTTATCCGCGCTCCACGTGACCAGGAATTTTGCACTAGATGCTTCACACGGGTTCACTGCCGTGCTTGGCGAGGACTAGGCTCCGCTCTGGATGCTTCATGCGGGTTCACTACCGTGCTCTGCGAGGACCAGGATCCGCTCTGGACGTTTTCCACGGGGTCAAAGAGTGACGTTATCCGCGTTCCACGTGACCAGGAATTTGTTGATTGTATCCGTATTTCATGGAGTTAGGATTTGACTCTCAATGATACACCGCCGAGTCATGGAACTGGGAGTGGCCGTTGTTCCGCTTTGCTCGAGGTTGTATTTGCCGCAATGAGACGAATGTTGGGAAGATCTCTAGGTTATTTGTGGCCCGTCGAGATTTGGCTTCTTCCTCTGATGAAACCTGGGGGAGGAGTATGATCCCTTCTTTGTTTGCGCCCCTGGATTGTATACAGGGATAGATGTAACATTACCCGTAGGGCATGAATTTCATTCTTATTTTATTTCTTTTTACGCGATGCTCTACCATTTCAGCTTTTATATCGTGAAGGTCGCGATTGCCTTATCATTTCGGCTATTTTTCGCGGTGCCCAATCATTTCGGTGCTCAAGCCGAAGGTGAGCATTTTCTTCGTCCGTCAGCTCGCAGTGGACCGCCACGCGTAGAGAGGGTAACTCTATCTCGAGGGGGAGTACTACTTCTGTACCGAATACCAACGCGTATGGCGTTGTGTTCGTGGCCGTTTTGAACGTAGTTCGATATGCCCAAAGAGCATCGTGCAGTCTCTCGTGCCATTCCTTTTTGTTTCGGGACACCGTCTTCTTCACGATCTTTGTCAAGGTTTTGTTGAAAGCCTCAGCTAGACCGTTAGCCCGTGGATTATAAACTGAGGAATATCTCCAGTCTATGTTGTGTTGTTGCGCGAAGCGGCTAATCTTGTGGCTTCTGTAGGCTGGCCCGTTATCGAAAATGATCTGTCGCAGAGTTCCAAACCGATAAATGACGTGTGTCTTGAAGAAATGGAGAATATTCTCCGTCTTCACCTCCCTCAGCGGTATTGCTTCTGCCCATTTGGAGAAGTAATCAGTCGTCGCCAAGATGAAACGATGTCCCCTGGATGATGCTGGTTCGATGAGGCCGATTACGTCAGTCCCCCACATTTCGAACGGCCAACTAGCCACCGTTGGATGTAGTGGATTTGGGTGCTGGTGGATAAAATCCCCATGGATTTGACACGAGTGGCATTGTTTCGCATACTCGAGGCAGTCCTGGATCATCGTGGGCCAGTAGTAGCCCATCCGTTTAATTTTCAATTTCATCTTCGGGCCTGCTTGGTGAGAACCGCAGAGTCAGTCGTGAACTTCCTGAACGACTCTTTTCGCTTCGTCAGGTCCCAGGCATCTCAACGACAGAGAGTCAAATGACCTCTTGTACAGAGTATTATTGATGAAGGCGAAGGACAGATCTCGTTTCATGAGCTGATGTCTTGAGGACGTATCTTCAGCCGTTCGACGGGATTTGAAGTAGTCTATGAATGTGCTAGGGATCCTAAAATAACACATTTGGACTCTCTCTATAGTATATGAAAAAGATTATTTTAACAAAAGATTTTTTTAATAGATTTTCCTTTTTGTTTTGAAAAAATCATTAACTTGAAATATTAACAATTTTTTTAATAAAAGATGCTAAATTTTTATTAAAAAAGATATGATATACTGGATTTGAATGTGCTTGGAGGGTTAAGAATTTGATGGTATGAATAATTTGGTTTTATGAATAATTCGGTGGTATGAAAATTTTGATGTTATGATAGAACCGTGAAAATTTTAGGTGTGGAATGGCGGTGAACGATCCATGTTATAAATAAAAAAAAATTAAAAAATTTATCATCGCATGATAAAACCTTGCATTGGATAGCCAGCGTGATATAGATTTTCTAAATCCGATCTAGACATGAACCTCCCGTCCGATCTGATCGAGATTAAGCCTTTACCTTTTATAACCTAAAGACTAATTTATGTTGCAATTATTGGGAAGAGAAAGAGGATATAATTTCTTAGTTTCAAATAAAATAGACTCCTCTATATTTATAATAACACAAGTTGGTTATAATAAGAGATCTTATCAAGTATTATCTTAAGATTTTCCTAAGTTTTGAAAAAATGATTGTATATCTTAAAATAGTATTATATTTATAATAACAACAGTTTGTTATAATAAGAGATCAAATCTATCAAATATTATCTTGAGATTTGCTTAAGTTATGAAAAAATCGTTGTATATCTTAAAATAGTAATATATTTATAATAACAAGAGTTTGTTATAATAAGAGATCAAATCACATATCAAATATTATTTTAAGAACTGCTTAAGTTTTGAACAATATCATTGTATTACTTAAAATATTGAAAAAATTTTTGAAAATAGATGCTTAATGTATATAAAAAAAGGATATGATATACTGGACTTGAATATGCTAGAGGACCAGAATTTGACGGTATGAATAATTTGTTAGTATGCCAAAACCGTAAAACAAAAAACGCGAACCTGAATGAGAGACGTTGGATCTTGTGTTTTTAATCAACGGTTAAAATTAATTCAGCTTAACTTTTAATTTATTAACGATTTATTAAGCTGAATTAATTTTAACCATTGACTAAAAACATAAGATCCAACGGTTTTCATTCAGGTTCGTCTTTTTAAAAACACAAACACGTACTATAGGATATGTACTCTCTCTCTCTCTCCACACACACATGGTAAGAAGCTATCTTTAGATGAGATGGTGAGACACATAATACGGTGGGTTGCATTGATAAATGAATTAGATTGATGGTCTTAATTGATAAGAAATTAATCAAAATAAATATTTCCTTTCTTAACAATTGTTGCCTATTTTCTCAGTGAGAATCTTTTCTAATTATCTTCCTTTTTCCTTTCCCTAGAAGCAAGCAGCTGATTTTTGCCTAGAATCATGATCATCTCTTCCGTTTATCTTTTTATTGTACCCTCTTTTTGTTTTTAAACAAATAAAGGGAATATACATTGTTATTATAATACAAAAAACAATATAAAGGGGGGAAATTATTTTCACAACTATTGCAAATTGTAGTTAATATTCAGCATAAACAGTTATGTAATTGGATTTTGATGATGAATTTCTCCAAAACTATAAAGTTTCTATGGTCTTATCCATAACACTATCTATTATCTTTTGAGAACTGATAGATCTCCCATGAATTATATTCATGAGAATTCATTGGCATATAATCAATTGGACAGAAGCCTGTAGTAGAAAATTGTGATGACAAAGAATTGATTAGCTGAAGAGGGTTGAGATAGACCAGAGAATAAGAAAATGGAAAAGGAAATGAATTTATTTAAGGAATGAAATGTTTAAAAATCTTTGATGACTAATTTAGAATCTAATCAAAACCATCTACATTATTTTGCTATTCAATCCAACGGATCATAATACGTGTCTTACCGTCTCGTTTATAAATTACCCTGACTTGTTACGTAGACCGTGCATTTTCATGTTTAGTGCATACTAGCATTTTAGCTGACATTGCATCTTTTACCATATAACATTTTAAGTCACTTAAAATAATTTTAAAATTACTTAACAAGGTCTGCATGATACCCCTCGTCCCGTTCAATAAAACGGACGTGTTTGGATGGCTACACGCACGTACGTGCATCCGTTCTTGAGGGTATGCATTTTCGTTACCTAAGCATTCATTTTGAATTTTAAAAGTCGCATATATTTATGCATATTTTAAATCTGAATTTTAGACCCGACCCGGACGCGCTTTAGAATACTTTTGTATCCTGCCAAAATTCAAATTTTAATTAATATAATATTTATTTTTTAAAAATTCAACAGATTAAATTTATAAAACCAACAAATATAATATCTAAACTAATTTCTTAACAAACTAACAATCGCTTTCTCTCTCTCTTCTCTATATATTTCCTGACAAACTAACCACCCCAAACTAATTTGATAAAGCTATCCTATATGGTTTTCATATAATCAGATAATGATTTATATATTAGCTGAAATGTTGATTGGTTTATTGTTTGATGAAATATATATATATATATATATATATATATATATATATATATATATATATGGAAAAGGTACAAAATATTATAATATAAAGGTAAATAATAGGGCTTTTTTCTGAGACACGAGCTCATAGGAATGAGTTTTTGAGTGAAGAGTTTGAGCAAAAACATGTTATGTACCAGCAACATCAAAAATCCCAGAATGTATGCTAAATATGAAGTGTGAAATAAGTGTCCCCGAATATAGAACATGACTACAAATGTCATGGAATGTGTTTGAAACTAAAAGAAAACATCATTTTATTGACCACCATTGCTGTATCACAACTATAACGGCACATGTAACAATCTCCGCCTCTTCTCAGTTTTCTTTTGTAAAGTATCAGCGAACAATTCAGCAGGCAGCTCGCACAGTAGCCATCTTTTGGTCTCAGTGGTAAGAATATTAGGTGTATATGAAGCAGAAACAAGACCAGGCAAACTGAATCCTAAACATAAATTACGACAGATTATTAGTACACTCGAAATACACAAACCATTTTAGCTATATAGTTGGAAAATAATCACTATCATTATTCAGTCTTTTTCCCTAAATAAGTGGGACCGCTATGAAGTTGAGGTTCACAACAATTAAACAAATCGTTTCACCAACTGTCGACTTAACGTACTAAAATTTAAATTAGTGACGAGAGTAAAATTTGTCGAAATCCAAAATGAGTAGCTATAGAGAAGTATGTAAGAAAAATTATATTTCTATTGGAAATTATGTTCAACAATAAAGCACAGATAAACCCCAAGAGTCAAAAAAACATGTATCGCTAGATTATTTTGAGTATAGAACGTTCTTATGTACATTAAATCTGGAATTTTATTCATCATATTGATTACCTTTTTTGTTTGTGACAGTAAAAAGGAAATAAAATGGCGATTCAAAGTTATGTCACCTCCTATCCGGCGGATGATTGGCATTCCAGATAAGTGTCAATCTAAAAAGGCTGTTAAGCATTTTCGCGTACTAACATATAACACATTGGCGAATGCCAAGAGAAGTACAGGGAACTGGCCAAAATGGGAGATACGAAAACAACATTTGTTCAATGAGATTGTTAATTATGACCCGCACATAATTTGCCTTCAAGAGGTAAAAAATAATAAATAAAAATAATCATACATGGACGTTTTTTCCTCTGGTATTGATTGAATAGGTGCAAATTTTGTATTGAGTGTTCTTTTAATGTGCAGGTTGAATCAGACTTTGCACAGTATATAACAACTTATCTTGTTAATCGAAATTTTGAGGTTCATTACAAACCCAAGGTAAGTAAACAGTGCAGCCATATTTTTAAACTGGGTTTTTTTTCATACGTCACCCCAAAACTTAGGTATTTCCATATTTCACCCCAAAAGTTTGGAATTTCAAATTCCCCCCCCCAAAAGATAAATACGCATGATGTCATTTCCTGTCAAAATTTAACTCGCGTTAGAATTTTTCGCTAATGTTATGCAGTAAAAAGTTGAGTCTTGTGTTCCCTCCTATATTCAGTGTCCATTCAAACAACTCACTCTCTTCTATAAAGACTTGTCGTAGCTTCTTTCTCATCTCATTAACCCATTAACCCTAGATCATTAGGCAAACCCTTCAGATCTTCTAGGAAATCCTTACAATCCCGTTTGCTAGAAAGGTGCACAATTCTATCTATTTAAGGGGACAAGTTCTGTGTGGAAAAGATTTGCTCTAATTTTTGCCCTCAAGAAAACCCTCAATTTTGGAATTGTGATAAATCCTAATCCAAACTGCAACTTATGATTACATGGGGAAAAAGAAAACTTTTGGAGGGCATATTTGTCATTTACTAACCTTCTTAACAGTTCTAAACTCCACTAATCGCATATTTTTAACAAATGTTGAGTAAAAGTAATCAGGGGGCTATTTTGGGTAACGTAAAACTTTCGGGGGAGAAATATCAAATTTCAAACTTTTGAGGATGAAATATAAAATTAACTATGTTTTGGGGTGACATATCAAGGTTCGAGAATTCGGTTTCGGTTTCAGTCTTTCATGATTTTATTAGTTTCGCTGGGTTTCGGCTAGTTTCGCTAATCTCGGTTCGGGTTTCGATTTCGACGGTAATACAACATATATAAGTGTATATATATTAAATACTTAAATTTATACTTCTATATTACAAGACAATGATCCCAGTATTTAAAAATCTAGCCATGATGCAAAATATATTGAATAGTTTGGGTTCACTTTTTTGCTGTTTTCTAACAAATGCCTACAATGATGGATAGTAAAAATGGTATAAAAATAAGTTTTTAAAGATTTTGACCGAAACAATATTGTATGGTTGTTTTCGTATCGGTCTCGGTTAGTTTCGTATCAGTCTCTACCGAAACCGATACGAACCAACCACGTATCGGTGGTTTCGTCCGAAACCTCGAACCTTGAACATATGGGAAAACCCCCTTTAAAAATTACTTTTAACTTGGTTTGACTCAAAAATTGTCTTTTCAGAGTGGATATGGATCGATTGAAGGATGCTTGACAGCTTTCCAGTCATATTGTTTTACGATGGATGAAATCCGAAATGTATGTTATTACCCCTAATCTACTTGAATATTTTAATGTTTGAAAAAATATATCTGAGACAACTTTGATTTGTAGATCGAATTCGATACAATTGCAAAAAAAACATTTCAAGATCCATTAGAGATCAGCCGCTACAGCAAGGTATGTAACAACATAGCAATAGCTGAACATCTATAATCAATTTACTTTGTTTAGACATTTCAAGCACTCACTTGTCGGTTTATATATAAAATTTGCATTTAAATTTAGTTAACTTCTCACTCAGCTTATGTAGTCAAGAGTAGTTAATTGTGTTCATGACCAGTTTTAATGCTTGAGTAGCTATCCCATTCAAGGGTTTAAATATCACCTGAAACTCTTACTGATGAGGATTTTCTAAATTGGGTAAACTTATATCAGGAATAGTCAGAGACATGAATCACTACAAATGTTCGATCATCCTATATTGTCCAAACATAATAATATTCTAACTTGAGCTTAATTGGAATGCCTAAATATTACCTTGGTAAGTTTATATCGATGGGAGAAGGGATAGGAAACCATTTCGTATCAGTCTATTTAGACTTTAAATAAGTAAGAACTGACTATCTACATGAGAAATCAAGCCATCAAGATATATGCATTCCAAGGTCAATAAAAGCTTAATTTGGTTAAAACATAGTTTAAAATTTCAGTACCGATACTGGTATCAAACAGTCATTTTTGCAGATTGGAATCCAAATACCGCATATACTTGGGATAAAAGGCTCAGTTGTTGTTGTTGTTGAATCCAAATACCGGACACCTGGTTCTTTGACTAAACAAATCTCTAACAATCAATAAAATTTTAAATGGTTAAATAAATTAAATTAATTTGATATATCTTGTAGTAATTAGTTCCGTCTACGGTGATTTTAAAATATGTTATTCAGGTAACTATAAACTCTGACGTTTTTAGTAATTAATGATGTCAAAACCAACAAGCCGTTAAAAAAACTCACTAAACCATTAGTGAATTTAATATCAAAACCCCATTGATCAATTGGTAAACTAGTAGCTATAAAGGTCTAAAATCTAGATGTATCGGACAATCAATTTTGGATTGACATCAGACATCTTAGATCGTTATTAGACAAGATATAAAACCGTTGTCGAAACTCTGATAGAAGGGGATCCCTTAATTAACAAGTCTCTTGAATATGAAACCTATTGTTTCCTCGTGGTGGAGTTTGATCATGGGTAAGCACAAAGAATTAACAAGAGTTCTTAGAGTCTCGTTAATACTAACCATAAACAGGAAGTAGCTAGTTAGGAGTTCTCCGATTGTAAGGCTGGGTGTAGATGGATATGATGGATGCAATCAATAACCCAGACATGTTTTAATGGCCACAAGATCCTTGTGAAGCATGCTATATGTATGTACGCATGCAATTATCAACTATAAGCTTAATCCGCTTCAAAAGAGACCATGAATATCAGTATATGTGTGCACATGCGCATACGGAGGTACTCATGCACGCGTGCGCGCACACACCACGGAGCATGCGGGTGCCCATGCACACACGCTGAGAAAGAGAGATGAGATGTTTGATCATTCTATATTGTTTATGCATAAAATAACGTTCTAACTTAAACGTAGTAGTAATGCCCATGTATAATGTGTTGTATATCAGAACACAGGTTGGAAAATCATCATCTACCAAATAGAGTCTATCGTGCCTTTAAATATGCATGAACCATATATTTAAGAAGCAAACCATCAAGGTATACCCAATCCGAATTTAATTAAAAATAAAAATGAAACTTCACAACTAAAAAAAAGGCTAAAACGGTACCCCTACTTTATAGGCGGCACTGTCCCCTTTCTATGAAGGCGGCAAGGTGAATTCCTATCATAGATCTATTCACATAATGTTTTAACATGAGTGTTAAAGTTCCTGTTATTGTTCAAATCCCTAATAGTCCAAACATTTATGTCTAGCAATCCACCAAGTACCGTCATTATGATATAGCCTTGTTGTACAAAGCTATGCCAAAGCATAGTGAATCCACAGTAGACATAAAGTGTCAGGATTATGGTGCTTACAAAACTGTGTATCTGTATGGTCAATTTACTTAAGTTAATTGAATTCCAATAACATCAAAACATGAAATTGATCAAACATTAGAAAATGGTATATGCACCTTTATGATATGAGTTAATTATGTGAAAATTCATATTGTAACAACATAGATTGTTGAAATTGCAAAGCGTGACACTAACATGCAAACAAGTGAAGACTCTATAAAACCAAATCGGTTAATTTGATTAAATAAATTAAGAGATTTACTCTTCCTATTATTTCGACAAAATTTAATAATGCAAAGTATTTATTTAAAAAAAATTCAACATGGACAAACCTTAGCGATTCATCTTTGCATGGAGACTTTCATCAAGCTGAATTCCCAACTTATAGAAATAACTGCAAGAAGAGGAGTTATTATGAGCAAACTAACAAAATTATAATATGTAATGTTAGCACGATGAATTTCTATAATGTTATGCTAACTTAGACAATTGGAAACTAAAGACAATTGGAAAAATTCTTTCAGGATAAAGATAAAGCTCATATGAGATCTCATGAACAGGGAATAGCTAGTAGGTGTACATAGATACAATGACTGCAGGCATCAGCCGGTCATGTTTAGCGGACAAAAAAAATCCTATGTAGCATGATGCGCATGTATACATATGTATGTATACATGCAAGCATCAACTAAGCTGACACTGTGTATGAAGCCATATGTAAATATGGGGGCATGCATGTGTGTGCACGCATCTATCCACAAGTGCTAACACACACAAACGTGCATGTACAAACATAGGCGGACACGCACGCACGCACACACAGAGAGAGAAAGGGGTGAGAAAGATTTCGTTTTGACAAGTAAATGGCTGATCACAAGGATTTTTAGCACGAGGCGACAGTAAACCCCTTGCATATATATTTGAAAGTAGAGGTTTCATAAAATAGCTTAAGAATGTCTAAAGGGAAGCTACTTTTAATTTCCAAGGGCGCAATCCTCTACTTTATAAACAAAACAGTAGTTGCTCCTCTTGCTATGCATCAAAGACGCTCTGGACACACCTAGGTCAAGTACGCCGAAAGAAAAGCATCAATGTATTGATTGCCGCATGATTTCTCTTTCTCTAAGCTAACTTAGCTAAGTAGCACGAATTCGGATACACATATAAGACACGACACCGGTTGGATTCATGATTTTTCATAATTTGACAATATGATTCATTAGGATACGTGATTTGTTTTGTTCACACACACAAGAAAGCGCACGGGCGAAAAAAACTATCAATTTAGCATAACCAAACTAAGGTTACAAAAAATTATGAGTTTAGACACATAGATTGTTGATGTGGTGGTTATTAAAATATGTTCGATACATCTACAATCAAAATATAAATTATAGGGTGTCGAAAAGTGTACCACAAGGATTCATTTCTATTAGATTTTTATATATATTTTCAAGCATGAGGGGGGCGATTATATATATTATTTATGAGTGTACACGGGCTTTTGATATAAGTGCGTTTCAATAATAAGACTCAAGCCTTGTTGAGATTTAGCTCATCTTATATCTTATACCCATGCTCCTCTCATTGTTTTTCTAATATATGACTTTTAGTTTCTCACGTCTCAACAATTTCATAGAGATCTGATTATATTTTATGTTGATCGTCTAACACAACCCTCCTTGAAAATTTATTCCCTATGTCGGCCGTATAAGCTCGGGCAAGAGAGAGAAGAAATAGAAATATGGGCCCCACACGCTGCCCAAGACTATCCGAAATTGTCCCCTCTCTATCTCCTGCCCGCGTGTATTAGACCCGACATACCGAATAATTTGTCCTCCTTTATCACGTCTTAGGGCAGACCGCGAAAGATTAAGACATTTAACCATAGCACTGGGAAAAGTGACAAAATGTGCAACAAAGACCAATCAATGCCCCGGTTAGAAAAAAATGACAAACTTATAATTCATGATGCAACTAGCAATAAGGATAGACCTAAACGAACATGGATCAAGTCTATTAAGAACGATATGTTAATTATTAATTTAGCAAAGAAGATGACCTTGACAAAACAAAATGGAAAAGAAGGATTCATATAACCGACCCAAAAAATTTGGAATGAAGGCTTGTTGTTGTTGGCAGTAAGTGTTTCATAAGTCTCATTAACGAATCTAAAGGACTCTGGTATGGATACACATCCATTACAAATCTGATACAGGAGACCGATGAATAATGTGTGCAACATAGTCTCCAAGTATGAACATATTTGGCCATAAAGTAATGACAAGAATAATCTTGAATTTTCCTCGTAACTGTGACATAGGGGTAGATATTAAGGTAGTTTCGATAACAGGTGGTAGTAGACTTTGTTTAGGGTGATTTTGGTTGCATGAAACGGAACTATATTAGGCGACAAACTGGAAAAAATTGACAACTGGATGAGGGAAAAACCCATCAAAATAAGAGAATCACGCATAGCTATCATCGTAAGATGTCATGCAAACATTGTGTAATAAAACTAATCATAATATAAAATTTCAGAAAATTACTATATATACGTCATTGAACTTGGTTCTAAGCCTCTACCCATGCATTCATTTAATATACTGTCTTTTTAGCTCCCTTTTCATCAATACTCTCATTGTATGTCCCTTGTGATTATGTATTTTTTTGTAGCACAATGTGGCGATAGCTCTTAAGCTACGATTGAAGAGTCGAGGAAAACAATCGAAGATATGCGTGGTTAGTATCGCTTCCCGTTCTAGGTGTTGTATAAAATTTATGCAAGTAGTTGCCGGATTTGTTGCTTTGTAGGCAAATGTGCACATCACTGCAAAAGAGGAGTTTGAAGATGTGAAAATATTCCAGGTATGTAACCATGGGCTCCCAAATTTCTCTCCTTCTTGTCCAACATTATCTAACTCCTTTTTTCAATTCATTCACTAGGCCATGTCTTTGCTGAAAGAAGTTGAGAGAATGGTTAATTTGAACACCGGAATCATAATATGCGGAGACTTCAACAGTTTATCTATGAGGTATTTCATTCCGTTCTACATGTGTTGATGACCATCCCATTAAAAGTAGTGCATAAATGTTTGAATTATGGCATGCTTATTCTTGTGTCTTTCGCATAACTTCAGTATCACGATTTTCCTTTATAACCACGAAACAAAATTCAAAGTTCAAGATACAAGTCTAACGAGCTGAAAACCCGAAAGACATTCACGTCCAGTTCGTTTATATTGTTATCCAGCTTGTGATTCAGAGATTACGTCGTGTTTGTCCCGAGATGAATAGTTCTTGTTCGGTTTATCTTATTAACATTATCCCGTGTCTAGTTTGTTACAGCTCAATTCCTAAACAAGCCTGCTCACTCTTGTTTTTTAGTGTGACTTGTTTTCAGGTTATTTGTAGCTGAGGGAGAACATGACCATGCTCTGCATACAATAAGTGTGTCGCCGGGTTAAAAATCTAGATTTAGAAAAAATTCATATAAAAAATACCGGAAATAAAATGTGTGAGATGTCAAATCATTATATGTTAATATATTGGAAGACAACTAAGATGAAGGTCCAAAGAGTTCTAGCCTATAATGGCTAACCACCAAAAGAATATAATGAAGATTATTATTTGATTAAGCATAATGGACAACAATTCAAATAATGAACATGAGAAGAAATCAAAGCAGGAAAGAGCTTTGTTCCTCCTATTTAAAAGTTTGCGAATTAGGGCATAGTCGTGCCCAATGGTGGTGACATGAAGAAATTACCTGAATAGCTTTGCTTGAGTAATTGGATAGGGTATTGGATATGGAGGACAAGTTATATTGACAATGGGCATGATCTAATGGGGTATAATCCACCCAATTCAATGATCATTCGCCTGCATATTTCACATTAAGTTAATTATGTGGTCATTCACCCATTTCATATTATACGAAGCGATTTCGGGCTAAATACTGTTAGGCAACGATTAATCGGGTTATTAACCTTGTTTTGCGACACTGAATTGAATAATGGAAGACAATGACACAACAGAAAAAAGAACAAGAATGTCACTGTGCCAATAAAATTACACTGTCACTGAGCCCGACGAGAATCTTTGAACAAAACTTCTTAACAATTTGTTTCTTGTTGTTTTTTTCAGCCCAGTACACGATCTAATACTAAATGGAACTGAAAGCGCTTTAACCACCGACTCATTAAAGAAAGCTTATATGATTAAGGGTTCAAACCTTTTACACAACTTATCAAGTCTGGTACGATTAATTATTTTGTATAGAAATTATTCAATATATTAATTGTCAATATAATAGCAAAAACATAATCACTTTAAATATCTTATTGATTTGTCATTGTCTACTCTTAGGGAAGTATCTATACAAATATCAAACATGCGGTCACCAATGATCCAAAATTATTATCCCAAAAGATGCTTTTAGACTCAGCAGGCAATCCCTTGTCGACTTGTAAGAGCAACATTGGAGCTCTGGACTATATATTTTATTCAAGTATGCTTCTTTTACAACCTTTGATCTCCTAATATTAATTTCCACATCAATCGAGCAATAAAAACTGATAAATTCTCCATTATCGTGAAATAAACTCCTTCCATCCCTAAATTGATTCAACTATCTTATGTTATAATCGCCTATTGTTCAATCACCAACAAACTTTCAAAACTCTGAAATGTATTTACATCAAAACTTCTATAAATGTGCTGATTTGCTGAGAACTTTACATTACTCTAACAATTGGTTTTGCATTTATTGATTAGTGGATACCCTACAATGCCAAGAAGTTCTGGAGTTAGTTGATACGAAGCGCATGACACATTGGCCATTGCCATCAGATCACCTTGCGTTAGTGGCATCATTTTGCTTCAAAGAAAGGTAAGCTATTCATTTACTCATGTTTATTAGAAAAGTAAGAAAGAGTTGCTTCTCCAAGAACGAGTAAATTAGTTTGGAACAACTGATCAGTCTAAATGCAAGATATAATTTTATGAATGAGCTAGACTTAGTAAGTGTATATATATGACTAGAAGAGACTTAGATACAAATTGGAAGTTAAGAGCCAACATCGAATGCTAATCCAATAGAAAAGATTTACCATGCTAAAAGAGATATTAAAACAACACTCGGAAAGAGACAGAAAGATAGACAGAGATGATGGTTGGCTGTGCTTTATGAGAAAGGAGTCGATAAAGTTAGCATCCTGTTCTCTGATAGACTCAGATCGGAAAACACACAACCTTCCATGTGAATTGCAAAGATCAGCGACCTTCTAGATTAGAGAAGAAGTCTTCTAAAAGTTTTGGTTTTTAATGCATATTATAAATAAGGAATGGAAAAAAAAAGAACGAAGAAAGGAAGACACGAAACCAGGATACCAGTCACTCATAATTGTGGAATAATCTCCAACTTTCATTCATAATAGCAGATGATTTAACCATGCAGTCTGGAGCCTAATATTTGTCTATCGCCCTGCGCGATATTAAAATATGGGCATCTGCCGTTGGTGATGCAATAAAAGGTCATATGTGGTAACTTTAACCATACATGCGGTAAATATTTGTGCGCGCGCGTGCGCGCGTGTGTAGGAAGGAGACAGTAATAGGTAATTTTATGCCTGGATATATAAATTTACTTGTTATAATTTCACTACTATCAACATATATTGGTTATTGAATTAGATGTATGATAATATTTAGCATACAAGCTAGCTCTATGGTTTTAATCCAATTTTCCAATTGTTATTCGTCAGAATTATAATGCAATCATCAAAATGTCGTTAATGAATTGTATGGGAATTTTAGACTTCCAATACAGTCACCGTATTTTCTTGAATTTTCTGTATTTTATATTTTTTTTGGACTGCATTTGATTTTGTTTTCTATTGATTGTGCACTGCTGCATCTGCGGTGATATGCGGGGAGCAACTATATAGTGACACAAGGTTTTTAGAACTTTACCTGGGATAACCAGTTGGTACATGAATTTTACAAATAAGAGAATCCACCGTACAAACCTTGAAGCGGAAAACATACGAAATATTTCTTAAAAATACTTTGATACACTACGTCCTCATAAATCAAAACAGTCCCCAAGGAAATTAAGATGGAAAAATAAAAATAACTATCCAGAAAAATAATATCACCAACAGAACACCTCAATTGACCTGAAAAGCACAGGTTCTCAATATGATGCTACCAACACACATTAACGCATTAACTTGCACCAGGAAACAGAAGTCTACAACTTTCTTTTAAACAAACAATAAATAAAAAAAAGGCAAAACGATAAAGAAGCTCATGAAGAGTGAGATCACATATGTCTAAGATCCTAAGTTGGAGAGCTCCTCATTTCTTATTTCCAGAATTTTCCACAATATTAGTTCATTTTTCACCAGTTCATCTGTTTTTTTGGTAACCTAGTAGAACTAATAATACTCAAACAAATTGAAAGCAAGGCGCTTTTTTCATACCTTAGCATGGTCCATGCTCAGTGCAAAGTTGCAGGGTCCAGTAGCTATGAGGGCATGTAATGGTCAATGTAGGTCTCGCCTAACAAAGAATAAGTTAGGTACCAAGTTAAAAGATCAGTAGCCATAAAAGCGAGTTAGTATTACAATAACCAGGCTTTAAAAGATTGATATTGGGAATGAAAGGACAAAACCATAATGAACCATATGTATCTACAGGAAGTAATGAAATAGCTGCAAATAAAATCTGAGACTGTTCACTAAATGTTTTGGCTTAACATATAAGAAACAAAAGTGAATATTAAATGCTGACTGCGAGTACCATGTGCCTTTCGTTTTCATCTTACTCATTTTTGTATTCATTTTTTTCAGGAGGCACACGAATAAGAGCAAACAGCTGGTGAGTACATCTGTATATTCATAACAAATCATGCTAATATTATTTGAAGCCGGACAGTGCTTCTTTTCTCAACGACACATGCTTAAATTGATGTTGTGATGTTATTTCAGCAATGAATCCCTAATGGTGAAGATGAGATCGCTTTACATGTTAAGAAAGACAACTCAATCCATAACTGGTCAACCATTGGTTCAAATCATATTAGTTCTAATGTTGAGGAAGACATAGATGATGATTTGGAATTTGGAAGGGTTCTGTGTGGAAATTCTGGTAGGGTCTCTGCTGTTGATGATGACGACAATTCTGGCCCAAAGCCTAGTTCTGATGATGAAGGCGAGGTAAGTGATGATCGGAACCCTAAAGCGGCAGCGAATTTGGAGGTTGAAAGGGTTTTGGCTGAAAGTTTAATTAGGGTTTCTCCGTTTCTGTTGTTGATGAAACCACCAGTTCCGGCCCTAGGACTGGTCCTTTTGATGGTGAAGACAATCCTAGGTTGAAGGAGAATTTGGGTGAAAGCAGGATTTTGGGTGAGGATTCTGACGCAGCCGAGTATTTTCAGAGTTTGGTAGAAGAGACTAGCCACAGTTCTGACCCTAACCCTAGATCTGAGGAGGAAGAAGAGGCAGAAGATGATCAAAACCCTAATTTGGCTGATATTTCGGATGAAGATAGGGTTTTGGGTGAAAATTCTAATGCAGCGAAGCATGTTGAGGGTTTTGATGGAATTGATGTTGATGGCTTTTCTGATGCTGCTAGGGCTTCTTCTGAGGATGGAAGCCGTAATAGTCTGTTGGTTGTTGTTGATGATGAAAACAAAGGGAGCAAAGTCCATAAAGGCGAAACAGGGAGAGAGTTCAGTTGAATCTGTTGTGGGCAGTGGAATTGGTGATGCTAATGGATATCTTGATGTGCTAAATGAAGAAGTTGAGACGCTGGGATATGAGCTGAGAGAAGATACTTATATTATATTACTGAAGAATTGGATTATCTAAAACCTATAAAAGTGAAGTTTGATGTTATTGCATAGAGAAATATGGAGTGAACACTGATTTCAATCATGGAGAAAATGAAACAAATGTTGCTGAGTCGAAGGATGTTGGCTGATGCGCCTCTTTTAGAGAAAGATGGAGCCTTGGGTGAAAATCACAATGCAGAGGAAATTGACAATAGCTGATTCTAACCAAAACCTCAAACTGGTAAGCATGTATTTGAATTCATGTTTATGCCAAAACATTTGAATTTCACAGTTTCAAATTTGTATAACTAGGTATTCTTGCAGGACAATAAAGATGGTTCCATCAGTGTTTATGATGATGAAGGCAAGGTGAGTGATAATCCAATACTAATATAGGGGAGAGTTTGGATAAAGATACCAGTTCACGAAGTGGGTCTGAAGAGATGAACACAATTGTGTATCCGTGTTATACATGTTATCCGGTGACAGGTAATATTCGTGTTATTCATGTTTATAATTGAAACTTAAATAAGCCAGTTTAGTTTAGAAACTTTAGCCTACATAACAATGTTCACTATAAATGCACTAACTAGAAACACAAGTCATCATAGAAAACATATGAAGCAAATTGGAAACAGATGATATATAAACACGAGGAATAATTAGTACGATATTATATAATAGGATTAAAGTTAATGTTTTATAGATATTGCATTGCATGGGCATTTTAGACTTCCACTATCATTCGCATAACTTTCTTAAGTTTCCTCATTTTAGTTTTTTTACTTTTGGCCTGCATTTTATTTCGTTTTGTATTAATTGTGACCACTATATATGTGGGGATATGTGGCAAGTAAGCATGTAAACATCGTAAAGTCATGCATATGCCTTTTTTAATATTTGCATATTACACAGACAAACTAGTCAGTACATGAATGTTACAAATAAGACCATACAAAGCCTAAACTCGAAATAATTATGAAATACTTCTTAAAGATGACTCGATACACCAAGTCCCCATACACTAAATTTATATAACAGTTCCTAAGGAAAATAAAATGGAAAACATAAGTATTCAGATAAATATTATCAAAATACCTGATTGACCTATAGAATCCATCTAAAGGCTCAGTTGCCTTTATGGTGCTGCCAACTAACAATAATGCCTTAATTTGCATCAGAAAACTGAAGTCTACAACATTCCTTTCATACAAAAAGAGGTAAAAAAAAGGCAAAACAGTAATGAAGTTCATGCAGAGTGAGATCACATATTGTCTCATATCCTAAGTGGGAAAACTCCTCATTTCTTGTTTCCCGAATTCTCCACAAGTGTGAATTCATTCATCCTTCATCTCTTTCATTAATCAACTATTGGAACCAATCATCCTCAAAGAGATTGAAAGCAAGGATCTTTTCCATACCTTAGCATGGCCATGCTCAGTGCTATCCTGCAGGGCCCAGTGGCTGTGAGGAAATGTAATGGTCAATGTAGGTACCAAACAAAGAAAAGTTACGTCTCCAGTTAAAAGATCAAGGAACCATAAAAGCGAGTTAGTATTACAATAAACATGCTTACAGAAATTGATCTTGGGAATGAAAGGACAAAACTGTAATGAAGTAGATGCATCTACATGAAGTAATGAAGTAGTCGCAAATAAAATCTAAGAGCGTTCACTAAATGTATTAGATTAGCATATAAGAAAGTGAAAATTAAAGTTTTACATAATGGACACTGGTTACTATATGCTTAGATTTTATTCTACTAGTAAATGCCGATTGCGAGTACCATGTGTCTTCAGTTTTGATACTCATTTTTATATTCATCTTTTCTGGAGACATGCGTATAAGAGCAAACAGCTGTTGAGTACTACATCTGTATATTCCTAACGAATCCCTGATGGTGAAAATGAGATTGCTTTACACGTTAAGAAAGACAACTCAATCCTTAATTGGTCTTCTGTAGGCTCAGATTGCGTTAGTTCTAATGTTGAAGAAGACATAGGTGATGATTTGGAATTTGGAAGAGTTCTGCGTGGAAATTCTGTTGATGATGATGACAACAATCTGACCCAGGCCCTAGTTCGGATGATGAAGGCGAGGTTGGTGATAATCGAAACCCTAAAGCAGCAGCGAATTTGGAGGTTGAAAGGGTTTTGGCTGAAAGTGTTGTTAGGGTTTCTGTTGTTGATGAAAGCACCAGTTCGGGCCCTAGATCTGGTCCTTTTGGCGGTGGTGACAATCTTAGTTTGAAGGAGAATTTGGGTTGAAAGCAGGATTTTGGGTGAGAATTCTGATGCAGCCGAGTATTTTCGGAGTTTGGTGGAAAAGACTAGCCTCGGTTCTGACCCTAACCCTGGATCTGCTGAGGAAGACAAGGTGGGTGATGATCAAAACCCTAATTTAAGATATTTTGGATGAAGATAGGGTTTTAGGTGAAAATTCTAATTCAGAGGAGCATGTGGAGGGTTTCGATGAGATTGATTCTGCTAGGCTTCTTTGATTCTGCTAGGCTTCTTCTGAGGTTGGAAACCGTAACCCTAGTCTCTTGTTGTCGATGTTGATGATGAGATGAACACAAAGGGAGCAAAGTCCCTAAAGGCGAAACATGGAAAGTTCAGTTGAATCTGATGTGGGCAGTGGAACTGGTGATGCTATGGATATCTTGATGTGCTAAATGAAGAAGATGTGATGCCGGGATGGTCGAGAGAAGATACCTATACTGCTGAAGAATTGGAGGACGTAAAACCAATGAAAGTGAAGTTTGATGTTATTGAGATAGAGAAAGATGGTGCGGACACTGATTTCAATCACGGAGAAAATTTGAAACTAATGTTGTTAGGTCCAAGGATATCGGTGATGTGCCTCTTGTGGAGATAGATGGAATCTTGGGTGAAAATCATAATGCAGAGGAGAATGGAGAGAAATAACAGGTTTTGAGTTAGAACCCTGATAATGAGAACACTTTAAAGGATGGAAGTTTGGGTGTATATCATGATGCTCTAGATGAGAAAGATGAAATTTTGGGAAGTGGGTCTGGATAAATGAACTCTATTGATACAAAGGTCGCTTCAGATCAAATGATATTGAAATCCGCCGCCATCGCAAAAGAGAAGGATGAATTCGAGGAGGATATTGAGCCCAAATCTGCTGAAAGCAGGGAAATTGACAATGCTAGAGCTTATTCTAACCAAAACCACAAACTGGTAAGCATATATTTGAATTCATGTTTAAACTTAAATGAGCCCGTTTAGTTTAGAAACTTTGAGCTAGATAACAATACTCACATGACATGCACTAAGTAGAACAGCAGATCGTGATATAAAAAATATGAACAAGATAGGAAACAGATGATATAGACACAAGAAAATATTGCTAAGATATTATATTATGGGATTAAAATAGTTAATGTTTAGTTGCAAAGTTTTCTCTGAGAAAAATGACTTTGAAAGACGCAAAAAATTGCATTCCTTTACTGCATGGCAGTCATTGCATGGTATTAATCTTCAAGCAACGGTTAAGCCTGTAAAAGAGCAAACAGTAAATTTTCTGTTATTAAAGGTTTTTCTTTTCCTTATCGTTTTTTTTATAGATAAGACCCCTAACTTTAGTCTAAGTATATGAATATCCAACAAACAAGACATTTCATAAAAGTCCAGAACAATGGGTAGCCTGCCTGTATAAAGCCCATTGTGTGTATCTCAACCTTTAAAATTAGACTTCCAAAGTGACATAACAGTCGCCACCAGATATTTAATAACATAAATATAATATGATCTTTCTTCTTGCTCTTTCTTACCTTTTTCTTCTTCCTTCCCGATATTTCTTCTAAGTTTGATGTCTTCTTTACAATATGTTTTTTCTGTACAATGCCCATTTAGTTTTTCAGTACTTTGGTTATTTTTCTTCAAACATTCTAGCAAAAAATCACAGGCCATTTCCATTAGAGCAGACAATATGTCATTTCTTTGTCCAGTACTTTCAGATCATCCCATTTCTAACATGGTACGGTTGGTATCTAGTAAAGCAGTCGACAAATAAGTAATTAAGTGTCAGCTTAAGCTGTGCACTGATGAATCTGCTTGACTTAATCTGAGTAAGAACTTTCAAATTCTTGTGAGGTGTAGATGTATGAAAAATGAAGTAAAAAAGATTAAAGTGTGCTGTAAAGTGCAGAACAATAAATCTGTGTTGTAATAAATGAAACAAGATTAAATTAGCACTAAGAAAATATTTTTATAATAAACTCTACTTTCTAAGCATTGCCTTTATACCTACTTGCCTGTTTATCTACACCTCCACAAAGTTTGAATTAAGGATCTGTATGAAAATGCGGTGTCTATAATAGTAAATGCGTTGAGAAAAGAATCAGTACGAAAATTATGGATCTGTACGAAAATGCCTTGAGAAAAGGACATATGGACATTTTTGGGTTTTAATTATAATAGTAAAAATAATTATGCTTCGACTGGACTCAAACTGGGATGTACCCAAGTGGTTTTCTGTTATCTTGGCAAGTAGCAAAATATATAAACGGTTTATTGCACAAAACTCCCTGATAGTTATGTCGTATATCACTTATTCACATTCAATATAGTTAATTATTAGCATTAACACCTCTCCGCTCATTGAGTAGAACCCTAAAAATCGTTCAAGTTCTATTCTAAACAACACAAAAACAAATTCTAAAGCTAAATTACACAATAAACTAATCATTTTATTTTTAAAACATGGATTGCTAAGAGCAAAATTATCAACATAACCTTTTTTTAAAAGTCTGAAAGTTATTTGTGCTAAAAGTCCTCTATGATATTCTTTGCAACATCTCCAGTAGAATTTTTTGCCCTTCCGTTCTTTTCTATGGTTTTTTTTTCAGTAGCATTTGCGCATGAATGGTATTCGATTATTTAGTTCAACTCCAACATGCAGTCGGTCCATAATATTATCGTTGCATGTTAGGTGCTTTGAAATGGAATAAAAATATATATTTATTAACAAGTCTCTATTTTTGCTTCATTATGATTAGGAACTTCAATGGAGGACAAGAACAAAACAAAGTTCCAACGAAGATGTGAATTCCACTGAAGAGAACAAAAATCGAACGAAGATGCAAAGAAGTAAACCAAAGCAGCGATGTTCTATCTAGTGATATTGGAGAACTAACTTCGAAGTTGGGTCAGGGTGCACGGTGGATGACGACAAGGTCCGCTCTCCATCCTCACAGACATCAACAAAGAAGGAAGTTTCTTCATCTCAAACCTTGTATCAATACACATTTAATATCTAATGAATATTTCCCCCCCCCCCTTTTTCTTTTGAAAGGAATGCGAATTGGTTCACAAGAATTTTTTTTAATATATGAACTCTGTTCATAAGCTTCTCCCATCATAAAATCATTAGAAATTTTGGTATAGGAATCGGAAAATAATGGGGATCAAGTAAAATTAAATTATAACTATGAAACACAGTCAGCTTTCTTCAAGAATTTACTTGTCCCCGCTCAAAGAGTTTGCTGATAGTTTTCAGACAAGGTTCCTTAAGGATACAACAAAGTCCGAATTTTCATAACAAATTATTTGAAAAATACAAGATTCATCACATCAGCATCTCTACACTCGCTAATTTCCATTCATATTCCCATTAATCGCACTCCTTAAGATATCCTACAAAATTTCTTAAAAGACACTACAATCTTGAGTTCTCGACCTTCAGATGAATTTCAAAGGATTGAAAGCAGAAGACTGTTTCTCATGCAAGGACATGCTTGGCTTTATATCCCAGCATTCAACATTGTTAGAAACACAAACATCATGAAGGATTTGGCTGAGAACCCCTTGGGGATCTATGGTTGGCTCATCAACTGAAGAGCCTGCTTCTCTAGTTTCATTGAACTCTAAGGAGCTTGATAACATGAATCATCGCCTGGACTAATTTTGTACTCTCATTTGAGGTTATAGCAGCTTGGTGAAGTTGCTCTCATTATTGCTGCCAAATCAACTTTTTCCTCTCTAAATGAACATCATGCCTCAATCCTCATTACATACATTATCTAGCAATCGATATCCATAATTCCTGGTCGTGTTCATTATATATCTTGCTAGCTTAGGACCATGAATTACAGTGATATCATACTAAAAAATAATGTCTGTGCGAATGGATGCACAACTTACTTTCATAGGCCACTAGATTTTATAGATGTCAATTGTCTGTATTTTCATTCCAAAATTAAAATGCATAGTTTAGCTATCTATTTATATTACTTATGACAAGTTGAAGACTTCAAGCTGTTATTGGAAAATGCCGGCAAGTATGCAAACCCTGCTATTGCGCCTTTTTGCTATGCTTGGTCAACATAGTAATTCAATTTTCAAATCATAGTTTATGTTAAAGAACAGTGTAGTACTGTAGTTCTACGAACTTCACCTCTCCGCCGACAGCCGCCCATCTTCCATCACCATCATTAACCTCGAGATCTCGGCAAACCACCGTTGCCCTTGATCGTTGCCATCAATCTCGTCTCCTCAATCTCGACGGAACCACCTCGAGATCCGCTGCATGTCCTCGATCTAGTCTCCTCGAGATCTCGACACCACAACCACTGTTGCCCTCGATATCGTCTCCTCGATCTCCACCTCGAGCTAGATCTGAGATCTGAAGCGCCAGCCCTCGCAGTCACTCCCTTGAGTTCTCGCCAACGCCTCATCATCTCGCTGCGACGACCTTCACCGAATCCACATTTTCACCGCCGAAATCTGGATCCAAGTTCGATCTCAGATCTTAGAATTTAGGTGTTTTGCTCTCCGCTGTGCTCTTGAATGAGGATAGAAGCAGTGGGATTACAGTTTTATTAGAAGCCGTGGAAATTCCACATACCATGGCACATGATAGATGACATAAGCAAGGATGATACATTGAATCGGGCCTTCGTCCTGAGGATTGACCCGATCTTCGATGGCCTCCTAGAACGTGCTCGCCTTACAAATAACTATCAGCGAGCCTCCGAGCCCTTCTACACGCTGAGCTTACCCAGCCCTCCAAGCTCGCCTCCGAGCTATCACAGAATCGAGCTTTCAGCTCGCCTGCTAGCCTCCCGCCGAGCTAAACCTTTTCGGTTCTATCTCTTCTGGAAACACTCCTGAAGAAGAGCCATCAATCGGTCCCGCCGGCTTTTCGAAATCAGGCCGTGGTGATGGAGCGTATGCAGCTTGTCAAGCGCCTCGTCCAGCAGCTGCGGAGACAAGGCGTTATGCAGTCCTAGGGACATCCTCCAAATCGCATACATGAGCAATTGGAGGAGGGGTGACTGCCGGGGAAGTAGACGGCCGAAGTGGTCCTCCACGCGTTCGATCACCGTTTGATACGTCTCCTCGGTGCATCCCTGATCGTACAGGTATACGCCGTCACGAGAGATGATCTCTTTGATGGAGTAGATAAATCCGGCCATTTTCAGAAACGCAAGGCTAAAAGAAACCAACATGCCTTCGCTATGTATAGCCCCAACAGAATCCCTAAAGGCCAAAATTTACGCACGCAGTAACGCGAATCACGGGATATTTTCAAACTTCCCAATACAGAGCTGCCACGTAGAGATCATGACAATCTTCACGAGCCCTTAAGCAATCAATGGAAGTTGGAACGACGCGAACCACGGAGCGTCGCGCGTTGCCTGTGCGTTTCTGCCACGTGTTGTCTGCGACGGTCACTCATCCAGATTTTATGGGTCAAGGGAGATTGAACGACGTCCCATGAAGGCGAAGAGAAGTCTAAAAAGCCCTCATCAAGAGACCACCGAGCAGCTTCCCTGCTCGGTCAATCCTTAGCGGGTAATTTCCTACCCACCTACGCTCAGGATCTAAAGCCATCATCAAAAGGCCACCGAGCAGCTTCCTTGCTCGGTGATTCCTTAGCAGATAACTTCCTACCCACCTACGCTAAGGATCGAAGCCCTCACCAAGAGACCACCGAGCAGCTTCCCTGCTCAGTCAATCCCTGGCGAGTAGTCCCCTTCCCATCTACACCAAGGATCGAAGCCCTCATCAAGAGGCCGCCGAGCAGCTTCCATGCTCGGTCAATCTTTAAAGGGTAACTTCCTACCCACCTACGCTAAGAATCTAAAGCCCTCATCAAGAGGCCACCGAGCAGCTTCCCTGCTCGGTCATTCCTCGGCAGATAACTTCCTACCCACCTACGCTAAGGATCGAAGCCCTCACCAAGAGGCCACCGAGCAGCTTCCGAGTAGTTCCCTTCCTATCTACACCAAGGATCGAAGCCCTCACCAAGAGGCCACCGAGCAGCTTCCCTGCTCGGTCAATCCCTGGCGGGTAGTCCCCTACCCATCTACGCTAAGGATCGAAGCCCTCATCAAGAGACCACCGAGCAGCTTCTCTGCTCTGTCAATCCCTGGCGAGTAGTCCCCTACCCATCTACGCTAAGGATCGAAGCCCTCGTCAAGAGGCCGCCGAGCAGCTTCCATGCTCGGTCAATCCTTAGCGGGTAACTTCTTACCCACCTACGCTAAGGATCTAAAGCCCTCATCAAGAGGCTACCGAGCAACTTCCCTACTCGGTCATTCCTCAGCGGATAACTTCCTACCCACCTGCGCTAAGGATCGAAACCCTCACCAAGTGACCACCGAGCAGCTTCCCTGCTCGGTCAATCCCTGGCGGGTAGTTCCCTACCCATCTACGCCAAGGATCGAAGCCCTCACCAAGAGGCCGCCGAGCAGCTTCCCTGCTCGGGCAATCCCTGGTGGGTAGTCCCCTACCCATCTAAGCCAAGGATCGAAGCCCTCATCAAGAGGCCGCTAAGCAGCTTCCATGCTCGGTCAATCCTTAGCAGGTAGCTTCCTACCCACCAACGCTAAGGATCTAAAGCCCTCATCAAGAGGCCGCCGAGTAGCTTCCATGCTCGGTCAATCCCTGGCAGGTAGTTCCCTACCCACCGACGCCAAGGATCTAAATCCCTCATCAAGAGGCCACTGAGCAGCTTCCCTATTCGATCAATCCTTAGCGGATAACTTCCTACCCACCTACGCTAAGGATCGAAGCCCTCACCAAGAGGCCACCGAGCAGCTTCCCTGCTCGGTCAATCCTTAGCGCGTAACTTCCTACCCACCGATGCTAAGGATCAAAGCCCCACCAAGAGGCAACCGCGCAGATCCCTGCTCGGCTAACCTCCGAGTGATAAATTCCTACCATCCCAAGACGAGGGTCTAAGAACTACATCAAGGGGGAATCAATCAACGCCGACCAATTCTAACTTGGCTATTGTTCAACTTACGCTAAAAGACGTGGTCGTCGGTCCGACTCTAAGAAATGGGCATATACCGACCTTCCTACACTGAGGGATCTTTCGATGTATTCTAAGCGAACGATCGTCACCTCGACTTCGGGGGCGAGAGGACACCAACCTTCCTGCACTTGGCGATTAATTGATGTACACTCGACGCGTGATCATCATCTAAAAGGCCGGTCATCGACCTATGGCCTAACACTTGAATCTAGGAAAAGACCGATAAGCTCAAGTACTCACGCAAGAAACACACTGTCATGCAGAGAAGAATAAACCCAGTTTTATTCATGTTCCGAAAGTCTTTACATGGTATTCTGGGCTTCTCAGCCATACAAAAAGTGCCCGGAGGCTTACAAAATTTGAGAAAAAATAAAGGGAAATACAAAAAGCTCAGGCCGCAGGCTCTACCCGGATCTCGCCTTGCTCGGCATCGCCCTCAGGGGCCAGAGCTTCTACTTCTGTAACCGCCCCTTCCCCGGCGCCAGCCGCTTACGGCGTGTCCACCGAAAGCGGGACCCGAGCGCGGAGCTCACCGTCGGCAAACTCCAGCATTAACGACATGACGACATCAAGAGCTTCGTGCCAAATGATGGCAGAGGCTTCACCGATATCGGCGTAGAACTGGTCTGACGCCTTGTATATGTCCACCGACTTACGAGCTCGGTGATCTTCGCCACCTCAAGCGCAGCCTCGGTCTCCCTCTTACTGGCGTCTTTCGCCTTCTTCATTATGGCGTAGCACTTTCCCAACTCCTCCAACCTGACCTCGATGGCTCGATGGGACTTGCTCAGAAGTCAGTGGGACTCCAGGCACTTGGAGATCATGAGCTCCCCGGCAGCCAACCGGGTTTCTATGGCGGTTGTCTTCTCCTTCTCCTGCCGCAGCTGAAGGTGCAGATCGTCCACCTCCGTAGATGATTCTCCCGCCTTCCTCATGGCCGGGGCAATCTCCTCGGATTCCATGTTGATGATAAGGGCACAATGTTGAAGGACCTAACGAAAGCAGCAGATGGATTTAGAGGTGTTCAGACTAAGAAAGGGCACTTAAGATAATACTTAAGCGGATACCAGCCTGAACTGCCTCCTGAGCAATGGCGGCCACTTAGGCCTTCAGGGTCCCCCGGGAAATCTTGCCCCCAGCCGACTGCTCCATGTCCACGAGCAAGCTGTCGGCGACGGAATGCTCCGAGGGCACCACGAAGCAGACATCCCCCTCCTGCACAGGAATCCCCTCAGGGATCTCAGCCGACGGCATGCGGGAGACCGTCCTTTTCCTCTTGAGGGGAACCTCGATCCCCTCCTCCTCCCCCCTCGCCCGGGGTTCTGGCTACCCCCACGACGGTCATCGGGGAATCGGGGCGGTGCGGAAGGCCTCGCCGATGGTGACGGTCTCGGGGCCGAGCTCAGGCCGACTCGGGATATGATTACGCCCCCCGGCCTTCTTCCGGGACGTAGCGGCTATGGCAGCTAGGATCCTGGATTGGTCTATTTGTCATACAAAAGGAGAATACACAGAAAAGTTAACGATGCAGGAAGGGCAAAAGGAAATTATTCAAGTCTAAATAGATTGTCCAAGCTCCTAACTTACCCGTGAAGCACGCGGGGCTGAACCCGGCCCAGCTAAGGACCTGCTCGGAAAGCAAGACGCCAGCCCGCTGGATCGGCTCCCACATGGACACCGCCCTCGCTTCAGGAGAGGACGACCGCTTCGCTCGCGGGCAGTCGGCTATGTGCCACTGTACAGGCACAGGCAAATCCTCGCCCTCGGGTGACCCGACGAATACAAACTTCTCCTTTCATTCGTGAACGGAAGAAGGAACGACTACTACTATCGACCCAGCCACCCATCCCTTGCGTTTTTTGAAAGAAATATACACCCAGCTTGGCTCATCCTTGCGGGTTCCAGGGTGATTTTTGTAACAGAGGAAGGAAGTAAGAAGGGTCAAGCTGAAAGGGATGTCGTCAAGTTTCAACCGGACCAGGAACCTGCGGAGAATTCTCCACGAGTTCGACACTAGCTTGCCCGGGGCAAGTTGGAAGCGATGAAGTACCCAACATACTTCGGTTGGAAAGGGCAGACGCATTCCAGCCCAGAATGCATCCAAGTATAGGGTAATCTCCTTGCCCTGCACCTGATCCACCCTTTAATCCTCCCTAGCTAAACGAAGTGAATAGTTAGGGGGAATGTGGAATCGAGCCCGAGTCTTGGTAAGCTCGTCCATGTTTCTTAAGATGGAGGGCGCATCGCGAGCATTCCCGATGCACACTTTAGAGTCCTTTGCCGTCACCTGGCGAAGAGCGGCGCGAGTAGCCCTAACTCTATGGGGGAACCCAACGCAGATGGGGCAGCCGAAGAGGCAGGAGAAAACACCCTGGACTCGGCTCCAACAACTGGTACCTAATCGCCCGACTCGGCTCCAACAACTGGAACCTCATCGCCCGACTAGACCCTAACAACTTCTACAAACTGCACAGAGAAAAACATCTAACCTAATTCAAAGGGAAGGTTTCGCCGAGGAAAGGTGCAGGAGATCTGATCTAAAAATAAGGAGAAACGCCAAGCAATCTCTCGTAACGAAGGAAAATAATGGCGGAAGTGTTAACCCTAGGGGGATCCCCTCCTATTTATACAACTCGAGAGGAAGCATCCGACAACCCTGATCAATTCCCGCCAAAACAAAGTGTCGCGTCTACCAGTCGTCGAAGCCCCATGTGTCGAACGACCATTAGAGACGTCCCTTCGGCCGCAGGAGACAGCGACAGCATGTCGCATCCACCAGTCCGCATCAGACACGTGGCCTGCACCTCAATAGACGTGCGAACGAATCGGCGCCCCCCTTTAATGCACGATCCTTTCCCTGATTCGCTGATGTCATCAAAGATGCGCGCGGAGATCCAAGCGCCTGGGATACGCCACGCTGGCTTATAAATCTGAACGACACAACTGCCCTACACCGAGTCATCCCGGAAATCCGCGCCGATAGATTCTTGGCAACAGGCTACGCCCAGAAAACCGATCAGACCACTCTCGACCCGACCCATAAATAGGTAGGGATGAGAGTGGGGGGCTAATGATGATACTCATAAGTGAGAATTCCCCAGATCATGACACGTGGTAGATGGCATGTCCCGGGACTTACGGGACTAGAGCAAGCACGATATATTGAAGGCATTCCCCAAGCCTTCGTCCCGAGGATTGACCCGACCTTCGATGGCCTCCTAGAACGCTCTATGCTCGCCTTACAAATAACCATCGGCTCGCCTCCGAGCTCTCCTACATGCTGGTCTTCCTCAACCCTCCCATCTCACCTCCAAGCTATCATAGAACCGAGCTTCCTCGGTCTCCAGCTCGCCTCCGAGCCCCCCGCCGAGCTAAGCCTCCCCAGTTCTACCGAGCAACCAAGAACGCAGAGTCTAAGCTCCTCCGCCACGGCTCCGCGTATCTCGCGAGAAGCAAGATATCCGCCACCCAACATCCCGCGTTTAACGCCGTCGTATCCTCTATTAAAGAGCGTATCTCTTCATTAATGGAGGGATCCCATCATTCACGTAAGCGTAGCGTCAGGGCGTAACTGATGGCGGAGATCTCTCACCAGCTCGCTCTATGCGACCACTATAAAAACCCCTCTCACAAACGACTCAGGTAAGGCAATTTTAATCCAACAAGCCGCTACTCTGCTCAAATTGCTCGGCTAACTTGATCGTCGGAGGGTCCACGGTGGTACAAACACCCCAGGACTTCATTGCAGGTTGTCACGCCTCGCTTCCCAAAATACGGAATACAGGGGGTAGACAAGGCCAGCCATGCTCCTACGGTCAAGGAAATATCCTGCCGTAGTCACACTTCGGCTTCTAGTTTTTCATGGTAAACAGTAAATAATGCGCAGGTAATGAGAAATGCAGTAACTGGAACAAAACAGTAAAATGAACTGACCTGATGGGAAACAAAAGATATAACTCTGGATAGCTAAACAAGATGTCCGTGAAGTGCGTCTAGTCCTGGTCCAGGCTAAATCTTCTCCTCACACTGAGCATGCATACTCAGGTCGTCAGAGCGACACAACAGCAATATAATATATATAAAATCAGGTGACAATTCTAACAATGATAATAGGTATATATAACAGTAGATCAATGGCAGTATGGATATGAACATGCAGTAATCAATGTAGCGGAACAGTAAAAGCAGTAGAATGATATGCCACGTATGTCAACACAGTATGTAAGGTATATCAATGCCAGTATCCCTATCAGTCTCTAAGTCTCACTGTACAGGTCACTAAGCCTATCGTCAGTCCAAGTGTGAGAGTCAACCACTCGTGAGTGTCCTCCATCCAAGGGCAAGGGACCACGGGCCCAACATGTATATCACGGTAATAATCATGTACCCTGTAAATCTCCATATATCTCCCTAAATATATAAGCCGGCATGGGACTCCCGAGATTCTGTTGAACTCACACTTAAACTACCCCACACCCCGTGGTCTACATCAAACGCTAACCATCACCCTAAATACTAATCGATCCGTGACAAGTCTGCGCGAGAACTGGAGGAAGGACCTCCATCAAGCACGTCCCGACTAATACCTAAGATAAATGGCAGTGTCGGATGCCTTATCTGTGACACCCGTGCAAGCGCTTCCATAAGTGTCCCATACCATTTATAGTCACACGTACACGCATCCCACAGACGTCGACAATGCAATAGAATAATAGGGTCACTGATTGTGTACAAGTACGTATCACTTTCACTTAATCACGGATACACGAACACTGACGTACTTGCCACAATCATCGCTAGAATCTAACACTGGGTAAATGCACGATATCACTAGGTTATCATTACAATGATATGGGTATGATATGATGCGTGAACAGTAAATCAGCACGATTAAGGTGTCACAAAAACATTATTCTATCACTTGCATGATTTATCATGAAACGTACATATATAATTTAGCGAAACGATAAACATGTAGTAATTAGTATGTTCAGTTATCCATCCATCAAATTTGGTTTCGAGCCAATCGGATTTCAGGATCATTAATTATAACCACTTCATTTTAAGCGCTCGCGGCTGGAAATCCAATTTCAGAATCAGAAGTCCGTTTTGCAACGCATTTTGATCCCAGTTGGGATCAGATTTTAGCGATGCTACAGTTGGATGAAATCTAGGGTTTTCAGTAAGGTTTTCAACGTAATAGACGGATCTTCAATCGCATCTGCACGTCAGGAGATATACACTATTTAACACTAATATGTCAGTTCTGATTCTGCTGGGACTGTTATGTGTCCCGACCTAATAAATTACAAATTAAATATCAAACGGTAACGAAACAGTATGAAATCAATTGTGTTGTCTGGCTAACAGATTTATCTATAATAACTAGTGGAGTTCCGCAATCTACGAGTTAAGGAGATCTTGTGGTATCCAATACGGTTCAGTAACCAACAATTGGAGTCGCTCTGGACTGCAGTCCAGAGTCGCACTCCGATCCAATTATCATCACAATTTAAGTACAGGAATACCAGGAAACCAGTATGGGATTAAAGTTCGTCGAGTCGGCTTCGATTTGAGCCCTCGAGCGCATCAATCCAGTGTGTATATTATTTATGGTGAATTTAACGGTTTTCAGGTGCAATAGAATTACAGTTTTACGATTAGACTTGGGGGTAGTCGTTTTGGTCATAAACGATCAAATTATCCAACGAAACTTGTACACGTTGTTCATCACAGCAAGGGCCCAAGTAATAAATCCAGTTCCGTCAATTTAGAAAAGTGTTTTCTTTGAGAACACGCGTCGAGCAGGTTATGGCACATAATTAGTTTAAACTGTAGCCTTTAATCTATATACTTAGCAGTAGTAACATAGGTAAAATAGCATGTAAGCAAGTAAAGAACTTGCCTGGGAACGCCTCGGGGTCGCACGGTAGCAGCGGCGTCACGAACGCGTGATGTACGCCGTGAAACGGATTTGCGCGAGCTTGGATCGAGACGCGGATTTTGCGTCGGAGTTGTCCGGAGTCGTTGCATGGTCACTGGGCGTTGAGGGGTGCTTGATGATCCTCTGCGAGTGTACTGGGGTTGACGATGGTTGACTGCATCGCTCCGACAATGGCCGCAGTGAGGGTTTGTAAGGAAAGGGGTGTTTTGTGTGGTTTTTGAGAGAGAGTTAGGGAAAGAGAGTGAGCAGAGGGGATTGAGAGAGAGAGAGAGAGAGAGAGAGAGTATGCAGAGAAAGAGAATTGAGAGAGAGAGAGAGTCGTAAAGTGAGAACGAGACATAGATCAGAGGGATTGAGTAGAGGAAGAGAGAGAGAAAACAGAGTGAGAGAGGGAGAAAGACTGAGGGAGCTAGAGAGAGGGGGGAGAGCCGAGACAAGAGGGAGGGGAAAGAGAAGGTGGCGACGACGACGACGATGATGAGCTGCGGTCGACGAGAGCGAAGGTGGTCGCTCACGGGGGTGGAGGAGAGCCGGCGGTTGTGGGGTCTGTAGCGCGAGCGAGAGAGAGGAGAGGAGGGAGACGGGTGATGATAGTGGAGGAGAGCTGACGAGGGTTGAACCGATGGTGAGGGGAGGTCGGCGGGTGTAGGCGAGGTGATGGGTGATGAGTTCGCGAGGTCGGGATGTGGGTTGGAGAGAGGAAAGTCGTCGGGAGAGGAGAAAGGAAAGAGAGGGAGACGGGAGAGTGAGGGATATGGAGACGGGGTCGCGCGTCGTGGGTGTAACGCACGCAAGCGCGGCGTCGGTGGAGGCGAGGAACGCGGCGGCGTGGTCGTGAAGGAAAACGTGCGCGGGAATTGAGGAGAAAGTAGCCGTTGTGAGGAAGGAGGTGACACTGTAGGTATGGGTCGTGGGTGAAGCGGGCGCGGGAGGGGATGAGTGGGCCGGGGAGTGGGCCAACAATTAAATAGAAGAATTAAGGGAAAATGAACAAGGGCTGGGCTGAGATATATAAGAGAGATGAATGGAAAATTTAAAGGAGTGGGCCGGAGGGATAAAATGTTTAATTTAAACTTGATTTTTGTTGTTGGGCTGGGGAGAAAATTTTTAAATAAAATGAATTTCTTTCTCAATTATTAATGGCTGGGGCCAGGAGATTGGGCCGAGGAAAATATTAAAAGAAAAGGTGGGTGAGGAAGTAAAGGAAGTGGGGTGAGGGAAAAATGAGATAATATAGGGTTTGGGTTTTATTGATAAAAAGGAGTTTTATTGTTAATAGAAAATGGGGGTATATATTCAATTAGAATTATAAATAATATAACTAAAATTATAAATAGAATCATAAAGTAACAAAATACAGATTTTGATATAAAAGGGGCTGGGTATTACATCACACCACCCTTAATAAAAATTTCGTCCTCGAAATTTAAAAGAACCAACAAGCTATAAAATAATAAGCGAAGAGTTATCATATCGAACACTAATACATGTGGATTTACTTAAAGCGGGTAGACAGAGTTTTGAAGGTACATACATATATATAAGAACCACATACACAAATAGGCTTACAAGGTGTAATGCAGGAAAACTATAAGGGCAAGTACAAATATACGAGAATATAGGTAACAATAACGAATAATAATCAAAGTGTGCTCGATAAAAGTAGAGACTCAAATATATGCACCTCTATGTTTATCAAAAAAATAAACAGAAAATAATCGTAAGGTTCAACCATTTATAATAGTAATCATAGGCACAATCCCAAAAATAAATTAACGACAATAAAGCAGTGAAAATTAGTCGGTAGGTTAAAACATTTTAGGACGATATATCGATCAGATAGTTTTAAAATAACTTAGAAAACTCACATAATGCAAATGAGGAATATGAAGCAAAATATGCGCGGTGCAGGATCGCGCTACTGAAAATGAGAATACTAATAGTGTACTTAAAATACATAAAACAGAGTAATTAATAACACACACTCTTTGATAAATTTAAAATAATGAAAACTAAATTTTGAATAATAAGGTCTCTAAATATATTTGGGGTAATAGAGAAATCACCAATATGAATAGGGCTAGCTGGGGTAGTGATTACAAGAAGGTGTGACTCAATCAGAAGGTCGGAGTGTGGCGGCTTTTAGGCTGGATGTTAAGGAGATCGGGATAGGGTCAGTACAGGAAGTAAGGGTGAGCAAACAGGAGATACAAAAGGAAAAGTGTGGGGGAAACAACAGTCGATACAACACACGAATCAAAATTGGAGAGTTAGTGAACTCGGAAGTTTCACAGGAACTGTTCTCCTCCTAGAAGGATCCCAACGGGGCACAGACGAAGGATGAATGGTGGCTCATTCCAAGGATCAGGGTTCGGTACTTTCCAATCGAAACGAGGGTGAAAATTATTCAGTGAGTAGGGGTGGACAGTCAGGGGTCTCAGCAGAAAATAATTGGATAAGGGCAAATAACAAGCATCAAGCGAACCAAAATCAAAAGGTTACCGAGTTCAGAAGATTTATTTCATTCAAGAAAATTTGAAATAAGACATTCTCAAAGACAGAAAGTAGCCCTTAACTATACACATTTTATTTGGCCAGGAAGACAACATCAAAAGAAATCCCGTCAGTCGCGGTTGTGGAGATTCAGCAAGTTGCGGTAGGCTCGCGCACTCAGGTAGGGGCGTCCATTTCCATAGCGCCTCGTAGGTATCTCTATTGGAAGTCCTTCTACCACAGGATCTTGACCTTCTGGTCCTTCTTCCTTGGATAGAGCTTCTTCATCGAGGTCCGATTCTATGTGATTCTCTTCTTCTTGATTTCCTTCCACGGGATTTTCCTCAACTGGATTTTCTTCTATCGGGTCTTCATCGGGATCTTCCTCTATCGGGTCTCCCTCTATAGGGTTCTCTTCAGGATCTCCTTCTTCTTCGTCGGAATCAGCTAACACGTTAACCTCTGGGGTGGCTACTTCTTCGTCCTCTGAATCGTCGTTTCTGAAATTGTCCTGGGGACCGTTGATCTCATCGTCAGAACTCATCAGCGTGCGGTCTAAGGAAACGCAAGATTGTGCATCCTCGTCTAGATGTGGCGCTGCTCCAGGGTGGGCCATGGTCTGAAAGAAAAGAGTCATGATTAGACAATGGAATGAATAATGAAAATGGCCAAGTGTACGAAGTATGGAAAGACATGCGGTGGCGGGAATTGTAAAATCAAGATTAAAATGTTATGCTACTGAATAGTATGAACAAAGGAAATGACAAGAGAATGATACATATATTACGATTCAAATTTTATTGCATTCAACTAAAAGTTCAACGGATACAAGATTTCAAACGGAAAGAAATATTCATAAAAAGATGACAACATTATTACTGAAAGTAGATAACATGAAAAAAAAATCCTTCTTCGTCTACTATAACGTTGCATTCCCATCGCGTGAGTTGAATCCTGCATTAGGTCCGCCTTATCGTCGAAGTTCGAACTACGCGCTAACCCTCACTTGGCAGAAGTGGGGAGAGTGGACGAATCTCCTCCTTGTAGTTCCTTCCTTTCTGGGCAACCGTTGATGAGATGTTTGTTGGATCCGCATATTAGACATTTCCCTTGGGCGCGGCGACAATCCCTCTGAAGATGTCCTGGCCTCTTACAATATCCACAGCAAGAGTGCTTCTGATGCTTCTGTTGACGCTTCATCTTCTTCTCCTTTCCTCGTCCAACAGGGATCCCTTTATGATAGGAGACTCCCGCTGGGGTCTAACTCACCTGTCTTTTCAGCCCTTCTGCTAATAAGTCGTTTGTTCGCTCCTGGGCTTCCTTTAAACCTTGCAGTACACTAAGGATCTCAACAGTTTGATTCTGAGGAGTGGAGATAGAAGAAGAGTCGTTGGAAGACATGATCCTGAAACAACAATTTTGAGGATGATATAAGTCACAAGCTAAACGAATCAAAATATAATATGGATAGGACAAAGATTCAAAAGTATCAGAGGTGCTGAATTTATTATGAGTGGGGAATCAACTGTATGACTTTAAGTCACTTGAATAGAGTGCGGTAGTGCAATTGCAACCACGTAACCTTGTCAAGTCACCCGAAACCATAGCGAATGGATAGCCGAACACACGATGTGAATATGGATCAAGAATGACAAGTTTACAACCTAGACCAAGGAATGTCTTAGATTGCCAAGCAATACACGGAAAACTGCAATCCCAATCGAAGCAAAACCTGGCTCTCATACCAACTAAACCATGTCACGCCCCGCTTCCCAAAATACGGAATACAAGGGGTAGACAAGGCCAGCCATGCTCCTACGGTCAAGGAAATGTCCTGCCGTAGTCACACTTCGGCTTCTAGTTTTTCATGGTAAACAGTAAATAATGCGCAGGTAATGAGAAATGCAGTAACTGGAACAAAACAGTAAAATGAACTGACCTGGTGGGAAACAAAAGATATAACTCTGGATAGCTAAACAAGATGTCCGTGAAGTGCGTCTAGTCCTGGTCCAGGCTAAATCTTCTCCTCACACTGAGCATGCATACTCAGGTCGTCAGAGCGACACAACAGCAAAATAATATATATAAAATCAGGTGACAATTCTAACAGTGATAATAGGTATATATATAACAGTAGATCAATGGCAGTATGGATATGAACATGCAGTAATCAATGCAGCGGAACAGTAAAAGCAGTAGAATGATATGCCACGTATGTCAACACAGTATGTAAGGTATATCAATGCCAGTATCCCTATCAGTCTGTAAGTCTCACTGTACAGGTCACTAAGCCTATCGTCAGTCCAAGTGTGAGAGTCAACTACTCGTGAGTGTCCTCCACCCAAGGGTAGAACCCAAGGGCAAGGGACCACGGGCCCAACATGTATATCACGGTAATAATCATGTACCCTGTAAATCTCCATATATCTCCCTAAATATATAAGCCGGCATGGGACTCCCGAGATTCTGTTGAACTCACACTTAAACTACCCCACACCCCGTGGTCTACATCAAACGCTAACCATCACCCTAAATACTAATCGATCCGTGACAAGTCTGCGCGAGAACTGGAGGCAGGACCTCCATCAAGCATGTCCCGACTAATACCTAAGATAAATGGCAGTGTCGGATGCCTTATCTGTGACACCCGTGCAAGCGCTTCCATAAGTGTCTCATACCATTTATAGTCACACGTACACGCATCCCACAGACGTCGACAATGCAATAGAATAATAGGGTCACTGATTGTGTACAAGTACGTATCACTTTCACTTAATCACGGATACACGAACACTGACGTACTTGCCACAATCATCGCTAGAATCTAACACTGGGTAAATGCACGATATCACTAGGTTATCATTACAATGATATGGGTATGATATGATGCGTGAACAGTAAATCAGCACGATTAAGGTGTCACAAAAACAGTATTCTATCACTTGCACGATTTATCATGAAACGTACATATATAATTTAGCGAAACGATAAACATGTAGTAATTAGTATGTTCAGTTATCCATCCATCAAATTTGGTTTCGAGCCAATCGGATTTCAGGATCATTAATTATAACCACTTCATTTTAAACGCTTGCGGCTGGAAATCCAATTTCAGAATCAGAAGTCCGTTTCGCAACGCATTTTGATCCCAGTTGGGATCAGATTTTAGCGACGCTACAGTTGGATGAAATCTAGGGTTTTCAGTAAAATTTTCAATGTAATAGACGGATCTTCAATCACATCTGCACGTCAGGAGATATACACTATTTAACACTAATATGTCAGTTCTGATTCTGCTGGGACTGTTATGTGTCCCGACCTAATAAATTACAGATTAAATATCAAACGGTAACGAAACAGTATGAAATCAATTGTGTTGTCTGGCTAACAGATTTATCTATAATAACTAGTGGAGTTCCGCAATCTACGAGTTAAGGAGATCATGTGGTATCCAATACGGTTCAGTAACCAACAATTGGAGTCGCTCTGGACTGCAGTCCAGAGTCGCACTCCGATCCAATTATCATCACAATTTAAGTACAGGAATACCAGGAAACTAGTGTGGGCTTAAAGTTCGTCGAGTCAGCTTCGATTTGAGCCCTCGAACGCATCAATCCAGTGTGTATATTATTTATGGTGAATTTAACGGTTTTCAGGTGCAATAGAATTACAGTTTTACGATTAGACTTGGGGGTAGTCGTTTTGGTCATAAACGATCAAATTATCCAACGAAACTTGTACACGTTGTTCATCACAGCAAGGGCCCAAGTAATAAATCCAGTTCCGTCAATTTAGAAAAGTGTTTTCTTTGAGAACACGCGTCGAGCAGGTTATGGCACATAATTAGTTTAAACTGTAGCCTTTAATCTATATACTTAGCAGTAGTAACATAGGTAAAATAGCATGTAAGCAAGTAAAGAACTTGCCTGGGAACGCCTCGGGGTCGCACGGTAGCAGCGGCGTCACGAACGCGTGATGTACGCCGTGAAACGGATTTGCGCGAGCTTGGATCGAGACGCGGATTTTGCGTCGGAGTTGTCCGGAGTCGTTGCACGGTCACTGGGCGTTGAAGGGTGCTTGATGATCCTCTGCGAGTATACTGAGGTTGACGATGGTTGACTGCGTCGCTCCGGCAATGGCCGCAGTGAGGGTTTGTAAGGAAAGGGGTGTTTTGTGTGGTTTTTGAGAGAGAGTTAGGGAAAGAGAGTGAGCAGAGGGGATTGAGAGAGAGAGAGAGAGGGAAACGAGAGAGAGAGAGAGTATGCAGAGAAAGAGAATTGAGAGAGAGGGAGAGTCGTAGAGTGAGAGAGAGACAGAGATCAGAGGGATAGAGTAGAGGAAGAGGGAGAGAAAACAGAGTGAGAGAGGGAGAAAGACTGAGGGAGCTAGAGAGAGAGAGGAGAGCCAGAGACAAGAGGGAGGGGAAAGAGAAGGTGGCGACGACGACGACGACCTGCGGTCGACGAGAGCGACGGTGGTCGCTCACGGGGGTGGAGGAGAGCCGGCGGTTATGAGGTCTGTAGCGCGAGCGAGAGAGAGGAGAGGAGGGAGACGGGTGATGATAGTGGAGGAGAGCTGACGAGGGTTGAACCAATGGTGAGGGGAGGTCGGCGGGTGTAGGCGAGGTGATGGGTGATGAGTTCGCGAGGTCGGGATATGGGTTGGAGAGAGGAGAGTCGTCGGGAGAGGAGAAAGGAAAGAGAGGGAGACGGGAGAGTGAGGGATATGGAGACGGGGTCGCGCGTCGTGGGCGTAACGCACCCAAGTGCGGCGTCGGTGGAGGCGAGGAACGCGGCGGCGTAGTCGCGAAGGACAACGTGCGCGGGAATTGAGGAGAAAGTAGCCGTTGTGAGGAAGGAGGTGGCACTGTAGGTGTGGGTCGTGGGTGAAGCGGGCGCGGGAGGGGATGAGTGGGCCGGGGAGTGGGCCAACAATTAAATAGAAGAATTAAGGGAAAATGAACAAGGGCTGGGCTGAGATATATAAGAGAGATGAATGGAAAATTTAAAGGAGTGGGCCGGAGGGATAAAATGTTTAATTTAAACTTGATTTTTGTTGTTGGGCTGGGGAGAATTTTTTTAAATAAAATGAATTTCTTTCTCAATTATTAATGGCTGGGGCCAGGAGATTGGGCCGAGGAAAATATTAAAAGAAAAGGTGGGTGAGGAAGTAAAGGAAGTGGGGTGAGGGAAAAATGAGATAATATAGGGTTTGGGTTTTATTGATAAAAAGGAGTTTTATTGTTAATAGAAAATGGGGGTATAAATTCAATTAGAATTATAAATAATATAACTAAAATTATAAATAGAATCATAAAGTAACAAAATACAGATTTTGATATAAAAGGGGCTGGGTATTACACAGGTGGCTCAGCTTCACCTCCAAATCAACCCACTGAGATCCACACGCTTAAGAAGACAACCTTCAACACCAATCTCAACCCTTCATCAACGCTCGTGACAGATCGACGGATGCCAGCATCTGAAGGAAATCCGAAGCTCCATCATGTTGGGTTTTGTTGGGACCCGTGTTTTTCAACTTTGTTAGGACTTGAGGGTTTTTTTATTCTTAACCCTATTTTAATTAAGGGTTGATCAAAGAATTAAGAATAAAAAAATCAAGCCAATCCTCTCCGAGCCGATTTCCAAGCTTGTTTTTCTAAACTATTTCAACCATGGACAAATGCAGCATCTACATGTTTCTCTTGACTGATGTCCCACTTACCAATATAGGTGATTACACTGGATGGACCCTAACTATGCAGTATAACCTTCGAGCTTTGGTTTTGTGGGGTTATGTGGACGGTACACTCATATGTCTATCTACCTACCTATTTCTACTACTACTACAATATCTGATGATCGCTCTGGCTCTTCCACCGACACTTCTGACCTTTATCCTCTTACTCGTGATCTGTGGATGCGCACTAATCAACAAATTATAGTATACATCATTCGTTCAGTTGTGATCCCCATTCGTCTCTTTATTGGACGTCTGGCTCCTTCTAATCAGCAGTAGCTTATCCTTAACAGCAATGTCACACCTCGTTTCCCAAAATACTGGAGCGGAGACACGACGAGGCTCGCGGCGTAGCTATACCGAAAGAGAGAAACTCAACTCGATACAGTATACTAAGCGTATAGTATACATGAAGAATATATAAAAGCAGGTAAAATAAAAATGAAGCTTTATTCATTAACCAGAACTTTATTACAAGCTAGAATCGCAACAAAAGTTTTATAACATCAAAGGACAAGCCCTAAAACAGGTGGGCGAAATATAAATAGTAAAACCTAGGCCTAAGAGATAGCCGAGAAGTGAGCATTGCCTTCTTTCCTAGTTTCGACTTCAACCATGCATTCTTCCAGCCCTAGGGTACATTTCGGGGGAAAGAAAGGAAAAAG
Source organism: Agapanthus africanus (assembly GCA_030015575.1). NCBI lineage: Eukaryota > Viridiplantae > Streptophyta > Magnoliopsida > Asparagales > Amaryllidaceae > Agapanthus > Agapanthus africanus. The sequence continues at coordinate 445,615,520 of JASDDO010000031.1, read as the reverse complement.
AGAGAAATGTCCGTCAGCGAGATAAACTCGAGTAGGATCTCTCAAGATAGAATGAGTGAAATAAAACAAATCAAAAGTTTGGTGACAGTTACATGTGTATATGTAAGCATATGTAAACGGGTGTTTCGTGTAGGTCAAGCAAGAGAAAGGGAATTAAAATGTGCGGTATTAATGATGTCATGTGTTTGTGAAATATAATGATGTCAAATGTATGAAGTATAATTAAGGATATTATGTATTGACTAAGCGTTGTGCATGTTCTAAATGTTTCTAATTTTATTAGGCAACGGGTACCGGGTTCTCGAGATTATCCGTTGGGCCACGGAACAACAGCTTCCTTATTCATCGATGGATCCATCGTAAAGTCTAGAAGGGGAATCCAAGACCCTTAATATTATCTTACTTAAGCCAAACTATCCCACACCGGTCTTGTTTAATTATATAGGTGTTAGCGCGTAGTTCTTCTACGCATGGAATTTTAGCAGTAATAAGGTCATTCGTATGTCAGAATCTTCTATAGATAAGGTCATCCGTAGATCGTGATCTTTAATAGATAATAGCCATCCGTATATCAGGATCTTCAATAGTATAAGGTCACCCATATATTGGGATCTTCAATATCATTCGATCCATACCTAGGTTCGCACGTCTAATCCTAACCGTACCAGATGGCATGCCATATAGGATATCATGTGTTGGGTTATGTATAGGACAATATTCATACAATTTGGTTCCCAAGAAAGTTCATGGTATTTTAGTGAAAATATGACTTAGAAAAATTTATGGAAATTTAGAGAAAATATAACATAGGGAAGTTCATGGTGTTTTAATGTAAATATAATTTGGGAAAACCCATGTTATTTTAGCGTAAAAATCTTTTTAGGAAAAACCATGGTATTTTAACGTAAATATTATTTGTAGGAAAACCCATGGTATTTTAGCATAAATATCATTATAGGAAAACTCAAGGTGTTTTTGTGATGCCTTATCTCCAGTTCCTCTAGGCTCAAGAGAGAAGATGCAACTTAAACCCATCCACTACCTATTTACTTGAACAATATTAAACTTAGGGATTCTAGGGTAATTATGTAAAGATACACCATCTAAAATTACAAGGTTTTTTTTATGTAAGATTGTTCTATTTAAAAACTTCCAGCTTTTACGTAAAAATACTCTTTTTTAAAGCTTGAGGGTGTTTTATGTAACAATACAACCTTGAGGGTGTTGTATGTAAAAATACACTATTTTAAACCTTAAGGGTGTTTTATGAAAAAAATACCAGCTTTTGCAAGTTGAGGGTATTTTGGTGAAAATCCTAACTTTTATAAATCGAGGGTAGTTTTGAGAAAAATCCTAATTTTCAAAAGTTGAGGGTAATTTAATTTCAATTTAACCTTTTGAAAGTTACGTGTATTTTAATGAAAAAAGGGTTTTTTATAAAAGTCGGTGTATTTTAAATGAAAGGGGGTTTCAGAAAGATAGGGTATTTTAATGAAAATCTTGACTTTTGAAAAGTTGATGATATTTTAATAAAAATCTAACTTGGAAAAGTTAGTGATATTTTATAAAATTCTAGCTTTTGAAAACATTGGTAGTATTTCATTGTAACTAACTTTTATATACATATTATGCATTTTACTATGTCACAAATGCCCGCATAATGGCGTATTATAGCATGAGCATTCTAAATTTGGGGTAGATCGTTACCCCGTGATTATAGTATGAATCATGAATTATTAATATTGGCAATGAGGGTTTTATCGTGTGATATTTTAATCTAGATTAACAAGGACAATCGACAGTGATAACCATTTTAATATTTTTAAGAGAATAACAATAATAAAGTGGAATTCATGCATGGAATGGGTGACGGGATCGGGTAGTAAGAGACGGATCCTACCTATAGAAATGGACGATGGAAACGATGCCGAGAAAATGTTGAGTCCTGTCTTTTCCTCTCTTGTTCCTTATTCGGATTTTTGCTTAGGACGAGAGTAGAGTCATCGCGAAGAAAACTGAACGAGAAAGATCCAAGATTTTTTGGTGATTTAATTGGATATTGGAAGAGGGAGAAAGGGGTATAAGAGTAGGTGATATCTATTTATAGGCTTTTTGAAGCTGATTTAAAAAAAACAATTAATAATAATAAAAGCAAAATAATGATAATAAAGACCAATTAATAATAATAAAGCCTCACTCCCGAGATTTAGCCAACGCGAGGGATCTTCCCCTCACGTGGAAGCATGGGCATGCCTATGCAGGCGCATGGGACCCACATCCCCTTTTCATTTTAAAAAAAGTTTTAATATTTTTTCCTTTATACCAAAATACTTTTAAAAATAGGTTTAAATACCAAAATATCCAATAAATTCTTTTAAAAATCTGAATATTTATTTATCTTATTTGTAATAATTTTTATTTTTAAAAATAATTTCCTTTTCTTAAATCCCTTTTTAAAAATAAATCCTTTTCTCTAATTAGAAATGTTTAGTTTTAGATATCGGAAAAATCTAAATAAACTATAGAAAGTCTAAATAATTTTCTTATCAAATTTCCTAATTTTCATATCAAAAATAAATCTTTTTCTTTGAAATTCCTTTTCTAAATAAATCTTATAAAATACTAAAAATAGTACTTATATTTTTTCTTCATCTAAAAATTATATTTAATATTCTTAAACTCAAAGCAACATTTTTCTAAGCTTTTCCATAAAAATAATATTAGAAAATATTTATTGACCCAAAAATGAATAAAAGATTTTATTTATATATATAAAAAACGCAGTCGTTACACGCATGTTCGTTTAGACAGGCGCTTTTCGTGAGTACCAGCCGCATCAGACTCTACAAGACGCTCGACAAGGAGATCATTCTATGCAGCATTTTCATTCTCTCATGTCAAGTTACTGGGAGGAACTGCATATGATGGAAGTACAAACTCCGATCACGTTTGAAAGTAGTGGGGAAGCAAACACAAATAGTCCTGGGGGGGTGAATAGAACTACACAGACAATATGCCCAAATTAAAAATTCTATCAACTACACTTGCAAAGATATCACAATTGAACTGCTTAACAAAAGACCAATAGTGATAAGCAGTTAAACTAACTACAATTGCAAACATAAACAATAGCAAGAAAGAATAAAGATAATAATCAAGTCTAAGCAATGAGCATATAATGCGAAATATAAACCTAGTATGCAATTTCTAAGCAATTGAAATATAAATCATAAGAGAAATTGCAAACGCAAACACGAGTTGATTTTAGAGTGGTTCGGGAGATCTCTTAGTCCACTTTTTTTAGGCGTACGAGCCTATTCCACTAAACACGTCTCCACCGAGACTCTCACGTTATGCACCCGCAACCAAACACGTCACTCGATTTACAAGTGACTTTTCTCTCTACAAGCACTTGCACTCCTCTCTTACAAAGGCACCGATAATGTTTCGGTCCTCACACAAAGAAAAAAATATAAATATCTCACGCTTCTCTATTACAAAGGATTCTCTTGCACTTAAGATATTCTCACACAAAGACAAAAAGAGGGGTTACAATGAAGCACAATACTCTTAAAGAGTTTCTGTCTAGCTCAAACTAATACTCTAGTAAGTATGGATAATCAATTGAAGCTCTTGAATATTTTGTGTGTGAGAGTGATTGGATAAGCAAATGAAAATCTCTTTAAACTCTTACAAGATGTGGGATTTTTCTTTTGAGAATCACTTGGATATTTGCAATAGAAAAGCTCAAAAAATTTGAGTAAGTGATAGCAAGAAAAATCCAACCAAAAATGCTTTTATAGCCCCAAGAAAAACAATTCAAAAACAAGTGGGGACAAACAGTTCTCAACAGCGGCAGACGTCTGAAGGCAAAAGGGGCATACGCCCGGTCTCAAGTAAAACAAATCCCCAACAGCTATAAACGACTATATTTTTGAAAAAATCTTAATTACAGACGTCTGAAGAAGAAAAAAATCTTGGCTAAAACATAACATCAGACGTCTGCCCCAATGAACTGCAGACATCTGTGTTCCTTACTGGAAAGCACAAAACCAAAACCAGACATCTTAAGTTCAAATTGGCAGACGTCTGAAGTTTAAAAAATTCATATTGAAACCCCTCATCAGACGTCTGGTCCATTGACCTTCAAACGTCTGTCTCGTCTCAATTTTAAAAACATGACTGAAATATCAGATATCAACGGTGTACAGGCGTCTGAACTTCAACGAGGCAGACGTCTGGCCTGGCACAAAAACAACAGTTTGGGTTTTCTGAAAAATGAAAACTTCAAAAACGAAAACCCGATATTTGTAAAACCTTTGTGCCATCGTGTATGAGTGTCCAAGAGCTTTAAATGATATAACCATAATCTTAGAGTACTTATAAAGATTCTTATGCCGGTTTAGCAAATTTTCGAATTCTTGTCGTCTCTAGCTCTCGAACCTTGACGTTCTGCTTGGCTTGAACTTTACGTCAGTCGATTAATCTTCAATTTTCTTCGACACTTGACACTTCAAATTCGAACGCGCACTCACGAATTTCTTCAAGTCGATATACGCATGCACAAATCTTGAACTTCTACTTTTGCCGCTTTTGTCTCAGACTTCAGCTTCTTAGCTATCCATAGCTTGAATGTGCATTTCGAGAAGCTCTCGTCCGAATTCTCCAACCTACATTAGATATATCCGTTTAAACAAAATAACCTCCATCCTCCTTTATAGAGCTTCGTCTCGAAACATTCGATAACCTGAAATGCAATCTCAAAGACCAAGCTCATCATATATAGTGTTATGAAATATAAGCAAGATGGTAAATACAAGTATATGAACATTCATTGTTTTTTATATCACGATCATGAATAGTATATCAATATCAAAATATAACTTAAACTCAAACTATATATACATGATATAAGAGAAACAAGATATAAATCACATGTATATAAAAATTCATATTGTGAATTACCAAAACAATGAATGGGAGTAATATATCGATATCAAGAATATAACAAAAGTATAACATGAGATGTTGATATATTACTCGGTATATACAAGATATAGGATAAGCAAGCTAAACATCAAGTGTATACGAGTTTAGTGTCGATAGGATAAAACAAGATAAGAAAGTAACGCTAAACGAACTATTCATGTTTAATCAATCATCAAAACTTAATAAAAGGATCATCAAAATTCATAAGCTATCAATCTCCTCTTTTTTGATGATGGCAAAATATGAATAGGAAATATTATATCTATATCAACTAAAACCAAATATTTAATATCGATATACTAAAAACTCCTATTATTCTCCCCCCTTTTGATATAATCAAAAATGGTATTTAGGGAAAGTAGAACGTTTGAACTACTTCCCCTAAACATATGTGTACACCTAAAGCGAATTAAACATTTGAATCACTACCTCTAAATGTATGCATAGAAGAAACTAGGAAATGGAAACGAGCACAAGTAAAATGCAAATTTTGAAAATGAAGCTCAACTCATATCTAAATGAATGTATATAAAAGATATGCAAAATGAAGCAAGTATACATGCAACAAATATCCACATGAGCAAGATATAAACAAGTTCTAATGGCATATGGAGGCAAGTATAAGTTGATATTAATTGAAAATGAACAATTTTGAAAGCGGAGCTCAACCTATGTACAAAAGCATATTTTGAAAAAGATATTCAATGAAAAGCATAAAAAACATACGCTAACTCATAATAAGTAAAACAAGTTTTGAAACTTATGAGTTAAAATACATGTCGTAATACGAACCATAAAATATCAATGAAAATCATAATCGTATTACGCATGTACAAAGTGTTTGTGTGTTTCTTTAAAAGCATGGAATTTTAAAATGTGCACAACACAAGAATTGGGAAGTAAATACGAAAAGTTAACTTTATAAGCATGAGATTTACCTCCCCCAAATGCTTGAATCTTCCAAGTGCGAGAAGCAAGCCCAAACGATCGATTCATGAGTCATATCTCACTACCAAACCATTAGAGCTCAAAAGTAATATATGATGGAATACAACAACAACTGAGCCTTTTATCCCAGGCATATGGGTTAGGCTACATGAACCAACATGAGAATTACGCCGGGTCCAGCACATGAATCCTCCGCCTCCACTCACTCCTATCGAACAATATACTTTCATTGAGGCCTTTGGCAACCATATCGTTTCGTATAACCTCCATCCATGTTTTCTTTGGTCTCCCTTTTGCCCTTTTGCCATTGCCCATATCGAGAGTATCTATTCATCGAACCGGTGCTTCCATAGGTCTGCGTCGCACATGACCAAACCATCTTAGCCGGTTTTCCCGCATCTTCTCCTCCACAGGTGCTACACCAACTTTTGCACGAATATCCTCATTTCTCACCTTATCTTTTCTAGTGTTACCGCATATCCAATGAAGCATGCGCATCTCCGCTACATACATCTTCTGTGTATGATGCTTCTTAGGAGCCCAGCATTCTGTACCATATAATAAGGCAGGCCGAATAGCGCTCCGATAAAACTTTCCTTTCAATTTTAACGGATAGTTACGATCACACAAAATCCCTGTTGCACTTCTCCATTTCAACCAACCAGCTTGGATCCTTTGATTAACATCACTATCGATCTCCCCATCCTTTTGGATGATGGAACCTTGATATCTAAACTAATCGCTCGGTGATATCTCTTGCCCTTCCAATGTTATACCAATATGGTTTTGACTTCTCTGTTTACTAAATTTGCAATGCATATATGCTATCTTGGACCTGCTATATCTGAACCCCCGAGATTCCAATATTTGCCTCCATAATTCTAATTTGGCATTAACCTCTGTTTTAGTCTCATTTATTAGAACAATATCATCAGCGAATAGCATACACCATGGTACCTCATCTTGGATAGTTCTAGTAAGCTCATCCATCACGATGGTAAACAGGAATGGACTTAATGCAGATCCTTGATGTAAACCAATTGTAATCGGAAAATCACTCGTTAGGCCGCCGCAAGTTCTGACATTTGCCACTACTCCATCGTACATATCCTTGATTATGTCAATATACTTGACGGGGACCCCCTTCTTCATCATTGTCGCCCATAATACCTCTCTAGGTACCTTGTCGTACGCTTTCTCTAAATCAATAAATATCATATGCAAATCTCTTCTCCTCTCTCGAAAACGCTCGACAAGTTGACGAAGCAAATGAATAGCCTCTGTCGTCGATCATCCAGGCATGAACCTAAACCGGTTCTCTATTATCTTAATATCCTTGCTTACCCCGTGTTCAATCACTCTCTCCCAAATTTTCATGGCGTGACACATAAGTTTTACTCCACGGTAGTTTGAGCAACTTTGAATGCACCCTTGTTCTTGTAGATAGGTACAAGGATACTTTTCCACCATTCATTTGGCATCTTTTTTGTCTGCCAAATCTTATTAAACAGATCTGTCAGCCATTTAATGCCTATTTCTCCTAAGTATCTCCAAATGTCGATAGGAATCCCGTCAGGACCAACCACTTTTCTTAAACGTATTCTATTCAAAGCTTCTTTAACCTCAGGTAGTCTTATTTTACGCACGAAATCACGGTTTATATCTTGAGATTGGATGACAAGTCCATCCAAATTCTTAGTAAAGCTCTCATTGAACAATTTGTCAAAATAATCTCTCCACCTTTCCTTGATATCCTCATCTCGAACTAAAACCTTCTGATTTTCATTTTTGACACACTTCACCGGACATAAGTCTCTGGTCTTCCTTTCCCGCATCCGAGCAATCCGGTATATATCATTTTTAGCCTCTTTAGTGTCTAATTTCTCGTACACCTCCTTATAGACCTTAGATTTAGATTCCTGAACAGTTTTCTTAACTTCCTTTTTAGCCATTTTATACTTCTCAAATCTCTCCACATCTTTACTTTTCTTCAAATCTTTATATGATGGAATACAAGTAATAAAATTTAAACGATACTAAACTCATGAATAGATCAAACTATGCACAAGAAATCAAGATGAAACCAATTGAAAGGTTCAAAAGTGCAATCAACTCACATAAATAGATACCAATTGAAAACAATATGAAACCAATTGGAAATAATTGAAAACCGTATGCGAGTGCAAGTATGAGTAATTGTCTCATCTTAAGTATCGACTCCCCGGTGAAGGGTCTCTAATTCTCTCCGCTATACCCGTATGATTCGTTGTAATTAACGAAATTCACAAGTGGATCCCCTAAAAGGGTTGTAGAAACCATTTGGTAAGATGAGCTAAGAATTCAATACCAATGAATAATTCTACTCATGCAAAAATTGTGTGTGTAACAATTAGGTAAGTTTAAATATAAACACATATGATAAGGCACAAAGCAAAGATACCAATTGAAAATAGGTTCAAGTTAAAAACAAGTGCCAAAATATATCCATATGAAAAAGATTTACACAATTTAAAGTTATATGGATACGAACTCTCATTTATAAGATTAAAAACATATTTTAAACAAGTGAGAGTGGTTTACGGCAAGAAAACTAAAAGATATGCAAATCTAAATCTTGTTTTCAAACCATATTGTGCTCAAGTTTAAAAGATAGTAGGTTGAAAGTAAATGAGCACAAGAAATAATATATGAGCAAATGAATGATATCAATTGTAAATACCAATTGAAATATCCTATAAATAGCATCGCATACATGAACAAGAACAAAATAGATATAAACAAGGATAATATATGTGCATTACAAGGGGTATATCAAGATAAAATATACTTAAATAGAATATCAACATTAAGCTTAAATGAATAGGCAATATTCTAAAACGAGTATAGAAAAGAAATACGATACCCCATAAATTGATGAGTTAGAGCAAGTTTTTCATTGGAATGCTCTTTGCTCATCACGCTCCCGAATCTATAAGTCTTTAATTGGCCCATACCTACAAAATAAGGTATGGATAGGGATTTTGGTATCCAAGTCTTCTTGGATCAATTGGGTTAGCTTTGGAAACTTAAACTAAGTTGGTATGCATAGAAATATTATTCTTTAAACTACATGCAAATGTCAAGTGTCCATGTACACCATAAAAATTGCAAGTATGAATGTGTGCATGCATGGTGGTCTTAGAAGTGTCAAAACAAGTACGAGATAAAACAAGTGAATGATGCACATGCTTCTTAAACGTTTGTCTTGAACTAAATCTTTATAAATAAGCATGTGAGTGAACATGAGATTTAACAAAATTCAAAGCATATTTGACAAATCTTGAAGAAGAGGGGTTTTGAAATTTTAAATTCTTAAAACCAATGCCTCTTCGATTTAAAACTTTCTCCTTAGCAGATAAAAAGTTAACACATGAAAACTTAGCAAGAGAAGAACTCAAAATCTCATATTTCTCCATGAGAGAAACATTTTCCAAAACAAGCGATTTTTGAGATAAAATAGATAATTTTAAAATAGCAATCTCACTTTGATAACTTGAAATCAAATTGTCATTTTTCTTTTTCAAAATATCGTATGATAAAGCCAACTTCTCATTTTCTTACTTGAGAGAAGTATTTTAAAAAACAAGAGATTCTTGAGAAATAATAGAAGATTTCAAAATATCAATTTTACTTGTAAAACTTGAAATCAAATCATAGTTTTCTTTTTTCAAGACCTTACAAGACAAAGCCAAATTATCATTTTCATATTTCAAAGTATCAATAGTAGCACATTGTAAATCAAGTTTTGAAAGTAACTGTTCCCCTCCGAAAGGCGGCCGAGACATTAGGACGTCTGGCCTGAGATTCGGGGCAGATGCTATTTAGTTTTATCCGTCTACCTCTCCGAAGATGCCAAGTTGATTTATGGCATCGTGTATCGGAGGTTTAGACGGATGCGGCCGATGTAGCAGACTTCGTCAGATTCCCCCTCGCTTGAGGGGTTTTTGATTATAGGGACGCTCTTCCCTGCAGGCGCAAGCCCCTGCAGTTAATTACGCTACCGCATCGCGATAACAACTTTCTCCTTCTCCAGAATTTCACTTCGCGTCGTGTGTGTTTGTTTTGTTTGTGGTTGCCCGTGGATTGTATACGGAGACTAAGCGATGTCGTCGCCCGTAGGACGTGGATTAGTCCAAATCCGTATTTACTTAGATTTGGGTTTGGTGTTTTTAGTTTAAGGATATATTAGCCATTTTGAGGCTAAGATCAACTTAAATATTCGTTAAGGATACGTTAGTCTTGTTTGAGACTAAGATCAACTTAACGTGGTGATCCGTTTAATATATGGCCGTCAGGACTCATCACCTCTCTGACGTCGTTGAAGGATTACAACGATAGGTGTCAGAGGAGTTCAGAGACATACCCTTGAACCAAAGTCGATTTGGAGTTTTATGGTCTATCTAAATGTTTAAGGATACGTTAGCCGTATTTGGGGCTAAGATCAACTTAAACGGGACCGTTTAGATCCGGTAAAAGAGCATTTGGAGGCTCTATTGTTCCAGTTTAGGAACGTAGTGGTCCATCGCCAGTTTAGGGACGTAGTGGTCCATATTCCAGTTTAAGGACGTGGTGGTCCACCATTAGTTTAAGGACGTTTCGGTCCATCATTAGTTTAAGGACGTTTCGGTCCATCATTAGTTTAAGGACGTTTCGGTCCGATATTAGTTTAAGGATATTTCGGTCCAATATTAGTTTAAGGACGTTTCGGTCCATATACGTATGTGGTCGTTGGGACCCGTCACCTCTCTGACGTCGTTGAAGGATTACAACGACAGGTGTCAGAGGAGTTCGGAGATGTACCCTCGAACCGGAGGTAAATTGATTTAAGAGAGCAATCTTGCTCAGTCAATTTAATTTGAGGACTTACGGCCAAAATTGGGCTAAGTCCAGTTGAAAATGTTCAACATTTTATTTGCTTTTGCATTACATTTATTTTTATTTTTATTTGGGCTCTACCCATAAAGGATGCAGAGCATCAATATGTTTTGGGCTCTGCCCATTTATAAATGATGCAGAGCATCAATTTTACTTGGGCTCTGCCCTTTTTATTGCTTTGCAATTTATTTTGGCCTGCTAGGTCTTTTTGATTTGGGCCTGGCCCTTTAACAAAAGAAATGCATTGCATTTTTCAGGCGCTTTGCGCCAATCAAAGAGCGCAAGCGCTTATGATGATGACACGTGTCATGCAGCGCAGTGCGCTGCGCTAATGCGCTACGCTTGCGCTGCTGACACATGGCGCTCTCTGGTGAGTTGCGCCAATTTCAGAGAGCAAAGCTCTATTTCAAAAGCGCATAGCGCAAATGGTTCAGATGCTGACACGTGGCGCTCTCTGGTGGCTTGCGCCAGCCCAAGAGCGCAACAGTGCAGATTTATAAGTGTAAAGCACTATTAATTTGAGAATCTTTTAGATTCAAGAACCAATGGTTCATAAAAGAAGTGCAAAGCACTATTTGTTTTCTTCGATCTAATGAGAATTAAAGAAAACAAGTATTTCTTGTTTTTCTTGTTTAAAGAACCAGTGGTTCATAAGAAGTGCAAACCACTGTTTATTATGTGAAGATCATTGATCTTGTTCTTAGATCAATGATCTATTAGAAGAAATTTCTTCTATTTATGAAGGTTTTTTTTTACCTTTTTCGTGAAACTTTTTCAGAGTTCTCTCCGTTTGTAGCTCTTGATTTCTCAAAAATGTTGATGCCTTTGAATTGAGGTCTAGGGTCCTTTTTATAGTGCCCATAAATTAGTTAAAGAGATCTTTTTCTGAGTGATTTGTGGAATTTTTCCCACCGTTGGATCTTTGATCCAAGGGCTTCTGTTTTACAGAAGAAAATCTTCTTGTTTTAACAAGAACAGAAAGATTTCTTTAGAATCTTGATTCTGTTTGGCGCAAATGCCCCAGCGCGTGACACGTGTTAAGCAGCGCACAGTGCAGCGCTACTGCGCTGACACGTGTCGCGCAGCACAAAGCATAGCGCAACTGCGCTAGCGCATCTATGCTGACACGTGTCGCGCAGCGCAGCGATTGCGCAACTGAAGCGTTGCTTCTTTAATTTTTCTTTAAATAGATTTTTGCTCTGATTGGGTGCGCTGCTTTGGGTGCTGCGCTGATGTATCTGCGTCTGACACGTGGTGCGCCGGGGATTTGAAGTGTTGCTTCAAAATTTAAATTTTGAATTTCCAACAGAGCTTTGCTTTGATTGGGGGAAACAAATACCCCCCCCGTTGCGCTCACGTGACGCGCACGTGAGTGCTGCGGTGGCAAGCTCCTGACCGTTGGATCAAGGGGTGAGCTGAAGGGGCGCAAGCGCCTTATAAATAGGACCTCTGGTCCTAAAAAAAAATCTTCACCGTTTTTCAAGATTTTTGATTTCAACAGAGCTTTGCTCTTGCTTAAGAACTTCAGAGCTTTGCTCATTTCCAAAGTTAGAAACTTTAGGTAAAAATTAATTTAAATCAAATTAATTTAAATTAATCTTAACCAAAGAGCTTTGCTCTCACAGATCTTTTGATCTAAAGAGATCCCCATTGGGGTTTCATAAACAGAGATTTGCTCTCAAAAACTTATAGATCTACAGAGATCTTATTCATGGGTTCTAACCCATGAACAGAGCTTTGCTCTTGAATCAACTATAGATCTTTTAGATCTGAAAAATGAAGAATTTTTCATAAGTTTTTCATGGATTTTTCAAGATTCCAAATTTTTTTAATTCTTTTAAGTGTAAAAATTTTCTGATGGACCTTTCCATTATTACCACAGAGCTATGCTCTTTTAAGGAATTTTATTCCTTTGAGACCAGAATTTGACAAGTGTCATTCTGTGGCAGAGCTTTGCTCTGAAAGAGGAGATTTTCTCCTTGTCTCTAGGGATTCCCCACTGATGAGAATATTCTCTTAGGGATCTTTTCTTTAACTGGCAGTCTTACCCAATGATGAGGCTGTCTTATTAAATAAGGCATTTTCATCCAGATTTTGTTGGTCCCCATTTGGTCCCCTACCCACTGCACTGCAGTGTAGTGTGATTAATTTTAATCTAATTAATTTTTAAATTTAGTTAATTGAAAATTTTTAAACGCCAAACGTTGGAATTGCAGCACTAATGGCTAATTTCTGTTCATTTGCAGCGATCATGTCTCTCGACACCTCGTTCCCGTTTGCTCGTTCAGAGGAGGGATTTCCCGAAGCGCCCTTGGACCGTGACGTCTTGGCTATGATTAGGGATCACGACCCGGAATATAAGAGTCTCCACCTTTGGGGGTCGTGGTATAACCAGATTATCATGGATCAACGGAGCTTCACGTGCGCCGTACCGTCAGAACCCATCACGGCGATTCACTATGCTACCCCACCCTCGGTGCAGTATGCCGTGGAGATGGTTGATTGGATCTCAAAGGTCTTTCTTCATCCTGCTATGGATGCGATTCCGGTCCAGCGTCCTATGGTTTTGGATATCCTAGGATGCCGTATCTGTCAGGGCGAGGCGCGACCTTGGGGGCAATCATATAACATTGGTCTGATCCCCCGCCACCCGATCGGTTATCTGCCGTAGGCCCGGTATATCCTGTCGATAAAGAAGTCGCAGTTGATAAGGTTAGGATTGTACACCGCGGTCTACGTCTCTCTGTTCCAATATCCCACGCTCCCCACCTGGTGGTTCAAGGCTTTCTTGGAATAGTGGAACATTCCTACCCACACTTTCCTTGCCATGGATCGGGAAGTGTCAATTTCTTTGGAGGAGTTCACGGAGGTATCCGGTTTACCAGCCATAGGGGAACACTATGAGGAGTTGTTCCCGACAGACGAGTACGTCTTCGGTGCTAAGCTGGTGGTAAGGGGGCTCACGCCGGAGAATGCTGTTTAACACCAATTCCCAAGCTTGATTAAAGTGTTGAATATCTATGAGTCCCTTTTTATCGAACATGGGAGTCGGGGAGTTAACTTTGAGGATTTCATCGCTCGGTTCCTTCGCCCAAGCGCCCTCTCATCAGAAGCTGCCAAGTTCGCTACCCTGGATTACCCTTTCGGTCTAGGTGTGGACAACCTGCCGGAGAAGGAGATAGACCAAAAGGGTTTTTTCCTTCCGGACTTCCCGACTATGTATTTTGCAGAAATTGCGGCCCCCGGGATGGACGAGGAGGCCTTTTTCTTAGGATTTCTCGAGTTATGGCTGAGTTGGTTTGCGATCCCAATGCACTCTCACCGTATGCGGCCTTCTGTCTTTTACCCAGCCCACCGGATGGCCATCGGGGTATAGCTGGCCGTTGGGATCGCTGGCTTGGCACACCTATATCATAGCCTCAGTCGAGCAGCGGATGCTAATGAGCCCGGGGTACTGCACGTGGTCTTCCCGATGCATTACTTTGTATCGTGGCTCGAGCTACACACGGCGGGTGTCTTCGGCATGCACAAAAGGCCCTCGTTCTTCGACAAGTGCGATTTCCCTCGCATTATACAGCTGATCGGCGCATCAATTGTGACCCCATCACCACGGAACGCTAGGGGTTTACTCCTTCGCTCTCACACCGTTGGAGCCGGGATGTCCTTTATTGACAAGGTGCTGACTATTGGAAAGGTGTCCACCACCGCGGTGCGACCATTACAAGACTCCTTTAAGGATGGAGCCTCAGTTTTGACGGCCCGGGAAACCCTTCACTTATATTCTATTAGACCGGGCTTCCTAGTCTTCAGGCAGAATGGCGCGGAGATTTTCGTGAGATATAACCCGCATCGTTTCGCCCAACAACCGGGCTACGATCAAGGGGTCCCCTTGGAAGCTTTCCTGCTGGAACCCGCTGCCACTGAAGAAGGGATGGAGAATGCGCTGCATCATTTCATGCGCCTGAATACGGATTCTCATTTTTTTATCAGTGCGCCGGCTTGCACTCCATGACTCCTCAACGTATACAAAGACTGGTACAATCATGCAACAGGAGCCGTTATAAAGGAGGAAAGGCGACTGCTGGTCGACCGTAAGGGTGCGCCTCCAAGCAATGACCGCAACGCTCCTTTGGTTCCTAGGACTCCAGTAGTTGCCCCTCTAAAAGAGGTTAGAACCGAGCCATCGCGTGCGCAAAGTCCTCCGCACGGATTGCCGCTCCCCGATATTACAGATGCAGCCCCAGCGCCCTGTGCTCCAGTGGAGACAGTGGTTGTAGCCTCGCCGGAGTCTGGCGTGGGTGCAGACATCGGGACCCGCCGTCCCAAGATGGCTGCTAAGCGTAAGTCGATCCCATGTGCACCTAGGGTCGGAGGGCAGAAGAAAAAGAAGTCGCTCTTCGCTGCGGACGTCGCGTTCGGTCAGGAACCCCACGCTCCCTATGCCGAGGGCCTGAGTGAATATGGGACTAACGAGGGATTAGTCATGCCGCCGCCGGATGATACAGACTTGGAGGCCGCTCTCGAAACTTCAGCGTGGTTGGCAAGGCGTGACGCATGGCTGGCTAAGCTTGCAGATTCAGGTAATCACTAGTCGCATTTTCTATTGCATCATATCTTTATTATTTCCTTTGACTAATATTTTTCTTTCTTTTCTTCCAACAGGCATCACCACTGAAGAAGCCATTGCCGCTTCACTCAAGACCTTCCAAGAGGAGGAACGCCTTGGAGCGTCTTTAGGCCTCAGTAAGTTTCGATTCATCAAGTTTTTATTCTCCTTGTGTTATGGTCAATCTAATCTTTCCCTTTTTTTATTGCAGAAACCTTAATGTCGTTCCTGTCGAGTGACGCAAATGTTTTGCCAGCTGCCGATGTTCCTGCTTCTTCTGGGCTACTGCAGGAGGTTCGTCTTGAAGAGCCGATGAGAGACGCCTTAAAGGCTCTGGAGGCATCTTTAAATGAGGACGACGTCACTTCGATGAAGGAAGCGTCAAAGAGGTCCATCGTGACAGCCCGGGGGGAACGGAAGCGGTCGAGGCGCGAAGCAAAGGCACGCAGGGCTGCCTTGGCTATTGGGGCGGGCCCAAGCACCATCCCTCGTGCCGACACCCCGTCAGAAGAGCCCCCGGTCACCCTGTCTACAGCTTATAGACAGGCGATCCGCGCCAATAGAGAGGCTAACGACAAGTCTACCTCAGGTAATACTTCTTTCAGAATTTTGTTATAAGACTTATAAAGCTGTCGGTTCTTATATGTTCTACCCCGCAGGGCTAAGCCCAACCGAGGGGGAGGCGTAGACTGTCGAACCTGAGGGGCTGAGGGGAGAGACATTGGTCGAGCCCGAGTCGGTGGCGGATGACACAGCTGGGATTGCTGGGCCCGAGGTAGTGGCTGACGAACTGGTCATGTCCACTATGCCTGAGCAAGTGGTTGTTGCTGAGCCCGAGGTAGCAGCGGGCGGAGTGCCTGAGGCTGATGACCTTGTGGTGACGGTGGACGAGATAACCGTGACTGCTGAGCCCGAGGGAGTAGCGGGTGAGGTGGCCATGATTCCTGAGGACGAGCCAACCGCTCCTTCTCAGGAATCTGGTAATGCTCCAGTCATAGCCCTCCCCGTCTATGGTCCCCCGCCATCTCCAGGTCTTGCGAGCACGACAACGGTCCCCATTGAGTCGGGTGACGAGGCCACGGGCGATGGCCTAGTGTCGATGGAGGAGGGAGTCGCCTCCGTTTCGGCCGGCAGCTCATCAGGTAAATCCCAAGTTGCTGTCCTCTTTATCTTACAATCCTTTCTGACAAGTTCATATTTGTTCGTAATGCAGGTGCAGCCAGTGTCGATGCCCCATTGCTCGAGGGAGCGCCTTCAACTACTGCCTTAGCGGTGGTCACCTCTCAGCCCTCTCTCATACCGTCAAAGATGTTGGAAGGTATGGGTTTGCAACTTATTAATCTTACTTTTCAGACGATAATTTGTGTACTAAAGTCATACTGTTGTGTCTTTCAGGAGTGCTTTTTGACCATCTTTATCAGGTGTTGCTCCCACACTTCTCCTTCCCATCCGAACTCGCTTCTTCCTCTGGTGGCGCTGGTGAGTATGATTTCCATTGATATCTTTCTTTTTCATTGATGGAATTACTTCTAACCCTTTTTTTTCATCTTGACTGCAGTGCTACGGATTGAAGGAGGGGATAAAAGATCGGCTGTGCCACTGGCCCTTCCGGCCTTGCCACCTGTCTCAGCTGGTACAGCGACTATCACATTGATAACTCCCCCCTTTTTATTTTTTGTACTGTTATCTGATCACATCTTGTTTCTTTTCAGCTGTCGTTCCGGTCTCGGCGCCCTTCGAGCCTCGCATTACAATGCCGGCGGGTCCTTATCTGAGATGTCCATCTTCGAAAGGCGCCGCGAATAGTATGCGCATGTTGAGTGACTACGTTGAGGAACTCGACGTTGAAACTCCTACATCTACCGCAGACTTCGCTACGGCGGTTAACCCGATGCTGGTGATACTCGTGAACTTTCATGACGAGGGCATCATCGCATCTTGGGTTAACCATTGCAGGGAGTTCGAAGCCCGCCTGCATCAGCTGGAGTCGATGCGTCCCGCTCCCGAGACCTTAGCCGCCAGTAATCAAAGAGCAGCGTGGATTGAGCAGAGCACTTCTTACTTCCACCATCTCGAACAAGAAGTCATTTCAAGGCGTAAGGAGCGCGGTGAGACTTCGAGCAAGTCTGCCCAACTGCATGCTCGGGTGGAGGCCAATGCTGCACTGCTGAAGGTTGTCTTTGAGGGCCTTCTGCAATGTCTTTCCGAAGGGTTATCATTGAGGCAACAGCTTGACGTTGTCGAGCGGGATGGACCCAGCCAGGAAGCAGCCCAGAAGGCGGCTGAGGAGCAACTTTCGTCTTTTTACAGCAGCGGGCCCAGGTGGAAGCGGAGGTGGCCGCGGCAGCCACTCAGGAGGAGGCGCTGAAGGAAGTGCGAGAGCGGCTTGTGGATTTGTTAAAGACACTTCCTCCTCAGTAGCTATCCCTCTTTGTATCGTTTGTACTTGTAGATAAAAAAAATGTATATATATATTTTATTCTTTAACACAATGTATCCTGTACCCAATCAAGTTTATGAATAAAAGATACACATTATTTTTTGTAATGTCTTGTGTCATTTCTTCGTCTTCTCTTTCTTTTATTATCAGCATTCCACCTTAGTAAACATGGTTGACGGATGATTAGAGCAAGCATCTTGACTTTCTCAAGAAATAGTAATGGCTTAGGCCGCAGGTTCAGATCAGCTGCCTAAGACTTTTCAACTCTATGAGCCGTGAGGGTCTCATAGAGATTTTTCTACCTACGAATTGAGAGGATTTCATAGGTGTGTTTTCTCCTTAGGAATCGTGAGGACTCCTAAGTGCGTTTTCTCTTATAAGTCGTAAGGATCTTATAAGAGAATTTTTCCCTCCTACAAGTTGAGAGGATTCGTAAGCGGTTGTTTCCCTCCTTGTCGAAACTCGACTTTGGAGAGTGAGACCCGTGAATAGTATGCAAGAGACCGTTTTAGATCGACTTGCAGGGTCCCATTGTTCAGGAAGCAAGTTTTTTAGTCCCTGCTGCCTGAGGCTTCATCTTGTAAGTTGAGACGAATCGGGAATTTCCCCGCGGAGACACTGATTTCTCTGCGAGCCGACACGAATCAGGAGGCTCTCTTCAAGGATTGTTTGTTTCCCTGAGTTGAGGTATTTGCCAAGGATTATTTGTTTCCCTGGTGTTGAAACGGATCGAGAATTTCCCACGGAGACACTGGTTTCTCTACGAGTCGATGCGAATCAGGAGGCTATCGTCAAGGATTGTTTGTTTCCCTGAGTTGAGGTATTTACCAGGGATTATTTGTTTCCCTGGTGTTGAAACGCGTCGAGAATTTCACACGGAGGCACTGGTTGCTCTGCGAGTCGACACGAATCAGGAGGCTCTCGTCAAGAATTATTTGTTTCCCTGAGTTGAGGTATTTGCCTAGGATTATTTGTTTCCTTGGTGTTGAAACGAATCGAGAATTTCCCACGGAGACACTGGTTGCTCTGCGAGTCGACGCGGATCAGGAGGCTCTTGTCAAGGATTGTTTGTTTCCCTGAGTTGAGGTATTTTCCAAGGATTATTTGTTTCCCTGGTGTTGAAACGAGTCGAGAATTTCCCACGGAGATACTGGTCGCTCTGCGAGTCGACGCGGATCAGGAGGCTCTCGTCAAGGATTGTTTGTTTCCCTAAGTTGAGGTATTTGCTAAGGATTATTTGTTTCCCTAGTGCCAAGGATTATTTGTTTCCCTGGTGTTGAAACGAATCGAGAATTTCCCACGGAGGCACTGGTTGCTCTGCGAGTCGACGTGGATCAGGAGGCTCTCGTCAAGGATTGTTTGTTTCCCTGAGTTGAGGTATTTGCCAAGGATTATTTGTTTCCCTGGTGTTGAAACGGATCAAGAATTTCCCACGGAGACACTGGTTTCTCTGCGAGTCGATGCGAATCAGGAGGCTCTCGTCAAGGATTGTTTGTTTCCCTGAGTTGAGGTATTTGCCAGGGATTATTTGTTTCCTTGGTGTTGAAACGAGTCGAGAATTTCCCACGGAGGGACTGGTTGCTCTGCGAGTCGACACGAATCCGGAGGCTCTCGTCAAGGATTGTTTGTTTCCCTGAGTTGAGGTATTTGCCAAGGATTATTTGTTTCCCTAGCGCCAAGGATTATTTGTTTCCCTGGTGTTGAAACGGATCGAGAATTTCCTACGGAGATACTGGTTTCTCTGCGAGTCGACGCGAATCAGGTTTTTCTTCATCAAGGACACTTGTTTCCTCGAGTCAAAGGATTTGTCGAAGACACTGGTTTCTTCGGGATTGGGATGAACCGTCGGGATTGGGATGAACCGTCGAGATTTGGCTTCGTTTTCTGGCGGAGCCTGTTGGGAAAGTATGGTTCCCTCTTTGTTTGCACCCTTGGATTGTATACAGGGATCAATGTGATCTCAGCTGTATGGCCAAAGTTTTATCATTTTTCATTTTTTTTTATTTTCCGCGATGCTCTATCATTTCAGCTTTTATATCGCGAAGGTCGCGATTGCCGAATCATTTCGGCTATTTTTCGCGGTGCCCAATCATTTCGGCTATTTATTTTATTTTTACTCGCTACTTTTTATTGCGAGTTGCCCAATCATTTCGGCTATTTTGTATGCGTACGTTTTTACTTGCTGCTTTTTATTGCAAGTTGCCCTATCATTTTGGCTATTTCGTATGCATGTGCGGCCTACCGGCTTTTCACCGTAAACCTGAAATTAGACACCGATTTCGGCATTAGCACCACTGCAACTGGGATATTGCCAGGAGCGAATCATCATTTGCCTCTGTCGATATCGAACAAAGGTGGCTTAGTGAACAGGGTTAAGGTCCTGTCAACTAAGGCTTTTAACTTTATGGGCCGTAAGGGTCTCACAAAGGTATTTCTCCCTACAAGTCGTGAGGATCGTGTAGGTGTATTTTCTCCTTAGGAATCGTGAGGATTCCTAAGTGTATGTTCTTCTGTAAGTCGTAAGGATCCTACAAGAGGGTTTTCTCCTTATAAGTCGAGAGGACTTATAAGGGTTGTTCATTATGCGCACATATCCCCAATCACGGATGAAACTTGGTTAGGGAAATGTTTATTCGCGCCCGTGGATTGTATACAAGGGTCAGTATTGAACCACTTGTAGGGCAATATTGAAAATTGTGGGGGGTTTGCTTAAGCACAGGTTTAGGTCTTTGTAACTTAAGACTTTCAAATCTTATGAGCCGTGAGGGTCCCATAAGAGAGTTCTCCTTACGAGTCGTGAGGATCTCGCAAGTGTATTTTCTCCTTAGGAGTCGTGGGGATCCCTAAGTGTGTTGCTCCCTTGTGAGTCGTAAGGATCTCACGTAGGTGGTTTCTCCTTACAAGATCGAGAGCACCTTATAAGTGTCTTTTAACGAGGTTGCGCCCTTTCGGGTTTTCACAAACACTCGCCGGTAGTCCTGCTGTTTTTACTCACGGAGCCCTTTCGGGTTTTCATCCGTGCCCATTTTGCTTATGGACATACCGTTTTTATTTTATTATTTTTATTATTATTTTTTATTTATTTATTTTCTTCTTCTCTTTTTTTTACGAGGTCGCGCCCTTTCGGGTTTTCACGAACACTCGCCGGTAGCCCTGCTGTTTTTACTCACGGAGCCCTTTCGGGTTTTCATCCGTGCCCTTTTTAACTTATGGACATACCGTTTTTATTTATTTATATTTTCTTTTATATTATTTTTTTTGTCAGCCTACGGATGCTGCGGTATTAGTTTAAGGACGTTTCGGTCCGCTATTAGTTTAAGGACGTTTCGGTCCGGTATTAGTTTAGGGACGTTTCGGTCCACCATTGAGAAAGTTGGATACTGCTTATAAAGCTTGAGCTTAGGAAGATAGCGAGCGGACATAATCATCATCATCTATCATTGACCTAGGTTGTGACTCATTAAGCGTAGTATTTCTTTAGGAAGCGACCATTTATTGGCCTGAAAGGCCTTTCACCGTGCATATCCATGAATAGATAGGCTCCACCTTGGTATACCTTGTCTATGATGTATGGGCCTTCATAGTTTGGCTCGAATTTTCCCTGCTTGGCACGATTGGGGATCATAGGCCTTTTGACCACTAGCACAAGTTTGCCTTGGCGGAATGTCCTTGGTCGGGTTAATCTTTCATATGAGCGCGTCATCTTTGTTTTATAGGCCTCCAGATTTTGTTGCGCTATGAGCCGGGTCTCATCGAGGGCATCGAGCTCCTCAAGCCGAAGGTGAGCATTTTCTTCGTCCGTCAGCTCGTAGTGGATTGCCACTCGTAGAGAGGGTAACTCTATCTCGAGGGGGAGTACTGCTTCCGTCCTAAATACCAACGCGTACGACGTTGTGTTCATGGCCGTCTTGAACGTAGTTCGATACGCCCAAAGAGCCTCTTGCAGTCTCTCGTGCCAGTCTCTCTTATTTCGGGACACCGTCTTTTTCATGATTTTCGTCAGGGTCTTGTTGAAGGCTTCAGCTAGACTATTAGCTCGCGGATTGTAAACTGAAGAATATCTCCAGTCTATATTATGCTGCTGTGCGAAGCGACTGATCTTGTGGCTCCTGTAGGCTGGCCCGTTATCGGAGATGATCTGTCTTGGCGTTCCAAACCGATATATGACGTGCGTCTTGAAGAAATTGAGGATATTCTCCATCTTCACTTCCCTCAACGGTACTGCTTCTGCCCATTTGGAGAAGTAATCAGTCGTTGCCAGGATAAAACGATGTCCTCTAGACGATGTTGGTTCGATGGGGCCGACTATATCAGTTCCCCACATCTCGAACGGCCAGCTAGCCACCGTTGGATGTAATGGATTTGGATGTTGATGAATGAAGTCTCCATGGATTTGGCATGAGTGGCATTCCTTCTCATATTCGAGACAGTCCTGAATCATCGTGGGCCAGTAGTAGCCCATCCGTTTGATCTTCAACTTCATCTTTGGGCCCGCTTGGTGAGAACCGCAGAGTCCGTCCATGAACTTCCTGGACGACTCTTTTGCTTCGTCTGGTCCCAGGCATCTCAACCACAAAGAATCAAACGACCTCTTGTACAGGGTATCATTGACGAAGGCGAAAGACAGAGCTCGTTTCATAAGCTGATGTCTTGAGGACGCATCTTCGGGCATTCGGCGGTATTTGAAGTAGTCTATAAAGACTTCTCTCCAATCCTCGGTATTTTCCCGATCTTTTATTTACAGGGTTGTCTGCTCAGTCGCTCCCTTTTCCTCAGATGATTCCGGAGGTATTTCTGCTGGGGCAAGCACCCGACGGCATTGTACCATGATTCTAACGTTATCGAGGTTCTCGTCAGCCAGTTCTTTAGCAAGTTTGGCCAACGCGTCTGCTTTGCTGTTTTCCGCGCGCGGTATGCTTTCCAAAGTATAGGAGGGAATTTGGGTCAACAGTTGTTGCACCTTTTCACCGTACCTCACCAACTCCGGTTTGCACGTTTGGTAGTCGCCGTTTACTTGACTAACGACTAGCTGGGAGTCTCCGTATATGAGGAGGTTTTCAATTCCCATGTCAATGGAGATCTCGAGGCCTGCTATCAAAGCTTCGTATTCGGCTTCGTTATTTGTCGTCGGCTCTGTTAAGGAGAAGGCGAAGCGCATTATCCCTCCTTGTGGAGTCACGAAGATGAGGCCTACCCCCGATTTGATTATAGGGGTACCTTGTTTGCGCTTTTTCATGGAAGATGCTCCATCGAAATAAAGTTCCCATTGGGTATCACCATCGTCGATCGCGTCAAACGCATGTTCGTCTGGAAGATCGCAATTCAGAGGAGAATCGGCAGGTATCGGATGCTCAGCGAGGAAGTCGGCGATGGCCTGGCCTTTCACTGCCTTGAGAGGTTGATACGTTATCGAGAACTCCATCAAGAGCAGGGCCCATTTAGCGAGTCGTCCTGTCAATATGGCCTTCGACATCAAATATTTAAGGGGGTCCACCTTTGAAATGAGACGGACCTCATACGCTAACGCATAGTGCCTGAGCTTTGTTATCACGAAGATCAACGCCAGGCAGTGTTTTTCAATGGGGGAGTAGTTGCTTTCTGCCCCCAGCAGAACTCGACTTAAGTAGTAGAGTGCTCTTTCCTTCCCTTGATCGTTCTCTTGTGCCCATAATGCGCCTAAGGAGCCTTCGAGAGCGGTTGTATAAAGAATGAGGGGCTTTCCCTTGACCGAAGCAGCCAACACCGGTGGGTTCTGCAGGTATTGTTTGATCTCGTCCAATGCACTTTGGCATTTTTGATCCCAGACGAACGGGGTTCCCTTCTTCATCAGGTGGTTGTAAGGATGGCACTTTCATGAAAGGTTGGCTATAAATTGCCGTATATACGCGAGCTTCCCTTGGAGAGACCGCAGCTGTTTGAGAGTCCCTGGCGGAGGCATTTCCATGATCGCCTTGATCTTTGACGGATCTATCTCGATACCTCGGTGTCGGACGATGAATCCCAGGAATTTGCCCAAGGAAACTCCGAATGCACACTTGAGAGGGTTCATCTTCAAGTTGTATTGCCGAAGGCGTTGAAATACGGTCTTCAAATGCTCGAGATGTTCCTCGTATGATTTTCTTTTAACCACGAGATCGTCGATATAGCATTCGACGATTTCGTGTATAAGGTCATCAAAGATCTGCGTCATGGCTCTCTGATAAGTAGCACCGGCATTCTTTAAACCGAAGGGCATCACTTTATAACAGAATGAGTCCTGAAGGCGGTGTGCTTCTGGTCTTCGAAATGCATCTTTATCTGATTATACCCTGACGAGCCGTCCATGAAGGAGAAAACTTCATGAGTGGACGTATTGTCTATCATCAGTTCGGTGACTGGCACTGGGAAATCGTCTTTCGGGCAAGCTTTATTGAGATCCCGGAAGTCCACGCATATGTGCACTGTCCCATTTTTCTTCATCACCGGGACGATGTTGGCGATCCATTCAGGGTATTGAACTTCCTGGATGAAGCCAGAGTCGATCAGCTTCTTGACCCCGGCATTGATACTCATCTCAAGCTCGATCCGCATTCTTCTCGGTGCCTGTTTAACTGGTTTGACGTCCGGAGATATCGCCAATCTGTGCACAGCAATTTCTGGATCTAGTCCCGGCATTTCGGAATAGTTCCACGCGAAGCAGTCTTTGTGCTGCATAAGCACGTCCTTTAACGCAGCCACCCTTTCTTCAGATAGCAGCTCGCTGATGAATGTCGGTCGCGGGTTATTCGCCGTTCCCAACTCAATTTTCTTAAGGTTATCTGCAGTGGTATGGATTCCATCTTCCAGCTCTTTTGGCGCTGGTGGGAATTCTGAGATTACCTCGTCGTTGCTGTTTTCGAAGCACCAGGGAAGGTCATCTATGTTCTCGGGCTCTTCTTTTGATATCGTTATCACGTGACAAGTACGAATTCGCTTCCAATCCCATTGTGGAACTGGTTCTTCTTCCGTGGCCTTGGGCTCGTGCTTCTGTGGCGGCGCTACCCTCCAGTTGTCGGACAGAGCGAACTTGCCAAGCTGATACTGATCTTCGACCCAATTCTTGAAGGTGAAGCAGTCTTTGAGAGGATGCCCTACCACTCGGTGATAAGGGCAATAGTCCGAGTGTGAGACTTCGCCTGCTTGTTCGGGTTGTTTAGACTCCGGCAGTGTAAGCATATGATGTTTTAAAGTGAGGTCAAGTATTTTCTTCGTCTTGTCCCGAGGAAAAGAGTATGCTCGACCCATTTTTCTCATGAGGGATAGATCGGAGCCGCTTGGTTCCCACTTGCGTGGCCTTTTAGCCCCGCTTCGTTGCTGTTAAGCACCTTTTCGCGTTTCGACTTGTTTCTGCCCCTGCGTCGAGCCTTCTTTATAACAGGTTGACAAGGAGTGGCATTTTCATCTTTCACGGCCTGTTGGAGAAGGCGTTGCGTTTTGGCTTTCCCGTAGATGACCATTTCGCGGTTATGGTCGTCTCGGACTTTTTGACCAGCTTCCCTTATAAGTTTGTCCATTTGTTCTTCGAACGACGGACTGGGCACTTTTTTGTCTGGAACTTTTACTGGTTCAGGATTAGCGTCCTCCCATTGAGCATCCGCTTCTTCATCGAAGTCATATACGACGTAGCAACCGTGTAGTAGCTCTCGTTTCTTTGACCGGATTTATCCAAGCCCGATTGTTTCCATTCTCCCATTAGGCAGTTTGCGTTGAGTCCCGGGGACGTTCCAGACTTTATCATAGAACTTGGCTTTTCGAACGGTCTGCTTGAAGGATATCCCCTGGCGTTTCAACAGCTTTTTCAAACCTTCCGTATAATATCTGGGAAGACGAATAGGCTGAAGCCTGTCGAGCGTAGGATCCGCGCCATGCCAGATTTCTCTCTCCACTTTGGTTTCTTCAGAGCGGTAGAAAAGAATTGCCTTTTCGTTTTCTCGCCTGGGAGGAATATAGAACGTTCGCAGCTCTTCTACATTGTAGATATCAAGCGCATCCAGTTCCTTACGGTGTTTAAGCGGCACCATGGCAACTTGTAGACTTTGTTCTTCGTTAGCGGACGTTCGTATTGAAGGTCGAGCAGAGAATACAACATGGATCTCATCTTCCGAGTCACTACCAAAGATCAACGTAGGAGTGGACGGTCCTGGCTTGTTGTGTTGGGGCGGACCCGAATACACTATCTCCTCTTCCTCCTCGGTATCACTCCCGAAAACAGGGATGGTGGCGTTAGCTTTGTTGTCCGGCTTGTGACACCTTTCCGTGTCTTCGAAATCCGGTAAGAAGTATTTGGCATCTTCATATTTGCGGACTTCGTTCACGGAAAACGGATTCAGTTCTCCCGCCACGGTATACTCGAGACCATCCTTAGCGTATTTCATACACTGATGTTGTGTAGAAGGGATGACGTTGTACTCGTGTAACCACAGTCGGCCGAGCAGAACATTATAGCATGTCTTGGCGTCTATGATGTGGAACTTAATGTCTATGACGAGTAGCCCAAAGTGTAGCATCATTATCACAGACCCAAGAGTTCTTGATGACTGGGAGTCGAACCCGGAGATGGTAATCTTATCCCGAGCAAGGTGCTGGACACTCATGCAGATTTCTTAACACCCGCACATTGAGGAGATTAACGGAGGATCCATTGTCGATCAGGATTTTGCCTATCTTTATATCGTGGCAGTATCCTGAGATATAGAGGGGGCGATTGTGTTCGCACGTCCCAAGGAGAAGGTCTTCATCACCAAAAGCGACATCGGCGGTGTGCACTTCCTCCAATTCATCCTTCATCTTTTCTTCAGCCAGGAAAGTTTGGAATTGCTCCGGATCCTGTTGTGCCCTGATTAATGAATCTCTCGCCTCCTTTGATAGCAAAAGGGCATCAAGAATGCTGAGCTGTGACGGTAGCTTCCTCAGATGCGCTAAGACGTTGTAATCCATCTTATTCCTCTTTGGCGGGTCCTTGGCACTTAGCTCCTCCACCACTTGGTCATCTAAGACGATATCTTCAGAGACCTTTTCTTTCCCTTTGTCTTTTCTGTTTGAGGGTCCAAGATTCTTTTCAGGTAGCGTCCGGTTACGCAGCCGGATATTTTCGCAAACCTTCGGCTTTTCTTCTTTTCCTGAAGTGGACTCTTTAAAGAGAGGGGCAAGTTCCAGCTCCTCATCAGAATCGCTCCCGAATGTAGGCACTTGTGACCCGCCGGTGTTAACCATGCAACAATCGCCAGTAGTTCTTTTAAGCCCCTCGGTCGTATTTCTTTGCTTCCGACGAGTTTTACGTTTCTCCCGCTTAAAATGTTGTCGATGAGCAACATATCCTTGCCACCATCTATCGAAAGCTTTGCACTCTTGAGTGGGGTGCAAAACCTTCTGATGATATAAGCAATAGGAGGGGTGCATTTCCATTTCACCAGTAATGTTTCCTTCGGAGGATAGTAGCTTCATGCCCATTGATATGGCCTTAGCAAACCTTTTCCTCATCTTGAATTGACTTTTGTCGGTAGTGGAGGTATTTTGCTCCAGCGGGATTGTCTCAGCTCTTTCATCAAATCGCCGGCGCTTGGCCCTTTCAAATATAGCCGTCTCGCGTTCTCGATCAGCTTTACTTTTCAATCGAGCTTCGTTAAGGAATGCGTCAATTACTTCATCTGATGGCCCCAGAATTTTTGATTCAGGGTCTGCCCCCAGCGTTTCAGTACAAGGAGTCTCCTCATCGTCCATGAACGAATGGGAAATCACATGACAGCTCGCCATATATTCTTCAGATTCATCAGATGAACTTTCTCCCTCATCTTCCTCTTGAAAGACATGATTGAGGAACTCTTGGAATGTAATGGGAGTCCGTGCCTTCTGGTTGAATTCCTCCAGCGCGTCAATTTGTTTTTGCAAGTCCGTGCGCTTGTCGCCAGGCTTCACGGGCTTCTTTGATTTCTTTTTCTTCTTCTTCTTCGAAGATTTTGACGGCTGGTTGCGAGTGCTTGAGCCACCACCATCGGTCTTTAGAGTTGGACGTGGCTTCAACATCCCTTCAATGACCTACGGTTCCAACGGGTTCTTCCACTTGATCGCTGGACATGTCTGAAGATCGTTTAGCATCCTCTTTGTCTTGGCTGATAATACAACTTCCCAAGGAGCTTCTTCAATGACGGAGCATGTTGCTCCCGGCGTATTCGTCCTCTTAGAGGTGTGGGGCTGCGGGGGATTCACCTTCCATTTGTCAGATAACGTGAATTTGCCCTGTCGGTACTGGTTTTCAAGCCAATTTTTGAAAACGTAGCAATCTTCGATCGGATGACCCAGTACTCGATGATAAGGACAGTAGTTGGGTTCATTGACATCATTTGGTTGCAACGGACGTTTTGGATCCGGCAAATTTATGAGTCGGTTACGCAATGCTAGCTCGAATAACCTTTTCATTTTATCTCGGGGAAATGAGTAAGAACGTCCTAGCCTCTCCTCAAGGGCTACATACGGACGCATATTATTTTGACGAACAACCGGCTTCGAGTTGCTCGGTTGTTGTTGAGCATTAGCGACAACGATCGCTTTTCCCTTCCCCTTGTCATTTCGGGAGTCCGTCTTTGGAAGATGGGGTTTATGGCCCATCTGATCCATTTGCGCTAGCTTCTCAATCAAGGCCTGGAAGGTAGTCATCTTGAAAAACATCATAAATTGCGAGATGGTTGCTTGCGGATCAAGAGTTCCCATGAACATACCCACCGTGGGAGCTTCTTCAATGCGCTTCTCGCACTTCGACCATAAGTTCCGCCACCGTATAGCATATTGAACCCATGTCTCGCCTGGTTTTACCCTGGCGTTAATCAGTGCCGTCATCGGGGTATGTTCACTGGCGCTTGCAAAACGCTGAGTAAACAACAGCTCCATCTCCGCGAAGGTCTTGATAGAGTCGTTCGGGAGCTCAGAGTACCACTCGAACGCCGTATCTGATAAACTTCCGACAAACTGGTGAAGCAACAACTTGTCATCACCGCCGGTGTTGCCACAGAGTGCCCTGAACTGGGCAACATGCTAGTGAGGATTGCCCGTCCCCTTGTAGACATGGAACTTGGGAATTGTGTAGCCCGGCGGGTACTTGATTTGATCGTACCAACTTGGATATGGCCGCCCCATTTTTACGACCTGGCCAGCTGCTTCAGTCGCATGATGAACCCGTATTTGTTGGGCTATGTACTCGTCCAAATCAGCTTTGGAGATTGTATCCTCCTTAGCCGTCGACAGAGATGGCGGAGGATTTGATGTCTCTCCCCTATCGTCTCCAAGGACGATCGGGGGATCTTCGGCCGGAGGATCTTGTTGGATCATCATCCCCACCATGTCTTGGAACAGGAGGCCTATACGCTGTATGTTGGCTGCTTGTTCAGCAGCCTCTTTGTCCTTCTTCTCCAATATTCGACGAAGGAATTCGGCGTCGGTTTCTTCCTCTTGGCGTTCATCCGAGGACGTTTCAGGGTTTTCTTTTGGCCTAGTAAGTGCGGCCATAGCGTTCATCATCTCTTGGAGTTTCTGTTGCTGCTCCTGCGCTTTAGTCACTGATCGCGTAAGCGGTCGATGACCCGTAGATATGCGACTGTCCTCTTTACCAGACGCCACATAGACGGTATGAACTACAATGCCCCCTGACTTAAGGCGTTTGGGTTCACCACCTCTGATATTTGTCGCCGGCGCGGGGGTTTTCTCCGGCCTTCTTCTTTTATGGGCCGTTGAAGTTGAGGGGGCCGTTGCTTTGGGCACCCAAGTGGTCGTCACTTTTCGTTGCTTGACCGGGGGATTTTCTTTTTCCACTTTCACCTTTTTCTGTTGACGAGAGCGATCTGGGTCAATTACGGAGTCTTGAACTCTCCGCCAAACTTTATAAATTTTTTAGGACAGCCGTTGAGAGGGATGTTCCTGCTTCGTTTCCGGAACTTTCTCCGCAGGTGGAGGAGATCTTTTTAGTGTAGCAGTTGGAGAGTTCTTACGTACCCTCCTCAGCAGTTCAAAGCTGTTCCCAGTTAGAACAGCAGCGTTGACTTCCACCATGGGAGTAGGTGGAGTTATCCCTGAGGGGGAGTTGCCCCCTGCCTTCCTTACTCGCCGCCAATGGCGACATCGAGCATGACGAGCCGTTGGGACTGGCTCAGAGATAGAGACAACTTCTTTTTGCCCCCTGTCTGAATGAGGCGCCGCCGGTGTTAACTTCTTAAAGACTGAGGTTGTCCTTTGAGGGGTGATATTCAACCTGTCGAAAACGGATCCTCGAGCAGGGGCAGGAGCAGGAATCGTCAGTCTTGAAAAGACTGACTCTTTGATAGGGAAAGCCGCCTTGATGACTTCTGGAGCAGCAGTTATTGCCTTCATTGGGATAGCCAATTTAGAGTTCTGATCCAGTCTGGAAAAAACAGAGGCTGCTGGTTTGGTAGTGGGCGACCCGTTGACAGGGGCCATCGTAGCAGTGAGCCAGTCGAAGACCGACTTCTTGTTCACTTCCAGTGCAGGTATTGGTATAGAGAAGCTTGTAGGTGGGATCATGGTCCCGAAAAACAGGCCGGTGGTGGCCTGGGTCACCTGTCCTACCGGCAGAGCGAGGAAGGAGGCCGCTTGGGGCCCATATGCCACACCTCCAGGAGAGGTGGAGCGTCCGTTGCAGTGGCACTTCGAGTAGTTGGTGCAGTTAGAGGCCATTGATGCTTGAGTTCTGCGCCAGAAAAAAGACCAAATGTTAGTAACTTAAAATCCAAAGGCAACCATTTAACAAACCGCGATTGGTTCGCAAAGACGACACACGGAGTGTGGAGTGGAAAGAGGAAAATGTCCCACCGGGCGTGCCAGAATCTGTTCCCCTCCGAAAGGCGGCCGAGACATTAGGACGTCTGGCCTGAGATTCGGGGCAGATGCTATTTGGTTTTATCCGTCTACCTCTTCGAAGATGCCAAGTTGATTTATGGCATCGTGTATCGGAGGTTTAGACGGATGCGGCCGATGTAGCAGACTTCGTCAGATTCCCCCTCGCTTGAGAGGTTTTTGATTGTGGGGACGCTCTTCCCTGCGGCGCAAGCCCCTGCAGTTAATTACGCTACCGCATCGCGATAACAACTTTCTCCTTCTCCAGAATTTCACTTCGTGTCGTGTGTGTTTGTTTTGTTTGTGGTTGCCCGTGGATTGTATACGGAGACTAAGCGATGTCGTCGCCCGTAGAACGTGGATTAGTCCAAATCCGTATTTACTTAGATTTGGGTTTGGTGTTTTTAGTTTAAGGATATATTAGCCGTTTTGAGGCTAAGATCAACTTAAACATTCGTTAAGGATACGTTAGTCTTGTTTGAGACTAAGATCAACTTAATGTGGTGATCCGTTTAATATATGGCCGTCGGGACTCATCACCTCTCTGACGTCGTTGAAGGATTACAACGATAGGTGTCAGAGGAGTTCAGAGACATACCCTTGAACCAAAGTCGATTTGGAGTTTTATAGTCCATTTAAATGTTTAAGGATACGTTAGCCGTATTTGGGGTTAAGATCAACTTAAACGGGACTGTTTAGATCCGGTAAAAGAGAATTTGGAGGCTCTATTGTTCCAGTTTAGGGACGTAGTGGTCCATCGCCAGTTTAGGGATGTGGTGGTCCACCATTAGTTTAAGGACGTTTCGGTTCATCATTAGTTTAAGGACGTTTCGGTCCGATATTAGTTTAAGAACGTTTCGGTCCATATACGTATGTGGTCGTTGGGACCCGTTACCTCTCTGACGTCGTTGAAGGATTACAACGACAGGTGTCAGTGGAGTTCGGAGATGTACCCTCGAACCGGAGGTAAATTGATTTAAGAGAGCAATCTTGCTCAGTCAATTTAATTTGAGGACTTACGGCCAAAATTGGGCTAAGTCCAGTTGAAAATGTTCAACATTTTATTTGCTTTTGCATTGCATTTCTTTTTATTTTTATTTGGGCTCTACCCATAAAAGATGCAGAGCATCAATTTGTTTTGAGCTCTGCCCATTTATAAATGATGCAGAGCATCAATTTTACTTGGGTTTTGCCCTTTTTATTGCTTTGCAATTTATTTTGGCCTGCTAGGTCTTTTTGATTTGGGCCTGGCCCTTTAACAAAAGAAATGCATTGTATTTTTCAGGCGCTTTGCGCCAATCAAAGAGAGCAAGCGCTTGTGATGATGACACGTGTCATGCAGCGCAGTGCGCTGCGCTAATGCACTACGTTTGCGCTGCTGACACATGGCGCGCTCTGGTGAGTTGCGCCAATTTCAGAGAGCAAAGCTCTATTTCAAAAGCGCATAGCGCAAATGGTTCAGATACTGACACGTGGCGCTCTCTGGTGGCTTGCGCCAGCCCAAGAGTGCAACAGTGCAGATTTATAAGTGCAAAGCACTATTAATTTGAGAATCTTTTAGATTCAAGAACCAATGGTTCATAAAAGAAGTGCAAAACACTATTTGTTTTCTTTGATCTAAAGAGAATCAAAGAAAACAAGTATTTATTGTTTTTCTTGTTTAAAGAACCAGTGGTTCATAAGAAGTGCAAAGCACTGTTTATTATGTGAAGATCATTGATCTTGTTCTTAGATCAATGATCTATTAGAAGAAATTTCTTCTATTTTATGAAGGTTTTTTTTTACCTTTTTCTTGAAACTTTTTCAGAGTTCTCTCCGTTTGAAGCTCTTGATTTCTCAAAAATGTTGATGCCTTTGAATTGAGGTCTATGGTCCTTTTTATAGTGCCCATAAATTAGTTAAAGAGATCTTTCTCTGAGTGATTTGGGAAATTTTTCCCACCATTGGATCTTTGATCCAAGGGCTTCTGTTTTACAGAAGAAAATCTTCTTGTTTTAATAAGAACAGAAAGATTTCTTTAGAATCTTGATTCTGTTTGGCGCAAATGCCCCAGCGCGTGACACGTGTTAAACAGCGCACAGCGCAGCGCAACTGCGCTAGCGTATCTGCGCTGACACGTGTCGCACAGCGCAAAGCGCAGGGCAACTGCGCTAGCACATCTGTGCTGACACGTGTCGTGCAGCGCAAAGTGCAGCGCAACTACGCTAGCGCATCTGCGCTGCACATGTCGCGCAGCGCAACTGCGCTAGCGCATCTGCGCTGACACGTGTCGCGCAGCGCAGCGCTTACGCAACTAAAGCGTTGCTTCCTTTAATTTTTCTTTAAATAGAGCTTTGCTCTGTTGGGTGCGCTGCTTTGAGCGCTGCGCTGATGTATCTGCGCCTGACACGTGGTGCGTTGCGCCCGGGATTTGAAGCGTTGCTTCAAAATTTGAATTTTGAATTTCCAACAGAGCTTTGCTTTGATTGGGGGAAACAGTAACTCATTTTTCTCAAAAACTAATTTATCACATAAAGCCACTTAAGAATCATAAGCACAAGACAATGCGTTATATTTGGCAATCAAATTCTTATTTAAAACTTCAAAAGAATCACAACAACTAATCAATTCCTCACGCTCAATATCAAAATCATAAGTACATTTTTCAAGGAATTCATTTCTAGATGCAATAGCATTATAATTTTCCTTAAGATCATGATATGCATCAAGAAGTTGACCATGTGTAGTTTGCGGAAATCATAAGAAGAATTAATTACGATATTATGATCGAAAGAGTGTTGGATTGACTCCTTAGAGTTGGATGTTCTCTCTTGATTTGTCGTTTATTGAGAATCATCCAAAGTTGCTAAGCAGGTTTCCATTTTGTTCTTCTCCACTTCCTTTCAAGCTACGTACTCTCCATAGATGTGTTCCAATGAGCACCAAATATCATGAGCCGTCATGCAAAATGAAAAATTGTTAAAAACATCAACATCTAAATCGAATTAAAAACATTGTATATGTTTGATGTTTAAAGAAAACAAATCTTTTTTATGATTACTCCATTTAGATTTAACAATAGAGGGGATAGAATAGTCGTTTTCCAAATAAAAAATTCACTTCCATCAAAACGTGGAGGATCAAGATTAGAATAACTATCAAAGGAAAAGTAGTTTTGTAAAGAAGATGGCATGTGATTGCTCTAGGATGTTTAGCCTACACAAGTAAGAGCACCGAGCTCTGATACCCACTGAAAGTAGCGCGGAAGCAAATACAAATAGTCCTAGAGCGGGGTGAATATGACTACACAAACAATATGCCCAAATTAAAAATTCTATCAACTACACTAACAAAGATATCATAATTGAATTGCTTAACAAAAGATATACCAATAATGACAAATAGTTAAGCTAACTACAATTGCAAACATAAACAATAGCAAGCAAGAATAGAGATAACAATCAAGTCTAAGCAATGAGCATATAATGCGGAATATAAACCTAGCATGCAATTTCTAAGAAATTGAAATATAAAGCATAAGAGAAATTGCAAACGCAAATACGAGTCGATTTTAGAGTGGTTCAGGAGATCACTTAGTCCACTTTTTTTAGGCGTACGAGCCCGTTCCACTAAACACGTCTCCACCGAGACTCTCACATTGCGCACCCGCAACCAAACACATCACTTGATACACGAGCGACTCTTCTCTCTACAAGCACATGCACTCCTCTCTTATAAAGGCACCGATAACGTCTCGGTCCTCATACAAAGAAGAAATACAAATATCTCACTCTTCTCTCTTATAAAGAACTCTCTTGCACTCAAGATATTCTCACACAAAGATAAGAAGATGGTTTATAATGAAGCACAATACTCTCAAAGAGTTTCTGTCTAGCTCAAACTAATACTCTAGCAAGTATGGATAATCAATTGAAGCTCTTGAATCTTTTGTGTGTGAGAGTAATTAGATAAGTAAATGAAAATCTCTTTAAATTCTCACAAGATGTGGGATTTTTTTTTGAAGATCACTTGGATATTTGCGATAGAAAAGCTCAAGAAATTTGAGTAAGTGATACCAAGAAAAATCCAACCAAAAACTCTTTTATAGCCCCAAGAAAAACAAATCAAAAACAAGTGGGGACAAGCAGTTTTCAACAGCGGCAGATGTCTAAAGGCAAAAGGGGCAGATATCTGGCCTCAAATAAAACAAATCACCAACGGCTATAAATGGCTATATTTTTGAAAAAATCCTAACTGCAGACGTCTGAAGTTCAAATAAGGCAGACGTCTAAAGAAGAAATAAATCTTGGCTAAACCATAACATCAGACTTCTGTCCCGATGAACTGCAGATATCTGTGTTCCTTACTGGAAAGCACAGAGCCAAAACCAAACGTCGGAAGTTCAATGTTCCCCTCCGAATGGCGGCGCACAAGACTGCGAGGTCTTTACGCTGAGATTCGGGGCAGATGCTATTTGGTTTTATCCGTCTACCTCTCCGAAGATGCCAAGTTGATTTAAGGCACCGTGTATCGGAGGTTTAGACGAATGCGGCCGATGTAGCAAACTTCTTCAGATTCCCCCTCGCTAGAGGGGTTTTTGATTGTGGGGACGCTCTTCCCTGCAGGCGCAAGCCCCTGCAGTTAATTACACTACCGCATCGCGGTAGCCACTTTCTCCTTCTCCGGAATTTCACTTCGTGTCGTGTGTGTTTGTTTTGTTTGTGGTTGCCCGTAGATTGTATACGGAGACTGAGTAATGTCGTCGCCCGTAGGACGTGGATTAGTCCAAATCTGTATTCACTTAGATTTGGGTTTGGTGTTTTTAGTTTAAGGATACGTTAGCCGTATTGCGGCTAAGATCAACTTAAACGTTCGTTAAGGATACGTTAGTCCTGTTTGAGACTAAAATCAACTTAACGTGGTGATCCATTTATTATATGGCCGTCAGAACTCGTCACCTCTCTGACGTCGTTGAGGAATTACAATGATAGGTGTCAGAGGAGTTCAGAGATGTACCCTTGAACCAAAGTTGATTTGGAGTTTTATAGTCCATTTGAATGTTTAAGGATACGTTAGCCGTATTTGGGGCTAAGATCAACTTAAACAGGACCGTTTAGATCGGGCAAAAGAGCGTTTGGAGGCTCTATTGTTTCAGTTTAGGGACGTAGTGGTCTATGTTCCAGTTTAGGGACGTGGTGGTCCGTATTCCAATTTAGGGACGCAGTGGTCCGTATTCCAGTTTAGGGACGTGGTGGTCTATGTTCCAGTTTAGGGACGTAGTGGTCCGACATTAGTTTAAGGACGTTTCGGTCCAATATTAGTTTTAAGAACGTTTCGGTCCAATATTAGTTTAGGGACGTCTCGGTCCACGAGTTTAAGGACCCCGCAGTCCATGTTGATGTATGGTCGTCGGGACCCGTCACCTCTCTGACGTCGTTGAAGAATTACAATGATAGGTGTCAGAGGAGTTCAGAGATGTACCCTCGAACCGGATGTAAATTGATTTAAGAGAGCAGCTGTGCTCAGTCAATTTAGTTTGAGGACTTACGGCCATGATTGGGCTAAGTCCAGTTTCAACATTTTTTGTCTTTAGCCTGTGCTAGGGCTTTACCCCTTTTTAGTAATGCACTGCATTATTTTTGGTTGGGCTCTGCCCTTTTATAAATGATGCAGAGCATCTATTTTTTTTGTTTGGGCTTTGCCCCCTCTTTTTTAAAAATGCATAGCATAATTGGGCTCTGTCCCTTTTCTTTAATAATGCAGAGCGTTAAATACTCTGACAGTGCCCCACGTGGCTTGTCAGGCGCTTTGCGCCAAGTAATGAGCGCAAACTCATATGGTGGTGACACGTGTCACGCTCTAGTGAGCGCAAGCGCAACAGCGCAGTGCACCGTGTCAGTGCGCTGCGCTGCTGCGCTACTGACACGTGGTGCTTCCTGGTGGCTTGCGCCAACACAGGAGCGCAACAGCGCAGTTCTTGCAAGTGCAGAGCACTGTTTTATCTTTTGATCGATTTTAAATCAAGGAAAACAAGTTTTTCTTATTTTCAAGGAACCAGTGGTTCATAAGCAAGTGCAAAGCACTATCATTAGTTAGTTTCCTTCTTACTGAAGATCATTGATCTTGTTCTTAGATCAATGATCTGTTTTTTAAGAGAATTTTCTCTTTTTCTGAAGGTTTTTACCTTTTTTTTTGTTCTTGAGGAGTTCTTCAGAGTTCTCTTTTTTTTTCTTAGAAAATCTTCATGCCTTTGAATTGAGGTCTGGGGTCTTTTTTATAGTGCCCATAAATTAGTTAAATTTGTTAAAGAGATCTTTCTCTGAGTGATTTGGGGAATTTTCCCCACCGTTGGATCTTTGATCCAAGGGCTTCTGTTTTACAGAAGAAAATCTTCTTGTTTTAACAAGAACAGAAAAGATTTCTTTAAAATTTTATTCTGTTTGGCGCAAATGCCCCAGCGTGTGACACGTGTCACGCAGCGCATAGAGCAGCACAACTGCGCTAGCGCATCCGCGCTGACACGTGTCGCGCAGCACAACTGCGCTAGCGCATCCGCGCTGACACGTGTCGCGCAGCGCAGTGCTTGCGCAACTGAAGCGTTGTTTCATTTAATTTTGTTTAAAACAGAGCTTTGCTCTGATTGTGTGCGCTGCCTTGGGCGCTGCGCCCCCTGCGCTAACGTGTCTGATTTTGACACGTGGCGCTCTGCGCGCAGCGTAGGGGATCTGAAGCGTTGCTTCATTTATTTTAATCTTTAATTTTCACTTTAATTTTCCTATCAGAGCTTTGCTCTGATTGGAAGAAAACAGAAGCATTGCTTCTTTTCCCACCTTGGAATTTGAACAGAGCTTTGCTCTGATTGGGGGTAAACAAATGCCCCCCACCGTTGCGCTTTCGTGGTGCCAAACGTGAGCGCAACGGTGGCGGAATTCCAACCGTTGCGGCAACTTTGGAAGCTGAAAGGGCACTTGATGCCTATAAATAGGACCTTTGGTCTTCAGCAGATGATTATCATCCTTAAGACTTTTACTTTCAAAACTCCAGAGCTTTGCTCTTGCCTTTAAGAACTCTCAGAGTTAAATTTTCCTCAAAAGAAACTTGATAGGTAAAAATTAACCTTGAATTAAATTAATTTCAATTAATAGAGTTTTGCTCTCATAGATCTTTGATCTAAAGAAAACCCTTCTGGGGCTTCACCAATAGAGCCTTGTTCTCAAGAATCTATTTCAGGGTTTCTTGACCCATGAATAGAACCTTGCATCTTTGTCAAGACATAGATCTCTTTGATCTAAAAATAAGATGAACTCTTAAGAGTTTGAGTATGGATAATGAAAATAAAAAATGGAGTTTTGTATTTAAAGGATTATATTATCTTTTAATAATAATGATCTCATAGTTCTTGGGGGACTTCTTCAAATTTCCATTATTATGGTATCTGATAGGAGTCACCCCTAT
This sequence comes from Agapanthus africanus, assembly GCA_030015575.1. Lineage (NCBI taxonomy): Eukaryota > Viridiplantae > Streptophyta > Magnoliopsida > Asparagales > Amaryllidaceae > Agapanthus > Agapanthus africanus. Next base: position 445,577,331 of record JASDDO010000031.1, on the reverse strand, counting down.
TCGTACAGCATTGCTCTCGAGGAGTTTAACTCTTTGTGCTCATTTTTTTAACAAGAATTCGCCTAATCAATCGGTCTGCTAATTTTGCTGATCTTCTTCCACAGGAACAATGGACGCCCATATGTATGCTCTTAACGAGATCATCTCTTACGGGGACATACGCCGACTTGGCCGCTCTCAAAATCGAGAGTTCACAAACGCGGAGTGTGCTGAAATCATGAGCCGCTTCGACGCGTACAACGGTCCTCTGCTTCCCCAGCGTTCCTCCCTTCTTAAGCTTATCGTGGGAGCCATCTGGGAAGCGCTTCCCTTGTTCTATTCCGGTGTGCCGCTTAGGACGCTGGATGCCGCTGAGGATAAGGTGCACTCGGTGTACCTGTTGAACTTTATCTCAAAGAGACGGCGAGACAGTCTTATCGATCTCTTGCACGAGGTCTTTCAACAGTCTGCCATACTTGCTGCTTATCGGAGGGTGGAAGACATCAGGGGGGACCCCGACGCTTGTGCTCGCGAAAGAAAGCACACTAGGATGGTCCGCGAGGCTTGGAAAGTCATAGATAGGATCAGTTTTGAATTCCTCAATCCATGCCCTGGATCTGAGGTTATTCCATTGTAACTTTCGTTTATTGTTTTTTATGACTGTAAGAACTTAGGGCAATATTAATGGAAATTTTTTATTTTATTTTATTTTATTTATCCCAGCTTGTCTTTATTATATATTATTTTGTCCTGAGTCTTTTTGCCCATGCATGAATGAATGTGTCTTGAACGCCTGATCAAATGTAAATCGGATGCTCTTTCTGTTGCTTTTCTTCTTTCTCAGCATGTCGTCACAATTAGCAGGTAATAGAGTAAGCTTCTTGATTTTTTCACGAGATAGCGAGGGCTTAGGCCGCAGGTTCAGATCTGTCGCCTAAGACTTTTCAACTCTATGAGCCTTGAGGGTATCATAGAGACTTTTCTCCCTAAGGATCGAGAGGATCTCGTAGATGGGTTTTCTCCTTAGGAATCATGAGGATCCCTAAGTGTGTTTTCTCTTATAAGTCGTAAGGATCTTATAAGAGATTTTTTCCTCTTACGAGTCGAGAGGACTTGTAAGCGGTTGTTCCCCTCCTTGTCGAAGTTCGACGCTGGAGAGTGAGACCCGTGAATGGTATGCAAGAGACCGTTTTGGGCCAACTTGCAGGGTCCCAGTGCTCAGGAAACAGGCTCCTTTTATGCCTACTGCCTAAGGCTTTATCTCATGAGTCGAGCCGCCTCATGAATTTCTCGCAAAGACATCAATTTCTTCACAAGCCGAGACGAATCGAGCGTTTCTCGCAAGAACTTCTTAACGTCGCATTTAACCTCTGCTCTTTACGACAGAAGCCCGTTAAGGTCGGTGGTACTTAGGGTTTTGGCTATCGTACCGTCGCATAAGCTGATATAGTCCTCGATAGGCAATCGTGCTGTTCGAGTAGCCCTGCGACTACCGTGTCTCTGATCCCTTCGGGGGCTGGACAAGACGTCTTCAAGCAATCTTCCTAGGCAGTTTGACCGTCGGAAGAGCAAGCGTTAGGAATTTGCCATGCCGCTTTTTACTTGAGGTTAGGCTCATTTTGGCGAGCCCCGATGAGTCATAACCACTCCGCGCTGGTGTGGGATGATCTCCGATAGTCTTTCAGGTTTTATGTGAGTTGTCGTCAAGACCCTGAAGTTAGGAATTTGGCCTTTGCTTCGTTTTGCTGGCATCGCGTCTGCTGTATCGAGGCGAATGTCACGGTTGTTTTTAGTTTGCTGATGAACCGTCGAGGTTTGGAACTAGGGATTTTGCCGTGGCTCCGTTTGTTTGATTGTCGCGTCCGAATCCCGCTGGAGGAAGAACGCTGGGGTGACAACTCGTCTACTGTATCGAAACGAACGTCGAGGTGGAGCTGGAATGTTGCCGTGGCTCCGTTTGTTTGATTGTCGCGTCCGAATCCCGCTGAAGGAAGAACGCTGGGGTGACAACTCGTCTACTGTATCGAAACGAACGTCGAGGTAGAGCTGGAATTTTGCTGTGGCTCCGTTTGTTTGATTGTCGCGTCCGAATCCCGCTGGAGGAAGAACGCTGGGGTGACAACTCGTCTATTGTATCGAAACGAACGTCGAGGTGGAGCTGGAATTTTGCCGTGGCTCCGTTTGTTTGATTGTCGCGTCCGAATCCCGCTGGAGGAAGAACGCTGGGGTGACAACTCGTCTACTGTATCGAAACGAATGTCGAGGTGTAGCTGGAATTTTGCCGTGGCTCCGTTTGTTTGATTGTCGCGTCTGATCCTTGCTGGAGGAAGAACGCTGGGGTGACAACTCGTCTGCTGTATCGAAACGAACGTCGAGGTGGAGCTGGGATTTTGCCGTGGCTTCGTTTGTTTGACGATGTTGCGTCTGCTGTGTCGAGACGAACGTCGAGGTGGTGACCATTTCACGCTGATGTGAGACGATCTCCAGTTGTCTTTCTGGCTTTATATGGGTTGACGTCAAGTATCTGTTGTATTGAGATGGACGTCGGGGTGGTGACCACTCTGCGTGGTGCGAGATGATCTCCGATCGTCTTTCCGGTTTTATATGAGTTACCGTCAGGACTTGGCTCCGTTTTCTGATGGAGCATGGGGAGGGAAGACGTGTTTTCTTCTCTGTTTGTGCCCCTGGATTGTATACAGGGATTGCTGTGCTATTGTCTGTAGGGCATGAATTTCGTTACATATATATATTTTTTTCATTTTATTTCTTTCCGCGATGCTCTATCATTTCAGCTTTTATATCGCGAAGGTCGTGATTGCCCAATCATTTCGGCTATTTTTCGCGGTGCCCAATCATTTCGGCTATTTATTTTATTTTTACTCGCTGTTTTTTATTGCGAGTTGCCTAATCATTTCGGCTATTTCATATGCATACATTTTTACTTGCTGATTCTGTTTGCAAGTTGCCCCATCATTTCGGTTATTTCGTATGCATTTTTTTTGGCTCGCTGATTCTTCTTCTTCTTCTTCTTCTTCTTTTTTGCGAGTAGGGGATTTGGGATCTGATTCCAATCTTGGCAGCAGCATCGCTGGGACTGGAATATTGCCAAAAGCGAATCATCATTTGCCGTGAAAGGACTTGGGATTTGATACCGGTTTAGGCATCAGCAACGCTGCAACTGGGATATTGCCAGGAGCGAATCATCATTTGCCTTGAAAGGACTTGGAATTTGATACCGATTTAGACATCAGCATCGCTGCAACTGGGATATTGCCAGGAGTGAATCATCATTTGCCTTGAAAGGGCTTGGAATTTGATACCGGTTTAGGCATTAGCATCGCTGCAACTGGGATATTTCCAGGAGCGAATCATCATTTGCCTCTGTCGATGTTGAACAAAGGTGGTTTAGTAAACAGGGTTAAGGGTCCTGTCGGCTAAGGCTTTTGACTTCATGAGCCGTAAGGGTCTCACAAAGGTATTTCTCCCTACAAGTCGTGAGGATATTGTAGGTGTGTTTTCTCCTTAGGAATCGTGAGGATTCCTAAGTGCATGTTCTCTTGTAAGTCGTAAGGATCTTACAAAAGGGTTTTCTCCTTATAAGTTGAGAGGACTTACAAGTGTTGTTTGCTGTACAAGCATATCTCTAGTCATGGATGGGACTTTGTTAGGGAAATATTTATTCGTGCCCGTGGATTGTATACAAGGGTCAATATGAGCCGCTTGTAGGGCAATATCGAAGGTTGTGGGGGTTGCTTAAGAACAGGTTAAGGTTTCTGTAACTTAAGACTTTCAAATCTTATGAGCCGTGAGGGTCTCATAAGAGAGTTCTCCTTACGAGTCGTGAGGATCTCGCAAGTGTATTTTCTCCTTAGGAATCGTGAGGATCCCTAAGTGTGTTGCTCCCTTATGAGTCGTAAGGATCTCACGTGGGTGGTTTCTCCTTATAAGGTCGAGAGTACCCTATAAGTGTCTTTTAACGAAGTTGCGCCCTTTCGGGTTTTCACAAACACTCGCCGGTAGCTCTGCTGTTTTTACTCACGGAGCCCTTTCGGGTTTTCATCCGTACCTATTTTGCTTATGGGCGTACCGTTTTCTTTTTTTTTTCTTTTGATTTTGTTTATTCTTTCTTTTCTTTTTTTTTCTAACGAGGTTGCGCCCTTTCGGGTTTTCACAAGACTCGCCGGTAGCCCTGTTGTTTTTACTCACGGAGCCCTTTTGGGTTTTCATCCGTGCCCATTTTGCTTATGGGCATACCGTTTTTTTTCTTTTGATTTTGTTTATTCTTTCTTTCTTTTTTTTATTCTAACGAGGTTGCGCCCTTTCGGGTTTTCACAAGACTCGCCGGTAGCCCTGCTGTTTTTACTCACGGAGCCTTTTAGGTTTTCATCCGTGCCCATTTTGCTTGTGGACATACCCTTTTTTTTGTTTTACCACGCCGGCCTGAGGATGCCGCGGGTTGATAGTAGTTTAACGATGTTTCGGTCATTTGCAAGTTTTAGGACATTGCGGTCCGTCATTAGTTTAAGGATGTTTCGGTCCGTGTCGCCGCATTCGAGGCGAATATCTAGTTTATTACTTTTCGGTCTATGGGGCTTTCTCTATGACTGACCATGATGCCCCCGGCATATCCATCTTTCTCGGAGCATGCGGTTGTAGCGGGTTCACCTTCCAATTTTCGGACAACGCGAACTTGCCCTGTTGGTATTGGTCTTCAACCCAGTTCTTGAAGACGTAGCAATCCTCGATCAGATGACCTACTGTTTGATGGCAAGGGCAATAATTAGGATTATTAACATCGCCTGGCCGCAACGGACGTTTTGGACTCGGCAGATTGATAAGTCTGTCGCACACTGTCAGCTCGAACAGTCCCCTTGTTTTATCTTGCGGAAACGAGTAAGGACGTTTCAACTTTTCCTGGAGGGGTTGCCGCTTGTTGCTTTGGCGAGCAACCGGTCTAGGGTCACTTGATTGTTGTTGAGCGCTGGCGACGAAGGCCGTTTTTCCTTTTCCTTTATCCTTTTTGTTCGCTCCGTTGTTTGAGGGGTCGAGATTTTTTTCCGAGTAGCGTGCGATTACACAGCTGAATGTTCTCGCAGCTCCTCAATTCCTTTATTTTTGAAATAGATTCCCCGAGAAAAGGGTTGGGGGTAGCTTCTTCGTCAGAGTCGCTTCCAAAGGTGATAATTTGTGATCCCTTGGAGTCAGCTATATGACAATCATCGGCGTCTCTTTTGCGCTCATCTATCGCATTTTTTCGGCGTCTACGAGCTTCACATTTTGTCCTGTCAAAGTGTTGCTTTTGAGCGACATACCCTTGCCACCAACAGTTAAAGGACTCGCAGTCTTCGGTAGGATGTATGATTTTCTGATGATATAAACAGAAGTTAGGGTGCATCTCTACCTCAGCGAGAGTATTTTCTTCAGAGGGCGGTAGCTTCATTCCTACTGATAAAGCTTTGGCGAACCTTTTCCTCGTCTTGAATTTGTTTTTACCCGTAGTGTGTGGCTTTTGATTTGACGGGAATGCCTTGGCTCTTTCCAGTATGGCCATTTCACGTTCTTGATTGGCTTTTGCTTTCAGACGAATTTCATTTAGGAAGACATCGATCAACTCGTCTGATGGCTGTAGAATCTCCGGCTCAGGGTTCGCCATTGATTTCTCAGCGCAAGGAGCCTCCTCATTATCTGTCAGTGAATGAGAAATCACATGACAAGTCGCTACGTAGTCTTCGGATTCATCTGATGAGTTTTCTCCCTCGTTTTCATCCTCGACGAAAGAATAAGTTGCCTCCGGCGTGTCCGTCTTCTTTGGAGAGTGCGGCTGTGGTGGGTTTACCTTCCAGTTTTCCGACAGCGCGAACTTGCCTTGTAGGTACTGATCTTCGATCCATCCCTTAAAGACGAAACAATCCTCAATCGGGTGACTTACCGTTTGGTGGTAAGGGCAATAATTGGGATTATTAAGATCGCCTGGCTGCGACAGACGCTTCGGACTCGACAGATTGATGAGTCTGTTGCTCACTGCCAGCTCGAACAGTTTTCTCGTTTTATTCTGAGGAAACGAGTAAGGACGTCCTAGCCTCTCTTCGAGGGATGGGCGTGGACGCACGTTGTTTTGGCGAACGACCGGCTTTGAGTTGCTCGACTGTTGCTGAGCATTGGTGACGACGATCGCTTTCCCTTTTCCTTTCTCATTTCGGGAATCTGGTTTTGGAGGAGACAGTCCATGGCCCATCTGGTCCATTTGGGCTAATTTGTCGATCAAGGCTTGGAAGGTGGTCGGCCTGAAGAACATCATGAATTGTGAGATGGTCGCTTGCGGATCGAGAGTGCCCACAAACATGCCTACCGCAGGTGCCTCTTCTATGCGTTGTTCGCATTTCGACCATAGGTTTCGCCATCTTGTTGCCTATTGGACCCACGTTTCACCTGGCTTTATTCTGGCATTTATTAGAGCTGTTATCGGGGTGCGTTCACTAGCACTCGCGAATCTTTGTGTGACCAGTAGCTCCATCTCCGCAAATGTTTTGACAGAGTCGTTAGGTAGCTCCGAATACCATTCAAAGGCTGTTTCTGCTAAGCTGCCGACGAATTGACGTAACAACAGTTTGTCATCGCCTCCAGTGTTGCCGCATAAGGCCCTGAATTGAGCGACATGTTGATGCGGATTCCCTGTCCCTTTATATACGTGGAACTTAGGGATCGTATATCCCGGCGGGTAACTGATTTGGTCATACCAGCCCGGATAGGGTCGCCCAGTTCTAACAGTTTGCCCAGCCGCTTCACTCGCCTGATGAGCTCGTATTTGCCGAGCTATATAGTCATCCAGTGTGGCCTTGGAAATGGTTTCTTCCTTGGCTGCTGAAAGAGCCGGAGGAGGATTAGGTTTCTCCCCTTTGTCGTCTCCAACAATGATAAGAGGGTCTTCAGCTGGAGGGTCCGGCTGTAACATCATCCCTACCATATCTTGGAAGAGGATCGCCATCTGTTTTATGTTAGCTTCTTGCTCTTCGGCTTCTTTGTCCTTCTTTTCGAGGACTCTGGATAGATAGTCAGCGTCAGTTTCTTGTTCATGGCGCTGCTCTGATGATACTTCCGAACTTTCTTTCGGTTCGGTAAGTGCAGCCATCACAGTCATCATTTCCTGAAGCTTCTGTTGCTGCTCCTGGGCTTTTGTCATGGATCGGGTAAGCGGTCGGTGACCCGTCGAAGCACGTCTTTCCATGCCCCCAGACTTGGGGCGTCTGTGTTCAGCGCTTTTACGGTTCGCCATATTCACAGGGGCTTTTTGCGGCCTCCTTTTCTTTTGAGTGATTGAAGTTGAGGTAGCTGTTATAGTGAGCACCTAAGTAGCTGTTGCTTTTTGTGGCTTGATAGTACGGTCCTCTTCCCGCTGAACTTTCATCTTTTTCTGTTGACGGAGATAGTTTTCATCAATCACCGACTCTTGGACTTGTCGCCAGACTTTGTAAATTTTAGAGGACAGCCGCTGAGGGGACTGCTCTAGCTTCTTCTCTGGAGTATTCTCCGCAGGTGAAGGAGTTCGTTTCAACATCGCAGTACGAGAGTTTCTGCGCACCGTATTCAGCAATTCAAAGCTATTCCCGATTGGAACAGCAGCATCGATCCCCACTATCGGAGCTGGTGGCGTAAATCCAGAGGGGGATGTTTCCTGATTTAAAATCAGGAAAGCTTCTGTGAAGAGCTTCGAAAAGGGGGCCACGTGCTTACACGTGACCAGCAGTCACGTGTTGACACGTGACCTATAAAGTACAGAAAAGGGGACACAATGATTCGCTGAACAAAGTCAAGAAAAAGAGCTTCAGAAGAGGTCACGTGCTCCCACGTGACCAGGGTCACGTGTCGGCACGTGACGGTCAAAATAGCAAACTCGCTCTCCAATTGAACCAAGGAAAGAAGTGCCAGACAGGGGTCACGTGCTCACACGTGACCAGGAGTCACGTGGTAGCACGTGACGTTTAAGCAAAGATCAGAAGACAGCGCAAAAGAAAGGAAAAGGCTCATTCCAAAGGGGGGTCACGTGCTCACACGTGACCATGGATCACGTGGTCACACGTGACCGGCTTTCAAAGCCCTTTTTGTCAACAGAATTAAATTCTGAGAGAAATGCGAATCTTTCCAAAGGAACGCAACTATATGCATCCAATCAAATTAAAGATTCAGAGATGATTAAATATCATCTATTTATGGAAAATCTCGGGTTTGGAAAGATTTCCCCCTTAAATCTAACCGAAATAAAAAGGGAGAATCTCTGGATTTGAAATCCAACGGTGAATGAAATTCACCTAATAATCCAAAGGTCCAGAACGAATGAAGGATGCAAATCAAATCTCTCAATGAAGATTCGTCACAAAACTAACTGATTCAGTTGCTTCTCCTATAAATAGGAGCCAAGAGAAAAAATATATACATGCGCAGAGAAGAGAAAAGAAAAAAGGAGGAGAGCTTTGATACTTTGAAAAGACTCGGATCTTCTGCAAAAAACCCTAGGTAAGAAAGGGGAAGCCTTTCGAAAGAAAGAGAATTTAATTCTCTATAGAGTTTAACTCTAATATATAAAACAGAAGAGCAAATTTCTTCTCTCTTTGATAGAGGATCTGCAAAGTGCACATCTCCCCTTAAGGTTGAGAATTTAATTCTCAATGGGTTGAGATCCTGCCATGCAGATCCAAAACATAGAGAAAGAATGCAAGCATGAGAATTTAATTCTCACAGAACTATAGGAATTTAATTCCTCTAAGATAAAAGTAGGGCTTGACCCTGTGTTATGGGAATTTAATTCCTTCAAAATAAAAAGGAGCAGGGTTTAACCCTAATTAAGAATTTAGTTCTGTTGAAACAATGGGAATTTAAGTCCCTTAATCATAATCTGACGGGAAACGGAAGTTTGATTCCTTAAAAAGTTTTTTATTAGGGTTTAACCCTATTCAATTCTTCACATAAACGAGGAATCTAATTCCTACAGAAGGTTCAAGGATCGAAAGGGAAGTAGGAATTTAATTCCTTTGAAAATTAAAGCCAGAGGAATTTAATTCCTGAAAAGAAAGATCAACAGATCCTCTAGAAACTACATAGAGGCAGGGTCACGTGCTACCACGTGACCCCCCAAAACCCCTACAGAAAGCCCCTTTGAGGCAGCACCCCACGTGACCCACGTGACCCTCAGCAGAAGCCTTAACACAAAGGCATTTGAATGCCCATCACGTGACGGCACGTGATGCTATGAAGGAAATGATAATTTCAGCGGAACAAACGAAGGGAGGGCGCCCTCACGTGCTGCCACGTGACCCTTCTTGCCTTAGTGTTTAACACTAAAATTAAAACTCTCAAGCCCAATGTTAAAACACTGTCGAGCCTTAGCATTCAATGCTGATTAAAAAGCCTTATTGGCAGGATTCAACACTGATCCGTTTTAGTGTTTAACACTAATTTGAAAAAGCCTTATTGCTGGTGTTTAACACCAATTATCTCTTAGTGTTGAACACTAACTCAACAACCTTATTCCCAGTGTTCAAACACTGATTGCTCTGAAGTGTTTAACACTAGGCTTTGGCCCAATTGGCTAAAGGGGATAGAGGCAAACATTCTCCCTCAATGGACCAACAAAGAGTCAATATTCCAGACCTGACTGGACTTAGCCCAAGCTGGCCATAAGTCCTCAATTTGTGATTAACTGGGCCGGTAGGCTCATAACATAATTGATCAGTCTTGACCCAAATTAGGCCAAGGACCATTTAATCCATCCCGGTTCTAGGGTACATCTCTTCACTCCTTTGATACTTGGCATTGTAATCCCTCAATGTCTTCAAAGAGGTGACGGGTCCCGAAGACCATTCATGATATGGACTGTGGGGTCCTTAAACCCATGCATAACACAAAATTCCTGGTTACGTGGAACGTGGATAACGTCACTCTTTGACCCCGCGGAAAACGTCCAGAGCGGATCCTGGTCCTCGCCTAGCACGGCAATGAACCCGTGCTAAGCATCCAGAGCGGAGCCTGGTCCTCGCCTAGCACGGCAGTGAACCCGTGTGAAGCATCCAGAGCACATACCGGACTGTGGAGTCCTTAAACCCATGGACTATGACGTCCTTAACCTTGACCGAGATGTCTTAAAACTACCAACGGACCGCAATGTCCTTAAACTACCCACGGACCGCAATGTCCTTAAACTACCCACGGACCGCAATGTCCTTAAACTACCCATGGACCGCAATGTCCTTAAACTAGAACCATAGAGCCTCCATATGCTCTTTTGTCGGATCTAAACGGTCCCGTTTAAGTTGATCTTAGCCTCAAATATGGCTAACGCGTCCTTAAACCTTCAAGCAGACTGGACTATGAATCCCCCTAATTAACTCTGGTTCGAGGGTACATCTCCGAACTCCTTTGACATTCGTCGTTGTAATCCTTCAACGTCGTCAGAGAGGTGACGGGTCCCGACGGCCACATATACGACGGACTACTATGTCCTGAAATTGGAACAATTGGGGTCCAAACACTCCTTTGTCGGATCTAAATGATCCTGTTAAGTTGATCTTAGCCTTAAACTAGACTAATGTGTCCTTAACAAATGTTTGAGTTGATCATAGTCTCAAGCATGGCTAGTGTATCCTCAAACCAAACCCCCAAACCCAAATCTAAGAAGATACGGATTTGGACTAGTCCACGCCCTACGGGCGACGACATAACTCGGTCTCCGTAAACGATCCACGGGCAGGAAAACATAAAACAAAACACACAACACGAAGTGACCATCTGGAGAAGGAGAAAGTTGTTACCGCGACGCGGTAGCGTAATTAACTGTAGGGGCTTGCGCCTGCAGGGAAGAGCGTCCCCACAATCAAAAACCCCTCACCCTGAGGGGGAATCTGACGAAGTCTGCTACATCGGCCGCATCCGCCTAAACCTCCGATACATGGCGCCATAAATCAACTTGGCATCTTCGGAGAGGCAGACGGATTGCACCTATTGGCATCTGCCCCGAATCTCAGGCAGGACGTCCCAACGTCTCGGCCGCCGTTCGGAGGGGAACAGATTCTGGCACGCCCGGTGGGACCTTTTCCTCTTTCCACTCCACACTTCGTGTGTCGTGATTCGCAAACCAATCGCGGTTCGCTAACAGTTGCCCTTGGGTTTCAAGATACTAAGAATTGGCGCCTTGCCTATTGCAGAAAACAAAGGATCGATGGCTGCTACTTCCGTGAAATCCTCCAACTGCTCAAGCCGCAATTGCGACCAACGCTTTGCCTCGCCGGGAGGCATAGCCTATGGACCCCAAGCTGCTTCGTTGTTCACAATGCCGGCGGACCAGGTGACTCAGGCCACCACCGGATTGTTCTTTGGGACTATACTCCCACCATCCAGCTTCACGGCGCCAGTGCTGACAAAGGAAGCCCTCAAGAAGTCGGTCTTTGAGCGTCTCACCCCTGCCACGGCTCCTCTCACCGAGTCGTCCGATGTCAGCGCCTCAGTCTTTTCTGGATTGGGCCAGAAATCCTGCAAATTCGTCGCAGAGAAGGCTGCTCCTAAGAAAACGGCCGCTCATGCCTCCGAAATCGCCAAGGCAGCTTCCCCGGCCAAAAAGTCGGTCTTTACCAGATTAACGGCTTCAGCTCCCGCTCCCGTTGCACAAAGGACATCGGCCTTTGACAGGCTAACACCAACAACGACCCCCCACCCACACAGGAGGCAAGATGAAACCATTCTTTTGTCTGACTCTACGCCGTCTGCTCGACGCGCTCGACGTCGTCATTGGCGCCGAATAAGGAAGGCTGGGGGCAACTCCCCCTCTGGATTGACCCCACCAGCCCCGGTGGTAGAAGTTAATGCTGCTGTTCCAACTAGGAACAGCTTCGAAATGTTAAATAAGGTGCGAAGGAATTCCCCTGCCGCAGTGCTGAAGAGGTCTCCTCCCCCATCAGAAAAGGTTGTGGAAATAGAATCAGAACAGCCCCGATCTCCTCAACGGCTGTCTTCCAAAATCTATAAGGTTTGGCGGCGGGCCCGGGACTCAATCATCGATCCAAACTTCTCCCGCCAGCATAAGAAGCTGAAGATCCAACCGAAAGCTGGTCACCAGGCGAAAACCCAAAAGGCTGTTTGGACGCCCACCTCGATGGCCCCCTCAACCTCCATGGCTCATAAAAGGAGGGAGCCCGAGAAGATCCCTCAACGTGCAACGACGGCTAAAAGCAACAAGCCCGGACACCCTAAGTCTGGGGGCATGATGGTCCACACCGTATACATGGCCTCTAGAAAGGAGGAGAGCCGCACTTCTACAGGCCACCGACCGCTAACCCGATCCGTAACGAAATCCCAGGAGCAGCAACAAAAGCTCCAAGAAATGATGAATGCTATGGCCGCGCTCACCGGGCCAAAGGAAAACCCAGAAGCGTCCTCAGACGCACGCCGGGAGGAAGAAACCGACGCTGAATTCCTTCGCCGGACATTGGAGAAAAAGGACAAAGAGGCTGCGGAACAAGCGGCTAATATACAGCGCATGGGCCTTCTCTTCCAAGATATGATAGGAATGATGATCCAACAGGACCCACCCATTGAAGATCCCCCGATCGTTCTGGAAGATGACCGAGGAGAAACGTCAAATCCACCACCAGCCCTCTCAACGGCCAAGGAAGAGACGATCTCTAAGGCTGACTTAGCCGACTACATAGCCCAGCAAATCCGGGACCATCATGCGACTGAGGCAGCTGGTCAAGTCGTGAAAACAGGGCGGCCGTATCCAAGCTGGTACGATCAAATCAAGTACCCGCAAGGCTATACGATACCGAAATTCCATGTGTATAAGGGGACCGGCAATCCTCATCAACACGTCGCCCAGTTCCGGGCCCTCTGCGGTAACACCGGCGGTGACGATAAACTGTTACTCCGTCAGTTCGTTGGCAGCTTATCAGAAACAGCGTTCGAATGGTATTCAGAACTCCCGAACGATTCCATCAAAACGTTCGCTGAAATGGAGCTGTTGTTCACTCAGCGATTTGCAAGTGCCAGCGAACGCACTCCAATAACTGCACTTATTAACGCCAGGGTAAAACAGGGCGAAACCTGGGTCCAGTACGCCATACGCTGGCGGAATTTGTGGTCGAGATGCGAACAACGCATTGAGGAAGCACCCGCAGTGGGTATGTTCGTGGGAACTTTAGACCCCCACGCAACCATCTCCCAGTTTATGATGTTCTTTAAGCCAACCACATTCCAGGCTTTAATCGACAAGTTGGCTCAGATGGACCAGATGGGTCATAGACCACCTGCCCCGAAGCCAGAACCTCGGAATGACAAGGGTAAAGGAAGGGCGACTTTTGTCGCGAACGCCCAACAGCAGCCTGACGCCCCGAAATCGGCAGATCAATTGGAAGAAAGACGCCGATATTATAACGAAAAGATGAAGCGTCCCTACTCGTTCCCACGAGACAAGACAAAACGGTTATTTGAGCTGGCAATACGCAACAGACTTATCAACCTCCCGAATCCAAGGCGACCGCCACAACCCATCGAGGTGAATAACCCCAACTATTGCCCTTACCATCAGACGGTAAGCCATCCGATTGAAGATTGCTTCGTCTTCAAAGGATGGATCGAAGATCAATACCTCCAGGGGAAGTTTGTACTGTCCGAAAAGTGGAAGGTGAACCCGCCACAACCACATACTCCTAAAAAGGCAGACACACCGGGGGCAACCTGCTCCTTTATCGAAGAAGTTCCATGGGAGGTCGTGCTATCAATGAAGACCAAAAGGATGCTGAGAGACCTTCACGCGTGCCCTGCAATCGAATGGAAGGACCCTCTTGAACCTCGAATTATCGAAGGAGCAGTGAAGCCCCACGCAACTACGAAGACTGCTGATAAGGGCCCAAATACTCACGCCCAGCCGTCAAAAGCTTCGAAGAAAAAGAAGAAGAAATCCAAGAAGCCCGCGAAGCTTGGAGACGAGCGAACAAACTTGCAGAAGCAAATCGACGCGCTGGAAGAATATAATCAGAAGGCGCGAACTCCTGTCACACTGCAAGAGTTCCTCAGCCACATCCTTCAAGAGGACGATGATGGAGAGAACTCGTCGGATGAATCCGAGGGATATGCGGCAAGTTGCAACATGATCTCCCACTCGTTTACCAATGATGAGAAAACTCCTAGCACTAAGAAGCTGAAGGCGGAACCCGAACCAAAGCGTGCGACGCTGACAACTGATATGATCAATGCCTTCCTAGACGAGATTCGTCTAAAAAGTAAAGCAGACCAAGAGCGTGAGATGGCAGCATCAGGAGGAACCAAATGCGGGCAACTGAATGAAGGAGTTGAACTACCCCTGCCAGAGCGAAAGGCATCCGAGATGGACAGGAAGATATTCAAGACGAGGAAAAGGTTCGCCAAAGCCATGTCAATGGGAATGAGGTTACCACCCTCGGAAGGAAACACACACAATGGGGCGGAGAAGCACCCCGATTACTGCGCATATCATCGGAAAGTCTCACACCCCACAGAGGAGTGCGACGCCTTTAAGATATGGTGGCAAGGATATGTTGCTCGTCGGCAACATTTCAAACGCATGAAACGCAAGAGCCGTCGGGAGCAAAGAAGCGCCGTTGACGGGCCCAACAGAATTACTGGCAACTGTTATATGGCTAATGCCGAGGGGTCGCGAGTCCTCACCTTTGGGAGCGACTCTGACGAAGAAGTGACTCTGGGCCCTCTCTTTGAAGAATCCGCGCTAAGGAAAGATGAGGAATCAGAGGCCTGCGGAAACACTCAGCTGCGCAATCGCACACTCCCGGAAAAGAATCTTGGGCCTACGAACAGAAAAGATAAGGGAAAGGAAAAGGTCACTGAAGATATCACTTTGGATGACCAAGTCGCGAAAGAACTGGCTGCCAAAGACCCTCCTAGGAGGAGTAAAGTGGACTATAACATCCTCGCGCATCTAAGGAAGCTACCTTCTCAGCTTAGCATTCTTGACGCCCTCCTATTATCAAAAGAAGCACGGGACTCACTAATTAAGGCACTACAAGAACCTGAGCAATTCCAAGCCTTTCTCGCCACCGAAAAGATGAAGGACGAACTGGAAGAAGTGCATACGGCCGACGTCACTTTCGGTGATGAAGATCTCCTTCTCGGGACGTGCGACCATAACCGTCCCCTATATGTCTCTGGGTACTGCCATGACATCAAGATAGGCAAGATCCTGGTGGATAACGGATCCTCCGTTAATCTCCTTAATGTTCGGGTGTTGAAGGAAATCTGCATGAGTGTGCAGCATCTCGCTCGTGACAAAATCACTATCTCCGGTTTCGATTCACAATCGTCACGAACTCTCGGATCTGTAATACTAACATTACGCTTCGGACTTCTCGTCACAGACATCAAATTCCATGTCATTGACGCCAAGACCTGTTACAATGCCTTGCTCGGCCGTCCTTGGTTACACGAGTACAACATCGTCCCTTCTACACAACATCAGTGTATGAAGTACTTTAAAGATGGTTTCGAGTATACTGTAACGGGTGAGCTGAACCCATTTTCCGTGAACGAAGTCCGCAAATACGAGGATGCGAAATACTTTTTGCCAGACTTTGAAGATACAGAAAGGTGTCACGACTCGGAAAACAAGGCCGCCGCCACTATCCCTGTTTTCGGAAGCGATACCGAAGAAGAAGAAGAGATAGTTTATACGGGGCCAGCTCAACGCAACAACCGGAGGACGCCCATCCCCATACTGGTCTTCGGAAGTGATTCGGAAGATGAGGTCAATGCCGTATTCTCCAATCGGCTTTCAATACAAGCACCTCCTGGCGATAACCATAACTTGCAAATCACCATGGTACCGCGAGAACACTACAAGGACCTCGACACGCTTCAAGCTCACAGTGTGCAAGAGCTGCAAACGTTTTGCGTCCCCCCCAGGCGAAAGGGTGAGAAGATGATCCTATTCTATCGATCCTCAGAGTCGAAAGTAGAGAAAGAGATCTGGCATGGCGCAGATGCTGCATGCGACAGACTCCAACCCATCCGTCTGCACAGATACTATACAGATGGATTAAAGAAGCTATTGAAGCGCCAACGAGTATCCTTAAAGCAAACTGTTCGACAGGCTCGGTTCTACAACAAGATTTGGGATGTCCCTGGAACCCAACGCAAATTGCCTAATGGGAAAATGGAGACACTCGGGCTTGGATACGCGAGAACCGGAAAACGAGAACGGGCTCAAAACAGCTACGCTATATATACCTTTGATGAAGAAGAGGACGTCCTGTCAGGAGATGCCAACCCCTCGTCAAAACCAGACCACGCGATTGAGGCGCCAAGTCCGTCATTTCTAGAACGAATAGACAAGCCTATCAGGAAAGTGGGTCAGAAAGGTCGGGAAGACCCCAACCACGAAATGGCCATCTACGAGAAAGCCAGGACGCAACGTCTATTTCAACAGGCTGTGAAAGGCAAGAATGCTCATCCTTGTCAACCCATCATGCGAAAAGCCCGACGCGGAGACGGAAATAAGTCGAGAAGCGGAAAAAAGAGCCGACAACAACGACGCAGGATTAGAGGGTTACGAGATCGAGTACTGCACAGCTCGGATTCGTCCTTCATAGAAAAGATGAGTCGAGCGTACTCCTTCCCCCGAGACAAGACGGAAAGGTTACTCAAGCTCGCCCTAAAACATCAGATGATCACGCTTCCAGAGTCTAGACACCCTAAACAAGCTAATAAGGCCTCTCGCTCGGGCTATTGCTCTTATCACCGAGCCATAGGACATCCTACCGAAGACTGCTTCATCTTCAAGAACTGGGTCGAGGACCAGTACCGAAGGGGCAGATTCGCTCTATCCAACAGCTGGAGGGTAACACCGCCCCGAAAGCATGAACCCAAGGCCGCAAGAGCGGACCCGGATCCGCCCCGGCCCCGGGAGTGGATTCGCACCTGTTATACGATTACGATAGACAACCCTCCCCGGTGCTTTGAAAACAGCGATGATGAGGTTATCTCAGAATTCCCGCCCGCTCCGAAAGAACTGGAAGACGGTATACATACTACTGCAGATAACCTCAGGAAGATTGAGTTGGGATCGGCAGAGGACCCGCGACCAACATTTGTCAGCGAGCTACTCTCCGAAGAAAGGGTGGCCGCGTTAAAAAACGTGCTTCTACGGCATAAAGACTGCTTCGCGTGGAACTACTCCGAGATGCCAGGTTTAGATCCGGAGGTCGCCGTGCATAAATTAGCAATATCCCCAGATATCAAGCCAGTCAAGCAGGCGCCAAGGAGGATGCGACTCGAGCTCGAGATGAGCATCAACGCCGAAGTCAAGAAGCTGATCGATTCTGGATTTATCCAAGAAGTCCAATATCCCGACTGGATCGCCAATATCGTCCCGGTAATGAAGAAGAATGGGACGGTGCGTATATGCGTGGATTTCAGGGATCTCAACAAAGCCTGTCCAAAGGATGATTTCCCGGTGCCGGTAACCGAGCTAATGATAGATAACACGTCTACTCACGAGATCTTCTCCTTTATGGACGGTTCTTCAGGATACAATCAGATAAAAATGCATCCCGAAGACCAGAAGCACACCGCTTTCCGGACCCCTTTGGGTGTATTTTGCTACAGGGTTATGCCCTTCGGTCTAAAGAACGCCGGCGCTACCTATCAAAGGGCCATGACAAAGATCTTCGACGACCTCGTACATGACATCGTCGAGTGCTATATCGACGACCTCGTAGTAAAGAGTATGTCATATGAAGATCACTTAAAGCATCTAGAGACTGTATTTCAACGCCTTCGGCAATATAATTTGAAGATGAATCCCCTCAAATGCGCGTTTGGAGTCTCCTCGGGAAAATTCCTGGGATTCGTCATCCGACACCGAGGTATTGAGATAGATCCGTCAAAGATTAAAGCGATCATGGAAATGCCTCCGCCAAGAACCCTCAAACAGTTGCGGTCTCTCCAAGGGAAGCTCGCATACATCCGGCGATTTATCGCAAATCTTTCAGGCAAATGCCGCCCCTACAGTCACCTGATGAAGAAGGGAACCCCATTCGTCTGGGATCAAAAATGCCAAGGTGCGCTAGACGAGATCAAGCAGTACTTGCAGAACCCGCCGGTATTGGCCGCGCCGGTCAAGGGAAAACCTCTCATTCTTTATACAACCGCCCTCGAAGGTTCCTTGGGCGCACTATGGGCGCAAGAGAACGATCAGGGGAAAGAGAGAGCACTTTACTACTTAAGTCGAGTCCTACTCGGGGCAGAAAGCAATTACTCCCCCATTGAAAAACATTGCTTGGCATTGATCTTCGCGATAACAAAGCTCAGGCACTATGCGTTGGCACACGAAGTCTGCCTCATCTCAAAGGTGGACCCCCTTAAATACTTGATGTCAAAAGCCATATTGACGGGACGACTCGCTAAATGGGCCCTGCTCTTGATGGAGTTCTCGATAACATATCAACCTCTCAAGGCAGTGAAGGGCCAGGCCATTGCCGATTTCCTCGCTGAGCACCCGATACCGGCCGATTCTCCTTTGAATTGTGACTTGCCGGACGAGCATGCATTTGATGCGATTGGCGGTGGAAGCACCCGATGGGAACTCTATTTCGATGGAGCGTCCTCTATAAAGAAACAGAAACAAGGTATCCCAATGATCAAGTCAGGGATAGGCCTCATCTTTGCGACTCCACAAGGAGGGATAATGCGCTTCGCCTTCTCCTTAACAGAGCCGAGGACAAACAATGAAGCTGAATACGAAGCCCTGATAGCAGGTCTCGAGCTTGCCATTGACATGGGAATTGAAGACCTCCTCATATACGGGGATTCTCAGCTGGTCGTTAGTCAAGTGAATGGTGACTACCAAACGTGCAAACCGGAGCTGGTGAAGTACGGCGAAAGGGTGCAACAACTATTGTCCCAAATTCCTTCCTACACTTTGGAGAACATACCACGCGCAGAAAATAGCAAAGCAGACGCATTGGCTAAGCTTGCTAAAGAACTGGCCGACGAGAACCTCGATGATGTCAGAATCGTGATACAAAGCCGTCGAGTGCTCGCCCCGGCAGAAATATCTCTGGAATCATGCAAAGAAAAGAGAGCGACTGAGCAGACGACCCTACAAATAAAGGACCATGAGAAGGCCGAGGACTGGAGGGAAGTCTTCATAGACTACTTTAAGTCCCGCCGCATACCCAAAGAAGCGTCCTCGAGACATCAGCTCATGAAACGAGCTCTATCTTTCGCTTTCGTCAACGATACTCTATACAAGAGATCGCTTGATTCTCTATGGCTGAGATGCTTGGGACCTGACGAAGCAGAAAAAGTCGTTCAGGAAGTCCACGACGGGCTTTGCGGCTCTCATCAAGCAGGCCCAAAGATGAAGTTAAAAATTAAACGGATGGGCTACTACTGGCCCACGATGATCCAGGACTGCCTCGAGTATGCGAAGCAATGCCACTCGTGCCAGATTCATGGAGACTTTATCCACCAACATCCGAATCCGCTACACCCAACGGTGGCCAGCTGGCCATTCGAAATGTGGGGAACTGACATAGTCGGCCCCATTGAGCCGGCATCATCTCGGGGACATCGTTTTATCCTGGCGACTACTGATTACTTCTCCAAATGGGCAGAAGCAATACCATTGAAGGAAGTGAAGACGGAGAATATCCTCCATTTCTTCAAGACGCACGTCATCTATCGGTTTGGAACCCCACGGCGGATTATCTCCGATAACGGGCCAGCCTACAGAAGCCATAATATTAGCCGCTTCGCGCAGCAGCACAATATAGACTGGAGGTATTCTTCAGTTTACAACCCACGAGCCAACGGTCTGGCCGAGGCCTTCAATAAGACCTTGACAAAGATCATAAAAAAGACCGTTTCCCGGAATAAGAGAGACTGGCACGAGAGGCTGCAAGAAGCCCTTTGGGCTTATCGAACTACATTCAAGACGGCCACAAACACAACGCCATACGCGTTGGTATTTGGGACGGAAGCAGTACTCCCCCTCGAGATAGAGTTACCCTCTCTACGAGTGGCGGTCCACCACGAACTGACCGACGAAGAAAATGCTCACCTTCGACTTGAGGAGCTTGATGCCCTCGACGAAACCCGACTCATAGCGCAACAACATCTAGAAGCCCACAAAGCAAAGATGACGCGCTCGTACGAAAGATTGACCAGGCCAAGGGCATTCCGCCAAGGCGAACTCGTGCTGGTAGTCAAAAGACCTATGATCCCCAATCGTGCCAAGCGGGGAAAATTCGAGCCAAACTATGAAGGCCCGTACATCATAGACCAGGTTTACCAGGGTGGAGCCTATCTACTCGTGGACATGCACGGTGAAAGGCCTTTCAGGCCAATAAATGGCCGCTTCTTGAAGAAATACTACGCTTAGTGAGCCACAGCCTGGGTCAACGGTAGATGACGACGACTATGTCCGCTCGCTATCTTCCTAGGCTCAGACTTTACAAGCAGTAGCTGACCCTCCCATAACAAGGGACCGAAACGTCCTTAAACTATCAAGGGACCGAAACGTCTTTAAACTATGAACGGACCGAAACGTCCTTAAACTATCAACAGACCGAGACGTCTTTAAACTAACGATGGACCGAAACGTCTTTAAACTAATGACGGACCGAAACGTCCTTAAACTAGCGACGGACTGAAACGTCCTTAAACTATCAACGGACCGAAACGTCCTTAAACTAGCGACGGACCGAAACGTCCTTAAACTATCAACGGACCGAAACGTCCTTAAACTAGCGACGGACCGAAACGTCCTTAAACTAACGACGGACCGAAACGTCCCTAAACTACTACCGCAGCATCCTTAGGCTGACGAGATAAAAAAAAAAGAAAAAAAAATAATACATAAAATAAAAAAAAACGGTATGTCCACAAGCAAAATGGGCACGGATGAAAACCCGAAAGGGCTCCGTGAGTAAAAACAGCAGGACTACCGGCGAGTGTTTGTGAAAACCCGAAAAGGCGCAACCTCGTTCAGAGACACTTATAGGGTCCTCTCGACCTTGTAAGGAGAAATCACCTGCGTGAGATCCTTACGACTCACAAAGGAGCAACACACTTAGGGATCCTCACGATTCCTAAGGAGAAAATACACTTACGAGATCCTCACGACTCGTAAGGAGAACTCTCTTATGGGACCCTCACGGCTCATAAGATTTGAAAGTCTTAAGTTACAGAGACCTAAACCTGTTCTTAAGCAAATCCTCCACAACCTCCGACATTGCCCTACAAGCGGCTCGGACTGACCCTTGTATACAATCCACGGGCGCGAATAAACATTTCCCTAACAAAGTCCCACCCGTGACTGGGGATATATCCATATGGTGAACAATCCTTGTAAGTCCTCTCGACTTATAAGGGGAAAATCCTCTTTGTAAGATCCTTACGACTTACAAGAGAACATGCACTTAAGAATCCCCACGATTCTTAAGGAGAAAACACACCTGCAAGATCCTCACGACTTGTAGGGAGAAACACCTTTGTGAGACCCTTACGGCTCATGAAATCAAAAGCCTTGGTCGACAGGACCCTTAACCCTGTTTGCTAAGCCACCTTTGTTCAAACGTCGACAGAGGCAAATGATGATTCGCTCCTGGTAAACATTCCAGTTGTAGCGGTGCTGATGCCGAAACCGGTATCCAAAAAAAATCCGAGCTTGCCGCGAAAAAGCTAGCAAGCCACACATGCATGACAAAATAGCCGAAATGATGGGACAACTTGCAATAAAAAGAAGCAAGCAAAACCTCGGCGGTTCACAGATAACTTAGTGATCACCACCGTGGCATTCGTCTCGATACAGCAGACGCGATACCAGCGAATGAAGCGAAGGCCAAATTCCTAGCTTCATTGTCTCAACGACACAACATCAAGCGAAACGGAACAGCGGCAACCCCAAGTTCCATGGCTCGGCGACACACATCGCCAAGAGTCAAACCCCCATCCCGTGAAATGCGGATACAATCAGCAAACTTCCTGGTCACGTGGAAAGCGGATAACGTCACTCTTTGACCCCGTGGAAAACGTCCAGAGCGGATCCTGGTCCTCGCAGAGCATGGCAGTGAACCCATGTGAAGCATCCAGAGCGGAGCCTAGTCCTCGCCTAACACGGCAGTGAACCCGTGTGAAGCATCTAGTGCAAACTTCCTGGTTACGTGGAAAGCGGATAACGTCACTCTTTGACCCCGTGGAAAACGTCCAGAGCGGATCCTGGTCCTCGCAGAGCATGGCAGTGAACCCATGTGAAGCATCCAGAGCGGAGCCTAGTCCTCGCCTAACACGGCAATGAACCCGTGTGAAGCATCTAGTGCAAACTTCCTGGTTACGTGGAAAGCGGATAACGTCACTCTTTGACCCCGTGGAAAACGTCCAGAGCGGATCCTGGTCCTCGCAGAGCATGGCAGTGAACCCATGTGAAGCATCCAGAGCGGAGCCTAGTCCTCGCCTAACGCGGCAGTGAACCCGTGTGAAGCATCTAGTGCAAACTTCCTGGTTACGTGGAAAGCGGATAACGTCACTCTTTGACCCCGTGGAAAACGTCCAGAGCGGATCCTGGTCCTCGCAGAGCATGGCAGTGAACCCGTGCGAAGCATCCAGAGCGGAGCCTAGTCCTCGCCTAACGCGGCAGTGAACCCGTGTGAAGCATCTAGTGCAAGATTCCTGGTTACGTGGAACGTGGATAACGTCACTCTTTGACCCCACGGAAAATGCCCAGAGCGGAGCCTGGTCCTCGCCAAGCACGGCAATGAACCCGTGTGAAGCATCCAAAGCAAACACCGGACTGTGGAGTCCTCAAAATCCACAGACTATGACGTCCTTAACCTCGACCGCGATGTCTTAAAACTAACAATCAACCACCCCTATTCCTTACAAATCTTTGCCTCGGTTTAAGGGTACATCTCGTCACTCCTTTGATGCCTGACGTTGTAATTCCTCAACGTCTTCAAAGAGGTGACGGGTCCCTGCAACCAAACATCGGACTGTGGAGTCCCTAAATCCACGGACTATGAGGTCCTTAACCTTGACCGTGATGTCTTAAAACTAACATCGGACTGTGGAGTCCTTAAATCCACGGACTATGAGGTCCTTAACCTTGACCGCGACGTCTTTAAACTACAATATCTGGAGAAACCCCTGACTCCGTAGAACACGGACAAGGGTAACTGCATCCGGCGCTTACAAGTCCTCACGGCTGGGAGAAAAACTCTTTATGAGATCCTCGTGGCTCATAAAATGTAAAAGTCTCAGGAAGCAGATCTTAACCCTGAAACCTGAGCCATTGCTGTCCTGCAAGGAAATCAAGATAGGATATCCGCAGAATGCATTCAATAAAAAGGAGACACACCATTGAGAAGAAAAATGTATCTTTTATTCATAAACCAAAAAGGATACAAGGTACAATTCAAGAAACAAAAATGAAGATACTCTTATCCATGAGTAGGTACAAAAAGGGGAGAAAAGATACAGTCCTCAAGCCGGTGGCCGGTGTAGTAATTTCAGCAGCTCGTCGTTTTTTTGCTGAGCCACGGCTTCATGACGCAAGATCTCCAGAAGGCGAGCCTCCACCTGAGCTTGTTGGGCCTGATATGAAGCGAGCCGAGCTTCAAGCTCTTTTTCAGTGGCCTTGTGAGCCTCAACCCTCTCCCGAGGAAACGTAGCAGCTTTATCAAAAGCCACCACCTCCTTGATGGACTCCTGAAACACCCGCCAGAGTTCATACGCTTTGTTGACCTTGGTGATAAGGGTAGCGCGAAGCTCGCTCAGCGACTTGGAAGCTAGCTCCCTCTCCGAAAATTTACGGCCGAGCCTTTTTCTCGCATAACGATATGTTCGCTACGTGACCACGTAAGCTCGCTTTCGTGACCGCGGCATTGCAAACACGACATTTACAAGACCGTATAAATGGGCTTTCAGCCGACGGGAATAGTCGATCTAAAACGCGCTCATATCACCTGACGCGAAAGGCAACAAGAAAGATTTCCGACATATTTCAAGCATGCGTTCGCAATCATACGAGTATTCAAAAAATAATAATAGCGTTTGCAATTGCATGAACATTCATAATGCCCAAAAAAGGTCTGATGTGCAGGAAAGTGATGATAGCATTTGCAATTAAAGAAAGTTCTCATGAGAAGAATCCAAAGTTTATTTATGCAAGCAGAAACATACATACTAGTACCAAGCCTACATCGAAGTTCTGCATAAAGCGTAAAAAAGGAGAGACTAATTTAAAAAAAATGCTCTACGCTAACGAAAAATGTCACCAAACGTGGGATCAACGGCACAGGGGTTAACGAAGCAAAGGACAAAATTCTCCATCTCTCTCTCTGCTCTCTCCAGCACATCGAAGCGACGGTTCTCACGAGGAGTCGCTCCCCACCGATTGGCGCCGTGTTCGTCCGCGAAAGCAGACATAATAGCTCGCCGGGCCTTGATCTGGCCCAGCATATGAATTGAGCAATCCTTCAAAGCCTGAGTAATCAGGCAAGCTTCATGAAAGCCCTCGAGCTTCTCTTCCGCCGCATCAAGCATCGCCAGGGTCATCTCTGCCGGGTGAGGAGGGATGTCGGCAAGCACAGCCGCGAGAATCATCCGGAGCCAGAGAGAACCCATCGGGAGAGGAGACCCCCTACGGATCGAGAGTTCATGCACGGCTGAGTCGCATTCGTTGTCGGTAAGGAGGGGATCCACCAACCGAGCGGCAAAGCGGGGGATCATCTCCTCGATAGGCACTTCCCATGGCTGTCGACGAGCGTGTGGGCGGTTGCAGGCCATAGCGCTCAGATACTCCTCAAATTAAATCACCTCGATATGGGAATGAATTTCTCTGTGAAGAGAAAATAGGCTATGGCCTCAAGAATATAAAGAAGTGCATTAAGTGCTATGCGCGGAAAATCTTGCATGCGAAAGATGTTTCCAAGGCCCAAAAAGGAAAGGCATCGAAAATCAAGGAGAAATAACTATTTCCAAGGCTCCTTTTATGCATCTGATAATGCGCGCTAAAAATGCGGCATGGAAAATTTTGTAAACAATCCCATCAGAAGATCTCACGTGTAGAACACGTGAGACCCAAACCTAATGTGCATTTAAAAGAAAGAATATGGAGTGGTACCCTGCATATTAAAGCACAAACGACAATAGTAACAGAATAATAAGATTTCAGAGAAAAAGTATGCAAACACACAGAGACATAACAAAGCTTATCATCCAGACTTCAAGAAGGCGATACAAAATAAAAGAAAAACTTTTACAATGGTAAGGCTTCAGACGCGGGGCATGGATTGAGAAAATTGAAATTAACTTTATCCAAGATCTTCCAAGCATTTCGAACCTCCCGAGTATGCTTTCTCTCACGGTCACAAGCATCGGGATCCCCGCGGATGTCCTCTACCCTCCGGTAGGCGCCCAATATGGCTGATTGTTGAAAAAGCTGATGAAGGAGATCAATGAGATCATCCCGCCTCCTCTTTGAGATCAAGCCCATAAGGTACACTGAATGCACCTTATCCTCGGCAATGTCTAAGTCCCCGAGCGGTATGCCGGCGCAAAAGAGAGGAAGCGCCTCCCGGATCGCCAGCACGATCAGCCTCAGAAGAGAAGAGCGACGGGGGAGTAGCCTGTGATTGTACTCGTCGAAGCGGCCCATGATCTCGGCACACTGAGCATCAGTGAATTCCTGGTTCTGACTGCGGCCCAGTGCACGAATATTCCCGTATGAAATGATTTCGTCAAGACGATACAGATGGGCGTCCATGATACCTGAAATAAAAGTCACGAAAATCATTACAAAACCGCCATTTCATTAATTGCCAGAAGAACAGCTTCGGGCCAAGAGACCCCAAGGAGCCTCTGTGTGAAGAGATTGAGTTCTTCATAGGAATTAAATTCCTTATTAAGAAAAAGGGAATTAAATTCCCAGAAATAATTTTGATGGAATTAAAGTCCAGGGAGTTAAAACGCTGTCATTATTCCCCCAAAGATCACCTAAAAACCCTAAGAGATCTACAGTTCGAAGGTTCCCTGTTCTTATGAAAAAACTTGAAGAAAAAATGGGTTCTTTGCGAAACCCTTAATATGAATTTGAAATCCCAAGAGTTCTTTCAAAGACGAAGGCGCTCTGGCCGCTCGACATTATTACCTGAGGGAAAGGGATCCGCTGACAGAGTTAAACTCTGGAAAATTTTGAAAACAGAGAACTAAGCTCCGGAAGAAGAGAATTAAATTCTCAAAGGAAAGTTCTCAGAGGAAGAAGACGAGCAGAGTGAAGGCTCCTATGAAGAGACAGCGGTATTTATAGAAAACAGTGAAAACGCTTCATCTCCCAAATCCCTAAATGAATCCAACGGTCGCAAGAGATGACAGCGTTGCACTCACGTGCTGACACGTGAGAACAACGCTGTGGGGGCATTTGTTTCCTGATTTAAAATCAGGAAAGCTTCTGTGAAGAGCTTCGAAAAGGGGGCCACGTGCTTACACGTGACCAGCAGTCACGTGTTGACACGTGACCTATAAAGTACAGAAAAGGGGACACAATGATTCGCTGAACAAAGTCAAGAAAAAGAGCTTCAGAAGAGGTCACGTGCTCCCACGTGACCAGGGTCACGTGTCGGCACGTGACGGTCAAAATAGCAAACTCGCTCTCCAATTGAACCAAGGAAAGAAGTGCCAGACAGGGGTCACGTACTCACACGTGACCAGGAGTCACGTGGTAGCACGTGACGTTTAAGCAAAGATCAGAAGACAGCGCAAAAGAAAGGAAAAGGCTCATTCCAAAGGGGGTCACGTGCTCACACGTGACCATGGATCACGTGGTCACACGTGACCGGCTTTCAAAGCCCTTTTTGTCAACAGAATTAAATTCTGAGAGAAATGCGAATCTTTCCAAAGGAACGCAACTATATGCATCCAATCAAATTAAAGATTCAGAGATGATTAAATATCATCTATTTATGGAAAATCTCGGGTTTGGAAAGATTTCCCCCTTAAATCTAACCGAAATAAAAAGGGAGAATCTCTGGATTTGAAATCCAACGGTGAATGAAATTCACCTAATAATCCAAAGGTCCAGAACGAATGAAGGATGCAAATCAAATCTCTCAATGAAGATTCGTCACAAAACTAACTGATTCAGTTGCTTCTCCTATAAATAGGAGCCAAGAGAAAAAATATATACATGCGCAGAGAAGAGAAAAGAAAAAAGGAGGAGAGCTTTGATACTTTGAAAAGACTCGGATCTTCTGCAAAAAACCCTAGGTAAGAAAGGGGAAGCCTTTCGAAAGAAAGAGAATTTAATTCTCTATAGAGTTTAACTCTAATATATAAAACAGAAGAGCAAATTTCTTCTCTCTTTGATAGAGGATCTGCAAAGTGCACATCTCTCCTTAAGGTTGAGAATTTAATTCTCAATGGGTTGAGATCCTGCCATGCAGATCCAAAACATAGAGAAAGAATGCAAGCATGAGAATTTAATTCTCACAGAACTATAGGAATTTAATTCCTCTAAGATAAAAGTAGGGCTTGACCCTGTGTTATGGGAATTTAATTCCTTCAAAATAAAAAGGAGCAGGGTTTAACCCTAATTAAGAATTTAGTTCTGTTGAAACAATGGGAATTTAAGTCCCTTAATCATAATCTGACGGGAAACGGAAGTTTGATTCCTTAAAAAGTTTTTTATTAGGGTTTAACCCTATTCAATTCTTCACATAAACGAGGAATCTAATTCCTACAGAAGGTTCAAGGATCGAAAGGGAAGTAGGAATTTAATTCCTTTGAAAATTAAAGCCAGAGGAATTTAATTCCTGAAAAGAAAGATCAACAGATCCTCTAGAAACTACATAGAGGCAGGGTCACGTGCTACCACGTGACCCCCCAAAACCCCTACAGAAAGCCCCTTTGAGGCAGCACCCCACGTGACCCACGTGACCCTCAGCAGAAGCCTTAACACAAAGGCATTTGAATGCCCATCACGTGACGGCACGTGATGCTATGAAGGAAATGATAATTTCAGCGGAACAAACGAAGGGAGGGCGCCCTCACGTGCTGCCACGTGACCCTTCTTGCCTTAGTGTTTAACACTAAAATTAAAACTCTCAAGCCCAATGTTAAAACACTGTCGAGCCTTAGCATTCAATGCTGATTAAAAAGCCTTATTGGCAGGATTCAACACTGATCTGTTTTAGTGTTTAACACTAATTTGAAAAAGCCTTATTGCTGGTGTTTAACACCAATTATCTCTTAGTGTTGAACACTAACTCAACAACCTTATTCCCAGTGTTCAAACACTGATTGCTCTGAAGTGTTTAACACTAGGCTTTGGCCCAATTGGCTAAAGGGGATAGAGGCAAACATTCTCCCTCAATGGACCAACAAAGAGTCAATATTCCAGACCTGACTGGACTTAGCCCAAGCTGGCCATAAGTCCTCAATTTGTGATTAACTGGGCCGGTAGGCTCATAACATAATTGATCAGTCTTGACCCAAATTAGGCCAAGGACCATTTAATCCATCCCGGTTCTAGGGTACATCTCTTCACTCCTTTGATACTTGGCATTGTAATCCCTCAATGTCTTCAAAGAGGTGACGGGTCCCGAAGACCATTCATGATATGGACTGTGGGGTCCTTAAACCCATGCATAACACAAAATTCCTGGTTACGTGGAACGTGGATAACGTCACTCTTTGACCCCGCGGAAAACGTCCAGAGCGGATCCTGGTCCTCGCCTAGCACGGCAATGAACCCGTGCTAAGCATCCAGAGCGGAGCCTGGTCCTCGCCTAGCACGGCAGTGAACCCGTGTGAAGCATCCAGAGCACATACCGGACTGTGGAGTCCTTAAACCCATGGACTATGACGTCCTTAACCTTGACCGAGATGTCTTAAAACTACCAACGGACCGCAATGTCCTTAAACTACCCACGGACCGCAATGTCCTTAAACTACCCACGGACCGCAATGTCCTTAAACTACCCATGGACCGCAATGTCCTTAAACTAGAACCATAGAGCCTCCATATGCTCTTTTGTCGGATCTAAACGGTCCCGTTTAAGTTGATCTTAGCCTCAAATATGGCTAACGCGTCCTTAAACCTTCAAGCAGACTGGACTATGAATCCCCCTAATTAACTCTGGCTCGAGGGTACATCTCCGAACTCCTCTGACATTCGTCGTTGTAATCCTTCAACGTCGTCAGAGAGGTGACGGGTCCCGACGGCCACATATACGACGGACTACTATGTCCTGAAATTGGAATAATTGGGGTCCAAACACTCCTTTGTCGGATCTAAATGATCCTGTTAAGTTGATCTTAGCCTTAAACTAGACTAATGTGTCCTTAACAAATGTTTGAGTTGATCATAGTCTCAAGCATGGCTAGTGTATCCTCAAACCAAACCCCCAAACCCAAATCTAAGAAGATACGGATTTGGACTAGTCCACGCCCTACGGGCGACGACATAACTCGGTCTCCGTAAACGATCCACGGGCAGGAAAACATAAAACAAAACACACAACACGAAGTGACCATCTGGAGAAGGAGAAAGTTGTTACCGCGACGCGGTAGTGTAATTAACTGTAGGGGCTTGCGCCTGCAGGGAAGAGCGTCCCCACAATCAAAAACCCCTCACCCTGAGGGGGAATCTGACGAAGTCTGCTACATCGGCCGCATCCGCCTAAACCTCCGATACATGGCGCCATAAATCAACTTGGCATCTTCGGAGAGGCAGACGGATTGCACCTATTGGCATCTGCCCCGAATCTCAGGCAGGACGTCCCAACGTCTCGGCCGCCGTTCGGAGGGGAACAGGGGAGTTGCCCCCAGCCTTTCTTACTCGACGCCAGTGGCGACGTCGAGCGTGTCTTGCGGATGGAATCACTTCCGTTGTTGGATAAGCTTCTTCATGCCCCCTGCCCTGGGTAGGGGAAGCAGTTTTGAGGACCTCGCTTGGAGCAGCAATCGAAGTGGCCATTCTTGTAGAAACTGACTTCTTGGAAGGAGAAGCCCTGATTTTGTCCGCTTGAGCCGGGATGGATATCCGTTTCAGGATGGCAGCTTCGGGTATCGCGGGCTTGTAGTCTGAGATATTGAAGTTGGGCATCCCGTTGAGAGAGGCCACGGCAGTAGCAAACCGATCAAAGACCGACTTCTTTGGAGCTTCTTGCAATGTCGTTGGGGTATTGAAGCTCATTGATGGGAACATGGTCCCGAAAAATAGTCCAGTGGTGGCTTGAGTCACCTGCTCCACCGGCATTTTAAAAAGGGAGGCCGCTCGGGGCCCATAGGTCACTCCTCCAGCAGGGACGGAGCGAGAGACGCAGTTGCAGGTAGAGCAGTCTGAAGCCATTGTTCTCCTGTTTTCTGCACAGAGCAAGACACCAAATCTAAGTACCTTGAATCCACAGGCAACCACAGCAAACCGCGATTTGTTCGCGAACACGACACTTGAAGTGTGGAGTGGAAAGAGGAAAAGGTCCCACCGGGCGTGCCAGAATCTGTTCCCCTCCGAATGGCGGCGCACAAGACTGCGAGGTCTTTACGCTGAAATTCGGGGCAGATGCTATTTGGTTTTATCCGTCTACCTCTCCGAAGATGCCAAGTTGATTTAAGGCACCGTGTATCGGAGGTTTAGACGGATGCGGCCGATGTAGCAGACTTCGTCAGATTCCCCCTCGCTAGAGGGGTTTTTGATTGTGGGGATGCTCTTCCCTGCAGGCGCAAGCCCCTGCAGTTAATTACGCTACCGCGATACTTTCTCCTTCTCCAGAATTTCACTTCGTGTCGTGTGTGTTTGTTTTGTTTGTGGTTGCCCGTGGATTGTATACGGAGACTGAGTAATGCCGTCGCCCGTAGGACGTGGATTAGTCCAAATCCGTATTCACTTAGATTTGGGTTTGGTGTTTTTAGTTTAAGGATACGTTAGCCGTATTGCGGCTAAGATCAACTTAAACGTTCGTTAAGGATACGTTAGTCCTGTTTGAGACTAAGATCAACTTAACGTGGTGATCCATTTATTATATGGCCATCAGGACTCGTCACGTCTCTGACGTCGTTGAGGAATTACAACGATAGGTGTCAGAGGAGTTCAGAGATATACCCTTGAACCAAAGTTGATTTGGAGTTTTATAGTCCATTTGAATGTTTAAGGATACGTTAGCCGTATTTGGGGCTAAGATCAACTTAAACGGGACCGTTTAGATCCGGCAAAAGAGCGTTTGGAGGCTCTATTGTTTCAGTTTAGGGACGTAGTGGTCCATGTTCCAGTTTAGGGACGTGGTGGTCCGTATTCCAGTTTAGGGACGAGGTGGTCCGTATTCCAGTTTAGGGACGTGGTGGTCTATGTTCCAGTTTAGGGACGTAGTGGTCCGACATTAGTTTAAGGACGTTTCGGTCCAATATTAGTTTTAAGGACGTTTCGGTCCAATATTAGTTTAGGGGCGTATCGGTCCACGAGTTTAAGGACCCCGCAGTCCATGTTGATGTATGGTCGTCGGGACCCGTCACCTCTCTGACGTCGTTGAAGAATTACAACGATAGGTGTCAGAGGAGTTCAGAGATGTACCCTCGAACCGGATGTAAATTGATTTAAGAGAGCAGCTGTGCTCAGTCAATTTAGTTTGAGGACTTACGACCATGATTGGGCTAATTCCAGTTTCAACATTTTTTGTCTTTGGCCTGTGCTAGGGCTTTACCCCTTTTTAGTAATGCACTGCATTATTTTTGGTTGGGCTCTGCCCTTTTATAAATGATGCAGAGCATCTTTTTTTTTTGTTGGGGCTTTGCCCCCCTTTTTTTTTAAAAATGCATAGCATTTTTTATTAGGCATGTTAGGCCTTTTAATTGGGCTCTGCCCCTTTTCTTTAATAACGCAGAGCGTTAAATACTCTGACAGTGCCCCACGTGGCTTGTCAGGCGCTTTGCGCCAAGTAATGAGTGCAAACTCATATGGTGGTGACACGTGTCACGCTCTAGTGAGCGCAAGCGCAACAGCGCAAGCGCACTGTGTCAGTGCGCTGCGCTGCTGCGCTACTGACACGTGGCACTTCCTGGTGGCTTGCGCCAACACAGGAGCGCAACAGCGCAGTTCTTGCAAGTGCAGAGCACTGTTTTATCTTTTGATCGATTTTAAATCAAGGAAAACAAGTTTTTCTTGTTTTCAAGGAACTAGTGGTTCATAAGCAAGTGCAAAGCACTATCATTAGTTAGTTTCCTTCTTATTGAAGATCATTGATCTTGTTCTTAAATCAATGATCTGTTTTTTAAGAGAATTTTCTCCTTTTCTGAAGGTTTTTACCTTTTTTTTGTTCTTGAGGAGTTCTTCAGAGTTCTCTTTTTTTTTCTCAGAAAATCTTCATGCCTTTGAGTTGAGGTCTGGGGTCCTTTTTATAGTGCCCATAAATTAGTTAAATTTGTTAAAGAGATCTTTCTCTGAGTGATTTGGGGAATTTTCCCCACCGTTGGATTTTTGATCCAAGGGCTTCTGTTTTACAGAAGAAAATCTTCTTGTTTTAACAAGAACAGAAAAGATTTCTTTAAAATCTTTATTCTGTTTGGCGCAAATGCCCCAGCGTGTGACACGTGTCACGCAGCGCACAGCGCAGCACAACTGCGCTAGCGCATCCGCGCTGACACGTGTCGCGCACAGCGCAGCGCAACTGCGCTAGCGCATCCGCGCTGACACGTGTCGCGCAGCGCACAGCGCAGCGCAACTGCGCTAGCGCATCCGCTCTGACACGTGTCGCGCAGCGCAGTGCTTGCGCAACTGAAGCGTTGCTTCATTTAATTTTTTTTAAAACAGAGCTTTGCTCTGATTGGGTGCGCTGTCTTGGGCGCTGTGCCCCCTGCGCTAACGTGTCTGATTTTGCCACGTGGCGCTCTGCGCTCAGGGGATCTGAAGCGTTGCTTCATTTATTTTAATCTTTAATTTTCACTTTAATTTTCCAATCAGAGGTTTGCTCTGATTGGAGGAAAACAGAAGCATTGCTTCTTTTCCCACCTTGGAATTTGAACAGAGCTTTGCTCTGATTGGGGGTAAACATTCAAATTGGCAGACGTCTGAAGTTTAAAAAATTCATATTGAAACCCTTCATCAGACGTCTGGTCCATTGACCTTCAAACTTCTTTCCCGTCTCAATTTTAAAAATA
This sequence comes from Agapanthus africanus, assembly GCA_030015575.1. Lineage (NCBI taxonomy): Eukaryota > Viridiplantae > Streptophyta > Magnoliopsida > Asparagales > Amaryllidaceae > Agapanthus > Agapanthus africanus. Next base: position 445,544,172 of record JASDDO010000031.1, on the reverse strand, counting down.
TGTCCGAAATATCAGATATCAACAGTGCACAGACGTTTGAACTTCAACGGGTAGATGTCTGGCCTGGCACAAAACAATAGTTTGGGTTTTCTGAAAAATGAAAACTTTGAAAACAAAAACCCGATGTTTGTAAAACATTTGTGCAATCGTGTGTGAGTATTCAAAAGCTTTAAATGATATAACCATAATCTTAGAGCACTTACAAGGATTCCTATGCCGGCTTAGCAAATTTTCGAATTCTTGAATCCTTGTCGTCTCTAGCTCTTGAACCTTGGCGTTCCGCTTGGCTTGATCTTTGCGTTGGTCGATTGATCTTCCATTTGCTTCGACACTTGATGCTTCAAACTTGAACGCGCTCTCACGAACTTCTTCAAGTCGATATACGCATGCACAAATCTTGAAACACAATGAAGGTTTGGTGCTTGATCGGTCAGCCATCTGGAGAGTGCAGTGAGCTGGTTTCAACTCTCTGATCCCTAACTGCTCATATACCGAGAGAGGAAGTAGGTTAACACTTGCGCCAAGATCAAGTAGAGCACGGTTGATGTGTTTATCCCCAATAGAAATAGAAATCGTAGGATAGCCAGGATCCTTACGTTTTCTAGGCAATTGTTGGGGAAAAGCTGTGTCTACGGTCTTTGACATGAATACCTTCTTTGGCACTTGAGTCTTCATCTTTCTAGTGCACAAGTCTTTGAGAATTTTTGCATAAGCGGGGACTTGTTGTATTGCATCTAGAAGAGGGATGTTGATGTTAACCTGTTTAAAGATTTCAGTGATCTTCTCCATTTGCGGACTTGGACTGTTTCCCCTTAATCGATTCGGATAAGGAGCTTGAGCAATAAGGTCAGGGTCCAACATTGGAGAAGATCATGTGGGTAGGAACGATTTAAGAATAGGAGTGGGGATCATTTTTGGTGGACTAGAAGAGGTAGGCTGAGGTGTCGAGCCTTGGGGAAAACGGAGAATAGGCTCGGAAGAAAATGGTGGGGTATACGAACTGGGGTCAGAATTAGAAGTAGAAATGGAAGGAAAGGTCTCAGCCGGGGTATCATCGATTGATTCATCATTATTATCAATCTCCTCACCAACATGGTTATTCAGCACTCTTTCAGATCTCAACGTGGTGATAGCGTTCACATGATGTGAATAGCCAGGATTGGGTAAAGGTTGAGCTGGAAGTTTCCCTTTTTCTCTTGCACTCATTTCGGCTTTTAATTGTGCAATTTGAGCTTCCATTGATTTAATACTCTCGCTTTGGGACGTAGAGTTTTTCTTTATGTCATCGAAGGAAGACTGAAGATTTGCCGAAACTTGCATGAAATTTGTCAAAAGAAAATTCACAGTTTGCGCGAGTGAAGAGGATTCATCAGGACCGGTCAACTGCAAAGGATTATTCAGTGCGGGTGTGTTGACCGGATTTTGAAGGTTTTATGATTGGTAGGGGTGCTCAGTCAATTGAAGTGGTTGCTGTTGTGGTGGAGGAGCCCTTTGGAAATTGTTTTGGTTTGGAACCGTGTTTTGATTTTGTGATTGGTTCCAAGCAAAGTTAGGGTGATTCCTCCAACCCTGATTATAGGTGGAAGAAAACGGATCGTTCCTAGGTCTTTGTTGGAAAACAGCATTGATATGCTCATGACCTTGAAACAGAGAATTCAATGGACATTCTTCCGTGAGATGTGATGGATCAGAACAGCATCCATATATAGTTTTGGGGAGCGACATCGGATTTAGGGCGGCTGCTAAAAATTTATTTTCCATAGTTTCGAGTTTCTTTTGCATTGCTGACAATTCAGCTCTAACTCCTATGGAAACATTAGATTGGTTATTGCCACTCCTAGACGATGACTGACTTACACTCTCCCACTGTAAAGATCTTTCAGCGAAATTTTCTAAAAATCTCCAGGCTTCACCATCGTCTTTAGTCATGAAGTTGCCTTGACACATGGATTCAAGGGTCTGTTTCGTGGTAGGATTAATGCCTTCATATATGATTCTGCACAGATCCCATCTAGGGATTCCATAATGTGGACATTGAACTAACATATCCTTGAAGCGTTCAAAACACTTCGAGAATGGTTCATTTGGAAGCTGGGTGAATTGATTTATTTCGCTACGGACTCGAGTTGTCTTATGATTGGGGTAGAATTTCTTAAGGAATGCTTTTACGAATTCTCCCCAATTTAAAATGGAATGTGCGGTTGTGTTATAAAACCACTTCTGGGATATATCGCACAAGGTGAATGGGAGAAGACGAAGACGCATAGCATCCACAGAAAGCTGTGAAGTACCCATCATAGCGCATACATTTTCAAATTTGGTAATAAAGACATATGCGTCTTCAGACTCGAGAGCGTGATATTTGGGTAGAAGATTGATGTTGTTAGGTCCATGTTACCTCTCTCGGTACTTTCGGGGTTGCGGAAACGGTAAAACAAATTTTTTTCTAAACATGGTAACATGGACCGAAAAGCCGGATCTTTGCTAAACAACACACTAGTATCCTAACTAGAGATTTATCTACTCGGTTAGGGGTTATACCTCAACTTGAACTCCTTCTCTTCTTGTTGTTCTTCTCTTTGCTTGCTCCGAGGGTTGATACGGACTTTGGTCACCTCCGCGGCCTCCTTGAGTCGAAGACGATCCACCCGAGAGATGTACACCGAGCTCCACCTCGAGCCGAGGTAACTAGGGCAAAGAGATTGCTAGTCTAGAAGCCCTAGGTTGTGTAGAAGTGGTAGAGGGATGGTTTTGTCTTTGTGGGATCTTTATCTCTCAACACATGAGATCAAAAGATGAATCAAGAGGAGGAAGAAGGAGGAGCTAGCAACCATGGTGCATTTCTTTTCTTCTCACTAGAAAAAGGCAAGAGAGAGAATGAGAAAGAAATTATGAGCTAAAAAAAAGAACCATGGTTCAATAATTCACTAAACCAACATTACCAATCCTATCAAGATAAAGTTTGATGGCACCATTGAAATGACCATTATCATAATCAAAAAGAAAAAGAAAAAGAAAAGAAGAGTGTAGACCTCTCTTGAAGGTCAATGGTCAACACGGTCAACCGGTCAACAAAGTCAAGAAAGGTCATGGTGGTCAAATGGTCAATGCAATTAGCCGTCATAAAATTATCACTAAAAGGATTAGTAAATGATGTCCGCGGCTCATAATGGTTTTGACCAAACGAACTGTCAAAACCCTAATGGGCCCGCCTCAAAATGGTTTTGACCGAATCAACTATCAAAACCCTAATGAGCCTGCCACATAACGGTTTTGGCCGAACCAACTGCCAAAACCCTGATGAGGCACCTCCTCCTTCAACGCTCCGGAAAACTGTGCATACACACCTGCATCCGCATTCCGTAGAATGCGGATGCGCAGAAGACAAAACAAATCCATCCGTGCAATACTAGGATCCGGCTTAAACCAAAGCCCACTAGTATTGCCTGCCCGAACACCACACGCACACAAGTGTACGTAAGTGATCGCAGCCCTGCCGTAAAACCATACGGCCTCTACACGTTTCGCTCAGTGCAGGGAAACTCTCTGTGTGGGACTCTAAAGACTCGACACTACGCTGGCAGTGAGTTTAACCACAGACCGCAAGCGGCACTAGCTGTACGTAACGGTCCCCAGGTAGATGCCGATAAGAAGGCCGATGAGGTAAACCCATCCAAACTCCTACTGAGCCTGTATGTGGCAATCCCCGTACAGTCCGGTCTGTTCGTCTGATACATCGCATGGCGGGCCTAGATACTTTGCTAACATGCTAGGGTGTGTTTAGTTAGGCTCTGATACCACTGTTAAGTCCACGTTACCTCTCCCGGTACTTTCGGGGTTGCGGAAACGGTAAAACAAAATTTTTTCTAAACATGGTAACATGGACCGAAAAGCCGGATCTTTGCTAAACAACACACTAGCATCCTAACTAGAGATTTATCTACTCGGTTAGGGGTTATACCTCAACTTGAACTCCTTCTCTTCTTGTTGTTCTTCTCTTTGCTTGCTCCGAGGGTTGATCCGGACTTTGGTCACCTCCGCAGCCTCCTTGAGTCGAAGACGATCCACCCGAGAGATGTACACCGAGCTCCACCTCGAGCCGAGGTAACTAGGGCAAAGAGATTGCTAGTCTAGAAGCCCTAGGTTGTGTAGAAGTGGTAGAAGGATGGTTTTGTCTTTGTGGGATCTTTATCTCTCAACACATGAGATCAAAAGATGAATCAAGAGGAGGAAGAAGGAGGAGCTAGCAACCATGGTGCATTTCTTTTCTTCTCTTTAGAAAAAGGCAAGAGAGAGAATGAGAAAGAAATTATGAGCTAAAAAAAATGAACCATGGTTCAATAATTCACTAAACCATCATTACCAATCCTATCAAGATAAAGTTTGATGGCACCATTGAAATGACCATTATCATAATCAAAAAGAAAAAGAAAAAGAAAAAGAAAAGAAGAGTGTAGACCTCTCTTGAAGGTCAATGGTCAACACGGTCAACCGGTCAACAAAGTCAAGAGAGGTCATGTGGTCAAATGGTCAATGCAATTAGCCATCATAAAATTATCACTAAAAGGATTAGTAAATGATGTCCGCGGCTCATAATGGTTTTGACCAAACGAACTGTCAAAACCCTAATGGGCCCGCCTCAAAATGGTTTTGACCGAATCAACTGTCAAAACCCTAATGAGCCTGCCACATAACGGTTTTGGCCGAACCAACTGCCAAAACCCTGATGAGGCACCTCCTCCTTCAACGCTCCGGAAAACTATGCATACACACCTGCATCCGCATTCCGTAGAATGCGGATGCGCAGAAGACAAAACAAATCCATCCGTGCAATACTAGGATCCAGCTTAAACCAAAGCCCACTAGTATTGCCTGCCCGAACACCACACGCACACAAGTGTACGTAAGTGATCGCAGCCCTGCCGTAAAACCATACGGCCTCTACACGTTTCGCTCAGTGCAGGGAAACTCTCTGTGTGGGACTCTAAAGACTCGACACTATACTGGCAGTGGGTTTAACCACAGACCGTAAGCGGCACTAGCTGTACGTAACGGTCCCTAGGTAGATGCCGATAAGAAGGCCGATGAGGTAAACCCATCCGAACTCCTACTGAGCCTGTATGTGAAAATCTCCGTACAGTCTGGTCTGTTCGTCTGATACATCGCATGGTGGGCCTAGGGGGCGGTAAACGCCAGTCCCCTAATAGCGGTACAAGTCGTGTCGGAGTGAAGCCCAGAACACCCTGAGATAACACTGGAAACCTACCAGTATATCTCACTTGCCCTGGCCAGGGACTACTCGTGTAATGGCTCTCCTAGACACAGCGCGATGTCAACCCCCAATACCGGGAGAGACGAATCCTGTCTGACCGTCACTGCCTCCAAGTGCTTCGGGACTGCACCCAACTACTACCTGTTTGCACGACTCAGTAGAGCCGTGGTAGGGTAGTAATCAAAGAACAGTGGGAACACACTCGAGGCGAAGTGACAGTGTCAAGTCAGCGGACTAAGCTGTACTCATGTCACCTGGGAACTGATAACTGACGATAGGTATAATACCAACCATCAGTTCCCGACGAGTCCTGTCCAGTGCACTCGTAACCTAACGAACACCCGCATACTATCTCAAGTACGACGTACTGACGGCTGTGGGACAGACCGTCTCCCGTGCTGGGATGAGAAGCGCATACGCTAGTCTACTCCGGAGTATCGATGCCCTGTCTCGATAATCCCATGACTAGGGACGGGAATAAGGATGTGCTTGTGGATTTCCCAGCCCCCACGAGTGTGATCGCCATCACAACGCCGGTAATCAAGCAAAGATCCTAAGGGCTCTCCTAATGCGTATTGGTGATATAATAAAGAAACACATGTACACATTAAAGCAGAGACAAACCAAGTAGCATACTACTATTTCGAGTAAGATTGTCTATACAACTGTGAATATCCCAAGCATCCATCAAGTAATATACATACTAGTATGATACAGTAATGGCCTCTAGGGTATATACACTAACAATCTCCCACTTGCACTAAGGCCTTATACTGGCGTATCGAAGACCTATCATCTCGATCAGCCGCTCGAACTGAGTCTGGGGCAAGGCCTTCATGAATGGGTCCGCTGTATTGTCCTTTGTGTCCACTCTCCGCACCTCGATCTCCTGGCGATCAATGATCTCCCTGATCAGGTGATACCGCCTTAAGATGTGCCTGGATTTCTGATGGGACCTTGGTTCCTTCGCTAAAGCTATAGCCCCATTGTTATCGCAATACAAAGGTATTGAGTCAACAATGGACGGAACCACCTGAAGTTCACTAATGAACTTCTTCATCCAGACCGCCTCTTTTGCGGCATCGCTTGCAGCAATGTATTCAGCCTCCATCGTCGAGTCTGCGACGGTATCCTGTTTGGAACTCCTCCAACATACCGCCCCTCCGTTGAGGGTAAATACAAAACTCGAGATAGACTTGCTGTCATCTTTGTCACTCTGGAAGCTTGAATCGGTAAAGGACTCGACCCTGAGGTCTCCATTATCGTAAACCAGGAACATCTCCTTAGTCCTTCTCAGGTACTTGAGAATGTTCTTCACTGCTGTCCAGTGGTCCTCACCTGGGTCTAACTGATACCGGCTTACCGCGCTCAGCGCGTAAGCTACATCTGGTCTTGTACATAGCATCGCATACATTATAGATCCTACCTCCGAAGTGTAGGGTATAGTGCTCATGCGAACCCTCTCCTCGTCAGTCTTAGGAGACATCTTCTTGGAGAGGGTAATTCCGTGCAATGCGGGTATGTTACCGCGCTTGGAATCCTCCATACTAAATCTCTTTAGTACGGTCTCTATGTACCTGGACTGCGAAAGTCCCAGTAGTCTCTTGGATCTATCTCTATAGATCTTGATCCCCAGAATGTACGAGGCATCACCCAGGTCCTTCATGGAGAACCGTTGTGACAAAAATAGCTTGACCGATTATAGCATAGGAATGTCATTTCCTATCAAAAGAATGTCGTCCACGTACAAGACTAGCAATACGACAGTTCGTCCTACAATCTTCTTATAGACACAGGGTTCATCTTCGTTCTTGATGAAATCAAATTCCTTGATTGCCTCATCAAAACAGATGTTCCAGCTCCGCGATGCCTGCTTTAATCCATAAATGGATTTAAGCAACTTGCACACCTTCCCGCTACTCCCACTGTCTACGAAACCTTCTGGCTGATCCATGTAAACGCACTCTTCCAAACAACCGTTTTAACACCCATCTGCCAGATTTCATAGTCATGGAAGGCAGCAATGGCAAGCAGGATCCGAATGGATTTGAGCATAGCCACCGGAGAAAAAGTTTCGTCATAGTCCAAACCAGGTCTTTGACGAAAACCTTTTGCAACGAGTCTAGCCTTATAGGTTTCTACCTGCCCATCTACACCAAGTTTCCTTTTGTAGATCCATTTCCATCCAACGGGTTATACCCCAGGTGGAGCAATATCCAAGGTCCACACTTTATTGGCGTACATGGACTCCATTTCGGATTGCATTGCTTCCTGCCACTTATCAGAGTCCCTACTGATAATGGCCTGCTTGAAACTGGTAGGGTCATCTTCTTCCAAGATGCAATCCTCTCGATCCCCGTCTATGAGAAAACCGTAGTATCTCTCGGGCGGACGAGAAATCCTACCAGATCTGCGGAGTGGCTGAGGTTCGTCTGGGGTTATTGAATCCTGAGGTTCTGTCAAATTTTCAGTTTCAGTTTGTGGTCGCTGAATTTCTTCCAATTCTACCGTGCTCCCACTAATTTCTTTTGCAAGAAACTCTGTTTCTAAGAAAACGGCATGCTGAGCAACAAACACCTTCTGTTCCTCGGTGTGGTAGAATAGATATCCATAACCATTCTTTGGATATCCCACAAACTTACATAAAACTGACCGTGCCTCTAGTTTATCCGGTTTATGCGTTTTAACATAAGCCGGACAACCCCATATCTTAAATCTTTTAAGATATGGCCTTTTTCCATTCCATATCTTGAATGGAGTCTTAGGCACTGATTTAGACGGAACATCATTCAATAGATATGCTGCTGTCAATAGCGCATGTCCCCAAAATGAAAGAGGCAACTCGGTATTACTCATCATGGAGCGAACCAAATCCAGAAGGGTACGATTCCTCCTCTCCGATACACCGTTGTGCTGTGGTGTATAAGGAGGAGTAAGCTGAGAGAGAATACCATTCTCTTTTAGGTAATCTAGGAATTCCGTGTTTAAGTACTCCCCTCCTCTATCAGACCGGAGGATCTTGATACTTTTGTCAGTCTGGTTCTCTACTTCGTTTCTGAATTCCTTGAATTTCTCAAAAGCTTCAGGTTTGTGTTTCATCAGATACACATATCCGAACCTAGAGAGATCGTCAGTGAATATGATGAAGTATGAGAACCCACCCTTTGCATGTATAGACATCGGACCACATACATCACTATGTACGAGTCCCAAGAGCTCTGTTGCTCTTTCTCCATGTCCGGTGAACAGAGATTTGGTCATCTTCCCTTTGAGACAAGACTGACAAGTTTCATAAGATGAAAACTCGAACGCATTCAAGAGTCCATCTTTATGAAACTTACTCAGTCTTTTCTCTCCGATATGACCAAGTCTATAATGCCACAAGTAGGATTCATTCGTATCTGAATTCTTCCTCTTGCGTGTGTTTTGTATATTGAGAACTGTATTCTGATTTAGAACGTAGATACCATTACATAGTGTACCCTCTGCAACCAGTACCTTATGAAGGTAAATGTTCATGATATTTCTATCAAGAACAAAGTTATATCCATCTTTATCGAGTAAAGAAACTGATATGATGTTGCAAACCATGGAGGGTACATAGTAGCAATCGTTCAAAATCATAGTCTTGCCATTTGGCAATACTAGGTGATATTCACCGACGGCTGCCGCATTAACTTGTGCTCCGTTCGCTACTCTGAGCGACATATCACCCGGTGCAACTTTCCTACTTTTTCTCAGTCCTTGCAATAAATTACAGATATGAGATCCTGATCCGGTATCAAGTACCCAGGAGGTAGGGCTGGCCGTAAAACAGTTCTCAATTACAAGAACACCTGAAGTAGATGCAAAACCATACTTCTTCTTCAACTGGTATCCTAGGAATCCATACAATCCCCTTTCCCTTGCTCATACTTATGACTGTTGTCAAAAGTTAGAGCTGAACCAATGTGTTGTGCCACGGCAGCGCCCCGGCCGTCTATCCGAGGCCAAAATGCGGAATCAAAATTTTTCTTAACTTTCAAACTGGCGCTACCGCGGACAATACACCCGGATCGTAACCATTAACCGATACTAGCTAACAAGAGAAAAGGGTGAGAGATATACCGAGTGATCCGAGTCCTCCGGTCTTCTCGTCGTCGTCCCGATCTCCCGCGGAAACTCCGGTCGTCACATCCTTGCCGGAAGGGCACCACATTGTCTGCAACTTTTACGGGCTCCCACCTCAATACCGAGGCAACTCGGGCACGAAGCTGGCTAGTCGACGTACCCAAGGTTTGCTGTAGATTGTAGTGTAGAATGCGCTTTGTCTCAATGGGGTTTGTAGTTGCCTTGATGGAGGAATGGATTGGAACTTTTAAGTGGAGCTCTCATTTATCAAGCATGGAATGAGATGATAAATTTTCCTCTTCTAAAAAGAAACCTCTCATTTTCTCTCCTCTCATGGAAAATGTGGCCAGCCCCCTCATTTGGAAAAGGGTGGAGGAAAAAATAAATAACCACATCAAGGGAGGTGAGTGTAGGAGAACAAAGGTGGTGACCACAACATAAAGCAAGTCTCACATCATTAACCAAATCAATCTCTTCACAATAACCATCATGAATAATGCAAGTGATGTAAAGAGAATAAAATGATGATGGTGATATCATAATCCCACATATGCAAGAAACCCCCTCCCCAAATGTAATTTGCAAAACTGCAAATTACCCCCTCCATTGGAAAAGTCCGGCCGGGAAAGAACAAAGGAAAACCGGCCGGAACGGAATGCAAACTGGCAACTCCAGAAAACTGGTCCCGTAATAAATTACAGGAAAACCCCGATACTGTGCATACACACCCGCATCTGTATTCCGACTGGACACAAATGCAATAAGACAAAATCTACACTGTACTAAACTAGGATCCGGCTTAAACCAAAGCCGGCTAGTAATATCCGTTCGATCCTGATCCGTGCAATACCGCACGTATCTGATCGAACCTTGCCATATATCTATACGGCCTCTAGTACAAACCGTCCGATCCTGATCCGTGCAATACCGCACGTATCTAGTCGGACCCTGCCATATCTCCATACGGCCTCTACAGCGTTTCGCCCGAAAGCTTGAGTAACTGTAAGTGTGGTGGACTCTAAAGACTCGTCAATACTATGGCTGTGGATTTAACCACTAGCACGTCAGAGGTATAAGCCAATACATGACGGGCCACCAGCTATTGACCAAAAGGGACGTCGATGAGCGAACTCATCCTGACACCCTACTGAGCCTGTCAGTGACAATATCCGTATAGTCCGGTCCGTTCGTCTATGAGTATCGCATGTCGGGCCTAGGGGGTTGGTAAAAGTCAGACCCCCAAAAGCGGTACAAGTCGTGTCGGAGTGTAGCCCAGAACGTCTTGAGATACTACTGGAATACCTACCAGTAAATCTCCTGCCTCGGCCGAGGGCTTTGCGTAATGGCTCTCCTAGACACAGCGCGACCTCACCCCCAATACCGGGAGAGACGAACCCCTGAAGATCCGCTCACTGCCTCCATATGGCTTGGGACTGTACCCAACTAAAATCTGTTTGCACGACTCCTTTGAGCCGTGGTAGGGTAGTAATCAAAGTACAGTGGGAACTCACACGAGACAAATGACGATCCCCAGGTCGATGAACTAACATGTACACATGTCACCAGGGAACTGCTATCTGACGTCAGGTATAAGACCAACTAGCATGTTCCCGGCGAGTCCTGTCCGGTGTACTCATAACCCAATGAGCACCTGTATACATCTTAGGTGAACCAACTAACACCAGTGGCTTGTGAGACCGGCCACCGCCCTCGTCGGGGTCTCGACTGTATACACTAGTCTACTCTGGAGAATCGATGCCCTGTCTCGAAACTCCCACGACTAGGGACCTTTTAAGGATGTGCTTATAGACCATCAGCTCTCATGTATATGATCGCCATCATACTGCCGGCAGTCAAGCAAGAATCCTAGGGGCTCTATCAGCGTGTAATAGCGACCTGTAAGGTCACCTGAAGCAGTACACGATGATAAAGGTAAACCAGATAGCATACTATCATCTCGAGTAAGACTGTCCTACCGGGATAGGTCCTCCCTCAATCATTGCAATCACGTGCCTATGATCCAATAATTGACTCTGAGGGCACTATCTCCAACAATCTCCCACTTGCACTCAAGGCTAATTATTGCGATGTCGCATACTCACAGCCCGTGTGATACCGAACACCCAACTCCTCTACTAGTCAGTCTCACAAAGCTCGTTTACGAAACTATTGCGTTCGAGGAATAGCCTCAGTGAGTGGATCCGCTGTGATGTTTCTTTCTATGTCTCTCTATATCTCAAGTTCGCAGAGAAAACCATCTCCCAAAATGAGCAATACCTGTCTTAGATTATGTCTGGATATCTGATGGGACCTAGCTCATAAATGAACTCCAAATCCAAACTTCTTAGACTGTATCGATAACTGAACTTAATCAGTATCATGCGCCATGCCTTCCCTCAGTATCCACCTGGACCACCTGTCCAAAATACTGCCCCTCGTCAGAGGGAAAACTATAACTCTGACGGCCATTCTGCCATCCATGTCACCTTGGAAGCCTGGAATGATAGCCGTCTCCTGAAAGAGGCTGTCATTATCACATCCCTAGAACATCAACTTATGTTCTAAAACTGCTTCCGACTGTTTCTCCTGGATTGGATTAATATCAACTTATTGCACCTACTGCAAGAACAACATCTGGTGTGGTACTTGACATCTCATGATTGACTCAATTGCCTAAGCAAGTGATCTGTCAATCATGCGTATCCATCTCTCCTTTAGTCTGTAAGACACCTTTAGAGAGGGTGACTCCATCACCTGCAGGTACACTACCATGCCAGGAGTCGTCCATTCTAAATACTCATAGAATGCTGTCAAGGTACCCAGATTAGGAAACCACCCAAATCCAGATCTAAAACCATAGATCTAGTAACCAGAATGTCTGATATAATATCCAAGTCCTGTGTGGAGAAACCACTGTGTGACGACCAAAGTATAACCGATCGTAGTATAGGAATATTACTTCCTACTCTGTGTATGTCATCAAATACCAGGACATCACACCCTACTACCTACTTAACAGATCCATCCCCTATTCTGATGAAGTCAAACCTATGACTGTCATGTCAGAAATAGATGATCTATCTCCGCTATATCTGCTTTAGTCTATAAATAGACATAAGCCACCTGTCTACCAATGCTTCCGCTGCTCCCACTGACTACGACAACCCTCTGGCAGAGTCATATAGACGTACACTTCTAAAGCTAGTTTAGAACGACGCTATACTCGTCCTCCTGCCGGGTCTCACAGTCTGGAACAACAGCAATGGCAAGTCTGGGTAAACAAGAACCTCCCTGCCACCGTCCTTGAGCATACTGAAGTACCTCTCAAGTGCCTGAGGTTACCCACCATATCTGCGGAGTGGCTAATGGAATGTCAAGCCAGATTGAATCTTTAGGTTCCTATCAAATTTTCAGTAATCGTTTGCGGTTCTGGAATCGCTTCCAGTTCTACCATACTCCCACTTCTATTTTCTGAAAAATCCATTTCTTTTAAAAATGTGGTGGGTCAAGAACAATATCTCTATTGATCTTCCAGATGGTAGAAAGTCAACCCTCGTCATAGCCCGGGTCAACCCACAAACAGCCATTACAGAAACGTGCCTTGAGTTATCCAGAGTCTGGTTTTAAGCATAAGCCGGACAACTCCCCGTACCTTAACAATGTCAAGATATGAACTGTTCTATATAGAAACAGAGGCACTGATTTAATTGGAACCAGATTCAAATCATGCAGCTGTCTCCAGTGCATGTCAACTAAAATGGAAAAAGGCCGATCAGCGTCACTCAACTTAGGAATACTTCCAATTATGAGCAACCTGAAAGAGAAGCTAGTTCTCTTAATCATTACTATCAACTGAACACCGTACACAAGTATCTACATCTTCGATCACCTTGAAGAATCCCGATACTTGCAATACTTGGTTCTCTACTTTATTCAAATACCTATAACTTCTCAAAATTCGGACCCTGTGTTTCCACGAAACGGCTGTCTAAAATCTAGAGAAGTCATAAGTAAACCGAATATAGTACGAGGACCAACCCCTCTGTCCTGATGGACGCTGGACAACATACAATACTCTGTACAAGTCCCTTGAGTCTGATAACTCATTCACTGTGTGTCGTAGGTTGAAAACTGTACTTATGGTTGAGAAGAATTACACCGCTGTTCAATGCTCCTTACCTAACCATCTACTGATATAGGTAAATGTCATAGACATAATTTCAAAAAGATACATCTCACTCTATAAAAATAGACGTACAGATATATCAATTTAGCAACGGATATTCAAAACCAAATATTCGCCGACCGGCAAACAACCCAGGTGGCTTCCTCAAATATCACCAATTACAACGAATCCCGATATAATGAGGATAGTCACCTAATTCCCAATAACTTACTCCCACTCATCATCTGTAAAAACCATACAGATGTGAGAATCCAACCTGGTAAATACATACCCTAGAGCAAGTGTCTAATCGGGAAATCAGTTTTCTTTTAACAGTACACAGTGAAACTTGAAACATTGAAATGTTTCGATGGGGTATCCTGGTATTCCTAGTAATGCCTCTTCCATTATCCAGATTCACAACTGTAACCGTATAATTCTTTGCCATCTCTCCAAATCCCTTTATATGTCTTTAGTCATTACCTTCTGTATACCCCTTTAGGCCAAATGGTTTTCTTCCTTCCCTACCATTCGGCACCAGCCTCTGGTTTGGAAGAAGACTATCTAATAAGCATAATGGGTGTACTGTCCTAATCCTAGGAGCACTCGCAATGCGAGAGAAGGTGAAGATAAAAGACAACCGAATAAACCTTATTCCTATTTCTCCTGAACCAGAATCCATCCCCGAACTGGAACAAGTTCCTTTCGAGTTCGTATATAACCATACGATGGATTATCCAATAAACTTGGGATCTTCGTAGTGATACGGAGTGCTCTGGAGAAATACAAAGGTGATTTAGGATTGGCGAAGAAATACTTGGTTCGGTCGTGAATAGCAGTCGCAATTTACTTTGCCCTCTTACTAATCCCTTGCTTTGTCTTAACTTAATACCTTCTGTACACCATCGTTATGCTAATTGATTTTCTTCATTCCCCACCGTTCGGCACCTGCCTATGGTTTGGAAGAAGACTATCCAATTTGCGTAATAGGTGTACTATCTCCTAAACCAAGGAGCACTCGCAATGAGAGAAGGTGAAAAGAAAAGACAACTGAATAATCCTATTCGTTTTCTCCAGAACCAGAAACCATCCTCGAAGTCCTTCGAGTTCGTATATAACCATACGATGGTTTTGTCCAATGGAAGTGGACGTTCGTAGTAATACGGGGTGTCCTGGAGAAAAGTGTAAAAGTAGGAGTGGCAATGAGGTTTGCAACTCTGACAATCCAAAAGCCAGTGTTAAGAAGGTTCGGTCAACTTGGTCACTGAGTCATAGTCTAGGGTTGGGTCAATGGTCGCTGCCAAAGAGAGAGAGAAAAGAAACACTCAGCATGCACTCTAACCTAGATCAGAATGGTTATCACTTTGTCTAATCTGGAAACCTCCCACTGTAACGTCAAATTCTTCCCCAAACCTGAAAGAAGAATTAGTCGGGATCAGCCGAGGAGTAAACCAACTCATCAGTGGGAATCGGGATCCAACTATCATCGCATGATAACTTGACGGAATCCACTCAAGTCATCACACTCCAGAAGGTATGCGCATATCTGGCAAGTTTCAGTTCTTTTGAAACCCCCGATGTGATTTTTACCCCTAGGACCCAAGTGACCTTGACTGAGCCAACATATCAAAAGATCCTAGTCAAGTTCAACCCGTCATTATCTTGATTGCATTAGACCTACCCGCACGAATCCTTGACTGAGCCAAAATGACTGCACGACTGTCCTAACCAATCTCATATCCATGCAACAGAAAAGCACTACATAGCTACCGAACACTACGCCTCGGCTAAGCACGACATACGCAGCACGAATACTAAGTAATACTAATCTGAAATGACGGAGGGCTACGACTGGTTTTTGGCGAAAAACCTTTAACGTAATGAACTTGATATCGTTGAAGGAACTGCATAGCCTTTTATAAAAATATAGTGACGAAAACCTTTGCTAAAGAGGTCACTCCCGGTGAAGGGATCTCGGCTCTTTCCCCGTAGAATGAGGTGCAGGATATTCCAACTGAATACCATGATGCAAAGCAAAAGTAATCGGCTATAGTGAAGTTAATGCCCTGACGCAAACTTCTGTCTAAGGGGTCACTCCCGGTGAAGGGATCTCGGCCCTTGCCTCGTCGACTGAGGAGCAGGATATTCCAAATGAATACCACGATGCAAAACAAAAGTGAACGTCCTTGCAATAACAGCTTTTTGAAAAATGTTCCAACAACTTCAGAATAGGTTTGTTTAGCTTGCATTGATCTGAATCAACGCAGTCCCATCAATTGATCACACCACAAAGAACGAAAATATACTGATGTACGTATATGCCATCCGCATTCGCCACTGGGTCCCGTCATTACCCGTTAGGTTAGCTAACTAACGACAGAGTGGGGACTGGACTAGCGCGGATGCAAAACATATACAACATCTACTAATATATATACCAATATATTATATTCGCTCAAGGCGTGATAAAATGCAACATCATAGAAATATACAGCATCTCAGAACAATACAGATATCTGGAAGCCCCGGGTTTCACAGAGCCGCTGCTGAAACCCGACGTTCCCCTGGTCGTGTGGATAGCCCGTGCAATGAAAACCTAGACCCTTACGGGCACGGCAAGTCACCCGCCAAAACCTGAAGCGAGGCAGCCCCCTTCAGCACCGTGAATGGACCACCTAGCACTTCACGGAATCCGGTAACTTGGGCACCCCTCCTAGGTCAACCTGTACCCCCTACGAGTGCGGCGAATAGCCCGCCAATCCTAGAGTGAAGCCCCCTCCGTCTCAATGCCATGAGATGCGGGCCCGTTGCCCTATAGAACCCGGCTATCCGTGCACCCCTCCGCGGGGTAATCCTAGTACAGAAAGTAAAATATACATACAACGGGTACATCGACCGCAACCAGGTCGTGCCCCAAAAGAATAATACAAACAGGCAGTGACGGCAGTCCACATGTCGGACGCTCGCCCCGCAATATCAAATGTACATATAAAACAAAACTGTACTAACATTGCATCCAGGCTATCCCCCACGACCGATCCGCAAAATCACAGCAATACAAAGAACATCAACGTGAATGTCACGTTCGCAAATCCGTCCAACCGGGCTATAGCAGTTAGACAGGATTTACCGATTAAGTGACATTCACGGTCGCAGATATAATGTAAATACTGTGAACCAATGTGTTTAAAATATCCGATCGATCAAATTTTAACAAGTGGGCCCCCAAGTACTACTGTAGCACATCAAGAAATTCTGGGCCCAAAATTAATGTTCCAAAACCCCTAAAATCAGCCCAGAAAGCAACTGAAGAAAAACGACACAGTGATCTGACCATAGTGCGGCGGAACCGCGGCACAAAGGGGGGTTTTGCCGCGGTTCCGCGCTCACACTATGGAATCACTCTGTCAAATTTCTACAGTAGCCTTATATTTTCCAGTACATCACTTTTCTGCAACCTGAAAAAAATTTTGAGCAAGAAAAAAATCAACAGAAAACTGATGTAAAGAAAACGCGTATTTTTTGAATTTTGGTCGTTCGGAAATGTAAAACACATTAGACAAAGCTAGACAATGTTAATGGCGTGGCTCTGATACCATGTTGCGCCACGGCAGCGCCCCGGCCGTCTATCCGAGGCCAAAATGTGGAATCAAAATTTTTCTTAACTTTCAAACTGGCGCTACCGCGGACAATACACCCGGATCGTAACCATTAACCGATACTAGCTAACAAGAGAAAAGGGTGAGAGATATATCGAGTGATCCGAGTCCTCCGGTCTTCTCGTCGTCGTCCCGATCTCCCGCGGAAACTCCGGTCGTCGCATCCTTGCCGGAAGGGCACCACATCGTCTGCAACTTTTACGGGCTCCCACCTCAATACCGAGGCAACTCGGGCACGAAGCTGGCTAGTCGACGTGCCCAAGGTTTGCTGTAGATTGTAGTATAGAATGCGCTTTGTCTCAATGGGGTTTGTAGTTGCCTTGATGGAGGAATGGATTGGAACTTTCAAGTGGAGCTCTCATTTATCAAACATAGAATAAGATGATAAATTTTCCTCTTCTAAAAAGAAACCTCTCATTTTCTCTCCTCTCATGGAAAATGTGGCCGGCCCCCTCATTTGGAAAAGGGTGGAGGAAAAAATGAATAACCACATCAAGGGAGGTGAGTGTAGGAGAACAAAGGTGGTGACCACAACATAAAGCAAGTCTCACATCATTAACCAAATCAATCTCTTCACAATAACCATCATGAATAATGCAAGTGATGTAAAGAGAATAAAATGATGATGGTCATATCATAATCCCACATATGCAAGAAACCCCCTCCCCAAATGTAATTTGCAAAACTGCAAATTACCCCCTCCATCGGAAAAGTCCGGCCGGGAAAGAATAAAGGAAAAACGGCCGGAACGGAATGCAAACTGGCAACTCCAGAAAACTGTTCCCGTAATAAATTACAGGAAAACCCCGATACTGTGCATACACACCCGCATCTGTATTCCGACTGGATACAAATGCAATGAGACAAAATCTACACTGTACTAAACTAGGATCCGGCTTAAACCAAAGCCGGCTAGTACTATTCGTTCGATCCTGATCCGTGCAATACCGCACGTATCTGATCGAACCTTGCCATATATCTATACGGCCTCTAGTACAAACCGTCCGATCCTGATCCGTGCAATACCGCACGTATCTGGTCGGACCCTGCCATATCTCCATACGGCCTCTACAGCGTTTCGCCCGAAAGCTTGAGTAACTGTAAGTGTGGTGGACTCTAAAGACTCGTCAATACTATGGCTGTGGATTTAATCACTAGCACGTCAGAGGTATAAGCCAATACGTGACGGGCCACCAGCTATTGACCAAAAGGGACGTCGATGAGCGAACTCATCCTGACACCCTACTGAGCCTGTCAGTGACAATATCCGTACAGTCCGGTCCGTTAGTCCATGAGTATCGCATGTTGGGCCTAGGGGGTTGGTAAAAGTCAGACCCCCAAAAGCGGTACAAGTCGTGTCGGAGTGTAGCCCAGAACGTCCTGAGATACTACTGGAATACCTACCAGTAAATCTCCTGCCTCGGCCGAGGGCTTTGCGTAATGGCTCTCCTAGACACAGCGCGACCTCACCCCCAATACCGGGAGAGACGAACCCCTGAAGATCCGCTCACTGCCTCTATGTGGCTTGGGACTGTACCCAACTAAAACCTGTTTGCACGACTCCTTTGAGCCGTGGTAGGGTAGTAATCAAAGTACAGTGGGAACTCACACGAGACAAATGATGATCCCCAGGTCGATGAACTAACCTGTACACATGTCACCAGGGAACTGCTATCTGACGTCAGGTATAAGACCAACTAGCATGTTCCCGGCGAGTCCTGTCCGGTGTACTCATAACCCAATGAGCACCTGTATACATCTTAGGTGAACCAACTGACACCAGTGGCTTGTGAGACCGGCCACCGCCCCTCGTCGGGGTCTCGACTGTATACACTAGTCTACTCTGGAGAATCGATGCCCTGTCTCGAAACTCCCACGACTAGGGACCTTTTAAGGATGTGCTTATAGACCATCAGCTCTCATGTATATGATCGCCATCATACTGCCGGCAGTCAAGCAAGAATCCTAGGGGCTCTATCAGCGTGTAATAGCGACCTGTAAGGTCACCTGAAGCAGTACACGATGATAAAGGTAAACTAGATAGCATACTATCATCTCGAGTAAGACTGTCCTACCGGGATAGGTCCTCCCTCAATCATTGCAATCACGTGCCTATGATCCAATAATTGACTCTGAGGGCACTATCTCCAACACAATGTTCCCCAGCCCTGAATAAGAATTCAGATCGGTCAAGCGATACATTTTATTATCTTGATTAGGGCATGAAATGGTTGCTACCTGGAGAGAGAGAAAAGAAACACTCAGTGTGCGCTCTTGCAAAATTGGATTGGTTTATTAGTTTATCTAACCAGGATGTCTCCCACTGTTTCTTTAAATTCTTCTTAAAACCTTTTAAAAGAAGAACTAGTCGGGATTTAATTCACGTCACAATACTTGCTTAACCTTTCAGCCAGGCTAGTGTCGGTACTTCGAGGGAGGTTTTCCAACGTTTTCACGAAGTTCCTTAATTTAAGAACCTCTTTTCCCTGGGGGCGTAGCCCCGCTAACACCTTTCTAGACACCTACTAGGTTTATAGCATTGATCGTTTAAGTGAAATAATTTCCCAAGAGTAATCCAACTCATCAGTGGGATCAGGATCCAACTGTCATTGTGTGATGACCTAGATGGAATCCACTCTAGTCACCACACTCCAGAAGGTATGCTAAATCTGCAAGTTTCAGTTTCTTTAGAAACTCCCGATGTGGTTTTTGCCCCTAACGGTTTATGACCTTGACTAGGTCAACAAGCCACAAACCGTTAGTCAAGTTCTACCCGTCATTATCCTGATTGCATTGGACCCACCCGTACGTGCCCTTGACTAGGTCAACAAGGCCGCACGACTGTCCTAACCAATCACATTTGCAATCCACAGAAAAATATCATTTAGCTACCGTTCACTACGCCTTGACCAGGTCAACAAACGCAGCACGAATACTAAATAATATTAATCCGAAACGACGGAGGGCTACGGTTGGGTTTTTGGCGAAAAACCCATTAATGTAATGAACTTGATATCGTTGAAGGAACGTGATTGCCTTTTTGAAAATATAGTGGCGAAAACTTTTGCTAAAGAGGTCACTCCCTGTGAAGGGATCTCGGCTCTTTCCTCGTCGAGTGAGGTGCTGGGCATTCATAAGATGAATATCTCGATGCAAAGCAATAATGATCGACTATAGTGAAGTTATCACCCTGACGCAAACTTTTGTCCAAGGGGTCACTCCCGATGAGGGGATCTCGGCCCTTGCCTCGTCGAATGAGGTGCTGGGCATTCATAACCGAATACCTCGATGCAAAACAAAAGTGAACGTCCTTATAATAACAGCTTTTTGAAAAATTGTTCCAACGTCTTTTAGGTTTATTTTCTTGCATTAGTTCTTTTAATGCGTCCCATCATTTAAATCCTACCATTGCAGAAAACAACCAAAATATGACGTACGCTTATGCCATTCGCATTCGCTACGGGGCCCCATCATCACCCGTTAGGTTACTTAACTAACGACAGAGCGAGGGCTGGGCTAGCGCGGCTGAAAAACATAAGCAACGCCTAAATAGTTATTATATATAGATATATAGCAATGATAGCCAATCCAGATCACAGATGAACACTTTGGATATACTAGGAACCCGCAATTCGTTCGAGCCTGCAACGAAAAGCGGATTACACGGTCGCGATGAATAGCCAATACCCCACCCAAGACCCCTACGGGTGCGGCAAACTACCCGCCAAGTACCTGAAGCGAAGCAACCTCCCTCAACACCATGAGTAGGCCACTCGGCACTCCGAGATACCCGGTAGTTTGTGCACCCCCTCCATGGGTCTATCCTAGGAGCAAAAACAGTAAAAAGAATTATATAATGACGACTACAACCCCGACCCGGTTGTGCGGCCGTACAAATAATATTATATCAATTTACAAATTTATTATATGAATGAAAGAAAAAGAAACTCTCATCTCACATCCACCCCGGCTATTCATCCGCGACAATCCAACGAGTTCATATACACAAACCATCAGCATTACAGATCACAGATATGTATAACTCCCACTAATCGACGTATAGCGATTAGTAGACGTTCAATACACATTTAACATTACAGATATAACCATTAGCCAAAGTCTATAGAACATCGACAAAAAAATACGGATTTTTAAGCCCCAAAACCAAATTTTGCTTTCTGGAAAATCTGGGCAGAAAAATCATATTCCAAAAATCCCAAAATACCCAAATAAGAATACTGCAGAAAACAGGATCCCAAACCGAGTTAACTCGGCCGCGGTTCCGCGGCGCTTTAACCGAGTTAGGGGATCATTTTTCTCCAGTTTTCTACAAAAAGCCTGAGCCGATTTTCAGTGTATGATTTATTAATTTTTGAATAGATCTAAAAATCGGCAGAAACTTGAAATTCTGGGGTGTTTTGCGGTTTTTCGTCCGGTCAAAATTCTAGATACTTTGCTAACATACTAGGGTGTGTTTAGTTAGGCTCTGATACCACTATTAGGTCCACGTTACCTCTCCCGGTACTTTCGGGGTTGCGGAAATGGTAAAACAAAATTTTTTCTAAACATGGTAACATGGACCGAAAAGCCGGATCTTTGTTAAACAACATACTAGCATCCTAACTAGAGATTTATCTACTCGGTTAGGGGTTATACCTCAAATTGAACTCCTTCTCTTCTTGTTGTTCTTCTCTTTGCTTGCTCCGAGGGTTGATCCGGACTTTGGTCACCTCCGCAGCCTCCTTGAGTCGAAGACGATCCACCCGAGAGATGTACACCGAGCTCCACCTCGAGCCGAGGTAACTAGGGCAAAGAGATTGCTAGTCTAGAAGCCCTAGGTTATGTAAAAGTGGTAGAAGGATGATTTTGTCTTTGTGGGATCTTTATCTCTCAACACATGAGATCAAAAGATGAATCAAGAGGAGGAAGAAGGAGGAGCTAGCAACCATGGTGCATTTCTTTTCTTCTCACTAGAAAAAGGCAAGAGAGAGAATGAGAAAGAAATTATGAGCTAAAAAAATGAACCATGGTTCAATAATTCACTAAACCATCATTACCAATCCTATCAAGATAAAGTTTGATGGCACCATTGAAATGACCATTATCATAATCAAAAAGAAAAAGAAAAAGAAAAGAAGAGTGTAGACCTCTCTTGAAGGTCAATGGTAAACACGGTCAACCGGTCAACAAAGTCAAGAGAGGTCATGGTGGTCAAATGGTCAATGCAATTAGCCATCATAAAATTATCACTAAAAGGATTAGTAAATGATGTCCGCGGCTCATAATGGTTTTGACCAAACGAACTGTCAAAACCCTAATGGGCCCGCCTCAAAATGGTTTTGACCGAATCAACTGTCAAAACCCTAATGAGCCTGCCACATAATGGTTTTGGCCGAACCAACTGCCAAAACCCTGATGAGGCACCTCCTCCTTCAACGCTCCGGAAAACTGTGCATACACACCTGCATCCGCATTCCGTAGAATACGGATGCGCAGAAGACAAAACAAATCCATCCGTGCAATACTAGGATCCGGCTTAAACCAAAGCCCACTAGTATTGCCTGCCCGAACACCACACGCACACAAGTGTACGTAAGTGATCGCAGCCCTGCCGTAAAACCATACGGCCTCTACACGTTTCGCTCAGTGCAGGAAAACTCTCTGTATGGGACTCTAAAGACTCGACACTACGATGGCAGTGGGTTTAACCACAGACCGCAAGTAGCACTAGCTGTACGTAACGGTCCCCAGGTAGATGCCGATAAGAAGGCCGATGAGGTAAACCCATCCGAACTCCTACTGAGCCTGTATGTGACAATCCCCGTACAGTCCGGTCTGTTAGTCTGATACATCGCATGGCGGGCCTAGGGGGCGGTAAACGTCAGTCCCCTAATAGCGGTACAAGTCGTGTTAGAGTGAAGCCCAGAACACCCTGAGATAACACTGGAAACCTACCAGTATATCTCGCTTGCCCTGGCCAGGGACTACTCGTGTAATGGCTCTCCTAGACACAGCGCGATGTCAACCCCCAATACTGGGAGAGACGAATCCTGTCTAACCATCACTGCCTCCAAGTGCTTCGGGACTGCACCCAACTACTACCTGTTTGCACGACTCAGTAGAGCCGTGGTAGGGTAGTAATCAAAGAACAGTGGTAACACACTCGAGGCAAAGTGACAGTGTCAAGTCAGCGGACTAAGCTGTACTCATGTCACCTGGGAACTGATAACTGACGATAGGTATAGTACCAACTATCAGTTCCCGACGAGTCCTGTCCAGTGTACTCGTAACCTAACGAGCACCCGCATACTATCTCAAGTACGTACTGACGGCTGTGGGGCAGACCATCTCCGTGCTGGGATGAGAAGCGCATATGCTAGTCTACTCCGGAGTATCGATGCCCTGTCTCGATAATCCCATGACTAGGGACGTGAATAAGGATGTGCTTGTGGATTACCCAGCCCCTATGAGTGTGATCGCCATCACAACGCCGGTAATCAAGCAAAGATCCTAAGAGCTCTACTAATGCGTATAGGTGATATAATAAAGAAACACATGTACACATTAAAGCAGAGACAAACCAAGTAGCATACTACTATTTCGAGCAAGATTGTCTATACAACTGTGAATATCCCAAGCATCCATCAAGTAATATACATACTAGTATGATACAGTAATGACCTCTAGGGCATATACACTAACAGATGTATTGGGGTTTGATTTCAAAATTGTCCCCGTTGGCTGGTGGAATGGTGAGACAGGTCGAAAGAGGACCTCGCATAGGGTAACATCTCTCTTGGAGAGAGATACCGGGTGGATTATGCGTACCTCCGGACGGCGGCAGAGTAGTGTTAAAGAAGTTCGATGGAGAACCGTCCATCGAAATAGGTGTGGTGGTGGGTAAAGAAGAAGTAGATGTAGAAATACCGACTTTAGAGTCGATCGGGGGAATGCGGACAAGACGGGCACTAGAATCCCGTGTCTAGCCGAGCATGCACTAAAGGGTTTAGCACAAGTGGCAGCGTTAAGATAATTAAGGAAAATGTGAAGTGGTGTTTGTTTTGAAAAATATACGGATTTTTGAAAAAAATGCAAATCAAAACAATGCACAAGCAACCCTCAAATCTAGTGGTCACCTAGGTCAGGAATCTAGACCGTTCCTAACTGCCAGAAGACAAGTCGCAAGATCAATCCTCTACTGCCTCTTTGTCCCTCCTGTGGCCAGGTAAGTGCCAGGTAAGTGGGAGGTTCCCTACTATGTAAGTAGTGGGCCTAATTAAGTAACCACTTGCCTTAGACACACTTGCATTAGACGCCACAAAAGAAACGCGAATAAGCAATAGATTACCCACGACCTTCTCCTGTCCTAAGTGAGCGCGACGGTCCTTAGAGTCATGTCTAGATATTTTTTAGTTAATGAGGGTAATGCGGATGCAATTTTGTGATTTTTGGGGATTAGGACGGGTAATGAAATCCCGACCTAATCTGAATTTGGTCTTTACCCCTTAATTTCCGTATTAAAAATGCAAACAATTAAGATCAAACACGCACAATTTTTTTTCTTCTGCGGTGCTGTGACTTTTTGTAAAGAATCCTGCAAAAAATTGTTAATGGAGCAGAGCAGGGAGGAGATAAGAAAGTCATAAAGTCACCGAGAAATTTTCATACAGTGGAGCTACAAGACCACCGCAGATCCGCCGTGGTATGCTCCTATTAGCCGCGGAAACGCGGTCAGTTGTTAAGATCACTGCACAAAATTTTGTGCAGAAGCTCTTGTTCACTTACTGAACTCTCTGGAATATTCATAATATTTCTCCTCTTGCTCCACAGATTCCAGATCTTCTCGCAAAAAATCACAACGAATCGTTTAGTGTTTGTGCGAATTTTGATCTAAATTTTTTGATGGAATAAATTTTTCAACTCAAATTTCAAAAATGAACAAATTAGCACACGATCCCCGGCAACGGCGCCATTTGATTGAATGATTCTTTGTGTGTCGTGTTTTGAAAATGTATAAAGATCACAATCAAAGAAATTTGTAAACCGCAATCAATAACGGTGTCAATTGTAGGTTCGTTAGCGAGTGCGGATCGTCCACAGGGAAAGTGTGATTTGATCGTATTTGATTTAGATGAGTCAAAACTTAAAGAAGAAAAGAAAATGATTCATGAATTTTGAATTTTAGTTTCAAGAATTATAAGAAAATAAAGATCAAGAAATCAAGAATCAAGAATCGTCCAATTTGAATTAGTTATCAAGATTTGTAATGAGGCTCGTAGGAATCGATCGAATCGATAGTGAGGATGAAGACTTATGATTACGTATTTTTATCCATTGATGATTTGTTGCTAGATCGATGATGATCAACGAGAATTAGGGATGTCTTGCGGAAACTAGGGTTTCATCATCTATCCCTTGTCCTTTTGTTGACTTTCATTCAAATGCTAGCCTTTAGGAAATTCAATCATCGATCGTTGATCTCTAATTAAGAGCGAAAACATTCAAGAAAGTATCTCGTTCGAAACTAGGTTGTCGATGATTCAATTTACTAAAGTTTACAAAACTCAGAGGACTTAAGAATCGTATAAGAATTTACATCATCAACTATCAATTTTCTCAATTCCTCCATGAGCGGAGTTTTTACTCAAACATCATATCAAAGAAATCAATCAAGAATTGAAAACTCATCATAATGCTCAAATATAAAGATAAGCAAGACAAAGAAATTTCACCTTTTATTATCCAACAATTTCGTTACAATTCACTCAAGAACTACAAGAATTGAGGAAAGAACTCGATCGTCGAATTAGCTTCGCATCGTCTCTGTCGCGGATCGTCTTGGATCACTTACTCGGTTGAAGATCGGCGTCGCTTCTAAAAGGTTGAAGGCTTCTTGCTTGATTTGTATTCGGAGATCTTGAATTTGGCTTTTAGTTATTGGATTAGGCTTGATGCACAAGTTGTGTCACTCAACTTGTGTTTGGAATTTGTTGAACAACCATTCAACAACCTTTAAAATGAAGCCTTTTGGTCTTTTTTATAGCCTTCTCCTTTAGCTTCCCCTAGAAGCTTGATTAGGATTAGCTTTCTTTAGAAGCTAGGTTTAGTTTAGCTTCACTTGCAAGCGTGGTAGTTGAGTATATGCTTCTAGAGTTAGTTAGCTAGCTAGCTTCCTTGATAAGCTTGGTTGTTAGGAAGAACCTTTTAGGTTTAGCTAGCTTATTTGAGAAGCTTGGAGGTTTTTATCTTGTACAAGAAGCTTGGCTGTTGGGACGGAAGCTTCTGGAAATTTCTGGAGAAAGAAGTGTCTGTTCCCCTCCGAAAGACGGCGCGATAGACGTCTTGCCTGAGATTCGGGGTAGATGCTAATTGGTGCTATCCGTCTACCTCTCCGAAGATGCCAAGTTGATTTATGGCACCGTGTATCGAAGGTCTAAACGGATGTGTCCGATGTAGCAGACTTCGTCAGATTCCCCCTCGCTTGAGGGGGTTTTGATTGTGGGGACGCTCTTCCCTGCAGGCGCAAGCCCCTGCAGTTAATTACGCTACCACATGGCGGTAACAACTTTCTCCTTCTCCAGATGGTCACTTCGTGTCGTGGGTGTTTGTTTTGTGTTTGGTTGCCTGTGGATTGTATACGGAGACTGAGTTATGTCGTCGCCCGTAGGGCGTGGACTAGTCCAAATCCGTATTATCTTAGATTTGGGTTTGGGATTGTGTTTAAGGATACGTTAGCCTCGTTTGAGACTAAGATCGACTCAAACGTTTGTTAAGGATACGTTAGTCTAGTTTTAGACTAAGATGATCGTTTAGATCCGACAAGAGAGCGATTAGGGGAGCCCTGTTGTTTAGTTTAGTGACGTTGCGGTCAATAGGTAGTTTAAGGACACTGCGGTCCATTGTTAGTTTTAAGACGTTGCGGTCAAGGTTAAGGACGTCGTAGTCCGTGGATTTAAGGACTCCACAGTCCGATGTTAGTTTTAAGACATCACGGTCAAGGTTAAGGACGTCATAGTCCGTTGTTAGTTTTAAGACATTCCGGTCAAGGTTAAGGACGTCGTAGTCCGTGGATTTAAGGACTCCACAGTCCGATATTAGTTTTAAGACATTACGATCAAGGTTAAGGACGTCGTAGTCCGTGGATTTAAGGACTCCACAGTCCGATGTTAGTTTTAAGACATTACGGTCAAGGTTAAGTACGTCGTAGTCCGTGGATTTAAGGACTCCACAGTCCGATGTTAGTTTTAAGACATTACGGTCAAGGTTAAGGACGTCGTAGTCCGTGGATTTAAGGACTCCACAGTCCGATGTTAGTTTTAAGACATTACGGTCAAGGTTAAGGACGTCTTAGTACATTAGTTTAAGGACCCCACAGTCCGTGTCAATGTATGTGGTTATTGGGACCCGTCACCTCTTTGAAGACGTTGAGGAATTACAACGACAAGTATCAAAGGAGTGAAGAGATGTACCCTTAAACCGAGGTAGATTAAGTGATCTGTAGTCCAATTTGGATACTAGGATCAATTATTATATTATGAGCCCATTGGCCCAGTTGAATTTGAGTTGAGGACTTATGGCCATCTTGGTCTAAGTCCAATTATGTTTGAGATATTGTCCCTCTGTTGATTCATTGAAGGAGAGGCTTTGTCTCTGGAAACTTAGCCAATTGGGCTAAAACTAGTGTTAAACACTAGAGACCAACAGTTACTGAACACTGGGAAAAAAAATTAACAAGTTAGTGTTTAACACTAAAAGATAATCAGTATTGAACACTGGGAAAAGAGTTTTCAAATTAGTGTTAAACACTAAGAAAATCAGTGTTAAACACCGCAAATAGAGTTTTCCAAATTAGTGTTAAACACTAAGGAGAATCAGTGTTAAACACTGGATACAGAGGTTTCAATTTAGTGTTAAACACTAAGGCAAGAGGGGTCACGTGGTAACACGTGAGAGCGCCCTTCTTCTCTTTATTTTGTTCTACAGATAAGTGTTTAACACTTTCAGTTCTGAAAGCCATCACGTGCGGGCACGTGATGGGGGCTCATGCTCTGGTTTATTAGAATACTCATTTGGGGTCACGTGGTGACACGTGAGGGCGCCCCAGAGTTCTCTTTTATTTTGTTGTTTTTTTATGTGCTTCAGGGATCACGTGGGGCACATGAGGTATTGCCTCAAATTTCTCTTTTATATATCTTCGTAGGAGTCACGTGGTAACACGTGAGGTGTCTGCTTCAGAGCTCTATTCTGTAGGCCTTTACAGGGGTCACGTGGTAGCACGTGACTCTGCATGTTTTAGAGTTCTGTTCATAGGGTTAAACCCTAAACTTTAAAGGACTTAAATTTTCTGTTTTCTTCTGAAGAATTATACTCTTAATAGGGTTAAACCCTAATTTCTTTTCTTAAGGGAATTAAATTCCTGTGAGTTTGAGAGAATTATATTCTCAATTAGGGTTAAACCCTAGTTCTGTTCATTTTGAAGGAATTAAATTCCTATAATATAGGGTTAAACCC
The DNA here is from genome assembly GCA_030015575.1 of Agapanthus africanus. Lineage (NCBI taxonomy): Eukaryota > Viridiplantae > Streptophyta > Magnoliopsida > Asparagales > Amaryllidaceae > Agapanthus > Agapanthus africanus. Next base: position 445,515,455 of record JASDDO010000031.1, on the reverse strand, counting down.
TAACTTTATCTCAAAGGAATTGAATTTCTATCATTTTGTGAGAATTAAATTCTCTAAACTCAGTCCCTCCTCGGTGTTTTAGATCTGCATGGCAGAATTTCAACCCAATGAGAATTAAATTCTCAATTAATGGGGAGATGTGCACTTTGCAGATCCTCAACCAGAGAAAGAACTAAGTTCTTTTCTTTTCACAAGAGTTAAACTCTTTTGAGAATTAAATTCTCCTTTCCTTTTAAGCCTCCCTTTTCTTTTCTTTTCTTCCCTAAGGTTTTCCTTTTGCCGAGAATCCAAGGCTCTCTCTCTCTATATATATATATATCAAAATAAAAAGATCCAAAGGTCTCAAGGTTTCAGAAAAAGGTTTTAGAAAAAAGGTCTTCCCAAAAAGGTCCCTTCTCTTCTTTTCTTGGCTCCTATTTATAGGAGAAGGAAGAGAATCAATCTGCTTAGTAAATCTCTCATTTAGAGATTTGATTTGTATGTTGAGAGATTTGATTTATATTTATCATTAATCTGGGCCTTTATGTAACAACTCCAATTTTTATATACCAAAATTTTTCTTTTAAAAAAATGGTGTGTACTTGGAGTATTGATGTTGCTGGAAACAATTTAAGTATCTATTTCCTTACAATAATTACAAGAAGGAGCTTGTAGCTCATTGGTAATACCTTGCACTGCTGAACCAAGCCACCAGAGTTCGAATCCCATGCCCCACATAATTTTTATATCATTTTGTTTTAATTTTTTTGGGAAGTCAAACGGTCAAACAGCCATAACTCACAAATTAATGCAATTTATAAAAAATAAACTATACCAAAATCTCCCCCAGACCAAACCCTACCCAACGACACCTGACTCGGCCCAGACTCGGCCGAATCGGCCGGCGCCGCCGGCCGGACTCGGCCGGTCGGCCGAGTCGTCAACACGAAAAAGTTTCGTGTTGACTTGGTCAACCCCCTGCATGGTCCATTTTCCCTGTACTGTTACTGATTTTTCATTAAACCTCTTTTAAGTCCAAATTTAATGAATTTTATTTTTTTTTAATATTTTTTAATCCTAACCCTAACCCCAGCCTAGCCCAATATAAAGACCCCTCTCCCAAATTCTCGAGAATTCGGTACGAAGAGCGAGAAGCGAAGCGCTGCCGAAACCAACGACGGATTCCGGCGACCGGACTAGAACCTTCGCGACGTTTTCGACGCATCGACAACCACCACATTCCTTAGCCTCCTTAGCTTGTCCAAACCCGTAAGTCCCATATCTTCTATCTCTCTTTTCTTTAATATAAAAATACGACTTTTTGGAACCCGGCGGAAATTGGAACAAACCGATTTCCGATTCGTTTTTCTGCAAATTTCCACTTGTCACCTAATACATAATACCTACCCTTATTCATGTTGACTATTAATCACCATAAACTAATTTAAACAAACTTTCTCACATGAAATGATAACTTCTTTGCAAAACCGTATTCTTTTCATAAAAATACCACGAAGTTTATTTTTCTTGTTCTAATTAATTCCCTCACTCCTAAATATGTTTATCTTGATCACTAAACTTGTAGAAATCAATTTGAATGAAATTTCACACATGAAATGATAACATTTTCAAATACCGTATTCTTGCTCTTTAATACCTTTAAGTTTAATATGTCATGTTTTACCTCTAAACGTCATCAAAACTTAAAACAAGTCACGAGGTAATGACCTACCTCTACACACACACAAATATAACCCTAACTGATAAATGTCAAAACATAGAATACGACATTACAGGACTTTTCACTAAAGTACCATATTCTTTATAACCTTTACTTGAAAGCTTTAAGTTGTATAAAATTTTAAATAAAATGAAAGCACGATAGGTCATGGACATCGATCGTTTATCTAAACTGTCTTGTGGTGTCTAGGCAAGTGTGTCTAGGCTAGTGGTTTTTAATTAGGCCCACGACTGTGGTTCCTTCCCACTTACCTGGCACTTACCTGGCAGCAATTGACGGTGAAGAGGCGATTTAAGGCTTCTAATGACTCATCATTTAGACCTTAGAAATAGGCTAGTTGGCTTAGGAAACCCTAATAACTAAAATACGGAAAACTATACTCTTTTATAAATAAATACCTTATATTTATAAAACCGTTTTCCTAAATGAAAAGTATTTATAAACCTAAGCAAAGTGTCACTACAACCCACTTTTGGAGAACCTGTTAAGAATAGTACGGTTCATCGTGCACCCGCAGGCTAGTAGTGCGAGATTCAGACCTCCACAAGGAGCATTCGGTCTCGAAAGGTTTAAAATACGGCATTGAAGAAAAATGAGATTTTGGAAAATAAAATATTATTTAAAGTTATTCTTGTATTAATATATATATTTAATTATCATTTAAACACCTATTTTATCATAAGATGAAGTTTCCATCTTTTTCTAAAATTAAAAGTTACATTAAAATACCATGAGTTTCAAATAAAACAATTAATACTTTTATTAGGATATATTCACTAGAATAACACAAATAAAATTCATACTCATTATAACTATAAATACGAATAATAAATACTTGAGATGTATTTTGAAAACTATACAAAAGTACTTTTTACATAAAACCCCCTCAAGTTTTACAAATTACAATAAGGCCCCTTAACTAATATTGAACTTCAAATTACCTTTCTTTTAGTCTGACTCGGGTTTGAGTCTGACTATTTCTGACTTGAATATGATTCAAGTCAATCTATATTCTTTTATATTACAACACAATTTAAATACATGAATCCCTGAATCCAGTTAACAATATATTCATTTTGACTGAATCAAACCATGGATATTCATCCATTATCCTGATATTCCATTTACCTGATTATACAGTTACATCATGTTTACCGATATCATGGTTTTGGTCGGTCATCCAACTTACATATTCCAATACAACGATACTGTTAAAGCACTACAGGGTTTAAGGGGTAGATTGGTATGGAAGGTGTTAAAGGTGGCACGAGGTGGTCATATTAAGACACCTAATCTGAATCATATTGCTGTTGTACCGTGGCATAACGGTTCCTTGTACTACATGTGCCTTAGTCTCTGGCAAGTGAGACTCCCCTCGTATACACTGGCATCCTTCTGTACCAAGCTACAAACAACAGCGTTAACTCAATATTCCACAGTATTCAACAATATAATACTTTAGAAAATACTTTTACACTGTCTTCCTAATTCTTCTTTATCTTGGGACTTACCGAGCGACCTGTTCGCTGACGACATTCTATTTCTTTCTTCTTTGAATGTCGTCAGGTGCGTTGGACCAAGCTGAAATCGAGCCCACCGGTGAAGATTTGGAGCAGTTCCAGGAAGATCCCGAGCTCTAGATACTGTACCTTGTTCTTTCCAGCATTTTCATTTTCTGTTATGCCACTGTTTAGGCATCGCTTTCATTTCAGTTGTATTTCCTTTTTTATGCATTGTACAAAGAATGTTATTAATAAAAGTTGTTGTTATTTCTTTATCATTTGTCTCTTGTGATTTACTTTATATTGCTTAGTTACGCTTAGCGTATGTACTTCTGAGTATATACGTAGCGGGCCTCGCCGGTCCCCTTCGCCGTACACTGGGAAGCGGGCGTGACAGGTTTTTTTGGTGGCCCATGCAGGTTAGAGCTGTATGAATCCCTGTCATGCAGTTCTGGTCTGCGTGAATAACCTAAGCAATATAACACAAGAACCAGCAACTAAAACATTCTTTACAATTCATGTTCCTTGAATCTTGCAAATTTCTATTCTTTGAATCTTATCATTTCATGTATTTGAATCTATCCTAATCCAAATTTTTCTTCAAGGTTATGGATTCCCCGAACAACACCAGCACCAACGTCAACAACACTCCTCCAGCACTACCTCTCACACCAGTTGTTCCGGCACCACCTACTGAGCAAACAATACTATTTGATGCGATCCGCAGTCTTCTCGAGGGACAGCAACAACTATTGAGCCGCCCTAAGACAGATGCACCGGGAATAAAGCAATTCAGAGCTTTGCACCCAAAGCAATTTTCGGGTAAAGGAAGCCCTCTCGAAGCAGAAGAATGGGCACAAAGCATCGAAGACGATCTGGTAGCAGCTCAAGTGCCAGATAACGCTTGGGTCCGTGTAGCGAAGCTACAGCTCACGGATAATGCTCGCAATTGGTGGAAGGCGAAAGAAACCCATCTGGTACAACCGATTGAATGGAAGACATTTCGCGATAAGTTTGACGCGAAATATTTCCCTGTGACTGCCAGGTTCGCTATGGAGCAACAGTTTATTCATCTACAGCAAGGATCAATGTGGGAGAAATCGGTAGATGAATACGATGCTGAGTTCACTATGTTGAGCCGGTAAGATATGTCACAATAGTTCAATTTTTAAAATATCACATACTACACAGCTAACACAATCTTTAAACAGATTCGTGGCACACCTGATACCGACAGACGAGATCAGAGCCCGTCGTTTTCAGCAAGGTTTGGACACAGAGATTAAGGCTGCTCTAGCCACAGGAAAGTTTTTGACTCATGAAGAAGCTCTAGAAGCTGCCCGCAGTTATGAGGCAGTCATAAAAGAGAGGGGCAGACCTCAGTCTGCAGGAGTCAAACACCCTGCCAACCAGATGGCAGGTGGAGCCACGTCCAGACTATCTTTCGTGCCAAGGCGACCCGGAGTACCAACCCATCGTCCTAGCTCAGCCTTTTGCACCTACTGCAAGAGAACTGGACATATGATGAAGGACTGTCGTCGAGCCAACCGCCTTTGCTTGATCTGCGGTTCAGCCACTCACGGTATTGGGTCTTGTCCTCAAAGACAGAACCCAGTTGCTGCACCCAGGCCAGCAAATACTTATTAGCAGCGACCAGCTCTTCAGGCACCTACTCCCAGACTTGCACTGCCTGCACCACCCAGGGGACCACAAGCTGCACCACCTCCTCGACAGTTCCATCAAGCTCAAAGGAACGTTCCGAGGAATGCTCCTCAGGCTAGGAGGAATGTGCCGAAGCGCCAAGCTTTCATGATGTCTGTTGAAGAAGCTGATGCCACTGGCCAAGTCATCACTGGTAAATCTTCTTTCTCAAACTTATCTTTTAGTTTGGTTATCTACAAACTTTCCCTATACCTAAAACTTATCCCATATACCTTAGGTACAATCCTAGTAGCTTCACTACCTGCACTTGCACTGTTTGATACTGGAGCATCCCACTGCTTTATGTCGCAACGGTTTGTTCGAACCCATGCGATTCCAGTCTCACCGCTTGTATCCAGATGGAACATCAGTTCCAGAAATGGTGTTCTAAAGGCAACTATGGGATACAGCATGTGTCCATTCGTCGTCTGCAGTCAAGAGTTTTATGCTGACTTCAAGGTACTGGACATACCAAATTTAGATGTGGTTCTAGGAATGGACTGGCTTGGAACCTTTTATGCTACCATCGACTGTCGTCAAAGGAGGGTAGTATTTGAGATTCCAGATCATCCGGTCTTCTATTTCAAGAGTGGAGACCGTACACTAGAGCCAAGTACCTACAAAGTGAAGCCAAGGGAAGCAATAGTTGCAGCAGCTCAGGCAGAGGAAGAATCAAGACCGAAGGTAGTTCGAGAGTTCGATGATGTATTTCCTGACGATATATTAGGTTTTCCTCCCGATCGAGCTCTTGAATTCAGTATTGACTTAGTACCAGGAGCACAACCAGTGATCAAAGCACCGTATATACTAAGTCCGGAAGGTTTGAAGGAAGTTCGAACACAGTTGGACGAATTACTGGCGAAAGGATGGATTCGACCCAGCACTTCAAGTTGGGGAGCACCTGTACTATTGGTGAAGAAGAAGGAAGGTTCATACAGAATGTGCATCGACTATAGGGCCTTGAACGAAGTTACTATAAAGAATAAGTATCCACTCCCACGCATCGATGATTTATTCGATCAGCTAAGTGGATCTTGCGTCTTCTCTAAGCTAGATCTTCGTTCAGGCTATCATCAAGTGAAGGTCAAGGAAGCTGAGATTCACAAAACAGCTTTCAGAACTCGCTATGGGCATTATGAATTTTTAGTAATGCCATTTGGAGTGACCAATGCACTAGCAATCTTCATGAACCTTATGAACCAAGTCTTCCGGGAGTATTTAGACAGATTCGTTGTCATCTTCATCGACGACATCCTGGTATATTCTAAGAACCGGAGAGAGCATGCGGAGCACCTACGAATTGTCCTGGAAACTCTTCGACAACATAAGCTTTATGCCAAGTACAGCAAGTGCGAGTTTTGGCTAAATCAAGTTGGTTTTCTTGAACATATCGTATCAGGAGAAGGAATTTCGGTGGACCCAGCAAAAGTTTCAGCAGTCAGCGAATGGCCTACACCAAAATCAGTGAAGGATATTCGGAGTTTCTTGGGTTTAGCTGGATATTACAGAAGGTTTATTGAAGGCTTTTCGAAGATAGCAACACCCCTGACCAAACTCACACGAAAAGATGAAGAATTTGTGTGATCAGAGACATGCGAGCAAGCTTTCGTAGAACTCAAGTCAAGACTGACATCTGCACCTATTCTCGTCATAACGGATCAATCTGGAGGATTCGAAGTGCATTGTGATGCATCCGGTAAGGGATTAGGGTGTGTTCTACATCAGCACGGTAAGTTTGTAGCTTATGCTTCAAGACAACTGAAGACTCATGAGCGCAATTATCCGACGCATGATCTGGAGTTGGCAGCCGTTATTTTTGCTCTCAAGATTTGATGCCACTACTTACTTGGTGAACGAGTGAACATCTACACAGATCATAAAAGTCTGAAGTATGTGTTTACTCAGAAGGAGTTGAATATGCGGCAGAGAAGATGGTTAGAACTCATGGCGGACTTTGACATCAACTTGCAATATCATCCAGGAAAGGTGAACGTAGTACCTGATGCTCTTAGTCGCCAACCATTAGCAATGAATCTCACCGCCCAGTGGAAGCTTCAGCAAGACCTACATCAAATGGAGATTGAATTAGTCATGCCAGGTGATGTATCAAGTTTGATGAATCTACAAGTTCAATCAACCATTGTCAATCAGATCAAAGTAGCTCAAGCCAGCGATGCTAAGTTGCAAAAGATCAGAGAACAAGTGGAGAATGGACTCAGAACAGATTTCATCATTCATGAAGACGGATCTTTGAGATACGGCAGCAGATTGTGTGTACCAAAGGGTCCTGTTCGGGAAGAGTTAATGAAAGAAGCTCACAGCTCTCCCTATTCAGTACATCCTGGAGGTACCAAAATGTACAAAGATCTACGTCAGAATTATTGGTGGCATGGAATGAAGCGTGAAGTAGCCAGAAGTGTCGCAAAATGTTTGGTATGTCAGCAGGTAAAAGCTGAACATCACAGGACAGCTGGACTACTTCAACCGTTACTAATCCCAGAATGGAAGTGGCAGCACATCACGATGGACTTTGTAACTGCCCTTCCTCGCAGCACAAAGGGTAACGATGCGATTTGGGTCATTATGGATCGACTCACAAAGTCGGCTCACTTCATCCCATTTCGAGTTGGCCAATCAACTGAGACACTAGCGAAGAAGTACATGGAGGTAATAATCTAATTTAGATTTTAAAAAAATCTTCATAATGTACTATCTCTGATACTCATGAACTCATACAGGAATTTGTGAGACTTCATGGAGTACCGGTCTGCATTGTCTCCGATCGTGACACCAGGTTCCGATCGCAATTTTGGCAGAGTCTGCAAGCTAGCTTGAGAACAAGTCTGAACTTCAGCACGGCTTATCATCCACAAACAGATGGTCAGTCGGAACGAACTATTCAGATCTTGGAGGATATGCTCAGAGCATGTATGCTCGACTTCAAAGGATCGTGGGAAGATCGCCTGCATCTTGTGGAGTTTGCGTACAACAACAGCTACCAAGCAAGCATAGGAATGGCACCTTTTACAGCATTATATGGAAGGAAGTGTCGATCGCCATTAAGTTGGGACGACATCGGAGATAGAGAACTCCTTAGACCGTTGATGTGGTTCGTACTATCAGGGAAAGAATGCGCATAGCCCAAGATAGACAGAAACACTGGCTTGATGCAAAGAGACGACACTTGGAGTTCCAGCCAGGAGATCATGTATTCCTGAAAATCTCCCCGAACCACGGAGTGATCAGATTTGGAAGACAGGGAAAGTTGAGTCCAAGATATATTGTACCGTTTGATATACTCGAACGAGTCGGTGAAGTGGCATATCGTTTAGCGCTCCCACCCTCATTGGAAGGAGTGCATAACGTGTTCCACATATCCCAACTCAGAAGGTATGTGAGTGACCCCAGCCATGTACTTGATCATTCTGAGCTCACGATACAGCCCGATTTGTCTTGTGAGCAACAACCTGTGGAGATCCTGGACAGGAAAGTGAAGACACTTCGGTACAAAGAAGTTAATTTGGTCCGGGTAATGTGGAGGAAAGACACTCCAGGAGAATCCACGCAGGAAAGGGAGGATGAGATGCGTGCAAGATATCCGCACCTTTTTGTAAACTAGTCCTCAAATAAAAGGTTGTAAATTTCGAGGACGAAATTTTTGTAAGGAGGGTAGATTGTAACAACTCCAATTTTTATATACCAAAATTTTTCTTTTAAAAAAATGGTGTGTACTTGGAGTATTGAAGTTGCTGGAAACAATTTAAGTATCTATTTCCTTACAATAATTACAAGAAGGAGCTTGTAGCTCATTTGTAATACCTTGCACTGCTGAACCAAGCCACCAGAGTTCGAATCCCATGCCCCACATAATTTTTATATCATTTTGTTTTAATTTTTTTGGGAAGTCAAACGGTCAAACAGCCATAACTCACAAATTAATGCAATTTATAAAAAATAAACTATACCAAAATCTCCCCCAGACCAAACCCTACCCAACGACACCCGACTCGGCCCAGACTCGGCCGAATCGGCCGGCGCCGCCGGCCAGACTCGGCCAGTCGGCCGAGTCGTCAACACGAAAAAGTTTCGTGTTGACTTGGTCAACCCCCCTGCATGGTCCATTTTCCCTGTACTGTTACTGATTTTTCATTAAACCTCTTTTAAGTCCAAATTTAATGAATTTTTAATGAATTATATATATTTTTTAAATATTTTTTAATCCTAACCCTAACCCTAGCCTAGCCCTATATAAAGACCCCTACCCTCTACCTTTTCACCTCACAACTCTAAGTCCACTCTCCCAAATTCTCGAGAACTCGGTACGAAGAGCGAGAAGCGAAGCGCTGCCGAAACCAACGACGGATTCAGGCGATCGGACTAGAACCTTCGCGACGTTTTCGACGCATCAACAACCACCACATTCCTTAGCCTCCTTAGCTTGTCCAAACCCGTAAGTCCCATCTCTTCTATCTCTCTTTTCTTTAATATAAAAATACGACTTTTTGGAACCCGACGGAAATCGGAACAAACCGATTTCCGATTCGTTTTTCTGCAAATTTCCACTTGTCACCTAATACATAATACCTACCCATATTCATGTTGACTATTAATCACCATAAACTAATTTAAACAAACTTTCTCACATGAAATGATAACTTCTTTGCAAAACCGTATTCTTTTCATAAAAATACCACGAAGTTTATTTTTCTTGTTCTAATTAATTCCCTCACTCCTAAATATGTTTATCTTGATCACTAAACTTGTAGAAATCAATTTGAATGAAATTTCACACATGAAATGATAACGTTTTCAAATACCGTTCTCTTGCTCTTTAATACCTTTAAGTTTAATATGTCATGTTTTACCTCTAAACGTCATCAAAACTTAAAACAAGTCACGAGGTAATGACCTACCTCTACACACACACAAATATAACCCTAACTGATAAATGTCAAAACATAGAATGCGACATTACAGGACTTTTCACTAAAATACCATATTCTTTATAACCTTTACTTGAAAGCTTTAAGTTGTATAAAATTTTAAATAAAATGAAAGCACGATAGGTCATGGATATCGATCGTTTATCTAAACTGTCTTGTGGTGTCTAGGCAAGTGTGTCTAGGCTAGTGGTTTTAATTAGGCCCACGACTGTGGTTCCTTCCCACTTACCTGGCACTTATCTGGCCGCAATTGACGGTGAAGAGGCGATTTGAGGCTTCTAATGACTTATCGTTTAGACCTTAGAAATATGCTAGTTGGCTTAGGAAACCCTAATAACTAAAATACGGAAAACTATACTCTTTTACAAATAAATACCTTATATTTATAAAACCGTTTTCCTAAATGAAAAGTATTTATAAACCTAAGCAAAGTACCGCTACAACCCACTTTTGGGGAACCTGTTAGGGACAGTACGGTTCATCGTGCACCCGCAGGCTACTAGTGCGAGATTCAGACCTCCGCAAGGAGCATTCGGTCTCGAAAGGTTTAAAATACGGCATTGAAGAAAAATGAGATTTTGGAAAATAAAATATTATTTAAAGTTATTCTTGTATTAATATATATATTTAATTATCATTTAAACACCTATTTTATCATAAGATGAAGTTTCCATCTTTTTCTAAAATTACAAGATTAAAAGTTACATTAAAATACCATGAGTTTCAAATAAAACAATTAATACTTTTATTAGGATATATTCACTAGAATAACACAAATAAAATTCACACTCATTATAACTATAAAGACGAATAATAAATACTTGAGATGTATTTTGAAAACTATACAAAAGTACTTTTTACACAAAACCCCCTCAAGTTTTACAAAATACAATAAGACCCCTTAACTAATATTGAACTTCAAATTACCTTTCTTTTAGTCTGACTCAGGTTAGAGTCTGACTATTTCTGACTTGAATATGATTCAAGTCAATCTATATTCTTTTATATTACAACACAATTTAAATACATGAATCCCTGAATCCAGTTAACAATATATTCATTTTGACTGAATCAAACCATGGATATTCATCCATTATCCTGATATTCCATTTACCTGATTATACAGTTACATCATGTTTACCGATATCATGGTTTTGGTCGGTCATCCAACTTACATATTCCAATACAACAATACTGTTAAAGCACTACGGGGTTTAAGGGGTAGATTGGTATGGAAGGTGTTAAAGGTGGCACGAGGTGGTCAGATTAAGACACTTAACCTGAATCCTATTGCTGTTGTACCGTGGCATAACGGTTCCTTGGACTACATGTGCCTTAGTCTCTGGCAAGTGAGACTCCCCTCGTATACACTGGCATTCTTCTGTACCAAGCTACAAACAACAGCGTTAACTCAATATTCCACAGTATTCAACAATATAATACTTTAGAAAATACTTTTACACTGTCTTCCTAATTCTTCTTTATCTTGGGACTTACCGAGCGACCTGTTCGCTGACGACATTCTATTTCTTTCTTCTTTGAATGTCGTCAGGTGCGTTGGACCAAGCTGAGATCGAGCCCACCGGTGAAGATTTGGAGCAGTTCCAGGAAGATCCCGAGCTCTAGATACTGTACCTTGTTCTTTCCAGCATTTTCATTTTCTGTTATGCCACTGTTTAGGCATCGCTTTCATTTCAGTTGTATTTCCTTTTTTTATGCATTGTACAAAGAATGTTATTAATAAAAGTTGCTGTTATTTCTTTATCATTTGTCTCTTGTGATTTACTTTATATTGCTTAGTTACGCTTAGCGTAAGTACTTCTGAGTATATACATAGCGGGTCTCGTCGCGTCCCCTTCGTCGTACACTGGGAAGCGGGGCGTGACACTTTAGATTGTTAAGTGAATTTTATTCACCATTGGATTTTAAATCCAAAGATATTTCCTTGTTATTTCAGTTAGATTTAGGGGGAAATCTTTCCAAGTCCAAGATTTTTCCATAAATTGGTGATATTTAATCACCTTTAGATTTTTAATCCAACGGTTCCAAATAATCATTCTCTATTTTGGAAAGATTTGAATGATCTCCTCTCAGAATTTAATTCTGTTAAAGAACAAGACTTTTAAAGCCGGTCACGTGTGGCCACGTGACCCCTGGTCATGTGTAGGCACGTGATCCCTGGTCACGTGTAGGCACGTGACCCCTGGAGTGGGCTCTTCTTCTGCGCTCTGTTCTCTGGCCGCTGCTCAGCCGTCACGTGCCAACACGTGACCACTGGTCACGTATGAGCACGCGATCTTTTCTGGGGCTTCTTCTTGAATGCGCTTTGTGTCGCTGCTTTAAACGTCACGTGCCAACACGTGACCATTGGTCACGTGTGAGCACGTGATGCCTCTTCTGAGTTCTTTCTTGACTTTTTAATCAGGGAACAAATGCCCCCACAGCGTTGTTCTCACGTGTCTGCACGTGAGTGCAACGCTGTCACTTTTGTGACCGTCGAATCTGTTTTGGAAGTAAGGTAGATGAATTGTCCTTTCAAAAGCGCCTTCACTTTTTCATCCTCTTCTTTTCAAGCCTTTCTTTTAATAATTTGATTCTCGTTCTCAGAGCTTAGTTTTCTGTTGTGTCTGTACAGTGCCGCTTTATCTTCCAATCAAAAGCTAGTGCTCATGTGTTGCGCATGTAGGGCTCTGCTTGATGGGGACGTTTCATTTCCCTGATCTGATTCCAATGCGTCGTTGGATTTCATTTCCAACGCTCTCCCCTTCTTTCCGGGCTTTGAGAATAGTCCCACCATGCACAACATTTTTTGTGCATAGCATTAAATGCTCCTCTTTATAACCTGAAACCATGCTTTTCTTCCTTTCCTCACAGAGAAACCCATTTATACCTTAAGGTGATCATCTTTGAGAGACCGATTAATCGCCATGGCTTGCAATCGCCCTCATGCTCGTCGGTAACCATGGGAGGTGCCCATTGAGGAGATAATCCCTCGCTTCGCTGCGCGGCTGGCAGATCCCCTTCTCACCGATACTTAATGTGACACGGTGATGTACGAGCTACTGACTCGTCGGGGCTCTCCTCTTCCCATAGGCTCCATTTGGCTCCGGATGATCCTCCTGTCTGTGCTTGCCGATATACCCCCTCATCCGGCGGAGATAACTTCGGCGATCCTTGACGCGGCGGAGGACAAGCTTGAGTGCTTTCATGAGGCTTGTCTAATCACTCAAGCTCTGAAGGATCATTCAATTCATTTACTGAGTCAGATAAGAGCCCGTCGGGCCGTCATGTCTGCTTTTGCTGATGAGCACGGCTCCAATCGGTGGGGAGCGACTCCTCGCGAAAACCGTCGCTTTGATGTGTTGGAGAAGGCGAAGAGGGAGCTGGAGAATTTTGTGTTTTGCTTTGTTAACCCTTGTATTTCTGATCCCTTGTTTGGTGATCTTTTCCCGGTAGTGGAGTATGTTTGAATCAATGTACTCCCTTTATAAAAAGCGGTTTGCATGCTTTCTATTGAATTTTCATGTTTGTTGGATACTCGTACGTGTGTCTTGCTTACGTAAATGAGCTGCCTGTTTTTCTCATGGGAATGTTCTTTAATTGCGAGCACCATCGTTACGTTGCATGCACATCAGTGCCTCGAGTAACATCTCCTTTTAAACATTCGTACAATTGCAAATGCGCACCTGATAGGATATAGATCAGAAACTTTCCTTGTTATCTCCTGTATTAGATGGTTTGTGCTGGATTTAGATCGAGTATTGTTGTCGAAAGGAGGTTTATGAATGAAGACATATTTTTCTTCTCAATGGTGTGTCCCTTTTTATTGAATGTATTTCGCGGATAGTCTATCTTGATCTCTTTACAGGGCAGCGATGGCTTAGGATTCAGGGTTAAGATCTGCCTCCTAAGACTTTTGAGCTTTATGAGCCGTGAGGGTCTCATAAAGAGTTTTTCTCCCTACAGGTCGAGAGGATCCCGTAGGTGTAAATTCTTCTTAAGAGTCGTGAGGATTCTTAAGCGGGTTCTCCCTTGGGAGTCGTAAGGATCTCACAAGAGAGTTTTCTTCCTTGCAGATCGTGAGAACCCACAAGTGCTGAGTGCGGTCGCCCTTATCCGTATTCCACGGGGTCAGGGGTTGCTTTGGGATGTTCTCCAGGGTACCGTAGTTTAAAAACATCGCGGCCAAGGTTAAGGACCTCATAGTCCGTGGGTTTAAGGACTCCACAGTCCAACGTTAGTTTTAAGACATCACGGTCAAGGTTAAGGACCTCATAGTCCGTGGATTTAAGGACCCCACAGTCCGATGTTAGTTTTAAGACATCACGGTCAAGGTTAAGGACCTCATAGTCCGTGGGTTTAAGGAATCCACAGTCCGATATTAGTTTTAAGACATCACGGTCAAGGTTAAGGACCTCATAGTCTGTGGATTTAAGGACTCCACAGTCCGCGAAATGTGTGGTTACCGGGACCCGTCACCTCTTTGAAGACGTTGAGGAATTACAACGCCAAATATCAAAGGAGTGAAGAGATGCACCCTTTAACCAAGGTAAAATCAGTCTAGAATCATCATGGTTGGTCGTTAGTTTTAAGACATTACGGTCGAGGTTAAGGACATCATAGTCCGTGGATTTTAAGGACTCCACAGTCCGGTGTTTGCTCTGGATGTTTCACACGGGTTCATGGTCGTGCTTGGCGAGGACCAGGCTCAGCTCTGGGCGTTTTCCGCGGGGTCAAAGAGTGACGTTATCCGCGTTCCACGTAACCAGGAATTCTGCACTAGATGCTTCACACGGGTTCACTGCCGTGCTCGGCGAGGACTAGGCTCCGCTCTGGATGCTTCATATGGGTTCACTGTCGTGCTCTTCGAGGACCAGGATCCACTCTGGACGTTTTCCACGGGGTCAAAGAGTGACGTTATCCGCGTTCCACGTAACCAGGAATTTTTCACTAGATGCTTCACACGGGTTCACTGCCGTGCTCGGCGAGAACTAGGCTCCGCTCTGGATGCTTCATACAGGTTCACTGCCGTGCTCTGCGAGGACCAGGATCCGCTCTGGACGTCTTCCACAGGGTCAAAGAGTGACGTTATCTGCGTTCCACGTGACCAGGAATTTTGCACTAGATGCTTCACACGGGTTCACTGCCGTGCTCGGCGAGGACTAGGCTCCGCTCTGGATGCTTCACACGGGTTCACTGCCGTGCTCTGCGAGGACCAAGATCTGCTCTGGACGTTTTCCACGGGGTCAAAGAGTGACGTTATCCGCGCTCCACGTTACCAGGAATTTTGCACTAGATGCTTCACACGGGTTCACTGCCGTGCTTGGCGAGGACTAGGCTTCGCTCTGGATGCTTCACACGGGTTCACTACCGTGCTCTGCGAGGACCAGGATCCGCTCTGGACGTTTTCCATGGGGTCAAAGAGTGACGTTATCCGCGTTCCACGTGACCAGGAATTTGTTGATTGTATCCGTATTTCATGGAGTTGGGATTTGACTCTCAGTGATCTATACACCGCCGAGTCGTGGAACTGGGAGTGGCCGTTGTTCCGCTTTGCTCGAGGTTGTATTTGCCGTAATGAGACGAATGTTGGGAAGATCTCTAGGTTATTTATGGCCCGTCGAGATTTGGCTTCTTCCTTTGATGAAACCTGGGGGAGGAGTATGATCCTTTCTTTGTTTGCGCCCCTGGATTGTATACAGGGATAGATGTAACATTACCCGTAGGGCATGAATTTCATTCTTATTTTATTTCTTTTTAGGCGATGCTTTACCCTTTCAGCTTTTATATCGCGAAGGTCGCGATTGCCCTATCATTTCAGCTATTTTTCGCGGTGCCCAATCATTTCGGCTATTTATTTTATTTTTACTCGCTGCTTTTTATTGCGATTTGCCCCATCATTTTGGCTATTTTTCATGCATACCTTTTTACTTGCCGCTTTTTATTGAAAGTTGCCCCATCATTTCGGCTATTTCATATGCATGTGTGGCTCGCTAGCCTTTTCGCTGCAAGCTTGGATTTTAGACACCGATTTCGGCATCAGCATCGCTACAACTGGGACGTTGCCAGGAGCGAATCATCATTGGCCTTTGTCGATGTTGAACAAAGGTGGCTTAGTAAACAGGGTTAAGCGTCCTGTCGACTAAGGCTTTTGACTTCATGAGCCGTAAGGGTCTCACAAAGGTATTTCTCCCTACAAGTCGTGAGGATCTTGTAGGTGTGTTTTCTCCTTGGGAATCGTGAGGATTCCTAAGTGCATGTCCTCTTGCAAGTCGTAAGGATCTTACAAAAAGGTTTTCTCCTTATAAGTCGAGAGGACTTACAGGGGTTGTTTGCCATATGAACATATCCCTAGTCATGGATGGGACTTGGTTGGGGAAATGTTTATTCGCGCCCGTGGATTGTATACAAGGGTCAGTATTGAGTCACTTGTAGGGCATAAATTGAAGGTTGTGGGGGTTGCTTAAGCATAGGTTTAGGTCTCTGTGACTTAAGACTTTCAAATCCTATGGGCCGTGAGGGTCCCATAAGAGAGTTCTCTTACGAGTCGTGAGGATCTCGCAAGTGTAATTTCTCCTTAGGAATCGTGAGGACTCCTAAGTGTGTTGCTTCCTTGTGAGTCGTAAGGATCCCACGCGGGTGATTTCTCCTTACAAGGTCGTGAGGACCCTGCAAGTGCCCTTTAACGAGGCTGCGCCCTTTCGGGTTTTCACAAACACTCGCCGGTAGCCTTGCTGTTTTTACTCATGGAGCCCTTTCGGGTTTTCATCCGTGCCCATTTTGTTTATGGACATACCGTTTTTTTTTTAAATTTTTTTTATTATTTTTTTTTATATCGGCTTTGAGATACTGTAATCCACCGTAGTTTATCGACATCTCGGTCAACAGCCAGTTTTAGGACATAGTGGTCCATTGTTAGTTTAAGGACGTTTAGGTCCATTGTTAGTTTGAGGATGTTTCGGTCCGTTGTTAGTTTAAGGACGTTTCGGTCCGTTGTTAGTTTAAAAACATTTCGGTCCGTTGTTAGTTTAAGGACGTTTCGGTCCGTTGTTGAATGAGGCCAGTTACTACTCATAGTTCGGGCTTAGGAAGATAGCGAGCGGACATAGTCGTCGTCATCTATCATTGACCTAGGCCTTAACCCGTTAAGCGTAGTATTTCTTCAGGAAGCGACCGTTTATTGGCCTGAAAGGTCTTTCGCCGTGCATATCCATAAGTAGGTACGCTCCGCCTTGGTAGACCTTGTCTATGATGTACGGGACTTCATAGTTTGGCTCAAATTTTCCCCACTTGGCACGATTGGGGATCATAGGTCTTTTGACCACTAGCACGAGTTCGCCTTGGCGGAATGTCCTCGGCCTGGTCAATCTTTCGTACGAGCGCGTCATCTTTGCTTTGTAGGCCTCCAGATTTTGTTGTGCTATGAGCCGGGTCTCATCAAGGGCATCCAGCTCCTCAAGCCGAAGGTGAGCATTTTCTTCGTCCGTCAGCTCGCAGTGGACCGCCACGCGTAGAGAGGGTAACTCTATCTCGAGGGGGAGTACTGCTTCTGTACCGAATACCAACGCGTATGGCGTTGTGTTCGTGGCCGTTTTGAACATAGTTCGATATGCCCAGAGAGTTTCGTGCAGTCTCTCATGCCAGTCCTTTTTGTTTCGGGACACCGTCTTCTTCACGATCTTTGTCAAGGTTTTGTTGAAAGCCTCAGCTAGACCGTTAGCCCGTGGATTATAAATTGAGGAATATCTCCAGTCTATGTTGTGTTGTTGCGCGAAGCGGCTAATCTTGTAGCTTCTGTAGGCTGGCCCGTTATCGAAAATGATCCGTCGCAGAGTTCCAAACCGATAAATGACGTGTGTCTTGAAGAAATGGAGAATATTCTCCGTCTTCACCTCCCTCAGCGGTATTGCTTCTGTCCATTTGGAGAAGTAATCAGTCGTCGCCAAGATGAAACGATGTCCCCTGGATGATGCTGGTTCGATGGGGCCGATTACGTCAGTCCCCCACATTTCGAACGGCCAACTAGCCACCGTTGGATGTAGTGGATTTGGGTGCTGGTGGATAAAATCCCCATGGATTTGGCACGAGTGGCATTGTTTCGCATACTCGAGGCAGTCCTGGATCATCGTGGGCCAGTAGTAGCCCATCCGTTTAATTTTCAATTTCATCTTCGGGCCTGCTTGGTGAGAACCGCAGAGTCCGTCGTGAACTTCCTAAACGACTCTTTTCGCTTCGTCAGGTCCCAGGCATCTCAACCACAGAGAGTCAAATGACCTCTTGTACAGAGTATTATTGACGAAGGCGAAGGACATAGCTCGTTTCATGAGCTGATGTCTTGAGGACGTATCTTCCGGCGTTCGACGGGATTTGAAGTAGTCTATGAATGTGCTAGGGATCCTAAAATAACACATTTGGACTCTCTCTATAGTATATGAAAAAGATTATTTTAACAAAAGATTTTTTTAATAGATTTTCCTTTTTGTTTTGAAAAAATCATTAACTTGAAATATTAACAATTTTTTTTAATAAAAGATGCTAAATTTTTATTAAAAAAGATATGATATACTGGATTTGAATGTGCTACGGGGGTTAAGGATTTGATGGTATGAATAATTTGGTTTTATGAATAATTCGGTGGTATGAAAAATTTGATGTTATGATAGAACCGTGAAAAAAATTCCAATTTGCTTTTAGGTGTGGAATGGCGGTGAACGAGCCATGTTATAAATAAAAAAAAATTAAAAAACTTATCATCGCATGATAAAACCTTGCATTGGATAGCCAGCATGATATAGATTTTCTAAATCCGATCTAGGCAAGAACCTCCCGTCCGATCTGATCGAGATTAAGCCTTTACCTTTTATAACCTAAAGACTAATTTATGTTGCAATTATTGGGAAGAGAAAGAGGATATAATTTCTTAGTTTCAAATAAAATAGACTCCTCTATATTTATAATAACACAAGTTTGTTATAATAAGAGATCAAATCTCATATCAAGTATTATCTTAAGATTTTCCTAAGTTTTGAAAAAATGATTGTATATCTTAAAATAGTATTATATTTATAATAACAACAGTTTGTTATAATAAGAGATCAAATCTATCAAATATTATCTAGAGATTTTCTTAAGTTATGAAAAAATCGTTGTATATCTTAAAATAGTAATATATTTATAATAACAAGAGTTTGTTATAATAAAAGATCAAATCTCATATCAAATATTATCTTAAGAACTGCTTAAGTTTTGAAAAATATCATTGTATTACTTAAAATATTGAAAAAAAATTTGAAAATAGATGCTTAATGTATATAAAAAAAAGATATGATATACTGGACTTGAATATGCTAGATGACCAGAATTTGATGGTATGAATAATTTGTTAGTATGACAAAACCGTAAAACAAAAAATGCGGACCTAAATGAGAGACGTTGGATCTTGTGTTTTTAATCAACGGTTAAAATTAATTCAGCTTAACTTTTAATTTATTAACGATTTATTAAGCTGAATTAATTTTAACCATTGACTAAAAACATAAGATCCAACGGTTTTCATTCAGGTTCGTCTTTTTAAAAACACAAACACGTCCTATAGGATATGTACTCTCTCTCTCTCCACACACACATGGTAAGAAGCTATCTTTAGATGAGATGGTGAGACACATAATCCGGTGGGTTGCATTGATAAATGAATTAGATTGATGGTCTTAATTGATAAGAAATTAATCAAAATAAATATTTCCATTCTTAACAATTGTTGCTTATTTTCTCAGTGAGAATCTTTTCTAATTATCTTCCTTTTTCCTTTCCCTAGAAGCATGCAGTTGATTTTTCCCTAGAATCATGATCATCTCTTCCGTTTATCTTTTTATTGTACCCTCTTTTTGTTTTTAAACAAATAAAGGGAATATACATTGTTATTATAATACAAAAAACAATATAAAAGGGGGAAATTATTTTCACAACTATTGCAAATTGTAGTAAATATTTAGCATAAACGGTTATGTAATTGGATTTTGATGATGAATTTCTCCAAAACTATAAAGTTTCTATGGTCTTATCCATAACACTATCTATTATCTTTTGAGAACTGATAGATTTCCCATGAATTATATTCATGAGAATTCATTGGCATATAATCAATTGGACAGAAGCCTGCAGTAGAAAATTGTGATGACAAAGAATTGATTAGCTGAAGAGGGTTGAGATAGACCAGAGAATGAGAAAATGGAAAAGGAAATGAATTTATTTAAGGAATGAAATGTTTAAAAATCTTTGATGATTAATTTAGAATCTAATCAAAACCATCTACATTATTTTGCTATTCAATCCAACGAATTTTTAATACTTTTATTTAAGATAATTGATACTTCAAAAAAATTTGTTAAAAATAGATAAAATATTCACATCAAACCTTGAAATAATAAAAGACATGTTTTTATTCAAAATATGCATACGTGCGATGCACGTACAAAATACTAATAATAATAACAATAACCCATTTTTTTTATATATTTATCAATTGCATTTGCATGTGTCGAAAAGCTAGCTGTATATCTATAAACTTCTCTGCTGAATATATTTGAATATATTTTGGGATGAGATTTTTATTCCTATATCCAACCAACCGGCTAATCATAATCTATTTCTAACTAATATTACTTAAAGATCAAGGGGTATGTGCCCTTTAACTTTGAATAAAAAATATTCAAAAAAATCCTTAATTCTTAGATATATAAGAAAAATCCTATAGAAGAAAAAATAGCCTAAAATAGTTTAAAACAAAAGGTATTTAAATAGATTTAAACCCACTTAGTGAAATTATACAATTGTGGCTTATACTCATATTAATTATATACATTAAAAATATTTATAGTTTTATCTCTCATGACAATCATTGGTTACGATATCCTCCTGTATATATATAACTACACATCATGAAATCTTATTAAGAAGAAGAAGAGTACAAATTGCCAGAATCTGAGGTCGCAAGGTTAACATTTTTATACACTCTCTTAATTATTGGAAAATTTAATCAAGTGTAATTAACATATTATTTTATCAATATGATATACGAAGTGTGCGGATCCATTAGGACGGATTTATGTTTTTCATATTCACGAACTTTTTTTTGAGAAGTCCGATCATAGATCCGTTTCGATCAAGTTGATCGGCATTGTCTTCATCAATAAGCTCTGCTGCTTCCTGGCTGTCTTTAGAACTTGCGAGAAAGTGGTCAATCCTAGAGATATGATGTGCTTCTGGATTTACACGTCCAAGCTGTGCATGAACCTTCGTGTCCTATCAGCAATGTTGACAACCAAAGGTCCTGCGAATCGACTGAGCCGTGTCGACTCAGCCTTATGCGCATCCACGGAACCGCCATTCTGCTTCAAACTGATAAACTTCTCTTCCATTCTGCTTCAAACTGATACACACGCTACGCTACCCTGCTGCAGCTACCTACTCCATCATACCAGGGTCATCCTACACTCCGAAGGTAAAACCTGGCTTTGATACCAACTTTGTCACGACCCGAGAATTCGACTCGTGACCGGCACTTAACCACGCAACGTCTACAGGCGCAACGCGGCTAAGTAAGCCGAACCCAGAAATCAAAACCAATAAATATAGAGTGCTTTTAAAACATTTTGTAAAAACAATCGTACATGTCTGAAAAACTTCCATTTATTTAGTAGAAATCCTTTTTAAGTTCAAAAGTTATAAGTTTTATAATTTTGGTAACATTTCCTTTTTAAAACATTTGCCCTGCCAGGCGGATAGAAACAAGGTGTAACAGATATGACGAGTAAAATGAATGAAGCATCACAATAAGATATACGACGCCGTAGCGAAGAATACACGGTAAAGCAAGAACAATATCATAAAAGATGAGACTACAAAAGCAAAGTCGGCTCACATGCGAGCTCGACACCAGAATATAAAATCATACATATCGTCCTCACAACTGTCTCTAAGTCAATACAGAAAAGTAGATGGAGAGTACTAGATACATCAATATACAGTTGAAAGATAACAGATACCGTACAAAACCCACCTATCAGCAAAAGGCTATCTCGCCTCAAAAAGGGTATCTGTGCCAAAAGATGCGGTAACAGCCAGCCGTGACTACTCCCAAGGGCAACCTGCAAATACTGTGGCACAACGGGGGTGAGTTGCCAACTCGTGAATAGAGATAACATATAAAGGTAATCGCGAGCATGCACGTACAGCGCTACTCTAACAAATGCCAACAAATGATATCAATGCGAGGTAAGCAGTATGCATAGTAATAATGCCAGTCCTCTATCAGGTGATATAGCTACAGGATGAGATGTGATAATGAATGCTGAGCATGGGAATATAGCATCTACATGAAGTATCGAGGTGGACTACATATGTATGTATGCACCACAAATCCCAACATCCCAAACGCCGGTACTCCATCGACCCTCATATCATGTATATCCCTGAGAATCCCGAGTGCCCAACATCGGCACCCAAATATCATAAATACTCGTGTCTAGCATCGACACGCAAAACATCCTGTATCGGGCCTCCGTCAATCCGGGTCAGCCCTCTCTCAAAGTATATATATCGGGAATCCGTCAGTCCGGGTCATCCCTCTCCCAATACATCGGGCGTCCGTCAGTCCGGGTCAGCCCTCTATCGATCCATCGGGCATCCGTCAGTCCGGGTCAGCCCTCTATCAATCCATCGGGCGTCCGTCAGTCCGGGTCAGCCCTCTATCAATCCATCGGGCGTCCGTCAGTCCGGGTCAGCCCTCTATCAATCCATCGGGCGTCCGTCAGTCCGGATCAGCCCTCTATCAATCCATCGGGCATCCGTCATTCCGGGTCAGCCCTCTCTCAGTACGTGCCTCTAGCACCGAGAAAACACGGGGTGACGCCCCAAAATATCATATCAAGGGAACCGGGTTTTTTTTTAAATGATTACTTATTTGAAAAGGCCACGGTTCCCAAATCCAGAAATCACATGAAATCCCAACCAATAATACAAGTAATTGTGATGTGATATGTGCATCAAATATGTATATCAAGTCATGTCACATAAAAATGAACTACAATGCAATGATCCAATGTGATATAGGTATCAAGTATGAAATTCAAGTCATGTCATATATAGATGAGCTACAACAATACACAACAGTATGATCATGGCAGTTCTATCCGTTCTAAGCAATATATATATATATGGCAGGGAATGCAATATGCGATGACAATCCATGGTATGGTATATGCAGTAAATAACAATAAGGTCCTATCAGCCCTGACGCATAACGCCATGCGGGCGATATCCCCGTAGATGTGAAATCTACTCACCGGTCTCGCGCTAAGTGTATCCAACCACTTGCTTGCCCTTCTTTGCAGTGTCCGTCTCACTGGCCTGCGAACCTAGAATCACATAACATATATCACACATAAGCTCATTTCACAAAAACGCGACATTACGGTCCAACTAGACTCTCGTGTCGCAACCAATCGCGCGTGTGCGCGATACGCTAAAACGTGTAATCACGCGCTACGAAACTACCCCGACGCGCCGTGATACGCAGAAACCCAAACCTACTCACGTACCACGCGTGTCGCGAAGGTTTAGAAAAAACGGCAAAATAGGTAATTGGTCCCAGATTTTTCTACAGAACTAATCTTACAAAAATATGTATATCAAAGAACTCTACACACTAGCAGACACCTACAGGACCAAACAACACCCAAATCCCTACCCATCTGGCCGCAAATTGCGGCCAGAATGGGGAAATCGGCGGCCTACAGTAGCAGTATGGGGGTCGGGTTTCACCTGAGGTATCAACACTACTCCACTATACTACAGTCTCCCCAATTTCATTCAGGTCTCATCGGGTCAATAGCAGATCCAGAAAAGCTCAATTTTGCACAAATACGACATATTGCAACAATTAGTGAAACTGGTGGTATTTTAGTGTAATTGGGGTTGAACTAGGTTACAATGGTCTCACTAACTCACTAACAAGCTACTGAAACCCTAACACATCACCTTAGCACAAAGTTCCCTCTAAACACCCCATATCGCACTAAAACGCACTAAAATCCACTAACCGAAGCAATACCACACTAACTAAGCTAACTAGGGAAGCAAGTTAGGAAGTATACCTCATACTTAACCCTAGAGAGCTGCAGGAAGGTGAAGAAGTGAAGAGAAAGGGCTGCACTTGGTGCTGGAGCTGCTACTGCTCACTGCTGCTGCTGCTGAACTCTGCTGAACTCTGCTGCTGCTGCCAATGCTTGCTGCTGTTACTGCTGAGTGCTTGCTGCTGCTACTGTTTCAGGCTCAGTTTGGAGTTGTTGCTGTGTTTGCTGCTGCTGCTGGGGGTGTGGCAAGGTAAGTGTGTGTGTGAGTGTGTGTGAGGTTTGAGAGAACAAAGAAATGAGAGAGGAAAACAATCATTTACCCCAAAAGTCACCCCTCCTCTCTCTCTCTCTCTCCATTTAATGCAAGCATGGCTTGAGCCATGATGCACCCCTCTCCCTCTCTCTCACAAGTCAACCCCTAAACAATTTGAATAAAGAAATCTTTTAATTAGCCTATTAAATCAACTTAAAACCCAAAAAGACTTTAACCCAAAAGATTAACCCACCATGGTTAATAATTATGGTATTAACTCAATTTAAAAACCCTAGTTTACATGCACATGTTTGTGCAAGCCTAATAAAATTTTGGAAAAATATTTATTAAATTAGGAAAAATATTTAAAACACAGTTTGGTAAACTTTTTATTAAAAACCATTATTTAATTATAATTATTCACTAACCCTTATCCTAAGGTGTTACAATCTCTCCCCCTTAAAGAAATTCGTCCCCGAATTTCAAAAATCTAACTACGGTTACCTTCAAAAAGATGGGGATACGTCTTCATCATCTCGCTTTCGGTCTCCCATGTGACCTCCTCACGGTTCTGACCACGCCAAAGTACCTTAACTGATGGAATGTCCTTCGATCTCAATTTCTTCACTTGTCGATCCAAGATCATCACCGGCTGCTCTGCATAGGAAAGGTCACGCTCAAGCTGGATCGTCGGATGCTGAATCGCATGCGAAGGGTCATGAAGATATCTGTGGAGCATCGAGACATGGAACACGGGATGCACATCTGGAAAGCTGGGCGGAAGGGCTAAACGGTAGGCTACTGCACCAACACGCTCGAGAATCTCGAAGGGGCCCACATACCTAGGACTGAGCTTCCCCTTCTTCCCAAACCTCATCACACCTTTCATTGGGGAGACCCTCAAGAAAACATGATCACCAACAGAAAACTCAAGTCTGCGTCGTCGACGGTCTGCATAAGCTCTCTGCCTACTCTGCGCTGCTCTCATCCTATCGCGAATTAACTGGATCTTCGCGGTCGTCTCCTCAACGATCTGTGGCCCTAAGATACTGCCCTCACTGAGCTCTGTCCAACAAGTGGGCGACCTGCATCTCCTCCCATAAAGAGCCTCAAATGGTGCCATCTGAATGGTCTCCTGGTAGCTGTTATTGTAGGAGAACTCTACCAAGGGCAAATGATGATCCCAGCTACCTCCGAAATCTAGTATACAAGCTCTGAGCATGTCCTCGAGAGTCTGAATGGTCCGCTCTGACAGTCCGTCGGTCTGCGGATGAAAAGTCGTGCTGAAACTCAAGCGAGTGCCCAAAGCCTCCTGGAGCCTCTGCCAAAGTCTACTAGTAAACTGGGTGCCTCTGTCGGACACAATGCACGTTGGGACTCCGTGTAGTCGCACTACCTCGTCAATGTAGATCTGGGCATACTGAGTAAATCCGAAAGTCGTCTTCACTGGTAGGAAGTGAGCCGCTTTCGTCAAACGATCCACGATCACCCAGATGGAGTCATACCCCCGACTAGTCCTGGGTAGACCTACCACGAAATCCATCGAAATCTGTTCCCATTTCCACTCCGGAATGGGTAACGGCTGTAGCTCTCCCGCGGGCCTCTGGTGCTCAGCCTTGACTTGCTGACAAGTCAGGCATCTCGATACAAAATCTGCAATGTCCCTCTTCATTCCGTCCCACCAGTAAACATCTCTCATATCATGATACATCTTGGTGGAACCGGGATGGACGCTATATACCGATCGATGTGCCTCCTCAAGAATCTCGCGCCTCAGTCCCTCAGCATCTGGTACGCACAGTCTGACTCCAAATCGTAGTACTCCCTGATCATCGATCACGAACTCGGAAAATCTGCCCTGTCCAATCTGTGCCATGATCTCTGAACATCGGTCATCACTGAGCTGTGCCTCACGTATACGATCGACCAACTGTGGTCGTGCACGGACATGCGCTATCTGTCCTCCAATCGGCGTGAACTCAAACTGTACTCGGCTGTCGCATAATATCTGCCAATCTGCGGATGATTGCTCCTGTACTGCTCTCAAACGTGATAAACTACTCCCGGGCCTCCTGCTCAAAGCATCCGCCACCACATTTGCCTTGCCCGGGTGATATAAGATCTCGCAGTCGTAATCCTTCACTAACTCCATCCATCGACGCTGTCGAAGGTTCAGGTCCCACTGCTGAAATATGTATTTCAGACTCTTGTGATCCGTGAATATCTGGCACGACTCGCCGTATAGGTAATGCCGCCAGATCTTAAGTGCGAAGACCACTGCTGCCATCTCCAAATCATGAGTGGGGTAGTTTTGATCATGTTTCTTCAATTGTCGCGAAGCATACGTGATCACCCTGTCGTGCTGCATCAAAACGCATCCCAGCCCCACTCGAGAGGCATCACAATGGACCACAAATCCGCCCGGTCCGGAAGGTAAAGATAACACCGGTGCCGTCGTCAGCCGTGTCCGTAACTGCAGAAAACTGTGCTCGCACTCCTCCGTCCAAACGAAAGGAACTCCCTTCCGGGTCAACCCGGTCAATGGTGTAGCAATACGGGAGAAGTCCTGCACAAAACGCCTGTAGTAACCGGCCAATCCCAAAAAGCTGCGAATCTCCGTCACCGACATGGGTCTGGGCCAACGCTGAACGGCCTCGATCTTTCTCGGGTCTACACATATACCGTCTCGTGAAATCACGTGCCCCAAGAAATCTACGCTGTCCAGCCAAAAAGCACACTTGGAGAATTTCGCATAAAGCTGGTGCTCCCTCAATGTCTGCAATGTAATCCGCAGGTGCTGCTCGTGCTCCTCACTACTCCGGGAATACACCAAGATATCGTCAATGAAGACTATGATGAACAGATCCAAATAAGGCCGAAAAATACGGTTCATCAAATCCATGAAGGCTGCTGGCGCATTGGTGAGTCCGAACGACATCACCAAAAACTCGTAATGACCGTAGCGCGTACGGAAGGCTGTCCGGGGAATGTCCTCCTGTCGGACCCGCAGCTGATGATAGCCCGATCGCAAATCGATCCTCGAAAAGTACCCGGCCCCCTGGAGCTGGTCGAACAAATCGTCGATACGCGGCAAAGGATACCTGTTCCGCACTGTCACCCTGTTCAGCTGGCGGTAGTCGATACAAAGACGCAAACTGCCGTCCTTCTTCCTGACGAACAGGACTGGAGCACCCCAAGGAGAAACACTGGGTCGAATAAGTCCCTTGTCCAGCAAATCTTGCAACTGGCCCTTCAACTCTCGAAGTTCCGCCGGGGCCATCCGATAAGGCGGTATGGAAATAGGCCCCGAGCCAGGAACCAAATCAATACAGAAAGAAATGTCGCGCTCGGGCGGCAACCCAGGAAGCTCGTCAGGGAACACATCAGGAAACTCGCTAACAACCGGAACCTGGTCCAATGGAACCTGTATAGCGCGAGCATCGCAAACATAGGCGAGAAATCCCTGACATCCCTTCCTCAAAAACTGTCCAGCGCGAAAAGAAGAAATCACACTGTGAGGGGCGGCACCACAGTCCCCCAACACAACAAAAACCGACTCACCGGGAAAGCAGAATCTAACTGTCTTCTCACGGCAGTCCACAGAAGCGTAGCACGTGGCTAACCAATCCATACCCAAAAGAACGTCGAAGTCCAACATCTCCAGAAGGATCAAGTCGACAGGCAACTCTCTCTCGCCAATACAGACGGTACAGGATCGGAACACGTGCCTAGCAACAAATGACTCTCCCACAGGAGTAGTCACCACAAGCGGCTGATCAAGAAAGCCGGACTCTCTACCCAAACTCGGCACAAAGTGCGTGGATACGTACGAGTGTGTGGATCCGGGATCGAACAGTACATGTGCATCAACTGAACATACAGGGAGGATACCTGAAACCACTGCATTGGACGCCTGCGCGTCCTGATGTGTCAAAGCAAAAACCCTCGCCTGTCCACCACCTGTGACTGGCTGCCCTCTGCCTCGGTCACCTCGCCCTCTCTGAGCAACTCCTCCACGCCCACGACCTCGCTGTGTATGAGTCTGGCGTGGAGCAACGGTAGGTACGATAGGCAACGCTCTCTGGGGTGGTGAAGGTGGTAATGTGACATGCGGTGCTGTCGCCTCTCTCCGGGGTAACTCAGGACAATCCCGTACACGGTGGTAAGAACTCCCACAGCGAAAACATCCCGACGACGACCGCTGACCGTCCTGGGAATAGGAGCTGAATAACCGGCCCCGCCCTGAATCTCTGATGCCTGCAATACGTCTATCACGGCGCCGGAAAGGCCGTCTCTGTGCCGATGTATCCGCACGAACCCTCTTCGGCTCTGGAACTACCGAAGTCTCAGCAAGGTGCTCCTCGACCACTAGGGCTGCGTCTACAGCTGCTGCATAGGTCTCGTAGTGCTGTGCGCTGATCGCGAGGAACAATGGTGTAAGCAAGCCTCGAAAAAATCTCCTGACTCGCAACTCCTCGGTAGCCACTAAATATGGGGCATAAACTGCCAACTCTGTAAACAGCACGTCATACTCTGCCACTGTCATCCCTGGCGTCTGGCGCAAGGACTCAAATCTGCGTGCTCGGGCATCCCTAACACTCCGGGGAAGGAAACGGGCTAGAAATATGGTCACGAACTCCGTCCAGGTCATAGGAGGAAGACCTGCTGCTCTGCCCTTCTCAACTGAGTCACACCTCTTCTGCGCAAGACCTTCTAGGCGAAAGCTCGCGAACTCGACCCATCTCGCATCTGCGCATCTGAGGGAACGGCATATCCTGGCCATCCTGTCTATGAAAGACTGTGGGTCCTCGGCTGTATCGGTGCCTGTGAAAACCGGAGGCTTCAGCGTCATGAACTCTGATAGCGATACTGTGATCACCTCCGTGGCTGCAGGGGCAACTGGCTGTGCGGTAGGTACCATAGCGGTCTCTGGAACTGGTGGAGCTACCTCTGGTCGCTGCGCTCGAAGCGTCTCAACTAGCGATCCTATCATCTGGCGCATCTCCTGCATGCTAGATCCCACCGTCTGGCGCATCTCCTGCATACCAGCCCCTATCGTGGCGATCTGCTCTGTCACGGCAGGAACAGCCTGCTCGGGTACAACCGGCGTACTGCTCGGATCAGTCCTCGTCTCGGACGAGTCAACTCGAATCTCGGCCCTCGCAGCCGCTCTCTGTGCCCTCGTAGTCTTAGGCGGCATAATGGCTGAAAGAAAATTAGGATTCGATAAGAACATGGGAATCGAATCACAAGAATATAAGGAGGGATCAAATCAATAAGTCCTAAGGTCGCGTAGGCAGAGTACCGTGTCGTGAGTATGCCGCGGAACATACACACGCTACGCTACCCTGCTGCAGCTGCCTACTCCATCATACCAGGGTCATCCTACACTCCGAAGGTAAAACCTGGCTTTGATACCAACTTTGTCACGACCCGAGAATTCGACTCGTGACCGGCACTTAACCACGCAACGTCTACAGGCGCAACGCGGCTAAGTAAGCCGAACCCAGAAATCAAAACCAATAAATATAGAGTGCTTTTAAAACATTTTGTAAAAACAATCGTACATGTCTGAAAAACTTCCATTTATTTAGTAGAAATCCTTTTTAAGTTCAAAAGTTATAAGTTTTATAATTTTGGTAACATTTCCTTTTTAAAACATTTGCCCTGCCAGGCGGATAGAAACAAGGTGTAACAGATATGACGAGTAAAATGAATGAAGCATCACAATAAGATATACGACGCCGTAGCGAAGAATACACAGTAAAGCAAGAACAATATCATAAAAGATGAGACTACAAAAGCAAAGTCGGCTCACATGCGAGCTCGACACCAGAATATAAAATCATACATATCGTCCTCACAACTGTCTCTAAGTCAATACAGAAAAGTAGATGGAGAGTACTAGATACATCAATATACAGCTGAAAGATAACAGATACCGTACAAAACCCACCTATCAGCAAAAGGCTATCTCGCCTCAAAAAGGGTATCTGTGCCAAAAGATGCGGTAACAGCCAGCCGTGACTACTCCCAAGGGCAACCTGCAAATACTGTGGCACAACGGGGGTGAGTTGCCAACTCGTGAATAGAGATAACATATAAAGGTAATCGCGAGCATGCACGTACAGCGCTACTCTAACAAATGCCAACAGATGATATCAATGCGAGGTAAGCAGTATGCATAGTAATAATGCCAGTCCTCTATCAGGTGATATAGCTACAGGATGAGATGTGATAATGAATGCTGAGCATGGGAATATAGCATCTACATGAAGTATCGAGGTGGACTACATATGTATGTATGCACCACAAATCCCAACATCCCAAACGCCGGTACTCCATCGGCCCTCATATCCTGTATATCCCTGAGAATCCCGAGTGCCCAACATCGGCACCCAAATATCATAAATACTCGTGTCTAGCATCGACACGCAAAACATCCTGTATCGGGCCTCCGTCAATCCGGGTCAGCCCTCTCTCAAAGTATATATATCGGGAATCCGTCAGTCCGGGTCATCCCTCTCCCAATACATCGGGCGTCCGTCAGTCCGGGTCAGCCCTCTATCGATCCATCGGGCATCCGTCAGTCCGGGTCAGCCCTCTATCAATCCATCGGGCATCCGTCAGTCCGGGTCAGCCCTCTATCAATCCATCGGGCGTCCGTCAGTCCGGGTCAGCCCTCTATCAATCCATCGGGCGTCCGTCAGTCCGGGTCAGCCCTCTATCAATCCATCGGACGTCCGTCAGTCCGGGTCAGCCCTCTATCAATCCATCGGGCATCCGTCAGTCCGGGTCAGCCCTCTCTCAGTACGTGCCTCTAGCACCGAGAAAACACGGGGTGACGCCCCAAAATATAATATCAAGGGAACCGGGTTTTTTTTTAAATGATTACTTATTTGAAAAGGCCACGGTTCCCAAATCCAGAAATCACATGAAATCCCAACCAATAATACAAGTAATTGTGATGTGATATGTGCATCAAATATGTATATCAAGTCATGTCACATAAAAATGAACTACAATGCAATGATCCAATGTGATATAGGTATCAAGTATGAAATTCAAGTCATGTCATATATAGATGATGTAACACCCGAGCCCAATGCTACTATTTTCTGTTATTGGTTGAGCATTAGATATTACTCATTTCATTTATCTTGCTTATTTGGGTCTTACTGTAAAATTTTATCTGGCTAAGTCATTCTGCATATAACAAATTTTAGCATCTAAAATAAAATTAAAAAATATTCATCTTGGCCTACTTGACACCCTTAGCCTCGTGGTAGCATCCGTGCATTGTGTTCTCGTCCCGTTCAGTGAAACGGGCGAGTTTGGATGGCTACGTGCACGTGCGTGTGTCCGTTTTGGGAGTATGCTTTTTAATCATAAAACATTTCATTTTAAAATTTGGAACCCGCCTAAAACCCTATTATTTGAATTTCGAATTTTTGGACCCAACCCGGGCACAATTTGGAAATGTTTCATTTGGCGCCAAAATCCTAAATTTTAATATTATTAAAACCTTCGCATATATTTTTCTAACTAATCTGATATCTTACTGTTCATTACCTATCTTTTAAATCTTTAAGTTAACCATATAATACTTTTACAATCTTTTATATCCTTCTTAATTTATTCTCTCAGCCAATCGCAACCTCCCCTTTAACCCCGTGGGCCCCACTTTCTCTCTCTCCTTCTTCTCTCTCTCTCCATTTTCTCTCTCTCTCTCCCCCTTATATATTCTCTCGTACTTCTCTTTATCATTTTTCTCTTCTTGCTTCATGTCTCGTTTCTCATTTCTTTTAACTGTTCTTTTGTTGCCGGAATTCCGTCGTGCCGGTGACGTTTCTCGACGTTCCAGCGAGATACCCCGACCCGTGTGGTTCCTTTGTTCGTCGTTTGGGTTCATTCCGTGAACCGTGCGCCGTCGCGAGTTTTCCCCGCAGACGGTTAACGTTCCATTTTTCCGATTCGCGACCCATCGAGGCAAGTTAATCTTGCTACATGCTATATACTTTTATAATCTTCATTTTATAATGTTATACATTTGAAAATCTTATAGTTTACATATGAAATGTCGTTGAAAAATCGGATATGACAAATCTGAAATTTACTGTACACCTTATCTTATAAAATTCATTATAAATCATAGAAAAATCATTAGTATACGTTCTTTAGTTCGTTACGAAGCTAATTCAGAATACTATAACACTATGAAATATTTACTTGCAAAATAAATTGTTTAAATAACGTAAAGGGCAAATGAAAATGCCTTTAAACTGCTGTCCAGGGAAATTCCAGCAGCAAACTTTCAACTTTGAATATTCATAACTTTTTGTAGGGATAACCTGAGATTCTTATACTTATAAAACTGAAAACCTTATTGAATTATCTTTGTTTTGGTATAAGATACGTCTCTTTTGGAGAACATTTGTTATTTTTAAGCTATTTTACAAATTAGGGTGACGCTGAATTTCTGAACGGAACCTTCTTGTGCATGGTTAATCAATACATCTTTTATAGTTACTAATCGCTTTGAATATGCTATCCATATTAATATTATTATATCAATATTTATATCACATATTGTTTAGTTGTACATCCCACATTACCATTTTACAGTTTTATAACTTTTCGGATACCCGTTTGCATCTATCGCATTTAAGATACATATAATTGCAAGCATAGATCACACTACTACATAATAATGTGATATTAACACTCCATGTTTAATAAATTGCATCCTAATTAATATTGGAACTATAAATGTAACCCTAATCGATAACTGTGCATCCATATCCTTGAAATTATATTTATTTACATATCATATTACATGTTCCAGTTTATTGTTCTGATAATACTCATGCTTGTTTATACATATGCTTATGTTAGTTTGATTATGAGCACCCACATGACATCTTGCGCTTCCTGACATGACCTGTTACACTTCCTACTTGACATGATATGGTACCGTACACTCTTGACATGACATGACACCTTTATACATTACCTGACCTGTTACCTGATCTCATGCCTAATGCCGACCAACCTGACCATTCCTGCTGTCTATCCAGACAGACCTACTTTACCTGATTTTGTGTTGGCATTAGTCCTTGACTCTTGAATACCTGACCTGATATACATAACTTGGGGGTATGGGGAAATCAAAGGTGAAACCGACTTGTAACTCAACAGTTCGATACTTATTCTGATCAGTCTTACGGGCTTGGCCAGTCCGGGAGTGATGATGCTGACATCACTCATCCATCCTACTACCTATTACTGCTTAGCGGCACGTCTCGGATTCAGCCCCGAGGACCTTGACCGTGGTCCCGGGCACGCACGGGATACTATTGAGTTACATCGACGATTCATCAATTGATTTCAAAG
This sequence comes from Agapanthus africanus, assembly GCA_030015575.1. Classification (NCBI taxonomy): domain Eukaryota; kingdom Viridiplantae; phylum Streptophyta; class Magnoliopsida; order Asparagales; family Amaryllidaceae; genus Agapanthus; species Agapanthus africanus. The sequence goes on along the minus strand of JASDDO010000031.1, from coordinate 445,481,811 downwards.
ACTTTAGAATAGAAAACCTGTTAGAACAGTTTAGTTACCCACTGCACATTGCCCTGCACTGTTGTTTCATATTACTGCTTTATTCATGTTTATCCCTGCATTGCTTATTACCATGTTCATATTATATTATTGGTTGACATGACGCGCTGACGTCTGGGTTTTGCATGGCCCAGATTCTTTACCACTGTCGACGACTGAGCAAGAGTACTTCAGCCAGCAGGCTGATTTGGGAGTTCTGTAGTGGTTAGTTCATTTATTGCATTTTATTTCCAGGTGTGATCCCGCATTACGGGACGTACCTTTCTATTATTGCATTGGATCATTTGCTTCCGCACTTATTTATCATTGACTCTGGTTATTATGGATTTGGACATGTGTTAGATAGTTTGTTTATTTTGTTCTTGATATCTCTACAACCGTAATGTGACTGTGGATGGATATTTCCTACCCACAGGTAGCATGGTTGGCTATGTCACGTGCCCAATCTTGCGTACTCTGGGAAACGGGGCGTGACAGATGAGCTACAACAATACACAACAGTATGATCATGGCAGTTCTATCCGTTCTAAGCAATATATATATATGGCAGGGAATGCAATATGCGATGACAATCCATGGTATGGTATATGCAGTAAATAACAATAAGGTCCTATCAGCCCTGACGCATAACGCCATGCGGGCGATATCCCCGTAGATGTGAAATCTACTCACCGTGTCTCGCGCTAAGTGTATCCAACCACTTGCTTGCCCTTCTTTGCAGCGTCCGTCTCACTGGCCTGCGAACCTAGAATCACATAACATATATCACACATAAGCTCATTTCACAAAAACGCGACATTACGGTCCAACTAGACTCTCGTGTCGCAACCAATCGCGCGTGTGCGCGATACGCTAAAACGTGTAATCACGCGCTACGAAACTACCCCGACGCGCCGCGATACGCAAAAACCCAAACCTACTCACGTACCACGCGTGTCGCGAAGGTTTAGAAAAAACGGCAAAATAGGTAATTGGTCCCAGATTTTTCTACAGAACTAATCTTACAAAAATATGTATATCAAAGAACCCTACACACTAGCAGACACCTACAGGACCAAACAACACCCAAATCCCTACCCATCTGGCCGCAAATTGCGGCCAGAATGGGAAAATCGGCGGCCTACAGTAGCAGTATGGGGGTCGGGTTTCACCTGAGGTATCAACACTACTCCACTATACTACAGTCTCCCCAATTTCATTCAGGTCTCATCGGGTCAATAGCAGATCCAGAAAAGCTCAATTTTGCACAAATACGACATATTGCAACAATTAGTCAAACTGGTGGTATTTTAGTGTAATTGGGGTTGAACTAGGTTACAATGGTCTCACTAACTCACTAACAAGCTACTGAAACTCTAACACATCACCTTAGCACAAAGTTCCCTCTAAACACCCCATATCGCACTAAAACGCACTAAAATCCACTAACCGAAGCAATACCACACTAACTAAGCTAACTAGGGAAGCAAGTTAGGAAGTATACCTCATACTTAACCCTAGGGAGCTGCAGGAAGGTGAAGAAGTGAAGAGAAGGGGCTGCACTTGGTGCTGGAGCTGCTACTACTCACTGCTGCTGCTGCTGAACTCTGCTGCTGCTGCCAATGCTTGCTGCTGTTACTGCTGAGTGCTTGCTGCTGCTACTGCTTCAGGCTCAGTTTGGAGTTGTTGCTGTGTTTGCTGCTGCTGCTGGGGGTGTGGCAAGGTAAGTGTGTGTGTGAGTGTGTGTGAGGTTTGAGAGAACAAAGAAATGAGAGAGGAAAACAATCATTTACCCCAAAAGTCACCCCTCCTCTCTCTCTCTCTTCATTTAATGCAAGCATGGCTTGAGCCATGATGCACCCCTCTCCCTCTCTCTCACAAGTCAACCCCTAAACAATTTGAATAAAGAAATCTTTTAATTAGCCTATTAAATCAACTTAAAACCCAAAAAGACTTTAACCCAAAAGATTAACACACCATGGTTAATAATTATGGTATTAACTCAATTTAAAAACCCTAGTTTACATGCACATGTTTGTGCAAGCCTAATAAAATTTTGGAAAAATATTTATTAAATTAGGAAAAATATTTAAAACACAGTTTGGTAAACTTTTTATTAAAAACCATTATTTAATTATAATTATTCACTAACCCTTATCCTAAGGTGTTACAATCTCTCCCCCTTAAAGAAATTCGTCCCCGAATTTCAAAAATCTAACTACGGTTACCTTCAAAAAGATGGGGATACGTCTTCATCATCTCGCTTTCGGTCTCCCATGTGACCTCCTCACGGTTCTGACCACGCCAAAGTACCTTAACTGATGGAATGTCCTTCGATCTCAATTTCTTCACTTGTCGATCCAAGATCATCACCGGCTGCTCTGCATAGGAAAGGTCACGCTCAAGCTGGATCGTCGGATGCTGAATCGCATGCGAAGGGTCATGAAGATATCTGCGGAGCATCGAGACATGGAACACGGGATGCACATCTGGAAAGCTGGGCGGAAGGGCTAAACGGTAGGCTACTGCACCAACACGCTCGAGGATCTCGAAGGGGCCCACATACCTAGGACTGAGCTTCCCCTTCTTCCCAAACCTCATCACACCTTTCATTGGGGAGACCCTCAAGAAAACATGATCACCAACAGAAAACTCAAGTCTGCGTCGTCGACGGTCTGCATAAGCTCTCTGCCTACTCTGCGCTGCTCTCATCCTATCGCGAATTAACTGGATCTTCGCGGTCGTCTCCTCAACGATCTGTGGCCCTAAGATACTGCCCTCACTGAGCTCTGTCCAACAAGTGGGCGACCTGCATCTCCTCCCATAAAGAGCCTCAAATGGTGCCATCTGAATGGTCTCCTGGTAGCTGTTATTATAGGAGAACTCTACCAAGGGCAAATGATGATCCCAGCTACCTCCGAAATCTAGTATACAAGCTCTGAGCATGTCCTCGAGAGTCTGAATGGTCCGCTCTGACTGTCCGTCGGTCTGCGGATGAAAAGCCGTGCTGAAACTCAAGCGAGTGCCCAAAGCCTCCTGGAGCCTCTGCCAAAGTCTACTAGTAAACTGGGTGCCTCTGTCGGACACAATGCACGTTGGGACTCCGTGTAGTCGCACTACCTCGTCAATGTAGATCTGGGCATACTGAGTAAATCCGAAAGTCGTCTTCACTGGTAGGAAGTGAGCCGCTTTCGTCAAACGATCCACGATCACCCAGATGGAGTCATACCCCCGACTAGTCCTGGGTAGACCTACCACGAAATCCATCGAAATCTGTTCCCATTTCCACTCCGGAATGGGTAACGGCTGTAGCTCTCCCGCGGGCCTCTGGTGCTCAGCCTTGACTTGCTGACAAGTCAGGCATCTCGATACAAAATCTGCAATGTCCCTCTTCATTCCGTCCCACCAGTAAACATCTCTCATATCATGATACATCTTGGTGGAACCGGGATGGACGCTATATACCGATCGATGTGCCTCCTCAAGAATCTCGCGCCTCAGTCCCTCAGCATCTGGTACGCACAGTCTGACTCCAAATCGTAGTACTCCCTGATCATCGATCACGAACTCGGAAAATCTGCCCTGTCCAATCTGTGCCATGATCTCTGAACATCGGTCATCACTGAGCTGTGCCTCACGTATACGATCGACCAACTGTGGTCGTGCACGGACATGCGCTATCTGTCCTCCAATCGGCGTGAACTCAAACTGTACTCGGCTGTCGCATAATATCTGCCAATCTGCGGATGACTGCTCCTGTACTGCTCTCAAACATGATAAACTACTCCCGGGCCTCCTGCTCAAAGCATCCGCCACCACATTTGCCTTGCCCGGGTGATATAAGATCTCGCAGTCGTAATCCTTCACTAACTCCATCCATCGACGTTGTCGAAGGTTCAGGTCCCGCTGCTGAAATATGTATTTCAGACTCTTGTGATCCGTGAATATCTGGCACGACTCGCCGTATAGGTAATGCCGCCAGATCTTAAGTGCGAAGACCACTGCTGCCATCTCCAAATCATGAGTGGGGTAGTTTTGTTCATATTTCTTCAATTGTCGCGAAGCATACGCGATCACCCTGTCGTGCTGCATCAAAACGCATCCCAGCCACACTCGAGAGGCATCACAAAGGACCACAAATCCGCCCGGTCCGGAATGTAAAGATAACACCGGTGCCGTCGTCAGCCGTGTCCGTAACTGCTGATAACTGTGCTCGCACTCCTCCGTCCAAACGAAAGGAACTCCCTTCCGGGTCAACCCGGTCAATGGTGTAGCAATACGGGAGAAGTCCTGCACAAAACGCCTGTAGTAACCGGCCAATCCCAAAAAGCTGCGAATCTCCGTCACCGACATGGGTCTGGGCCAACGCTGAACGGCCTCGATCTTCCTCGGGTCTACACATATACCGTCTCGTGAAATCACGTGCCCCAAGAAATCTACGCTGTCCAGCCAAAAAGCACACTTGGAGAATTTCGCATAAAGCTGGTGCTCCCTCAATGTCTGCAATGTAATCCGCAGGTGCTGCTCGTGCTCCTCACTACTCCGGGAATACACCAAGATATCGTCAATGAAGACTATGATGAACAGATCCAAATAAGGCCGGAAAATACGGTTCATCAAATCCATTAAGGCTGCTGACGCATTGGTGAGTCCGAACGACATCACCAAAAACTCGTAATGACCGTAGCACGTACGGAAGGCTGTCCGGGGAATGTCCTCCTGTCGGACCCGCAGCTGATGATAGCCCGATCGCAAATCGATCCTCGAAAAGTACCCGGCCCCCTGGAGCTGGTCGAACAAATCGTCGATACGCGGCAAAGGATACCTGTTCCGCACTGTCACCCTGTTCAGCTGGCGGTAGTCGATACAAAGACGCAAACTGCCGTCCTTCTTCCTGACGAACAGGACTGGAGCACCCCAAGGAGAAACACTGGGTCGAATAAGTCCCTTGTCCAGCAAATCTTGCAACTGGCCCTTCAACTCTCGAAGTTCCGCCGGGACCATCCGATAAGGCGGTATGGAAATAGGCCCCGAGCCAGGAACCAAATCAATACAGAAAGAAATGTCGCGCTCGGGCGGCAACCCAGGAAGCTCGTCAGGGAACACATCAGGAAACTCGCTAACAACCGGAACCTGGTCCAATGGAACCTGTATAGCGCGAGCATCGCAAACATAGGCGAGAAATCCCTGACATCCCTTCCTCAAAAACTGTCCAGCGCGAAAAGAAGAAATCACACTGTGAGGGGCGGCACCACAGTCTCCCAACACAACAAAAACCGACTCACCGGGAAAGCAGAATCTAACTGTCTTCTCACGGCAGTCCACAGAAGCGTAGCACGTGGCTAACCAATCCATACCCAAAAGAACGTCGAAGTCCAACATCTCCAGAAGGATCAAGTCGACAGGCAACTCTCTCTCGCCAATACAGACGGTACAGGATCGGAATACGTGCCTAGCAACAAACGACTCTCCCACAGGAGTAGTCACCACAAGCGGCTGATCAAGAAAGCCGGACTCTCTACCCAAACTCGGCACAAAGTGCGTGGATACGTACGAGTGTGTGGATCCGGGATCGAACAGTACATGTGCATCAACTGAACATACAGGGAGGATACCTGAAACCACTGCATTGGACGCCTGCGCGTCCTGATGTGTCAAAGCAAAAACCCTCGCCTGTCCACCACCTGTGACTGGCTGCCCTCTGCCTCGGTCACCTCGCCCTCTCTGAGCAACTCCTCCACGCCCACGACCTCGCTGTGTATGAGTCTGGCGCGGAGCAACGGTAGGTACGATAGGCAACGCTCTCTGGGGTGGTGAAGGTGGTAATGTGATATGCGGTGCTTTCGCCTCTCTCCGGGGTAACTCAGGACAATCCCGTACACGGTGGTAAGAACTCCCACAGCGAAAACATCCCGACGACGACCGCTGACCGTCCTGGGAATAGGAGCTGAATAACCGGCCCCGCCCTGAATCTCTGCTGCCTGCAATACGTCTATCACGGCGCCGGAAAGGCTGTCTCTGTGCCGATGTATCCGCACGAACCCTCTTCGGCTCTGGAACTACCGAAGTCTCAGCAAGGTGCTCCTCGACCACTAGGGCTGCGTCTACAGCTGCTGCATAGGTCTCGTAGTGCTGTGCGCTGATCGCGAGGAACAATGGTGTAAGCAAGCCTCGAACAAATCTCCTGACTCGTAACTCCTCGGTAGCCACTAAATATGGGGCATAAACTGCCAACTCTGTAAACAGCACGTCATACTCTGCCACTGTCATCCCTGGCGTCTGGCGCAAGGACTCAAATCTGTGTGCTCGGGCATCCCTAACACTCCGGGGAAGGAAACGGGCTAGAAATATGGTCACGAACTCCGTCCAGGTCATAGGAGGAAGACCTGTTGCTCTGCCCTTCTCAACTGAGTCACACCTCTTCTGCGCAAGACCTTCTAGGCGAAAGCTCGCGAACTCGACCTATCTCGCATCTGTGCATCTGAGGGAACGGCATATCCTGGCCATCCTGTCTATGAAAGACTGTGGGTCCTCGGCTGTATCGGTGCCTGTGAAAACCGGAGGCTTCAGCCTCATGAACTCTGATAGCGATACTGTGATCACCTCCGTGGCTGCAGAGGCAACTGGCTGTGCGGTAGGTACCATAGCGGTCTCTGGAACTGGTGGAGCTACCTCTGGTCGCTGCGCTCGAAGCGTCTCAACTAGCGATCCTATCATCTGGCGCATCTCCTGCATGCTAGATCCCACCGTCTGGCGCATCTCCTGCATACCAGCCCCTATCGTGGCGATCTGCTCTGTCACGGCAGGAACAGCCTGCTCGGGTACAACCGGCGTACTGCTCGGATCAGTCCTCGTCTCGGACGAGTCAACTCGAATCTCGGCCCTCGCAGCCGCTCTCTGTGCCCTCGTAGTCTTAGGCGGCATAATGGCTGAAAGAAAATTAGGATTCGATAAGAACATGGGAATCGAATCACAAGAATATAAGGAGGGATCAAATCAATAAGTCCTAAGGTCGCGTAGGCAGAGTACCGTGTCGTGAGTATGCCGCGGAACATACACACGCTACGCTACCCTGCTGCAGCTGCCTACTCCATCATACCAGGGTCATCCTACACTCCGAAGGTAAAACCTGGCTTTGATACCAACTTTGTCACGACCCGAGAATTCGACTCGTGACCGGCACTTAACCACGCAACGTCTACAGGCGCAACGCGGCTAAGTAAGCCGAACCCAGAAATCAAAACCAATAAATATAGAGTGCTTTTAAAACATTTTGTAAAAACAATCGTACATGTCTGAAAAACTTCCATTTATTTAGTAGAAATCCTTTTTAAGTTCAAAAGTTATAAGTTTTATAATTTTGGTAACATTTCCTTTTTAAAACATTTGCCCTGCCAGGCGGATAGAAACAAGGTGTAACAGATATGACGAGTAAAATGAATGAAGCATCACAATAAGATATACGACGCCGTAGCGAAGAATACACAGTAAAGCAAGAACAATATCATAAAAGATGAGACTACAAAAGCAAAGTCGGCTCACATGCGAGCTCGACACCAGAATATAAAATCATACATATCGTCCTCACAACTGTCTCTAAGTCAATACAGAAAAGTAGATGGAGAGTACTAGATACATCAATATACAGCTGAAAGATAACAGATACCGTACAAAACCCACCTATCAGCAAAAGGCTATCTCGCCTCAAAAAGGGTATCTGTGCCAAAAGATGCGGTAACAGCCAGCCGTGACTACTTCCAAGGGCAACCTGCAAATACTGTGGCACAACGGGGGTGAGTTGCCAACTCGTGAATAGAGATAACATATAAAGGTAATCGCGAGCATGCACGTACAGCGCTACTCTAACAAATGCCAACAGATGATATCAATGCGAGGTAAGCAGTATGCATAGTAATAATGCCAGTCCTCTATCAGGTGATATAGCTACAGGATGAGATGTGATAATGAATGCTGAGCATGGGAATATAGCATCTACATGAAGTATCGAGGTGGACTACATATGTATGTATGCACCACAAATCCCAACATCCCAAACGCCGGTACTCCATCGGCCCTCATATCCTGTATATCCCTGAGAATCCCGAGTGCCCAACATCGGCACCCAAATATCATAAATACTCGTGTCTAGCATCGACACGCAAAACATCCTGTATCGGGCCACCGTCAATCCGGGTCAGCCCTCTCGCAAAGTATATATATCGGGAATCCGTCAGCCCGGGTCATCCCTCTCCCAATACATCGGGCGTCCGTCAGTACGGGTCAGCCCTCTATCGATCCATCGGGCATCCGTCAGTCCGGGTCAGCCCTCTATCAATCCATCGGGCATCCGTCAGTCCGGGTCAGCCCTCTATCAATCCATCGGGCGTCCGTCAGTCCGGGTCAGCCCTCTATCAATCCATCGGGCATCCGTCAGTCCGGGTCAGCCCTCTCTCAGTACGTGCCTCTAGCACCGAGAAAACACGGGATGACGCCCCAAAATATCATATCAAGGGAACCGGGTTTTTTTTTAAATGATTACTTATTTGAAAAGGCCACGGTTCCCAAATCCAGAAATCACATGAAATCCCAACCAATAATACAAGTAATTGTGATGTGATATGTGCATCAAATATGTATATCAAGTCATGTCACATAAAAATGAACTACAATGCAATGATCCAATGTGATATAGGTATCAAGTATGAAATTCAAGTCATGTCATATATAGATGAGCTACAACAATACACAACAGTATGATCATGGCAGTTCTATCCGTTCTAAGCAATATATATATATGGCAGGGAATGCAATATGCGATGACAATCCATGGTATGGTATATGCAGTAAATAACAATAAGGTCCTATCAGCCCTGACGCATAACGCCATGCGGGCGATATCCCCGTAGATGTGAAATCTACTCACCGTGTCTCGCGCTAAGTGTATCCAACCACTTGCTTGCCCTTCTTTGCAGCGTCCGTCTCACTGGCCTGCGAACCTAGAATCACATAACATATATCACACATAAGCTCATTTCACAAAAACGCGACATTACGGTCCAACTAGACTCTCGTGTCGCAACCAATCGCGCGTGTGCGCGATACGCTGAAACGTGTAATCACGCGCTACGAAACTACCCCGACGCGCCGCGATACGCAGAAACCCAAACCTACTCACGTACCACGCGTGTCGCGAAGGTTTAGAAAAAACGGCAAAATAGGTAATTGGTCCCAGATTTTTCTACAGAACTAATCTTACAAAAATATGTATATCAAAGAACCCTACACACTAGCAGACACCTACAGGACCAAACAACACCCAAATCCCTACCCATCTGGCCGCAAATTGCGGCCAGAATGGGGAAATCGGCGGCCTACAGTAGCAGTATGGGTGTCGGGTTTCACCTGAGGTATCAACACTACTCCACTATACTACAGTCTCCCCAATTTCATTCAGGTCTCATCGGGTCAATAGCAGATCCAGAAAAGCTCAATTTTGCACAAATACGACATATTGCAACAATTAGTGAAACTGGTGGTATTTTAGTGTAATTGGGGTTGAACTAGGTTACAATGGTCTCACTAACTCACTAACAAGCTACTGAAACCCTAACACATCACCTTAGCACAAAGTTCCCTCTAAACACCCCATATCGCACTAAAACGCACTAAAATCCACTAACCGAAGCAATACCACACTAACTAAGCTAACTAGGGAAGCAAGTTAGGAAGTATACCTCATACTTAACCCTAGGGAGCTGCAGGAAGGTGAAGAAGTGAAGAGAAGGGGCTGCACTTGGTGCTGGAGGTGCTACTGCTCACTGCTGCTGCTGCTGAACTCTGCTGCTGCTGCCAATGCTTGCTGCTGTTACTGCTGAGTGCTTGCTGCTGCTACTGCTTCAGGCTCAGTTTGGAGTTGTTGCTGTGTTTGCTGCTGCTGCTGGGGGTGTGGCAAGGTAAGTGTGTGTGTGAGTGTGTGTGAGGTTTGAGAGAACAAAGAAATGAAAGAGGAAAACAATCATTTACCCCAAAAGCCACCCCTCCTCTCTCTCTCTCTTCATTTAATGCAAGCATGGCTTGAGCCATGATGCACCTCTCTCCCTCTCTCTCACAAGTCAACCCCTAAACAATTTGAATAAAGAAATCTTTTAATTAGCCTATTAAATCAACTTAAAACCCAAAAAGACTTTAACCCAAAAGATTAACCCACCATGGTTAATAATTATGGTATTAACTCAATTTAAAAACCCTAGTTTACATGCACATGTTTGTGCAAGCCTAATAAAATTTTGGAAAAATATTTATTAAATTAGGAAAAATATTTAAAACACAGTTTGGTAAACTTTTTATTAAAAACCATTATTTAATTATAATTATTCACTAACCCTTATCCTAAGGTGTTACAATCTCTCCCCCTTAAAGAAATTCGTCCCCGAATTTCAAAAATCTAACTACGGTTACCTTCAAAAAGATGGGGATACGTCTTCATCATCTCGCTTTCGGTCTCCCATGTGACCTCCTCACGGTTCTGACCACGCCAAAGTACCTTAACTGATGGAATGTCCTTCGATCTCAATTTCTTCACTTGTCGATCCAAGATCATCACCGGCTGCTCTGCATAGGAAAGGTCACGCTCAAGCTGGATCGTCGGATGCTGAATCGCATGCGAAGGGTCATGAAGATATCTGCGGAGCATCGAGACATGGAACACGGGATGCACATCTGGAAAGCTGGGCGGAAGGGCTAAACGGTAGGCTACTGCACCAACACGCTCGAGGATCTCGAAGGGGCCCACATACCTAGGACTGAGCTTCCCCTTCTTCCCAAACCTCATCACACCTTTCATTGGGGAGACCCTCAAGAAAACATGATCACCAACAGAAAACTCAAGTCTGCGTCGTCGACGGTCTGCATAAGCTCTCTGCCTACTCTGCGCTGCTCTCATCCTATCGCGAATTAACTGGATCTTCGCGGTCGTCTCCTCAACGATCTGTGGCCCTAAGATACTGCCCTCACTGAGCTCTGTCCAACAAGTGGGCGACCTGCATCTCCTCCCATAAAGAGCCTCAAATGGTGCCATCTGAATGGTCTCCTGGTAGCTGTTATTGTAGGAGAACTCTATCAAGGGCAAATGATGATCCCAGCTACCTCCGAAATCTAGTATACAAGCTCTGAGCATGTCCTCGAGAGTCTGAATGGTCCGCTCTGACTGTCCGTCGGTCTGCGGATGAAAAGCCGTGCTGAAACTCAAGCGAGTGCCCAAAGCCTCCTGGAGCCTCTGCCAAAGTCTACTAGTAAACTGGGTGCCTCTGTCGGACACAATGCACGTTGGGACTCCGTGTAGTCGCACTACCTCGTCAATGTAGATCTGGGCATACTGAGTAAATCCGAAAGTCGTCTTCACTGGTAGGAAGTGAGCCGCTTTCGTCAAACGATCCACGATCACCCAGATGGAGTCATACCCCCGACTAGTCCTGGGTAGACCTACCACGAAATCCATCGAAATCTGTTCCCATTTCCACTCCGGAATGGGTAACGGCTGTAGCTCTCCCGCGGGCCTCTGGTGCTCAGCCTTGACTTGCTGACAAGTCAGGCATCTCGATACAAAATCTGCAATGTCCCTCTTCATTCCGTCCCACCAGTAAACATCTCTCATATCATGATACATCTTGGTGGAACCGGGATGGACGCTATATACCGATCGATGTGCCTCCTCAAGAATCTCGCGCCTCAGTCCCTCAGCATCTGGTACGCACAGTCTGACTCCAAATCGTAGTACTCCCTGATCATCGATCACGAACTCGGAAAATCTGCCCTGTCCAATCTGTGCCATGATCTCTGAACATCGGTCATCACTGAGCTGTGCCTCACGTATACGATCGACCAACTGTGGTCGTGCACGGACATGCGCTATCTGTCCTCCAATCGGCGTGAACTCAAACTGTACTCGGCTGTCGCATAATATCTGCCAATCTACGAATGACTGCTCATGTACTGCTCTCAAACATGATAAACTACTCCCGGGCCTCCTGCTCAAAGCATCCGCCACCACATTTGCCTTGCCCGGGTGATATAAGATCTCGCAGTCGTAATCCTTCACTAACTCCATCCATCGACGCTGTCGAAGGTTCAGGTCCCGCTGCTGAAATATGTATTTCAGACTCTTGTGATCCGTGAATATCTGGCACGACTCGCCGTATAGGTAATGCCGCCAGATCTTAAGTGCGAAGACCACTGCTGCCATCTCCAAATCATGAGTGGGGTAGTTTTGTTCATATTTCTTCAATTGTCGCGAAGCATACGCGATCACCCTGTCGTGCTGCATCAAAACGCATCCCAGCCACACTCGAGAGGCATCACAAAGGACCACAAATCCGCCCGGTCCGGAAGGTAAAGATAACACCGGTGCCGTCGTCTGCCGTGTCCGTAACTGCTGAAAACTGTGCTCGCACTCCTCCGTCCAAACGAAAGGAGCTCCCTTCCGGGTCAACCCGGTCAATGGTGTAGCAATACGGGAGAAGTCCTGCACAAAACGCCTGTAGTAACCGGCCAATCCCAAAAAGCTGCGAATCTCCATCACCGACATGGGTCTGGGCCAACGCTGAACGGCCTCGATCTTCCTCGGGTCTACACATATACCGTCTCGTGAAATCACGTGCCCCAAGAAATCTACGCTGTCCAGCCAAAAAGCACACTTGGAGAATTTCGCATAAAGCTGGTGCTCCCTCAATGTCTGCAATGTAATCCGCAGGTGCTGCTCGTGCTCCTCACTACTCCGGGAATACACCAAGATATCGTCAATGAAGACTATGATGAACAGATCCAAATAAGGCCGGAAAATACGGTTCATCAAATCCATGAAGGTTGCTGGCGCATTGGTGAGTCCGAACGATATCACCAAAAACTCGTAATGACCGTAGCGCGTACGGAAGGCTGTCCGAGGAATGTCCTCCTGTCGGACCCGCAACTGATGATAGCCCGATCGCAAATCGATCCTCGAAAAGTACCCGGCCCCCTGGAATTTTAGTTGACATTGCATCTTTTACCATATAACATTTTAAGTCACGTAACATAATTTAAAATTACTTAACATGGCCTGCATAATGCCCCTAACCCCATGGTAGCATCCGCGCATCTTGTTCTCGTCCCGTTCAGTGAAACGGACGTGTTTGGATGGCAACACGCACGTACGTGCATCCGTTCTTGTGGCTATGCAATTTCGTTACCTAAGCATTCATTTTGAATTTTAAAAGTCGCATATATTATTCATATTATAAATCTGAATTTTAAACCCGATCCGGACGCGCTTTAGAATACTTTTGTATCCCGCCAAAATTCAAATTTTAATTAATATAATATTTATTTTTTTAAAATTCAACAGTTTAAATTTATAAAACCAGCAAATCTTTTCAAAATTTAAATCTAAACTAATTTCCTAACAAACTAACCACCCCTTTCTCCCTCTCTCCTCTATATATTTCCTAACAAACTAACAACCCCAAACTAATTTGATAAAGCTATCCTATATGGTCTCAATATAATCAGATAATGATTTATATATTAGCTGAAATGTTGATTGGTTTATTGTTTGATGAAATATAAATATATATATATATATATATATATATATATATATATATATATATATATGGAAAAGGTACAAAATATTATAATATAAAGGTAAATAATAGGGCTTTTTTCTGAGACACGAGCTCATAGGAATGAAACCAGTCGCCTCTTCCAACAGGGTATTGCCAATGAGTTTTTGGGTGAAGAGTTTGAGCAAAAACATGTTATGTACCAGCAACATCAAAAATCCCAGAATGTATGCTAAATATGAAGTGTGAAATAAGTGTCCCCGAATATAGAACATGACTACAAATGTCATGGAATGTGTTTGAAACTAAAAGAAAACATCATTTTATTGACCACCATTGCTGTATCACAACTATAACGGCACATGTAACAATCTCCGCCTCTTCTCAGTTTTCTTTTGTAAGGTATCAGCGAACAATTCAGCAGGCAGCTCGCACAATAGCCATCTTTTGGTCTCAGTGGTAAGAATATTAGGTGTATATGAAGCAGAAACAAGACCTGGCAAACTGAATCCTAAACATAAATTACAACAGATTATTAGTACACTCGAAATACACAAACCTTTTTAGCTATATAGTTGGAAAATAATCACTATCATTATTCAGTCTTTTTCCCTAAATAAGTGGGACCGCTATGAAGTTGAGGTTCACAACAATTAAACAAATCGTTTCACCGACTGTCGACTTAACGTACTAAAATTTAAATTAGTGACGAGAGTAAAATTTGTCGAAATCCAAAATGAGTAGCTATCGAGAAGTATGTAAGAAAAATTATATTTCTATGTACATTAAATCTGGAATTTTATTCATCATATTGATTACCATTTTTTATTTGGGACAGTAAAAAGGAAATAAAATGGCGATTCAAAGTTATATGTCACCTCCTATCCGGCGGATGATTGGCATTCCAGATAAGTGTCAATCTAAAAAGGCTGTTAAGCATTTTCGCGTACTAACATATAACACATTGGCGAATACTTATGCCAAGAGAAGTAAAGGGAACTGGCCAAAATGGGAGATACGAAAACAACATTTGTTCAATGAGATTGTTAATTATGACCCGCACATAATTTGCCTTCAAGAGGTAAATAATGATAAATAAAAATAATCATACATGGACGTTTTTTCCTCTGGTGTTGATTGAATAGGTGCAAATTTTGTATTGAGTGTTCTTTTAATGTGCAGGTTGAATCAGACTTTGCACAGTATATAACAACTTGTCTTGTTAATCAAAATTTTGAGGTTCATTACAAACCCAAGGTAACTAAACAGTGCAGCCATATTTTTAAACTGGGTTTTTTTCATACGTCATCCCAAAACTTAGGTATTTCCATATTTCACCCCAAAAGTTTGGAATTTCAAATCCCCCCCCCCCCGAAAGATAAATACGCATGATGTCATTTCCTGTCAAAATTTAACTCGCGTTAGAATTTTTCACTAATGTTATGCAGTAAAAAGTTGAGACTTGTGTTCCCTCCTATATTCAGTGTCCATTCAAACAACTCACTCTCTTCTATAAAGACTTGTCATAGCTTCTTTCTCATCTCATTAACCCATTAACCCTAGATCATTGGGCAAATCCTTCAGATCTTCTAGGAAATCCTTACAATCCCGTTTGCTAGAAAGGTGCACAATTCTACTATTTAAGGGGACAAGTTCTGTATGGAAAAGATTTGCTCTAATTTTAGCCCTCAAGAAAACCCTCAATTTTGGAATTTTGATAAATCCTAATCCAAACTGCAACTTATGATTACATGGGGAAAAAGAACACTTTTGGAGGGCATATTTGTCATGTACTAACCTTCTTAACAGTTCTAAACTCCACTAATCGCATATTTTTAACAAATGTTGAGTAAAAGTAATCAGGGGGGCTATTTTGGGTAATGTAAAACTTTCGGGGGAGAAATATCAAATTTCAAACTTTTGAGGATGAAATATAAAATTAACTATGTTTTGGGGTGACATATCAAGGTTCGAGAATTCGGTTTCGGTTTCGGTCTTTCATGATTTTATTAGTTTCGCTGGGTTTCGGCTAGTTTCGCTAATCTCGGTTCGGGTTTCGATTTCGACGGTAATACAACATATATAAGTGTAGATATATTAAATACTTAAATTTATACTTCTATATTATAAGACAATGATCCCAGTATTTAAAAATCTAGCCATGATGCAAAATATATTGAAAAGTGTACTTAGATAAGCATTACTGTAAGGTTTGGGTTCACTTTTTTGCTGTTTTCTAACGAGTGCCTACAATGATGGATAGTAAAAATTGTATAAAAATAAGTTTTTAAAGATTTTTACCGAAACAATATTGTATGGTTGTTTTCGTATCGGTCTCGGTTAGTTTCGTATCAGTCTCTACCGAAACCGATACGAACCAACCACGTATCGGTGGTTTCGTCCGAAACCTCGAACCTTGAACATATGGGAAAACCCCTTTAAAAATTACTTTTAACTTGGTTTGACTCAAAATTTGTCTTTTCAGAGTGGATATGGATCGATTGAAGGATGCTTGACAGCTTTCCAGTCATATTGTTTTACGATGGATGAAATCCGAAATGTATGTTATTACCCCTAATCTACTTGAATATTTTAATGTTTGAAAAAGTATATCTGAGACAACTTTGATTTGTAGATCGAATTCGATGCAATTGCAAAAAAAACATTTCAAGATCCATTAGAGATCAGCCGCTACAGCAAGGTATGTAACAACATAGCAATAGTTGAACATTTATAATCAATTTACTTTGTTTAGACATTTCAAGCGCTCACTTGTCGGTTTATATATAAAATTTGCATTTAAATTTAGTTAACTTCTCACTCAGCTTATGTAGTCAAGAGTAGTTAATTGTGTTCATGACCAGTTTTAATGCTTGAGTAGCTATCCCATTCAAGGGTTTAAATATCACCTGAAACTCTTACTGATGAGGATTTTCTAAATTGGGTAAACTTATATCGGGAATAGTCAGAGACATGAATCACTACAAATGTTCGATCATCCTATATTGTCCAAACATAATAATATTCTAACTTGAGCTTAATTGGAATGCCTAAATATTACCTTGGTAAGTTTATATCGATGGGAGAAGGGATAGGAAACCATTTCGTATCAGTCTATTTAGACTTTAAATAAGTAAGAACTGACTATCTACATGAGAAATCAAGCCATCAAGATATATGCATTCCAAGGTCAATAAAAGCTTAATTTGGTTAAAACATGGTTTAAAATTTCAGTACCGATACTGGTATCAAACAGTCATTTTTGCAGATTGGAATCCAAATACCGCATATACTTGGGATAAAAGGCTCACTTGTTGTTGTTGTTGAATCCAAATACCGGATACCTGGTTCTTTGACTAAACAAATCTCTAACAATCAATAAAATTTTAAATGGTTAAATAAATTAAATTAATTTGATATAACTTGTAGTAATTAGTTCCGTCTACGGTGATTTTAAAATATGTTATTCAGGTAACTATAAACTCTGACGTTTTTAGTAATTAATGATGTCAAAACCAACAAGCCGTTAAAAAACTCACTAAACCATTAGTGAATTTAATATCAAAGCCCCATTGATCAATTGGTAAACTAGTAGCTATAAAGGTCTAAAATCTAGATGTATCGGACAATCAATTTTGGATCGACATCAGACATCTTAGATCGTTATTGGACGAGATATAAAACCGTTGTCGAAACTCTGATAAAAGGGGATCCCTTAATTAACAAGTCTCTTGAATATGAAACCTTCTGTTTCCTCGTGGTGGAGTTTGATCATGGGTAAGCTCAAAGAATTAACAAGAGTTCTTAGAGTCTCGTTAATACTAACCATAAACAGGAAGTAGCTAGATAGGAGTTCTTCGATTGTAAGGGTGGGCGTAGATGGATATGATGGATGCAATCAATAACCCAGACATGTTTTAATGGCCACAAGATCCTTGTGAAGCATGCTATATGTATGTACGCATGCAATTATCAACTATAAGCTTAATCCGCTTCAAAAGAGACCATGAATATCAGTATATGTGTGCACATGCGCATACGGAGGTACTCATGCACGCGTGCGCGCACACACGCACCACGGAGCATGCGGGTGCCCATGCACACACGCTGAGAAAGAGAGATGAGATGCGATGAGATGTTTGATCATTCTATATTGTTTATGCATAAAATAACGTTCTAACTTAAACGTAGTAGTAATGCCCATGTATAATGTGTTGTATATCAGAACACAGGTTGGAAAATCATCTACCAAATAGAGTCTATCGTGCCTTTAAATATGCATGAACCATATATTTAAGAAGCAAACAATCAAGATATACCCAATCCGAATTTAATTAAAAATAAAAATGAAACTACACAACTAAAAAGAAAAAGCTAAAACGGTACCCCTACTTTATAGGCGGCACTGTCCCCTTTCTATGAAGGCGGCAAGGTGAATTCCTATCATAGATCTATTCACATAATGTTTTAACATGAGTGTTAAAGTTCCTGTTATTGTTCAAATCCCTAATAGTCCAAACATTTATGTCAAGCAATCCACCAAGTACCGTCATTATGATATAGCCTTGTTGTACAAAGTTGTGCCAAAGCATAGTGGATCCACAGTAGACATAAAGTATCAGGATTATGGTGCTTACAAAACTGTGTATCTGTATGGTCAATTTACATAAGTTAATTGAATTCCAATAACATCAAAACATGAAATTGATAAAACATTAGAAAATGGTATATGCACCTTTATGATATGAGTTAATTATGTGAAAATTCATATTGTAACAACATAGATTGTTGAAATTGCAAAGCGTGACACTAACATGCAAACAAGTGAAGACTCTATAAAACCAAATCGGTTAATTTGATTAAATAAATTAAGAGATTTACTCTTCCTATTATTTCGATAAAATTTAATAATGCAACGTATTTATTTTTAAAAAAATTCAACATGGACAAACCTTAGCGATTCATCTTTGAATGGAGACTTTCATCAAGCTGAATTCCCAACTTATAGAAATAACTGCAAGAAGAGGAGTTATTATGAGCAAACTAACAAAATTATAATATGTAATGTTAGCACAATGAATTTCTATAATGTTATGCTAACTTAGACTATTGGAAACTAAAGAGAATTGGAAAAATTCTTTCAAGATAAAGATAAAGCTCATATGAGATCTCATGAACAGGGAATAGCTAGTAGGTGTACATAGATACAATGACTGCAGGCATCAGCCGGTCATGTTTAGCGGACAAAAAAATCCTATGTAGCATGATGCACATGTATACATATGTATGTATACATGCAAGCATCAACTAAGCTGACACTGTGTATGAAGCCATATGTAATTATAGGGGCATGCATGTGTGTGCACGCATCTATCCACAAGTGCTAACACACACAAACGTGCATGTACAAACATAGGCGGACACGCACGCGCGCGCGCACACACACACACAGAGAGGGGGGGGTGAGAAAGATTTCGTTTTGACAAGTAAATGGCGGATCACAAGGATTTTTAGCACGAGGCGACAGTAAACCCCTTGCATATATATTTGAAAGTAGAGGTTTCATAAAATAGCTTAAGAATGTCTAAAGGGAAGCTACTTTTAATTTCCAAGGGCGCAATCCTCTACTTTATAAACAAAACAGTAGTTGCTCCTCTTGCTATGCATCAAAGACGCTCTGGACACACCTAGGTCAAGTACGCCGAAAGAAAAGCATCAATGTATTGATTGCCGCATGATTTCTCTTTCTCTAAGCTCACTTAGCTAAGTAGCACGAATTCGGATACACATATAAGACACGACACCGGTTGGATTCATGATTTTTCATAATTTGACAATATGATTCATTAGGATACGTGATTTGTTTTGTTCACACACACAAGAAAGCGCACGGGTGAAAAAAAACTATCAATTTAGCATGAAACAGAACAATATTAGGCGACAAACTGGAAAAAATTGACAACTGGATGAGGGAAAAAACCATCAAAAGAAGAGAATCACGCATAGCTATCATCGTAAGATGTCATGCAAACATTGTGTAATAAAACTAATCATAAAATAAAATTACAGAAAATTACTATATATACGTCATTGAACTTGGTTCTAAGCCTCTACCCTTGCATTCATTTAATATATTGTCTTTTCTAGCTCCCTTTTCATCAATACTCTCATTGTATGTCCCTTGTGATTATGTATTTTTTTGTAGCACAATGTGGCGATAGCTCTTAAGCTACGATTGAAGAGTCGAGGAAAACAATCGAAGATATGCGTGGTTAGTATCACTCCCCGTTCTAGGTGTTGTATAAAATTTATGCAAGTAGTTGCCCGGATTTGTTGCTTTGTAGGCAAATGTGCACATCACTGCAAAAGAGGAGTTTGAAGATGTGAAAATATTCCAGGTATGTAACCATGGGCTCCCAAATTTCTCTCCTTCTTGTCCAACATTATCTAACTCCTTTTTTCAATTCATTCACTAGGCCATGTCTTTGCTGAAAGAAGTTGAGAAAATGGTTAATTTGAACACCGGAATCATAATATGCGGAGACTTCAACAGTTTATCTATGAGGTATTTCATTCCGTTCTACATGTGTTGATGACCATCCCATTAAAAGTAGTGCATAAATGTTCGAATTATGGCATGCTTATTCTTGTGTCTTTCGCATAACTTTAGCATCACGATTTTCCTCTATAACCACGAAACAAAATTCAAAGTTCAAGATACAAGTCTAACGAGCTGAAAACCCGAAAGACATTCACGTCTAGTTCGTTTATATTGTTATCCAGCTTGTGATTCAGAGATTACATCGTGTTTGTCCCGAGATGAATAGTTCTTGTTCGGTTCATCTTATTAACATTATCCCGTGTCTAGTTTGTTACAGCTCAATTCCTAAACAAGCCTGCTCACTCTTGTTTTTTAGTGTGACTTGTTTTCAGGTTATTTGCAGCTGAGGGAGAACATGACCATGCTCTGCATACAATAAGTGTGTCGCCGGGTTAAAAATCTAGATTTAGAAAAAAATCATATAAAAGATACCGGAAATAAAATGTGTGAGATGTCAAATCATTATATGTTAATATATTGGAAGACAACTAAGATGAAGGTCCAAAGAGTTCAAGCCTATAATGGCTAACCACCAAAAGAATATAATGAAGATTATTATTTGATTAAGCATAATGGACAACAATTCAAATAATGAACATGAGAAGAAATCAAAGCAGGAAAGAGCTTTGTTCCTCCTATTTAAAAGTTTGAGAATTAGGGCATAGTTGTGCCCAATGGTGGTGACATGAAGAAATTACCTGAATAGCTTTGCTTGAGTAATTGGATAGGGTATTGGATATGGAGGACAAGTTATATTGACAATGGGCATGATCTAATGGGGTATAATCCACCCAATTCAATGATCATTCGCCTGCATATTTCACATTAAGTTAATTATGTGGTCATTCATCCATTTCATATTATACGGAGCGATTTCAGGCTAAATACTATTAGGCAACGATTAATCGGGTTATTAACCTTGTTTTGCGACCCTGAATTGAATAATGGAAGACAATGACGCAACAGAAAAAAGAACAAGAAAAAATTACACTGTCATTGAGCCCGATGAAGATCTTTGAACAAAACTTCTTAACAATTTGTTTCTTGTTGTTTTTTCAGCCCAGTACACGATCTAATACTAAATGGAACTGAAAGCGCTTTAACCACCGACTCATTAAAGAAAGCTTTATATGATTAAGGGTTCAAACCTTTTACACAACTTATCAAGTCTGGTACGATTAATTATTTTGTATAGAAATTATTCAATATATTAATTGTCAATATAATAGCAAAAACATAGTCACCTTAAATATCTTATTGATTTATCATTGTCTGCTCTTAAGGAAGTATCTATACAAATATCAAACATGCGGTCACCAATGATCCAAAATTATTATCCCAGAAGATGCTTTTAGACTCGGCAGGCAATTCCTTGTCGACTTGTAAGAGCAACATTGGAGCTCTGGACTATATATTTTATTCAAGTATGCTTCTTTTACAACCTTTGATCTCCTAATATTAATTTCCACATCAATCGAGCAATAAAAACTGATAAATTCTCCTTTATCGTGAAATAAACTCCTTCCATCCCTAAATTGATTCAACTATCTTATGTTATAATCGCCTATTGTTCAATCACCAACAAACTTTCAAAACTCTGAAATGTATTTACATCAAAACTTCTATAAATGTGCTGATTTGCTGAGAACTTTACATTACTCTAACAATTGGTTTTGCATTTATTGATTAGTGGATACCCTACAATGCCAAGAAGTTCTGGAGTTAGTTGATACGAGGCGCATGACACATTGGCCATTGCCATCAGATCACCTTGCGTTAGTGGCATCATTTTGCTTCAAAGAAAGGTAAGCTATTCATTTACTCATGTTTATTAGAAAAGTAAGAAAGAGTTGCTTCTCCAAGAACGAGTAAATTAGTTTGGAACAACTGATCAGTCTAAATGCAAGATATAATTTTATGAATGAACTAGACTTAGTAAGTGTATATATATGACTAGAAGAGACTTAGATACAAATTGGAAGTTAAGAGCCAACATCGAATGCTAATCCAATAGAAAAGATTTACCATGCTAAAAGAGATATTAAAACAACACTCTGAAAGAGACAGAAAGATAGACAGGGATGATGGTTGGCTGTGCTTTATGAGAAAGGAGTCGATAAAGTTAGCATCATGTTCTCTGATAGACTCAGATCGGAAAACACACAACCTTCCATGTGAATTGCAAAGATCAACGACCTTCTAGATTAGAGAAGAAGTCTTCTAAAAGTTTTGGTTTTTAATGCATATTATAAATAAGGAATGGAAAAAAAAAAGAACGAAGAAAGGAAGACACGAAACCAGGATACCAGTCACTCATAATTGTGGAATAATCTCCAACTTTCATTCATAATAGCAGATGATTTAACCATGCAGTCTGCAGCCTAATATTTGTCTATCGCCCTGCGCGATATTAAAATATGGGAATCTGCCGTTGGTGATGCAATAAAAGGTCATATGTGGTAACTTTAACCATACATGCAGTAAATATTTGTGCGCGCGCGTGCGCGCGCGTGTGTAGGAAGGAGACAGTAATAGGTAATTTTATGCCTGGATATATAAATTTACTTGTTATAATTTCACTACTATCAACATGTATTGGTTATTGAATTAGATGTATGGTAATATTTAGCATACAAGCTAGCTCTATGGTTTTAATCCACTTTTTCAATTGTTATTCGTCAGAATTATAATGCAATCATCAAAATGTCGTTAATGAATTGTATGGGAATTTTGGACTTCCAATACAGTCACCGTATTTTCTTGAATTTTCTGTATTTTATATTTTTTTTGGACTGCATTTGATTTTGTTTTCTATTGATTGTGCACTGCTGCATCTGCGGTGATATGCGGGGAGCAACTATATAGTGACACAAGGTTTTTAGAACTTTACCTGGGATAACCAGTTGGTACATGAATTTTACAAATAAGAGAATCGACCGTACAAACCTTGAAGCGGAAAACATACGAAATATTTCTTAAAAATACTTTGATACACTACGTCCTCATAAATCAAAACAGTCCCTAAGGAAATTAAGATGGAAAAATAAAAATAACTATCCAGAAAAATAATATCACCAACAGAACACCTCAATTGACCTGAAAAGCACAGGTTCTCAATATGATGCTACCAACACACATTAACGCGTTAACTTGCACCAGGAAACAGAAGTCTACAACTTTCTTTTAAACAAACAATAAATAAAAAAAAAGGCAAAACGATAAAGAAGTTCATGAAGAGTGAGATCACATATGTCTAAGATCCTAAGTTGGAGAGCTCCTCATTTCTTATTTCCAGAATTTTCCACAATATCGGTTCATTTTTCACCAGTTCATCTGTTTTTTTTTGGTAACCTAGTAGAACTAATAATACTCAAACAAATTGAAAGCAAGGCGCTTTTTTCATACCTTAGCATGGTCCATGCTCAGTGCAAAGTTGCAGGGTCCAGTAGCTATGAGGGCATGTAATGGTCAATGTAGGTCTCACCTAACAAAGAATAAGTTAGGTACCAAGTTAAAAGATCAGTAGCCATAAAAGCGAGTTAGTATTACAATAACCAGGCTTTAAAAGATTGATATTGGGAATGAAAGGACAAAACCATAATGAACCATATGTATCTACAGGAAGTAATGAAATAGCTGCAAATAAAATCTGAGACTGTTCACTAAATGTTTTGGCTTAGCATATAAGAAACAAAAGTGAATATTAAATGCTGACTGCGAGTACCATGTGCCTTTCGTTTTCATCTTACTCATTTTTGTATTCATTTTTTTCAGGAGGCACACGAATAAGAGCAAACAGCTGGTGAGTACTACATCTGTATATTCATAACAAATCATGCTAATATTATTTGAAGCCGGACAGTGCTTCTTTTCTTAATGACACATGCTTAAATTGATGTTGTGATGTTATTTCAGCAATGAATCCCTAATGGTGAAGATGAGATCGTTTTACATGTTAAGAAAGACAACTCAATCCATAACTGGTCAACCATTGGTTCAAATCATATTAGTTCTAATGTTGAGGAAGACAGATGATGATTTGGAATTTGGAAGGGTTCTGTGGAAATTCTGGTAGGGTCTCTGCTGTTGATGATGACGACAATTCTGGCCCAAAGCCTAGTTCTGATGATGAAGGCGAGGTAAGTGATGATCGGAACCCTAAAGCGGCAGCGAATTTGGAGGTTGAAAGGGTTTTGGCTGAAAGTTTAATTAGGGTTTCTCCGTTTCTGTTGTTGATGAAACCACCAGTTCCGGCCCTAGGACTGGTCCTTTTGATGGTGAAGACAATCCTAGGTTGAAGGAGAATTTGGGTGAAAGCAGGATTTTGGGTGAGGATTCTGACGCAGCCGAGTATTTTCAGAGTTTGGTAGAAGAGACTAGCCACAGTTCTGACCCTAACCCTAGATCTGAGGAGGAAGAAGAGGCGGAAGATGATCAAAACCCTAATTTGGCTGATATTTCGGATGAAGATAGGGTTTTGGGTGAAAATTCTAATGCAGCGAAGCATGTTGAGGGTTTTGATGGAATTGATGTTGATGGCTTTTCTGATGCTGCTAGGGCTTCTTCTGAGGATGGAAGCCGTAATAGTCTGTTGGTTGTTGTTGATGATGAAAACAAAGGGAGCAAAGTCCATAAAGGCGAAACAGGGAGAGAGTTCAGTTGAATCTGTTGTGGGCAGTGGAACTGGTGATGCTAATGGATATCTTGATGTGCTAAATGAAGAAGTTGAGATGCTGGGATATGAGCCGAGAGAAGATACTTATATTGAAGAATTGGATTATCTAAAACCTATAAAAGTGAAGTTTGATGTTATTGCATAGAGAAATATGGAGTGAACACTGATTTCAATCATGGAGAAAATGAAACAAATGTTGCTGAGTCGAAGGATGTTGGCTGATGCGCCTCTTTTAGAGAAAGATGGAGCCTTGGGTGAAAATCACAATGCAGAGGAGAATGGAGAGAAAGATTGTGTTGTGAGATATAACCCTGATCATGAGAATCTTTTAAAGGATGAAACTTTGAGTGTATATCTTGATGCTGTAGATGAGAAAGATGAAATTTTGAAAAGTGGGTCTAAAGAAATGAACTCTTTTGATACAAAGGTCCGCTACCATCGCAAAAGAGAAGCATGAATCCAAGGATATTGAGCCCAAATTTGCCTAAAGCAGGGAAATTGACAATAGCTGATTCTAACCAAAACCTCAAACTGGTAAGCATATATTTGAATTCATGTTTATACCAAAACATTTGAATTGCACGGTTTCAAATTTGTATAACTAGGTATTCTTGCAGGACAATAAAGATGGTTCCATCAGTGTTTATGATGATGAAGGCAAGGTGAGTGATAATCCAATACTAATATAGGGGAGAGTTTGGATAAAGATACCAGTTCACGAAGTGGGTCTGAAGAGATGAACACAATTGTGTATCCGTGTTATACATGTTATCCGGTGACAGGTAATATTCGTGTTATTCATGTTTATAATTGAAACTTAAATAAGCCAGTTTAGTTTAGAAACTTTAGCCTACATAACAATGTTCACTATAAATGC
The DNA here is from genome assembly GCA_030015575.1 of Agapanthus africanus. NCBI lineage: Eukaryota > Viridiplantae > Streptophyta > Magnoliopsida > Asparagales > Amaryllidaceae > Agapanthus > Agapanthus africanus. The sequence goes on along the minus strand of JASDDO010000031.1, from coordinate 445,456,045 downwards.
ACTAACTAGAAACACAAGTCATCATAGAAAACATATGAAGCAAATTGGAAACAGATGATATATAGACACGAGGAATAATTAGTACGATATTATATAATAGGATTAAAGTTAATGTTTTATAGATATTGCATTGCATGGGCATTTTAGACTTCCACTATCGTTCGCATAACTTTCTTAAGTTTCCTCATTTTAGTTTTTTTACTTTTGGCCTGCATTTTATTTCGTTTTGTATTAATTGTGACCACTATATATGTGGGGATATGTGGCAAGTAAGCATGTAAACATCGTAAAGTCATGCATATGCCTTTTTTAATATTTGCATATTACACAGACAAACTAGTCAGTACATGAATGTTACAAATAAGACCATACAAAGCCTAAACTCGAAATAATTATGAAATACTTCTTAAAGATGACTCGATACACCAAGTCCCCATACACTAAATTTATATTACAGTTCCTAAGGAAAATAAAATGGAAAACATAAGTATTCAGATAAATATTATCATGTTAAGGATACATTAGTCTCATTTTAGACTAAGATCGACTTAACGGGATCATTTAGATCCGACAAGAGAGCAATTGGGGCCTCTATTGTTTTGTTTAGTGACATTGCGGTCGATAGGTAGTTTAAGGACATTGTGGTCCAATATTAGTTTTAAGACATTGCGGTCAAGGTTAAGGACATCATAGTCCATGGGTTTAAGGACTCTACAGTCCATTGTTAGTTTTAAGACATTACGGTCAAGGTTAAGGACGTCATAGTCCGTTGTTAGTTTTAAAACATTCCGGTCAAGGTTAAGGACGTCATAGTACATGAGTTTAAGGACCCCATAGTCCGGCGTTAGTTTTAAGACATCACGGTCAAGGTTAAGGACATCATAGTCCGTTGTTAGTTTTAAGACATCCCGGTCAAGGTTAAGGACATCATAGTCCGAGGATTTAAGGACTCCACAGTCCGGCGTTAGTTTTAAGACATCACGGTCAAGGTTAAGGACATCATAGTCTGAGGATTTAAAGACTCCACAGTCCGACGTTAGTTTTAAGACATCACGGTCAAGGTTAAGAACATCATAGTCCGTTGTTAGTTTTAAGACATCCCGGTCAAGGTTAAGGACATCATAGTCCGAGGATTTAAGGACTCCACAGTCCGACGTTAGTTTTAAGACATCACGATCAAGGTTAAGGACATCATAATCCGTTGTTAGTTTTAAGACATCCCGGTCAAGGTTAAGGATATCATAGTCCATGAGTTTAAGAACCACACAGTCTGTATCAATGTGTGGTTGTCGAGACCCATCACCTCTTTGAAGACGTTGATGAATTACAACGATAAGTATCAAAGGAGTGAAGAGATGTACCCTTGAACCGAAGTAGATCAAGTGATCTGTAGTCCAATTTGGAACCAAAACCAATTCATTAGGTTATGAGCACATTGGCTCAGTTGAGTCTGAATTGAGGACTTATGGCCTTCTTGGGCTAAGTCCAATCAATTTTGGAATACTGGCCCTCTGTTGGTACATTAGACATATTCAATTAAAGGGGAGGCTTTGCCTCTAGAAGCTTAGCCAATTGGGCCAAAGCTAGTGTTAAACACTAAAGACCAACAGCGTTGAACACCGGGGATAAGGTTAGCAAATTAGTGTAAAACACTACAAAAAAAATCAGTGTTAAACACTAGCAACAGGGCTTGCAAATTAGTGTTAAACACTAAAGAAAATCAGTGTTCAACACTGGAAACAAAGTTTCCAAATTAGTGTTGAACACTAAGGCAAATCAGTGTTAAACACTAGAAATAGAGTTTTCAAATTAGTGTTAAACACTAAGAAAATCAGTGTAAAACACAGCAAACAAAGGTCTCAAATTAGTGTTAAACACTAAGGAGAGAGGGGTCACGTGTGAGCACGTGAGAGCGCCCTGATTCCCCTTATTTTATTCCGCCAAAAGTATTGAATACTTTCTATAATTGCTTTTGGAGTATCACGCGCTGGCACGTGATGGGAATGTGGGTATTTGACTGTTAAAGCTTTTGCCAGGGGGTCACGTGGTAGCACGTGAGGGCGCCCATAGCTTCTGTTTTTTTTGTTTTTTCTTTGCGTGCTTCAGGGGTCACGTGGGGCACGTGAGGCGTTGCCTCAAAGTTCTTTTCTGTAATTCTTTGCAGGGGTCACGTGGGGCACGTGAGGTGTTGCCTCAAAGTTCTTTTCTGTGGATCTTTGCAGGGGTCACGTGGTAGCACGTGACTCTGGTTCTTTGCATGTTTTAAAAATTTGTTCATCTTTTAATAATTAAATTCTTCATAGGGTTAAACCATAGCAATAACTCTAAAGGAATTAAATTCCTTCTTTCTTTTGAAGAATTATATTCTTATATGGGGTTAAACCCTAATTTCTTTTCTGTAGGAATTAAATTCCCCATATATGTAAAGAATTAAATTCTGGCATAGGGTGAAACCCTAATTTCTTTTTAAGCGAATTAAATTCCTGTGAGGTTGAGAGAATTAAGTTCTCAATTAAGGTTAAACCCTAGTTCTGTCCATTTTGAAGGAATTAAATTCCTATAATATAGGGTTAAACCCTAATTCTATCTTAAAGGAATTAATTTCCTATAACTTTGTGAGAATTAAATTCTCAAAACTCAATTTCTCCTCTATGTTTTAGATCTGTATGGCAGGATCTCAACCCAATGAGAATTAAATTCTCAATTTATGGGGAGATATGCACTTTGCAGATCTTCAACCAGAGAAAGAACTAAGTTCTTTTTTTTATAGAAGAGTTAAACTCTTTTGAGAATTAAATTCTCTTTTTGAAGCCTCTCTTTTCTTATCTAGGGTTTCTCTTTGCAGAGAATCAAATTCTTCCTTCTGAATTTTCAAGATTCCAAGGCTCTATATCTCTCTCTTTGTTTTTTTCTCTTCCTTTTTTTTCCTCTCCTCTTCTCTCTTTTTTTTTATTAACTCTCTCCCTTGGCACCTATTTATAGGAGAAGGAAAAGAATCAATCTGTTTAGTGAATTTTTCATTGAAAGATTTGATTTGTTTATTGAGAGATTTGATTTATCTTCATCATTGATCTGGGCCTTTAGATTATTAGGTGAATTTTATTCACCGTTGGATTTTAAATCCAAAGATATTCTTTTGTTATTTCGGTTAGATTTAGGGGGAAATCTTCCCATGTCCAAGATTTTTCCATAAATTGGTGATATTTAATCACCTTCAGAATTTTGATCCAACGGTTTCAGATAATTCTTCTCCATTTTGGAGAGAGTTGAATGATCTCTCCTCAGAATTTAATTCTATTAAAAAAATAAGACTTTTAAAGCCGGTCACGTGTGGCCACGTGACCCCTGGTCACGTGTGGCCACGTGACCCCTGGAACGGGCTTCTCTTCTGCGCTTGCTCTTTGCCGCTGCTTTAAACGTCACGTGCCAACACATGACCGCTGGTCACGTGCGAGCATGTGATGCTTCCTCTGAAGCTTTTTCCTGATTTTTTAATCAGGGAACAAATGCCCCCACAGCGTTGCTCTCACGTGTCTGCACGTGAGTGCAACACTGTCACTTTTGTGACTGTTGGATCTGCCCTGGGAGTAGGGGAGATGAAGCGTTTCCATCACATCCTATAAATATAGGGGTCTCTTCAGAAGCGCCTCCACTCTTGCTTATCTTCTTCCTTGCAACTTTTCTTCTTGAAAATTTAATTCTCGTTTCCAGAGCTTAGTTCTCTGCCTCAAAAATTCCCAGAGTTTAACTCTGTTTAAGGATCCCCTTTCTTCAGGTAAATGATCTTTGAACGATTGAGACACTTTCATATCTCTCTGGATTTTAAATCCATAGCAAGGGTTCTTACCCTTTTTAACAAGAACTCATTTTCCTTTAAACAGAAAACTATTTAATCTTCAAACAGTAGATCTCTTAGGTTTTCTCTAATCTTTAGGGAGATGATGGTGGCGGTTGTCTCCTCCATGGAATTTAATTCCGTTCAAAAAAAAAACTTTGAGTCTGGAAAGTGTTACTGGGAATTTAATTCCCTTCTCTTAACAAGGAATTTAATTCCTATGAAGAACTCAGTTTTTTCTCAGAGGACTTCTTGGGTTTTCCTTGCCCTGAGTTCTCTTTCTCAACCGAGAGGAAGAAGTTTGTAATGAATTTCCATGATCGTTATTTCAGGTATCATGGATGCCCATTTGTATGATCTTGATGAGATCATTTCATACGGGAATATTCGTGCACTGGGCCGCAGCCAGAACCAGGAGTTCACCAACGCTCAATGTGATGAGATCATGAGCCGCTTCGACGAGTACAATGGTCGGCTACTCCCTCGCCGCTCTTCTCTTCTGAGACTCATCGTGCCGGCGATCTGGGAGGCGCTCCCTCTCTTTTGCACCGGCGTGCCGCTCAGGGCATTGGACGCCGCCGAGGATAAGGTACATTCGGTGTACCTGATGAGCCTAATCTCGAAGAGGAGGCGAGACAACCTCATTGATCTCTTGCACCAGGCTTTTCAGCAGTCAGTCGTACTTGCTGCCTATCGGAGGGTGGAGGACATTCGTGAAGACCCTGACGCTTGTGATCGCGAGAGAAAACACACTAGGATGGTTCGAAATGCCTGGAAGATCTTGGACAAAGATACGTTCGAGTTTCTCAATCCATGCCCCGCGTCTGAGGTCTTGCCGTTGTAATCGTTTCTTTTTATTTTTGTATGAACTTTTAAAGTATGAGTGATAAGTTTTATTGTGCCCTTCTGTGTTTGCATGCCTCCTTTATTGGATTTTGTCATTTTGTCATTGTTGTTGCTGATGTGTTTGGCGTGTGAGGCACTATTTCACTTTTCAGTGCACATCAAGTGAGGTGCTCACGTGCTCCGCACGTGGGGCCTTTTTGATGGTGCTGTTTAGTTTTTCATGCCATATTTTCTGTGCATAACATTAGATGCTGAAAATGAGCTTTGGAAATAGTTCTATCTCCTTGATTTCTAATGCCTTCCCTTTTTTGGGCCTGGGAAATAGTTCCAACATGCAATATTCTCCGTGCGCAGCATTTAATGCCCCTCTTTATAACCTGAGGCCATGGCCCTTTTTTCACAGAGAAATCTATTCTCAACTTAGTGTGATTTATCTTGAGGAAACAACTGAGTGCCATGGCCTGCGACCGCCCCCATGTTTGTCGACAGCCATGGGAAGTACCTATCGAGGAGTTGATTCCTCGCTTTGCTGCACGGCTGGTGGATCCCCTTCTTACCGACGACGAATGTGATTCAGCGACATATGAACTCTTGATCCGTAGGGGGTCCCCCCTTCCAATGGGATCCCTGTGGCTCCGGATGATTCTTGCTGCCGTGCTTGCTGACATCCCTCCTCACCCAGCGGAGATGACCCTGGCGATGCTTGACGCGGCTGAAGACAAGCTCGAGTGTTTTCACGAAGCGTGCCTGATTACTCAGACTCTGAAAGATTGCTCGGTTCACCTGTTGGGCCAAATAAGAGCCGGGCGAGTTATTATGTCTGCTTTTGCAGACGAACATGGCGCTAATCGGTGGGGAGTGACTCCTCGCGAGAACCGTCGTTTCAATGTGTTGGAGAAAGCAGAGAGAGAGATGGAGAATTTTGTTCTTTGTTTTGTTAACCCTTGTGCTACCGATCCTTTGTTTGGTGACCTTTTCCCGCTAGCGTAGTATATTCAAATTAGTTTTCGCATGCTTTTATATTGAATTTTCATGTATGCTGGGTACTCGTATGTATGTTTTTGCTTGCATAAATGAGCTTTGTGTTCTTCCCATGAGAACTTTCCTTAATTGCGAACACTATCATCATGTTGTATGCACATCAGAGCTTCGGGTATTATTTCTTTTCGGATATTCATATAGTTGCGAATGCATGCTTGATAGGATATACATCGAAAAATTTTCTTGTTGCTTCCCATACCAGATGATGTGCGCGTGTTTGAGATCGACTATTGCTATCGACCGGGGGCTTGTTTATACAGTCTCGAGCGCACACGTCCTGTTTCAAAGGCTGCGGTAGTGAAAGCGGGCTTGCGTGGTCTGATAAAGCGATGTGTGGCGAACATGGTGTCGTGCGAGAAGAGGCTCGGCCGCAAATTCTCGGAGAGGGAGCTGGCCTCTAAGGCGCTGAGCGAGCTCCAAACCAGCCTTACAGCCAAAGCCAACAAAGCGTACGAACTCTGTCGAGTGCTTCAAGAGTCTATCAAAGAGGTGGCGGCCCTCGATAAAGCTGTCGTGTTCACTCGCGAAAGGGTTGAGGCTCACAAGGCTACCGAGAAAGAGCTCGAAGGTCGGCTTGCCTCATATCAGGCCCAGCAGGCTCAGGCAGAGGCCCGTCTTCTGGTGATACTGAATCACGAAGGCGTGGCCCAGCGAAAGAACGATGAGCTGACCAAGCTGCTAAACCGCCCGCCGGCCTGAAGACTTATATATCCCTTTTTTCTTCTTTTGTACATACTCCTGAATGCGAGTATATATTTTTTGTTCCTTCACGAATTGTACTTTGTATCCATTTTGGTTTATGAATAAAAGACATATTTTTCTTCTCAATGGTGTGTCCCTTTTTATTGAATGTATTCTGCGGATAGTCTATCTTGATCTCTTTGCAGGATAACGATGGCTTAGGATTCAGGGTTAGGATCTGGCTCCTAAGACTTTTGGGCTTTATGAGCCGTGAGGGTCTCATAAAGAGTTTTTCTCCATACAAGTCGAGAGGATCATGTAGGTGTAAGTTCTCCTTAAGAATCGTGGGGATTCTTAAGCGGGTTTTCCCTTGGGAGTCGTAAGGATCTCACAAGAGAGTTTTTCTTCCCTACAGGTCGTGAGGACCAGCAAGTGCTGGGTACGGTCGCCCTTATCCGTATTTCACGGGGTCAAGGGTTGTTTTGGGATGTTTTCCAAGGTACCGTAGTTTAAAGACATCGCGGTCAAGGTTAAGGACCTCATAGTCCATGGGTTTAAGGACTCCACAGTCCAATGTTAGTTTTAAGACATCACGGTCAAGGTTAAGGACATCATAGTCCGTGGATTTAAGGACTCCACAGTCTGACGTTAGTTTTAAGACATCACGGTCAAGGTTAAGGACATCATAGTCCGTGGATTTAAGGACTCCACAGTCCAATGTTAGTTTTAAGACATCACGGTCAAGATTAAGGACATCATAGTCCGTGGATTTAAGGATTCCACAGTCCGATATTAGTTTTAAGACATCACGGTCAAGGTTAAGGACATCATAGTCCGTGGATTTAAAGACTCCACAGTCCAACGTTTGGTTACCGGGACCCGTCAGCTCTTTGAAGACGTTGAGGAATTACAACGACGAATATCAAAGGAGTGAAGAGATGTACCCTTGAACCAAGGTAAATGGTGGTTGATCGTTAGTTTTAAGACATTATGGTCGAGGTTAAGGGCATCATAGTCCGTGGATTTTAAGGACTCCACAGTCCGATGTTTGCTCTGGGTGCTTCACACGGGTTCACTACCGTGTTCGGCGAGGACCAGGCTCTGCTCTGGACGTTTTCCACGGGGTCAAAGAGTGACGTTATCCGCGTTCCACGTGACCAGGATTTTTGCACTAGATGCTTCACACGGGTTCATTACTGTGTTCTGCGAGGACTAGGCTCCGCTCTGGATGCTTCACACGGGTTCACTGCCATGCTCTGCGAGGACCAGGATCCGCTCTGGACGTTTTCCACGGTGTCAAAGAGTGATGTTATCCGCATTCCACATGACCAAGAATTTTGCTCTGGATGCTTCCCACGGGTTCACTGCCGTGTTCTGCGAGGACCAGGCTCCGCTCTGGACGTTTTCCACGGGGTCAAAGAGTGACGTTATCCGCGTTCCACGTGACCAGGAATTTTGCACTAGATGCTTCACACGGGTTCACTGCCGTGCTTGGCGAGGACTAGGCTCCGCTCTGGACGTTTTCCACGGGGTCAAAGAGTGACGTTATCCGCGTTCCACGTGACCAGGAATTTTTCTATGGATGCTTCCCACGGGTTCACTGCCGTGTTCTGCGAGGACCAGGCTCCGCTCTGGATGCTTCACACGGGTTCACTGCCGTACTCTGCGAGGACCAGGATCCGCTCTGGACGTTTTCCATGGGGTCAAAGAGTGACGTTATCCGTGTTTCACGTGACCAGGAATTTTGCGCTGGATGCTTCCCACGGGTTCACTACCGTGTTCTGCGAGGACCAGGATTCGCTCTGGACGTTTTCCACGGGGTCAAAGAGTGACGTTATCCGTGTTTCACGTGACCAAGAATTTTGCGCTAGATGCTTCCCACGGGTTCACTGCCGTGTTCTGCGAGGACCAGGCTCCGCTCTGGATGCTTCACACGGGTTCACTGCCGTGCTCTGGGAGGACCAGGATCCGCTCTGGATGTTTTCCACAGGGTCAAAGAGTGACGTTATCCGTGTTTCACGTGACCAGGAATTTTGCGCTGGATACTTCCCACGGGTTCACTGCCGTGTTCTGCGAGGACCGGGCTCCGCTCTGGATGCTTCATACGGGTTCACTGCCGTGCTCTGCTAGGACTAGGAATTTTGTTGATTATATCCGCATTTCATGGAGTAGGGATTTGACTCTTGGTGATCTGTATATCGCCGGACCATGGAACTGGGAGTTGCTGCTGTTCCACTTCGCTCGAGGTCGTATTTGCCATAACGAGACAGATGTTGAGACGATCTCTAGGTCACTTGTGGCCCGTCGAGATTTGGCCTTTTCTTTTGATGAAACCTGAGGGGGATGAGTATGATCTCTTCTTTGTTTGCGCCCCTGGATTGTATACAGGGATTGATGTAACATCACCTGTAGGGCAAAACTCTCATTTTTATTTTATTTCTTTTTCCGCGATGCTATATCATTTCAGCTTTTATATCGCGAAGGTCGCGATTGCCCCATCATTTCGGCTATTTTTTCGCGGTGCCCAATCATTTCGACTATTTATTTTATTTTTTACTCGCTGCTTTTTATTGCAAGTTGCCCAATCATTTCGGCTATTTTTTCACGGTGCCCAATCATTTCGGCTATTTATTTTATTTTTTACTCGTTGCCTTTTATTGCGAGTTGCCCAATCATTTCGGCTATTTTTCATGCATACATTTTTACTTGCTGATTTTGTCGCAAGTTGCCCCATCATTTCGCTATTTCGTATGCATGTGTGGCTTGTTGGCTTTTTGCTGCAAGCTTGGATTTATACACCGATTTCGGCATCAGCACCGCTACAACTGGGATGTTGGATGTTGAACAAAGGTGGCTTAGTAAACAGGGTTAAGGGTCCTGTCGACTAAGGCTTTTTGACTTCATGAGCCGTAAGGGTCTCACAAAGGTATTTCTCCCTACAAGTCGTGAGGATCTTGCAGGTGTGTTTCTTCCTCGGGAATCGTGAGGATTCCTAAGTGCATGTTCTCTTGTAAGTCGTAAGGATCTTACAAAAGGGTTTTCTCCTTATAAGTCGAGAGGACTTACAAGGGTTGTTCACTATATGAACATATCCCTAGTCACGGATGGGACTTGGTTAGGGAAATGTTTATTCGCGCCCGTGGATTGTATACAAGGGTCAGTATTGAGCCACTTGTAGGGCAATATCGAAGGTTGGGGGGGTTGCTTAAGAACATGTTCGGGTCTCTGTAACTTAAGACTTTCAAATCTTATGAGCCGTGAGGGTCCCATAAGAGAGTTCTCCTTACGAGTCGTGAGGATCTCACAAGTGTAATTTCTCCTTAGGAATCGTAAGGATTCCTAAGTGTCTTGCTCCCTTGTGAGTCGTAAGGATCTCACGAGGGTGGTTTCTCCTTACGAGGTCGTGAGGACCCTGCAAGTGTCCTTTAACGAGGTTGCGCCCTTTCGGGTTTTCACAAACACTCGCCGGTAGTTCTGCTGTTTTTACTCACGGAGCCCTTTCGAGTTTTCATCCGTGCCCATTTCGCTTATGGACATACCATTTTTATTTTTATTATATTTTTTCTTTTTTTTTTATATATATCGGCTTTGAGACGCTGCAATCCACCGCAGTTTATCGATATCTCGGTTAATGGCTAGTCTTAGGACATAGTGGTTCGTTGTTAGTTTAAGGACGTTTCGGTCCATTGTTAGTTTAAGGACATTTCGGTCCGTTGTTAGTTTAAGGACATTTCGGTCCGTCGTTGAAGAAGGTTGGTTACTACTTATAGAGTTCGGGCTTAGGAAGATAGCGAGCGGATATGGTCGTCGTCATCTATCGTTGACCTAGGCCTTGACCCGTTAAGCGTAGTATTTCTTCAGGAAGCGACCGTTTATTGGCCTGAAAGGTCTTTCACCGTGCATATCCATGAGTAGATATGCTCCACCCTGGTAGACCTTGTCTATGATGTACGTGCCTTCATAATTCGGCTCGAATTTTCCCCGCTTGGCACGATTGGGGATCATAGGTCTTTTGACCACTAGCACGAGTTCGCCTTGGCGGAATGTCCTCGGCCTAGTCAATCTTTCGTATTAGCGCGTCATCTTTGCTTTGTAAGCCTCCAGATTTTGTTGCGCTATGAGCCGGGTTTCATCAAGGGCATCAAGCTCCTCGAGCCGAAGGTGAGCATTTTCTTCGCCCGTCAGCTCGTAGTGGACTGCCACTCGTAGAGAGGGTAACTCTATCTCGAGGGGGAGTACTGCTTCCGTACTGAATACCAACGCGTATGGCGTTGTGTTCGTGGCCGTCTTGAACGTAGTTCGATACGCCCAAAGAGCTTCTTGCAGTCTCTCGTGCCAATCCTTTTTGTTTCGGGACACCGTCTTCTTCACGATCTTTGTCAAGGTTTTGTTGAAATCCTCGGCTAGACCGTTAGCTCGGGGATTATAAACCGAGGAATATCTCCAATCTATATTATGCTGTTGCGCGAAGCGACTGATCTTGTGGCTTCTGTAGGCTGGCCCATTATCGGAGATGATCCGTCTTGGCGTTCCAAACCGATAAATGACATGCGTCTTAAAGAAATGGAGGATATTCTCCGTCTTCACTTCCCTCAGTGGCACTGCTTCTGCCCATTTGGAGAAATAATCAGTGGTCGCTAGGATGAAACGATGTCCCTTGGACGATGCCGGTTCGATAGGTCCGACTATGTCCGTTCCCCACATTTCGAACGGCCAGCTAGCCACCGTTGGATGTAGAGGATTTGGGTGCTGATGGATAAAGTCTCCATGAATCTGGCAATCGTGGCATTGCTTCGCATATTCGAGGTAGTCCTGAATCATCGTGGGCCAATAGTAGCCCATTCGTTTAATCTTCAACTTCATCTTCGGGCCTGCTTGGTGAGAACCGCAGAATCCATCGTGAACTTCCTGAACGACTCTTTTCGCTTCGTCAGGTCCCAGGCATCTCAACCACAGAGAATCAAACGACCTCTTGTACAGGGTATCATTGACGAAGGCGAAAGACAGAGCTCGTTTCGTAAGCTGATGTCTTGAGGACGCATCTTCAGGCTTTCGACGGGATTTGAAGTAGTCTATGAAGACTTCTCTCCAATCTTCAACCTTCTCTTGGTCCTTTATTTGCATAGCCATTTGCTCAGTTGCTTCCTTTTCTTCAGATGATTCCGGAGATATTTTTGCCGGGGTGAGGACCCGACGGCTCTGTACCGTAATTCTTACATCATCGAGGTTCTCGTCGGCCAGTTCTTTGGCGAGCTTAGCTAACGCGTCCGCCTTGCTATTTTCTGCATGCGGTATGCTTTCCAGCATGTAGTAGGGAATTTGGGTCAACAGTCGTTGTACTCTCTCGCCATACTTCACCAGCTCTGGCTTGCACGTCTGGTAGTCGCCGTTTACTTGACTAACGACCAATTGGGAGTCTCCGTATATGAGGAGGTTCCCAATCCCCATGTCGATGGCGATCTCGAGGCCTGCTATCAAAGCTTCATATTTGGCTTCATTGTTCGTCCTCGGCTCTGTTAAAGAGAAAGCAAAACGCATTATTCCTCCTTGTGGAGTTACGAAGATAAGGCCTACCCCCGATTTGATTATGGGGGTGCTTTGTTTGCGCTTCTTAGTGGAAGACGCTCCATCGAAATAAAGCTCCCATCGGGTACCACTACCGTCGATTGCATCAAACGCATGTTCGTCTGGCAGCTCACAATTCAGAGGAGAATCAGCAGGTATCGGATGCTCAGAGAGAAAATCGGCGATGGCCTGGCCTTTTACCGCCTTAAGAGGTTGATAAGTTATCGAAAACTCCATTAAGAGCACGGCCCATTTAGCGAGCCTCCCCGTCAGTATGGCCTTTGACATTAAATATTTGAGAGGGTCCGCCTTCGAAATGAGACGGACTTCATGCGCCAACGCATAATGCCAGAGTTTTGTTATCGCGAAGATCAACGCCAGGCAATGCTTTTCGATGGAGGAGTAGTTGCTTTCTGCCCCCAGAAGAACTCGACTTAAATAGTAGAGCGCTCTCTCCTTCCCTTGGTCGTTCTCTTGTGCCCATAATGCGCCTAAGGAACTTTCGAGGGCTGTGGTATAAAGAATAAGAGGCTTTCCCTTGACTGGAGCAGCTAACACGGTAGGTTCTGCAGGTATTTCTTGATCTCGTCCAGTGCACCTTGGCATTTGTGATCCCAGACGAACGGGGTTCCCTTCTTCATCAGGTGACTGTAAGGGCGGCACTTGCCTGAAAGGTTGGCTATAAATCGCCGGATGTACGCGAGCTTCCCTTAGAGAGACCGCAATTTTGAGAGTTCTTGGCGGTGGCATTTCCATGATCGCTTTGATCTTTGACGGATCTATCTCAATGCCTCGGTGCCGGACGATGAATCCTAAGAATTTACCCGAGGACACCCCGAACGCGCATTTGAGGGGGTTCATCTTTAAGTTGTATTGCCGAAAGCGTTGAAATACGGTCTTTAGATGCTCGAGATGTTCCTCGTATGATTTGCTTTTCACCACGAGGTCGTCGATATAGCATTCAACGATTTCATGTATAAGGTTATCGAAGATCTTTGTCATGGCCCTCTGATAGGTGGCACTGGCGTTCTTTAGACCAAAGGGCATCACCTTGTAGCAAAATATACCCAAAGGGGTCCGAAAAGCGGTGTGCTTCTGGTCTTCGGGATGCATCTTTATTTGATTATATCCTGATGAGCTGTCTATGAAGGATAAAACTTCGTGAGTGGACGTGTTATCTATCATCAGTTTAGTGACCGGTACTGGGAAATCGTCCTTCGGGCAGGCTTTATTGAGATCCCGGAAGTCCACGCATATGCGTACTGTCCCATTTTTCTTCATTACCGGGACGATGTTGGCGATCCAGTCAGGATACTGGACTTCCTGGATGAACCCAGAGTTGATCAGCTTCTTGACTTCGGCGTTGATACTCATCTCAAGCTCGAGCCGCATTCTTCTCGGCGCCTGTTTGACTGGCTTGACGTCCGGGGATATCGCCAATTTGTGGACAGCAATTTCTGGATCTAGTCCTGGCATTTCGGAATAGTTCCATGCGAAACAATCTCTATGCCGCATAAGCACGTCTTTTAACGCAGTCACCCTTTCTTCAGATAGCAATTCGCTGACAAATATCGGTCGCGGGTCGTTTGCCGTCCCCAACTCAATCTTCTTGAGGTTATCTGCAGTAGTATGTATGCCATCTTCCAGCTCTTTTGGTGCTGGTGGAAATTCTGAAATTACCTCGTCGTCATTGTTTTTGAAGCACCAAGGAAGGTCATCCATATTCTTGGGCTCCCCTTTTGATATTGCTATCATATGACAAGTACGAACTCGCTTCCAAGACCGATGTGGATCTGGTTCTGCTCTTGTGGCTTTGGGTTCGTGCTTTTGTGGCGGCGTTACCTTCCAACTGCTGGATAGAGCAAACTTGCCAAGCTGATACTGATCTTCAACCCAGTTCTTAAAGGTGAAGCAGTCTTCCATAGGGTGCCCTATGGCTCGGTGATAAGAGCAATAGCCCGGATGCGAGACCTCGTTAGCTTGCTCGGGGTGCTTAGACTCCGAAAGTGTAATCATTCGATGTTTTAAAGCGAGATCAAGTATCTTCTTCGTCTTGTCTTGAGGGAAAGAATACGCTCGACTCATCTTCTTCATGAGGGGAAAATCCGGACCGCGCAATTCCCGATCACATGACTCTTTGATCCCGCGTTGTCGTTGTCGAATCCCTTTCCCACTCTTTAACTTATTTTTGCCTCCGCGTCGGGCCTTTTGCACAGCAGGTTGACAGGGAGGAGCATCTTCGTCTTTTGCAGCCTGTTGAAGAAGGCGTTGCGTCTTGGCTTTCTCATAGGTAGCCATTTCGCGATTATGGTCGTCCCGAGCTTTTTGACCCGCTTTCCTGATAAGCCTGTCCATTCGCTCTTCAAATGACGGACTCGGCACTTTGATTGCGGGATCTAGTTTTGATAAGGGGTCGGCGTTTCCCGACAGGGCGTCCTCTTCTTCATCGAAGTTATATATGGCGTAGCTACCGTGGACTCGTTCCCGTTTCCCGGATCTCATATATCCAAGCCCAAGCGTTTCCATTCTCCCGTTGGGCAATTTGCGCTGAGTCCCAGGGACATCCCAAATCCCGTTGTAGAACCGAGCTTGTCGAATAGTCTGTTTTAAGGGTACCCCTTGGCGCTTCAATAGCCTTTTTAGTCCATTCGTGTAATATCTGGGCAAATGAATGGGTTGGAGCCTGTCGAGGGTAGAATCCGTGCCATACCATATTTCTTTCTCCACTCTTGTTTCCGTTCGGTAAAATAGGGTCGCATTTTCACCTTTTCGTCTGGGAGGGACGTAAAACGTCTTCAGGTCTTGCACATTGTAAGCTTCAAGCGCGTCAAGATCTTTGTAGTGCTCCCGCGGAATCATGGTGATTTGCAAACCCTGATCGCCATCAGGGAATTCTTGTATTGACGGCCGACTGGAGAACACAGCATTAACCTCATCTTCCGAGTCACTTCTGAAGATCAATATGGGGGCGGGCGGTCCCGGCTTGTTGCGTCGAGACGGCCCAGCGTAAACTATCTCCTCTTCTTCTTCGGTATCACTCCCGAAAACAGGAATGGTGGCGGTGGCTTTGTTCTCCGGTTTGCGACACCTCTCTGTATCCTCGAAATCTGGCAAAAAGTACTTTGCATCTTCGTACTTGCGGACTTCGTTCACGGAGAACGGGTTCAGCTCACCTGTTACGGTATACTCGAGACCATCCTTGAAATACTTTATACACTGATGTTGCGTAGAAGGGATGCTGTTGTACTCGTGTAATCGGGGACGACCGAGCAGAGCGTTGTAGCAGGTCTTGGTGTCAATGACGTGAAACTTGATGTCCGTGACGAGTAGTCCGAAGCGTAATGTTAGTATTACAGATCCGAGAGTTTGTGACGACTGGGAGTCGAAACCGGAGATGGTAATTTTATCACGAGAGAGGTGTTGAACGCTCATGCAGATTTCCTTCAACACCTGAACATTAAGGAGATTGACGGAGGATCCATTATCAACTAGGTTTTTGCCTATCTTGATATCATGGCAGTATCCAGAGACATACAGGGGACGATTGTGGTCGCACGTACCAAGGAGAAGGTCTTCATCACCGAACGTGACATCGGCTGTGTGCACTTCTTCCAGTTCATCCTTCATCCTTTCTTCGGCGAGGAAGGCTTGGAATTGCTCGTGCTCTTGCAGCGCCTTGATTAATGAATCTCTCGTTTCTTTTGATAATAAGAGGGCGTCAAGAATGCTGAGCTGCGAGGATAGCTTCCTCCGGTGCGCTAGGATGTTGTAGTCTACCTTACTCTTCTTGGGCGGGTCCTTGGCAGTCAGCTCTTTCATGACTTGGTCATCTAAGGCGATATCCTCAGCGACTTTTTCCTTTCCCTTTATCTTTTCTAGTTGCGGGTCAGAGGTTCTTTTCCGGAAGCGTGCAATTGCGCAACTGAATATTTTCGCAGGCCTTAGGTTCTTCCTCTTTCCCCGAGGTGGACTCTTTGAAGAGAGGTCTTAGAGCCATTTTCTCGTCAGAGTCGCTCCCAAAGGTGAGAACTTGTGATCCTCCAGCGTTGACCGTGCAACAGTTACCGATAGTTCTTTTGTACCCTTCGGTCATACTTCTCTGCTCCCGACGAGTTCCGCGTCTCATCCGCTTAAAATGTTGCCGGTGAGCAAGATATCCCTGCCACCATATCTTAAAAGTGTCGCACTTCTCAGTGGGATGTGAAATCTTCCGATGATATGAGCAGTAATTAGGGTGCCTCTTCGCTCCATTGAGCGTGTTTTCTTTCGAGGGTGGTAGCTCCATTCCCATTGATATGCTTTGGCAAACCTTTTTCTCGTCTTGAATATGTTTTTATCTGCATCGGACGTCTTTTGATCTGGCGGGAGTGCTTCGACTCTTTCGTTTAGTCGCCTGCGTTTGGCTCCTTCTGATGCGGCCATCTCACGCTCCCTATCGACTTTACTTTTCAAACGAATCTCATCTAGAAAAGCGTCGATCATTTCGTCTGACGGCCATACAAGCTCCGGTTCAGGCTCTGCCCCCAGTTTCTCAGTGCCAGGAGTTTTTTCATCGTCCGTAAATGAGTGGGAGATCACATGACAACTCGCCACGTATCCCTCGGATTCATCCGAAGAGCTCTCTCCATTATCTTCCTCCTGAAAGACGTGGTAGAGAAACTCTTGGAGTGTGATGGGAGTCCGCGCCTTTTGATTGTACTCCTCCAGCGCGTCAATCTGTTTCTGTAAGTCCATGCGCTTGTCGCCAGGCTTCACGGGCTTTTGGATCTCTTCTTCTTCTTCTTTGAAGATTTCAACGGCTGGGTGTGAGTACTTGGGCCATCACCACCGATCTTTGGAGTTGGGCGTGGCTTCAGCATCCCTTCAATGATCTGGGGTTCCAACGGGTTCTTCCACTTGATCGCCGGGCATGTCTGGAGCTCATTCAGCATTCTTTTGGTTTTTGCTGAAAGCACGATTTCCCATGGAGCTTCTTCAATGAAAGAATAAGTTGCCCCCGATGTGCCCGTCTTCTTAGGAGTGTGCAGTTGTGGCGGGTTCACCTTCCACTTCTTAGGAGTGTGCGGTTGTGCCCGTCTTCTTAGAAATATCTTAACGAGACGAATCTTCACACAAAATTTGAGACCCAAACTCAACAAAATTTCAGCCAAAATTGGCAGAATAGAAGATTCAGCCGAAATTTTGAAGAATCTGGAGTCAAGATTTTTGTGGAAATTTGGGATTATCCATATATTTTAGGATGTTCGTTCCAATTACCTAGAAATCCTATAAATACTCTATATAACTCATTAGAGTTTCATATCTCTCATAGCGATTATTCTACGGTTTTCAAGTTTGGGAAAGGCTCAATAATTTTGTAGGCGCTCTTTATTATGAATTAAGTTTTCTTTTTTTATAATACGAGTAACTAATCTATTCTTCTAAGGTTTGTGTTTTTTATTTAAATGGTTGGATATTTTTATTAATCTCATCTTTTCTATATTTTTATTGTGAATGTCTATTGATCTAATGTTTCTCTTTTAAGTTTTTCATCTATGAAACTAATTTTTGTAGTGAAAGTTGACATCTTGAATAAAATTAGGGATAGATGATACACCTAAAAACTAATTAGATTAATAAAAGCGTGACGAACTAGAAATCTAATTAGGGAAGGTAAAAGATGGTTTTTAATCAAGAGAATTCAATCTAGTTAATTAGGGTAGTCTCGGTTACGCCGATAATTTGATGATTCATAGATTGACAATCTACGAATTATTTAATAAAAGTGTAAACTAGTTGCTTTTGAATTAATTAGAATTATTTGTTTTAATTATTTTCTAAATGATTTTATATAAATGACAGGCTATATTTAATCACATTTATTTAACCTATGCTTTTATATAATTAATAGCTGGCATATTAAAACTAGAAAAAGAAAAGATGTGGAATCCTTTAAACCAACCATAAGAGTAAAGCAATACAAAACCCTAGATTTTTCTATATTCATAAAAAACTCATTTTTATTTTATTTACAATTTAATTCTTAGTTTAAAGAACAACTATATTCTTTACTTAGATAGAATTAATTAAAATCGCACCTTCCCGTGGATCGATCCGTAAGTACTACTGCGAATAACTGTGCACTTGCGGTTAAAATTGATAGACTAATAAATCTCAATTAGGCTTCGGACGTTGGTTGGTGATTCCTTCTCCTCCTTCGATGTTTGGTTCCTTAGCCTTAGGGGAGAGCATGTTGGAGATGAGAAAAGACAGAGATGGAGCGCTTATTTTCGAAGTTGAAATTTTATGAGAAACAAATCATAGGATTATGGTATATAAAAAAAACGCGCGGATTCTTTGACAAAAAAATCTTAGGGTTACGGTATATAAAGGAAATTAACGGATTTTATATCTCATAAAATTAAAACAACAACAAGAAGATAAAAAAAAATCCAAACCCCTAAAAATAACATATTTGAACTCTTTCTGTAATATATGAAAAAGATTTTTTTAGCAAAATATTACTTTTCTTAAGAAAAGATTTTTTTAATAAAAGGTTTTATATATATGCTGGATTTGAATGTGCTAGCAACCTACTAAAAACAACAGTTTGGACAAGTATATGGTAAAAGATTTTTATAACAAAAGATTACTTTTCTTAACAAAAGATTTTCTTTTAATATTAATAGATTTACGTTTTTGTTTTGAAAAAAATCATTGTAATATTAACAAAAGATTTTTTAAATAAAATATGCTAAATATATCAAGAGGATTTATGAGAAATTTTAAGAAATTATATTACATTGGATTTAAATATGCTAAATTTGGAAAGATTTTTTTTAAATAAAAGATGCTAAACATATCAAAAGGATTTATGAGAATTTTTTTTAAAATATGATATTGTATTTGAATGTGCTAAGGACTCTAAAAATAACACCTTTGGACTCCCTGTATACTGTATGAGAGTTTTTTTTTAAAGATTACTTTTCTTAACAAAAGATTTTTTTATAATATATTTGTTTTTTTTTTGTTTAAGATGCTAAATATATCAAAAGAATTTATGATAATTTTAAAAAAAAATATGATACTGGATTTGAATGTGCTAAGAATCCTAAAATAACACATTTGGACTCTCTATAGTATATGAAAAAGATTATTTTAACAAAAGATTTTTTTAATAGATTTTCTTTTTTGTTTTGAAAAAATCATTAACTTGAAATATTAACAATTTTTTTTAATAAAAGATGCTAATTTTTATTAAAAAGATATGATATACTAGATTTGAATGTGCTAGGGGGGTTAAGGATTTGATGGTATGAATAATTTGGTTTTATGAATAATTCGGTGGTATGAAAAATTTGATGTTATGATAGAACCGTGAAAAAAATTCCAATTTGCTTTTAGGTGTGGAATGGCGGTGAACGATCCATGTTATAAATAAAAAAAATTATAAAATTTATCATCGCATGATAAAACCTTGCATTGGATACCCAGCGTGATATAGATTTTCTAAATTCGATCTAAGGCATGAACCTCCCTTCCGATCTGATCGAGATTAAGCCTTTACCTTTTATAACCTAAAGACTAATTTATGTTGCAATTATTGGGAAGAGAAAGAGGATATAATTTCTTAGTTTCAAATAAAATAGACTCCTCTGTATTTATAATAACACAAGTTTGTTATAATAAGAGATCAAATCTCATATCAAGTATTATCTTAAGATTTGCCTAAGTTTTGAAAAAATGATTATATATCTTAAAATAGTATTATATTTATAATAACAACAGTTTGTTATAATTAGGGATCAAATCTATCAAATATTATCTTGAGATTTGCTTAAGTTATGAAAAAATCGTTTTATATCTTAAAATAGTAATATATTTATAATAACAAGAGTTCGTTATAATAAGAGATCAAATCTCATATCAAATATTATATTAAGAACTGCTTAAGTTTTGAAAAATATCATTGTATTACTTGAAATATTGAGAAAAAAAATTGAAAATAGATGCTTAATGTATAAAAAAAAAAGATATGATATACTGGACTTGAATATGCTAGAGGACCAGAATTTGATGGTATGAATAATTTGTTAGCATGATAAAATCGTAAAACTAAAAACGCGAACCTGAATGAGAGACGTTGGATCTTGTGTTTTTAATCAACGGTTAAAATTAATTCAGCTTAACTTTTAATTTATTAACGATTTATTAAGCTGAATTAATTTTAACCATTGACTAAAAACATAAGATCCAACGGTTTTCATTGAGGTTCGTCTTTTTAAAAATACAAACCCGACTTATAGGATATGTACTCTCTCTCTCTCTACACACACACATGGTAAGAAGCCATCTTTAGATGAGATGGTGAGACACATAATACGGTGGGTTGCATTGATAAATGAATTAGATTGATGGTCTTAACTGATAAGAAATTAATCAAAATAAATATTTCCTTTCTTAACAATTGTTGCCTATTTTCTCAGTGAGAATCTTTTCTAATTATCTTCCTCTTTCCTTTCCCTAGAAGCAAGCAGTTGATTTTTCCCTAGAATCATGATCATCTCTTCCGTTTATCTTTTTATTGTACGCTCTTTTTGTTTTTAAACAAATAAAGGGAATATACATTTTTATTATAATACAAAAAACAATATAAAGGGGGGAATTATTTTCACAACTATTGCAAATTGTAGTTAATATTTAGCATAAACAGTTATGTAATTGGATTTTGATGATGAATTTCTCCAAAACTATAAAGTTTCTATGGTCTTATCCATAACACTATCTATTATCTTTTGAGAAAATCAATTGGACAGAAGCCTGCAGTGGAAAATTGTGATGACAAAGAATTGATTAGATGAAGAGGGTTGAGATAGACCAGAGAATGAGAAAATGGAAAAGGAAATGAATTTATTTAAGGAATGAAATGTTTAAAAATCTTTGATGACTAATTTAGAATCTAATCAAAACCATCTATATTATTTTGCTGTTCAATCCAACGGATCATAATACGTGTCTTACCGTCTCGTTTAAAGATACCGATTCACTGGATTATATATATATCTATATATAACCATCTATATTATTTTGCTGTTCAATCCAACGGATCATAATACGTGTCTTACCGTCTCGTTTAAAGATACCGATTCACTGGATTATATATATATATATATATATATATATATATATATATATATATATAGTAGCAGCAGCACAAATAAAAATATTAATATTAATTCTTGGCCAGCTTTCCTTCAATTAATTTTTGGCCAGGTTTTAATAATAACAGTGATAACAGTAACAACAAAAAAATTTATATAATAATAATCTCTATACTTATAATGCAGAAAGGAGCATTCTCACGTTTATTTGGAATTAATACTTAATTTTTAGATGGTCCACATCATCTATTTTCTATACGTGTGAAGCACATTGATACAAACTAACATTAGACACCCAAGATTTAAAAGATTTGCAGGTGTGATGTGTGTTGATACGTATTAGCATTAACAACAAAGATTTAAAGAGATTTTTAATACTTTTATTTAAGATAATTGATAGTTCAAAAAAAAAATTAAAAAATAGATAAAATATTCACATCAAACCTTGAAATAATAAAAGACATGTTTTTATTCAAAATATGCATACGTGCATCGCACGTACAAAATACTAATAATAATAACAATAACCCATTTTTTTTATATATTTATCAATTGCATTTGCATGTGTCGAAAAGCTAGTTATATATCTATAAACTTCTCTGCTGAATATATTTGAATATATTTTGGGATGAGATTTTTATTCCTATATCCAACCAACCGGCTAATCATAATCTATTTCTGACTAATATTACTTAAAGATCAAGGGGTATGTGCCCTTTAACTTTGAATAAAAAATATTCAAAAAAATCCTTAATTCTTAGATATATATGAAAAATCCTATAGAAGAAAAAATAGCCTAAAATAGCTTAAAACAAAAGGAATTTAAATAGATTTAAACCCACTTAGTGAAATTATACAATTATGTCTTATACTCATATTAATTATGTACATTAAAAATATTTATAGTTTTATCTCTCATGACAATCATTGGTTACGATATCCTCCTGTATATATTTAACTACACATCATGAAATCTTATTAAGAAGAAGACGAGTACAAATTGCCAGAATCTGAGGTCGCAAGGTTAACATTTTTATACACTCTCTTAATTATTGGAAAATTTAATCAAGTGTAATTAACATATTATTTTATCAATATGATATACGAAGTGTGCGGATCCGTTAGGACGGATTTATGTTTTTCACATTCACGAACTTTTTTTTTAAAAGTCCGATCATAGATCCGTTTCGATCAAGTTGATCAGTATTGTCTTCATCAATAAGCTCTGCTGCTTCCTGGCTGTCTTTAGAACTTGCGAGAAAGTGGTCAATCCTAGAGATATGATGTGCTTCTGGATTTCCACGTCCGAACTGGGCATGAACCTTCGTGTCCTATCAGCAATGTTGGCAACCAAAGGTCCTGCGAATCGGCTGAGCCGTGTCGACTCAGCCTTATGCGCATCCACGGAACCGCCATTCTGCTTCAAACTGATAAACTTCTCTTCCATTTCTTTCCGTACAGTTTGCGGAAAGAACTTCTCCAAGAAACTTTGCGAGAATGTTGCCCAACTGATCGGCTTGGGCAAACGAGTCTCTTCCACGAGCCACCACTCACGGGCATAGTCCACCAATTTTAAAACTGGTTATTGCATATATAAAACATTTCCAAACAGCATGAAATTGTAAACATGCGTTGTTTATGTTGTGCCAATCAACTTCAACGGAACGGATCGTTAATCAGGCGTCCCAAAAAAAGTTTGTGAATTTGAAAAACACAAACCCATCCTAAATTATCCGCAAACCATCTTTGTATTTATATATGTTTTGTTTTATGTTTTTTATACATCAACTTTTTTTTTAGGTATTTATATTTTATTTTTTATTTTTTCAATAATATTAACATCGAGTAAAATTTTAGAATGAAATTAAGTAAGTTTCGCTATGTTAGTATTGTATTTTCATGGAACATATTAAAGATCGGCTCATATCTAATATACCTACTGAAATTCTTAATAGATTATAATAGGGTATTTTACAATAAAATACCCTTAACTATCATTGTTTTTCAAAAAAATATCTATAATTGTTTTTCACTATAATACCTTAATGTATTTACTTACACAAAAATATCTTCAAGTATGGTAATCAAGGTTTTTTCACTAAAATACCCTCAAAATTTACATGTAGGGTATTTTACTGTACTTAAAAACTTTAAGGTATTTTAGTGAGATTCCATGATAGTTAAGGGTATTTTAGTGTAATTGCCTATTATAATATATCCGACCACATGTGGTCAAGTTAAAAGGTTCCGATCGTTGTAGTTTAAAATTCAAGTAAACTAAAGCGTGATTTCATGGGCCCTGATTATACCAAACCGGAGCTTTTATGCATATATACACTCGGGTAACCTAATTTCGGAAGCTATGTTGCCAAGTCTTAATTTCTTGATACATGTATTATATAGGTTTTTTTTTATATCTCACCCCAAAATTTCTATATTTCAAATATTCCCCTCTAAAAATTCATATTTCTAAATTTCACGCTTGAAACCTTTAAGTTGTTCATAAATCACCCTCTATTTAGTTTTGCAAAGCACCTTGTATGAATATTCCGGTACACTGGTTAATATACCGTTAAGTACCTGCTGAAAGACAAAAATACCATTCAAAATCATCTTCTTCCTTTTGAGGTTAGGGATTCTCTTCATTTCAAATCACCTCTTTTCTTTACATAAAAAATTAGGGATTTTCTTTTTCACTCATTCATTAGTAATAGATATATAGAATAGATTATGCATTTTTATTTTACCAATTTCGATAACTCGAAAAATAAAAATGATCTTAAATTTCAAATTCTATGAAAAGGATGATACCCCATAATGTGGTTAAAGAAGAAGAAAGAAGAGAAATAGTCTCGTGATTATTGAGAGGAGAGAGAAAAGAAACACACTTATACCTCAAGTCCTGATTAAAACAAACTAATTAACCCTAGTTAAATTTAGATGGAATATTGATAAAATGGTTTTTTTGTTAATATAGAAGTTTCAGGGTTGAAATTTGGAAATATGAATTTTTAAAGGTCAAATTTATAAATATGAAATTTTGAAAAGAGATATGAGAAAACCCCTATTATATATTATTGTTTCATCTTGCACTTTAATTTGCATTGATTAAATAAAACAATGAGACTGGGACAAAAGCAAATATTTGATTCCGGTAAGCATCCATTGTAGTTTTGTAGAAATTGCAAATTATATTTAGAGAACAATGGAGATTAGAGGCGATAATAGAGGATTTCCTCCTATAGCGTGTAACACCCTAGTTGAAGTCGACGATAGAATACAGACTTCTGGTTAAATTTAAATATATACTTCCGGCTATGAAAACCCCTATGAATTAAATGCTTTGATTCTCATTCAGTCTTTTTATTTCTTAAGTTAGGATGTGGTATCAATCAATCAAATGATCAAAACAGAGAAACAGAACCCAAATATTCTACATAAAAACAGAACCCAAATAGTGGTGGCTTATTGTGAACAAGAAGGATAAATTGTGGATTCCGCTTATTGCTCCCTACAGAAGAAGGAAGAAGTTTAGTTTTGGTGAAACACCAAAGCAGAGGGTATCATATTTTTGAAAAGGGGTGAGGTCTATGGGGGAATTCTTTTTTGCTAGCTCCAATGTGCTCGATTTTGGAAGAATAGTTGGATTGGGGACACTAAACCACAAAATGAGTATTCAAGGCTATTCCTTATGGCCCACTAATATTTTTTTTTTTAATTTAAAGGGATCATTGATCTATCCATCAAGATTATAGCTTTCAATTGAAGAGCATTATGTCTATTCTCCTTGATATCATTTTTCAACCCACGTACACCTGCGCAACAGCAAAACAAGAGTGTTGCAAAAAAATAATTAACCAATTTTACTTAATCCATAGCTTAACATTAGAGTATTAATTCATATTAGAAAAGAGAATAAGTAATATTCGAACCACCATCATATAATCAATAATGAAGCTTGGAAATTACACTAAAAGCTATATAGTTTAGATTATCATCAAAAGCATAAGGCAGTAAAATTAATAGCTATAGTTACCAGAATCAAAAGAGGATTATAAAGAATAATCATTTTAATGTACACTCCACAGTATGATGAGGAAGTTAATATGAAGTAGAAAACCAAGACAAACATAAGCTTTTAGTTTATTGATGAGCATACCATATGCAAAAACAAGGAAAAGAGCCACCAACCTATAGTTGCTTAGCTATTTTAATAAAAATAATTGGTCAGGAAAATACAACAGCAGGACTTAATTGAAAGCTCAAGACATGGAAAAAAAAATAATTGAGAAAAAAAGAGCCAGGTCCGACATAAGATCTAATAAGCCTTTATCAGAAAAAAAATCTCAACAAAAACCTTTACAATTCATCAAAGTTTCATAAAAAAAAATTGCATCCAATTAGCCCCCAGAGAAGGAAACTCTCACTTAATTTAGCCACTACAGAAAGATAAAATCCTTGACTATTCCTTAAATTTTCATTTAAAAAAATTGGCACATTAAGAAGACATGCTTGTAAGGTTAGTTATGCTGGCATTAACTCTGTTGAATGCTGAATTTGAGTAGACAAAAATTTATGACCAGCATTAAAAGAAGTCTCCGGCTGTGATCCAACAGACATAAATTTGCAGTGGCTTAAAGTAGCCCATTGGTGAGACCCAGAAGGGTCTTCCATTTATGAGGGGTGTCTAATTTATTCCGTCTATTATCTCAAAAAAAAACCAAACATAAATTTGTATGCTAAAAGAGTGTGATACAAAGGGATTGAAACCCTCTTCTTTTAAACTGCATTTATTGTTTTATCTTGCACATTTTAACTAGGAGTATAGAGAATGAGTCTCATCTCTTTCTGTTCAACAGAAAATATGGTGTTTCACTATAAATAAATTTTAAAAATACAATCTTCTAACACCTCATGGCACTAGTCTATGGAATATACATGTTTATGTAATTTATTTATATGGGGAAAAGGTATTCAGATAAGATTTCTTGAACACTTGCCATAAATTTCTATACCGACATCTTACTTGCAATATTTTTGTCTTTTGAATGTTTATTTTCCTGAAGAGTGATTTGTGATTTACATGATCATTGGTTATATATATTCTACGGTACAACACTAGGTAGAATTTTGTGTGGGAGAGTCAAAATAGAGTAACATAAACTTTGACTATGCTTACCTTCGCGCACACTGGTTGACTAACTCTAGGAGAAGACCGACTCTCAAAACTAGTTTTTCCTCAATAAATACTAAAAGACTCTAGCTTACTGGAACAACAACAAAGAGTTTAGTCTTTTGATAATTCACTTGCTTACTGGTTAATGATGTATATATCTATACACTGGCAAAAATTATCTTTGATTTTAACCATTTGTCAAGAACCACGTTACCGTAAACTTTAATTGTTAAGTTATGGGCTGACACAATGTATATCAAACTAACATGATACTTAACAATGCCTCTCGCATGAGCATTTTCACGTAGAAAGATGTATATATCGTTTATTTGGATGGCTATGCGCACGTACGTGCATCCGTTCTTGAGGGTATGCATTTTCGTTACCTAAGCATTCATTTTGAATTTTAAAAGTCGCATATATTTTTCGTATTTTAAATCTGAATTTTAGACCCGACCCGGACGCGCTTTAGAATACTTTTGTATCCCGCCAAAATTCAAATTTTAATTAATATAATATTTATCTTTTTAAAATTCAACAGTTTAAATTTATAAAACCAACAAATCTTTTCAAAATTTAAATCTAAACTAATTTACTAACGAACTAACCACCCCTTTCTCCCTCTCTCCTCTATATATTTCCTAACAAACTAACAACCCCAAACTAATTTGATAAAGCTATCCTATATGGTTTCAATAAAATCAGATAATGATTTATATATTAGCTGAAATGTTGATTGGTTTATTGTTTGATGAAATATATATATATATATATATATATATATGGAAAAGGTACAAAATATTATAATATAAAGGTAAATAATAGGGCTTTTTTCTGAGACACGAGCTCATAGGAATGAAACCAGTCTCCTCTTCCAACAGGGTATTGCCAATGAGTTTTTGAGTGAAGAGTTTGAGCAAAAACATGTTATGTACCAGCAACATCAAAAATCCCAGAATGTATGCTAAATATGAAGTGTGAAATAAGTGTCCCCGAATATAGAACATGACTACAAATGTCATGGAATGTGTTTGAAACTAAAAGAAAACATCATTTTATTGACCACCATTGCTGTATCACAACTATATCGGCACATGTAACAATCTCCGCCTCTTCTCAATTTTCTTTTGTAAGGTATCAGCGAACAATTCAGCAGGCAGCTCGCACAGTAGCCATCTTTTGGTCTCAGTGGTAAGAATATTAGATGTATATGAAGCAGAAACAAGACCAGGCAAACTGAATCCTAAACATAAATTACAACAGATTATTAGTACACTCGAAATACACAAACCTTTTTAGCTATATAGTTGGAAAATAATCACTATCATTATTCAGTCTTTTTCCCTAAATAAGTGGGACCGCTATGAAGTTGAGGTTCACAACAATTAAACAAATCGTTTCACCGACTGTCGACTTAACGTACTAAAA
Source organism: Agapanthus africanus (assembly GCA_030015575.1). Taxonomy (NCBI): domain Eukaryota; kingdom Viridiplantae; phylum Streptophyta; class Magnoliopsida; order Asparagales; family Amaryllidaceae; genus Agapanthus; species Agapanthus africanus. Next base: position 445,428,333 of record JASDDO010000031.1, on the reverse strand, counting down.
TTTAAATTAGTGACGAGAGTAAAATTTGTCGAAATCCAAAATGAGTAGCTATCGAGAAGTATGTAAGAAAAATTATATTTCTATTGGAAATTATGTTCAACAATAAAGCACAGATAAACCCCAAGAGTCAAAAAAAACATGTATTGCTAGATTATTTTGAGTATAGAACGTTCTTATGTACATTAAATCTGGAATTTTATTCATCATATTGATTACCATTTTTTGTTTGCGACAGTGAAAAGGAAATAAAATGGCGATTCAAAGTTATATGTCACCTCCTATCCGGCGGATGATTGGCATTCCAGATAAGTGTCAATCTAAAAAGGCTGTTAAGCATTTTCGCGTACTAACATATAACACATTGGCGAATACTTATGCCAAGAGAAGTAAAGGGAACTGGCCAAAATGGGAGATACGAAAACAACATTTGTTCAATGAGATTGTTAATTATGACCCGCACATAATTTGCCTTCAAGAGGTAAATAATGATAAATAAAAATAATCATACATGGACGTTTTTTCCTCTGGTATTGATTGAATAGGTGCAAATTTTGTATTGAGTGTTCTTTTAATGTGCAGGTTGAATCAGACTTTGCACAGTACATAACAACTTGTCTTGTTAATCAAAATTTTGAGGTTCATTACAAACCCAAGGTAACTAAACAGTGCAGCCATATTTTTAAACTGGGTTTTTTTCATACGTCACCCCAAAGCTTAGGTATTTCCATATTTCACCCCAAACGTTTGGAATTTCAAATCCCCCCCCCCCGAAAGATAAATACGCATGATGTCATTTCCTGTCAAAATTTAACTCGCGTTAGAATTTTTCACTAATGTTATGCAGTAAAAAGTTGAGACTTGTGTTCCCTCCTATATTCAGTGTCCATTCAAACAACTCACTCTCCTCTATAAAGACTTGTCATAGCTTCTTTCTCATCTCATTAACCCATTAACCCTAGATCATTGGGCAAACCCTTCAGATCTTCTAGGAAATCCTTACAATCCTGTTTGCGAGAAAGGTGCACAATTCTATCTATTTAAGGGGACAAGTTCTGTGGGGAAAAAATTTGCTCTAATTTTAGCCTTCAAGAAAACCCTCAATTTTGGAATTGTGATAAATCCTAATCCAAACTGCAACTTATGATTACATGGGGAAAAAGAAAACTTTTGGAGGGCATATTTGTCATTTACTAACCTTCTTAACAGTTCTAAACTCCACTAATCGCATATTTTTAACAAATGTTGAGTAAAAGTAATCAAGGGGGCTATTTTGGGTAACGTAAAACTTTCGGGGGAGAAATATCAAATTTCAAACTTTTGAGGATGAAATATAAAATTAACGATGTTTTGGGGTGACATATCAAGGTTCGAGAATTCGGTTTCGGTTTCGGTCTTTCATGATTTTATTAGTTTTGCTGGGTTTTGGCTAGTTTCGCTTATCTCGGTTCGGGTTTCGATTTCGACGGTAATACAACATATATAGGTGTAGATATATTAAATACTTAAATTTATACTTCTATATTACAAGAGAATGATCCCAGTATTTAAAAGTCTAGCCATGATACAAAATATATTGAAAAGTGTACTTAGATAAGCATTACTGTAAGGTTTGGGTTCACTTTTTTGCTGTTTTCTAACGAATGCCTACAATGATGGATAGTAAAAATGGTATAAAAATAAGTTTTTAAAGATTTTGACCGAAACAATATTGTATGGTTGTTTTCGTATCGGTCTCGGTTAGTTTCGTATCAGTCTCTACCGAAACCGATACGAACCAACCACGTATCGGTGGTTTCGTCCGAAACCTCGAACCTTGAACATATGGGAAAACCCTTTAAAAATTACTTTTAACTTGGTTTGACTCAAAAATTGTCTTTTCAGAGTGGATATGGATCGATTGAAGGATGCTTGACAGCTTTCCAGTCATATTGTTTTACGATGGATGAAATCCGAAATGTATGTTATTACCCCTAATCTACTTGAATATTTTAATGTTTGAAAAAATATATCTGAGACAACTTTGATTTGTAGATCGAATTCGATGCAATTGCAAAAAAAACATTTCAAGATCCATTAGAGATCAGCCGCTATAGCAAGGTATGTAACAACATAGCAATAATTGAACATCTATAATCAATTTACTTTGTTTAGACAACTCAAGCGCTCACTTGTCGGCTTATATATAAAATTTGCATTTAAATTTAGTTAACTTCTCACTCAGCTTATGTAGTCAAGAGTAGTTAATTGTGTTCATGACCAGTTTTAATGCTTGAGTAGCTATCCCATTCAAGGATTTAAATATCACCTGAAACTCTTACTGATGAGAATTTTCTAAATTGGGTAAACTTATATCGGGAATAGTCAGAGACATGAATCACTACAAATGTTCGATCATCCTATATTGCCCAAACATAATAATATTCTAACTTGAGCTTAATTGGAATGCCTAAATATTACCTTGGTAAGTTTATATCGATGGGAGAAGGGATAGGAAACCATTTCGTATCAGTCTATTTAGACTTTAAATAAGTAAGAACTGACTATCTACATGAGAAATCAAGCCATCAAGATATATGCATTCCAAGGTCAATAAAAGCTTAATTTGGTTAAAACATGGTTTAAAATTTCAGTACCGATACTGGTATCAAACAGTCATTTTTGCAGATTGGAATCCAAATACCGCATATACTTGGGATAAAAGGCTCAGTTGTTGTTGTTGAATCCAAATACCGGATACCTGGTTCTTTGACTAAACAAATCTCTAACAATCAATAAAATTTTAAATGGTTAAATAAATTAAATTAATTTGATATATCTCGTAGTAATTAGCTCCGTCTACGGTGATTTTAAATATGTTATTCAGGTAACTATAAACTCTGACGTTTTTAGTAATTAATGATGTCAAAACCAACAAGCCGTTAAAAAACTCACTAAACCATTAGTGAATTTAATATCAAAGCCCCATTGATCAATTGGTAAACTAGTAGCTATAAAGGTCTAAAATCTAGATGTATCGGACAATCAATTTTGGATCGACATCAGACATCTTAGATCGTTATTGGACGAGATATAAAACCGTTGTCGAAACTCCGATAAAAGGGGATCCCTTAATTAACAAGTCTCTTGAATATGAAACCTTTTGTTTCCTCGTGGTGGAGTTTGATCATGGGCAAGCTCAAAGAATTAACAAGAGTTCTTAGAGTCTCGTTAATACTAACCATACACAGGAAGTAGCTAGTTAGGAGTTCTTCGATTGTAAGGCTGGGTGTAAATGGATATGATGGATGCAATCAATAACCCAGACATGTTTTAATGGCCACAAGATCCTTGTGAAGCATGCTATATGTATGTACGCATGCAATTATCAACTATAAGCTTAATCCGCCTCAAAAGAGACCATGAATATCAGTATATGTGTGCACATGCGCATACGGAGGTACTCATGCACGCGTGCGCGCACACACTCACCACGGAGCATGCGGGTGCCCATGCACACACGCTGAGAAAGAGAGATGAGATGAGATGTTTGATCATTCTATATTGTTTATGCATAAAATAACGTTCTAACTTAAATCGTAGTAGTAATGCCCATGTATAATGTGTTGTATATCAGAACACAGGTTGGAAAATCATCATCTACCAAATAGAGTCTATTGTGCCTTTAAATATGTATGAACCATATATTTAAGAAGCAAACAATCAAGATATACCCAATCCGAATTTAATTAAAAATAAAAATGAAACTACACAACTAAAAAAAAAGCTAAAACGGTACCCCTACTTTATAGGCGGCACTGTCCCCTTTCTATGAAGGCGGCAAGGTGAATTCCTATCATAGATCTATTCACATAATGTTTTAACATGAGTTTCCTGTTATTGTTCAAATCCCCAATAGTCCAAACATTTATGTCAAGCAATCCACCAAGTACCGTCATTATGATATAGCCTTGTTGTACAAAGCTGTGCCAAAGCATAGTGGATCCACAGTAGACATAAAGTATCAGGATTATGGTGCTTACACAACTGTGTATCTGTATGGTCAATTTACTTAAGTTAATTGAATTCCAATAACATCAAAACATGAAATTGATAAAACATTAGAAAATGGTATATGCACCTTTATGATATGAGTTAATTATGTGAAAATTCATATTGTAACAACATAGATTGTTGAAATTGCAAAGCGTGACACTAACATGCAAACAAGTGAAGACTCTATAAAACCAAATCGGTTAATTTGATTAAATAAATTAAGAGATTTACGCTTCCTATTATTTCGACAAAATTTAATAATGCAAAGTATTTATTTAAAAAAAAATTCAACATGGACAAACCTTAGCGATTCATCTTTGCATGGAGACTTTCATCAAGCTGAATTCCCAACTTATAGAAATAACTGCAAGAAGAGGAGTTATTATGAGCAAACTAACAAAATTATAATATGTAATGTTAGCACAATGAATTTCTATAATGTTATGCTAACTTAGACTATTGGAAACTAAAGAGAATTGGAAAAATTCTTTCAAGACAAAGATAAAGCTCATATGAGATCTCATGAACAGGGAATAGCTAGTAGGTGTACATAGATACAATGACTGCAGGCATCAGCCGGTCATGTTTAGCGGACAAAAAAATCCTATGTAGCATGATGCACATGTATACATATGAATGTATACATGCAAGCATCAACTAAGCTGACACTGTGTATGAAGCCATATGTAAATATGGGGGCATGCATGTGTGTGCACGCATCTATCCACAAGTGCTAACACACACAAACGTGCATGTACAAACATAGGCGGACACGCACGCGCGCACACACAGAGAGAGAGGGGGGTGAGAAAGATTTCGTTTTGACAAGTAAATGGCTGATCACAAGGATTTTTAGCACGAGGCGACAGTAAACCCCTTGCATATATATTTGAAAGTAGAGGTTTCATAAAATAGCTTAAGAATGTCTAAAGGGAAGCTACTTTTAATTTCCAAGGGCGCAATCCTCTACTTTATAAACAAAACAGTAGTTGCTCCTCTTGCTATGCATCAAAGACGCTCTGGACACACCTAGGTCAAGTACGCCGAAAGAAAAGCATCAATGTATTGATTGCCGCATGATTTCTCTTTCTCTAAGCTCACTTAGCTAAGTAGCACGAATTCGGATACACATATAAGACACGCCACCGGTTGGATTCATGATTTTTCATAATTTGACAATATGATTCATTAGGATACATGATTTGTTTTGTTCACACACACAAGAAAGCGCACGGGCGAAAAAAACTATCAATTTAGCATAACCAAACTAAGGTTACAAAAAATTATGAGTTTAGACACATAGATTGTTGATGTGGTGGTTATTAAAACATGTTCAATACATCTACAATCAAAATATAAATTATAGGGTGTCGAAAAGTGTACCACAAGGATTCATTTCTATTAGATTTATATATATATTTTCAAGAATGAGGGGGGCGATTATATATATTATTTATGAGTGTACACGGGCTTTTGATATAAGTGTGTTTCAATAATAAGACTCAAGCCTTGTTGAGATTTAGCTCATCTTATATTTTATACTCATGCTCCTCTCATGGTTTTTCTAATATATGACTTTTAGTTTCTCACGTCTCAACAATTTCATAGAGATCTGATTATATTTTATGTTGATCGTCTAACAACCCTCCTTGAAAATTTATTCCCTATGTCGGCCGTATAAGCTCGGGCAAGAGAGAGAAGAAATAGAAATGTGAGCCCCACACGCTGCCCAAGACTATCTGAAATTGTCCCCTCTCTATCTCCTGCCCGCGTGTATTACACCCGACATACAGAATAATTTGTCCTCCTTTATCACGTCTTAGGGCAGACCGCGAAAGATTAAGACATTTAACCATAGCACTGGGAAAAGTGACAAAATGTGCAACAAAGACCAATCAATGCCCCGGTTAGAAAAAAAATGACAAACTTATAATTCATGATGCAACTAGCAATAAGGATAAACCTAAACGAACATGGATCAAGACTATTAAGAATGATATGTTAATTATTAATTTAGCAAAGAAGATGACCTTGACAAAACAAAATGGAAAAGAAGGATTCATATAACCGACCCAAAAAATTTGAAATGAAGGCTTGTTGTTGTTGGCAGTAAGTGTATCATAAGTCTCATTAACGAATCTAAGGGACTCTGGTATGGATACACATCCATTACAAATCTGATACAGGAGACCGATGAATAATGTGTGCAACATAGTCTCCAAGTATGACATATTTGGCCATAAAGTAATGACAAGAATAATCTTGAATTTTCCTCGTAACTGTGACATAGGGGTAGATATTAAGGTAGTTTCGATAACAGGTAGTAGACTTTGTTTAGGGTAATTTTGGTTGCATGAAACAGAACTATATTAGGCGACAAACCGGAAAAAATTGACAACTGGATGAGGGAAAAAACCATCAAAAGATGAGAATCACGCATAGCTATCATCGTAAGATGTCATGCAAACATTGTGTAATAAAACTAATCATAAAATAAAATTACAGAAAATTACTATATATACGTCATTGAACTTGGTTCTAAGCCTCTACCCTTGCATTCATTTAATATACTGTCTTTTCTAGCTCCCTTTTCATCAATACTCTCATTGTATGTCCCTTGTGATTATGTATTTTTTTGGAGCACAATGTGGCGATAGCTCTTAAGCTACGATTGAAGAGTCGAGGAAAACAATCGAAGATATGCGTGGTTAGTATCACTCCCCGTTCTAGGTGTTGTATATAATTTATGCAAGTAGTTGCACGGATTTGTTGCTTTGTAGGCAAATGTGCACATCACTGCAAAAGAGGAGTTTGAAGATGTGAAAATATTCCAGGTATGTAACCATGGGCTCCCAAATTTCTCTCCTTCTTGTCCAACATTATCTAACTCCTTTTTTCAATTCATTCACTAGGCCATGTCTTTGCTGAAAGAAGTTGAGAAAATGGTTAATTTGAACACCGGAATCATAATATGGGGAGACTTCAACAGTTTATCTATGAGGTATTTCATTCCGTTCTACATGTGTTGATGACCATCCCATTAAAAGTAGTGCATAAATGTTTGAATTATGGCATGCTTATTCTTGTGTCTTTCGCATAACTTTAGCATCACGATTTTCCTTTATAACCACGAAACAAAATTCAAAGTTCAAGATACAAGTCTAACGAGCTGAAAACCCGAAAGACATTCACGTCCAGTTCGCTTATATTGTTATCCAGCTTGTGATTCAGAGATCACGTCGTGTTTGTCCCGAGATGAATAGTTCTTGTTCGGTTCATCTTATTAACATTATCCCGTGTCTAGTTTGTTACAGCTCAATTCCTAAACAAGCCTGCTCACTCTTGTTTTTTAGTGTGACTTGTTTTCAGGTTATTTGCAGCTGAGGGAGAACATGACCATGCTCTGCATACAATAAGTGTGTCGCCGGGTTAAAAATCTAGATTTAGAAAAAAATCATATAAAAGATACCGGAAATAAAATGTGTGAGATGTCAAATCATTATATGTTAATATATTGGAAGACAACTAAGATGAAGGTCCAAAGAGTTCAAGCCTATAATGGCTAACCACCAAAAGAATATAATGAAGATTATTATTTGATTAAGCATAATGGACAACAATTCAAATAATGAACATGAGAAGAAATCAAAGCAGGAAAGGGCTTTGTTCCTCCTATTTAAAAGTTTGAGAATTAGGGCATAGTTGTGCCCAATGGTGGTGACATGAAGAAATTACCTGAATAGCTTTGCTTGAGTAATTGGATAGGGTATTGGATATGGAGGACAAGTTATATTGACAATGGGCATGATCTAATGGGGTATAATCCACCCAATTCAATGATCATTCGCCTGCATATTTCACATTAAGTTAATTATGTGGTCATTCATCCATTTCATATTATACGGAGCGATTTCAGGCTAAATACTATTGGGCAACGATTAATCGGGTTATTAACCTTGTTTTGCGACACTGAATTGAATAATGGAAGACAATGACGCAACAGAAAAAAGAACAAGAATGTCACTGTGCCAATAAAATTACACTGTCACTGAGCCCGATGAGGATCTTTGAACAAAACTTCTTAACAATTTGTTTCGTGTTTTTTCAGCCCAGTACACGATCTAATACTAAATGGAACTGAAAGCGCTTTAACCACCGACTCATTAAAGAAAGCTTATATGATTAAGGGTTCAAACCTTTTACACAACTTATCAAGTCTGGTACGATTAATTATTTTGTATAGAAATTATTCAATATATTAATTGTCAATATAATAGCAAAAACATAGTCACCTTAAATATCTTATTGATTTATCATTGTCTACTCTTAGGGAAGTATCTATACAAATATCAAACATGCGGTCACCTATGATCCAAAATTATTATCCCAGAAGATGCTTTTAGACTCGGCAGGCAATCCCTTGTCGACTTGTAAGAGCAACATTGGAGCTCTGGACTATATATTTTATTCAAGTATGCTTCTTTTACAACCTTTGATCTCCTAATATTAATTTCCACATCAATCGAGCAATAAAAACTGATAAATTCTCCTTTATCGTGAAATAAACTCCTTCCATCCCTAAATTGATTCAACTATCTTATGTTATAATCAACTATTGTTCAATCACCAACAAACTTTCAAAACTCTGAAATGTATTTACATCAAAACTTCTATAAATGTGCCGATTTGCTGAGAACTTTACATTACTCTAACAATTGGTTTTGCATTTATTGATTAGTGGATACCCTACAATGCCAAGAAGTTCTGGAGTTAGTTGATACGAGGCGCATGACACATTGGCCATTGCCATCAGATCACCTTGCGTTAGTGGCATCATTTTGCTTCAAAGAAAGGTAAGCTATTCATTTACTCATGTTTATTAGAAAAGTAAGAAAGAGTTGCTTCTCCAAGAACGAGTAAATTAGTTTGGAACAACTGATCAGTCTAAATGCAAGATATAAGTTTATGAATGAACTAGACTTAGTAAGTGTATATATATGACTAGAAGAGACTTAGATACAAATTGGAAGTTAAGAGCCAACATCGAATGCTAATCCAATAGAAAAGATTTACCATGCTAAAAGAGATATTAAAACAACACTCTGAAAGAGACAGAAAGATAGACAGGGATGATGGTTGGCTGTGCTTTATGAGAAAGGAGTCGATAAAGTTAGCATCCTGTTCTCTGATAGACTCAGATCGGAAAACACACAACCTTCCATGTGAATTGCAAAGATCAGCGACCTTCTAGATTATAGCAGAAGTCTTCTAAAAGTTTTGGTTTTTAATGCATATTATAAATAAGGAATGGAAAAAAAAGAACGAAGAAAGGAAGACACGAAACCAGGATACCGGTCACTCATAATTGTGGAATAATCTCCAACTTTCATTCATAATAGCAGATGATTTAACCATGCAGTCTGCAGCCTAATATTTGTCTATCGCCCTGCGCGATATTAAAATATGGGCATCTGCCGTTGGTGATGCAATAAAAGGTCATATGTGGTAACTTTAACCATACATGCGGTAAATATTTGTGCGCGCGCGTGCGCGCGTGTGTAGGAAGGAGACAGTAATAGGTAATTTTATGCCTGGATATATAAATTTACTTGTTATAATTTCACTACTATCAACATATATTGGTTATTGAATTAGATGTTTGATAATATTTAGCATACAAGCTAGCTCTATGGTTTTAATCCACTTTTTCAATTGTTATTCGTCAGAATTATAATGCAATCATCAAAATGTCGTTAATGAATTGTATGGGAATTTTAGACTTCCAATACAGTCACCGTATTTTCTTGAATTTTCTGTATTTTATATTTTTTTGGACTGCATTTGATTTTGTTTTCTATTGATTGTGCACTGCTGCATCTGCGATGATATGCGGGGAGCAACTATATAGTGACACAAGGTTTTTAGAACTTTACCTGGGATAACCAGTTGGTACATGAATTTTACAAATAAGAGAATCGACCGTACAAACCTTGAAGCGGAAAACATACGAAATATTTCTTAAAAATACTTTGATACACTACGTCCTCATAAATCAAAACAGTCCCTAAGGAAATTAAGATGGAAAAATAAAAATAACTATCCAGAAAAATAATATCACCAACAGAACACCTCAATTGACCTGAAAAGCACAGGTTCTCAATATGATGCTACCAACACACATTAACGCATTAACTTGCACCAGGAAACAGAAGTCTACAACTTTCTTTTAAACAAACAATAAATAAAAAAAAGGCAAAACGATAAAGAAGTTCATGAAGAGTGAGATCACATATGTCTAAGATCCTAAGCTGGAGAGCTCCTCATTTCTAATTTCCAGAATTTTCCACAATATCAGTTCATTTTTCACCAGTTCATCTGTTTTTTTGGTAACCTAGTAGAACTAATAATACTCAAAACAAATTGAAAGCAAGGCGCTTTTTTCATACCTTAGCATGGTCCATGCTCAGTGCAAAGTTGCAGGGTCCAGTAGCTATGAGGGCATGTAATGGTCAATGTAGGTCTCACCTAACAAAGAATAAGTTAGGTACCAAGTTAAAAGATCAGTAGCCATAAAAGTGAGTTAGTATTACAATAACCAGGCTTTAAAAGATTGATATTGGGAATGAAAGGACAAAACCATAATGAACCATATGTGTCTACAGGAAGTAATGAAATAGCTGCAAATAAAATCTGAGAGTGTTCACTAAATGTTTTGGCTTAGCATATAAGAAACAAAAGTGAATATTAAATGCTGACTGCGAGTACCATGTGCCTTTCGTTTTCATCTTACTCATTTTTGTATTCATTTTTTTCAGGAGGCACACGAATAAGAGCAAACAGCTGGTGAGTACTACATCTGTATATTCATAACAAATCATGCTAATATTATTTGAAGCCGGACAGTGCTTCTTTTCTTAATGACACATGCTTAAATTGATGTTGTGATGTTATTTCAGCAATGAATCCCTAATGGTGAAGATGAGATCGCTTTACATGTTAAGAAAGACAACTCAATCCATAACTGGTCAACCATTGGTTCAAATCATATTAGTTCTAATGTTGAGGAAGACAGATGACGATTTGGAATTTGGAAGGGTTCTGTGTGGAAATTCTGGTAGGGTCTCTGCTGTTGATGATGACGACAATTCTGGCCCAAAGCCTAGTTCTGATGATGAAGGCGAGGTAAGTGATGATCGGAACCCTAAAGCGGCAGCGAATTTGGAGGTTGAAAGGGTTTTGGCTGAAAGTTTAATTAGGGTTTCTCCGTTTCTGTTGTTGATGAAACCACCAGTTCCGGCCCTAGGACTTGTCCTTTTGATGGTGAAGACAATCCTAGGTTGAAGGAGAATTTGGGTGAAAGCAGGATTTTGGGTGAGGATTCTGACGCAGCCGAGTATTTTCAGAGTTTGGTAGAAGAGACTAGCCACAGTTCTGACCCTAACCCTAGATCTGAGGAGGAAGAAGAGGCGGAAGATGATCAAAACCCTAATTTGGCTGATATTTCGGATGAAGATAGGGTTTTGGGTGAAAATTCTAATGCAGCGAAGCATGTTGAGGGTTTTGATGGAATTGATGTTGATGGCTTTTCTGATGCTGCTAGGGCTTCTTCTGAGGATGGAAGCCGTAATAGTCTGTTGGTTGTTGTTGATGATGAAAACAAAGGGAGCAAAGTCCATAAAGGCGAAACAGGGAGAGAGTTCAGTTGAATCTGTTGTGGGCAGTGGAACTGGTGATGCTAATGGATATCTTGATGTGCTAAATGAAGAAGTTGAGATGCTGGGATATGAGCCGAGAGAAGATACTTATATTATATTACTGAAGAATTGGATTATCTAAAACCTATAAAAGTGAAGTTTGATGTTATTGCATAGAGAAATATGGAGTGAACACTGATTTCAATCATGGAGAAAATGAAACAAATGTTGCTGAGTCGAAGGATGTTGGCTGATGCGCCTCTTTTAGAGAAAGATGGAGCCTTGGGTGAAAATCACAATGCAGAGGAGAATGGAGAGAAAGATTGTGTTGTGAGATATAACCCTGATCATGAGAATCTTTTAAAGGATGAAACTTTGAGTGTATATCTTGATGCTGTAGATGAGAAAGATGAAATTTTGAAAAGTGGGTCTAAAGAAATGAACTCTTTTGATACAAAGGTCCGCTACCATCGCAAAAGAGAAGCATGAATCCAAGGATATTGAGCCCAAATTTGCCTAAAGCAGGGAAATTGACAATAGCTGATTCTAACCAAAACCTCAAACTGGTAAGCATATATTTGAATTCATGTTTATGCCAAAACATTTGAATTGCACAGTTTCAAATTTGTATAACTAGGTATTCTTGCAGGACAATAAAGATGGTTCCATCAGTGTTTATGATGATGAAGGCAAGGTGAGTGATAATCCAATACTAATATAGGGGAGAGTTTGGATAAAGATACCAGTTCACGAAGTGGGTCTGAAGAGATGAACACAATTGTGTATCCGTGTTATACATGTTATCCGGTGACAGGTAATATTCGTGTTATTCATGTTTATAATTGGAACTTAAATAAGCCAGTTTAGTTTAGAAACTTTAGCCTACATAACAATGTTCACTATAAATGCACTAACTAGAAACACAAGTCATCATTGAAAACATATGAAGCAAATTGGAAACAGATGATATATAGACACGAGGAATAATTAGTACGATATTATATAATAGGATTAAAGTTAATGTTTTATAGATATTGCATTGCATGGGCATTTTAGACTTCCACTTATAGTTCGCATAACTTTCTTAAGTTTCCTCATTTTAGTTTTTTTACTTTTGGCCTGCATTTTATTTCGTTTTGTATTAATTGTGACCACTATATATGTGGGGATATGTGGCAAGTAAGCATGTAAACATCGTAAAGTCATGCATATGCCTTTTTTAATATTTGCATATTACACAGACAAACTAGTCAGTACATGAATGTTACAAATAAGACCATACAAAGCCTAAACTCGAAATAATTATGAAATACTTCTTAAAGATGACTCGATACACCAAGTCCCCATACACTAAATTTATATAACAGTTCCTAAGGAAAATAAAATGGAAAACATAAGTATTCAGATAAATATTATCAAAATACCTGATTGACCTATAGAATCCATCTAAAGGCTCAGTTGCCTTTATGATGCTGCCAACTAACAATAATGCCTTAATTTGCATCAGAAAACTGAAGTCTACAACATTCCTTTCATACAAAAAGAGGTAAAAAAAGGCAAAACAGTAATGAAGTTCATGCAGAGTGAGATCACATATTGTCTCATATCCTAAGTGGGAAAACTCCTCATTTCTTGTTTCCCGAATTCTCCACAAGTGTGAATTCATTCATCCTTCATCTCTTTCATTAATCAACTATTGGAACTAATCATCCTCAAAGAGATTGAAAGCAAGGATCTTTTCCATACCTTAGCATGGCCATGCTCAGTGCTATCCTGCAGGGCCCTGTGGCTGTGAGGAAATGTAATGGTCAATGTAGGTACCAAACAAAGAAAAGTCACGTCTCCAGTTAAAAGATCAAGGAACCATAAAAGCGAGTTAGTATTACAATAAACATGCTTACAGAAATTGATCTTGGGAATGAAAGGACAAAACTGTAATGAAGTAGATGTATCTACATGAAGTAATGAAGTAGTCGCAAATAAAATCTAAGAGCGTTCACTAAATGTATTAGATTAGCATATAAGAAAGTGAAAATTAAAGTTTTACATAATGGACACTGGTTACTATATGCTTAGATTTTATTCTACTAGTAAATGCCGATTGCGAGTACCATGTGTCTTCAGTTTTGATACTCATTTTTATATTCATCTTTTCGGGAGACATGCGTATAAGAGCAAACAACTGTTGAGTACTACATCTGTATATTCCTAACGAATCCCTGATGGTGAAAATGAGATTTCTTTACACGTTAAGAAAGACAACTCAATCCTTAATTGGTCTTCTGTAGGCTCAGATTGCGTTAGTTCTAATGTTGAAGAAGACATAGGTGATGATTTGGAATTTGGAAGAGTTCTGCGTGGAAATTCTGTTGTTGATGATGACAACAATCTGACCCAGGCCCTAGTTCGGATGATGAAGGCGGGGTTGGTGATAATCGAAACCCTAAAGCAGCAGCGAATTTGGAGGTTGAAAGGGTTTTGGCTGAAAGTGTTGTTAGGGTTTCTGTTGTTGATGAAAGCACCAGTTCTGGCCCTAGATCTGGTCCTTTCGGCGGTGGTGACAATCTTAAGGAGAATTTGGGTTGAAAGCAGGATTTTGGGTGAGAATTCTGATGCAGCCGAGTATTTTCGGAGTTTGGTGGAAGAGACTAGCCTCGGTTCTGACCCTAACCCTGTATCTGCTGAGGAAGACAAGGTGGGTGATGATCAAAACCCTAATTTGAGATATTTTGGATGAAGATAGGGTTTTAGGTGAAAATTCTAATTCAGAGGAGCATGTGGAGGGTTTCGATGAGATTGATTCTGCTAGGCTTCTTTGATTCTGCTAGGCTTCTTCTGAGGTTGGAAACCGTAACCCTAGTCTCTTGTTGTCGATGTTGATGATGAGATGAACACAAAGGGAGCAAAGTCCCTAAAGGCGAAACATGGAAAGTTCAGTTGAATCTGATGTGGGCAGTGGAACTGGTGATGCTATGGATATCTTGATGTGCTAAATGAAGAAGATGTGATGCCGGGATGGTCGAGAGAAGATACCTATACTGCTGAAGAATTGGAGGACGTAAAACCAATGAAAGTGAAGTTTGATGTTATTGAGATAGAGAAAGATGGTGCGGACACTGATTTCAATCACGGAGAAAATTTGAAACTAATGTTGTTAGGTCCAAGGATATCGGTGATGTGCCTCTTGTGGAGATAGATGGAATCTTGGGTGAAAATCATAATGCAGAGGAGAATGGAGAGAAATATCAGGTTTTGAGTTAGAACCCTGATAATGAGAACACTTTAAAGGATGGAAGTTTGAGTGTATATCATGATGTCTTCTTTACTATATGTTTTTTCTGTACAATGCCCATTTAGTTTTTCAGTACTTTGGTTATTTTTCTTCAAACATTCTAGCAAAAAATCACAGGCCATTTCCATTAGAGCAGACAATATGTCATTTCTTTGTCCAGTACTTTCATATCAGCCCATTTCTAACATGGTACGGTTGGTAACTAGTAAAGCAGTCGACAAATAAGTAATTAAGTGTCAGCTTAAGCTGTGCACTGATGAATCTGCTTGACTTAATCTGAGTAAGAACTTTCAAATTCTTGTGAGGTGTAGATGTATGAAAAATGAAGTAAAAAAGATTAAAGTGTGCTGTAAAGTGCAGAACAATAAATCTGTGTTGTAATAAATGAAACAAGATTAAATTAGCACTAAGAAAATATTTTTATAATAAACTCTTCTTTCTGAGCATTGCCTTTATACCTACTTGCCTGTTTATCTACACCTCCACAAAGTTTGAATTAAGGATCTGTATGAAAATGCGGTGTCTATAATAGTAAATGCGTTGAGAAAAGGATCAGTACGAAAATTATGGATCTGTACGAAAATGCCTTGAGAAAAGGACATATGGACATTTTTGGGTTTTAATTATAATAGTAAAAATAATTATGCTTCGACTGGACTCAAACTGGGATGTACCCAAGTGGTTTTCTGTTATCTTGGCAAGTAGCAAAATATATAAATGGTTTATTGCACAAAACTCCCTGATAGTTATGGCGTATATCACTTATTCACATTCAATATAGTTAATTATTAGCATTAACACCTCTCCGCTCAATGAGTAGAACCCTAAAAATCGTTCAGGTTCTATTCTAAACAACACAAAAACAAATTCTAAAGCTAAATTACACAATAAACTAATCATTTTCTTTTTAAAACATGGATTGCTAAGAGCAAAATTATCAACAAAACCTTTTTTTAAAAGTCTGAAAGTTATTTGTGCTAAAAGTCCTCTATGATATTCTTTGCAACATCCCCAGTAGAATTTTTTGCCCTTCCGTTCTTTTCTATGGGTTTTTTTCAGTAGCATTTGCGCATGAATGGTATTCCATTATTTAGTTCGACTCCAACATGCAGTCGGTCCATAATATTATTGTTGCATGTTAGGTTCTTTGAAATGGAATAAAAATATATATTTATTAACAAGTCTCTATTTTTGCTTCATTATGATTAGGAACTTCAATGGAGGATAAGAACAAAACAAAGTTCCAACGAAGATGTGAATTCCAATGAAGAGAACAAAAAATCGAACGAAGATGCAAAGAAGTAAACCAAAGCAGCGAGTTCTATCTAATGATATTGGAGAACTAACTTCGAAGTTGGGTCAGGGTGCACGGTGGATGACGATAAGGTCCGCTCTCCATCCTCACAGACATCAACAAAGAAGGAAGCTTCTTCATCTCAAACCTTGTATCAATACACATTTAATATCTAATGAATATTTTCCCGCCCTTTTTCTTTTGAAAGGAATGCGAATTGGTTCACAAGAATTTTTTTTAATATATGAACTCTGTTCATAAGCTTCTCCAATCATAAAATCATTAGAAATTTTGGTATAGGAATCGGAAAATAATGGGGATCAAGTAAAATTAAATTATAACTATGAAACACAGTCAGCTTTCTTCAAGAATTTACTTGTCCCCACTCATAGAGTTTGCTGATAGTTTTCAGACAAGGTTCCTTAAGGATACAACAAAGTCCGAATTTTCATAACAAATTATTTGAAAAATACAAGATTCATCACATCAGCATCTCTACACTCGCTAATTTCCATTCATATTCCCATTAATCGCACTCCTTAAGATATCCTACAAAATTTCTTAAAAGACACTACAATCTTGAGTTCTCGACCTTCAGATGAATTTCAAAGGATTGAAAGCAGAAGACTGTTTCTCATGCAAGGACATGCTTGGCTTTATATCCCAGCATTCAACATTGTTAGAAACACAAACATCATGAAGGATTTGGCTGAGAACCCCTTGGGGATCTATGGTTGGCTCATCAACTGAAGAGCCTGCTTCTCTAGTTTCATTGAACTCTAAGGAGCTTGATAACATGAATCATCGCTTGGACTAATTTTGTGCTCTCATTTGAGGTTATAGCAGCTTGGTGAAGTTGCTCTCATTATTGCTGCCAAATCAACTTTTTCCTCTCTAAATGAACATCATGCCTCAATCCTCATTACATACATTATCTAGCAATCGATATCCATAATTCCTGGTCGTGTTCATTATATATCTTGCTAGCTTAGGACCATGAATTACAGTGATATCATACTAAAAAATAATGTCTGTGCGAATGGATGCACAACTTACTTTCATAGGCCACTAGATTTTATAGATGTCAATTGTCTGTATTTTCATTCCAAAATTAAAATGCATAGTTTAGCTATCTATTTATATTACTTATGACAAGTTGAAGACTTCAAGCTGTTATTGGAAACTACCGGCAAGTATGCAAACCCTGCTATTGCGCCTTTTTGCTATGCTTGGTCAACATAGTAATTCAATTTTCAAATCATAGTTTATGTTAAAGAACAGTGTAGTACTGTAGTTCTACGAACTTCACCTCTCCGCCGACAGCCGCCCATCTTCCATCACCATCATTAACCTCGAGATCTCGGCAAACCACCGTTGCCCTTGATCGTTGCCATCAATCTCGTCTCCTCAATCTCGACGGAACCACCTCGAGATCCCCTGCATGTCCTCGATCTAGTCTCCTCGAGATCTCGACACCACAACCACTGTTGCCCTCGATATCGTCTCCTCGATCTCCACCTCGAGCTAGATCTGAGATCTGAAGCGCCAGCCCTCGCAGTCACTCCCTTGAGTTCTCGCCAACGCCTCATCATCTCGCTGCGACGACCTTCACCGAATCCACATTTTCACCGCCGAAATCTGGATCCAAGTTCGATCTCAGATCTTAGAATTTAGGTGTTTTGCTCTCCGCTGTGCTCTTGAATGAGGATAGAAGCAGTGGGATTACAATTTATTAGAAGCAGTGGGATTACAGTTTTATTAGAAGCCGTGGAAATTCCACATACCATGGCACATGATAGATGACATAAGCAAGCATGATACATTGAATCGGGTCTTCGTCCTGAGGATTGACCCGATCTTCGATGGCCTCCTAGAACGCGCTCGCCTTACAAATAACTATCAGCGAGCCTCCGAGCCCTTCTACACGCTGAGCTTACTCAGCCCTCCAAGCTCGCCTCCGAGCTATCACAGAATCGAGCTTTCAGCTCGCCTGCTAGCCTCCCGCCGAGCTAAACCTTTTCGGTTCTATCTCTTCTGGAAACACTCCTGAAGAAGAGCCATCAATCGGTCCCGCCGGCTTTTCGAAATCAGGCCGTGGTGATGGAGCGTATGCAGCTTGTCAAGCGCCTCGTCCAGCAGCTGCGGAGACAAGGCGTTATGCAGCCCTAGGGACATCCTCCAAATCGCATACATGAGCAATTGGAGGAGGGGTGACTGCCGGGGAAGTAGACGGCCGAAGTGGTCCTCCACGCGTTCGATCACCGTTTGATACGTCTCCTCGGTGCATCCCTGATCGTACAGGTATACGCCGTCACGAGAGATGATCTCTTTGATGGAGTAGATAAATCCGGCCATTTTCAGAAACGCAAGGCTAAAAGAAACCAACATGCCTTCGCTATGTATAGCCCCAACAGAATCCCTAAAGGCCAAAATTTACGCACGCAGTAACGCGAATCACGGGATATTTTCAAATTTCCCAATACAGAGCTGCCACGTAGAGATCATGACAATCTTCACGAGCCCTTAAGCAATCAATGGAAGTTGGAACGACGCGAACCACGGAGCGTCGCGCGTTGCCTGTGCGTTTCTGCCACGTGTTGTCTGCGACGGTCACTCATCCAGATTTTATGGGTCAAGGGAGATTGAACGACGCCCCATGAAGGCGAAGAGAAGTCTAAAAAGCCCTCATCAAGAGACCACCGAGCAGCTTCCCTGCTCGGTCAATCCTTAGCGGGTAATTTCCTACCCACCTACGCTCAGGATCTAAAGCCATCATCAAAAGGCCACCGAGCAGCTTCCTTGCTCGGTGATTCCTTAGCAGATAACTTCCTACCCACCTACGCTAAGGATCGAAGCCCTCACCAAGAGACCACCGAGCAGCTTCCCTGCTCAGTCAATCCCTAGCGAGTAGTCCCCTGCCCATCTACACCAAGGATCGAAGCCCTCGTCAAGAGGCCGCCGAGCAGCTTCCATGCTCGGTCAATCCTTAAAGGGTAACTTCCTACCCACCTACGCTAAGAATCTAAAGCCCTCATCAAGAGGCCACCGAGCAGCTTCCCTGCTCGGTCATTCCTCGGCAGATAACTTCCTACCCACCTACGCTAAGGATCGAAGCCCTCACCAAGAGGCCACCGAGCAGCTTCCGAGTAGTTCCCTTCCTATCTACACCAAGGATCGAAGCCCTCACCAAGAGGCCACCGAGCAGCTTCCCTGCTCGGTCAATCCCTGGCGGGTAGTCCCCTACCCATCTACGCTAAGGATCGAAGCCCTCATCAAGAGACCACCGAGCAGCTTCTCTGCTCTGTCAATCCCTGGCGAGTAGTCCCCTACCCATCTACGCTAAGGATCGAAGCCCTCGTCAAGAGGCCGCCGAGCAGCTTCCATGCTCGGTCAATCCTTAGCGGGTAACTTCTTACCCACCTACGCTAAGGATCTAAAGCCCTCATCAAGAGGCCACCGAGCAACTTCCCTACTCGGTCATTCCTCAGCGGATAACTTCCTACCCACCTGCGCTAAGGATCGAAACCCTCACCAAGTGACCACCGAGCAGCTTCCCTGCTCGGTCAATCCCTGGCGGGTAGTTCCCTACCCATCTACGCCAAGGATCGAAGCCCTCACCAAGAGGCCGCCGAGCAGCTTCCCTGCTCGGGCAATCCCTGGTGGGTAGTCCCCTACCCATCTAAGCCAAGGATCGAAGCCCTCATCAAGAGGCCGCTAAGCAGCTTCCATGCTCGGTCAATCCTTAGCAGGTAGCTTCCTACCCACCAACGCTAAGGATCTAAAGCCCTCATCAAGAGGCCGCCGAGTAGCTTCCATGCTCGGTCAATCCCTGGCAGGTAGTTCCCTACCCACCGACGCCAAGGATCTAAATCCCTCATCAAGAGGCCACTGAGCAGCTTCCCTATTCGATCAATCCTTAGCGGGTAACTTCCTACCCACCTACGCTAAGGATCGAAGCCCTCACCAAGAGGCCACCGAGCGGCTTCCCTGCTCGGTCAATCCTTAGCGCGTAACTTCCTACCCACCGATGCTAAGGATCAAAGCCCCACCAAGAGGCAACCGCGCAGATCCCTGCTCGGCTAACCTCCGAGTGATAAATTCCTACCATCCCAAGACGAGGGTCTAAGAACTACATCAAGGGGGAATCAATCAACGCCGACCAATTCTAACTTGGCTATTGTTCAACTTACGCTAAGAGACGTGGTCGTCGGTCCGACTCTAAGAAATGGGCATATACCGACCTTCCTACACTGAGGGATCTTTCGATGTATTCTAAGCGAACGATCGTCACCTCGACTTCGGGGGCGAGAGGACACCAACCTTCCTGCACTTGGCGATTAATTGATGTACACTCGACGCGTGATCATCATCTAAAAGGCCGGTCATCGACCTATGGCCTAACACTTGAATCTAGGAAAAGACCGATAAGCTCAAGTACTCACGCAAGAAACACATTGTCATGCAGAGAAGAATAAACCCAGTTTTATTCATGTTCCGAAAGTCTTTACATGGTATTCTGGGCTTCTCAGCCATACAAAAAGTGCCCGGAGGCTTACAAAATTTGAGAAAAAATAAAGGGAAATACAAAAAGCTCAGGCCGCAGGCTCTACCCGGATCTCGCCTTGCTCGGCATCGCCCTCAGGGGCCAGAGCTTCTACTTCTGTAACCGCCCCTTCCCCGGCGCCAGCCGCTTACGGCGTGTCCACCGAAAGCGGGACCCGAGCGCGGAGCTCACCGTCGGCAAACTCCAGCATTAACGACATGACGACATCAAGAGCTTCGTGCCAAATGATGGCAGAGGCTTCACCGATATCGGCGTAGAACTGGTCTGACGCCTTGTATATGTCCACCGACTTACGAGCTCGGTGATCTTCGCCACCTCAAGCGCAGCCTCGGTCTCCCTCTTACTGGCGTCTTTCGCCTTCTTCATTATGGCGTAGCACTTTCCCAACTCCTCCAACCTGACCTCGATGGCTCGATGGGACTTGCTCAGAAGTCAGTGGGACTCCAGGCACTTGGAGATCATGAGCTCCCCGGCAGCCAACCGGGTTTCTATGGCGGCTGTCTTCTCCTTCTCCTGCCGCAGCTGAAGGTGCAGATCGTCCACCTCCGTAGATGATTCTCCCGCCTTCCTCATGGCCGGGGCAATCTCCTCGGATTCCATGTTGATGATAAGGGCACAATGTTGAAGGACCTAACGAAAGCAGCAGATGGATTTAGAGGTGTTCAGACTAAGAAAGGGCACTTAAGATAATACTTAAGCGGATACCAGCCTGAACTGCCTCCTGAGCAATGGCGGCCATTTAGGCCTTCAGGGTCCCCCGGGAAATCTTGCCCCCAGCCGACTGCTCCATGTCCACGAGCAAGCTGTCGGCGACGGAATGCTCCGAGGGCACCACGAAGCAGACATCCCCCTCCTGCACAGGAATCCCCTCAGGGATCTCAGCCGACGGCATGCGGGAGACCGTCCTTTTCCTCTTGAGGGGAACCTCGATCCCCTCCTCCTCCCCCCTCGCCCGGGGTTCTGGCTACCCCCACGACGGTCATCGGGGGATCGGGGCGGTGCGGAAGGCCTCGCCGATGGTGACGGTCTCAGGGCCGAGCTCAGGCCGACTCGGGATATGATTACGCCCCCCGGCCTTCTTCCGGGACGTAGCGGCTATGGCAGCTAGGATCCTGGATTGGTCTATTTGTCATACAAAAGGAGAATACACAGAAAAGTTAACGATGCAGGAAGGGCAAAAGGAAATTATTCAAGTCTAAATAGATTGTCCAAGCTCCTAACTTACCCGTGAAGCACGCGGGGCTGAACCCGGCCCAGCTAAGGACCTGCTCGGAAAGCAAGACGCCAGCCCGCTGGATCGGCTCCCACATGGACACCGCCCTCGCTTCAGGAGAGGACGACCGCTTCGCTCGCGGGCAGTCGGCTATGTGCCACTGTACAGGCACAGGCAAATCCTCGCCCTCGGGTGACCCGACGAATACAAACTTCTCCTTTCATTCGTGAACGGAAGAAGGAACGACTACTACTATCGACCCGGCCACCCATCCCTTGCGTTTTTTGAAAGAAATATACACCCAGCTTGGCTCATCCTTGCGGGTTCCAGGGTGATTTTTGTAACAGAGGAAGGAAGTAAGAAGGGTCAAGCTGAAAGGGATGTCGTCAAGTTTCAACCGGACCAGGAACCTGCGGAGAATTCTCCACGAGTTCGACACTAGCTTGCCCGGGGCAAGTTGGAAGCGATGAAGTACCCAACATACTTCGGTTGGAAAGGGCAGACGCATTCCAGCCCAAAATGCATCCAAGTATAGGGTAATCTCCTTGCCCTGCACCTGATCCACCCTTTAATCCTCCCTAGCTAAACGAAGTGAATAGTTAGGGGGAATGTGGAATCGAGCCCGAATCTTGGTAAGCTCGTCCATGTTTCTTAAGATGGAGGGCGCATCGCGAGCATTCCCGATGCGCACTTTAGAGTCCTTTGCCGTCACCTGGCGAAGAGCGGCGCGAGTAGCCCTAACTCTATGGGGGAACCCAACGCAGATGGGGCAGCCGAAGAGGCAGGAGAAAACACCCTGGACTCGGCTCCAACAACTGGTACCTAATCGCCCGACTCGGCTCCAACAACTGGAACCTCATCGCCCGACTATACCCTAACAACTTCTACAAACTGCACAGAGAAAAACATCTAACCTAATTCAAAGGGAAGGTTTCGCCGAGGAAAGGCGCAGGAGATCTGATCTAAAAATAAGGAGAAACGCCAAGCAATCTCTCGTAACGAAGGAAAATAATGGCGGAAGTGTTAACCCTAGGGGGATCCCCTCCTATTTATACAACTCGAGAGGAAGCATCCGACAACCCTGATCAATTCCCGCCAAAACAAAGTGTCGCGTCTACCAGTCGTCGAAGCCCCATGTGTCGAACGACCATTGGAGACGTCCCTTCGGCCGCAGGAGACAGCGACAGCATGTCGCATCCACCAGTCCGCATCAGACACGTGGCCTGCACCTCAATAGACGTGCGAACGAATCGGCGCCCCCCCTTTAATGCACGATCCTTTCCCTGATTCGCTGATGTCATCAAAGATGCGCGCGGAGATCCAAGCGCCTGGGATACGCCACGCTGGCTTATAAATCTGAACGACACAACTGCCCTACACCGAGTCATCCCGGAAATCCGCGCCGATAGA
Source organism: Agapanthus africanus (assembly GCA_030015575.1). Classification (NCBI taxonomy): domain Eukaryota; kingdom Viridiplantae; phylum Streptophyta; class Magnoliopsida; order Asparagales; family Amaryllidaceae; genus Agapanthus; species Agapanthus africanus. The sequence goes on along the minus strand of JASDDO010000031.1, from coordinate 445,404,834 downwards.
TTCTTGGCAACAGGCTACGCCCAGAAAACCGATCAGACCACTCTCGACCCGACCCATAAATAGGTAGGGATGAGAGTGGGGGGCTAATGATGATACTCATAAGTGAGAATTCCCCAGATCATGACACGTGGTAGATGACATGTCCCGGGACTTACGGGACTAGAGCAAGCACGATATATTGAAGGCATTCCCCAAGCCTTCGTCCCGAGGATTGACCCGACCTTCGATGGCCTCCTAGAACGCTCTATGCTCGCCTTACAAATAACCATCGGCTCGCCTCTGAGCTCTCCTACATGCTGGTCTTCCTCAACCCTCCCATCTCACCTCCAAGCTATCATAGAACCGAGCTTCCTCGGTCTCCAGCTCGCCTCCGAGCCCCCCGCCGAGCTAAGCCTCCCCAGTTCTGCCGAGCAACCAAGAACGCAGAGTCTAAGCTCCTCCGCCACGGCTCCGCGTATCTTGCGAGAAGCAAGATATCCGCCACCCAACATCCCGCGTTTAACGCCGTCGTATCCCCTATTAAAGAGCGTATCTCTTCATTAATGGAGGGATCCCATCATTCACGTAAGCGTAGCGTCAGGGCGTAACTGATGGCGGAGATCTCTCACCAGCTCGCTCTATGCGACCACTATAAAAACCCCTCTCACAAACGACTCAGGTAAGGCAATTTTAATCCAACAAGCCGCTACTCTGCTCAAATTGCTCGGCTAACTTGATCGTCGGAGGGTCCACGGTGGTACAAACACCCCAGGACTTCTTTGCAGGTTGTCATGCCTCGCTTCCCAAAATACGGAATACAAAGGGTAGACAAGGCCAGCCATGCTCCTACGGTCAAGGAAATGTCCTGCCGTAGTCACACTTCGGCTTCTAGTTTTTCATGGTAAACAGCAAATAATGCGCAGGTAATGAGAAATGCAGTAACTGGAACAAAACAGTAAAATGAACTGACCTGATGGGAAACAAAAGATATAACTCTGGATAGCTAAACAAGATGTCCGTGAAGTGCGTCTAGTCCTAGTCCAGGCTAAATCTTCTCTTCACACTGAGCATGCATACTCAGGTCGTCAGAGCGACACAACAGCAATATAATATATATAAAATCAGGTGACAATTCTAACAATGATAATAGGTATATATAACAGTAGATCAATGGCAGTATGGATATGAACATGCAGTAATCAATGCAGCGGAACAGTAAAAGCAGTAGAATGATATGCCACGTATGTCAACACAGTATGTAAGGTATATCAATGCCAGTATCCCTATCAGTCTCTAAGTCTCACTGTACAGGTCACTAAGCCTATCGTCAGTCCAAGTGTGAGAGTCAACCACTCGTGAGTGTCCTCCACCCAAGGGTAGGGGACCACGGGCCCAACATGTATATCACGGTAATAATCATGTACCCTGTAAATCTCCATATATCTCCCTAAATATATAAGACGGCATGGGACTCCCGAGATTCTGTTGAACTCACACTTAAACTACCCCACACCCCGTGGTCTACATCAAACGCTAACCATCACCCTAAATACTAATCGATCCGTGACAAGTCTGCGCGAGAACTGGAGGCAGGACCTCCATCAAGCACGTCCCGACTAATACCTAAGATAAATGGCAGTGTCGGATGCCTTATCTGTGACACCCGTGCAAGCGCTTCCATAAGTGTCCCATACCATTTATAGTCACACGTACACGCATCCCACAGACGTCGACAATGCAATAGAATAATAGGGTCACTGATTGTGTACAAGTACGTATCACTTTCACTTAATCACGGATACACGAACACTGACGTACTTGCCACAATCATCGCTAGAATCTAACACTGGGTAAATGCACGATATCACTAGGTTATCATTACAATGATATGGGTATGATATGATGCGTGAACAGTAAATCAGCACGATTAAGGTGTCACAAAAACATTATTCTATCACTTGCATGATTTATCATGAAACGTACATATATAATTTAGCGAAACGATAAACATGTAGTAATTAGTATGTTCAGTTATCCATCCATCAAATTTGGTTTCGAGCCAATCGGATTTCAGGATCATTAATTATAACCACTTCATTTTAAGCGCTCGCGGCTGGAAATCCAATTTCAGAATCAGAAGTCCGTTTCGCAACGCATTTTGATCCCAGTTGGGATCAGATTTTAGCGATGCTACAGTTGGATGAAATCTAGGGTTTTCAGTAAGGTTTTCAACGTAATAGACGGATCTTCAATCGCATCTGCACGTCAGGAGATATACACTATTTAACACTAATATGTCAGTTCTGATTCTGCTGGGACTGTTATGTGTCCCGACCTAATAAATTACAAATTAAATATCAAACGGTAACGAAACAGTATGAAATCAATTGTGTTGTCTGGCTAACAGATTTATCTATAATAACTAGTGGAGTTCCGCAATCTACGAGTTAAGGAGATCTTGTGGTATCCAATACGGTTCAGTAACCAACAATTGGAGTCGCTCTGGACTGCAGTCCAGAGTCGTACTCCGATCCAATTATCATCACAATTTAAGTACAGGAATACCAGGAAACCAGTATGGGATTAAAGTTTGTCGAGTCGGCTTCGATTTGAGCCCTTGAGCGCATCAATCCAGTGTGTATATTATTTAGGGTGAATTTAACGGTTTTCAAGTGCAATAGAATTACAGTTTTACGATTAGACTTGGGGGTAGTCGTTTTGGTCATAAACGATCAAATTATCCAACGAAACTTGTACACGTTGTTCATCACAGCAAGGGCCCAAGTAATAAATCCAGTTCCATCAATTTAGAAAAGTGTTTTCTTTGAGAACACGCGTCGAGCAGGTTATGGCACATAATTAGTTTAAACTGTAGCCTTTAATCTATATACTTAGCAGTAGTAACATAGGTAAAATAGCATGTAAGCAAGTAAAGAACTTGCCTGGGAACGCCTCGGGGTCGCACGGTAGCAGCGGCGTCACGAACGCGTGATGTACGCCGTGAAACAGATTTGCGCGAGCTTGGATCGAGACGCGGATTTTGCGTCGGAGTTGTCCGGAGTCGTTGCACGGTCACTGGGCGTTGAGGGGTGCTTGATGATCCTCTGCGAGTGTACTGGGGTTGACGATGGTTGACTGCATCGCTCCGACAATGGCCGCAGTGAGGGTTTGTAAGGAAAGGGGTGTTTTGTGTGGTTTTTGAGAGAGAGTTAGGGAAAGAGAGTGAGCAGAGGGGATTGAGAGAGAGAGAGAGAGAGGGAAACGAGAGAGAGAGAGAGAGAGAGTATGCAGAGAAAGAGAATTGAGAGAGAGAGAGAGTCGTAAAGTGAGAAAGAGACAAAGATCAGAGGGATAGAGTAGAGGAAGAGAGAGAGAAAACAGAGTGAGAGAGGGAGAAAGACTGAGGGAGCTAGAGAGAGGGGGGAGAGCCAGAGACAAGAGGGAGGGGAAAGAGAAGGTGGCGACGACGACGACGATGATGAGCTGTGGTAGACGAGAGCGACGGTGGTCGCTCACGGGGGTGGAGGAGAGCCGGCGGTTGTGGGGTCTGTAGCGCGAGCGAGAGAGAGGAGAGGAGGGAGACGGGTGATGATAGTGGAGGAGAGCTGACGAGGGTTGAACCAATGGTGAGGGGAGGTCGGCAGGTGTAGACGAGGTGATGGGTGATGAGTTCGCGAGGTCGGGATGTGGGTTGGAGAGAGGAGAGTCGTCGGGAGAGGAGAAAGGAAAGAGAGGGAGACAGGAGAGTGAGGGATATGGAGACGGGGTCGCGCGTCGTGGGCGTAACGCACGCAAGCACGGCGTCGGTGGAGGCGAGGAACGCGGCGGCGTGGTCGTGAAGGAAAACGTGCACGGGAATTGAGGAGAAAGTAGCCGTTGTGAGGAAGGAGGTGGCACTGTAGGTATGGGTCGTGGGTGAAGCGGGCGCGGGAGGGGATGAGTGGGCCGGGGAGTGGGCCAACAATTAAATAGAAGAATTAAGGGAAAATGAACAAGGGCTGGGCTGAGATATATAAGAGAGATGAATGGAAAATTTAAAGGAGTGGGCCGGAGGGATAAAATGTTTAATTTAAACTTGATTTTTGTTGTTGGGCTGGGGAGAAAATTTTTAAATAAAATGAATTTCTTTCTCAATTATTAATGGCTGGGGCCAGGAGATTGGGCCGAGGAAAATATTAAAAGAAAAGGTGGGTGAGGAAGTAAAGGAAGTGGGGTGAGGGAAAAATGAGATAATATAGGGTTTGGGTTTTATTGATAAAAAGGAGTTTTATTGTTAATAGAAAATGGGGGTATATATTCAATTAGAATTATAAATAATATAACTAAAATTATAAATAGAATCATAAAGTAACAAAATACAGATTTTGATATAAAAGGGGCTGGGTATTACATCACACCACCCTTAATAAAAATTTCGTCCTCGAAATTTAAAAGAACCAACAAGCTATAAAATAATAAGCGAAGAGTTATCATATCGAACACTAATACATGTGGATTTACTTAAAGCGGGTAGACAGAGTTTTGAAGGTACATACATATATATAAGAACCACATACACAAATAGGCTTACAAGGTGTAATGCAGGAAAACTATAAGGGCAAGTACAAATATACGAGAATATAGGTAACAATAACGAATAATAATCAAAGTGTGCTCGATAAAAGTAGAGACTCAAATATGTGCACCTCTATGTTTATCAAAAAAATAAACAGAAAATAATCGTAAGGTTCAACCATTTATAATAGTAATCATAGGCACAATCCCAAAAATAAATTAACGACAATAAAGCAGTGAAAATTAGTCGGTAGGTTAAAACATTTTAGGACGATATATCGATTAGATAGTTTTAAAATAACTTAGAAAACTCACATAATGCAAATGAGGAATATGAAACAAAATATGCGCGGTGCAGGGTCGCGCTACTGAAAATGAGAATACTAATAGTGTACTTAAAATACATAAAACAGAGTAATTAATAACACACACTCTTTGATAAATTTAAAATAATGAAAACTAAATTTTGAATAATAAGGTCTCTAAATATATTTGGGGTAATAGAGAAATCACCAATATGAATAGGGCTAGCTGGGGTAGTGATTACAAGAAGGTGTGACTCAATCAGAAGGTCGGAGTGTGGCGGCTTTTAGGCTGGATGTTAAGGAGATCGGGATAGGGTCAGTACAGGAAGTAAGGGTGAGCAAACAGGAGATACAAAAGGAAAAGTGTGGGGGAAACAACAGTCGATACAACACACGAATCAAAATTGGAGAGTTAGTGAACTTGGAAGTTTCACAGGAACTGTTCTCCTCCTAGAAGGATCCCAACGGGGCACAGACGAAGGATGAATGGTGGCTCATTCCAAGGATCAGGGTTCGGTACTTTCCAATTGAAACGAGGGTGAAAATTATTCAGTGAGTAGGGGTGGACAGTCAGGGGTCTCAGCAGAAAATAATTGGATAAGGGCAAATAACAAGCATCAAGCGAACCAAAATCAAAAGGTTACCGAGTTCAGAAGATTTATTTCATTCAAGAAAATTTGAAACAAGACATTCTCAAAGACAGAAAGTAGCCCTTAACTATACACATTTGATTTGGCCAGGAAGACAACATCAAAAGAAATCCCGTCAGTCGCGGTTGTGGAGATTCAGCAAGTTGCGGTAGGCTCGCGCACTCAGGTAGGGGCGTCCATTTCCATAGCGCCTCGTAGGTATCTCTATTGGAAGTCCTTCCACCACAGGATCTTGACCTTCTGGTCCTTCTTCCTTGGATAGAGCTTCTTCATCGAGGTCCGATTCTATATGATTCTCTTCTTCTTGATTTCCTTCCACGGGATTTTCCTCAACTGGATTTTCTTCTATCGGGTCTTCATCGGGATCTTCCTCTATCGGGTCTCCCTCTATAGGGTTCTCTTCAGGATCTCCTTCTTCTTCGTCGGAATCAGCTAACACGTTAACCTCTGGGGCGGCTACTTCTTCGTCCTCTGAATCGTCGTTTCTGAAATTGTCCTGGGGACCGTTGATCTCATCGTCTGAACTCATCAGCGTGCGGTCTAAGGAAACGCAAGATTGTGCATCCTCGTCTAGATGTGGCGCTGCTCCAGGGTGGGCCATGGTCTGAAAGAAAAGAGTCATGATTAGACAATGGAATGAATAATGAAAATGGCCAAGTGTACGAAGTATGGAAAGACATGCGGTGGCGGGAATTGTAAAATCAAGATTAAAATGTTATGCTACTGAATAGTATGAACAAAGGAAATGACAAGAGAATGATACATATATTACGATTCAAATTTTATTGCATTCAACTAAAAGTTCAACGGATACAAGATTTCAAACGGAAAGAAATATTCATAAAAAGATGACAACATTATTACTGAAAGTAGATAACATGAAAAAAAAATCCTTCTTCGTCTACTATAACGTTGCATTCCCATCGCGTGAGTTGAATCCTGCATTAGGTCCGCCTCATCGTCGAAGTTCGAACTACGCGCTAACCCTCACTTGGCAGAAGTGGGGAGAGTGGACGAATCTCCTCCTTGTAGTTCCTTCCTTTCTGGGCAACCGTTGATGAGATGTTTGTTGGATCCGCATATTAGACATTTCCCTTGGACGCGGCGACAATCCCTCTGAAGATGTCCTGGCCTCTTACAATATCCACAGCAAGAGTGCTTCTGATGCTTCTGTTGACGCTTCATCTTCTTCTCCTTTCCTCGTCCAACAGGGATCCCTTTATGATAGGAGACTCCCGCTGGGGTCTAACTCACCTGTCTTTTCAGCCCTTCAGCTAATAAGTCGTTTGTTCGCTCCTGGGCTTCCTTTAAACCTTGCAGTACACTAAGGATCTCAACAGTTTGATTCTGAGGAGTGGAGATAGAAGAAGAGTCGTTGGAAGACATGATCCTGAAACAACAATTTTGAGGATGATATAAGTCACAAGCTAAACGAATCAAAATATAATATGGATAGGACAAAGATTCAAAAGTATCAGAGGTGCTGAATTTATTATGAGTGGGGAATCAACTGTATGACTTTAAGTCACTTGAATAGAGTGCGGTAGTGCAATTGCAACCACGTAACCTTGTCAAGTCACCCGAAACCATAGCGAATGGATAGCTGAACACACGATGTGAATATGGATCAAGAATGACAAGTTTACAACCTAGACCAAGGAATGTCTTAGATTGCCAAGCAATACACGGAAAACTGCAATCCCAATCGAAGCAAAACCTGGCTCTCATACCAACTAAACCATGTCACGACCCGCTTCCCAAAATACGGAATACAAGGGGTAGACAAGGCCAGCCATGCTCCTACGGTCAAGGAAATGTCCTGCCGTAGTCACACTTCGGCTTCTAGTTTTTCATGGTAAACAGTAAATAATGCGCAGGTAATGAGAAATGCAGTAACTGGAACAAAACAGTAAAATGAACTGACCTGATGAGAAACAAAAGATATAACTCTGGATAGCTAAACAAGATGTCCGTGAAGTGCGTCTAGTCCTGGTCCAGGCTAAATCTTCTCCTCACACTGAGCATGCATACTCAGGTCGTCAGAGCGACACAACAGCAAAATAATATATATAAAATCAGGTGACAATTCTAACAGTGATAATAGGTATATATATAACAGTAGATCAATGGCAGTATGGATATGAACATGCAGTAATCAATGCAGCGGAACAGTAAAAGCAGTAGAATGATATGCCACGTATGTCAACACAGTATGTAAGGTATATCAATGCCAGTATCCCTATCAGTCTCTAAGTCTCACTGTACAGGTCACTAAGCCTATCGTCAGTCCAAGTGTGAGAGTCAACCACTCATGAGTGTCCTCCACCCAAGGGTAGAACCCAAGGGCAAGGGACCACGGGCCCAACATGTATATCACGGTAATAATCATTTACCCTGTAAATCTCCATATATCTCCCTAAATATATAAGCTGGCATGGGACTCCCGAGATTCTGTTGAACTCACACTTAAACTACCCCACACCCCGTGGTCTACATCAAACGCTAACCATCACCCTAAATACTAATCGATCCGTGACAAGTCTGCGCGAGAACTGGAGGCAGGACCTCCATCAAGCACGTCCCGACTAATACCTAAGATAAATGGCAGTGTCGGATGCCTTATCTGTGACACCCGTGCAAGCGCTTCCATAAGTGTCTCATACCATTTATAGTCACACGTACACGCATCCCACAGACGTCGACAATGCAATTGAATAATAGGGTCACTGATTGTGTACAAGTACGTATCACTTTCACTTAATCACGGATACACGAACACTGACGTACTTGCCACAATCATCGCTAGAATCTAACACTGGGTAAATGCACGATATCACTAGGTTATCATTACAATGATATGGGTATGATATGATGCGTGAACAGTAAATCAGCACGATTAAGGTGTCACAAAAACAGTATTCTATCACTTGCACGATTTATCATGAAACGTACATATATAATTTAGCGAAACGATAAACATGTAGTAATTAGTATGTTCAGTTATCCATCCATCAAATTTGGTTTCGAGCCAATCGGATTTCAGGATCATTAATTATAACCACTTCATTTTAAGCGCTTGCGGCTGGAAATCCAATTTCAGAATCAGAAGTCCGTTTCGTAACGCATTTTGATCCCAGTTGGGATCAGATTTTAGCGACGCTACAGTTGGATGAAATCTAGGGTTTTCAGTAAAATTTTCAATGTAACAGACGGATCTTCAATCACATCTGCACGTCAGGAGATATACACTATTTAACACTAATATGTCAGTTCTGATTCTGCTGGGACTGTTATGTGTCCCGACCTAATAAATTACAGATTAAATATCAAACGGTAACGAAACAGTATGAAATCAATTGTGTTGTCTGGCTAACAGATTTATCTATAATAACTAGTGGAGTTCCACAATCTACGAGTTAAGGAGATCTTGTGGTATCCAATACGGTTCAGTAACCAACAATTGGAGTCGCTCTGGACTGCAGTCCAGAGTCGCACTCCGATCCAATTATCATCACAATTTAAGTACAGGAATACCAGGAAACTAGTATAGGCTTAAATTTCGTCGAGTCAGCTTCGATTTGAGCCCTTGAGCGCATCAATCCAGTGTGTATATTATTTATGGTGAATTTAACGGTTTTCAGGTGCAATAGAATTACAGTTTTACGATTAGACTTGGGGGTAGTCGTTTTGGTCATAAACGATCAAATTATCCAACGAAACTTGTACACGTTGTTCATCACAGCAAGGGCCCAAGTAATAAATCCAGTTCCGTCAATTTAGAAAAGTGTTTTCTTTGAGAACACGCGTCGAGCAGGTTATGGCACATAATTAGTTTAAACTGTAGCCTTTAATCTATATACTTAGCAGTAGTAACATAGGTAAAATAGCATGTAAGCAAGTAAAGAACTTGCCTGGGAACGCCTCGGGGTCGCACGGTAGCAGCGGCGTCACGAACGCGTGATGTACGCCGTGAAACGGATTTGCGCGAGCTTGGATCGAGACGCGGATTTTGCGTCGGAGTTGTCCGGAGTCGTTGCACGGTCACTGGGCGTTGAAGGGTGCTTGATGATCCTCTGCGAGTATACTGGGGTTGACGATGGTTGACAGCGTCGCTCCGGCAATGGCCGCAGTGAGGGTTTGTAAGGAAAGGGGTGTTTTGTGTGGTTTTTGAGAGAGAGTTAGGGAAAGAGAGTGAGCAGAGGGGATTGAGAGAGAGAGAGAGAGGGAAACGAGAGAGAGAGAGAGAGTATGCAGAGAAAGAGAATTGAGAGAGAGAGAGTCGTAGAGTGAGAGAGAGACAGAGATCAGAGGGATAGAGTAGAGGAAGAGAGAGAGAAAACAGAGTGAGAGAGGGAGAAAGACTGAGGGAGCTAGAGAGAGAGGGGAGAGCCAGAGACAAGAGGGAGGGGAAAGAGAAGGTGGCGACGACGACTACGACGACCTGCGGTCGACGAGAGCGACGGTGGTCGCTCACGGGGGTGGAGGAGAGCCGGCGGTTGTGAGGTCTGTAGCGTGAGCGAGAGAGAGGAGAGGAGGGAGACGGGTGATGATAGTGGAGGAGAGCTGACGAGGGTTGAACCAATGGTGAGGGGAGGTCGGCGGGTGTAGGCGAGGTGATGGGTGATGAGTTCGCGAGGTCGGGATATGGGTTGGAGAGAGGAGAGTCGTCGGGAGAGGAGAAAGGAAAGAGAGGGAGACGGGAGAGTGAGGGATATGGAGACGGGGTCGCGCGTCGTGGGCGTAACGCACGCAAGCGCGGCGTCGGTGGAGGCGAGGAACGCGGCGGCGTGGTCGCGAAGGACAACGTGCGCGGGAATTGAGGAGAAAGTAGCCGTTGTGAGGAAGGAGGTGGCACTGTAGGTGTGGGTCGTGGGTGAAGCGGGCGCGGGAGGGGATGAGTGGGCCGGGGAGTGGGCCAACAATTAAATAGAAGAATTAAGGGAAAATGAACAAGGGCTGGGCTGAGATATATAAGAGAGATGAATGGAAAATTTAAAGGAGTGGGCCGGAGGGATAAAATGTTTAATTTAAACTTGATTTTTGTTGTTGGGCTGGGGAGAAATTTTTTAAATAAAATGAATTTCTTTCTCAATTATTAATGGCTGGGGCCAGGAGATTGGGCCGAGGAAAATATTAAAAGAAAAGGTGGGTGAGGAAGTAAAGGAAGTGGGGTGAGGGAAAAATGAGATAATATAGGGTTTGGGTTTTATTGATAAAAAGGAGTTTTATTGTTAATAGAAAATGGGGGTATAAATTCAATTAGAATTATAAATAATATAACTAAAATTATAAATAGAATCATAAAGTAACAAAATACAGATTTTGATATAAAAGGGGCTGGGTATTACACAGGTGGCTCAGCTTCACCTCCAAATCAACCCACTGAGATCCACACGCTTAAGAAGACAACCTTCAACACCAATCTCAACCCTTCATCAACGCTCGTGACAGATCGACAGATGCCAGCATCTGAAGGAAATCCGAAGCTCCATCATGTTGGGTTTTGTTGGGACCCGTGTTTTTCAACTTTGTTAGGACTTGAGGGTTTTTTTATTCTTAACCCTATTTTAATTAAGGGTTGATCAAAGAATTAAGAATAAAAAAATCAAGCCAATCCTCTCCGAGCCGATTTCCAAGCTTGTTTTTCTAAACTATTTCAACCTTGGACAAATGCAGCATCTACATGTTTCTCTTGACTGATGTCCCACTTACCAATATAGGTGATTACACTGGATGGACCCTAACTATGCAGTATAACCTTCGAGCTTTGGTTTTGTGGGGTTATGTGGACGGTACACTCATATGTCTATCTACCTACCTATTTCTACTACTACTACAATATCTGATGATCGCTCTGGCTCTTCCACCGACACTTCTGACCTTTATCCTCTTACTCGTGATCTGTGGATGCGCACTAATCAACAAATTATAGCATACATCATTCGTTCAGTTGTGATCCCCATTCGTCTCTTTATTGGACGTCTGGCTCCTTCTAATCAGCAGTAGCTTATCCTTAACAGCAATGTCACACCTCGTTTCCCAAAATACTGGAGCGGAGACACGACGAGGCTCGCGGCGTAGCTATACCGAAAGAGAGAAACTCAACTCGATACAGTATACTAAGCGTATAGTATACATGAAGAATATATAAAAGCAGGTAAAATAAAAATGAAGCTTTATTCATTAACCAGAACTTTATTACAAGCTAGAATCGCAACAAAAGTTTTATTACATCAAAGGACAAGCCCTAAAACAGGTGGGCGAAATATAAATAGTAAAACCTAGGCCTAAGAGATAGCCGAGAAGTGAGCATTGCCTTCTTTCCTAGTTTCGACTTCAACCATGCATTCTTCCAGCCCTAGGGTACATTTCGGGGGAAAGAAAGGAAAAAGAGAGAAATGTCCGTCAGCGAGATAAACTCGAGTAGGATCTCTCAAGATAGAATGAGTGAAATAAAACAAATCAAAAGTTTGGTGACAGTTACATGTGTATATGTAAGCATATGTAAACGGGTGTTTCGTGTAGGTCAAGCAAGAGAAAGGGAATTAAAATGTGCGGTATTAATGATGTCATGTGTTTGTGAAATATAATGATGTCAAATGTATGAAGTATAATTAAGGATATTATGTATTGACTAAGCGTTGTGCATGTTCTAAATGTTTCTAATTTTATTAGGCAACGGGTACCGGGTTCTCGAGATTATCCGTTGGGCCACGGAACAACAGCTTCCTTATTCATCGATGGATCCATCGTAAAGTCTAGAAGGGGAATCCAAGACCCTTAATATTATCTTACTTAAGCCAAACTATCCCACACCGGTCTTGTTTAATTATATAGGTGTTAGCACGTAGTTCTTCTACGCATGGAATTTTAGCAGTAATAAGGTCATTCGTATGTCAGAATCTTCTATAGATAAGGTCATCCGTAGATCGTGATCTTTAATAGATAATAGCCATCCGTATATCAGGATCTTCAATAGTATAAGGTCACCCATATATCGGGATCTTCAATATCATTCGATCCATACCTAGGTTCGCACGTCTAATCCTAACCGTACCAGATGGCATGCCATATAGGATATCATGTGTTGGGTTATGTATAGGACAATATTCATACAATTTGGTTCCCAAGAAAGTTCATGGTATTTTAGTGAAAATATGACTTAGAAAAATTTATGGAAATTTAGAGAAAATATAACATAGGGAAGTTCATGGTGTTTTAATGTAAATATAATTTGGGAAAACCCATGTTATTTTAGCGTAAAAATCTTTTTAGGAAAAACCATGGTATTTTAACGTAAATATTATTTGTAGGGAAACCCATGGTATTTTAGCATAAATATCATTATAGGAAAACTCAAGGTGTTTTTGTGATGCCTTATCTCCAGTTCCTCTAGGCTCAAGAGAGAAGATGCAACTTAAACCCATCCACTACCTATTTACTTGAACAATATTAAACTTAGGGATTCTAGGGTAATTATGTAAAGATACACCATCTAAAATTACAAGTTTTTTTTTATGTAAGATTGTTCTATTTAAAAACTTCCAGCTTTTACGTAAAAATACTCTTTTTTAAAGCTTGAGGGTGTTTTATGTAACAATACAACCTTGAGGGTGTTGTATGTAAAAATACACTATTTTAAACCTTGAGGGTGTTTTATGAAAAAAATACCAGCTTTTGCAAGTTGAGGGTATTTTGGTGAAAATCCTAACTTTTATAAATCGAGGGTAGTTTTGAGAAAAATCCTAATTTTCAAAAGTTGAGGGTAATTTAATTTCAATTTAACCTTTTGAAAGTTACGTGTATTTTAATGAAAAAAGGGGTTTTTATAAAAGTCGGTGTATTTTAAATGAAAGGGGGTTTCAGAAAGATAGGGTATTTTAATGAAAATCTTGACTTTTGAAAAGTTGATGATATTTTAATAAAAATCTAACTTGGAAAAGTTAGTGATATTTTATAAAATTCTAGCTTTTGAAAACATTGGTAGTATTTCATTGTAACTAACTTTTATATACATATTATGCATTTTACTATGTCACAAATGCCCGCATAATGGCGTATTATAGCATGAGCATTCTAAATTTGGGGTAGATCGTTACCCCGTGATTATAGTATGAATCATGAATTATTTATATTGGCAATGAGGGTTTTATCGTGTGATATTTTAATCTAGATTAACAAGGACAATCGACAGTGATAACCATTTTAATATTTTTAAGAGAATAACAATAATAAAGTGGAATTCATGCATGGAATGGGTGACGGGATCGGGTAGTAAGAGACGGATCCTACCTATAGAAATGGACGATGGAAACGATGCCGAGAAAATGTTGAGTCCTGTCTTTTCCTCTCTTGTTCCTTATTCGGATTTTTGCTTAGGACGAGAGTAGAGTCATCGCGAAGAAAACTGAACGAGAAAGATCCAAGATTTTTTGGTGATTTAATTGGATATTGGAAGAGGGAGAAAGGGGTATAAGAGTAGGTGATATCTATTTATAGGCTTTTTGAAGTTGATTTAAAAAAAAACAATTAATAATAATAAAAGCAAAATAATGATAATAAAGACCAATTAATAATAATAAAGCCTCACTCCCGAGATTTAGCCAACGCGAGGGATCTTCCCCTCACGTGGAAGCATGGGGCATGCCTATGCAGGCGCATGGGACCCACATCCCCTTTTCATTTTAAAAAAAGTTTTAATATTTTTTCCTTTATACCAAAATACTTTTAAAAATAGGTTTAAATACCAAAATATCCAATAAATTCTTTTAAAAATCTGAATATTTATTTATCTTATTTGTAATAATTTTTATTTTTAAAAATAATTTCCTTTTCTTAAATCCCTTTTTTAAAATAAATCCTTTTCTCTAATTAGAAATGTTTAGTTTTAGATATCGGAAAAATCTAAATAAACTATAGAAAGTCTAAATAATTTTCTTATCAAATTTCCTAATTTTCATATCAAAAATAAATCTTTTTCTTTGAAATTCCTTTTCTAAATAAATCTTATAAAATACTAAAAATAGTACTTATATTTTTTCTTCATCTAAAAATTATATTTAATATTCTTAAACTCAAAGCAACATTTTTCTAAGCTTTTCCATAAAAATAATATTAGAAAATATTTATTGACCCAAAAATGAATAAAAGATTTTATTTATATATATAAAAAACGCAGTCGTTACATGCATGTTCGTTTAGACAGGCGCTTTTCGTGAGTACCAGCCGCATCAGACTCTACAAGACGCTCGACAAGGAGATCATTCTATGCAGCATTATCATTCTCTCATGTCAAGTTACTGGGAGGAACTGCATATGATGGAAGTACAAACTCCGATCACGTTTGAAAGTAGTGGGGAAGCAAACACAAATAGTCCTGGGGGGGGGGGGGGGTGAATAGAACTACACAGACAATATGCCCAAATTAAAAATTCTATCAACTACACTTGCAAAGATATCACAATTGAACTGCTTAACAAAAGACCAATAGTGATAAGCAGTTAAACTAACTACAATTGCAAACATAAACAATAGCAAGAAAGAATAAAGATAATAATCAAGTCTAAGCAATGAGCATATAATGCGAAATATAAACCTAGTATGCAATTTCTAAGCAATTGAAATATAAATCATAAGAGAAATTGCAAACGCAAACACGAGTTGATTTTAGAGTGGTTCGGGAGATCTCTTAGTCCACTTTTTTTAGGCGTACGAGCCTATTCCACTAAACACGTCTCCACCGAGACTCTCACGTTATGCACCCGCAACCAAACACGTCACTCGATTTACAAGTGACTTTTCTCTCTACAAGCACTTGCACTCCTCTCTTACAAAGGCACCGATAATGTTTCGGTCCTCACACAAAGAAAAAAATATAAATATCTCACGCTTCTCTATTACAAAGGACTCTCTTGCACTTAAGATATTCTCACACAAAGACAAAAAGAGGGGTTACAATGAAGCACAATACTCTTAAAGAGTTTCTGTCTAGCTCAAACTAATACTCTAGTAAGTATGGATAATCAATTGAAGCTCTTGAATATTTTGTGTGTGAGAGTGATTGGATAAGCAAATGAAAATCTCTTTAAACTCTTACAAGATGTGGGATTTTTCTTTTGAGAATCACTTGGATATTTGCAATAGAAAAGCTCAAAAAATTTGAGTAAGTGATAGCAAGAAAAATCCAACCAAAAATGCTTTTATAGCCCCAAGAAAAACAATTCAAAAACAAGTGGGGACAAACAGTTCTCAACAGCGGCAGACGTCTGAAGGCAAAAGGGGCAAACGCCCGGTCTCAAATAAAACAAATCCCCAACAGCTATAAACGACTATATTTTTGAAAAAATCTTAATTACAGACGTCTGAAGAAGAAAAAAATCTTGGCTAAAACATAACATCAGACGTCTGCCCCAATGAACTGCAGACATCTGTGTTCCTTACTGGAAAGCACAAAACCAAAACCAGACATCTTAAGTTCAAATTGGCAGACGTCTGAAGTTTAAAAAATTCATATTGAAACCCCTCATCAGACGTCTGGTCCATTGACCTTCAAACGTCTGTCTCGTCTCAATTTTAAAAACATGACTGAAATATCAGATATCAACGGTGTACAGGCGTCTGAACTTCAACGAGGCAGACGTCTGGCCTGGCACAAAAACAACAGTTTGGGTTTTCTGAAAAATGAAAACTTCAAAAACGAAAACCCGATATTTGTAAAACCTTTGTGCCATCGTGTATGAGTGTCCAAGAGCTTTAAATGATATAACCATAATCTTAGAGTACTTATAAAGATTCTTATGCCGGTTTAGCAAATTTTCGAATTCTTGTCGTCTCTAGCTCTCGAACCTTGACGTTCTGCTTGGCTTGAACTTTACGTCATTCGATTAATCTTCAATTTTCTTCGACACTTGACACTTCAAATTCGAACGCGCACTCACGAATTTCTTCAAGTCGATATACGCATGCACAAATCTTGAACTTCTACTTTTGCCGCTTTTGTCTCAGACTTCAGCTTCTTAGCTATCCATAGCTTGAATGTGCATTTCGAGAAGCTCTCGTCCGAATTCTCCAACCTACATTAGATATATCCGTTTAAACAAAATAACCTCCATCCTCCTTTATAGAGCTTCGTCTCGAAACATTCGATAACCTGAAATGCAATCTCAAAGACCAAGCTCATCATATATAGTGTTATGAAATATAAGCAAGATGGTAAATACAAGTATATGAACATTCATTGTTTTTTATATCACGATCATGAATAGTATATCAATATCAAAATATAACTTAAACTCAAACTATATATACATGATATAAGAGAAACAAGATATAAATCACATGTATATACAAATTCATATTGTGAATTACCAAAACAATGAATGGGAGTAATATATCGATATCAAGAATATAACAAAAGTATAACATGAGATGTTGATATATTACTCGGTATATACAAGATATAGGATAAGCAAGCTAAACATCAAGTGTATACGAGTTTAGTGTCGATAGGATAAAACAAGATAAGAAAGTAACGCTAAACGAACTATTCATATTTAATCAATCATCAAAACTTAATAAAAGGATCATCAAAATTCATAAGCTATCAATCTCCCCTTTTTTGATGATGGCAAAATATGAATAGGAAATATTATATCTATATCAACTAAAACCAAATATTTAATATCGATATACTAAAAACTCCTATTATTCTCCCCCCTTTTGATATAATCAAAAATGGTATTTAGGGAAAGTAGAACGTTTGAACTACTTCCCCTAAACATATGTGTACACCTAAAGCGAATTAAACATTTGAATCACTACCTCTAAATGTATGCATAGAAGAAACTAGGAAATGGAAACGAGCACAAGTAAAATGCAAATTTTGAAAATGAAGCTCAACTCGTATCTAAATGAATGTATATAAAAGATATGCAAAATGAAGCAAGTATACATGCAACAAATATCCACATGAGCAAGATATAAACAAGTTCTAATGGCATATGGAGGCAAGTATAAGTTGATATTAATTGAAAATGAACAATTTTGAAAGCGGAGCTCAACCTATGCACAAAAGCATATTTTGAAAAAGATATTCAATGAAAAGAATAAAAAACATACGCTAACTCATAATAAGTAAAACAAGTTTTGAAACTTATGAGTTAAAATACATGTCGTAATACGAACCATAAAATATCAATGAAAATCATAATCGTATTACGCATGTACAAAGTGTTTGTGTATTTCTTTAAAAGCATGGAATTTTAAAATGTGCACAACACAAGAATTGGGAAATAAATACGAAAAGTTAACTTTATAAGCATGAGATTTACCTCCCCTAAATGCTTGAATCTTCCAAGTGCGAGAAGCAAGCCCAAACGATCGATTCATGAGTCATATCTCACTACCAAACCATTAGAGCTCAAAAGTAATATATGATGGAATACAACAACAACTGAGCCTTTTATCCCAGGCATATGGGGTAGGCTACATGAACCAACATGAGAATTACGCCGGGTCCAGCACATGAATCCTCCGCCTCCACTCACTCCTATCGAACAATATACTTTCATTGAGGCCTTTGGCAACCATATCATTTCGTATAACCTCCATCCATGTTTTCTTTGGTCTCCCTTTTGCCCTTTTGCCATTGCCCATATCGAGAGTATCTATTCATCGAACCGGTGCTTCCATAGGTCTGCGTCGCACATGACCAAACCATCTTAGCCGGTTTTCCCGCATCTTCTCCTCCACAGGTGCTACACCAACTTTTGCACGAATATCCTCATTTCTCACCTTATCTTTTCTAGTGTTACCGCACATCCAATGAAGCATGCGCATCTCCGCTACATACATCTTCTGTGTATGATGCTTCTTAGGAGCCCAGCATTCTGTACCATATAATAAGGCAGGCCGAATAGCGCTCCGATAAAACTTTCCTTTCAATTTTAACGGATAGTTACGATCACACAAAATCCCTGTTGCACTTCTCCATTTCAACCAACCAGCTTGGATCCTTTGATTAACATCACTATCGATCTCCCCATCATTTTGGATGATGGAACCTTGATATCTAAACTAATCGCTCGGATATATCTCTTGCCCTTCCAATGTTATACCAATATGGTTTTGACTTCTCTGTTTACTAAATTTGCAATGCATATATGCTATCTTGGACCTGCTATATCTGAACCCCCGAGATTCCAATATTTGCCTCCATAATTCTAATTTGGCATTAACCTCTGTTTTAGTCTCATTTATTAGAACAATATCATCAGCGAATAGCATACACCATGGTACCTCATCTTGGATAGTTCTAGTAAGCTCATCCATCACGATGGTAAACAGGAATGGACTTAATGCAGATCCTTGATGTAAACCAATTGTAATCGGAAAATCACTCGTTAGGCCGCCGCAAGTTCTAACATTTGCCACTACTCCATCGTACATATCCTTGATTATGTCAATATACTTGACGGGGACCCCCTTCTTCATCATTGTCGTCCATAATACCTCTCTAGGTACCTTATCGTACGCTTTCTCTAAATCAATAAATATCATATGCAAATCTCTTCTCCTCTCTCGAAAACGCTCGACAAGTTGACGAAACAAATGAATAGCCTCTGTCGTCGATCATCCAGGCATGAACCTAAACCGGTTCTCTATTATCTTAATATCCTTGCTTACCCCGTGTTCAATCACTCTCTCCCAAAGTTTCATGGCGTGACACATAAGTTTTACTCCACGGTAGTTTGAGCAACTTTGAATGCACCCTTGTTCTTGTAGATAGGTACAAGGATACTTTTCCACTATTCATTTGGCATCTTTTTTGTCTGCCAAATCTTATTAAATAGATCTGTCAGCCATTTAATGCCTATTTCTCCTAAGTATCTCCAAATGTCGATAGGAATCCCGTCAGGACCAACCGCTTTTCTTAAACGTATTCTATTCAAAGCTTCTTTAACCTCAGGTAGTCTTATTTTACGCACGAAATCACGGTTTATATCTTGAGATTGGATGACAAGTCCATCCAAATTCTTAGTAAAGCTCTCATTGAACAATTTGTCAAAATAATCTCTCCACCTTTCCTTGATATCCTCATCTCGAACTAAAACCTTCTGATTTTCATTTTTGACACACTTCACCGGACATAAGTCTCTGGTCTTCCTTTCCCGCATCCGAGCAATCCGGTATATATCATTTTTAGCCTCTTTAGTGTCTAATTTCTCGTACACCTCCTTGTAGACCTTAGATTTAGATTCCTGAACAGTTTTCTTAACTTCCTTTTTAGCCATTTTATACTTCTCAAATCTCTCCACATCTTTACTTTTCTTCAAATCTTTATATGATGGAATACAAGTAATAAAATTTAAACGATACTAAACTCATGAATAGATCAAACTATGCACAAGAAATCAAGATGAAACCAATTGAAAGGTTCAAAAGTGCAATCAACTCACATAAATAGATACCAATTGAAAACAATATGAAACCAATTGGAAATAATTGAAAACCGTATGCGAGTGCAAGTATGAGTAATTGTCTCATCTTAAGTATCGACTCCCCGGTGAAGGGTCTCTAATTCTCTCCGCTATACCCGTATGATTCGTTGTAATTAACGAAATTCACAAGTGGATCCCCTAAAAGGGTTGTAGAAACCATTTGGTAAGATGAGCTAAGAATTCAATACCAATGAATAATTCTACTCATGCAAAAACTGTGTGTGTAACAATTAGGTAAGTTTAAATATAAACACATATGATAAGGCACAAAGCAAAGATACCAATTGAAAATAGGTTCAAGTTAAAAACAAGTGCCAAAATATATCCATATGAAAAAGATTTACACAATTTAAAGTTATATGGATACGAACTCTCATTTATAAGATTAAAAACATATTTTAAACAAGTGAGAGTGGTTTACGGCAAGAAAACTAAAAGATATGCAAATCTAAATCTTGTTTTCAAACCATATTGTGCTTAAGTTTAAAAGATAGTAGGTTGAAAGTAAATGAGCACAAGAAATAATATATGAGCAAATGAATGATATCAATTGTAAATACCAATTGAAATATCCTATAAATAGCATCTCATACATGAACAAGAACAAAATAGATATAAACAAGGATAATATATGTGCATTACAAGGGGTATATCAAGATAAAATATACTTAAATAGAATATCAACATTAAGCTTAAATGAATAGGCAATATTCTAAAACGAGTATAGAAAAGAAATACGATACCCCATAAATTGATGAGTTAGAGCAAGTTTTTCATTGGAATGCTCTTTGCTCATCACGCTCCCGAATCTATAAGTCTTTAATTGGCCCATACCTACAAAATAAGGTATGGATAGGGATTTTGGTATCCAAGTCTTCTTGGATCAATTGGGTTAGCTTTGGAAACTTAAACTAAGTTGGTATGCATAGAAATATTATTCTTTAAACTACATGCAAATGTCAAGTGTCCATGTACACCATAAAAATTGCAAGTATGAATGTGTGCATGCATGGTGGTCTTAGAAGTGTCAAAACAAGTACGAGATAAAACAAGTGAATGATGCACATGCTTCTTAAACGTTTGTCTTGAACTAAATCTTTATAAATAAGCATGTGAGTGAACATGAGATTTAACAAAATTCAAAACATATTTGACAAATCTTGAAGAAGAGGGGTTTTGAAATTTTAAATTCTTAAAACCAATGCCTCTTCGATTTAAAACTTTCTCCTTAGCAGATAAAAAGTTAACACATGAAAACTTAGCAAGAGAAGAACTCAAAATCTCATATTTCTCCATGAGAGAAACATTTTCCAAAACAAGCGATTTTTGAGATAAAATAGATAATTTTAAAATAGCAATCTCACTTTGATAACTTGAAATCAAATTGTCATTTTTCTTTTTCAAAATATCGTATGATAAAGCCAACTTCTCATTTTCTTACTTGAGAGAAGTATTTTAAAAAACAAGAGATTCTTGAGAAATAATAGAAGATTTCAAAATATCAATTTTACTTGTAAAACTTGAAATCAAATCATAGTTTTCTTTTTTCAAGACCTTACAAGACAAAGCCAAATTATCATTTTCATATTTCAAAGTATCAATAGTAGCACATTGTAAATCAAGTTTTGAAAGTAACTGTTCCCCTCCGAAAGGCGGCCGAGACATTAGGACGTCTGGCCTGAGATTCGGGGCAGATGCTATTTAGTTTTATCCGTCTACCTCTCCGAAGATGCCAAGTTGATTTATGGCATCGTGTATCGGAGGTTTAGACGGATGCGGCCGATGTAGCAGACTTCGTCAGATTCCCCCTCGCTTGAGGGGTTTTTGATTATAGGGACGCTCTTCCCTGCAGGCGCAAGTCCCTGCAGTTAATTACGCTACCGCATCGCGATAACAACTTTCTCCTTCTCCAGAATTTCACTTCGTGTCGTGTGTGTTTGTTTTGTTTGTGGTTGCCCGTGGATTGTATACGGAGACTAAGCGATGTCGTCGCCCGTAGGACGTGGATTAGTCCAAATCCGTATTTACTTAGATTTGGGTTTGGTGTTTTTAGTTTAAGGATATATTAGCCGTTTTGAGGCTAAGATCAACTTAAATATTCGTTAAGGATACGTTAGTCTTGTTTGAGACTAAGATCAACTTAACGTAGTGATCCGTTTAATATATGGCCGTCAGGACTCATCACCTCTCTGACGTCGTTGAAGGATTACAACGATAGGTGTCAGAGGAGTTCAGAGACATACCCTTGAACCAAAGTCGATTTGGAGTTTTATGGTCTATCTAAATGTTTAAGGATACGTTAGCCGTATTTGGGGCTAAGATCAACTTAAACGGGACCGTTTAGATCCGGTAAAAGAGCATTTGGAGGCTCTATTGTTCCAGTTTAGGGACGTAGTGGTCCATCGCCAGTTTAGGGACGTAGTGGTCCATATTCCAGTTTAAGGACGTGGTGGTCCACCATTAGTTTAAGGACGTTTCGGTCCATCATTAGTTTAAGGACGTTTCGGTCCATCATTAGTTTAAGGACGTTTCGGTCCGATATTAGTTTAAGGATATTTCGGTCCAATATTAGTTTAAGAACGTTTCGGTCCATATACGTATGTGGTCGTTGGGACCCGTCACCTCTCTGACGTCGTTGAAGGATTACAACGACAGGTGTCAGAGGAGTTCGGAGATGTACCCTCGAACCGGAGGTAAATTGATTTAAGAGAGCAATCTTGCTCAGTCAATTTAATTTGAGGACTTACGGCCAAAATTGGGCTAAGTCCAGTTAAAAATGTTCAACATTTTATTTGCTTTTGCATTACATTTCTTTTTATTTTTATTTGGGCTCTACCCATAAAGGATGCAGAGCATCAATATGTTTTGGGCTCTGCCCATTTATAAATGATGCAGAGCATCAATTTTACTTGGGCTCTGCCCTTTTTATTGCTTTGCAATTTATTTTGGCCTGCTAGGTCTTTTTGATTTGGGCCTGGCCCTTTAACAAAAGAAATGCATTGCATTTTTCAGGCGCTTTGCGCCAATCAAAGAGCGCAAGCGCTTATGATGATGACACGTGTCATGCAGCGCAGTGCGCTGCGCTAATGCGCTACGCTTGCGCTGCTGACACATGACGCTCTCTGGTGAGTTGCGCCAATTTCAGAGAGCAAAGCTCTATTTCAAAAGCGCATAGCGCAAATGGTTCAGATGCTGACACGTGGCGCTCTCTGGTGGCTTGCGCCAGCCCAAGAGCGCAACAGTGCAGATTTATAAGTGTAAAGCACTATTAATTTGAGAATCTTTTAGATTCAAGAACCAATGGTTCATAAAAGAAGTGCAAAGCACTATTTGTTTTCTTCGATCTAATGAGAATTAAAGAAAACAAGTATTTCTTGTTTTTCTTGTTTAAAGAACCAGTGGTTCATAAGAAGTGCAAACCACTGTTTATTATGTGAAGATCATTGATCTTGTTCTTAGATCAATGATCTATTAGAAGAAATTTCTTCTATTTTATGAAGGTTTTTTTTTACCTTTTTCGTGAAACTTTTTCAGAGTTCTCTCCGTTTGAAGCTCTTGATTTCTCAAAAATGTTGATGCCTTTGAATTGAGGTCTAGGGTCCTTTTTATAGTGCCCATAAATTAGTTAAAGAGATCTTTTTCTGAGTGATTTGTGGAATTTTTCCCACCGTTGGATCTTTGATCCAAGGGCTTCTGTTTTACAAAAGAAAATCTTCTTGTTTTAACAAGAACAGAAAGATTTCTTTAGAATCTTGATTCTGTTTGGCGCAAATGCCCCAGCGCGTGACACGTGTTAAGCAGCGCACAGTGCAACGCTACTGCGCTGACACGTGTCGCGCAGCACAAAGCGCAGCGCAACTGCGCTAGTGCATCTGTGCTGACACGTGTCGTGCAGCGCAAAGCACAGCGCAACTGCGCTAGCGCATCTACGCTGACACGTGTCGCGCAGCGCAGCGATTGCGCAACTGAAGCGTTGCTTCCTTTAATTTTTCTTTAAATAGAGCTTTGCTCTGATTGGGTGCGCTGCTTTGGGCGCTGCGCTGATGTATCTGCGTCTGACACGTGGTGCTCCGGGGATTTGAAGCGTTGCTTCAAAATTTAAATTTTGAATTTCCAACAGAGCTTTGCTTTGATTGGGGGAAACAAATACCCCCCCCGTTGCGCTCACGTGACGCGCACGTGAGTGCTGCGGTGGCAAGCTCCTGACCGTTGGATCAAGGGGTGAGCTGAAGGGGCGCAAGCGCCTTATAAATAGGACCTCTGGTCCTAAAAAAAAATCTTCACCGTTTTTCAAGATTTTTGATTTCAACAGAGCTTTGCTTTTGCTTAAGAACTTCAGAGCTTTGCTCATTTCCAAAGTTAGAAACTTTAGGTAAAAATTAATTTAAATCAAATTAATTTAAATTAATCTTAACCAAAGAGCTTTGTTCTCACAGATCTTTTGATCTAAAGAGATCCCCATTGGGGTTTCATAAACAGAGATTTGCTCTCAAAAACTTATAGATCTACAGAGATCTTGTTCATGGGTTCTAACCCATGAACAGAACTTTGCTCTTGAATCAACTATAGATCTTTTAGATCTGAAAAATGAAGAATTTTTCATAAGTTTTTCATGGATTTTTCAAGATTCCAAATTTTTTTAATTCTTTTAAGTGTAAAATTTTTCTGATGGACCTTTCCATTATTACCACAGAGCTATGCTCTTTTAAGGAATTTTATTCCTTTGAGACCAGAATTTGACAAGTGTCATTCTGTGGCAGAGCTTTGCTCTGAAAGAGGAGATTTTCTCCTTGTCTCTAGGGATTCCCCACTGATGAGAATATTCTCTTAGGGATTTTTTCTTTAACTGGCAGTCTTACCCAATGATGAGGCTGTCTTATTAAATAAGGCATTTTCATCCAGATTTTGTGGGTCCCCATTTGGTCCCCTACCCACTGCACTGCAGTGTAGTGTGATTAATTTTAATCTAATTAATTTTTAAATTCAGTTAATTGAAAATTTTTAAACGCCAAACGTTGGAATTGCAGCACTAACGGCTAATTTCTGTTCATTTGCAGCGATCATGTCTCTCGACACCTCGTTCCCGTTTGCTCGTTCAGAGGAGGGATTTCCCGAAGCGCCCTTGGACCGTGACGTCTTGGCTATGATTAGGGATCACGACCCGGAATATAAGAGTCTCCACCTTTGGGGGTCGTGGTATAACCAGATTATCATGGATCGACGGAGCTTCACGTGCGCCGTACCGTCAGAACCCATCACGGCGATTCACTATGCTACCCCACCCTCGGTGCAGTATGCCGTGGAGATGGTTGATTGGATCTCAAAGGTCTTTCTTCATCCTGCTATGGATGCGATTCCGGTCCAGCGTCCTATGGTTTTGGATATCCTAGGATGCCGTATCTGTCAGGGCGAGGCGCGACCTTGGGGGCAATCATATAACATTGGTCTGATCCCCCGCCACCCGATCGGTTATCTGCCGTAGGCCCGGTATATCCTGTCGATAAAGAAGTCGCAGTTGATAAGGTTAGGATTGTACACCGCGGTCTACGTCTCTCTGTTCCAATATCCCACGCTCCCCACCTGGTGGTTCAAGGCTTTCTTGGAATAGTGGAACATTCCTACCCACACTTTCCTTGCCATGGATCGGAGAGTGTCAATTTCTTTGGAGGAGTTCACGGAGGTATCCGGTTTACCAGTCATAGGGGAACACTATGAGGAGTTGTTCCCGACAGACGAGTACGTCTTCGGTGCTAAGCTGGTGGTAAGGGGGCTCACGCCGGAGAATGCTGTTTAACACCAATTCCCAAGCTTGATTAAAGTGTTGAATATCTATGAGTCCCTTTTTATCGAACATGGGAGTCGGGGAGTTAACTTTGAGGATTTCATCGCTCGGTTCCTTCGCCCAAGCGCCCTCTCATCAGAAGCTGCCAAGTTCGCTACCCTGGATGACCCTTTCGGTCTAGGTGTGGACAACCTGCCGGAGAAGGAGATAGACCAAAAGGGTTTTTTCCTTCCGGACTTCCCGACTATGTCTTTTGCAGAAATTGCGGCCCCCGGGATGGACGAGGAGGCCTTTTTCTTAGGATTTCTCGGGTTATGGCTGAGTTGGTTTGCGATCCCAATGCACTCTCACCGTATGCGGCCTTCTGTCTTTTACCCAGCCCACCGGATGGCCATCGGGGTATAGCTGGCCGTTGGGATCGCTGGCTTGGCACACCTATATCATAGCCTCAGTCGAGCAGCGGATGCTAATGAGCCCGGGGTACTGCACGTGGTCTTCCCGATGCATTACTTTGTATCGTGGCTCGAGCTACACACGGCGGGTGTCTTCGGCATGCACAAAAGGCCCTCGTTCTTCGACAAGTGCGATTTCCCTCGCATTATACAGCTGATCGGCGCATTAATTGTGACCCCATCACCACGGAACGCTAGGGGTTTACTCCTTCGCTCTCACACCGTTGGAGCCGGGATGTCCTTTATTGACAAGGTGCTGACTATTGGAAAGGTGTCCACCACCGCGGTGCGACCATTACAAGACTCCTTTAAGGATGGAGCCTCAGTTTTGACGGCCCGGGAAACCCTTCACTTATATTCTATTAGACCGGGCTTCCTAGTCTTCAGGCAGAATGGCGCGGAGATTTTCGTGAGATATAACCCGCATCGTTTCGCCCAACAACCGGGCTACGATCAAGGGGTCCCCTTGGAAGCTTTCCTGCTGGAACCCGCTGCCACTGAAGAAGGGATGGAGAATGCGCTGCATCATTTCATGCGCCTGAATACGGATTCTCATTTTTTTATCAGTGCGCCGGCTTGCACTCCATGACTCCTCAATGTATACAAAGACTGGTACAATCATGCAACAGGAGCCGTTATAAAGGAGGAAAGGCGACTGCTGGTCGACCGTAAGGGTGCGCCTCCAAGCAATGACCGCAACGCTCCTTTGGTTCCTAGGACTCCAGTAGTTGCCCCTCTAAAAGAGGTTAGAACCGGGCCATCGCGTGCGCAAAGTCCTCCGCACGGATTGCCGCTCCCCGATATTACAGATGCAGCCCCAGCGCCCTGTGCTCCAGTGGAGACAGTGGTTGTAGCCTCGCCGGAGTCTGGCGTGGGTACAGACATCGGGACCCGCCGTCCCAAGGTGGCTGCTAAGCGTAAGTCGATCCCATGTGCACCTAGGGTCGGAGGGCAGAAGAAAAAGAAGTCGCTCTTCGCTGCGGACGTCGCGTTCGGTCAGGAACCCCACGCTCCCTATGCCGAGGGCCTGAGTGAATATGGGACTAACGAGGGATTAGTCATGCCGCCGCCGGATGATACAGACTTGGAGGCCGCTCTCGAAACTTCAGCGTGGTTGGCAAGGCGTGACGCATGGCTGGCTAAGCTTGCAGATTCAGGTAATCACTAGTCGCATTTTCTATTGCATCATATCTTTATTATTGCCTTTGACTAATATTTTTCTTTCTTTTCTTCCAACAGGCATCACCACTGAAGAAGCCACTGCCGCTTCACTCAAGACCTTCCAAGAGGAGGAACGCCTTGGAGCGTCTTTAGGCCTCAGTTAGTTTCGATCCATCAAGTTTTTATTCTCCTTGTGTTATGGTCAATCTAATCTTTCCCTTTTTTTATTGCAGAAACCTTAATGTCGTTCCTGTCGAGTGACGCAAATGTTTTGCCAGCTGCCGATGTTCCTGCTTCTTCTGGGCTACTGCAGGAGGTTCGTCTTGAAGAGCCGATGAGAGACGCCTTAAAGGCTCTGGAGGCATCTTTAAATGAGGACGACGTCACTTCGATGAAGGAAGCGTCAAAGAGGTCCATCGTGACGGCCCGGGAGGAACGGAAGCGGTCGAGGTGCGAAGCAAAGGCACGCAGGGCTGCCTTGGCTATTGGGGCGGGCCCAAGCACCATCCCTCGTGCCGACACCCCGTCAGAAGAGCCCCCGGTCACCCTGTCTACAGCTCATAGACAGGCGATCCGCGCCAATAGAGAGGCTAACGACAAGTCTACCTCAGGTAATACTTCTTTCAGAATTTTGTTATAAGACTTATAAAGCTGTTGGTTCTTATATGTTCTACCCCGCAGGGCCAAGCCCAACCGAGGGGGAGGCGTAGACTGTCGAACCTGAGGGGCTGAGGGGAGAGACATTGGTCGAGCCCGAGTCGGTGGCGGATGACACAGCTGGGATTGCTGGGCCCGAGGTAGTGGCTGACGAACTGGTCATGTCCACTATGCCTGAGCAAGTGGTTGTTGCTGAGCCCGAGGTAGCAGCGGGCGGAGTGCCTGAGGCTGATGACCTTGTGGTGACGGTGGACGAGATAACCGTGACTGCTGAGCCCGAGGGAGTAGCGGGTGAGGTGGCCATGATTCCTGAGGACGAGCCAACCGCTCCTTCTCAGGAATCTGGTAATGCTCCAGTCATAGCCCTCCCCGTCTATGGTCCCCCGCCATCTCCAGGTCTTGCGAGCACGACAACGGTCCCCATTGAGTCGGGTGACGAGGCCACGGGCGATGGCCTAGTGTCGATGGAGGAGGGAGTCGCCTCCGTTTCGGCCGGCAGCTCATCAGGTAAATCCCAAGTTGCTGTCCTCTTTATCTTACAATCCTTTCTGACAAGTTCATATTTGTTCGTAATGCAGGTGCAGCCAGTGTCGATGCCCCATTGCTCGAGGGAGCGCCTTCAACTACTGCCTTAGCGGTGGTCACCTCTCAGCCCTCTCTCATACCGTCAAAGATGTTGGAAGGTATGGGTTTGCAACTTATTAATCTTACTTTTCAGACGATAATTTGTGTACTAAAGTCATATTGTTGTGTCTTTCAGGAGTGATTTTTGACCATCTTTATCAGGTGTTGCTCCCACACTTCTCCTTCCCATCCGAACTCGCTTCTTCCTCTGGTGGCGCTGGTGAGTATGATTTACATTGATATCTTTCTTTTTCATTGATGGAATTACTTCTAACCCTTTTTTTTTCATCTTGACTGCAGTGCTACGGATTGAAGGAGGGGATAAAAGATCGGCTGTGCCACTGGCCCTTCCGGCCTTGCCACCTGTCTCAGCTGGTACAGCGACTATCACATTGATAACTCCCCCCTTTTTATTTTTTGTACTGTTATCTGATCACATCTTGTTTCTTTTCAGCTGTCGTTCCGGTCTCGGCGCCCTTCGAGCCTCGCATTACAATGCCGGCGGGTCCTTATCTGAGATGTCCATCTTCGAAAGGCGCCGCGAATAGTCTGCGCATGTTGAGTGACTACGTTGAGGAACTCGACGTTGAAACTCCTACATCTACTGCAGACTTCGCTACGGCGGTTAACCCGATGCTGGTGATACTCGTGAACTTTCATGACGAGGGCATCATCGCATCTTGGGTTAACCATTGCAGGGAGTTCGAGGCCCGCCTGCATCAGCTGGAGTCGATGCGTCCCGCTCCCGAGACCTTAGCCGCCAGTAATCAAAGAGCAGCGTGGATTGAGCAGAGCACTTCTTACTTCCGCCATCTCGAACAAGAAGTCATTTCAAGGCGTAAGGAGCGCGGTGAGACTTCGAGCAAGTCTGCCCAACTGCATGCTCGGGTGGAGGCCAATGCTGCACTGCTGAAGGTTGTCTTTGAGGGCCTTCTGCAATGTCTTTCCGAAGGGTTATCATTGAGGCAACAGCTTGACGTTGTCGAGCGGGATGGACCCAGCCAGGAAGCAGCCCAGAAGGCGGCCGAGGAGCAACTTTCGTCTTTTTACAGCAGCGGGCCCAGGTGGAAGCGGAGGTGGCCGCGGCAGCCACTCAGGAGGAGGCGCTGAAGGAAGTGCGAGAGCGGCTTGTGGATTTGTTAAAGACACTTCCTCCTCAGTAGCTATCCCTCTTTGTATCGTTTGTACTTGTAGATAAAAAAATGTATATATATATATTTTATTCTTTAACACAATGTATCCTGTACCCAATCAAGTTTATGAATAAAAGATACACATTATTTTTTGTAATGTCTTGTGTCATTTCTTCGTCTTCTCTTTCTTTTATTATCAGCATTCCACCTTAGTAAACATGGTTGACGGATGATTAGAGCAAGCATCTTGACTTTCTCAAGAAATAGTAATGGCTTAGGCCGCAGGTTCAGATCAGCTGCCTAAGACTTTTCAACTCTATGAGCCGTGAGGGTCTCATAGAGATTTTTCTACCTACGAATTGAGAGGATTTCGTAGGTGTGTTTTCTCCTTAGGAATCGTGAGGACTCCTAAGTGCGTTTTCTCTTATAAGTCGTAAGGATCTTATAAGAGAATTTTTCCCTCCTACAAGTCGAGAGGATTCGTAAGCGGTTGTTTCCCTCCTTGTCGAAACTCGACTTTGGCGAGTGAGACCCGTGAATAGTATGCAAGAGACCGTTTTAGATAGACTTGCAGGGTCCCATTGTTCAGGAAGCAAGTTTTTTAGTCCCTGCTGCCTGAGGCTTCATCTTGTAAGTTGAGACGAATCGGGAATTTCCCCGCGGAGACACTGATTTCTCTGCGAGCCGACACGAATCAGGAGGCTCTCTTCAAGGATTGTTTGTTTCCCTGAGTTGAGGTATTTGCCAAGGATTATTTGTTTCCCTGGTGTTGAAACGGATCGAGAATTTCCCACGGAGACACTGGTTTCTCTACGAGTCGATGCGAATCAGGAGGCTATCGTCAAGGATTGTTTGTTTCCCTGAGTTGAGGTATTTACCAGGGATTATTTGTTTCCCTGGTGTTGAAACGAATCGAGAATTTCGCACGGAGGCACTGGTTGCTCTGCGAGTCGACACGAATCAGGAGGCTCTCGTCAAGAATTATTTGTTTCCCTGAGTTGAGGTATTTGCCTAGGATTATTTGTTTCCTTGGTGTTGAAACGAATCGAGAATTTCCCACGGAGACACTGGTTGCTCTGCGAGTCGACGCGGATCAGGAGGCTCTTGTCAAGGATTGTTTGTTTCTCTGAGTTGAGGTATTTTCCAAGGATTATTTGTTTCCCTGGTGTTGAAACGAGTCGAGAATTTCCCACGGAGATACTGATCGCCCTGCGAGTCGACGCGGATCAGGAGGCTCTCGTCAAGGATTGTTTGTTTCCCTGAGTTGAGGTATTTGCTAAGGATTATTTGTTTCCCTAGTGCCAAGGATTATTTGTTTCCCTGGTGTTGAAACGAATCGAGAATTTCCCACGGAGGCACTGGTTGCTCTGCGAGTCGACGTGGATCAGGAGGCTCTCGTCAAGGATTGTTTGTTTCCCTGAGTTGAGGTATTTGCCAAGGATTATTTGTTTCCCTGGTGTTGAAACGGATCAAGAATTTCCCACGGAGACACTGGTTTCTCTGCGAGTCGATGCGAATCAGGAGGCTCTCGTCAAGGATTGTTTGTTTCCCTGAGTTGAGGTATTTGCCAGGGATTATTTGTTTCCTTGGTGTTGAAACGAGTCGAGAATTTCCCACGGAGGGACTGGTTGCTCTGCGAGTCGACACGAATCCGGAGGCTCTCGTCAAGGATTGTTTGTTTCCCTGAGTTGAGGTATTTGCCAAGGATTATTTGTTTCCCTAGCGCCAAGGATTATTTGTTTCCCTGGTGTTGAAACGGATCGAGAATTTCCCACGGAGATACTGGTTTCTCTGCGAGTCGACGCGAATCAGGTTTTTCTTCATCAAGGACACTTGTTTCCTCGAGTCAAAGGATTTATCGAAGACACTGGTTTCTTCGGGATTGGGATGAACCGTCGGGATTGGGATGAACCGTCGAGATTTGGCTTCGTTTTCTGGCAGAGCCTGTTGGGAAAGTATGGTTCCCTCTTTGTTTGCACCCTTGGATTGTATACAGGGATCAATGTGATCTCAGCTGTAGGGCCAAAGTTTTATCATTTTTCATTTTTTTTATTTTCCGCGATGCTCTATCATTTCAGCTTTTATATCGCGAAGGTCGCGATTGCCGAATCATTTCGGCTATTTTTCGCGGTGCCCAATCATTTCGGCTATTTATTTTATTTTTACTCGCTACTTTTTATTGCGAGTTGCCCAATCATTTCGGCTATTTTGTATGCGTACGTTTTTACTTGCTGCTTTTTATTGCAAGTTGCCCTATCATTTTGGCTATTTCGTATGCATGTGCGGCCTACCGGCTTTTCACCGTAAACCTGAAATTAGACACCGATTTCGGCATTAGCACCACTACAACTGGGATATTGCCAGGAGCGAATCATCATTTGCCTCTGTCGATATCGAACAAAGGTGGCTTAGTGAACAGGGTTAAGGTCCTGTCAACTAAGGCTTTTAACTTTATGGGCCGTAAGGGTCTCACAAAGGTATTTCTCCCTACAAGTCGTGAGGATCGTGTAGGTGTATTTTCTCCTTAGGAATCATGAGGATTCCTAAGTGTATGTTCTTCTGTAAGTCGTAAGGATCCTACAAGAGGGTTTTCTCCTTATAAGTCGAGAGGACTTATAAGGGTTGTTCATTATGCGCACATATCCCCAATCACGGATGAAACTTGGTTAGGGAAATGTTTATTCGCGCCCGTGGATTGTATACAAGGGTCAGTATTGAACCACTTGTAGGGCAATATTGAAAATTGTGGGGGGTTTGCTTAAGCACAGGTTTAGGTCTTTGTAACTTAAGACTTTCAAATCTTATGAGCCGTGAGGGTCCCATAAGAGAGTTCTCCTTACGAGTCGTGAGGATCTCGCAAGTGTATTTTCTCCTTAGGAGTCGTGGGGATCCCTAAGTGTGTTGCTCCCTTGTGAGTCGTAAGGATCTCACGTAGGTAGTTTCTCCTTACAAGATCGAGAGCACCTTATAAGTGTCTTTTAACGAGGTTGCGCCCTTTCGGGTTTTCACAAACACTCGCCGGTAGTCCTGCTGTTTTTACTCACGGAGCCCTTTCGGGTTTTCATCCGTGCCCATTTTGCTTATGGACATACCGTTTTTATTTTATTATTTTTATTATTATTTTTTATTTATTTATTTTCTTCTTCTCTTTTTTTTACGAGGTCGCGCCCTTTCGGGTTTTCACGAACACTCGCCGGTAGCCCTGCTGTTTTTACTCACGGAGCCCTTTCGGGTTTTCATCCGTGCCCTTTTTAACTTATGGACATACCGTTTTTATTTATTTATATTTTCTTTTATATTATTTTTTTTGTCAGCCTACGGATGCTGCGGTATTAGTTTAAGGACGTTTCGGTCCGCTATTAGTTTAAGGACGTTTCGGTCCGGTATTAGTTTAGGGACGTTTCGGTCCACCATTGAGAAAGTTGGATACTGCTTATAAAGCTTGAGCTTAGGAAGATAGCGAGCAGACATAATCGTCATCATCTATCATTGACCTAGGTTGTGACTCATTAAGCGTAGTATTTCTTTAGGAAGCGACCATTTATTGGCCTGAAAGGCCTTTCACCGTGCATATCCATGAATAGATAGGCTCCACCTTGGTAGACCTTGTCTATGATGTATGGGCCTTCATAGTTTGGCTCGAATTTTCTCTGCTTGGCACGATTGGGGATCATAGGCCTTTTGACCACTAGCACAAGTTTGCCTTGGCGGAATGTCCTTGGTCGGGTTAATCTTTCATATGAGCGCGTCATCTTTGTTTTATAGGCCTCCAGATTTTGTTGCGCTATGAGCCGGGTCTCATCGAGGGCATCGAGCTCCTCAAGCCGAAGGTGAGCATTTTCTTCGTCCGTCAGCTCGTAGTGGATTGCCACTCGTAGAGAGGGTAACTCTATCTCGAGGGGGAGTACTGCTTCCGTCCCAAATACCAACGCGTACGACGTTGTGTTCATGGCCGTCTTGAACGTAGTTCGATACGCCCAAAGAGCCTCTTGCAGTCTCTCGTGCCAGTCTCTCTTATTTCGGGACACCGTCTTTTTCATGATTTTCGTCAGGGTCTTGTTGAAGGCTTCAGCTAGACTATTAGCTCGCGGATTGTAAACTGAAGAATATCTCCAGTCTATATTATGCTGCTGTGCGAAGCGACTGATCTTGTGGCTCCTGTAGGCTGGCCCGTTATCGGAGATGATCTGTCTTGGCGTTCCAAACCGATATATGACGTGCGTCTTGAAGAAATTGAGGATATTCTCCATCTTCACTTCCCTCAACGGTACTGCTTCTGCCCATTTGGAGAAGTAATCAGTCGTTGCCAGGATAAAACGATGTCCTCTAGACGATGTTGGTTCGATGGGGCCGACTATATCAGTTCCCCACATCTCGAACGGCCAGCTAGCCACCGTTGGATGTAATGGATTTGGATGTTGATGAATGAAGTCTCCATGGATTTGGCATGAGTGGCATTCCTTCTCATATTCGAGACAGTCCTGAATCATCGTGGGCCAGTAGTAGCCCATCCGTTTGATCTTCAACTTCATCTTTGGGCCCGCTTGGTGAGAACCGCAGAGTCCGTCATGAACTTCCTGGACGACTCTTTTGCTTCGTCTGGTCCCAGGCATCTCAACCACAAAGAATCAAACGACCTCTTGTACAGGGTATCATTGACGAAGGCGAAAGACAGAGCTCGTTTCATAAGCTGATGTCTTGAGGACGCATCTTCGGGCATTCGGCGGTATTTGAAGTAGTCTATAAAGACTTCTCTCCAATCCTCGGTATTTTCCCGATCTTTTATTTACAGGGTTGTCTGCTCAGTCGCTCCCTTTTCCTCAGATGATTCCGGAGGT
This sequence comes from Agapanthus africanus, assembly GCA_030015575.1. Classification (NCBI taxonomy): domain Eukaryota; kingdom Viridiplantae; phylum Streptophyta; class Magnoliopsida; order Asparagales; family Amaryllidaceae; genus Agapanthus; species Agapanthus africanus. The sequence goes on along the minus strand of JASDDO010000031.1, from coordinate 445,370,201 downwards.
ATTTCTGCTGGGGCAAGCACCCGACGGCATTGTACCATGATTCTAACGTCATCGAGGTTCTCGTCAGCCAGTTCTTTAGCAAGTTTGGCCAACGCGTCTGCTTTGCTGTTTTCCGCGCGCGGTATGCTTTCCAAAGTATAGGAGGGAATTTGGGTCAACAGTTGTTGCACCTTTTCACCGTACCTCACCAACTCCGGTTTGCACGTTTGGTAGTCGCCGTTTACTTGACTAACGACTAGCTGGGAGTCTCCGTATATGAGGAGGTTTTCAATTCCCATGTTAATGGAGATCTCGAGGCCTGCTATCAAAGCTTCGTATTCGGCTTCATTATTTGTCCTCGGCTCTGTTAAGGAGAAGGCGAAGCGCATTATCCCTCCTTGTGGAGTCACGAAGATGAGGCCTACCCCCGATTTGATTATAGGGGTACCTTGTTTGCGCTTTTTCATGGAAGATGCTCCATCGAAATAAAGTTCCCATTGGGTATCACCATCGTCGATCGCGTCAAACGCATGTTCGTCTGGAAGATCGCAATTCAGAGGAGAATCGGCAGGTATCGGATGCTCAGCGAGGAAGTCGGCGATGGCCTGGCCTTTCACTGCCTTGAGAGGTTGATACGTTATCGAGAACTCCATCAAGAGCAGGGCCCATTTAACGAGTCGTCCTGTCAATATGGCCTTCGACATCAAATATTTAAAGGGGTCCACCTTTGAAATGAGACGGACCTCATGCGCTAACGCATAGTGCCTGAGCTTTGTTATCACGAAGATCAACGCCAGGCAGTGTTTTTCAATGGGGGAGTAGTTGCTTTCTGCCCCCAGCAGAACTCGACTTAAGTAGTAGAGTGCTCTTTTTTTTCCCTTGATCGTTCTCTTGTGCCCATAATGCGCCTAAGGAGCCTTCGAGAGCGGTTGTATAAAGAATGAGGGGCTTTCCCTTGACCGAAGCAGCCAACACCGGTGGGTTCTGCAGGTATTGTTTGATCTCGTCCAATGCACTTTGGCATTTTTGATCCCAGACGAACGGGGTTCCCTTCTTCATCAGGTGGTTGTAAGGACGGCACTTTCATGAAAGGTTGGCTATAAATTGCCGTATATACGCGAGCTTCCCTTGGAGAGACCGCAGCTGTTTGAGAGTCCCTGGCGGAGGCATTTCCATGATCGCCTTGATCTTTGACGGATCTATCTCGATACCTCGGTGTCGGACGATGAATCCCAGGAATTTGCCCGAGGAAACTCCGAATGCACACTTGAGAGGGTTCATCTTCAAGTTGTATTGCCGAAGGCGTTGAAATACGGTCTTCAAATGCTCGAGATGTTCCTCGTATGATTTTCTTTTAACCACGAGATCGTCGATATAGCATTCGACGATTTCGTGTATAAGGTCATCAAAGATCTGCGTCATGGCTCTCTGATAAGTAGCACCAGCATTCTTTAAACCGAAGGGCATCACTTTATAACAGAATGAGTCCTGAAGGCGGTGTGCTTCTGGTCTTCGGAATGCATCTTTATCTGATTATACCCTGACGAGCCGTCCATGAAGGAGAAAACTTCATGAGTGGACGTATTGTCTATCATCAGTTCGGTGACTGGCACTGGGAAATCGTCTTTCGGGGAAGCTTTATTGAGATCCCGGAAGTCCACGCATATGTGCACTGTCCCATTTTTCTTCATCACCGGGACGATGTTGGCGATCCATTCAGGGTATTGAACTTCCTGGATGAAGCCAGAGTCGATCAGCTTCTTGACCCCGGCATTGATACTCATCTCAAGCTCGATCCGCATTCTTCTCGGCGCCTGTTTAACTGGTTTGACGTCCGGAGATATCGCCAATCTGTGCACAGCAATTTCTGGATCTAGTCCCGGCATTTCGGAATAGTTCCACGCGAAGCAGTCTTTGTGCTGCATAAGCACGTCCTTTAACGCAGCCACCCTTTCTTCAGATAGCAGCTCGCTGATGAATGTCGGTCGCGGGTTATTCGCCGTTCCCAACTCAATTTTCTTAAGGTTATCTGCGGTGGTATGGATTCCATCTTCCAGCTCTTTTGGCGCTGGTGGGAATTCTGAGATTACCTCGTCGTTGCTGTTTTCGAAGCACCAGGGAAGGTCATCCATGTTCTCGGGCTCTTCTTTTGATATCGTTATCACGTGACAAGTACGAATTCGCCTCCAATCCCAATGTGGAACTGGTTCTTCTTCCGTGGCCTTGGGCTCGTGCTTCTGTGGCGGCGCTACCCTCCAGTTGTCGGACAGAGCGAACTTGCCAAGCTGATACTGATCTTCGACCCAATTCTTGAAGGTGAAGCAGTCTTTGAGAGGATGCCCTACCACTCGGTGATAAGGGCAATAGTCCGAGTGTGAGACTTCGCCTGCTTGTTCGGGTTGTTTAGACTCCGGCAGTGTAAGCATATGATGTTTTAAAGTGAGGTCAAGTATTTTCTTCGTCTTGTCCCGAGGAAAAGAGTATGCTCGACCCATTTTTCTCATGAGGGATAGATCGGAGCCGCTTGGTTCCCACTTGCGTGGCCTTTTAGCCCCGCTTCGTTGCTGTTAAGCACCTTTTCGCGTTTCGACTTGTTTCTGCCCCTGCGTCGAGCCTTCTTTATAACAGGTTGACAAGGAGTGGCATTTTCATCTTTCACGGCCTGTTGGAGAAGGCGTTGCGTTTTGGCTTTCCCGTAGATGACCATTTCGCGGTTATGGTCGTCTCGGACTTTTTGACCAGCTTCCCTTATAAGTTTGTCCATTTGTTCTTCGAACGACGGACTGGGCACTTTTTTGTCTGGAACTTTTACTGGTTCAGGATTAGCGTCCTCCCATTGAGCATCCGCTTCTTCATCGAAGTCATATACGACGTAGCAACCGTGTAGTAGCTCTCGTTTCTTTGACCGGATTTATCCAAGCCCGATTGTTTCCATTCTCCCATTAGGCAGTTTGCGTTGAGTCCCGGGGACGTTCCAGACTTTATCATAGAACTTGGCTTTTCGAACGGTCTGCTTGAAGGATATCCCCTGGCGTTTCAACAGCTTTTTCAAACCTTCCGTATAATATCTGGGAAGACGAATAGGCTGAAGCCTGTCGAGCGTAGGATCCGCGCCATGCCAGATTTCTCTCTCCACTTTAGTTTCTTCAGAGCGGTAGAAAAGAATTGCCTTTTCGTTTTCTCGCCTGGGAGGAATATAGAACGTTCGCAGCTCTTCTACATTGTAGATATCAAGCGCATCCAGTTCCTTACGGTGTTTAAGCGGCACCATGGCAACTTGTAGACTTTGTTCTTCGTTAGCGGACGTTCGTATTGAAGGTCGAGCAGAGAATACAACATGGATCTCATCTTCCGAGTCGCTACCAAAGATCAACGTAGGAGTGGACGGTCCTGGCTTGTTGTGTTGGGGCGGACCCGAATACACTATCTCCTCTTCCTCCTCGGTATCACTCCCGAAAACAGGGATGGTGGCGTTAGCTTTGTTGTCCGGCTTGTGACACCTTTCCGTGTCTTCGAAATCCGGTAAGAAGTATTTGGCATCTTCATATTTGCGGACTTCGTTCACGGAAAACGGATTCAGTTCTCCCGCCACGGTATACTCGAGACCATCCTTAGCGTATTTCATACACTGATGTTGTGTAGAAGGGATGACGTTGTACTCGTGTAACCACAGTCGGCCGAGCAGAACATTGTAGCATGTCTTGGCGTCTATGATGTGGAACTTAATGTCTATGACGAGTAGCCCAAAGTGTAGCATCATTATCACAGACCCAAGAGTTCTTGATGACTGGGAGTCGAACCCGGAGATGGTAATCTTATCCCGAGCAAGGTGCTGGACACTCATGCAGATTTCTTAACACCCGCACATTGAGGAGATTAACGGAGGATCCATTGTCGATCAGGATTTTGCCTATCTTTATATCGTGACAGTATCCTGAGATATAGAGGGGGCGATTGTGTTCGCACGTCCCAAGGAGAAGGTCTTCATCACCAAAAGCGACATCGGCAGTGTGCACTTCCTCCAATTCATCCTTCATCTTTTCTTCAGCCAGGAAAGTTTGGAATTGCTCCGGATCCTGTTGTGCCCTGATTAATGAATCTCTCGCCTCCTTTGATAGCAAAAGGGCATCAAGAATGCTGAGCTGTGACGGTAGCTTCCTCAGATGCGCTAAGACGTTGTAATCCATCTTATTCCTCTTTGGCGGGTCCTTGGCACTTAGCTCCTCCACCACTTGGTCATCTAAGACGATATCTTCAGAGACCTTTTCTTTCCCTTTGTCTTTTCTGTTTGAGGGTCTAAGATTCTTTTCAGGTAGCGTCCGGTTACGCAGCCGGATATTTTCGCAAACCTTCGGCTTTTCTTCTTTTCCTGAAGTGGACTCTTTAAAGAGAGGGGCAAGTTCCAGCTCCTCATCAGAATCGCTCCCGAATGTAGGCACTTGTGACCCGCCGGTGTTAACCATGCAACAATCGCCAGTAGTTCTTTTAAGCCCCTCGGTCGTATTTCTTTGCTTCCGACGAGTTTTACGTTTCTCCCGCTTAAAATATTGTCGATGAGCAACATATCCTTGCCACCATCTATTGAAAGCTTTGCACTCTTGAGTGGGGTGCGAAACCTTCTGATGATATAAGCAATAGGAGGGGTGCATTTCCATTTCACCAGTAATGTTTCCTTCGGAGGATAGTAGCTTCATGCCCATTGATATGGCCTTAGCAAACCTTTTCCTCATCTTGAATTGACTTTTGTCGGTAGTGGAGGTATTTTGCTCCAGCGGGATTGTCTCAGCTCTTTCATCAAATCGCTGGCGCTTGGCCCTTTCAAATATAGCCGTCTCGCGTTCTCGATCAGCTTTACTTTTCAATCGAGCTTCGTTAAGGAATGCGTCAATTACTTCATCTGATGGCCCCAGAATTTTTGATTCAGGGTCTGCCCCCAGCGTTTCAGTACAAGGAGTCTCCTCATCGTCCATGAACGAATGGGAAATCACATGACAGCTCGCCATATATTCTTCAGATTCATCAGATGAACTTTCTCCCTCATCTTCCTCTTGAAAGACATGATTGAGGAACTCTTGGAATGTAATGGGAGTCCGTGCCTTCTGGTTGAATTCCTCCAGCACGTCAATTTGTTTTTGCAAGTCCGTGCGCTTGTCGCCAGGCTTCACAGGCTTCTTTGATTTCTTTTTCTTCTTCTTCTTCGAAGATTTTGACGGCTGGTTGCGAGTGCTTGAGCCACCACCATCGGTCTTTAGAGTTGGACGTGGCTTCAACATTCCTTCAATGACCTACGGTTCCAACGGGTTCTTCCACTTGATCGCTGGACATGTCTGAAGATCGTTTAGCATCCTCTTTGTCTTGGCTGATAATACAACCTCCCAAGGAGCTTCTTCAATGACGGAGCATGTTGCCCCCGGCGTATTCGTCCTCTTAGAGGTGTGGGGCTGCGGGGGATTCACCTTCCATTTGTCAGATAACGTGAATTTGCCCTGTCGGTACTGGTTTTCAAGCCAATTTTTGAAAACGTAGCAATCTTCGATCGGATGACCCAGTATTCGATGATAAGGACAGTAGTTGGGTTCATTGACATCATTTGGTTGCAACGGACGTTTTGGATCCGGCAAATTTATGAGTCGGTTACGCAATGCTAGCTCGAATAACCTTTTCGTTTTATCTTGGGGAAATGAGTAAGAACGTCCTAGCCTCTCCTCAAGGGCTACATACGGACGCATATTATTTTGACGAACAACCGGCTTCGAGTTGCTCGGTTGTTGTTGAGCATTAGCGACAACGATCGCTTTTCCCTTCCCCTTGTCATTTCGGGAGTCCGTCTTTGGAAGAGGGGGTTTATGGCCCATCTGATCCATTTGCGCTAGCTTGTCAATCAAGGCCTGGAAGGTAGTCAGCTTGAAAAACATCATAAATTGCGAGATGGTTGCTTGCGGATCAAGAGTTCCCACGAACATACCCACCGTGGGAGCTTCTTCAATGCGCTGCTCGCACTTCGACCATAAGTTCCGCCACCGTATAGCATATTGAACCCATGTCTCGCCTGGTTTTACCCTGGCGTTAATCAGTGCCGTCATCGGGGTATGTTCACTGGCGCTTGCAAAACGCTGAGTAAACAACAGCTCCATCTCCGCGAAGGTCTTGATAGAGTCGTTCGGGAGCTCAGAGTACCACTCGAACGCCGTATCTGATAAACTTCCGACAAACTGGTGAAGCAACAACTTGTCATCACCGCCGGTGTTGCCACAGAGTGCCCTGAACTGGGCAACATGCTAGTGAGGATTGCCCGTCCCCTTGTAGACATGGAACTTGGGAATTGTGTAGCCCGACGGGTACTTGATTTGATCGTACCAACTTGGATATGGCCGCCCCATTTTTACGACCTGGCCAGCTGCTTCAGTCGCATGATGAACCCGTATTTGTTGGGCTATGTACTCATCCAAATCAGCTTTGGAGATTGTATCCTCCTTAGCCGTCGACAGAGATGGCGGAGGATTTGATGTCTCTCCCCTATCATCTCCAAGGACGATCGGGGGATCTTCGGCCGGAGGATCTTGTTGGATCATCATCCCCACCATGTCTTGGAACAGGAGGCCTATACGCTGTATGTTGGCTGCTTGTTCAGCAGCCTCTTTGTCCTTCTTCTCCAATATTCGACGAAGGAATTCGGCGTTGGTTTCTTCCTCTTGGCGTTCATCCGAGGACGTTTCAGGGTTTTCTTTTGGCCTAGTAAGTGCGGCCATAGCGTTCATCATCTCTTGGAGTTTCTGTTGCTGCTCCTGCGCTTTAGTCACTGATCGCGTAAGCGGTCGATGACCCGTAGATATGCGACTGTCCTCTTTACCAGACGCCACATAGACGGTATGAACTACAATGCCCCCTGACTTAAGGCGTTTGGGTTCACCACCTCTGATATTTGTCGCCGGCGCGGGGGTTTTCTCCGGCCTTCTTCTTTTATGGGCCGTTGAAGTTGAGGGGGCCGTTGCTTTGGGCACCCAAGTGGTCGTCACTTTTCGTTGCTTGACCGGGGGATTTTCTTTTTCCACTTTCACCTTTTTCTGTTGACGAGAGCGATCTGGGTCAATTACGGAGTCTTGAACTCTCCGCCAAACTTTATAAATTTTTTAGGACAGCCGTTGAGAGGGATGTTCCTGCTTCGTTTCCGGAACTTTCTCCGCAGGTGGAGGAGATCTTTTTAGTGTAGCAGTTGGAGAGTTCTTACGTACCCTCCTCAGCAGTTCAAAGCTGTTCCCAGTTAGAACAGCAGCGTTGACTTCCACCACGGGAGTAGGTGGAGTTATCCCTGAGGGGGAGTTGCCCCCTGCCTTCCTTACTCGCCGCCAATGGCGACATCGAGCATGACGAGCCGTTGGGACTGGCTCAGAGATAGAGACAGCTTCTTTTTGCCCCCTGTCTGAATGAGGCGCCGCCGGTGTTAACTTCTTAAAGACTGAGGTTGTCCTTTAAGGGGTGATATTCAACCTGTCGAAAACGGATCCTCGAGCAGGGGCAGGAGCAGGAGCAGGAGCAGGAATCGTCAGTCTTGAAAAGACTGACTCTTTGATAAGGAAAGCCGCCTTGACGACTTCTGGAGCAGCAGTTATTGCCTTCATTGGGATAGCCAATTTAGAGTTCTGATCCAGTCTGGAAAAAACAGAGGCTGCTGGTTTGGTAGTGGGCGACCCGTTGACAGGGGCCGTCGTAGCAGTGAGCCAGTCGAAGACCGACTTCTTGTTCACTTCCAGTGCAGGTATTGGTATAGAGAAGCTTGTAGGTGGGATCATGGTCCCGAAAAACAGGCCGGTGGTGGCCTGGGTCACTTGTCCTACCGGCAGAGCGAGGAAGGAGGCCGCTTGGGGCCCATATGCCACACCTCCAGGAGAGGTGGAGCGTCCGTTGCAGTGGCACTTCGAGTAGTTGGTGCAGTTAGAGGCCATTGATGCTTGAGTTCTGCGCCAGAAAAAAGACCAAATGTTAGTAACTTAAAATCCAAAGGCAACCATTTAACAAACCGCGATTGGTTCGCAAAAACGACACACGGAGTGTGGAGTGGAAAGAGGAAAATTTCCCACCGGGCGTGCCAGAATCTGTTCCCCTCCGAAAGGCGGCCGAGACATTAGGACGTTTGGCCTGAGATTCGGGGCAGATGCTATTTGGTTTTATCCGTCTACCTCTTCGAAGATGCCAAGTTGATTTATGGCATCGTGTATCGGAGGTTTAGACGGATGCGGCCGATGTAGTAGACTTCGTCAGATTCCCCCTCGCTTGAGAGGTTTTTGATTGTGGGGACGCTCTTCCCTGCAGGCGCAAGCCCCTGCAGTTAATTACGCTACCGCATCGCGATAACAACTTTCTCCTTCTCCAGAATTTCACTTCGTGTCGTGTGTGTTTGTTTTGTTTGTGGTTGCCCGTGGATTGTATACGGAGACTAAGCGATGTCGTCTCCCGTAGAACGTGGATTAGTCCAAATCCGTATTTACTTAGATTTGGGTTTGGTGTTTTTAGTTTAAGGATATATTAGCCGTTTTGAGGCTAAGATCAACTTAAACATTCGTTAAGGATACGTTAGTCTTGTTTGAGACTAAGATCAACTTAATGTGGTGATCCGTTTAATATATGGCCTTCGGGACTCATCACCTCTCTGACGTCGTTGAAGGATTACAACGATAGGTGTCAGAGGAGTTCAGAGACATACCCTTGAACCAAAGTCGATTTGGAGTTTTATAGTCCATTTAAATGTTTAAGGATACGTTAGCCGTATTTGGGGTTAAGATCAACTTAAACGGGACTGTTTAGATCCGGTAAAAGAGAATTTGGAGGCTCTATTGTTCCAGTTTAGGGACGTAGTGGTCCATCGCCAGTTTAGGGACGTGGTGGTCCACCATTAGTTTAAGGACGTTTCGATCCATCATTAGTTTAAGGACGTTTCGGTCTGATATTAGTTTAAGGACGTTTCGGTCCATATACGTATGTGGTCGTTGGGACCCGTTACCTCTCTGACGTCGTTGAAGGATTACAACGACAGGTGTCAGAGGAGTTCGGAGATGTACCCTCGAACCAGAGGTAAATTGATTTAAGAGAGCAATCTTGCTCAGTCAATTTAATTTGAGGACTTACGGCCAAAATTGGGCTAAGTCCAGTTGAAAATGTTCAACATTTTATTTGCTTTTGCATTGCATTTCTTTTTATTTTTATTTGGGCTCTACCCATAAAAGATGCAGAGCATCAATTTGTTTTGAGCTCTGCCCATTTATAAATGTTGCAGAGCATCAATTTTACTTGGGTTTTGCCCTTTTTATTGCTTTGCAATTTATTTTGGCCTGCTAGGCCTTTTTGATTTGGGCCTGGCCCTTTAACAAAAGAAATGCATTGTATTTTTCAGGCGCTTTGCGCCAATCAAAGAGAGCAAGCGCTTGTGATGATGACACGTGTCATGCAGCGCAGTGCGCTGCGCTAATGCACTACGTTTGCGCTGCTGACACATGGCGCGCTCTGGTGAGTTGCGCCAATTTCAGAGAGCAAAGCTCTATTTCAAAAGCGCATAGCGCAAATGGTTCAGATACTGACACGTGGCGCTCTCTGGTGGCTTGCGCCAGCCCAAGAGTGCAACAGTGCAGATTTATAAGTGCAAAGCACTATTAATTTGAGAATCTTTTAGATTCAAGAACCAATGGTTCATAAAAGAAGTGCAAAACACTATTTGTTTTCTTCGATCTAAAGAGAATCAAAGAAAACAAGTATTTATTGTTTTTTTTGTTTAAAGAACCAGTGGTTCATAAGAAGTGCAAAGCACTGTTTATTATGTGAAGATCATTGATCTTGTTCTTAGATCAATGATCTATTAGAAGAAATTTCTTCTATTTTATGAAGGTTTTTTTTACCTTTTTCTTGAAACTTTTTCAGAGTTCTCTCCGTTTGAAGCTCTTGATTTCTCAAAAATGTTGATGCCTTTGAATTGAGGTCTATGGTCCTTTTTATAGTGCCCATAAATTAGTTAAAGAGATATTTCTCTGAGTGATTTGGGAAATTTTTCCCACCATTGGATCTTTGATCCAAGGGCTTCTGTTTTACAGAAGAAAATCTTCTTGTTTTAATAAGAACAGAAAGATTTCTTTAGAATCTTGATTCTGTTTGGCGCAAATGCCCCAGCGCGTGACACGTGTTAAACAGCGCACAGCGCAGCGCAACTGCGCTAGCGTATCTGCGCTGACACGTGTCGCACAGCGCAAAGCGCAGGGCAACTGCGCTAGCACATCTGTGCTGACACGTGTCGTGCAGCGCAAAGTGCAGCGCAACTACGCTAGCGCATCTGCGCTGCACATGTCGCGCAGCGCAACTGCGCTGACACGTGTCGCGCAGCGCAGCGCTTGCGCAACTAAAGCGTTGCTTCCTTTAATTTTGCTTTAAATAGAGCTTTGCTCTGTTGGGTGCGCTGCTTTGAGCGCTGCGCTGATGTATCTGCGCCTGACACGTGGTGCGTTGCGCCCGGGATTTGAAGCGTTGCTTCAAAATTTGAATTTTGAATTTCCAACAGAGCTTTGCTTTGATTGGGGGAAACAGTAACTCATTTTTCTCAAAAACTAATTTATCACATAAAGCCACTTAAGAATCATAAGCACAAGACAATGCGTTATATTTGGCAATCAAATTCTTATTTAAAACTTCAAAAGAATCACAACAACTAATCAATTCCTCACGCTCAATATCAAAATCATAAGTACATTTTTCAAGGAATTCATTTCTAGATGCAATAGCATTATAATTTTCCTTAAGATCATGATATGCATCAAGAAGTTGACCATGTGTAGTTTGCGGAAATCATAAGAAGAATTAATTACGATATTATGATCGAAAGAGTGTTGGATTGACTCCTTAGAGTTGGATGTTCTTTCTTGATTTGTCGTTTATTGAGAATCATCCAAAGTTGCTAAGCAGGTTTCCATTTTGTTCTTCTCCACTTCCTTTCAAGCTACGTACTCTCCATAGATGTGTTCCAATGAGCACCAAATATCATGAGCCGTCATGCAAAATGAAAAATTGTTAAAAACATCAACATCTAAATCGAATTAAAAACATTGTATATGTTTGATGTTTAAAGAAAACAAATCTTTTTTATGATTACTCCATTTAGATTTAACAATAGAGGGGATAGAATAGTCGTTTTCCAAATAAAAAATTCACTTCCATCAAAACGTGGAGGATCAAGATTAGAATAACTATCAAAGGAAAAGTAGTTTTGTAAAGAAGATGGCATGTGATTGCTCTAGGATGTTTAGCCTACACAAGTAAGAGCACCGAGCTCTGATACCCACTGAAAGTAGCGCGGAAGCAAATACAAATAGTCCTAGAGGGGGGTGAATATGACTACACAAACAATATGCCCAAATTAAAAATTCTATCAACTACACTAACAAAGATATCATAATTGAATTGCTTAACAAAAGATATACCAATAATGACAAATAATTAAGCTAACTATAATTGCAAACATAAACAATAGCAAGCAAGAATAGAGATAACAATCAAGTCTAAGCAATGAGCATATAATGCGGAATATAAACCTAGCATGCAATTTCTAAGAAATTGAAATATAAAGCATAAGAGAAATTGCAAACGCAAATACGAGTCGATTTTAGAGTGGTTCAGGAGATCACTTAGTCCACTTTTTTTAGGCGTACGAGCCCGTTCCACTAAACACGTCTCCACCGAGACTCTCACATTGCGCACCCGCAACCAAACACATCACTTGACACACGAGCGACTCTTCTCTCTACAAGCACATGCACTCCTCTCTTATAAAGGCACCGATAACGTCTCGGTCCTCATACAAAGAAGAAATACAAATATCTCACTCTTCTCTCTTATAAAGAACTCTCTTGCACTCAAGATATTCTCACACAAAGATAAGAAGATGGTTTATAATGAAGCACAATACTCTCAAAGAGTTTCTGTCTAGCTCAAACTAATACTCTAGCAAGTATGGATAATCAATTGAAGCTCTTGAATCTTTTGTGTGTGAGAGTAATTAGATAAGTAAATGAAAATCTCCTTAAATTCTCACAAGATGTGGGATTTTTTTTTGAAGATCACTTGGATATTTGCGATAGAAAAGCTCAAGAAATTTGAGTAAGTGATACCAAGAAAAATCCAACCAAAAACTCTTTTATAGCCCCAAGAAAAACAAATCAAAAACAAGTGGGGACAAGCAGTTTTCAACAGCGGCAGATGTCTGAAGGCAAAAGGGGCAGATATCTGGCCTCAAATAAAACAAATCACCAACGGCTATAAATGGCTATATTTTTGAAAAAATCCTAACTGCAGACGTCTGAAGTTCAAATAAGGCAGACGTCTAAAGAAGAAACAAATCTTGGCTAAACCATAACATCAGACTTCTGTCCCGATGAACTGCAGATATCTGTGTTCCTTACTGGAAAGCACAGAGCCAAAACCAAACGTCGGAAGTTCAATGTTCCCCTCCGATTGGCGGCGCACAAGACTGCGAGGTCTTTACGCTGAGATTCGGGGCAGATGCTATTTGGTTTTATCCGTCTACCTCTCCGAAGATGCCAAGTTGATTTAAGGCACCGTGTATCGGAGGTTTAGACGGATGCGGCCGATGTAGCAAACTTCTTCAGATTCCCCCTCGCTAGAGGGGTTTTTGATTGTGGGGACGCTCTTCCCTGCAGGCGCAAGCCCCTGCAGTTAATTACACTACCGCATCGCGGTAGCCACTTTCTCCTTCTCCGGAATTTCACTTCGTGTCGTGTGTGTTTGTTTTGTTTGTGGTTGCCCGTAGATTGTATACGGAGACTGAGTAATGTCGTCGCCCGTAGGACGTGGATTAGTCCAAATCTGTATTCACTTAGATTTGGGTTTGGTGTTTTTAGTTTAAGGATACGTTAGCCGTATTGCGGCTAAGATCAACTTAAACGTTCGTTAAGGATACGTTAGTCCTGTTTGAGACTAAAATCAACTTAACGTGGTGATCCATTTATTATATGGCCGTCAGAACTCGTCACCTCTCTGACGTCGTTGAGGAATTACAATGATAGGTGTCAGAGGAGTTCAGAGATGTACCCTTGAACCAAAGTTGATTTGGAGTTTTATAGTCCATTTGAATGTTTAAGGATACGTTAGCCGTATTTGGGGCTAAGATCAACTTAAACGGGACCGTTTAGATCGGGCAAAAGAGCGTTTGGAGGCTCTATTGTTTCAGTTTAGGGACGTAGTGGTCTATGTTCCAGTTTAGGGACGTGGTGGTCCGTATTCCAATTTAGGGACGCAGTGGTCCGTATTCCAGTTTAGGGACGTGGTGGTCTATGTTCCAGTTTAGGGACGTAGTGGTCCGATATTAGTTTAAGGACGTTTCGGTCCAATATTAGTTTTAAGAACGTTTCGGTCCAATATTAGTTTAGGGACGTCTCGGTCCACGAGTTTAAGGACCCCGCAGTCCATGTTGATGTATGGTCGTCGGGACCCGTCACCTCTCTGACGTCGTTGAAGAATTACAATGATAGGTGTCAGAGGAGTTCAGAGATGTACCCTCGAACCGGATGTAAATTGATTTAAGAGAGCAGCTGTGCTCAGTCAATTTAGTTTGAGGACTTACGGCCATGATTGGGCTAAGTCCAGTTTCAACATTTTTTGTCTTTGGCCTGTGCTAGGGCTTTACCCCTTTTTAGTAATGCACTGCATTATTTTTGGTTGGGCTCTGCCCTTTTATACATGATGCAGAGCATCTATTTTTTTTGTTTGGGCTTTGCCCCCTCTTTTTTAAAAATGCATAGCATAATTGGGCTCTGTCCCTTTTCTTTAATAATGCAGAGCGTTAAATACTCTGACAGTGCCCCACGTGGCTTGTCAGGCGCTTTGCGCCAAGTAATGAGCGCAAACTCATATGGTGGTGACACGTGTCACGCTCTAGTGAGCGCAAGCGCAACAGCGCAGTGCACCGTGTCAGTGCGCTGCGCTGCTGCGCTACTGACACGTGGTGCTTCCTGGTGGCTTGCGCCAACACAGGAGCGCAACAGCGCAGTTCTTGCAAGTGCAGAGCACTGTTTTATCTTTTGATTGATTTTAAATCAAGGAAAACAAGTTTTTCTTATTTTCAAGGAACCAGTGGTTCATAAGCAAGTGCAAAGCACTATCATTAGTTAGTTTCCTTCTTATTGAAGATCATTGATCTTGTTCTTAGATCAATGATCTGTTTTTTAAGAGAATTTTCTCTTTTTCTGAAGGTTTTTACCTTTTTTTTTTGTTCTTGAGGAGTTCTTCAGAGTTCTCTTTTTTTTTCTCAGAAAATCTTCATGCCTTTGAATTGAGGTCTGGGGTCCTTTTTATAGTGCCCATAAATTAGTTAAATTTGTTAAAGAGATCTTTCTCTGAGTGATTTGGGGAATTTTCCCCACCGTTGGATCTTTGATCCAAGGGCTTCTGTTTTACAGAAGAAAATCTTCTTGTTTTAACAAGAACAGAAAAGATTTCTTTAAAATTTTATTCTGTTTGGCGCAAATGCCCCAGCGTGTGACACGTGTCACGCAGCGCATAGAGCAGCACAACTGCGCTAGCGCATCCGCGCTGACACGTGTCGCGCAGCGCAACTGCGCTAGCGCATCCGCGCTGACACGTGTCGCGCAGCGCAGTGCTTGCGCAACTGAAGCGTTGTTTCATTTAATTTTGTTTAAAACAGAGCTTTGCTCTGATTGTGTGCGCTGCCTTGGGCGCTGCGCCCCCTGCGCTAACGTGTCTGATTTTGACACGTGGCGCTCTGCGCGCAGCGTAGGGGATCTGAAGCGTTGCTTCATTTATTTTAATCTTTAATTTTCACTTTAATTTTCCAATCAGAGCTTTGCTCTGATTGGAAGAAAACAGAAGCATTGCTTCTTTTCCCACCTTGGAATTTGAACAGAGCTTTGCTCTGATTGGGGGTAAACAAATGCCCCCCACCGTTGCGCTTTCGTGGTGCCAAACGTGAGCGCAACGGTGGCGGAATTCCAACCGTTGCGGCAACTTTGGAAGCTGAAAGGGCACTTGATGCCTATAAATAGGACCTTTGGTCCTCAGCAGATGATTATCATCCTTAAGACTTTTACTTTCAAAACTCCAGAGCTTTGCTCTTGCCTTTAAGAACTCTCAGAGTTAAATTTTCCTCAAAAGAAACTTTATAGGTAAAAATTAACCTTGAATTAAATTAATTTCAATTAATAGAGTTTTGCTCTAGATCTTTGATCTAAAGAAAACCCTTCTGGGGCTTCACCAATAGAGCCTTGCTCTCAAGAATCTATTTCAGGGTTTCTTGACCCATGAATAGAACCTTGCATCTTTGTCAAGACATAGATCTTTTTGATCTAAAAATAAGATGAACTCTTAAGAGTTTGAGTATGGATAATGAAAATAAAAAATGGAGTTTTGTATTTAAAGGATTATATTATCTTTTAATAATAATGATCTCATAGTTCTTGGGGGACTTCTTCAAATTTCCATTATTATGGTATCTGATAGGAGTCACCCCTATTCGTACAGCATTGCTCTCGAGGAGTTTAACTCTTTGTGCTCATTTTTTTAACAAGAATTCGCCTAATCAATCGGTCTGCTAATTTTGCTGATCTTCTTCCACAGGAACAATGGACGCCCATATGTATGCTCTTAACGAGATCATCTCTTACGGGGACATACGCCGACTTGGCCGCTCTCAAAATCGAGAGTTCACAAACGCGGAGTGTGCTGAAATCATGAGCCGCTTCGACGCGTACAACGGTCCTCTGCTTCCCCAGCGTTCCTCCCTTCTTAAGCTTATCGTGGGAGCCATCTGGGAAGCGCTTCCCTTGTTCTATTCCGGTGTGCCGCTTAGGGCGCTGGATGCCGCTGAGGATAAGGTGCACTCGGTGTACCTGTTGAACTTTATCTCAAAGAGACGGCGAGACAGTCTTATCGATCTCTTGCACGAGGTCTTTCAACAGTCTGCCATACTTGCTGCTTATCGGAGGGTGGAAGACATCAGGGGGGACCCTGACGCTTGTGCTCGCGAAAGAAAGCACACTAGGATGGTCCGCGAGGCTTGGAAAGTCATAGATAGGATCAGTTTTGAATTCCTCAATCCATGCCCTGGATCTGAGGTTATTCCATTGTAACTTTCGTTTATTGTTTTTTATGACTGTAAGAACTTAGGGCAATATTAGTGGAAATTTTTTATTTTATTTTATTTTATTTATCCCAGCTTGTCTTTATTATATATTATTTTGTCCTGAGTCTTTTTGCCCATGCATGAATGAATGTGTCTTGAACGCCTGATCAAATGTAAATCGGATGCTCTTTCTGTTGCTTTTCTTCTTTCTCAGCATGTCGTCACAATTAGCAGGTAATAGAGTAAGCTTCTTGATTTTTTCACGAGATAGCGAGGGCTTAGGCCGCAGGTTCAGATCTGTCGCCTAAGACTTTTCAACTCTATGAGCCTTGAGGGTATCATAGAGACTTTTCTCCCTAAGGATCGAGAGGATCTCGTAGATGGGTTTTCTCCTTAGGAATCGTGAGGATCCCTAAGTGTGTTTTCTCTTATAAGTCGTAAGGATCTTATAAGAGATTTTTTCCTCTTACGAGTCGAGAGGACTTGTAAGCGGTTGTTCCCCTCCTTGTCGAAGTTCGACGCTGGAGAGTGAGACCCGTGAATGGTATGCAAGAGACCGTTTTGGGCCAACTTGCAGGGTCCCAGTGCTTAGGAAACAGGCTCCTTTTATGCCTACTGCCTAAGGCTTTATCTCATGAGTCGAGCCGCCTCATGAATTTCTCGCAAAGACATCAATTTCTTCACAAGCCGAGACGAATCGAGCGTTTCTCGCAAGAACTTCTTAACGTCGCATTTAACCTCTGCTCTTTACGACAGAAGCCCGTTAAGGTCGGTGGTACTTAGGGTTTTGGCTATCGTACCGTCGCATAAGCTGATATAGTCCTCGATAGGCAATCGTGCTGTTCGAGTAGCCCTGCGACTACCGTGTCTCTGATCCCTTCGGGGGCTGGACAAGACGTCTTCAAGCAATCTTCCTAGGCAGTTTGACCGTCGGAAGAGCAAGCGTTAGGAATTTGCCATGCCGCTTTTTACTTGAGGTTAGGCTCATTTTGGCGAGCCCCGATGAGTCATAACCACTCCGCGCTGGTGTTGGATGATCTCCGATAGTCTTTCAGGTTTTATGTGAGTTGTCGTCAAGACCCTGAAGTTAGGAATTTGGCCTTTGCTTCGTTTTGCTGGCATCGCGTCTGCTGTATCGAGGCGAATGTCACGGTTGTTTTTAGTTTGCTGATGAACCGTCGAGGTTTGGAACTAGGGATTTTGCCGTGGCTCCGTTTGTTTGATTGTCGCGTCCGAATCCCGCTGGAGGAAGAACGCTGGGGTGACAACTCGTCTACTGTATCGAAACGAACGTCGAGGTGGAGCTGGAATGTTGCCGTGGCTCCGTTTGTTTGATTATCGCGTCCGAATCCCGCTGAAGGAAGAACGCTGGGGTGACAACTCGTCTACTGTATCGAAACGAACGTCGAGGTAGAGCTGGAATTTTGCCGTGGCTCCGTTTGTTTGATTGTCGCGTCCGAATCCCGCTGGAGGAAGAACGCTGGGGTGACAACTCGTCTACTGTATCGAAACGAACGTCGAGGTGGAGCTGGAATTTTGCCGTGGCTCCGTTTGTTTGATTGTCGCGTCCGAATCCCGCTGGAGGAAGAACGCTGGGGTGACAACTCGTCTACTGTATCGAAACGAATGTCGAGGTGGAGCTGGAATTTTGCCGTGGCTCCGTTTATTTGATTGTCGCGTCTGATCCTTGCTGGAGGAAGAACGCTGGGGTGACAACTCGTCTGCTGTATCGAAACGAACGTCGAGGTGGAGCTGGGATTTTGCCGTGGCTCCGTTTGTTTGACGATGTTGCGTCTGCTGTGTCGAGACGAACGTCGAGGTGGTGACCATTTCACGCTGATGTGAGACGATCTCCAGTTGTCTTTCTGTCTTTATATGGGTTGACGTTAAGTATCTGTTGTATTGAGATGGACGTCGGGGTGGTGACCACTCTGCGTGGTGCGAAATGATCTCCGATCGTCTTTCCGGTTTTATATGAGTTACCGTCAGGACTTGGCTCCGTTTTCTGATGGAGCATGGGGAGGGAAGACGTGTTTTCTTCTCTGTTTGTGCCCCTGGATTGTATACAGGGATTGCTGTGCTATTGTCTGTTGGGCATGAATTTCGTTACATATATATATATTTTTCATTTTATTTCTTTCCGCGATGCTCTATCATTTCAGCTTTTATATCGCGAAGGTCGTGATTGCCCAATCATTTCGGCTATTTTTCGCGGTGCCCAATCATTTCGGCTATTTATTTTATTTTTACTCGCTGTTTTTTTATTGCGAGTTGCCTAATCATTTCGGCTATTTCATATGCATACATTTTTACTTGCTGATTCTGTTTGCAAGTTGCCCCATCATTTCGGTTATTTCGTATGCATTTTTTTTTGGCTCGCTGATTCTTCTTCTTCTTCTTCTTCTTCTTCTTCTTCTTTTTTGCGAGTAGGGGATTTGGGATCTGATTCCAATCTTGGCAGCAGCATCGCTGGGACTGGAATATTGCCAGGAGCGAATCATCATTTGCCGTGAAAGGACTTGGAATTTGATACCGGTTTAGGCATCAGCAACGCTGCAACTGGGATATTGCCAGGAGCGAATCATCATTTGCCTTGAAAGGACTTGGAATTTGATACCGATTTAGACATCAGCATCGCTGCAACTGGGATATTGCCAGGAGCGAATCATCATTTGCCTTGAAAGGGCTTGGAATTTGATACCGGTTTAGGCATTAGCATCGCTGCAACTGGGATATTTCCAGGAGCGAATCATCATTTGCCTCTGTCGATGTTGAACAAAGGTGGTTTAGTAAACAGGGTTAAGGGTCCTGTCGGCTAAGGCTTTTGACTTCATGAGCCGTAAGGGTCTCACAAAGGTATTTCTCCCTACAAGTCGTGAGGATATTGTAGGTGTGTTTTCTCCTTAGGAATCGTGAGGATTCCTAAGTGCATGTTCTCTTGTAAGTCGTAAGGATCTTACAAAAGGGTTTTCTCCTTATAAGTTGAGAGGACTTACAAGTGTTGTTTGCTGTACAAGCATATCTCTAGTCATGGATGGGACTTTGTTAGGGAAATATTTATTCGTGCCCGTGGATTGTATACAAGGGTCAATATGAGCCGCTTGTAGGGCAATATCGAAGGTTGTGGGGGTTGCTTAAGAACAGGTTAAGGTTTCTGTAACTTAAGACTTTCAAATCTTATGAGCCGTGAGGGTCTCATAAGAGAGTTCTCCTTACGAGTCGTGAGGATCTCGCAAGTGTATTTTCTCCTTAGGAATCGTGAGGATCCCTAAGTGTGTTGCTCCCTTATGAGTCGTAAGGATCTCACGTGGGTGGTTTCTCCTTATAAGGTCGAGAGTACCCTATAAGTGTCTTTTAACGAAGTTGCGCCCTTTCGGGTTTTCACAAACACTCGCCGGTAGCTCTGCTGTTTTTACTCACGGAGCCCTTTCGGGTTTTCATCCGTACCTATTTTGCTTATGGGCGTACCGTTTTCTTTTTTTTTTCTTTTGATTTTGTTTATTCTTTCTTTTCTTTTTTTTTCTTACGAGGTTGCGCCCTTTCGGGTTTTCACAAGACTCGCCGGTAGCCATGCTGTTTTTACTTACGGAGCCCTTTTGGGTTTTCATCCGTGCCCATTTTGCTTATGGGCATACCGTTTTTTTTCTTTTGATTTTGTTTATTCTTTCTTTCTTTTTTTTATTCTAACGAGGTTGCGCCCTTTCGGGTTTTCACAAGACTCGCCGGTAGCCCTGCTGTTTTTACTCACGGAGCCCTTTTGGGTTTTCATCCGTGCCCATTTTGCTTGTGGACATACCCTTTTTTTGTTTTACCACGCCGGCCTGAGGATGCCGCGGGTTGATAGTAGTTTAACGATGTTTCGGTCATTTGCAAGTTTTAGGACATTGCGGTCCGTCATTAGTTTAAGGATGTTTCGGTCCGGTGTCGCCGCATTCGAGGCGAATATCTAGTTTATTGACTTTTCGGTCTATGGGGCTTTCTCTATGACTGACCATGATGCCCCCGGCATATCCATCTTTCTCGGAGCATGCGGTTGTGGCGGGTTCACCTTCCAATTTTCGGACAACGCGAACTTGCCCTGTTGGTATTGGTCTTCAACCCAGTTCTTGAAGACGTAGCAATCTTCGATCAGATGACCTACTGTTTGATGGCAAGGGCAATAATTAGGATTATTAACATCGCCTGGCCGCAACGGACGTTTTGGACTCGGCAGATTGATAAGTCTGTCGCACACTGTCAGCTCGAACAGTCCCCTTGTTTTATCTTGCGGAAACGAGTAAGGACGTTTCAACTTTTCCTGGAGGGGTTGCCGCTTGTTGCTTTGGCGAGCAACCGGTCTAGGGTCACTTGATTGTTGTTGAGCGCTGGCGACGAAGGCCGTTTTTCCTTTTCCTTTATCCTTTTTGTTCGCTCCGTTGTTTGAGGGGTCGAGATTTTTTTCCGAGTAGCGTGCGATTACACAGCTGAATGTTCTCGCAGCTCCTCAATTCCTTTATTTTTGAAATAGATTCCCCGAGAAAAGGGTTGGGGGTAGCTTCTTCGTCAGAGTCGCTTCCAAAGGTGATAATTTGTGATCCCTTGGAGTCAGCTATATGACAATCATCGGCGTCTCTTTTGCGCTCATCTATCGCATTTTTTCGGCGTCTACGAGCTTCACATTTTGTCCTGTCAAAGTGTTGCTTTTGAGCGACATACCCTTGCCACCAACAGTTAAAGGACTCGCAGTCTTCGGTAGGATGTATGATTTTCTGATGATATAAACAGAAGTTAGGGTGCATCTCTACCTCAGTGAGAGTATTTTCTTCAGAGGGCGGTAGCTTCATTCCTACTGATAAAGCTTTGGCGAACCTTTTCCTCGTCTTGAATTTGTTTTTACCCGCAGTGTGTGGCTTTTGATTTGACGGGAATGCCTTGGCTCTTTCCAGTATGGCCATTTCACGTTCTTGATTGGCTTTTGCTTTCAGACGAATTTCATTTAGGAAGACATCGATCAACTCGTCTGATGGCTGTAGAATCTCTGGCTCAGGGTTCGCCATTGATTTCTCAGCGCAAGGAGCCTCCTCATTATCTGTCAGTGAATGAGAAATCACATAACAAGTCGCTACGTAGTCTTCGGATTCATCTGATGAGTTTTCTCCCTCGTTTTCATCCTCGACGAAAGAACAAGTTGCCTCCGGCGTGTCCGTCTTCTTTGGAGAGTGCGGCTGTGGTGGGTTTACCTTCCAGTTTTCCGACAGCGCGAACTTGCCTTGTAGGTACTGATCTTCGATCCATCCCTTAAAGACGAAACAATCCTCAATCGGGTGACTTACCGTTTGGTGGTAAGGGCAATAATTGGGATTATTAAGATCGCCTGGCTGCGACAGACGCTTCGGACTCGACAGATTGATGAGTCTGTTGCGCACTGCCAGCTCGAACAGTTTTCTCGTTTTATTCTGAGGAAACGAGTAAGGACGTCCTA
Source organism: Agapanthus africanus (assembly GCA_030015575.1). Taxonomy (NCBI): domain Eukaryota; kingdom Viridiplantae; phylum Streptophyta; class Magnoliopsida; order Asparagales; family Amaryllidaceae; genus Agapanthus; species Agapanthus africanus. Next base: position 445,348,632 of record JASDDO010000031.1, on the reverse strand, counting down.
GCCTCTCTTCGAGGGATGGGCGTGGACGCACGTTGTTTTGGCGAACGACCGGCTTTGAGTTGCTCGACTGTTGCTGAGCATTGGTGACGACGATCGCTTTCCCTTTTCCTTTCTCATTTCGGGAATCTGGTTTTGGAGGAGACAGTCCATGGCCCATCTGGTCCATTTGGGCTAATTTGTCGATCAAGGCTTGGAAGGTGGTCGGCCTGAAGAACATCATGAATTGTGAGATGGTCGCTTGCGGATCGAGAGTGCCCACAAACATGCCTACCGCAGGTGCCTCTTCTATGCGTTGTTCGCATTTCGACCATAGGTTTCGCCATCTTGTTGCCTATTGGACCCACGTTTCACCTGGCTTTATTCTGGCATTTATTAGAGCTGTTATCGGGGTGCGTTCACTAGCACTCGCGAATCTTTGTGTGACCAGTAGCTCCATCTCCGCAAATGTTTTGACAGAGTCGTTAGGTAGCTCCGAATACCATTCAAAGGCTGTTTCTGCTAAGCTGCCGACGAATTGACGTAACAACAGTTTGTCATCGCCTCCAGTGTTGCCGCATAAGGCCCTGAATTGAGCGACATGTTGATGCGGATTCCCTGTCCCTTTATATACGTGGAACTTAGGGATCGTATATCCCGGCGGGTAACTGATTTGGTCATACAAGCCCGGATAGGGTCGCCCAGTTCTAACAGTTTGCCCAGCCGCTTCACTCGCCTGATGAGCTCGTATTTGCCGAGCTATATAGTCATCCAGTGTGGCCTTGGAAATGGTTTCTTTCTTGGCTGCTGAAAGAGCCGGAGGAGGATTAGGTTTCTCCCCTTTGTCGTCTCCAACAATGATAAGAGGGTCTTCAGCTGGAGGGTCCGGCTGTAACATCATCCCTACCATATCTTGGAAGAGGATCGCCATCTGTTTTATGTTAGCTGCTTGCTCTTCGGCTTCTTTGTCCTTCTTTTCGAGGACTCTGGATAGATAGTCAGCGTCAATTTCTTGTTCATGGCGCTGCTCTGATGATACTTCCGAACTTTCTTTCGGTTCGGTAAGTGCCATCACAGTCATCATTTCCTGAAGCTTCTGTTGCTGCTCCTGGGCTTTTGTCATGGATCGGGTAAGCGGTCGGTGACCCGTCGAAGCACGGCTTTCCATGCCCCCAGACTTGGGGCGTCTGTGTTCAGCGCTTTTACGGTTCGCCATATTCACAGGGGCTTTTTGCGGCCTCCTTTTCTTTTGAGTGATTGAAGTTGAGGTAGCTGTTGTAGTGAGCACCTAAGTAGCTGTTGCTTTTTGTGGCTTGATAGTACGGTCCTCTTCCCGCTGAACTTTCATCTTTTTCTGTTGACGGAGATAGTTTTCATCAATCACCGACTCTTGGACTTGTCGCCAGACTTTGTAAATTTTAGAGGACAGCCGCTGAGGGGGCTGCTCTAGCTTCTTCTCTGGAGTATTCTCCGCAGGTGAAGGAGTTCGTTTCAACATCGCAGTACGAGAGTTTCTGCGCACCGTATTCAGCAATTCAAAGCTGTTCCCGGTTGGAACAGCAACATCGATCCCCACCATCGGAGCTGGTGGCGTAAATCCAGAGGGGGAGTTACCCCCAGCCTTTCTTACTCGACGCCAGTGGCGACGTCGAGCGTGTCTTGCGGATGGAATCGCTTCCGTTGTTGGATAAGCTTCTTCATGCCCCCTGCCCTGGGTAGGGGAAGCAGTTTTGAGGACCTCGCTTGGAGCAGCAATCGAAGTGGCCATTCTTGTAGAAACTGACTTCTTGGAAGGAGAAGCCCTGATTTTGTCCGCTTGAGTCGGGATGGATATCCGTTTCAGGATGGCAGCTTCGGGTATCGCGGGCTTGTAGTCTGAGATAATGAAGTTGGGCATCCCGTTGAGAGAGGCCACGGCAGTAGCAAACCGATCAAAGACCGACTTCTTTGGAGCTTCTTGCAATGTCGTTGGGGTATTGAAGCTCATTGATGGGAACATGGTCCCGAAAAATAGTCCAGTGGTGGCTTGAGTCACCTGCTCCACCGGCATTTTAAAAAGGGAGGCCGCTCGGGGCCCATAGGTCACTCCTCCAGCAGGGACGGAGCGAGAGACGCAGTTGCAGGTAGAGCAGTCTGAAGCCATTGTTCTCCTGTTTTCTGCACAGAGCAAGACACCAAATCTAAGTACCTTGAATCCACAGGCAACCACAGCAAACCGCGATTTGTTCGCGAACACGACACATGAAGTGTGGAGTGGAAAGAGGAAAAGGTCCCACCGGGCGTGCCAGAATCTGTTCCCCTCCGAATGGCGGCGCACAAGACTGCGAGGTCTTTACGCTGAAATTCGGGGCAGATGCTATTTGGTTTTATCCGTCTACCTCTCCGAAGATGCCAAGTTGATTTAAGGCACCGTGTATCGGAGGTTTAGACGGATGCGGCCGATGTAGCAGACTTCGTCAGATTCCCCCTCGCTAGAGGGGTTTTTGATTGTGGGGATGCTCTTCCCTGCAGGCGCAAGCCCCTGCAGTTAATTACGCTACCGCATCGCGGTAGCCACTTTCTCCTTCTCCAGAATTTCACTTCGTGTCGTGTGTGTTTGTTTTGTTTGTGGTTGCCCGTGGATTGTATACGGAGACTGAGTAATGCCGTCGCCCGTAGGACGTGGATTAGTCCAAATCCGTATTCACTTAGATTTGGGTTTGGTGTTTTTAGTTTAAGGATACGTTAGCCGTATTGCGGCTAAGATCAACTTAAACGTTCGTTAAGGATACGTTAGTCCTGTTTGAGACTAAGATCAACTTAACGTGGTGATCCATTTATTATATGGCCGTCAGGACTCGTCACGTCTCTGACGTCGTTGAGGAATTACAACGATAGGTGTCAGAGGAGTTCAGAGATATACCCTTGAACCAAAGTTGATTTGGAGTTTTATAGTCCATTTGAATGTTTAAGGATACGTTAGCCGTATTTGGGGCTAAGATCAACTTAAACGGGACCGTTTAGATCCGGCAAAAGAGCGTTTGAAGGCTCTATTGTTTCAGTTTAGGGACGTAGTGGTCCATGTTCTAGTTTAGGGACGTGGTAGTCCGTATTCCAGTTTAGGGACGTGGTGGTCCGTATTCCAGTTTAGGGACGTGGTGGTCTATGTTCCAGTTTAGGGACGTAGTGGTCCGACATTAGTTTAAGGACGTTTCGGTCCAATATTAGTTTTAAGGACGTTTCGGTCCAATATTAGTTTAGGGACGTCTCGGTCCACGAGTTTAAGGACCCCGCAGTCCATGTTGATGTATGGTCGTCGGGACCCGTCACCTCTCTGACGTCGTTGAAGAATTACAACGATAGGTGTCAGAGGAGTTCAGAGATGTACCCTCGAACCGGATATAAATTGATTTAAGAGAGCAGCTGTGCTCAGTCAATTTAGTTTGAGGACTTACGACCATGATTGGGCTAAGTCCAGTTTCAACATTTTTTGTCTTTGGCCTGTGCTAGGGCTTTACCCCTTTTTAGTAATGCACTGCATTATTTTTGGTTGGGCTCTGCCATTTTATAAATGATGCAGAGCATCTTTTTTTTTGTTGGGGCTTTGCCCCCCTGTTTTTTAAAAAATGCATAGCATTTTTTATTAGGCCTGTTAGGCCTTTTAATTGGGCTCTGCCCCTTTTCTTTAATAATGCAGAGCGTTAAATACTCTGACAGTGCCCCACGTGGCTTGTCAGGCGCTTTGCGCCAAGTAATGAGTGCAAACTCATATGGTGGTGACACGTGTCACGCTCTAGTGAGCGCAAGCGCAACAGCGCAAGCGCACTGTGTCAGTGCGCTGCGCTGCTGCGCTACTGACACATGGCACTTCCTGGTGGCTTGCGCCAACACAGGAGCGCAACAGCGCAGTTCTTGCAAGTGCAGAGCACTGTTTTATCTTTTGATCGATTTTAAATCAAGGAAAACAAGTTTTTCTTGTTTTCAAGGAACTAGTGGTTCATAAGCAAGTGCAAAGCACTATCATTAGTTAGTTTCCTTCTTATTGAAGATCATTGATCTTGTTCTTAAATCAATGATCTGTTTTTTAAGAGAATTTTCTCCTTTTCTGAAGGTTTTTACCTTTTTTTTGTTCTTGAGGAGTTCTTCAGAGTTCTCTTTTTTTTTCTCAGAAAATCTTCATGCCTTTGAGTTGAGGTCTGGGGTCCTTTATATAGTGCCCATAAATTAGTTAAATTTGTTAAAGAGATCTTTCTCTGAGTGATTTGGGGAATTTTCCCCACCGTTGGATTTTTGATCCAAGGGCTTCTGTTTTACAGAAGAAAATCTTCTTGTTTTAACAAGAACAGAAAAGATTTCTTTAAAATATTTATTCTGTTTGGCGCAAATGCCCCAGCGTGTGACACGTGTCACGCAGCGCACAGAGTAGCACAACTGCGCTAGCGCATCCGCGCTGACACGTGTCGCGCAGCGCACAGCGCAGCGCAACTGCGCTAGCGCATCCGCGCTGACACGTGTCGCGCAGCGCACAGCGCAGCGCAACTGCGCTAGCGCATCCGCTCTGACACGTGTCGCGCAGCGCAGTGCTTGCGCAACTGAAGCGTTGCTTCATTTAATTTTTTTTAAAACAGAGCTTTGCTCTGATTGGGTGCGCTGTCTTGGGCGCTGCGCCCCCTGCGCTAACGTGTCTGATTTTGCCACGTGGCGCTCTGCGCTCAGGGGATCTGAAGCATTGCTTCATTTATTTTAATCTTTAATTTTCACTTTAATTTTCCAATCAGAGGTTTGCTCTGATTGGAGGAAAACAGAAGCATTGCTTCTTTTCCCACCTTGGAATTTGAACAGAGCTTTGCTCTGATTGGGGGTAAACATTCAAATTGGCAGACGTCTGAAGTTTAAAAAATTCATATTGAAACCCTTCATCAGACGTCTGGTCCATTGACCTTCAAACTTCTTTCCCGTCTCAATTTTAAAAATATGTCCGAAATATCAGATATCAACAGTGCACAGACGTTTGAACTTCAACGGGTAGATGTCTGGCCTGGCACAAAACAATAGTTTGGGTTTTCTGAAAAATGAAAACTTTGAAAACAAAAACCCGATGTTTGTAAAACATTTGTGCAATCGTGTGTGAGTATTCAAAAGCTTTAAATGATATAACCATAATCTTAGAGCACTTACAAGGATTCCTATGCCGGCTTAGCAAATTTTCGAATTCTTGAATCCTTGTCGTCTCTAGCTCTTGAACCTTGGCGTTCCGCTTGGCTTGATCTTTGCGTTGGTAGATTGATCTTCCATTTGCTTCGACACTTGATGCTTCAAACTTGAACGCGCTCTCACGAACTTCTTCAAGTCGATATACGCATGCACAAATCTTGAAACACAATGAAGGTTTGGTGCTTGATCGGTCAGCCATCTGGAGAGTGCAGTGAGCTGGTTTCAACTCTCTGATCCCTAACTGCTCATATACCGAGAGAGGAAGTAGGTTAACACTTGCGCCAAGATCAAGTAGAGCACGGTTGATGTGTTTATCCTCAATAGAAATAGAAATCGTAGGATAGCCAGGATCCTTACGTTTTCTAGGCAATTGTTGGGGAAAAGCTGTGTCTACGGTCTTTGACATGAATACCTTCTTTGGCACTTGAGTCTTCATCTTTCTAGTGCACAAGTCTTTGAGAATTTTTGCATAAGCGGGGACTTGTTGTATTGCATCTAGAAGAGGGATGTTGATGTTAACCTGTTTAAAGATTTCAGTGATCTTCTCCATTTGCGGACTTGGACTGTTTCCCCTTAATCGATTCGGATAAGGAGCTTGAGCAATAAGGTCAGGGTCCAACATTGGAGAAGATCATGTGGGTAGGAACGATTTAAGAATAGGAGTGGGGATCGTTTTTGGTGGACTAGAAGAGGTAGGCTGAGGTGTCGAGCCTTGGGGAAAACGGAGAATAGGCTCGGAAGAAAATGGTGGGGCATACGAACTGGGGTCAGAATTAGAAGTAGAAATGGAAGGAAAGGTCTCAGCCGGGGTATCATCGATTGATTCATCATTATTATCAATCTCCTCACCAACATGGTTATTCAGCACTCTTCCAGATCTCAACGTGGTGATAGCGTTCACATGATGTGAATAGCCAGGATTGGGTAAAGGTTGAGCTGGAAGTTTCCCTTTTTCTCTTGCACTCATTTCGGCTTTTAATTGTGCAATTTGAGCTTCCATTGATTTAATACTCTCGCTTTGGGACGTAGAGTTTGTTGGAGATAGTGCCCTCAGAGTCAATTATTGGATCACAGGCACGTGATTGCAATGATTGAGGGAGGACCTATCCCGGTAGGACAGTCTTACTCGAGATGATAGTATGCTATCTGGTTTATCTTTATCATCGTGTACTGCTTTAGGTGACCTGACATGTCGCTATTACACGTTGATAGAGCCCCTAGGATTCTTGCTTGACTGCCGACAGTATGATGGCGATCATATACGTGAGAGCTGGTGGTCTATAAGCACATCCTTAAAAGGTCCCTAGTCGTAGGAGTTTCGAGACAGGGCATCGATACTCCATTAGTAGACTAGTGTATACAGTCGAGACCCCGACGAGGGGCGGTGGCCGGTCTCACAAGCCACTGGTGTCAGTTGGTTCACCTAAGATGTATACAGGTGCTCATTGGGTTATGAGTACACCGGACAGGACTCGCCGGGAACCTGCTAGTTGGTCTTATACCAGATGTCAGATAGCAGTTCCCAGGTGACATGTGTACAGGTTAGTTCATCGACCTGAGATCGTCATTTGTCTCGTGTGAGTTCCCACTGTGCTTTGATTACTACCCTACCACGGCTCAAAGGAGTCGTGCAAACAGGTTTTAGTTGGGTACAGTCCCGAGCCACATGGAGGCAGTGAGCGGATCTGCAGGGGTTCGTCTCTCCCGGTATTGGGGGTGAGGTCGCGCTGTGTCTAGGAGAGCCATTACACGAAGCCCTCGGCCGAGGCAAGGAGATTTACTGGTAGGTATTCCAGTAGTATCTCAGGGTGTTTTGGGCTACACTCCGACACGACTTGTACCGCTTTTGGGGGTCTGACTTTCACCAACCCCCTAGGCCCGCCATGCGATACTCATAGACGAACGGACCGGACTGTACGGATATTGTCACTGACAGGCTCAGTTGGGTGTCGGGGTGAGCTTCCTCATCGACGTCCCATTTGGTCAATACCTGGTGGCCCGTCACGTATTGGCTTATACCTCTGACGTGCTAGTGGTTAAATCCACAGCCAAGGTATTGACGAGTCTTTAGAGTCCACCACACTCAGTTACTCAGCTTTCGGGCGAAACGCTGTAGAGGCCGTATGGAGATATGGCAGGGTCCGATCAGATACGTGCGGTATTGCACGGATCAGGATCGGACAGTTTTGTACTAGTGGCCGTATAGTTATATGGCAGGGTTCGATCAGATACGTGCGGTATTGCACGGATCAGGATCGAACGGTTTTTACTAGCCGGCTTTGGTTTAAGCCGGTACTAGTTTAGTACAGTGTAGATTTTGTCTCATTGCATTTGTATCCGGTCAGAATACAGATGCGGGTGTGTATGCACAGTATTGGGGTTTTCCTGTAATTTATTACGGGACCAGTTTTCTGGAGTTGCCAGTTTGCATTCCGTTCCGGCCGGTTTTCCTTTGTTCTTTCCCGGCCGGACTTTTCTGATGGAGGGGGTAATTTGCAGTTTTGCAAATTACATTTGTGGAGGGGGTTTCTTGCAAATGTATTTATTATGATAACTTATTTAGATACCATTCCTTTCATTCTTCTTTTCATGCTTTATGGAGATTAGAAGTGATGAGAGAGGATTTGATCTTTGATTAGAGTTGTGATGATGAGGTTTGGATATGGTCACCTTTCTTTTGCTCCTACACTCACCTCCCTTTGCATTATGTTTTCATTCCTCCACCACTCTTCTTCTCACTTGATGAAATGGATGATAAGTTTTTCATGAGAGGAAAAAGAAAGAGAGAAGAAGAAGAAGAGAGCCTCATCTTGAGAGTTTCATCCATGATCTCCTTTTCTTGCTAGAAAAATGCAAGCACCATTTTTCTATTCTTGATTCCTCCATCACCATGGCAACAAACCCCAAAGAGACATACCCTCTACACTACACATTCTACAGCATATCTTGAGCATGTCGAGTTGCCGGCTTCATGCCCGAGTTGCCTCGGTATTGAGGCGGGAGCCCGTAAAAGACGCAGGCGATGTGGTGCCCTTTCCGGCGAGGAGGCGACGATATGGAGACTACACTTTCCGCGGGAGATCGGGACGATGGAGATGAAGACCGAAGGACACAGATCGCTTGGTATATCTCTCACCCCATCTCTAGTTAGCTAGTATAGGTTAATGGTTTACGATCCGGGTTTTTCATTGTCCGCGGTAGCGCCGGTTTCCGAGTATGGAAAAATTTTGATTCCGCATTTTGGCCTCGGTATGACGGCCGGGGCGCTGCCGTGGCGCAACATGGTATCAGAGCCACGCCATTAACCTTACCTAGCTTGTTCTAATGTGTTTTGCTTATCCGATCGACCGAAATTCCAAAAACCGTATTTTTCCTTCACATCAGTTTCTGTCGAAATTTTTTGGAGTCTAAAAATTTTTCAGGTGGTCTCAGAATGATGTGCAGGGAGTTCTAAGAATACTGAAAAAATTTGGTAATGTGATCGTTCCGTACGACTGCGTAAGCGCGGCCTAAGCCCCTCATTGGCCGCTCTTCCGCCGCAAGAAGTAGGCTTCACGTCACCTATTTTTCTCAGTGGTCTTGTGGGCTTAAATTAGGGGTTTTGGAATATTAAAATTGGGCCCAGGTTTTCTGTAAGTGCTACAGTTTTGATTGGGGGCCCACTTGTTAATTTTTGGTCAATCGGAAAATTTTAAACACATTATTTCACAGTATTTACATTATATCTGCGACCGTGAATGTCACTCGATCGGTAAATCCGGTCTAACTGCTATAGCCCGGTTAGACGGATTTGCGAACGTGACTTTCACGTTGATGTTCTATGTTTATGCTGTGTTGTTGCGGATCGGTCGTGGGGATAGCCTGGATGCAATGCTAGTACAGTTTTGTTGTATTATGTACATTTGATATTGCGGGGCGAGCGTCCGACATGTGGACTGCCGTCACTGCCTGTTTGTATTATTCTTTTGGGGCACGACCTGGTTGCGGTCGATGTACCCGGTATATGTATATTTTATTTTCTGTACTAGGATTACCCCGCGGAGGGGTGCACGGATAGCCGGGTTCTAGAGGGCAACGGGCCCGCATCTCATGGCATTGGGACGGAGGGGGCCTCACTCTAGGATTGGCGGGCTATTCGCCGCACTCGTAGGGGGTATAGGTTGACCCAGGAGGGGTGCCCAAGTTACCGGATTCCATGAAGTGCTGGGTGGTCCATTCACGGTGCTGAAGGGGGCTGCCTCGCTTCAGGTTTTGGCGGGTGACTTGCCGCGCCCGTAGGGGTCTAGGATTTCATTGCACAGGCTATCCACACGACCAGGGGAACGTCGGGTTTCAGCAGCGGCTCTGTGAAACCCGGGGTTTCCAGATATCTGTATTGTTCTGTGATGCTGTATATTTCTGTGGTGTTGCATTTTATCACGCCTTGAGCGAATATAATATATTGGTATATATATTAGTAGATGTTGTATATGTTTTACATCCGCGCTAGTCCAGTCCCCGCTCTGCCGTTAGTTAGCTAACCTAACGGGTGATGACGGGACCCAGTGGCGAATGCGAATGGCATATACGTACGTCAGTATATTTTCGTTCTTTATTGGTGTGATCATTTGATGGGACTGCGTTGATTCGGATCAATGCAAGATAAACAAACCTATTCTGATGTTGTTGGAACACTTTTCAAAAAACTGTTATTGCAAGGACGTTCACTTTTGTTTTGCATTGTGGTATTCATTTGGAATATCCTGCTCCTCAGTCGACGAGGCAAGGGCCGAGATCCCTTCACCGGGAGTGACCCCTTGGACAAAAAGTTTGCGTCAGGGCATTAACTTCACTATAGCCGATTACTTTTGCTTTGCATCGTGGTATTCATTTGGAATATCCTGCACCTCATTCTACGGGGAAAGAGCCGAGATCCCTTCACCGGGAGTGACCTCTTTAGTAAAGGTTTTCGTCACTATATTTTTATAAAAAAGGCTATGCAGTTCCTTCAGCGATATCAAGTTCTTTACGTTAAAGGTTTTTCGCCAAAAACCATTCGTAGCCCTCCGTCATTTCTTATGAGTATTATTTAGTATTCGTGCTGCGTTTGTTGACTCCGTCAAGGCGTAGTGTACGGTAGCTAAGTGGTGCTTGTTTGTTGCATAAATGGGATTGGTTAGGACAGTCGTGCAGCCTTGTTGACTCCGTCAAGGGCACGTACGGGTGGGTTTAATGCAATCCAGATAATGACGGGTTGAACTTGACTGGGACTCTTTGATTTGTTGACTCCGTCAAGGTCACTTGAGTCCTAGGGTTAAAAATCACATCGGGAGTTTCAAAAGAACTGAAACTTGCCAGGCATGCGCATACCTTCTGGAGTGTGGTGACGTGAGTGGATTCCGTCACGTTATCATGCGATGATAGTTGGATCCCGATTCCCACTGATGAGTTAGTTTACTCCTCGGGTGACCCCGACTAATTCTTCTTTCAGGTTTGGAGGAGAATTTGAGGTACAGTGGGAGGTTTCCAGATTAGACAAAGTGATAACCATTCTAATCTAGGTTAGAGTGCACGCTGAGTGTTTCTTTTCTCTCTCTCTTTGGCAGCGACCATTGACCCGACCCTGGACTATGACTCAGTGACCAAGTTGACCGAACCTTCTTAACACAGGCTTTTGGATTGTCAGAATTGCAGACCTCTTTGCCACTCCTACTTTTACCCTTTTCTCCGGGACACCCCGTATTACTACGACCGTCCACTTCCATTGGACAAAACTATCGTATGGTTATATACGAACTCGATGGACTTCGAGGATGGTTTCTGGTTCTGGAGAAAACGGATAGGACTATTCAGTTGTCTTTTCTTTTCACCTTCTCTCAGGTTGCGAGTACTCCTTGGTTTAGGAGTAGTACACCTATTACGCAAATTGGATAGTCTTCTTCCAAACCATAGGCTGGTGCCGACCGGTAGGGAATGAAGAAAACCAGTTAGCCTAAACGGTGTACAGAAGGTATTAAGTTCAGACAAAGCAAGGGATTAGTAAGAGGGCAAAGTAAATTGCGACTGATATTCACGACCAAACCAAGTATTTCTTCGCCAATCCTAAATCACCTTTGTATTTCTCCAGGACACTCCGTATCACTACGAAGATCCACAGTTTATTGGATACTCCATCGTATGGTTATATACGAACTCGAAAGGAACTTGTTCCAGTTCGGGGATGGATTCTGGTTCAGGAGAAATAGGAATAAAGTACATTCAGGTGTCTTTTATCTTCACCTTCTCTCGCATTGCGAGTGTTCCTAGGATTGGGACAGTACACCCTTTATGCTTTTTGGATAGTCTTCTTCCAAACCATAGGCTGGTGCCGAACGGTAGGGAAGGAAGAAAACCATTTGGCCTAAGGGGGTGCACAGAAGGTAATGACTAAAGACATAGAAAGGGATTTAGAAAGATGGCAAAGAATCACAAGGTTACAGTTGTGAATCTGGATAATGGAAGAGGCATTACTAAGAATACCAGGATACCCCATCGAAACATTTCAATGTTTCAGTTTCACTGTGTACTGTTAAAAGAAAACTGATTTCCCAGTTAGACACTTGCTCCAGGGTATGTATTTACCAGGTATGATTCTCACATCTGTATGGTTTTACAGATGCTGAGTGGGAGTAAGTTATTGGGAATAAGGTGATCATCCTCATTATATCGGGATTCGTTGTAATCGGTGATATTTGAGGAGATCATCTGGGCTGTTTGCCGGTCGGCAAATATTTGGTTTTGAATATCCGCTGTTGTGCACCAATTTCAAATTGATATATCTATACGTCTATTTTCATAGAGTGAGATATACCTTTTGATATTATGTCGATGACATTTACCTATATCAGTGGATGGTTAGGTAAGGAGCATTAAACAGCGGTGTAATTCTTCTTAACCATAAGTACAGTTTTCAACCTACGACACACAGTGAAAGAGTTGTTAGACTCAGCGGACTTATACAGAGTATTGTATGTTGTCCAGTGTCCATTAGGACAGAGGGGTTGGTCCTCATACTATATTCTGTTTACTTTTAACTTCTCTAGTTCTTAGACATGTGTTTCGTAGGAACACAGGGTCTAAGTTTTTGAGGAGTTATAGGTATTTGAATAGAGTAGAGAACCAAGTGTAGCAAGTATCGGGATTCTTCAAAGTGATCGAAGATGTAGATACTTGTCTATGGTATTCAGTTGATAGTAATGATAAAGAGAAATTGCTTCTCTTTCAGGTTACTCATAATTGGAAGCATTCCTAAGTTGAGTAACGCTGATCGGCCTCCTTCCATTTTAGTTGACATGCACTGGAGACAGCTGCATGATTTGAATCTGGTTCAATTAAATCAGTGCCTCTGTTTCTATATTGGATATAGAACAGTTCATATCTTGACATTGTTAAGGTACGGGGAGTTGTCCGGCTTATGCTTAAAACCAGACACTGGACAACTCAAGGCACGTTTCTGTAATGGCTGTTTGTGGGTTGACCCAGGCTATGACGAGGGTTGACTTTCTACCATCTGGATGAACAATAGCAATATTGTTCTAGACTCGCCACATTTTAAAAGAAATGGATTTTTCAAAAACAGTAGTGGGAGTATGGTAGAACTGGAAGTGATTCCAGAACCACAAACGATTACCGAAGATTTGATAAGGAACCTAAAGATTCAATCTGATTTGACATTCCATTGGCCACTCCGCAGATACGGTGGGTAACTTCAGGCACCCGAGAGGTACTCCGGTAGCCTCAAGGACGGTGACAGGGAAGTTCTTGTTTACCCACACTTGCCATTGTTGTTGTTCCAGGCTGCGAGACCCGGCAGGAGGATGAGTATAGCGTCGTTCTAAACTAGCTTTAGAAGTGCACGTCTATATGACTCTGCCAGAGGGTTGTCGTAGTCAGTGGGAGCAGCGGAAGCATTGGTGGACATCAGGCTTATGTCTATTTATAGACTAAAGCAGATGTAGCGGAGATAGATCATCTATTTCTGACGTGACAGTCATAGGTTTGACTTCATCAGAATAGGGGATGGATCTGTTGAGAAGGTAGTAGGGTGTGATATCCTGGTATTTGGATGACATACACAAGGTAGGAAAAGAAACTCCTATACTACGATCGGTTATACTTTGGTCGTCACACAGTGGTTTCTCCACAAAGGACTTGGATATTATATCAGACATTCTGGTTACTAGATCTATGGTTTTAGATCTAGATTTGGGTAGTTTCCCAATCTGGGTACCTTGACAGCATTCTATAAGTATTTAGAATGGACGACTCCTGGTACGGTAGTGTACCTGCAGGTGATGGAGTCACCCTCTCTAAAGGTGTCTTACAGACTAAAGGGGAGAGGGATACTCATGATCGGCAGATCACTTGCTTAGGCAATTGAGTCAATCATGAGATGTCAAGTACCACACCAGATGTTGTTCTTGCAGCAGATGCAATAAGTTGATATTAATCCAATCCTGGAGAAACAATCGGAAGCAGTTTTAGAACATAAGTGCGTGTTCTAGGGATGTGATAACGACAGCCTCTTTTAGGAGACAGTTATCATTCCAGGCTTCCAAGGTGACATGGACGACAAGGAGGTTGTCAGAGTTATAGTTTTCCTTCTAACGAGGGGCAGTATTTTGGACAGGTGGTCCAAGGCAATACTGAGGGTGGCATGGCGCAGGATACTGATTAAGTTCAGTTGACGATACAGTCTAAGAAGTTTGGATTTGGAGTTCATTTATGAGCTAGGTCCCATCAGATATCCAGACATTCTAAGACAGGTATTGCTCATTTCGGGAGATGGCTTTCTCCGCGAACTTGAGATATAGAGAGACATAGAAAGAAACGTCACAGCGGATCCACTCACTGAGGCTATTCCTCGAACGCAATAGTTTCGCAAACGGGTTTTGTGAGACTGACTAGTAGAGGAGTTGGGTGTTCGGTATCACACGGGCTGTGAGTATGCGGCATCGCAATAATTAGCCTTGAGTGCAAGTGGGAGATTGTTGGAGATAGTGCCCTCAGAGTCAATTATTGGATCACAGGCACGTGATTGCAATGATTGAGGGATGACCTATCCCGGTAGGACAGTCTTACTCGAGATGATAGTATGCTATCTGGTTTATCTTTATCATCGTGTACTGCTTTAGGTGACTTGACATGTCGCTATTACACGTTGATAGAGCCCCTAGGATTCTTGCTTGACTGCCGACAGTATGATGGCGATCATATACGTGAGAGCTGGTGGTCTATAAGCACATCCTTAAAAGGTCCCTAGTCGTAGGAGTTTCGAGACAGGGCATCGATACTCCATTAGTAGACTAGTGTATACAGTCGAGACCCCGACGAGGGGCGGTGGCCGGTCTCACAAGCCACTGGTGTCAGTTGGTTCACCTAAGATGTATACAGGTGCTCATTGGGTTATGAGTACACCGGACAGGACTCGCCGGGAACCTGCTAGTTGGTCTTATACCAGATGTCAGATAGCAGTTCCCAGGTGACATGTGTACAGGTTAGTTCATCGACCTGAGATCGTCATTTGTCTCGTGTGAGTTCCCACTGTGCTTTGATTACTACCCTACCACGGCTCAAAGGAGTCGTGCAAACAGGTTTTAGTTGGGTACAGTCCCGAGCCACATGGAGGCAGTGAGCGGATCTGCAGGGGTTCGTCTCTCCCGGTATTGGGGGTAAGGTCGCGCTGTGTCTAGGAGAGCCATTACACGAAGCCCTCGGCCGAGGCAAGGAGATTTACTGGTAGGTATTCCAGTAGTATCTCAGGGTGTTCTGGGCTACATTCCGACACGACTTGTACCGCTTTTGGGGGTCTGACTTTCACCAACCCCCTAGGCCCGCCATGCGATACTCATAGACGAACGGACCGGACTGTACGGATATTGTCACTGACAGGCTCAGTTGGGTGTCGGGGTGAGCTTCCTCATCGACGTCCCATTTGGTCAATACCTGGTGGCCCGTCACGTATTGGCTTATACCTCTGACGTGCTAGTGGTTAAATCCACAGCCAAGGTATTGACGAGTCTTTAGAGTCCACCACACTCAGTTACTCAGCTTTCGGGCGGAACGCTGTAGAGGCCGTATGGAGATATGGCAGGGTCCGATCAGATACGTGCGGTATTGCACGGATCAGGATCGGACAGTTTTGTACTAGTGGCCGTATAGTTATATGGCAGGGTTCGATCAGATACGTGCGGTATTGCACGGATCAGGATCGAACGGTTTTTACTAGCCGGCTTTGGTTTAAGCCGGTACTAGTTTAGTACAGTGTAGATTTTGTCTCATTGCATTTGTATCCGGTCAGAATACAGATGCGGGTGTGTATGCACAGTATTGGGGTTTTCCTGTAATTTATTACGGGACCAGTTTTCTGGAGTTGCCAGTTTGCATTCCGTTCCGGCCGGTTTTCCTTTGTTCTTTCCCGGCCGGACTTTTCTGATGGAGGGGGTAATTTGCAGTTTTGCAAATTACATTTGTGGAGGGGGTTTCTTGCAAATGTATTTATTATGATAACTTATTTAGATACCATTCCTTTCATTCTTCTTTTCATGCTTTATGGAGATTAGAAGTGATGAGATAGGATTTGATCTTTGATTAGAGTTGTGATGATGAGGTTTGGATATGGTCACCTTTCTTTTGCTCCTACACTCACCTCCCTTTGCATTATGTTTTCATTCCTCCACCACTCTTCTTCTCACTTGATGAAATGGATGATAAGTTTTTCATGAGAGGAAAAAGAAAAAGAGAAGAAGAAGAAGAGAGCCTCATCTTGAGAGTTTCATCCATGATCTCCTTTTCTTGCTAGAAAAATGCAAGCACCATTTTTCTATTCTTGATTCCTCCATCACCATGGCAACAAACCCCAAAGAGACATACCCTCTACACTACACATTCTACAGCATATCTTGAGCATGTCGAGTTGCCGGCTTCATGCCCGAGTTGCCTCGGTATTGAGGCGGGAGCCCGTAAAAGACGCAGGCGATGTGGTGCCCTTTCCGGCGAGGAGGCGACGATATGGAGACTACACTTTCCGCGGGAGATCGGGACGATGGAGATGAAGACCGAAGGACACGTATCGCTTGGTATATCTCTCACCCCATCTCTAGTTAGCTAGTATAGGTTAATGGTTTACGATCCGGGTTTTTCATTGTCCGCGGTAGCGCCGGTTTCCGAGTATGGAAAAATTTTGATTCCGCATTTTGGCCTCGGTATGACGGCCGGGGCGCTGCCGTGGCGCAACAGAGTTTTTCTTTATGTCATCGAAGGAAGACTGAAGATTTGCCAAAACTTGCATGAAATTTGTCAAAAGAAAATTCACAGTTTGCGCGAGTGAAGAGGATTCATCAGGACCGGTCAACTGCAAAGGATTATTCAGTGCGGGTGTGTTGACCGGATTTTGAAGGTTTTGTGATTGGTAGGGGTGCTCAGTCAATTGAAGTGGTTGCTGTTGTGGTGGAGGAGCCCTTTGGAAATTGTTTTGGTTTGGAACCGTGTTTTGATTTTGTGATTGGTTCCAAGCAAAGTTAGGGTGATTCCTCCAACCCTGATTATAGGTGGAAGAAAACGGATCGTTCCTAGGTATTTGTTGGAAAGCAGCATTGATATGCTCATGACCTTGAAACAGAGAATTCAATGGACATTCTTCCGTGAGATGTGATGGATCAGAACAGCATCCATATACAGTTTTGGGGAGCGACATCGGATTTAGGGCGGCTGCTAAAAATTTATTTTCCATAGTTTCGAGTTTCTTTTGCATTGCTGACATTTCAGCTCTAACTCCTATGGAAACATTAGATTGGTTATTGCCACTCCTAGACGATGACTGACTTATACTCTCCCACTGTAAAGATCTTTCAGCGAAATCTTCTAAAAATCTCCAGGCTTCACCATCGTCTTTAGTCATGAAGTTGCCTTGACACATGGATTCAAGGGTCTGTTTCGTGGTAGGATTAATGCCTTCATATATGATTCTGCACAGATCCCATCTAGGGATTCCATAATGTGGACATTGAACTAACATATCCTTGAAGCGTTCAAAACACTTCGAGAATGTTTCATTTGAAAGCTGGGTGAATTGATTTATTTCGCTACGGACTCGAGCTGTCTTATGATTGGGGTAGAATTTCTTAAGGAATGCTTTTACGAATTCTCCCCAATTTAAAATGGAATGTGCGGTTGTGTTATAAAACCACTTCTGGGCTATATCGCACAAGGTGAATGGGAGAAGACGAAGACGCATAGCATCCACAGAAAGCTGTGAAGTACCCATCATAGCGCATACATTTTCAAATTTGGTAATAAAGACATATGCGTCTTCAGACTCGAGAGCGTGATATTTGGGTAGAAGATTGATGTTGTTAGGTCCATGTTACCTCTCTCGGTACTTTCGGGGTTGCGAAAACGGTAAAACAATTTTTTTTCTAAACATGGTAACATGGACCGAAAAGCCGGATCTTTGCTAAACAACACACTAGTATCCTAACTAGAGATTTATCTACTCGGTTAGGGGTTATACCTCAACTTGAACTCCTTCTCTTCTTGTTGTTCTTCTCTTTGCTTGCTCCGAGGGTTGATACGGACTTTGGTCACCTCCGCGGCCTCCTTGAGTCGAAGACGATCCACCCGAGAGATGTACACCGAGCTCCACCTCGAGCCGAGGTAACTAGGGCAAAGAGATTGCTAGTCTAGAAGCCCTAGGTTGTGTAGAAGTGGTAGAGGGATGGTTTTGTCTTTGTGGGATCTTTATCTCTCAACACATGAGATCAAAAGATGAATCAAGAGGAGGAAGAAGGAGGAGCTAGCAACCATAGTGCATTTCTTTTCTTCTCACTAGAAAAAGGCAAGAGAGAGAATGAGAAAGAAATTATGAGCTAAAAAAAATAACCATGGTTCAATAATTCACTAAACCAACATTACCAATCCTATCAAGATAAAGTTTGATGGCACCATTGAAATGACCATTATCATAATCAAAAAGAAAAAGAAAAAGAAAAGAAGAGTGTAGACCTCTCTTGAAGGTCAATGGTCAACACGGTCAACCGGTCAACAAAGTCAAGAAAGGTCATGGTGGTCAAATGGTCAATGCAATTAGCCGTCATAAAATTATCACTAAAAGGATTAGTAAATGATGTCCGCGGCTCATAATGGTTTTGACCAAACGAACTGTCAAAACCCTAATGGGCCCCCCTCAAAATGGTTTTGACCGAATCAACTGTCAAAACCCTAATGAGCCTGCCACATAACGGTTTTGGCCGAACCAACTGCCAAAACCCTGATGAGGCACCTCCTCCTTCAACGCTCCGGAAAACTGTGCATACACACCTGCATCCGCATTCCGTAGAATGCGGATGCGCAGAAGACAAAACAAATCCATCCGTGCAATACTAGGATCCGGCTTAAACCAAAGCCCACTAGTATTGCCTGCCCGAACACCACACGCACACAAGTGTACGTAAGTGATCGCAGCCCTGCCGTAAAACCATACGGCCTCTACACGTTTCGCTCAGTGCAGGGAAACTCTCTGTGTGGGACTCTAAAGACTCGACACTACGCTGGCAGTGAGTTTAACCACAGACCGCAAGCGGCACTAGCTGTACGTAACGGTCCCCAGGTAGATGCCGATAAGAAGGCCGATGAGGTAAACCCATCCAAACTCCTACTGAGCCTGTATGTGGCAATCCCCGTACAGTCCGGTCTGTTCGTCTGATACATCGCATGGCGGGCCTAGATACTTTGCTAACATGCTAGGGTGTGTTTAGTTAGGCTCTGATACCACTGTTAGGTCCACGTTACCTCTCCCGGTACTTTCGGGGTTGCGGAAACGGTAAAACAAAATTTTTTCTAAACATGGTAACATGGACCGAAAAGCCGGATCTTTGCTAAACAACACACTAGCATCCTAACTAGAGATTTATCTACTCGGTTAGGGGTTATACCTCAACTTGAACTCCTTCTCTTCTTGTTGTTCTTCTCTTTGCTTGCTCCGAGGGTTGATCCGGACTTTGGTCACCTCCGCAGCCTCCTTGAGTCGAAGACGATCCACCCGAGAGATGTACACCGAGCTCCACCTCGAGCCGAGGTAACTAGGGCAAAGAGATTGCTAGTCTAGAAGCCCTAGGTTGTGTAAAAGTGGTAGAAGGATGGTTTTGTCTTTGTGGGATCTTTATCTCTCAACACATGAGATCAAAAGATGAATCAAGAGGAGGAAGAAGGAGGAGCTAGCAACCATGGTGCATTTCTTTTCTTCTCACTAGAAAAAGGCAAGAGAGAGAATGAGAAAGAAATTATGAGCTAAAAAAATGAACCATGGTTCAATAATTCACTAAACCATCATTACCAATCCTATCAAGATAAAGTTTGATGGCACCATTGAAATGACCATTATCATAATCAAAAAGAAAAAGAAAAAGAAAAGAAGAGTGTAGACCTCTCTTGAAGGTTAATGGTAAACACGGTCAACCGGTCAACAAAGTCAAGAGAGGTCATGGTGGTCAAATGGTCAATGCAATTAGCCATCATAAAATTATCACTAAAAGGATTAGTAAATGATGTCCGCGGCTCATAATGGTTTTGACCAAACGAACTGTCAAAACCCTAATGGGCCCGCCTCAAAATGGTTTTGACCGAATCAACTGTCAAAACCCTAATGAGCCTGCCACATAATGGTTTTGGCCGAACCAACTGCTAAAACCCTGATGAGGCACCTCCTCCTTCAACGCTCCGGAAAACTGTGCATACACACCTGCATCCGCATTCCGTAGAATGCGGATGCGCAGAAGACAAAACAAATCCATCCGTGCAATACTAGGATCCGGCTTAAACCAAAGCCCACTAGTATTGCCTGCCCGAACACCACACGCACACAAGTGTATGTAAGTGATCGCAGCCCTGCCGTAAAACCATACGGCCTCTACACGTTTCGCTCAGTGCAGGAAAACCCTCTGTATGGGACTCTAAAGACTCGACACTACGATGGCAGTGGGTTTAACCACAGACCGCAAGTAGCACTAGCTGTACGTAACGGTCCCCAGGTAGATGCCGATAAGAAGGCCGATGAGGTAAACCCATCCGAACTCCTACTGAGCCTGTATGTGACAATCCCCGTACAGTCCGGTCTGTTCGTCTGATACATCGCATGGCGGGCCTAGGGGGCGGTAAACGTCACTCCCCTAATAGCGGTACAAGTCGTGTTAGAGTGAAGCCCAGAACACCCTGAGATAACTTTGGAAACCTACCAGTATATCTCGCTTGCCCTGGCCAGGGACTACTCGTATAATGGCTCTCCTAGACACAGCGCGATGTCAACCCCCAATACTGGGAGAGACGAATCCTGTCTCACCATCACTGCCTCCATGTGCTTCGGGACTGCACCCAACTACTACCTGTTTGCACGACTCAGTAGAGCCGTGGTAGGGTAGTAATCAAAGAACAGTGGTAACACACTCGAGGCAAAGTGACAGTGTCAAGTCAGCGGACTAAGCTGTACTCATGTCACCTGGGAACTGATAACTGACGATAGGTATAGTACCAACTATCAGTTCCCGACGAGTCCTGTCCAGTGTACTCGTAACCTAACGAGCACCCGCATACTATCTCAAGTACGTACTGACGGCTGTGGGGCAGACCATCTCCGTGCTGGGATGAGAAGCGCATATGCTAGTCTACTCCGGAGTATCGATGCCCTGTCTCGATAATCCCATGACTAGGGACGTGAATAAGGATGTGCTTGTGGATTACCCAGCCCCTATGAGTGTGATCGCCATCACAACGCCGGTAATCAAGCAAAGATCCTAAGAGCTCTACTAATGCGTATAGGTGATATAATAAAGAAACACATGTACATATTAAAGCAGAGACAAACCAAGTAGCATACTACTATTTCGAGCAAGATTGTCTATACAACTGTGAATATCCCAAGCATCCATCAAGTAATATACATACTAGTATGATACAGTAATGACCTCTAGGGCATATACACTAACAGATGTATTGGGGTTTGATTTCAAAATTGTCCCCGTTGGCTGGTGGAATGGTGAGACAGGTCGAAAGAGGACCTCGCATAGGGTAACATCTCTCTTGGAGAGAGATACGGGGTGGATTCTGCGTACCTCCGGACGGCGGCAGAGTAGTGTTAAAGAAGTTCGATGGAGAACCGTCCATCGAAATGGGTGTGGTGGTGGGTAAAGAAGAAGTAGATGTAGAAATACCGACTTTAGAGTCGATCGGGGGAATGCGGACAAGACGGGCACTAGAATCCCGTGTCTAGCCGAGCATGCACTAAAGGGTTTAGCACAAGTGGCAGCGTTAAGATAATTAAGGAAAATGTGAAGTGGTGTTTGTTTTGAAAAAGATACGGATTTTTGAAAAAAATGCAAATCAAAACAATGCACAAGCAACCCTCAAATCTAGTGGTCACCTAGGTCAGGAATCTAGACCGTTCCTAACTGCCAGAAGACAAGTCACAAGATCAATCCTCTACTGCCTCTTTGTCCCTCCTGTGGCCAGGTAAGTGCCAGGTAAGTGGGAGGTTCCCTACTATGTAAGTAGTGGGCCTAATTAAGTAACCACTTGCCTTAGACACACTTGCATTAGACGCCACAAAAGAAACGCGAATAAGCAATAGATTACCCACGACCTTCTCCTGTCCTAAGTGAGCGCGACGGTCCTTAGAGTCATGTCTAGATATTTTTTAGTTAATGAGGGTAATGCGGATGCAATTTTGTGATTTTTGGGGCTTAGGACGGGTAATGAAATCCCGACCTAATCTGAATTTGGTCTTTACCCCTTAATTTCCGTATTAAAAATGCAAACAATTAAGATCAAACACGCACAATTTTTTTTCTTCTGCGGTGCTGTGACTTTTTGTAAAGAATCCTGCAAAAAATTGTTAATGGAGCAGAGCAGGGAGGAGATAAGAAAGTCATAAAGTCACCGAGAAATTTTCATACAGTGGAGCTACAGGACCACCGCAGATCCGCCGTGGTATGCTCCTATTAGCCGCGGAAATGCGGTCAGTTGTTAAGATCACTGCACAAAATTTTGTGCAGAAGCTCTTGTTCACTTACTGAACTCTCTGGAATATTCATAATATTTCTCCTCTTGCTCCACAGATTCCAGATTTTCTCGCAAAAAATCACAACGAATCGTTTAGTGTTTGTGCGAATTTTGATCTAAATTTTTTGATGGAATAAATTTTTCAACTCAAATTTCAAAAATGAACAAATTAGCACACGATCCCCGGCAACGGCGCCATTTGATTGAATGATTCTTTGTGTGTCGTGTTTTGAAAATGTATAAAGATCACAATCAAAGAAATTTGTAAACCGCAATCAATAACGGTGTCAATTGTAGGTTCGTTAGCGAGTGCGGATCGTCCACAGGGAAAGTGTGATTTGATCGTATTTGATTTAGATGAGTCAAAACTTAAAGAAGAAAAGAAAATGATTCATGAATTTTGAATTTTAGTTTCAAGAATTATAAGAAAATAAAGATCAAGAAATCAAGAATCAAGAATCGTCCAATTTGAATTAGTTATCAAGATTTGTAATGAGGCTCGTAGGAATCGATCGAATCGATAGTGAGGATGAAGACTTATAATTACGTATTTTTATCCATTGATGATTTGTTGCTAGATCGATGATGATCAACGAGAATTAGGGATCTCTTGCGAAAACTAGGGTTTCATCATCTATCCCTTGTCCTTTTGTTGACTTTCATTCAAATGCTAGCCTTTAGGAAATTCAATCATCGATCGTTGATCTCTAATTAAGAGCGAAAACATTCAAGAAAGTATCTCGCTCGAAACTAGGTTGTCGATGATTCAATTTACTAAAGTTTACAAAACTCAGAGGACTTAAGAATCGTATAAGAATTTACATCATCAACTATCAATTTTCTCAATTCCTCCATGAGCGGAGTTTTTACTCAAACATCATATCAAAGAAATCAATCAAGAATTGAAAACTCATCATAATGCTCAAATATAAAGATAAGCAAGACAAAGAAATTTCACCTTTTATTATCCAACAATTTCGTTACAATTCACTCAAGAACTACAAGAATTGAGGAAAGAACTCGATCGTCGAATTAGTTTCGCATCGTCTCTGTCGCGGATCGTCTTGGATCACTTACTCGGTTGAAGACCGGCGTCGCTTCTAAAAGGTTGAAGGCTTCTTGCTTGATTTGTATTCGGAGATCTTGAATTTGGCTTTTAGTTATTGGATTAGGCTTGATGCACAAGTTGTGTCACTCAACTTGTGTTTGGAATTTGTTGAACAACCATTCAACAACCTTTAAAATGAAGCCTTTTGGTTCTTTTTATAGCCTTCTCCTTTAGCTTCCCCTAGAAGCTTGATTAGGATTAGCTTTCTTTAGAAGCTAGGTTTAGTTTAGCTTCACTTGCAAGCGTGGTAGTTGAGTATATGCTTCTAGAGTTAGTTAGCTAGCTAGCTTCCTTGATAAGCTTGGTTGTTAGGAAGAACCTTCTAGGTTTAGCTAGCTTATTTGAGAAGCTTGGAGGTTTTTATCTTGTACAAGAAGCTTGGCTGTTGGGACGGAAGCTTCTGGAAATTTCTGGAGAAAGAAGTGTCTGTTCCCCTCCGAAAGACGGTGCGATAGACGTCTTGCCTGAGATTCGGGGTAGATGCTAATTGGTGCTATCCGTCTACCTCTCCGAAGATGCCAAGTTGATTTATGGCACCGTGTATCGAAGGTCTAAACGGATATGTCCGATGTAGCAGACTTCGTCAGATTCCCCCTCGCTTGAGGGGGGTTTGATTGTGGGGACGCTCTTCCCTGCAGGCGCAAGCCCCTGCAGTTAATTACGCTACCACATGGCGGTAACAACTTTCTCCTTCTCCAGATGGTCACTTCGTGTCGTGGGTGTTTGTTTTGTGTTTGGTTGCCTGTGGATTGTATACGGAGACTGAGTTATGTCGTCGCCCGTAGGGCGTGGACTAGTCCAAATCCGTATTATCTTAGATTTGGGTTTGGGATTGTGTTTAAGGATACGTTAGCCTCGTTTGAGACTAAGATCGACTCAAACGTTTGTTAAGGATACGTTAGTCTAGTTTTAGACTAAGATCAACTTAACAGGATCGTTTAGATCCGACAAGAGAGCGATTAGGGGAGCCCTGTTGTTTAGTTTAGTGACGTTGCGGTCAATAGGTAGTTTAAGGACACTGCGGTCCATTGTTAGTTTTAAGACGTTGCGGTCAAGGTTAAGGACGTCGTAGTCCGTGGATTTAAGGACTCCACAGTCCGATGTTAGTTTTAAGACATCACGGTCAAGGTTAAGGACGTCATAGTCCGTTGTTAGTTTTAAGACATTCCGGTCAAGGTTAAGGACGTCGTAGTCCGTGGATTTAAGGACTCCACATTCCGATGTTAGTTTTAAGACATTACGATCAAGGTTAAGGACGTCGTAGTCCGTGGATTTAAGGACTCCACAGTCCGATGTTAGTTTTAAGACATTACGGTCAAGGTTAAGTACGTCGTAGTCCGTGGATTTAAGGACTCCACAGTCCGATGTTAGTTTTAAGACATTACGGTCAAGGTTAAGGACGTCGTAGTCCGTGGATTTAAGGACTCCACAGTCCGATGTTAGTTTTAAGACATTACGGTCAAAGTTAAGGACGTCTTAGTCCATTAGTTTAAGGACCCCACAGTCCGTGTCAATGTATGTGGTTATTGGGACCCGTCACCTCTTTGAAGACGTTGAGGAATTACAACGACAAGTATCAAAGGAGTGAAGAGATGTACCCTTAAACCGAGGTAGATTAAGTGATCTGTAGTCCAATTTGGATACTAGGATCAATTATTATATTATGAGCCCATTGGCCCAGTTGAATTTGAGTTGAGGACTTATGGCCATCTTGGTCTAAGTCCAATTATGTTTGAGATATTGTCCCTCTGTTGATTCATTGAAGGAGAGGCTTTGTCTCTGGAAACTTAGCCAATTGGGCTAAAGCTAGTGTTAAACACTAGAGACCAACAGTTACTGAACACTGGGAAAAAAAATTAACAAGTTAGTGTTAAACACTAAAAGATAATCAGTATTGAACACTGGGAAAAGAGTTTTCAAATTAGTGTTAAACACTAAGAAAATCAGTGTTAAACACCGCAAATAGAGTTTTCCAAATTAGTGTTAAACACTAAGGAGAATCAGTGTTAAACACTGGATACAGAGGTTTCAATTTAGTGTTAAACACTAAGGCAAGAGGGGTCACGTGGTAACACGTGAGAGCGCCCTTCTTCTCTTTATTTTGTTCTACAGATAAGTGTTTAACACTTTCAGTTCTGAAAGCCATCACGTGCGGGCACGTGATGGGGGCTCATGCTCTGGTTTATTAGAATACTCATTTGGGGTCACGTGGTGACACGTGAGGGCGCCCCAGAGTTCTCTTTTATTTTGTTGTTTTTTTATGTGCTTCAGGGATCACGTGGGGCACGTGAGGTATTGCCTCAAATTTCTCTTTTATATATCTTCGTAGGAGTCACGTGGTAACACGTGAGGTGTCTGCTTCAGAGCTCTATTCTGTAGGCCTTTACAGGGGTCACGTGGTAGCACGTGACTCTGCATGTTTTAGAGTTCTGTTCATAGGGTTAAACCCTAAACTTTAAAGGACTTAAATTTTCTGTTTTCTTCTGAAGAATTATACTCTTAATAGGGTTAAACCCTAATTTCTTTTCTTAAGGGAATTAAATTCCTGTGAGTTTGAGAGAATTATATTCTTAATTAGGGTTAAACCCTAGTTCTGTTCATTTTGAAGGAATTAAATTCCTATAATATAGGGTTAAACCCTAACTTTATCTCAAAGGAATTGAATTTCTATCATTTTGTGAGAATTAAATTCTCTAAACTCAGTCCCTCCTCGGTGTTTTAGATCTGCATGGCAGAATCTCAACCCAATGAGAATTAAATTCTCAATTAATGGGGAGATGTGCACTTTGCAGATCCTCAACCAGAGAAAGAACTAAGTTCTTTTCTTTTCACAAGAGTTAAACTCTTTTGAGAATTAAATTCTCCTTTCCTTTTAAGCCTCCCTTTTCTTTTCTTCCCTAAGGTTTTCCTTTTGCCGAGAATCCAAGGCTCTCTCTCTCTCTATATATATATATCAAAATAACAAGATCCAAAGGTCTCAAGGTTTCAGAAAAAGGTTTTAGAAAAAAGGTCTCCCCAAAAAGGTCCCTTCTCTTCTTTTCTTGGCTCCTATTTATAGGAGAAGGAAGAGAATCAATCTGCTTAGTAAATCTCTCATTTAGAGATTTGATTTGTATGTTGAGAGATTTGATTTATATTTATCATTAATCTGGGCCTTTATGTAACAACTCCAATTTTTATATACCAAAATTTTTCTTTTAAAAAAATGGTGTGTACTTGGAGTATTGATGTTGCTGGAAACAATTTAAGTATCTATTTCCTTACAATAATTACAAGAAGGAGCTTGTAGCTCATTGGTAATACCTTGCACTGCTGAACCAAGCCACCAGAGTTCGAATCCCATGCCCCACATAATTTTTATATCATTTTGTTTTAATTTTTTTGGGAAGTCAAACGGTCAAACAACCATAACTCACAAATTAATGCAATTTATAAAAAATAAACTATACCAAAATCTCCCCCAGACCAAACCCAATTTATAAAAAATAAACTATACAAATTAATGCTGAAAAAGTTTCGTGTTGACTTGGTCAACCCCCTGCATGGTCCATTTTCCCTGTACTGTTACTGATTTTTCATTAAACCTCTTTTAAGTCCAAATTTAATGAATTTTATTTTTTTTTAATATTTTTTAATCCTAACCCTAACCCCAGCCTAGCCCAATATAAAGACCCCTCTCCCAAATTCTCGAGAATTCGGTACGAAGAGCGAGAAGCGAAGCGCTGCCGAAACCAACGACGGATTCCGGCGACCGGACTAGAACCTTCGCGACGTTTTCGACGCAACGACAACCACCACATTTCTTAGCCTCCTTAGCTTGTCCAAACCCGTAAGTCCCATATCTTCTATCTCTCTTTTCTTTAATATAAAAATACGACTTTTTGGAACCCGACGGAAATTGGAACAAACCGATTTCCGATTCGTTTTTCTGCAAATTTCCACTTGTCACCTAATACATAATACCTACCCTTATTCATGTTGACTATTAATCACCATAAACTAATTTAAACAAACTTTCTCACATGAAATGATAACTTCTTTGCAAAACCGTATTCTTTTCATAAAAATACTACGAAGTTTATTTTTCTTGTTCTAATTAATTCCCTCACTCCTAAATATGTTTATCTTGATCACTAAACTTGTAGAAATCAATTTGAATGAAATTTCACACATGAAATGATAACGTTTTCAAATACCGTATTCTTGCTCTTTAATACCTTTAAGTTTAATATGTCATGTTTTACCTCTAAACGTCATCAAAACTTAAAACAAGTCACGAGGTAATGACCTACCTCTACACACACACAAATATAACCCTAACTGATAAATGTCAAAACATAGAATACGACATTACAGGACTTTTCACTGAAGTACCATATTCTTTATAACCTTTACTTGAAAGCTTTAAGTTGTATAAAATTTTAAATAAAATGAAAGCACGATAGGTCATGGACATCGATCGTTTATCTAAACTGTCTTGTGGTGTCTAGGCAAGTGTGTCTAGGCTAGTGGTTTTTAATTAGGCCCACGACTGTGGTTCCTTCCCACTTACCTGGCACTTACCTGGCAGCAATTGACGGTGAAGAGGCGATTTGAGGCTTCTAATGACTCATCGTTTAGACCTTAGAAATAGGCTAGTTGGCTTAGGAAACCCTAATAACTAAAATACGGAAAACTATACTCTTTTACAAATAAATACCTTATATTTATAAAACCGTTTTCCTAAATGAAAAGTATTTATAAACCTAAGCAAAGTGCCGCTACAACCCACTTTTGGGGAACCTGTTAGGGACAGTACGGTTCATCGTGCACCCGCAGGCTACTAGTGCGAGATTCAGACCTCCGCAAGGAGCATTCGGTCTCGAAAGGTTTAAAATACGGCATTGAAGAAAAATGAGATTTTGGAAAATAAAATATTATTTAAAGTTATTCTTGTATTAATATATATATTTAATTATCATTTAAACACCTATTTTATCATAAGATGAAGTTTCCATCTTTTTCTAAAATTAAAAGTTACATTAAAATACCATGAGTTTCAAATAAAACAATTAATACTTTTATTAGGATATATTCACTAGAATAACACAAATAAAATTCACACTCATTATAACTATAAAGACGAATAATAAATACTTGAGATGTATTTTGAAAACTATACAAAAGTACTTTTTACATAAAACCCCCTCAAGTTTTACAAATTACAATAAGGCCCCTTAACTAATATTGAACTTCAAATTACCTTTCTTTTAGTCTGACTCGGGTTAGAGTCTGACTATTTCTGACTTGAATATGATTCAAGTCAATCTATATTCTTTTATATTACAACACAATTAAAATACATGAATCCCTGAATCCAGTTAACAATATATTCATTTTGACTGAATCAAACCATGGATATTCATCCATTATCCTGATATTCCATTTACCTGATTATACAGTTACATCATGTTTACCGATATCATGGTTTTGGTCGGTCATCCAACTTACATATTCCAATACAACGATACTGTTAAAGCACTACAGGGTTTAAGGGGTAGATTGGTATGGAAGGTGTTAAAGGTGGCACGAGGTGGTCAGATTAAGACACCTAATCTGAATCATATTGCTGTTGTACCGTGGCATAACGGTTCCTTGTACTACATGTGCCTTAGTCTCTGGCAAGTGAGACTCCCCTCGTATACACTGGCATCCTTCTGTACCAAGCTACAAACAACAGCGTTAACTCAATATTCCACAGTATTCAACAATATAATACTTTAGAAAATACTTTTACACTGTCTTCCTAATTCTTCTTTATCTTGGGACTTACCGAGCGACCTGTTCGCTGACGACATTCTATTTCTTTCTTCTTTGAATGTCGTCAGGTGCGTTGGACCAAGCTGAAATCGAGCCCACCGGTGAAGATTTGGAGCAGTTCCAGGAAGATCCCGAGCTCTAGATACTGTACCTTGTTCTTTCCAGCATTTTCATTTTCTGTTATGCCACTGTTTAGGCATCGCTTTCATTTCAGTTGTATTTCCTTTTTTTATGCATTGTACAAAGAATGTTATTAATAAAAAAAGTTGTTATTTCTTTATCATTTGTCTCTTGTGATTTACTTTATATTGCTTAGTTACGCTTAGCGTATGTACTTCTGAGTATATACGTAGCGGGCCTCGCCGGTCTCCTTCGCCGTACACTGGGAAGCGGGCGTGACAGGTTTTTTTGGTGGCCCATGCAGGTTAGAGCTGTATGAATCCCTGTCATGCAGTTCTGGTCTGCGTGAATAACCTAAGCAATATAACACAAGAACCAGCAACTAAAACATTCTTTACAATTCATGTTCCTTGAATCTTGCAAATTTCTATTCTTTGAATCTTATCATTTCATGTATTTGAATCTATCCTAATCCAAATTTTTCTTCAAGGTTATGGATTCCCCGAACAACACCAGCACCAACGTCAACAACACTCCTCCAGCACTACCTCTCACACCAGTTGTTCCGGCACCACCTACTGAGCAAACAATACTATTTGATGCGATCCGCAGTCTTCTCGAGGGACAGCAACAACTATTGAGCCGCCCTGAGACAGATGCACCGGGAATAAAGCAATTCAGAGCTTTTCACCCAAAGCAATTTTCGGGTAAAGGAAGCCCTCTCGAAGCAGAAGAATGGGCACAAAGCATCGAAGACGATCTGGTAGCAGCTCAAGTGCCAGATAACGCTTAGGTCCGTGTAGCGAAGCTACAGCTCACGGATAATGCTCGCAATTGGTGGAAGGCGAAAGAAACCCATCTGGTACAACCGATTGAATGGAAGACATTTCGCGATAAGTTTGACGCGAAATATTTCCCTGTGACTGCCAGGTTCGCTATGGAGCAACAGTTTATTCATCTACAGCAAGGATCAATGTGGGAGAAATCGGTAGATGAATACGATGCTGAGTTCACTATGTTGAGCCGGTAAGATATGTCACAATAGTTCAATTTTTAAAATATCACATACTACACAGCTAACACAATCTTTAAACAGATTCGTGGCACACCTGATACCGACAGACGAGATCAGAGCCCGTCGTTTTCAGCAAGGTTTGGACACAGAGATTAAGGCTGCTCTAGCCACAGGAAAGTTTTTGACTCATGAAGAAGCTCTAGAAGCTGCCCGCAGTTATGAGGCAGTCATAAAAGAGAGGGGCAGACCTCAGTCTGCAGGAGTCAAACACCCTGCCAACCAGATGGCAGGTGGAGCCACGTCCAGACCATCTTTCGTGCCAAGGCGACCCGGAGTACCAACCCATCGTCCTAGCTCAGCCTTTTGCACCTACTGCAAGAGAACTGGACATATGATGAAGGACTGTCGTCGAGCCAACCGCCTTTGCTTGATCTGCGGTTCAGCCACTCACGGTATTGGGTCTTGTCCTCAAAGACAGAACTCAGTTGCTGCACCCAGGCCAGCAAATACTTATTAGCAGCGACCAGCTCTTCAGGCACCTACTCCCAGACTTGCACTGCCTGCACCACCCAGGGGACCACAAGCTGCACCACCTCCTCGACAGTTCCATCAAGCTCAAAGGAACGTTCCGAGGAATGCTCCTCAGAATAGGAGGAATGTGCCGAAGCGCCAAGCTTTCATGATGTCTGTTGAAGAAGCTGATGCCACTGGCCAAGTCATCACTGGTAAATCTTCTTTCTCAAACTTATCTTTTAGTTTGGTTATCTACACACTTTCCCTATACCTAAAACTTATCCCATATACCTTAGGTACAATCCTAGTAGCTTCACTACCTGCACTTGCACTGTTTGATACTGGAGCATCCCACTGCTTTATGTCGCAACGGTTTGTTCGAACCCATGCGATTCCAGTCTCACCGCTTGTTTCCAGCTGGAACGTCAGTTCCAGAAATGGTGTTCTAAAGGCAACTATGGGATACAGCATGTGTCCATTCGTCGTCTGCAGTCAAGAGTTTTATGCTGACTTCAAGGTACTGGACATACCAAATTTAGATGTGGTTCTAAGAATGGACTGGCTTGGAACCTTTTATGCTACCATCGACTGTCGTCAAAGGAGGGTAGTATTTGAGATTCCAGATCATCCGGTCTTCTATTTCAAGAGTGGAGACCGTACACCAGAGCCAAGTACCTACAAAGCGAAGCCAAGGGAAGCAATAGTTGCAGCAGCTCAAGCAGAGGAAGAATCAAGACCGGAGGTAGTTCGAGAGT
Source organism: Agapanthus africanus (assembly GCA_030015575.1). NCBI lineage: Eukaryota > Viridiplantae > Streptophyta > Magnoliopsida > Asparagales > Amaryllidaceae > Agapanthus > Agapanthus africanus. Next base: position 445,317,086 of record JASDDO010000031.1, on the reverse strand, counting down.
TCGATGATGTATTTCCTGACGATATATTAGGTTTGCCTCCCGATCGAGCTCTTGAATTCAGTATTGACTTAGTACCAGGAGCACAACCAGTGATCAAAGCACCGTATATACTAAGTCCGGAAGGTTTGAAGGAAGTTCGAACACAGTTGGACGAATTACTGGCGAAAGGATGGATTCGACCCAGCACTTCAAGTTGGGGAGCACCTGTACTATTGGTGAAGAAGAAGGAAGGTTCATACAGAATGTGCATCGACTATAGGGCCTTGAACGAAGTTACTATAAAGAATAAGTATCCACTCCCACGCATCAATGATTTATTCGATCAGCTAAGTGGATCTTGCGTCTTCTCTAAGCTAGATCTTCGTTCAGGCTATCATCAAGTGAAGGTCAAGGAAGCTGATATTCACAAAACAGCTTTCAGAACTCGCTATGGGCATTATGAATTTTTAGTAATGCCATTTGGAGTGACCAATGCACTAGCAATCTTCATGAACCTTATGAACCAAGTCTTCCGGGAGTATTTAGACAGATTCGTTGTCAGCTTCATCGACGACATCCTGGTATATTCTAAGAACCGGAGAGAGCATGCGGAGCACCTACGAATTGTCCTGGAAACTCTTCGACAACATAAGCTTTATGCCAAGTACAGCAAGTGCGAGTTTTGGCTAAATCAAGTTGGTTTTCTTGAACATATCGTATCAGGAGAAGGAATTTCGATGGACCCAGCAAAAGTTTCAGCAGTCAGCGAATGGCCTACACCAAAATTAGTGAAGGATATTCGGAGTTTCTTGGGTTTAGCTGGATATTACAGAAGGTTTATTGAAGGCTTTTCGAAGATAGCAACACCCCTGAACAAACTCACACGAAAAGATGAAGAATTTGTGCGATCAGAGACATGCGAGCAAGCTTTCGTAGAACTCAAGTCAAGACTGACATCTGCACCTATTCTCGTCATAACGGATCAATCTGGAGGATTCGAAGTGCATTGTGATGCATCCGGTAAGGGATTAGGGTGTGTTCTACATCAGCACGGTAAGTTTGTGGCTTATGCTTCAAGACAACTGAAGACTCATGAGCGCAATTATCCGACGCATGATCTGGAGTCGGCAGCCGTTATTTTTGCTCTCAAGATTTGATGCCACTACTTACTTGGTGAACGAGTGAACATCTACACAGATCATAAAAGTATGAAGTATGTGTTTACTCAGAAGGAGTTGAATATGCGGCAGAGAAGATGGTTAGAACTCATGGCGGACTTTGACATCAACTTGCAATATCACCCAGGAAAGGTGAACGTAGTACCTGATGCTCTTAGTCGCCAACCATTAGCAATGAATCTCACCGCCCAGTGGAAGCTTCAGCAAGACCTACATCAAATGGAGATTGAATTAGTCATGCCAGGTGATGTATCAAGTTTGATGAATCTACAAGTTCAATCAACCATTGTCAATCAGATCAAAGTAGCTCAAGCCAGCGATGCTAAGTTGCAAAAGATCAGAGAACAAGTGGAGAATGGACTCAGAACAGATTTCATCATTCATGAAGACGGATCTTTGAGATACGGTAGCAGATTGTGTGTACCAAAGGGTCCTGTTCGGGAAGAGTTAATGAAAGAAGCTCACAGCACTCCCTATTCAGTACATCCTGGAGGTACCAAAATGTACAAAGATCTACGTCAGAATTATTGGTGGCATGGAATGAAGCGTGAAGTAGCCAGAAGTGTCGCAAAATGTTTGGTATGTCAGCAGGTAAAAGCTGAACATCACAGGACAGCTGGACTACTTCAACCGTTACTAATCCCAGAATGGAAGTGGCAGCACATCACGATGGACTTTCTAACTGCCCTTCCTCGCAGCACAAAGGGTAACGATGCGATTTGGGTCATTATGGATCGATTCACAAAGTCGGCTCACTTCATCCCATTTCGAGTTGGCCAATCAACTGAGACACTAGCGAAGAAGTACATGGAGGTAATAATCTAATTTAGATTTTAAAAAAATCTTCATAATGTACTATCTCTGATACTCATGAACTCATACAGGAAATTGTGAGACTTCATGGAGTACCGGTCTGCATTGTCTCCGATCGTGACACCAGGTTCCGATCGCAATTTTGGCAGAGTCTGCAAGCTAGCTTGAGAACAAGTCTGAACTTCAGCACGGCTTATCATCCACAAACAGATGGTCAGTCGGAACGAACTATTCAGATCTTGGAGGATATGCTCAGAGCATGTATGCTCGACTTCAAAGGATCGTGGGTAGATCGCCTGCATCTTGTGGAGTTTGCGTACAACAACAGCTACCAAGCAAGCATAGGAATGGCACCTTTTACAGCATTATATGGAAGGAAGTGTCGATCGCCATTAAGTTGGGACGACATCGGAGATAGAGAACTCCTTAGACCGTTGATGTGGTTCGTACTATCAGGGAAAGAATGCGCATAGCCCAAGATAGACAGAAACACTGGCTTGATGCAAAGAGACGACACTTGGAGTTCCAGCCAGGAGATCATGTATTCCTGAAAATCTCCCCGAACCACGGAGTGATCAGATTTGGAAGACGGGGAAAGTTGAGTCCAAGATATATTGGACCGTTTGATATACTCGAACGAGTCGGTGAAGTGGCATATCGTTTAGCGCTCCCACCCTCATTGGAAGTAGTGCATAACGTGTTCCACATATCCCAACTCAGAAGGTATGTGAGTGACCCCAGCCATGTACTTGATCATTCTGAGCTCACGATACAGCCCGATTTGTCTTGTGAGCAACAACCTGTGGAGATCCTGGACAGGAAAGTGAAGACACTTCGGAACAAAGAAGTTAATTTGGTCCGGGTAATGTGGAGGAAAGACACTCCAGGAGAATCCACACAGGAAAGGGAGGATGAGATGCGTGCAAGATATCCGCACCTTTTTGTAAACTAGTCCTCAAATAAAAGGTTGTAAATTTCGAGGACGAAATTTTTGTAAGGAGGGTAGATTGTAACAACTCCAATTTTTATATACCAAAATTTTTCTTTTAAAAAAATGGTGTGTACTTGGAGTATTGAAGTTGCTGGAAACAATTTAAGTATCTATTTCCTTACAATAATTACAAGAAGGAGCTTGTAGCTCATTGGTAATACCTTGCACTGCTGAACCAAGCCACCAGAGTTCGAATCCCATGCCCCACATAATTTTTATATCATTTTGTTTTAATTTTTTTGGGAAGTCAAACGGTCAAACAGCCATAACTCACAAATTAATGCAATTTATAAAAAATAAACTATACCAAAATCTCCCCCAGACCAAACCCTACCCAACGACACCCGACTCGGCCCAGACTCGGCCGAATCGGCCGGCGCCGCCGGCCAGACTCGGCCAGTCGGCCGAGTCGTCAACACGAAAAAGTTTCGTGTTGACTTGGTCAACCCCCTGCATGGTCCATTTTCCTTGTACTGTTACTGATTTTTCATTAAACCTCTTTTAAGTCCAAATTTAATGAATTTTTAATGAATTATATATATTTTTTTAAATATTTTTTAATCCTAACCCTAACCCTAGCCCAGCCCTATATAAAGACCCCTACCCTCTACCTTTTCACCTCACAACTCTAAGTCCACTCTCCCAAATTCTCGAGAACTCGGTACGAAGAGCGAGAAGCGAAGCGCTGCCGAAACCAACGACGGATTCAGGCGATCGGACTAGAACCTTCGCGACGTTTTCGACGCATCAACAACCACCACATTCCTTAGCCTCCTTAGCTTGTCCAAACCCGTAAGTCCCATCTCTTCTATCTCTCTTTTCTTTAATATAAAAATACGACTTTTTGGAACCCGACGGAAATCGGAACAAACCGATTTCCGATTCGTTTTTCTGCAAATTTCCACTTGTCACCTAATACATAATACCTACCCATATTCATGTTGACTATTAATCACCATAAACTAATTTAAACAAACTTTCTCACATGAAATGATAACTTCTTTGCAAAACCGTATTCTTTTCATAAAAATACCACGAAGTTTATTTTTCTTGTTCTAATTAATTCCCTCACTCCTAAATATGTTTATCTTGATCACTAAACTTGTAGAAATCAATTTAAATGAAATTTCACACATGAAATGATAACGTTTTCAAATACCGTTCTCTTGCTCTTTAATACCTTTAAGTTTAATATGTCATGTTTTACCTCTAAACGTCATCAAAACTTAAAACAAGTCACGAGGTAATGACCTACCTCTACACACACACAAATATAACCCTAACTGATAAATGTCAAAACATAGAATGCGACATTACAGGACTTTTCACTAAAATACCATATTCTTTATAACCTTTACTTGAAAGCTTTAAGTTGTATAAAATTTTAAATAAAATGAAAGCACGATAGGTCATGGATATCGATCGTTTATCTAAACTGTCTTGTGGTGTCTAGACAAGTGTGTCTAGGCTAGTGGTTTTAATTAGGCCCACGACTGTGGTTCCTTCCCACTTACCTGGCACTTATCTGGCCGCAATTGACGGTGAAGAGGCGATTTGAGGCTTCTAATGACTTATCGTTTAGACCTTAGAAATATGCTAGTTGGCTTAGAAAACCCTAATAACTAAAATACGGAAAACTATACTCTTTTACAAATAAATACCTTATATTTATAAAACCGTTTTCCTAAATGAAAAGTATTTATAAACCTAAGCAAAGTACCGCTACAACCCACTTTTGGGGAACCTGTTAGGGACAGTACGGTTCATCGTGCACCCGCAGGCTACTAGTGCGAGATTCAGACCTCCGCAAGGAGCATTCGGTCTCGAAAGGTTTAAAATACGGCATTGAAGAAAAATGAGATTTTGGAAAATAAAATATTATTTAAAGTTATTCTTGTATTAATATATATATTTAATTATCATTTAAACACCTATTTTATCATAAGATGAAGTTTCCATCTTTTTCTAAAATTAAAAGTTACATTAAAATACCATGAGTTTCAAATAAAACAATTAATACTTTTATTAGGATATATTCACTAGAATAACACAAATAAAATTCACACTCATTATAACTATAAAGACGAATAATAAATACTTGAGATGTATTTTGAAAACTATACAAAAGTACTTTTTACATAAAACCCCCTCAAGTTTTACAAATTACAATAAGGCCCCTTAACTAATATTGAACTTCAAATTACCTTTCTTTTAGTCTGACTCAGGTTAGAGTCTGACTATTTCTGACTTGAATATGATTCAAGTCAATCTATATTCTTTTATATTACAACACAATTTAAATACATGAATCCCTGAATCCAGTTAACAATATATTCATTTTGACTGAATCAAACCATGGATATTCATCCATTATCCTGATATTCCATTTACCTGATTATACAGTTACATCATGTTTACCGATATCATGGTTTTGGTCGGTCATCCAACTTACATATTCCAATACAACAATACTGTTAAAGCACTACGGGGTTTAAGGGGTAGATTGGTATGGAAGGTGTTAAAGGTGGCACGAGGTGGTCAGATTAAGACACTTAACCTGAATCCTATTGCTGTTGTACCGTGGCATAACGGTTCCTTGTACTACATGTGCCTTAGTCTCTGGCAAGTGAGACTCCCCTCGTATACACCGGCATTCTTCTGTACCAAACTACAAACAACAGCGTTAACTCAATATTCCACAGTATTCAACAATATAATACTTTAGAAAATACTTTTACACTGTCTTCCTAATTCTTCTTTATCTTGGGACTTACCGAGCGACCTGTTCGCTGACGACATCCTATTTCTTTCTTCTTTGAATGTCGTCAGGTGCGTTGGACCAAGCTGAGATCGAGCCCACCGGTGAAGATTTGGAGCAGTTCCAGGAAGATCCCGAGCTCTAGATACTGTACCTTGTTCTTTCCAGCATTTTCATTTTCTGTTATGCCACTGTTTAGGCATCGCTTTCATTTCAGTTGTATTTCCTTTTGTTATGCATTGTACAAAGAATGTTATTAATAAAAGTTGCTGTTATTTCTTTATCATTTGTCTCTTGTGATTTACTTTATATTGCTTAGTTACGCTTAGCGTAAGTACTTCTGAGTATATACATAGCGGGTCTCGCCGCGTCCCCTTCGTCGTACACTGGGAAGCGGGGCGTGACACTTTAGATTGTTAAGTGAATTTTATTCACCATTGGATTTTAAATCCAAAGATATTTCCTTGTTATTTCAGTTAGATTTAGGGGGAAATCTTTCCAAGTCCAAGATTTTTCCATAAATTGGTGATATTTAATCACCTTTAGATTTTTAATCCAACGGTTCCAAATAATCATTCTCTATTTTGGAAAGATTTGAATGATCTCCTCTCAGAATTTAATTCTGTTAAAGAACAAGACTTTTAAAGCCGGTCACGTGTGGCCACGTGACCCCTGGTCATGTGTAGGCACGTGATCCCTGGTCACGTGTAGGCACGTGACCCCTGGAGTGGGCTCTTCTTCTGCGCTCTGTTCTCTGGCCGCTGCTCAGCCGTCACGTGCCAACACGTGACCACTGGTCACGTATGAGCACGCGATCTTTTCTGGGGCTTCTTCTTGAATGCGCTTTGTGTCGCTGCTTTAAACGTCACGTGCCAACACGTGACCATTGGTCACGTGTGAGCACGTGATGCCTCTTCTGAGTTCTTTCTTGACTTTTTAATCAGGGAACAAATGCCCCCACAGCGTTGTTCTCACGTGTCTGCACGTGAGTGCAACGCTGTCACTTTTGTGACCGTCGAATCTGTTTTGGAAGTAAGGTAGATGAATTGTCCTTTCAAAAGCGCCTTCACTTTTTCATCCTCTTCTTTTCAAGCCTTTCTTTTAATAATTTGATTCTCGTTCTCAGAGCTTAGTTTTCTGTTGTGTCTGTACAGTGCCGCTTTATCTTCCAATCAAAAGCTAGTGCTCATGTGTTGCGCATGTAGGGGCTCTGCTTGATGGGGACGTTTCATTTCCCTGATCTGATTCCAATGCGTCGTTGGATTTCATTTCCAACGCTCTCCCCTTCTTTCCGGGCTTTGAGAATAGTCCCACCATGCACAACATTTTTGTGCATAGCATTAAATGCTCCTCTTTATAACCTGAAACCATTCTTTTCTTCCTTTCCTCACAGAGAAACCCATTTATACCTTAAGGTGATCATCTTTGAGAGACCGATTAATCGCCATGGCTTGCAATCGCCCTCATGCTCGTTGGTAACCATGGGGAGGTGCCCATTGAGGAGATAATCCCTCGCTTCGCTGCGCGGCTGGCAGATCCCCTTCTCACCGATGCTTAATGTGACACGGTGATGTACGAGCTACTGACTCGTCGGGGCTCTCCTCTTCCCATGGGCTCCATTTGGCTCCGGATGATCCTCCTGTCTGTGCTTGCCGATATACCCCCTCATCCGGCGGAGATAACTTCGGCGATCCTTAACGCGGCGGAGGACAAGCTTGAGTGCTTTCATGAGGCTTGTCTAATCACTCAAGCTCTGAAGGATCATTCAATTCATTTACTGAGTCAGATAAGAGCCCGTCGGGCCGTCATGTCTGCTTTTGCTGATGAGCACGGCTCCAATCGGTTGGGGAGAGACTCCTCGCGAAAACCGTCGCTTTGATGTGTTGGAGAAGACGAAGAGGAGCTGGAGAATTTTGTGTTTTGCTTTGTTAACCCTTGTATTTCTGATCCCTTGTTTGGTGATCTTTTCCGGTAGTGGAGTATGTTTGAATCAATGTACTCCCTTTATAAAAAGCGGTTTGCATGCTTTCTATTGAATTTTCATGTTTGTTGGATACTCGTACGTGTGTCTTGCTTACGTAAATGAGCTGCCTGTTTTTCTCATGGGAATGTTCTTTAATTGCGAGCACCATCGTTATGTTGCATGCACATCAGTGCCTCGAGTAACATCTCCTTTTAAACATTCGTACAATTGCAAATGCGCACCTGATAGGATATAGATCAGAAACTTTCCTTGTTATCTCCTGTATTAGATGGTTTGTGCTGGATTTAGATCGAGTATTGTTGTCGAAAGGAGGTTTATGAATGAAGACATATTTTTCTTCTCAATGGTGTGTCCCTTTTTATTGAATGTATTCCGCGGATAGTCTATCTTGATCTCTTTACAGGGCAGCGATGGCTTAGGATTCAGGGTTAAGATCTGCCTCCTAAGACTTTTGAGCTTTATGAGCCGTGAGGGTCTCATAAAGAGTTTTTCTCCCTACAGGTCGAGAGGATCCCGTAGGTGTAAATTCTTCTTAAGAGTCGTGAGGATTCTTAAGCGGGTTCTCCCTTGGGAGTCGTAAGGATCTCACAAGAGAGTTTTCTTCCTTGCAGGTCGTGAGAACCCACAAGTGCTGAGTGCGGTCGCCCTTATCCGTATTCCATGGGGTCAGGGGTTGCTTTGGGATGTTCTCCAGGGTACCGTAGTTTAAAAACATCGCGGCCAAGGTTAAGGACCTCATAGTCCGTGGGTTTAAGGACTCCACAGTCCAACGTTAGTTTTAAGACATCACGGTCAAGGTTAAGGACCTCATAGTCCATGGATTTAAGGACCCCCACAGTCCGATGTTAGTTTTAAGACATCACGGTCAAGGTTAAGGACCTCATAGTCCGTGGGTTTAAGGAATCCACAGTCCGATATTAGTTTTAAGACATCACGGTCAAGGTTAAGGACCTCATAGTCCGTGGATTTAAGGACTCCACAGTCCGCGAAATGTGTGGTTACCGGGACCCGTCACTTCTTTGAAGACGTTGAGGAATTACAACGCCAAATATCAAAGGAGTGAAGAGATGCACCCTTTAACTAAGGTAAAATCAGTCTAGAATCATCATGGTTGGTCGTTAGTTTTAAGACATTACGGTCGAGGTTAAGGACATCATAGTCCGTGGATTTTAAGGACTCCACAGTCCGGTGTTTGCTCTGGATGTTTCACACGGGTTCATGGTCGTGCTTGGCGAGGACCAGGCTCCGCTCTGGGCGTTTTCCGCGGGGTCAAAGAGTGACGTTATCCGCGTTCCACGTAACCAGGAATTCTGCACTAGATGCTTCACACGGGTTCACTGCCGTGCTCAGCGAGGACTAGGCTCCGCTCTGGATGCTTCATATGGGTTCACTGCCGTGCTCTTCGAGGACCAGGATCCACTCTGGACGTTTTCCACGGGGTCAAAGAGTGACGTTATCCGCGTTCCACGTAACCAGGAATTTTTCACTAGATGCTTCACACGGGTTCACTGCCGTGCTCGGCGAGAACTAGGCTCCGCTCTGGATGCTTCACACGGGTTCACTGCCGTGCTCTGCGAGGACCAGGATCCGCTCTGGACGTCTTCCACAGGGTCAAAGAGTGACGTTATCTGCGTTCCACGTGACCAGGAATTTTGTACTAGATGCTTCACACAGGTTCACTACCGTGCTCGGCGAGGACTAGGCTCCGCTCTGGATGCTTCACACGGGTTCACTGCCGTGCTCTGCGAGGACCAAGATCTGCTCTGGACGTTTTCCACGGGGTCAAAGAGTGACGTTATCCGCGCTCCACGTTACCAGGAATTTTGCACTAGATGCTTCACACGGGTTCACTGCCGTGCTTGGCGAGGACTAGGCTTCGCTCTGGATGCTTCACACGGGTTCACTACCGTGCTCTGCGAGGACCAGGATCCGCTCTGGACGTTTTCCACGGGGTCAAAGAGTGACGTTATCCGCGTTCCACGTGACCAGGAATTTGTTGATTGTATCCGTATTTCATGGAGTTGGGATTTGACTCTCAGTGATCTATACACCGCCGAGTCGTGGAACTGGGAGTGGCCGTTGTTCCGCTTTGCTCGAGGTTGTATTTGCCGCAATGAGACGAATGTTGGGAAGATCTCTAGGTTATTTATGGCCCGTCGAGATTTGGCTTCTTCCTTTGATGAAACCTGGGGGAGGAGTATGATCCCTTCTTTGTTTGCGCCCCTGGATTGTATACAGGGATAGATGTAACATTACCCGTAGGGCATGAATTTCATTCTTATTTTATTTCTTTTTAGGCGATGCTTTACCCTTTCAGCTTTTATATCGCGAAGGTCGCGATTACCCTATCATTTCGGCTATTTTTCGCGGTGCCCAATCATTTCGGCTATTTATTTTATTTTTACTCGCTGCTTTTTATTGCGATTTGCCCCATCATTTTGGCTATTTTTCATGCATACCTTTTTACTTGCTGCTTTTTATTGAAAGTTGCCCCATCATTTCGGCTATTTCATATGCATGTGTGGCTCGCTAGCCTTTTCGCTGCAAGCTCGGATTTTAGACACCGATTTCGGCATCAGCATCGCTACAACTGGGACGTTGCCAGGAGCGAATCATCATTGGCCTTTGTCGATGTTGAACAAAGGTGGCTTAGTAAACAGGGTTAAGCGTCCTGTCGACTAAGGCTTTTGACTTCATGAGCCGTAAGGGTCTCACAAAGGTATTTCTCCCTACAAGTCGTGAGGATCTTGTAGGTGTGTTTTCTCCTTGGGAATCGTGAGGATTCCTAAGTGCATGTCCTCTTGCAAGTCGTAAGGATCTTACAAAAAGGTTTTCTCCTTAAAAGTCGAGAGGACTTACAGGGGTTGTTTGCCATATGAACATATCCCTAGTCATGGATGGGACTTGGTTGGGGAAATGTTTATTCGCGCCCGTGGATTGTATACAAGGGTCAGTATTGAGTCACTTGTAGGGCATAAATTGAAGGTTGTGGGGGTTGCTTAAGCACAGGTTTAGGTCTCTGTGACTTAAGACTTTCAAATCCTATGGGCCGTGAGGGTCTCATAAGAGAGTTCTCTTACGAGTCGTGAGGATCTCGCAAGTGTAATTTCTCCCTAGGAATCGTGAGGACTCCTAAGTGTTGTTTACCCCAATCGGAGCAAAGCTCCGATCAGATTCCGAGGTGGAAGATGAAACGACTCCCCAATCAGAAACAAAGCTTTGCTTTGGAAATTTAAACTTCAATAAAGGAAGCAACGCTTCAGTTGCTCAGGCACTGCGCTGCGCGACATGTGTCAGCGCAGATGCGTTGGCGCAGCCGCGCTGCGCTCTGCGCTGCGCGGCACGTGTCAGCGCAGATGCGCTAGCGCAGCCGCGCTGCGCTCTGTGCTGCGCGACACGTGTCAGCGCAGATGCGCTAGCGCAGCCGCGCTGCGCTGTGCGCTGTGCGACACGTATCAGCGCAGATGCGCTAGCGCAGAAGAAGGGGTTTAAAACCAAAAGCAATTTATTCAAGTAAAATTACGTACGCTTGATAATAACAAGTTAAAATCATATGATGCACGAACACAACAAAGAACTAAAATAAAAGAACCCTTAACAGGCAATGAAATACTTGATTAAAAAGAAAAATGCTTATTCATTATTATTAATATTACATTTAAAAAAGATCACCGAATACGGGATCAGAAAGACAAGGATTCGCAAAAAGAAGAAGAAGATTCCCCAGCTCCCTCTCTGTCTTCTCCACCACATCGAAGCGGCGATCCTCCCGAGGGGTGGCCATCCAACGGTCAACGCCACACTCCTGGGAAAAAGTGGCGATGACAACCCGACGAGCCCGTATCTGGTTCAGCAAATGGAAGGAGCAGTCCCTCAGGGCTTTGGTGATCAAGTGCTCTTCGAGAAGGCCCTCGATCTTGTCCTCGGCTGCATCCAGCATTGCCGGGGACATCTCTGCCGGAGGAGGGGGAATGGCGGAGAGCACCGAGGCAAGGGCCATCCGAAGCCAAATGGAATTCGGAGGAAGAGGAGACCCCACACGAGTCAAAAGCTCATGCATTGCAGCGTCGCATTGCTCGTCCGAGAAAGAAGGGTCCACCAGGCGCGCAGCAAAACGGGGAACGATGTCCCGAATCGGAACCTCCCATGGTTGCCGACGGGCATGAGGGCGGTTGCAAGCCATGATCGAAAAAGTTCTCTGAAGATAAGAGAATGAAAGGCTCGGCCTTGAACTATATATAGACCCAAGCACAAAAGATTCTGTGCACAATGGAATTATTTCCAAGACCCGGGAAATCAAAATCTTGGAAATACAAGTTTGACTTGGAAAAGGGGAGATGAAAAGAAATCTCAAGTGAAGCAACGCTTCAGATCCTCTGCGCTGGGCGCAACTTGCCATGTGTCTGGCGCAACGCGCCGAGCGCAGCGCCCAGGAGGCGCGCCCAATCAGAGCAAAGCTCTGTTTAAAGGAAGCAACGCTTCAGTTGCGCTGTGCTCTGCGCTGCGCTCTGCGCTGCGCGACACGTGTCAGCGCAGATGCGCTAGCGCACTTGCGCTGCACGCTGCGCTGCGCGACACGTGTCATGCGCTGGGGCATCTGCGCCAAACTGAATTAAGATTTTTATGAAATCTTTTCTGTTCTTTCCAGAACTAGAAGACTTTCTTCGGCCTTTGGATCAAAGATCCAGCGGTGGGAAAACTCCCAAAAATCATTCAGGAAAGATCCTGTTAACAAATTCAACAGATTTGTGGTCACTATAAATAGGACCCTAAGCCTCAATTCAAGAAAAAAGGAAGAATTTTCTCGAAAAATCAAGAACTCTAAACAGAGAAAACTCCGAGAAGATTTTAAAAAAAAAAAAAGGTAAAGAACCTTCATGAGGTAGAAAAAAAGGCCTTCTAATAGATCATTGATCTAAAAATAAGATCAATGATCTTTATATAAAAAAAACGGTGCTTTGCACTTCTTGTGAACCTTCGGTTCTGTAAAAAACAATAAAAACAATAAAATAATAAAAGAATAGTGCTTTGCACTTTTAAGAACCTCTGGTTCTTCGAATAAAGAAAAATTTATTTTTCTTTGATCTAATTTAGATGAAGAAATTAAACAGTGCTTTGCACTTGAATCTAAAAGATTCTTAGTACTTTGCACTTCCAAGTTGCGCCGTTGCGCTCTTAAGAGAGCGCCACGTGTCGGCTATAAAACCACTTGCGCTAAGCGCCCTTAAAATAGAGCTTTGCTCTCTGGAATTAGCGCAACTCGCTGAGAGCGCGCCACGTGTCAGCAGCGCAATAGCGCAGCGCAACAGCGCAACGCGCTGCGCTAGTGCGCTTGCACTCATCAGAGCACGACACGTGTCATCACCATATGGACTTGCGCTCATTACTTAGCGCAAAGCGCAGATGCATTAAAAAGGGCCAAGCCCAATTAAGAGAAGGCCTAACAGGCTCAATAAAGCGCAAATGCATTATCTTAAGGGGCAGAGCCCAAATCAAAACAGATGCTTTGCATCATTTATAAATGGGCAGAGCCCAAACAGAACCTCCAGAATGCTATGCGTTTTACAAGGGGCAGAGCCCAAATCAAAACAGATGCATTGCATCATTCATAAATGAGCAGAGCTCAGAATAAATTGATGCTCTACAGAGCCTAAATGCAATGCATTACTTAATAAAGATGTTGAACTGGACTTAGCCCAATCGTGGCCATAAGTCCTTAAATTAAATTGACTGAGCAAAATGGCTCTCCTAAATCAACTTACATCCGGTTCAAGGGTACATCTCCGAACTCCTTTGACATCCGTCGTTGTAATTCCTCAACGACGTCAAAGAGGCGACGAGTCCCAACGACCACTCATCTAATATTGGACCGAAACGTCCTTAAACTAATATTCACTCCAAAATGAGAATATCGGACCGAAACGTCCCTAAACTAATTTCGGACCGAAACGTCCCTAAACTAATTTCGGACCGAAACGTCCCTAAACTAATAATGGACCACTACGTCCCTAAATTGGTGACGGACCACCACGTCCCTAAACTGGAATATGGACCACTACGTCTTTAAACTGGCGACGGACCGAAACGTCCCTAAACTAATAATGGACCCCCACGTCCCTAAAACTGGCGATGGACCGCCATGTCCCTAAACTGGTACAATAGGGCCCAAATGCTCCTTTGTTGGATCTAAACGGTCCCGTCTAAGTTGATCTTAACCCCAAATACGGTTAACGTGTCCTTAGACATTTAAATAAACGATAAAACTCCAAATTAACTTTGGTTCAAGGGTACATCTCTGAACTCCTCAGACGCCTGTCGTTGTAATCCCTCAACGACGTCAGAGAGGTAACGAGTCCCGACGGCCGGATAATTAAATCAATCATGATGTTAAGTTGATCTTAGTCTAAAACAAGACTAACGTATCCTTAACGAACGTTTAAGTCGATCTTAGTCGCAACGCGACTAATATATCCTTAAACTAAAAACACCAAACCCAAATCTAAGTAAATACGGATTTGGACCAATCCACGTCCTACGGGTGACGACATCACTCAGTCTCCGTATACAATCCACGGGCAATCACAAACAAAACAAACACACACGACACGAAGTGAAATTCTGGAGTAGGAGAAAGTTGTTACCGCGATGCGGTAGCGTAATTAACTGCAGGGGCTTGCGCCTGCAGGGAAGAGCGTCCCCACAATCAAAAACCCCTCACTGAGGGGGAATCTGACGAAGTCTGCTACATCGGCAGCATCCGTCTAAACCTCCGATACACGGTGCCATAAATCAACTTGGCATCTTCGGAAAGATAGACGGATAAAACCAAATAGCATCTGCCCCGAACCTCAGCGCCAGGACATAGCAGTCCTGTGCGGCCGCCGTTCGGAGGGGAACAGATTCTGGCACGCCCGGTGGGACCTCTTCCTCTTTCCACTCCACACTTCGTGTGTCGTCTTCGCGAACCAATCGCGGTTTGTTAAATGATTGCCTTCGGATTTCAAGTTGCTAAGATTTGGTCTTTTGTTTGGTACAGAACTCAAGCATTCAATGGCCACCAACTGCACCAACTGCTCGAAATGCCAATGCAACGGACGTTCCACCTCACCGAGAGGTGTAGCATATGGGCCCCAGGCGGCTTCCTTCCTGACTCTGCCGGTAGGCCAAGTGACTCAGGCCACCACCGGCTTGTTCTTCGGGACCATGGTCCCACCTACAAGCTTCTCTGCGCCGACATCCGCACCAGAAGCGAAAAAGAAGTCGGTATTCGACCGGCTCGCTGTTACCACGACCCCTGTCAACGGGTCGCCTGCTGCTGAACCAACAGCCTCCGTTTTCACCAGGCTGGGTCAGAACTATAAGGTGGCTATCCCAAAGAGGGCAACGGCCGCTGCTTTGGAAGTCGTTAAAGCGGCTTCTCCTATCAGAGAGTCAGTCTTCACAAGATTGACGGTTCCTACTCCTCCCCCAGCTGGTCAGAAGGCATCAGTCTTCGATAGGCTGACATCAACAGTTACCCCACGCTCAAACAGGGGGCAACAAGAGACTATCTCGATTTCCGAGCCAGTCCCAACGGCTCGTCGTGCGCGACGTCGCCATTGGCAGCGAGTAAGGAAAGCAGGGGGCAACTCCCCCTCAGGGCTAACCCCGCCTGCTCCGGTGGTGGAGGTCGATGCTGCTGTTCCAACTGGGAACAGCTTTGAAATGCTGAGGAAGGTGAGAAAGAACTCCCCGGTGGCTACGTTGAAAAAGTCTCCTCCACCCATGGAAAAAGCTCCGGAGATGAAACACGAACAGCCCCCTCAACGGCTGTCGTCGAAAATTTATAAAGTTTGGCGGAGGGTTCAAGACTCCGTGATTGACTCAGACCACTTCCGTCGCCAGAACAGGGCAAGGGTGGAAAAAGACAAAAATCGCCCCGCTAAACGACAGGGGGCAACGAATGCTAGGATGCCCGCTTCAACGGCTCCTTCAGCCTCAAAGGCCCATAAAAGGAAGAGGCCAGAAAAAGCTCCCATGACGCTGACAAAGTCTAAGAGCGGTGAACCTAAACGCCCCAAGTCAGGGGGCATCACAGTTCACACGGTCTATATGGCTTCGGGGAAAGAAGAAAGTCGTACTTCTATGGGTCACCGACCGCTTACCCGGTCAGTGACCAAGTCTCAGGAGCAGCAACAAAAGCTCCAGGAGATGATGACTACAATGGCTGCACTCACGGGGCCAAAAGAGAATCCTGAGACGTCCTTAGATGAACGTCAAGAAGAAGAGACTGATGCCGAGTTCCTTCGCCGAGTGCTCGAAAAGAGAGACCAAGAGGCTGCTGAACAAGCAGCCAATATACAGCGCATGGGCCTTCTCTTCCAGGATATGATAGGGATGATGATACAACCAGAATCCCCGACTGAAGAACCCCCGATCGTCCTTGGGGATGATAGGGGGGAAACATCAAACCCTCAGCCCGTTCTATCAACGGCTAAAGAAGACACAATCTTTAAAACAGATCTGGACGAATATATAGCCCAGCAGATAAAAGTTCATCACGCGGCCGAAGCAGCCGGCCACGTTGTAAAAACGGGGCGGCCATATCCGGGCTGGTATGACCAAATCAAGTACCCGCCAGGTTACACAATTCCAAAGTTTCATGTCTACAAGGGGACCGGCAATCCCCATCAACATGTTGCCCAATTCAGGGCGCTTTGTGGTAACACTGGAGGCGACGACAAGCTCTTGCTGCGCCAGTTTGTTGGAAGCTTATCAGATACGGCTTTCGAGTGGTATTCCGAGCTCCCCAACGACTCCATTAAAACCTTCGCAGAGATGGAGCTGCTCTTCACCCAACGCTTTGCAAGTTCCAGCGAACGTACTCCAATGACGGCGCTGATTAACGCCAGGGTAAAGCCCGGCGAGACGTGGGTCCAGTACGCTATACGGTGGCGTAATTTATGGTCTAAATGTGAACAGCGTATAGAAGAAGCCCCTGCGGTGGGAATGTTTGTTGGAACCCTTGATCCACAAGCAACCATTTCGCAGTTTATGATGTTCTTCAAGCCGACTTCTTTCCAGGCTTTGATCGACAAATTGGCGCAGATGGACCAAATGGGTCATAAACCCCCTCTTCCGAAGCCAGACTCTCGAAACGATAAAGGAAAGGGAAAAGCGATCATCGTCGCTAATGCCCAACAACAACCGAACGACTCGAAACCGGTTGCTCGTCCAAATAACACGCGCCCATACGTACCCCTTGAGGACAGGATGGGACGTGCTTACTCCTTCCCCTGTGATAAAACAAGGAGGTTATTTGAGCTGGCATTGCGCAATAGGCTCATAAATCTGCCAGATCCAAAACGTCCGTCACAACCAAGTGACGTTAACGAGCCTAATTATTGCCCTTACCATCGAGTGCTAGGACATCCAATCGAAGACTGTTACGTGTTCAAAAATTGGCTCGAAAACCAGTACCGTCAGGGCAAGTTTGCGCTATCTGACAAATGGAAGGTGAATCCTCCGCAGCCCCACACCTATAAGGGAATGAATACGCCGGGGGCAACATGCTCCGTCGTTGAAGAAGCTCCCTGGGAGGTTGTATTATCGGCCAAAACAAGGAGAATGCTAAATGATCTTCAGACCTGTCCAGCGGTCAAGTGGAAGAACCCCTTGGAGCCGCAGGTCATTGAGGGGATGTTGAAGCCACGTCCGACTCCGAAGAACGATGGTGGTAGTTCAAGCGTTCGTAACCAGCCGTCAAAATCTTCGAAAAAGAAGAAGAAGAAATCTAAGAAGCCCGTGAAGCCTAGCGACAAGCGCACCGACTTACAAAAGCAAATTGACGCGCTGGATGAGTACAACCAAAAGGCGCGGACTCCCATTACGCTCCAAGATTTCCTTGATCATGTCTTTCGAAAAGAAGATGAGGAAGAAAATTCATCGGATGAATCCGACGGATATGTGGCAAGCTGTCATATGATCTCTCACTTGACCTCGAACGATGAAGGGACTTCTGGCACCAAAACGCCGGGGGAAAATACTGAGTCAAGGGTTTCGGAATTATCAATAGAAATGATTGACGCGTTTCTTAGTGAAGCTCGATTGAAAAGTAAAGCTGACCAAGAACACGAGACGGCGATATTCGAAACGGCCAAGCGCCAGCGACTTGAGGGAGGAGCTGAGATGATCCCACTGGAGCAAAATGCCTCCACCGCTGACAAAAGCCAATTCAAGATAAAAAAGAAGTTCGCTAAGGCCATATCGATGGGCATGAAGCTACCACCCTCAGAAGGAAAAGTTACTAGCGTGGCAGAAATGCACCCCTCTTATTGCTTATATCATCAGAAGGTCTCCCATTCTACCCAAGAGTGCAAGGCGTTCGATAAATGGTGGCAAGGATACGTCGCTAATCAACAACGCTTTAAACGGGAAAAGCGCAAGGTTCGTCGGGGGCAAAGAAACACGACCAAAGTGCTTGAAAGAACTGCCGGCAACTGTCACATGGTTAACACTACCAGGTCACAAGTGCCCACATTTGGGAGCGACTCTGATGAGGAACTAGAGATTGCCCCCCTCTTTAAAGAGTCAACTTCGGGAAAAGAAGAAGAACCGGAGTCTTGCGAAAATATACAGCTGCGGAATCGGACACTGCCTGAAAAGAACCTCGGACCCTCGAATAGAAAAGATAAAGGGAAAGAGAAGGTCTCTGAAGACATCACTTTGGATGACCAAGTCGCGGAAGAGTTAACCGCCAAAAATCCGCCAAAGAGGAGTAAGGTGGATTACAATGTCTTAGCGCATCTGAGGAAGCTACCCTCACAACTCAGCATCCTCGATGCCTTGTTACTATCAAAGGAGGCGAGAGACTCTTTGATTAAGGCGCTACAAGATCCGGACCAGTTCCAAGCCTTCTTGGCCGAAGAAAAGATGAAAGACGAATTGGAAGAAGTGCACACAGCCGACGTTGCTTTTGGTGATGAAGACCTTCTCCTCGGGACGTGTGAGCATAATCGCCCCCTTTATGTCTCAGGATATTGCCATGACATAAAGATAGGTAAAATCTTGGTCGATAACGGATCGTCCGTCAATTTACTCAATGTACGGGTGTTAAAAGAAATTTGCATGAGTGTCCAACACCTCGCCCGAGACAAGATCACTATCTTCGGTTTCGACTCTCAATCCTCAAAGACTCTCGGATCTGTGATATTGACGTTACGCTTCGGGTTGCTCGTCACAGACATCAAATTCCATGTTATAGATGCCAAGACGTGCTACAATGCTCTGCTCGGCCGACCATGGCTACACGAGTACAATATCATCCCTTCTACACAGCATCAGTGCATGAAGTATTCCAGGGATGGCCTCGAGTACACTGTGGCCGGAGAGTTGAATCCGTTTTCCGTGAACGAAGTTCGCAAGTATGAAGATGCCAAATACTTCTTGCCGAGCTTCGAAGACACGGAAAGGTGTCACAAACCGGAGAACAAAACTAATGCCACCATCCCTGTCTTCGGCAGTGACACCGAGGAGGAGGATATAATTTATTCAGGTCCATCCCAATCTACCAGGCCAGGACCATCCGCTCCTTCGTTGATCTTCGGTAGTGATTCAGAGGATGAAGTTCATGCTATATTCCCTGCTCGGCCTTCGATACGGATTTCCGCTGATGAAGAGCGAAGTCTGCAGATAACCATGGTGCCGCTTGAACATTACAAAGAACTGGATGCACTCAACACCAACAGCGTAGAAGAATTGCAGACATTCTATATCCCTCCCGGACGAAGGGGCGAGAAGGCAATCTTATTCTACCGTTCCGAAGAGAACAAAGTAGAAAAAGAAGTTTGGCATGGCGCGGATCCCACGCTCGACAGGCTTCAGCCCATCCGTCTTCCCCGGTATTATACCGAAGGTTTGAAGAAACTGCTAAAACGCCAGGGGATGTCCTTCACACAGACCGTTAGAAAAGCCAAATTCTATGACAAGGTCTGGAACATTCCCGGGACCCAATGCAAACTGCCTAACGGGAAAGTAGAAACCAAAGGGCTTGGGTACATCCGGCCAAAGAAGCGGGAGCTAGTAAACAGCTGTTATGCCATGTATGACTTCGATGAAGAAGCGGCCGCTCAATGGGAGGATGCTAATCTTGAACCAGCAAAAGTTCCTGATACAAAACCGCCCAGTCCATCGTCCGAAGACCAGATGAGCAAACTTATAAGGGATGCGAGTCAAAAAGCCCGAGATGATCACGATCGTGAAATGGCAATCTATGAGAAAGCTAAGACACAGCGCCTCCTCCAACAGGCAGTAAAGAACGAAGATGCCGCTCCATGTCAACCTGCTACAAAAAAGGTGCGACGCGAGAACAAAAACAAGTCGAAAGGCAAGAGAGGCGCTCGACAACCACAAAGCAGAACTAAGAAGCCGCGCATCCGAGAATCGAGCGTTATTGACTTAGCCTTAGGGAAGAAAATGGGTCGAGCATACTCTTTTCCTCGGAACAAAACAAGGAAAATATTCGATCTCGCTCTAAAACATCAAATGCTTACGTTGCCAGAGTCTAAACACCCTGAACAAGCAGGCGAAGTCTCTAACCCAAAGTATTGCTTTTACCATCGAGTAGTAGGGCATCCGCTTGAAGATTGCTTCACCTTCAAGAATTGGGTTGAGGACCAATATCAGCTCGGCAAATTCGCGTTGTCTGATAACTGGAGGGTAGCGCCGCCATAGAAGCATGAGCCCGAAGCCGCGAAAGAAAAACCAGTTCCACATTGGGATTGGCAGAAAATTTACACATGTCGTATGATAACGACATTGAAAGAAGAGTCTGAGAACCTGGAAAGCCTTCCTTGGTGCTTCGAAAACAGCAGTGATGAGGTAATCTCAGAATTTCCCCCAGCTCCGAAAGAACTGGAAGATGGAATCCATACCACTGCAGATAATCTCAAGAAAATTGAGTTGGGGACGGAAAATGACCCGCGACCGACATTCATCAGCGAACTGCTATCTGGAGAAAGGGTGGCTGCGTTAAAGGATGTGCTTCTACAGCACAAAGATTGCTTCGCGTGGAACTATTCCGAAATGCCGGGACTAGATCCAGAAATCGCTGTGCACAAATTGGCGATATCCCCGGACATCAAGCCAGTCAAACAAGCGCCGAGAAGAATGCGACTCGAGCTTGAGATGAGCATCAACGCCGAAGTCAAAAAGCTGATAGATTCAGGCTTCATTCAAGAAGTCCAATACCCTGAATGGATCGCCAACATCGTCCCGGTGATGAAGAAAAATGGGACAGTGCGCATATGCGTGGACTTCCGGGATCTCAATAAAGCTTGCCCGAAGGATGATTTCCCAGTGCCAGTCACCGAACTGATGATAGACAACACATCCACTCATGAGGTTTTCTCCTTCATGGACGGCTCATCAGGGTATAATCAAATAAAAATGCACCCTGAAGATCAGAAGCACACAGCCTTCAGGACTCCTCTTGGTATATTTTGTTATAAAGTGATGCCCTTCGGTTTGAAGAACGCCGGTGCTACTTATCAGAGGGCCATGACGAAGATCTTCGACGACCTTATACACGAAATCGTCGAATGCTATATCGACGATCTCGTGGTTAAAAGCAAATCATACGAGGAACATCTCGAGCATCTGAAGACCGTATTTCAACGCCTTCGGCAATACAACTTGAAGATGAATCCTCTTAAATGTGCGTTCGGGGTTTCCTCGGGCAAGTTCCTGGGATTCGTCGTTCGGCACCGAGGTATTGAAATAGATCCGTCAAAGATCAAAGCGATCATGGAAATGCCTCCGCCGAGGACTCTCAAGCAGCTGCGGTCTCTCCAAGGGAAACTCGCGTATATACGGCGATTTATAGCCAACCTTTCAGGAAAGTGCCATCCTTACAGCCACCTGATGAAGAAGGGAACCCCATTCGTTTGGGATCAAAAATGCCAAGGCGCGCTGGATGAGATCAAGCAATATCTGCAGAACCCGCCGGTGTTGGCTGCTCCAGTTAAGGGGAAGCCTCTTATTCTTTATACAACCGCCCTCGAAGGTTCTTTAGGCGCATTATGGGCACAAGAGAACGATCAAGGGAAAGAAAGAGCACTCTACTACTTAAGTCGAGTCCTGCTGGGGGCAGAAAGCAATTACTCTCCCATTGAAAAACACTGCCTGGCGTTGATCTTCGCAATAACAAAGCTTAGGCACTACGCGTTGGCGCACGAGGTCCGTCTGATTTCAAAAGTGGACCCTCTTAAATATTTAATGTCAAAAGCCATATTGACAGGACGACTCGCTAAATGGACCCTGCTCTTGATGGAATTTTCGATAACGTATCAACCTCTCAAGGCAGTAAAAGGCCAGGCCATCGCCGACTTCCTCTCTGAGCATCCGACACCCGCCGATTCTCCTCTGAATTGCGATCTTCCAGACGAACATGCGTTCGATGCGATCGACGGTGATAATATCCGATGGGAGCTTTATTTCGATGGAGCATCTTCCATGAAGAAACGCAAACAAAGTACCCCTATAATTAAATCAGGGGTAGGACTCATCTTCGTAACTCCACAAGGAGGGATAATGCGCTACGCGTTCTCCCTAACGGAGCCGAGAACAAACAATGAAGCCGAATACGAAGCTCTGATAGCAGGCCTCGAGATCGCCATTGAAATGGGAATTGAAGATCTCCTCATATACGGTGATTCCCAACTGGTCGTTAGTCAAGTAAACGACAACTACCAAACATGCAAGCCAGAGTTGGTAAAGTACGGTGAAAGGGTGCAACAACTGCTAACCCAAATTCCCTCCTACACGTTGGAAAGCATACCGCGCGCGGAAAACAGCAAAGCAGATGCACTGGCCAAACTTGCTAAAGAATTGGCTGACGAGAACCTCGATGACGTTAGAATCGTGATACAAAGCCGTCGAGTGCTCGCCCCAACAGAAATATCTCCAAGATCATATAAAGAAAATAGAGCAACTGAGGAGACAACCCTGCAAATAAAAGACAGGGAAAATACCGAGGACTGGAGAGAAGTCTTCATAGATTACTTCAAGTTTCACCGAATACCTGAAGAGGTATCCATAAGACATCAGCTCGCGAAACGAGCTCTGTCTTTCGCCTTCGTCAATGATACTCTATACAAGAGGTCGTTCGACTCTCTGTGGTTGAGATGCTTAGGACCTGACGAAGCAAGAAGGGTCGTCCAAGAAGTTCACGACGGACTCTGCGGTTCCCACCAAGCAGGCCCTAAGATGAAATTGAAAATAAAGCGGATGGGCTACTACTGGCCCACGATGATGCAGGATTGCCTGGAATATGCGAGGCAATGTCACCCGTGCCAAATTCATGGGGACTTCATCCATCAGCATCCCAATCCACTGCATCCAACAATGGCTAGTTGGCCATTCGAAATGTGGGGAACTGACATAGTCGGTCCCATCGAACCAGCATCGTCAAAGGGACATCGTTTCATCTTGGCGACGACTGATTACTTCTCCAAATGGGCAGAGGCAGTACCGTTGAGGGAAGTGAAGACGGAGAACATCCTCCATTTCTTCAAAACGCATGTCATCTACCGGTTTGGAACCCCGAGAAGAGTCATCTCTGATAATGGGCCAGCCTATCGAAGTCATAAAATTAGCCGTTTCGCACAGCAGCACAATATAGACTGGAGATATTCCTCAGTTTATAACCCGCGAGCTAACGGTCTAGCTGAAGCCTTCAACAAGACTTTGACGAAGATCATAAAGAAAACAGTGTCACGAAATAAGAGAGATTGGCACGAAAGATTGCAAGAGGCTCTTTGGGCGTATCGGACTACGTTTAAAACGGCCACAAACACAACGCCATACGCATTGGTATTTGGGACGGAAGCGGTACTCCCTCTCGAGATAGAATTACCCTCCCTACGAGTGGCAGTCCACTACGAGCTGACGGATGAGGAAAATGCTCACCTTCGGTTTGAAGAGCTTGACGCCCTTGATGAAATCCGGCTTCTAGCACAACAAAATCTGGAAGCCTATAAAGCAAAGATGACGCGCTCATATGAAAGATTGAGCCGCCCGAGGACATTCCACCAAGGCGAACTCGTGCTAGTGGTCAAAAGGCCCATGATCCCCAATCGCGCCAAGCGGGGAAAATTTGAGCCAAACTATGAAGGACCGTATATCATTGATAAGGTCTACCAAGGTGGGGCCTATCTGCTCATGGACATGCACGGTGAAAGGCCTTTCAGGCCAATAAACGGACGCTTCCTAAAGAAATACTACGCTTAATGAGCCACAGCCTAGGTCAATGGTAGATGACGACGACTATGTCCGCTCGCTATCTTCCTAAGCTTAAGCTTTATAAGTAGTAGCCAACCCTCTCAACGTTGGACCGAAATGTCCTTAAACTAATAGCAGACCGAAAACGTCTTTAAACTAATACTGCGGCATCCTTGGGCTGACGAGATGAATAAAAATAAATAAAAAGAAAAAAAAAAGGGTAAGTCCATAAGCAAAATGGGCACGGATGAAAACCCGAAAGGGCTCCGTGAGTAAAAACAGCAGGACTACCGGCGGATGTTGTGAAAACCCGAAAGGGCGCAACTTCGTTAAAGAACCCTTATGGAGTCCTCTCGACCCTGTAAGGAGAAACCACCCGCGTGAGATCCTTACGACTTACAAGGGAACAACGCACTTAGGAATCCCCACGATTCCTAAGGAGAAAATACGCTTGCGAGATCCTCACGACTCGTAAGGAGAACTCTCTTATGGGACCCTCACGGCTCGTAGGATTTGAAAGTCTTAAGTCACAGAGACCTGAACCTGTGCTTAAGCAAACCCCCACAAACTTCCAATATTGCCCTACAAGTGGCTCAATACTGACCCTTGTATACAATCCACGGGCGCGAATAAACATTTCCCTAACCAAGGTCCATCCATGACTGGGAATACGTTCGTATGGTAAACAACCCTTATAAATCCTCTCGATTTATGAGGAGAAAATCTTCCTGTAGGATCCTTACGACTTACAGGAGAGCAAAACACTTAGAAACCCTCACGGTTCCTAAGGAGAAAATACACTTACAAGATCCCCATGACTTGTAGGGAGAAATACCTTCACGAGACCCTTACGGCTCATGAAGTCAAAAGCCTTAGCCGACGGGATCCTAACCCCGGTCGCTAAGCCTCCTTTGTTCAACAACGATAGAGGCAAATGATGATTCGCTCCTGGTAATATCCCAGTTGTAGCGGTGCTGATGCCGAAATCGGTGTCCAATTTCAGGTCGACGGCGAAAGCCGGTAGGCCGCTCATGCATACGAAATAGCCGAAATGATAGGGCAACTTGCAATAAAAAGCAGCAAGTAAAATGTATGCATGCAAAATAGCCGAAATGATCGGGCAGCTCGTAATAAAGATAAACGAGTTAAAAAATAAAATAATAATAATAAAAAAAAAAGCCGAAATGATTGGGCACCGCGAAAAATAGCCGAAATGTTTGGGCAATCGCGACCTTCGCGATATAAAAGCTGAAATGATAGAGCATCGCGGAAATAAAATAAAACAAAAAAAAACATATAAGAAATGATAAAACTTCGGCCCTACAGTTAAGATCACATCGATCCCTGTATACAATCCAAGGGCGTAAACAAAGAAGGAACCATGCCTCCCCAGCGGATTCCGTCAAACGACGAAACCAAGCCTCAACGGCTCATTTCAACCGAAGAAGCCAATGACTCCAACGAAAACTCCTCGACTCACGGATACAAACACTCCTTGACGAGAGCCTCCTGATCCGCGTCGACCCGCAGAGCCACCAGTGCCTCCGTAGGAACCCTCGACTCGTTACAAACCCCAAGGACACAAATAATCCTTGGCGCTCGGGAAACAAATAACCCCGGCAAATTTCTCAACTCACGGATACAAACACTCCTTGACGAGAGCCTCCTGATCCGCGTCGACCCGCAGAGCCACCAGTGCCTCCGTAGGAACCCTCGACTCGTTTCAAACCCCAAGGACACAAATAATCCTTGGCGCTCGGGAAACAAATAATCCCGGCAAATTTCTCAACTCACGGATACAAACACTCCTTGACGAGAGCCTCCTGATCCGCGTCGACCCGCAGAGCCACCAGTGCCTCCGTAGGAACCCTCGACTCGTTTCAAAACCCAAGGACACAAATAATCCTTGGCGCTCGGGAAACAAATAATCCCGGCAAATTTCTCAACTCACGGATACAAACACTCCTTGACGAGAGCCTCCTGATCCGCGTCGACCCGCAGAGCCACCAGTGCCTCCGTAGGAACCCTCGACTCGTTTCAAACCCCAAGGACACAAATAATCCTTGGCGCTCGGGAAACAAATAATCCCGGCAAATTTCTCAACTCACGGATACAAACACTCCTTGACGAGAGCCTCCTGATCCGCGTCGACCCGCAGAGCCACCAGTGCCTCCGTAGGAACCCTCGACTCGTTTCAAACCCCAAGGACACAAATAATCCTTGGCGCTCGGGAAACAAATAATCCCGGCAAATTTCTCAACTCACGGATACAAACACTCCTTGACGAGAGCCTCCTGATCCGCGTCGACCCGCAGAGCCACCAGTGCCTCCGTAGGAACCCTCGACTCGTTTCAAACCCCAAGGATACAAACAATCCTTGGCGCTTGGGAAACAAATAATCCCTCGCAAAACTTCTCAACTCACGGATACAAACACTCCGTGACGAGAGTTTCTTTGACTCACATCTCGGGCAGTAAGGATTCAAAAACTTGCTTCCTGAACAATGGGACCCTGCAAGTCAATCCTAAATGGTCTCTTGCATACTATTCACGGGTCTCACTCTCTGAAGTCGATTCTCGACAAAGAGGGAAACAACCGCTTACGGGCCTTCTCGACTCGTAAGAGGGCAATGGGATCCTGCAAGTCAATCCTAAATGGTCTCTTGCATACTATTCACGGGTCTCACTCTCTGAAGTCGATTCTCGACAAAGAGGGAAACAACCGCTTACGGGCCTTCTCGACTCATAAGAGGGCAATGGGACCCTGCAAGTCAATCCTAAATGGTCTCTTGCATACTATTCACGGGTCTCACTCTCTGAAATCGATTTTCGACAAAGAGGGAAACAACCACTTACGAATCCCCTCGACTCGTAAGAGGGAAAATTCTCTTATAAGATCCTTACGACTTATAAGAGCAAACCACACTTAGAAATCCTCACGATTCCTAAGGAGAAAACCCACCTGCGAGATCCTCTCGATCCGTAGGGAGAAAAGCCTCTATGAGACCCTCATAGCTCATGGAGTTGAAAAGTCCTAGACGGCAGATCTGAAACTGCGGCCTAAGCCATCGCTATAATTAAGGAAGCTTACTCTACTACCTGCTAGTTGTGAAGACATGCTGAAAAAGAGGAAAAGCAACAAAAAAAAAGCATATGATTTACACTTGATCGAGCATATGAGACGCATTCAGTCAGGTGAAAGATTCAGAGCAGAAGATAAGACAGGATAAGAAAGACAAAATTTTCATTAACATCGCCCAAAGTTCTTACAATCATAAAAGCGATAAATTAAAAATGTTATTACAACGGAATAACCTCGAACCCAGGGCATGGATTGAGGAACTCGAAAGCTACCCTATCTATGACTTTCCAGGCCGCGCGGACCATCCTGGTATGCTTCCTTTCACGAGCACAAGCGTCAGGGTCCCCCCTGATGTCTTCCACCCTTCGATAAGCTGCGAGTATGGCGGACTGTTGAAAGACCTCATGCAGGAGATCGATAAGGCTGTCTCGTCGTCTCTTTGAGATAAAATTCGACAGGTACACCGAGTGCACCTTGTCCTCAGCAGCATCCAACGCCCTAAGCGGTACGCCGGAACAGAAGAGGGGAAGCGCCTCCCAGATGGCTCCCACTATAAGCTTGAGGAGAGAGGAACGCCGGGGAAGCAGTGGACCATTGTATGCGTCAAAGCGGCTCATGATTTCAGCACACTCCGCGTTTGTGAACTCTCGATTTTGAGAGCGGCCAAGTCGGCGGATGTCCCCGTAGCAGATGATCTCGTTAAGAGTATACATATGGACGTCCATTGTTCCTATAGAAGAAGATTGACAACAATCAACGACCCTTGAAAGCTATGTTATATAATCTAAAAGGAGCAAAGCTCCAATAATGAATCAAGAAATTACAAATCTTTTAGAGGGCAAAGCTCTGTTCAAGGATTAAAACCCGCGAACAAAAGCTTAATGAAACCCCAATGGGGATCTCTTTAGATCAAAAGATCTATGAGAGCAAAGCTCTTTGACTGAGATTAATTTGGATTAATTCGATTTACATTAAAATTTACCTAAAGTTTCCAATTTTGGAGTTGAGCAAAGCTCTGCTAGTGAAACCCCAATGGGGATCTCTTTAGATCAAAAGATCAGTGAGAGCAAGGCTCTCTGATTAAGACTAATTTAGGTTAATTTGATTTATATTAATTTTACTTAAAGTTTCTAACTTTGAAATTGAGCAAAGCTCTACTGTTTAAGATTAATTAAAGTTAATTTAATCTAAGATTCAATTTTACCTAAAGTTTTCTCCAAAAAAAAAACTTTGGAAAGAAGAGCAAAGCTCTAGAATTCTTGAATGCAAGAGCAAAGCTCTGAAGCTGTTGAAAATAAAAAAAAAACGGAAAGGTGATAAGCAACTGTGGGGGACCAGAGGTCCTATTTATAGGCACCAAATGCCTCTTCGACTTCCAAAAGTCGTCACGGCGGTTGGAATTTCGCCACCATTGCGCTCACGTTTGGGGCCACGTAAGCGCAATGGTGCGGGGGGCATTTGTTTACCCCAATCGGAGCAAAGCTCCGATCAGATTCCGAGGTGGAAGATGAAACGACTCCCCAATCAGAAACAAAGCTTTGCTTTGGAAATTTAAACTTCAATAAAGGAAGCAACGCTTCAGTTGCTCAGGCACTGCGCTGCGCGACACGTGTCAGCGCAGATGCGTTGGCGCAGCCGCGCTGCGCTCTGCGCTGCGCGACACGTGTCAGCGCAGATGCGCTAGCGCAGCCGCGCTGCGCTGTGCGCTGTGCGACACGTGTCAGCGCAGATGCGCTAGCGCAGAAGAAGGGGTTTAAAACCAAAAGCAATTTATTCAAGTAAAATTACGTACGCTTGATAATAACAAGTTAAAATCATATGATGCACGAACACAACAAAGAACTAAAATAAAAGAACCCTTAACAGGCAATGAAATACTTGAATAAAAAGAAAAATGCTTATTCATTATTATTAATATTACATTTAAAAAAGATCACCGAATACGGGATCAGAAAGACAAGGATTCGCAAAAAGAAGAAGAAGATTCCCCAGCTCCCTCTCTGTCTTCTCCACCACATCGAAGCGGCGATCCTCGCGAGGGGTGGCCATCCAACGGTCAACGCCACACTCCTGGGAAAAAGTGGCGATGACAACCCGACGAGCCCGTATCTGGTTCAGCAAATGGAAGGAGCAGTCCCTCAGGGCTTTGGTGATCAAGTGCTCTTCGAGAAGGCCCTCGATCTTGTCCTCGGCTGCATCCAGCATTGCCGGGGACATCTCTGCCGGAGGAGGGGGAATGGCGGAGAGCACCGAGGCAAGGGCCATCCGAAGCCAAATGGAATTCGGAGGAAGAGGAGACCCCACACGAGTCAAAAGCTCATGCATTGCAGCGTCGCATTGCTCGTCCGAGAAAGAAGGGTCCACCAGGCGCGCAGCAAAACGGGGAACGATGTCCCGAATCGGAACCTCCCATGGTTGCCGACGGGCATGAGGGCGGTTGCAAGCCATGATCGAAAAAGTTCTCTGAAGATAAGAGAATGAAAGGCTCGGCCTTGAACTATATATAGACCCAAGCACAAAAGATTCTGTGCACAATGGAATTATTTCCAAGACCCGGGAAATCAAAATCTTGGAAATACAAGTTTGACTTGGAAAAGGGGAGATGAAAAGAAATCTCAAGTGAAGCAACGCTTCAGATCCTCTGCGCTGGGCGCAACTTGCCATGTGTCTGGCGCAACGCGCCGAGCGCAGCGCCCAGGAGGCGCGCCCAATCAGAGCAAAGCTCTGTTTAAAGGAAGCAACGCTTCAGTTGCGCTGTGCTCTGCGCTGCGCGACACGTGCCAGCGCAGATGCGCTAGCGCAGTTGCGCTGCGCTCTGCGCTGCGCGACACGTGTCAGCGCAGATGCGCTAGCGCACTTGCGCTGCACGCTGCGCTGCGCGACACGTGTCATGCGCTGGGGCATCTGCGCCAAACTGAATTAAGATTTTTATGAAATCTTTTCTGTTCTTTCCAGAACTAGAAGACTTTCTTCGGCCTTTGGATCAAAGATCCAGCGGTGGGAAAACTCCCAAAAATCATTCAGGAAAGATCCTGTTAACAAATTCAACAGATTTGTGGTCACTATAAATAGGACCCTAAGCCTCAATTCAAGAAAAAAGGAAGAATTTTCTCGAAAAATCAAGAACTCTAAACAGAGAAAACTCCGAAAAGATTTTAAAAAAAAAAAAGGTAAAGAACCTTCATGAGGTAGAAAAAAAGGCCTTCTAATAGATCATTGATCTAAAAATAAGATCAATGATCTTTATATAAAAAAAACAGTGCTTTGCACTTCCTGTGAACCTTCGGTTCTGTAAAAAACAATAAAAATAATAAAAGAATAAAAGAATAGTGCTTTGCACTTTTAAGAACCTCTGGTTCTTCGAATAAAGAAAAATTTATTTTTCTTTGATCTAATTTAGACGAAGAAATTAAACAGTGCTTTGCACTTGAATCTAAAAGATTCTTAGTACTTTGCACTTCCAAGTTGCGCCGTTGCGCTCTTAAGAGAGCGCCACGTGTCGGCTATAAAACCACTTGCGCTAAGCGCCCTTAAGATAGAGCTTTGCTCTTTGGAATTAGCGCAACTCGCTGAGAGCGCGCCACGTGTCAGCAGCGCAATAGCGCAGCGCAACAGCGCAACACGCTGCGCTAGTGCGCTTGCACTCATCAGAGCACGACACGTGTCATCACCATATGGACTTGCGCTCATTACTTAGCGCAAAGCGCAGATGCATTAAAAAGGGCCAAGCCCAATTAAGAGAAGGCCTAACAGGCTCAATAAAGCGCAAATGCATTATCTTAAGGGGCAGAGCCCAAATCAAAACAGATGCTTTGCATCATTTATAAATGGGCAGAACCTCCAGAATGCTATGCGTTTTACAAGGGGCAGAGCCCAAATCAAAACAGATGCATTGCATCATTCATAAATGAGCAGAGCTCAGAATAAATTGATGCTCTGCAGAGCCTAAATGCAATGCATTACTTAATAAAGATGTTGAACTGGACTTAGCCCAATCGTGGCCATAAGTCCTTAAATTAAATTGACTGAGCAAAATGGCTCTCCTAAATCAACTTACATCCGGTTCAAGGGTACATCTCCGAACTCCTTTGACATCCGTCGTTGTAATTCCTCAACGACGTCAAAGAGGCGACGAGTCCCAACGACCACTCATCTAATATTGGACCGAAACGTCCTTAAACTAATATTCACTCCAAAATGAGAATATCGGACCGAAACGTCCCTAAACTAATTTCGGAACGAAACGTCCCTAAACTAATTTCGGACCGAAACGTCCCTAAACTAATAATGGACCACTACGTCCCTAAACTGGTGACGGACCACCACGTCCCTAAACTGGAATATGGACCACTACGTCTTTAAACTGGCGACGGACCGAAACGTCCCTAAACTAATAATGGACCCCCACGTCCCTAAAACTGGCGATGGACCGCCATGTCCCTAAACTGGTACAATAGGGCCCAAATGCTCCTTTGTTGGATCTAAACGGTCCCGCCTAAGTTGATCTTAACCCCAAATACGGTTAACGTGTCCTTAGACATTTAAATAAACGATAAATCTCCAAATTAACTTTGGTTCAAGGGTACATCTCTGAACTTCTCAGACGCCTGTCGTTGTAATCCCTCAACGACGTCAGAGAGGTGACGAGTCCCGACGGCCGGATAATTAAATCAATCATGATGTTAAGTTGATCTTAGTCTAAAACAAGACTAACGTATCCTTAACGAACGTTTAAGTCGATCTTAGTCGCAACGCGACTAATGTATCCTTAAACTAAAAACACCAAACCCAAATCTAAGTAAATACGGATTTGGACCAATCCACGTCCTACGGGTGACGACATCACTCAGTCTCCGTATACAATCCACGGGCAATCACAAACAAAACAAACACACACGACACGAAGTGAAATTCTGGAGTAGGAGAAAGTTGTTACCGCGATGCGGTAGCGTAATTAACTGCAGGGGCTTGCGCCTGCAGGGAAGAGCGTCCCCACAATCAAAAACCCCTCACTGAGGGGGAATCTGACGAAGTCTGCTACATCGGCCGCATCCGTCTAAACCTCCGATACACGGTGCCATAAATCAACTTGGCATCTTCGGAAAGATAGACGGATAAAACCAAATAGCATCTGCCCCGAACCTCAGTGCCAGGACATAGCAGTCCTGTGCGGCCGCCGTTCGGAGGGGAACAAGTGTGTTGCTTCCTTGTGAGTCGTAAGGATCCCACGCGGGTGATTTCTCCTTACAAGGTCGTGAGGACCCTGCAAGTACCCTTTAACGAGGCTGCGCCCTTTCGGGTTTTCACAAACACTCGCCGGTAGCCTTGCTGTTTTTACTCATGGAGCCCTTTCGGGTTTTCATCCGTGCCCATTTTTTTTATGGACATACCGTTTTTTTTTAAATTTTTTTTATTATTTTTTTTATATCGACTTTGAGATACTGTAATCCACCGTAGTTTATCGACATCTCGGTCAACAGCCAGTTTTAGGACATAGTGGTCCATTGTTAGTTTAAGGACGTTTAGGTCCGTTGTTAGTTTGAGGATGTTTCGGTCCGTTGTTAGTTTAAGGACGTTTCGGTCCGTTGTTAGTTTAAAAACATTTCGGTCCGTTGTTAGTTTAAGGACGTTTCGGTCCGTTGTTGAATGAGGCCAGTTACTACTCATAGTTCGGGCTTAGGAAGATAGCGAGCGGACATAGTCGTCGTCATCTATCATTGACCTAGGCCTTAACCCGTTAAGCGTAGTATTTCTTCAGGAAGCGACCGTTTATTGGCCTGAAAGGTCTTTCGCCGTGCATATCCATAAGTAGGTACGCTCCGCCTTGGTAGACCTTGTCTATGATGTACGGGACTTCATAGTTTGGCTCAAATTTTCCCCACTTGGCACGATTGGGGATCATAGGTCTTTTGACCACTAGCACGAGTTCGCCTTGGCGGAATGTCCTCGGCCTGGTCAATCTTTCGTACGAGCGCGTCATCTTTGCTTTGTAGGCCTCCAGATTTTGTTGTGCTATGAGCCGGGTCTCATCAAGGGCATCCAGCTCCTCAAGCCGAAGGTGAGCATTTTCTTCGTCCGTCAGCTCGCAGTGGACCGCCACGCGTAGAGAGGGTAACTCTATCTAGAGGGGGAGTACTGCTTCTGTACCGAATACCAACGCGTATGGCGTTGTGTTCGTGGCCGTTTTGAACGTAGTTCGATATGCCCAGAGAGTTTCGTGCAGTCTCTCATGCCAGTCCTTTTTGTTTCGGGACACCGTCTTCTTCACGATCTTTGTCAAGGTTTTGTTGAAAGCCTCAGCTAGACCGTTAGCCCGTGGATTATAAATTGAGGAATATCTCCAGTCTATGTTGTGTTGTTGCGCGAAGCGGCTAATCTTGTAGCTTCTGTAGGCTGGCCCGTTATCGAAAATGATCCGTCGCAGAGTTCCAAACCGATAAATGACGTGTGCCTTGAAGAAATGGAGAATATTCTCCGTCTTCACCTCCCTCAGCGGTATTGCTTCTGTCCATTTGGAGAAGTAATCAGTCGTCGCCAAGATGAAACGATGTCCCCTGGATGATGCTGGTTCGATGGGGCCGATTACGTCAGTCCCCCACATTTCGAACGGCCAACTAGCCACCGTTGGATGTAGTGGATTTGGGTGCTGGTGGATAAAATCCCCATGGATTTGGCACGAGTGGCATTGTTTCGCATACTCGAGGCAGTCCTGGATCATCGTGGGCCAGTAGTAGCCCATCCGTTTAATTTTCAATTTCATCTTCGGGCCTGCTTGGTGAGAACCGCAGAGTCTGTCGTGAACTTCCTAAACGACTCTTTTCGCTTCGTCAGGTCCCAGGCATCTCAACCACAGAGAGTCAAATGACCTCTTGTACAGAGTATTATTGACGAAGGCGAAGGACATAGCTCGTTTCATGAGCTGATGTCTTGAGGACGTATCTTCCGGCGTTCGACGGGATTTGAAGTAGTCTATGAATGTGCTAGGGATCCTAAAATAACACATTTGGACTCTCTCTATAGTATATGAAAAAGATTATTTTAACAAAAGATTTTTTTAATAGATTTTCCTTTTTGTTTTGAAAAAATCATTAACTTGAAATATTAACAATTTTTTTTAATAAAAGATGCTAAATTTTTATTAAAAAAGATATGATATACTGGATTTGAATGTGCTACGGGGGTTAAGGATTTGATGGTATGAATAATTTGGTTTTATGAATAATTCGGTGGTATGAAAAATTTGATGTTATGATAGAACCGTGAAAAAAATTCCAATTTGCTTTTAGGTGTGGAATGGCGGTGAACGATCCATGTTATAAATAAAAAAAATTAAAAAATTTATCATCGCATGATAAAACCTTGCATTGGATAGCCAGCATGATATAGATTTTCTAAATCCGATCTAGGCAAGAACCTCCCGTCCGATCTGATCGAGATTAAGCCTTTACCTTTTATAACCTAAAGACTAATTTATGTTGCAATTATTGGGAAGAGAAAGAGGATATAATTTCTTAGTTTCAAATAAAATAGACTCCTCTATATTTATAATAACACAAGTTTGTTATAATAAGAGATCAAATCTCATATCAAGTATTATCTTAAGATTTTCCTAAGTTTTGAAAAAATGATTGTATATCTTAAAATAGTATTATATTTATAATAACAACAGTTTGTTATAATAAGAGATCAAATCTATCAAATATTATCTAGAGATTTGCTTAAGTTATGAAAAAATCGTTGTATATCTTAAAATAGTAATATATTTATAATAACAAGAGTTTGTTATAATAAAAGATCAAATCTCATATCAAATATTATCTTAAGAACTGCTTAAGTTTTGAAAAATATCATTGTATTACTTAAAATATTGAAAAAAAATTTGAAAATAGATGCTTAATGTATATAAAAAAAAGATATGATATACTGGACTTGAATATGCTAGATGACCAGAATTTGATGGTATGAATAATTTGTTAGTATGACAAAACCGTAAAACAAAAAATGCGGACCTAAATGAGAGACGTTGGATCTTGTGTTTTTAATCAACGGTTAAAATTAATTCAGCTTAACTTTTAATTTATTAACGATTTATTAAGCTGAATTAATTTTAACCATTGACTAAAAACATAAGATCCAACGGTTTTCATTCAGGTTCGTCTTTTTAAAAACACAAACACGTCCTATAGGATATGTACTCTCTCTCTCTCCACACACACATGGTAAGAAGCTATCTTTAGATGAGATGGTGAGACACATAATCCGGTGGGTTGCATTGATAAATGAATTAGATTGATGGTCTTAATTGATAAGAAATTAATCAAAATAAATATTTCCATTCTTAACAATTGTTGCCTATTTTCTCAGTGAGAATCTTTTCTAATTATCTTCCTTTTTCCTTTCCCTAGAAGCATGCAGTTGATTTTTCCCTAGAATCATGATCATCTCTTCCGTTTATCTTTTTATTGTACCCTCCTTTTGTTTTTAAACAAATAAAGGGAATATACATTGTTATTATAATACAAAAAACAATATAAAGGGGGGAAATTATTTTCACAACTATTGCAAATTGTAGTAAATATTTAGCATAAACGGTTATGTAATTGGATTTTGATGATGAATTTCTCCAAAACTATAAAGTTTCTATGGTCTTATCCATAACACTATCTATTATCTTTTGAGAACTGATAGATTTCCCATGAATTATATTCATGAGAATTCATTGGCATATAATCAATTGGACAGAAGCCTGCAGTAGAAAATTGTGATGACAAAGAATTGATTAGCTGAAGAGGGTTGAGATAGACCAGAGAATGAGAAAATGGAAAAGGAAATGAATTTATTTAAGGAATGAAATGTTTAAAAATCTTTGATGATTAATTTAGAATATAATCAAAACCATCTACATTATTTTGCTATTCAATCCAACGAATTTTTAATACTTTTATTTAAGATAATTGATAGTTCAAAAAAATTTGTTAAAAATAGATAAAATATTCACATCAAACCTTGAAATAATAAAAGACATGTTTTTATTCAAAATATGCATACGTGCGATGCACGTACAAAATACTAATAATAATAACAATAACCCATTTTTTTTATATATTTATCAATTGCATTTGCATGTGTCGAAAAGCTAGCTGTATATCTATAAACTTCTCTGCTGAATATATTTGAATATATTTTGGGATGAGATTTTTATTCCTATATCCAACCAACCGGCTAATCATAATCTATTTCTAACTAATATTACTTAAAGATCAAGGGGTATGTGCCCTTTAACTTTGAATAAAAAATATTCAAAAAAATCCTTAATTCTTAGATATATAAGAAAAATCCTATAGAAGAAAAAATAGCCTAAAATAGTTTAAAACAAAAGGTATTTAAATAGATTTTAACCCACTTAGTGAAATTATACAATTGTGGCTTATACTCATATTAATTATATACATTAAAAATATTTATAGTTTTATCTCTCATGACAATCATTGGTTACGATATCCTCCTGTATATATATAACTACACATCATGAAATCTTATTAAGAAGAAGAAGAGTACAAATTGCCAGAATCTGAGGTCGCAAGGTTAACATTTTTATACACTCTCTTAATTATTGGAAAATTTAATCAAGTGTAATTAACATATTATTTTATCAATATGATATATGAAGTGTGCGGATCCATTAGGACGGATTTATGTTTTTCATATTCACGAACTTTTTTTTAAGAAGTCCGATCATAGATCCGTTTCGATCAAGTTGATCGGCATTGTCTTCATCAATAAGCTCTGCTGCTTCCTGGCTGTCTTTAGAACTTGCGAGAAAGTGGTCAATCCTAGAGATATGATGTGCTTCTGGATTTACACGTCCAAGCTGTGCATGAACCTTCGTGTCCTATCAGCAATGTTGACAACCAAAGGTCCTGCGAATCGACTGAGCCGTGTCGACTCAGCCTTATGCGCATCCACGGAACCGCCATTCTGCTTCAAACTGATAAACTTCTCTTCCATTCTGCTTCAAACTGATACACACGCTACGCTACCCTGCTGCAGCTACCTACTCCATCATACCAGGGTCATCCTACACTCCGAAGGTAAAACCTGGCTTTGATACCAACTTTGTCACGACCCGAGAATTCGACTCGTGACCGGCACTTAACCACGCAACGTCTACAGGTGCAACGCGGCTAAGTAAGCCGAACCCAGAAATCAAAACCAATAAATATAGAGTGCTTTTAAAACATTTTGTAAAAACAATCGTACATGTCTGAAAAACTTCCATTTATTTAGTAGAAATCCTTTTTAAGTTCAAAAGTTATAAGTTTTATAATTTTGGTAACATTTCCTTTTTAAAACATTTGCCCTGCCAGGCGGATAGAAACAAGGTGTAACAGATATGACGAGTAAAATGAATGAAGCATCACAATAAGATATACGACGCCGTAGCGAAGAATACACAGTAAAGCAAGAACAATATCATAAAAGATGAGACTACAAAAGCAAAGTCGGCTCACATGCGAGCTCGACACCAGAATATAAAATCATGCATATCGTCCTCACAACTGTCTCTAAGTCAATACAGAAAAGTAGATGGAGAGTACTAGATACATCAATATACAGCTGAAAGATAACAGATACCGTACAAAACCCACCTATCAGCAAAAGGCTATCTCGCCTCAAAAAGGGTATCTGTGCCAAAAGATGCGGTAACAGCCAGCCGTGACTACTCCTAAGGGCAACCTGCAAATACTGTGGCACAACGGGGGTGAGTTGCCAACTCGTGAATAGAGATAACATATAAAGGTAATCGCGAGCATGCACGTACAACGCTACTCTAACAAATGCCAACAGATGATATCAATGCGAGGTAAGCAGTATGCATAGTAATAATGCCAGTCCTCTATCAGGTGATATAGCTACAGGATGAGATGTGATAATGAATGCTGAGCATGGGAATATAGCATCTACATGAAGTATCGAGGTGGACTACATATGTATGTATGCACCACAAATCCCAACATCCCAAACGTCGGTACTCCATCGGCCCTCATATCCTGTATATCCCTGAGAATCCCGAGTGCCCAACATCGGCACCCAAATATCATAAATACTCGTGTCTAGCATCGACACGCAAAACATCCTGTATCGGGCCTCCGTCAATCCGGGTCAGCCCTCTCTCAAAGTATATATATCGGGAATCCGTCAGTCCGGGTCATCCCTCTCCCAATACATCGGGCGTCCGTCAGTCCGGGTCAGCCCTCTATCGATCCATCGGGCATCCGTCAGTCCGGGTCAGCCCTCTATCAATCCATCGGGCGTCCGTCAGTCCGGGTCAGCCCTCTATCAATCCATCGGGCGTCCGTCAGTCCGGGTCAGCCCTCTATCAATCCATCGAGCGTCCGTCAGTCCGGGTCAGCCCTCTATCAATCCATCGGGTGTCCGTCAGTCCGGGTCAGCCCTCTATCAATCCATCGGGCATCCTTCAGTCCGGGTCAGCCCTCTCTCAGTACGTGCCTCTAGCACCGAGAAAACACGGGGTGACGCCCCAAAATATCATATCAAGGGAACCGGGTTTTTTTTTAAATGATTCCTTATTTGAAAAGGCCACGGTTCCCAAATCCAGAAATCACATGAAATCCCAACCAATAATACAAGTAATTGTGATGTGATATGTGCATCAAATATGTATATCAAGTCATGTCACATAAAAATGAACTACAATGCAATGATCCAATGTGATATAGGTATCAAGTATGAAATTCAAGTCATGTCATATATAGATGAGCTACAACAATACACAACAGTATGATCATGGCAGTTCTATCCGTTCTAAGCAATATATATATATATGGCAGGGAATGCAATATGCGATGACAATCCATGGTATGGTATATGCAGTAAATAACAATAAGGTCCTATCAGCCCTGACGCATAACGCCATGCGGGCGATATCCCCGTAGATGTGAAATCTACTCACCGTGTCTCGCGCTAAGTGTATCCAACCACTTGCTTGCCCTTCTTTGCAGCGTCCGTCTCACTGGCCTGCGAACCTAGAATCACATAACATATATCACACATAAGCTCATTTCACAAAAACGCGACATTACGGTCCAACTAGACTCTCGTGTCGCAACCAATCGCGCGTGTGCGCGATACGCTAAAACGTGTAATCACGCGCTACGAAACTACCCCGACGCGCCGCGATACGCAGAAACCCAAACCTACTCACGTACCACGCGTGTCGTGAAGGTTTAGAAAAAACGGCAAAATAGGTAATTGGTCCCGGATTTTTCTACAGAACTAATCTTACAAAAATATGTATATCAAAGAACCCTACACACTAGCAGACACCTACAGGACCAAACAACACCCAAATCCCTACCCATCTGGCCGCAATTACCCTACCCATCTGGCCGCAAATTGCGGCCAGAATGGGGAAATCGGCGGCCTACAGTAGCAGTATGGGGGTCGGGTTTCACCTGAGGTATCAACACTACTCCACTATACTACAGTCTCCCCAATTTCATTCAGGTCTCATCGGGTCAATAGCAGATCCAGAAAAGCTCAATTTTGCACAAATACGACATATTGCAACAATTAGTGAAACTGGTGGTATTTTAGTGTAATTGGGGTTGAACTAGGTTACAATGGTCTCACTAACTCACTAACAAGCTACTGAAACCCTAACACATCACCTTAGCACAAAGTTCCCTCTAAACACCCCATATCGCACTTAAACGCACTAAAATCCACTAACCGAAGCAATACCACACTAACTAAGCTAACTAGGGAAGCAAGTTAGGAAGTATACCTCATACTTAACCCTAGGGAGCTGCAGGAAGGTGAAGAAGTGAAGAGAAGGGGCTGCACTTGGTGCTGGAGCTGCTACTGCTCACTGCTGCTGCTGCTGAACTCTGCTGCTGCTGCCAATGCTTGCTGCTGTTACTGCTGAGTGCTTGCTGCTGCTACTGCTTCAGGCTCAGTTTGGAGTTGTTGCTGTGTTTGCTGCTGCTGCTGGGGGTGTGGCAAGGTAAGTGTGTGTGTGAGTGTGTGTGAGGTTTGAGAGAACAAAGAAATGAGAGAGGAAAACAATCATTTACCCCAAAAGTCACCCCTCCTCTCTCTCTCTCTCTTCATTTAATGCAAGCATGGCTTGAGCCATGATGCACCCCTCTCCCTCTCTCTCACAAGTCAACCCCTAAACAATTTGAATAAAGAAATCTTTTAATTAGCCTATTAAATCAACTTAAAACCCAAAAAGACTTTAACCCAAAAGATTAACCCACCATGGTTAATAATTATGGTATTAACTCAATTTAAAAACCCTAGTTTACATACACATGTTTGTGCAAGCCTAATAAAATTTTGGAAAAATATTTATTAAATTAGGAAAAATATTTAAAACACAGTTTGGTAAACTTTTTATTAAAAACCATTATTTAATTATAATTATTCACTAACCCTTATCCTAAGGTGTTACAATCTCTCCCCCTTAAAGAAATTCGTTCCCGAATTTCAAAAATCTAACTACGGTTACCTTCAAAAAGATGGGGATACGTCTTCATCATCTCGCTTTCGGTCTCCCATGTGACCTTCTCACGGTTCTGACCACACCAAAGTACCTTAACTGATGGAATGTCCTTCGATCTCAATTTCTTCACTTGTCGATCCAAGATCATCACCGGCTGCTCTGCATAGGAAAGGTCACGCTCAAGCTGGATCGTCGGATGCTGAATCGCATGCGAAGGGTCATGAAGATATCTGCGGAGCATCGAGACATGGAACAGGGGATGCACATCTGGAAAGCTGGGCGGAAGGGCTAAACGGTAGGCTACTGCACCAACACGCTCGAGGATCTCGAAGGGGCCCACATACCTAGGACTGAGCTTCCCCTTCTTCCCAAACCTCATCACACCTTTCATTGGGGAGACCCTCAAGAAAACATGATCACCAACAGAAAACTCAAGTCTGCGTCGTCGACGGTCTGCATAAGCTCTCTGCCTACTCTGCGCTGCTCTCATCCTATCGCGAATTAACTGGATCTTCGCGGTCGTCTCCTCAACGATCTGTGGCCCTAAGATACTGCCCTCACTGAGCTCTGTCCAACAAGTGGGCGACCTGCATCTCCTCCCATAAAGAGCCTCAAATGGTGCCATCTGAATGGTCTCCTGGTAGCTGTTATTGTAGGAGAACTCTACCAAGGGCAAATGATGATCCCAGCTACCTCCGAAATCTAGTATACAAGCTCTGAGCATGTCCTCAAGAGTCTGAATGGTCCGCTCTGACTGTCCGTCGGTCTGCGGATGAAAAGCCGTGCTGAAACTCAAGCGAGTGCCCAAAGCCTCCTGGAGCCTCTGCCAAAGTCTACTAGTAAACTGGGTGCCTCTGTCGGACACAATGCACGTTGGGACTCCGTGTAGTCGCACTACCTCGTCAATGTAGATCTGGGCATACTGAGTAAATCCGAAAGTCGTCTTCACTGGTAGGAAGTGAGCCGCTTTCGTCAAACGATCCACGATCACCCAGATGGAGTCATACCCCCGACTAGTCCTGGGTAGACCTACCACGAAATCCATCGAAATCTGTTCCCATTTCCACTCCGGAATGGGTAACGGCTGTAGCTCTCCCGCGGGCCTCTGGTGCTCAGCCTTGACTTGCTGACAAGTCAGGCATCTCGATACAAAATCTGCAATGTCCCTCTTCATTCCGTCCCACCAGTAAACATCTCTCATATCATGATACATCTTGGTGGAACCGGGATGGACGCTATATACCGATCGATGTGCCTCCTCAAGAATCTCGCGCCTCAGTCCCTCAGCATCTGGTACGCACAGTCTGACTCCAAATCGTAGTACTCCCTGATCATCGATCACGAACTCGGAAAATCTGCCCTGTCCAATCTGTGCCATGATCTCTGAACATCGGTCATCACTGAGCTGTGCCTCACGTATACGATCGACCAACTGTGGTCGTGCACGGACATGCGCTATCTGTCCTCCAATCGGCGTGAACTCAAACTGTACTCGGCTGTCGCATAATATCTGCCAATCTGCGGATGACTGCTCCTGTACTGCTCTCAAACATGATAAACTACTCCCGGGCCTCCTGCTCAAAGCATCCGCCACCACATTTGCCTTGCCCGGGTGATATAAGATCTCGCAGTCGTAATCCTTCACTAACTCCATCCATCGACGCTGTCGAAGGTTCAGGTCCCGCTGCTGAAATATGTATTTCAGACTCTTGTGATCCGTGAATATCTGGCACGACTCGCCGTATAGGTAATGCCGCCAGATCTTAAGTGCGAAGACCACTGCTGCCATCTCCAAATCATGAGTGGGGTAGTTTTGTTCATGTTTCTTCAATTGTCGCGAAGCATACGCGATCACCCTGTCGTGCTGCATCAAAACGCATCCCAGCCCCACTCGAGAGGCATCACAAAGGACCACAAATCCGCCCGGTCCGGAAGGTAAAGATAACACCGGTGCCGTCGTCAGCCGTGTCCGTAACTGCTGAAAACTGTGCTCGCACTCCTCCGTCCAAACGAAAGGAACTCCCTTCCGGGTCAACCCGGTCAATGGTGTAGCAATACGGGAGAAGTCCTGCACAAAACGCCTGTAGTAACCGGCCAATCCCAAAAAGCTGCGAATCTCCGTCACCGACATGGGTCTGGGCCAACGCTGAACGGCCTCGATCTTCCTCGGGTCTACACATATACCGTCTCGTGAAATCACGTGCCCCAAGAAATCTACGCTGTCCAGCCAAAAAGCACACTTGGAGAATTTCGCATAAAGCTGGTGCTCCCTCAATGTCTGCAATGTAATCCGCAGGTGCTGCTCGTGCTCCTCACTACTCCGGGAATACACCAAGATATCGTCAATGAAGACTATGATGAACAGATCCAAATAAGGCCGGAAAATACGGTTCATCAAATCCATGAAGGCTGCTGGCGCATTGGTGAGTCCGAACGACATCACCAAAAACTCGTAATGACCGTAGCGCGTACGGAAGGCTGTCCGGGGAATGTCCTCCTGTCGGACCCGCAGCTGATGATAGCCCGATCGCAAATCGATCCTCGAAAAGTACCCGGCCCCCTGGAGCTAGTCGAACAAATCGTCGATACGCGGCAAAGGATACCTGTTCCGCACTGTCACCCTGTTCAGCTGGCGGTAGTCGATACAAAGACGCAAACTGCCGTCCTTCTTCCTGACGAACAGGACTGGAGCACCCCAAGGAGAAACACTGGGTCGAATAAGTCCCTTGTCCAGCAAATCTTGCAACTGGCCCTTCAACTCTCGAAGTTCCGCCGGGGCCATCCGATAAGGCGGTATGCAAATAGGCCCCGAGCCAGGAACCAAATCAATACAGAAAGAAATGTCGCGCTCGGGCGGCAACCCAGGAAGCTCGTCAGGGAACACATCAGGAAACTCACTAACAACCGGAACCTGGTCCAATGGAACCAGTATAGCGCGAGCATCGCAAACATAGGCGAGAAATCCCTGACATCCCTTCCTCAAAAACTGTCCAGCGCGAAAAGAAGAAATCACACTGTGAGGGGCGGCACCACAGTCCCCCAACACAACAAAAACCGACTCACCGGGAAAGCAGAATCTAACTGTCTTCTCACGGCAGTCCACAGAAGCGTAGCACGTGGCTAACCAATCCATACCCAAAAGAACGTCGAAGTCCAACATCTCCAGAAGGATCAAGTCGACAGGCAACTCTCTCTCGCCAATACAGACGGTACAGGATCGGAACACGTGCCTAGCAACAAACGACTCTCCCACAGGAGTAGTCACCACAAGCGGCTGATCAAGCAAGCCGGACTCTCTACCCAAACTCGGCACAAAGTGCGTGGATACATACGATTGTGTGGATCCGGGATCGAACAGTACATGTGCATCAACTGAACATACAGGGAGGATACCTGAAACCACTGCATTGGACGCCTGCGCGTCCTGATGTGTCAAAGCAAAAACCCTCGCCTGTCCACCACCTGTGACTGGCTGCCCTCTGCCTCGGTCACCTCGCCCTCTCTGAGCAACTCCTCCACGCCCACGACCTCGCTGTGTATGAGTCTGGCGCGGAGCAACGGTAGGTACGATAGGCAACGCTCTCTGGGGTGGTGAAGGTGGTAATGTGACATGCGGTGCTGTCGCCTCTCTCCGGGGTAACTCAGGACAATCCCGTACACGGTGGTAAGAACTCCCACAGCGAAAACATCCCGACGACGACCGCTGACCGTCCTGGGAATAGGAGCTGAATAACCGGCCCCGCCCTGAATCTCTGCTGCCTGCAATACGTCTATCACGGCGCCGGAAAGGCTGTCTCTGTGCCGATGTATCCGCACGAACCATCTTCGGCTCTGGAACTACCGAAGTCTCAGCAAGGTGCTCCTCGACCACTAGGGCTGCGTCTACAGCTGCTGCATAGGTCTCGTAGTGCTGTGTGCTGATCGCGAGGAACAATGGTGTAAGCAAGCCTCGAACAAATCTCCTGACTCGCAACTCCTCGGTAGCCACTAAATATGGGGCATAAACTGCCAACTCTGTAAACAG
This sequence comes from Agapanthus africanus, assembly GCA_030015575.1. Classification (NCBI taxonomy): domain Eukaryota; kingdom Viridiplantae; phylum Streptophyta; class Magnoliopsida; order Asparagales; family Amaryllidaceae; genus Agapanthus; species Agapanthus africanus. Next base: position 445,272,493 of record JASDDO010000031.1, on the reverse strand, counting down.
CACGTCATACTCTGCCACTGTCATCCCTGGCGTCTGGCGCAAGGACTCAAATCTGCGTGCTCGGGCATCCCTAACACTCCGGGGAAGGAAACGGGCTAGAAATATGGTCATGAACTCCGTCCAGGTCATAGGAGGAAGACCTGCTGCTCTGCCCTTCTCAACTGAGTCACACCACTTCTGCGCAAGACCTTCTAGGCGAAAGCTCGCGAACTCGACCCATCTCGCATCTACGCATCTGAGGGAACGGCATATCCTGGCCATCCTGTCTATGAAAGACTGTGGGTCCTCGGCTGTATCGGTGCCTGTGAAAACCGGAGGCTTCAGCCTCATGAACTCTGATAGCGATACTGTGATCACCTCCGTGGCTGCAGGGGCAACTGGCTGTGCGGTAGGTACCATAGCGGTCTCTGGAACTGGTGGAGCTACCTCTGGTCGCTGCGCTCGAAGCGTCTCAACTAGCGATCCTATCATCTGGCGCATCTCCTGCATGCTAGATCCCACCGTCTGGCGCATTTCCTGCATACCAGCCCCTATCGTGGCGATCTGCTCTGTCACGGCAGGAACAGCCTGCTCGGGTACAACCGGCGTACTGCTCGGATCAGTCCTCGTCTCGGACGAGTCAACTCGAATCTCGGCCCTCGCAGCCGCTCTCTGTGCCCTCGTAGTCTTAGGCGGCATAATGGCTGAAAGAAAATTAGGATTCGATAAGAACATGGAAATCGAATCACAAGAATATAAGGAGGGATCAAATCAATAAGTCCTAAGGTCGCGTAGGCGGAGTACCATGTCGTGAGTATGCCGCGGAACATACACACGCTACGCTACCCTGCTGCAGCTACCTACTCCATCATACCAGGGTCATCCTACACTCCGAAGGTAAAACCTGGCTTTGATACCAACTTTGTCACGACCCGAGAATTCGACTCGTGACCGGCACTTAACCACGCAATGTCTACAGGCGCAACGCGGCTAAGTAAGCTGAACCCAGAAATCAAAACCAATAAATATAGAGTGCTTTTAAAACATTTTGTAAAAACAATCGTACATGTCTGAAAAACTTCCATTTATTTAGTAGAAATCCTTTTTAAGTTCAAAAGTTATAAGTTTTATAATTTTGGTAACATTTCCTTTTTAAAACATTTGCCCTGCCAGACGGATAGAAACAAGGTGTAACAGATATGACGAGTAAAATGAATGAAGCATCACAAAAAGATATACGACGCCGTAGCGAAGAATACACAGTAAAGCAAGAACAATATCATAAAAGATGAGACTACAAAAGCAAAGTCGGCTCACATGCGAGCTCGACACCAGAATATAAAATCATACATATCGTCCTCACAACTGTCTCTAAGTCAATACAGAAAAGTAGATGGAGAGTACTAGATACATCAATATACAGCTGAAAGATAACAGATACCGTACAAAACCCACCTATCAGCAAAAGGCTATCTCGCCTCAAAAAGGGTATCTGTGCCAAAAGATGCGGTAACAGCCAGCCGTGACTACTCCCAAGGGAAACCTGCAAATACTGTGGCACAACGGGGGTGAGTTGCCAACTCGTGAATAGAGATAACATATAAAGGTAATCGCGAGCATGCACGTACAGCGCTACTCTAACAAATGCCAACAGATGATATCAATGCGAGGTAAGCAGTATGCATAGTAATAATGCCAGTCCTCTATCAGGTGATATAGCTACAGGATGAGATGTGATAATGAATGCTGAGCATGGGAATATAGCATCTACATGAAGTATCGAGGTGGACTACATATGTATGTATGCACCACAAATCCCAACATCCCAAACGCCGGTACTCCATCGGCCCTCATATCCTGTATATCCCTGAGAATCCCGAGTGCCCAACATCGGCACCCAAATATCATAAATACTCGTGTCTAGCATCGACACGCAAAACATCCTGTATCCGACCTCCGTCAATCCGGGTCAGCCCTCTCTCAAAGTATATATATCGGGAATCCGTCAGTCCGGGTCATCCCTCTCCCAATACATCGGGCGTCCGTCAGTCCAGGTCAGCCCTCTATCGATCCATCGGGCATCCGTCAGTCCGGGTCAGCCCTCTATCAATCCATCGGGCATCCGTCAGTCCGGGTCAGCCCTCTATCAATCCATCGGGCGTCCGTCAGTCCGGGTCAGCCCTCTATCAATCCATCGGGCGTCCGTCAGTCCGGGTCAGCCCTCTATCAATCCATCGGACGTCCGTCAGTCCGGGTCAGCCCTCTATCAATCTATCGGGCATCCGTCAGTCCGGGTCAGCCCTCTCTCAGTACGTGCCTCTAGCACCGAGAAAACACGGGGTGACGCCCCAAAATATCATATCAAGGGAACCGGGTTTTTTTTTAAATGATTACTTATTTGAAAAGGCCACGGTTCCCAAATCCAGAAATCACATGAAATCCCAACCAATAATACAAGTAATTGTGATGTGATATGTGCATCAAATATGTATATCAAGTCATGTCACATAAAAATGAACTACAATGCAATGATCCAATGTGATATAGGTATAAAGTATGAAATTCAAGTCATGTCATATATAGATGATGTAACACCCGAGCCCAATGCTACTATTTTCTGTTATTGGTTGAGCATTAGATATTACTCATTTCATTTATCTTGCTTATTTGGGTCTTACTGTAAAATTTTATCTGGCTAAGTCATTCTGCATATAACAAATTTTAGCATCTAAAATAAAATTAAAAAATATTCATCTTGGCCTACTTGACACCCTTAGCCCCGTGGTAGCATCCGTGCATTGTGTTCTCGTCCCGTTCAGTGAAATGGGCGAGTTTGGATGGCTACGTGCACGTGCGTATGTCCGTTTTGGAAGTATGCTTTTTAATCATAAAACATTTCATTTTAAAATTTGGAACCCGCCTAAAATCCTATTATATGAATTTCGAATTTTTGGACCCAACCCGGGCGCAATTTGGAAATGTTTCATTTGGCGCCAAAATCCTAAATTTTAATATTATTAAAACCTTCGCATATATTTTTCTAACTAATCTGATATCTTACTGTTCATTACCTATCTTTTAAATCTTTAAGTTAACCATATAATACTTTTACAATCTTTTATATCCTTCTTAATTTATTCTCTCAGCCAATCGCAACCTCCCCTTTAACCCCGTGGGCCCCACTTTCTCTCTCTCCTTCTTCTCTCTCTCTCCATTTTCTCTCTCTCTCTCCCCCTTATATATTCTCTCGTACTTCTCTTTATCATTTTTCTCTTCTTGCTTCATGTCTCGTTTCTCATTTCTTTTAACTGTTCTTTTGTTGCCGGAATTCCGTCGTGCCGGTGACGTTTCTCGACGTTCCAGCGAGATACCCCGACCCGTGTGGTTCCTTTGTTCGTCGTTTGGGTTCATTCCGTGAACCGTGCGCCGTCGCGAGTTTTCCCCGCCGACGGTTAACGTTCCGTTTTTCCGATTCGCGACCCATCGAGGCAAGTTAATCTTGCTACATGCTATATACTTTTATAATCTTCATTTTATAATGTTATACATTTGAAAATCTTATAGTTTACATATGAAATGTCGTTGAAAAATCGGATATGACAAATCTGAAATTTACTGTACACCTTATCTTATAAAATTCATTATAAATCATAGAAAAATCATTAGTATACGTTCTTTAGTTCGTTACGAAGCTAATTCAGAATACTATAACTCTATGAAATATTTAATTGCAAAATAAATTGTTTAAATAACGTAAAATGCAAATGAAAATGCCTTTAAACTGCTGTCCAGGGAAATTCCAGCAGCAAACTTTCAACTTTGAATATTCATAACTTTTTGTAGGGATAACCTGAGATGCTTATACTTATAAAACTGAAAACCTTATTGAATTATCTTTGTTTTGGTATAAGATACGTCTCTTTTGGAGAACATTTGTTATTTTTAAGCTATTTTACAAATTAGGGTGACGCTGAATTTCTGAACGGAACCTTCTTGTGCATGGTTAATCAATACATCTTTTATAGTTACTAATCGCTTTGAATATGCTATCCATATTAATATTATTATATCAATATTTATATCACATATTGTTTAGTTGTACATCCCACATTACCATTTTACAGTTTTATAACTTTTCGGATACCCGTTTGCATCTATCGCATTTAAGATACATATAATTACAAGCATAGATCACACTACTACATAATAATGTGATATTAACACTCCATGTTTAATAAATTGCATCCTAATTAATATTGGAACTATAAATGTAACCCTAATCGATAACTGTGCATCCATATCCTTGAAATTATATTTATTTACATATCATATTACATGTTCCAGTTTATTGTTCTGATAGTACTCATGCTTGTTTATACATATGCTTATGTTAGTTTGATTATGAGCACCCACATGACATCTTGCGCTTCCTGACATGACCTGTTACACTTCCTACTTGACATGATATGGTACCGTACACTCTTGACATGACATGACACCTTTATACATTACCTGACCTGTTACCTGATCTCATGCCTAATGCCGACCAACCTGACCATTCCTGCTGTCTATCCAGACAGACCTACTTTACCTGATTTTGTATTGGCATTAGTCCTTGACTCTTGAATACCTGACCTGACATACATAACTTGGGGGTATGGGGAAATCAAAGGTGAAACCGACTTGTAACTCAACAGTTCGATACTTGTTCTGATCAGTCTTACGGGCTTGGCCAGTCCGGGAGTGATGATGCTGACATCACTCATCCATCCTACTACCTATTACTGCTTAGCGGCACGTCTCGGATTCAGCCCCGAGGACCTTGACCGTGGTCCCGGGCACGCACGGGATACTATTGAGTTACATCGACGATTCATCAATTGATTTCAAAGACTTTAGAATAGAAAACCTGTTAGAACAGTTTAGTTACCCACTGCACATTGCCCTGCACTGTTGTTTCATATTACTGCTTTATTCATGTTTATCCCTGCATTGCTTATTACCATGTTCATATTATATTATTGGTTGACATGACGCGCTGACGTCTGGGTTTTGCATGGCCCAGATTCTTTACCACTGTCGACGACTGAGCAGGAGTACTTCAGCCAGCAGGCTGATTTGGGAGTTCTGTAGTGGTTAGTTCATTTATTGCATTTTATTTCCAGGTGTGATCCCGCATTACGGGACGTACCTTTCTATTATTGCATTGGATCATTTTCTTCCGCACTTATTTATCATTGACTCTGGTTATTATGGATTTGGACATGTGTTAGATAGTTTGTTTATTTTGTTCTTGATATCTCTACAACCATAATGTGACTGTGGATGGATATTTCCTACCCACAGGTAGCATGGTTGGCTATGTCACGTGCCCAATCTTGCGTACTCTGGGAAGCGGGGCGTGACATGGTTCTTTTGGTATCAGAGCCATAGGTTAATTGGGTTGATTCTTTGTAGTTGGGTATTGCACCCGATACACGAATCATAATACCCGTGATTAGGAAACATGTCCTGCCACCTTGACCGCTTTACCATCCTTGAATCATTCTTCCGGATCATGTCGACATGCAAACTTACTTTGCATTGTCAACTCGAAAACCTAATTTCTTGTTATCTCTAGGACTTAGGCGACTTGGGTGGAGTTAAGTAATTGCGGCTATGATACCGCGGCATAGCTACAATGCGGTACTCTATTTAAGTATCTTGGAGTTCTAGCCTTGATCACATTCAGAATCTATCATCATGCTAATGTTGGGTGTTTTGAGTTCAGGATTATGACAGGTAAGAAGTTGAAGACTTACCAGAGGCGTATGAACGAAGCCGCCATACTTGGAGTGATAAGAGGAATGCTGGAAATCAAAGAGACAGACTGAGCTGATCCAGCAATAGCAGATTCGTTTCAGGAAGGTTTGCAGATCGTTCAGCAGTCTGTAAACAACGATGGAACTAGACCAGTCGAACGAGTAGGGACTGTAGCAGATTTCAGACTTTTGGGTCCGTCTACTTTCACTGGTCTGGAGGAGCCGTTGCCAGCCGAGCAGTGGCTAGTGACACGGAGAATTTGCTGATTGCGGCACAGATTCCAGAGGACAAAGGAGTTGATGTAGTGCGCATTCAACTAGTGGATTACGCCCGAGAGTGGTGGCTTGTGGAGGAGAACCGCTTGCCCCAGGCCAAGCAGTGGGCGGATTTCTCTAAGAGTTTACTGGAGAAGTCCTTCCACGGACTGTGCGGAGGAAATGGAAGAGAAGTTCATCGGACTAAGGCAGAATGGAGCAACCGTGGACGTGCATGCAGCAGAATGGACGAGACTCAGTAGTCTTGCTGGACCTTTCATGGCCAACAATGTAGACAGCAGTTGCGGTAAGGAAGAAGTTCTGTCGGGCCAGTCGAGTTTAGGGCTAGGCCGACAAACAGTGTTCTTGCAGCTATGGAAGTTGATAGTAATGAAGAGCCGGCAGTTGTTCGCGATTTTATGGACGTATTTGAAGATATATCGGGCTTACCGCCGAAGCGAGATGTGGAGTTTGAGATTGACCTTATTCCTGGTGCAGCGCCAGTATCAAAGTCTTATTATCCGATGGCACCAGTGGAATTGGAAGAAGTTAAGAAACAAGTTGGTGAATTACTCGAGAAGGGTTGGATTCGAAGCAGCAACTCACCTTGGGGAGCCCCAGTTCTTTTAGTAAAGAAGAAGGATGGCACGAGAAGGATGTGCATTGATTATCGAGAGTTGAACCGGGTGACTATTAAGAACAAGTACCCGATCCCTTGCATTGGAGAACTTTTTGAGCAGCTTAGTGGCGCGAGGGTATTCTCGAAACTGGATTTGCGATCAGGATATCATCAGGTCCGAGTGAGAGCAGAAGACATTTGCAAGACGGCGTTTCGGACTCGATATGGACATTTCGAGTATCTAGTGATGCCCTTCGGAGTGACTAATGCGCCGGCAATATTCATGGATTTGATGAACAGGATCTTTTCACCATTCTTGGACCAGTTTATTGTGGTATTCATTGACGATATTCTGGTATACTCGAAGAGTCCGGAGGAGCCTGCTGAGCATTTAAGGATCGCACTGCAGACGCTGAGATAAGAGAAGTTATTTGCGAAGATGAGTAAGTGCGAATTCTGGCTGGAAGAAGTGAAGTTTCTGGGGCATGTCGTGTCGGGCGATGGAATCGCCGTCGATCCCGAGAAGATTGCAGCAGTTCGAGATTGGCCAACTCCAAAGAATGTTGCGGAGATAAGAAGTTTTCTTGGACTCGCCGGATACTACAGAAGATTTGTGGAGAACTTCGCTCGTTTAGCTGAGCCGTTAACTAAGCTTACGCGCAAGGAGGTACCGTTTGTTTGGACGGAGGGATGTGCATTGGCCTTCGAGACGTTGAAGCAGAAGTTGATAACCGCCCCTATCCTAACCGTACCGGATGATTCAGGAGGACTGGTGATTCATAGCGACGCATCCGGAAAGGGATTGGGATGTGTTTTGATGCAGAGTGGGAAAGTCGTCGCTTACGCATCGAGACAACTGAAGACTCATGAGAAGAATTATCCAACCCATGACTTGGAGCGTGCGGCTGTGATTTTCGCTTTGAAGATTTGGAGACACTACCTTTTGGGGGAAAGAGTCGAAGTTTTTACAGATCATAAGAGCTTGAAGTATGTGTTTACACAGAAGGAGCTTAACATGAGGCAGCGTAGATGGTTGGAGCTGATGGCTGACTACGATCTTGATCTTAAGTACCATCCGGAGAAGGTTAATGTTGTGCCGGATGCGCTTAGTCGGTTACCAGCAATTCAGGTGTTAACTACACAGGGGGAGATCATTGCAGATTTTCGAAGATTTGACTTGGAAGTTGTGCTACCACATTCTACGGGACAGTTGATGCAGTTGCAAGTACAGTTGTCCTTGGTTGAGAAGATTAAAGCAGCATAATCGCAGGATCCTAGACTGCAGAAGTTTCGAGAGCGGGTTGAGGCTGGACTACGAACCGATTTACTGATCCATGAAGACGGTTCGTTGAGATATGGTAGCCGTGTGTGTGTGCCAAAAGGAGATGTGCGTGAAGAGCTTATGAAGGAGGCACACAGTTCAGCTTACTCTGTACATCCAGGAGGGACAAAGATGTACCGAGATATTCGACAGCACTTCTGGTGGGAAGGTATGAAACGGGAAATTGCTCGCTTCGTGGCTAAGTGCTTGGTGTGTCAGCAAGTCAAGGCTGAACACCAAAGGGTTGCTGGTTTGTTGCAACCACTTCCGATTCCTCAGTGGAAGTGGGAACATATAACCATGGATTTCGTAACGGCTTTACCACGGAGTCCAAAGGGCAACAATGCCGTATGGGTGATTGTCGATCGTTTGACCAAGGCAGCTCACTTTATTCCTTTTCGGGTTGGTCAATCGACGGAGACTTTGGCAGAGCGATACATGCAGGAGATTGTCAGATTGCATGGAGTGCCGGTAAGCATCGTGTCCGATCGGGACACTCGATTCTTGTCGCACTTTTGGAGGAGTTTACAAGAAAGTTTGGGGACTCGATTGAAGTTTAGCACAGCTTATCATCCTCAGACTGATGGACAATCGGAGAGAACGATCCAGACCCTTGAAGATATGTTGAGGGCTTGCATGTTGGACTTCAAAGGTTCTTGGGAGGATCATCTACACCTGGTGGAGTTTTCGTACAACAATAGCTTCCAAGCGACTATTCAGATGGCTCCGTTTGAAGCATTGTATGGTCGTAAGTGCCGTTCACCCGTTTGTTGGGATGATGTTGGTGAACGAAGGTTACTAGGACCAGATTTGGTGGTACAGACAGTCGAGAAGGTGAATACAATCAGGAAGCATATGAAGGCAGCTCAAGACAGACAGAAGAGTTGGGCCGACACGTCAAGAAGACCTCTAGAGTTCGCCGTGGGTGATTTGGTATTCCTGAAGATATCACCGACTAGAGGGGTGATTCGCTTTGGGAGTCGGGGAAAGCTTAGCCCTCGATTCGTTGGACCCTTCGAGATATTGGAGCGTGTTGGAGAGGTAGCGTACCATTTGGCGTTACCACAGTCCTTGGCAAGTGTGCACGATGTGTTTCATGTATCTCAACTACGGAGGTATGTTCGAGATGAAACCCAAGTATTGGATCATTCGGAGTTGACTGTACGGGAGGACCTAACTTTTGAAGAGCGACCAGTTGAAATCAAGGATCGGAGAGAAAAGGTTCTTAAGAACAAGGTTACCCCTCTTGTGCTAGTTTCTTGGGGTAATCGATCGCATGGAGAATCCACTTGGAAGCGAGAAGACGAGATCCGACAGAAGTTTCCTCACCTTTTCCTGTAGTTTTCTATCTTGTATTCTTGGAATTTCGAGGACGAAATTCTTTTGTAGTTGGGTATAATGTAACACCCGAGCCCAATGCTACTATTTTCTGTTATTGGTTGAGCATTAGATATTACTCATTTCATTTATCTTGCTTATTTGGTTCTTACTGTAAAATTTTATCTGGCTAAGTCATTCTGCATATAACAAATTTTAGCATCTAAAATAAAATTAAAAAATATTCATCTTGTCCTACTTGACACCCTTAGCCTCGTGGTAGCATCCGTGCATTGTGTTCTCGTCCCGTTCAGTGAAACGGGCGAGTTTGGATGGCTACGTGCACGTGCGTGTGTCCGTTTTGGGAGTATGCTTTTTAATCATAAAACATTTCATTTTAAAATTTGGAACCCGCCTAAAATCCTATTATTTGAATTTCGAATTTTTGGACCTAACCCGGGCGCAATTTGGAAATGTTTCATTTGACGCCAAAATCCTAAATTTTAATATTATTAAAACCTTCGCATATATTTTTCTAACTAATCTGATATCTTACTGTTCATTACCTATCTTTTAAATCTTTAAGTTAACCATATAATATTTTTACAATCTTTTATATCCTTCTTAATTTATTCTCTCAGCCAATCGCAACCTCCCCTTTAACCCCGTGGGCCCCACTTTCTCTCTCTCCATTTTCTCTCTCTCTCCCCCTTATATATTCTCTCGTACTTCTCTTTATCATTTTTCTCTTCTTGCTTCATGTCTCGTTTCTCATTTCTTTTAACTGTTCTTTTGTTGCCGGAATTCCGTCGTGCCGGTGACGTTTCTCGACGTTCCAGCGAGATACCCAACCCGTGTGGTTCCTTTGTTCGTCGTTTGGGTTCATTCCGTGAACCGTGCGCCGTCGCGAGTTTTCCCCGCCGACGGTTAACGTTCCGTTTTTCCGATTCGCGACCCATCGAGGCAAGTTAATCTTGCTACATGCTATATACTTTTATAATCTTCATTTTATAATGTTATACATTTGAAAATCTTATAGTTTACATATGAAATGTCGTTGAAAAATCGGATATGACAAATCTGAAATTTACTGTACACCTTATCTTATAAAATTCATTATAAATCATAGAAAAATCATTAGTATACGTTCTTTAGTTCGTTACGAAGCTAATTCAGAATACTATAACTCTATGAAATATTTACTTGCAAAATAAATTGTTTAAATAACGTAAAATGCAAATGAAAATGCCTTTAAACTGCTGTCCAGGGAAATTCCAGCAGCAAACTTTCAACTTTGAATATTCATAACTTTTTGTAGGGATAACCTGAGATGCTTATACTTATAAAACTGAAAACCTTATTGAATTATCTTTGTTTTGGTATAAGATATGTCTCTTTTGGAGAACATTTGTTATTTTTAAGCTATTTTACAAATTAGGGTGACGCTGAATTTCTGAACGGAACCTTCTTGTGCATGGTTAATCAATACATCTTTTATAGTTACTAATCGCTTTGAATATGCTATCCATATTAATATTATTATATCAATATTTATATCACATATTTTTTAGTTGTACATCCCACATTACCATTTTACAGTTTTATAACTTTTCGGATACCCGTTTGCATCTATCGCATTTAAGATACATATAATTGCAAGCATAGATCACACTACTACATAATAATGTGATATTAACACTCCATGTTTAATAAATTGCATCCTAATTAATATTGGAACTATAAATGTAACCCTAATCGATAACTGTGCATCCATATCCTTGAAATTATATTTATTTACATATCATATTACATGTTCCAGTTTATTGTTCTGATAGTACTCATGCTTGTTTATACATATGCTTATGTTAGTTTGATTATGAGCACCCACATGACATCTTGCGCTTCCTGACATGACCTGTTACACTTCCTACTTGACATGATATGGTACCGTACACTCTTGACATGACATGACACCTTTATACATTACCTGACCTGTTACCTGATCTCATGCCTAATGCCGACCAACCTGACCATTCCTGCTGTCTATCCAGACAGACCTACTTTACCTGATTTTGTGTTGGCATTAGTCCTTGACTCTTGAATACCTGACCTGACATACATAACTTGGGGGTATGGGGAAATCAAAGGTGAAACCGACTTGTAACTCAACAGTTCGATACTTGTTCTGATCAGTCTTACGGGCTTGGCCAGTCCGGGAGTGATGATGCTGACATCACTCATCCATCCTACTACCTATTACTGCTTAGCGGCACGTCTCGGATTCAGCCCCGAGGACCTTAACCGTGGTCCCGGGCACGCACGGGATACTATTGAGTTACATCGACGATTCATCAATTGATTTCAAAGACTTTAGAATAGAAAACCTGTTAGAACAGTTTAGTTACCCACTGCACATTGCCCTGCACTGTTGTTTCATATTACTGCTTTATTCATGTTTATCCCCGCATTGCTTATTACCATGTTCATATTATATTATTGGTTGACATGACGCGCTGACGTCTGGGTTTTGCATGGCCCAGATTCTTTACCACTGTCGACGACTGAGCAGGAGTACTTCAGCCAGCAGGCTGATTTGGGAGTTCTGTAGTGGTTAGTTCATTTATTGCATTTTATTTCCAGGTGTGATCCAGCATTACGGGACGTACCTTTCTATTATTGCATTGGATCATTTGCTTCCGCACTTATTTATCATTGACTCTGGTTATTATGGATTTGGACATGTGTTAGATAGTTTGTTTATTTTGTTCTTGATATCTCTACAACCGTAATGTGACTGTGGATGGATATTTCCTATCCACAGGTAGCATGGTTGGCTATGTCACGTGCCCAATCTTGCGTACTCTGGGAAGCGGGGCGTGACAGATGAGCTACTACAATACACAACAGTATGATCATGGCAGTTCTATCCGTTCTAAGCAATATATATATATGGCAGGGAATGCAATATGCGATGACAATCCATGGTATGGTATATGCAGTAAATAACAATAAGGTCCTATCAGCCCTGACGCATAACGCCATGCGGGCGATATCCCCGTAGATGTGAAATCTACTCACCGTGTCTCGCGCTAAGTGTATCCAACCACTTGCTTGCCCTTCTTTGCAGCGTCCGTCTCACTGGCCTGCGAACCTAGAATCACATAACATATATCACACATAAGCTCATTTCACAAAAACGCGACATTACGGTCCAACTAGACTCTCGTGTCGCAACCAATCGCGCGTGTGCGCGATACGCTAAAACGTGTAATCACGCGCTACGAAACTACCCCGACGCGCCGCGATACGCAGAAACCCAAACCTACTCACGTACCACGCGTGTCGCGAAGGTTTAGAAAAAACGGCAAAATAGGTAATTGGTCCCAGATTTTTCTACAGAACTAATCTTACAAAAATATGTATATCAAAGAACCCTACACACTAGCAGACACCTACAGGACCAAACAACACCCAAATCCCTACCCATCTGGCCGCAAATTGCGGCTAGAATGGGGAAATCGGCGGCCTACAGTAGCAGTATGGGGGTCGGGTTTCACCTGAGGTATCAACACTACTCCACTATACTACAGTCTCCCCAATTTCATTCAGGTCTCATCGGGTCAATAGCAGATCCAGAAAAGCTCAATTTTGCACAAATACGACATATTGCAACAATTAGTGAAACTGGTGGTATTTTAGTGTAATTGGGGTTGAACTAGGTTACAATGGTCTCACTAACTCACTAACAAGCTACTGAAACCCTAACACATCACCTTAGCACAAAGTTCCCTCTAAACACCCCATATCGCACTAAAACGCACTAAAATCCACTAACCGAAGCAATACCACACTAACTAAGCTAACTAGGGAAGCAAGTTAGGAAGTATACCTCATACTTAACCCTAGGGAGCTGCAGGAAGGTGAAGAAGTGAAGAGAAGGGGCTGCACTTGGTGCTGGAGCTGCTACTGCTCACTGCTGCTGCTGCTGAACTCTGCTGCTGCTGCCAATGCTTGCTGCTGTTACTGCTGAGTGCTTGCTGCTGCTACTGCTTCAGGCTCAGTTTGGAGTTGTTGCTGTGTTTGCTGCTGCTGCTGGGGGTGTGGCAAGGTAAGTGTGTGTGTGAGTGTGTGTGAGGTTTGAGAGAACAAAGAAATGAGAGAGGAAAACAATCATTTACCCCAAAAGTCACCCCTCCTCTCTCTCTCTCTCTTCATTTAATGCAAGCATGGCTTGAGCCATGATGCACCCCTCTCCCTCTCTCTCACAAGTTAACCCCTAAACAATTTGAATAAAGAAATCTTTTAATTAGCCTATTAAATCAACTTAAAACCCAAAAAGACTTTAACCCAAAAGATTAACCCACCATGGTTAATAATTATGGTATTAACTCAATTTAAAAACCCTAGTTTACATGCACATGTTTGTGCAAGCCTAATAAAATTTTGGAAAAATATTTATTAAATTAGGAAAAATATTTAAAACACAGTTTGGTAAACTTTTTATTAAAAACCATTATTTAATTATAATTATTCACTAACCCTTATCCTAAGGTGTTACAATCTCTCTCCCTTAAAGAAATTCGTCCCCGAATTTCAAAAATCTAACTACGGTTACCTTCAAAAAGATGGGGATACGTCTTCATCATCTCGCTTTCGGTCTCCCATGTGACCTCCTCACGGTTCTGACCACACCAAAGTACCTTAACTGATGGAATGTCCTTCGATCTCAATTTCTTCACTTGTCGATCCAAGATCATCACCGGCTGCTCTGCATAGGAAAGGTCACGCTCAAGCTGGATCGTCGGATGCTGAATCGCATGCGAAGGGTCATGAAGATATCTGCGGAGCATCGAGACATGGAACACGGGATGCACATCTGGAAAGCTGGGCGGAAGGGCTAAACGGTAGGCTACTGCACCAACACGCACGAGGATCTCGAAGGGGCCCACATACCTAGGACTGAGCTTCCCCTTCTTCCCAAACCTCATCACACCTTTCATTGGGGAGACCCTCAAGAAAACATGATCACCAACAGAAAACTCAAGTCTGCGTCGTCGACGGTCTGCATAAGCTCTCTGCCTACTCTGCGCTGCTCTCATCCTATCGCGAATTAACTGGATCTTCGCGGTCGTCTCCTCAATGATCTGTGGCCCTAAGATACTGCCCTCACTGAGCTCTGTCCAACAAGTGGGCGACCTGCATCTCCTCCCATAAAGAGCCTCAAATGGTGCCATCTGAATGGTCTCCTGGTAGCTGTTATTGTAGGAGAACTCTACCAAGGGCAAATGATGATCCCAGCTACCTCCGAAATCTAGTATACAAGCTCTGAGCATGTCCTCGAGAGTCTGAATGGTCCGCTCTGACTGTCCGTCGGTCTGCGGATGAAAAGCCGTGCTGAAACTCAAGCGAGTTCCCAAAGCCTCCTGGAGCCTCTGCCAAAGTCTACTAGTAAACTGGGTGCCTCTGTCGGACACAATGCACGTTGGGACTCCGTGTAGTCGCACTACCTCGTCAATGTAGATCTGGGCATACTGAGTAAATCCGAAAGTCGTCTTCACTGGTAGGAAGTGAGCCGCTTTCGTCAAACGATCCACGATCACCCAGATGGAGTCATACCCCCGACTAGTCCTGGGTAGACCTACCACGAAATCCATCGAAATCTGTTCCCATTTCCACTCCGGAATGGGTAACGGCTGTAGCTCTCCCGCGGGCCTCTGGTGCTCAGCCTTGACTTGCTGACAAGTCAGGCATCTCGATACAAAATCTGCAATGTCCCTCTTCATTCCGTCCCACCAGTAAACATCTCTCATATCATGATACATCTTGGTGGAACCGGGATGGACGCTATATACCGATCGATGTGCCTCCTCAAGAATCTCGCGCCTCAGTCCCTCAGCATCTGGTACGCACAGTCTGACTCCAAATCGTAGTACTCCCTGATCATCGATCACGAACTCGGAAAATCTGCCCTGTCCAATCTGTGCCATGATCTCTGAACATCGGTCATCACTGAGCTGTGCCTCACGTATACGATCGACCAACTGTGGTCGTGCACGGACATGCACTATCTGTCCTCCAATCGGCGTGAACTCAAACTGTACTCGGCTGTCGCATAATATCTGTCAATCTGCGGATGACTGCTCCTGTACTGCTCTCAAACATGATAAACTACTCCCGGGCCTCCTGCTCAAAGCATCCGCCGCCACATTTGCCTTGCCCGGGTGATATAAGATCTCGCAGTCGTAATCCTTCACTAACTCCATCCATCGACGCTGTCGAAGGTTCAGGTCCCGCTGCTGAAATATGTATTTCAGACTCTTGTGATCCGTGAATATCTGGCACGACTCGCCGTATAGGTAATGCCGCCAGATCTTAAGTGCGAAGACCACTGCTGCCATCTCCAAATCATGAGTGGGGTAGTTTTGTTCATGTTTCTTCAATTGTCGCGAAGTATACGCGATCACCCTGTCGTGCTGCATCAAAACGCATCCCAGCCCCACTCGAGAGGCATCACAAAGGACCACAAATCCGCCCGGTCCGGAAGGTAAAGATAACACCGGTGCCGTCGTCAGCCGTGTCCGTAACTGCTGAAAACTGTGCTCGCACTCCTCCGTCCAAACGAAAGGAACTCCCTTCCGGGTCAACCCGGTCAATGGTGTAGGAATACGGGAGAAGTCCTGCACAAAACGCCTGTAGTAACCGGCCAATCCCAAAAAGCTGCGAATCTCCGTCACCGACATGGGTCTGGGCCAACGCTGAACGGCCTCGATCTTCCTCGGGTCTACACATATACCGTCTCGTGAAATCACGTGCCCCAAGAAATCTACGCTGTCCAGCCAAAAAGCACACTTGGAGAATTTCGCATAAAGCTGGTGCTCCCTCAATGTCTGCAATGTAATCCGCAGGTGCTGCTCGTGCTCCTCACTACTCCGGGAATACACCAAGATATCGTCAATGAAGACTATGATGAACAGATCCAAATAAGGCCGAAAAATACGGTTCATCAAATCCATGAAGGCTGCTGGCGCATTGGTGAGTCCGAACGACATCACCAAAAACTCGTAATGACCGTAGCGCGTACGGAAGGCTGTCCGGGGAATGTCCTCCTGTCGGACCCGCAGCTGATGATAGCCCGATCGCAAATCGATCCTCGAAAAGTACCCGGCCCCCTGGAGCTGGTCGAACAAATCGTCGATACGCGGCAAAGGATACCTGTTCCGTACTGTCACCCTGTTCAGCTGGCGGTAGTCGATACAAAGACGCAAACTGCCGTCCTTCTTCCTGACGAACAGGACTGGAGCACCCCAAGGAGAAACACTGGGTCGAATAAGTCCCTTGTCCAGCAAATCTTGCAACTGGCCCTTCAACTCTCGAAGTTCCGCCGGGGCCATCTGATAAGGCGGTATGGAAATAGGCCCCGAGCCAGGAACCAAATCAATACAGAAAGAAATGTCGCGCTCGGGCGGTAACCCAGGAAGCTCGTCAGGGAACACATTAGGAAACTCGCTAACAACCGGAACCTGGTCCAATGGAACCTGTATAGCGCGAGCATCGCAAACATAGGCGAGAAATCCCTGACATCCCTTCCTCAAAAACTGTCCAGCGCGAAAAGAAGAAATCACACTGTGAGGGGCGGCACCACAGTCCCCCAACACAACAAAAACCGACTCACCGGGAAAGCAGAATCTAACTGTCTTCTCACGGCAGTCCACAGAAGCGTAGCACGTGGCTAACCAATTCATACCCAAAAGAACGTCGAAGTCCAACATCTCCAGAAGGATCAAGTCGACAGGCAACTCTCTCTCGCCAATACAGACGGTACAGGATCGGAACACGTGCCTAGCATCAAACGACTCTCCCACAGGAGTAGTCACCACAAGCGGCTGATCAAGCAAGCCGGACTCTCTACCCAAACTCGGCACAAAGTGCGTGGATACGTACGAGTGTGTGGATCCGGGATCGAACAGTACATGTGCATCAACTGAACATACAGGGAGGATACCTGAAACCACTGCATTGGACGCCTGCTCGTCCTGATGTGTCAAAGCAAAAACCCTCGCCTGTCCACCACCTGTGACTGGCTGCCCTCTGCCTCGGTCACCTCGCCCTCTCTGAGCAACTCCTCCACGCCCACAACCTCGCTGTGTATGAGTCTTGCGCGGAGCAACGGTAGGTACGATAGGCAACGCTCTCTGAGGTGGTGAAGGTGGTAATGTGACATGCGGTGCTGTCGCCTCTCTCCGGGGTAACTCAGGACAATCCCGTACACGGTGGTAAGAACTCCCACAGCGAAAACATCCCGACGACGACCGCTGACCGTCCTGGGAATAGGAGCTGAATAACCGGCCCCGCCCTGAATCTCTGCTGCCTGCAATACGTCTATCACGGCGCCGGAAAGGCTGTCTCTGTGCCGATGTATCCGCACGAACCCTCTTCGGCTCTGGAACTACCGAAGTCTCAGCAAGGTGCTCCTCGACCACTAGGGCTGCGTCTACAGCTGCTGCATAGGTCTCGTAGTGCTGTGCGCTGATCGCGAGGAACAATGGTGTAAGCAAGCCTCGAACAAATCTCCTGACTCGCAACTCCTCGGTAGCCACTAAATATGGGGCATAAACTGCCAACTCTGTAAACAGCACGTCATACTCTGCCACTGTCATCCCTGGCGTCTGGCGCAAGGACTCAAATCTGCGTGCTCGGGCATCCCTAACACTCCGGGGAAGGAAACGGGCTAGAAATATGGTCACGAACTCCGTCCAGGTCATGGGAGGAAGACCTGCTGCTCTGCCCTTCTCAACTGAGTCACACCACTTCTGCGCAAGACCTTCTAGGCGAAAGCTCGCGAACTCGACCCATCTCGCATCTGCGCATCTGAGGGAACGGCATATCCTGGCCATCATGTCTATGAAAGACTGTGGGTCCTCGGCTGTATCGGTGCCTGTGAAAACCGGAGGCTTCAGCCTCATGAACTCTGATAGCGATACTGTGATCACCTCCGTGGCTGCAGGGGCAACTGGCTGTGCGGTAGGTACCATAGCGGTCTCTGGAACTGGTGGAGCTACCTCTGGTCGCTGCGCTCGAAGCGTCTCAACTAGCGATCCTATCATCTGGCGCATCTCCTGCATGCTAGATCCCACCGTCTGGCGCATCTCCTGCATACCAGCCCCTATCGTGGCGATCTGCTCTGTCACGGCAGGAACAGCCTGCTCGGGTACAACCGGCGTACTGCTCGGATCAGTCCTCGTCTCGGACGAGTCAACTCGAATCTCGGCCCTCGCAGCCGCTCTCTGTGCCCTCGTAGTCTTAGGCGGCATAATGGCTGAAAGAAAATTAGGATTCGATAAGAACATGGAAATCGAATCACAAGAATATAAGGAGGGATCAAATCAATAAGTCCTAAGGTCGCGTAGGCGGAGTACCATGTCGTGAGTACGCCGCGGAACATACACACGCTACGCTACCCTGCTGCAGCTACCTACTCCATCATACCAGGGTCATCCTACACTCCGAAGGTAAAACCTGGCTTTGATACCAACTTTGTCACGACCCGAGAATTCGACTCGTGACCGGCACTTAACCACGCAACGTCTACAGGCGCAACGCGGCTAAGTAAGCCAAACCCAGAAATCAAAACCAATAAATATAGAGTGCTTTTAAAACATTTTGTAAAAACAATCGTACATGTCTGAAAAACTTCCATTTATTTAGTAGAAATCCTTTTTAAGTTCAAAAGTTATAAGTTTTATAATTTTGGTAACATTTCCTTTTTAAAACATTTGCCCTGCCAGGAGGATAGAAACAAGGTGTAACAGATATGACGAGTAAAATGAATGAAGCATCACAATAAGATATACGACGCCGTAGCGAAGAATACACAGTAAAGCAAGAACAATATCATAAAAGATGAGACTACAAAAGCAAAGTCGGCTCACATGCGAGCTTCACACCAGAATATAAAATCATACATATCGTCCTCACAACTGTCTCTAAGTCAATACAGAAAAGTAGATGGAGAGTACTAGATACATCAATATACAGCTGAAAGATAACAGATACCGTACAAAACCCACCTATCAGCAAAAGGCTATCTCGCCTCAAAAAGGGTATCTGTGCCAAAAGATGCGGTAACAGCCAGCCGTGACTACTCCCAAGGGCAACCTGCAAATACTGTGGCACAACGGGGGTGAGTTGCCAACTCGTGAATAGAGATAACATATAAAGGTAATCGCGAGCATGCATGTACAGCGCTACTCTAACAAATGCCAACAGATGATATCAATGCGAGATAAGCAGTATGCATAGTAATAATGCCAGTCCTCTATCAGGTGATATAGCTACAGGATGAGATGTGATAATGAATGCTGAGCATGGGAATATAGCATCTACATGAAGTATCCAGGTGGACTACATATGTATGTATGCACCACAAATCCCAACATCCCAAACGCCGGTACTCCATCGGCCCTCATATCCTGTATATCCCTGAGAATCCTGAGTGCCCAATATCGGCACCCAAATATCATAAATACTCGTGTCTAGCATCGACACGCAAAACATCCTGTATCGGGCCTCCGTCAATCCGGGTCAGCCCTCTCTCAAAGTATATATATCGGGAATCCGTCAGTCCGGGTCATCCCTTTCCCAATACATCGGGCGTCCGTCAGTCCGGGTCAGCCCTCTATCGATCCATCGGGCATCCGTCAGTCCGGGTCAGCCCTCTATCAATCCATCGGGCGTCCGTCAGTCCGGGTCAGCCCTCTATCAATCCATCGGGCGTCCGTCAGTCCGGGTCAGCCCTCTATCAATCCATCGGGCATCCGTCAGTCCGGGTCAGCCCTCTCTCAGTACGTGCCTCTAGCACCGAGAAAACACGGGGTGACGCCCCAAAATATCATATCAAGGGAACCGGGTTTTTTTTTAAATGATTACTTATTTGAAAAGGCCACGGTTCCCAAATCCAGAAATCACATGAAATCCCAACCAATAATACAAGTAATTGTGATGTGATATGTGCATCAAATATGTATATCAAGTCATGTCACATAAAAATGAACTACAATGCAATGATCCAATGTGATATAGGTATCAAGTATGAAATTCAAGTCATGTCATATATAGATGAGCTACAACAATACACAACAGTATGATCATGGCAGTTCTATCCGTTCTAAGCAATATATATATATGGCAGGGAATGCAATATGCGATGACAATCCATGGTATGGTATATGCAGTAAATAACAATAAGGTCCTATCAGCCCTGACGCATAACGCCATGCGGGCGATATCCCCGTAGATGTGAAATCTACTCACCGTGTCTCGCGCTAAGTGTATCCAACCACTTGCTTGCCCTTCTTTGCAGCGTCCGTCTCACTGGCCTGCGAACCTAGAATCACATAACATATATCACACATAAGCTCATTTCACAAAAACGCGACATTACGGTCCAACTAGACTCTCGTGTCGCAACCAATCGCGCGTGTGCGCGATATGCTAAAACGTGTAATCACGCGCTACGTAACTACCCCGACGTGCCGCGATACGCAGAAACCCAAACCTACTCACGTACCACGCGTGTCGCGAAGGTTTAGAAAAAACGGCAAAATAGGTAATTGGTCCCAGATTTTTCTACAGAACTAATCTTACAAAAATATGTATATCAAAGAACCCTACACACTAGCAGACACCTACAGGACCAAACAACACCCAAATCCCTACCCATCTGGCAGCAAATTGCGGCCAGAATGGGGAAATCGGCGGCCTACAGTAGCAGTATGGGGGTCGGGTTTCACCTGAGGTATCAACACTACTCCACTATACTACAGTCTCCCCAATTTCATTCAGGTCTCATCGGGTCAATAGCAGATCCAGAAAAGCTCAATTTTGCACAAATACGACATATTGCAACAATTAGTGAAACTGGTGGTATTTTAGTGTAATTGGGGTTGAACTAGGTTACAATGGTCTCACTAACTCACTAACAAGCTACTGAAACCCTAACACATCACCTTAGCACAAAGTTCCCTCTAAACACCCCATATCGCACTAAAACGCACTAAAATCCACTAACCGAAGCAATACCACACTAACTAAGCTAACTAGGGAAGCAAGTTAGGAAGTATACCTCATACTTAACCCTAGGGAGCTGCAGGAAGGTGAAGAAGTGAAGAGAAGGGGCTGCACTTGGTGCTGGAGATGCTACTGCTCACTGCTGCTGCTGCTGAACTCTGCTGCTGCTGCCAATGCTTGCTGCTGTTACTGCTGAGTGCTTGCTGCTGCTACTGCTTCAGGCTCAGTTTGGAGTTGTTGCTGTGTTTGCTGCTGCTGCTGGGGGTGTGGCAAGGTAAGTGTGTGTGTGAGTGTGTGTGAGGTTTGAGAGAACAAAGAAATGAGAGAGGAAAACAATCATTTACCCCAAAAGTCACCCCTCCTCTCTCTCTCTCTTCATTTAATGCAAGCATGGCTTGAGCCATGATGCACCCCTCTCCCTCTCTCTCACAAGTCAACCCCTAAACAATTTGAATAAAGAAATCTTTTAATTAGCCTATTAAATCAACTTAAAACCCAAAAAGACTTTAACCCAAAAGATTAACCCACCATGGTTAATAATTATGGTATTAACTCAATTTAAAAACCCTAGTTTACATGCACATGTTTGTGCAAGCCTAATAAAATTTTGGAAAAATATTTATTAAATTAGGAAAAATATTTAAAACACAGTTTGGTAAACTTTTTATTAAAAACCATTATTTAATTATAATTATTCACTAACCCTTATCCTAAGGTGTTACAATCTCTCCCCCTTAAAGAAATTCGTCCCCGAATTTCAAAAATCTAACTACGGTTACCTTCAAAAAGATGGGGATACGTCTTCATCATCTCGCTTTCGGTCTCCCATGTGACCTCCTCACGGTTCTGACCACACCAAAGTACCTTAACTGATGGAATGTCCTTCGATCTCAATTTCTTCACTTGTCGATCCAAGATCATCACCGGCTGCTCTGCATAGGAAAGGTCACGCTCAAGCTGGATCGTCGGATGCTGAATCGCATGCGAAGGGTCATGAAGATATCTGCGGAGCATCGAGACATGGAACACGGGATGCACATCTGGAAAGCTGGGCGGAAGGGCTAAACGGTAGGCTACTGCACCAACACGCTCGAGGATCTCGAAGGAGCCCACATACCTAGGACTGAGCTTCCCCTTCTTCCCAAACCTCATCACACCTTTCATTGGGGAGACCCTCAAGAAAACATGATCACCAACAGAAAACTCAAGTCTGCGTCGTCGACGGTCTGCATAAGCTCTCTGCCTACTCTGCGCTGCTCTCATCCTATCGCGAATTAACTGGATCTTCGCGGTCGTCTCCTCAACGATCTGTGGCCCTAAGATACTGCCCTCACTGAGCTCTGTCCAACAAGTGGGCGACCTGCATCTCCTCCCATAAAGAGCCTCAAATGGTGCCATCTGAATGGTCTCCTGGTAGCTGTTATTGTAGGAGAACTCTACCAAGGGCAAATGATGATCCCAGCTACCTCCGAAATCTAGTATACAAGCTCTGAGCATGTCCTCGAGAGTCTGAATGGTCCGCTCTGACTGTCCGTCGGTCTGCGGATGAAAAGCCGTGCTGAATCTCAAGCGAGTGCCCAAAACCTCCTGGAGCCTCTGCCAAAGTCTACTAGTAAACTGGGTGCCTCTGTCGGACACAATGCACGTTGGGACTCCGTGTAGTCGCACTACCTCGTCAATGTAGATCTGGGCATACTGAGTAAATCCGAAAGTCGTCTTCACTGGTAGGAAGTGAGCCGCTTTCGTCAAACGATCCACGATCACCCAGATGGAGTCATACCCCCGACTAGTCCTGGGTAGACCTACCACGAAATCCATCGAAATCTGTTCCCATTTCCACTCCGGAATGGGTAACGGCTGTAGCTCTCCCGCGGGCCTCTGGTGCTCAGCCTTGACTTGCTGACAAGTCAGGCATCTCGATACAAAATCTGCAATGTCCCTCTTCATTCCGTCCCACCAGTAAACATCTCTCATATCATGATACATCTTGGTGGAACCGGGATGGACGCTATATACCGATCGATGTGCCTGCTCAAGAATCTCGCGCCTCAGTCCCTCAGCATCTGGTACGCACAGTCTGACTCCAAATCGTAGTACTCCCTGATCATCGATCACGAACTCGGAAAATCTGCCCTGTCCAATCTGTGCCATGATCTCTGAACATCGGTCATCACTGAGCTGTGCCTCACGTATACGATCGACCAACTGTGGTCGTGCACGGACATGCGCTATCTGTCCTCCAATCGGCGTGAACTCAAACTGTACTCGGCTGTCGCATAATATCTGCCAATCTGCGGATGACTGCTCCTGTACTGCTCTCAAACATGATAAACTACTCCCGGGCCTCCTGCTCAAAGCATCCGCCACCACATTTGCCTTGCCCGGGTGATATAAGATCTCGCAGTCGTAATCCTTCACTAACTCCATCCATCGACGTTGTCGAAGGTTCAGGTCCCGCTGCTGAAATATGTATTTCAGACTCTTGTGATCCGTGAATATCTGGCACGACTCGCCGTATAGGTAATGCCGCCAGATCTTAAGTGCGAAGACCACTGCTGCCATCTCCAAATCATGAGTGGGGTAGTTTTGTTCATGTTTCTTCAATTGTCGCGAAGCATACGCGATCACCCTGTCGTGCTGCATCAAAACGCATTCCAGCCACACTCGAGAGGCATCACAAAGGACCACAAATCCGCCCGGTCCGGAAGGTAAAGATAACACCGGTGTCGTCGTCAGCCGTGTCCGTAACTGCTGAAAACTGTGCTCGCACTCCTCCGTCCAAACGAAAGGAACTTCCTTCCGAGTCAACCCGGTCAATGGTGTAGCAATACGGGAGAAGTCCTGCACAAAACGCCTGTAGTAACCGGCCAATCCCAAAAAGCTGCGAATCTCCGTCACCGACATGGGTCTGGGCCAACGCTGAACGGCCTCGATCTTCCTCGGGTCTACACATATACCGTCTCGTGAAATCACGTGCCCCAAGAAATCTACGCTGTCCAGCCAAAAAGCACACTTGGAGAATTTCGCATAAAGCTGGTGCTCCCTCAATGTCTGCAATGTAATCCGCAGGTGCTGCTCGTGCTCCTCACTACTCCGGGAATACACCAAGATATCGTCAATGAAGACTATGATGAACAGATCCAAATAAGGCCGGAAAATACGGTTCATCAAATCCATGAAGGTTGCTGGCGCATTGGTGAGTCCGAACGACATCACCAAAAACTCGTAATGACCGTAGCGCGTACGGAAGGCTGTCCGGGGAATGTCCTCCTGTCGGACCCGCAGCTGATGATAGCCCGATCGCAAATCGATCCTCGAAAAGTACCCGGCCCCCTGGAATTTTAGTTGACATTGCATTTTTTACCATATAACATTTTAAGTCACGTAACATAATTTAAAATTACTTAACATGGCCTGCATAATACCCCTAACCCCATGGTAGCATCTTGTTCTCGTCCCTTTCAGTGAAACGGACGTGTTTGGATGGCTACACGCACGTACGTGCATCCGTTCTTGAGGCTATGCAATTTCATTACCTAAGCATTCATTTTGAATTTTAAAAGTCGCATATATTTTTCATATTATAAATCTGAATTTTAAACCCGATCCGGACGCGCTTTAGAATACTTTTGTATCCCGCCAAAATTCAAATTTTAATTAATATAATCTTTATTTTTTTAAAATTCAACAGTTTAAATTTATAAAACCAGCAAATCTTTTCAAAATTTAAATCTAAACTAATTTCCTAACAAACTAACCACCCCTTTCTCCCTCTCTCCTCTATATATTTCCTAACAAACTAACCACCCCAAACTAATTTGATAAAGCTATCCTATATGGTTTCAATATAATCAGATAATGATTTATATATTAGCTGAAATGTTGATTGGTTTATTGTTTGATGAAATATAAATATATATATATATATATATATATATATATGGAAAAGGTACAAAATATTATAATATAAAGGTAAATAATAGGGCTTTTTTCTGAGACACGAGCTCATAGGAATGAAACCAGTCGCCTCTTCCAACAGGGTATTGCCAATGAGTTTTTGGGTGAAGAGTTTGAGCAAAAACATGTTATGTACCAGCAACATCAAAAATCCCAGAATGTATGCTAAATATGAAGTGTGAAATAAGTGTCCCCGAATATAGAACATGACTACAAATGTCATGGAATGTGTTTGAAACTAAAAGAAAACATCATTTTATTGACCACCATTGCTGTATCACAACTATAACGGCACATGTAACAATCTCCGCCTCTTCTCAGTTTTCTTTTGTAAGGTATCAGCGAACAATTCAGCAGGCAGCTCGCACAATAGCCATCTTTTGGTCTCAGTGGTAAGAATATTAGGTGTATATGAAGCAGAAACAAGACCAGGCAAACTGAATCCTAAACATAAATTACAACAGATTATTAGTACACTCGAAATACACAAACCTTTTTAGCTATATAGTTGGAAAATAATCACTATCATTATTCAGTCTTTTTCCCTAAATAAGTGGGACCGCTATGAAGTTGAGGTTCACAACAATTAAACAAATCGTTTCACCGACTGTCGACTTAACGTACTAAAATTTAAATTAGTGACGAGAGTAAAATTTGTCGAAATCCAAAATGAGTAGCTATCGAGAAGTATGTAAGAAAAATTATATTTCTATGTACATTAAATCTGGAATTTTATTCATCATATTGATTACCATTTTTTGTTTGTGACAGTAAAAAGGGAATAAAATGGCGATTCAAAGTTATATGTCACCTCCTATCCGGCGGATGATTGGCATTCCAGATAAGTGTCAATCTAAAAAGGCTGTTAAGCATTTTCGCGTACTAACATATAACACATTGGCGAATACTTATGCCAAGAGAAGTAAAGGGAACTGGCCAAAATGGGAGATACGAAAACAACATTTGTTCAATGAGATTGTTAATTATGACCCGCACATAATTTGCCTTCAAGAGGTAAATAATGATAAATAAAAATAATCATACATGGACGTTTTTTCCTCTGGTATTGATTGAATAGGTGCAAATTTTGTATTGAGTGTTCTTTTAATGTGCAGGTTGAATCAGACTTTGCACAGTATATAACAACTTGTCTTGTTAATCAAAATTTTGAGGTTCATTACAAACCCAAGGTAACTAAACAGTGCAGCCATATTTTTAAACTGGGTTTTTTTCATACGTCACCCCAAAACTTAGGTATTTCCATATTTCACCCCAAAAGTTTGGAATTTCAAATCCCCCCCCCGAAAGATAAATACGCATGATGTCATTTCCTGTCAAAATTTAACTCGCGTTAGAATTTTTCACTAATGTTATGCAGTAAAAAGTTGAGACTTGTGTTCCCTCCTATATTCAGTGTCCATTCAAACAACTCACTCTCTTCTATAAAGACTTGTCATAGCTTCTTTCTCATCTCATTAACCCATTAACCCTAGATCATTGGGCAAATCCTTCAGATCTTCTAGGAAATCCTTACAATCCCGTTTGCTAGAAAGGTGCACAATTCTACTATTTAAGGGGACAAGTTCTGTATGGAAAAGATTTGCTCTAATTTTAGCCCTCAAGAAAACCCTCAATTTTGGAATTTTGATAAATCCTAATCCAAACTGCAACTTATGATTACATGGGGAAAATGAACACTTTTGGAGGGCATATTTGTCATGTACTAACCTTCTTAACAGTTCTAAACTCCACTAATCGCATATTTTTAACAAATGTTGAGTAAAAGTAATCAGGGGGGCTATTTTGGGTAACGTAAAACTTTCGGGGGAGAAATATCAAATTTCAAACTTTTGAGGATGAAATATAAAATTAACTATGTTTTGGGGTGACATATCAAGGTTCGAGAATTCGGTTTCGGTTTCGGTCTTTCATGATTTTATTAGTTTCGCTGGGTTTCGGCTAGTTTCGCTAATCTCGGTTCGGGTTTCGATTTCGACGGTAATACAACATATATAAGTGTAGATATATTAAATACTTAAATTTATACTTCTATATTATAAGACAATGATCCCAGTATTTAAAAATCTAGCCATGATGCAAAATATATTGAAAAGTGTACTTAGATAAGCATTACTGTAAGGTTTGGGTTCACTTTTTTGCTGTTTTCTAACGAGTGCCTACAATGATGGATAGTAAAAATTGTATAAAAGTAAGTTTTTGAAGATTTTGACCGAAACAATATTGTATGGTTGTTTTCGTATCGGTCTCGGTTAGTTTCGTATCAGTCTCTACCGAAACCGATACGAACCAACCACGTATCGGTGGTTTCGTCCGAAACCTCGAACCTTGAACATATGGGAAAACCCCTTTAAAAATTACTTTTAACTTGGTTTGACTCAAAATTTGTCTTTTCAGAGTGGATATGGATCGATTGAAGGATGCTTGACAGCTTTCCAGTCATATTGTTTTACGATGGATGAAATCCGAAATGTATGTTATTACCCCTAATCTACTTGAATATTTTAATGTTTGAAAAAGTATATCTGAGACAACTTTGATTTGTAGATCGAATTCGATGCAATTGCAAAAAAAACATTTCAAGATCCATTAGAGATCAGCCGCTACAGCAAGGTATGTAACAACATAGCAATAGTTGAACATTTATAATCAATTTACTTTGTTTAGACATTTCAAGCGCTCACTTGTCGGTTTATATATAAAATTTGCATTTAAATTTAGTTAACTTCTCACTCAGCTTATGTAGTCAAGAGTAGTTAATTGTGTTCATGACCAGTTTTAATGCTTGAGTAGCTATCCCATTCAAGGGTTTAAATATCACCTGAAACTCTTACTGATGAGGATTCTCTAAATTGGGTAAACTTATATCGGGAATAGTCAGAGACATGAATCACTACAAATGTTCGATCATCCTATATTGTCCAAACATAATAATATTCTAACTTGAGCTTAATTGGAATGTCTAAATATTACCTTGGTAAGTTTATATCGATGGGAGAAGGGATAGGAAACCATTTCGTATCGGTCTATTTAGACTTTAAATAAGTAAGAACTGACTATCTACATGAGAAACCAAGCCATCAAGATATATGCATTCCAAGGTCAATAAAAGCTTAATTTGGTTAAAACATGGTTTAAAATTTCAGTACCGATACTGGTATCAAACAGTCATTTTTGCAGATTGGAATCCAAATACCGCATATACTTGGGATAAAAGGCTCACTTGCTGTTGTTGAATCCAAATACCGGATACCTGGTTCTTTGACTAAACAAATCTCTAACAATCAATAAAATTTTAAATGGTTAAATAAATTAAATTAATTTGATATAACTTGTAGTAATTAGTTCCGTCTACGGTGATTTTAAAATATGTTATTCAGGTAACTATAAACTCTGACGTTTTTAGTAATTAATGATGTCAAAACCAACAAGCCGTTAAAAAACTCACTAAACCATTAGTGAATTTAATATCAAAGCCCCATTGATCAATTGGTAAACTAGTAGCTATAAAGGTCTAAAATCTAGATGTATCGGACAATCAATTTTGGATCGACATCAGACATCTTAGATCGTTATTGGACGAGATATAAAACCGTTGTCGAAACTCTGATAAAAGGGGATCCCTTAATTAACAAGTCTCTTGAATATGAAACCTTCTGTTTCCTCGTGGTGGAGTTTGATCATGGGTAAGCTCAAAGAATTAACAAGAGTTCTAGAGTCTCGTTAATACTAACCATAAACAGGAAGTAGCTAGATAGGAGTTCTTCGATTGTAAGGGTGGGCGTAGATGGATATGATGGATGCAATCAATAACCCAGACATGTTTTAATGGCCACAAGATCCTTGTGAAGCATGCTATATGTATGTACGCATGCAATTATCAACTATAAGCTTAATCCGCTTCAAAAGAGACCATGAATATCAGTATATGTGTGCACATGCGCATACGGAGGTACTCATGCACGCGTGCGCGCACACACGCACCACGGAGCATGCGGGTGCCCATGCACACACGCTGAGAAAGAGAGATGAGATGCGATGAGATGTTTGATCATTCTATATTGTTTATGCGTAAAATAACGTTCTAACTTAAACGTAGTAGTAATGCCCATGTATAATGTGTTGTATATCAGAACACAGGTTGGAAAATCATCTACCAAATAGAGTCTATCGTGCCTTTAAATATGCATGAACCATATATTTAAGAAGCAAACAATCAAGATATACCCAATCCGAATTTAATTAAAAATAAAAATGAAACTACACAACTAAAAAGAAAAGGCTAAAACGGTACCCCTACTTTATAGGCGGCACTGTCCCCTTTCTATGAAGGCGGCAAGGTGAATTCCTATCATAGATCTATTCACATAATGTTTTAACATGAGTGTTAAAGTTCCTGTTATTGTTCAAATCCCTAATAGTCCAAACATTTATGTCAAGCAATCCACCAAGTACCGTCATTATGATATAGCCTTGTTGTACAAAGTTGTGCCAAAGCATAGTGGATCCACAGTAGACATAAAGTATCAGGATTATGGTGCTTACAAAACTGTGTATCTGTATGGTCAATTTACATAAGTTAATTGAATTCCAATAACATCAAAACATGAAATTGATAAAACATTAGAAAATGGTATATGCACCTTTATGATATGAGTTAATTATGTGAAAATTCATATTGTAACAACATAGATTGTTGAAATTGCAAAGCGTGACACTAACATGCAAACAAGTGAAGACTCTATAAAACCAAATCGGTTAATTTGATTAAATAAATTAAGAGATTTACTCTTCCTATTATTTCGATAAAATTTAATAATGCAACGTATTTATTTTTAAAAAAATTTAACATGGACAAACCTTAGCGATTCATCTTTGAATGGAGACTTTCATCAAGCTGAATTCCCAACTTATAGAAATAACTGCAAGAAGAGGAGTTATTATGAGCAAACTAACAAAATTATAATATGTAATGTTAGCACAATGAATTTCTATAATGTTATGCTAACTTAGACTATTGGAAACTAAAGAGAATTGGAAAAATTCTTTCAAGATAAAGATAAAGCTCATATGAGATCTCATGAACAGGGAATAGCTAGTAGGTGTACATAGATACAATGACTGCAGGCATCAGCCGGTCATGTTTAGCAGACAAAAAAATCCTATGTAGCATGATGCACATGTATACATATGTATGTATACATGCAAGCATCAACTAAGCTGACACTGTGTATGAAGCCATATGTAATTATAGGGGCATGCATGTGTGTGCACGCATCTATCCACAAGTGCTAACACACACAAACGTGCATGTACAAACATAGGCGGACACGCACGCGCGCGCGCACACACACACACAGAGAGGGGGGGGGTGAGAAAGATTTCGTTTTGACAAGTAAATGGCGGATCACAAGGATTTTTAGCACGAGGCGACAGTAAACCCCTTGCATATATATTTGAAAGTAGAGGTTTCATAAAATAGCTTAAGAATGTCTAAAGGGAAGCTACTTTTAATTTCCAAGGGCGCAATCCTCTACTTTATAAACAAAACAGTAGTTGCTCCTCTTGCTATGCATCAAAGACGCTCTGGACACACCTAGGTCAAGTACGCCGAAAGAAAAGCATCAATGTATTGATTGCCGCATGATTT
The DNA here is from genome assembly GCA_030015575.1 of Agapanthus africanus. Classification (NCBI taxonomy): domain Eukaryota; kingdom Viridiplantae; phylum Streptophyta; class Magnoliopsida; order Asparagales; family Amaryllidaceae; genus Agapanthus; species Agapanthus africanus. The sequence goes on along the minus strand of JASDDO010000031.1, from coordinate 445,241,510 downwards.
CTCTTTCTCTAAGCTCACTTAGCTAAGTAGCACGAATTCGGATACACATATAAGACACGACACCGGTTGGATTCATGATTTTTCATAATTTGACAATATGATTCATTAGGATACGTGATTTGTTTTGTTCACACACACAAGAAAGCGCACGGGCGAAAAAAAACTATCAATTTAGCATGAAACAGAACAATATTAGGCAACAAACTGGAAAAAATTGACAACTGGATGAGGGAAAAAACCATCAAAAGAAGAGAATCACGCATAGCTATCATCGTAAGATGTCATTCAAACATTGTGTAATAAAACTAATCATAAAATAAAATTACAGAAAATTACTATATATACGTCATTGAACTTGGTTCTAAGCCTCTACCCTTGCATTCATTTAATATACTGTCTTTTCTAGCTCCCTTTTCATCAATACTCTCATTGTATGTCCCTTGTGATTATGTATTTTTTTGTAGCACAATGTGGCGATAGCTCTTAAGCTACGATTGAAGAGTCGAGGAAAACAATCGAAGATATGCGTGGTTAGTATCACTCCCCGTTCTAGGTGTTGTATAAAATTTATGCAAGTAGTTGCCCGGATTTGTTGCTTTGTAGGCAAATGTGCACATCACTGCAAAAGAGGAGTTTGAAGATGTGAAAATATTCCAGGTATGTAACCATGGGCTCCCAAATTTCTCTCCTTCTTGTCCAACATTATCTAACTCCTTTTTTCAATTCATTCACTAGGCCATGTCTTTGCTGAAAGAAGTTGAGAAAATGGTTAATTTGAACACCGGAATCATAATATGCGGAGACTTCAACAGTTTATCTATGAGGTATTTCATTCCGTTCTACATGTGTTGATGACCATCTCATTAAAAGTAGTGCATAAATGTTCGAATTATGGCATGCTTATTCTTGTGTCTTTCGCATAACTTTAGCATCACGATTTTCCTCTATAACCACGAAACAAAATTCAAAGTTCAAGATACAAGTCTAACGAGCTGAAAACCCGAAAGACATTCACGTCTAGTTCGTTTATATTGTTATCCAGCTTGTGATTCAGAGATTACGTCGTGTTTGTCCCGAGATGAATAGTTCTTGTTCGGTTCATCTTATTAACATTATCCCGTGTCTAGTTTGTTACAGCTCAATTCCTAAACAAGCCTGCTCACTCTTGTTTTTTAGTGTGACTTGTTTTCAGGTTATTTGCAGCTGAGGGAGAACATGACCATGCTCTGCATACAATAAGTGTGTCGCCGGGTTAAAAATCTAGATTTAGAAAAAAATCATATAAAAGATACCGGAAATAAAATGTGTGAGATGTCAAATCATTATATGTTAATATATTGGAAGACAACTAAGATGAAGGTCCAAAGAGTTCAAGCCTATAATGGCTAACCACCAAAAGAATATAATGAAGATTATTATTTGATTAAGCATAATGGACAACAATTCAAATAATGAACATGAGAAGAAATCAAAGCAGGAAAGAGCTTTGTTCCTCCTATTTAAAAGTTTGAGAATTAGGGCATAGTTGTGCCCAATGGTGGTGACATGAAGAAATTACCTGAATAGCTTTGCTTGAGTAATTGGATAGGGTATTGGATATGGAGGACAAGTTATATTGACAATGGGCATGATCTAATGGGGTATAATCCACCCAATTCAATGATCATTCGCCTGCATATTTCACATTAAGTTAATTATGTGGTCATTCATCCATTTCATATTATACGGAGCGATTTCAGGCTAAATACTATTAGGCAACGATTAATCGGGTTATTAACCTTGTTTTGCGACCCTGAATTGAATAATGGAAGACAATGACGCAACAGAAAAAAGAACAAGAAAAAATTACACTGTCACTGAGCCCGATGAAGATCTTTGAACAAAACTTCTTAACAATTTGTTTCTTGTTGTTTTTTCAGCCCAGTACACGATCTAATACTAAATGGAACTGAAAGCGCTTTAACCACCGACTCATTAAAGAAAGCTTATATGATTAAGGGTTCAAACCTTTTACACAACTTATCAAGTCTGGTACGATTAATTATTTTGTATAGAAATTATTCAATATATTAATTGTCAATATAATAGCAAAAACATAGTCACCTTAAATATCTTATTGATTTATCATTGTCTACTCTTAGGGAAGTATCTATACAAATATCAAACATGCGGTCACCAATGATCCAAAATTATTATCCCAGAAGATGCTTTTAGACTCGGCAGGCAATCCCTTGTCGACTTGTAAGAGCAACATTGGAGCTCTGGACTATATATTTTATTCAAGTATGCTTCTTTTACAACCTTTGATCTCCTAATATTAATTTCCACATCAATCGAGCAATAAAAACTGATAAATTCTCCTTTATCGTGAAATAAACTCCTTCCATCCCTAAATTGATTCAACTATCTTATGTTATAATCGCCTATTGTTCAATCACCAACAAACTTTCAAAACTCTGAAATGTATTTACATCAAAACTTCTATAAATGTGCTGATTTGCTGAGAACTTTACATTACTCTAACAATTGGTTTTGCATTTATTGATTAGTGGATACCCTACAATGCCAAGAAGTTCTGGAGTTAGTTGATACGAGGCGCATGACACATTGGCCATTGCCATCAGATCACCTTGCGTTAGTGGCATCATTTTGCTTCAAAGAAAGGTAAGCTATTCATTTACTCATGTTTATTAGAAAAGTAAGAAAGAGTTGCTTCTCCAAGAACGAGTAAATTAGTTTGGAACAACTGATCAGTCTAAATGCAAGATATAATTTTATGAATGAACTAGACTTAGTAAGTGTATATATATGACTAGAAGAGACTTAGATACAAATTGGAAGTTAAGAGCCAACATCGAATGCTAATCCAATAGAAAAGATTTACCATGCTAAAAGAGATATTAAAACAACACTCTGAAAGAGACAGAAAGATAGACAGGGATGATGGTTGGCTGTGCTTTATGAGAAAGGAGTCGATAAAGTTAGCATCATGTTCTCTGATAGACTCAGATCGGAAAACACACAACCTTCCATGTGAATTGCAATGATCAACGACCTTCTAGATTAGAGAAGAAGTCTTCTAAAAGTTTTGGTTTTTAATGCATATTATAAATAAGGAATGGAAAAAAAAAGAACGAAGAAAGGAAGACACGAAACCAGGATACCAGTCACTCATAATTGTGGAATAATCTCCAACTTTCATTCATAATAGCAGATGATTTAACCATGCAGTCTGCAGCCTAATATTTGTCTATCGCCCTGCGCGATATTAAAATATGGGAATCTGCCGTTGGTGATGCAATAAAAGGTCATATGTGGTAACTTTAACCATACATGCGGTAAATATTTGTGCGCGCGCGTGCGCGCGCGTGTGTAGGAAGGAGACAGTAATAGGTAATTTTATGCCTGGATATATAAATTTACTTGTTATAATTTCACTACTATCAACATGTATTGGTTATTGAATTAGATGTATGGTAATATTTAGCATACAAGCTAGCTCTATGGTTTTAATCCACTTTTTCAATTGTTATTCGTCAGAATTATAATGCAATCATCAAAATGTCGTTAATGAATTGTATGGGAATTTTGGACTTCCAATACAGTCACCGTATTTTCTTGAATTTTCTGTATTTTATATTTTTTTTGGACTGCATTTGATTTTGTTTTCTATTGATTGTGCACTGCTGCATCTGCGGTGATATGCGGGGAGCAACTATATAGTGACACAAGGTTTTTAGAACTTTACCTGGGATAACCAGTTGGTACATGAATTTTACAAATAAGAGAATCGACCGTACAAACCTTGAAGCGGAAAACATACGAAATATTTCTTAAAAATACTTTGATACACTACGTCCTCATAAATCAAAACAGTCCCTAAGGAAATTAAGATGGAAAAATAAAAATAACTATCCAGAAAAATAATATCACCAACAGAACACCTCAATTGACCTGAAAAGCACAGGTTCTCAATATGATGCTACCAACACACATTAACGCGTTAACTTGCACCAGGAAACAGAAGTCTACAACTTTCTTTTAAACAAACAATAAATAAAAAAAAGGCAAAACGATAAAGAAGTTCATGAAGAGTGAGATCACATATGTCTAAGATCCTAAGTTGGAGAGCTCCTCATTTCTTATTTCCAGAATTTTCCACAATATCGGTTCATTTTTCACCAGTTCATCTGTTTTTTTTGGTAACCTAGTAGAACTAATAATACTCAAACAAATTGAAAGCAAGGCGCTTTTTTCATACCTTAGCATGGTCCATGCTCAGTGCAAAGTTGCAGGGTCCAGTAGCTATGAGGGCATGTAATGGTCAATGTAGGTCTCACCTAACAAAGAATAAGTTAGGTACCAAGTTAAAAGATCAGTAGCCATAAAAGCGAGTTAGTATTACAATAACCAGGCTTTAAAAGATTGATATTGGGAATGAAAGGACAAAACCATAATGAACCATATGTATCTACAGGAAGTAATGAAATAGCTGCAAATAAAATCTGAGACTGTTCACTAAATGTTTTGGCTTAGCATATAAGAAACAAAAGTGAATATTAAATGCTGACTGCGAGTACCATGTGCCTTTCGTTTTCATCTTACTCATTTTTGTATTCATTTTTTTCAGGAGGCACACGAATAAGAGCAAACAGCTGGTGAGTACTACATCTGTATATTCATAACAAATCATGCTAATATTATTTGAAGCCGGACAGTGCTTCTTTTCTTAATGACACATGCTTAAATTGATGTTGTGATGTTATTTCAGCAATGAATCCCTAATGGTGAAGATGAGATCGTTTTACATGTTAAGAAAGACAACTCAATCCATAACTGGTCAACCATTGGTTCAAATCATATTAGTTCTAATGTTGAGGAAGACAGATGATGATTTGGAATTTGGAAGGGTTCTGTGGAAATTCTGGTAGGGTCTCTGCTGTTGATGATGACGACAATTCTGGCCCAAAGCCTAGTTCTGATGATGAAGGCGAGGTAAGTGATGATCGGAACCCTAAAGCGGCAGCGAATTTGGAGGTTGAAAGGGTTTTGGCTGAAAGTTTAATTAGGGTTTCTCCGTTTCTGTTGTTGATGAAACCACCAGTTCCGGCCCTAGGACTGGTCCTTTTGATGGTGAAGACAATCCTAGGTTGAAGGAGAATTTGGGTGAAAGCAGGATTTTGGGTGAGGATTCTGACGCAGCCGAGTATTTTCAGAGTTTGGTAGAAGAGACTAGCCACAGTTCTGACCCTAACCCTAGATCTGAGGAGGAAGAAGAGGCGGAAGATGATCAAAACCCTAATTTGGCTGATATTTCGGATGAAGATAGGGTTTTGGGTGAAAATTCTAATGCAGCGAAGCATGTTGAGGGTTTTGATGGAATTGATGTTGATGGCTTTTCTGATGCTGCTAGGGCTTCTTCTGAGGATGGAAGCCGTAATAGTCTGTTGGTTGTTGTTGATGATGAAAACAAAGGGAGCAAAGTCCATAAAGGCGAAACAGGGAGAGAGTTCAGTTGAATCTGTTGTGGGCAGTGGAACTGGTGATGCTAATGGATATCTTGATGTGCTAAATGAAGAAGTTGAGATGCTGGGATATGAGCCGAGAGAAGATACTTATATTGAAGAATTGGATTATCTAAAACCTATAAAAGTGAAGTTTGATGTTATTGCATAGAGAAATATGGAGTGAACACTGATTTCAATCATGGAGAAAATGAAACAAATGTTGCTGAGTCGAAGGATGTTGGCTGATGCGCCTCTTTTAGAGAAAGATGGAGCCTTGGGTGAAAATCACAATGCAGAGGAGAATGGAGAGAAAGATTGTGTTGTGAGATATAACCCTGATCATGAGAATCTTTTAAAGGATGAAACTTTGAGTGTATATCTTGATGCTGTAGATGAGAAAGATGAAATTTTGAAAAGTGGGTCTAAAGAAATGAACTCTTTTGATACAAAGGTCCGCTACCATCGCAAAAGAGAAGCATGAATCCAAGGATATTGAGCCCAAATTTGCCTAAAGCAGGGAAATTGACAATAGCTGATTCTAACCAAAACCTCAAACTGGTAAGCATATATTTGAATTCATGTTTATACCAAAACATTTGAATTGCACGGTTTCAAATTTGTATAACTAGGTATTCTTGCAGGACAATAAAGATGGTTCCATCAGTGTTTATGATGATGAAGGCAAGGTGAGTGATAATCCAATACTAATATAGGGGAGAGTTTGGATAAAGATACCAGTTCACGAAGTGGGTCTGAAGAGATGAACACAATTGTGTATCCGTGTTATACATGTTATCCGGTGACAGGTAATATTCGTGTTATTCATGTTTATAATTGAAACTTAAATAAGCCAGTTTAGTTTAGAAACTTTAGCCTACATAACAATGTTCACTATAAATGCACTAACTAGAAACACAAGTCATCATAGAAAACATATGAAGCAAATTGGAAACAGATGATATATAGACACGAGGAATAATTAGTACGATATAATATAATAGGATTAAAGTTAATGTTTTATAGATATTGCATTGCATGGGCATTTTAGACTTCCACTATCGTTCGCATAACTTTCTTAAGTTTCCTCATTTTAGTTTTTTTACTTTTGGCCTGCATTTTATTTCGTTTTGTATTAATTGTGACCACTATATATGTGGGGATATGTGGCAAGTAAGCATGTAAACATCGTAAAGTCATGCATATGCCTTTTTTAATATTTGCATATTACACAGACAAACTAGTCAGTACATGAATGTTACAAATAAGACCATACAAAGCCTAAACTCGAAATAATTATGAAATACTTCTTAAAGATGACTCGATACACCAAGTCCCCATACACTAAATTTATATTACAGTTCCTAAGGAAAATAAAATGGAAAACATAAGTATTCAGATAAATATTATCAAAATACCTGATTGACCTATAGAATCCATCTAAAGGCTCAGTTGCCTTTATGATGCTGCCAACTAACAATAATGCCTTAATTTGCATCAGAAAACTGAAGTCTACAACATTCCTTTCATACAAAAAGAGGTACAAAACAGTAATGAAGTTCATGCAGAGTGAGATCACATATTGTCTCATATCCTAAGTGGGAAAACTCCTCATTTCTTGTTTCCCGAATTCTCCACAAGTGTGAATTCATTCATCCTTCATCTCTTTCATTAATCAACTATTGGAACTAATCATCCTCAAAGAGATTGAAAGCAAGGATCTTTTCCATACCTTAGCATGGCCATGCTCAGTGCTATCCTGCAGGGCCCTGTGGCTGTGAGGAAATGTAATGGTCAATGTAGGTACCAAACAAAGAAAAGTTACGTCTCCAGTTAAAAGATCAAGGAACCATAAAAGCGAGTTAGTATTACAATAAACATGCTTACAGAAATTGATCTTGGGAATGAAAGGACAAAACTGTAATGAAGTAGATGTATCTACATGAAGTAATGAAGTAGTCGCAAATAAAATCTAAGAGCGTTCACTAAATGTATTAGATTAGCATATAAGAAAGTGAAAATTAAATTTTTACATAATGGACACTGGTTACTATATGCTTAGATTTTATTCTACTAGTAAATGCCGATTGCGAGTACCATGTGTCTTCAGTTTTGATACTCATTTTTATATTCATCTTTTCTGGAGACATGCGTATAAGAGCAAACAACTGTTGAGTACTACATCTGTATATTCCTAACGAATCCCTGATGGTGAAAATGAGATTGCTTTACACGTTAAGAAAGACAACTCAATCCTTAATTGGTCTTCTGTAGGCTCAGATTGCGTTAGTTCTAATGTTGAAGAAGACATAGGTGATGATTTGGAATTTGGAAGAGTTCTGCGTGGAAATTCTGTTGATGATGATGACAACAATCTGACCCAGGCCCTAGTTCGGATGATGAAGGCGGGGTTGGTGATAATCGAAACCCTAAAGCAGCAGCGAATTTGGAGGTTGAAAGGGTTTTGGCTGAAAGTGTTGTTAGGGTTTCTGTTGTTGATGAAAGCACCAGTTCTGGCCCTAGATCTGGTCCTTTCGGCGGTGGTGACAATCTTAGTTTGAAGGAGAATTTGGGTTGAAAGCAGGATTTTGGGTGAGAAATCTGATGCAGCCGAGTATTTTCGGAGTTTGGTGGAAGAGACTAGCCTCGGTTCTGACCCTAACCCTGTATCTGCTGAGGAAGACAAGGTGGGTGATGATCAAAACCCTAATTTGAGATATTTTGGATGAAGATAGGGTTTTAGGTGAAAATTCTAATTCAGAGGAGCATGTGGAGGGTTTCGATGAGATTGATTCTGCTCGGCTTCTTTGATTCTGCTAGGCTTCTTCTGAGGTTGGAAACCGTAACCCTAGTCTCTTGATGTCGATGTTGATGATGAGATGAACACAAAGGGAGCAAAGTCCCTAAAGGCGAAACATGGAAAGTTCAGTTGAATCTGATGTGGGCAGTGGAACTGGTGATGCTATGGATATCTTGATGTGCTAAATGAAGAAGATGTGATGCCGGGATGGTCGAGAGAAGATACCTATACTGCTGAAGAATTGGAGGACGTAAAACCAATGAAAGTGAAGTTTGATGTTATTGAGATAGAGAAAGATGGTGCGGACACTGATTTCAATCACGGAGAAAATTTGAAACTAATGTTGTTAGGTCCAAGGATATCGGTGATGTGCCTCTTGTGGAGATAGTTGGAATCTTGGGTGAAAATCATAATGCAGAGGAGAATGGAGAGAAATATCAGGTTTTGAGTTAGAACCCTGATAATGAGAACACTTTAAAGGATGGAAGTTTGAGTGTATATCATGATGCTCTAGATGAGAAAGATGAAATTTTGGGAAGTGGGTCTGGATAAATGAACTCTATTGATACAAAGGTCACTTCAGATCAAATGATATTGAAATCCGCCGCCATCGCAAAAGAGAAGGATGAATTCGAGGAGGATATTGAGCCCAAATCTGCCGAAAGCAGGGAAATTGACAATGCTAGAGCTTATTCTAACCAAAACCACAAACTGGTAAGCATATATTTGAATTCATGTTTAAACTTAAATGAGCCCGTTTAGTTTAGAAACTTTGAGCTAGATAACAATATTCACATGACATGCACTAAGTAGAACAGCAGATCGTGATAAAAAAAAATATGAACAAGATAGGAAACAGATGATATAGACACAAGAAAATATTACTAAGATATTATATTATGGGATTAAAATAGTTAATGTTTAGTTGCAAAGTTTTCTCTGAGAAAAATGACTTTGAAAGACGCAAAAAATTGCATTCCTTTACTGCATGGCAGTCATTGCATGGTATTAATCTTCAAGCAACGGTTAAGCCTGTAAAAGAGCAAACAGTAAATTTTCTGTTATTAAAGGTTTTTCTTTTCCTTATCGTTTTTTTTATAGATAAGACCCCTAACTTTAGTCTAAGTATATGAATATCCAACAAACAAGACATTTCATAAAAGTCCAGAACAATGGGTAGCCTGCCTGTATAAAGCCCATTGTGTGTATCTCAACCTTTAAAATTAGACTTCCAAAGTGACATAACAGTCGCCACCAGATATTTAATAACATAAATATAATATGATCTTTCTTCTTGCTCTTTCTTACTTTTTTCTTCTTCCTTCCCGATATTTCTTCTAAGTTTGATGTCTTCTTTACTATATGTTTTTTCTGTACAATGCCCATTTAGTTTTTCAGTACTTTGGTTATTTTTCTTCAAACATTCTAGCAAAAAATCACAGGCCATTTCCATTAGAGCAGACAATATGTCATTTCTTTGTCCAGTACTTTCAGATCATCCCATTTCTAACATGGTACGGTTGGTATCTAGTAAAGCAGTCGACAAATAAGTAATTAAGTGTTAGCTTAAGCTGTGCACTGATGAATCTGCTTGACTTAATCTGAGTAAGAACTTTCAAATTCTTGTGAGGTGTAGATGTATGAAAAATGAAGTAAAAAAGATTAAAGTGTGCTGTAAAGTGCAGAACAATAAATCTGTGTTGTAATAAATGAAACAAGATTAAATTAGCACTAAGAAAATATTTTTATAATAAACTCTACTTTCTAAGCATTGCCTTTATACCTACTTGCCTGTTTATCTACACCTCCACAAAGTTTGAATTAAGGATACAACAACAACAACAACTGAGCCTTTTATCCCAAGCATATGGGGTAGGCTACATGAACCAACATGAGAATCACGCCGGGTCCAGCACATGAATCCTCTGTCTCCACTCACTTCTATCGAACAATATACTTTCATTGAGTCCTTTGGCAACCATATCGTTTCGTATCACCTCCATCCATGTTTTCTTCGGTCTCCCTTTTGCCCTTTTGCCATTACCCATATCGAGAGTATCTATTCGTCGAACCGGTGCTTCCATAGGTCTGTGTCGCACATGACCAAACCATCTAAGCCGGTTTTCCCGCATCTTCTCCTCCACGGGTGCCACACCAACTTTTGCACGAATATCCTCATTTCGCACCTTGTCTTTTCTAGTGTTACCGCACATCCAACGAAGCATGCGCATCTCCGCTACGTGCATCTTCTGTGTATGATGCTTCTTAGGAGCCCAGCATTCTGTACCATATAATAAGGCAGGCCGAATAGCGCTCCGATAAAACTTCCCTTTCAATTTTAACGGAAAGTTACGATCACACAAAATCCCTGTTGCACTCCTCCATTTCAACCAACCAGCTTGGATCCTTTGATTAACATCACTATCGATCTCCCCATTCCTTTGGATGATGGAACCTAGATATCTAAACTGGTCGCTCGGTGATATCTCTTGCCCTTCCAATGTTATACCAATATGGTTTTGACTTCTCTGGCTACTAAATTTGCAGTGCATATATGCTGTCTTGGACCTGCTCAATCTGAATCCCCGAGATTCCAATGTTTGTCTCCATAATTCCAATTTGGCATTAACCCCTGCTTTCGTCTCATTTACTAGAACAATATCATCAGCGAATAGCATACACCAAGGGACCTCATCTTGGATAGTTCTAGTAAGCTCATCCATCACGATGGTAAACAGGAAAGGACTTAATGCAGATCCTTGATGTAAACCAATAGTAATCGGAAAATCACTTGTTAAGCCACCGCAAGTTCTGACATTTGCCACTACTCCGTCGTACATATCCTTGATTATGTCAATATACTTGACGGGGACCCCCTTTTTCATCATTGTCCCCCACAATACCTCTCTAGGTACCTTGTCGTACGCTTTTTCTAAATCAATAAATATCATATGCAAATCTCTTCTCCTCTCTCGAAAGCGCTCGACAAGTTGACGAAGCAAATGAATCGCCTCTGTCGTCGATCGTCCAGGCATGAACCCAAATTGGTTCTCTGTTATCTTAATATCCTTCCTTAGCCTGTGTTCAATCACTCTCTCCCAAAGTTTCATGGTGTGACACATTAGTTTTATTCCACGGTAGTTTGAGCAACTTTGAATGTCACCCTTATTCTTATAGATAGGTACAAGGATACTTTTCCTCCATTCATTTGGCATCTTTTTTGTCTGCCAAATCTTATTAAACAGATCTGTCAGCCATTTAACGCCTATTTCTCCTAAGCATCTCCAAATCTCGATAGGAATCCCGTCAGGACCAACCGCTTTTCTTAAACCCATTCTGTTCAAAGCTTCTTTAACCTCAGTAAGTCTTATTTTACGCATGAAATCACGATTTATATCTTGAGATTGAATGACAAGTCCATCCAAATTCTTAGTAAAGCTCTCATTGAACAATTTGTCAAAATAATCTCTCCATCTTTCCTTGATATCCTCATCTCGAACTAAAACCTTCTGATTTTCATTTTTGACACACTTCACCGCACATAAGTCTCTAGTCTTCCTTTCCCGCATTCGAGCAATCCGGTATATATCATTTGCAGCCTCTTTAGTGTCTAATTTCTCGTACACCTCCTTGTAGACCTTAGATTTAGCTTCCCGAACAGCTAAATTAAGGATCTGTATGAAAATGCGGTGTCTATAATAGTAAATGTGTTGAGAAAAGGATCGGTACGAAAATTATGGATCTGTACGAAAATGCCTTGAGAAAAGGACATATGGACATTTTTGGGTTTTAATTATAATAGTAAAAATAATTATGCTTCGACTGGACTCAAACTGGGATGTACCCAAGTGGTTTTCTGTTATCTTGGCAAGTAGCAAAATATATAAACGGTTTATTGCACAAAACTCCCTGATAGTTATGGCGTATATCACTTATTCACATTCAATATAGTTAATTATTAGCATTAACACCTCTCCGCTCATTGAGTAGAACCCTAAAAATCGTTCAAGTTCTATTCTAAACAACACAAAAACAAATTCTAAAGCTAAATTACACAATAAACTAATCATTTTATTTTTAAAACATGGATTGCTAAGAGCAAAATTATCAACATAACCTTTTTTTAAAAGTCTGAAAGTTATTTGTGCTAAAAGTCCTCTATGATATTCTTTGCAACATCTCCAGTAGAATTTTTTGCCCTTCCGTTCTTTTCTATGGTTTTTTTTTCAGTAGCATTTGCGCATGAATGGTATTCCATTATTTAGTTCGACTCCAACATGCAGTCGGTCCATAATATTATCGTTGCATGTTAGGTGCTTTGAAATGGAATAAAAATATATATTTATTAACAAGTCTCTATTTTTGCTTCATTATGATTAGGAACTTCAATGGAGGACGAGAACAAAACAAAGTTCCAACGAAGATGTGAATTCCACTGAAGAGAACCAGAAATCGAACGAAGATGCAAAGAAGTAAACCAAAGCAGCGATGTTCTATCTAGTGATATTGGAGAACTAACTTCGAAGTTGGGTCACGGTGCACGGTGGATGACGACAAGGTCCGCTCTCCATCCTCATAGACATCAACAAAGAAGGAAGTTTCTTCATCTCAAACCTTGTATCAATACACATGTAATATCTAATGAATATTTTCCCTCCCTTTTTCTTTTGAAAGGAATGCAAATTGGTTCACAAGAATTTTTTTTAATATATGAACTCTGTTCATAAGCTTCTCCCATCATAAAATCATTAGAAATTTTGGTATAGGAATCGGAAAATAATGGGGATCAAGTAAAATTAAATTATAACTATGAAACACGGTCAGCTTTCTTCAAGAATTTACTTGTCCCCACTCAAAGAGTTTGCTGATAGTTTTCAGACAAGGTTCCTTAAGGATACAACAAAGTCCGAATTTTCATAACAAATTATTAGAAAAATACAAGATTCATCACATCAGCATCTCTACACTCGCTAATTTCCATTCATATTCCCATTAATCGCACTCCTTAAGATATCCTACAAAATTTCTTAAAAGACACTACAATCTTGAGTTCTCGACCTTCAGATGAATTTCAAAGGATTGAAAGCAGAAGACTGTTTCTCATGCAAGGACATGCTTGGCTTTATATCCCAGCATTCAACATTGTTAGAAACACAAACATCATGAAGGATTTGGCTGAGAACCCCTTGGGGATCTATGGTTGGCTCATCAACTGAAGAGCCTGCTTCTCTAGTTTCATTGAACTCTAAGGAGCTTGATAACATGAATCATCACTTGGATTAATTTTGTGCTCTCATTTGAGGTTATAGCAGCTTGGTGAAGTTGCTCTCATTATTGCTGCCAAATCAACTTTTCCCTCTCTAAATGAACATCATGCCTCAATCCTCATTACATACATTATCTAGCAATCGATATCCATAATTCCTGGTCGTGTTCATTATATATCTTGCTAGCTTAGGACCATGAATTACAGTGATATCATACTAAAAAATAATGTCTGTGCGAATGGATGCACAACTTACTTTCATAGAAATGTGTAGCACAGTATTTCTATGGCGCAGTCCTGTGTAATACTATTGTTGCAGTGTATAAACAGTGTGTATAAATCCAACTATAAATAGATAGGTTGTATGTATCGGAAATCATTAGAACAATTGAATTCTCACCAGTATCCAATTGTATTATGGTATCTCGATATCGGAAATCATTAGATTGATGGCAAACCACCGTTGCCATCAATCTCGTCTCCTCAATCTCGACGGAACCACCTCGAGATCCGCTGCATGTCCTCGATCTAGTCTCCTCGAGATCTCGACACCACAACCACTGTTGCCCTCGATATCGTCTCCTCGATCACCACCTCGAGCTAGATCTGAGATCTGAAGCGCCAGCCCTCGCAGTCACTCCCTTGAGTTCTCGCCAACGCCTCATCATCTCGCTGCGACGACCTTCACCGAATCCACATTTTCACCGCCGAAATCTGGATCCAAGTTCGATCTCAGATCTTAGAATTTAGGTGTTTTGCTCTCCGTTGTGCTCTTGAATGAGGTTAGAAGCAGTGGGATTACATTTTATTAGAAGTAGTGGGATTACATTTTATTACAAGCAGTGGAAATTCCACAGATCATGACCCCATCTTCGATGGCCTCCTAGAACGCGCTCGCCTTTCTACACGCTGAGCTTTCTCAGCCCTCCCAGCTCGCCTCCGAGCTATCATAGAATCGAGCTTTCAGCTCGCCTCCGAGCCTCCCGCCGAGCTAAACCTTTTCGGTTCTATCTCTTCTGGAAACACTCCGGAAGAAGAGCCACCAATCGGTCCCGCCGGCTTTTCGAAATCAGGCCGTGGTGATGGAGCGTATGCAGCTTGTCAAGCGCCTCGTCCAACAGCTGCGGAGACAAGGCGTTATGCAGCCCTGGGGACATCCTCCAAATCGCATACATGAGCAATTGGAGGAGGGGTGACTGTCGGGAAAGTAGACGGCCGAAGTGTTCCTCCACGCGCTCGATCACCGTTTGATACGTCTCCTCGGTGCATCCCTGATCGTACAGGTACACGTCGTCACGAGAGATGATCTCTTTGATGGAGTAGATAAATCCGGCCATTTTCAGAAACGCAAGGCTAAAAGAAACCAACATACCTTCGCTATGTATAGCCCCAACAGAATCGTAAAGGCCAAAATTTACGCACGCAGCAACGCGAATCACGGGATATTTTCAAATTTCCCAATACATAGCTGCCACGTGGAGACAATGACAATCCTCACGAGCCCTTAAGCAGTCAATGGAAGTTGGAACAACGCGAACCACGGAGCGTCGCGCGTTGCCTGTGCGTTTCTGCCACGTGTTGTCTGCGACGGTCACTCATCCAGATTTTATGGGTCAAGGGAGATTGAACGACGCCCCATGAAGGCGAAGAGAAGTCTAAAAAGCCCTCATCAAGAGGCCACCGAGCAGCTTCCCTGCTCGGTCATTCCTCAGCGGATAACTTCCTACCTACCTACGCTAAGGATCGAAGGCCTCACCAAGAGACCACCGAGTAGCTTCCCTGCTCGGTCAATCCCTGGCGGGTAGTTCCCTACCCATCTACGCCAAGGATCGAAGCCATCGCCAAGAGGCCACCGAGCAGCTTCCCTGCTCGGGAAATCCCTGGTGGATAGTCCCCTACCCATCTACGCCAAGGATCAAAGCCCTCATCAAGAGGCCGCTAAGCAGCTTCCATGCTCGGTCAATCCTTAGCAGGTAGCTTCCTACCCACCAACGCTAAGGATCTAAAGCCCTCATCAAGAGGCCGCCGGGTAGCTTCCATGCTCGGTCAATCCCTGGCGGGTAGTTTCCTACCCACCGACGCCAAGGATCTAAATCTCTCATCAAGAGGCCACTGAGCAGCTTCCCTATTCGGTCAATCCTTAGCGGGTAACTTCCTATCCACCTACGCTAAGGATCGAAACCCTCACCAAGAGGCCACCGAGCAGCTTCCCTATTCGGTCAATCCTTAGCGGGTAACTTCCTACCCACCTACGCTAAGGATCGAAACCCTCACCAAGAGGCCACCGAGCAGCTTCCCTGCTCGGTCAATCCTTAGTGCGTAACTTCCTGCCCACCGACGCTAAGGATCGACGCCCCACCAAGAAGCAACCGCGCAGATCCATGCTCGGCTAACCTCCGAGTGATAAATTCCTACCATCCCAAGACGAGGGTCTAAGAACTACATCAAGGGGGAATCAATCAACGCCGACCAATTCTAACTTAGCTATTGTTCAACTTATGCTAAGAGACATGGTCGTCGGCCTGACTCTAAGAAATGGGCATATACCGACCTTCCTACACTGAGGGATCTTTCGATGTATTCTAAGTGAACGATCGTCACCTCGACTTCGGGGGCGAAAGGACACCGACCTTCCTACACTTGGCGATTAATTGATGTACACTCGACGCGTGATCGTCATCTAAAAGGCCGGTCATCGACTTACGGCCTAACACTTGAATCGAGGAAAAGACCGATAAGCTCAAATACTCACGCAAGAAACACATTGTCATGCAGAGGAGAATAAACCCAGTTTTATTCATGTTCCGAAAGTCTTTACATGGTATTCTGGGCTTCTCAGCCATACAAAAAGTGCCCGGAGGCTTACAAAATTTGAGAAAAAATAAAGGGAAAAACAAAAAGCTCAGGCCGCAGGCTCTGCCCGGATCTCGCCTTGCTCGGCATCGCCCTCAGGGACCAGAGCTTCTACTTCCGTAACCGCCCTTCCCCCGGCGCCAGCCGTTTGCGGCGTGTCCACCAAAAGCGGGACCCGAGCACGTAGCTCACCGTCGGCAAACTCCGGCATTAATGCCTTGACGACATCAAGAGCTTCGTGCCAAATGATGGCAGAGGCTTCACCGATATCGGCGTAGAACTGATCTGACGCCTTGTATATGTCCACCGACTTACGAGCTCGGCGATCTTCGCCACCTCAAGCGCAGCCTCGGTCTCCCTCTTGCTGGCGTCCTTCGCCTTCTTCATTATGGCGTAGCGCTTTCCTAACTCCTCCAACCTGACCTCGATGGCTCGGTGGGACTCGCTCAGAAGTCAGTGGAACTCCTGGCACTTGGAGATCGTGAGCTCCCCGGCAGCCAACCGGGTTTCTATGGTGGCTGTCTTCTCCTTCTCCTGCCGCAGCTGAAGGCACAGATCCTCCACCTCCGTAGATGATTCTCCCGCCTTTCTCATGGCCAGGGCAATCTTCTCGGATTCCATGTTGATGATAAGGGCACAATGTTGAAGGACCTAATGAAAGCGGCAGATGGATTTAGAGGTGTTCAGACTAAGAAAGGGCACTTAAGATAATACTTAAGCGGATACCAACCTGAACTGCCTCCTGAGCAATGGCGGCCACTTGGGCCTTCAGGGTCCCCCGGGGGATCTTGCCCCCAGCCGACTGCTCCATGTCCGCGAGCAAGCTGTCGGCGACGAAAAGCCCCGAGGGCACCACGAAGCAGACATCCCCCTCCTGCACAGGAATCCCCTCAGGGATCTCAGCCGACGGCATGCGGGAGACCGTCCTTTTCCCCTTGAGGGGAACCTTGATCCCCTCCTCCTCCTCCCTCGCCCGGGGTTCTGGCTACCCCCGTGGTGGTCATCGGAGGCTCGGGGCGATGCGGAAGGCCTCGCCGATGGTGACGGTCTCGGGGCCGAGCTCAGGCCGGCTCGGGATATGATCACGCCCCCGGCCTTCTTCTGGGACGTAGCGGCTATGGCAGCTAGGATCCTGGATCGGTCTATTTGTCATACAAAAGGAGAATACACAGAAAAGTTAATGATGCAGGAAGGGCAAAAGGAAATTATTCAAGTCTAAATAGATTGTCCAAGCTCCTAACTTACCCGTGAAGCACGCGGGGCTGAACCCGGCCCAGCTAAGGACCTGCTCGGAAAGCAAGACGCCAGCCCGCTGGATCGGCTCCCACATGGACACCGCCCTCGCTTTAGGAGAGGACAACTGCTTCGCCCGTGGGCAGTCAGCTATGTGCCACTGTACAAGCACAGGTCAATCCTCGCCCTCGGGTGGCCCGACGAATACAAACTTTTCCTTCCATTCGTGAACGGAAGAAGGAACGACTACTACTATCGACCCGGCCGCCCATCCCTTGTGTTTTTTGAAAGAAATATACACCCAGCTTGGCTCATCCTTGCGGGTTCCAGGGTGATTTTTGTAACAGAGGAAGGAAGTAAGAAGGGTCGGGCTGAAAGGGATGTCGTCAAGTTTCAACCGGACCAGAAACCTACGGAGAATTCTCCACGAGTTCGACACTAGCTGGCCCGGGGCAAGTTGGAAGCGATGAAGTACCCCCACATACTTCGGTTGGAAAGGGCAGATGCATTCCAGCCTAGAATGCATCCAAGTATAGGGTAATCTCCTTGCCCTGCATCTGATCCACCCTTTCATCCTCCCTAGCTAAACGAAGCGAATAGTTAGGGGGAATGTGGAAGCGAGCCCAAATCTCGGTAAGCTAGTCCATGTTTCTTAAGATGGAGGGCGCATCGCGAGCATTCCCGATGCTCACTTTAGAGGCCTTTGTCGTCGCCTGGCGACGAGCGGCGCGGGTAGCCCTAACTCTATGGGGGAACCCAACGCAGATGGGACAGCCGAAGAGGCAGGAGAAAACACCCTGGACTCGGCTCCAACAACTGGAACCTCATCGCCCGACTCGGCTCCAACAACTTCTACAGACTCCTCAGAGAAAAACATCTAACCTAATTCAAAGGGAAGGTTTTGCCGAGGAAAGGCGCAGGAGATCTGATCTAAAAATAAGGAGAAACGCCAAGCAATCTCTCGCAACGAAGGAAAATAATGACGGAAGTGTTAACCCTAGGAGGATCCCCTCCTATTTATACAACTCGAGGGGAAGCATCCGACGGCCCTGATCAATTCCCGCCAAAACAAAGCGTCGCGTCTGCCAGTCGTCGAAGCCCCATGTGTCGAACGACCATTGGAGACGTCGCTTCGGCCGCAGGCGACAGCGACAGCATGTCGCATCCACCAGTCCGCATCGGACAAGTGGCCTGCACCTCAATAGACATGCAAACGAATCGGCGCCCCCTCTTTAATGCACGATCCTTTCCCCGATTCCCTGATGTCATCAAAGATGTGCGCGGAGATCCAAGCGCCTGGGATACACCACGCGGGCTTATAAATCTGAACAACACAACTTCCCTACACCGAGTCGTCCCAGAAATCCGCGCTGATAGATTCTTGGCAACAGGCTATGTCCAGAAAACCGATCAGACCACTCTCGACCCGACCCATAAATAGGCAGGGATGAGAGTGGGGGGCTAATGATGATACTCATAAGTGAGAATTCCCCAGATCATGACACGTGGTAGATGACGTGTCCCAGGACTTACGGGACTAGAGCAAGCACGATATATTGAAGGCATTCCCTGGGCCTTCGTCCCGAGGATTGACCCGACCTTCGATGGCCTCCCAGAACGCTCTTATGCTCGCCTTACAAATAACCATCGGCTCACCTCCGAACTCTCCTACATGCTGAGCTTCCTCAGCCCTCCCAGCTCACCTCCGAGCTATCATAGAACTGAGCTTCCTCGGTCTCCAGCTCGCCTCAGAGCCCCCCGCCAAGCTAAGCCTTCCCGGTTCTACCGAGCAACCAAGAACGCAGAGTCCAAGCGCCTCCACCACGGCTCTGCGTATCTCTCCAGAAGCGAGATATCCGCCACCCAACATCCCGCGTTCTACGCCGTCGTATCCCCCCATTAAAGAGCGTATCTCGTCATTAATGGAGGGATCCCATCATTCACGTAGGCGTAATGTCAGGGCGTAACTGATGGCGGAGATCTCGCGCCAACTCGCTCTATGCGACCACTATAAAAACCCCTCTCACAGACGACTCAGGTAAGGCAATTTTAATCCAACAAGCCGCTACTCTGCTCAAATTGCTCGGCTAACTTGATCGTCGGAGGGTCCACAGTGGTACAAACACCCCAGGACTTCTTTGCAGGTAGCTCAGCTTCACCTCCAAATCAACCCACTGAGACCCACATGCTTAAGAAGACAACCTTCAACACCAATCTCAACCCTTCATCAACGCTCGCAACAGATCGACGGAGGAGAGCATCTGAAGGAAATCCGAAGCTCCATCATGTTGAGTTTTGTTGGGACCCGTGTTTTTCAACTTGTTAGGACTTGAGGTTTTTTTTTATTCTTAACCCTGTTTTAATTAAGGGTTGATCAAAGAATTAAAAATAAAAAAAATCAAGCCAATCCTCTTCGAGCCGATTTCCAAGCTTGTCTTTCTAAACTATTTCAACCATGGACAAATGCAGCATCTACATGTTTCTCTCGACTGATGTCCCACTTACCAATATAGGTGATTACACTGGATGGACCCTAACTATGCAGTATAACCTTCGAGCTTTGGTTTTGTGGGGTTATGTGGGCGGTACACTCATATGTCTATCTACCTACCTATTTCTACTACTACTACTACAATATTTGCTGATCGCTCTGGCTCTTCCACCGACACTTCTGACCTTTATCCTCTTACTCGTGATCTGTGGATGCACACTGATCAACAAATTATAGCATACATCGTTCATTCAGTTGTGATCCCCATTCGTCTCTTTATTGGACGTCTGGCTCCTTCTAATCAGCAGTAGCTTATCCTTAACAGCATTGTCACACCTCGTTTCCCAAAATACTGGAGCGAAGACACGACGAGGCTCGCGACGCAGCTATACCGAAAGAGAGAAACTCAACTCGATACAGTATGCTAAGCGTATAGTATACAGGAAGAATATATAAAAGCAGGTAAAATAAAAATGAAGCTTTATTCATTAACCAGAACTTTATTACAAGCTAGAATCGCAACAAAAGTTTTATTACATCAAAGGACAAGCCCTAAAACAGGTGGGCGAAATATAAATAGTAAAACCTGGGCCTAAGAGATATCCGAGAAGTGAGCATTGCCTTCTTTCCTAGTTTCGACTTTAACCATGCATTCTTCCAGCCCTAGCGTACATTTCAGGGGAAAGAAAGGAAAAAGAGAGAAATGTCCGTCAGCGAGATAAACTCGAGTAGGATCTCTCAAGATGGAATGAGTGAAATAAAACAAATCAAAAGTTTGGTGACAGTCACATGTGTAAATGTAACCATATGTAAACGAGTGTTTCGTGTAGGTTAAGCAAGAGAAAGGGAATTAAAATGTGCAGTATTAATGATGTCATGTGTTTGTGCAATATAATGATGACAAATGTGTGGAGTATAATTAAGGATATTATGTATTGACTAAGCGTTGTGCATGTTCTAAATGTTTCTAATTTTATTAGGCAACGGGTACCGGGTTCTCGAGATTATCCATTGGGCCACGGAACAACAGCTTCCTAATTCGTCCATGGATCCATCGTGAAGTCTAGAAGGGGAATCCAAGACCCTTAATACTGTCTTACTTAAGCCAAACTATCCCACACCGGTCTTGTTTAATTATATAGGAGTAAAGATATGTGTTAGCACGCAGTTTTTCTACACATGGAATTTTAGCAGTAATAAGGTCATTCGTATGTCGGAATCTTCTATAGATAAGGTCACCCATAGATCGGAATCTTTAATAGATAATAGTCATCCATATATCGGGATCTTCAATAGTATAAGGTCACCCATATATCGGGATCTTCAATATCATTCGATCCATACCTAGGTTCGCACGTCTAATCCTAACCGCACCAGATGGCATGTCATATAGGATATCATGTGTTGGGTTATGTATAGGAAAATATTCATACAATTTGGTTTCCAAGAAAGTTCATGGTATTTTAGTGAAAATATGACTTAGAACAATTTATGGAATTTTAGAGAAAATATAACATAGGGAAATTCATGGTGTTTTAATGTAAATATAATTTGGGAAAACCCATGCTATTTTAGCGTAAAAATCTTTTTAGGAAAAGCCATGGTATTTTAACGTAAATATTATTTGTAGGAAAACCCATGGTATTTTAGCATAAATATCATTATAGGAAAACTCATGGTATTTTTGTGATGCCTTATCTCCGGTTCCTCTAGGCTCAAGAGAGAAGATGCAACTTAAACCCATCCACTACCTATTTACTTGAACAATATTAAACTTAGGGATTCTAGGTTAATTATGTAAAGATACACCATCTAAAATTACAAGATTTTTTTATGTAAGATTGTTCTATTTAAAAACTTCCAGCTTTTACGTAAAAATACTCTTTTTAAAGCTTGAGGGTGTTTTATGTAACAATACAACCTTGAGGGTGTTGTATGTAAATATACACTATTTTAAACCTTGAGGGTGTTTTATGAAAAAAATACTAGCTTTTGCAGGTTGAGGGTATTTTGGTGAAAATCCTAACTCTTATAAATCCAGGATAGTTTTGAGAAAAATCCTAATTTTCAAAAGTTGAGGGTAATTTAATTTCAATTTAACCTTTTGAAAGTTACGTGTATTTTAATGAAAAAAGAGGTTTTTATAAAAGTCGGTGTATTTTAAATGAAAGTGGGTTTCAGAAAGATAGGGTATTTTAATGAAAATCTTGACTTTTGAAAAGTTAATGATATTTTAATAAAAATCTATCTTGGAAAAGTTAGTGATATTTTATAAAATTCTAGCTTTTGAAAACATTGGTAGTATTTCATTGTAACTAACTTTTATATACATATTATGCATTTTACTATGTCACAAATGCCCGCATAACGGCGTATTATAGCATGAGCATTCTAAATTGGGGGTAGATCGTTACCCCGTGATTATAGTATGAATCATGAATTATTTATATTGGCAATAAGGGTTTTATCGTGTGATATTTTAATCTAGATTAACAAGGACAATCGACAGTGATAACCATTTTAATATTTTTAAGATAATAACAGTAATAAAGTGGAATTCATGCATGGAATGGGTGACGGGATCGGGTAGTGAGAGACGGATCCTACCTATAGAAATGGATGATGGAAACGATGCCGAGAAAATGTTGAGTCCTGCCTTTTCCTCTCTTGTTCCTTATTCGGATTTTTGCTTAGGAAGAGAGTAGAGTCATTGCGAAGAAGACTGAACGAGAAAGATCCAAGAATTTTTGGTGATTTAATTGGATATTGGAAGAGGGAGAAAGGGGTATAAGAGTAGGTGGTATCTATTTATAGGTTTTTTGAAGTTGATTTTAAAAAAAACCAATTAATAATAATAAAAGCAAAATAATGATAATAAAGACCAATTAATAATAATAAAGCCTCACTCCCGAGATTTAGCCAACGCGAGGGATCATCCCCTCACGTGGAAGCATGGGGCATGCCCGGCGCGTGGGACCCACATCCCCTTTTCAATTTAAAAAATTTTTTAAATTTTTTTTCCTTTATACCAAAATACTTTTAAAAATAGGTTTAAATACCAAAATATCCAATAAATTCTTTTAAAAATCTGAATATTTATTTTTCTTATTTGTAATAATTTTTATGTTTAAAAATAATTTCTTTTTCTTAAATCCCCTTTTTAAAATAAATCCTTTTCTCTAATTAGAAATGTTTAGTTTTAGATATCGGAAAAATCTAAATAAACTATAGAAAGTCTAAATAATTTTCTTATCAAATTTCCTAATTTTCATATCAAAAATAAATCTTTTTCTTTGAAATTCCTTTTCTAAATAAATCTTATAAAATACTAAAAACAGTACTTATATTTTTTCTTCATCTAAAAATTATATTTAATATTCTTAAACTCAAAGCAACATTTTTCTAAGCTTTTCCATAAAAATAATATTAGAAAATATTTATTGACCCAAAAATGAATAAAAGATTTTATTTATATATAAAAAAACGCAGTCGTTACACGCATGTTCGTTTAGACAGGCGCTGCTCGTGAGTACCAGCTGCATCAGACTCTACAAGACGCTCGACAAGGAGATCATTCTATGCAGAATTTTCATTCTCTCCTGTCAAGTTACTGGGAGGAACTACATATGATGGAAGTACCAACTCCGGTCACGTTTGAAAGTAGTGGGGAAGCAAACACAAATAGTCCTAGGGGGGGTGAATAGAACTACACAAACAATATGTCCAAATTAAAAATTCTATCAACTACACTTGCAAAGATATCACAATTGAACTGCTTAACAAAAGACCAATAGTGATAAGTAGTTAAACTAACTACAATTGCAAACATAAACAATAGCAAGAAAGAATAGAGATAACAATCAAGTCTAAGCAATGAGCATATAATGCGAAATATAAACCTAGCATGCAATTTCTAAGCAATTGAAATATAAATCATAAGAGAAATTGCAAACGCAAACACGAGTTGATTTTAGAGTGGTTCGGGAGATCTCTTAGTCCACGTTTTTAGGCGTACGAGCCTATTCCACTAAACACGTCTCCACCGAGACTCTCACGTTACGCACCCGCAACCAAACACGTCACTCGATTTACATGTGACTTTTCTCTCTACAAGCACTTGCACTCCTCTCTTACAAAGGAACCGATAATGTTTCGGTCCTCACACAAAGAAAGAAATACAAATATCTCATGCTTCTCTATTACAAAGGACTCTCTTGCACTTAAGATATTCTCACACAAAGACAAGAAGAGGGGTTACAATGAACACAATACTCTTAAAGAGTTTCTGTCTAGCTCAAACTAATACTCTAGTAAGTATGGATAATCAATTGAAGCTCTTGAATATTTTGTGTGTGAGAGTGATTGGATAAGCAAATGAAAATCTCTTTAAACTGTTACAAGATGTGGGATTTTTCTTTTGAGAATCACTTGGATATTTGCAATAGAAAAGCTCAAAAAGTTTGAGTAAGTGATAGCAAGAAAAATCCAACCAAAAATGCTTTTATAGCCGCAAGAAAAACAATTCAAAAACAAGTGGGGACAAACAGTTCTCAACAGCGGCAGACGTCTGAAGGCAAAAGGGGCATACGTCTGGTCTCAAATAAAACAAATCCCCAACAGTTATAAACGACTATATTTTTTTAATTACAGACGTCTGAAGAAGAAGAAAATCTTGGCTAAAACATAACATCAGACGTCTGCCCCAATGAACTGCAGACGTCTGTGTTCTTTACTGGAAAGCACAGAACCAAAACCAGACATCTGAAGTTCAAATTGGCAGACGTCTGAAGTTTAAAAAATTCATATTGAAACCCCTCATCAGACGTCTGATCCATTGACTTTCAAACGTCTGTCTCGTCTCAATTTTAAAAACATGTCTGAAATATCAGATATCAACAGTGTACAGGCGTCTGAACTTCAACGAGGCAGACGTCTGGCCTGGCACAAAAACAACAGTTTGGGTTTTCTGAAAAATGAAAACTTCAAAAACGAAAACCCGATATTTGTAAAACCTTTGTGCCATCGTGTATGAGTTTCCAAGAGCTTTAAATGATATAACCATAATCTTAGAGTACTTAAAAAGATTCTTATGTCGGTTTAGCAAATTTTCGAATTTGTCGTCTCTAGCTCTCGAACCTTGACGTTCTGCTTGGCTTGAACTTTACGTTAGTCGATTAATCTTCAATTTTCTTCGACACTTGAAACTTCAAATTAGAACACGCACTCACGAATTTCTTCAAGTCGATATACGCATGCACAAATCTTGAACTTCGACTTTTGCCGCTTTTGTCTCAGACTTCAGCTTCTTAGCTATCCATAGCTTGAATGTGCATTTCGAGAAGCTCTCATTCGAATTCTCCAATCTCCATTAGATATATCCGCTTAAACACAATAATCTCCATCCTCCTTTATAGAGCTTCGTCTCGAGACATCCGATAACCTGAAATGCAATCTCAAAGACCAAGCTCATCATATATAGTGTTATGAAATATAAGCAAGATGGTAAATACAAGTGTATGAACATTCATTGTTTTTTATATCACAATCATGAATAGTATATCAATATCAAAATATAACTTAAACTCAAACTATATATACATGATATAAGAGAAGCAAAATATAGATCACATGTATATACAAATTCATATTGTGATTTACCAAAACAATGAGTGAGGGTAATATATCGATATCAAGAATATAACAAAAGTATAACATGAGATATTGATATATTACTCGGTATACACAAGATATAGGATAAGCAAGCTAAACATCAAGTGTATACGAGTTTAGTGTCGATAGGATAAAACAAGATAAGAAAGTAACGCTAAACGAACTATTCATGTTTAAGCAATCATCAAAACTTAATAAAAGGATCATCAAAATCCATAAGCTATCAATCTCCCATTTTTTGATGATGGCAAAATATGAATAAGAAATATTATATCTATATCAACTAAAACCAAATATTTGATATCGATATACTAAAAACTCCTATTATTCTCCCCCTTTTGATATAATCAAAAATGGTACTTAGGGAAAGTAGAACGTTTGAACTACTTCCCCTAAACATATGTGTACACCTAAAACGAATTAAACATTTGAATCACTACCTCTAAATGTATGCATAGAAGAAACTAGGAAATGGATACGAGCACAAGTAAAATACAAATTTTGAAAATGAAGCTCAACTCGTATCCAAATGAATGTATATAAAAGATATACAAAATGAAGCAAGTATACATGCAACAAATATCCACATGAGCAAGATATAAACAAGTTCTAATGGCATATGGAGGCAAGTATGAGTTGATATTAATTGAAAATGAACAATTTTGAAAGCGGAGCTCAACCTATACACAAAAGCATATATTGAAAAAGATATTCAATGAAAAGCATAAAAAACATACGCTAACTCATAATAAGTAAAACAAGTTTGAAACTTATGAGTTAAAATACATGTCGTAATACGAACCATAAAATATCAATGAAAATCATAATCGTATTACGCATGTACAAAGTGTTTGTGTGTTTCTTTAAAAGCATGGAATTTTAAAATGTGCACAACACAAGAATTGGGAAGTAAATACGAAAAGTTAACTTTATAAGCATAAGATTTACCTTCCCCAAACGCTTGAATCTTCCAAGTGCTAGAAGCAAGCCCAAACGATCGATTCATGAGTCATATCTCACTACCAAACCATTAGAGCTCAAAAATAATATATGATGGAATACAACAACAACTGAGCCTTTTATCCCAAGCATATGGGGTAGGCTACATGAACCAACATGAGAATCACGTCGGGTCCAGCACATGAATCCTCCGCCTCCATTCACTCCTATCGAACGATATACTTTCATTGAGGCCTTTGGCAACCATATCGTTTCGTTTAACCTCCATCCATGTTTTCTTTGGTCTCCCTTTTGCCCTTTTTCCATTTCCCATATCGAGAGTATCTATTCATCGAACCGGTGCTTCCATAGGTCTGCGTCGCACATGACCAAACCATCTTCGCCGGTTTTCCCGCATCTTCTCCTCCACAGGTGCTACACCAACTTTTGCACGAATATCCTCATTTCTCACCTTATCTTTTCTAGTGTTACTGCACATCCAACGAAGCATGCGCATCTCCGCTACGTACATCTTCTGTGTATGATGCTTCTTAGGAGCCCAGCATTCTGTACCATATAATAAAGCAGTCCGAATAGCGCTCCGATAAAACTTTCCTTTCAATTTTAACGGATAGTTACGATCACACAAAATCCCTGCTGCACTTCTCCATTTCAACCAACTAGCTTGGATCCTTTGATTAACATCACTATCGATCTCCCCATCCTTTTGGATGATGGAACCTAGATATCTAGACTGATCGCTCGGTGATATCTCTTGCCCTTCCAATGGTTTTGGCTTCTCTGTTTACTAAATTTGCAATGCATATATGCTGTCTTGGACCTGCTATATCTGAACCCCCGAGATTCCAATATTTGCCTCAATAATTCCAATTTGGCATTAACCCCTATTTTAGTCTCATTTACTAGAACAATATCATCAGTGAATAGCATACACCAAGGAACCTCATTTTGGATAGTTCTAGTAAGCTCATCCATCACGATGGTAAACAGGAATGGACTTAATGCAGATCTTTGATATAAACCAATTGTAATCGGAAAATCACTCGTTAGACCGCCGCAAGTTCTGACATTTGCCACTACTCCATCGTACATATCCTTGATTATGTCAATATACTTGACGGGGACCCCCTTCTTCATCATTGTCCCCCATAATACCTCTCTAGATACCTTGTCGTACGCTTTCTCTAAATCAATAAATATCATATGCAAATCTCTTCTCCTCTCTCGAAAACGCTCGACAAGTTGACGAAGAAAATGAACAGCCTTTTTCGTCGATCGTCCAGGCATGAACCTAAACCGGTTCTCTGTTATCTTAATATCCTTGCTTAGCCCGTGTTCAATCACTCTCTCCCAAAGTTTCATGGTGTGACACATAAGTTTTATTCCACGGTAGTTTGAGCAACTTTGAATGCCACCCTTGTTCTTGTAAATAGGTACAAGGATACTTTTCCACCATTCATTTGGCATCTTTTTGTCTGCCAAATCTTATTAAACAGATTTATCATCCATTTAACGCCTATTTCTCTTAAGCATCTCCAAATCTCGATAGGAATCCCGTCAGGACTAACCGCTTTTCTTAAACTCATTCTATTCAAAGCTTCTTTAACCTCAGGTAGTCTTATTTTACGCATGAAATCACGATTTATATCTTGAGATTGAATGATAAGTCCATCCAAATTCTTAGTAAAACTCTCATTGAACAATTTGTCAAAATAATCTCTCCACCTTTCCTTGATATCCTCATCCCGAACTAAAACCTTCTGATTTTCATTTTTGACACACTTCACCGGACATAAGTCTCTGGTCTTCCTTTCCCACATCCGAGCAATCCGGTATATATCATTTTTAGCCTCTTTAGTGTCTAATTTCTCGTACACCTCCTTGTAGACCTTAGATTTAGCTTCCTGAACAGCTTTCTTAACTTCCTTTTTAGCCTTTTTATACTTCTCAAATCTCTCCACATCTTTACTTTTCTTCAAATATTTATATGATGGGATACAAGAAATAAAATTTAAACGATACTAAACTCATGAATAGATCAAACTATGCACAAGAAACCAAGATGAAACCAATTGAAAGGTTCAAACGTGCAATCAACTCACATAAATAGATACTAATTGAAAACAATATGAAACCAATTGGAAATAATTGAAAACCATATGCGAGTGCAAGTATGAGTAATTGTCTCATCTTAAGTATCGACCCCCCGGTGAAGGGTCTTTAATTCTCTCCGCTATACCCGTATGATTCGTTGTAATTAACGAAATTCACAAGTGGATCCCCTAAAAGGGTTGCAGAAGCCATTTGGTAAGATGAGCTAAGAATTCAATACCAATGAATAATTCTACTCATGCAAAAAGTATGTGTATAACAATTAAGCAAGTTTAAATATAAACACATATCAATAAGGCACAAAGCAAAGATACCAATTGAAAATAGGTTCAAGTTAAAAACAAGTGCCAAAATATATCCATATGAAAAGGATTTACACAATTTAAAGTTATATGGATACGAACTCTCATTTATAAGATTAAAAACATATTTTAAACAAGTGAGAGTGGTTTATGGCAAGAAAACTAAAAGATATGCAAATCTAAATCTTGTTTTCAAACCATATTGTGCTCAAGTTTAAAAGATAGCAGGTTGAAAGTAAATGAGCACAAGAAATCATATATGAGCAAATGAATGATATCAATTGTAAATACCAATTGAAATATCCTATAAATAGCATCTCATACATGAACAAGAACAAAATAGATATAAACAAGGATAATATATGTGCATCACAAGGGGTATATCAAGATAAAATAAACTTAAATAGAATATCAACATTAAGCTTAAATGAATAGGCAATATTCTAAAACGAGTATAGAAAAGAAATACGATACCCCACAAATTGATGAGCTAGAGCAAGTTTTTCATTGGATTGCTCTTCGCTCATCACGCTCCCGAATCTATAAGTCTTTAATTGGCTCATACCGACAAAATTAGGTATGGATAGGGATTTTGGTATCCAAGTCTTCTTGGATCAATTGGGTTAGCTTTGGAAACTTAAACTAAGTTGGTATGCATAGAAATATTATTCTTTAAACTACATGCAAATGTCAAGTGTCCATGTACACCATAAAAATTGCAAGTATGAATGTGTGCATGCATGGTGGTCTTAGAAGTGTCAAAACAAGTATGGGATAAAATAAGTGAATGATGCACATGTGTAATACCCAGCCCCTTTTTATACGCCTGCATCCGTATTTCTTTTTCCCCTATAAAATTTATTTATAATTATTTATTTATTTTTGAAACTCCAATAAACCCTAAACTTCCGATCTTTTAGCCCGCTATTTTTCTCAAACCCTAATTCCAATCCCTTATGTTCTTTTCCCATTTACATAAACATCGATTCCGGTCCAGAACTCCATTTCATTTTTGATTATTTCCTTAGCCAAGTTAAAGAGCAAAATTTTAAATATAAACCCAAATCCTAACCCAAACTATATTGAAACCCTAAGCCCACACTTTTTTCTAAAATAAATACCTCAATCAATTTCAGCCGGCCCGTTTCCTTATTCCCTTACAATTCTTATAATTAATTTCCAGCCCCAGCCCATGCAGCCCACTCCCATTTTCTCCCCTGAGGTAACTA
Source organism: Agapanthus africanus (assembly GCA_030015575.1). NCBI lineage: Eukaryota > Viridiplantae > Streptophyta > Magnoliopsida > Asparagales > Amaryllidaceae > Agapanthus > Agapanthus africanus. The sequence goes on along the minus strand of JASDDO010000031.1, from coordinate 445,211,090 downwards.
AATATATTATCCCTTTTTTATGACGGCCCGACCCACTTTCCCTCACCCGCTTCGACCCGATCCGCTCCCTACAGCATCTTCTTCCCAACGGCTCTCCTGCCAATCTCGCGCGTGTTTCCTTCGCCGTCTCCCTCGCCCTCGCCCCCACCCCCGCTCGCGCGTGCACAATTACTCCCCATGACGCGCGCGTTTTCCCCCACGACCCTCTCTCCTCTACCCACTACTCCCTTTTCCTCGCTCGCTCTCTCCCTCGTTCTTACTTTCCTCCTCAAACTCTGCTACACCCATTTTTCCCGACGACGACGACGACAACCGATTCCCCTTTCCTTCATCACCTCACCATTGCTCGCTTTCACCTCATCACCTCCACCCGTGATCACAAGCACCCCGAGCTCCTCCTCCTCGACTCCAACTCACCTCCTCTCTCTCTCACGAGAAAACCTCCGGCCACCTCCCTCCATCACCACCACCATGAACTTCTTCAACCACCGTCACTACCCTCCATCCTCCACCCTCGCTCACCGCAGTCGACCACCCTCACACCCATCGCCGCCGGCACCTCCACAGAGCCCCCTGCATTCGAGCTCGACCACCCCTGCCCGACGCCGGCGAGCTCCTCGTCTCATCGTCGACGTACCTACATCCCGTCGACTCCCCTCATCATCATCATCGTCGTCATCTCTCTCTAACTCTCAGCTCTCTCTCTCTCTCAGTCTTTTCTCTCTCTCTCTCTCTCAGTCTTCTCTCTCTCTAACTCTCAGCTCTCTCTCTCTCTCTCAGTCTTTTCTCTCTCTCTCAGCTCTCTCTCTCAGTCTTCTCTCTCTCTCTCTCTAACTCTCAGCTCTCTCTCTCAGTCTTCTCCCTCTCTCTAACTCTCTCTATCTCAAACCCTCTAGCAAAACCAACTCAATCGAGCCCGTGCCACCCAGTTCAAACTGAGGCCAAATCTTGACGTTGTCGCTCGCACGTGTGTTGTTGCCGTTGCCGTGTGCCCCAACGTGTCCAGGCAAGTCCCCACTTGCTACATGCTACTTATTATTAATTACAAATTATAATTGAATGTACATCCTATGTTTTACCTTGTGTTAAATATTACAACGTAACTGTTCGATGTGTGTTCTGATAGGAAATTATCATTTAACTTGACGGAACTAAATAGTATTGTTTGGCCCGTATGGCTGTGAACCTAGTGCATGAATTTCGTTGGATAATTTGATCGTTAATGACTAAAACAACTACCCCCAAGTTTAATCGTAAAACTGTAATTTTATTGTACCTGAAAACCGTTAAATTCACCATAAATCATACACATACTAGAATGGTGCGTTCGAGGGCTCAAATCGAAGCCAACTCGACGAACTATGACCCTACACTAGTTTACAGATATTCATGTACTCAAACTGTGTTAATATTTGGATCGGAGTGCGACTCTGGACTGCAGTCCATAGCAACTCCAGTTGTTGCTTGCTGTTCCGTAATGGGTACCACAAGATCTCCTTAACTCGTAGATTGCGGAACTCCACTTCTTATTATAGGTAAATCTGTTAGCTAGACAACAATTGTTTTCATTCTGTTTCATTACCGTTTGATATTTAATCTGTAATTTAATAGATCGGGACGCATAACAGTCCCAGCAGAATCAGAACTGGCATACTAGTTTTGAATAATGTATATCTCCTGACGTGCAGATGCGATTGAAGTTACGTATGTTGCGTTAAAAACCTTACTGAAAAACCTAGATTTCATCCAACTGTAGCGTCGCTAAAATCTGATCCCAACTGGGATTAAAATGCGTTGCGAAACGGACTTCTGATTCTGAAACCGGATTTCCAGCCGCGAGCGATTAAAATGAAATGGTTATAATTAATGATTCTGGAATCCGATTGGCTTGAAACTAAATTAGATGGATAGATAACTGAACACACTAATTATTACCTGTTTATTGTTTCGCTAAATTATGTACGTACGTTTCATGATAAATCGTGCAAGTGATAGAATACTGTTTTTATGACACCTTAATCGTGCTTCATATACTGTTTACATATCATATCATACTCATACCATTGCAGTGATAACCTAGTGATATCGTGCATTTATCCAGTGTTAGATTTTAGTGATGATTGTGGCAAGTACGTCAGTATTCGTGTATCCGTGAATAAGTGAAAGTGATACGTACTTGTGCATAATCAGTGACCCTATTATTCTATTGCATTGTCGACGTCTGTGGGATGCGTGTACGTGTGACTATAAGTGGTATGGGACACTTATGGAAGCGCTTGCACGGGTGTTACAGATAAGGCATCCGACACTGCCATTTATCTTAGGTATTAGTCGGGACGTGCTTGATGGAGGTCTTGCCTCCAGTTCTCGCGCAGACTTGTCACGGATCGATTAGTATTTAGGGTTATGGTTAGCGTTTGATGTAGACCACGGGGTGTGGGGTAGTTTAAGTGTGAGTTCAACAGAATCTCGGGAGTCCCATGCCGGCTTATATATTTAGGGAGATATATGGAGATTTACAGGGTATGTGATATTCACCGTGATATACATGTTACATGATGGGCCCGTGGTCCCTTGCCCTTGGGTTCTACCCTTGGGTGGAGGACACTCGCGAGTGGTTGACTCTCACACTTGGACTGGCGATAGGCTTAGTGACTTGTATAGTGAGACTTAGAGACTGATAGGGATACTGGCATTTATATACCTTATATACTGTGTTGACATACGTGACTTATCGTTCTACTGCTTTTACTGTTCCGCTGCATTGATTACTGCACATTCATATTCATGCTGTCATTGATTTACTGTTTCGCATATCTGTTACCACTGTTAGAATTGTCACATGATTTTATATATATTATATTGCTATTGTGTCGCTCTGACGACCTGAGTATGCATGCTCAGTGTGAGGAGAAGATTTAGTCTGGACCAGGACTAGACGCACTTCACGGACATCTTGTTTAGCTATTCAGAGTTATATCTTTTGTTTCCCATCAGGTCAGTTCATTTTACTGTTTTATTCCAGTTACTGCATTTCTCATTACCTGCGCATTATTTACTGTTTACGATGATAAACTAGAAGCCGAAGTGTGATTACGGTGGGACATTTCCTTGACCGTAGGAGCATGGCTGGCCTTGTCTACCCCTCGTATTCCGTATTTTGGGAAGCGGGGCGTGACATGGTTTAGTTGGTATCAAAGCCAGGTTTTGCATCGATTGGGATTGCAGTTTTCCGTGTACAGTTTGGCAATCTAAGACATCCCTCGGTCTGGGTTATAAGCTGTCATTCTTAATCCATATTCACATCGTGTGTTCAGCTATCCATTCGCTATGGTTTCGGGTGACTTGACAAGGTTACGTGGTTGCAATTGCACTACCGTACTCTATTCAAGTGACTTAAAGTCATACTGTTGATTCCCCACTTGTAATAAATTCATCACCTCTGATATTCTTGAATCTTTGTCCATCCATCGAATTTTTTGATTCGTTTAACTTGTGACTTACATCATTCTCAAAATTGTTGTCTCAGGATCATGTCTTTCAACGACTCTTCGTCTATATCCGCTTCCCAAGACCAGACTATTGAGATTCTGAGTGTACTGCAAGGTTTAAAGGAGGCCCAGGAGCAAACAAACGACTTATTAGCTGAATGGCTGAGAAGACAGGTGAGTCAGACCCCAGCGGGAGTCTCCTATCATAAAGGGATTTCCGTTAGACGAGAAAAGGAGAAGAAGATGAAGCGTCAATTTGTTTCCCCGTGACAGAAGCAGCAGAAGACCCCATGTTGTGGGTATTGTAGGAGACCAGGACATCTTCAGAGGGATTGTCGCCGCGCCCAAGGGAAATGTCTGATATGCGGGTCCAACAAACATCTTATCAACGGTTGCCCAGAAAGGAAGGAGCTAAAAGGAGGAGACTCATCCACACTCTCCACTTCTGCCAAGTGAGGATTATCGCGTAGTTCGAACTTCGACGATGAGGCGGACCTAACGCAGGATTCAACTCACGCGACGAGAATGCAACGTTATAGTAGTCGAAGAAGGATTTTTCATGTTATCTACTTTCAGTAATAATGTTGTCATCTTTTTATGAATATTTCTTTCCGTTTAAAATCTTGTATCCGCTGAACTCTTGATTGAATGCAATAAAACTTGAATCATAAAATATGTATCATTCTCTTGTCATTTCCCTTGTTCATACTGTTCATTAGCAAAACATTTTAATCTTAATTTTTCCAATTCCTGACGCCGCATACCTTCCCATATTTCGTACACTTAGCCATTTTCCTGATGTATTCTATTGTCTAATCATGACTTTTCTTTTCAGACCATGGCCCACCCTGGAGCAGCGCCGCATCTAGACGAGGATACACAGTCATTTGTTTCCTTAGATCGCACACTGATGAGTTCTGATGATGAGGTCAACGGTCCCCATGTCGACTTCAGAAACAACGATTCAGAGGACGAATGAGTAGCCGCCCTAGAGTTTAACGTGATAGCTGATTCCGACGAAGAAGAAGGAGATTCTGAAGAGAACCCTATAGAGGAAGATCCCGATGAAGACCCGATAGAAGAAAATCCAGTTGAGGGAAATCCCATGGAAGAAAATCCAGAAGAAGAGAATCACATGGAATCGGACCTCGATGAGGAAGCTCCATCCGAGGAAGAAGGACCAGAAAATCAAGACCATGCTGTGGAAGAACTTCCAGTGGCGATGCCTGCGAGGCGATATGGAAATGAACGCCCCTACCTGAGTGCGCGAGCCTACCGCAACCTGCTGAATCTCCACAACCGCGACTGGCGGAATTTCTTTTGATGTTGTCTTCTGGCCAAATAAAATGTGTATAGTTTAGGGCCACTTTTCGCCTTTGGGAATGCCTTGTTTCAAATCTTCTTAAATGGAATAAATCTTCTGAATTCGTAAACCTTTTGATTATTGGTTCGCTTGATACTTGTTTATTGCCCATATCCATTTATTTTTCTGCTGAGTTCCCTGACTGTCCACCCCTACTCATTGTTTAGTTTTCACCCCCGTTTCGATTAGAAAGTACCGCACCCTGATCCTTGGAATGAGCCACCCTTCATACCTCGTCTGTGCCCCGTTTGAGATCCTTCTGGGAGGAGAACAGTTCTTATGAAACTTCCGAGTTCACTAACGCATCAAATTTTGATTCGTGTGGTGTACCGACTGTTGTTTTCTCCCATACTTTTTCTCTGGTATTCCTTTGTTGCTCATCCTTACTTCCTGTGCAGACTCGATCACCGTCTTTTTGATTTTCAACCTAAAGCCGCCACCCACCGACCTTTGAATGATCCACACTTCCTTGTGATCATTACCCTAGCTAACCTATACAATTTTGCGTTCTTCCTATTACCCTAACTATATATAGGGACAGTGTTATTCAAAAATTTAGTTTTCATTATTTTGGTCCGTGTTATTGATTACTCCGTTTTTGTATTTTAAGTACACTATTATTATTTTCATTTTCAGTAGCGCAACCTTACACCGCGCATACTTTTGGTCCATGTTTCTTGATTTCACTATACAAGTTTTCTAAATTATTTTAAACATATTGTATCGATACATTATCTTAAAATGTTTTAACCTACCGACTACTTTTCGCTACTTTATTCTCGTTATTTTATTTTCGGGTTTTGTGCCTATGTTTACTATTATAGATGGTCGTGCCTTATACTTATTATTTTTGTTGTGCTACTTTTGATATATTGATATGTGCATATATCGAGTACACTTCGAATATCATTATTCGTTGTTGTTGTTATTGCTATTTTGTATACATGTAGTTGCCCTTATAGTTATTCTTGCCCTATACCTATGTAGACCTACCTTTCCGTATGTGGTTATTACTTATATATATTTCAAATTTATTCGCCCACGTACTGTTAATAAATCTTTGGTGTTAGTGTGCAATCTAATAGCTTTCGCTTATGTTTGTATAACTTATCGCTTATTTTAAATTTCGAGGACGAAATTTTTGTAAGGGTGGTATGATGTAATACCCAGCCCCTTTTTATACGCCTGCATCCGTATTTCTTTTTCCCCTATAAAATTTATTTATAATTATTTATTTATTTTCGAAACTCCAATAAACCCTAAACTTCCAATCTTTTACCCCGCTATTTTTCTCAAAGCCTAATTCCAATCCCTTATGTTCTTTTCCCATTTACATAAACATCGATTCCGGTCCAGAACTCCATTTCATTTTTGATTATTTCCTTAGCCAAGTTAAAGAGCAAAATTTTAAATATAAACCCAAATCCTAACCCAAACTATATTGAAACCCTAAGCCCACACTTTTTTCTAAAATAAATACCTCAATCAATTTCAGCCGGCCCGTTTCCTTATTCCCTTACAATTCTTATAATTAATTTCCAGCCCCAGCCCATGCAGCCCACTCCCATTTTCTCCCCTGAGGTAACTAAATATATTATCCCTTTTTATGACGGCCCGGCCCACTTTCCCTCACCCGCTTCGACCCGACCCGCTCCCTACAGCATCTTCTTCCCAACGGCTCTCCCGCCAATCTCGCGCGCGTTTCCTTCGCCGTCTCCCTTGCCCTCGCCCCCCGCCCCCGCTCGCGCGTGCACAATTACTCCCCACGACGCGCGCGTTTTCCCCCACGACCCTCTCTCCTCTACCCACTACTCCCTTTTCCTCGCTCGCTCTCTCCCTCGTTCTCACTTTCCTCCTCAAACTCTGCTACACCCATTTTTCCCGACGACGACGACGACAACCGATTCCCCTTTCCTTCATCACCTCACCGTCGCTCGCTTTCACCTCATCACCTCCACCCGCGATCACAAGCACCCCGAGCTCCTCCTCCTCGACTCCAACTCACCTCCTCTGTCTCTCACGAGAAAACCTCCGGCCACCTCCCTCCATCACCACCACCACGAACTTCTTCAACCACCGTCACTACCCTCCATCCTCCACCCTCGCTCACCGCAGCCGACCACCCTCGCAACCATCGCCACCGGCACCTCCACAGAGCCCCCTGCATCCGAGCTCGACCACCCCTGCCCGACGCCGGCGAGCTCCTCGTCTCATCGTCGATGTACCTACATCCCGTCGACTCCCCTTATCATCATCATCGTCGTCATCTCTCTCTAACTCTCAGCTCTCTCTCTCTCTCTCTCACTCTCTTCTCTCACTCTCACTCTCTCTCTCAGTCTTTTCTCTCTCTCTCAGCTCTCTCTCTCAGTCTTCTCTCTCTCTTTCTAACTCTCAGCTCTCTCTCTCAGTCTTCTCCCTCTTTCTAACTCTCTCTATCTCAAACCCTCTAGCAAAACCAACTCAATCGAGCCCGTGCCACCCAGTTCAAACCGAGGCCAAATCTTGACGTTGTCGCTCGCCCGTGTGTTGTTGCCGCTGCCGTGTGCCCCAACGTGTCCAGGCAAGTCCCCACTTGCTACATGCTACTTATTATTAATTACAAATTATAATTGAATGTACATCCCATGTTTTACCTTGTGTTAAATATTACAACGTAACTGTTCGATGTGTGTTCTCATAGGAAATTATCATTTAACTTGACGGAAATAAATAGTATTGTTTGGCCCGTATGGCTGTGAATCTAGTGCATGAATTTCGTTGGATAATTTGATCGTTAATGACTAAAACAACTACCCCCAAGTTTAATCGTAAAACTGTAATTTTATTGTACCTGAAAACCGTTAAATTCACCATAAATCATACACATACTAGAATGGTGCGTTCGAGGGCTCAAATCGAATCCAACTCGACGAACTATGACCCTACACTAGTTTATAGATATTCCTGTACTCAAACTGTGTTAATATTTGGATCGGAGTGCGACTCTGGACTGCAGTCCAGAGCGACTCCAGTTGTTGCTTGCTGTTCCGTAATAGGTACCACAAGATCTCCTTAACTCGTAGATTGCGGAACTCCACTTCTTATTATAGGTAAATATGTTAGCTAGACAACACAATTGTTTTCATTCTGTTTCGTTACCGTTTGATATTTAATCTGTAATTTAATAGATTGGGACGTATAACAGTCCCAGCAGAATCAGAACTGGCATACTAGTTTTGAATAATGTATATCTCCTGACGTACAGATGCGATTGAAGATCCGTATGTTGCATTGAAAACCTTACTGAAAAACCTAGATTTCATCCAACTATAGTGTCGCTAAAATCTGATCCCAACTGGGATTAAAATGCGTTGCGAAACGGACTTCTGATTCTGAAACCGGATTTCCAGCCGCGAGCGATTAAAATGAAATGGTTATAATTAATGATTCTGGAATCCGATTGGCTTGAAACTAAATTAGATGGATAGATAACTGAACACACTAATTATTACCTGTTTATCATTTCGCTAAATTATGTACGTACGTTTCATGATAAATCGTACAAGTGATAGAATACTGTTTTTATGACACCTTAATCGTGCTTCATATACTGTTTACATATCATATCATACTCATATCATTGCAGTGATAACCTAGTGATATCGTGCATTTATCCAGTGTTAGATTTTAGTGATGATTGTGGCAAGTACGTCAGTATTCGTGTATCCGTGAATAAGTGAAAGTGATACGTACTTGTGCACAATCAGTGACCCTATTATTCTATTGCATTGTCGACGTCTGTGGGATGCGTGTACGTATGACTATAAGTGGTATGGGACACTTATGGAAGCGCTTGCACGGGTGTCACAGACAAGGCATCCGACACTGCCATTTATCTTAGGTATTAGTCGGGACGTGCTTGATGGAGGTCTTGCCTCCAGTTCTCGCGCAGACTTGTCACGGATCGATTAGTATTTAGGGTTATGGTTAGCGTTTGATATAGACCACGGGGTGTGGGGTAGTTTAAGTGTGAGTTCAACAGAATCTCGGGAGTCCCATGCCGGCTTATATATTTAGGGAGATATATTGAGATTTACAGGGTATGTGATATTCACCGTGATATACATGTTACATGTTGTGCCCGTGGTCCCTTGCCCTTGGGTGGAGGACACTCGCGAGTGGTTGACTCTCACACTTGGACTTACGATAGGCTTAGTGACTTGTATAGTGAGACTTAGAGACTGATAGGGATACTGGCATTTATATACCTTATATACTGTGTTGACATACGTGACTTATCGTTCTACTGCTTTTACTGTTCCGCTGCATTGATTACTGCACATTCATATTCTTGCTGTCATTGATTTACTGTTTCGCATATCTGTTACCACTGTTAGAATTGTCACATGATTTTATATATATTATATTGCTATTGTGTCGCTCTGACGACGTGAGTATGCATGCTCAGTGTGAGGAGAAGATTTAGCCTGGACCAGGACTAGACGCTCTTCACGACATCTTGTTTAGCTATTCAGAGTTATATCTTTTGTTTCCCATCAGGTCAGTTCATTTTACTGTTTTATTCCAGTTACTGCATTTCTCATTACCTGCACATTTTTTACTGTTTACGATGATAAACTAGAAGCCGAAGTGTGACTACGGTGGGACATTTCCTTGACCGTAGGAGCATGGCTGGCCTTGTCTACCCCCTCGTATTCCGTATTTTGGGAAGCGGGGCATGACAACATGCTTCTTAAACGTTTGTCTTGAACTAAATCTTTATAAATTGTAGGCTTGCTTGGCACGCTCACAAGGTTCTACGAGACATCAAACATGCCCGATTAAAAATTTAGCCATACCGAACAACCCAAAGCCGGATCTTTAAACCAGGGTTTAGGCGAAAACGAACATGTTAAACTCTTTAACACTAAGTGAGAGGGATTACAACCTTTGTAGATCCGGTCCTTCACTTCTTAAGCTCCGTGTTGAAGTCCCTTCGCTGCGATCATCGTGTTCCGGACTATCGAGAGGTTCCACGAAGAGAAAGATGCAGTCTTGCTTCCAATCTTCGATAACATAGATGATCTAGCTTGAAGTTTCGTTAACACAAGCTATCACTCATGAAATGATGTGAACACCCTCATCTAAATGGAAATGATAGATGAGGATGATGAAGTAGGATTTTTGCTCTCATTTATAATCTTTTTCTCACTCCCTTTCATCACAAAAGCAAAACTAGAAAGCTGTTTCAAGAAGGAACTCAAGGAAGAAGAAGAATAAAAATCAATCCTTTTGTGATGAATAATGAATTATTGTAGTGGTTACAAATCTAATCAAGGGTTAAGCATGAATGAGTTAACCCATGTAGAGAATTGACTAGAGTTAATGGTTTGGATTGGGTTAACAAAATATCTAGCTAAAAACAAAGTCAAAGATTCATGAAGCTTCATAGAAGCTTCATGCAAAAGCTAACCCTAATCCAAACCCTAATCAAGTTTAAACCCTAAACCATTGTTAAATTTGTAACCCTAACATGTTACAATATTATATATCACATATACAATATATTTTGTAACAATAGAAAATAATACAATCAACATATATCACATATATATCAATGTATTATCCCGTGAGAAAATGAATCTTTTAGTGAGCTAATATTAGTTAATGTAATTTAATATATCATATATATTATTATACATTAAATTATCGAATCAACACTTGATCCAACAATCCGGCTATATCGCATGTAACCGACTAATACGATGACCCGGCTATATCACATATACCCGGCCGATATCTCATATCGCGAGAATCCAATATGGTATCACATACCGCATTATCCTTGGTCCCGCATATATCACATATGTGCTCCTACTCCATTTTGCCTGAGCCAAGAAACCTCTGTGTAGGACTCTAAAGAATCGTCAATACGCCGGCAGTAGGTGATGATCATATCAAACACCCACAAGCTGCAAGCGGTCAGCTAAACGTAACAGCCACCCAGGTATTGAGCGCTTAGAAGATCAACAAGCAAGCCTGTACATTCTGTTATGAATCCAATCAGTAACACTCCCGTACAGTCCGGTCTCGTCGTCTGATATGTCGCGTATCTCGCCTAGGGGTGGTAAACGTCAGACCCCAGTAGCTCGATAAGTCGTGTCGATATGAGGTCTATAACAGTTCGAGAAACTACTGATAACACTTACCAGTAAATCTCAGCAACCCTGGCCAGGGATTTCTGGTTATAGTCAATTGAACACAGCACAACATCAACTCCCTATACCGGGAAAGACGAATCCCCTCCTATCGCTCATTGCCTCCATGTGGTTCAGGACTGTACCCAAAAGCCACCTTTTTGCACGCCCTCTTGGACGTGGTATGATGGAAATCAAAGCACAGTGGGAATCACACAAGACTCTATGACGATCTCGGGTCAACAGACTACTCTGTACCAGTGTCACCGGAGAACTGCCATCTGACGTAAGGTATAATACCATCTGGGAGTTCTCGGCGAGTCCGTCCAGTATACCCAGTCTCTACTGAGCACCCGTACACCATCCTTGATGTCAAACACCGATGGATATGGGATCATCCATTGCCCATCATATGGGTCAAGATGCGTATACGCTAGTCTACTCTGGTGCATCGATGCCCTGTCTCGATACACCCTCGACTAGGAACAGTTATAGGATGTACTCGTCGACTACCGTGGCCCCACTAGTATGATCTCATCATAGTCCCAGTAGTCGAGTACATATCCTAAGGGCTTTATCAACATGTAACATAGAGACAGTCAGAGTACATGTTAAGATAAAGTACAACTAGATAGCATACTATCATGTCGAGCAAGAAAGTCCTCCCTATATATGTCCAAGCATCCATTACAATATACATCGTATGTACAGTAATAGCCTATAGGGCATATATATAACTAACAATCTCCCACTTGCACTAGGGCCATCTGTTTTGGTATCACATACCCAACAATTAGCTGTGGTTGAAGTATCTCATACTCAACCATCCCATAAAAGTCTCTACTGGAAAAAAGGCCTTTGTGAGTGGATCCGCGCTGTTGTCCTCGGTGTCTACTCTCCTAACCTCGATCTCCCTGGAGATCAACCATCTTCATGATCAGGTGATACTGCTTAAGAATTATATCTGGATTTCTGATGGGACGGGGGTTCCTTGGCTAAAGTCACAACTCCATTGTCACACAATGGTAGGAACGAAGTTCATCTCATGAACTTATATATCCAGACTGCCTCTTTGGTAGCATCCTTGGTAACGATGTATCTTGCCTTTAATCGTCTATTAAGTCACGGTATCTAGCTTGGAACTCTTCCAACATACCGTCCCTCCACTGAGGGTATAGACAATGCCTGCGACTGACATTCAGTCATCCTTATCACCCTGGAACCTTTCCAGTGATTCTCCCCAGGTTCGATTGATACCATCTCACTACAACTAGTGAGAATCCTAACATCCAATTAGATCTATCTCATAGATCCAAAACCCAGGATTTAGTAGGTATCATTTTGATCCTATATGGAGAATCCTTATGATAAGCGGAGATCGACCGATCGTAGCATAGGAAACTCCTTCCCTATCAAGAGTATGTCATCCACGTACTCTACGAGGATCACCACCATACTCCCTACAACCTTTTTGTATATACAAGGTTCATCTACCATTTTGATGAAGTCAAACTCTTTGACTACCACATCAAAACAGATGTTCCATCTCCACAATGCTTGTTTTATCACATAAAACATCTTGCACACGTTTCCGCTGCTCCCACTATCTACGAAGCCCTCTGGCTGTGTACTTATAGACGCTCTCTTCCAAATCAACATTTAGAAAAGCAGTCATGACACCCAACCACCAGATATCGTAGTCATGGTATGTAGCAGTGATAAGTAGGATCTGGATGGACTTTAAGCATAGCTATGAAAGTCTCAACTTTTCCATGTACACCAAGTAATCTTCTCAAGATATACTTGCTCCTGATGGGGATTTAACCCTTTAGATAAAGCAACCAAAGTCCATACTTTGTTGGTGTATAAGGATTCCATCTCAGATCGCTAAGCATCCAGCCATTCTTACCGAGTCTCACTCCTGATGGCCAGCTCGAAACTAGTTGGGTCATCATCTCATGATGCAATCCCCACTCCCACTGTCATAGAGAAACCGAAGTATCTCTCAGGTGGGTGAGGAACCCTACTAGATCGGCGGAGAGGCTGAGGTTCGTTGGAAACTATTGAATTCTTTGGTTCTACCAAATCATCTGCTGTAGTTTGTATAGCTGGAACTCCTTCCAGTTCTACCTCATGACCACTAATTTCTTCACAAGAAATTCCCTTTCCCAAAGGTGGGATGTTGAGAAACAAAACATCTTTTGTTCCTCTGTTTGGTAGAAGATATTCCCTTGCGAATGCTTGGGATATCCAACAAACTTCCACAGAACTGACTTTGCCTCGAGCTTGTCCGGATTATGCTTTTAGACATAGGCTGGACAACCCCAAATCTTAACAAACTTAAGATATGGGCTCTTCCCATTCCATATCATATATGAAGTGGTAGGCAACTGATTTGATTTGAACCCTATTCAATAGGTATGCAACTTCTCAAGTGCATAACTCCCAAAAGGAAATAGGAAACTCAGTAGTACTCATCATAGAGCACACCATATCATATAGGGTGCTATTGCTCCGCCCCGATATACCATCGTGCTATGGTGTATACAGAGGAGTAATGCTGAGAGAGAATCTCATTCTCCTTTAGAATAGTCTAGGAATTCCGTGCTCAAGTATTCTCCTCCCTGATCTCATCAAAGGACATAATACTTATACCCGTTGTTGGTTCTCTACTTCTAATTTATATTCTGTGAATATCTCAAAAGCTTCGGACTTGTGTTTCAACAGGAACATATGTCTGAATCTTGAGAGATCATCAGTGAATATAAGGAAATACAAAGAACCGGTCTTGGCATGTGTAGACAGGGGACCTTCATACATCATCATGTATCAATCCCAAGAGCTCACTAACTCTTTCTCTGTTTCTAATAAACAGAGCTATGGTCATCTTATCTTTGTGACATGACTGGCATGTTTCACAAGATGTAAATTCAAACAGATTTAAATTTGCATCTAAATGTAACTTAGCTAGTCGGGTCGCATTGATATGACCTAGTCTACAATGCCTCAAGAAGGATTCGTTCATTTCTGAACTCTTCCTCTCGTGTGTGTTCTGTATACTAAGAACTGTAGTTTGATTTAGAACGTCAATGCTGTTAGATAACGTGCCTGAACCGATCAACTCTTGATATAGGAAATGTTCAAAACTTTATCCAACAATAAAAAATTATATCCTTTCTTTACTAATAAAGAGATTGATATGATGTTGTATATCAGGTTCGGTATCTAATAACATTCGTTCAGAATCAATGTATTCTGGTAATACAGGGTGATAGTGATCAACAGACTTGGCTGCAACACTTGCACCGTTTTCTGTCTCATGAAACTTATCACCCGTTCTCAGTTCTCTACCTATCTGTAGCCCATGTAACAAATTCCATATGTGGGATCCTGATCCGGTATCAAATACCCAGGACGTAAAGGATACTAAGAAACAGTTCTCTGTAATGAACACACCCGAAGATGATGCATCAGTATGCACTTTCTTCGTTTGGGCGGCATGGGAAATCTGGTATTCCCTAATTTCTTGCGCTGTCTTATAACATTTATAAGTTGGAGCGGGACCAACGTTTCCCAGCTCAGTATAACAAGCAGGTTTGGTCAATACATCCGTATTATTATCTTGATTAAGGCATGATATGGTCGCTACCAGGAGAGAGAGAAGAAAACACTCAGCGTATGCTCTTGGAAGATTAGATTGGTTATCTAATATATCTAATCAGGATGTCTCCCACTGTTTTAGTCAAATCTTCCTTCAAACCCTAAAAGGAAAGACTAGCCGGGATTAATTACACGCTACAAGTTCGCCAATCTTTCAGCCAGGCCAGTGCCGGTACTTTGAGCGAGGTTCCAAGTGCTTTCGCATGGACCTAATTAAAGTAAACCTCGTTTTTCCAGAGGCATAACCCCGTTAACACCTTTCTAGACACCTACTTGATCGGCTAATTGTAATGTGTAAAACTCTCCCAGGAGTAACTCTTACTCGCAGCGGGTATCGGTATCCAACTATCTCATAGAAGGTATGCAATCTCATTGCAAATTTCAACACTTGAAATTCCCATTAATATTTTACCCCTAGCGTGCTATGACCTTGACGCATGCCAAACAAACCATAGTCCGCTAGTCAAGTTCAACCCGTACATTTCTTGATTGAATTAAACCCACCCGCACGACCCTTGACGCATGCCAAACAGCGCCATACGAATACCCTAATCCAATCGCATCGTATGCTAGCAGATAAGCACTAGTTAGCTACCGTACACTACGCCTTGACGCATGCCAAACTACCGCAGCACGAATACTAAGTAGTACTTATCTGAAATGACGGAGGGCCACGACAGGTTTTTAAGAAAACCCTTTGCGTAATGAACTTGATATCGTTGTAGAATCGAGTGATTTTAAATGGAGTGTTTTTGAGGCTTTTCTAGTTTTGCTAAAGGGGTCACTCCCGGTGAAGGGATCGTCGGCCCTTTCCTCATCGAATAAGGTGCAGGATATATCATATATACCACTATGCAAAGCAAGAACTATAGAAGAAATCAAAAGACAAACCGAGTTTGTAGTATCTGCTAGTTTCACCAAAGAGGTCACTCCCGGTGAAGGGATCTCGGTTCTTTCCTTATCGAATAAGGTGCTGGATGTTCTACAAGGAACACCTCTATGCAAAGCAAGAACTAGAGCTACCAGTTTTTAAACAAGTTTCTACAACATCTTTAGGTTTCTTTTATTTTCATCAATCTCATTAATGAAGTCCCATTTTAATATGCTTCACAAGCATCACATTTGAAACGAAATCTGCAATATAACATATATCTCATATATATAATATAAACATTCGTCTCAGGTAGTAATATGATCTCATCACAGAACATTGCAGCAGAAGAAACATATATGAAATATTGGATATACTAGGACGTCCGTGTTTTAGTACGAGCCTGTATAAAACACGGATTCCACGGTCGTGATGAATAGCCAAACCCACATCCCTAGACCCCTACGAGAGCGACAAGCAACACTGCCAATTCTAGGGTTAGGAGACCCGGTCTCGACTCCTCGAGATGGTCTCCCACTGGACCATAGAACCCGGTTACTTGTGCTCCCCGCCTTGGGTCTACCTAATGCGGAAAAGTAAATAATATACAATGGTGACATCATCTTCAATCCGGAAGTGCCCCAATAAAATAATATTACATATAATGAATTTTACATGAATGAAAAAGAAAAACTCTCATCTCACATAAAACCCCCGGCTATTCAAAACGCGACGATCCAATATAACATATCACAGCAACACATAATATCTCATATCATCAACGTAAGCAAGTATGCGTATCCCGATTGTCGTTGATGTATAGCAACGAAGCCGGCGATACACCACATACTACGCTTACGGTCACAGAAAAGAAAGTGTAAAACTACAACAGTTGGAATCCGCAACCTCTTTAGACATCGCCTGCCTAACCAAATGAATTTCTTAGACATCGCATGCCTAACAATTATAAACCCCGCATTTTAGTCACTTTATCGAAAACACTTTTCAATATCAAGTCGGGCAATTCAACAAAATTCTCGACATCCTGATCGAATGCTCGTCGCAAACTTTAGTAGACGGCCACACCCCCGGATGCCGTCGACGAAGTGCACTAAGGCGGAACACCGCTGCCGCGAGCACCCGAACGGATGCTTTTGGCAACGGGGTTCTCCTACAGTCATTTGGTCGGGGCTATGGGGCGTGGCTGTCTGTTAAGTTTATCCGGCGAGTATCCGCGTACACTACGTGATTGCGACGGACTTTTGATCACATCAAAATTCCGTGGCAACCGATCAATTTGAGACTGAATTGCTAGATTTACAACATTCAAATTAGTTATCTCATAACTACCTGTGGATTCCAAATATTGTATCACATTCCAGATAAATAGACAATGTTAAACTTTCCAATCGAATAATCAAACACCCAAGATTTCCCAAATATATCTCAACGCTTGAAATCAGTTTAAAAACATCCATCACATGCCACAGTACCAATGGTCCAGCCGTAGAAGGGTTAAGCTAACGCCTTACATGTGGCACGCCGTACTGCCGCAAACCCTAAGGTTTAGAGGCAGTTCAAGACGGTCACATAATCGAGTTAAGGTTTGTTGTCTTCTAGAGGGTCCACCGCGTTACTTGCACGACTTAGAACGTTCTTAAACTCGAGAAAAAATCCAACTTTTGAAAAATTTTCCGACAGGGGAAAAAGTGAGTTATTGATATCCGTTCAAACTTTTTAACAGTTTCTAAAAATTATTCGGACAAACTAAACAAAGTTAAATTATTCGATTGAATCAACGAGTCCCCAATACAACCCTAGAAAACTCAACACTTGAGTGGAATTAAAAAAGTCCCAGAAAAAAATGACAAGAAAGGACCTAAGAATAAATATATGAAATATGAGGGACTAAGTCCAAATTTTGGCCGCGGCACCGCCGTCAAACCCTTGGTTTGGCCGCGGTTCTGCGGTCACTCGATCGACTTAGTGGACCGTACTTCACAGTAATTCTTAGTTTTTCCTGCTTGTTTTTCTGAGCATTTTTAATTCATAAAAAATCAACATTTTTCAAAATGTACAGAGAGGGGTAAAATCGGGGTTTTCCGGGTTCGATCGGACTTTAAACTTCGCTCAGACTTCGCCTAAAGCTCTAGTTTGGCTCTGATACCACTGTAGGATTGCTAGGCACGCTCACAAGGTTCTACGAGGCAACAACCATGCCCGATTAAAAATTTAGCCGTGCCGAACAACCCAAAGCCGGATCTTTAAACTAGGGTTTAGGCGAAAACGAACATGTTAAACTCTTTAACACTAAGTGAGAGGGATTACAACCTTTGTAGATCCGGTCCTTCACTTCTTAAGCTCTGTGTTGAAGTCCCTTCGCTGCGATCATCGTGTTCCGGACTCTCGAGAGGTTCCACGAAGAGAAAGATGAAGTCTTGCTTGCGATCTTCGATAACATAGATGATCTACCTTGAAGTTTTGTTAACACAAGCTATCACTCATGAAATGATGTGAACACCCTCATCTAAATGGCAAGGATAGATGGGGATGATGAAGTAGGATTTTTGCTCTCATTTATAATCTTTTTCTCACTCACTTTCATCACAAAAGCAAAACTAGAAAGTTTTTTCAAGAAGGAACTCAAGGAAGAAGAAGAATGAAAATCAATCCTTTTGTGATGAATAATGAATTATTGTAGTGGTTACAAATCTAACCAAGGGTTAAACATGAAGGAGTTAACCCATGTAGAGAATTGACTAGAGTTAATGGTTTGGATTGGGTTAACAAAATATCTAGCTAAAAACAAATTCAAAGCTTCATGAAGCTTCATGGAAGCTTCATGCAAAAGCTAACCCTAATCCAAACCCTAACCAAGTTTAAACCCTAAACCATTGTTAAATTTGTAACCCTAACATGTTACAATATTATATATCACATATACAATATATTTTGTAACAATAGAAAATAATACAATCAATATATATCGCATATATATCAATGTATTATCCCGTGAGAAAATGAATCTTTTAGTGAGCAAATATTAGTTAATGTAATTTAATATATCATATATATTATTATACATTAAATTATCGAATCAACACTTGATCCGACAATCCGGCTATATCGCATATAACCGACTAATACGATGACCCGGCTATATCACATATACCCGGCCGATATCTCATATCGCGAGAATCCAATACGGTATCACATACCGCATTATCCTCGGTCCCGCACATATCACATATGTGCTCCTACTCCGTTTTGCCTGAGCCAAGAAACCTCTGTGTAGGACTCTAAAGAATCGTCAATACGCCGGCGGTAGGTGATGATCATATCAAACATCCACAAGCTGCAAGTGATCAGCTAAACGTAACAGCCACCCAGGTATTGAGCGCTTAGAAGATCAACAAGCAAGCCTGTACATTCTCCTATGAATCCAATCAGTAACACTCCCGTACAGTCCGGTCTCGTCGTCTGATATGTCGCATATCTCGCCTAGGGGTGGTAAACGTCAGACCCCAGTAGCTCGATAAGTCGTGTTGATATGAGGTCTATAACAGTTCGAGAAACTACTGATAACACTTACCAGTAAATCTCAGCAACCCTGGCCAGGGATTTCCGGTTATAGCCAATCGAACACAGCACAACATCAACTCCCTATACCGGGAAAGACGAATCCCCTCCTATCGCTCATTGCCTCCATGTGGTTCAGGACTGTACCCAAAAGCCACCTTTTTGCACGCCCTCTTGGACGTGGTATGATGGAAATCAAAGCACAGTGGGAATCACACAAGACTCTATGACGATCTCGGGTCAACAGACTACTCTGTACCAGTGTCACCGGAGAACTGCCATCTGACGTAAGGTATAATACCATCTGGGAGTTCTCGGCGAGTCCATCCAGTGTACCCAGTCTCCACTGAGCACCCTTACACCATCCTTGATGTCAAACACCGATGGATATGGGATCATCCATCGCCCATCATATGGGTCAAGATGCGTATACGCTAGTCTACTCTGGTGCATCGATGCCCTGTCACGATACACCCTCGACTAAGAACAATTATAGGATGTACTCGTCGACTACCGTGGCCCCAGTAGTATGATCTCATCATAGTCCCAGTAGTCGAGTATATATCCTAAGGGCTTTATCAACATGTAACATAGAGACAGTCAGAGTACATGTTAAGATAAAGCACAACTAGATAGCATACTATCATGTCGAGCAAGAAAGTCCTCCCTATATATGTCCAAGCATCCATTACAATATACACCGTATGTACAGTAATGGCCTCTAGGGCATACATATAACTAACATAAATAAGCATGGGAGTGAACATGAGATTTAACAAAACTCGAAGCATATTTGACAAATCTAGAAGAAGAGGGGTTTTGAAATTTTAAATTCTTAAAACCAATGCCTCTTCGATTTAAAACTTTCTCCTTAGCAGATAAAGAGTTAACATTTGAAAACTTAGCAAGAGAAGAACTCAAAATCTCATTTTTCTCTATGAGAGAAACATTTTCCAAAACAAGCGATTTTTGAAATAAAATAGATGATTTTAAAATAGCAATCTCACTTTGATAACTTGAAATCAAATTGTCATTTTTCTTTCTTAAAATATCGTATGATAAAGCCAACTTCTTATTTTCTTACTTGAGAGAAGTATTTTAAAAAACAAGAGATTCTTGAGAAATAATAGAAGATTTCAAAATATCAATTTTACCTGTAAAACTTGAAATCAAATCATAGTTTTCTTTTTTCAAACCTTACAAGACAAAACCAAATTATCATTTTCATATTTCAAAGTATCAATAGTAGCACATTGTAAATCAAGTTTTGAAAGTAACTCATTTTTCTCAAAAACTAATTTATCACATAAAGCCACTTAAGAATCATAAGCACAAGACAATGCGTTATATTTGGCAATCAAATTCTTATTTAAAACTTCAAAAGAATCGCAACAACTAATCAATTCCTCACGCTCAATATCAAAATCATAAGTACATTTTTCGAGGAATTCATTTCTAGATGCAATAACATTATAATTTTCCTTAAGATCATGGTATGCATCAAGAAGTTGATCATGTGTAGTTTGCGAAAATCATAAGAAGAATTAATTACGATGTTATGATCGAAAGAGTGTTGGATCGACTCCTTAGAGTTGGATGTTCTCTCTTGATTTGTCGTTTATTGAGAATCATCCAAAGTTGCTAAGCAGGTTTCCATTTTGTTCTTCTCCACTTCCTTTCAAGCTACATACTCTCCATAGATTTGTTCCAATGAGCACCAAATATCATGAGCCGTCATGCAAAATAAAAAATTGTTAAAAATATCAACATCTAAATTGAATTGAAAACATTGTATAGTTTTGATGTTTAAAGAAAACAAATCTTTTTTATGATTACTCCATTTAGATTTAACAATAGAGGGGATAGAATAGTCGTTTTCCAAATAAAAAATTCACTTCCATCAAAACGTGGAGGATCAAGAATATAATAACTATCGAAGGAAAAGTAGTTTTGTAAAGAAGATAGCATGTGATTGCTCTAGGATGTTAAGCCTACACAAGTAAGAGCACCAAGCTCTGATACCCACTGAAAGTAGCGCGGAAGCAAATACAAATAGTCCTAAAGGGGGGTGAATATGACTACACAAAGAATATGCCCAAATTAAAAATTCTATCAACTACACTAACAAAGATATCATAATTGAATTGCTTAACAAAAGATATACCAATAGTGATAAATAGTTAAGCTAACTACAATTGCAAACATAAACAATAGCAAGCAAGAATAGAGATAACAATCAAGTTTAAGCAATGAGCATATAATGCGGAATATAAACCTAGCATGCAATTTCTAAGAAATTGAAATATAAAGCATAAGAGAAATTGCAAACGCAAATACGAGTCGATTTTAGAGTGGTTCAGGAGATCACTTAGTCCACTTTTTTTAGGCGTACGAGCCCGTTCCACTAAACACGTCTCCACCGAGACTCTCACGTTGCGCACCCACAACCAAACACGTCACTCGACACACGAGCGACTCTTCTCTCTACAAGCACATGCACTCCTCTCTTATAAAGTTACCGATAACGTCTCGGTCCTCACACAAAGAAAGAAATACAAATATCTCACTCTTCTCTCTTATAAAGAACTCTCTTGCACTCAAGATATTCTCACACAAAGATAAGAAGAGGGTTTATAATGAAGCACAATACTCTCAAAGAGTTTCTGTCTAGCTCAAACTAATACTCTAGCAAGTATGGATAATCAATTGAAGCTCTTGAATGTTTTGTGTGTGAGAGTAATTGGATAAGTAAATGAAAATCTCTTTAAATTCTCATAAGATGTGGGATTTTTTTTGAAGATCACTTGGATATTTGCAATAGAAAAGATCAAGAAATTTAAGTAAGTGATACCAAGAAAAATCCAACCAAAAACTCTTTTATAGCCCCAAGAAAAACAAATAAAAAACAAGTGGGGACAAGCAGTTTTCAACAGCGGCAGATGTCTGAAGGCAAAAGGGGCAGATATCTGGCCTCAAATGAAACAAATCACCAACGACTATAAATGGCTATATTTTTGAAAAAATCTTAACTGCAGACGTCTGAAGTTCAAATAAGGCAGACGTCTAAAGAAGAAACAAATCTTGGCTAAACCATAACATCAGACTTCTGTCCCGATGAACTGCAGATATCTGTGTTCCTTACTGGAAAGCACAGAGCCAAAACCAAACGTCGGAAGTTCAAATTGGCAGACGTCTGAAGTTTAAAAAATTCATATTGAAACCCTTCATCAGACGTCTGGTCCATTGACCTTCAAACTTCTTTCTCGTCTCAATTTTAAAAATATGTCCGAAATATCAGATATCAACAGTGCACAGACGTTTGAACTTCAATGGGTAGATGTCTGGCCTGGCACAAAACAATAGTTTGGGTTTTCTGAAAAATAAAGACTTTGAAAACAAAAACTCGATGTTTGTAAAACATTTGTGCAATCGTGTGTGAGTATTCAAGAGCTTTAAATGATATAACCATAATCTTAGAGCACTTACAAGGATTCCTATGCCGGCTTAGCAAATTTTTGAATTCTTGAATCCTTGTCGTCTCTAGCTCTTGAACCTTGGCGTTCCGCTTGGTTTGAACTTTGCGTTGGTCGATTGATCTTCCATTTGCTTCGACACTTGATGCTTCAAACTCGAACGCGTTCTCACGAACTTCTTCAAGTCGATATATGTATGCACAAATCTTGAAACACAATGAAGGTTTGGTGCTTGATCGGTTAGCCATCTGGAGAGTGCAGTGAGATGGTTTCAACTCTCTGATCCCTAACTGCTCATATACCGAGAAAGGAAGCAGGTTAACACTTGCGCCAAGATCAAGTAGAGCACGGTTGATGTGTTTATCCCCAATAGAAATAGAAATAGTAGGATAGCCAGGATCCTTACGTTTTCTAGGCAATTGTTGGGGAAAAGCCGTGTCTACGGTCTTTGACATGAATACCTTATTTGGCACTTGAGTTTTCCTCTTTCTAGTGCACAAGTCTTTGAGAATTTTCGCATAAGCGGGGACTTGTTGTATTGCATCTAGAAGAGGGATGTTGATATTAACCTGTTTAAAGATTTCAGTGATCTTCTCCATTTGCGGACTTGGTCTGTTTCCCCTTAATCGATTCGGATAAGAAGCTTGAGCAATAAGGTCGGGGTCCAACATTAGAGAAGATCGTGTGGGTAGGAACGATCTAAGAATAGGAGTGGGGATCATTTTTGGTAGACTAGAAGATGTAGGCTGAGGTGTCGAGCCTTGGGGAAAACGGAGAATAGGCTCGGAAGAAAATGGTGGAGTATACGAACTGGGGTCAGAATTAGAAGTAGAAGTGGAAGGAAATGTCTCAGTCGGTGTATCATCGATTGATTCATCATTATTATCAATCTCCTCACCAACATGGTTATTCAGCACTCTTCCAGGTCTCAACATGGTGATAGCGTTCATATGATGTGAATAGCCAGGATTGGGTAAAGGTTGAGCTGGAAGTTTCCCTTTTTCTCTTACACTCATTTCAGCTTTTAATTGTGCAATTTGAGCTTCCATTGATTTAATACTCTCGCTTTGGGACGCAGAGTTTTTCTTTATGTCATCGACGGAAGACTGAAGATTTGCCGAAACTTGCATGAAATTTGTCAAAAGCAAATTCACAGTTTGCGCGAGTGAAGAGGATTCATCAGTACCGGTCAACTGCAAAGGATTATTCGGTGCGGGTGTGTTGACCGGATTTTGAAAGTTTTGTGATTGGTAGGGGTGCTGAGTCAATTGAAGTGGTTGCTGTTGTGGTGGAGGAGCCCTTTGGAAATTGTTTTGGTTTGGAACTGTGTTTTGATTTTGTGATTGGTTCCAAGCAAAGTTAGGGTGATTCCTCCAACCCTGATTATAGGTGGAAGAAAACGGATCGTTCCTAGGTCTTTGTTGGAAAGCAGCATTGATATGCTCATGACCTTGAAACGGAGAATTCAATGGACATTCTTCCGTGAGATGTGATGGATCAGAACAGCATCCACATACAGTTTTGGGGAGCGACATCGGATTTAGGACGGCTGCTAAAAATTTATTTTCCATAGTTTCGAGTTTCTTTTGCATTGCTGTCATTTCAGCTCTAACTCCTATGGAAACATCAGATTGGTTATTGCCACTCCTAGACGATGACTGACTTACACTCTCCCACTGTAAAGATCTTTCAGCGAAATCTTCTAAAAATCTCCAGGCTTCACCATCGTCTTTAGTCATGAAGTTGCTTTGACACATGGATTCAAGGGTCTGTTTCGTGGTAGGATTAATGCCCTCATATATGATTCTGCACAGATCCCATCTGGGGATTCCGTGACGTGGACATTGAACTAACAGATCCTTGAAGCGTTCAAAACACTTCGAGAATGTTTCATTTGGAAGTTGGGTGAATTGATTTATTTCGCCACGGACTCCAGTTGTCTTATGATTGGGGTAAAATTTCTTAAGGAATGCTTTTACGAATTCTCCCCAATTTGAAATAGAATGTGCGGTTGTGTTATACAGCCACTTCTCGGCTATATCGCACAAGGTGAATGGGAGAAGACGAAGACGCATATCATCCACAGAAAGCTGTGAAGTACCGATCATAGCGCATACATTTTCAAATTTGGTAATAAAGACATATGCGTCTTCAGACTCGAACCTGATATTTGGGTAGAAAGTTGATGTACTGGGGTTTGATTTCAAAATTGTCCCCGTTGGCTGGTGGAATGGTGAGACAGGTCGAAAGAGGACCTCGCATAGGGTAACATCTCTCTTGGAGAGAGATGCGGGGTGGATTCCGCGCACCTGCGGACGGCGGAAGAGTAGTGTTAAAGAAGTTCGATGGAGAACCGTCTATCGAAATGGGTGTGGTGGTGGGTAAAGAAGAAGTAGACGTAGAAATACCGACTTTGGAGTCGATCGGGGGAACGCGGACAAGACGGGCACTAGAATCCCGTGTCCAGCCGAGCATGCACTAAAGGGTTTAGTACAAGTGGCAGCGTTAAGATAATTAAGGAAAATGTGAAGTGGTATTTGTTTTGAAAAAGATACGGATTTTTGAAAAAATGAAAATCACAACAATGCACAAGCAACCCTAAAATCTAGTGGTCACCTAGGTCAAGAATCTAGACCGCTCCTAACTGCCAGAAGACAAGTCGCAAGATCAATCCTCTACTGTCTCTTTGTCCCTCCAGTGGCCAGGTAAGTGCCAGGTAAGTGGGAGGTTCTCCACTACGTAAGTAGTGGGCCTAATTAAGTAACCACTTGCCTTAGACACACTTGCCTTAGACACCATAAAAGAAACGCGGATAAGCAATAGATTACCCACGACCTTCTCTTGTCCTAAGTGAGCGCGACGGTCCTTAGAGTCATGTCTAGATATTTTTTAGTTAATGAGGGTAATGCGGATGCAATTTTGTGATTTTTAGGGCTTAGGACGGGTAATGAAATCCCGACCTAATCTGAATTTGTTCTTTGCCCCTTAATTTCCGTATTAAAAATGCAAACAACCAAGATCAAACACGCACAATTTTTTTTCTTTTGCGGCGCTGTGACTTTTTGCAAAGAATCCTGTAGAAATTTGTTAATGGAGCAAAGCAGGAAGGAGATAAGAAAGTCAGAAAGTTACCGAGAAATTTTCGTACAGTGGAGCTACAGGACTATCGCGGATCTGCCGCGGTATGCTCCTATTAGCCGCGGAAACACGGTCAGTTGTTAAGATCACTGCACAAAATTTTATGCAGAAGCTCCTGTTCACTTGCTGAACTCTCTGGAATATTCACAATATTTCTCCTCATGCTCCACAGATTCCAGATTTTCTCGCAACAAATCACAATGAATCGTTTAGTGTTTGTGCGAATTTTGATCTAAATTTTTTGATGAAATAAAATTTTCAACTCAAATTTCAAAAACGAACAAATTAGCACACGATCCCCGGCAACGGCGCAATTTGATTGAATGATTCTTTGTGTGTCGTGTTTTGAAAATGTATAAAGATCACAATCAAAGAAATTTGTAAACCGGAATCAATAACGGTGTCAATTGTAGGTTCGTTAGCGAGTGCGGATCGTCCACAGGAAAAGTGTGATTTGATCGTATTTGATTTATATGAGTCAAAAATTAAAGAAGAAAAGAAAATGATTCATGAATTTTGAATTTTAGTTTCAAGAATTATAAGAAAATAAAGATCAAGAAATTAAGAATCAAGAATCGTCCAATTTGAATTAGTTATCAAGATTTGTAATGAGGCTCGTAGGAATCGATCGAATTGATAGTGAGGATGAAGACTTGTGCTTACGTATTCTTATCCATTGATGATTTGTTGCTAGATCGATGATGATCAACGAGAATTAGGGATCTCTTGCGGAAACTAGGGTTTCATCATCTATCCCTTGTCCTTTTGTTGACTTTCATTCAAATGCTAGACTCTAGAAAATTCAATCATCGATCGTTGATCTCTAATTAAGAGCGAAAACATTCAAGAAAATATCTCGCTTGAAACTAGGTGTCGATGATTCAATTTACTAAAGTTTACAAAACTCATAGGACTTAAGAATCGTACAAGAATTTAATCATCATCAACTATCAATTTTCTCGATTCCTCAACGAGCGGAGTTTTTACTCAAACATCATATCAAAGAAATCAATCAAGAATTGAAAACTCATCATAATGCTCAAATATAAAGATAAGCAAGACAAAGAAATTTCACCTTTTATTATCCAACAATTTCGTTACAATTCACTCAAGAACTACAAGAATTGAGGAAAGAACTCGATCGTCGAATTAGCTTCGCATCGTCTCCGTAAGTCGCGGATCATCTTGGATCACTTGCTCGTTTGAAGATCGGCGTCGCTTCTAAAAGGTTGAAGGCTTCTTGCTTGATTTGTACTCGGAGATCTTGAATTTGGCTTTTGGTAATTGGATTAGGGTTTGGATGCACAAGTTGTGTCACTCAACTTGTGTTTGGAATTTGTTGAACAACCATTCAACAACCTTTAAAATGAAGCCTTTTGGTCCTTTTTATAGCCTTCTCCTTTAGCTTCCCCTAGAAGCTTGATTAGGATTAGCTTCCTTTAGAAGCTAGGTTTAGTTTAGCTTCACTTGCAAGCTTGGTAGTTGAGTAGAAGATTCTAGAGTTAGTTAGTTAGCTAGCTTCCTTGATAAGCTTGGTTGTTAGGAAGAACCTTCTAGGTTTAGCTAGCTTATTTGAGAAGATTGGAGGTGTTTAGCTTGTATAAGAAGCTTGGCTGTTGGGACAGAAGCTTCTGGAAATTTTTGGAGAAAGAAGTGTCTTGAAGAAGTCTGGCCAGTGAAAAGAGAAACCTGAGATAGCACTCTGCTGACGTCATGATGACGCGGCCGCGGATCCGCCGCACAAAGGGTCATTCGGCCGTGGATCCGCGGCCCATTGGTGGCATCTGTGCATGCAATTTCCTGTGCAGCTTTGTGCTGGCCTCATGGTGTTTTTATGATGTCTGGAATATTTTTATAACGTCTTGTTCACTGCCATATCACAAGTCTTGGACTTGGCGTATTTTTCTCAGCACTTTTAGCAGTTTCAGCTCTTTTACTTGGAATTTCCTGCACAGATTCTCGAGACAAGTGTTGCGCTACACAAAAGATCACGCGTGCAATAATAAACACACAATTTCCCTCAAAATACCGGTTATATTGTATAACACGTTATTTGGTATTTTACAGATGTTTTACTAATATGTGCTATATTCATACCGAACACCTTTAGATGGGTGCAAATAGTAGGGAAATTGATGTGTTAAAAATGCAATATTTTCGATTGATCAGGTGCCGACAAGTCTATACAGAAATTTGATCACAATCGGGTTAAAACGGAAAATACCGACTATTTTACCCTAAAAACGGAAAATCACCTAAACGATTTCTAAAACGTTACATTCTTCCCCCCTTAAAAAAATTCGGTCCCCAAATTTAAAATTCTCACTAAGCGTAGCTTCAAAGAGATGAGTACAAAACTCCAAAATATAGCTTGCACCCTCCCAAGTGATCACCTCACTATACGGCTACGCCAAGAACCTTCACATATAGCAAGACCCTTGACCGAAGTCCCTCCACCTGCCGATCCACAATAACTATTGGATGCTGGTGAACGAAAGATCGCTTCCAAAAGAACGGTCTGGTGCTGAATAATGTGAGAAAGGTCATGAAGGTATTTGCGAAGTATCGACAAAAGGAAAACTGGTGACTACTCAATAATCTGGGCGGAAGTGCTATATTATAGGCAACGTAACTAACTCGCTCGAGGATCTCAAAGGAACAACAATCTGGGACTAAGCTTCCCAAAACTCAACACGCCATTTCATCAAAAAAATCCGTAGGAATACATGATCTCCCACTGCGAACTCAAGTCTGAGACCACCATGGTCGGCATAAGACTTCTGTCTGCATTGGGCTGCTCTCATCCTGACCTGAACCAACTGGATCATCTCCGAAGTCTCTAGACTAGCCGGGGTCCAAAAATCCTACTCTCGCAGAGTCAGAAAAACAGACTGGCGATCGACACTACCTACCAAACAAAACCTACAGGTTTCCAATTGGAACGTCTCCTGATAACGGCTATCAAAGGAGAACCCTATCAATGGCAAGTGACGATCCCAACTGCCAACAATAATTAGTACGCACGCACAAGCATATCCTTCAGAGTCTGTATAGCCCGCTCTCACAAACCGTCGTCCTGCGGATGGAAAAAGCGGAGCTAAAGCTCAACCAGTACCCAAGACTTTCTGAAGCTTCTGCCCAAGATGGCAAGCGAACAGGGTGCCTCCATTGGATACAACGCATGAAGGAACTCCGTGCCAACGCACAAACTTAACGAAGAACAACTGAGCAAACTGAGAATATCCGGACAACAAACACCCAAATGGAGTCACATCCAGTCAAGACAGGGATATACACCACAAAGAAATTCATGGAGATCTGCTCCCATTCCCACTCCGGAACGGTTAAAGGTTGCAACTCTCCAGCCGGTCTCAGATGCTCAACCTTAGCTCACAACAAGACAAACACCTTGAAACGAAATCCGAAACTTCACTCTTCATCCCAGCCCACCCGTAACTATCTCACAAGTCATGTCACACATTGGTGGACTTGAATGAACATAGAAAGCCGACTGATGTGCCTGCTCTGAGATTTCGCGTCTCTACCCATCAGTAGTAGGTACACACAAACGCGTCCCTAAACGTAGCACACCCTGGTCACAAATCAAGGACTCCGAATCTTTACCCAGCCGAGTATGCTCAAGAATCTCTGACGAACAAGTATCGGCGGGCTGTGCCTCGCGAAAACGATTAAGGAGAAGTGGACGGGCGTGGACATAAGAAAGTTGTCCCCTCAGTAGAGGCGAACTTAAGCTGTACTCTACGATCGCACCAGAACTGTAAATCTCCAGAAGACTGTCTCTGAACTGCGCACAACCGGAACAAGTTACCCCGGGCCTACGACTCAAGCATCAGCTACCACAATCGCCTTGCCACGGGAAACAAAGGATATCGCAAGCATGATCCTTCACAAGCTCTGATACCAACTTTGCCACGACCCGAAATTGGCACGGGACGACCCTTAAACTACGCAACGTCTACAGGCGTAACGAAGTTTAAGTAAGCCGAAAACCCAGCAATCTAAACCATCAAAAGTTGTAAGAAATAAGAACATTGTTAAAACTTTTGAAATCTCAACCCAAATTCTTTAAAGCCCCAATTTTATTTCCTTTAAAATTTTGGCAGCACCTCCTCTGTAAAAACGAACCCCAAAAAAAATGGGTACAACATAAATATAAATAAAGCATTCCCAATATTAAACCACAAAAAGAGATTAGGGTTTGGATTTATACCTTCAAAGAAACTCAAAATCAAGCAACTAGAAATCCAAAGACAGCTTCCAAAATCCTCACTTGAATGAAGAACAAAGCTTGTTTGAAGAAGAAGAATGATGGGTTTTGATTATATTTGAGTTTGGATGAATAAATTTGGATTTTTCATGAATTTTTCAAACTTTAAAAATGAAGAAATGAGTTTAGAAAAGAGAAGGGCAGCAAGCAATGAAGGTTTCGGCCAAAATGGAAGTAGCTAGGGTTATGTGGAGCTTTATAGAAAAATCTAGAAGAAAAAATAATAATTGCATAATAAAACAAAAAAAAGCTTTAATTCACCTCATTCTTTCTTTTAAAAATTCATTTTAAATCCTAAAAAATCTAGATATTTTGGATGGATGGTTAAAAACTTAATCTAGTGATTAACTTAGCACAAATCCACATTTGTAGTGATTAACCCAATCAAAAAAGTAATTACCACTAATAAAGTGAACAAATAAAGCATTAAAATAATATTTAATTAGGGAAAAATTCTATGTGAACCAAAACTTCCCATTGACCACTAAATCCCGCACACCAGCTTTATTCTAGCTAAACTAGGCGCCGACAAGTCTATACAGAAGTTTGATCACAATCGGGTTAAAACGGAAAACACCAACTATTTTACCCTAAAAACGGAAAATCATCTAAATGATTTCTAAAACGTTATAATCTTCCCCCCTTAAAGAAATTCGGTCCCTGAATTTAAAATTCTCACTAAGCGTACCTTCAAAGAGATGAGTACAAAACTCCAAAATCTAGCTCGCAGCCTCCCAAGTGATCACTTCACTATAAGGCTACGCAAAGAAACTTCACATATAGCAAGACCCTTGACCGAAGTCCTTCCACCTACCGATCCACAATAACTATCGGCTGCTGGTGAACGAAAGATCGCGTCTAAAAGAACGGTCTGGTGCTGAATCATGTGAGAAAGGTCATGAAGGTATTTGCGAAGTATCGACACAAGGAAAACGGGTGAATACTCAATAATCTGGGCGGAAGTGCCATATTATAGGCAACGCAACTAACTCGCTCGAGGATCTCAAAGGAACAACAATCTGGGACTAAGCTTCCCAAAACTCAACACGCCATTTCATCGGAAAAATCCGTAGGAATACATGATCTCCCACTACGAACTCAAGTCTGCGACCACCACGGTCGGCATAAGACTTCTTTCTGCACTGGGCTGCTCTCATCCTGACCTGAACCAACTGGATCATCTCCGAAGTCTCTAGACTAGCTGAGGTCCAAAAATCCTACTCTCGCAGAGTCAGAAAAACAGACTGGCGATCGACACTACCTACTAAACAAAACCTACAGGTTGCCAATTGGAACGTCTCCTGATAACAGCTATCAAAGGAGAACCCTATCAATGGCAAGTGACGATCCCAACTGTCGACAACAATTAGTACGCACGCACAAGCATATCCTTCAGAGTCTGTATAGCCCGCTCTCACAAACCGTCGTCCTGCGGATGGAGAAAGCGGAGCTAAAGTTCAACCAGTACCCAAGACTTTCTGAAGCTTCTGCCCAAGACGGCAGGCGAACAGGGTGCCTCCATTGGATACAACGCATGAAGGAACTCCGTGCCAACGCACAAACTTAACAAAGAATAACTTAGCAAACTGAGCATATCCGGACAACAAACACCCAAATGGAGTCACACCCTGTCTAGACCGGGGTAGACACCACAACGAAATTCATGGAGATCTGCTTCCATTCCCACTCCAGAACGGTTAAAGGTTGCAACTCTCTAGCCGGTCTCAGATACTCAACCTTAGTTCATAACAAGACAGACACCTTGAAACAAAATCCGAAACTTCACTCTTCATCCCTGCCCACCCGTAACTATCTCACAAGTCATGTCACACATTGGTGGACTTGAATGAACACAGAAAGCTGACTGATGTGCCCGCTCTAGGATTTCGCGTCTCTACCCATCAGTAGTAGGTACACAGAAACGCGTCCCTAAACATAATACACCCTGGTCACAAATCAAGGACTCCGAATCTTTACCCAGCTGAGTATGCTCAAGAATCTATGACGAACGAGCATCGGCGGGCTATGCCTCGCGAAAACGATTAAGGAGAAGTGGACGGGCACGAACATGAGCAAGTTGTCCCCTCAATAGAGGCGAACTTAAGCTGTAATCCACGATTGCACCAGAACTGTAAATCTGCAGAAAACTGTCTCTGAACTGCGCACAACTGGAAGAAGCTACCCCGGGCCTACGACTCAAGCATCAGCTACCACAATCGCCTTGCCACGGGAAACAAAGGATCTCACAAGCACGATCCTTCACAAGCTCTGATACCAACTTTGTCACGACCCGAAATTGGCACGGGACGGCCCTTAAACTACGCAACGTCTACAGGCGTAACGAAGTTTAAGTAAGCCGAAAACCCAGCAATCTAAACCATCAAAAGTTGTAAGAAATAAGAACATTGTTAAAACTTTTGAAATCTCAACCCAAATTCTTTAAAGTCCCAATTTTATTTCCTTTAAAATTTTGGCAGCACCTCCTTTGTAAAAAGTAACCCCAAAAAAATGGGTACAACATAATTATAAGTAAAGCATCCCCAATATTAAACCACAAAAAGGGATTAGGGTTTGGATTTATACCTTCAAAGAAACTCCAAATCAAGCAACTAGAAATCCAAAGATAGCCTCCAAAATCCTCACTTGAATGAAGAACAAAACTTGTTTGAAGAAGAAGAATGACGGGTTTTGATAATATTTGAGTTTGGATGAATAAATTTGGATTTTTCATGAATTTTTCAAGCTTTAAAAATGAAGAAATGAGTTTAGAAAAGAGAAGGGCAGCAAGCAATGAAGGTTTCGGCCAAAATGGAAAGAGCTAGGGTTATGTGGAGCTTTGTAGAAAAATCTAGAAGAAAAAATCAATAATTGCATAATAAAACAAAAAAAGCTTTAATCCACCTCATTCTTTCTTTTAAAAATTCATTTTAAATCTTAAAAAATCTAGATATTTTGGATGGATGGTTAAAAACTTAATCTAGTGATTAACTTAGCACAAATCCACATTTGTAGTAATTAATCCAAACCAAAAAGTAATTACCACTAATAAAGTACACAAATAAAGCATTAAAATAATATTTAATTAGGGAAAAATTCTATGTGAACCAAAACTTCCCATTGACCCCCAAAGCCCGTACACTAGTTTTATTCTAGCTAAACTAGGTGCCGACAAGTCTATACAGAAGTTTGATCACAATCGGGTTAAAACGGAAAACACCGACTATTTTAGCCTAAAAACGGAAAATCACCTAAACGATTTCTAAAACGTTACAATCTTCCCCCCTTAAAGAAATTCGGTCCCTCAATTTAAAATTCTCACTAAGCGTACCTTCAAAGAGATGAGTACACAACTCCAAAATCTCGCTCGCAGCCTTCCAAGTGATTACCTTACTATACGGCTATGCCAAAAACCTTTATATATAGCAAGACCCTTGACCGATGTCCCTCCACCTGCCGATCCACAATAACTATCGGCTGCTTGTGAATGAAAGATCGCATCCAAAAGAACGGTCTGGTGCTGAATCATGTGAGAAAAGTCATGAAGGTATTTGCGAAGTATCTACACAAGGAAAACGGGTGAATACTCAATAATCTGGGCGGAAGTTCCATAGTATAGGCAACACAACTAACCCGTTCGAGGATCTCAAAGGAACAACAATCTGGGACTAAGCTTCCCAAAACTCAACACCCCATTTCATCAGAAAAATCCGTAGGAATACATGATCTCCCTCTGCGAACTCAAGTCTGTGACCACCACGGTCGGCATAAGACTTCTGTCTGCACTGGGCTGCTCTCATCCTGACCTGAACCAACTGGATCATCTCCGAAGTCTCTATACTAGCTGGGGTCCAAAAATCCTACTCTCGCAGAGTCAAAAAAATAGACTGGCGATCGACACTACCTACCAAACAAAACCTACAGGTTGCCAATTGGAACGTCTCCTGATAACAGCTATCAAAGGAGAACCCTATCAATGGCAAGTGACGATCCCAACTGCCGACAACAATTAGTACGCATGCACAAGCATATCCTTCAGAGTCTGTATAGCCCGCTCTCACAAACCGTCGTCCTGCGGATGGAAAAAGCGGAGCTAAAGCTCAACCAGTACCCAAGACTTTCTGAAGCTTCTCCCGAAGACGGCAAGCGAATAGGGTGCCTCCATTGGATACAACGCATGAAGGAACTCCGTGCCAACGCACAAACTTAACAAAGAACAGCTGAGCAAACTGAGCATATCCGGACAACAAACACCCAAATGGAGTCACACCTTGTCTAGACCGGGGTAGACACCATAACGAAATTCATGGAGATCTGCTCCCATTCCCACTCCGGAACGGTTAAAGGTTGCAACTCTCCAGCCGGTCTCAGATACTCAACCTTAGCTCACAACAAGACAGACACCTTGAAACGAAATCCGAAACTTCACTCTTCATCCCTGCTCACCCGTAACTATCTCACAAGTCATGTCACACATTGGTGGACTTTAATGAACACAGAAAGCCGACTGATGTGCCTGCTCTAGGATTTCGCTTCTCTACCCATCAGTAGTAGGTACACACAAACGCATTCCTAAACGTAGCACACCCTGGTCACAAATCAAGTACTCCGAATCTTTATCCAGCCGAGTATGCTCAAGAATCTCTGATGAACGAGTATCGGCGGGCTGTGCCTCGCGAAAACGATTAAGGAGAAGTGGACGGGTGCGGACATGAGCAAGTTGTCCCCTCAGTAGAGAGCTGTACTCTACGATCGCACCAGAACTATAAATCTGCAGAATATTGTCTCTGAACTGCGCACAACTGGAACAAGATACCCCGGGCCTACGACTCAAGCATCAGCTACCACAATCGCCTTGCCACGGGAAACAAAGGATCTCACAAGCACGATCCTTCACAAGCTCTGATACCAACTTTGTCACGACCTGAAATTGGCACGGGACGGCCCTTAAACTACGCAACGTCTATAGGCGTAACGAAGTTTAAGTAAGTCGAAAACCCAGCAATCTAAACCATCAAAATTAGTAAGAAATAAGAACATTGTTAAAACTTTTGAAATCTCAACCCAAATTCTTTAAAGTCCTAA
Organism: Agapanthus africanus; assembly: GCA_030015575.1. Lineage (NCBI taxonomy): Eukaryota > Viridiplantae > Streptophyta > Magnoliopsida > Asparagales > Amaryllidaceae > Agapanthus > Agapanthus africanus. Next base: position 445,175,969 of record JASDDO010000031.1, on the reverse strand, counting down.
TTTTATTTCCTTTAAAATTTTGGCAGCACCTCCTTTGTAAAAACTAATCCCAAAAGAAATGGGTAAAACATAAATATAAGTAAAGCATCCCCAATATTAAACTACAAAAAGAGATTAGGGTTTGGATTTATACCTTCAAAGAAACTCAAAATCAAGCAATTAGAAATCCAAAGATAGCTTTCAAAACCCTCACTTGAATGAAGAACAAAGCTTGTTTGAAGAAGAAGAATGATGTGTTTTGATTATATTTGAGTTTGGATGAATAAATTTGGATTTTTCATGAATTTTTCAAGCTTTAAAAATGAAGAAATGAGTTTAGAAAAGAGAAGGGCAACAAGCAATGAAGGTTTCGGCCAAAATGGAAGAAGCTAGGGTTATGTGGAGCTTTGTAGAAAAATCTAGAAGAAAAAATCAATAATTGCATAATAAAACAAAAAAGCTTTAATTCACCTCATTCTTTCTTTTAAAAATTTATTTTAAATCCTAAAAAATCTAGATATTTTGGATGGATGGTTAAAAACTTAATCTAGTGATTAACTTAGCACAAATTCACATTTGTAGTAATTAACCCAATCCAAAAAGTAATTACCACTAATAAAGTGCACAAATAAAGCATTAAAATAATATTTAATCAGGGAAAAATTCTATGTGAACCAAAACTTCCCATTGACCCCAAAAGCCCGCGCACTATTTTTATTCTAGCTAAACTAGGCGCCGACAAGTCTATACAGAAGTTTGATCACAATCGGGTTAAAACGGAAAACACCGACTAGTTTACCCTAAAAACGGAAAATCACCTAAATGATTTCTAAAACGTTACAATTTTCCCCCTTTAAAGAAATTCGGTCCCCGAATTTAAAATTCTCACTAAGCGTACCTTTAAAGAGATGAGTACAAAACTCCAAAATCTCGTTCGCAGCCTCCCAAGTGATCACCTCACTATACGGCTACGCCAAGAATGTTCTCATATAGCAAGACCCTTGACCGAAGTCCCTCCACCTGCCGATTCATAATAACTATCGGCTGCTGGTGAACAAAAGATAGTGTCCAAAAGAATGGTGTGGTGCTGAATCATATGAGAAAGGTCATGAAGGTATTTGCGAAGTATCGACACAAGGAAAACGGGTGAATACTTAATAATCTGGGCGGAAGTGCCATATTATAGGCAACGCAACTAACTCGCTCGAGGATCTCAAAGGACCAATAATATGGGACTAAGCTTCCCAAAACTCAACACGCCATTTCATCGGAAAAATCCGTAGGAATACATGATCTCCCACTTCGAACTCAAGTCTGCGACCACCACGGTCTCCATAAGACTTCTGTCTGCACTGGGCTGCTCTCATCCTGACCTGAACCAACTGGATCATCTCCGAAGTCTTTAGACTAGCTGGGGTCCAAAAATCCTACTCTCGCAGAGTCAGAAAATAGACTGGTGATCGACACTACCTACCAAACAAAACCTACAGGTTGCCAATTGGAACGTCTCCTGATAACAGCTATCAAAGGAGAACCCTATCAATGGTAAGTGACGATCCCAACTGCTGACAACAATTAGTACGCACGCACAAGCATATCCTCCAGAGTCTGTATAGCCCGCTCTCACAAACTGTTATCTTGCGGATGGAAAAGCGGAGCTAAAGCTCAACCAGTACCCAAGGCTTTCTGAAGCTTTTCGCCAAGACGGCAAGCGAACAGGGTGCCTCCATTGGATACAACGCATGAAGGAACTCCGTGCCAACGCACAAACTTAACAAAAAAAAACTGAGCAAACTGAGCATATCTGGACAACAAACACCCAAATTGAGTCATACCCTGTCTAGACTGGGGTAGACACCATAACGAAATTCATTGAGATCTGCTCCTATTCCCACTCCGGAACAGTTAAAGGTTCCAACTCTCCAGCCGGTCTCAGATGCTCAACCTTAGCTCATAATAAGACAATCACCTTGAAACGAAATCCAAAACATCACTCTTCATCCCTGCCCACCCGTAACTATCTCACAAGTCATGTCACACATTGGTGGACTTGAATGAACACCGAAAGCCGACTGATGTGCCTGCTCTAGGATTTCGCGTCTCTACTCATCAGTAGTAGGTACACACAAATGCGTCCCTAAATGTAGCACACCCTGGTCACAAATCAAGGACTCCGAATCTTTACCCAGCCGAGTATGCTTAAGAATCTCTGACGAATGAGCATCGGCGGGCTGTGCCTCGCGAAAACGATTAAGGAGAAGTGGACGGGCGTGGACATGAGCAAGCTGTCCCTCAGTAGAGGCGAACTTAAGCTGTACTCCACGATCGCACCAGAACTGTAAATCTGCAGAAGACTGTCTCTGAACTGCGCACAACTGGAACAAGCTACCCCGGGCCTACGACTCAAGCATCAACTACCACAATCGCCTTGCCACGGGAAACAAAGGATCTCACAAGCACGATCCTTCACAAGCTCCATCCAACGACGTTGTCTCAACAATCAAAACCCGCTGCAGTACATTAAGCTCTGGTGGTCCGTGAAAATCTGACACAACTCTCCGCATAAGTAGTGTCTCCAAATCTCCAACGCACGACCACAGCGGCCATCTCCAGATCATGAGTGGGATATCCTGCTCGTACTTCCTCCAACTGTCGGGAAGAAAAAGCGATAACTCTATAATGCCACATCAATGGAAAATCACCTAAACGATTTCTAAAACGTTACAACCTCTGTCAAGGATCATGCGGGTGGGTTTACTTCAATCAGAAAATGACGGGTTGAACTTGACTAGCAGCCTATGGTTTGTTGACCTCTGTCAAGGTCATAGGACGCTTGGGGCAAAATATTATCGGGAATTTCAAGTGTTAAAATTTGCAATGAGATTGCATACCTCCTATGAGATAGTTGGATCCCGATACCCACTGCGAGTAAGAGTTACTCCTTGGAGTGTTTTACACATCACAATTAGCCGATCAAGTAGGTGTCTAGAAAGGTGTCAACGGGGTTACGTCCCTGGGAAAACGATGTTTATTTTAATTAGGTCCATGCGAAAGCATGGGGAACCTCCCTCAAAGTACCGGCACTGGCCTGGCTGAAAGATTGGCGAACTTGTAGGGTGTAATTAATCCCGGCTAGTCTTTCCTTTTAGGGTTTGAAGGAAGATTTGACTAAAACAGTGGGAGCCATCCTGATTAGTTAAATTAATAACCAATCTAATCTTGTAAGAGCATACGCTGAGTGTTTTCTTCTCTCTCTCCAGGTAGCGACCATGTCACGCCTTAATCAAGATAATAATATGGATGTATTGACCAAATCCGCTTGTTATACTGAGCTGGGGAACATTGGTCCCTTCCAACTTATAATTTTTATAAGACCGAGCAGGATATAGGGGATTACCAGGATTCCCGTGCCGCCCAAACGAAGAAAGTACATGATGATGCATCTTCTTCGGGTGTGTTCATTAAAGAGAACTATTTCTCAGTATCCTTTACGTCCTGGGTATGAGATATCGGATCAGGATCCCACATATGTAATATGTTATATGGGCTACAGATAGGTAGAGAACTGAGAATGAGTGATAAGTTTCAAGAGTTGGAAATGGTGCAAGTATTGTAACCAAGTTGTTGGCAGTTATCACCCTGTATTACCAAATACAATGATTCTGAACGAATGTTATTAGATACCGAACCTGATATACAACATCATATCAGTCTCTTTATTTAATAAAGAAGGATATAATTTTGTATTGTTGGATAATGTTTTGAACATTTCCTATATCAAAAGTTGATCGGTTCAGCCACGTTATCTAAAAGCATATACGTTCTAAATCAAACTACAGTTCTTAAACGTATCGAACACACACAAGGGGATGAATTCAGAAATGAACGATTCCTTCTTGAGGCATTGTAGACTAGGTCATATCAATGCGACCCGACTAGCTAAGTTACATATAGATGCATATTTAAATCAGTTTGAATTTACATCTTGTGAAACTTGCTAGTCATGTCACAAAGATAAGATGATCATAGCTCCGTTTATTGGAAACAGAGAAAGAGTTAGTGAACTCTTGAGATTGATATATGATGATGTATGGGGTCCCCTTTCTACACATGCCAGGACTGGTTCTTTGTACTTCATTACATTCACTAATGATCTCTCAATATTCGCACATGTGTTCCTGTTGAAACAATGGTCTGAACCTTTTGAGATATTCAAAGAATATAAGTTAGAAGTAGAGAACAAAAATCGGGTATAAGTATTATGTCCTATGATGTGATCAGGGAGGAGAATACTTGAGCACGAAATTCCTTGACTATTCTAAAGGAGAATGAGATTCTCTCTCAGCATTACTCCTCCGTATACACGATAGCATGTCGGTGTATCGGGGCGGAGCAATCGCACCCTATGTGATATGGTGTGCTCTATGATGGGTACTACCGAGTTACCTATTTCCTTTTCGGGTTATGCACTTGAGAAGCTGCATACCTATTGAATATGGCTCCAATCAAATCAGGTGCCTACCACTCCATATGTGATATGGTATGGGAAGAGCCCATCTCTTAAGGATGCTAAGATTTGGGGTTGTCCGACCTATGTCTAAAAGCAAAATCCGGATAAGCTCGAGGCAATGTCAGTTCTGTGGAAGTTTGTTGGATATCCCAAGCATTCGCAAGGGAATATCTTTACCACACCGAGGAGAAAAATGTGTTTTGTTTCTCAGCATGCCACATTTGGGAAAGGGAATTTCTTGTGAAGAAATTAGTGGTCATGAGGTAGAACTGGAAGGAGTTCCAGTTATACAAACTGCAGCTGATGATTTGGTAGAACCAAAGGATTCAATAGCTCCCGATGAACCTCAGCCTCTCCGCCGATCTGGTAGGGTTCCTCATCCACTTAAGAGATACTTCGGTTTTCTCTATGACAGTGGGAGCGAGAATTGCATCATGAGATGATGACCCAACTAGTTTCGAGCAGGCCATCAAGAGTGGGGCCTCTGTGAGAATGGCTGGATGCTATGCGATTGAGATGGAATCTATGTACACCAACAAAATATGGACTTTAGTTGCTTTATCTGAAGGGTTAAATCCCCATCAGGAGTAAGTATATCTTGAGAAGATTACTTGGTGTACATGGAAAAGTTGAGACTTTCAAAGATAAGACTAGTTGCAAAAGGTTCTCGTCATCGACCAGGTGTAGATAATGATGAAACCTTTTTCTACTGCCTATGCTTAAGTCCATCCGGATCCCACTTGCCATATGCTACATACCATGACTACGATATCTGGCGGTTGGGTGTCATGACTGCTTTTCTAAATAATGATTTAGATGAGAATGTCTATAAGTACACAGCCAGAGGGCTTCGTAGACAGTGGGAGCAGCGGAAACGTGTGCAACTTGCTTTATGAGTTAAAGCAGGCATCGCGGAGTTGGAACATCTGTTTTGATGTGGTAGTCAAAGAGTTTGACTTCATCAAAATGGTAGATGAACCTTGTATATACAAAAAGGTAGTAGGGAGTACGGTGGCGATCCTCGCATTGTACGTGGATGACATACTCTTGATAGGAAAGGAGTTTTCTATGCTACGCTCGGTCAATCTCCTCTTATCACAAGGATTCTCCATATAGGATCAAGGTGATACCTCCTAAATCCAGGTTTTTGGATCTATGAGATAGATCTAAGTGGATGTTAGTATTCTCGCTAGGTGTAGTGAGATGGTATCAATCGATCCTGGGGAGAATCATTGGATAGCTTCCAGGGTGGTAAGGTCGACTGAATATCAGTCACAGGCATTGTCTTTACCCTCAATGGAGGGATGATATGTTGGAAGAGTTCCAAGATAGATACCGTGGCAAACTAGACGATAAAGGCAGGATACATTGCTACCAAAGATGCTACCAAAGAGGCAGTCTGGATGTACATTAGTTCATGAGATGAACTTCGTTACTACCATTGTGTGACAATGGAGTTGTGGTTTTGGCCTAGGAACCCCCGTCCCATTAGAGATCCAGACATATTCTTAGGCAGTATCACCTGATCATGGAGATGTATGATCTCCGGGGAGATCGAGATTAAGGAGAGTAGATATAGAGGACAACAGCGCGGATCCACTCACAAAGGCAAGTGGGAGATTGTTAGTGAGACTTTTATGGGATGGTTGAGTATGAGATACTACAACCACTGCTGATTGTTGGGTATGAGATACTACAACAGATGGTTTTAGTGCAAGTGGGAGATTGTTAGTGATATGTATGCCCTAGAGGCCATTACTGTACATACGATGTATATTGTAGTGGATGCTTGGACATATATATGGAGGACTTTCTTGCTCGACATGATAGTATGCTATTTGGTTGCTCTTTATCTTAACATGTACACTGATTGTCTCTATGTTACATGTTGATAAGGCCCTTAGGATGAGTACTTGACTACCAGGATTATGATGCAGATCATACTAGTGGGGACAGTGTAGTCGCTAAGTATATCCTTCAAACTTTCCTAGTCGTAGGTGTATCGAGACAGGGTATCGATATACCAGAGTAGATTAGCGTATAGCTTCTCGACCCATGTAGATGCGCGATGGATGATCCCATATCCATTGGTGTTTGACACCAGAGACAGTATACGGATGCTCAGTGGAACTGGGTACACTGAACGGACTCGCCAAGAACTCCCAGATAGTATTATACCTAACGTCAGATGGCAGTTCTCTGGTGACACTGGTACATGTTAGTCTGTAGACCCGAGATCGTCATAGAGTCTTGTGTGATTCCCACCATGCTTTGATTTCCACCTTACCACGTTCAAGAGAACGTACAAAATGGTGGCTTTTGGGTATAGTCCCGAGTCACATGGAGGCAATGAGCGATAGGAGGGGTTTCGTCTCTCCCGGTATTGGGAGTTGATGTTGCGCTGTGCTCGATTGGCTATAACAGGAAGTCCTTGGCCAAGGCTACTTCAGAGATATATTGGTAAGTGTTATCAGTAGTTTCTTGACCCGTTATGAGACTCATATCGACACGACTTATCAAGTTACTGGGGTTTGACGTTTACTATCCCTAGACGAGATATGCGACATAACAGACGAAGAGACCTGACTATACGGTAGTGTTACTGATTGGATTCGCAGGAGTATGAGCAGGCTTGCTTGTTGATCTTCTGATCGCTCAATACCTGGATGGCCGTTACGTTTAGCAGACCGCTTGCGGCTTGTGGGTGTTTGATATGATCATCACCTATTGCCGGCGTATTGACGAGTCTTTAGAGTCCTACACAGATGTTTCCTGGCTCAAGCGAAACGGAGTAGGAGCACATATATGATATGTGCGGGACCGAGATTGATACTATATAAGATACCGTATTCTATTCTCGCGATTTTTGACATTGGTCGGTTATATGCGATATAGCCGGGTTATCAGATCAAGTGTTGATTCGATAAGTTGTTACTTTTGATATTAGTCGGTTATATGTGATATATCCGGATTATTAAATCAAGAGTTGATTTAATAATTTAATGTATAATTATATATTTGATATATTACATTATATTAACTAATATTAAGCTCACTTATGATTTCTTTTTCTCATTTTGTGCACATTGAATATATGTGATATATTTTTGTGTACATGTATTGTGTCATACTTGATGATACATGCAAAAAGGGTGTGTGTATGACTTACACCATACTTGGTTTAATTGCTAGGGTTTTATTTATTTTGCTAATTATAAAAGGTGGTATTTTGTCATGGATGAAAGCTTGTAGAAGCTTGTAGTCTTCATTGACCAAGTCCACTCTTTTGTTTTGGCTAAGATATTTGTTAACCCAACCAATTAAAGCTAGCCATGGTTCACTCTCTACAAAGGTTAATATATGATATTAACTCACCATGGTTGCTATTCTCACTTGAATAATTATTCATGAGAGATATTTCTTCATCATCTTCTTCTTCCTCAAAGCTTACCAGCTTCAATGGAGATGTGAGAAAATGAGTGAGAAAATGAAAGCTAAAGTGAGCCCACTTCCTACTTCATCATCCTCTACTACTTGCCATTTAGTATAGAGTGTTTGCTTCACCAATTCCATAGTTAGTGAAGAGATAGCTTGGGTTAGTGTCTCCTCGACGTAGATCATCTTCGGCTTCAAAGTCTTCGAAGTAAGCATGTTCGTTTCTTCATGGGAGCCTCTCTAGAGTCCGGAGTTTACGATCGTAGCGAAGGGAATACTACACTGAGCTATTGAAGTGAAAGACCGGTCTACAAAGGTTGTATTCCTTGCTCACTTAGGATGTAAAGTGTTTACATATGTTATTTTCTTCGATTTCTAGTTAACGATTCTATGTTAGGGTTAGCTAAAACGGCAAATTTTTGAATTTGGCATGGACGATGCCTCCCGAAACCTTGCTGCCGTCTTAGGTAACCCTACATACAGGGGGCAATGATGCACTCCTTCTTCGTCAGTTTGTCAACAGCTTGACCAGTGTCGACTGGTACGCAAGCATATCAGACGGGTCTGTCACTACTTTCGCCCAAATGGAGTCTCTGTTTCGGCAAAGGTTCATGAGTGTCAGTAATAAAATCTCTATTGCTGACCTTATGAGGACCGAGCCGGGGAAGAATAAAAGCAACACGGACTTTATCGCCCGATGGCATAATCTCACGGTCAAGTGCGAATCGCCACTAGAGCAGGACTAGTCTATTAGCCTCCTCATTGGGAATCTCAGCAATTGGATGGTCCCATTTCTATATACTGCGGGCCTCAAAACGTTTCAGGAGCTAACCGAGAGAGTACAAATGTTGGAACCCTCGAAATAGGAGTCTACCCTGGACTCTTAGGGTGACAAGCTTTGGAAAAGCTGAAAGGATGACAACCGTAAAGGTGGGAGCTCCATCAATACCAACGCCTTCAATGCATCTAACAATGAAGACAAGCGAAAGGTGAGTAGATCAAAAACAGATCGGTCTCGAAAGTCAGTGCTAGGAGGAGAAGGGTCTTTACTAGAGGAGAAAAAGAACAAAGTCTACTCTTTCAGAAGGGACAAAGTCCGCAAGATATTTAAAGATGCTTTGAACAACGCTCTATAATTGCCCATACCACTGAGTAGTAAGCCATACGATCGAGGATTACTATATTTTCAAAGACTGAGTCGAGAAGCAATACAAGACCCGAGAGATCGAGCTGTCCAAGAGTGCGTTGGTGAACAATCAAGCTGCAACCACCAACTTTATATAGACACAAGCTGAAGCCTTCTGGGAGCAGACAACTGAAGCTTTCTAGGAGCAGACAGCTGAACCCGCTACCCTTAGAAATAAAACTGACTCGCCGCAGCCTCCATGGAGCATGCACACATCTAAAAAGATGAGGAAGATGCTAAAGCTATTTCAGAAAGAGCCCAGAACAGAATGGGATGGGAAGATGGAGCCCACCATTCCAGTTACCAATTCGGCTCAATCAGGCTCAAAATCTGAAAAGATAAAGAAAAAGAAAAGGAAAGGTGCAGCTCGAAAAGAAAAGGAATCAGCGGGGAAATCGACCATTCAAAGGCATATCAATTCCCTCGTAGACTGCGAGCAAAAGGAAATGACTCTAATTCAATTGAAGGAGTTCTTCCCTGTAGAAGCAGCTGAGATTCTGGAGAAGCTACAAGACGACTCCACTGACGAGATCCCTATTGTGACCTGCTACGTCGTCTACCTTGGTAGCGACTCTGAGGAAGAGCTCTGTTTTCCCGAAAAGGACGAGGAGCTCACCACAAAGGCCAACCAAATCCAATTCAGAAGCGGCAAGGTTCTACTGCCGAAGCAAGGCAACTCCCCGAAAGAGAAGGAAAAACAGGCCGCTAATGAAGAAAACGGCGTAGAGCTGACTCATGAAGATTCGAGTTCTTCTCCGGTGGTTTACAATGACTTGGCTCACCTCCGGAAGCTTCCGTCCCTCTAAGCATCTATAATGCTCTGGTCCTTTCCAAGGAGCTCAGAGATGTTCTCATTCATGCCCTGCAAAACCCTGAGTAGTATCAGGCTCGTTTTGCGGAAATTAATATGAAAGAGGCCTAGTACACTCTGCATACAGCCACAGTCACATTTAAGGATAGAACAGCCGAGCACAACCGACCGCTTTACATGACAGGGTACAACGACGGAGACCGGATTAATCGTCTATTGATTGATCCGGGGCCCTCAGTGAACATCATGAACTTGCGGACTTTGAAGAGTTTGTCAATGGACGTCCGATACCTGTCAAGGGAAAGGACAGTCATCTAAGGCTTCAATCAAAACTGCCAGTAAGTTTTGAGGTCTATAGCTCTGCCGATCAAATTTAGGGATCTACAAACCGACGCTAAGATATACGTGATCGATGCCGACACGTCCTATAAGATTCTCCTGGGACGGCCGTGACTCTATGATTACGGCATCGTTCCGTCAACTCTCCATCAGTGCATGAAGTATACAAAAATAGCGAAGAAAGACACATTGACGGAGACATCCAACCGTTCGGTGTGCATGAAGTCCGATATGAAGATTTCCGGTACTTTGTGAACTCCTAAAATGATGAGCAACAACTGACCGAGGATAGAATGGCCTCGAAACTCAAAAGAAAATTTAAGCCGCCGTCACTTTCAAAAGCAAAAACCCACAAGTGGGTTCGCGTTTTGGCAGTGACACTGATGAGTCCGACGCTGGAAGTCCACCCTTCCGTAAAACTCGCCCTCATTTTGGTAGTGATACTAACAAGTCTGATATTGAAGGCCCATCCGGCAGCAAAATTCGTCCTTGTTTAGGCAGCAACACTGAAGAATCAGAAGAAGAGGACCTGTCCTGCAACAGCTGTGCAAATTGGGCTCTCATGCAAAAAGCAAAACTAAGAGAATCCTTCGAAATTATAGAAGGGTCCCTAGCCGTCACAAGGGTGCCAGAGCAGATGTGTAAAGAGTTTGATGCGTTGTCAGTCTCCACCGTGGACCAGTTGAAAACCTTCTACGTTCCCGGAAGAAAAAGTGGACAAAAGGGCATCCTTTTTTATGGGTCAAATCCTGTCGTGCATCCGGACGATTTGTCTGTCACGTTCCTTCCCTATGAGAGAGGAAAACGAGCCATCCTCAATCCTAGATATTATGCGCCCGAGATGCAGGAATATTTTAAAAGTGCGAATGTCGGTTATATCAAACGGAATCCAAAGCGAAGTTTTATGAGGGGCTGTGGCATCCGCCTCAGGTCCGAGCACTCATCGATGGACGAATCCCAGATAGATGGGGCTACATGATTCATATTGATGAAGACAGTAGGAAATCAAATGATTATGATGAGCTAGCCGAGCCAGAAGAAACCCCTCAAGAGCTCGAAGATGGCGGACAAGCAACCTTCGACGAGCTAACCGAGATTGATTTAGGAACGCCTGATAATCCAAGACCGATCTAAATCATCTCACTCTTTCCAGAGGAAATGAAAGAGCAGATAATTGCCCTGCTACATGAGTTAGTTGACTGCTTCGCGTGGACGTACAAATAAATGCCCGGCCTCTCTCCTGAAGTGGCCGCACATAAGCTGGCTATATCTCCTGAGTCCAAGCCAGTCAAACAAGATCCTCGAAGAATGAGAAGGGAGATGGAAGAAAAGGTCATCGAGAAAACTAAGAAACTCATCGATGCCGACTTCATTAGAGAAGAGAAATACGTGGACTGGATCGCATGCATCATCCTAGTAAAGAAGAAAAATAGGCAGATCTGGGTTTGTGTCGATTTTAGGGACTTGAAAAAAGCATGCCCTAAAGACGATTTTCTGCTCCCGGTCTTGGAAATGATGGTCGATTACACCTCAAATTATGAGCCGTTCACTTTTATGGATGGTTCGTCTGGGTACAATCAAATAAAAATGTCGCCTGAGGATGAGAGCATACAACATTTTGAACCCTGATTGGCATATACTATTACAAAGTGATGCCGTTTGGACTGAAGAATGCAAGTGTCACATATCAAAGGGCAATGACTAAGATCTTTGACGACTTAATCCATAAAGTCGTCGAATATTATGTTGATTATTGGTCGTCAAGACTAAAGTTAAGGCCGATCAAATCCAAGATCTCAGGACCGATTTCACCAGACTGAGGGAACGCGATCTGAAGATGAATCCTCTAAAGTGCGTTTTTGGAGTGTCAACGGGAAAATTCTTGGGCTTTATAGTCTGACATCGGGGGATCGATGTTGACCCATAAAAAATAAAGGCCATTGTTCCCGCCAAAATTTTCGGCCAAGAGTTACTTGTTCCCTTATAAAAAGGGGGAGAGTCCTCAAAATTTGGGCTCACGTGTTAAACACGTGGGTGCTCATATGCAACTGAGAATAAAATAATTAATGGCCAAACAGGCCTCACGTGTAAAACACGTTAGCGCTCATATGCAAAGCGTATGAGCGCTGAATAAAATAAACTTAAAGGGCCAAACATGCCTCATATGTAAAACACGTGAGCGCTCATATGCAAAGCATATAAGTTCTGAACATAAATCACAAAGGGCCAAACATGCCTCACGTGTTAAGCACGTGAGCGCTCTGAACATAAACAGGCTAAAACCCACAATAGGGGTCACGCGTTAAACACGTGAGTGCTTTTGCCAATCACATGCAAAGCATGTGAGCACCTTAATTTAAAATGTTCCTATCAAATTCTAAAATTAAATTCTATTTGGGTAAACTAGAAAGATCTTCTCTGTTAAACAGAGGACCCTTGGATCAAAGATCCAGCGGTGATCATTTGATAGAATAAAAATCTATCATAGGAAAATATTTTCCTAATCTTATAACAAGAATAAAATTCTATGTTATATCCATATTAAGAAAATATATTTCTGATCTTGTTAAACTTAAAAGATTTGATAGAATAAAATTCTAATCTTGTTAAAACTAAAAAGATATTCATAATCTTGCTAAACAAACAAGAAATCTTCTCTGTTAAACAGAAAGCCTTTGGATTAAAAATACAACGGTGAATAAAATTCACCGATTGATCTAAAAGGTCATTTTGGTTGATTATAAAATCAATCAACATCCCTCAATGAGAGATTTTCTGAACAAATTGATTTCTTTCTTTCTCCTATAAATAAGAGAAAAGGGACAGAAAAAACAGGATACACAAAAGAGAGAGAAAAAACCCCTGCGTAAGCCAAAAGAAAAGAGAATTTAATTCTCCAGAGAGAAGAAGATCTCCGAAAAGAAACCCCAGGTAAGGAAAGGAACAAAGACAGAACCTCTTACCTCTTCTTTATACTCATAAGAGTTTAACTCTTCTAAAAATAACTTAGTTCTTTATCTGGTTGAAGATCTGCAGAAGCAGATCTCCCCACAAGTTGAGAATTTAATTCTCATCGGGGAGATTTTTAATGCAGATTCAAAACCTAAGGGGAGAATTGAGTTCAAAGAATTTAATTCTTAAAACATATAGGAATTTAATTCCTTTAAATAAAATTAGGGTTCAACCCTATTAAAGAATTTAATTCTTATTAAACAGGGGATTTAACTCAAGATCTCTATGCACGTAAAAGAGATTAGCACCCAACATGATAAATGACAGATCATGAGCACCCTTGTTGAAGGAGAGAAAACAAATGAGATCAGGTCACGTGCTCCCACGTGACCCCTTCAGAAGCCCTTCAGAAGAAAAAGGGGGAATAAACCCAATGCGGTTTCTATTTTAGGGAGCCTCACGTGACATCACGTGACCCTTTAATAGTGCTTAGCACTTTTCAAAAGAGAATAAAACAGAGGCAGCTTTCAGTATTTGGGGACGCTTCACGTGATCCCACGTGACCCAATAGTGCTCAGCACTTAGAAAAAAAAGGGAACAAATTCAAAGAAGCTGTGCCAAATTTCAGAAGCCTCACGTGACCTCACGTGAGCGTATCAGACTTTCAGTGTTTAACACTACTTCAAGCGACTCACGTGACCCCACGTGAGCATTTCAAATCTTCAGTGTTTAACACTACTTCAAACACTTCACGTGACCCCACGTGAGCGCTTCAAATCTTCAGTGTTTAACACTACTTCAAGCGCCTCACGTGACCCCACGCGAGCGCTTCAAATCTTCAGTGCTTAAACAAAACTTTAAGACCTCACGTGGGAGCATGTGAGTGCCGAACATATGCTAGTGTTTAACACTTTGATAGGCCAATCTTAGCCCAAGTTAGCTAAGTCTCCCAAAGCCAAAACCTTGTTTTTAACTGAGCCCTAATTATGTTCAGGTCTTTCAAAATTGATCTCAGATAGCATTCAAAGTAATGTTCATCCTATTCCTTCTCAATTTGGCGTTTGGTTCAAGGGTATATCTCTTCACTCCTCTGATATTTGTTGTTGTAATCCTTCAACGTCTTCAGAGAGGTGACGGGTCCAGACAACCAGACATTCTACGGACTGTGGGGTCTTTAAACTTATGGACTATGATGTCCTTAAACTTTACGGACTGTGGGGTCCTTACACTCATGGACTATGATGTTCTTAAACTTTACAGACTATGATGTCTCTAAACTATCATGGACTATGAGGTCCTTAAACTGATAGACTATGATGTCTTTAAACTTTACAGACTATAAAGTCTTTATACTATGGATTATGATGTCCTTAAACTCCATGGACTATGATGTCCTTAAACTTATGGACCGCAATGTCCCTAAACTAAACAATAGAGCCCAAACGCTCTTTTATTGGATCTAAATGATCCTGTTAAGTAGATCTTAGTCTAAAATTAGACTAACGTATCCTTAACAAACGTTTAAGTTGATCTTAGTCTCAATTGAGATTAACGATCCTTAAACCCAACCCAAACCCAAATCTAAGAAAATACGGATTTGGACTAATCCACGCCCTACGGGCGACAACATAAATTAGTCTCCGTATACAATCCACGGGCAACCAAAAACAAAACAAACACACACGACACGAAGTGACCATCTGGAGAAGGAGAAAGTGGTTACCGCGATGCAGTAGCGTAATTAATTGCAGGGGCTTGCACTTGCAGGGAAGAGCGTCCCCACGATCAAAAATCCCTCACCGAGGGGGGATCTGACGAAATCTGCTATATCGCCCGCATCTGTCCAAACCTCCGATGCACGGTGCCATAAATCAACTTGGCATCTTCGGAGAGGTGGACGGATAAAACCAAATAGCATCTGCCCCTAAATTCAGGCAAGACGTTTGTCTTCCCGATTTTCGGCGGTAAACAACCATCATGGAGACGCCTCTTCTAAAGAACCTAACGCAGCTATTATCCTTTCAAGACAAGCTCGCTTACATACGAAGGTTAATCTCGAACCTATCAGGAAGATGCATGCCCTTCTTAAAGCTTATGAAGAAAGGAGCTCCTTTTGTCTGGGATGCTGAATGCTAAGAAGCGTTCGAAAGTATCAAACAGTATTTGTTGCACCCCCAGTGCTTGCTGCTCTCACTCCAAATAAACCGCTGATTCTATACACTGCCGTGCTAGATTAATCACTCAGCATGTTCCTTACCCATAATAACGAGGAGGGAAAAGAAAATGGCCTCTACTACCTCAGTCGAACATTAGTCGGGGCGAAACATAACTATTCCCCATCGAAAATGTTGGAGATAGTGCCCTCAGAGTCAATTATTGGATCACAGGCACGTGATTGCAATGATTGAGGGAGGACCTATCCCAGTAGGACAGTCTTACTCAAGATGATAGTATGCTATCTGGTTTATCTTTATCATCGTGTACTGCTTTAGGTGACCTTACGAGTCACTATTGCACGTTGATAGAGCCCCTAGGATTCTTGCTTGACTACCAGCAGTATGAGGGCGATCATATACGTGGGAGCTGGGGTCTATAAGCAAATCCTTAAAAGGTCCCTAGTCGTGGGAGTTTCGAGACAGGGCATCTATTCTCCAGAGTAGACTAGTGTATACAGTCGAGACCCCGACGAGGGGCGGTGGCCGGTCTCACAAGCCACTGGTGTCAGTTGGTTCACCTAAGATGTATACAGGTGCTCATTGGGTTATGAGTACACCGGACAGGACTCGCCGGGAACCTGCTAG
Source organism: Agapanthus africanus (assembly GCA_030015575.1). NCBI lineage: Eukaryota > Viridiplantae > Streptophyta > Magnoliopsida > Asparagales > Amaryllidaceae > Agapanthus > Agapanthus africanus. The sequence goes on along the minus strand of JASDDO010000031.1, from coordinate 445,159,956 downwards.
TTGGGATTATACCAGATGTCAGATAGTAGTTCCCTGGTGACATGTGTACAGGTTAGTTCATCGACCTGAGATCGTCATTTGTCTCGTGTGAGTTCCCACTGTACTTTGATTACTACCCTACCACGCTCAAAGGAGACGTGCAAACAGGTTTTAGTTGGGTACAGTCCCGAGCCACATGGAGGCAGTGAGCGGATCTGCAGGGGTTCGTCTTTCCCGGTATTGGGGGTGAGGTCGCGCTGTGTCTAGGAGAGCCAGTACATGAAAAGTCCTTGGCCAAGGCAGGAGATTTACTGGTAGGTATTCCAGTAGTATCTCAGGGTGTTCTGGGCTACACTCCGACACGACTTGTACCGCTTTTGGGGGTCTGACTTTTACCAACCCCCTAGGCCCGCCATGCGATGCTCATAGACGAACGGACCGAATTGTACGGATATTGTCACTGACAGGCTCAGTAGGGTGTCAGTATGAGTTCGCTCACAGATGTCCCTTTTGGTCAATAGCTGGTGGCCCGTTACGTATGGCTAATACCTCTGACGTGCTAGTGGTTAAATCCACAACCATAGTATTGACGAGTGTTTAGAGTCCACCACACACAGTTACTTAAGTTTCGGGAGAAACGCTGTAGAGGCCGTATGGAGATATAGTAGGGTTCGATCAGATACGTGCGGTATTGCATGGATCGTGATCGGACGGATTTTACTAGCGGGCTTTGGTTTAAGCCGGATCCTAGTATTAGACAGTGTAGTTTTGTCTCTTTGCATTTGTGTTCAGTGGGAATACAAATGCGGGCATGTATATGCAGTCGCGGGGTTTTCCCGTAATTTATTACGGGATCAGTTTTCTGAAGTTGCCAGTTTGCATTCCGTTCCGGCCGGTTTTCCTTTGTTCCTTCACGGCCGGACTTTATGATGGAGGGGTTATTTGCAAGTTTGCAAATAACTTTTGTGGGGGGGAGGGTTTCTTGCATATGTGTGGCTTCATAATCATGAGATTCTTTTTCTATCTCATCCATTACATTTATTATGATGAGTTGTGATTGATGCGAAAAAGTGTTTGTAGTTAACCGCAATCAATAACGGTATCGCGTGTAGCTAGACCGAGATGAGTACGGGTCGTCCTCAGGGAAACGTTGAATATTCTATTCTTACTTTAGACGTGTTGAGAAAGTGAGGAGGGATAAAGAATTTTATATAATGGTTTCTAGATCTACGTTAAACAAGAATGTAAAATATAGATCTATATTATTTTAAAGATGTGGTTAATATAATAAGGGGGCTTGTAGGGCTCGTTAGGATTTAGTAGTTATGGACGATTAATTAAAAGTTACCCTTTTTATCCATTAATAGATTTAGAACTAAAACGACGGTGATGCGTGTAGATTAGGGTTTCTGGAGGGAAAAAGGAATCCCACTCTTAACCCTTATCTCGACACGGAACTCCGTTCATATCTAGCCTTTACCAAAACAATCATTAATCTAATCTCTAATCGCGGTCGGAACTAGCAAAGAATTGCTAGCGCGCCCGATTAGGATGTTAATGATTCTTTTGATAAAGTTTCTAAACTTTATAGGACTTAAAAAGGGTTTAATTATTTTCATCGTCCATTAGCCTACCCTAATCCTACGAACCCTAACAAGCGGAGAATTACTCGCGCATGTTGGGAGAAGATGATGAAAAGAAAGAGAGGGAAAACATAATGTAGAATGCAAAAGAATTAAATAAAATAACTACCTTTATTAATCAACCGAACAATCTATACTTTTATTCCGTAGAAAATGATTACAAACTAGTTGCTTCTCGATCTTTCCTAAGGAGGTAGTTGAACAGTTGATGATCAGCCTGGATGCGTGAGCGTCATGGGCTTCGTGATCTTTTCGGCTTGATAAATTTTCCAAGAGGCTCTCGGTGTCCTTTTATAGTGCAAAGCCAGAATCTTTAGATTGGAAACTTGGTAAAATTCAGCAAAGATTGATCTCCCAAAATTGCAGCAAATGATCCTTCTAGAAGGCCGCGGATCCGCGGCCAACAGGGGGGTTTGGCCGCGGTTCCGCGGCCAATGGAGGAGATCAATTGATCAATTTTTCGGGCTTTCTCACTATGACATTTGGCAATCCTAGGCACCTTCAGAATCTGAAAATCTTTTCTCGATTGCTTCCAGACTTGGTCTCCAAGTTTTGATTCTTAATTTGGCAAGTCTTCTTCAACAACTTGATTTCTTTGATAAATTCTGCATAACAACTTGGAAAATTCTGCACAATAATCTCAAATAGTATTTAATAGACTTATTTCTACTAGGATTTGGTCAATGGATTTATTTGCATACATTTTCCTACCAAATGATAATTAAATATATTAACACATGGAAAATAATGTTTTAACACATAAACCCTCATATGTATAATATATTATATTAAAGTCCTTTTCTTAATATAAAAATGGTAGAAAAATGTAATACAAATGTGCAGTTTTATCAACTGAACAAGTTGTGAAAGGATAGGATTTGAAATGGTGTGACCATTTTCATTTGATTATGATACCTTTTCTTCTCTTTTTATCAAGCCTTTTCTTATTGTGATAATGATTCATTCTTTCATCCACCACGAGGGATATAGGGCCGGCCACTATTGGTGAGAAGAGAGAGAGAAGCTCATTTTTTGTGGTGTGGCATTTTTTTCCATCTCATTTCATGCTAGGAAAAATGAAAGCACCATTTTTCCTTATCTTCATTTCTTCCTCCACCATGACAACAAGATAAACCCCAAAGAGACATAGCCTACTACACTACATCTACAACAAATCTTGGATGCGTCGGCTAGCCAACTTCGCGTCCGAGTTGCCTCGGTCCAGAGGTGGGAGCCCGTAAAAGTATTTGGATACATGGTGCCCTTTCCGATGAGGAGGTGACGGACGGAGATTCCGCGGGAGATCGGAGTAGAGACGAAGACCGAAGGACACGGATCGCTTGGTATATCTCTTCACCCATTTTTTAGTTTGCTAGAAGCTAGGTTAATGGCCCGATCCGGGATAAAAGTGCGCGGTGGTGCCGGTTTGCTGGTTTGCAAAGTTTTTCGTTTCCGCGTTTCCGCGTTTCCGGTGTCGGATCGACAGCCGGGGCGCCGCCGTGCACTTGCATTGGTATCAGAGCCACGCCGTTAACCTAGTCTAGCTTGCTCTAGTATGTTTAGAACTTGATCGAACAAAAATCTCCAAAACCGTATTTTCTATAGCACAAGTTTCTGTCGAATTATTTTTGTCTCGAAAAATTTTTCAGGTCATTGCAGAAACATGTGCAGAGGATTGTAAGCATTCTGGAAAAATTTCGTTAGGTGATGCCTCATTAGGACCGCGGAAACGCGGCCAAACCCCTGGTTTGGCCGCGGTTCCGCGGTGGAAGTGAGTCAACGCCGTACGGAATTTTTTCAGTTGGCTTCTGGTTTGAAAATAGGGGTTTTGGGATAATCTTTTTGGGCCCAGATTTTCTGTGAGTGCTACAGTAGTGCTTGGGGCCCACTTCGGTAAATTTGATCGATTGAATATTTTAAACATGTTAGTTCACAGTATTTACATTATATCTGCTATCGTGAATGTCATTTGATCGGTAAATCCTGTCTATCTGCTATAGCCCGTTTAGACGGATTTGCGAACGTGACATTCACGTTGATGTTCTGTGTTGTGCTGTGATGTTGTGGATTGGTCGTGGGGGATAGCCTGGATGCAAGTTTAGTACAGTTTTGTTTTATATGTACATTTGATATTGCGGGGCGAGCGCCCGACATGTGGACTGCCGTCACTGCCTGTTTGTATTATTCTTTTGGGGCACGACCGGGTCGAGGTCGATGTACCCGTTGTATGTATATTTTACTTTCTGTATTAGGATTACCCCAAGGAGGGGTGCACGGATAGCCGGGTTCTAGAGGGCAACGAGCCCGCATCTCATAGGATTGAGACGGAGGGGGCTTTACTCTAGAATTGGCGGCTATTCGCCGCACTTGTAGGGGGTACAGGTTGACCCAGGAGGGGTGCCCAAGTTACCGGATTCCGTGAAGTGCTGGGTGGTCCATTCATGTTGCTGAAGGGGGCTGCCTTGCTTCAGGTTTTGGCGGGTAACTTGCCGCGCCCGTAGGGGTCTAGGATCTCATTGCACAGGCTATCCACACGACCAGGGGAACGTCGAGTTTCAGTAGCGGCTCTATGAAACCCGGGGATCCCAGATATCTGTATTGTTCTGTGATGCTGTACATTTCTGTGATGTTGCATTTTATCACGCCTTGAGCGAAATATTATATATTGATAAATATACTAGTAGATGTTGTATATGTTTTGCATCCGCGCTAGTCCAGTCCCCGCTCTGTCGTTAGTTAAGTAACCTAACGGGTGATGACGGGACCCAGTGGCGAATGCGGATGGCATATACGTACATCATTATTTTCGTTCTTTTGTAGTGTGATCAATTGATGGGACTGCGTTGATTCAGATCAATGCAAGCCAAACAAACCTATTCTGATGTTGTTGGAACACTTTTCAAAAAGCTGTTATTGCAAGGGCGTTCTTTTATGTTTTGCATCGTGGTATTCAGTTGGAATATCCTGCTCCTCAGTCGACGAGGCAAGGGCCGAGATCCCTTCACCGGGAGTGACCCCTTGGACAAAAGTTTGCGTCAGGGCAATAACTTCACTATAGCCGATTACTTTTGCTTTGCATCATGGTATTCAGTTGGAATATCCCGCACCTCATTCTACGGGGAAAGAGCCGAGATCCCTTCACCGGGAGTGACCTCTTTAGCAAAGGTTTTTGTCACTATATTTTTAAAAGCTATCCGGTTCTTTCAACGATATCAAGTTCATTACGTTAAAGGTTTTTGCCAGAAACCATTCGTAGCCCTCCGTCGTTTCATATGAATAGTCAATAAGTATTCAAGCTGTGTATGTTGGCCAAAGTCAAGGCACAGTGATTGGTAGCTATTGGGTATTCATATGCAGCATAGATAGATGCGTTGGTTTGGGACAGTCGTGCTACTATTTTGGCCAAAGTCAAGGGTATGTACGGGTGGGTTCAAATCAACCTGGACAATGACGGGAAGAACTTGACATATGACTTATGATATGTTGGCTAAAGTCAAGGTCATAAGAGCATGGGGCAAAAATCCACATCGTGAGTTTCAAAAGAAACTGAAACTTGCCAGATATGCGCATACCTTCTGGAGTGTGATAACGTGAGCGGATTCCGTCACGTTATCATGCGATGATAGTTGGATCCCGATTCCCACTGATGAGTTGGTTTACTCCTCGGGTGATCCCGACTAATTCTTCTTTCGGGTTTGGAGAAGAATTTGAGGTTACAGTGGGAGGTTTTCAGATTAGATAAAGTGATAACCATTCTGATCTAGGCTAGAGTGCACGCTGAGTGTTTCTTTTCTCTCTCTCTTTGGCAGCAACCATTGACCCGACCCTAGACTATGACTCAGTGACCAAGTTGACCGAACCTTCTTAACACTGTCTTTTGGATTGTCTGAGTTGCAAACCTCATTGCCACTCCTACTTTTACCTTTTTCTCCAGGACACCTCGTATTACTACGAACGTCCACTTCCATTGGACAAAACCATCGTATGGTTATATACGAACTAGAAGGAATTTATTCGAGGATGGTTTCCGGTTCTGGAGAAAACGAATAGGACTATTCAGTTGTCTTTTCCTTTTACCTTCTCTCAGGTTGCGAGTGCTCCTTGGTTTAGGAGACAGTACACCTATTACGCAAATTGGATAGTCTTATTCCAAACCTTAGGCCGGTGCCGAGCGGTAGGGAATGAAGAAAACCAGTTAGCCTAAATGGTGTACAGAAGTTATTAAGTTAAGACAAAGAAAGGGATTAATAAGAGGGCAAAGTAAATTGCGACTGCCATTCACGACCAAACCAAATATTTCTTCGCCAATTCTAAATCATCTTTGTATTTCTCCAGGACACTCCGTATCACTACGAAGATCCACAGTTTATTGGATAATCTATTGTATGGTTATATACGAACTCGAAAGGAACTTGTTCCAGTTCGGGGATGGATCCTGGTTCAGGAGAAATATGAATAAGGTTTATTCGGTTGTCTTTTATCTTCACCTTCTCTCGCATTGCGAGTGCTCCTAGGATTAGGACAGTACACCCATTATGCTTATTGGATAGTCTTCTTCCAAACCATAGGCTGGTGCCGAACGGTAGGGAAGGAAGAAAACCATTTGGCCTAAAGGGGTGTACAGAAGGTAATGACTAAAGACATATAAAGGGATTTAGAAAGGTGGCAAAGAATTATACGGTTACAGTTGTGAATCTGGATAATGGAAAAGGCATTACTAGGAATACCGGGATACCCCATCGAAACATTTCAATGTTTCAGTTTCACTGTGTACTGTTAAAAGAAAACTGATTTCCTAATTAGACACTTGCTCCAGGGTATGTATTTACCAGGTATGATTCTCACATCTGTATGGTTTTTCAGATGATGAGTGGGAGTGAGTTATTAGGAATTAGGTGATCATCCTCATTATATCGGGATTCGTTGTAATTGGTGATATTTGAGGAAATCACCTGGGTTGTTTGCCGGACGGCAAATATTTGGTTTTGAATATCCGTTGTTATGCACCAATTTCAAATTGATATATCTGTACGTCTATTTTTATAGAGTGAGATATACCTTTTTGAAATTATGTCTATGATATTTACCTATATCAGCGGATGGTTAGGTAAGGAGCATTGAACAGCGGTGTAATTCTTCTTAACCATAAGTACAGTTTTCAACCTACGACACACAGTGAATGAGTTATTAGACTCAAGGGACTTATACAGAGTATTGTATGTTGTCCAGTTTCTATTAGGACAGAGGGGTAGGTACTCGTACTATATTCTGTTTACTTGTGACTTCTCTAGTTCTTAGACAGGTGTTTCATAGAAACACAGAGTCCAAGTTTTGAGAAGTTATAGGTATAAGAATAAAGTAGAGAACCAGGTATTGCAAGTATCGGGATTCTTCAAAGTGACCGAAGATGTAGATACTTGTATATGGTATTCAGTTGATAGTAATGGTTAAGAGAACTAGCTTCTCTTTCAGGTTACTCATAATTGGAAGTATTCCTAAGTTGAGTAACGCTGATAGGCCTCCTTCCATTTAGTTGACATGCACTGGAGACAGATGCATGATTTGAATCTGGTTCAATTAAATCAGTGCCTCTGTTCCTATATTGGATATAGAACAGTTCATATTTTAACGATGTTAAGGTACGGGGAGTTGTCCGGCTTATGCTTAAAACCAAACTCTGGATAACTCAAGGCACGTTTCTGTAATGGCTGTTTGTGGGTTGACCCGGGCTATGACGAGGGTTGATTTTATACCATCTGGAAGATCAATAGTAATATTGTTCTTGACTCGCCACAGTTTTAACAAAAATGGATTTTTTCAGAAAACAGTAGTGGGAGTATGGTAGAACTGGAAGTGATTCCAGAACCGCAAACGATTACTGAAGATTTGATAAGAACCTAAAGATTCAATCTGGTTTGACATTCCATTGGCCACTCCGCAGATATGGTGGGTAACCTCAGGCACTCGAGAGGTACTTCGGTATGCTCAAGGACGGTGGCAGGGAGGTTCTTGTTTACCCAAACTTGCCATTGCTGTTGTTCCAGACTGTGAGACCTGGCAGGAGGATGAGTATAGCGTCGTTCTGAACTAGCTTTAGAAGCGTACGTGTATATGACTCTGCAAGAGGGTTATCGTAGTCAGTGGGAGCAGTGGAAGCATGGTGGACAAGTGGCTTATGTCTATTTATAGACTAAAGCAGATATAGCGGAGATAGATCATCTATTTCTGATGTGACAGTCATAGGTTTGACTTCATCAGAATATGGGATGGATCTGTTAAGAAGGTAGTAGGGTGTGATGTCCTGGTATTTGGATGACATACACAGAGTAGGAAGTTAGATTCCTATACTACTATCGGTTGTACTTTGGTCGTCACACATTGGTTTCTCCACACAGGACTTGGATATTATATCAGACATTCTGGTTACTAGATCTATGGTTTTAGATCTAGATTTGGGTAGTTTCCCAATCAGGGTACTTAGACAGCATTCTAAGAGTATTTAGAATGGACGACTCCTGGCATGGTGGTGTACCTGTAGGTAATGGAGTCACCCTCTCTAAAGGTTTCTTACAGACTAAAGGGGAGAGGGATGCGCATGATTGGCAGACCACTTGCTTAAGCAATTGAGTCAATCATGAGATGTCAAGTACCACAACAGATGTTGTTCTTGCAGTAGATGCAATAAGTTGATATTAATCCAATCCTGGAGAAACAGTCGTAAGCAGTTTTAGAACATAAGTTGATGTTCTAGGGATATGATAACAACATTCTCCTCCGGGAGACAGTTATCATTCCAGGCTTCCAAGGTGACCTGGATGACAGAGTGGCTGTCAGAGTTATAGTTTTCCCTCTGACGAGGGGCAGTATTATGGACAGGTGGTCCAGGTAGATACTGAGGGAAGGCATGGCGCAGGATACTGATTAAGTTCAGTTGACGATACAGTCTGAGAAGTTTGGATTTGGAGTTCATTTATGAACTAGGTCCCATCAGACATCCAGACATTCTAAGACAGGTATTGCTCATTTCGGGAGATGGGTTTCTCCGCGAACTTGAGATAAAGAGAGACATAGAAAGAAACATCAGAGCAGGTCCACTCACTGAGGCTATTCCCCGAACGCAATAGTTTCGCAAACGAGCTTTGTGAGACTGACTAGTAGAGGAGTTGGGTATTCGGTATCACACGGGCTGTGAGTATGCGACATCGCAATAATTAGCCTTGAGTGCAAGTGGGAGATTGTTGGAGATAGTGCCCTCAGAGTCAATTATTGGATCACAGGCACGTGATTGCAATGATTGAGGGAGGACCTATCCCAGTAGGACAGTCTTACTCAAGATGATAGTATGCTATCTGGTTTATCTTTATCATCGTGTACTGCTTTAGGTGACCTTACGAGTCACTATTGCACGTTGATAGAGCCCCTAGGATTCTTGCTTGACTACCAGCAGTATGAGGGCGATCATATACGTGGGAGCTGGGGTCTATAAGCAAATCCTTAAAAGGTCCCTAGTCGTAGGAGTTTCGAGACAGGGAATCGATTCTCCAGAGTAGACTAGTGTATACAGTCGAGACCCCGACGAGGGGCGGTGGCCGGTCTCACAAGCCACTGGTGTCAGTTGGTTCACCTAAGATGTATACAGGTGCTCATTGGGTTATGAGTACACCGGACAGGACTCACCGGGAACCTGCTAGTTGGGATTATACCAGATGTCAGATAGCAGTTCCCTGGTGACATGTGTACAGGTTAGTTCATCGACCTGAGATCGTCATATGTCTCGTGTGAGTTCCCACTGTACTTTGATTACTACCCTACCACGCTCAAAGAAGACGTGCAAACAGGTTTTAGTTGGGTACAGTCCCGAGCCACATGGAGGCAGTGAGCGGATCTGCAGGGGTTCGTCTCTCCCGGTATTGGGGGTGAGGTCGCGCTGTGTCTAGGAGAGCCAGTACATGAAAAGTCCTTGGCCAAGGCAGGAGATTTACTGGTAGGTATTCCAGTAGTATCTCAGGGTGTTCTGGGCTACACTCCGACACGACTTGTACCGCTTTTGGGGGTCTGACTTTTACCAACCCCCTAGGCCCGCCATGCGATGCTCATAGACGAACGGACCGGACTGTACGGATATGGTCACTGACAGGCTCAGTAGGGTGTCAGTATGAGTTCGCTCACAGACGTCCGTTTTGGTGAATAACTGGTGGTCCGTCACGTATGGCTAATACCTCTGACGTGCTAGTGGTTAAATCCACAACCATAGCATTGACGAGTCTTTAGAGTCCACCACACACAGTTACTCAAGTTTCGGGCGAAACGCTGTAGAGGACGTATGGAGATATGGCAGGGTTCGATCAGATAGTGCGGTATTGCACGGATCGTGATCGGACGGATTTTACTAGCGGGCTTTGGTTTAAGCCGGATCCTAGTATTAGAAAGTGTAGCTTTGTCTCTTTGCATTTGTGTTTAGTGGGAATACAAATGCGGGCATGTATATGCAGTCGCGGGGTTTTCCCGTAATTTATTACGGGATCAGTTTTCTGAAGTTGCCAGTTTGCATTCCGTTCTGGCCGGTTTTCCTTTGTTCCTTCACGGCCGGACTTTATGATGGAGGGGTTATTTGCAAGTTTGCAAATAACTTTTGTGGGGGGTATTTCTTGCATATGTGTGGCTTCATAATCATGAGATTCTTTTTCTATCTCATCCATTGCATTTATTATGATGAGCTGTGAAAGGATTGGATTTGAAATGGTGTGACCATTTTCATTTGATTATGATACCTTTTCTTCTCTTTTTATCAAGCCTTTTGTTATTGTGATAATGATTCATTCTTTCCTCCACCATGAGGGATATAGGGCCGGCCACTATTGGTGAGAAGAGAGAGAGAAGATCATTTTTTGTGGTGTGGCATTTTTTTCCATCTCATTTCATGCTAGGAAAAATGAAAGCACCATTTTTCCTTATCTTCATTTCTTCCTCCACCATGACAACAAGATAAACCCCAAAGAGATATAGCCTACTACACTACATCTACAGTAAATCTTGGACGCGTCGGCTAGCCAACTTCGCGCCCGAGTTGCCTTGGTCCAGAGGTGGGTGCCCGTAAAAGTATTTGGCTACGTGGTGCCCTTTCCGACGAGGAGGTGATGGGCGGAGATTCCGCGGGAGATCGGAGTGGAGACGAAGACCGAAGGACACGGATCGCTTGGTATATCTCTTCACCCATCTTTTAGTTTGCTAGAAGCTAGGTTAATGGCCCGATCCGGGATAAAAGTGCGCGGTGGTGCCGGTTTGCTGGTTTGCAAAGTTTTTCGTTTCCGCGTTTCCGGCGTCGGATCGACGGCCGGGGCGCCGCTGTGCACTTACAGAAAAGCAGTGCCTGGCCCTGATATTCATCGTGAAGAAGCTAAGGCACTATCTGCTCGCTCATTGGGTTATGCTGATCTCCAAGGTCGACCTGCTCAAACAATTAATGACCAAAGCAAGCCTAGCCGGTAGAATGGAAAGATGGGTTGTCATGATACTTGAGTTTGACATAGTCTATACTCCTCAGAAAGCAGAAAAAGGGCAAGCCTTAGTCGAATTCCTTGCTGGTCATCCTATACCAGAAGGGTCACTGCTAAATTGCGAGTTACCCAACGAACAAGTGCTGCACCTCGAGAATAACGAGCCATGTTGGGAGCTCTATTTCGATGGAACCTCATCAATAAAGACCTCCAGCAAATCAAGCGTTTCGGGGATAAAAGCAGCGATAGGATTGGTGTTCATCACGTCATCGGAAGGAACCCTACGATGTTCATTTGCTCTCACCGAGCCTTGCATATATAATGAGGCTGCGTATGAAGCTCTGATAGCTGGTCTGGAGTTCACTATAGAAATGGAAATACTTCGATTATGGGTCTACGGTGATTCCCAGTTTGTCATCAACCAAGTGAGCGGCGACTACAAGATATATAAGCCCGAGTTAGTTCGATACAGAAGCCGGGTGGTGGACTCATGAAAGAGTTCACCCACATTAAACTAATAAGAGTTCCTAGGGCGTTGAACGGAAAAGCCGATGTACTCGCTCACCTAGCCAAAGAGGAGGCTGATCCCGACATGGATGAAATTCTGATCACGGTCAGAACTCAGCAAATTCTACCTCCAGTCCCTTAACAAGAAGAAAAAAGCATAGAACAAGAGAACAATCTTGCCGAATCAGTGCTAAGCACTTAAGCACTTTAATATATAGTGCTAAGCACTTTCATACAGCGTTCACGTGGGTATCACGTGAGGCGCTCCTGCTTGCTAATTTTTAAATGCTCACATGGATTTCACGTGAGGTGCCAGATCTTTACTGATGGGCGCTCACGCGTGAGGCACGTGCGGCGCAGAGTTTACGGGCGTTCACTCGTAAGGCACGTGAGACGTCGAGTCTTTATTTATGAGTGCTCACGTGTGAGGTACATGAGACGCTGAGTCTTCATGGGCTCCTTTGAGCGCTCACGTGAATATCACGTGAGACGCTATCTTCATAAAATCTTGTGAGAGCTCATGTGGATATCATGTGAGACGTTGTGTCTTTAGAGATTAACTCTTTGCTTATTTTTTTCGAGAAGTTAAACTTCTGTTAATAGTATTTTGGCCGTTAACGATCACCAATATCACTGTTTTGATGATCTGGGATCAAATTATTGAGAACTAAGTTCTTCTATTCTTTTTTTACGAGAACTAAGTTCTTTGAAGGGTTGAACCCTATTTTAGAAGAATTAAATTCCTGGAAAACACATTCCATATCTTTTCTCATATCTTCCTCCCTAAACCTTGAGTCTGAAGAACAAAATCTTCCCGATGAGAATTAAATTCTCAAATTTTAGGAGATTTGTCCAACGGATCTCAAATCCAGAGAAACTAAGTTCTTTATAAAGGGTTAAACCCTTGTATTTATGTACGATAGGTAAAGGAGATATTTTGATCTCTTCATTTTTCTTTACCTGGGGTTTGAGGGGAGCAAGAAAGAGCTTTTTCTTCAGCCAGAAAATTAAATTCTCAGTTGTAGTTTTTTTTATCACCTTATACGGTTCATTCTCTTCTTGAGACTTATAGTCTCGGGTCCTTTTTATAGATGAGAAAATATTGTTGATTAGTTTGAGAAAATCTCCCATTGAGAGATATTAATTGATTTAATTTATCTTAAAGTTCACCCGGGGAATTTTGTCTACTGTTGGTTCTTTGATCCAGTGAATTTTATTTATCAGAAAATATTTTCTGTTTGTTTTAGCAATATTAGGAAAATATTTTCCTAACAAAGCATTTGATTTTGTCTCCTGATTTGGTTGATGATATTATAATCACCGTTGGATAAGGGTCCTCTGTTAACAGAGAAAATCTTTCTGGTTGTAGAAAGATCAGGGGAAGATATTTCCTATGTATAATTTAATCCTATATAGAATTCTGAAGCTAGTGCTTCAATTTTATGCGCTCACGTAACTTCTACGTGAGGGTTGTCATATATAAACGGTAGCAGCGCTATTGTGCTTTGCACGTGAGCGCTCACGTGTTTAACACGTGGGACCGGTTTTGGGCCTTAATTGATTTGTATTCAACGCTCACATGCTTTGCACATGAACGCTAACGTGCTTTGCATATGGGAGGCTATAGGATTTAATCCTCCTTGATGATGGCGGTCACATGCTTTGCATTTGAGCCCTCACGTGCTTTGCATATGGGAGACTATAGGATTTAATCCTCCTCACGTTCTTCTTCTTTTTTTGTAAGGGAACAAATTCCCCCAGCGTTGTTCTCACATTCCTTGCACATAAGGGCAACGGTGTCACCCTTATAGCCATTGGATCACCTAGGGGAATGGGGGAGTTGAATCGATCCCATCATGCCCCATAAATACAGCCTTTGGCTCTGAAGTGACTACTATTTTTTCGTCTTCCTCATTGAGTTTTTTTCTTGAGAATTTAATTCTCGCTCGGAGCTTAGTTCTCTGCCTTAAAAAATTCCTTTGAACTTAGTCAACTATGCCAAAATTTTTGGTAAGGGCCATGAACAGAGCTTAGCTCTTAAGATTTTTTGGGCATCTTCCAGATTTTAAATCCTTTAACATATTTGACAGAGCTTGGCTCTTTTTATTGAACCGATATCTTGGAGATCTAAAAAAAGGTTTTTTTTATGATGATCATGAATCTTGATGTCCTGGTCGAAGGTTCAACTCGACGGACATTCTTGAGTTTATCGTTGATTTTACTTAGGGATTTACCCTGTTGTTCATCCGGATATTTTGGGGATTTTTGGAATTTAATTCCATTGTTCAATCCACGAGTTCTCCAACGTGGCCATTCCATAATAATTTTCTTGTTTGCAGAGGTTTGCTCTGATTTGATGTTTTAAAGCTTCCTTTATTAGAAATTTTGGGAATTTTACTCTATTAACTTTCTCTCCCAGTTCTTGAACGTTTTCCCCGTTAGGGTTTTCAAGGTTTTATGTTGGAGATAATGCCCTCAGAGTCAATTATTGGATCACAGGTACGTGATTGCGGTGATTGAGGGAGGACCTATCCCGGTAGGACAGTCTTACTCGAGATGATAGTATGCTATCTGGTTTACCTTTATCATCGTGTACTGCTTTAGGTGACCTGACAAGTCGCTATTACACGTTGATAGAGCCCCTAGGATTCTTGCTTGACCACCAGCAGTATGAGGGCGATAATATAAGTGGGAGCTGGGAGTCTATAAGCATATCCTTAAATGGTCCATAGTCGTGTGAGTTTCGAGACAGGGCATCGATACTCCATAGTAGACTAGTATATACAGTCGAGACCCCGACGAGGGGCGGTGGCCGGTCTCACAAGCCACTGGTGTCAGTTGGATCACCTAAGATGTATACAGGTGCTCATTGGGTTATGAGTACACCGGACAGGACTCGCCGGGAACATGCTAGTTGGTCATATACCAGACGTCAGATGGCAGTTCCCTGGTGACATGTGTGCAGGTTAGTTTATCGACCTGGGGATCGTCATTTGTCTCGTGTGAGTTCCCACTGTACTTTGATTACTACCCTACCACGGCTCAAAGGAGTCGTGCAAACAGGTTTTAGTTGGGTACAGTCCCGAGCCACATGGAGGCAGTGAGCGTATCTTCAGGGGTTCGTCTCTCCCGGTATTGGGGGTGAGGTCGTGCTGTGTCTAGGAGAGCCATTACACGAAGCCCTCGGCCGAGGCAAGGAGATTTACTGGTAGGTATTCCAGTAGTATCTCAGGGTGTTCTGGGCTACACTCCGACACGACTTGTACCGCTTTTGGGGGTCTGACTTTTACCAACCCCCTAGGCCCGCCATGCGATGCTCATAGAAGAACGGACCGGACTGTACGGATATTGTCACTGACAGGCTCAGTAGGGTTGTCAGGCTGAGTTCACTCACAGACATCCCTTTTAGTCAGTACCTGGTAACCCGTTACGTATTGGCTTATACCTCTGACGTGCTAGTGGTTAAATCCACAACCAAGGTGTTGATGAGTCTGTAGAGTCCCCCACATTCAGTTACTCAGCTTTCGGGCGAAAGGTTGTAGAGGCCGTATGGAGATATGGTAAGGTCCGATCAGATACGTGCGGTATTGCACGAATCAGGATTGGACAGTTTGTACTATAGGCCGTATGGTTGTATGGCAGGGTTCGATCAGATACGTGCGGTATTGCACGGATCAGGATCGAACGGATATTACTAGCCGGCTTTAGTATAAGCCGGATCCTAGTATAGTACAGTGTAGATTTTGTCTCTTTGCATTTGTATTTCGGTCGAAATACAGATGCGGGTGTGTATGCACAGTATCGGGGTTTTCCTGTAATTTATTACGGGACCAGTTTTCTGGAGTTGCCAGTTTGCTTTTAGTTTCGGCCGATTTCCATTGTATCGTTCATTGGCCGAAGATTGGTGGAGGAGGGCTTATTTGCATTGTTGCAAATAAGCATTTATGGAGGGGGTCTTTGCATATTATCATGTCATGAACTTGTCCCATCATTTGACTTCATATCTTCTTGATGGCTTGACTTTTAGTAACCATCATGGTTGTTGATTACTTGTTTTGGAGTGTGGGTTATGGTTGTGATCATTGGATTCTTTCATCATCTCTTTTCATCATTACTTCCACCCACCCCCTTGACCTTACTCTTTCTCTCTCCAATCACACATGGGTGGGGGGGGCCGGCCATTCCTATGGAATGGTGAAGGGGATTCATTTTGATGAGAGAAGAAAATATGATACATTCATTCTTTTGTATGCTACATTTTTCCTACCTCTCTCCAAGTTCTTTTTCCTCCACCACAAAAGGCAATTCCATGAACCCCAAAAATGAGACTTCTTCTCTAGATATTCTACAGCATATCTTGGGCACGTCGAGTAGCCGGCTTCGTGCCCGAGTTGCCTCGGCATTGAGGTGGGAGCCCGTGAACGATGTAGGCGATGTGGTGCACTTCCGGCGACAAGGAGGAGACGGGACATTCCGCAGGAGATCGGGATGACGATGAGAAGACCGGAGGACTCGGATCTGTCGGTATACTTCTCTTCCCTATCTTGTTAGTAGCTTAGACTTGTTAATGGTTACGATCCGGATGTTTAGTGCGCGGGGGTGCCGGTTTGCTAAGTCCGCAAAATTAAAGTTTTTCACCGCTTCCGCATTCCGGCGTCGGATTGACGGCCGGGGCGCCGCCGTGCACTTACAGTGGTATCAGAGCCTCGCCATTAACATAGTCTAGCTTGGTGTAATGTGTTTTTCTGTTTCGATCAATCGAATGTTCCAAAACTGCATTTTAGTTCGCATCAGTTTCTGTTGAAAATTTTTGGTCTCGAAAAATTTTTCAGGTTGTATAAAATTGATGTACTGGAGATTACAAGGATACTGTAAAAATTCGACATGTTCAGTCGACAGTGCAGGCGCGGAACCGCGGCCAAAACCCCCTTTGGGCCGCGTTTCCGCCGCGCACTGTTGAGATCTCTGCGCCCAATTTCTACAGTGTCTTTGTGGGCTTAATATATGGGTTTTGGAATATTAATTTTGGGCCCAGGATTTCTTGATCTGCTACAGTATTGTTTGGGGGCCCACTTGTTAAAATTTGATTGATCGGATATTTTAAACACATTATTTCACAGTATTTACATTATATCTGCGACCGTGAATGTCACTTGATCGGTAAATCCGGTCTAACTGCTATAGCCCGGTTAGACGGATTTGCGAACGTGATTTTCACGTTGATGTTCTGTTTTTGCTGTGATGTTGCGGATCGGTCGTGGGGGATAGCCTGGATGCAATGCTAGTACAGATGTGGTTGTATTATGTACATTTGATATTGCGGGGCGAGCGTCCGACATGTGGACTGCCGTCACTGCCTGATTGTATTATTCTTTTGGGGCACGACCTGGTTGCGGTCGATGTACCCGTTGTATGTATATTTTACTTTCTGTACTAGGATTACCCCGCGGAGGGGTGCACGGATAGCCGGGTTCTGGAGGGCAACAAGCCCGCATCTCATGGCATTGAGACGGAGGGGGCTTCACTCTAGGATTGGCGGGCTATTCGCCGCACTCGTAGGGGGTACAGGTTGACCCAGGAGGGGTGCCCAAGTTGCCGGATTCCGTGAAGTGCTGGGTGGTCCATTCACGGTACTGAAAGGGGCTGCCTCGCTTCAGGTTTTGGCGGGTGACTTGCCGCGCCCGTAGGGGTCTAGGATTTCATTGCACAGGCTATCCACACGACCAGGGGAACGTCGGGTTTCAGTAGTGGCTCTGTGAAACCCGGGGATCCCAGATATCTGTATTGTTCTGTGATGCTGTACATTTCTGTGATGTTGCATTTCTTTTCACGCCTTGAGCGAAATATAATATATTGGTATATATATTAGTAGATGTTGTATATGTTTTGCATCCGCGCTAGTCCAGTCCCCGCTCTGTCGTTAGTAAGCTAACCTAACGAGTGATGACGGGACCCAGTGGCGAATGCGGATGGCATATACGTACATCAGTATATTTTCGTTCTTTTTGGTGTGTTCAATTGATGGGACTGCATTGATTCGGATCAATGCAAGTTAAAAACAAACCTAATCTGATGTTGTTGGAACACTTTTTCAAAAAGCTGTTATTGCAAGGACGTTCACTTTTGTTTTGCATCGAGATATTCAGTTGGAATATCCTGCTTCTCAGTCGACGAGGCAAGGGCCGAGATCCCTTCACCGGGAGTGACCCCTTGGACAAAAAGTTTGCGTCAGGGCATTAACTTCACTATAGCCGATTACTTTTGCTTTGCATCGCGGTATTCAGTTGGAATATCCTGCACCTCATTTTACGGGGAAAGAGCCGAGATCCCTTCACCGGGAGTGACCTCTTTAGCGAAGGTTTTCGTCACTATATTTTAAAAAAAGCTATCCGTTCCTTCGACGATATCAAGTTCTTTACGTTAAAGGTTTTCGCCAGAAACCATTCGTAGCCCTCCGTCATTTCAGTTAAATATTCGGTAGTATTCAAGCTATGTATTTTGACCTCACGCCAAGGCATAGTGATTGGTAGCTGCCGGGTATTTATCTGTTGCATAGATAGATGCGTTGGTTTGGGACAGTCGTACTACTATTTTGGCCTACGTCAAGGGTATGTACGGGTGGATTCAAATTAACCTGGATAATGACGGGTAGAACTTGACATGTGACTTATGATATTTTGACCTCACGCCAAGGTCATAAGAGCATGGGGCAGAAATCACATCGGGAGTTTCAAAAGAACTGAAACTTGCCAGATATGCGCATACCTTCTGGAGTGTGATACCGTGAGCGGATTCCGTCACGTTGTCATGCGATGAGAGTTGGATCCCGAATCCCACTGATGAGTTGGTATACTCCTCGGGTGACCCCGACTAATTCTTCTTTCAGGTTTGGAGGAGAATTTGAGGTACAGTAGAAGGATTCCAGATTAGATAAATTGGTAACCATTCTGATCTAGGTTAGAGTGCACGCTGAGTGTTTCTTTTCTCTCTCTCTTTGGCAGCGACCATTGACCCGACCCTAAGATAATGACTCAGTGACCAAGTTGACCGAACCTTCTTAACACTGGCTTTTGGATTGTCAGAGTTGCAAACCTCATTGCCACTCCTACTTTTACCCTTTTCTCCAGGACATCCCGTTTTACTACGAACGTCCACTTCCATTGGACAAAACCATCGTATGGTTAGATACGAACTCGAAAGAATTTATTCGAGGATGGTTTCCGGTTCTGGAGAAACCGGATAGGATTATTCAGTTGTCTTTTCCTTTTACCCTCTCTCAGGTTATGAGTACTCCTTGGTTTAGAGGTAGTACACCTATTACGCAAATTGGATAGTCTTCTTCCAAACCATAGGCAGGTGCCGACCGGTAGGGAATGAAGAAAACCAATTAGCATAACGACGGTGTGCAGAAGGTATTAAGTTAAGACAAAGCAAGGGATTAGTAAGAGGGCAAAGTAAATTGCAACAGATATTCACGAACAAACCAAGTATTCCTTCGCCAATCCTGAATCACCTTTGTATTTCTCCAGGACACTCCGTATCACTACGAAGATCCACAGTTTATTGGATACTCCATCGTATAGTTATATACGAACTCGAAAGGAACTTGTTCCAGTTCGGGGATGGATTCTGGTTCAGGAGAAATAGGAATAAGAATTATTCAGGTGTCTTTTATCTTCACCTCCTCTCGCATTGCGAGTGTTCTTAGGATCGGGACAGTACACCCATTATGCTTATTGGATAGTCTTCTTCCAAACCATAGGCTGGTGCCGAACGGTAGGGAAGGAAGAAAACCATTTGGCCTAACGGGTGTGCAGAAGGTAAAGACTAAAGACATATGAAGGGATTTGGAGAGGTGGCAAAGAGATATACGGTTACAGTTGTGAATCTGGATAATGGAAGAGGCATTACTAGGAATACCAGGATACCCCATCGAAACATTTCAATGTTTCAGTCTCACTGTGTACTGTTAAAAGAAAACTGATTTCCCGATTAGATACTTACTCCAGGGTATGTAATTACCAGGTATGATTCTCACATCTGTATGGTTTTACAGATGATGAGTGGGAGTAAGTAATTGGGAATTGGGTGATCATCCTCAATATATCGGGATTCGTTGTAATCAGTGATATTTGAGGAAATCACCTGGGCTGTTTGCCGGTCGGCAAATATTTGGTTTTGAATATCCGCTTTTATGCACCAATTTCAAATTGATATATCTGTACGTCTATTTTCATAGAGTGAGATATACCTTTCTGAAATTATGTCTATGACATTTACCTATATCAGTGGATGGTTAGGTAAGGAGCATTAAACAGCGGTGTAATTCTTCTTAACCATAAGAACAGTTTTCAACCTACGACACACAGTGAATGAGTTATCAGACTCAAGGGACTTATACAGAGTATTGTATGTTGTCCAGGGTTCATCAGGACAGAGGGGTTGGTCCTCGTACTATATTCGGTTTACTTATGACTTCTCTAGTTTTTAGACAGGTGTTTCGTGGAAACACAGGGTCCGAATTTTGAGAAGTTATAGGTATTTGAATAGAGTAGAGAACCAGGTGTAGCAAGTATCGGGATTCTTCAAAGTGATCGAAGATGTAGACACTTGTGCATGGTATTCAGTTGATAGTAATGATAAAGAGAACTTGCTTCTCTTTCAGGTTACTCATAATTGGAAGCATTCCTAAGTTGAGTAACGCTGATCGGCCTCCTTCCATTTAGTTGACATGCACTGGAGACAGCTGCATGATTTGGATTTGGTTCAATTAAATCAGTGCCTCTGTTTCTATATTGGATATAGAACAGTTCATATCTTAACGGTGTTACGGTACGGGGAGTTGTCCGGCTCATGATTAAAACCAGACACTGGACAACTCAAGGCGCGTTTCTGTAATGGCTGTTTGTGGGTTGACCCAGGCTATGACGAGGGTTGATTTTCTACTATCTGGATGAACAATAGCAATATTGTTCTAGACTCGCCACAGTTTTATTAAAAATGGATTTTTTCAGAAAACAGTAGTGGGAGTATGGTAGAACTGGAAGTGATTCCAGAACCACAAACGATTACTGAAGATTTGATAAGGAACCTAAAGATTCAATCTGGATTGACATTCCATTGGCCACTCCGCAGATAAGGTGGGTAACTTCAGGCACCCGAGAGGTACTCCGGTAGCTTCAAGGACGGTGACAGGGAAGTTCTTGTTTACCCACAATTACCATTGCTGTTGTTCCAGGCTGCGAGACCCGGCGAGAGGATGAGTATAGCGTCGTTCTAAACTAGTTTTAGAAGTGTACGTCTATATGACTCTGCCAGAGGGTTGTCGTAGTCAGTGGGAGCAGCGGAAGCATTGGTGCACAGGTAGCTTATGTCTATTTATAGACTAAAGCAAATATAGCGGAGATAGATCATCTATTTCTGACGTGACAGTCATGGGTTTGACTTCATCAGAATAGGGGATGGATCTGTTGAGAAGGTAGTAGGGTGTTATATCCTGGTATTTGGATGACATACACAGAATAGGAAAAGAAACTCCTATACTACAATCGGTTATACTTTGGTCGTCACACAGTGTTTTCTCCACAAAGGAAATGGATTTTATATCACACATACTGGTTACTAGATCTATGGTTTTAGATCTAGATTTGGGTGGTTTCCCAATCAGGGTACTTGACAGCATTCTAAGAGTATTTAGGATGGACGACTTCTGGCACGGTAGTGTACCTGCAGGATATGGAGTCACCCTCTCTAAAGGTATCTTACAGACTGAAGTAGAGAGGGATGTGCATGATTGACAGATCACTTGCTTAGGCAATTGAGTCAATCATGAGATGTCAAGTACCACACCAGATGTTGTTCTTGCACTAGATGCAATAAGTTGACATTAATCCAATCCTGGAGAAACAGTCGGAAGCAGTTTTGGAACATAAGAGGATGTTCTAGGGATATGATAACGACAGCCTCATTCGGGAGACAGTTATCATTCCAGGCTTCCAAGGTGACATGGACGACAAGGAGGTTGTCAGAGTTATAGTTTTCCTTCTGAAGAGGGGCAGTATTTTGGACAGGTGATCCAAGGCAATACTGAGGGAGGCATGGCGCAGGATACTGATTAAGTTCAGTTGACGATACAGTCTAAGAAGTTTGGATTTGGAGTTCATTTATGAGCTATGTCCCATCAGACATCCAGACACATTCTAAGACAGGTATTGCTCATTTCGGGAGATGGGTTTCTCCGCGAACTTGAGATATAGAGAGACATAGAAAGAGACATCAAGGCGGATCCACTCACTGAGGCTATTCCTCGAACGCAATAGTTTCACAAACGAGCTTTGTGAGACTGACTAGTAGAGGAGTTGGGTGTTCGGTATCACACGGGCTGTGAGTATGCGACATCGCAATAATTAGCCTTGAGTGCAAGTGGGAGATTGTTGGAGATAATGCCCTCAGAGTCAATTATTGGATCACAGGTACGTGATTGCGGTGATTGAGGGAGGACCTATCCCGGTAGGACAGTCTTACTCGAGATGATAGTATGCTATCTGGTTTACCTTTATCATCGTGTACTGCTTTAGGTGACCTGACAAGTCGCTATTACACGTTGATAGAGCCCCTAGGATTCTTGCTTGACCACCAGCAGTATGAGGGCGATCATATAAGTGGGAGCTGGGAGTCTATAAGCATATCCTTAAATGGTCCCTAGTCGTGTGAGTTTCGAGACAGGGCATCGATACTCCATAGTAGACTAGTGTATACAGTCGAGACCCCGACGAGGGGCGGTGGCCGGTCTCACAAGCCACTGGTGTCAGTTGGATCACCTAAGATGTATACAGGTGCTCATTGGGTTATGAGTACACCGGACAGGACTCGCCGGGAACATGCTAGTTGGTCATATACCATACGTCAGATGGCAGTTCCCTGGTGACATGTGTGCAGGTTAGTTCATCGACCTGGGGATCGTCATTTGTCTCGTGTGAGTTCCCACTGTACTTTGATTACTACCCTACCACGGCTCAAAGGAGTCGTGCAAACAGGTTTTAGTTGGGTACAGTCCCGAGCCACATGGAGGCAGTGAGCGTATCTTCAGGGGTTCGTCTCTCCCGGTATTGGGGGTGAGGTCGTGCTGTGTCTAGGAGAGCCATTACACGAAGCCCTCGGCCGAGGCAAGGAGATTTACTGGTAGGTATTCCAGTAGTATCTCAGGGTGTTCTGGGCTACACTCCGACACGACTTGTACCGCTTTTGGGGGTCTGACTTTTACCAACCCCCTAGGCTCGCCATGCGATGCTCATAGACGAACGGACCGGACTGTACGGATATTGTCACCGACAGGCTCAGTAGGGTTGTCAGGCTGAGTTCACTCACAGACATCCCTTTTAGTCAGTACCTGGTAACCCGTTACGTATTGGCTTATACCTCTGACGTGCTAGTGGTTAAATCCACAACCAAGGTGTTGATGAGTCTTTAGAGTCCCCCACATTCAGTTACTCAGCTTTCGGGCGAAAGGTTGTAGAGGCCGTATGGAGATATGGCAAGGTCCGATCAGATACGTGCGGTATTGCACGAATCAGGATTGGACAGTTTGTACTATAGGCCGTATGGTTGTATGGCAGGGTTCGATCAGATACGTGCGGTATTGCACGGATCAGGATCGAACGGATATTACTAGCCGGCTTTAGTATAAGCCGGATCCTAGTATAGTACAGTGTAGATTTTTTCTCTTTGCATTTGTATTTCGGTCGAAATACAGATGCGGGTGTGTATGCACAGTATCGGGGTTTTCCTGTAATTTATTACGGGACCAGTTTTCTGGAGTTGCCAGTTTGCTTTTAGTTTCGGCCGATTTCCATTGTATCGTTCATTGGCCGAAGATTGGTGGAGGAGGGCTTATTTGCATTGTTGCAAATAAGCATTTGTGGAGGGGGTCTTTGCATATTATCATGTCATGATACTTGTCCCATCATTTGACTTCATATCTTCTTGATGGCTTGACTTTTAGTAACCATCATGGTTGTTGATTACTTGTTTTGGAGTGTGGGTTATGGTTGTGATCATTGGATTCTTTCATCATCTCTTTTCATCATTACTTCCACTCACCCCCTTGACCTTACTCTTTCTCTCTCCAATCACACATGGGTGGGGGGGGGGGCGGCCATTCCTATGGAATGGTGAAGGGGATTCATTTTGATGAGAGAAGAAAATATGATACATTCATTCTTTTGTATGCTACATTTTTCCTACCTCTCTCCAAGTTCTTTTTCCTCCACCACAAAAGGCAATTCCATGAACCCCAAAAATGAGACTTCTTCTCTAGATATTCTACAGCATATCTTGGGCACGTCGAGTAGCCGGCTTCGTGCCCGAGTTGCCTCGGCATTGAGGTGGGAGCCCGTGAACGATGTAGGCGATGTGGTGCACTTCCGGCGACAAGGAGGAGACGGGACATTCCGCAGGAGATCGGGACGACGACGAGAAGACCGGAGGACTCGGATCTGTCGGTATACTTCTCTTCCCTATCTTGTTAGTAGCTTAGACTTATTAATGGTTACGATCCGGATGTTTAGTGCGCGGGGGTGCCGGTTTGCTAAGTCCGCAAAATTAAAGTTTTTCACCGCTTCCGCATTCCGGCGTCGGATTGACGGCCGGGGCGCCGCCGTGCACTTACATTTTAATCCTCGTCTCTGGATTTGAGAAATTTTCAAAAAAGGACCCACTTTTTAGGATATTAAGAGTTTAACTCCATCTTCTTATTTAATGAGAATCCTTTTTTGTTCTCGCAATGGACACATGTTCCATCATTAGTGAGCCGCCACTTTGATTTCGTAAGTTCCGGTAGTTTTGGAGTTAGCCGTCCAACAAAATAAACTCATGTCCTCTTTTTGATAATTGTTTTTTCCTTTTTCAAGTACAATGGCTTCAATTCCCTACTTTCCTTATACTCGTTCAGAAGCCGCTTTCCCGCAATCAGCTTCAGATGAAGAAGTGATAGCCATGATCAAGAGATATGACAAGAATGAAAAGAGCTTTCTCTTATGGGAGACCTGGTACGGTCACATTATAAGGGGCACCGTAGCTCAACTGTTGTTTGATTTGGTCACAAATCAAATCAAAGTCCCATCGGCAGTAGTTCCAAGCTCAAAAGGTCCCGTGAAACGGACAAGAAGTTCAAAACCAATCGGATCAGCCGATTCAACACCAACATCCTCCTCGGCGGAATCAAGCTCCACCTTGGAAGCAATCACCTCCTCGGTGGAATCAAGCTCCACATCGAAAACAAATCGATCCTTACACTATGAAAAATGGAGCAAGTCAACTTCAACCCCGAAATCGCAGAAAGTGGAGCAAGTCAAATCAAATCCTGACACCGCAAAAAGTGGAGCAAGTCAACTTCAATCCTGATACCGTAAAAAGTAGAGCAAGTCAACTTCAACCCCGACACTGCAGAAAGCGGAGCAAGTCAAATCAAACCCCGACACCATAGAAAGCGGAGCAAGTCAAATCAAATCCCGACACTTCAAGAAGCGGAGCAAGTTAAATCAAGCACCAACCGTCCAAGTCGCAAAAACGGCTGCACCGATGGTCTAAGTCGTAAAAACGGAAGCACCGACTGTCCAAGTCGCTAAAATGGCAGCACCGACCGTCCAAGTCGCTAAAATGGCCGCACCGATCGCCCAAGTCGCTAAAATGGCGGCATACCCTCTACATCGTCAAAAGGGAACCAAACTAAATCAATTTCTATATGGAACAAGATCCATCAATTTCATGCACACAACCCATACACACGATGTGCATTTATTGATGGGGGAACTTTGTTGGGGTCAAAAATTACACCCCGGATGACCAAGTCAAAGTCAACCCCAAGTCAAGCGTGCCCGAGCCCAAGCAAGCGGGCCCAAGCCCAAGTCAAGTCCAATCATAAAAGGGGCCGTTTCCATACCAAAAAGAGGCAATAAATTAGTGTAAATACAATTTTTAGAAATAAATGTATGAAAAATGGGCAAAAAGCTGAAATTTTGTAAACCCGGTGGCTTATATGCAAAAATAAATAAGCACATGAGGCATGGAGAGGCACAAGTGCCATTTAGAAAAGCCCATGGGACTATATATAAAGTGTGTAGCCTATAAAAGGCAAACATGATGAGAAAATCAATAACAACTTTCATTCTCTCATAATTTCTAGGGTTCCGTGCCTCCTCCTTCTTCAAGATTTTAAACCTTCTTCTCCTTTTGAATTAAATCAAGAGTTTAACTTTTCCTTTCCTAAAAAGAAATAGTTTTTCACCATAAAACCCTTGGAGGGGAGTTCAAATCTCACATCAAATCTCTAAAAGGGGAGATTTTTAAATTTCACCGCCATTTTCTCCAAGATCCAACCAACAGAAATGAGGAAGAAGGAGATCCATCTCTAAAAATCCCATTTTTGGAAGATCCAATGCTTAAGAGTGAATCTAGGGCTCAAGGGAGAAGAAAGGGGTCCCCTTTCATCTTCTCTGAAAATCTTTTGGGAGTTTAACTCCAAACAAAAATTTCTTCTTTAGGAATTTAACTCCTAATCAATCTTTGAGGAGCTCAACTCCAAGATCCAAATTCTCAAAAGAGTTTAACTCCAAAATCTAGATCTTTTAGGAGCTTAACTTCAAATAAAAATCAATTTTCATCCAGGAGTTTAACTACAAAGCCCCTTGCGAGTTCAACTCCCAGTCCAGGGCCTAAGCCCCTTCTTTCGCTGGTGTTTCTAGCAGTCACGTACCGCGCACGTGATCCGCTGGCATCCAGCGGCCGTGTGCCGTGCATGTGACCCGCTGGCGCCCACGCGCCGTTCACATGACCCGCTGACGCCCAGCAGTCACGTGTTGTCTCACGCGTCCTTAGGACGCTCCTCACCCATCTTTTTTCCATATGCTCCACATTCAAAACACATCTCCAGTTAGAAAAAAATTCTAATGGGGCGCTGCCCTTCACCCCGCAAGGGGGCTGCTAGCCCCTTGACCCCCAGCCTGCTATCCGGGTAGAGGTAGCTCCGTAAACTCTGCGAGGCCCCCGCTATGTCTAAGATCCCTTCAAAACACAACACACACTCTGCACATTACGTTCGCAAGCCCAATTTTACCCGTCAATTGGAGGTTCTCTCGCTCCAACAGCGAGGGGTAATTAACGGCAGTTTAGTCTGCGGTTGCTGGAGATTAGGATCCCCACAATCAATAAACCCCGGCCTACCCCACGCAGGGGGAATCTGTAATACGCCTGACAAGCGACGCGTATTCCTATCTCAATAGTATGACGAAAAACACTCTACAACTTCAATCGTGTTATATTATTTATTTTGGGGTTGCCCATGGATTGTATACGGAGACTAGTTTATGTCGTCGCCCGTAGGACGCGAATTAGTCTAAATCCGTACATATATATTTGGGTTTGAACCTAGGTTATATATTTCATCAGTTCAGGGGATATTTTGTTTTATTCAAGGACCGTCAATCTAATTTTAGATTAAGATCAATTTAAATATATGAGCATATGAGCTCAATTTATTTTAACTAAGAATACATTAGTCTCATATAAGACTAAGATCAACTTAGAAATATAGTTAATGATCATTAAATTTTGTTAAGATCTATCAACATGGCGTATGGGCTCGGCTGCAATGAACAACATGGGTTTAAGGAAATTTCAGATATTTAGACAATTTTAGGCTCAGTCTTGGGCTTTTCATCATCTAACATTGCTAAGCACTTAGTCTTTTTACTATGGATATAATGTCCAATCTTTGGTCTGGCGCTCACGTGAGTATCACGTGAGGCGCTCAGACTTGGTCGTTACCCAATCAATGCTAAGCACTTAAGCACTTTGAATATATAGTACTAAGTACTTTTATACAGCGTTTACGTGGGTATCATGTGAGGCGCTCCAGTTTGCTAATTTTTAAACGTTCACGTGGATTTCACCTGAGGCGCCAGATCTTTACTGATGGGTGCTCACGCGTGAGGCATGTGCGACGCAGAGTTTATGGGCGCTCACGCATAAGGAACGTGAGACGCTAAGTCTTAATTTATGAGCGCTCACGCAGAGTTTATGGGCCCCCCCGTGTTGCTCTCACATGCCTTGCACATGAGGGCAACGGTGTCACCCTTACAGCCATTGGATCACCTGGGGGATGGGGGAGTCGAATCGATCCCATCATGCCCTATAAATTCATCCTTTGGCTCTGAAGCAACTACTGTTTTTTCGTCTTCCTCATTGAGTTTTTTACTTGAGAATTTAATTCTCGTTCGGATCTTAGTTCTCTGCCCTCAAAAATTCCTTTGAACTTAGTCAACTCTGCCAAAATTTTTGGTAAGGGCCATGAACAGAGCTTAGCTCTTAAGATTTTTTTGGGCATCTTCCGAATTTTAAATCTATTAACATATTTGACAGAGCTTGGCTCATTTTATTGAACCGATCTCTTGGAGATCTAAAGAAAGTTTTTTTTTATGATGATCATAAATCTTGATGTCCTGGTTGAAGGTTTAACTCGATGGACATTCTTGAGTTTATCGTTGATTTTTCTTAGGGATTTACCCTGTTGTTCATCCGGATATTTTGGGGATTTCTAGAATTTAATTCCAATGTTCAATCCATGAGTTCCCCAATGTGGGCATTCCATATTATTTTTCTTGTTTGCCGAGGTTTTCTCTGATTTGATGTTTTAAAGCTTTCTTTATTAAGAATTTTGGGAATTTTACTCTATTAACTTTCTTCCCCAGTTCTTGAATGTTTTCCCCTTTAGGGTTTTCGAGGTTTTAATCATCATATCTGGATTTGAGAATTTTTTAAAAAGGACCCACTTTTTGGGATATTAGGAGTTTAACTCCACCTTCTTATTTAATGAGAATCTTTTTTGATTCTTGCAACGGGCACATGTTCCATCATTAGTGAGCCGTCACTTTGATTTCGTGGGGTCCACTAGCTTTGGAGTTAGTAATCCTACAAAATAAACTCATGTCCTCTTTCTGATAATTCTTTTGTCCTTTTTCAAGTACAATTGCTTCAATTCCCTACTTTCCTTATACTCGTTGAGAAGACGTTTTCCCGCAATCACCTTTAGATGAAGAAGTGATGGCCATGATCAAGAGATATGACAAGAATGAAAAGAGATTTCTCTTATGGGGTATAAGGGGCGCCGTAGCTTCACCTATGGGGAATCGACAGAGCCTATCTGTAAGTCTACGGTAGCGCCCCGGCCGTCTACAGACGCCAAATGCGGAACAAAAAATATTTAACAGGCGCTATCGTATACTTTAAACCCGGATCTGCCATTATTGCTAAACTAACAAACTGTAAAGAGTGTAGAAAGGTTATACCGAACGATCCGAGTCCTTCGCTCTTTAACCATCATCCCACGCTTCGTTGCGGCTGCTCCGATCTCGTCGATCTCCGATCTGCTCGTCCAGGTGGCACCACGTCAACGATTCTTTAAACGGGCTCCCGCCTCTGACTTGAGGCAACTCGTCAAGTTTGCTAAAAGAGACGACCAAGAATGATGTAGAGAATGAGTGGAATACTTTGTCTCGCTTCGTCCAAATCCGTGGACGATCGGTTAATGAAGTTGCCGAGGGAATCGGGTGATGGAATGAAATGAGCTGTGAATTCCATACACCGAAAACTATCATAATCTTTTGCAAAATGAAAACTCAAGTGAGGAGGAGGAGAGGGGGCCGGCCATATATATGCAAAGAGGGAGGTGAGTGTAGGAGAGGGGGAGGTAACCATAAGAAAATATCATGTGTGAACACAAACAAATATCTCAAGTGTGAACACCAAGTGTGAACACACCAAAAGCAACCAATGAAAACACAACACCATTCTAACCTAGTCACCACCTTCTAGAACCTTCTAGAACCTTCTAGAAGCATGACTCACCCTCATCCAAGAAAAGATAAATCCGTCTTTAACCGAATGTTAAAAGACGGTTGATAGAAAACTGGAAACTGGCAACTTCCAAAAGTGATCCTGAAACGACTTTCAGGATAACCCCGTATCTGTATAAATATACCCGCATTTGTATTACGACCGAATACAAATGCAACTGAGACAAAGATATTATATCTACTCAATATAATACTCGGATCCGGCTTAAACCAAAGCCGACCAGTACCATCTGTCCGAAAATCGACACGTGCGTAAACGCACGTGCATTTTCTGAACCCTGCCATAAAACCATACGGCCTCTACAACGTTTTGCCCGAACTTGGGAAACTGTCTGTGGGGGACTCTAATGACTCGTCAGTACCCTGGCAGTGGGTTTAACCACAAACCGTCAGCGGCACTAGCAATGCGTAACGGCTGCCCATGAACTGACTTCAAGGGAGGCTGATGTGCGAACTCATCCAGAAACCCTACTGAGCCTAACAGTGACAATGTATATACAGTCCGGTCCGTTCGTCTATGAGTATCTCATATCTGCCTAGGGGGCTAGTAACGTCAGACCCCCAATAGCAGTATAAGTCGTGTCGGAGTGTAGCCCAATAACACCCTGAGATACTACTGGAGTACCTACCAGTAAATCTCCTGCCATGGCCTTGGGCTTTATGTAATGGCTCTCCTAGACACAGCACGACCTCGCCCCCAATACCGGGAGAGACGAATCCCCTGCCGATCCGCTCACGTGCCTCCATATGGCTCGGGACTGTACCCAAAAACTACCTGTTTGCACGACTCCTTTGAGCCGTGGTAGGGTAGAAATCAAAGCACAGTGGGAACTCACATGAGACAAATGATGACCTCAGGTCGATGAACTAACCTGTACACATGTCACCAGGGAACTGCTATCTGACGATATGTATAATACCAACTAGCAGGTTCCCGGCGAGTCCTGTCCGGTGTACTCATAACCCAATGAGCACCTGTATACATCTTAGGTGATCCAACTGACACCAGTGGCTTGTGAGACCGGCCACCGCCCCTCGTCGGGGTCTCGACTGTACACACTAGTCTGCTCCGGAGTATCGATGCCCTGTCTCGAAACTCCCACGACTAGGGACCACAATTAAGGATATGCATATAAACTACCCAACTCTCACGTATATGATCGCCATCATACTGTTGGTAGTAAAGCAAGATCCTAAGGGCTTTATCAAAGTGTAACATGTAATCAGTCACCTGAACATGT
This sequence comes from Agapanthus africanus, assembly GCA_030015575.1. Lineage (NCBI taxonomy): Eukaryota > Viridiplantae > Streptophyta > Magnoliopsida > Asparagales > Amaryllidaceae > Agapanthus > Agapanthus africanus. Next base: position 445,129,180 of record JASDDO010000031.1, on the reverse strand, counting down.
ACACGACTGATAAAGGCAAACCAAATAGCATACTATCATCTCGAGTAAGACTGTCCTACCGGTATAGGTCCTCCGCAATCATTGCAATCACGTACCTGCGATCCAATAATTGACTCTGAGGGCACTATCTCCAACAATCTCCCACTTGCACTCAAGGCTAATTATTGCGATGTCGACTACTCACAGCCCGTGTGAAACCGAACCTCCAACTCCTCTACTAATCATTTCACAAAGCCCGTTTATAAAACTATTGTGTTCGAGAAATAGCCTCAGTGAGTGGATCCGCCTAGATGTTTCTTTCTATATCTCTCTAAATCTCAAGTTCGCGGAGAAAGCCATCTCCCGAATCGAGTAATACCTATCTTAGAATATGTCTGGATATCTGATGGGACCAAGTTCATAAATGAACTCCAAATCCAAACTTCTTAGACTGTATTGATCACTGAACTTAATCAGTATCCGGCACCATTCCTCCCACAATATCCTCTTGGACCACCTGTCCATAATACTGTCCCTCATCAGAGGGAAAACTGTAACTCTGACAATCACTCTGTCATCCATGTCATCTTTGAAGCCTGGAATGATAATCGTCTCCCGAAGGAGGCTGCCGTCATCAAATCCGTAGAACATGTACTTATGTTCTAAAACTGCTTCCTTATGTTTCTCCAGGATTGGATTAATACAAACTTATTGCATCTTGTGCAAAAACAACATCTGGTGTGGTACTTGACATCTCATGATTGACTCAATTGCCTAAGCAAGTGATCTGCCAATCATGCCCATCCCTCTCCCCTTTAGTCTGTAAGACACCTTTAGAGAGGGTGACTCCATCTCCTGCAGGTACACCACCATGCTAGGAGTCAACTATTCTAAAAACCATTAGAATACTGTCAAAGTACCCACATTGGGAAACTACCCAAATCCAGATCTAAAACCATAGATCTAGAAACCATAATGTCTGATATTATATCCATATCCTGTCTGGAGAAACAACTGTGTGACGACCACAGTACAACCGATCGTAGTATAGGAATTTTACTTCCTACTCTGTGTATGTCATCCAAATACCATGACACCACACCCTACTACCTTCTTAACAGATCCATCCTCTATTCTGATTGAAGTCACACCCATGACTGTCACATCAAAACTAGATGATCTTTCTCCGCTATAACTACTCTAGTCTATAAATAGACATAAGCTACTTGCCCACCATGCTTCCGCTGCTCCCACTGACTACGACAACCCTCCTATCGGGTCTCATAGCCTGGAACAACAGTAGTGTCAAGTCTGGGTAGATAAGAACCTCCCTGTCACCGTCCTTGAGGCTACCGGAGTACCTCTCGGGTGTCTGAGGTTACCCACCATATCTGCGGAGTGGCTAATGGAATGTCAAACCTGATTGAATATATAGGTCCTATTAAATTTTTCGTAATCGTTCGCGGTTCTGGAATCACTTCCAGTTCTACCATACTTCCACTTCTGTTTTCTGAAAAAGATCCATTTTACTAAAACTGTGGCGAGTCAAGAACAATATCACTATTGATCTTCCAAATGGTAGAATATCAACCCTCGTCATAGCCAGGGTCAACCCATAAACAGCCATTACAGAAACGTGCCCTGAGTTATCCAGAGTCTGGTTTTAAGCATAAGCTGGACAACTCCCCGTACCTTAATATCTTTTAAGGTACGAACTATTCTATATCCAATATAGAAATTTTGGCACTTATTTAATTGGAACTATATTCAAATCATGCAGCTGTCTCCAGTGCATATCAACTTAATGGAAAGAGGCTAATCAGCATTACTCAACTTAGGAATCCATCCAATTATGAGTAACCTGAAAGAGAAACACGTTTCTCAAAACCATCACTATCATCTGAATACCAATCACAAGAATCTACATCTTCGATCTCTTTGAAGAATCCCGATACTTGTGATACCTGGTTCTCTACTTTATTCTTATACCCACAACTTCTCAAAACTTAGACCTTGTATTTCTACGAAACACTTGTCTAAAAACTAGAGAAGTCATAAGTAAACAGAACACAGTACGAGGACCTACCCCTTTGTCCTGATGGACACTTGGACAACATACAATACTCTGTATAAGTCCGCTGAGTTAAACAACTCAAAACCTGTGCGTCGTAGGTTGAAAACTGTACCCTGGTGATTTCTTCAAATATCACCAATTACAACGAATTCCGATATAATGAGGATGATCACCTAATTCCCAATAACTTACTCCCACTCATCATCTGTAAAACCATACAGATATGAGAATGAAACCTGGTAAATACATACCCTTGGAGTAAGTATCTAATCGGGAAAACAGTTTTCCTTTAACAATGCACTGAAACATGAAAATGTTTCGTAGGGGTATCCTGGTATTCATAGCAATGCCTCTTCCATAATCCAATTCATGACTTCAACCGTATATTTTATTGCCATCTCTCCAAATCCCTTTATTTGTCTTTAGTCGTTACCTTCTGTACACCATCGTTAGGCTAAATGGTTTTCTTCCTTCCCTACCGTTCGGCACCAGCCTATGGTTTGGAAGAAGACTATCCAGTAAGCATAATAGGTGTACCCTCCTAAACCAAGGAGTACTCACATCTTGAGAGAAGGTGATGATAAAAGACAACTGAATAATACCTTATTCCTTTAAAGGTGAAATAGGAGTGGCGATGAAGTACACGGTTTTGGTCGTGAATGATATCAGTCGCAATTTACTTTGCCCTCTTTCTAATCCCTTTATTTTGTCTTTACATATTACCTTCTGCACACCCTACTTAGGCTAATTGGTTTTCTTCATTCCTTACCTTTCGGCACCTGCCTATGGTTTGGAATAAGACTATCCAATAAGCGTAATAGGTGTACTCTCCTAAACCAAGGAGCTCTCGCAACCTGAGAGAAGGTGATAATAAAAGACAACTGAATAAATCAATTCCATTTCTCCTGAACCTGGATCCATCCTCGAAGAAGTCCCTTCGAGTTCGTATATAACCATACGATGGATCTATCCAATGGAAGTGGATATCTGTAGTAAAACGGGTGTTCTGAGAAATGCAAAGGGTAAAAGAAGGAGTGGCAATGACTTATGCAACATAGACAATCCAAAATCCAGTATTTTAAGAAGGTTCGGTCAACCTGGTCACTGAGTCATAGTCTAGGGTCGGTCAAAGGTCGCTGCCAGAGAGAGAGAAAAGAAACACTCTGCGTGCACTCTAACCTAGATCAGAATGGTTATCACTTTATCTAATCCGGAAACCTCCCACTGTCCTGTCAAATTCTCCTCCAAACCTAAAGAAGAATCAATCGGGATCACCCGAAGAGTAAACCAACTCATCAGTGGGAATCGGTATCCAACTCTCATCACATGATAACGTGACGGAATCCACTCACGTTATCACATTCCAGAAGGTATGCGCATGCCTGGCAAGTTTCAGTTTCTTTAGAAACTCCCGATGTGATTTTTACCCCATGCTCTTATGATCGTGACTAAGGGCCAACCCATCATAAGTCACATGTCAAGTTCTTCCCATCATTATCTTGTTAATTTGAACCCACCCGTACTCGCCCTTGACTAAGGGCCAACAAGGCTGTACGACTGTCCCAAACCAACGCATCTATCTATGCAACATATGAACACCCCAGCAGCTACCAATCACTATGTCCTAGCTAAGGGCCAGACCAACATAGCTCGAATACTACTAACCATTCATATGAAATGACGGAGGGCTACGGCTGGTTTTTGGCGAAAAACCTTTAACGTAGTGAACTTGATATCGCTGAAGGAACCTAATAGCTTTTTAAAAATATAGTGGCGAAAACCTTTTGCTAAAGAGGTCACTCCCGGTAAAGGGATCTCGGCTCTTTCCTCGTGGAATGAGGTGCAGGATATTCCACTGAATACCGCTATGCAAAGCAACATGTAATCGGCTATAGTGAAGTTATTACCCTGACACAAACTTCTGCCCAAGGGGTCAGTCCCGGTGAAGGGATATCGGCCCTTGCCCCGTCGAATGAGGTGCAGGATATTCCAACCGAATATCTCTATGCAAAACAAAAGGAAACGTCTTTGCAATAACACTTTTTAAATTTGTTCCAACAACTGCAAACAGGTTTGTTTTACTTTGCATTGATCAGAATCAACGCAGTCCCATCAATCAATCACACCAGAAAAGAACGAAAATAAAATGTACGTATATGCCATCCGCATTTGTCACTGGGTCCCGTCATCACCCGTTAGGTTACTTAACTAACGACAGAGCGGGGACTGGACTAGCGCGGGTGTAAAACATATACAACATCTAATAGTATATAAACCAATATACAATGATCGCTCCAGGCGTGATAATATGCAACATTACATAAAAGTAATAAGCATCACAGAACAATACAGATATCTGCGATCCCCGGGTTTCACAGAGCCGCTGCTGAAACCCGACGTTCCCCTTGGTCGTGTGGATAGCCTGTGCAATGAAACCTAGACCCCTACGGGTGCGGCAAGTTACCTGCCAAAACCTGAAGCGAGGCAGCCCCCTACAGCAAAGTGAATGGACCACCCTGCACTTCACGGAATCCGGTAATCTTGGGCACCCTGTTGGAGATAGTGCCCTCAGAGTCAATTATTGGATCACAGGCACGTGATTGCAATGATTGAGGGAGGACTTATCCCGGTAGGACAGTCTTACTCGAGATGATAGTATGCTATCTGGTTTACCTTTATCATCGTGTACTGCTTCAGGTGACCTTACATGTCGCTATTACACGCTGATAGAGCCCCTAGGATTTTTGCTTGACTGCCAGCAGTATGAGGGCGATCATATACGTGAAAGCTGGTGGTCTATAAGCACATCCTTAAAAGGTCCCTAGTCGTGGGAGTTTCGAGACAGGGCATCGATTCTCCAGAGTAGACTAGTGTATACAGTCGAGACCCCGACGAAGGGCGGTGGCCGGTCTCACAAGCCACTGGTGTCAGTTGGTTCACCTAAGATGTATACATGTGCTCGTTGGGTTATGATTACACCGGACAGGACTCACCGGGAACATGCTAGTTGGTCTTATACTTGACGTCAGATAGTAGTTTCCTGGTGACATGTGTACAGGTTAGTTCATCGACCTGAGATCGTCATTTGTCTCGTGTGAGTTCCCACTGTACTTTGATTACTACCCTACCACGGCTCAAAGGAGTCGTGCAAACAGGTTTTAGTTGGGTACAGTCCCGAGCCACATGGAGGCAGTGAGCGGATCTGCAGGGGTTCGTCTCTCCCGGTATTGGGGGTGAGGTCGCGCTGTGTCTAGGAGAGCCATTACACAAAGCCCTCGGCCGAGGCAGGAGATTTACTGGTAGGTATTCCAGTAGTATCTCAGGGTGTTCTGGGCTTCGCTCCGACACGACTTATACCGCTTTTGGGGGTCTGACTTTTACCAACCCCCTAGGCCCGCCATGCGATACTCATAGACGAACGGACCGGACTGTACGGATATTGTCACTGACAGGCTCAGTAGGGTGTCAGGATGAGTTCGCTCATCGACGTCTCTTTTGGTCAATAGCTGGTGGCCCGTCACGTATGGCTAATACCTCTGACGTGCTAGTGGTTAAATCCACAGCCATAGTATTGACGAGTCTTTAGAGTCCACCACACAGACAGTTACTCAAGTTTCGGGCGAAACGCTGTAGAGGCCGTATGGAGATATGGCAGGGTCCGATCAGATACGTGCGGTATTGCACGGATCAGGATCGGACGGTTTGTACTAGAGGCCGTATAGATATATGGAAAGGTTCGATCAGATACGTGCGGTATTGCACGGATCAGGATCGAACGGATATTACTAGCCGGCTTTGGTTTAAGCCGGATCCTAGTTTAGTACAGTGTAGATTTTGTCTCATTGCATTTGTATCCGGTCGGAATACAGATGCGGGTTTGTATGCATAGTATCGGGGTTTTCCTGTAATTTATTACGGGACCAGTTTTCTGGAGTTGCCAGTTTGCATTCCGTTCCGGCCAGTTTTCCTTTGTTCTTTCCCGGTCGGACTTTTCCGATGGAGGGGGTTATTTGCAAGTTTGCAAATAACTTATTGTGGAGGGTTTTCTTGCATTTGTGAGATTATGATATGACCATCATCATTATATTCTTTTTCCATATTTTCTTTTGCTTTAATGGTGATTAGAATGGATTAGGACTTGATGAGAGTTGATATGACTTTGTTATGATGGCTTTTGGTTGTGGTCACCCTCTACCTTTTACTACACTCACCTCCCTCTTGTATTATGTTTTTCCCTCCACCATTTTCCATTTGAAGGGGCCGACCACTTTAGGAGAGGGAGAGAGAGGATTTCATTTTGGAAGAGGGAAATTAGATCATCTCATTTGTATGCTCCAAAATCATAAACCCCTCTCCAAAGTTCTTTGATTCTTCCATCACCCAATGGCAACATAAACCCCAAAGAGACAAGCCACTACACTACAACCTACAGTACCCTTGGACGCGTCGGCTAGCCAACTTCGCGCCCGAGTTGCCTCGGTCCAGAGGTTTGAGCCCGTAAAAGAATCCGGCTACGTGGTGCCCTTTTCGACGAGGAGGTGACGGACGGAGATTCCGCGGGAGATCGGAGTGGAGACGAAGACCGGAGGACACGGATCGCTTGGTATAACTCTCTACCCTTCTCTTGATAGCTAGCATTAGGTTAATGGTTACGATCCGGGTTTATTGTCCGCGGTAGCGCCAGTTTAAAAGTTAAGAAAATTTTTGATTCCGCATTTTGGCCTCGAGTAGAAGGCCGGGGCATTGCCGTGGCGCAACACACCCCTCCTTGGGTCAACCTGTACCCCTTAAGAGTGCGGCGAATAGTCTGCCAATTCTAGAGTGGGGCCCCTCTGCCTCTCAAAGCCATGAGATGCGGACCCGTTGCCCCTCCAGAACCCGGCTATCCGTGCACTCCGTCGCGGGGTAAAACCTAGTACAGTAATGAAAAATAGTACAACAGGTACATCGACCGCAACCTGGTCGTGCCCCAAAAGAATATTATACAATAGGCAGTGACGGCAGTCCACATGTTGGACGCTCGCCCCGCAATATTAAATATACAATTAAATCCAAACAGCCCTATCATTGCACACTACTATCCACCACGACAAATCCGCAACATCACAGCACAATACAGAACATCAACGCGAATGTCACGTTCGCAAACCCGTCTAAAAGAACTATAGCAATCAGACGCGGTTTACCGATCAAATGACATTCCCGGTCGGAGATATAATGTAAGCACTGTAAACTAACATGTTTAAATTTCGATCGACTAAATATCACAAAGTGGGCCCCACGAACATCTGGTGAACAGTAACAAAATCTCGGCCCAAAATATATATACCAAAAACCCCAAATTCCAACAGAGAAGACACTGTACAAATTTGGTGCATTGATCACATAGAATGGCCGCGGATGCACGGCCAAACCATGGGTTTGGCCGCGATTCCGCGGCAATCTTGAGAGATCACTTGCCCAAATTTTCACAGTGTGCTTAGAAAACCCTGCACAACTTTCTGTGATATGTAGAATAATTTTAGGACTTCTTTAAAAATCGACAGAAACTGTGAACTTGGATTTTGCAGTTTTTGATTTCCGGTTCGATCGCTATTTTAAACGCGTTAGCACAAGTTAGTATAGCAAAATGGTGAGGCTCTGATACCACTGTAAGTCTACGGTAGCGCCCCGGCCGTCTACAGATGCCAAATGCGGAACAAAAAACTTTTAACTGGCGCTATCGTATACTTTAAACCCGGATCTGCCATTATTGCTAAACTAACAAACTGTAAAGAGTGTAGAAAGGTTATACCGAACGATCCGAGTCCTTCGTTCTTTAACCATCATCCCACGCTTCGTTGCGGCTGCTCCGATCTTGTCGATCTCCGATCTGCTCGTCCAGGTGGCACCACGTCAATGATTCTTTAAACGGGCTCCCGCCTCTGACTTGAGGCAACTCGGTCATCAAGTTTGCTAAAAGAGACGACCAAGAATGATGTAGAGAATGAGTGGAATACTTTGTCTCGCTTCGTCCAAATCTGTGGACGATCGGTTAATGAAGTTGCCGAGGGAATCGGGTGATGGAATGAAATGAGCTGTGAATTCCATACACCGAAAACTATCATAATCTTTTGCAAAATGAAAACTCAAGTGAGGAGGAGGAGAGGGGGCCGGCCATATATATGCAAAGAGGGAGGTGAGTGTAGGAGAGGTGGAGGTAACCATAAGAAAATATCATGTGTGAACACAAATAAATATCTCAAGTGTGAACACCAAGTGCGAACACACCAAAAGCAACCAATGAAAACACAACACCATTCTAACCTAGTCACCACCTTCTAGAAACCTTCTAGAAGCATGACTCACCCTCATCCAAGAAAAGATAAATCCGTCTTTAACCGAATGTTAAAAGACGGCTGATAGAAAACTGGAAACTGGCAACTTCCAAAAGTGATCCTGAAACGACTTTCAGGATAACCCCGTATCTGTATAAATATACCCGCATTTGTATTACGACCGAATACAAATGCAACTGAGACAAAGATATTATATCTACTCAATATAATACTTGGATCCGGCTTAAACCAAAGCCGACCAGTACCATCTGTCCGAAAACCGACACGTGCGTAAACGCACGTGCATTTTCCGAAGCCTGCCATAAAACCATACGGCCTCTACAACGTTTCGCCCGAACTTGGGAAACTGTCTGTGGGGGACTCTAATGACTCATCAGTACCCTGGCAGTGGGTTTAACCACAAACCGTCAGCGGCACTAGCAATGCGTAACGGCTGCCCATGAACTGACCTCAAGGGAGGCTGATGAGCGAACTCATCCAGAAACCCTACTGAGCCTAACAGTGACAATGTATATACAGTCCGGTCCGTTCGTCTATGAGTATCGCATATCTGCCTAGGGGGCTAGTAACGTCAGACCTCCAATAGCAGTATAAGTCGTGTCGGAGTGTAGCCCAATAACACCCTGAGATAGTACTGGAATCCCTACCAGTAAATCTCCTGCCATGGCCACGAGCTTTGTGTAATGGCTCTCCTAGACACAGCACGACCTCGCCCCCAATACCGGGAGAGACGAATCCCCTGCCGATCCGCTCACGTGCCTCCATATGGCTCAGGACTGTACCCAAAAACTACCTGTTTGCACGACTCCTTTGAGCCGTGGTAGGGTAGAAATCAAAGCACAGTGGGAACTCACACGAGACAAATGACGACCTCAGGTCGATGAACTAACCTGTACACATGTCACCAGGGAACTGCTATCTGACGATATGTGTAATACCAACTAGCAGGTTTCCGGCGAGTCCTGTCCGGTGTACTCATAACCCAATGAGCACCTGTATACATCTTAGGTGATCCAACTGACACCAGTGGCTTGTGAGACCGGCCACCGCCCCTCGTCGGGGTCTCGACTGTACACACTAGTCTACTCCGGAGTATCGATGCCCTGTCTCGAAACTCCCACGACTAGGGACCACAATTAAGGATATGCATATAAACTACCCAACTCTCACGTATATGATTGCCATCATACTGTTGGTAGTAAAGCAAGATCCTAAGGGCTCTATCAAAGTGTAACATGTAATCAGTTACCTGAACATGTACACGACTGATAAAGGCAAACCAGATAGCATACTATCATCTCGAGTAAGACTGTCCTACCGGTATAGGTCCTCCGCAATCATTGCAATCACGTACCTGCGATCCAATAATTGACCCTGAGGGCACTATCTCCAACACTATCCACTCCATCCAGTATACAGAGCATCCGCGTACTTCTTACGTGATGGAAGCGGTTAACTGGACCTCTGAAGGTCGGCTTGAGCCATCGTCAACGGGGATACCCAACCAACCTCCGGTGGTTATTGACATTCTAGTGTGCCAGATATGCCAAGACGAAGCTTGACCCTGGGGGTAAGTCTATAAGATAGGCGTTACCCCACGGCATCCAGTGCGCTTCTTCTATTGGACCCTCTACATTCTCTCTGTCCAACGATCGCGGTTACAGAAGGTTGGTCTGTATCAAGCCGTATATGCTTCGTTGTTTTATTACCATGCTCCTCATGCGTAGTGGATTAAGGATTTTGTAAACCAATGGACTCTCCCTACGCATACATTTCTATTGGGGGACCGAGAGGTTTCTATTTCGCTGGAAGAGTTTCGGGAAGTTTCTGGACTGCCGATCAGGGGAGAGCATTACGAGGAGTTACTACCCCCGAACTAGTATGTTTTTGCCACAACGCCAGTTATGCAGGAGGACTTAATGATTGAGAAAGCCGTTCGGCATAATTATCCAGGCCTGATCAAGGCATTGAACATCTATGAGAGTCTATTTGTGGCATCCGAAGGGTATGGAGTCAGCTTCGGAGATTTCATCGCTCGCTTCCTTTGTACCAATGTTCTATCTAAGAAGGCCCCAAAATTTATGAGGATTGACGATCCCTTTGGGTTTGGCTTGGAGAAACTATCGGCCAATGAGGAAGATTTGCCGCGGCTCTATATTTCGAACACGTCGGTCGTTGCTTTTAAGGATATTGTTGCTGCTGATATAGACGAGGAAACGTTCTTTATAGGTTTCATCGGTCTTTGGCTTAGTTGGTTCGCGATGCCTATGCATCAACGCTTTATGAGAGCCTCTGTCTTCTACCTCGCGCACCGCATAGCCGAAAAAGCACGTTTAGCTATTGGCATGGCAGGGTTATCTAACTTGTATCATAGCCTGAGCACTGCTGCCAATATCTTGAATCCGGGCGTGGACTCTGTGAACTTCTCTTTCCACTACTTCACGTCTTAGATTTAGATGCCTTTGCTGTGCACCAAATGCCTTCTTTTTATGAGTCTTATACTTTCCCGCGGATTATGAAGCTATTTGATACTTCTGCCCCTGATCCGACGCAGTTGGGGGCTCTGTGTGTGCTGCTCTGCCTGTACTCAAATGAAGGTGGCATGATTTTCACTAATCGAGTTCTTTCTGTGCCAACAGGGGCCACTCAACAGCTGTATGACGTGCTGAAGAAGGAAACACCGGTTCTGAAACATAAGGAGATCATGCATCTCTACTCTATCATACCCAGCTATTTGGTATTTTGGTTGGATGATGCCGCCTTATTCATACGATACAACCCCTACCATTTTGCCTAACAGTTAGGTTATGATCAACGCGTACCCCTTGAGGCGTTTTTTATTGAGCCCGCTGCCTTACTGGAGACTGCCCGTGATGTTATTCATTGCTCCATGCATCTGAACACCGGCTCTCATTTTATGATCCTCGAGCCGGATAACCTTCCAAGGTCTTTGGGTCCTTACAAAGGTTGGTATCAGTATAAGGTAGGTCCAATCATCATGGAGGAAAGACAGATGATTCTCGAGCAGAGGGTTCCCGTGCCTTCCCATGCCATTGACGTTCTGCTACGACCGCGATCAGTCATCCGTCTACCTTTAAGGGAAAGTGGTGCGGCGGTTATTCCGAAGGCTCCTCCAGCGGTGTCGGCTCCTCGTGCTGCTGATATACCAGTTTGCATTGAATCCGATGCAGAGACTCCATGTGCTTAGAGGCCATAGCGTTATCCGAGTCGGATTGTGAAGCTGAGATCGGGCAACGCCATCCGAAGATGTCAAGGGGAAGGAAATGTTCCTCCATGAGCGTTAGCTCAGGCCCAAAAAAGAAAAAGAGATCTGCCATGCGTCTGATCAATGCCTTGCTCGAGGCCGAATCTCCTGCTCTTGATGGCGACGGTGAACCAGATGATGGCCTTCTTTTTCCCGATACGTCCGCCGAGGAAGCTTCTCAGCTTGATGAAACCCTCAAGATGTTATAGGATGAGACCCAGGATGTGTGCCCTCAGAGGGGATGCTTCACACCCGTCGCTTTCAGAGATGTCGATCCGCCTTCTGCTGCGCCACCGGCAGCCCCTTTACCGCCGGCAGAGGAAAGGGCTCTGAAACAACCGATAACAGATGAAACTGCTCTGAAAGACGGTAAAGCTCTTTCTTCAATCGATGCCCAGCGGGCGTGGTTAATAAGAAAAGAATAGCGACTCGAGGAAGCTATACTTCGAGTTCCTTGGCGCATCGGTCTATATCTTTCCACGTCCTTTTTAGCAAATGGTTTATACTGCTCTCGTCCTTACATTCTTTTTCTTACAGGGACTTCCATGATAGGTATAGTTTCGAGCCCACAGCACGCCCTGGAAACTCATGTAACGGCTCTGATTCCTTCAGCTGACGCTTATAAATTGTCGACGGACCTCATAGATATCACTGGTGGTGCACCGGAAGATATAGAGGATGTTCTTGATGTTGTCGCCCCCTCGGCCCATAGTGGGAGGAGCATTAAAGGTAATCTTATATTTTACTGTCTTTCATTTGACAACATTTCAGTAGGCCTGACTCTCTCCTTCTTTTTCTTATGGTGATTTCAGAGTTGCGGGAGCTGGCTTCTTCCATTTTGGACTGTTCTCCGGAGGAGACCTTCCCGTGTCTGTTCGATATGGCGGCTTCGCATGTGATACCTTCCCAGCGTATTATCCTCTCTTCTGGACATGGTCGGTATCTTTTTATTATTCTCTCTAAAGCGATACTAACACGATCGTTTGACTGTAGTCTTGTAAGCCGACGATGATCTCCCTGGACCCCCTGTGACTGTGGGTGAGTGACACTTTGGTCCTTGTACCCTCTTATTTATCCCCCATCTTGGAGATGCCTCTAAACCACTTATGTTTCCCTTCTATTGACACAGTTCTGCCGGCCCCGACCCCGTTTGAGTCTCGTGTTCGTATGCCCGAAGGTCCTTACCCAAGCCGTATGTCTGAAAGGATGGCGAGGAATAGCTTATGCTCACTGGTCGATCTTATTGAAGACCTTCACACCGGTACTTCAGTCTTTGCAGAGGAGTTTGCCGTCGAGGCTAATGCTTCTTTTTCTGTCCTTGCTACCTACCATGACAAGGCGTTGGTGCGTACTTGGGTTGAATATTGCCGGCGAGTGGAAGCCCTTCTTCATAAGCTTGAACACATACACCTTCCTTCGGACATATCATCTCTGAAGGCTAGGTTGAATGAATGGATTGAGAGACACGGCGCCAACATCCGATCTTGCGAGAAGAGGTTGACCCGGATGTTTTGAGAGAGGGAGCTAGCTTCGAAGGCCTTGGAAGACCTCCAAGCTCAACTTGCGGCCAATGTCACCCGGGCTTATGAGATCTAGCGAGCCTTCCAACAGGTCGTAACGGAAGTGGTGGCTCTTGATAGAGCTGTTAGCTTTATAAAGGAAATGGTGGAGGGTCACAAAGCTACCGAAAATGAGCTCGAGCACTGATTCACATTGTACCAACAACAACAAGAACAAGCAGGGGCTTAGCTTGCTATGTTGACAGGGCACAAAACAGAGGTTCAATGGAGGAGCGACGATCTGGCCAGCCTGTTGAATAACCCGCCGTCTTAGACTTATTCCTTTGTTGTATTCTTTCCCTTCTTTTCTTTTTTAGATTGTATCTCGTAACTATTTTTTATTAATGAATAAAAGATATTTCTTTTCATATTTTCACCTCTCCGTCTCTTGATTGTCGTGACCTGGCGTGGATTAGTTTATTTACTCATTTCGGAGTTTTTAGTTTATTTACTCATTTCGGAGTTTTTAGTTTACCTTTCCCTTAGATTTATAGACAAACTCACCCTAACGTTAAATATAGATAACCCCCACTTTTATGATAATGGTCCGTTAGGTTTGCGGTACCGGGTTAAGTCCATCGTACCGACGCGTTGGCTGATATATTATCGATATGCAATCCCTTGAGTTGCGGCTCGAGTAGCCACGCGTCTATCGTGTCTCTGTTCCCTTCTGAGGCTGGACAAGACGTCTTCAAGTAATCTTCTTATGTTAGAATATCCATATTACCATGGGAAGATCAAGTATTAGGTATTGCCGTGGCGCTTTACTTGAGTTTAGGCTTGATTTGAAGCCCCGATGAGTCATAAACATACCCTTCTGGGGTGGGATGAAATCCAATAGTCTTTAGGCTTGCCATCAAGACCCGAAGCTAGGCACATGTCGTCACTTCACTTTCTCTTTGGCGTCGTACCGATTCTTCGTTGAAGTAAGGTAGACATCTGTTTGACCTTTATACTGTATAAATTACCGTCGAGATCTGGAGTTAGGAATATGTCATTGCCCCGATTTTATTTGACAGTTACGCCTGCACCCTGTAAGAATGAGGAGGCATGTCGAAGTAGCCTTTAGGCTATAGATGAATTGTTAAAATTTGGCTCTTCTTTTTACGAAACATGGTGGGAGGATATAGTTCCCTTTCTTTTATTTATACCTATGGATTGTATACAAGAGTCACTATGGATCTACTTGCAGGGCATAGAAATTTTATTTTATTATATTTTTTATGTTTCCGCGATGCATTATCTTTTCAGCTTTTATATCGTGAAAGTCGCGATTGCCCAATTATTTCGGCTATTTTTTCGCAATGCCCAATCATTTCGGCTATTTCTTTATTTTTACTCATTACTTTTTATTGCGAGTGGCCCCATCATTTCGGCTGTTTCATATACATATTTTTTTGCTCGCTGATTTTTATTACGAGTTGCCATATCATTTCGGCTATTTCATATGCATGTTTTTACTTGCACGCTAATTTTATTGTAAGTTGGGGATTCGGAATCTGATACCAACTTGGCATCGAGATCGCTACAACTGGTATATTTTCAGGAGCGAATCATCATTTGTCTTTATTGATTTGGACAAAGGTGGCTTAGCAAACTGGGTTAGAATCCTATTGGCTAAGGCTTTTAGCTTTATAAGTCGTAAGGATCTCATAAAAGTATTATTTCCTACGAGTCGAGAGGATCTCATAGGTGTATTTTCTCCTTATAAGTCATGAGGACTTCTAAGTGGTATTTTCTCTTGCATGTCGTAAGGATCTTACAATAGTACTTTCTCCTTGCAAGTCATGGGGATTTGCAAGTGTCGTTCACCATGTTGAGTGATTTTTCTCAATTTTAGAGGGACTTAGTTGAGAGTATATTTATTTACGTTTATGGATTGTATACAAGGGTCGATATTGGACCACCTGTAGGGCATAAATTTTTGGGGTCATGATGGCTTAAGAACAGGTTTAGATCCCTGTAGCTTAAGGCTTTTGAATTCTATAAGCCGTGAGGGTCTTATAGAGGGTATATTCTCTTTACGAGTCGTGAGGATCTCGTAAGTGTATTTTCTCCTTATGAATCGTATGGATTCCCAAGTGTGTTGCTCCTTTGTGAGTCATAAGGATCTCACGCAGGTGTTTTCTCCTTACAAAATCGTGAGGACTTTGTAAGTGCATTGTTTGCACCGGTTTAAGTTTCGTTTACAGATATGTGTTGTACTTGAACGAGCAATAACATTGAAAGCAAGCTCATTTATATATGTGTGTGGAGGGTTAATGCATGACACGTGCACATCATACGAGCACATCATTGGTGTTCCCACTTAGCAGAAATTTCTAAGGGTGAAGTGCACGTGCACACTTGCAGGTTGCACGTATGTTTAAACAATACAATCAGAGGAAGAACATGTGTTGGAAATGAATCACTCGGTAGTCAAAAATAAAAAGAATGCATTTAAATAAACATTTAATTCTACAGGGAAGAGATCACCAAACACGGGATAAAAAATACAAGGGTTTACAAAACTATAAACAAAGTTTTCTAAAGCCCTCTCAGCCTTCTCCACCATGTCGAAGCGGCGATCTTCGCAAGGAGCCTATTGATTAGTTGCTCAACAGCGAAAGCAGATATGATGGACCACCGAGCCCGTATCTGGCTTAGCAACTGAATAGAGCGATCCCTCCGAGGCTTGGTAATCAAATGTGCAGGGTTCCCTAGGCGGCCGCTGGGTTTCAGGAGGCATCGACCATGCCGTTTTCAAAAAATTTGGCGCTCTAAAGAACCCTAACGCTAGAATCTAAACTAGAGAATTAGAAGAACAAGCATGTAAACATCTTTACATCTAAGTGAACAAGGAATACAACCTTTGTAGACCGGTCCTTCACTTCAATAGCTCCGTGTAGTAGTCCCTTCGCTCCAAGTAGTGATCTCCCAGACTCTAGTGAGGCTCCACAAGGCGAAATGAACAAGCTTGGT
Source organism: Agapanthus africanus (assembly GCA_030015575.1). Lineage (NCBI taxonomy): Eukaryota > Viridiplantae > Streptophyta > Magnoliopsida > Asparagales > Amaryllidaceae > Agapanthus > Agapanthus africanus. Next base: position 445,113,004 of record JASDDO010000031.1, on the reverse strand, counting down.
TGAAGTCTTCGAGGCCGAAGATGATCTACGTCGAGGAGACACTAACTCAAGCTACCTCTTCACTAAGTGATGAACTTGGTGAAGAAACAACCCAATCTAAATGGCTAGTAGAGAAGAGGTTGATGAAGTAGGAATTTTGCTCACTTTAGAAATAATTTTCTCACTATATTTCTTCACCTCTCATGAAGTTAGAAAGCTTTTAGAGATGAGGAAGAAGATGAAGTGTGAATGGAATAATGAGTGAGAATAGAAACCATGGGTGAGTTAGTATCATATACTAACTCGTGTAGAGACTAAACCATGGGTAAAAATAATGGTTGGGTTAATAAATATTTTCAAGTAAAACAAAATTAGTGGACTTGGTCAATGGTTCCACAAGCTTCTACAAGCTTCAACCATGTGACAATTTCCAACTAATTTGATTTACTTTAAATAAACAAAACCCTCACATTATTATAAGCATGGTGTAAGTCTCATACACCCATGTATCATGTGGCGTCAAGCATGACACAAAAGATGTACATTAATATATATCACATATATACTAAGTATACACCAGTGAGAAAACGAAATGCTTAAGTTAGCTAATATTAGTTAATGTAAATTAATATATCAAATATATAATTATACACTAAATTATTAAATCAACACTTGATCTAATAATCTGGCTATATCACATACAACCGACTAATATCTTATGTATCAACTTATCGAATCAACACTTGATTCGATAACCCGGCTATATCACATATAACCGACCGATATCACATATCGCGAGAATAGAATACGGTATCACATACACGTATTAATCTCGGTCCCGCACATATCACATATGTGCTCCTATTTCGTTTCGCTTGAGCCAGGAAACCTCTGTGTAGGACTCTAAAGACTCGTCAATAAGCTGGCAGTAGGTGGTGATCATATCAGTCACCCAAAAGCCGCAAGAGGTCTAGTAAACGTAACAACCACCCAGGTATTGAGCAATCAGAAGATCAACAAGCAAGCCTGCTCATACTCTTGCGAATCCATCAAGTAACACTACCGTACAGTCCGGTCTCTTCATCATATATGTCGTATACCACAGCCTGGGGGTGGTATAACGTCAGCAACACTGGCAAGGAATTTCCTGTTATGGCCAATCAAGCATAGTACAATATCAACCCCCAATACCGGGAGAGAAGAATCCCCTCCTATCGCTCATTGCCTCCATGTGACTCGGGACTGTACCCAAAAACCACTGTTTTGCATGATCTCTTAAACGTGGTAAGGTAGAAATCAAAGCACAATGGAAATCACATAAGACTCTATGACGATCTCGGGTCGACAGACTTACCTGTACCAGTGTCACCAGAGAACTGCTATCCGACGATAGGTATAATACCATCTAGGAGTTCTCGGCGAGTTCGTTCAGTGTACCCAGTCTCCACTGAGCACCCGTATACCATCTCTGATATCAAACACCAATGGATATGGGATCATCCATCGCCCATCATATTAGGTCCACGTTACCCACCTCAGTTCTTTCGGGGAGGCGGAATAGGTAAAAATTAAAATTTTCTCACAAGGTGACATGGACCATCCATGAAGGATCTTTGCTAAACAAAAACTAACACACTAACAACAAGTTCTAGCTACTATGTAGAATGGTTATACCTAGATCTTGAAATCCTTCCTTTCTTGTTGTGGTTTTCCTTCTTGCTTGCTCCTTGTAGTGGCGTAGACGGCTCCTCCTCGTCATCTTCCCTTTGCCGAAGATAGATCCACCCGAGGGCCTCTACCTTGAGTTCCTACCTCATCCAAGAGGTAACTAGAGTGCTTGGTTTGCTAGACAAAGAACCCTAGAAAGAGTAGAGAGAAGTTTTGGTGGCTTTGTTTCAAGAGCTTTTGATTTTCAACACATGAAAGATTAAAGCTTTGAGAGGAAGAGGGAGAGCTCAAGAACATGAGAGAGAAAGAGCAAGAGAGAATGGGAGTAGAAATTTACAACCATGCTCATATGAGAGAAATAATAATAATAATAATAAAGCGAAAACGTGATGGTTAGTTTTGAAATGACCATTATCATTTCACATTAAATGAAACGTGCAAGAATCAAGAAGCATCTTTCATGTGAAATGATGATGGTCAAAATATCAACAATAGTCAACCGGTCAACCAAAATCAAAAGGTCAACAAAAGTCAAATGGTCAACCTAACCATGGCACAATTATCCTTAATTAATATCATTAATCATATCTCTCATTCTCATTAGGGTTTGGAAAAAGTCAACGGTCAATAACCCTAATGAGAATCCTCTGCCTCTGTCAACTGTGCATACACACCAGTATCCGTGTTCCGAGGAACACGAATACAATGAGACAAAACCAATCCCAAAACAAATACTAGGATCTGGCTTAAACCAAAGCCCGCTAGTAATAACTTCCCGAACACCAAACGTGCACAAGTGCGCGGATGTGAACGAACCCCGTCGCAAAACCCTGCGACCTCTACTCTGTTTTGCCCAAAGGCGAATAACCCTCTGTGTGGGACTCTAAAGGCTCGACACTATGCTGGCAGTGGGTTTAACTACAGGCCGTAAGCGGTACTAGCTGTACGTAACGGTCCCCAGGTAGATGCCGATAAGAAGATTGATGAGGTGAACCCATCCGAACTCCTACTGAGCCTGAATGTGACAATCTCCATACAATCCGGTCTGTTCGTCTGATAGTATCGCATGGCGAGCCTAGGGGCGGTAAACGTCAGTTCCCTAATAGCGGTACAAGTCGTGTCGGAGTGTAGCCAAGAACACCCTGAGAAACTACTGGAAAACCTACCAGTAATTTTCGCTTGCCCTGGCCAGGGACGACTATGTGTAATGGCTTTCCTAGACACAGCGCGATATCAACTCCCAATACCGGGAGAGACGAATCCTGTCTAACCGTCACTGCCTCCAAGTGCTTCGGGACTGCACCCAACTACTACCTGTTTGCATGACTCAGTAGAGCCGTGGTAGGGTAGTAATCTAAGAACAGTGGGAACACACTCGAGGCGAAGTGACTGTCAAGTTAGCGGAATAAGCTGTACTCATGTCACCTGGGAACTGTTAACCGACGATAGGTATAATACCAACCAACAGTTCCCGACGAGTCCTGTCCAGTGTACTCGTAACCTAACGAGCACTTGCATACTATCTCCAGTATGACGTACTGATGGCTGTGGGACAGACCATCTCCCCTGCTGGGACGAAAAGCGTATGCACTAGTCTACTCTGGAGTATCGATACCCTGTCTCGATAATCCTACGACTAGGGACCAAAATAAGGGTGTGCTTATAGACTATCCAGCCCCCACTAGTGTGATCGCCATCACAACGCCGGTAGTTAAGCAAAGATCCTAAGGGCTCCATCAATATGTATTAGCGATATGTTAAAAGAAACATATACACATATTAAGATAGAAACAAACCAAGTAGTATACTACTATATCAAGCAAGACTGTCGTAATCCCGTATATATATCCCAAGCCTCCAAAATGTATTATACAAACTAGTACTATACAATAATGGCCTTTAGGGCATACATATCCAACAATCTCCCACTTGCACTAAAGGCCAGTAATTGGTGTACCGCATACCCAACGTCTGCACTAAGGCCAGCTGCTGGCGTGCCGCATACCCAATAGCTCAAAAAGTCGCTCGAACTGTGTTTGAGGGAGGGCCTTTATGAATGGATCCGCCGTGTTGTCTTTTATGTCCACTTTCCGTACCTCGATCTCCGGGCGATCAATGATCTCCCTGATCAGGTGATACCGTCTTAAGATGTGTCTGGATTTCTGATGGGACCTTGGTTCCTTCGCTAAAGCTATAGCCCTATTGTTATCGCAATACAATGGTATTGGGTCAATAATGGACGGAACCGCTTGAAGTTCACTAATGAACTTCTTCATCCAGACCGCCTCTTTTGCGGCATCGCTTGCAGCAATGTATTCAGTCTCCATCGTTGAGTCTGCGACGGTATCCTGTTTGGAACTCTTCCAACACACCGCCCCTCCGTTGAGGGTAAACACAAAACCCGAGACAGACTTGCTGTCATCTTTGTCACTCTGGAAGCTTGAATCGGTAAAGGACTCGACCCTGAGGTCTCCATTACCGTAAACCAGGAACATCTCCTTAGTCCTTCTCAGGTACTTGAGAATGTTCTTCACTGCCGTCCAGTGGTCTTCACCTAGGTCTGACTGATACCGGCTCACTACGCTCAGCGCGTAAGCTACATCTAGTCTTGTACATAGCATCGCATACATTATAGATTCTACCGCCGAAGCGTAGGGTTTAGTGCTCATGCGAACCCTCTCCTCGTCAGTCTTAGGAGACATCTTCTTGGAGAGGGTGATTCCGTGCAATGCGGGTATATTACCGTGCTTGGAATCTTCCATACTAAATCTCTTTAGTACGGTCTCTATATATCTGGACTGCGAAAGTCCCAGTAGTCTCTTGGATCTATCTCTGTAGATCTTGATCCCCAGAATGTACGAGGCATCACCTAGGTCCTTCATGGAGAACCGTTGTGACAAGAATAGCTTGACCGATTGTAGCATAGGAATGTCATTTCGTATCAAAAGAATGCCGTCCACGTACAAGACTAGGAACACGACAGTTCATCCTACAATCTTCTTATAGACACAAGGTTCATCTTCGTTCTTGATGAAATCAAATTCCTTGATTGCCTCATCAAAATAGAAGTTCCAGCTCCGCGATGCCTGCTTTAATCCATAAATGGATTTAAGCAACTTGCACACCTTCCTGCTGCTCCCACTGTCTACGAAACCTTCTTGTTGATCCATGTAAACGCACTCTTCCAAACAGCCGTTTAGAAAAGCCGTTTTTACGTCCATCTGCCAGATTTCATAATCATGGAAGGCAGCAATGGCAAGTAGGATCCGAATGGATTTGAGCATAGCCACTGGAGAAAAAGTTTCGTCATAGTCCACACCAGGTCTTTGACGAAAACCTTTTGCAACGAGTCTAGCCTTATACGTTTCCACCTGCCCATCTACACCAAGTTTCCTTTTGTAGATCCATTTGCATCCAACGGGTTTTACCCCAGGTGGAGCAATATCCAAGGTCCACAATTTATTGGTGTACATGGACTCCATTTTGGATTGCATAGCATCGAGCCACTTATCAGAGTCCCTACTGATAATGGCCTGCCTGAAACTGGTAGGGTCATCTTCTACCAAGATGCAATCCTCTCGAGCCCCATCTATGAGAAAACCGTAGTATCTTTCGGGCGGATGAGAAATCCTACCAGATCTGCGGAGTGGCTGAGGTTCGTCTGGGGTTATTGAATACAGTGGTTCCTCTAAATTTTCAGTTACATTTTGTGGTTCATGGATTTCTCCAAGTTCTACCGAACTCCCACTAGTTTCTTTTGCAAGAAACTCCCTTTCTAAAAAGGTATCATGGCAAGATACAAACACCTTCTGTTCCTCAATGTGGTAGAACAGATATCCTAGTGAATCTTTAGGATATCCCACAAATTTACATAGAACTGACCGTGCCTCTAGCTTGTCCGGTTTCTGTGTTTTCACATAGGCCGGACAACCCCATATCTTAATAAATTTAAGACATGGTTTCTTACTGCTCCATATTTCATACGGAGTTTTAGGCACAGATTTGGACGGAACTTGATTCAAAAGGTATGCCGCTGTCTGAAGCGCATGTCCGCAGAATGAAAGAGGCAACTCGGCACTACTCATCATGGAGTGAACTATATCTAATAGGGCACGATTCCTCCGCTCCGATATACAGTTGTGCTATGGTGTATAAGGAGGAGTAAGCCGAGAGAGAATTCCATTCTCTTTTAAGTAATCTAGGAATTCCGTGCTTAAGTACTCCCCTCCCCTATCTGATCGGAGGATCTTGATACTTTTCCCAGTTTGGTTCTCTACTTCGTTTCTGAATTCCTTGAATTTCTTAAAAGCTTCAAATTTGTGTTTCATTAGATACACATATCCGAACCTAGAGAGATCGTCAGTGAATGTGATGAAGTACGAGAACCCACCCTTCCATGTATAGACATTGGACCACACACATCACTGTGTATGAGTCCCAAGAGCTCTTCTGCCCTTTCTCCATGTCCGGTGAACGGAGATTTGGTCATCTTTCCTTTGAGACAGGACTGACAAGTTTCATAAGATGAAACTCGAATGTATTCAAGAGTCCATCTTTATGCAACTTACTTAGTCTTTTCTCTCCGATATGACCAAGTCTACAATGCCATAAGTAGGATTCGTTCGTATCTGAACTCTTCCTTTTGCGTGAGTTTTGTATATTGAGAACTGTATTTTGATTTAGAACGTAGATACCATTACACAGTGTACCTTCTGTTCCCCTCCGAACGGACACGCGGGACGTCGGGCCGTCTCGCCTGAGGTTCGGGGCAGATGCCAATAGGTGCTATCCGTCCACCTCTCCGAAGATGCCAAGTTGATCCATGGCGCCATGTATTGGAGGTTTAGACGGATGCGTCCGATGTAGCAGACTTCGTCAGATTCCCCCTCGTTTGAGGGGTTTTTGATTGTGGGGACGCTCTTCCCTGCAGGCGCAAGCCCCTGCAGTTAATTACGCTACCGCATCGCGGTAACAACTTTCTCCTTCTCCATATGGTCACTTCGTGTCGTGTGTTTTTGTTTTATGTTTTATTGCCCGTGGATCGTTTACGGAGACCGAGTTATGTCGTCGCCCGTAGGGCGTAGACTAGTCCAAATCCGTGTTATCTTAGATTTGGGTTTGGGGGTTTGGTTTGAGGACACGTTAGCCATACTTGAGGCTAAGATCAACTCAAACATTTGTTAAGGATACGTTAGTCTAGCTTGGGACTAAGATCAACTTAACGGGATCGTTTAGATCCGACAAAAGAGCGTTTGGGCTCTATTGTTCCAGTTTAGGGACATAGTGGTCCATCGTATGTGTGGCCGTCGGGACCCTTCACCTCTCTGACGACGTTGAAGGATTACAACGACGGATGTCAGAGGAGTTCAGAGATGTACCCTCGAGCCAGAGTTAATTAGGGGGATTCATAGTCCGGTCTGCTTGAAAGTTTAAGGACGCGTTAGCCATCTTTAAGGCTAAGATCAACTTAAACAGGACCGTTTAGATCCGACGAAAGAGCATATGGAGGCTCTATGGTTCTAGTTTAAGGACATTGCGGTCCATGGGTAGTTTAAGGACATTGCGGTCCATGGGTAGTTTTAAGACATCTCGGTCAATGGGTAGTTTTAAGACATCTTGGTCAAGGTTAAGGACGTCATAGTCCATGGGTTTAAGGACTCCACAGTCCGGTATGTGCTCTGGATGCTTCACACGGGTTCACTGCCGTGCTAGGCGAGGACCAGGCTCCGCTCTGGATGCTTCACACGGGTTCACTGCCGTGTTCCGCGAGGACCAGGATCCGCTCTGGACGTTTTCCACGGGGTCAAAGAGTGACGTTATCTGCGTTCCACGTAACCAGGAATTTTGCATTAGGCATGGGTTTAAGGACCCCACAGTCCATATCATGAGTGGTCATCGGGACCCGTCACCTCTTTGAAGACATTGAGGGATTACAACGCCAAGTATCAAAGGAGTTAAGAGATGTACCCTAGAACCGGGGTGGATTAAATAGTCCCTGGCCCAATTTGGGTCAAGACTGATCAATTATGTTATGAGCCCCTTGGCTCAGTTAATCTCAAATTGAGGACTTATGGCCAGCTTGGGCTAAGTCCAGTCAGGTCTGGAATATTGACTTTTTGTTGGTCCATTGAGGGAGAGGCTTTGCCTCTATCCCTTTAGCCAATTGGGCCAAAGCCTAGTGTTAAACACTTCAGAGCAATCAGTGTTGAACACTGGGAATGGGGTTGACAAGTTAGTGTTTAACACTAAAAGAATAGTTGGCGTTAAATACCAGCAACAAGGTTTTCAGATTAGTGTTAAACACTAAGGTAGTCAGTGTTGAACACTGCAAGTAAAGTTTTTGATTAGTGTTGAACACTAAGGCCCAACAGTTGTTTCAGTAATTGGATTCGAGGGTTCCAATTTAGTGTTAAACACTAAGGCAAGAGAGGTCACGTGGCAACACGTGAGAGTGCCTCCCCTTTAATGATTCTGCTGAAATTACTGAATCTTTCAGAGCATCACGTGTCAGCACGTGACAGGCATTCATATGCTCATTTGTTAGAGCTTTTGTTAAGGGTCACGTGGGTCACGTGAGGGACTGCCTCAAAGGGTTTTCTATGGATCTCTTGGGGGGTCACGTGGTGGCACGTGACCCTGCTTCTATGTATGTCGTTTTTAGAGGATCTGTTGATCTTTTTTCAGGAATTAAATTCCTCGAGCTTTGGATTTCAGAGGAATTAAATTCCTACTTCCTTTCGAAGATTTATATTCTGAAATAGAGTTGAACTCTGAATTTTCTGTAGGAATTAAATTCCTCGTATATGTGAAGAACTGAAGAGGGTTAAACCCTTAATAAAAGCTTTCAAGGAATTATACTTCCCATTTTAAAGAATTATAATTAAGGGAATTAAATTCCTGTTGTTTCCACAGAACTATATTCTTAATTAGGGTTCAACCCTGTTTCTTTTGTTTTGAAGGAATTAAATTCCCATGATACAGGGTCGAGCCCTAATTTTATTTTTAAAGGAATTAAATTCCTATAGTTCTGCGAGAATTAAATTCTCATGCTTGCGTTCCCTCTCTATGTTTTGGATCTGCATGGCAGGATCTCAACCCATTGAGAATTAAATTCTCAACCTAAAGGGGAGATGTGCACTTTGCAGATCCTCTATCCAAGAGAGAAGAAATATATTCTTCTGTTTTATATATTAGAGTTAAACTCTGTTGAGAATTAAATTCTCATCCTTTCAAAAGGCCTTCCCTTTCTTACCTAGGGTTTTTGCAGAAGATCCAAGTCTTTTCAAAGTATCAAAGCTTTCCTCCTTTTTTCTTTCTCTGCGCATGTATGTCTATATTGTATCTCTTCCTTCCTATTTATAGGAGAAGCAGCCGAATAAATTAGTTTTGTGACGAATCTTCATTGAGAGATTTGATTTGCATCCTTCATTCGTTCTGGACCTTTGGATTATTAGGTGAATTTTATTCACCGTTGGATTTCAAATCCAGAGATTCTCCCTTTTTATTTTGGTTAGATTTAAGGGGGAAATCTTTCCAAACCCGAGATTTTCCATAAGTAGATGACCTCTGAATCTTTAATTTGATTGGTTCCAGATAACCGCTTTCCTTTGGAAAGATCTGAATTTCTTTCAGAATTTAGTTCTGTTGATAAAATGGGCTTTGAAAGCCGGTCACGTGTGACCACGTGACCCATGGTCACGTGTGAGCACGTGACCCCCTTTGGAATGAGCTTTCTGCGCTGTGTCTTCTGATTGCTGCTTAAACGTCATGTGCTACCACGTGACCCCTGGTCACGTGTGAGCACGTGACCCTTGTTTGAACTCTCTTTCCTTGGTTGTTCTGAAAACGCGTTTGCTGCCTTGAACGTCACGTGCCAACACGTGACCCTGGTCGCATAGGAGCACGTGACTTCTTCTGAAGCCTTTTCTTTGACTTGGTCAGTTAACCGACGTGCCTTTGACGCTTGCATTTCAACGTCACGTGTCGCCACGTGACCCTGATCACGTGGGAGCACGTGACTCTCCTTGAAGCTTTTCCTTTTCTTCTTCGTAGTCAGGGAATCGAACTTGCCTTGATGACGTTTTTAGGTGTCACGTGCCAACACGTGACCGCTAGTCACGTGTAAGCACGTGACCCTCTTCTGAAGCTTTTCACAGAAGCTTTCCTGATTTTAAATCAGGAAACAAATGCCCCCACAGCGTTGTTCTCACGTGTCTGCACGTGAGTGCAACGCTGTCACCTCTTGCGACCGTTGGATTCATTTAGGGATTTGGGAGATGAAGCGTTTCCATTGTTTTCTATAAATACCGCTGTCTCTTCATAGGAGCCTTCACTCTGCTCGTCTTCTTCCTCTGAGAACTTTTCCTTTGAGAATTTAATTCTCTTCTTCCAGAGCTTAGTTCTCTGTTTTAAAATCTTCCAGAGTTCAACTCTGTTGACGGATCCTTTTCCTTCAGGTAATAATGTTGAATGGCCAAAGCGCCTTCGTCTTTAAAAGAACTCTTTGGATTTTAAATCCGTGTTTAAGGGTTTCACAAAGAACCCATTTTTCTTCAAGTGATTTAACCAAAATATGAGACCACTTAACTCCCGCAGTAGATCACTTAGGGTTCAGATGATCCCTTAGGGAGATGATGATGGCGGTTCAAACCCATGGAATTTAGTTCCATCAAAACTATTCCTGGGAATTTAATTCCTTTTTTCCTGATAAGGAATTTAATTCCTATGAAGAACTCAATTTCTTCACACAGAGGCTCCTTGGGGTCTCTTGGCCCGAGGCTGTTCTTCTGCAATTAATGCGATGTGGATTTTGTAATGATGTCTTGTGTCTTTTATTTTAGGTGTCATGGACGCCCATCTATATAGTCTTGACGAGATCATTTCCTATGGGAACATTCGTGCGCTGGGCCGCAGTCAGAACCAGGAGTTCACCGATGCTCAGTGTGCCGAGATCATGGGCCGCTTTGACGAGTACAACCACAGGCTACTCCCCCGTCGCTCTTCTCTTCTGAGGCTGATCGTGCTAGCGATCCGGGAAGCACTTCCTCTCTTTTGCGCCGGTATACCGCTCGGGGACTTAGACATTGCCGAGGATAAGGTGCATTCGGTGTACCTTATGGGCTTGATCTCAAAGAGGAGGCGGGATGATCTCATTGATCTCCTTCATCAGCTTTTTCAACAATCAGCCATACTGGGCGCCTATCGGAGGGTAGAGAACATCCGCGGGGACCCCGATGCTTGTGACCGTGAGCGAAAGCATACTCGGGAGGTTCGCAACGTTTGGAAGGTCTTGAATAAAGTGAATTTTGAGTTCCTCAACCCATGCCCTGCATCTGAAGTTTTGCCATTGTAAATGTGTCCTCTATATTTTATGTGAACCTCTTGAAGTATGAGTGGCGAGTTTTATTATGTCTTTCCATGTTTGCATGCTTTTTTCTCTGGGATTTGATCATTTCACTATTGTTGTTGTTGGTGCTTTTAATATGCATGGTGCTATTCTATTTTCTAGTGCACATCCAATTTGGGTCTCACGCGTTCCGCACGTGGGATCATTTGATGGGACTGTTTCACAAAATTTTCCATGCCGCATTTTTAGCGCGCAGTATCAGATGCATAAAAGGAGCCTTGGGAATAGTTATTTCTCCTTGATTTTCGATGCCTTTCCTTCTTTGGGCCTTGGAAACCTCTTTCGCATGCAAGATTTTCCGCGCATGGCACTTAATGCACTTCTTTATATTCTTGAGGCCATAGCCTATTTTTTTTTTTTTACAGAGAAATTCATTCCTATATCGACGTGATTTAATTTGAGGGGTATCCGAGCGCTATGGCCGGCAACCGTCCACCCGCTCGTCGACAGCCATGGGAAGTGCCTATCGAGGAGATGATCCCCCGCTTTGCCGCTCGGTTAGTGGATCCACTTCTTACTGACGACGAATGCGACTCAGCCATGCATGAACTCTCAATCCGTAGGGGGTCTCCCCTCCCGATGGGTTCCTTCTGGCTCCGGATGATTCTCACGGTCGTGCTTGCCGACATTCCTCCTCACCCAGCAGAGATGACCCTGGCGATGCTTGATGCGGCAGAAGAAAAGCTCGAGGGCTTTCATGAGGCGTGCCTGATTACTCAGGCCTTGAAGGACTGCTCAATTCGTCTGCTGAGCGAGATAAGGGCCCGGCGAGCTATTATGTTTGCTTTCGCGGACGGGCATGGCGCCAACCGATGGGAAGCGACCTCTCGCGAGAATCGTCGCTTTGATGTACTGGAGAAAGCGGAGAGGGAGGTGGAGAATTTCGTTCTTTGCTTCACTAACCCCTGTGCCGTTGATCCTGTGTTTGGCGACCTTTTCCGTTAGAGTAGAACATTTTTTTTAACTTAGTCCCTCCTTTTTGTACGCTTTATGTTGAACTTCCAAGTAGGCTTGGTACTCGCATGTATGTTTCCGCTTGCATGAATAAATTTTGTGTTCGTTTTATGAAAACTTCCTTCAATTACCAATACTGTTGTCATGTCGCGTGCACATTAAAGCTTTGAATTTTATTTCTCTTTTTTTTTGCTGTTCATATGATTGAGAACACGTGCTTAATAGGATAATCATCGGAAAGTTTTTCGCTGCTTTTCACACCGGGTTGTGTGAGCGTGTTCTGGATCGATTATCGCTGTCGATCGGAAGCCCATTTATATGGTCTCGAGCGTGTATGCCTTATTTCTAAGGTTGCGGTCGCATAGTGAGCTTACATGGCTTGATAGGGCGACGCGTGGCGAACATATAGTCGTGCGAAAAAGGGGTTCGGACGTAAATTCTCGGAGAGGGAGTTGACCTCTAAGGCGCTGAGCGAGCTTCAGGCCAGCCTCACAGCCAAGGCCAACAAAACGTATGAACTTTGGCGGGTGCTTCAGGAGTACATCAAAGAGGTGGTGGCTCTCGATAAAGCTGCTACGTTCACTCGTGAGAGGGTCGAGGCTCATAAGGCCACTGAGAAAGAGCTCGAAGCTCGGCTCGCTTCGTATCAGACTCAGCAAGCTCAGGCGGAGGCTCGTCTTCTGGAGATCTTGCGTCATGAAGCCGTGGCTCAGCAACAGAACGATGAGCTGGTAAAATTATTGCACTGCCCGCCGGCTTAAGGACTTGTATCTTTTCTTCTCTCTTTTTTTTGTACATACTCATGGATAAGAGTATCTTCCTTTTTATTTCTTTCATGAATTGTATTTTGTATCCATTTTGGTCTATGAATAAAAGATACATTTTTCTTCTCAATGGTGTGTCCCCTTTTTATTGAATACATTCTGCGGATATTCTATCTTGATCTTCTTGCAGGACAGCGATGGCTCAGGATTCAGGGTTAAGATCTGCTTCCTAGGGCTTTTACATTTTATGAGCCACGAGGGCCTCATAAGGAGTTTTTTCTCCCTACAGGTCGAGAGGATCCCATAGGTGTGAGTTCTTCTTAAAGATCGTGAGGATCCTTAAGCGGGTTTTCCCTTGAGAGTCGTAAGGATCTCGCAAGAGAGTTTTTCTTCCTTGCAGGTCGTGAGGGCCTGCAAGTGCCGGGTGTGATCATCCTTATCCGTGTTTTACGGGGTCAGGGGCTGCTCCAGGTATCGTAGTTTAAAGACGTTGCGGTCAAGGTTAAGGACCTCATAGTCCGTGGATTTAAGGACTCCACAGTCCGATGTTAGTTTTAAGACATCACGGTCAAGGTTAAGGACCTCATAGTCCGTGGATTTAGGGACTCCACAGTCCGATGTTAGTTTTAAGACATCACGGTCAAGGTTAAGGACCTCATAGTCCGTGGATTTAAGGACTCCACAGTCCGATGTTTGGTTGCAGGGACCCTTTACCTCTTTGAAAACGTTGAGGAATTACAACGCCAGGTATCAAAGGAGTGAAGAGATGTACCCTTAAACCAAGGCGGTATCCGTAGGGAATCGGGGTGGTTGATCGTTAGTTTTAAGACATCACGGTCGAGGTTAAGGACGTCATAGTCCGTGGATTTTAAGGACTCCACAGTCCGATATTTGCTCTGGATGCTTCACACGGGTTCACTGCCGTGCTTGGCGAGGACCAGGCTCCGCTCTGGACGTTTTCCACGGGGTCAAAGAGTGACGTTATCCGCGTTCCATGTAACCAGGAAGTTTGCGCTAGATGCTTCACACGGGTTCACTGCCGCGTTAGGCGAGGACTAGGCTCCGCTCTGGATGCTTCGCATGGGTTCACTGCCATGCTCTGCGAGGACCAGGATCCGCTCTGGACGTTTTCCATGGGGTCAAAGAGTGACATTATCCGCGTTCTACGTAACCAGGAAGTTTGCACTAGATGCTTCACACGGGTTCACTGCCGTGCTAGGCGAGGACTAGGCTCCGCTCTGGATGCTTCACACGGGTTTACTGCCGTGCTCTGCGAGGACCAGGATCCGCTCTGGACGTTTTCCACGGGGTCAAAGAGTGACATTATCCGCGTTCCACGTAACCAGGAATTTTGCACTAGATGCTTCACACGGGTTCACTGCCGTGCTCTGCGAGGACTAGGCTCCGCTCTGGATGCTTCGCATTGGTTCACTGCCATGCTCTGCGAGGACCAGGATCCGCTCTGGATGTTTTCCACGGGGTCAAAGAGTGACGTTATCCGCGTTCCACGTGACCAGGAATTTTGCGCTAGATGCTTCACACGGGCTCACTGCCGCGTTAGGCGAGGACTAGGCTCCGCTCTGGATGCTTCACATGGGTTCACTGCCATGCTCTGCGAGGACCAGGATCCGCTCTGGACATTTTCCACGGGGTCAAAGAGTGACGTTACCCGCGTTCCACGTAACCAGGAATTTTGCGCTAGATGCTTCACACGGGTTCACTGCCGTGCTCTGCGAGGACTAGGCTCCGCTCTGGATGCTTCGCATGGGTTCACTGCCATGCTCTGCGAGGACCAGGATCCGCTCTGGACGTTTTCCACGGGGTCAAAGAGTGACGTTACCCGCGTTCCACGTAACCAGGAATTTTGCGCTAGATGCTTCACACGGGTTCACTGCCGTGCTCTGCGAGGACTAGGCTCCGCTCTGGATGCTTCACACGAGTTCACTGCCGTGCTCTTGCGAGGACCAGGATTCGCTCTGGACGTTTTCCACGGGGTCAAAGAGTGACGTTATCCGCGTTCCACGTAACCAGGAATTTTGCACTAGATGCTTCACACGGGTTCACTGTCGTGCTCGGCGAGGACTAGGCTCCGCTCTGGATGCTTTCCACGGGGTCAAAGAGTGACATTATCCGCGTTCCACGTAACCTGGAATTTTGCTGATTGTATCCGCATTTCACGGGATGGAGGTTCGACTCTTGGTGATATGTATCGCCGAGCCATGGAACTGGGGATTGCCGCTGTTCCGTTTCGCTTGATGTTGTGTCTGCTACCATGAGACGAACGTCAAGATGATCTCCAGGCTATCTGTGAACCGTCGAGATTTGGCTTCTCCTTATGATGAAACTCGGGGGGGGGGGGGGGAGTATGATCCCTTCTTTGATTGCTCCCCTGAATTGCATACAGGGATAAATGTAACATCACCTGTAGGGCGAGGATTTCACTTTTATTTTATTTCTTTCTCCGCGATGCTCTATCACTTCGGCTATTTTGTAGGCGTGTGTGGCTTGCTAGCTTTTTTGCTGCCAGCCTGGATTTAAGGCACCGATTTCGGCATCAGCACCGCTACAACTGGGATGTTGCCAGGAGCGAATCATCATTTGCCTCTGTCGATGTTTGAACAAAGGTGGCTTAGTAAATAGGGTTAAGGGTCCTGCCGACCAAGACTTCTGACTTTATGAGCCGTAAGGGTCTCACAAAGGTATTTCTTCCTACAAGTCATGAGGATCTTGCAGGCGCATTTTCTCCTTAGGGATCGTGAGGATTCCTAAGTGTGTGTTCCTCTGTAAGTCGTAAGGATCCTACAAGAGGGCTTTCTCCTTATGGGTCGAGAGGACCTACAAGGGCTGCTCACCATATGGGTATATCCCCAATCACGGGTGGGACTTTGTTAGGGAAATGTTTATTCGCGCCCGTGGATTGTGTACAAGGGTCAGTACGAGCCGCTTGTAGGGCAATATCGAAGGTTATGGGGGATTTGCTTAAGAACAGGTTTAGGTTTCTGTAACTTAAGACTTTCAAGTCTCATGAGCCGTGAGGGTCTCATAAGAGAATTCTCCTTACGAGTCGTGAGGATCTCGTAAGTGTATTTTCTCCTTAGGAATCGTGAGGATCCCTAAGTGTGTTGCTCCTTTGTGAGTCGTAAGGATCTCACGCAGGTGATTTCTCCTTACAAGGTCGAGAGGACCCTATAAGTGCCTTTTAACGAGGTTGCGCCCTTTCGGGTTTTCACAAACACTCGCCGGTAGTCCTGCTGTTTTTACTTACGGAGCCCTTTCGGGTTTTCATCCGTGCCCATTTTGCTTTATGGACATACCGTTTTTTTCTTTTTCATTTTTTTCCTTTATTTTTCTTCCTTTTTTTTTGTATCTCGTCAGCCTAAGGATGCTGCGGTAGTAGTTTTAGGGACGTTTCGGTCCGTCGCTAGTTTAAGGACGTTTCGGTCCGTTGTTAGTTTAAGGACATTTCGGTCCATTGTTAGTTTAAGGACATTTCGGTCCATCGATAGTTTAAGGACGTTTCGGTCCGTCGATAGTTTAAGGACGTTTCGGTCCGTCGTTATGGGAAGGCCAGCTACTGCTGAGTCTGAGCCTAGGAAGGTAGCGAGCGGGCATAGTCGTCGTCATCTACCGTTGACCCAGGCTGTGGCTCACTAAGCATAGTATTTCTTCAAGAAACGGCCGTTTATTGGCCTGAAAGGCCTTTCACCATGCATGTCCACGAGTAGATAGGCTTCACCCTGGTAGACCTGGTCTATGATGTACGGGCCTTCATAGTTTGGCTCGAATTTCCCCCGCTTGGCACGATTTGGGATCATAGGTCTTTTGACCACTAATACGAGTTCGCCTTGGTGGAATGTCCTCGGCCTGGTCAATTTTTCGTACGAGCGCGTCATCTTTGCTTTGTAGGCTTCTGGATATTGTTGCGCTATGAGCCGGGTTTCGTCAAGGGCATCAAGCTCCTCAAGCCGAAGGTGAGCATTTTCTTCATCCGTCAGCTCGTGGTGGACTGCCACTCGTAGAGAGGGTAACTCTATCTCGAGGGGGAGTACTGCTTCCGTCCCAAATACCAATGCGTACGGCGTTGTGTTCGTGGCCGTCTTGAATGTGGTTCGATAAGCCCAAAAGGCTTCTTGCAGCCTTTCGTGCCAATCTCTCTTATTCCGGGAAACGGTCTTTTTTATGATCTTCGTCAAGGTCTTATTGAAGGCCTCGGCCAGACCGTTAGCTCGTGGGTTGTAAACTGAAGAATACCTCCAGTCTATATTGTGCTGCTGCGCGAAGCGGCTAATCTTATGGCTTCTGGTGGCTGGCCCGTTATCGGAGATAATCCGCCATGGGGTTCCAAACCGATAGATAACGTGCGTCTTGAAGAAATGGAGGATATTCTCCGTCTTCACTTCCCTCAATGGTATTGCTTCTGCCCATTTGGAGAAGTAATCAGTAGTTGCCAGGATAAAACGATGTCCCCGAGATGATGCCGGCTCAATGGGGCCGACTATGTCAGTTCCCCACATTTCGAATGGCCAGCTGGCCACCGTTGGGTGTAGTGGATTTGGATGTTGGTGGATAAAGTCTCCATGAATCTGGCACGAGTGGCATTGCTTCGCATACTCGAGGCAGTCCTGGATCATCGTGGGCCAGTAGTAACCCATCCGTTTAATTTTTAACTTCATCTTTGGGCCTGCTTGGTGAGAACCGCAAAGTCCGTCGTGAACTTCTTGGACGACCCTTCTTGCTTCGTCAGGTCCTAGGCATCTCAGCCACAGAGAATCGAATGACCTCTTGTATAGAGCATCGTTGACGAAGGCAAAAGATAGAGCTCGTTTCATGAGTTGATGCCTCGAGGATGTATCTTTGGGCATTAGGTGGGACTTAAAGTAGTCTATGAAGACTTCCCTCCAGTCCTCGGCCTTCTCATGGTCTTTTATTTGCAGGGTCGTCTGCTCAGTCGCTCCCTTTTTATGTAGTTCCGGAGATAGTTCTGCCGGTGTGAGCACTCGACGGCTTTGTACCACGATTCTGGCATCATCGAGGTTCTCGTCAGCCAGTTCTTTAGCAAGTTTGGCCAGCGCGTCTGCTTTGCTGTTTTCCGCACGTCGTATGTTCTCCAAAGTGCAGGAGGGAATTTGGGTCAATAGTTGTTAAACCCTTTCGCCGTACTTCACCAGCTCCGGTTTGCACGTTTGGTAGTCACCATTTACTTGACTAACGACCAGCTGAGAATCCCCGTATATGAGGAGGTCTTCAATTCCCATGTCAATGGCAAGCTCGAGGCCTGCTATCAGAGCTTCGTATTCAGCTTCATTGTTGGTCCTCGGCTCTGTTAAGGAGAAGGCGAAGCGCATTATCCCTCCTTGTGGAGTCTCAAAGATGAGGCCTATCCCTGATTTGATCATTGGGATACCTTGTTTCTGTTTCTTTACGGAGGACGCTCCGTCGAAATAGAGTTCCCATCGGGTGCTCTTGCCGCCAATCGCATCGAATGCATGCTCGTCCGGCAAATCACAGTTTAGAGGAGAGTCGGCCGGTATCGGGTGCTCAGCGAGGAAGTCAGCAATAGCCTGGCCTTTCACTGTCTTGAGAGGTTGATATGTTATCGAGAACTCCATCAAGAGCAGGGCCCATTTAGCGA
The DNA here is from genome assembly GCA_030015575.1 of Agapanthus africanus. Taxonomy (NCBI): domain Eukaryota; kingdom Viridiplantae; phylum Streptophyta; class Magnoliopsida; order Asparagales; family Amaryllidaceae; genus Agapanthus; species Agapanthus africanus. Next base: position 445,094,601 of record JASDDO010000031.1, on the reverse strand, counting down.
GTCGTCCCGTCAACATGGCTTTTGACATCAAGTATTTAAGAGGGTCCACCTTCGAGACGAGGCAGACTTCGTGTGCCAACGCATAGTGCCTGAGCTTTGTTATCGCGAAGATTAATGCCAAGCAATGTTTTTCAATGGGAGAGTAATTGCTTTCTGCCCCCAGTAGAACTCGACTTAAGTAGTAGAGTGCTCTCTCTTTCCCCTGATCGTTCTCTTGCGCCCATAACGCGCCCAAGGAACCTTCGAGGGCGGTTGTATAAAGAATGAGGGGTTTTCCCTTGATCGGCGCAGCCAATACCGGCGGGTTCTGCAGGTACTGCTTGATCTCGTCTAGTGCACCTTGGCATTTTTGATCCTAGACGAATGGGGTTCCCTTCTTCATCAGGTGACTGTAGGGGCGGCATTTGCCTGAAAGATTTGCGATAAATCGCCGGATGTATGCGAGCTTCCCTTGGAGAGACCGCAACTGTTTGAGGGTTCTTGGCGGAGGCATTTCCATAGTCGCTTTAATCTTTGACGGATCTATTTCAATACCTCGGTGTCGAACGATGAATCCCAGGAATTTGCCCGAGGAGACTCCAAACGCGCATTTGAGGGGATTCATCTTCAAATTATATTGCCGAAGGCGTTGAAATACAGTCTCCAGATGCTTCAAATGCTCTTCGTATGACATGCTTTTTACTACGAGGTCATCGATATAGCACTCGACAATGTCATGTATGAGGTCGTCGAAGATCTTTGTCATGGCCCTTTGATAGGTAGCGCCAGCGTTCTTTAGGCCAAAGGGCATAACCCTGTAGCAGAATATACCCAAAGGGGTCCGGAAAGCGGTGTGCTTCTGGTCTTCGGGATGCATCTTTATCTGATTGTATCCTGACGAACCGTCCATAAAGGAGAAAACCTCGTGAGTGGACGTGTTATCTATCATTAGCTCGGTTACCGGTACTGGGAAATCATCCTTTGGACAGGCTTTATTGAGATCCCTGAAATCCACGCATATGCGTACCGTCCCATTCTTTTTCATTACCGGAACGATATTGGCGATCCAATCGGGATATTGGACTTCTTGGATAAATCCAGAATCGATCAGCTTCTTGACTTCGGCGTTGATGCTCATTTCAAGCTCGAGTCGCATCCTTCTTGGCGCCTGCTTGACTGGCTTGATATCTGGTGATATTGCTAATTTATGCACAGCAACTTCCGGATCTAATCCTGGCATCTCGGAGTAGTTCCACGCGAAGCAGTCTTTATGCCGTAGAAGCACATTTTTTAACGCGGCCACCTTTTCTTCAGAGAGTAGCTCGCTGACGAATGTCGGTCGCGGGTCATCTGCCGATCCCAACTCAATCTTCCTGAGGTCATCTGCAGTAGTATGTATACCGTCTTCCAGTTCTTTTGGAGCGGGCGGGAATTCTGAGATCACCTCATCATCGCTGTTTTCAAAGCACTGGGGAAGGTCATCTATGTTCTCGGGCTCTTCTTTTAATATCGTAATCGTATAACAGGTACGAATCCGCTCCCAGGACTGAGGTGGATCCGGTTTTATTCTTGCGGCCTTGGGCTCGTGCTTTCGGGGCGGCGTTACCCTCCAGGTGTTGGATAAAGCGAATCTGCCCCTTCGGTACTGGTCCTCGACCCAGTTCTTGAAGGTGAAGCAGTCTTCGGTAGGATGTCCTACGGCTCGGTGATAAGAGCAATAGCCCGAGCGAGAGGCCTTATTAGCTTGTTCAGGGTGTCTAGACTCTGGAAGCGTGATCATCTGATGTTTTAGGGCGAGCTTGAGTAACCTTTCCGTCTTGTCTCGGGGGAAGGAGTACGCTCGACTCATCTTTTCTATGAAGGACGAATCCGAGCTGTGCAGTACCCGATCACGTAACCCTCTAAACCTGCATCGTTGTTGTCGGCTCTTTTTTCCGCCTCTCGACTTATTTCCGTCTCCGCATCGGGCCTTTCGCATGATGGGTTGACAAGGATGAACATCTTTGTCTTTCGCAGTCTGTTGAAATAGACGTCGCGTCCTGGCCTTCTCGTAGATGGCCATTTCGCGGCTGTGGTCTTCCCGAGCTTTCTGACCCACTTTCCTGATAGGCTTGCCCATTCGTTCTTCAAACGACGGACTTGGCGCTTCAATCGCGGGGTCTAATTTTGATGAAGGGTCGGCATCTCCTGACAGGGCGTCTTCCTCTTCATCAAAGGTGTATATGGCGTAGTTACTGTGGGCTCGCTCCCGTTTTCCGGTTCTCGCGTATCCAAGCCCAAGTGTTTCCATTTTCCCGTTGGGCAATTTGCGTTGGGTTCCAGGGACATCCCAAATCCTGTTGTAGAACCGAGCTTGTCGAACAGTTTGTTTTAAGGGTACTCCTTGGCACTTCAATAGCTTCTTTAATCCGTTCGTATAGTATCTAGGCAGACGGATGGGTTGGAGTCTGTCGCATGTAGCATCTGCGCCATGCCAGATCTCTTTCTCTATTTTCGACTCTGAGGATCGGTAGAATAGGATCACCTTCTCACCCTTACGCCTGGGAGGGACGTAAAACATTTGCAGGTCCTGCACACTGTGAGCTTGAAGCGTGTCGAGATCCTTGTAGTGTTCCCGCGGTACCATGGTGATTTGCAAACTATGGTCATCATCAGGGGGTGCTTGTATTGAAAGCCGATTGGAGAATATGGCATTGACCTCATCTTCTGAATCACTCCCGAAAACCAGTATGGGGGCGGGCGTCCCCCGGTTGTTGCGTTGAGATGGCCCTGTATAAACTATCTCTTCCTCTTCTTCGGTATCGCTTCCGAAAACAGGGATGGTGGCGGCGGCTTTGTTCTCCGAGTTGCGACACCTTTCTGTATCTTCGAATTCTGGCAAGAAGTATTTCGCATCTTCGTATTTGCGGACTTCGTTCACGGAAAATGGGTTCAACTCACCTGTTACGGTGTACTCGAAACCATCCTTAAAGTACTTCATACACTGATGTTGTGTAGAAGGGACGATGTTGTATTCGTGTAGCCAAGGACGACCGAGCAAGGCGTTGTAGCAGGTCTTGGCGTCGATGACATGGAATTTGATGTCCGTGACGAGAAGTCCGAAGCGTAATGTTAGTATTACAGATCCAAGAGTCCGTGACGATTGTGAATCGAAACCGGAGATAGTGATTTTGTCACGAGCGAGATGTTGCACACTCATGCAGATTTCCTTCAACACCCGAACATTAAGGAGATTGACGGAGGATCCATTATCCACCAAGATCTTGCCTATCTTGATATCATGGCAGTATCCGGAGACATATAGGGGACGGTTATGGTCGCACGTCCCGAGAAGGAGGTCTTCATCACCGAAAGTGATATCGGCTGTATGCACTTCCTCCAGTTCATCTTTCATCCTTTCAGTGGCGAGAAAGGCTTGGAATTGCTCAGGTTCTTGTAATGCCTTAATTAGTGAGTCCCGCGCTTCTTTTGATAATAGGAGGGCGTCGAGAATGCTAAGCTGAGAAGGTAGCTTCCTTAGATGCGCGAGGATGTTATAGTCCACTTTACTCCTCCTAGGAGGGTCTCTGGCAGCCAGTTCTTTCGCGACTTGGTCATCCAAAGTGATATCTTCAGTGACCTTTTCCTTTCCCTTATCTTTTCTGTTCGTAGGCCCGAGATTCTTTTCTGGGAGTGTGCGATTGCGCAGTTGAATGTTTTCGCAGGCTTCTGATTCCTCATCTTTCCCTAAAACGGATTCTTTAAAGAGAGGGCCCAGAGTCATTTCTTCATCAGAGTCGCTCCCAAAGGTGAGAACTTGTGACCCCTCGGCATGAGCCATATAACAGTTGCCAGTAGTCCTGTTGAGCTCGTCGACAGTGCTTCTTTGCTCCCGACGGATCTTGCGTTTCATGCGCTTACAATGTTGCCGACGAGCAACATATCCTTGCCACCACATCTTAAAGGCGTCGCACTCCTCTGTGGGGTGTGAGATTCTCCGATGATATGCGCAATAGTTAGGGTGCCTCTCTGCCCCATCGTGCCTATTTCCTTCCGAAGGTGGTAGGTTCATTCCCATTGACATGGCTTTGGCGAACCTTTTCCTTGTCTTGAATATCTTCTTGTCCATTTCGGATGCTTTTCGCTCTGGCAGGGGTAGCTCAACTCTTTTGTTCAGTCGCCCGCATTTGGTTCCTTCTGATGCTGCCATCTCACGCTCCTGATCCGCTTTACTTTTTAGACGAATCTCGTCTAGGAAGGCATTGATCATATCAGTTGTCAGCCTCGCACGCTCTGGTTCGGGCTCTGCCTTCGGCTTCTTAGTGTCAGGAGATTTCTCGTCATCGGTAAACGAGTGGGAGATTACGTTACAACTTGCCACATACTCTTCGGATTCATCCGATGAGCTCTCTTCATCATCTTCGTCTTGAAAGATGTGGCCGAGGAATTCTCGCAGTGTGACAGGAGTTCGCGCCTTCTGATTATATTCTTCCAGCGCGTCGATTTGCTTCTGCAATTTCGTGCGCTCGTCTCCAAGCCTCGCGGGCTTCTTGGATTTCTTCTTCTTTTTCTTCGAAGCTTTTGACGGCTGGGCGTGAGTATTTGGATCTTTATCATGAGTCTTCATAGTTGGGCGGGGCCTCAACATCCCTTCGATAATTTGAGGTTCAAGAGGGTCCTTCCATTCGATTGCAGGGCACGCATGAAGGTCTCTCAGCATCCTTTTGGTTTTAGTTGATAGTACGACCTCCCATGGAGCTTCTTCAATAAAGGAGCAGGTTGCCCCCGGTGTATCTGCTTTCTTAGGAGTATGCGGTTGTGGTGGGTTCACCTTCCACTTTTCGGACAGTACAAACTTCCCCTGGAGGTATTGATCTTCAATCCATCCTTTGAAGACGAAGCAATCCTCAATCGGATGACTTACCGTTTGATGGTAAGGGCAGTAGTTAGGGTTATTCACCTCGGTGGGTTGTGGCGGTCGCCTTGGATTTGGTAGGTTTATAAGTCTGTTGCGTATTGCCAGCTCAAATAACCGTTTCGTCTTGTCTCGTGGGAACGAGTAGGGACGCTTCATCTTTTCGTTATAATATCGGCGTCTTTCTTCCAATTGATCTGCCGATTTCGGGGCGTCGGGTTGCTGTTGGGCATTCGCGACAAAAGTTGCCCTTCCTTTACCCTTGTCATTCCGAGGTTCTGGCTTCGGGGCAGGTGGTCTATGACCCATCTGGTCCATCTGAGCCAACTTGTCGATTAAAGCCTGGAATGTGGTTGGCTTAAAGAACATCATAAACTGGGAGATAGTTGCGTGGGGGTCTAGGGTTCCCACGAACATGCCCACTGCGGGTGCTTCCTCAATGCGTTGCTCGCATCTCGACCACAAATTCCGCCAGCGTATAGCATACTGGACCCAGGTTTCGCCTGGTTTTACCCTGGTGTTAATCAAAGCGGTCATTGGAGTGCGTTCGCTGGCACTCGCGAATCGCTGAGTGAATAACAATTCCATTTCAGCGAACGTTTTGATAGAATCGTTCGGGAGTTCCGAATACCATTCAAACGCTGTTTCTGATAAGCTGCCTACGAACTGGTGGAGCAACAGTTTATCGTCGCCGCCGGTGTTACCGCAGAGAGCCCGGAACTGGGCGACGTGCTGATGAGGATTGCCGGTCCCCTTATACACATGGAATTTCGGTATCGTATAGCCTTGCGGGTATTTGATTTGATCGTACCAGCTTGGATACGGCCGCCCCATTTTCACGACTTGACCAGCTTCCTCAGTCGCATGATGGACCCGGATTTGCTGGGCTATGTAGTCGGCCAAGTCAGCTTTAGAGATCGTCTCCTCCCTGGCCGTAGAGAGGGCTGGTGGTGGATTTGACGTTTCTCCTCGGTCGTCTTCCAGAACGATTGGGGGATCTTCAGCGGGTAGGTCCTGTTGGATCATCATTCCTATCATATCTTGGAAGAGAAGGCCCATACGCTGTATATTAGCCGCTTGTTCAGCAGCCTCTTTGTCCTTTTTCTCCAATGTCCGGCGAAGGAACTCAGCGTCGGTTTCCTCCTCCCGGCGCGCGTCTGAGGACGTTTCTGGGCTTTCTTTTGGCCCGGTATGTGCGGCCATAGCACTCATCATTTCCTGCAACTTTTGTTGTTGTTCCTGGGCTTTCGTCACGGATCGGGTCAGCGGTCGGTGGCCCGTAGAAGTGCGGCTTTCCTCCTTTCCAGAAGCCATATAAACAGTGTGTACCATCGTGCCCCCAGACTTAGGGTGTCTGGGCTCATTGCTTTTAGCCGTCGTTGCATGTTGAGGGTTCTTCTCTGGCTTCCTCCTTTTATGAGCCATGGAGGTTGAGGGGGCCGTTGAGGAGGGCGTCCAGACAGCCTTTTGGGGTTTAGCCTGGTGACCAGCCTTCGGTTGGATTTTCAGCTTCTTGTGCTGGCGGGAGAAGTTTGGATCGATGATTGAGTCTCGGGCCTGTCGCCAAACCTTATAGATTTTGGAAGACAGCCGTTGAGGAGATCGGGGCTGGTCTGATTTTATTTCCACAACCTTTCCTGATGGGGGAGGAGACCTCTTTAGCACTGCAGTAGGGGAATTCCTTCGCACCTTATTTAGCATTTCGAAGCTGTTCCCAGTTGGAACAGCAGCATTAACTTCTACCACCGGGGCTGGTGGAGTCAATCCAGAGGGGGAGTTGCCCCCAGCCTTCTTTATTCGGCGCCAATGACGACGTCGAGCGCGTCGAGCAGACGGCGTAGAGTCAGCTATAAGAATGGTTTCGTCTTGCCCCCTGTGTGGGTGGGGGGTCGTCGTTGGTGTTAGCCTGTCAAAGACCGATGTCCTTTGTGCAGCGGGAGCGGGAGTCGAAGTTGTTAATCTTGTGAAGATCGATTTCTTGACCGGGGAAACCGCCTTGGCGATTTCGGAGGCAGGAGCGGCCGCTTTCTTAGAAGCAGCCTTCTCTGAGATTGTAGGCCCCATGATGAGTTCGCAAGATTTTTGGCCCAATCTAGAGAAGACCGAGGCGTTGACGTTGGGCGACTCGTTGAGAGGAGCCGCGGCAGGGGTAAGACGATCAAAGACCGACTTCCTGAGAGTTTCCTTTGTCAGCACCGGTGCCACGAAGCTTGATGGGGGGAGCATAGTCCCAAAGAACAATCCGGTAGTGGCTTGAGTCACTTGGTCCACCGGCATTGTGAACAACGAAGCAGCTTAGGGTCCATAGGCTATACTTCCTGGCGAGGTAGAGCGTTGGCCGCAATTGCAGTTTGAGCAGTTGAAGGACTTCGCGGAAGTAGCAGCCATCGATCCTTTGTTTTCTGCAATAGGCCAGACGCCAATTCTTAGTATCTTGGAACCCAAGGGCAATCATTAGCGAACTGCGATTGGTTCGCGAATCACGACACACGAAGTGTGGAGTGGAAAGAGGAAAAGGTCCCACCGGGCGTGCCAGAATCTGTTCCCCTCCGAACGGACACGCGGGACGTCGGGCCGTCTCGCCTGAGGTTCGGGGCAGATGCCAATAGGTGCTATCCGTCCACCTCTCCGAAGATGCCAAGTTGATCCATGGCGCCATGTATTGGAGGTTTAGACGGATGCGTCCGATGTAGCAGACTTCGTCAGATTCCCCCTCGTTTGAGGGGTTTTTGATTGTGGGGACGCTCTTCCTTGCAGGCGCAAGCCCCTGCAGTTAATTACGCTACCGCATCGCGGTAACAACTTTCTCCTTCTCCATATGGTCACTTCGTGTCGTGTGTTTTTGTTTTATGTTTTATTGCCCGTGGATCGTTTACGGAGACCGAGTTATGTCGTCGCCCGTAGGGCGTGGACTAGTCCAAATCCGTGTTATCTTAGATTTGGGTTTGGGGGTTTGGTTTGAGGACACGTTAGCCATACTTGAGGCTAAGATCAACTCAAATATTTGTTAAGGATACGTTAGTCTAGCTTGGGACTAAGATCAACTTAACGGGATCGTTTAGATCCGACAAAAGAGCGTTTGGGCTCTATTGTTCCAGTTTAGGGACATAGTGGTCCATCGTATGTGTGGCCGTCGGGACCCGTCACCTCTCTGACGACGTTGAAGGATTACAATGACGGATGTCAGAGGAGTTCAGAGATGTACCCTCGAGCCAGAGTTAATTAGGGGGATTCATAGTCCGGTCTGCTTGAAGGTTTAAGGACGCGTTAGCCATCTTTGAGGCTAAGATCAACTTAAACAGGACCGTTTAGATCCGACGAAAGAGCATATGGAGGCTCTATGGTTCTAGTTTAAGGACATTGCGGTCCATGGGTAGTTTAAGGACATTGCGGTCCATGGGTAGTTTAAGGACATTGCGGTCCATGGGTAGTTTTAAGACATCTCGGTCAATGGGTAGTTTTAAGACATCTCGGTCAAGGTTAAGGACGTTAAAGTCCATGGGTTTAAGGACTCCACAGTCCGGTATGTGCTCTGGATGCTTCACACGGGTTCACTGCCGTGCTAGGCGAGGACCAGGCTCCGCTCTGGATGCTTCACACGGGTTCACTGCCGTGTTCCGCGAGGACCAGGATCCGCTCTGGACGTTTTCCACGGGGTCAAAGAGTGACGTTATCCGCGTTCCACGTAACCAGGAATTTTGCATTAGGCATGGGTTTAAGGACCCCACAGTCCATATCATGAGTGGTCATCGGGACCCGTCACCTCTTTGAAGACATTGAGGGATTACAACGCCAAGTATCAAAGGAGTGAAGAGATGTACCCTAGAACCGGGGTGGATTAAATAGTCCCTGGCCCAATTTGGGTCAAGACTGATCAATTATGTTATGAGCCCCTTGGCTCAGTTAATCTCAAATTAAGGACTTATGGCCAGCTTGGGCTAAGTCCAGTCAGGTCTGGAATATTGACTTTTTGTTGGTCCATTGAGGGAGAGGCTTTGCCTCTATCCCTTTAGCCAATTGGGCCAAAGCCTAGTGTTAAACACTTCAGAGCAATCAGTGTTGAACACTGGGAATGGGGTTGACAAGTTAGTGTTTAACACTAAAAGAATAGTTGGCGTTAAATACCAGCAACAAGGTTTTCAGATTAGTGTTAAACACTAAGGTAGTCAGTGTTGAACACTGCAAGTAAAGTTTTTGATTAGTGTTGAACACTAAGGCCCAACAGTTGTTTCAGTAATTGGATTCGAGGGTTCCAATTTAGTGTTAAACACTAAGGCAAGAGAGGTCACGTGGCAACACGTGAGAGTGCCTCCCCTTTAATGATTCTGCTGAGATTACTGCATCTTTCAGAGCATCACGTGTCAGCACGTGACGGGCATTCATATGCTCATTTGTTAGAGCTTTTGTTAAGGGTCACGTGGGTCACGTGAGGGACTGCCTCAAAGGATTTTCTATGGATCTCTTGGGGGGTCACGTGGTGGCACGTGACCCTGCCTCTATGTATGTCGTTTTTAGAGGATCTGTTGATCTTTTTTCAGGAATTAAATTCCTCGAGCTTTGGATTTCAGAGGAATTAAATTCCTACTTCCTTTCGAAGATTTATATTCTGAAATAGAGTTGAACTCTGAATTTTCTGTAGGAATTAAATTCCTCGTATATGTGAAGAACTGAAGAGGGTTAAACCCTTAATAAAAGCTTTCAAGGAATTATACTTCCCATTTTAAAGAATTATAATTAAGGGAATTAAATTCCTGTTGTTTCCACAGAACTATATTCTTAATTAGGGTTCAACCCTGTTTCTTTTGTTTTGAAGGAATTAAATTCCCATGATACAGGGTCGAGCCCTAATTTTATTTTTAAAGGAATTAAATTCCTATAGTTCTGCGAGAATTAAATTCTCATGCTTGCGTTCCCTCTCTATGTTTTGGATCTGCATGGCAGGATCTCAACCCATTGAGAATTAAATTCTCAACCTAAAGGGGAGATGTGCACTTTGCAGATCCTCTATCCAAGAGAGAAGAAATATATTCTTCTGTTTTATATATTAGAGTTAAACTCTGTTGAGAATTAAATTCTCATCCTTTCAAAAGGCCTTCCCTTTCTTACCTAGGGTTTTTGCAGAAGATCCAAGTCTTTTCAAAGTATCAAAGCTTTCCTCCTTTTTTCTTTCTCTGCGCATGTATGTCTATATTGTATCTCTTCCTTCCTATTTATAGGAGAAGCAGCCGAATAAATTAGTTTTGTGACGAATCTTCATTGAGAGATTTGATTTGCATCCTTCATTCGTTCTGGACCTTTGGATTATTAGGTGAATTTTATTCACCGTTGGATTTCAAATCCAGAGATTCTCCCTTTTTATTTTGGTTAGATTTAAGGGGGAAATCTTTCCAAACCCGAGATTTTCCATAAGTAGATGACCTCTGAATCTTTAATTTGATTGGTTCCAGATAACCGCTTTCCTTTGGAAAGATCTGAATTTCTTTCAGAATTTAGTTCTGTTGATAAAATGGGCTTTGAAAGCCGGTCACGTGTGACCACGTGACCCATGGTCACGTGTGAGCACGTGACCCCCTTTGGAATGAGCTTTCTGCGCTGTGTCTTCTGATTGCTTCTTAAACGTCACGTGCTACCACGTGACCCCTGGTCACGTGTGAGCACGTGACCCTTGTTTGAACTCTCTTTCCTTGGTTGTTCTGAAAACGCGTTTGCTGCCTTGAACGTCACGTGCCAACACGTGACCCTGGTCGCGTGGGAGCACGTGACTTCTTCTGAAGCCTTTTCTTTGACTTGGTCAGTTAACCGACGTGCCTTTGACGCTTGCATTTCAACGTCACGTGTCGCCACGTGACCCTGATCACGTGGGAGCACGTGAGTCTCCTTGAAGCTTTTCCTTTTCTTCTTCGTAGTCAGGGAATCGAACTTGCCTTGATGACGTTTTTAGGTGTCACGTGCCAACACGTGACCGCTAGTCACGTGTAAGCACGTGACCCTCTTCTGAAGCTTTTCACAGAAGCTTTCCTGATTTTAAATCAGGAAACACCTTCTGCAACCAGTACCTTATGAAGGTAGATGTTCATGATATTTCTATCAAGAACAAAGTTATATCCATCTTTATTAAGTAAAGATACTGATATTATGTTGCAAACCATGGAAGGTACATAGTAGCAATCATTTAAAATCATAGTATTGCCATTTGGCAACACTAGGTGATATTCACCGACGGCTGCAGCATTGACTTGTGCTCCGTTCGCTACCCTGAGCGACATATCACCAGGTACAACTTTCCTACTTTTTCTCAGTCCCTGCAATAGATTACAGATATGAGATCCTGATCCGGTATCAAGTACCCAGGAGGTAGGGCTGACCGTAAAGCAGTTCTCAATTACAAGAACACCTGAAGTAGATGCAAAACTATGCTTCTTCTTCAACTGGGTATCCTTGGAATCCATACAATCCTCTTTCTCTTGCTCATACTTATGACAGTTGTCGTAAGTTAGAGCCGAACCAACGTTCCCCAGCCTCGAATAAGAATTTGGATCGGTCAAGCGATACATTTTATTATCTTGATTAGGGCGTGAAATGGTTGTTAAGTGGAGAGAGAGAAAAGAAACACTCAGCATGCGCTCTTGCAAGATTAGATTGGTTTTTTAATTTATTTAATCAGGATGGCTCCCACTGTTTCCTCAAATTCTTCTTCAAACCCTAAAAGAAGAACTAGTTAGGATTAATCGCACGTCACAATACTTGCTTAACCTTTCAGCCAGGCTAGTGTTGGTACTTTGAGGGAGGTTTTCCAATGCTTTCGCGAAGTTCCTTAATTAAATAACCTCTTTTCCCTGGAGGCGTAGCCCCGCTAACACCGTTCTAGACACCTACTTGGTTTATAGCATTGATTGTTAAGTGAAATAATCTCCTGAGAGAAATCCAACTCATCAGTGGGATCGGGATCCAACTATCATTGTGTGATGACCTAGATGGAATCCACTCTAGTCACCACACTCCAGAAGGTATGCTAAATCTGCAAGTTTCAGTTTCTTTGGAAACTCCCGATGTGGATTTCTGCCCCTAGGACCCAAGTGACCTTGACGAATAATCAACAAATCAAAAGGTCCTAGTCAAGTTCAACCCGTCGTTATCAAGGATTGCATTAGACCTTCCTGCATGGTCCTTGATGAATAATCAACAAAATCATGCGACCGTCCTAACCAATCGCATCTATCAGTGCAACAGAGAATTATTACTTACCTACCGTTCACTGTGCCTTGACGAATAATCAACAAACGCAGCACGAATACTAAGTATTAGTTATCTGAAACGACGGAGGGCTATGGCTGGGTTTTTGGCGAAAAACCCGTTAACGTAACGAACTTGATTTCGCTGAAGGAACCTGATAGGCTTTTTAAAAATATAGTGGCGAAAACTTTTGCTAAAGAGATCACTCCCTGTGAAGGGATCTCGGCTCTTTCCTCGTCGAATGAGGTGCAGGATATTCCAATCTGAATACCTCGATGCAAAGCAAGAATAATCGACTATAGTGAAGTTATTACCCTGACGCAAACTTTTGTCCAAGGGGTCACTCCCGATGAAGGGATCTCGGCCCTTGCCTCGTCGAATGAGGTGCAGGGCATTCATAACCGAATACCTCTGTGCAAAACAAAAGAGAATGTCCTTGCAATAACAGCTTTTTGAAAATTGTTCCAACAACGTCTTTTAGGTTTGTTTTTCTTTGCATTAATATAATGCGTCCCATCAATTAATCCTACCATTGCAGAAAACAATGAAAATATGACGTATGCTTATACCATCTGCATTCGCCACGGGGCCCCGTCATCACCCGTTAGGTTACTTAACTAACGATAGAGCGGGGGCTGGACTAGCGCGGATGCAAAACATAAGCAACTCCTACTAGATATCATATATAGATATATACATTCGTCAGATGCAATGATAGCCATTCCAGATCACAGATGAACACATTGGATATGCTAGGAATCCGCGTTTCGTTCGAGCCTGCAACGAAAGACGGATTACACGGTCGCGATGAATAGCCAAACCCCACCCTAGACCCCTACGGGTGCGGCAAATTACCCGCCAAATACCCGAATTGAAGCAGCCTCCCTCAACAACGTGAGTAGGCCACTCAGCACTTCAACGTACCCGGTAGTTTGTGCACCCCACCTTGGGTCTATCCTAGGAGCAAAAATAGTAAAAGAAATAATATACAATGGTGGCTACAACCTCATCCCGGATGTGTAGCCATAAAAATAATATTACATCAATTTACATATTACATCAAATGAAAGATAAAGAAACTCTCATCTCACAAAACCCCGGCCATTCATCCGCGACGATCCAACAAGTTCATATACACAATACATATATAACCATTTAGCAAAAGTTTGTAGAACTTCGATCAAAATACCAATTTGTAACTACCCCAAACACAACATTGTTCTCTGGATAATCTGGGTAGAAACAAAATATCTTAAAAATCCCAAAACACCACACTGGACAAAGTGCAGGAAACCCGAGTCGCGGCCGAGTCAACTCGGCCGCGGATCCGCGGCGAAACGCGTGGTTTCGCCGCGCTTCCGCGTCGCGTTGACCGAGTTGTGGGCTCATTTTTCCTGGCTGTTTCTAAAAAACCTTGCACTGATTTTTAAGGTATGTGGAAATATTTTTAGGGCTGTTTTAAAAATCGGCAGAAAGTGTTGGATATAGTGCCCTCAAAGTCGATTATTGGATCACAGGCATGTGATTGCAATGATTGAGGGAGGACCTATACCAGTAGGACAGTCTTACTCGAGAGGTTTGTATACTATCTGGTTTGTCTTTATCATCGTGTACATGCTTTAGGTGACATTGCAATTCATTATTACACGTTGATAGAGAATAGTATGCTACCATGATTTGTCTTTATCAGTCGTGTACAGCTTTAGGCGACATGTTCACTATTACACGTTGATAGAGCCCTTAGGATCCTGTTTGACTACCAACAATATGATGGCGATCATATACGTGAGAGTTGGGTAGTCCATAAGCACATCCTTAAAAGTGGTCCCTAGTCGTGGGAGTTTCGAGACAGGGAATCGATACTCCGGAGTAGACTAGTGTATACAGTCGAGACCCCGACGAGGGGCGGTGGCCGGCTCACAAGCCACTGGTGTCAGTTGGTTCACCTAAGATGTATATAGGTGCTCATTGGGATATGAGTACACCGGACAGGACTCGCCGGGAACATGCTAGTTTGTAATATACCTAGCGTCAGATAGCAGTTCCCTGGTGACATGTGTACAGGTTAGTTCATCGATCCGAGGTCGTCATTTTTCTCGTGTGAGTTCCCATTGTGCTTTTATTACTACCCTACCACGGCTCAAAGGAGTCGTGCAAACAGGTTTTAGTTGGGTACAGTCCCGAGCCACATGGAGGCAAGTGAGCATATCGGTAGGGGATTCGTTTCTCCCGGTATTAGGGGTGAGATCGCGCTGTGTCTAGAAGAGCCATTACACAAAGCCCTCGGCTGAGACAGGAGATTTACTGATAGGTATTCCATTAGTATCTCAGGGTGTTCTGGGCTACACCCCGACACGACTTGTATCGCTTTTGGGGGTCTGACTTTTAGCAACCCCCTAGGCCCGCCATGCGATGCTCATAGACGAACGGACCGGACTGTATGGATATTGTCACTGACAGGCTCAGTAGGGTGTCAGGATGAGTTCGCTCATCGACCTCCCTTTTGGTCAATACCTGGTAGCCCGTTACGTACGGCTAGTACCTCTGACGTGCTAGTGGTTAAATCCACAGTCAAAGTATTGACGAGTCTTTAGAGTCTCCCACAGACAGTTTCTCAAGTTTCGGGCAAAACGATATAGAGGCCGTATGACATATGGCAGGGTCCGATCATATACGTGCAGTAGTGCACGGATCATGATCGGGCGGATCATACTAGTGGGCTTTGGTTTAAGCCGGATCCTAGTATTAGATTTGTTGGATTACTTTAGTCTCATCGCATTCACATTCAGTCGGAATACAGAAGCAGGTATGTATATACAGGTGAGGGGTATCCTTGTGATCCGTCACGAGTTTAGTTTAGATGTTGCCGTATCTTTTTATAGTTGTAAACATTTGGGTTAATGTTTGCAAATGGAAATTGTGAGCTTAAGCCATCATTTTGTGCATTAAATGATACATGTACTTCATGGGTGACTCATGGTATCATTTCTTGTGCAAATGTCACCTTGTGTGATGGATTTGTAAGTTGAAATGAGAGGAAGAGAGAGAAGGGCAGCCATGTAAAGAGTTGGGTCTTGTATTTTTGATTGACACTCTCATTTTTGATAAGATAACAAAAGAAAAGAAAATGGCACCTCTTCTTCTTCTTCATCTTGCTTCTTAAGCTCTCAATTCTCCATTAATGGCAACACCTCTAACCTCCATCCAAATCAATGGATGCAAGAAACAAAGCGATCACAAACATTCTCTACATCACTTTGGACACGTCGGCTAGCACACTTCGTGCCCGAGTTGCTTCGGATGAAGCGGGAGCCCGTAAAAAGAATCGATGATGTGGTGCCCTTTCCGACGAGGAGATCGAGACCGGAGATGCTGCGAGGAGCTTGGGATGGTGGCCAAAGACCGAAGGACACGGATCGATCGGTATAGCTTTCCAACCCTTTTTCTAGTTGCTAGTAGTAGGTTAATGGTTCGATCCGGGTTTTAAGCATATGATAGCGCCGGTTTTCTAGTTTAGAAAAATTTTCATTTCCGCATTTTGGCCTCGGAAATACGGCCGGGGCGCTACCGTAGTCTTACATGGTATCAGAACCACGCCATTAATCTTTACTAGCTTGCTCTAGCGTGTTTAGAACTTCGATCGGACGAAATTTCCAAAAACCGCATTTCCAATTGTGCAGTTTTTGTCGAATTTTTATTGTCGTCGAAAAGTTATTTTGAGTGTTGCAGAAATTCGTGCAGGCTTTTCTAAGACCACTGGTGAAATTTCGTGAAGTGATCTTACTGCCGCGCCGCGGAACCGCGGCCTTACCCTAGTTTTGGCCGCGGTTCCGCCGCCGAACTGTAGCATCACTGCACCATTTTTCCTGCAGTGGTCTCTGAGTTGGAATTGGGGTTTCTGGTAAATTTTTTTGGGCCCAGATTTGTTTGAGTACTGGGTATTGTGCTTGGGGCCCACTTCGGGAAATTTTGTCGATCAAAAATTTTAAACATGCTAGTTCACAGTATTTACATTATATCTGCGACCGTGAATGTCATTTGATCGGTAAATTCTGTCTAATTGCTATAGTTCTTTTAGACGAATTTGCGAACGTGACATTCATGTTGATGTTCTGTGCTGTGTGTGTTGTTGCAGATTTGTCATGGTGGATAGCCTGGATGTAATGGTAGTACAGTTTGGTTGTATTTGTACATTTGATATTGCGGGACGAGCGTCCGACATGTGGACTGTCGTCACTGCCTGTTTGGATATTATTCTTTAGGGGCATGACCGGGCTGAGGCGATGTACCCGTTGTATATTTTACTTTCTTTACTAGGATTACCCCGCGGAGGGGTGCACGGGTAGCCGGGTTCTAAAGGGCAACGGGCCCGCATCTCATGGCGTTGAGACGGAGGGGGCTTCACTCTAGAATTGGCAGGCTATTCGTCGCACTCGTAGGGGGTACAGGTTGACCCAAGGAGGGGTGCTCAAGTTACCGGATTCCGTGAAGTGTTGGGTGGTCCATTCACTTTGTTGAAGGGGGCTGCCTCTCTTCAGGTTTTGGCGGGTAACTTGCCGCCCCCGTAGGGGTCTAGGATTTCATTGCACAGGCTATCCACACGACCAGGGGAACGTCGGGTTTCAGTAGTGGCTCTATGAAACCCGGGGATCCCAGATTATCTGTATTGTTCCGTGATGCTTATTACATTTCTGTGATGTTGCATTTTATCACGCCTTGAGCGATTATTATATATTGATATATATACTAGTAGATGTTGTATATGTTTTACACCCGCGCTAGTCCAGTCCCCGCTCTGTCGTTAGTTAAGTAACCTAACGGGTGATGGCGGGACCCAGTGGCGAATGCGGGTGGCATATACGTACATCGTATTTTCGTTCTTTATTGGTGTGATCAATTGATGGGATTGCATTGATTCGGATCAATGCAATCTAAACAAACTTATTCTGATGTTGTTGGAACATTTTTCAAAAAGCTGTTATTGCAAGGACGTTCTCTTTTGCTTTGCATCGTGGTATTCAGTTGGAATATCCTGCACCTCAGTTGACGAGGCAAAGGCTGAGATCCCTTCACCGGGAGTGACCCCTTGGACAGAAGTTTGCGTCAGGGTAATAACTTCACTATAGCCGATTGCCTTTTTACTTTGTATCGTGGTATTCGGTTGGAATATCCTGCACCTCATTCTACGGGGAAAGAGCCGAGATCCCTTCACCGGAAGTGACCTCTTTAGCAAAGGTTTTCGCCACTATATTTTTATAAAAATCTATCCGGTTCCTTCAATGATATCAAGTTCATTACGTTAAAGGTTTTTCGCTAAAAACCAGCCATAGCCCTCCGTCATTTCAGATTAGTATTGCTTAGTATTCGCGCTACGTTTGTCGTTGCTATTCGCCGAGACGTAGTGTGCGGTAGCTCTGTTATGCTTTTCTGTCACATGGATATGCGGATTGGTCAGGACGGTCGTACGACTTTGTTGATTATTCGTCAAGGGTCGTGCGGGTGGATTTAACGCAATCAAGATAATGACGGGTTGAACTTGACTAGGACCTTTTGATTTGTTGATTATTCGTCAAGGTCACTGGGTCCTAGGGGTAAAAATCACATCGGGAGTTTCTAAAGAAACTGAAACTTGCCAGGCATGCGCATACCTTCTGGAGTGTGATAACATGAGTGGATTCCGTCACGTTATCATGCGATGATAGTTGGATCCCGATTCCCACTGATGAGTTGGTTTACTCCTCGGGTGATCCTGACTAATTCTTCTATCAGGTTTGGAGGAGAATTTGAGGTTACAGTGGGAGGTTTCCTGATTAGATAAATTGATAACCATTCTGATCTAGGATAGAGTGCACGCAGAGTGTTTCTTTTCTCCCTCTCTTTGGCAGCGAGCATGGCCCGACCCTTGACTATGACTCAGTGACCAAGTTGACCGGACCTTCTTATAACACTGGCTTTTGGATTGTCAGAGTTGCATACCTCATTGCCACTCCTTCTTTTACCCTTTTCTCCAGAACACCCCGTATTACTACGAACATCCACTTCCATTGGATAAAACCATCGTATGGTTATATACGAACTCGAAGGAACTTGTTCCAGATTCGAGGATGGTTTCCAGTTCTGGAGAAAATGAATAGGACTATTCAGTTGTCTTTTCCTTTTACCTTCTCTCAGGTTGCAAGTGCTCCTTGGATTAGGACGGTACACCTATTACGCTAATTGGATAGTCTTCTTCCAAACCATAGGCAGGTGCCGAACGGTGGGGAATGAAGAAAACCAATTAGCCTAACGGTGGTGTATAGAAGGTATCAAGTAAAGACAAATAAAGGGATTAGAAAGAGAGCAAACTAAATTGCGACTGCTATTCACGACCAAACCGAGTATTTCATCGCCACTCCCATTTTCACCATTGTATTTCTCCAGAACACTCCGTATCACTACGAAGATCCACAGTTTATTTGGATAATCCATCGTATGGTTATATACGAACTCGAAGGGACTTGTTCCAATTCTGGGATGGATTCTTGTTCAGGAGAAATAGGAATAAGGTTTATTCAGTTGTCTTTTATCTTTACCTTCTCTCGCATTGCGAGTGCTCATAGGATTAGGACAGTACACCTATTACACTTTTTGGATAGTCTTCTTCCAAACCATAGGCTGGTGCCGAACGGTAGGGAAGGAAGAAAACCATTTAGTCTAACGAGGGTGTACAGTAGGTAATGACTAAAGACATATAAAGGGATTTGGAGAGATGGTAAAGAAATATACGGTTATAGTTGTGAATCTGATAATGGAAGAGGCATTACTAAGAATACCCGGATACCCCTTCGAAACATTAACATGTTTCAGTTTCATTGTGTACTGTTAAAAGAAAACTGATTTCCCAATTAGTACTTACTCCAGGGTATGTATTTACTAGGTTTGATTCTCACATCTGTATGGTTTTACAGATGATGAGTGGGAGTAAGTTGTTGGGAATTAGGTGATTATCCTCATTATATCGGGATTCGATGTAATTGGTGATATTTGAGGAAATCGCCTGGGTTGTTTGCCGGGCGGAAAATATTTGGTTTTGAATATCCGTTGTAATGCACCAATTTCAAATTGATATATCTGTACGTTTATTTTTATAAAGTGAGATATAACTTTTTGAAATTATGTCTATGACATTTACCTATATCAGTGGATGGTTAGGTAAGGAGCATTAAACAGTGGTGTAATTTTTCTTAACCATAAGTACAGTTTTCAACCTACGACCCACAGGGAATGAGTTATTAGACTCAAAGGACTTATACAGAGTATTGTATGTTGTCCAGTATCCATTAGGACAGAGGGGTTGGTCCTCGTACTATATTCAGTTTACTTATGACTTCTCTAGTTTTTAGACAAGTGTTTCGTAGAAACACAAGGTCCAAGTTTTCAGAAGTTATAGGTATATGAATAAAGTAGAGAACCAGGTATTGCAAGTATCAGAATTCTTCAAGGTGATCGAAGATGTAGATACTTGTATATGGTATTCAGTTGATAGCAATAGCTTTTGAGAAACTTGTTTCTCTTTCTGGTTACTCATATCTGGATGTACTCCTAAGTTGAGTAACGCTGATCGGCTTCCTTCCATTTAGTTCCATGCACCGGAGACAGCTGCATGATTTGAATCTGGTTCTAATTAAATCAGTGTCTCTGTTTCTATATTGGATATAGAACGGTTCATATCTTAACGATGTTAAGGTACGAGGAGTTGTCCGGTTTATGCTTAAAACCAGACTCTGGATAAATCAATGCTCGTTTCTGTAATGGCTGTTTGTGGGTTGACCCGGGCTATGACGAGGGTTAACTTTCTACCATCTGGAAGATCAATAGTGATATTGTTCTTGACTCGCCACAATTTTAATAAAAATGGATTTTTTCAGAAAACAATAGTGGGAGTATGGTAGAATTGGAAGTGATTCCAGAACCGCAAACGATTACTGAAAATTTAATAAGAACCTAAAGATTCAATCTAGTTTGACATTCCATTACCCACTCCGCAGATAAGATGGGTAACCTCAGGCACTCGAGAGGTACTTCGGTATACTCAAAGACGGTGACATGGAGGTTCTTGTTTACCCAGACTTGACACTACTGTTGTTTCAGACTATGAGACCCGGCAGGAGAATGAGTATAGCATCGTTCTAAATTAGCTTTAGAAGTGCACGTGTATATTATTCTGCCAGAGGGTTGTTGTAGTCAGTGGGAGCAGCGGAAGCATAGTGGACAAGTGGCTTACATCTATGTATAGACTAAAGCAGATATAGCGGAGATAGATCATCTATTTCTGATGTGACAGTCATAGGTTTGACTTCATCAAAATAGGGGATGGATTTGTTAAGAAGGTAGTAGGGTGTGATGTCCTGGTATTTGGATGACATACACAGAGTAGGAAGTGAAATTCCTATACTACGATCGGTTATATTTTGGTTGTCACACAGTGGTTTCTCCACATAGGGCTTGGATATTATATCTGACATTCTGGTTACTAGGTCTATGGTTTTAGATCTAGATTTGGGTAGTTTCCCAATCTGGGTACTTAGACAGCGTTATAAAAGTATTTAGAATGGACGACTCCTGGCACGGTAGTATACCTGCAGGTGATGGAGTCACCCTTTCAAAAGGTGTTTTACAGACTAAAGGGGAGAGAGATGTACATGATTGGCAGATTACTTGCTTAGGCAATTGAGTTGATCATGAGATGTCAAGTACCACACCAAATGTTGGTTTTTGCATGAGATGCAATAAGTTTATATTACTCCAATCCCGGAGAAACATTCGGAAGCAGTTTAGAACATAAGCGGATGTTCTAGGGATATGATAAAGGCATCCTCTTTCGGGGGACGGTTATCATTCCAGACTTCCAAGGTGACCTGGATGACAGAGTGACTGTCAGAGTTATAGTTTTCCCTCTGACGAGGGGCAGTGTTTTGGACAGGTGATCCAAGCGGACACTGAGGGAGGTATTACGCAGGATACTGATTAAGTTCAGTTGACGATACGGTATAAGAAGTTTGGATTTGGAGTTCATTTATGAGCTAGGTCCTATCAGATATCCAGACATATTCTAAGACTGGTATTGCTCATTTCGGGAGATGGCTTTCTCCGTGAACTTGAGATAAAGAGAGACATAGAAAGAAACATCAGAGCGGATCCACTCACTGAGGCTATTCCTCGAACGCAATAGTTTCGCAAACGGGTTTTGTAAGACTGATTAGTAGAGGAGTTGGGTGTTCGGTATCATACGGGCTGTGAGTATGCGACATTGCAATAATTAGCCTTGAGTGCAAGTGGGAGATTGTTGGATATAGTGCGCTCAAAGTCGATTATTGGATCGTAGGCACATGATTGCAATGATTGAGGGAGGACCTATACCAGTAGGACAGTCTTACTCGAGAGGTTTGTATACTATCTGGTTTGTCTTTATCATCGTGTACATGCTTTAGGTGACATTGCAGTTCACTATTACACGTTGATAGAGAATAGTTTGCTACCATGGTTTGTCTTTATCAGTCGTGTACAGCTTTAGGCGACATGTTCACTATTACACGTTGATATAGCCCTTAGGATCCTTCTTGACTACCAACAGTATGATGGCAATCATATACATGAGAGTTAGGTAGTCCATAAGCACATCCTTAAAAGTGGTCCCTAGTCGTGGGAGTTTCGAGACAGGGCATCGATGCTCCGGAGTAGACCAGTGTATACAGTCGAGACCCCGACGAGGGGCGGTGGCCGGTCTAACAAGTCACTGGTGTCAGTTGGTTCACCTAAGATGTATACAGGTGCTCATTGGGTTATGAGTACACCGGACAGGACTCGCCGGGAACATGCTAGTTGGTAATATACCTAGCGTCAGATAACAGTTTCCTGGTGACATGTGTACAGGTTAGTTCATTGACCTGAGGCCGTCATTTGTCTCGTGTGAGTTCCCACTGTTCTTTGATTACTACCCTACCACGGCTCAAAGGAGTCGTGCAAAC
This sequence comes from Agapanthus africanus, assembly GCA_030015575.1. Classification (NCBI taxonomy): domain Eukaryota; kingdom Viridiplantae; phylum Streptophyta; class Magnoliopsida; order Asparagales; family Amaryllidaceae; genus Agapanthus; species Agapanthus africanus. The sequence goes on along the minus strand of JASDDO010000031.1, from coordinate 445,072,488 downwards.
AGGTTTTAGTTGGGTACAATCCCGAGCAACATGGAGGCAAGTGAGCGGACCGGCAGGGGATTCGTCTCTCCCGGTATTGGGGGTGAGATCGCGCTGTGTCTAGGAGAGCCATTACACAAAGCCCTCGGCCGAGGCAGGAGATTTACTGGTAGGTATTCCAGTAGTATCTCAGGGTGTTCCGGGCTACACTCCGACACGACTTGTACCACTTTTGGGGGTCTGACTTTTAGCAACTCCCTAGGCCCACCATGCGATGCTCATAGACGAACGGACCGGACTGTACGAATATTGTCACTGACAGGCTCAGTAGGGTATCAGGATGAGTTCGCTCATCGACCTCCCTTTTAGTCAATACCTGGTAGCCTGTTACGTACGGCTAGTACCTCTGACGTGCTAGTGGTTAAATCCACAGCCAAAGTATTGACGAGTCTTTAGAGTCCCCCACAGACAGTTTCTCAAGTTTCGGTCGAAACGATGTAGAGGCCGTATGACATATGGAAGGGTCCGATCATATACGTGCAGTAGTGCACGGATCATGATCGGGCGGATCATACTAGTGGGCTTTGGTTTAAGCCGGATCCTAGTATTAGATTTGTTAGATTACTTTTGTCTCATCGCATTCGCATTCAGTCGGAATGCGGATGCAGGTATGTATATACAGGTGAGGGGTATCCTTGTGATCCGTCACGAGTTTAGTTTAGATGTTGCCGTATATTTTTATAGTTGTAAACATTTGGGTTAATGTTTGCAAATGGAAATTGTGAGCTTAAGCCATCATTTTGTGCATTAAATGATATATGTATTTCATGGCTGACTCATGCTATCATTTCTTGTGCAAATGTCACCTTTTGTGATGGATTAGTAAGTTGAAATGAGAGGAAGAGAGAGAAGGGCGGCCATGTAAAGAGTTGGGTCTTGTATTTTTGATTGACACTCTTATTTTTGATAGGATAACAAAAGAAAAGAAAATGGCTCTTCTTCTTCTTCTTCCTCTTGCTTCTTGAGCTCACAATTCTCCATTAATGGTAACACCTCTAACCTCCATCCAAATCAATGGATGCAAGAGACAAAGTGATCACAAATATTCTCTACATCATCTTGGAAACGTCGGCTAGCACAATTCATGCCCGAGTTTCTTCGGATGAAGCGGGAGCCCGTAAAAAGAATCGATGATGTGGTACCCTTTCCGACGAGGAGATCGAGACCGGAGATGCCGCGAGGAGATTGGGATGGTGGCCAAAGACCGAAGGACACGGATCGATCGGTATAGCTTTCCAACCCTTTCTCTAGTTGCTAGTAGTAGGTTAATGGTTCAATCCGGGTTTTAAGCATACGATAGCGTCGGTTTTCTAGTTTATAAAAATTTTCGTTTTCGCATTTTGGCCTCGGAAAGACGGCCGGGGCGCTACCGTAGTCTTACTGAAAGTATAGTTTTTGGTGTGTTTTCGGGATTTTTTCCGGATCAAAGTTCTAAACACTTTGCTAACAGTTAGTTGTTGTTTAGCCTGGCTTTGATACCACTGTTTGGTCCATGTTACCCACCCCGGTTCTTTCGGGGAGGCGGAATAGGTAAAAATTAAAATTTTCTCACAAGGTGACATGGACCATCCATGAAGGATCTTTGCTAAACAAAAACTAACACACTAACTACAAGTTCTAGCTACTATATAGAATGGTTATACCTAGATCTTGAACTCCTTCCCTTCTTGTTGTGGTTCTCCTTCTTGATTGCTCCTTGTAGTGGCGTAGATGGCTCCTCCTCATCGTCTTCCCTTTGCCGAAGATAGATCCACCCGAGGGCCTCTACCTTGAGCTCCTACCTCATCCAAGAGGTAACTAGAGTGCCTGGTTTGCTAGAAAAAGAAACATAGAAAGAGTAGAGAGAAGTTTTGGTGGCTTTGTCTCAAGAGCTTTTGATTTTCAACACATGAAAGATTAAAGCTTTGAGAGGAAGAGGGAGAGCTCAAGAACATGAGAGAGAAAGAGCAAGAGAGAATGAGAGTAGAAATCTACAACCATGCTCATATGAGAGAAATAATAATAATAATAATAATAATAATCAAGTGAAAATGTGATGGTTAGTTTTGAAATGACCATTATCATTTCACATTAAATGAAATGTGCAAGAATCAAGAAGCACCTTTCATGTGAAATGATGATGGTCAAAATGTCAAAAATAGTCAACCGGTCAACCAAAGACAAAAGGTCAACAAAAGTCAAATGGTCAACCTAACCATGTCACAATTATCCTTAATTAATATCATTAATCATATCTCTCATTCTCATTAGGGTTTGGAAAAAGTCAACGGTCAATAACCCTAATGAGAATCCTTTGCCTCTGTCAACTGTGCATACACACCCGCATCCGTTTTCCGAGGAACACGAATACAATACAAAACCAATCCCAAAACAAATACTAGGATCTGGCTTAAACCAAAGCCCGCTAGTAATAACTGCCCGGACACCAAACGTGCACAAGTACGCGGATGTGAACGAACCCCGTCGCAAAACCATGCGACCTCTACTCTGTTTTGCCCAAAGACGAATAACCCTCTGTGTGGGACTCTAAAGGCTCAACACTACGCTGGCAGTGGGTTTAACCATAGGCCGCAAGCGGTACTAGCTGTACGTAACGGTCCCTAGGTAGATGCCGATAAGAAGACTGATGAGGTGAACCCATCCGAACTCCTACTGAGCCTGAATGTAACAATCTCCGTACAGTCCGGTCTGTTCGTCTGAGAGTATCGCATGGCAGGCCTAGGGGGAGGTAAACGTCAGTCCCCTAATAGCGGTACAAGTCATGTCGGAGTGTAGCCCAGAACACCCTGAGAAACTACTGGAAAACCTACCAGTAATTCTCGCTTGCCTGGCCAGGGACGACTATGTGTAATGGCTCTTCTAGACACAACGCAATATCAACTCCCAATACCAGGAGAGACGAATCCTGTCTAACCGTCACTGCCTCCAAGTGCTTCGGGACTGCACCTAACTACTACCTGTTTGCACGACTCAGTAGAGCCGTGGTAGGGTAGTAATCTAAGAACAGTGGGAACACACTCGAGGCGAAGTGACAGTGTCAAGTCAGCGGACTAAGCTGTACTCATGTCACCTGGGAACTGTTAACTTACGATAGGTATAATACCAACCAACAGTTCCCGACGAGTCCTGTCCAGTGTACTCGTAACCTAACGATCAACTGCATACTATCTCCAGTACGACGTACTGATGGCTGTGGGACAGACCATCTCCCCTGCTGGGACGAGAAGCGTATGCACCAGTCTACTCTGGAGTATCGATGCCCTGTCTCGATAATCCTACGACTAGGGACCAAAATAAGGATGTGCTTATAGAATACCTAGCCCCCACTAGTGTGATCGCCATCACAACGCCGGTAGTCAAGCAAAGATCCTAAGGGCTCCATCAATATGTATTAGCGATATGTTAAAAGAAACATATACACATATTAAGATAGAAACATACCAAGTAGCATACTACTATATTTGAGCAAGACTTTCGTAAACCTGTATATATATCCCAAGCCTCCAAAATGTATTATACAAACTAGTACTATACAATAATGGCCTCTAGGGCTTACATATCCAACACATCACATGGGTCAAGAAGCGTATACGCTAGTCTACTCTGGAGTATAGATGCCCCGTCTCGATACTTCCATGACTAGGAACATTTGAAGGATGTACTTACCGACTACCTCTGCCCCACTAGTATGATCTGCATCATAATCCTGGTAGTCAAGTACTCATCCTAAGGCTTTATCAACATGTAGTAGAGAGACAATAAGTGTACATGTTAAGATACAGAGCAACTAGATAGCATACTATCATGTCGAGCAAGAAAGTCCTCCCTATATATGTCCAAGCATCCACTATAATATACATCAAATGTATAATAATGGCCTTTAGGGCATACATATAACTAACAATCTTCCACTTGTACTAAGGCCATTTGTTGTAGTATCTCATACCCAACGCCCCATAAAAGTCTCTCTAGGGAAAAGCCTCTGTGAGTGGATCCGCCATGTTATCCTTCGCGTCAATTCTCCTGACCTCGATCCCTTGGAGATCAACCATCTTCCTGATCAGGTGATGTTGTCCTCAGAATATATCTGGAACGCTGATGGGATCTGCGTTCCTAGGCCAAATTCACAACTCCATTGTTGTCACAATAACAGTTATTGGATGCTCAATGGTAGGAACCATGTTCATCTCATGAACAAGAAATATCCAGACAACCTATATGGTAGTTATTGATGTGAAAAAGTGTTTGTAGTTAACCGCAATCAATAACGGTGTCGCGTGTCGCTAGACCGAGATGAGTAAGGGTCGTCCTCAGGGAAACGTTGAATCTTTTACTCTTACTTTAGATGTGTTGAAAAAGAGAGGAGGAATAAAGAATTTTGTGAATGGTTTCTAGATCTACGTTAAGCAAGAATGCAAAATATATAGATCTAGATTATTTTAGGGATGTAGTTAATATAATAAGAGGGCTTGTAGGGTTCGTTAGGATTTAGTAGTCATGGACGATTAATTAAAAGTTACCATTTTTATCCTTTAATAGATTTATAACTAGAACGATGGTGATGCGTGTAGATTAGGGTTTCTGGAGGGAAAAGGAATCCCACTCTTAACTCTTATCTCGACACGGAACTCCGTTTATATCCAGCCTTTACCAAAATAATCATTAATATAATCTCTAATCGCGGTCGGAACTAGGAAAGAATTGCTAGCGCACCCGATTAGGATGTTAATGATTCTTTTGATAAATTTTATAAACTTTATAGGACTTAAAAAGGGTTTAGGGATTTTCATCATCCATTAGCCTACCCTAATCCTTCGCGCATGTTGGGAAAAGAAGATGAAAAGACAGAGAGGGAAAACATAATGTAAAATGCAAAAGAATTAAATAAAATAACTACCTTTATTAATCAACTTGAACAATCTACACTTTATTCCTTAGAAAATGATTACAAAACTAGTTGCTTCTCGATCTTTCCTAAGGAGGTAGACGGACAGTTGATGATCAGCCTGGATGCGTGAGCGTCAGGGACTTCGTGATCTCTTCGGCTTGATGCCTTCTAGCTTTAGCCCTTGGTCCTTTATATAGCCGTCAAAGAAGAAAACTAGTTACCATATATGGTGACTTCCTAATATGACGACTTTCCATGCCTGGATTCTGAGTCCCTGTCAGTATTGATTTTATGATTTTGGCAGATTTTTGATCCTGACATCTTGAACATCTTGATCTCTTGACCTGAGCTAAATCTTGCACAATATCTCTATGAATAATGTTAGTACTATTTATTAAATTAGAGAGAATATCTTAATCACTATATATGGTAATCAATCTTTAAGAAACTTGATTAAGAATATTTAATATGCTATGCATTTTATATGGTAATAAATCTATAAGAAACATGATTAAGAATATTTGATATGCTATGCATCTTTTAATTACTAAAATATTATGCATATATTTTGAAATATTATTCTAACCATTTGTATGATATTATATTTTTTAAGAATTGTGATTAGAATATTTGATATGATATGCATATTTTCAATTACCAAAATATTATATAAATATAAAATGCCTATATTTTCCTTCATAATATTAATATAATATATAAACATATGGCAAATAGTATTTTACAGATAAATCCAAATATGTTTAATATTTACAATAAACACCTTTTATTATTTAAGAAATGTAAGGAAAATACTTATACCAAAGTGCAATATTTTCAACTGAACAGGTAGCATTGTTGGTAGCGATGTATTCAGTCTTTATGGTCTAGTATGTCACGGTATCTAGCTTGAAACTTTTTCAACATACCATCCCTCCACTGAGGGTAAAGAAAATGCATGTGACTGACTTTCAGTCGACCTTATCACTCTGGAATCTCGAACCAAGAACATTCTTTTAGTGCTTCTCAAGTACTTAAGAATGTCCTTCATAGCTGTCCAGTGGTTCTCCCAAGATCCGATTGATTCCTAATCACCACACCTAGTGATTTAGATACATCTTGTCTGGTACAAAACATCGCATACATGATAGAGCCTACTGCCGAAGCATAAGATATCCCTTGCACGCGAGCCCTCTCAAAATCAGTCTCAGAAGACACCTTTTTGGAGAGTGTGATTCCTGAGTAAGTGGGCGAACCACCACGCTTAGAATCTTCCATACTAAACACCTTTAGTATGGTGTTAATGTACGTGGATTTGGGACACTCCCAATATCCACTTAGATCTATCACCATAGATCATGACCCATAAGATATAGTAGGTATCATCCAGATCTTTAATGGAGAGTCCTCGTGATAAGAGGAGCTTGACCGAGTGTAGCATAGGAAACCATTTCCTATCAAGAGTATGCCATCTATGTATAATACGTGGAAGACGGCCTTACTCTCTACAACCTTCTTGTATATACAAGGTTCATATATCTTTTTGATGAAGTCAAACACTTTGACTGCCACATCAAAATAGATGTTCCAACTCCGCGATGCCTGCTTTAATCCTGATGGACTTAAGCATAGTTTTGAAAGTCTCAACTTTTCCATTTACACCAAGAATCTTCTCAAGATCCAATTGCTCCCGATGTGTTTTACCCCTTTAGGTGCAACATTTAAAGCCATACTTTGTTGGTGTATATGGATTCCATCTTTGATCGCATAGCATCTAGCCTTTACACAGAGTCCCCACTCGTGATGGCCTGTCTGAACCTAGTTGGGCCATCATCTACCATGATGCAATCCTCGCTCTCACTATCACCGAGAAGACCGTAGTATCTCTAAAGTGGATGAGGAACCCTACCAGATTCGTGGAGAGGCTGAGGTTCGTTGGAGACTATTGAATCCTTTGGTTTCACCAAATCATCAGCTGTTAGTTTGTCTAGCTAGAACTCCTTCCAGTTCTACCCCATGACCACAAATTTCTTCACAAGAAATTCCTTTTCTAAAAAGATGGCATGCTGAGAAACAAAACACCTTTTCCTCCTCAGTTAGGTAGAAGATATACCCTAGCAAATGTTCGGGATATCCAACAAACTTATACAGAACTGACTTTGCCTCGAGCTTGTCCGGATTTTGCTTTTCAACACAGGCCGGACAACTCCATATCTTAACTCGTTTAAGATATGGTCTCTTCCCATTCCATATCTCATATGGAGTGGTAGGCATTGATTTGGATGGAAACCCATTTAGTAGGTATGCGGCTTCGCAAGTGCATAACTCCAAAAGGAAACAAGCAACTCAGCAGTACTCATCATAGAGCGCACCATATCTCATAGGGTGCGATACCTTCGCCCCGATACAACGTTTGTGCTGTGGTGTACTCGAAGGAGTAAGCTGAGAGAGAATCACATTCTCCTTTTAGAAACTCCAGGAACACCATGCCCAAGTATTTTCCTCCTCGATCACATCGAAAGACTTTAATACTTCTACCCGTTTGGTTCTCTACTTCGTACTTATATTCCTTGAATTTCTCAAAAGCTTCAGACTTGTGTTTCAACAGGAACACATGTCCGAATCTTGAGAAATCATCGATGAATGTAATGAAGTACAAAGAACCTTCCCTGGCATGTGTAGACATAGGACCGTATACATCATCATGTATCCGTCCCAAGAGTTCATTAACTTTACCTTCGTTTCCAGTAAACGGAGTTTTGGTCATTTTTCCTTTGAGATAAGACTGGAAAGTATCATAAGATGAAAAATTTGAACAGATTCAAATATTCATCCTTATGTAACTTAGCTAGTCGTGTCGCATTGATATGACCTAGTCTACAATGCCACAAGAAAGATTCGTTCATTTCTGAACTACTCCTCTTGTGTGTGCTCATTACACTTTGAACCGTGGTTTGATTTAGAACGTATATGTCATTATATAACGTGCATGATACAATCAACTCTTGATTAAGGAAAATGTTCACAACATTATCCATCAATACAAAATTATATCCTTCTTTAACTTATTAAAGAAACCGATGTAATGTTGTATATCAGGTTCGGTATGTAATATCTGCCAACTGATTTGGCTGAAACAATTGCACCATTCTCTACACTTAGAGATATATCACCCAATCTCAGTTCTCTACCTATCTGTAGTCCATGTAACAAATTACATATGTGGGATCCTGATCCGGTATCTTATATCTAGGACGTAGAGGATGCTGAGAAATAGTTCTTGGTAACGAACACACCCGAAGAATATGAATCAACATGCTCATTCCTCGATTGGGTCGCGTGGAAATCCGGATATTCCTCTATTTCCTGCTCGGACTTATAACAATTATAAGATAGAGCGGAACCAATGTTCCCCAGCTCAGTATAATAAGCAGGTTCGGTCAATGCATCTATATTATTATCTTGATTAAGGTATGATATGGTCGCTACCAGGAGAGAGAGAGAAGAAAACACTCAGCGTATGCTCTTGCAAGATTAGATTGGTTATTATTTTATCTAATCAGGATGGCTCCCACTGTTTTTATCAAATCTTCCTTCAAACCCTAAAAGGTAAGACTAGCCGGGATTAATTACACCCTACAAGTTCGCTAATCTTTGGGCCAGACCAGTATCGGTACTTTGAGGGAGGTTCCCCATGCTTTCGCACATACCTAATTAAAATAAACCTCATTTTCCCAGGGGCGTAACCCCGTTAAAACTTTTCTAGACACCTACTTGATCGGCTAATTATAATATGTAAAACTGCCCCAAGAGTAACTCTTACTCGCAGTGGGTATCGGGATCCAACTATCTCATAGAAGGTATGCAATCTCATTGCAAATTTCAACACTTGAAATTCCCGATAAAATTTTGCCCCTAGAAACTTATGACCTTAACAAGGTCAACAAATTATAAGCGCTAGCCAAGTTCAATTCGTCATTTCCTGATTGAATTAAACCCACCCGTACGACCCTTAACATAGTCAACAAAGTCGTACGACAACCCTAATCCAATCGCATCATATGCTTAAGCAGATAAACACTAATCAGCTACCACACACTACGCCTTAACATAGTCAACAAACGTAGCACGAATACTAAGTAGTACTTATCTGAAATGACGGAGGGCTGCGATAGGTTTTTAAGAAAACCTTTTGCGTAATGAACTTGATATCGTTGTAGAATCGAGTGATTTTGAAAAGGAGTGTTTTTGAGGCTTTTATTAGTTTTGCTAAAGAGGTCACTCCCGGTGAAGGGATCTCGGCTCTTTCCTCATTGACTGAGGTGCTGGATATTCTACAAGGAATACCACTATGCAAGGCATGAACTAAAAAAGCAATCAAAAGACAACACCGAGTGGGTTGTAGCATCTTCCAGTTACGCTAAAGAGGTTACTCCCAGTGAAGAGATCTCGGCTCTTTCCTTATCGAATAAGGTGCCGGATATTCTACAAGGAATCCCTCTACGCAAAGCAAGAACTAGAGCTACCATTTTTTAAAACAAGTTTTTACAACATCTTTAGGTTTCTTTTATTTCATTAATCTCATTAATGAAGTCCCATCAAATTATGCTTCCCAAGCATCACAGAAGAAACGAAAACAGCAATATTTATTATATATCATATATATAATATAAGCATTCGCCTCAACACATAAAGTGATCACATCACAGAATATTAGTAACAGAAGAACACATATGAAATATTGGATATACTAGGAATTCCGTGTTTTAATTTAAGCCAGTAAAAAAACGCGGATTCCACGGTCGTGATGAATAGCCAAACCCAAATTCCTAGACCCCTACGAGAGCGGCAAGCAACCCTATCAATTATAGAGTTAGGAGACCCGGTCTCGACTCCTCGAGATGGTCTCCCACTAGACTCTAGAACCTAGTTACTTGTGCTCTCCTCCTTGGGTCTATCCTAATGCGGAAAAGTAAATAATATACATAAATGGTGACATCATTCTCAACCCAGAAGTGCCTTAATAAAAGAATATTACATACAAGATTTTACATGAATGAAAATGAAAAACTCTCATCTCACATAAAAACCCCCGGCTATTCAAAACACGACGATCCAATATAACATATCACAGCAACACATAACATCACATGTCATCAACGTACGTAAATATGTATATCCCAATTGTCGTTGACGTATAGCAATGAAACCGGCGATACACCACATATTATACTTACGGTCGCAGAAAAGAAAGTGAAAAACTACAACAATTGGAATCCGCAACCACCTTAGACATCATAAACCCAATGTATCACATACTTCGGATTTCATGCCTAACCAAATGAATTCCTTAGACATCGCATTGCCTAACAATTATAAACCCCGCATTTTAGTCTCGATATTGAAAACACTTTTCAATAACCAGTCGGGCAATTCAACAAGATTCCCGACAACCTGATCGAATGCTCGTCGGAAACTTTAGTAGACGGCCGCACCCCCGATGCCGTCGACGAAGTGCACTAAGGCGAAACACCGCGGACGCGAGCACTCTAACGGATGCTTTTGGCGACGGGGTTTTCCTACAGTCACTTGGTCGGGGTTATGGGGCGTGGCTATCTAGTAAGGTTAACCGGCGAGTATCCGCGTACGCTACGTGATTGCGACACATCAAAATTCCGTGGCAACCGATCAATTTAGACTAACTTGGTAGATTTATAAAATTCAAATTAGTTTTCACAAAACTAAATTTTTGGATTCCAAATATTGTATCACAATCACAGATAGCTAGACGATGTTAAACTTTTCGATCGAATCAACAAACACCCAAAATTTCCCAAAGAGCTCAACACTTGAGCGGAGTTTAAAAAGTACCCAGAACATGTCATAGCACCTATGGACCAACCGGTCAACCCTTGCCTCACCTGTGGCGCCGTGGAACTACCACAAACCCTAGGATTTGATGGCGGTTCCGACGGTCACAGAATCGAGTTAGGGTTTCGTTCTTCTAGAGGGTACATAGAAAACACCTGCATGATTTTCTGTAGATTTTAAACACGGAAAAATCCAACTCTTGGAAAATTTCCAGCGAGGGAAAAATGGGTTATTGATATCCATTCGAACTTTTAACGTTGTCTAAATAACCTGAAATGATGTTAGAATTACGACTACGAAACACTCTGAATTTCCTTTGCACAAAGATAACATCACATGCAATTTTAGCAAAAACAAGCAACACCAGAAACACCAAAACCCAGAGCCTGGAACACCCCACAAAAACGAACCCAAAATTCGTATACAGAATCGGCCAGGCCGGATTTTTACTACATGTGGCCGGCCATTTTCCGGCAAAGGTGGTTTGTTTTCCTGTGGTGTTCATGTTACATCTCATATAACATTCTGCAATTGCTTAAAAAAATTTAGACACTCTGAAAAATTCGACAGAAACTGGGTTTATGTTTCGAGTGTTTTGGAGTTGTTTCGGTTTCGTAATACTACAGCATCGTCTAATTCTCTAGCAAGGCTTTGATACCACTGCAGGGTTCCCTAGTGTCGCCCTTGGGTTTCGGGAGGCATCGACCATGCCGTTTTCAAAAAATTTGGCGCGCTAAAGAACCCTAACGCTAGAATCTAAACTAGAGAATTAGACGAACAAGCATGTAAACATCTTTACATCTAATGGAACAAGAAATACAACCTTTGTAGACCGGTCCTTCACTTCAACAGCTCCGTGTAGTAGTCCCTTCGCTCCAAGTAGTGATCTCCCGGACTCTAATGAGGCTCCACAAGGTGAAATGAACAAGCTTGGTTGAAGTCTTCGAGACCGAAAATGATCTACGTCGAGGAGATGTTCAGACCAGAATATTGCATTTTAATACCAATCATTCATTATCTATTTTTTGTATATATCGGTACTATTAACCGGTGTTTACTCAGTAATACAGATTACAGGTATCCGTGACAAAACACTAGAAATACATCCAGAATCACGGATATATTATTTGTGAGCTGACACTGCAACCAGAACCGCATTCCAACCGATATCCCAAGAGTTATTTTGCAAACATGTATGTGCACAACATTTTGGTTCGACACATAACATGTGTACACACTAACTCTTGGGGCTTGGACCATGGACCTAGGGGGCAGCCATGGCATGCGGGCTAGAGCAAGGCGACATGGTGTGATGTGCATTTAATGCAATAAAGTTTGATGTGATTCATATCTACCAAGTTTCCCTCCAATTCCTGGTGCACCACAAGTTCAAAATAGACCAAGCAAACAACACCAGAGTCATTCTAGGGACAACACAAGACCACACTGCAAGTACGAGCACCAGTGCTCGGATTTGACCCGAGCACTTCCCTCCCAAAACCGAGGCCGCCGGCCCTGTCTCCTCCTCTGGACTCCATCTTTCTATGGGCCCCTCCTTGCTGCCATGTAGCCCTATTTTTATTGTTTATTCTCTTTTCTTTTGTGCCTATATATAGCTGGCAGTGGGCAAGGGTTCATGGTCATTCTTTAGTCTAACTTTTGTCCAAGTTTTATCATTCTTTTTCTAAGTTTTCTTTTTAGTTCTTATACATAGCTAATCCCCCTTGAGCTCTCTACCTTAACTTGATCTTGAAACCTCTTCATTGAGCTTGCAAGTTTAAGCTTTGGTCATTGATCTCAAGGGGTTGTATCATTCTTCAAGTTTAATAAAGCCTTCTCTTTTGTGCCTTCATTTTCCTTGAGTTCCTAGCTCTTTCTTGATCTTACAACCTCTTAATTGAGCTTGCAAGTTTAAGATTGGGTTATTGAACCCATGGTGTGTTATGTGTTCTTTGGTTCTTAGTAGTTTCTTTCTTGCACTTTTCTTTCTTGCTCTTTTACATTCTTGCAATTTACATTCATGCTTTAATTTCATGCACTTTAATTCCATGCCCTTTACTTACTTGTAATGCTTTTTCCTTTCTTCTCTTTTCTCTTTTCTTTTGCTCTTTCTGTTGTTGTTAATATAGTGTTGTTAATATGATGTTTGTGAATATGTGTTGTTAGGAAAAGAAATCGATATTGTAAGATAAGGTTTCCGTTTCCCATTTCCTTTTCCCGTTATTTTCCATTGAACTCTGCCCAAACATTACGCAAGCGCTCCGTTAGGCACCCTACCCTACCAAGGTAACGGTGATTCCTAACTGCGACCGGTTGCGTTCGGTTTGGCCGGAGGCGAAAGCAAGAGACAAGAATGGAAGGATAAGGGTCAATAAGCCGGATTCCACAAATACCGTGCTTAAATCCCCTAATCCACGTTGTTGCCGATTTCTCTAGCTTCAATTGGTCAAGACTCGGCTCAAAGGACTTGAATACGAATTTCCTTAACTTATACTATCCTATCGTTTCCTAACAAGCTTTATACTTGCATATAATACATAGGTTAGATTTGAACAATTCCGCCTTCGCGCATTAACTCGTAAGAACAAGAACGTAAAACGCTCCGTCTCCCTGTGGATCGACCCGTGCTCATCGCAGCTAGATGCAAAGCAACACTGTCTTGATTGCGGTAACTAAAACTCTTTCAATCAAATGGCGCCGTTGCCGGGGAGACGGTAACGCTTTTCTTTTTGTTATTTCGGGTTAATCATTGTACATCTCATTTATACATCTAACCTTATTTTCAAAACAAAAACAACTAAAAATTTCAAAAATTCAAAAACCAAACAAAAACTAACTTTCTTAACCATTTTGTTCTCTGGATTTAAGACCTTCAAGCACTCTGGATCTCAACTAAAAAGATAAACAATACCAATGAGGCACTAGTGAAACAGTGGGACACCAGAAGAAATTTGGAGCCCTATCTCAGCAAGTTGGCCGGCGACATTCCATCAAATTCCGGCGTCGCCTGCCCAAGCAATTCATTTTGCTCCCAAATTTGTTCTCTGTGCTCCAGTGTTATGTTTTTGTCCTATTTTTAATTTTTATAATTCTTAGTGTGCAGGTATTTGGGCATTCGTATCGCTTTTTCGCACTAATATCCGTTTTTCCGACATTTGTAGATTCTTGCAGATTTGCGAACTGCGATCGTGGGGAGCAAAGTGCACATTCATGATTAAGGTGATTACAAAGTACGGTCCCAAAGATCCGGGTAGTTTGACCCGCACAAGCGATCATTTCAAGATATTCGGATTTAACTTCAATGGGGGTTTCTTAACCCGAAAATTTATCGGTACGTATTTTACTAACACCTTCTTCTCAAATCCGACGCATCCACTATACTATTCTTTGCAGGATTCTTTACAAGTTCGCTAGCAAACGCTAAAACTTGACTAACCCGTATTTGTTGCAGTGTCGAGCTTAAACATAAAAAAGATTGTTAGATTTTTTTGAACAAATTTTTTATTTTGCGCATTGCATACATTAATATGGACTTAAGGGAAAGCGAACTCCACAACATATGGTAAATGATTTCATCACCTTTTCCGTGGCCTACAAATCACGAACTTGAGCATAACTGTAAGTCTACGCTAGCGCCCCGGCAGTCTACAGACGCCAAATGCGGAACAAAAAACTTTTAACTGGCACTATCGTATACTTTAACCCGGATCTGCCATTATTGCTAAACTAACAAACTGTAAAGAGTGTAGAAAGGTTATACCGAACGATCCGAGTCCTTCGTTCTTCAACCATCATCCCACGCTCCGTTGCGGCTGCTCCGATCTCGTCGATCTCCGATATCCTCGTCGAGGTGGCACCACATCGACGATTCTTTAAACGGGCTCCCGCCTCTGACTCGAGGCAACTCGATCGTCAAGTTTGCCAAAAGAGACGACCAAGAATGATGTAGAGAATGAGTAGATGACTTTGTCTCTCTTCGTCCAAATCCATGGACGATCGGTTAATGAAGTTGCCGAGGGAATTGGGTGATGAAATGAAATGAACTGTAAAATTCCATGCACCCCAAATACTATCATATCTTTTTACAACCATGAAAAACTCAAGTGTGAGAGTGGGAGAGGGGGCCGGCCATATATAGATGGGGGGGTGAGTGTAGGAGGAGGGAGAGAGTGACCTTAAGAACAAAATATCATATGTGAACACATAAGAATATCTTAAGGAAAACAAGAATGGTTGAAATGAAAGCATGAGTCACTAATACACATCATCAAGCTTTTAATGCACCAATCAAAACACAACACCACTTAATCCTTGTCACCTCATCTAGATGCTTCTAGAACACTGACTCACCCTCATCCAAGAAAAGATAAATCCGTCTTTAACCGAATATTAAAAGACGGCTGATAGAAAACTGGAAACTGGCAACTTCCAAAAGTGATCCTGAAACGACTTTCAGGATAACCCCGAAACTGTATAAATATACCCGCATTTGTATTACGACCGAATACAAATGCAACTGAGACAAAGATATTATACCTACTCAATATAATACTTGGATCCGGCTTAAACCAAAGCCGACCAGTATCATCTGCCCGAAAAATAACACGTGCGTAAACGCACGTGCATTTTCCGAACCCTGCCATAAAACCATACGGCCTCTACAACGTTTCGCCCGAACTTGGGAAACTGTCTGTGGGGGACTCTATTGACTCGTCAGTACCCTGGCAGTGGGTTTAACCACAAACCGTCAGCGGCACTAGCAATGCGTAACGGCTGCCCATGGACTGACCTCAAGGGATGCCGAGGAGCGCACTCATCCGGAAAACCCTACTGAGCCTAACAGTGACAATGTATATACAGTCCGTTCCGTTCGTCTATGAGTATCGCATATCTGCCTAGGGGGCTAGTAACGTCAGACCCCCAATAGCAGTATAAGTCGTGTCGGAGTGAAGCCCAATAACACTCTGAGATACTACTGGAGTACCTACCAGTAAATCTCCTGCCACGGCCGTGGGCTTTGTGTAATGGCTCACCTAGACACAGCACGATCTCGCCCCCAATACCGGGAGAGACGAATCCCCTGCCGATCCGCTCACGTGCCTCCATATGGCTCGGGACTGTACCCAAAAGCTACCTGTTTGCACGACTCCTTTGAGCCGTGGTAGGGTAGAAATCAAAGCACAGTGGGAACTCACACGAGACAAATGACGACCTCAGGTCGATGAACTAACCTGTACACATGTCACCAGGGAACTGCTATCTGACGATAGATATAATACTAACTAGCAGATTCCCGGCGAGTCCTGTCCGGTGTACTCATAACCCAATGAGCACCTGTATACATCTTAGGTGATCCAACTGACACCAGTGGCTTGTGAGACCGGCCACCGCCCCTCGTCGGGGTCTCGACTGTACACACTAGTCTACTCCGGAGTATCGATGCCCTGTCTCGAAACTCCCACGACTAGGGACCACAATTAAGGATATGCATATAAACCACCCAACTCTCACGTATATGATCGCCATCATACTGTTGGTGGTAAAGCAAGATCCTAAGGGCTCTATCAAAGTGTAACATGTAATCAGTCACCTGAACATGTACACGACTGATAAAGGCAAACCAGATAGCATACTATCATCTCGAGTAAGATTGTCATACCGGTATAGGTCCTCCGCAATCATTGCAATCACGTACCTGCGATCCAATAATTGACTATGAGGGCACTATCTCCAACAATCTCCCACTTGCACTCAAGGCTAATTATTGCGATGTCGACTATTCACAGCCCGTGTGAAAACGACACCCAACTCCTCTACTAATCAGTATCACAAAGCCCGTTTGTAAAACTATTGTGTTCGAGAAATAGCCTTAGTGAGTGGATCCGCCTAGATATTTCTTTCTATATCTCTCTTAATCTCAAGTTCGCGGAGAAAGCCATCTTCCGAATTGAGTAATACCTGTCTTAGAATATGTCTGGATATCTGATGGGACCTTGTTCATAAATGAACTCCAAATCCAAACTTCTTAGACTGTATCGATCACTGAACCTAATCAGTATCCGGCACCATGCCTCCCACAGTATCCTCTTGGACCACCTGTCCATAATACTGTCCCTCTTCGTCAAAGGGATTAACTATAACTCTGACAATCACTCTGTCAACCATGTCACCTTTGAAGCCTAGAATGATAACCGTCTCCCGAAGGAGGCTGCCGTCATCAAATCCGTAGAACATGTACTTATGTTCTAAAACTGCTTCCTTATATTTCTCCAGGATTGGATTAATACAAACTTATTGCATCTAGTGCAAAACCAACATTTGGTGTGGTACTTGACATCTCATGATTGACTCAATTTCCTAAGCAAGTGATCTGCCAATCATGCACATCCCTCTCCCCTTTAGTCTGTAAGACACCTTTAGAGAGGGTGACTCCATCACCTGCAGGTACACCACCATGCTAGGAGTCAACTATTCCAAAAACCATTAGAATATCTGTCAAAGTACCCACATTGGGAAACTACCCAAATCCAGATCTAAAACCATAGATCTAGAAACCAGAATGTCAAATATTATATCCATATCCTGTCTGGAGAAACAACTGTGTGACGACCACAGTACAACCGATCGTAGTATAGGAATTTTACTTCCTACTCTGTGTATGTCATCCAGATACCATGACATCACACCCTACTACCTTCTTAATTGATCCATCCCCTATTCTGATTGAAGTCAAACCCATGACTGTCACATCAAAATAGATGATCTATCTCCGCTATAACTGCTCAAGTCTATAAATAGATATAAGCATCTTGCCCACTATGCTTCCGCTGCTCCCACTGACTACGACAACCCTCCTACCGGGTCTCATATCCTGGAACAACAGTAGTGTCAAGTCTTGGTAGATAAGAACCTCCCTGTCACCGTCTCTGAGGCTACCGAAGTACCTCTCGGGCGTCTGAGGTTACCTACTATACCTGCGGAATGGCTATTGGAATGTCAAACCTGATTGAATATATAGGTCCTATTAAATTTTCCGTAATCGTTCGCGGTTCTGGAATCACTTCCAGTTCTACCATACTCCCACTACTGTTTTCTGAAAAAGATCCATTTTTACTAAAACTGTGGCAAGTCAAGAACAATATCACTATTGATCTTCTAAATGGTAGAATATCAACCCTCGTCATAGCCAGGGTCAACCCACAAACAGCCATTACAGAAACGTGCCCTGAGTTATCCAGAGTCTGGTTTTAAGCATAAGCTGGACAACTCCCCGTACCTTAATATCTTTTAAGGTATGAACTATTCTATATCCAATATAGAAACTTTGGCACTTATTTAATTGGAACCAAGATTCAATCCATGCAGCTGTCTCCAGTGCATATCAACTTAATGGAATGAGGCTAATCAGCATTACTCAACTTAGGATTCCATCCAATTAAGAGTAACCTGAAAGAGAAACACGTTTCTCAAAACCATCACTATTATCTGAATACCATTCACAAGAATCTACATCTTCGATCTCTTTGAAGAATCCCGATACTTGTGATACCTGGTTCTCTACTTTATTCTTATACCCACAACTTCTCAAAACTTAGACCTTGTATTTCTACGAAACACTCGTCTAAATACTAGAGAAGTTATAAGTAAACAAAACATAGTACGAGGACCTACCCCTTTGTCCTGATGGACACTGGACAATATACAATACTCTGTATAAGTCCGCTGAGTTAAACAACTCAAAGCCTGTGCGTCGTAGGTTGAAAACTATACCCTGGCGATTTCCTCAAATATCACCAATTACAACGAATTCCGATATAATGAGGATGATCACCTAATTCCCAATATCTTACTCCCACTCATCATCTGTAAAACCATACAGATATGAGAATGAAACCTGGTAAATATATACCCTTGGAGTAAGTGTCTAATCGGGAAAACAGTTTTTCTTTTAACAATGCACTGAAACATGAAAATGTTTCGTAGGGGTATCCTGGTATTCATAGCAATGCCTCTTCCATAATCCAACTCATGACTTCAACCGTATATTTTATTGCCATCTCTCCAAATCCCTTTATTTGTCTTTAGTCGTTACCTTCTGTACACCATCGTTAGGCTAAATGGTTTTCTTCCTTCCCTACCGTTCGGCACCAGCCTATGGTTTGGAAGAAGACTATCCAGTAAGCATAATAGGTGTACCCTCCTAAACCAAGGAGTACTCGCATCTCGAGAGAAGGTGATGATAAAAGACAACTGAATAATACCTTATTCTTTTAAAGGTGAAATAGGAGCGGCGATGAAGTACGCGGTTTTGGTCGTGAATGATATCAGTCGCAATTTACTTTGCCCTCTTTCTAATCCCTTTATTTTGTCTTTACATATTACCTTCTGCACACCCTACTTAGGCTAATTGGTTTTCTTCATTCCCTACCTTTCGGCACCAGCCTATGGTTTGGAATAAGACTATCCAATAAGCGCAATAGGTGTACTCTCTTAAACCAAGGAGCTCTCGCAACCTGAGAGAAGGTGATAATAAAAGACAACTGAATAAACCAATTCTATTTCTCCTGAACCTGGATCCATCCTCGAAGAAGTCCCTTCGAGTTCGTATATAACCATACGATGGATCTATCCAATGGAAGTGGATATCCGTAGTAATACGGGTGTTCTGAGAAATGCAAAGGGTAAAAGAAGGAGTGGCAATGACTTATGCAACTCAGACAATCCAAAAAGCCAGTATTTTAAGAAGGTTCGGTCAACCTGGTCATTGAGTCATAGTCTAGGGTCGGTCAAAGGTCGCTGCCAAAGAGAGAGAGAAAAGAAACACTCTGCGTGCACTCTAACCTAGATCAGAATGGTCATCACTTTATCTAATCCGGAAACCTCCCACTGTCCTGTCAAATTCTCCTCCAAACCTAAAGAAGAATCAATCGGGATCACCCGAAGAGTAAACCAACTCATCAGTGGGAATCAGGATCCAACTCTCATCGCATGATAACGTGATGGAATGCATCCACGTTACTCATACTCCAGAAGGTATGCGCATACTTGGCAAGTTTCAGTTTCTTTAGAAACTCCCGATATGATTTTTGCCCCATGCTCTTATAACCTTGGCTTTGGTCAAAGTGTCATAAGTCACATGCCAAGTTCTACCCGTCACTATCTTGTCAATTTGAACCCACCCGCACATGCCCCTGACTTTGGCCAATCGGCAGAACGACTGTCCCAAACTAACTCATCTATCTATGCAACAATTGAATACCCAGCAGCTACCAAACACTATGCCTTAACTTTGGCTAAAATACATAGCTTGAATACTACTGAATACCCAAAAGAAGTGACGGAGGGCTACGACTGGTTTTTGGCGAAAAACCTTTAACGTAGTGAACTTGATATCGCTGAAGGAACCTGATAGCTTTTTAAAATATAGTGGCGAAAACCTTTTGCTAAAGAGGTCACTCCCGGTAAAGGGATCTCGGCTCTTTCCTCGTGGAATGAGATGCAGGATATTCCACTGAATACCGCTATGCAAAGCAACTTGTAATCGACTATAGTGAAGTTATTACCCTGACGCAAACTTCTGCCCAAGGGGTCAGTCCCGGTGAAGGGATATCAACCCTTGCCCCGTCGAATGAGGTGCAGGATATTCCACTGAATACCGCTATGCATAACAAAAGGAAACGTCTTTGTAACAACATTTTTTAAATTTGTTCCAACAACTGTAAACAGGTTTGTTATCCTTTGCATTGATCAGAATCAACGCAGTCCCATCATTTAATCACACCAGAAAAGAACGAAAATAAAATGTACGTATATGCCATCCGCATTCGTCACTGGGTCCCGTCATCACTCGTTAGGTTACTTAACTAACGACAGAGCGGGGACTGGACTAGCGCGGGTGTAAAACATATACAACATCTAATAGTATATAAACCAATATACAATAATCGCTCCAGGCGTGATAGTATGCAACATTACAGAAAAGTAATAAGCATCACAGAACAATACAGATAATCTGGGATCCCCGAGTTTCACAGAGCCACTGCTGAAACTCGACGTTCCCCTGTCGTGTGGATAGCCTGTGCAATGAAACCTAGACCCCTACGGGTGCGGCAAGTTACCCGCCAAAACCTGAAGCGAGGCAGCCCCCTTCAGCATAGTGAATGGACCACCCAGCACTCCACGGAATCCGGTAATCTTGGGCCCTCCTCCTTGGGTCAACCTGTACCCCCTACGAGTGCGGCGAATAGTCTGCCAATTCTAGAGTGGGGCCCCTCTGCCTCTCAAAGCCATGAGATGCGGACCCGTTGCCCCCCAGAACCCGGCTATCCGTGCACTCCGTCGCGGGGCAAAACCTAGTACAGTAATGAAAAATAGTACAATAGGTACATCGACCGCAACCTGGTCGTGCCCCAAAAGAATATTATACAACAGGCAGTGACAGTCCACAAGTTGAACGCTCGCCCCGCAATATCAAATGTACTAATAAACACAAACTGTACTACCATTGCACACTGCTATCCACCACGACAAATCCGCAACATCACAGCACAACACAGAACATCAACGCGAATGTCACGTTCGCAAACCCGTCTAAAAGAACTATAGCAATCAGACGCGGTTTACCGATCAAATGACATTCCCGGTTGGAGATATAATGTAAGCACTGTAAACTAACATGTTTAAATTTCGATCGACCAAATATCAAAAAGTGGGCCCCACGGCTTACTGGTGAACAGTAACAAAATCTGGGCCAAAACGATATTTACCAAAAACCCCAAAATCCAACAGAGAACCCACTGTACAAATTTGGGAGCACGAGCTCACCACGTGGCCACGGATGCGTGGCCAAACCATGGGTTTGGCCGCGTTTCCGCGGCGCTTTGGTGGAGACACGTGCCCAAATTTGGTCGTGGTTCTTAGAAAAGCCTGCACAGATTTTTAAGACATGCAGAAAAATTTTAGGAGGCCATTTAAAATCAACAGAAAATGTCAAGCTTGGATTTTGCAATTTTCGATTTCCGGTCGGATCGATGTTTTAAACGCGTTAGCACAAGTTAGTATAGCAAAATGGTGAGGCTCTGATACCACTGTAAGTCTACGCTAGCGCCCCGGCAGTCTACAGATGCCAAATGCGGAACAAAAAACTTTTAACTGGCGCTATCGTATACTTTAACCCGGATCTGCCATTATTGCTAAACTAACAAACTGTAAAGAGTGTAGAAAGGTTATACCGAACGATCCGAGTCCTTCGTTCTTCAACCATCATCCCACGCTCCGTTGCGGCTGCTCCGATCTCGTCGATCTCCGATATCCTCGTCGAGGTGGCACCACATCGACGATTCTTTAAACGGGCTCCCGCCTCTGACTCGAGGCAACTCGATCGTCAAGTTTGCCAAAAGAGACGACCAAGAATGATGTAGAGAATGAGTAGATGACTTTGTCTCTCTTCGTCCAAATCCATGGACGATCGGTTAATGAAGTTGCCGAGGGAATTGGGTGATGAAATGAAATGAACTGTAAAATTCAATGCACCCCAAATACTATCATATCTTTTTACAACCATGAAAAACTCAAGTGTGAGAGTGGGAGAGGGGGCCGGCCATATATAGATGGGGGGGTGAGTGTAGGAGGAGGGAGAGAGTGACCTTAAGAACAAAATATCATATGTGAACACATAAGAATATCTTAAGGAAAACAAGAATGGTTGAAATGAAAGCATGAGTCACTAATACACATCATCAAGCTTTTAATGCACCAATCAAAACACAACACCACTTAATCCTTGTCATCTCATCTAGATGCTTCTAGAACACTGACTCACCCTCATCCAAGAAAAGATAAATCCGTCTTTAACCGAATGTTAAAAGACGGCTGATAGAAAACTGGAAACTGGCAACTTCCAAAAGTGATCCTGAAACGACTTTCAGGATAACCCCGAAACTGTATAAATATACCCGCATTTGTATTACGACCGAATACAAATGCAACTGAGACAAAGATATTATACCTACTCAATATAATACTTGGATCCGGCTTAAACTAAAGCCGACCAGTATCATCTGCCCGAAAAATAACACGTGCGTAAACGCACGTGCATTTTCCGAACCCTGCCATAAAACCATACGGCCTCTACAACGTTTCGCCCGAACTTGGGAAACTGTTTGTGGGGGACTCTAATGACTCGTCAGTACCCTGGCAGTGGGTTTAACCACAAACCGTCAGCGGCACTAGCAATGCGTAACGGCTGCCCATGGACTGACCTCAAGGGATGCCGATGAGCGCACTCATCCGGAAAACCCTACTGAGCCTAACAGTGACAATGTATATACAGTCCGGTCCGTTCGTCTATGAGTATCGCATATCTGCCTAGGAGGCTAGTAACGTCAGACCCCCAATAGCAGTATAAGTCGTGTCGGAGTGAAGCCCAATAACACCCTGAGATACTACTGGAGTACCTACCAGTAAATCTCCTGCCACGGCCATGGGCTTTGTGTAATGGCTCTCCTAGACATAGCACGATCTCGCCCCCAATACCGGGAGAGACGAATCCCCTGCCGATCCGCTCACGTGCCTCCATATGGCTCGGGACTGTACCCAAAAGCTACCTGTTTGCACGACTCCTTTGAGCCGTGGTAGGGTAGAAATCAAAGCACAGTGGGAACTCACACGAGACAAATGACGACCTCATGTCGATGAACTAACCTATACACATGTCACTAGGGAACTGCTATCTGACGATAGATATAATACTAACTAGCAGATTCCCGGCGAGTCCTGTCCGGTGTACTCATAACCCAATGAGCACCTGTATACATCTTAGGTGATCCAACTGACACCAGTGGCTTGTGAGACCGGCCACCGCCCCTCGTCGGGGTCTCGACTGTACACACTAGTCTACTCCGGAGTATCGATGCCCTGTCTCGAAACTCCCACGACTAGGGACCACAATTAAGGATATGCATATAAACCACCCAACTCTCACGTATATGATCGCCATCATACTGTTGGTGGTAAAGCAAGATCCTAAGGGCTCTATCAAAGTGTAACATGTAATCAGTCACCTGAACTTGTACACGACTGATAAAGGCAAACCAGATAGCATACTATCATCTCGAGTAAGATTGTCATACCGGTATAGGTCCTCCGCAATCATTGCAATCACGTACCTGTGATCCAATAATTGACTATGAGGGCACTATCTCCAACAATAACGTTTACCCACACAAATTTTAAAAGAAACTAGACTTGAAGCCCTAAGGACTTCGCGCTCATTAGGAGAAATTAGCTGTGTTTAGAACACCGCTTAACGGCATATTATTTACGGGTTGTCTAGGAAAGTGTTAACGGCGAAACCACCAAAAGAGAAAGGATTATTTAATTAAGGACCTTCGCGAAAGCGTCGGAAAACCTCCCCTTATCTCTACACTTACCTGGCCTCGTGATCAGTGTATCTTGACCCCGTTTCTCGACACAGTTTTACTTCGACAATCAAGTTTTGGAGCAGGTCTAGTTGGCCTAGGTGAACCCTAGACCGATTATCTGCGTGGTATTTTTGTGTCGTGATTTTTTTTGTCCAGATTATTTTTGTGTGTATATTTCATTCTTTTGTTAATAACTAACTTTAAAACTAAAAATAAAAAAAACCCACATTCTTTTTCCTCTCTTCTTCTTCTCTTCATATCATGGGTACCCCACATCGCAAAACTCTTACCGAAATTTGGTACCCACAACCAGACATTGGTTCCTACAGTTCTTGTTTTGGCCGAACTTCGAACGATCCATCCATGCCGAAAATTTCTTTGAAAGATCGGATAGACGCGTCTAGGACGAACAACTGGACCCTGCAATCCACCTTGTATCAACCATTTCAACCTTCACCACCTTCTTACGTTGATACTCCTTTTTCGAGTCCTGTTGTAACTCCAAGACCTATGTCTATTGCAGAATGAATCGAATAATCCCGTAGTCGATCTTTCACTCCTTTCACCACTTCAAATTCTTGGGATCAACAACTCCATTCACCTTCTTATCCAAATGTTGATCCTACTCTTGTCCAGCCATTCAATTCCTACCAGTCCTGCCCGACTTTTACGCCTTCCCTAGACATTGCTTCTGAATAGCCTTTTGGGAGTATTCGGTATCCAAACAACTTTGAATATTTTACTGAAACCCCTCCACAACCCATGTCTAGTCTGGAACAGTCGTTAGAAGACTTCTGGGTAGTATCGTACCCACAGATGATGGATTTGAATGCGTCCATGGCCGCCTTCATACAACTTACTGACCCGGTAGCTAGTTTCCAACTAGCTCCAAATTTTCCAATATATGATGAGGCGGCTGGACAGATGGAGAATTTGAGTGGAGAGAGTGAGCTGTATACCCTTCCAAATCAAACCTACACATCGCAAACTGAATTTCACAACTCCGGTTTTGAATGTCTATCTAGTATTCCAAATGATTCACCGATTGAAGATAGAAGAATTAATGAGTTGTGCGACTTTGTAGTGTTTGATTTACCCGATTGTGAAGGGTCCCTCCCAAGTGAAACCAATCCTAAACCTTTTGACCTCCACACCTCCATCTTAGAACCTGAATTGATTGAAATCCATGCTTTTGATGAGGTGTCTGAGAATATTGAGTTTCACTTGATTGAGGATATCGATGCTGGGGATATTTTGGATGATGAACCCGCAGATTTGGCTAAGTTTTTCTCTCCAATTCATCATCCCGAGTCATTAAATGTTTTTCCCGAACTTCATATGCGTCTTGATATTGATGATAAATGTATGGATGAAATAATTTTTGAGGAGACTTTTGAGGATAGCTTTGAGGATGAACCAGTTTTAATTGATGAGTCGGATTTTCCAATTCATCCTATCCCTTTCATTGACTGTGTACACCCTCCTGAACCTTTAACCGATAGCCTTCCTCAATCACTCCCCTCCATCCTTTCCATCATTCCGACCTTACAAGACACCGTATCACTTTCATTTCTTGTGTCTGGTTTACCAAGTTCGGCGTACCCATGTTTTCTCTAGAATCTTGAGGGATTTGACGCCATCTCTCGACGGGTTAATAGATTAGCACAAACGCTTCTTACACTTCGGTCATCACATATTGTGCTAATCTATTCACTCCATTTTTACCCTCAAGTTCGTACTCCGTTTCTTTTTCACTTCCGCCATTCTTCTTCTCATATACTGAGACTGTATACAACTTCTATCTCCATACGGTCTTACGTATTCTCCATTTCTTTCCTCACCGTATTCTTTCACCAACCTGCACATAATAGCGATAAGATTTTTGAATGGTTGGTGCTCACTTGTGGCCTATGTAAGGCCTTATATAGATTCATACTGTTCTCTTCCCCCTAACTCTGAACTTCAACGCTTAACAGTAGAAACACTGTTTTACTTAAGTTTGGGGGGCCCTTTTTGTGTATATATTTTTGGTTTTCTTTTTTGTTTTTGGGAGTGCTGACAATTTTGACCCTCTTGGTGTAGCCTGACAGTGAGGGCACTGTCAAGTTTAAGTTTGGGGGTGTGCTCGGTAAGCTTTCTTCCTTCGCATTCATTTGTATATTTTGCATTTGCATACCTATTTAAAAACCCACAAAAATCGAAATTTTTTCTAAAAATATAAAAACTTTGTCGTCAAGTTAGCTAATAGGGTAACTGAGATTTTATTCCGAAAGTTTAGTTGATACGTTTGAAATAACTAAATCCTAGGCTTAGGAATTGAAAACCCTAAAAATAACCCTCATTCTGTTTAATCTTGGTAATTATACGTCCTTACAGTTTTTTTTTGAGAAATAAGTAATCTTGAGTTCAGTTCTTGAGTTAAGTCAAAATGAAGGGAAAGTATTGAAGCTTTACTGAAGGATAAGTCTGAAAAATAGTTTCTATTTTTGAGTTCAAATTCAGAAAGTATATACCCTATAAATTGCACATACACGCACCTTGAAACTTGGGATAGTAGAGGATACTTAGAAATACTCTTGCCTGAAAATCTAGTATGAAAGAAAAAACGGTATTTAAAGCTAAACACCAAAAGAGCATATTGAAAAATATATCCGGTCTTGAAAAATAAAAAAAAAGAAAAAAAAAAAAGAAATAAAGTCAAGACCTGGAAACTGCTATTTACGCTTTAAGCTCATGCATTCAGTAATCGGCCGTTAGTGCCTCAAGAAGCATTAATGGTCGCATGAAAGGTGTGTGAGCAACACCGTCCATCATTAATGAATAGAAGTAGTATTAGGTATTAGGGCAAGGGTACTATAGCTTGAATTGAATTATTAAGTGTAGGGGTGCAAAAATTTACACACACGTAGGGGTATACAATCGATGTTTGGAGGACAGATAAAATGAAGAATAAGACATATGTTTTCTGTAAAGTAGATAAAAATCTCCGATTTAAGACCGCACTTTTAGAAGGAAAACTCAGGAGATACCAACATCTTTCTAAACTTTTTTTGGAACGTATAGGATCTAATGTTAAATAGATAGGAGGTGTGAAACATAAGGGTTGGATATTCCTAACTTAGGATAATAGAATTTCTAACCTAGATACTAAACTGTAGGAGTATAATCAATGTTAACTTATGAAACTAGCTTGACGGGATTTTGTGGGTAGTATCCGCTGAAAACCCTCAGGAGACAACACTCCTTCTACCAGGGACACCTAGAGGTTTAATGGCTTGTTGCACTTGCTCAGTGTAATCGTGTTCCCTGCGAAAGTGAGGCTAGGATTTTGTTTTGATCGGGACGAGCCAAAGATAAGTTTGGGGGTATTTGTTCAGACCAGAATATTGCATTTTAATACCACTAATTCATTATCTATTTTTTGTATATATCGGTACTATTAACCGGTGTTTGCTCAGTAATACAGATTACAGGTATCCGTGACAAAACACTGGAAATACATCCAGAATCATAGATATATCATTTGTAAGCTGACACTGCAACCAGAACCGCAAACCAACCGATATCCCAAGAGTTATTTTGCAAACATGTGTGTGCACAACATTTTGGTCCAACACATAACATGTGTACGCACTAACTCTTAGGGCTTGGACCATGGACCTAGGGGCAGCCATGGCATGCGGGCTAGAGCAAGGTGGCATGGTGTGATGTGCATTTAATGCAATAAAGTGTGATGTGATTCATATCTACCAAGTTTCCCTCCAATTCCTGGTGCACCACAAGTTCAAAATAGACCAAGCAAACAACACCAGAGTCATTCCGGGGACAACACAAGACCACACTGCAAGTACGAGCACCAGTGCTCGGATTGGACCCGAGCACTTCCCTCCCAAAACCGAGGTCGCCGGCCCTGTCTCCTCCTCTGGACTCCATCTTTCTGTGGGCCCCTCCTTGCTGCCACGTAGCCCTATTTTTATTGTTTATTTTCTTTTCTTTTGTGCCTATATATAGCAGGCAGTGGGCGGGTTCATGGTCATTCTTTAGTCTAACTTTTGTCCAAGTTTTATCATTCTTTTTCCAAGTTTTCTTTTTAGTTCTTGTTCATAGCTAATCCCCCTTGAGCTCTCTACCTTAACTTGATCTTGCAATCTCTTCATTGAGCTTGCAAGTTTAAGCTTTGGTCATTGATCTCAAGGGGTTGTATCATTCTTCAAGTTTAATAAAGCCTTCTCTTTTGTGCCTTCATTTGCCTTGAGTTCTTAGCTCTTTCTTGATCTTATAACCTCTTAATTGATCTTGCAAGTTTAAGATTGGGTTATTGAAGCCATGGTGTATTATGTGTTCTTTGGTTCTTAGTAGTTTCTTTCTTGCACTTTTCTTTCTTGCTCTTTTACATTCTTGCAATTTACATTCATGCTTTAATTTCATGCACTTTAATTCCATGCCCTTTACTTGTAATGCTTTTTCCTTTCTTCTCTTTTTTCTTTTCTTTTGCTCTTTTTGTTGTTAATATGGTGTTGTTAATATGATGTTTATGAATATGTGTTGCTAGGAAAAGAAACCGATATTGTATGATAAGGTTTCCGTTTCCCCTTTCCTTTTCCCGTTATTTTCCATTGAACTCCGCCCAAACGTTACGCAAGAGCTCCGTTAGGCACCCTACCCTACCAAGGTAATGGTGATTCCTAACCGCGACCGGTTGCGTTCGGTTTGGCCGGAGGCGAAAGCAAGAGACAAGAACGGAAGGACAAGGGTCAATAAGCCGGATTCCACAAATACCGTGCTTAAATCCCCTAATCCACATTGTTGTTGATTGCTCTAGCTTCAATTGGTCAAGACTCGGCTCAAAGGACTTGAATATGGATTTCCTTAACTTAAACTATCCTATCGTTTCCTAACAAGCTTTATACTTGCATATAACACATAGGTTAGATTTGAACGATTCCACCCTCGCACATTAACTCGTAAGAACAAGAACGTAAAACGCTCCGTCTCCCTGTGGATCGACTCATGCTCATCGCGGCTAGCTGCAAAGCGACACCGTCTTGATTGCCGTAACTAAAACTCTTTCAATCAGGAGACACTAACTCAAGCTACCTCTTCACTAAGTGAAGAACTTGGTGAAGAAACAACCTAATCTAAATGGCTAGTAGATAAGAGGTTGATGAAGTAGGAATTTTGCTCACTTTAGAAATAATTTCTCATTATATTTCTTCACCTCTCATGTAGCTAGAAAGCTTTTGGAGATGAGGAAGAAGATGAAGTGTGAATGGAATAATGAGTGAGAATAGCAACCATGGGTGAGTTAGTATCATATACTAACTCATGTAGAGACTAAACCATGGATAAACAAAAATGGTTGGGTTAATAAATATCTTCAAGTAAAACAAAATTAGTGGACTTGGTCAATGGTTCCGCAAGCTTCTACAAGCTTCAACCATGTGACAATTTCCAACTAATTTGATTTACTTTAAATAAACAAAACCCTCACATTATTATAAGAATGGTGTAAGTCTTATACATTCATGTATCATGTGGCATTAAGCATGACACAAAGGATGTACATTAATATATATCACATATATACTAAGTGTACACTAGTGAGAAAAAGAAATGCTTAAGTGAGCTAATATTAGTTAATGTAAATTAATATATCAAATATATAATTATACATTAAATTATTAAATCAACTCTTGATCTAATAATCCAGCTATATCACATACAACCGACTAATATCTTATGTATCAATTTATCAAATCAACACTTGATCTGATAACCCGGCTATATCACATATAACCGACCGATATCACATATCGCGAGAATAGAATATGGTATCATATACACGTATTAATCTTGGTCCCGCACATATCATATATGTGCTCCTACTTCGTTTCGCTTGAGCCAGGAAACCTCTGTGTAGGACTCTAAAGACTCGTCAATATGCCGGCAGTAGGTGGTGATCATATCAGTCACCCACAAGCTGCAAGCTAAACGCAACGGCCACCCGTTATTGAGCAATCAGAAGATCAACAAGCAAGACTGCTCATACTCTTGCGAATCCATCAAGTTACACTACCGTACAGTCTGGTTTCTTCGTCAGATATGTCGCATATCACAGCCTGGGGGTGGTATAACGTCAGACCCCAATAGCCTGATAAGTCATGCCGATGTGAGGTCTATAACGGTTCGAGAAACTACTGATAACACTTATCAGTAGATCTCAGCAACCCTGGCCAGGGATTTCCTGTTATGGCCAATCGAGCATAGCGCAACATCAACCCCTAATACCGGGAGAGACGAATCCCCTCCTATCGCTCATTGCCTCCATGTGACTCGGTGCTGTACCCAAAAACCACTATTTTGCACAATCTCTTGAACGTGGTAAGGTGGAAATCAAAGCACAGTGGGAATCACACAAGACTCTATGACGATATCGGGTCGACAGACTAACCTGTACCAGTGTCACCAGAGAATTGCTATCTAACGATAGGTATAATACCATCTAGGAGTTCCCGGCGAGTCCGTTCAGTGTACCCAGTCTCCACTGAGCACCCGTATACCATCTCTGATGTCAAACACCAATGGATATGGGATCATCCATCGCCCATCACATGGGTCAAGAAGCGTATACGCTAGTCTACTCTGGAATATCGATGCCCCGTCTCGATACTCCCACGACTAGGAACATTTGAAGGATGTACTTACCGGCTACCTCTGCCCCCACTAGTATAATTGCATCATAATCTCGGTAGTCAAGTACTCATCCTAAGGGCTTTATCAACATGTAGTAGAGAGACAATAAGTGTACATGTTAAGATAAAGAGCTACCAGATAGTATACTATCATGTCGAGCAAGAAATTCCTCCCTATATATGTCCAAGCATCCACTGTAATATACATCACATGTATAATAATGGCCTCTAGGGAATACATATAACTAACAAAACGTTCCTCATGAAAGCACTCGATCTTGTCCTCCGCTGCGTCGAGCATCACTGGAGTCATCTCCGCTGGATGAGGAGGAATGCCATCGAGCACAGACATGAAGATCATCCGGAGCCAAATGGAGTCGATGGGGAGAGGAGATCCTCTATGAGTCAGGAGCTCGTGCATCACCGTGTCACATTGGTCATCCGTGAGAACGGGACTCACCAAGCATGCAACAAAACGATGAACAATTTCCTCGATAGGCACCTCCCATGGTTGCCGATGAGCATGAGGACGATTGCAAGCCACAACTCTTCTCTGTTAAAATGATTCTCTGAGAAAGTGAAGGAGAAGAACATTGCTTCAAATTATATAGAGAAGTATTTAAGTCTCAACAAAGAAAATGTTGTGCATGGTGGAACTATTTCCAAGCTCTAACGAAAAGGGGGTTGGAAAAGAAAAGGCTGACTCAGGAAAAGCAGAGAAAGAAGGTGAAAAGAAACCTTCATAAATGAGGCAGCGCCTCACGTGCTACCCATATGAGCGCCAGCGCCGGCCTCTTATAGGATTAAATCCTACAGCAGCGCCTCACGTAGAGTTCACGTGAGCGCGGACATGCATAATACGTGAGCGCCAGTGCCCAAACTAAAATAGGTAGAATTAAATTCTACATGAGTAATATTTTCCTAAAATCTAGGATATTCTATGTTAAACAGAGCCGCTGGATCAAAGATCCAATGGTAATGATAAATCATCCAATGAAAGAATTAAATTCTATTTTGGGAATATATTTCCCCAATCTTTCTAAACAAAGAAAGATTGTGCTCTGTTAAACAGAGCACTCTTGGATTAAAAATCTAATGATGATTAAAAATCACTGATTGATAGAAATAAAATTCTATCTATGGGAAAATATTTCCCTAATCTTGTTAAAAATAAGAATATATATATTCTGTGAAATAAAATTCACTGGATCAAAGATCCAAAGGTGGATAAAATCCCCCAAATAATCTTTGAGGCCAAGTAAATCAATTAGTATCTTTCAAATGAGAGATTTTCTCAAACTAAT
This sequence comes from Agapanthus africanus, assembly GCA_030015575.1. Classification (NCBI taxonomy): domain Eukaryota; kingdom Viridiplantae; phylum Streptophyta; class Magnoliopsida; order Asparagales; family Amaryllidaceae; genus Agapanthus; species Agapanthus africanus. The sequence goes on along the minus strand of JASDDO010000031.1, from coordinate 445,040,276 downwards.
CAACAAATTTGACTCTCCTATATAAAGAATAGGAGACTTCAAAGGAAAAACCCCCCACAAGCTTCTGTCCAAAATAAAACTGAGAATTCAATTCTCTTCTGAAGAAATAAGATCCTTGCACTTCAAAATCCTAGGTAAAGAAAAGAAGAGATATAACTTATCTCTTTTGCTTAATAAAAGAAAAATAATGGTTTAACCCTCTACAAAAAGAACTTAGTTCTTCCCCTGGTCTGAGATTTGAAAAGAAAATTTCTCCACAAATTGAGAATTTAATTCTCATCGGAGAGATTCTTTTCTCCAAACTCAAAATCTAGGGAAAAAGAACTTGATCGAAAAGAAATAGAGGACACATTATCTAGGAATTTAATTCCTTTATAAATAGGGTTTAACCCTACATAAAGAACTTTGTTCTTACAAAAAATAGAAGAACTTAGTTCTTCAATGAAACCGATCTCAGATCTTCAAAACAGAGATCATTAATGGTCAAAATACCATTAACAGAAGTTAAAACTTCTTCAGAAAACATCAAGAAAGAAAAAGACTTGGCGCCTCACGTGCTTCCCACGTGAGCACCCAAAAGATTCCCTTAAATGGAACCCAGTACCTCACATGCTTCCCATGTGAGCGTCTAAAATAAAGGACTCAGCGCCTCACGTGCTTCTTACGTGGGCACTCAAAATAGAAGGTCCAGCGCTTCACGTGAAATACACGTGAGCGCTGTATAAAGGTACAGAAGCACTATAAAATTAGTCCAAATGACTAAGTGCTTAGCACTAATTAGGCAGCACCCAGGTCCCAGCGCCTCATATGAAACACACGTGAGTGTCCAATAAAATAAACGAGGCAGCGCCTCACATGCCTCTCACGTGATCGCTATACAAAGTGCTCAGCACTCTATATTTAGTCAAAACGAGTAAAGTGCTTAGCACTGATTGGGCAGCGCCCATGTCTGAGCGCCTCACATGATACACATGTGAGCGCGCCCATGTCTGAGCGCCTCACATGATACACATGTGAGCGCTAGAGCCCCAAACAAGTGCTTAGCACTTCTACATAAAAGGAAAAGGGCTGAGCAAACAGAATCACAAATAAGTGCTTAGCAATTCTTAAAAAAGGAAGGAAAGCCCAAAACTGAGCAGACCAAGCCCAATCTGGCTAAGTCCCTCTGAAAGTTTCTTGCAGCTGAGCCCAAATACTCTGTTGTTAGATCTTAATAAAATTTAATGATCCTAAAAATATTGCTAAGTCGATCTTAGTCTCAAATAAGACTAATGTATTCTTAGTTAAAATAAATTAAGCCCAAATGCTCATGTATTTAAGTTAATCTTAATCTAAAAACTGATTAACGGTCCTTAAATAAAATAAAATATTTTTTGAACTAAAGAAATATATAACTTAAGTTCAAAACCCAAATTCATAAATATATGGATTTGATTTATCTGCGCCCTATGGACGACGACATAAAATAGTCTCCGTATACAATCCATGGGCAACCCCATAAAAAAAACACACGACATGAAGTGAACTACTGAAAAAGGAGAAAGTGGTTATCGCAACGCGATAACATAATTAACTGCGGAGGCTTGCGCCTGTAGGAAAGAGCGTCCCCACAATCAAGACCACCTAAAAATGAGGGGGGATTTGATAAAGTCTGCTATAACGGTCGCATCTATCTAAACGTCCGATATACGGTGCCATAAATCAACTTGGTATCTTCGAAGAGCTGGATGGATATGTTCCAAATAGCATCTACCCCTAAATTCAGGCAAGACGATCCATCCCAGCACGCCACAATTTTCAGCGGTAAACGGATTCTGGCACGCCTGGTTGGACCTTTTCCTCTTTCCACTCCACACTTTGTGTGTCATGTTCGCAAACAAAATCACAGTTCGCAATGGTTGTCCTTGGATTCGAAGTACTAAAATTCGGTGCCTTACTCCTGTGGATAAATCAATGGCTTCCCAATGCACCTATTGCAATAGAAGCTCCCGCTCCACCCTAACAAGGGGAGACCCAACGCGACCTCTATTTTCTCAATGCCTGTAGGGAAGGCCACACAAGCCACTACCGGATAGTTCTTCGGGACCATGCTCCCACCTGTGAGTTTCGGTGCCTCAATGCCATAAGAAGAAGCTTCCTGAAAGTTGGTCTTCAATCAGCTGATAACCACGATGGCTCCCATCAGCAAGTCATCAAACCCTGAAACTTCAGTCTTCAACAAGCTGAGCAAAAGCTCAAGCGGGCCCGTAAAAAAGCTCATGATACCTGAAGGGGCTACCCCAAAATGGTTAGCCATTACTGCCCATGCTATAGGCGAAGCCAGCAAAGGTGCTTCCCCCATTAGACGATCGGTCTTCGAAAGATTGGCTGGCTCTCCTCAAACTCTATCAAGGACGTCGGTCTTCAACATGCTGACGCCGATTGAAACCTCTCAGCAAAGCCGGGGGCAAGATGGAGACACTTCCAAAACTGAGGCAATTCCCACTCTTAGGCATGCTTGACGTCTCCATTGGCGCCGAGTGAGAGAAGATAGGGGAAACTCTCCCTCTGGGCTCACTCCACCAGCTCCTATGGTGGATATCAATGTTGTTGTTCTAATTGGAAATAGCTTTTACCCACTTAGAAGGGTACGCAAAAACTCTCCGACAGCGCCAGTAGAGGCCCCTATGCAGCGACAGCCAGAGCAGCCTCACCAATGTCTTTCTTCACAAATACATAGGGTCCGATGAAAATCCCAAGACTCTGTGCTTAACAAAAATTACCCTCGTCGACCCGAGAAATCTAAGGACCGACAAGGAAAGGACCGCTCCTCCACCATACAACGGGAGACCCTTCCTAAACAGTCATATGTCACAACGACTCCTTCAGCTCCGACTTCTCATAAAAGAATGAGGCGGAGAAAATCCTACCACCCGCGGCAAATTCCAAAGGCGATGGATCTAAACACCCCAAGTCCGGGGGCATAACCGTACATACGGTCTATATGGCCAATAGGAAAGAAGAAAGCCACACTTTAGTGAGTCACCGGCCGCAAACTCGGTCACTGACAAAGGCTCATGAACAACAACAAAAGCTCCAAGAAATGCTGACCAAAATGGCAGCGCTTACCGGACAGAAAGATGGTCCGGGCAAAGAGGCTGAACATCGCCAAGTGCAAGAGATCGATACAGAGTTCATGCGAAGAGTGCTGGAAAGAAAATTCAAAGAAGCTACATTGCAAGCTGCTAACATTAAGCAGATGGCTCTCCTATTCCAAGATATGGTGGGAATGATGATACGACAAGAACCCCAGCCGAATATCCGCCAATAGTTATTGAGGATGATAGAGGGGAAACATTAAATCCCCTTTCGGCCTTATCAGTTGTAAAGGAAGAAACTATCTCCAAAGTGGCCCTGGATGATTACATTGCTCAGCAAATAAGAGCTCACCAGGCCAGTGAAGCCGCCAGCCAACTCGTCAGAACCGGACGACTATATTCAGGCTGGTATGACTAAATCAAATACCCGCCGGGATATACGATCCCCAAGTTCCGTGTCTATAAAGGAACATGCAACCCTTACCAACACGTCATGCAATTCAGAGCTCTGTGTGGCAACACTGGAGGTGATGACAAACTGTTTCTTCGCCAGTTTGTTGGAAGCCTGTCAGAAACAGCTTTCGAATGGTACTCGGAGCTCCCAAATGACTCCGTGAAAACCTTCGTAGAAATAGAACTGCCGTTCACATAACATTTCTCCAGTGCAAGAGAATGCACTCCGATCACGGCATTAATCAATGCCAGGGTAAAGCTGGGAGAAACCTCGGTCCAATATGCGATCTGGTGGCGGAACCTGGGTCTAAGTGCGAACAACGCATTGAAGAGTCTCCTGCTGTGGGCATGTTCATCGAGACCCTTGATCTTCAAACGACTGTGTCCCAGTTCATGACGTTCTTCATGTAGGGTTACTAAGCACACTAATAAGGCTCTACAAGGCATCGACCATGCCAAAATTAAATTTTTATGTGCCGAATAACACTAAGCAAGATCGTATACTAGAGTTTAGGCGAATCAAGTAGCAAGAAAACAACTTCACTCTCAAGGGATATGAAATACAACTTTTGTAGATCGGTCCTTCACTTCATTTGCTCCTTGTTGAAGTCCCTTCGCTGCGATCGTGGATCTCCCGAACCCTTGCATGGCTTCATGAGGCGAAAGGTGCGACCTTGCTTGAAGTCTCCGAGGCCAAAGATGATCTACGTCGAGGGAATTCCGACTCAAGCTACTACTTCACTAATTTGAGAATTAGTGAAGCAAACTCCCTATACAAGAGTGCTAGTCTTGATGAGGATGGAGAAATAGGAAGTGGGTTCTCATTGGATTTTTAATTCTCACAAAGTTTCACTCTTTTTTCAAAACCTTAGCAAGCAATTTCTTTTGCTCAATGAAGAAGATGAACAAAAGAAAGGAATGAAGATAATGATCAAGTGAGAAGAGTAACCATGGTGAGTGAGTATCATATACTAACCCTTGTAGAGACTTAACCCTAGGCTAATGGTTATGGTTGGGTTAATAAAAATCCATAGTAAAAACAAAATCAAGTTGGATTAGTCAATGCGTCCACAAGCTTCCAAAAGCTTCAAGTATTTTCAAATCCTCCACTTGATTTTTGCAATTACTTTAAATATTAAAAACCCAAAGTAAACATTAGCATAGTGTAAGTCTCATACACCCATGGATTGTGTATCATCAACCACGATACAATATGATAACACATTTTAAACATATATCATATATATGTTAAAGTAGTGTACAAGTGAGAAAAATCCTAAAGTGAACAAGTGTTAGTAAATGTAAACTAGTATATCTAATATACAATTATACACTTAATTATTAAATCAACACTTGTCCGGTCACATCTCATATAACCGGCTAACATCCATTGTATCGACTTATCGAATCAACACTTGATTCGATAACCCGGCCATATCATATATAACCGACCGATATATATAGTCGCGAGAATAGAATACGGTATCACATACACGCATTTATTCTCGGTCTCGCACATATCACATACGTGCTCCTATTTCATTTTTCTTGAGCCAGTAAAACCTCTGTGTAGGACTCTAAAGACTCATCAATACGCCGGCAGTAGTGATGATCACATCACGAACCCACAAGCCGTCAGCGGTACTAGCTGGACGTAACGGCTACCCGGGTATTGAGCGATCAGAAGATCAGCAAGCAAGCCCGCTCCAACTCCTGTAAAAGCCAGCCGGCAACACTTCCCGTACAGTCCGGTCTCCTCGTCTGATATGTCGCATATCAAGTCTAGGGGTGGTAAACGTCAGACCCCAATAACCGATAAGTCATGCCGATGTGAGGCTCATAACGTGTCGAGAAACTACTGGTAACACTTACCAGTAAATCTCTAATCAGCCCTGGCCAGGGACTTTCCTGTTACGGCCAATCGAGCACAGCGCAACATCAACCCCCAATACCGGGAGAGACGAAACTCCTCCTTTAGCTCATTGCCTCCATGTGACTCGGGACTGTACCCAAAAACCACCATTTTGCACGCCCTCATGGATGTGGTAAGGTGGAAATCAAAGTACAGTGGGAATCACACAAGACTCTATGACGATCTCGGGTCTACAGATTAACCTGCACAAGTGTCACCAGAGAACTGCCATCTGACGTAAGGTATAATACTATCTGGGAGTTCTCGGCGAGTCCATCCAGTGTACCTAGTCTTCACTGAGCACCCGCATACCATCTCTGATGTCAAACACCAATGGATATGGGATCATCCATCCCCCATCTCATGGGTCGAGAAGCGTATACGCTAGTCTACTCTGGTATATCGATGCCCTGTCTCGATACACCCTCGACTAGGGACCTTGAAGGATGTACTTATGGACTACCATGTCCCCACTAGTATGATCCACATCATAGTCCAGGTAGTCAAGTACACATCCTAAGGGCTTTATCAATATGTAGCCATCAGACAGTATCAAGAGACAAGTATACATGTTAAGATAAAGAGCAACCAGATAGCATACTATCATATCGAGCAAGAAAGTCCTCTCTCTATATATCCAAGCATCCAATATAATATACATCATCTGTACAATACTGGCCTCTAGGGCATACATACAACTAACAATCTCCCACTTGCACTAGGGCTAGCTGCTGTAGTATCGCATACCGAGCATCCCGAAGAGTCTTTCAAACTGTATCTGGGGAATGGCCTTCGTGAGTGGATCCGCTGTGTTGTTCTTCGTGTCAACCCTCCTGACCTCGATCTCCCGGCAATCAACTATCTCCCGGATCAGGTGATATCACCTCAAAATATGCCTGGATCGCTGATGGGACCTGAGTTCCTTGGCTAAAGCCACTGCTCCATTGTTACCGCAATACAAAGGTATTGGATGCTCAATGGATGGAACCATTCCAAGTTCAGTAATGAACTTCTTGATCCAGACAGCCTCTTTGGCAGCATCGTTGGCAGCGATGTATTCAGCCTCCATCGTCGAGTCTGCCACGATTTCCTGCTTGGAACTCTTCCAGCTAACCGCCCCTCCATAAAGGGTAAAGACAAATCCTGACTGCGACTTAGAGTCATCCTTATCACTCTGGAAGCTCGAATCGGTAAAGGACTCCACTTGGAGTTCTCCGTTACCAAACACCAAGAGCATCTCTTTAGTCCTTCGTAAGTACTTGAGAATGCTCTTCACAGCTGTCCAGTGACTCTCTCCAGGATCAGCTTGATACCTACTCACTACACTTAGTGAATATGCTACATTGGGTCTGGTACATAGCATCGCGTACATGATAGAGCCTACTGCCGAAGCATAGGGTATCCCTTGCATGCGAGCTCTCTCCAAATCAGTCTTGGGAGACATCTCTTTGGAGAGAGTGAGCCCTGAGATTGTGGGTAAGAACCCACATTTGGACTCTTCCATACTAAACCTCTTTAGTATGGTGTCAATGTACCTGGATTGGGACAATCCCAATATCCTTTTAGATCTATCTCTATAGATCATAATTCCCAATATGCAGGAGGCATCACCAAGATCTTTCATTGAGAATCTTTGTGATAAGAAGAGCTTCACCGATTGCAGCATATGAATGTCATTTCCTATCAAGAGTATGTCATCCATGTACAATACGAGGAAGACAACCTTACTCTCTGCCACCTTCTTGTAGATACAAGGTTCATCTACGTTTTTGACGAAATCAAACTCTTTGATAACGATGTCAAAGCAGATGTTCCAACTCCGTGATGCTTGCTTCAACCCATAAATGGATTTAAGCAGCTTGCACACCTTCCCGCTGCTCCCACTATCTACAAAGCCTTTTGGCTGAGTCATGTACACGCACTCTTCTAAATCACCATTTAGAAAGGCGGTCTTAACATCCATTTGCCAGATTTCGTAGTTATGATATGCAGCGATGGCAAGCATGATCCGGATGGATTTAAGCATAGCCACTGGAGAAAAGGTTTCGTCATAGTCCACACCTGGTCTTTGACGAAAACCCTTTGCAACAAGTCTAGCTTTGAAAGTATCCACTTTTCCATCTACACCAAGTTTTTTCTTGAAGATCCACTTGCTCCCAATGGGTTTTACCCCTTCAGGAGCAACTTCCAAAGTCCACACTTTGTTGGTGTACATGGATTCCATCTCGGACCGCATTGCATCCAGCCATTTCACTAAGTCCCCACTCGTGATGGCCTGCTCGAAGCTAGTTTGGTCATCATCAACCATGATGCAATCCTCGCTCCCACCATCTATGAGAAAACCGCAGTATCTCTCAGGTGGGTGAGGAACCCTACTAGATCGGCGGAGAGGCTGAGGTTCGTTGGGAACTACCGAATCCTCTTGTTCCACTAAATCTTCAGTTGCAGTTTGTGTATCTGGAACCTCTTCCGGCTCTACCACTTTGCCGCTAATTTCTTTTGCAAGAAATTCTTTTTCTAAAAAGGTGGCATATTGAGAAACAAACACTTTTTTTCTTCAGCGTGGTAGAAAAAATATCCTTGGGAGTTCTTAGGATATCCCACAAACTTGCAAAGAACTGACCGTGCCTCGAGTTTTTCTGGATTTTGCCTTTTGACATAGGCCGGACAACCCCATATCTTAACTCGTTTAAAATATGGTCTCTTCCCACTCCATATCTCATATGGTGTGGTAGGTACAGATTTAGACGGAACTTGATTCAATAGGTATGTTGTTGTCCTAAGCGCATAACCCCAGAAGCAAATAGGTAACTCAGCTGTACTCATCATCGAGCGCACCATATCTAATAGGGTGCGATTCCTCCGTTCCGATACACCGTTGTGCTGTGGTGTATATGGAGGAGTCAGCTGAGAGAGAATCCCATTCTCTTTTAGGAAGTCCAGGAATTCATTGCTCAAGTATTCACCTCCTCGATCAGATCGTAGGATTTTAATACTTTTTCCGGTTTGGTTCTCGACTTCTTGTTTATATTCTCTAAATTTCTTAAAAGCTTCTGATTTGTGTTTCATCAAGAACACATATCCGAATGTAGAGAGATCGTCAGTGAATGTAATGAAGTACGAAGAACCATCCCTGGCATGTGTAGACATGGGACCGCATACATCACTATGTATCAGTCCTAAGAGTTCGGTAACTCTTTCTCCGTGTCCCGTAAACGGAGTTTTGGTCATCTTGCCTTTGAGACATGACTGGCAAGTGTCATAAGATGAAAATTCAAACGGATTCAAATATCCATCTTTATGCAACTTAGCGAGTCGTGTCGTATTGATGTGACCCAGTCTACAATGCCATAAGAAGGATTCGCTCAGTTCTGAACTCTTCTTCTTGTGTGTGTTTGTTATGCTCAGAACTGTTGATTGATTTAGAACATAAATGCCATTGCACATCGTGCCTGATCCGACCAACTTTTGGTTTAGGAAAATGTTCATAACATTATCCTGTAATACAAAATTATATCCCTCTTTACTCAACAAAGAAACCGATATAATGTTGCATATCAGGTTCGGCATGTAATAGCATTCGTTCAGAATCAATGTATTACCAGTTGGCAATACAGGGTGATATTCCCCGACGGTTTTAGCTGCAACAATTGCACCATTTCCAACCCTTATGTCTTTATCACCTTCTCCAAGTTCTCTAACTTTCCTAAGCCCATGTAACTGATTACATATATGGGATCCTGACCCGGTATCTAATACCCAGGACGTAGAGGAAATGGAGAAATAGTTCTCTGTAACGAACACACTCGAAGAAAATGCATCAACATGTATTTTCTTCATTCGGGTGGCATGAGAATCCTGGTATTCCCCTATATCCTGTTCAGTCTTATAACTCTTATAAGAAAGAACGGAACCAACGTTCCCCAGCACAGTATAACATGCGGGTTCGGTTAATACAACCATATTATTATCTTTATTAAGGCATGATATGGTCGCTACCTGGAGAGAGAGAGAAGAAAACACTTTAGCGTATGCTCTTGCAAGATCAGATTGGTTATTATCTTATCTAATCAGGATGGCTCCCACTGTTTTTTATTAAATCTTCCTTCAAACCCTAAAAGGAAAGTCTAGCCGGAATTAATTACACCCTACAACTTCACCAATCTTTCAGCCAGGCCAGTGTCGGTACTTTCAGGGAGGTTCCCCGTACTTTCGCACGGACCTAATTAAAGTAAACCTCGTTTTCCCAGAGGCGTAATCTCGTTGACACCTTTCTAGACACCTACTTGATCGGCTAATTGTCCTGTGTAAAACTCTCCCAGGAGTAACAATTACTCGCAGTGGGTATCGGGATCCAACTATTTCATAGAAGGTATGCAATCTCATTGCAAATCTCAACACTTGAAATTCCCAATAACATTTTGCCCCTAGCAATTTATGACCTTAACATAGTCAACAAATCATAATTGCTAGTCAAGTTCAACCCGTCATTTCCCGATTGAATTAAACCCACCTGCACGACCCTTAACATAGTCAACAAAGTCGTACAACTACCCTAATCCAATCACATCTCATGTTTTAACAGATAAGTACTAATTAGCTACCGCACACTACGCCTTAACATAGTCAACAAACGTAGCACGAATACTAACTAGTCTTTATCTGAAATGACGGAGGGCTACACAGGTTTTTCAGAAAACCATGAGCGTAATGAACTTGATATCGTCGTAGAATCATGTGAAATTTTGAAATGGAGTGTTTTGAGGCTTTCATTAGTTTGTTAAAGAGGTCACTCCTGGTGAAGGGATCTCGGCTCTTTCCTCATCGAATAAGGTGCATGACATATCATATATATCACTGTGCAAAGCAAAACTCTAAAAGCAATCAAAAGACAAACCGAGTTTTGTAGCATCTGCCAGTTTCGCTAAAGAGGTCACTCCCGGTGAAGGGATCTCGGCTCTTTCCTCATCGAATAAGGTGCAGGGTATATCATATATACCGCTATGCAAAGCAAAACTGTAGCTATCCTTTTTATAAAGTTTTGATTCTACAACATTTTTTAGGTTTCTTTTCTTTCATTAATCACATTAATGAAGTCCCATCATATAAGTCACCTAAACATCTCAGATAAATACGACATACACTTATGCCATCCGCATTCGCCTCGATGTCCCCTCGTGCACCGTTAGGTTAGGTAACTAACGGCAGAGCAGGGCAGGGCTAGAGCGGGTGTAAAACATAAGTAACGCCTATATAAAACACGGATTCCACGGTCGCGATGAATAGCCAAACCCACACCCCTAGACCCCTACGAGAGCGGCAAGCAACCCTTCCAATTCTAGGGTTAGGAGACCCGGACTCGACTCCTCGAGTTGGTCTCCCACTGGACCCTAGAACCCGGTTACTTATGCTCCCTTCCTCGGGTCTATCCTAGTGCGGAAAAGTAAATAATATACGAATGGTGACATCGACCTCGACCCGGAAGTGCCCCAATAAAAGAATATTACGTATATTTAAATTTTACATGAATGAAAATAAAAAAACTCTTATCTCACATAAAAAAACCCGGCTATTTAGAACGCGACGATCCAATATAATATATCCAGCAACACAGAACATCACATGTCATCAACGTAAGTAAATATGCGCATCCCAATTGTCGTTGACATATAGCAACGAAACCGGCGATATCATATATTACACTTACGGTCGCAGAAAAGAAAGTGTAAAACTACAACATTTGGAATCCATAATCTCTTTAGACATCGTAAATCCGAAATATCACATATTTCGCATTTCATGCCTAACCGTGTGAATTCCACATATTGTATCACATTCCAGATAAATAGACAGTATTAAACTTTTCGATCGAATAATCAAATACCCAAGATTTCCTAAATAGCTCAACACTTGAGCGGAGTTCAAAATTTCTAGAATACATCACAGTAGCAACGGTCCAGCCGTAGAAGGGTCAAGCCAACGTCTCACATGTGGCACGCCGTACTGCCCCAAACCCTAAGGTTCAAAGGGCAGTTCAAGACGGTCACATAATCGAGTTAAGGTTTGTTGTCTTCTAGAGGGTCCGTCACATCACATGCACGTTTTTCCGAAAGATTTAAAGCCCGATAAAAATTCAACACTTGAATGTTTTTCGTGCCGGGAAAAATTGAGTTAATGATATTCGTTCGAACATTTTAATACTTTCTAAATTATCCGGAATAACATAACAAAATTAAATTCTCCGATCGAATCAGCGATTTCAAAATAAACCCCAAAATACTCAACACTTGAGTCAGATAAAAATGCCCAGAAAAATATCAGGAAATTGAGGACCATTACTGTGCAAACAGTTAAAGGTGACGTCACAATATGGCCGCGGAACCACCGTACGAGCAATGCTCGTGTCGCGGATCCGCGGCGCTTTGGGCTCAAAACAGTGTCGTTTTGTACAGTATTCCTTATATTTTCCTGCGGATTTTTTAAGCATTTTTAATTTGGAAGAATCCCAGATTTTAAAAAATGTACAGAGAGGGTTTGATTTCGACGTGTTCGGATTCGTTCGGAGTTTTAACTTCATTAACACATCGCCTAATACTCTAGCTAGGCTTTGATACCACCGTAGGGTTACTAGGCACACTAACAAGGCTCTACAAGGCATCGACCATGCCAAAATTAAATTTTTTGTAAGTCTACGCTAGCGCCCCGGCCGTCTACAGACGCCAAATGCGGAACAAAACTTTTAAACTGGCGCTATCGTATACTTTAACCCGGATCTGCCATTATTGCTAAACTAACAAACTGTAAAGAGTGTAGAAAGGTTATACCGAACGATCCGAGTCCTTCGTTCTTCAACCATCATCCCACGCTCCGTTGCGGCTGCTCCGATCTCTTCGATCTCCGATATCCTCGTCGAGGTGGCACCACATCGATGATTCTTTAAACGGGCTCCCGCCTCTGACTCGAGGCAACTCGATCGTCAAGTTTGCCAAAAGAGACGACCAAGAATGATGTAGAGAATGAGTAGATGACTTTGTCTCACTTCGTCCAAATCCGTGGACTATCGGTTAATGAAGTTGCCGAGGGAATTGGGTGATGGAATGAAATGAACTGTAAAATTCCATGCACCCCAAATACTATCATATCTTTTTCAAGTGAAACCTCAAGTGAGATCGATCAAGAGAGGAGGGGGAAGGGGCCGGCCATATATATAGAATGAGGAGGGTGAGTGTAGGAGCAAAGGTGGTGACCATAAGACATGAAGCTTCTCACAAAATATCTTAAGCTTAACAAAACTCTTTAATGAAAACAATGACTCACATAAACACCTCATCAAGTCATTAATGCAACCATTAATGTCAAGATGACTCATTAGCCACTTCATCACTTCTAGAACCTTCTAGAATGATGACTCACTCTTATCTGAAGAAAAGATAAATCCGTCTTTAACCGAATGTTAAAAGACGGCTGATAGAAAACTGGAAACTGGCAACTTCCAAAAGTGATCCTGAAACGAATTTCAGGACAACCCCGAAACTGTATAAATATACTCACATTTGTATTACGACCGAATACAAATGCAACTGAGACAAAGATATTATACCTACTCAATATAATACTCGGATCCGGCTTAAACCAAAGCCGACGAGTATCACCTGTCCGAAAATCGACACGTGCGTAAACGCACGTGCATTTTCCGAACCCTGCCATAAAACCATACGGCCTCTACAACGTTTCGCCCGAACTTGGGAAACTGTCTGTGGGGGACTCTAATGACTCGTCAGTACCCTGGCAGTGGGTTTAACCACAAACCGTCAGCGGCACTAGCAATGCGTAACGGCTGCCCATGGACTGACCTCAAGGGATGCCGATGAGCGCACTCATCCGGAAAAACCCTACTGAGCCTAACAGTGACAATGTATATACAGTCCGGTCCGTTCGTCTATGAGTATCGCATATCTGCCTAGGGGGCTAGTAACGTCAGACCCCCAAGATCAGTATAAGTCGTGTCGGAGTGAAGCCCAATAACACCCTGAGATACTACTGGAGTACCTACCAGTAAATCTCCTGCCACGGCCATGGGCTTTGTGTAATGGCTCTCCTAGACATAGCACGATCTCGCCCCCAATACCGGGAGAGATGAATCCCATGCCGATCCGCTCACGTGCCTCCATATGGCTCGGGACTGTACCCAAAAGCTACCTGTTTGCACGACTCCTTTGAGCCGTGGTAGGGTAGAAATCAAAGCACAGTGGGAACTCACACGAGACAAATGACGACCTCAGGTCGATGAACTAACCTGTAGACATGTCACCAGGGAACTGCTATCTGACGATAGATATAATACTAACTAGCAGATTCCCGGCGAGTCCTGTCCGGTGTACTCATAACCCAATGAGCACCTGTATACATCTTAGGTGATCCAACTGACACCAGTGGCTTGTGAGACCGGCCACCGCCCCTCGTCGGGGTCTCGACTGTACACACTAGTCTACTCCGGAGTATCGATGCCCTGTCTCGAAACTCCCACGACTAAGGACCACAATTAAGGATATGCGTATAAACCACCCAACTCTCACGTATATGATCTCCATCATACTGTTGGTGGTAAAGCAAGATCCTAAGGGCTCTATCAAAGTGTAACATGTAATCAGTCACCTGAATATGCACACGACTGATAAAGGCAAACCAGATAGCATACTATCATTTCGAGTAAGACTGTCCTACTGGTATAGGTCCTCCGCAATCATTGCAATCACGTACCTGCGATCCAATAATTGACTATGAGGGCACTATCTCCAACAATCTCCCACTTGCACTCAAGGCTAATTATTGCGATGTTGCATACTCACAGCCCGTGTGAAACCAACACCCAACTTCTCTACTAAGCAGTATCACAAAGCCCGTTTGTAAAACTATTGTGTTCGAGAAATAGCCTTAGTGAGTGAATCCGCCTAGAAGTTTCTTTCTATATCTCTCTAAATCTCAAGTTCGCGGAGAAAGCCATCTCCCGAATTGAGTAATACCTGTCTTAGAATATGTCTGGATATCTGATGGGACCTAGTTCATAAATGAACTCCAAATCCAAACTTCTTAGACTGTATTGATCACTGAACCTAATCAGTATCCGGCACCATGCCACCCACAGTATCCTCTTGGACCACCTGTCCATAATACTGTCCCTCTTCGTCAGAGGGAAAAACTATAACTCTGACAATCACTCTGTCAACCATGTCACCTTTGAAGCTTGGAATGATAACCGTCTCCCGAAGGAGGCTGCCGTCATCAAATCCGTAGAACATGTACTTATGTTCTAAAACTGCTTCCTTATGTTTCTCCAGGATTGGATTAATACAAACTTATTGCATCTAGTGCAAAACCAACATTTGGTGTGGTACTTGACATCTCATGATTGACTCAATTGCCTAAGCAAGTGATCTGCCAATCATGCACATCCCTCTCCCCTTTAGTCTGTAAGACACCTTTAGAGATGGTGACTCCATCACCTGCAGGTACACCACCATGCTAGGAGTCAACTATTTCAAAAACCATTAGAATATCTGTCAAAGTACCCACATTGGGAAACTACCCAAATCCAGATCTAAAACCATAGATCTAGAAACCAGAATGTCAAATATTATATCCATATCCTGTCTGGAGAAACAACTGTGTGACGACCACAGTACAACCGATCGTAGTATAGGAATTTTACTTCCTACTCTGTGTATGTCATTCAGATACCATGACATCACACCCTACTACCTTCTTAACAGATCCATCCCCTATTCTGATTGAAGTCAAACCCATGACTGTCATATCAAAATTAGATGATCTATCTCCGCTATAACTGCTCAAGTCTATAAATAGATATAAGCTTCTTGCCCACTATGCTTCCGCTGCTCCCACTGACTATGACAACCCTCCTACCGGGTCTCATATCCTGGAACAACAGTAGTGTCAAGTCTTGGTAGATAAGAACCTCCCTGTCACCGTCCTTGAGCCTACCGAAGTACCTCTCGGGTGTCTGAGGTTACCTACCATATCTGCGGAGTGGCTATTGGAATGTCAAACCTGATTGAATATATAGGTCCTATTAAATTTTCCGTAATCGTTTGCGGTTCTGGAATCACTTCCAGTTCTACCATACTCCCACTACTGTTTTCTGAAAAAGATCCATTTTACTAAAACTGTGGCGAGTCAAGAACAATATCACTATTGATCTTGCAAATGGTAGAATATCAACCCTCGTCATAGCCAGGGTCAACCCACAAACAGCCATTACAGAAACGTGCCCTGAGTTATCCAGAGTCTGGTTATAAGCATAAGCTGGACAACTCCCCGTATCTCAATATCTTTTAAGGTACGAACTATTCTATATCCAATATAGAAACTTTGGCACTAATTTAATTGGAACCATATTCAAATCATGCAGCTGTCTCCAGTGCATATCAACTTAATGGAAAGAGGCTAATCAGCATTACTCAACTTAGGAATCCATCCAATTATGAGTAACCTGAAAGAGAAACACGTTTCTCAAAACCATCACTATCATCTGAATACCAATCACAAGAATCTACATCTTCGATCTCTTTGAAGAATCCCGATACTTGTGATACCTGGTTCTCTACTTTATTCTTATACCCACAACTTCTCAAAACTTAGACCTTGTATTTCTACGAAACACTCGTCTAAATACTAGAGAAGTTATAAGTAAATAGAATATAGTACGAGGACCTACCCCTTTGTCCTGATGGACACTTGGACAACATACAATACTCTGTATAAGTCCGCTGAGTTAAACAACTCAAAACCTGTGCGTTGTAGGTGGAAAACTGTACCCTGGTTATTTCATCAAATATCACCAATTACAACGAATTCCGATATAATGAGGATGATCACCTAATTCCCAATATCTTACTCCCACTCATCATCTGTAAAACCATACAGATATGAGAATGAAACCCGGTAAATACATACCTTTGGAGTAAGTGTCTAATCGGGAAAACAGTTTTTCCTTTAACAATGCACTGAAACATGAAAATGTTTCGTAGGGGTATCCTGGTATTCATAGTAATGCCTCTTCCATAATCCAATTCATGACTTCAACCGTATATTTTATTGCCATCTCTCCAAATCCCTTTATTTGTCTTTAGTCGTTACCTTCTGTACACCATTGTTAGGCTAAATGGTTTTCTTCCTTCCCTACCGTTCGGCACCAGCCTATGGTTTGGAAGAAGACTATCCAGTAAGCATAATAGGTGTACCCTCCTAAACCAAGGAGTACTCGCAACTGAGAGAAGGTGATGATAAAAGACAACTGAATAATACCTTATTCTTTTAAAGGTGAAATAGGAGTGGCGATGAAGTACGCGGTTTTGGTCGTGAATGATATCAGTCGCAATTTACTTTGCCCTCTTTCTAATCCCTTTATTTTGTCTTTACATATTACCTTCTGCACACCCTACTTAGGCTAATTGGTTTTCTTCATTCCCTACCTTTCGGCTCCAGCCTATGGTTTGGAATAAGACTTTCCAATAAGCGTAATAGGTGTACTCTCCTAAACCAAGGAGCTCTCGCAACCTGAGAGAAGGTGATAATAAAAGACAACTGAATAAACCAATTCTATTTCTCCTGAACCTGGATCCATCCTCGAAGAAGTCCCTTCGAGTTCGTATATAACCATACGATGGATCTATCCAATGGAAGTGGATATCCGTAGTAATACGGGTGTTCTGAGAAATGCAAAGGGTAAAAGAAGGAGTGGCAATGACTTATGCAACTCAGACAATCCAAAAGCCAGTATTTTAAGAAGGTTCGGTCAACCTGGTCATTGAGTCATAGTCTAGGGTCGGTCAAAGGTCGCTGCCAAAGAGAGAGAGAAAAGAAACACTCTGCGTGCACTCTAACCTAGATCAGAATGGTCATCACTTTATCTAATCCGGAAACCTCCCACTGTCCTGTCAAATTCTCCTCCAAACCTAAAGAAGAATCAATCGGGATCACCCGAAGAGTAAACCAACTCATCAGTGGGAATCGGGATCCAACTCTCATCGCATGATAACGTGATGGAATGCATCCACGTTACTCATACTCCAGAAGGTATCCACATACTTGGCAAGTTTCAGTTTCTTTAGAAACTCCCGATATGATTTTTGCCCCATGCTCTTATAACCTTGGCTTTGGTCAAAGTGTCATAAGTCACATGCCAAGTTTTACCCGTCACTATCTTGTCAATTTGAACCCACCCGCACATGCCCCTGACTTTGGCCAATCGGCAGAACGACTGTCCCAAACTGACTCATCTATCTATGCAACAATTGAATACCCAGCAGCTACCAAACACTATGCCTTAACTTTGGCTAAAATGCATAGCTTGAATACTACTAAATACCCAAAAGAAGTGACGGAGGGCTACGGCTGGTTTTTGGCGAAAAACCTTTAACGTAGTGAACTTGATATCGCTGAAGGAACCTGATAGCTTTTTAAAATATAGTGGCGAAAACCTTTTGCTAAAGAGGTCACTCCCGGTAAAGGGATCTCGGCTCTTTCCTCGTGGAATGAGGTGCAGGATATTCCACTGAATACCGCTATGCAAAGCAACTTGTAATCGACTATAGTGAAGTTATTACTCTGACGCAAACTTCTGTCCAAGGGGTCAGTCCCGGTGAAGGGATATCGGCCCTTGCCCCGTCGAATGAGGTGCAGGATATTCCACTGAATACCGCTATGCATAACAAAAGGAAACGTCTTTGCAATAACACTTTTTAAATTTGTTCCAACAACTGTAAACAGGTTTGTTTTACTTTGCATTGATCAGAATCAACGCAGTCCCATCAATTAATCACACCAGAAAAGAACGAAAATAAAATGTACGTATATGCCATCCGCATTCGTCACTGGGTCCCGTCATCACCCGTTAGGTTACTTAACTAACGACAGAGCGGGGACTAGACT
This sequence comes from Agapanthus africanus, assembly GCA_030015575.1. Taxonomy (NCBI): domain Eukaryota; kingdom Viridiplantae; phylum Streptophyta; class Magnoliopsida; order Asparagales; family Amaryllidaceae; genus Agapanthus; species Agapanthus africanus. The sequence goes on along the minus strand of JASDDO010000031.1, from coordinate 445,021,883 downwards.
AGCGCGGGTGTAAAACATATACAACATCTAATAGTATATAAACCAATATACAATAATCGCTCCAGGCGTGATAGTATGCAACATTACAGAAAAGTAATAAGCATCACAGAATAATACAGATATCTGGGATCCCCGGGTTTCACAGAGCCGCTGCTGAAACCCGACGTTCCCCTGTCGTGTGGATAGCCTGTGCAATGAAAACTAGACCCCTACGGGTGTGGCAAGTTACCCGCCAAAACCTGAAGCGAGGCAGCCCCCTTACAGCATAGTAAATGGACCACCCAGCACTCCAGGGAATCCGGTAATCTTGGGCACCCCTCCTTGGGTCAACCTGTACCCCCTACGAGTGCGGCGAATAGTCTGCCAATTCTAGAGTGGGGCCCCTCTGCCTCTCAAAGCCATGAGATGCGGACCCGTTGCCCTCCCGAACCCGGCTATCCGTGCACTCCATCGCGGGGCAAAACCTAGTACAGTAATGAAAAATAGTACAATAGGTACATCGACCGCAACCTGGTCGTACCCCAAAAGAATATTATACAACAGGCAGTGACGGCAGTCCACAAGTTGGACGCTCGCCCCGCAATATCAAATGTACAAATAAACACAAACTGTACTACCATTGCACACTGCTATCCACCACGACAAATCCACAACATCACAGCACAACACAGAACATCAATGCGAATGTCACGTTCGCAAACCCGTCTAAAAAAACTATAGCAATCAGACGCGGTTTACCGATCAAATGACATTCCCGGTCGGAGATATAATGTAAGCACTGTAAACTAACGTGTTTAAATTTCGATCGACCAAATATCAAAAAGTGGGCCCCACGACTTACTGGTGAACAGTAACAAAATCTGGGCCAAAACGATTTTTAACAAAAACCACAAAATCCAATATAGAACCCTCTGTACAAATTTGGGAGCATGAACTCACCAAGTGGCCGCGGATGCGCGGCCAAACCATGGGTTTGGCCGCGTTTCCGCGGCGCTTTGGTGGAGACATGTGCCCAAATTTGGTCGTGGTTCTTAGAAAAGCCTGCACAGATTTTTAAGACATGTAGAAAAATTTTATCAGGCCATTTAAAATCAACAGAAACTGTCAAGTTGGAATTTTACAATTTTCGATTTCCGGTTCGATCGATATTTTAAACGCGTTAGCACAAGTGAGTATAGCAAAATGGTTAGGCTCTGATACCACTGTAAGTCTACGCTAGCGCCCCGGCCGTCTACAGACGCCAAATGCGGAACAAAACTTTTAAACTGGCGCTATCGTATACTTTAACCCGGATCTGCCATTATTGCTAAACTAACAAACTGTAAAGAGTGTAGAAAGGTTATACCGAACGATCCGAGTCCTTCGTTCTCCAACCATCATCCCACGCTCCGTTGCGGCTGCTCCGGTCTCTTCGATCTCCGATATCCTCGTCGAGGTGGCACCACATCGATGATTCTTTAAACGGGCTCCCGCCTCTGACTCGAGGCAACTCGATCGTCAAGTTTGCCAAAAGAGACGACCAAGAATGATGTAGAGAATGAGTAGATGACTTTGTCTCACTTCGTCCAAATCCGTGGACAATCGGTTAATGAAGTTGCCGAGGGAATTGGGTGATGGAATGAAATGAACTGTAAAATTCCATGCACCCCAAATACTATCATATCTTTTTCAAGTGAAACCTCAAGTGAGATCGATCAAGAGAGGAGGGGGAAGGGGCCGGCCATATATATAGAATGAGGAGGGTGAGTGTAGGAGCAAAGGTGGTGACCATAAGACATGAAGCTTCTCACAAAATATCTTAAGCTTAACAAAACTCTTTAATGAAAACAATGACTCACATAAACACCTCATCAAGTCATTAATGCAACCATTAATGTCAAGATGACTCATTAGCCACTTCATCACTTCTAGAACCTTCTAGAATGATGACTCACTCTTATCTGAAGAAAAGATAAATCCGTCTTTAACCGAATGTTAAAAGACGGCTGATAGAAAACTGAAAACTGACAACTTCCAAAAGTGATCCTGAAACGAATTTCAGGACAACCCCGAAACTGTATAAATATACCCGCATTTGTATTACGACCGAATACAAATGCAACTGAGACAAAGATATTATACCTACTCAATATAATACTCGGATCCGGCTTAAACCAAAGCCGACGAGTATCACCTGTCCGAAAATCGACACGTGCGTAAACGCACGTGCATTTTCCGAACCCTGCCATAAAACCATACGGCCTCTACAACGTTTCGCCCGAACTTGGGAAACTGTCTGTGGGGGACTCTAATGACTCGTCAGTACCCTGGCAGTAGGTTTAACCACAAACCGTTAGCGGCACTAGCAATGCGTAACGGCTGCCCATGGACTGACCTCAAGGGATGCCGATGAGCGCACTCATCCGGAAAAACCCTACTGAGCCTAACAGTGACAATGTATATACAGTCCGGTCCGTTCGTCTATGAGTATCGCATATCTGCCTAGGGGGCTAGTAACGTCAGACCCTCAAGAGCAGTATAAGTCGTGTCGGAGTGAAGCCCAATAACACCCTGAGATACTACTGGAGTACCAACCAGTAAATCTCCTGCCACGGCCGTGGGCTTTGTGTAATGGCTCTCCTAGACACAGCACGATCTCGCCCCCAATACCGGGAGAGACGAATCCCCTGCCGATCCGCTCACGTGCCTCCATATGGCTCGGGACTGTACCCAAAAGCTACCTGTTTGCACGACTCCTTTGAGCCGTGGTAGGGTAGAAATCAAAGCACAGTGGGAACTCACACGAGACAAATGACGACCTCAGGTCGATGAACTAACCTGTACACATGTCACCAGGGAACTGCTATCTGACGATAGATATAATACTAACTAGCAGATTCCCGGCGAGTCCTGTCCGGTGTACTCATAACCCAATGAGCACCTGTATACATCTTAGGTGATCCAACTGACACCAGTGGCTTGTGAGACCGGCCACCGCCCCTCGTCGGGGTCTCGACTGTACACACTAGTCTACTCCGGAGTATCGATGCCCTGTCTCGAAACTCCCACGACTAGGGACCACAATTAAGGATATGCGAATAAACCACCCAACTCTCACGTATATGATCGCCATCATATTGTTGGTGGTAAAGCAAGATCCTAAGGGCTCTATCAAAGTGTAACATGTAATCAGTCACCTGAACATGCACACGACTGATAAAGGCAAACCAGATAGCATACTATCATTTCGAGTAAGACTGTCCTACTGGTATAGGTCCTCCGCAATCATTGCAATCACGTACCTGCGATCCAATAATTGACTATGAGGGCACTATCTCCAACATTTTTATGTGCCGAATAACACTAAGCAAGATCGTATACTAGAGTTTAGGCGAATCAATTAGCAAGAAAACAACTTTACTCTCAAGGGATACGAAATACAACCTTTGTAGATCGGTCCTTCACTTCATTTGCTCCTTTTTGAAGTCCCTTCGCTGCGATCGTGGATCTCCCGGGCCCTTGCAAGGCTTCACGAGGCGAAAGGTGCGACCATGCTTAAAGTCTTCGAGGCCGAAGATGATCTACGTCGAGGGAATTCCGACTCAAGCTACTACTTCACTAATTTGAGAATTAGTGAAGCAAACACCCTATACAAGAGTGCTAGTCTTGATGAGGATGGAGAAATAAGAAGTGGGTTCTCATTGGATTTTTAATTCTCACAAAGTTTCTCTCTTTTTTCAAAACCCTAGCAAGCAATTTCTTTTGCTCAATGAAGAAGATGAACAAAAGAAAGGAATGCGGATAATGATCAAGTGAGGAGAGTAACCATGGTGAGTGAGTATCATATACTAACCCTTGTAGAGACTTAACCCTAGGCTAATGGTTATGGTTGGGTTAATAAAAATACATAGTAAAAGCAAAATCAAGTTGGATTAGTCAATGCATCCACAAGCTTCCACAAGCTTCATGTATTTTCAAATCCTCCACTTGATTTTGCAATTACTTTAAATATTAAAAGCCCAAAATAAACATTAGCATAGTGTAAGTCTCATACACCCATAGATTGTGTATCATCAACCATGATACAATATGATAACACATTTTAAACATATATCATATATATGTTAAAGTAGTGTACAAGTGAGAAAAACCCTAAAGTGAACAAGTGTTAGTAAATGCAAACTAGTATATCTAATATACAATTATACACTTAATTATTAAATCAACACTTGACTTAATAATCCGGTCACATCTCATATAACCGGCTAACATCCATTGTATCGACTTATCGAATCAACACTTGATTCGATAACCCGGCCATATCATATATAACCGACCGATACATATAGTTGCGAGAATAGAATACGGTATTACATACACGTATTTATTCTCGGTCTCGCACATATCACATACGTGGTCCTATTTCGTTTTGCCTGAGCCAGTAAAACCTCTGTGTAGGACTCTAAAGACTCGTCAATATGCCGGCAGTAGGTGATGATCACATCACGCACCCACAAGCCGTCAGCGGTACTAGTTGGACGTAACGGCTACCCGGGTATTGAGCGATCAGAAGATCAGCAAGCAAGCCCGCTCCAACTCCTGTAAAAGACAGCCGGCAACACTTCCCGTACAGTCCGGTCTCCTCGTCTGATATGTCGCATATCAAGTCTAGGGGTGGTAAACGTCAGACCCCAATAACCGATAAGTCGTGCTGATGTGAGGCTCATAACGGGTCGAGAAACTACTGGTAACACTTACCACTAAATCTCTAATCATCCCTGGCCAGGGACTTCCCTGTTACGGCCAATCGAGCACAGCGCAACATCAACCCCCAATACCGGGAGAGACGAAACCCCTCCTATCGCTCATTGCCTCCATGTGACTCAGGACTGTACCCAAAAACCACCGTTTTGCACACCCTCATGGACATGGTAAGGTGGAAATCAAAGCACAGTGGGAATCACACAAGACTCTATGACGATCTCGGGTCTACAGACTAACCTGCACAAGTGTCACCAGAGAACTGCCATCTGACGTAAGGTATAATACTATCTGGGAGTTCTCGGCGAGTTTGTCCAGTGTACCCTGTCTCCACTGAGCACCCGTATACCATCTCTGATGTTAAACACCAATGGATATGGGATCATCCATCGCCCATCTCATGGGTCGAGAAGCGTATACGCTAGTCTACTCTGGTATATCAATGCCCTGTCTCGATACACCCTCGACTAGGGACCTTGAAGGATGTACTTATGGACTACCATGTCCCCACTAGTATGATCTGCATCATAGTCCAGGTAGTCAAGTACACATCCTAAGGGCTTTATCAACATGTAGCCATCAGACAGTATAAAGAGACAAGTATACATGTTAAGATAAAGAGCAACCAGATAGCATACTATCATATCGAGCAAGAAAGTCCTCTCTATATATGTCCAAGCATCCAATATAATATACATCATCTGTACAATACTGGCCTCTAGGGCATACATACAACTAACACTTCAAGCCCACAACCTTTCAAGATCTAATAGATAAACTGGCCTAGATGGACCAAATGGGCCATGGGCCTTCCTCCTTAAATAAGGACGCTCGAAATACTAAGGGTAAAGGAAAGGCGGCCTTCGTCGCTAACATACAACAACAGCCGAGTCGCCCAAAACCAGCTGCTAGCCAAAACAACTCGCGTCCACACCCATCCTTGGAACAAAGACTAGGACGCGTTTACTCATTTCCGCATGATAAAACTAGGAGACTGTTTGAGTTGGTAATGAGAAATAACCTTATCACATTGCCAGACCCGCGACGTCCAGCCCAACCTGGCAACGTCAACAACCCTAATTACTGCTCCTAATACAGAATGATGAGCCACCCAATTGAGAATTTCTACATCTTCAAAAATTGGGTTGAAAACCAGTATCAATGGGGGAAATTCGAGCTGTCTGATAATTGGAGGGTGAACCCGCCGTAGAAGCACACTCTCAAAAAGGTGGATGCACATGGGGCATCATGCTTACTCGTGGAAGAAACTCCATGAGAAATCGTTCTTTCAGCAAAAACCAAAAGAATGCTGAAGGATCTATAGGAATGTCCGACAGTGAGGTGGAAAAGCCCACTTGAACCCGAAATAATCGAAGCGATGCTAAAACCTCACCCCGCACCAAAAATTGCTGATAAGGGATAAGCCCCCAAGTCAAGCCTTCAAAGTCTTCGAAGAAAAAGTAGAAGACCAAGAAGCCTGTGCAGCCTGCCGAGTATGATGACAAGCACACAAATCTACAAAAATACATAGATTTGCTGGAGGAGTATAACTAGATGGCGCGGACACCGATCATGCTTGAAGAATTCCTTAAGCATATTTTTGAAGAACGAGACAGTGACAATGATGAGGGAAATGACTCATCAGAAGAAGTGGAAGACTATGTAGAAAATTGCCACATAGTCTCCCATTCATCATTATATGACGAAGAGGATTCCTCAGCGTCAGAAAACAACGCAGAGGAACTAAGGGCAGAATCGGCGCTAAAGTCCCCGGAACTGCCAGAAGAAGACTCGATTGAGAGGTTGCTAAACGAAACCTTTCAAAATAGCAAAGTTAACCGAGAACATGAGACAGCCATATATGAAAAGGCTAAGCATCAACGTCTGGATAAAGAAGCTGTGGTGAGAACGAGTCGTAAAGTGCCCCAACCAAACCAAAGCACACCTGCAACAAATAAGAGCATGATCAAAACAGAGAAGCGGTTCGCCAAATCCCTGTCAATGGGGATGAACCTGCCACTTCTCATAAAGAACACTCCCAGGGTCACATGCTTCAATGGAGAAGACTCACATCCAGAATACTGCCTATATCATCAAAGGGTCGCCCACCTCATCGAGGAATGCAGTGCCTAAAAGAAGTGGTGGTAAGGATATGTTGCCCATCGAAAACACTTCTAGAAGATGAAGCGTGAAGTTCGCGCTCTTCGACATCAAAATAATGAGATGAACGTGCATGAAGAAGCGACTGCCACCTGTCGTATGGTTAGTACTAGTTCGAAAGGAGGAAAACCTCCACATCATAAGTTTGGGAGTGATTCTGAAGACGAAACATCCTTCAACCCTCTCTTCAAAGACTCCGCCTCCGAAAAAGAAGAGGAAGAGAAGAACTGCGAGAATATTTAGCGGTGTAACCGCACGCTGCCTGAGAAGAACCTCGGACCTACAAACAAAGGTTTGAACAAAAAAAACAAAGGAAAAGGCAAAATCCCCAAGGAAATTGCCCTCGATGAAGAAGTGGTAAAAGAGCTCACCACAAAGGACCCATCTAAGAAAAACAAGGTGGATTACAACGTCCTGGTACATCTGAGGAAAATACCTTCACGGCTGAGTATATTGGATGCTCTCCTCCTATCCAAAGAGGCACGCGATTCCCTGATCAAGGCATTACAAGAGCCTGATCAGTTCCAAACTTTCCTCGCAGAAGAGAAGATAAAAGATGAACCGGCAGAGGTCTACACGGCTGATATTACATTCAGCGATGAAGATCTACTCCTCGGTACGTGCGAACATAATCACTCGTTATACGTCACCGGATACTGCCATGACATTAAGACAGGGAAAATTCTTTTCAACAACGGATCCTCCGTTAACCTTCTCAATGTGAGAGTGCTAAAGGAAATTTGCAAAAGCATTCAACACCTTGCCGGAGATAAAATTACCATCTCCCGGTTTGACTCACAGTCATCACGGACGCTTCGGTCCATAATACTGACGCTACGCTTCGGTTTGCTCATCATTGACCTCAAATTTCATCTCATTGACGCTAATACTTGCTACAACACCCTACTCGGTAGGCCCTGGTTATACGAGTACAATATCGTCCCTTCTACACAACATCAGTGTATGAAGTATTTCAAGGATGGTTCAGAGTACACTGTCACGGGGGAGCTAAATCCATTCTCCGTAAACGAAGTCCGGAAATACGACGACACAAAGTACTTCCTACCAGATTTCGAGGATACTGAAAGGTGCCACAAGCCGGAGAATAATCAGAAATCTGTCGCCACTATCCCGATCTTTGGGAGCAATACCGAGGAAGACGAAGAAATAGTCTACTAGGGGAAACCCCAAAAAGAAAACAATAATCCCGAACCACCTACTCCTATTTTGGTCTTTGGCAGCGACATCAAGGACGAGGCCAATACTGTGTTCTCCGTTCGTCCATCAATACAAACTCTTGCCCAGGCAGATCAAAGTCTGCAAATCACAATGGCTCTGCTTCGACACTATAAGGAACTTGATGCGCTTGATACATACAACATACAAGAACTGCAAACTTTCTACGTACCTCCCAGGCGAAGAGGTAAAAAGGCGATCCTATTCTACCAATCTACGGAGACCAAAGTAGAAAGAAATTTGGCACGGTGCAGATTTTGCGCTCGACATGCTTCAACCCATTCGTCTGCCAAGATATTACGCGGAAGAATTGAAAGAGCTGTTAAGACGACAAGGCGTACCCCTCGAACAAACTGTTCGACAAGCCTAATTCTACAAAAAGATTTGGGATATTCCCCGGACTCAGCGAAAGAAGCCCAATGGGAAGATAGTGACAACTGGGCCGGAATACGTTCAGTCCAAGAAGCAGGAGATAATCTACTGCAGCCACATTGTAAACAGCTTGAGTGAAGAGGAAAACACTCTTCCAAATAGCCGTGACGTCAAATCGAAGCGAGACCCCGCTTCGAAAACGTTAATTCCGTCGCTTGAAGAACAAATTGACAAGTTAATAAAATAACCTTGTCAAACGAGCCGGGACAACCACAGCCGCGAAATGGTCATTTATAAAAAGGTCAGGATGGAGCGTCTCAGTCAGCAATCTGCGGAGAAAGTAGACTGTAATGCTCTTCATCCTTAACCCGCTATATGTTCTCGCGAAAGGGGAAAACCCCGAAAGGGAGGTAAAGATGAAAGTATGTCTTAGAACCACTGCTAGGTTTCTAGAGGCATCACGTATGCAATTTTAAAAAATCTAGTGGGCTAAACTATACTAACCTAGAATCGAACTAGAGAATTAGGGTTTCTAAAGCAAGTAAACAAGTTTTACACTAAGTGAAGAGGATTATAACCTTTGTAGACCAAGACCTTCACTTCTAAAGCTCCAAGTAGTAGTCTCTACACTCCAAGTAGTGGTCCCTATAACTCTTCTTGGCTCCACTTGAAGAAAAGAACGAGTTTGCTCACGGATCTTCGAGGCCGAAGATGATCCACCTTGAAGTTACTCTAACTCAAGCTACCTCTTCACTAATTAAGGAATTAGTGAAGCAAACAACCTATACTAATGGGCTAGATGAGAGTAGGTTGATGAGGTAGGAATTTTTCTCACTTTAGAATTTTTTTTCTCTTTTTTTCTTTTTCTTCTTAAGAAAAACAAGAGGAGGAAGATGATGAAATTGTGAAGAACTAGGGTGAAGAAAATATCACAAGTGATATTTGCAGAGAGTTAACCATGATTGAGGATAAAGGTTTGGTTATAAAATATCTAAAGTAAAAAAAAATTAGTGGGATGAGTCATGGCTTCTACATGCTTCATGAAGCATCTTAAGCCATGCTCATTTTCCACTAATTTCCTTTTTACTTTAAATATAAACCACCCAATATTATCCTTGGTTTGGTGTGAGTCCCATAAACCCATGTTCTATGCATCATCCATCATGACATAATAGTGAATAATATATATATAAATATATATCACACACACACACACACACACATATCATTACATATATACAAGAGAAGAAATTCATTTTAGTGAGCTATCATTAGTTAATATATATTAATATATCAAATATATAAATATATATCAAATTATTAAATCAACACTTGTTTCAATAATCCGGTTACATCATATATAACCGACTAATATCATTTATATGTATATCAATTTATCGAATCAACACTTGATTCAATAACCCAGTTATATTACATATAACATAACCGATATCAAATGACGCCTGATTAGAATACGGTATCATAAACTCATATTTAATCAAGTTCCCACACATATCACCATATGTGCCCTACTTCGTTTCGCTTGAGCTAGGAAACCTCTGTGTGGGACTTTAAAGACTCGTCAATACGCCAGCAGTAGCTAATGATCACATCAGTCACCCACAAGCTGTCAGCGGTACTAGCTGGACGTAACGACTACCCAGGTATTGAGCGAATATAAGATCAACAAGCAAGCTTGTTCAAACTCTCACAAAGCCTATAAGCAACACTTACCGTACAGCCTGATCTCTTTGTCTGATATATCGCATATCAAGTCTAGGGGTAGAATCGTCAGACCCCAGTAACATGATAAGTCATGCCGATGTATGGCCTATAACCGTTCAAGAAACTATTGATAACAATTACCAGTAAATCACATAAGCCCTGGCCAGGGAATTGCTGTTATAACCAATCGAGCATAGCGCAACATCAACTCCCAATACCGGGAGAGAAGAAACCCCTCCTATTGCTCACTGCCTCCATGTGACTCGGGACTGTACCCAAAATCCACCTATTTGCATGAATCCTTTGAGCCATGGTAGGGAGGAAATTAAAGCACAGTAAGAACCACACAAGACTCTATGACAATTTCGGGTCTACAGACTTACCTGTACTAGTGTTACCAGAGAACTGTTATCTGACGATAGGTATGGTACCATCTAGGAGTTCTCGGTGAGTCCTGTTCGGTGTAACCATTCTCTAATGAGCACCAACGTACAATCTTTGATGTCGAACACCGATGGTTGTGGGATCAACCATCGCCCTCATACAGGGTCAAGAAATGTACACACTAGTCTACTCTGGAATATTGATGCCCTGTCTCGATATCCTCTTGACTAGTAACTGTTAAAGGATGTGCTTGCGGACTACACAAGCCCCACTAGTATGATCTGCATTATAGTCCTGATAGTCAAGCTAACATCCTAAGGGCTTTATCAACATGTATCAGAGAGACATGATAATATAAGTGTACATGTTAAGATAAATAGCAACCAGATAGAATACTATCATGTCGAGTAAGAAAGTCCTCTATATATATATGTCCAAACATCTACTATAATATACAATAATGTACAATAATGGCCTCTAGGCCATACATATGACTAACAATCTCCCACTTGCACTAAAGCCAGTTGTTGTAGTATCGCATACCAAACATCCCAAAATCTCTCTCAAATTTCATCTGGGGGAGGGCCTTCGTGAGTGGATCCACTGTGTTGTCCTTCGTGTCAATTATCCTGACCTCGATCTCCCGGTGATCAACTATCTCCCCAATCAGGTGATACCGCCTAAGAATATGTCTGGATCGCTGATGGGACCGGGGTGTTGGGTTACGGCAGCGCCCCGACCATCAATCCGTGGCCAAATATGGAACAAAATTTTTCTAAACCGGCGCAACCGCAACCCCGAAAACGGATCGACCATAAACCCTATGTCTAGCAAGCTAACTAAAAGAGAGTTGAGATGTTATACCGAATGATCCGTGTCCTTCGGTCTTTAACCTCTTCCCAAGCTCCTCGAGGCCACCATGATCAAGTTTGGTCGCCAGTCTCCCTCCATCAAAGATGATCCACCCGAGAGTCTATGAATCGAGTTCCTACTTCCAAACCGAAGCAACAAGGGTATCTTGTTCTCTAAACTTGATAGCCTAGGAGATGTAGAGGGATTGATTTATCTCTAAATACCCTAGGTTTCTTAACACATGAGAGGGTTAGGGTGGAGAAAGAAGAAGAAGCCATTGGAGAGAAGAGTGTGAAGCTTTTTGGCAACCAAAGAAAGAGGGCAGCCAAGACTTCTTTTGTGTTGTGTGAGAGTGTAAGTATTTGTGATAGTTGTGTAGAGAATGAAGCATGAGGCAACTCAAGAATAAATATCTCACAACCTCACAAATATCTCACAACTCCCCACAAAATATCTCACACAAGAAACAAAACTACAAATATGATTCAATAGTGTTTGCATGAGTCATGCTCATGAGACATAGCCATGGGTCATGCCCATGATACACTAAATAAAGCATGCTTGATAAAGCTAAGAACACTCATCTCATACCTCAATTAACCATTTAAACTAAAATGGTTAATAAACAAAATGAGGTTAGCAACTTCTAAAAACAATCTTGTAATAAATTACAAGAATTCCCTTTATCCGTATATACATACCCGCATCCGTATTCAGAAAAATATGAATACAATGAGACGAAAATAATCCAACAATATAATACTAGGATCCGGCTTAAACCAAAGCCCACTAGTATTATCCGTCCGAATCATGATACGTGCACAAATGCACGTATATGATCGAACCCTGCCGTAAAACCATACGGCCTCTACATCGTTTAGCCTGAAGCAGGGAAACCCTCTGTGTGGGACTCTAAAGACTCGTCAATACGCTGGAAGTGGGTTTAACCGCAAGCACGTCAGCGGCACTAGCTTTACGTAACGGCTACCCATGTATTGAGCGAAAGGAATGCCGACGAGCTAACTCATCCTGACCCTTACTGAGCCTGACTGGTGACAATATCCATACAGTACGGTCTGTTCGTCTAAGAGTATCACATACCAAGTCTAGGGGGGTGGATAAAGTCAGACCCCTAAAAACGCGACATTTAGTGTCGGTATGAAGCCCATCACAAACTGAGAAACTACTGAGCCAAATCAGCAATTCTCGACTACCTTGATCAAGGATTTCTGGTGATGGCCACCCGTGCACAACGCAACATCAATCCCCAATACTGGGAGAGACGAATCCCCGACGATCCGCTCACTGCCTCTATGTGGCTCGGGACTGTACCCAACTAAAACCTGTTTGCACGACTCCTTTGAGCCTTGGTAGGGTAGTAATCAAAGCACAGTGGGAACTCACACCAGACAAATGACGATCTCAGGTCGGCAGACTAATCTGTACATATGTCACCTGTGAACTGCTATCTGAAAATAGGTATAATACCAACTAGCAGGTTCCCGGCGAGTCCGTCCAGTGTACTCATAACCCAATGAGCACCTGCATACTATCTTAGGTGAACAAACTAACACCAATGGCTTATGAGACCGGCCATCGCCCCTCTTCGGGGTCTCGATCAGTATACACTAGTCTATTCTGAAGAATCGATGCCCAGTCTCGATACTCCCACGACTAGGGACATTTAAGGATATGCTCATAGACTACCCAGCTCCCACATATATGATTGCCATCATAATGCTGGTAGTCAAGCAAGAATCCTATGGGCTATATCAACATGTAATAGTGAACTGTAATGCTACTTAAAGCATTTACACGATGATAAAGATAAACTAAATAACATACTATCATCTTGAGTAAGATTGTTCTACCCGTATAGGTCCTCCCTCAATCATCTAATCGCGTTCTTGCGATTACACTAATTGACTTGAGGGCACTATAGCCAACAATCTCCCACTTGCACTTAAGGGTAATTATTGCGGTGTCGCATACTCACAGCCCGTGTGATACCGAACACCCAAACCCTCTACTAATCAGTTTCACAAAGCCTGTTTTTGAAACTATTGTGTTCGAGAAATAGCCTCAGTGGGTGGATCCGCTCCAATATTTCTTTCTATATCTCTCTATATCTCAACTTCGCGGAGAAAGACTATCTCTCGAAATGAGAAATACCTATCTTAGAATATGTTTGGATATCTGATGGGACATAGTTCACAAATGAACTCCAAATCCAACAAACTTCTTAGACTGTATCATCCACTGAATTTAATCAGTATCCTGCACCAAGCCTTCCTCAGTATCCACTTGGACCACCTGTCCAACATACTGCCCCTCAAAAGAGGGAAAACTATAACTCAGACAGTCTCTCTGTCATCCATGTCACCTTGGAAGCCTGATCTGATAACCACTTCCCGAAGGAGGCTGCCGTTACCAAATACCAAAGAACATTCACTTATGTTCAAAACTACTTCCTTCCGTTTCTCCAGGATTGGATTAATATATATACTTATTGCAACTAGTGCAAAAACAATATCTGGTGTGGTACTTGACATCACATGATTGACTCAATTGCCTAAGTAAGTGATATACCAGTCATGCAAATCCCTCTCCCCTTTAGTCTGTAAGACATTCTTTAGAGAGGGTGACTCCATCCCCTGCAGGTACACCACCATGCCAGGAGTCAACCATTCTAAAACACCTTTAGAATAATGTCAAAGTATCCAGATTGGGACACTTCCCAAATCTAGATCTAAAACCATAGACCTAGTTACCAGAATCCTGATATTTTATCCAGATTATATGTGGAGAAACACTTTGTGACAACCACAATATATAAACGATTGTAGCATATGAATTTCACCTCCTATTAAGTGCATGTCATCCAAAAACCAGGACATTACACCCTACTACCTGCTTACCAGATCTATCTCTTATTCTGATGAAGTCAAACTCCATGACTTTCACATTAAAATAGATGATCTAACTCCGCTATACCTGTTTTAGTCTATAAATAGACATAAGCTACTTACCCACTATGCCTCTGCTGCTCCCACTGACTACAACAACTCTCTGGCAAAGTCATATAGACGCGCACTTCTAATGCTAATTTAGAACGACGCTACACTCATCCTCATGCAGGATCTCATAGTCTAGAACAACAGTAGTGGCAAGTTTAGGTAAACAAGAACCTCCCTGTCATCGTCCTTGAGGAGACCAAAGTACCTCTCGGGTGTCTGAGGTTACCCACCAAATCTGCGGAGTGGGTAATGGAATGTCAAATCCAATTGAATCTTTAGGTCCTACTAAATTTTCAGCAACCGTTTGTGGTTCTGGAATCACTTCCATTTCTACTATACTCCCACTGATATTTTCTGAAAAGAATCCATTTTGCTAAAACTGGTGGCGAGTCAAGAACAATATAACTATTGATCTTGCAGATGGAAGAATGTTAACCCTCGTCAAAACCCGGGATAACCCACAATCTACCATTACTGAAACGTGCCTTAAGTTTATCTGGATTCTGGTTTTAAGCATAAACCGGACAACTCCATATACCTTAACATAGTTAAGATATGAACCATTCTATATCCACTATAGAAACAAGGGCACTAATTTAATTGGAATCAGATTCAAAATCATGCAGCTATCTCCAGTGCATATCAACCAAATGGAAGGAGGCCAATCGGCATTACTCATCTAGGAGTGCATCCACATATGAGCAACCTGAAAGAGAAACAAGTTCTCAAAATCATTACTATCAACGGAATACCTAGCACAAGTATCTACATCTTCGATCACCTTGAAGAATCTTGATACTTTGCAATACATGGTTCTCTACTTTATTCTTATACATATGACTTCTCAAAACTTGGACCCTGTATTTCTACGAAATACCTGTCTAAAAACAGAGAAGTTACAAGTATACAGAATATAGTACGAGTACCGGCCTCTTTATCCTAATGGACACCGGACAACATACAATACTTTGTATAAGTCCCCTGAGTTTAATAACTCAAACCCGGTGCGTCGTAGGTTGAAACTGTACCATGGTTAAAAAGAATTACACCTTTGTTGAATGCTCATTACCTAATCACCAACTGATATAGGTAAATGTCATAGACATAATTTCAAAAAGTTATATCTCACTTTATAAAATAAACATACAGATATATCAGTTTGAAATTAGTGCATAACATCGGATATTCAAAACCAAATATTTGTCATCCGAAAATCCTCAGGTGATTTCCTCAAATATCACCAATTACAAAGAATTACGATATGTTGAGAATATAATCACCCAATTCCCAATATTCTACTCCCACTCATCATCTGTAACACTATACAGATGTGAGAATTGAATCTGGTAATTACATACCATGGAGTTAGAATCTAATTGGGAAATTAGTTTTCAATTAACAACGCACAGTGAAACTGAAACATAAAAACGTTTCGGAAGGGTATCCGGGTATTCCTAGTAATGCCTCTTCCACTATCCTGATTCATGACTATAACCGTAGATTTCTTTGCCATCTCTCCAATCCCTTTATATGTCTTTATATATTACCTTCTATACAACGCACTTAGGCTAAATGGTTTTCTTCCTTCCATACCTTTTGGCACCAGCCTATGGTTTGGAAGAAGACTATCCAATAAGCGTAATATGTGTACTCTTCTAATCCTACGAGCTCACTCAACCTGAGAGAATGTAAAGGGGAAAAGACAACCTGAATAATCCTATTCCATTTCTCCTGAACCGGAAACCATCCTCGAACTGGAATAAGTTCCTTTCGAGTTCGTATGTAACTATACAATGGCGTATATAATAAATGTGGATCTTCGTAGTGATACGGAATGTTTGGGAGAAATGCAAAGGTGAAGTCCCCACTAGTATGATCCGCATCATAGTCCAGGTAGGCAAGTACACATCCTAAGGGCTTTACCAACATGTAACTATAAGACAATATCAAGAGACAAGTATACATGTTAAGATAAAGAGCAACCAGATAGCATACTATCATATCGAGCAAGAAAGTCCTCTCTATATATGTCCAAGCATCCAATATAATATACATCATCTGTACAATACTGGCCTCTAGGGCATACATACAACTAACACTCAGTGGAGACTTGGTACACTAAACAGACTCGCCGAGAACTTCTAGATGGTATTATACCTCACGTCGGATAGCAGTTCTCTGGTGACACTGGTACAGGTTAGTCTGTCGACCCGAGATCGTCATAGAGTCTTGTGTGTCTCCCACTGTGCTTTGATTTCCACCCTCCCACGGCTTTACCGAGTCATGCAAACCGGTGGTTTTTGGGCACAATCCCGAGTCACATGGAGGCAATGAGCGATAGGAGGGGATTTCATCTCTCTCGGTATTGGGGTTGATGTTGCGCCGTAATTGATTGGCCATAATAGAAAATCCTTATCCAGGGTTGCTGAGATTTACTGGTAAGTGTTATCAGTAGTTTCTCGAACCGTTATGGACCTTGCATCGACATGACTTATCAGGCTATTGGGGTCTGACGTTATACCACCCCCAGGATGCGATATGTGACATATTTGACGAAGAGACCGGACTGTACGGTAGTGTTACTGATGGGATTCGCAGGAGTATGAGCAGGCTTTCTTGTTGATCTTCTGATCGCTCAATACCCGGGTGGCCGTTACGTTTAGCAGACCGCTTGCGGCTTGTGGGTGTTTGATATGATCATCACCTACTGCCGGCGTATTGACGAGTCTTTAGAGTCCTACACAGAGGTTTCCTGGTTCATGCGAAACGAAGTAGGAGCACATATGTGATATGTGTGGGACTGAGATTAATGCACGTATTTGATACCGTATACTATTCTCGCGATATATGATATCGGTCAGTTATATGTGATATAGCCGGGTTATCGGATCAAGTGTTGATTCGATAAGTTGTTACATTTGATATTAGTCGGTTGTATGTGATATAGCCGGATTATTAAATCAAGTGTTGATTTAATAATTTAATGTATAATTATATATGTGATATATTGAATTACATTAACTAATATTAGCTCACTTAAACATTTCTTTTTCTCACTTGTGTGCATATAGTATATATGTGATATATATTAATGTACAACTTTTGTGTCATGCTTGATGCCACATGATACATGGGTGTATGAGACTCACACCATGCTTGATATAATGAATGGTTTTATTTATTTAAAGTTAATCAAAATTAGATGGAATTAAGTCACATGGTTGAAGCTTGTAGAAGCTTGTGGAACCATTGACCAAGTCCACTAATTTTGTTTTACTTGTAGATATTTATTGACCTGACCATTATTGTTAGCCATGGTTTATTCTCTACATGAGTAAGTGTATGACGCTAACTCACCCATGGTTGCTATTCTCATCTCATGAGTTTTTCATTCTCATCTCCACTTCATCTTCTTCTTCTTCATGAGAAAGCTTGTTAGCTTTTCTAAAAGTGAGGAAATATTGTGAGAAAAATAAATCTAAAGTGAGCCCAATTCCTAGTTCATCATCCTCTACTATATTAGTCATTTAGTTTATGGTGCTTTCTTCACTAATCTACCATTAGTGAAGAGGTAGCATGAGCTTGAGTCTCCTCGACGTAGATCATCTTCGGCATCGAAGACTTCGAGCAAGCTTGTTCATTTCTTCATGATAACCCTTACTAGAGTTCGGGTGTTCACTACTTGGAGCGAAGGGACTACTACACGGAGCTTTAGAAGTGAAGGACCGGTCTACAAATGTTGTATTCCTCATTCACTTAGATGTAAAGTTGTTTGCATTACTTATTCGTCTAAATCTCTAGTTAAGATTCTAGGTTAGGGTTCTTAAGTATGGAAATTTTTTGAAATTGGCATGGACGATGCCTCCCAAAACCTTGCTGCCGTCTTAGGGAACCCAACAGTGGTATCAGAGCCAAGCTAGAGAATTAGACGATGTTTGTAGAATTACGAAACCGAAACAACTCTGAAACACCCGATATAAAAATCTAGTTTCTGTCGAAATTTTCAGAGAGTCTAAAATTTTTTTAAGCAACTGCAGAATTTTATATAAGATATAACATGAACACAGTAGAAAATTCAACCCCTCTCGCCAGAAAATGGCCGGCCACATTGCTCCAAAAACCGGCCAGTTCGGTTTTCTGTTGTCTTTCTGGGTTGAAATTTCTACGGTGTTCCAGGCTCTGGGTTTTGGTATTTCAGGTGTTGCTTATTTTTGCTAAATTTGCATGTGATGTTATCTTTGTGCAAAGGAAATTCGGAATGTTTCGTAGTCGTAATTCTAACATCTATTCGGGTTATTTAGACGACGTTAAAAAGATCGAACATATATCAATAACTCATATTTTCCCTCGCTGGAAATTTTCCAAGAGTTGGATTTTTTCCAAGTTTAAAATCTTAAGAAAATCATGTAAGTGATTCTGTGGACCCTCTAGAAGTATGATACCCAAACTCGACTTTTTGGATCGTGGAACCGCGCTCATACCCTAGGGTTTGCGGCAGTTCCGCGGCGACATGAGTGAGGCATGGGTCGACCCTTTTACGGATGGTTCATAGGTGCTGTGGCATGTTCTGGGTACTTTTTGAACTCCGCTCAAATGTCGAGCTCTTTGTTAAATTTTGGGTGTTTGTTTATTCGATCGAAAAGTTTAATATCGTCTAACTATCTGTGATTGTGATAAAATATTTGGAATCCACAATAATTAGTTATGTGATAACTAGTTTGAATTTTATAAATCTAGCAGTTTAGTCTCATTTGATCGGTTTCCACGGGATTTTGATGTGGATCAAAAGTCCGTCGCAATCACGTAGCGTATGTGGATACTCACTGGATAACCTTATTAGATAGTTGTTCCCTTATGGGAACTGAATAAAACAGCAAGGAAATACACAAGAGGAGAATCATGTGTCCACACATGATCGGGCATCACGTGGGGACACGTGACCTTCTATGAGCAAAGTTATAGGCACTGAGATACACAATTTGAGAAGGGGTCACGTGCCCACACGTGATAAGCCTTTAAACCCACTAAAAGGAATTAAAAGGTATAATAAAATAGCAAGAAAAAAACCCCAATAGGGCATCACGTGCCCACACGTGACCAGGGGTCACGTGCCGACACGTGATGAGTTCCCGAGTTCTTTAAAATAATGGAATTAAATTCTGGTTAAAGGCTTAATCGGTAGGTCACGTGCCACCACGGGATAGGGTCTTAAAATTCTCTGAGTTAAAGGAAAGAAAACCCTAACTGGGGGATCACATCCCCCACGTGACAGGGGGTCACGTGCCAACACGTGATGGGTTCCTAAGATCTCTGAATTAATAGAATTAAATTCTAGTAAAATGGTCAATCGGTGGGGTCACGTGCTAACACGTGATAGGCTCTTAAACCTTCTGAGCTAATAGAATTAAATTCTAATTAAGGGAAATCAAAAACCCTAATATTTCCCTAGATCTTTCCAAACAAAAAGATTGCGCTCTGTAAAGTGGAGCACCGTTGGATTAAAAATCCAATGGTGATTAAAAATCACCAATTTATAGAAAGATTCTATACAAGGAAAGATTTTCCTAAAATCTACCAGGAACAACAAACAAAATATCTTTTGGATTAAAAATATAATGGTGAATAAAATTCACCGAGTGATCTAACAGATCATGTTGGTTATAAAATCATTAAAATCTTTCAATGAAAGATTGACTAAAAAAGAAGAGAATTTAATTCTCCAAAAAGAAGATCTCTTCAGAAAAGAAAGAAACCCTAGGTAAGAGAGGGAAAGAGATCATTCTATAAGCTCCCACGAAACAAAAAAAGAATTTAATTCTCAAACTAAGAGTTTAACTCTTCTGAATAAGAACTTAGTTCTTCCTTTGGTTCTGCAGATCTTCCCATAAGTTGAGAATTTAATTCTCATCGGGGGGATTCTGCCATGCAGATCTAAAGCCTAAGGGAGGACCCAAGTTCAGAGAATTTTATTCTCCCACAAAGCACATAGGAATTTAATTCCTACAACAAAGATAGGGTTTAACCCTTAATATAAGAACTTAGTTCTTCTTCATGGTTGAAGATCTGCAGAAGCAGATCTCCCCATAAGTTGAGAATTTAATTCTCATCGGGAAGATTCTGCCATGCAGATCCAAAACTTAGAGGGAGAATTGAGTTTAAAGAATTTAATTCTTCCAAATACATAGGAATTTAATTCCTCTAAATAAAATTAGGTTTTAACCCTACAAAAGAATTTAATTCTTAAACAAGAGACTTAGACTTTTCATGCACGTAAAAAGACCAATACCAAACCTGATCACGTGTGTCCACATGACTCCCCTCCTCAATGATCAAAAGAAAACGAATAAGATTTGGTCACGTGCTCCCATGTGACCCTTGAACAGACTCCTCAAAATAAGAAGTGAAGAACAAATTTTGAGCGTCTCACGTGTCGCCACGTGACCTCTATCAATTATGAAACAAAAGAGGATTCTACCCAAGGGCAATGCCCACCTAAAGTATGACTCACATGCTCCCACGTGACCCCTGACAAACACCATTTTAAAGATCGGGTATAACTGAAGGATTAAATATCCAACATATGGGAACCCTCACGTGCCCCCACGTGACCCCTAACAAATACTCTTAATATCCAAATCATGGATACCCATCACGTGCCATCAAGTGATGGCCATAAAGGCTAAGTGTTTAACACTTACTTGCATATTCGGAGAATAAAATAAAGGAAGTTTGGTCCTAACACTCAAGCTCCTCACATGACCCCACGTGAACGCTTCTTTTTGAGTGTTTAACACTATTTTGTGCGCTGCATCCTTAGTGTTTAACACTATTTTATGCGCATCACGTGGGAGCACGTGATAGCCGAGTGTACTCTAGTGTTTAACACTATATTCAAACCAGTCTTAGCCCAAATTAGCTAAGTCTTCTAGAGGCAAGACTCCCCTTTGATTGAACCCCAAATACACCCTTGTCTTCCAAGATTGATCAACTCATATGGCATATGAGTGCTCAGCACTCAATAAAAGATAAAAATATTGTCAGAACCCAGACTCATGCTTAGCATTATAAAGGGGGGCTGAGCCCAGACAAATGTTCAGCAGCCCAAACAAAGGCCCAACATTTTAAACCTAATTGGACTTAGCCCAAGTTAGCCATAAGTCTTCAATTCAGATTTAACTGAGCTCATATGCTCATAATCTAATTAATTGATCTTAGTCCCAAATTAGACTATAGATCTCCCAACCAACATTGGTTCAAGGGTACATCTCTTCACTCCTTTGATATTTGTCGTTGTAATCCTTCAACGTCTTCAGAGAGGTGACGCGTCCCGATAACCAAACATACTATGGAGTATGGGGTCCTTAAACTCATGGACTATGATGTCCTTAAACTTTACGGACTGTGGGGTCCCTAAACTCATGGACTATGATGTCCTTAAACTTTATAGACTATGACGTCTTTAAACTATGGACTGTGGGGTCCTTAAGCCCATGGACTTTGATGTCCTTAACCTTGGACTGTGGGGTCCTTAAGCCTATGGACTTTGATGTCCTTAACCTTGGACTGTGGGGTCCTTAAGCCCATGGACTATGATGTCCATAACCTTAGACCGTGATGTCCTTAAACTAATAATGGACCGCGATGTCCTTAAACTAATGGACTGCAATATCCCTAAACTAAACAATACAGCCCAAATGCTCTTTTGTTGGATC
Organism: Agapanthus africanus; assembly: GCA_030015575.1. Taxonomy (NCBI): domain Eukaryota; kingdom Viridiplantae; phylum Streptophyta; class Magnoliopsida; order Asparagales; family Amaryllidaceae; genus Agapanthus; species Agapanthus africanus. The sequence goes on along the minus strand of JASDDO010000031.1, from coordinate 444,999,685 downwards.
TAAATGATCCCGTTAAGTTGATCTTAGTCTAAAATTAGACTAACGTATCCTTAACAAACGTTTAAGTTGATCTTAGTTTCAAATGAGACTTAAGTATCCTTAAACCCAATCCCAAACCCAAATCTAAGAAGATACGGATTTGGACTAATCCACGCCCTACGGGTGACAACATAAATTAGTCTCCGTATACAATCTACAGGAAACCAAAAACAAAACAAACACACACGACACGAAGAGACCATCTTGAGAAGGAGAAAGTGGTTACCGCGATGCGGTAGCGTAATTAACTACAGTGGCTTGCGCCTGTAGAGAAGAGCGTCCCTACAATCAAAAACCCCTCAATGAGGGGGAATCTGACGAAGTCTGCTACATCGGCCACATCCGTTTAAACCTTCGATACATGGTGTCATAAATCAACTTGACATCTTTGTAGAGGTGGATGGATAGCACCAAATAGCATCTGCCCTCGGAATTAAGGCCGAACGTCCTAACGTCCCGGTCGCGTCTTTCGGCGGAGAATAGATTCTGGCACTCCCAGTGGGACCTTTTCCTCTTTCCACTCCACACTTCGTGTGTCATGTTTCGCGAACGAATCGCGGTTTGCTATGGTTGCCCCTGGATTCGAGGTACTAAGATTTGGTTTTGCTCCTGTGCAGAAAAAAGAACATCAATGGCTTCTAGCTGCACTAACTACAACAATTGCAACAACTCCCGCTCCGTCCTCGCAGGAGGAGTGACTTATGGGCCTCAAGTGGCCTTCGTTTTCACGATGCAAGTGGAGCAGGTAACGCAAGCCACCACAGGGCTATTCTTTGGGACCATGCTCCCACCCATGAGCTTCGACGCCTCGCTACCATCGCAAGCTCCGAAGAGGTCGGTCTTTAATCGGCTCACCACTACCACGGCCCCTTTCAACGGGTCGTCCAATTCCAAGCCTACATCATCATTCTTCGACAGGATGAGCCTGAACTCTAATGGGCCCGTGAAGAAGCCCATGATACCTAAAGCGGCTATCCTAAAGCGGATAACCATTCCGGCTCAAGCAGACGAAACCATCAGAAAGGCTTCTGCCAAGGGGTCAGTCTTCGCAAGACTGGCCGTTTCAGCTCCCGCTCCAGGTGAAATTATCAAAACTGCTTCCCCTGCTCAGAGGTCTGTTTTTGACAGATTGGACGTTTCCTCACGGCGAACGCCGGTCTTCGAAAGGCTAGCACCAACAACGAAACATCACCAAAACGGGGGGGGCATGATGAGGCACCCCCATGGCTGAACCAATACCGTCTGCGAGACATGCTCGGCGTCGTCACTAGCGCCGAGTGAGGCAAGTTAGGGGCAGCTCTCCTTCTGGACTGACTCCGCCGACTCCAATGGTGGAAGTTGATGCTGTTGTTCCAACTGGGAACAACTTTGAACTACTTAACAGGGTGCACAGGAATTCGCCAATCGCCGTACTAAAAATTCTCCTCCGCCTGTTGAAAAGATCACAAAGGCGAAGCCAGAGCAGCCCCCTCAGCGGCTATCCTCTAAAGTTTACAAGGTCTGGCGGCAAGTCCAAGACTAGATGATTGATCCAGATTACTCCCGCCGACAGAAAAAGATAAAGGTTCGGCAAGAAAAAGACCACCCTGTCATACCGCAGGAGATGTCATCTACTAGGGTGCCTGGTGCAACGGCCCCCTCGACTTCGACCGCCCACAAAAGGAGAAGGCCAGAGAAAATCCCTACGACCAATCTCAAAGGTGCCGAACCTAAACGCCCCTAGTCTGGGGGCATGGTGGTCCACACTGTTTATATGGCATCCGGGAAAGAGGATAGCCGTATCTCTACGGGTCATCGACCGCTTACGCGATCCATGACAAAAGCCCAAGAGCAGCAACAGAAGCTTCAGGAAATGCTAACGCAAATGGCCGCAGTCACTAGGCCAAAAGAAAGCCCGGAGGCGTCATCAGAGCAGCGTCATGAACAGGAAACCGATGCTGACTTCCTCCGCAGAATCCTCGAAAAGAAGGACAGTGAAGCAGCGGAACAAGAGGCCAATATAAAACGAATGCCGCTTCTCTTCCAAGACATGGTTGGGATGATGATACAACCGGATCCTCCGGCTGAAGACCCTCCGATTGTCCTTGAAGATGACAGAGGGGAGACATCGAATCCTCTTCCGGCTTGTTCAGCAGCCAAAGAGGAGACCATCTCAAAAGCCTCCCTAGATGATTACATCGCTCAGCATATACGAGTTTATCAGGCGAATGAAGTGGCTGGGCAAACTATTAAGACTGGACGACCCTATCCGGGTTGGTACGGCCAAATAAAGTACCGCCGGGGTATACGATCCCTAAATTCCATGTATATAAGGGGACGGGGAAACCGCACCAACATGTTGCTCAATTTAGAGCCTTGTGCGGTAATACTGGAGGTGATGATAAACTACTGCTCCGCCAGTTTGTTGGCAGCTTGTCGGAGACAGCATTCGAGTGGTATTCGGAACTCCCGAATGGCTCTATCAAGACATTTGCAGAGATGGAGCTGCTATTCACCCAACGTTTTGCGAGCACTAGCGAACGTACCCCAATCACGGCGCTGATCAATGCCAGGATGAAGCCGGGAGAAACTTGGGTCCAGTACGTGATATGGTGGCGGAATCTACGGTCGAAGTGCGAACAGCGCATCGAAGAGGCTCCTGCAGTGGGCATGTTTGTGGGAACCCTTGATCCGCAGGCGACCATATCCCAATTCATGATGTTCTTCAAGCCGACCACCTTCTAGACTTTGATTGATAAGCTGGCCCAAATGGACCAAACGGGTCATAAGCCATCCTTTTCAAAGACAGAGTCGTGGAATGAAAAGGGCAAAGGGAAAGCGACCTTTGTCGCCAATACTCAACAACAGCCGAGCAACTTAAAACCGGTTGTTCGCCAAAGCAACGTGCGTCCACGCCAATCCTTCAAGGAGAGACTAGGACATTCCTACTCGTTTCCGTGGGAGAAAACAAAGAGACCGTTCGAACTAGCAGTATGCAACAGGCTCATCAATCTTCCAGATCCAAGATGTCAGCTGCAGCCCGGCGATGCTAACAATCCCAATTATTTGCCCTTACCATCAATCAGTAAGCCATCCAATTGAAGATTGCTTCGTCTTTAAAGGCTATATTGAAGACCAATATCAACAGGGAAAATTCACGCTATCTGAGAATTGGAAAGTAAGCCCGCCTCAACCGCACACTCTTAAAAGGGGGGACACACCAGGGGCATCATGCTCTTTTGTCGAAGAAGCTCCATGGGAGGTCACTCTTTCAGCCAAAACAAAAAGAATGCTGAAGGATCTCCAAGAATGCCCAGCGATCAGGTGGAAAAATCAGCTAGAACCCGAGATCATCGAGGGAATGCTGAAGCCGCGCCCGACGCCAAAAATTGGTAGCGATAATCAAAACGCTCAGGCCCAGCCGTCAAAGTCTTCGAAGAAAAAGAAGAAAACCAAAATGCCCATGAAGCCTGCTGACAAGCGCACGGACCTGCAAAAACACGTCGACGCGCTGGAAGAATATAACCAGAAGGTGCGAACCCCGATCATGCTCCAAGATTTTCTCGACCACATCCTTGAGGACAGAGACGATGGCAATGATGGGCGAGAGGAATTGGCAGATGAAACTGAGGGTTATGTAGCAAGCTGCCACATGGTCTCTCACTTGTCGATGGATGGTGAAGAAGCACCTGATGCAAAGAAACTGGGGCCAGATCTAGAACCGGAATCAAAACCCTTGGAATTGTCTGACAAGATCATCGACCTACTGCTGAATGAAGCCCGTCAGAAGAGCAAGGATGATCGAGAACGTGAAATGACTATATTCGAAAAGGCCAGGATTCGGAGTCAATTTAAAGAAGTCATGGGTCATGAAATACCCAAACCCGATCAAAGCACTTCTATCGCCATCAAAAGCAGGTTCAAGATGAAGAAACAATTCGCCAAAGCCATATCAATGGGAATGAAGCTGCCACCCTCCGATGGAAACACTCCTGATGGGATACACCTTGACGAAGGGGACGTGGATCCAAATTACTGCTTGTACCATCGAAGGACTACACACCCTACTGAGGAATGCAACGCCTTTAAAAATTGGTGGTAGGGATACGTTGCTCATTGACAGCAGTTCAAGCGGATGAAGCGCAAAACTCGTCGAGAACAAAGGAGCACGACAGATGAGCGCCGAAGAACTGCCAGCAACTGTCACATGGTTGACAGCAAGGGATCGCAAGTTCCTACCTTCGGGAGCGATTCTGATGAAGAAATTCCCCTTGGCCCTCTCTTCAAGGAATCTACCTCCAAAGCAGAAGAAATGAAGACCTGCGAGAACATCCAGCTGCGTAATCGCACGTTACCTGAAAAGAATCTCGGACCGGCAAACAAGGGATCGAACAAAAAGGATAAAGGGAAGGAAAAAGTCCCTGAGGATACTTCCCTCGATTATCGATTCGTCAAAGAGCTGGCAGCCAAGGACCCGCCCAAGAAAGCAAGGTGGATTATAACATTCTAGCACACCTGAGAAAGATTCCTTCACAGTTGAGCATTCTCGATGCCCTGCTGCTATCTAAAGAGGCACGGGACTCCCTAATCAAAGCGTTACAAGACCCCGGACAGTTTCAAGCTTTCCTCGCCGAAGAAAAGATGAAGGACGAGTTGGAGGAAGTGCACACTGCTGACATCACTTTCGGCGATGAGGACCTCCTCCTCGGGACGTGCGAGCATAACCGTCCGCTATATGTCGCCGGGTACTATAATGACATCAAGATAGACAAAATCCTAGTTGACAATGGATCCTCCGTTAACCTTCTCAATGTAAGAGTGTTGAAGGAGATCTGCATGAGCGTTCAACACCTTGCTCGGGATAAGATCACTATCTCCGGGTTCGACTCCCAGTCATCACGGATGCTCGGGTCTGTGATACTGACGTTACGCTTTGGGTTGCTGGTCACTGATATCAAGTTCCACGTCATTGACGCCAAGACTTGCTACAACGTTTTTCTCGGCCGGCCTTGGTTACACGAGTACAATATTATCCCTTCTACACAATATCAGTGTATGAAGTATTTCAAAGATGGTCTCGAGTACACTGTGACGGGGGAACTAAACCCATTCTCCGTGAACAAAGTCCGCAAATATGAAGATGCCAAGTACTTCCTGCCAGATTTCAAAGACACAGAAAGATGTCGCAAACCGGAGAGCAAACAAAAAGCTATCACCACCATTCCGGTCTTTGGGAGCGATACCGAGGAGGACGAAGAGATAGTCTATTCCGGGCTGCCCCAATAAACCAAGCCGGGACCGTCCACCACTATGTTGGTCTTCGGAAGTGACTCTGAAGACGAAATCAATGCAGTATTCTCTACTCGGCCATCAATACAAGACTTCGCTGGCGATGATCGAAGTTTGCAAATTGCTATGGTTCCGCAAGAGCATTACAAAGAGCTCGATGCACTTGAAACTTATAGTGTGCAGGAACTGCAGATGTTCTACGTCCCTCCCAGGCAAAGAGATGAAAAGGCGATCTCTTTTATCAATCCACGGAAACCAAAGTGGAGAAGGAAGTCTGGCATGGTGCCGATTCGACACTTGACAGACTTCAGCCCATCCGACTGCCCAGACACTACACAGAAGGATTGAAGAGGTTGTTGAGGCACCAAGGCGTATCCTTTAAACAGACTGCTCGACAAGCTCAGTTCTACAATAGGAATTGGAACGTCCCCGGAACTCAGCGAAAATTGCCCACCGGGAGAATGGAAACGATCGGGCTTGGATATATTCGATCCAAGAAATGGGAGCGAGTCCATGGCAGTTACGTCATACATGACTTCGATGAAGAAGGAGATGTTCTGTTAAAAGACGCTAACCTTGAACCAAAACGAGGTCCCGCCATGAAAATTCCAAGTCCTTCGTTTGAAGAACAGATGGACAAGCTGATAAGGGAAGCGGGTCAAAGGGTCCGGGATGATCATAACCGCGAAATGGCCATCTACGAGAAAGCCAAGACGCAACGCCTCCTTCAGCAGGCTACAGAGAATGGCGACGCCCTTCGTTGCCAGTCTTACAGAAGACCCGACGCAAAAACAAAAACAAACTGAAGAACGGAAAAAAACGTTCGACAGCAACGAAGCAGATCCAAGAAGTCACGCGATCGAAAATTGAGCAGCCGAGATCCGTCTCTTATAAAGAAGATGAGTCGAGCATATTCTTTTCCCTAAGAAAAGACAAAAAAAATCTTTAACCTCGTCATGAAACATCAGATGATTACGCTCCCGGAGTCTAAGCACCCCGATCGTGCAAATGAGGTTCATCACTCAGACTATTGCTCCTATCACCGAGCGATAGGACATCCTATTAAAGACTGCTTCACCTTCAAAGACTGGGTTGAAGACCAGTATCAACTCGGAAGATTCACTCTATCCAACAGTTGGAGGGTAAGTCCGCTACGGAAGCATGAATCAAAAGCCACTTATGCGATGAGAGTAGAACCAGATCAACATCGGTCTTGGAAACGATCTCGTACCTGTCACGCGATAACGTTGTTAGAAGAAGAACCCGAGAATATGGATGACCTCTCTTGGTGCTTCAAAAACGAGGAAGATGAGTTGATTTCAGAAATTCCACCGGGGCCAAAAGAGCTACAAGATGGGATACATACTACTGCAGATGACCTCAGAAAAATCGACTTGGGAACGGAAAACGACCCACGGAGGACGTTCGTCAGTGAATTATTGTCTGAAGAAAAGGTGGTTACGCTCAAAGACGTGCTCATGCAGTATAAAGACTGTTTCGCATGGAACTATTCCGAGATGCCCGGATTGGATCCAGAAATAGCCGTCCATAAATTGGCGATATCTCCGGACGTCAAGCCAGTCAAAAAAGCACCGAGAAGAATGCGGCTCGAGCTTGATATGAGCATCAACACCGAGGTCAAGAAGCTAATCGACTCCGGCTTCATCCAAGAGGTTCAGTATCCTGATTGGATCGCCAACATCGTCCCAGTGATGAAGAAAAATAGGACGGTGCGCATATGCTTGGACTTCCAGGATCTCAACAAAGGTTGCCCGAAGGACGACTTTCCAGTACCGGTCACTGAGTTGATGATAGATAATATGTCCACTTACGAAGCTTTCTCCTTCATGGATGCTCATCAGGATACAATCAGATAAAAATGCATCCCGAAGACCAGAAGCATACCGCTTTTCGGACTCCGCTAGGCATATTCTGCTACAAAATGATGCCCTTCGGTCTAAAGAACGCCAGTGCCACCTATCAGAGGGCCATGACAAAGATCTTTGATGACCTTATACATGAGATTGTCGAATGTTATATCAATGACCTCGTGGTAAAAAGCAAATCGCACGAAGAGCATTGGGAGCATCTAAAAATAGTGTTCCAACGCCTTCGGAATTGCAATCTGAAGATGAACCCTCTCAAATGCGCATTCGGAGTCTCCTCAGGTAAATTCCTAGGGTTCATTGTACGACATCGAGGCATCGAAATTGACCCGTCAAAGATCAAGGCGATTATGGAAATGCCCTCCCCACGAACTTTGAAGCAACTGCGGTCTCTCCAAAGGAAGCTCGCGTATATCCGGCGGTTCATAGCTAACCTCTCCGAAAAATGCCGCCCCTACAGTCACTTGATGAAGAAGGGAACCCCGTTCGTCTGGGATCACAGATGCCAAAGCACACTGGACGAAATCAAGCAATACCTACAGAATCCTCCAGTGTTGACCGCTCCAGTCAAGGGAAAGACCTTCATTCTGTATACAACTGCCCTTGAATGTTCTTTAGGCGCGCTATGGGAACAACAGAATGACCAAGGGAAGGAGAGAGCCTTCTACTATTTGAGTTGAGTTCTCCTGGGGGTAGAAAACAATTACTCTCCCATTGAAAAACACTGCATGGCGTTGATCTTCCGATAACGAAGCTCAGACACTATGCGTTGGCACATGAGGTCCATCTCATATCAAAGGTGGATCCTCTCAAATATTTGATGTCAAAGGCCATATTAACGGGACAGCTCGCTATGTGGGCCCTACTCTTAATGGAATTCTCAGTGACATACCAACCCCTCAAGGCAGTGAAAGGCCAAGCCATCGCCGACTTCCTCACTGAGCATCCGATACCTGCCGATTCTCCTTTGAACTGAGAATTGCCCGATGAGCACACGTTTCACACGATCGACGGGGAGAGAAGAGAGAATAATACCCGGTGGGAACTCTACTTCGATTGAGCATCTTCCATGAAGAAGCGCAAACAAAGCACCCCTATAATCAAATCAGGGGTAGGCCTCATCTTCGCAACTCCACAAGGAGGGATAATGCGCTTTGCCTTTTCCTTGGCAGAGCCGATGACAAACAACGAAGCCGAATACGAAGATTTGATAGCAGGTCTTGAGATCGCTGTCGACATGGGAATCGAAAACCTCCTCATATACGGAGACTCCCAGCTAGTCGTTAGTCAAGTAAATGGCGACTATCAAACGTGCAAAGCAGAGTTGGTAAAGTACGGTGAGAAAGTGCAACAATTGCTGGCTCAAATTCCCACCTACGCCCTGGAAAGCATACCGCGTGCGGAAAATAGCAAAGCGGTTGCGTTAGCCAAACTCGCTAAAGAACTGGCTGACGAAAACCTCGATGATGTATAGATCGTGGTATAAAGCCGTCGGGTTCTTGCACCGACAGAAATATCTCCGGAATTGTCTGAAGAAAAGGAAGCGACCAAGCAAACAGCCTTACGAATAAAAGTTTAGGAAAATGCTAAGGATTGGAGAGAAGTCTTTATAGACTACTTCAAATCCCGACGAACACCTGATGATGCATCCTCAAGACATCAGTTCATGAAACGAGCTCTGTCTTTCACCTTCGTCAATGATACTCTGTACAAGAGATCGTTCGACTCTCTATGGCTAAGATGCCTGGGCCCGGAAGAAGCAAAGAGAGTCGTCCAAGAAACTCACGATGGACTCTGCGGTTCTCATCAGGCCGGGCCAATGATGAAGCTGAAGATCAAAAGGATGGGCTACTATTGGCCCACGATGATCCAAGACTGCCTTGAATAGCGAAGCAGTGCCACTCGTGCCAAATTCACGGGGACTTTATCCACCAGAATCCAAATCCACTACATCCAACGGTGGCTAGCTGACCGTTCGAAATGTGGGGAACCGACATAATCGGGCCCATCGAACCAGCATCGTCCAGAGGACATCGATTCATTTTGGCGACAACTGATTACTTCTCAAAATGGGCAGAAGCAGTACCGCTGAGGGAAGTGAAGACGGAGAATATTCTCCATTTTTTCAAGACATATGTCATCTATCGGTTCGGCACTCCGCGACGGATTATCTCCGATAACGGGCCGGCCTACAGAAGCCATAAAATTAGCCGCTTCGCACAGCAGCATAACATAGACTGGAGATACTCTTCAGTCTATAATCCTCGAGCTAACGGTCTGGCTGAGGCTTTCAACAAGACCTTGACGAAGATCGTGAAAAAGACGGTGTCCAGAAATAAGAGGGACTGGCACGAGAGACCGCATGAAGCTCTCTGGGCGTATCGAACCACATTCAAAACGGCCACAAGCACAACGCCGTATGCATTGGTATTCGGCGCTGAAGCAGTACTCCCCTTGGAGATAGAGCTACCCTCCTTACGAGTGGCAGTTCATTACGAGCTAACGGACGAAGAGAGTGCTCATCTTCGGCTTGAGGAGCTTGATGCCCTCGACGAAACTCGACTCATGGCGCAGCAAAACTTGGAAGCTTACAAAGCAAAGATGACACGCTCATATGAGAGATTGACTAGGCCAAGAACATTCCGCCAAGGCGAACTCGTGCTAGTGGTCAAGAGACCCATGATCCCCAATCATGTCAACCGGGGGAAATTCGAGCCGAACTATGAAGGCCCGTACAACATAGACAAAGTTTACCAGGGTGGAGCCTATCTCCTCATGGACATGCATGTTGAAAGACCCTTCAGGCCAATAAACGGTCGATTCCTGAAAAAATACTACGCCTGACGAGTCACGGCCTAGGTCAACGATGGATGACGACGCCTATGTCCGCTCGCCATCTTCTTAAGCCCAAACTCTATAAGTAGTAGCCGGCTATGGACCGAAACGTCCCTAAACTAATAACGGACCGCAATGTCCTGAAACTAGCTACGGACCGAAACGTCCTTAAACTAACGATGGACCACTATGTCCTAAAACTGGCTATTGACCGAAACGTCTATAAACTACTACGGACCGCAGCATCCTGTTTCCCCCAATCGAGCAAAACTCTGTTTGAATTTCAAAAATAAAAAATTGAAGCAACGCTTCAGATTCCTTGCGCTGCGCGCAGCGCGCCACATGTCAAAAGCTGACACACCAGCGCTGCGCCCAAGAAAGCGCACCCAATCAGAGCAAGGCTCTATTTAAAATAAAAATGAAGGAAGCAACGATTCAGACGCTCTTCGCTCTGCGCTGCGCGACACGTGTCAGCGCAGTTGCGCTGCGCTCTACGCTGCGCGACACGTGTCAAGCACAAGTGCGCTTGCGCCAACTGTGCCAGCACTAAAACAGAATTAAAATTACAGAAAGATCTTTCTAATCTTGTTAAAATAAGAAGATTATCTTCTGTAAAATAGAAGCCCTTGGATCAAAGGTCCAACGGTGGGGAAAAATCCCTAAATCACTTAGAGAAAGATCTCTTTAACTGATTTAACAAATCAATTGGCACTATATAAAGGCCCTTAGACTCCAAGTCTAAAAAGACATTGACACACAGAGAGAGTGAGAGAGAGAGAAACACAGAAATCCTCTGAAAACTTTGAGAAAGAACTCAAAAAAGAAAAAAAGGTAAACCTTTGCAAAAGAAGAAGATCATCTTCTTCATTTAAAGAATTTAATTCTTAGAATAAAAAAAGGAGAAGAATTTCTTCTAAAAAGATCAAAGATCTAAGAACAAGATCAAGATCTTCAACATAAAAAAAGAGAGGACCAGAAAAGATTAGATCTTTTGATCTATATAAAGGCATTGCCTTTTGATGAACCACTGGTTCTTGAGATTTGAGGTAGAACCTCTCTGGAAACAAGAAAAATTTGTTCCCTTTGATCTAAAATTGATCAAGATATTAAACAGTGCCTTGCACTTTTGAAATTTGCACTGTTGCGCTCCTTGGATTGGCGCAAGCCACCAGAGAGCGCCACATGTCGGCTCCAGAACAAACCGCGCCTTGCGCTTCTAAAACAGAGCACTGCTCTCTTAAATTGGCACAAGTTATCAGAGCGCTCCACGTGTCAGCAGTGCGCTAGCGCAGCGCACTGCGCGAACAGACTTGCGCTCACCAGAGCGTGACACGTGTCACCCACACATGAGTTTGCGCCTTGCACTCCTCAATTGGCGCAAAGCGCCTGACAAGCCACGTGGGGCACTGTCAGAACATTAAATGCAATGCATTATTAAAAGGGCAGAGCCCAATAAAAAGGTCTATCAGACCAAAATAAAAAAATGCTATGCATTATTAAAGGGCAGAGCCCAATTAAAGGTCTAATAGGCCCAAACAAAAAAATGCAATGCATTAATAAAAGGGCAGAGCCCAAACAAAGGCCTAACATGCCAAATGCAAATAAAATGTTGAACATTTTCAACTGGACTTAACCTAATATTGGCCATAAGTCCTCAAATTAAACTAAACTGAGCATAACTGCTCTCTCAAATCAATTTACACCCGGTTCAAGGGTACATCTCTGAACTCCTCTGATATTTGTCGTTGTAATCCTTCAATGTCGTCAGAGAGGTGACGGGTCCCGACAACCACACATTGCTACGGACTGTGGGGTCCTTAAACTCATGGACTAATGGGTCCTTAAACTCATGGACTATTGCGTCCTTAAACCAATATTCATCCCCAAAATGGGAATGTTGTGTTAGTTATATATATGCCCTAGAGGCCATTACTGTACATGAGATGTATATTGTAGTGGATGCTGGGACATATATAGGTAGGACTTTCTTGCTCGACATGATAGTACGCTATCTGGTTGCTCTTTATCTTAACATGTATAATTGCTGTCTCTCTATTACATGTTGATAAAGCCCTTAGGATGTCTACTCGACTTCCAGGACTATGATGTAGATCATACTAGTGGGGCCTGGGTAGTAAATGAGTACATCATTCAATGTTCCATGTCGTGGGAATATCGAGACGGGGCATCGATATTCCAGAGTAGACTAGCGTATATCTTCTCGACCCATGTGATGGGCAATGGATGATCCCATATCCATTGGTGTTTGACATCAGAGATAGTATGCGGGTGCTCAGTGGTGACTGGGTACACTGAACGGACTCGCCGAGAACTCCCAGATGGTATTATACCTTACGTCAGATGGAAGTTCTCTGGTGACAATGGTACAGCTTAGTCTGTTGACCCGAGATCGTCATAGAGTCTTGTGTGTCTCCCACTGTGCTTTGATTTCCATCCTACCACGGCTCTACTGAGTCGTGCAAACAGGTGGTTTTTGGGTACAGTCCCGATTCACATGGAGGCAATGAGTGATAGGAGGGGATTCGTCTCTCCCGGTATTGGGGGTTGATGTTGCGCTATGCTCGACTGGCCATAACTGGAAATCCCTAGCCAGGGTTGCACTGATTTACTGGTAAGTGTTATCAGTAGTTTCATGCTTGTTATGGACCTTACATCGGCATGACTTATCAAGCTACTGGGGTCTGACGTTTACCACCCCTAAGCGAGATATGCGACATATCATACGAACAGACCGGACTGTACGGTAAGTGTTACTGATTGGATTCGCAGGAGTGTGAGCAGGCTTGCTCGTTGATCTTCTGATCGCTCAATACCCGGGTGGCCGTTACATTTGGCAGACCGCTTGCGGCTTGTGGGTGATTGATATGATCACCGCCTACTGCCGGCGTATTGACGAATCTTTAGAGTCCTACACAGAGGTTTCCTGGCTTAAGCAAAACGAAATAGGAGCGCATATGAGATATGTGAGGGACCGAGAATAATACCAGTATGTGATACTGTGTTCTATTCTCGCGATTTGTATCATCGGACGGTTGTATGTGATATAGCCGGGTTACCGAATAAAGTGTTGATTCGATATATTGATACACTAGATATTAGTCGGTTATATGCGATATGAACGGATCATTAAATCAAGTATTGATTTAATGATTTAATGTATAATTGTATATTTGATATATTACTTTACATTAACTAGTATTTGTTCACTTATGATTGATTTTCTCACTTGATGTGCACAAGTTGTATATATGATATATGTTTGTGCACTAGTTTGTATCATGATTGATGATACATGCAAACTTGGGTGTGTGTATGACTTACACCATGTTTAGGTTAATGGTTGGGTTTTATTTATTTTATTTATTTTTGGCAAAAATAAAATGGTGGCTTTCTTTGTTTTTTGCTTGAAGCTTCATGAAGCTTTTTAAGCATCTTTGACAAAGTCTAACCATTTTGTTTTGCATGAGATTTTCACTAACCTAACCATTAGCTCAAACCAGGGTTTAGTCTCTACAAAGGTTAACTCACCCATGGTTGCATTATGATATACTTCACTTGATTAGTCATTTTAGTTAATTGATAATTCATTCTTATTCTTTCTTCTTCTTCTTCTTCAAGAAGAAGAAAACCTTGCTAGAAAATTTTCAAGTGAAGAAAAAGAGTGAGAAATCCAAATCCAAAGTAAACCCACTTCCTATTTCATCATCCTATACTACTTGCCATTTAGTTTAGGGTGTTCTCTTCACAAAGTTCTTGACCTAGTGAAGATGGAGCTTGAGTTTGAGTCTCCTCGACGTAGATCATCTTCGGCATCGAAGTCAACGACCTAGCCCGCTCATTTCTCCGAAGAAACCATCGCTAGAGTCTGGGATCCCGATGATCGCAGCGAAGGGACGTCAACACGGAGCTTTAGAAGTGAAGGACCGGATCTACAAAGGTTGTAATCCCTTTCACTTGTAGTTAAAATGTTTAACTTGATAGTTTTCGCATAATCTCTAGTATACGATCTTGGTTAGGGTTGCTCGGCACGGCTAAAGTTTTGAAACGGGCATGGTAGATGCCTAGTAGAACCTTGTTAGAGTGCCTAGGAACCCTACATGTTGGACCACCATGTCCCTAAACTGGTAATACGGACTGTGGGGTCCTTAAACTCATGGACTAATGCGTCCTTAAATCAATATTCGTCCCCAAAATGGGAATATTGGACCACCATGTCCCTAAACTGGTAATATAGACTGTGGGGTCCTTAAACTCATGGACTAATGCGTCCTCAAACCAATATTCGTCCCCAAAATGGGAATGTTGGACCACCATGTTCCTAAACTGGCAATGGACCTCTATGTCCCTAAACTGGAACAATAGAGCCCCCAAATGTTCTTTTGTCGGATCTAAACGATCCAGTTAAGTTGATCTTAGTCTCAAATTGTACTAACGTATCCTTAACAAATGTTTAAGTTGATCTTAGCCTCAAATATGGCTAACGTATCCTTAAACCAAAACCCCAAACCCAAATCTAAGAATATACGGATTTGGACTAATCCACGTCTTATGGGCGACAACGTAAATTAGTCTCCGTATACAATCCACGGGAAACTACAAACAAAATAAACACCCACGGAACAAAGTGACCAGCTGGAGAAGGAGAAAGTTGTTACCGCGATGCGGTAGTATAATTAACTGCAGGGGCTTGCGCTTGCAGGGAAGAGCGTTCCCACAATAAAAAAAAACCCTCAAACGAGGGGGAATCTGATAAAGTCTGCTACATCGGCCGCATCCGTTTAAACCTTCGATATACGTTGCCATAAATCAACTTGGCATCTTCGGAGAGGTGGATAAATAGCACCTATTGGCATCTGCCCCAAGATTCAGGCAAGACAGTCCGTCTTCCCGGTTTCCGGCGGTAAACAGATTCTGGCACGCCCGGTGGGACCTTTTCCTCTTTCCACTCCACACTTCGTATGTCATATTTGCGAACGAATCGCGGTTTGTTAATGGTTGCCCTCGGGTTTCAAGTTACTAAGATTTGGTCTCTTGCTTGGCGCAGAAATCAAACAGCAATGGCATCCAGCTGCTCGAACTGATCCAAATACAAATGCAACCGACGCTCCGCCTCACCTGGAGGTGTAGCCTATGGGCCTCAAGCGGCCTCCCTCTTCGCTATGCCGGTGGAACAAGTGACTCAGGCTACCACCAGTCTGTTTTTCGGGACTATGCTCCCGCCAGCGAGCTTCGCCATCCCAGTGCCCATACCAGAAGCTTCAAAGAAGTCGGTCTTCGATCGACTTGCTACTACCACGGTCCCTCTCAACGGGTCGTCCATTTCCAACTCTTCAGTCTTCACCAGGCTGAGCTCGAGCTCCAAAGGGCCTACCAAGAAGCCATAATACCTGAAGTGGCCATCCCAGAGAAGATTGTCATCCTTACTCCTAAAGTCGTCGAGGCGGCTTCTCCTGCAAGAGGGTCGGTCTTCGCAAGGCTGACTACTCCCAATCCCGCTCCCGCTCAGAAATCTGTGTTTGACCGGTTGGACACGACTTCTCAACGGACGTCAGTCTTCAAGAGGCTGACACCGGCAACAGCCCCTCACCTGAACAGGGGGCAAGATAAAGCCTTCGCCGAACCAATCCCGACAACCCGTCATGCCCGACGTCGCCAATGGCGCCGGATAAGGAAGGCTGGGGGCAACTCCCCCTCTGGGCTAACTCCGCCAGCTCCAACGGTGGAAGTTAATGCTGCTGTTCCAACTGGGAACAGCTTTGAGCTGCTGAACAGGATACGCAGAAATTTGCCAACTACGGTGCTCAAAAGATCTCCTCCACCGGTAAAGACCATCGTGGAAGCAAAACCAGAAAAGCCGGAGCAGTCTCCTCAACGGATGTCTTCCAGAGTCTATAAGACTTGGCGACGAGTCCGAGAATCGGTGATTGATTCGAATTTCTCCCATCAGCGTAAGATGTCGAAATCCCGACAGGAAGAAGGCCGCCCTGTTAAGCAACGGAAGACGACGGCCACCTGGGTGCCCAAGGCAACGTCCCCTTCAACTTCGACGGCCCACAAGAGAAGAAGGCCAGAGAAAGTCTCCATGCCTGCGACAAATGTCAAAGGCAGTGAACCCAAATGCCCTAAGTCCGGGGGTATTGTGGTACATACCGTCTACATGGCTTCCGAAAAGGAGGACAGCCGTATATCCACAGGTCATAGACCGCTTACGTGATCGGTAACTAAAGCTCAGGAGCAGCAGCAGAAGCTCCAAGAAATGATGATTGCGATGGCCGCACCCACCGGGCTAAAAGAAAGTCCAGTAGCATCTTCGGATCAACGACAAGAGCAAGAAACCGACGTTGAATTCCTTCGGAGAATACTGGAAAAGAAGGACAAAGAGGCTGCAGAACAAGCAGCCAATATAAAACGAATGGCCCTTCTGTTCCAGGACATGGTGGGTATGATGATCCAGCAGGATCCTCCCGCTGAAGATCCTCCGATTGTCCTCGAAGATGACAGAGGAGAGACGTCGAATCCTCCACCGGCTCTTTCAATAGCGAAGGAGGACACAATTTCCAATGCTGCCCTGGATGAATATATAGCTCAGCAGATACGGGTTCACCAGGCAACTGAGGCAACCGGTCAAGTTGTCAAAACGGGGCGACCATATCCGAGCTGGTATGATCAGATCAAATACCCGCCAGGCTACATGATCCCAAAATTTCATGTCTATAAGGGGGCAGGCAATCCCCATCAACATGTTGCCCAGTTAAGGGCTCTTTGTGGCAACACCGGCGGCGATGATAAGCTCCTGCTTCGCCAATTCGTCGGCAGCTTATCAGAGATGGCGTTTGAATGGTACTCCAAGGTTCCGAACGACTCTGTTAAAACCTTCGCTGAAATGGAGTTGTTGTTTACCCAGCGCTCCGCTAGCGCCAACGAGCGTACTCCAATAACAGCTTTGATCAATGCAAGAGTAAAGTCGGGCGAAACCTGGGTTTAATATGCAATCCGGTGGTGGAACTTGTGGTCGAAGTGGGAACAACGCATCGAAGAAGCGCCGGCGGTGGACATGTTCGTGGGCACCTTAGATCCTCATGCAACTATTTCAAAGTTCATGATGTTCTTTAAACCAACCACGTTCCAGGCCCTGATCGACAAGCTAGCTCAAATGGACCAGATGGGCCATAGTCCGTATCCTCCAAAGCAGGACTCTCGAAATGAGAAGGGGAAAGGAAAAGCGATTGTCATCGCCAATGCTCAACAACAGCTGAGCAACTTGAGGCCGGTTGGCCGTCAAAACAATATGCGTCCACGCGTATCCCTCGAGGAGAGGCTAGGACGTCCTTACTCATTTCCTCAAGATAAAACGAGAAGACTGTTCGAGCTGGCGCTGCGCAACAGGCTCATTAATCTGCCAGATTCAAGGCGCCCGTTGCAGCCAAACGACGTCAATGATCCCAATTACTGACCCTAACACCGAGTATTGGGTCATCCGATTGAAGATTGCTACGTCTTCAAAAACTGGATTGAAGACCAATACCAACAAGGCAAGTTCGCGTTGTCCGAAAGATGGAAGGTGGACCCGCCGCAACCTCATAACCCTAAAAAGGTGAATATGTCGGGGGCAACGTTCTCCCTTGTTGAAGAAGCTCCATGGGAGCTTGTGCTATCAGCCAAAACCAAAAGGATGCTGAATGATCTTAAGACATGCCCGGCGATCAGGTGGAAGAACCCGCTAGAACCCCAGATCATTGAAGGGATGCTGAAGCCGCGCCCAACTCCAAAGATCGGTGGTGATGGCCCAAGCACTTGTACCCAGCCATCGAAATCTTCAAAAAAGAAGAAGAAGAGATCCAAAAAGCCCGTGAAGCCTGGCGACAAGCGCACAGACTTGCAGAAACAGATTGACGCGCTGGAGGAATATAATCAGAAGGCACAGACTCCCATCACGCTTCAAGAGTTCCTCAGCCACGTCTTTCAGGAGGAAGATGATGGAGAACGCTCGTCGGATGAATCTGAGGGTACGTGGCGAGTTGTCATATGATCTCCCACTTGTTTATAGACGATGAGAAAACTCCTTGTACTGAGAAGCTGGGGGCAGATCCTAAACCGGAACTTCCGGGGCCATCAGATGAAGCAATTGATGCATTCCTCAACGAAGCTCTTTTGAAAAGTAAAGCTGACTGGGAACGCGAGACAGTCATATTTGAAAAGGCCAAGCGCCGGCGACTAGACGAAAGAGTTGAGACACTCCCGTCAAACCAAAAGAAATCCGTTGCAGATAAGAACAAATTCAAGGCGAGGAAAAGGTTTGCTAAAGCCATATCAATGGGGATGAAGCTACCACCCTCTGAAGGAAACATTGCCGGCAAAGCAGAAATGCACCTTTCCTATTGCTTATATCATCCGAAGGTTTCGCATCCCACCGAAGAGTGCAAAGCTTTCAATAAATGGTGGCAAGGATATGTTGTTCACCGACAACATTTTAAGCGGGAGAAGCACAAAACTCGTCGGGAGCAAAAAAGTACGATCGAGGAGCTTAGAAGAACTACCGGCGATTGTCGCATGGTTAACGCCGGGGAAGTGCAAATTCTCACATTCGGGAGCAACTCTGACAAGGAAATGGCTCTTATCCCTCTCTTTAAAGAGTCCACCTCGGGAAAAGAGGAAGAGCCGAAGGCCTACGAAAATATCCGGCTACGTAATCGTACGCTACCCGAAAAGAATCTCGGACCTTCAAATAAAAAAGATAAGGGAAAAGAAAAGGTCTCTGAGGATATCGCCCTAGATGACCAAGTCATGGTAGAGCTAACCGCCAAGAACCCGCCAAAGAAAAATAAGGTGGACTACAACGTTCTGGCACACTTGAGGAAGTTACCCTCGTAGCTCAGTATTCTTGATGCCCTCTTACTATCAAAAGAGACAAGAGATTCATTGATCAAAGCGCTAAGGAGCCAGAGCAATTCCAAGCTTTTCTCGCCGAAGAAAAGATGAAGGACGAGCTGGAAGAAGTGCACACAGCCGATGTCATTTTCGGTGATGAAGCCCTTCTCCTTGGGACGTGCGAACACAACCGTCCCCTCTATGTCTCATGATACTGCCACGATATAAAGATAGGCAAGATCTTGGTTGACAACGGGTCCTCCGTCAATCTCCTCAATGTACGGGTATTGAAAGAAATCTACATGAGCGTCCAACACCTCGCTCGGGATAAGATCACCATCTCCGGGTTCGACTCTCAATCATCACGGACTCTCAGATCTGTGATACCGACGTTACGCTTTGGGCTACTCGTCACGGACATTAAATTCCACGTCATAGACGCCAAGACATGCTATAATGCTTTGCTCGGCCGGCCCTGGTTACATGAGTATAACATCATTCCCTCTACACAGCATCAGTATATGAAATATTTCAAGCATGGTCTTGAGTATACTGTGACAGGAGAGCTGAACCCGTTCTCAGTAAACGTAGTTCGAAAGTACGAGAATGCAAAATACTTCTTACCGGATTTCGAGGACACAGAGAGATGTCACGAGCTGGAGAACAAAGCTATCGCCACCATCCCTGTCTTCGGGAGTGATACTGAGGAAGAGGAAGAGGAAGAGATGGTTTATTCGGATCCACCCCAGCACAACAAGCCAGGACCGTCCGCTCCCATGCTGATCTTCGGCAGCGACTCAGAAGACGAGGTCCATGCCATATTCTCTGCTCGGCCTCCAATACAAACATTCGCTGACGAAGAGCAAAGTTTGCAAGTCGCTATGGTTCCACTTAATCATCATAAAGAACTGGAAACACTTGATACCTATAGTGTAGAAGAGCTGCAGACGTTCTATGTCCCTCCCAGACGAGAAGGCGAAAAGACGATCCTATTCTACCGTTCCGGGGAAACCAAAGTAGAGAAAGAAATCTGACATGGCGCAGATTCTACACTTGACAGACTCCAGCCCATCCGTCTACCCAGATATTATACGGATGGACTATGGAGACTTTTGAGGCGCCAAGGTGTACCCCTTAAGCAAACTGCTCGAAAAGCCAAGTTCTATGACAGGATCTGGAACGTTCCCGGAACTCAGCGCAAGTTGCCTAACGGGAGAATGGAAGCAATTAGGCTCGGATATGTTTGGTCTAAGAAACGAGAGCTACTCCGCGACTGCTACGTCGTACATGACTTTAATGAAGAGGGGGACGCTCAATGGGAAGATGCTGACCCTGAGCCAGAAAAAGTCCCCGACGTGAAAATGCCCAGTTCGTCATTCGAAGAGCAAATGAACAAGCTTATAAGAGAAGTTGGTCAAAAAGTTTGAGACGACCATAATCGCGAAATGGCCCTCTATGAGAAAGCCAGGACGCAACGTCTCCTCCAACAGACTGTGAAAGACGAAAACGCCACTCCCTGTCAACCTGTTGCAAAAAAGGCCCGACGCAGAGGCAGAAACAAGTCAAAAAGCCGAAAAGGCATTCAGCAACGACAAAGCGGGACCAAGAAGCCATCTAGTCGGGAATCGAGCGGTCCGGATTTGTACCTTATGAAGAAGATGAGTCGAGCATACTCTTTTCCTCAAGACAGGACAAAGAAGATACTTGACCTAGCTATAAAACACCAAATGATTACGCTTCCGGAGTCCAAGCACCCCGAACAAGCAGGTGCAGTCTCACACCCGAACTATTGCTCTTATCACAGGGTAATAGGAAACCCTCTCAAAGATTGCTTCACCTTCAAGAATTGGGTCGAAGATCAGTATCAGCTCGGCAAGTTCGCTCTATCTGACAGCTGGAAGGTAACGCCGCCACAGAAGCATGAACCCAAAACCGCGAGAGCAGAACCAGATCTATATCGGTCTTGGAAGCGAGCCCGTACTTGTCATATGATAACAATATCAAAAGAAGATCCCGAGAATATGTATGACCTTCCCTGGTGCTTCGAGAACAGCGATAACGAGGTGATCTCAGAATTTCCGCCAGCGCCGAAAGAGCTGGAAGATGGAATACACACCACTGCGGATAACCTCAAGAAAATTGAGTTGGGGACGGCCAAC
Source organism: Agapanthus africanus (assembly GCA_030015575.1). Taxonomy (NCBI): domain Eukaryota; kingdom Viridiplantae; phylum Streptophyta; class Magnoliopsida; order Asparagales; family Amaryllidaceae; genus Agapanthus; species Agapanthus africanus. Next base: position 444,978,609 of record JASDDO010000031.1, on the reverse strand, counting down.
GACCCGCGACCGACATTCGTTAGTGAATTGTTGTCTGAAGGAAGGGTGGCTTCATTAAAAGTCGTGCTTATGCAGTATAAAGATTGCTTCGCATAGAACTATTCTGAAATCCCAGGACTAGATCCAGAAATTGCTGTGCATAAATTGGCGATATCCCCGGACGTTAAGCCAATCAAACAAGCACCGAGAAGAATGCGGCTCGAGCTTGAGATGAGCATTAACACCGAAGTCAAGAAGCTGATCGACTCTGGGTTTATTCAAGAAGTTCAGTATCCCGATTGGATCGCCAACATCGTCCCGGTGATGAAGAAAAATAGGACGGTACGCATATGTGTAGACTTTCGGGATCTCAATAAAGCCTGCCCGAAGGACGATTTCCCAGTGCCAGTCACCGAGCTGTTGATAGATAACACGTCCACTCACGAGGTTTTCTCCTTCATGGACGGCTCATCAGGATATAATCAGATAAAGATGCATCCCGAAGACCAGAAGCACACCGCTTTCCGGACCCCTTTGGGTATATTCTGCTACAAGGTGATGTCCTTCGGTCTAAAGAACGCCGGTGCCACCTATCAAAGGGCCATGACAAAGATCTTCGATGACCTTATACATGAGATCGTCGAATGCTATATCGACGACCTCGTGGTTAAGAGCAAATCATACGAGGAGCATTTAGAGCATTTGAAGACTGTATTTCAACGCTTTCGACAATACAACTTGAAGATAAACCCTCTCAAGTGCGCATTCGGAGTTTTCTCGGGCAAATTCCTGGGATTCATCGTCCGACACCGAGGTATCGAAATAGATCTGTCAAAGATCAAGGCGATCATAGAAATGCCTCCGCCAAGGACTCTCAAGCAATTGCGGTCTCTCCAAGGGAAGCTCGCGTACATCCAGCGATTTATAGCCAACCTTTCAGGCAAGTGCCGCCCTTACAGTCACCTGATGAAGAAAGGAACCCCTTTCGTTTGGGATTATAAATGCCAGAGCGCGCTGGACGAAATCAAGCAATACCTGCAGAATCCACCAATGTTGGCTGCTCCGGTCAAGGGAAAGCCTCTCATTCTTTATACAACCGCCCTCGAAGGTTCCTTAGGCGCATTATGGGCACAAGAGAATGACCAAGGGAAAGAAAGAGCTCTCTTTTACTTAAGTCGAGTTCTCCTGGGGGCAGAAAGCAACTACTCCCCCATCGAAAAACACTGCCTGTCGTTAATCTTCGCAATAACGAAACTCCGGCATTATGCGTTGGCACATGAAGTCCGTCTCATTTCGAAGGTGGACCCTCTCAAATATCTGATGTCAAAGGCCATATTGACAGGGAGACTCGCTAAATGGGCCCTACTCTTGATGGAGTTTTCAATAACTTATCAGCCTCTTAAGGCAGTGAAAGGCCAGGCCATCGCCGATTTCCTCTCTGAGCATCCGATACCGGCCGATTCTCCTCTGAATGGCGAGCTGCCAGACAAACATGCGTTTGATGCGATCGACGGTAGTGATACCCGATGGGAACTCTATTTTGATGGAGCGTCTTCCATGAAGAAGCGCAAACAAAACACCCCTATAATTAAATCGGGGGTAGGCCTCATCTTCGTAACTCCACAAGGAGGGATAATGCGCTTCGCTTTCTCCTTAACAGAGCCGAGGACAAACAATGAAGCCGAGTATGAAGCTTTGATAGCAGGCCTCGAGATCGCCATCGACATGGGAATTGAAAATCTCCTCATATACTGAGATTCCCAACTGGTCGTTAGTCAAGTAAACGGCGACTATCAAACGTGCAAACCAGAGCTAGTGAAGTCTAGCGAGAGAGTATAGCAACTGCTGATTCAAATCCCCTCATACATGCTGGAAAGCATACCGCGCACAGAAAATAGCAAAGCAGATACACTAGCTAAGCTCGCTAAAGAACCGGCCGACGAGAATTTCGATGACGTAAGAATCGTGGTACAAAGCCGTTGGGTGCTTGCCCCAGCAGAAATATCTCCGGAATCATCAGAAGAAAAGGGAGTGACTGAGCAAATGGCTATGCAAATAAAAGACAAGGAAAAGGCTGAGGATTGGAGAGAAGTCTTTATAGACTACTTCAAATCCCGTCGAACGCCTGAAGATGCGTCCTCAAGACATCGGCTCATGAAACGAGCTCTGTCTTTCGCCTTCGTCAATGATACTCTGTACAAGAGGTCGTTTGATTCTCTGTGGTTGAGATGTTTGGGACCTGAAGAAGCGAAAAGAGTCGTTCAGGAAGTTCATGACGTACTCTGCGGTTCTCACCAAGCAGGCCCGAAGATGAAGTTGAAGATTAAACGGATGGGCTACTATTGGCCCACGATGATTCAGGACTGCCTCGAATATGCGAAGCAATGCCACTCATGCCAGATTCATGGGGACTTTATCCATCAGCACCCAAATCCTCTATATCCAACAGTGGCTAGCTGGCTGTTCGAAATGTGGGGAACTGACGTAATCGTCCTCATCGAACCAGCATCGTCCAGGGGACATCGATTCATCTTGGCAAAGACTGACTACTTCTCTAAATAGGCAGAAGCAATACCGCTGAGGGAAGTGAAGACGGAGAATATCCTCCATTTCTTCAAGACGCACGTCATTTATCGGTTTGGAACTCCGCGGCGGATCATCTCCGATAACGGGCCAGCCTACAGAAGCCACAAGATCAGCCGCTTTGCACAACAACACAACATGGACTGGAGATATTCCTCAGTTTATAATCTCCGAGCTAACGGTCTGGCTGAGGCTTTCAACAAGACCTTGACTAAGATCGTGAAGAATACGGTGTCCCGAAATAAGAAGGACTAGCACGAGAGACTGCAAGAAGCTCTCTGGGCATATCGAACTACGTTCAAGACAGCCACGAACACAACGCCGTACGCGTTGGTCTTCGGTACAGAAGTAGTACTCCCCATCTAAATAGAATTACCCTCTCTACGAGTGGCAATCCACTACGAGCTGATGGACGAAGAAAATGCTCACCTTCGGCTTGAGGAGCTTGATGCCCTTGATGAAACCAGGCCCATAGCGCAACAAAATCTGGAGGCTTATAAAGAAAAGATGACGCGCTCATATGAAAGATTGACCAGGCCGAGGACATTCCGCCAAGGCGAACTCGTGCTAGTGGTCAAAAGACCTATGATCCCTAATCGCGCCAAGCGGGGAAAATTCGAGCCGAACTATGAAGGTCCGCACATTATAGACAAGGTTTACCAAGGTGGGGCCTATCTACTCATGAATATGCACGGTGAAAGGCCTTTCTGGCCAATAAATGGTCGCTTCCTAAAGAAATACTACGCTTAATGAGTCACAGCCTAGGTTAATGATAGATGACGACGACTATGTCCGCTCGCTATCTTCCTAAGCTCGAAACTGTATAAGTGTTAGTTATATGTATGCCCTAGAGGCCATTACTGTACATATGATGTATATTGTAGTGGATGCTAGAACGTATATAGGGAGGACTTTCTTGCTTGACATGATAGTATGCTATCTGGTTGTTCTTTATCTTAACATGTACTCTGATTGTCTCTATGTTACATGTTGATAAAGCTCTTAGGATATGTACTCGACTACTGGGACTATGATGAGATCATACCAGTAGGACCGCGGTAGTCGACGAGTACATCCTATAACTGTTCCTAATCGAGAGTGTATCGAGACCCGGCATCGATGCACCAGAGTAGACTAGCATATACGCATCTTGACCCATATGATGGGCGATGGATGATCCTATATCCATCGGTGTTTGAAATTAAGGATGGTGTACGGGTGCTCAGTGGAGACTGGGTACACTGGACGGACTCGCCGAGAACTCCCAGATGGCATTATACCTCACGTCAGATGGCAGTTCTCCGGTGACACTGGTACAGAGTTGTCAGTTGACCCGAGATCGTCATAGAGTCTTGTTTGATTCCCACTGTGCTTTGATTTCCATCATACCACGTCCAAGAGGGCGTGCAAAAAGGTGGCTTTTGGGTACAGTCCCGAATCACATGGAGGCAATGAGCGATAGGAGGGGATTCGTCTCTCCCGGTATAGGGTGTTGATGTTGTGCTGTGTTCGATTGGCTATAACCGGAAATCCCTGGCCAGGGTTGCTGAGATTTACTGGTAAGTGTTATCAGTAGTTTCTCGAACTGTTATAGAACTCATATCGACACGACTTATCGAGCTACTGGGGTCTGACGTTTACCACCCCTAGGCGAGATATGCAACATATCAGATGACGAGACCGGACTGTACGGGAGTGTTACTGTTTGGATTCACAGGAGAAGTTACAAGCTTGCTTGTTGATTTTCTGAGCACTCAATACCTGGGTGGCTGTTACGTTTAGCTGACCGCTTGCAGCTTGTCGGTGTTTGATATGATCATCACCTACTGCCGGCGTATTGACGATTCTTTAGAGTCCTACACAGAGGTTTCTTGACTCAGGCAAAACGGAGTAGGGGCACATATGTGATATGTGCAGGACCGAGGATAATGCGATATGAGATACCGTATTCTATTCTCACGATATATGATATCAGCCGGGTCATCGGATCAAGTGTTGATTTGATGAATCAGTACGGATAAATATTAGTCGGTTATATGCGATATAGCCGGATTGTCGGATCAACTGTTGATTCGATAATTTAATGTATAATAATATATATGATATATTAAATTACATTAACTAATATTTGCTCACTAAAAGATTCTTTTTCTCGCTCGGGTAATACATTGATATATATGCGATATATGTTAAATGTATTATTTTATTTTGTTATAATAAATATTATATATGTGATATATAATATTGTAACATGATATGGTTATTAATGCAACATGATTAGTGGAGATTAAACATGGTTAGGGTTTGATTAGGGTTAAGCTCTTCTAGAAGTTTCTAGAAGGTTGATATTTTGTTTTGTGTAAGATATTTTGTAAAGATATTTGCTTAACCAAACCCAAAACCTTGACCACGGTTGTTTCTCTACAAGGGTTAAGGATTCATTCTTAACTATGGTTGCATTTCTAACCTCACAAATGAGTTATTTCATTATTCATCACAAAAGGATTCCATCTTCTTCTTCCTTCACTTTTCATGGAAAAGTTTTCTTGATTTTGATTTTGTGATGATAAATGAGTGAGAAAAAGATAAATAAAAGAGAGCAAAAATCCTACTTCATCATCCTCATCTATCCTTGCCATTTAGATGAGGGTGTTCACATCATTTCATGAGTGTTAGCATGTGTTAACGAAACTTCAAGGTAGATCATCTTTTTATCGAAGATCGGAAGCAAAGGTTGCATCATTCTCTTCGTAAACCCTCTCGAGAGTCCGGAACACGATGATCGCAGTGAAGGGACCTCAACACGGAGCTTATGAAGTGAAGAACTGGATCTACAAAGGTTCTAATCCCTCTCACTTAGTGTTAAACTGTTTAACATGTTAGTTTTCGCCTAAACCCAAGTTTAAAGATCCGGTTTCGGGTTGTTCGGCATGGCTAAATTTTTAATCGGGCATGGTTGATGTCTTGTAGACCCTTGTGCGCGTGCATAGCAACCCTACAGTGGTATCAGAGCCAAGCTAGAGCTTTAGGCGAAGTCTAGACGAAGTTTAAAGTCCGATCGAAACCCGAAACTCCGATAAAACCCATTCTCTGGAAATTTTTCTAAAATGTGTTTTTTTGTGAATTAAAAATACTCAAAAAAATCAGCAGGGAATTGTAGGAATTACTGTGAAACCCGACCCACTAAATCCCCCAAAGCACCGCGGAACCGCGGCCAAACCTTGGTATTGGCGGCGGTTCCGCGGCAAGAAGGAAGGATTGAGGGATAGGGTTTGCACAGTAACCTCCATAGCTAATTCCTGATTCTTCTGGGAATTTTATATTTTCACTCCAGTGTTGTGTTTTCTGGGTTGTATTGGGGACTTAAAGATTCGATCGGATATTTTAAATTTGTTTAGTTTTGTCCGGATAGTTTTTAGATAAAGTTAAAAAGTTCGAACGGATATCAATAACTCACTTTTTCCCCTGTCGGAAAATTTTTCAAAAGTTGGATTTTTTCTCTAGTTTAAGAACGTTCTAAGTCGTGCGAGTAACGCGGTGGACCCTCTAGAAGACAACAAACCTTAACTCGATTATGTGACCGTCTTGAACTGCCTTTTGAACCTTAGGGTTTGGGGCAGTACGGCGTGCCACATGTGAGGCGTTGGCTTGACTCTTCTACGGCTGGACCATTGGTACTGTGGCATGTGATAGATGTTTTTAAACTGATTTCAAGTGTTGAGATATATTGGGGAAATCTTGGGTGTTTGATTATTCGATCAGAAAGTTTAACATTGTCTATTTATCTGGAATGTGATACAATATTTGGAATCCACAGGTAGTTATGAGATAACTAATTTGAATGTTATAAATCTAGCAGTTCAGTCTCAGTTGATCGGTTGCTATGGAATTTTGATGTGATCAAAAGTCCGTCGCAATCACGTAGTGTACGCGGATACTCACCGGGTAAACTTAATAGACAGCTACACCCCATAGCCCCGACCAAGTGACTGTAGGAGAACCCCGTCGCTAAAAGCATCCGTTCGGGTGCTCGCGGCAGCGGTGTTCCGCCTTAGTGCACTTCGTCGACGGCATCAGGGGGTGCGGCCGTCTACTAAAGTTTGCGACGAGCATTCGATCAGATTGTCGGGAATCTTGTAGAATTTCCCGACTTGAGGTTGAAAAGAGTTTTCGATAAAGAGACTAAAATGCGGGGTTTATAATTGTTAGGCATGCGATGTCTAAGGAATTCATTTGGTTAGGCATGCGATGTCTAAAAAGGTTGCGGATTCCTACTGTTGTAGTTTTACACTTTCTTTTCTGTGACCGTAAGCGTAGTATGTGGTGTATCGCCGGATTCGTTGCTATACATCAACGACAATCGGGATACGCATACTTGCTTACGTTGATGATATGAGATATTATGTGTTGCCGTGATATGTTATATTGGATCGTCGCGTTTTGAATAGCCGGGGTTTTTTGTGAGATGAAAGTTTTTTTCTTTTTCATTCATGTAAAATTCATTTGTATGTAATATTCTTTTAGTGGGGCACTTCCAGGTTGCGGAAGATGTTACCGTTGATGTATATTATTTACTTTTCCGCATTAGGTAGACCCAAGGAGGGGAGCATAAGTAACCGGGTTCTAGGGTCCAGTAGGAGACCATCTCGAGGAGTCGGGACCGGGTCTTCTAACCCTAGAATTGGCAGTGTTACTTGCCGCTCTCGTAGGGGTCTAGGGATGTGGGTTTGGCTATTCATCGCGACCGTGGAATCCGTGTTTTATACAAGCTCGTATTGAAAACACGGACGTCCTAGTATATCCAATATTTCATATATGTTCTTCTGCTGCAATGTTCTGTGATGAGATCATATTACTGTCTGAGACGAATGTTTATATTATATATATATGAGATATATGTTATATTGCAGATTTCGTTTCAAATATGATGCTTGTGAAGCACAATAAAAATGGGACTTCATTAATGAGATTAATGAAATAAAAGAAACCTAAGATGTTGTAGAAACTTGTTTAAAAACTGGTAGCTCTAGTTCTTGCTTTGCATAGCGGTGTTCCTTGTAGAACATCCAGCACCTTATTCGATAAGGAAAGAGCCGAGATCCCTTCACCGGGAGTGACCTCTTTAGTGAAACTAGCAGATGCTACAAACTCAGTTTGTCTTTTGATTGCTTCTATAGTTCTTGCTTTGCATAGTGGTATTTGTGAAATATCCTGCACCTTATTCGATGAGGAAAGGGCTGACGATCCCTTCACCGGGAGTGACCCCTTTAGCAAAACTAGAAAAGCCTAAAAAACACTCCATTTAAAATCACTCGATTCTATAAAGATATCAAGTTCATTACGCAAAGGGTTTTCATAAAAACCTGTCGTAGCCCTCCGTCATTTCAGATAAGTCTTACTTAGTATTCGTGCTACGTTTGTTGGCCTGCGTCAAGGCGTAGTGTGCGGTAGCTAACTAGTATTTATCTGTTTATGCATATGATGCAGATTGGATTAGGGTAGCCATGCGACTTTGTTGGCCTGCGTCAAGGGTCGTGCGGGTAGGTTTAATTCAATCAAGAAATGACGGGTTGAACTTGACTAACGCACCGTGGTTTGTTGGCCTGCGTCAAGGTCATAGGACGCTAGGGGTAAAATATTATTGGGAATTTCAAGTGTTGAAATTTGCAATAAGATTGCATACCTTCTATGAGATAGTTGGATCCCGATACCCGCTGCGAGTAAGAGTTACTCCTGGGAGAGGTTTACACATTACAATTAGCCGATCAAGTAGGTGTCTAGAAAGGTGTTAACGGGGTTACGCCTCTGGGAAAACGAGGTTTACTTTAATTAGGTTCGTGCGAAAGCATGGGGGACCTCCCTCAAAGTACCGACACTGGCCTGGCTGAAAAATTGGCGAACTTGTAGCGTGTAATTAATCCCGGCTAGTCTTTCCTTTTAGGGTTTGTAGGAAGATTTGACTAAAACAGTGGGAGACATCCTGATTAGATATATTAGATAACCAATCTAATCTTGCAAGAGCATACGCTGAGTGTTTTCTTCTCTCTCTCTCCAGGTAGCGACCATATCATGCCTTAATCAAGATAATAAAATGGATGAATTAACCGAACCCGCTTGTTATACTGAGCTGGGGAACGTTGGTCCCGCTCCAACTTATAATTGTTATAAGACAGAGCAGGAAATTGGGGAATACCAGATTTCCCGTGCCGCCCAAACGAAGAAAGTGCATGCTGATGCATCATCTTCGGGTGTGTTCATTACATAGAACTGTTTCTTAGTATCCTTTACGTCCTGGGTATGAGATACCGGATCAGGATCCCGCATATGTAATCTGTTACATGGGCTACAGACAGGTAGAGAACTGAGAACGGGTGATAAGTTTCATGAGATAGAAACGGTGCAAGTGTTGCAGCCAAGTCTGTTGGTCACTATCACCCTGTATTATCAGAATACATTGATTCTGAATGAATGTTATTAGATACCGAACCTGATGTTCAACATCATATCAGTTTCTTTATTAGTAAAGAAATGATAAAATTTTGTATTGTTGGATAATGTTTTGAACATTTCCTATATCAAGAGTTGATCGGTTCAGGTACGTTATCTAAAAGCATTGATGTTCTAAATCAAACTACAGTTCTTAGTATACAAAACACACACGAGAGGAAGAGTTCAGAAATGAACGAATCCTTCTTGAGGCATTGTAGACTAGGTCATATCAATGCGACCCGACTAGCTAAGTTACATTTAGATGCATATTTAAATCTGTTTGAATTTACATCTTGTGAAACTTACCGGTCATGTCACAAAGATAAGATGACCATAGCTCTGTTTATTGGAAAAAGAGAAAGAGTTAGTGAACTCTTGGGATTGATACATGCTGATGTATGAAAGTCCCCTGTCTACACATGCCAAGACCGGTTCTTTTTACTTCATTACGTTCTTTGATAATCTCTCAAGATTCAGACATGTGTTCCTGTTGAAACATAAGTCCGAAGCTTTTGAGATATTCACAGAATATAAGTTAGAAGTAGAGAACCAAAATACGGGTATAAGTATTATGTCCTTTGATGAGATCGAGGAGGAGAATACTTGAGCACGGAATTCCTGGACTATTCTAAAGGAGAATGAGATTCTCTCTCGGCATTACTCCTCCGTATACACCATAGCACGATAGTATATTGGGGCGGAGCAAAAGCACCCTATGTGATATGGTGTGCTTATAATGAGTACTACTGAGTTTCCGATTTCCTTTTGGGAGTTATGCACTTGAAAAGCTGCATACCTATTGAATGTGGATTCAATAGTTTCCAACGAATCTCAGCCTCTCCGCCGATCTAGTAGGGTTCCTCATCCACCTGAGAGATACTTCGGTTTCTCTATGACAGTGGGAGTGAAGATTGCATCATGAGATGTGTTAGTTATGTATATGCCCTAGAGGCCATTGTTGTACATATGATGTATATTATGATGGATGCTTAGATATATACAGAGAGGACTTTCTTGCTCGTCATGATAGTATGCTATTTGGTTTCACTTTATCTTAACATGTTGACTTGTACTGGTTTACTGTTTTTCTCTCACATGTTGATAAAGCCCTTAGGATCTGCACTCGACTACTGGGACTATGATGAGATCATACTACTGGGGCTATGGTAGTCGATGAGTACATCCTATAACTGTTCCTAGTCGAGGGTATATCGAGACAGGGCATCGATACACCAGAGTAGACTAGCGTATACGCATCTTGACCCATATGATGGGCGATGGATGATCCCATATCCATCGGTGTTTGACATCAGAGATGGTGTACGGGTGCTCAGTGGAGACTGGGTACACTGGACGGACTCGCCGAGAACTCCCAGATGGTGATATACCACACGTCAGATGGCAATTCTCCGGTGACACCGGTACAGGGTAGTCTGTAGACCCGAGATCGTCATAGTGTCTTGTGTGATTCCTACTGTGCTTTGATTTCCACCTTACCACGTCCAAGAGGGCGTGTAAAACGGTGGCTTTTGGGTACAGTCCCGAATCACATGGAGGCAATGAGCGATAGGAGGGGATCCGTCTCTCCCGGTATAGGGAGTTGATGTTGTGCTGTGTTCGATTGGCTATAACTGGAAGTCCCTGGCCAGGGCTGATATAGAGATTTACTGGTAAGTGTTACTAGTAGTTTCTCGACCCGTTATGAGCCACACATCGACATGACTTATCGGTTATTGGGGTCTGACGTTTACCACCCCTAGACTTGATATGCGACATATCAGACGAACAGACCGGACTGTACAGGAGTGTTACTGATTGGATTCACAGGAGAACGCACAGGCCAGCTTATTGATTTTCTGATCGCTCAATACCTGGGTGGCTGTTACGTTTAGCTGACCGCTTGTAGCTTGTGGGTGTTTGATATGATCATCACCCTCTACCGGCGTATTGACGATTCTTAAGAGTCCTACACAGAGGTTTCTTGGCTCAGGCGAAACGGAGTAGAGGCACATATGTGATATGTGCAGGACCGAGGATAATGCGATATGAGATACCGTATTATATTCTCGCGATATTTAGATATGAACCGGGACATCGAATCAAGTGTTGATTCGATGAATCGGTACATGATATATTAGTCGGTTATATTCGATATAGCCGGATCGTCGGATCAAGTGTTGATTCGATGATTTAATATATAATAATATATATGATGTATTATTACATTATCTAATATTGGCTTGCTTAATTATTTCATTTTCTCACTGGATGATACATTGATATATATGCGATATATGTTAATTGTATTATTTTCTTTTGTTGCAAATATATAATATATATGTGATATATATTATTGTGACATGATATGATTTATTATTAAATATGTTTAAGGATGATTAAATGAGGTTAGGGTTTGATTAGGGTTAGTTGCTTCTTGCACTTTCTAGAAGCTTTTTCTTTTGTCATGGTTAAGATATTTGTTGATGACTCATTGCTAACCCAACCAAACCCTAACTCTAGTTTATTTTATACAAACTATTAGCCACTCATCCTTGACCATGGTTGATACATCAATCATATACTTTTACTTCTATTCATCACAAAAGGAATTATCATTTCCATTATCATCTTCTTCTCTCTTGATTTTGAGCTCACTAGAAATTCATTTTGTGATGATAAATTATGAGAAAATGATTTAAAAGGAAAGCATAAATACTACTCTCTCATCCTCATCTCATCTAGCCCATGAGATTAGTGTGTTCATCTCTTTAGAGTGAGAAAGCTTGAGTTATTGAAACTTCGACGTAGATCATCGGAGATTTGGAACACTTCAAGCTAGCATGGATCGTTCGAGTCGTGGAGCCTCTCTTGAGTCCGGGAGATCGTGGATCGCGGCGAAAGGACTTTTACTCGGAGCTTGTGAAGCGAAGGAGCGGACTACAAAGGTTGTAATCCCTCACACTTAGCTTAAAAGATGTAATCATGTATGCTTAACCCTAATTATCTAGCAAAGATCTCGGTTTTGGGTTGTTCGGCACGTCTAAATTTTTATCCGGGCATGTTTGATGCCTTATGAACCTTCACAAGAGTGCCTAGGAACCCTACAGTGGTATCAGAGCTATTAGGCATTGGATGTCGACCTATGGGGGGTTCTCACTGTGTGACAGTATGGCGAAGCATAGGCTCTTACCCCCAGGGTGTCCCGAGACCGGAAGGTGTTCCGGCGGGTTGTAGTCCTCGTGAGGGGGCATACGTAAAAAGTAGCGGCTGAGGGACCCGTTGGTGCCACGGCGACCCTATTGGATGGGGTGGCTGCCTGACCTACAGTGGTATCAGAGCCTAGCTAGAGTATTAGGCGACGTGTTTACGAAGTTAAAACTCTAATCGAACCCGAACCGACAAATTTTACCCCCTCTCTGGAAATTTTTCAAAATCTGGGATTTTTCTGAATTAAAAATACGTAAAAAAATCAGCAGGGAATTCTAAGAATTACCATGAAACACGGGCCCACAAATCCACTAAACCGCGGCGGAACCGCGGCGGGAACCTGCTTCCCGCGGCGGTTCCGCGGCCGAATTTTGGAATTGTGACATGTGGCTTCATGATAATATCCGTAGGTACTTGTTGATGCTTCTGGCTATTTTTAATGTGACTCAAGTGTTGAATATTCTGGGGTTTATTTTGTAAACGTTGATTCGATCGGAATATTTAAATTCGTTTTTATTTCCGGATATTTAGAAACTGTTAAACTGTTTGAACAGATATCATTAACTCACTTTTTCCTGGCACGGCAAACTTTCAAGTGTTGAATTTTTATCGGGTTTAAATCTTTCGAAAAAATTGTACAAGTTAAGCGGCGGGCACTCTAGAAGACAACAAACCTTAACTCGATTATGTGACCGTCTTGAACTACCTTTTGAACCTTCGGGTTTGGGGCAGTACGGCGTGCCACATGTGAGGCGTTGGCTTGACCCTTCTACGGCTGGATCACTGGTACTGTGACATATTCTGGGATTATTTGAACTCCGCTCAAGAGTTGAGCACTTTAGGAAATTTTGGGTATTTGATTATCTGTTCGAAAAGTTTAATACTGTCTATTTATCTGGAATGTGATACAATATGTGGAATTCATAGAGTTAGGCATGAAATGCGAAGTATGTGATATTTCGGATTTACTATTGTTGGAGATAGTGCCCTCAGAGTCAATTATTAGGTCACATGTACGTGATTGCAATGATTGATGGAGGACCTATCCCGGTAGGACAGTCTTACTCGAGATGATAGTATGCTATCTGGTTTACCTTTATCATCGTGTACTGCTTTAGGTGACCTGACAAGTCGCTATTACACGTTGATAGAGCCCCTAGGATTCTTGCTTGACCACCAGCAGTATGAGGGCGATCATATAAGTGGGAGCTGGGGGTCTATAAGCATATCCTTAAATGGTCCCTAGTCGTGTGAGTTTCGAGACAGGGCATCGATACTCCAGAGTAGACTAGTGTATACAGTCGAGACCCCGACGAAGGGCGGTGGCCGGTCTCACAAGCCACTGGTGTCAGTTGGATCACCTAAGATGTATACAGGTGCTCATTGGGTTATGAGTACACCGGACAGGACTCGCCGGGAACATGCTAGTTGGTCATATACCAGACGTCAGATGGCAGTTCCCTGGTGACATGTGTGCAGGTTAGTTTATCGACCTGGGGATCGTCATTTGTCTCGTGTGAGTTCCCACTGTACTTTGATTACTACCCTACCACGGCTCAAAGGAGTCGTGCAAACAGGTTTTAGTTGGGTACAGTCCCGAGCCACATGGAGGCAGTGAGCGTATCTTCAGGGGTTCGTCTCTCCCGGTATTGGGGGTGAGGTCACGCTGTGTCTAGGAGAGCCATTACACGAAGTCCTTGGCCAAGGCAGGAGATTTACTGGTAGGTATTCCAGTAGTATCTCAGGGTGTTCTGGGCTACACTCCGACACGACTTGTACCGCTTTTGGGGGTCTGACTTTTACCAACCCCCTAGGCCCGCCATGCGATACTCATAGACGAACGGAGCGGACTGTACGGATATTGTCACTGACAGGCTCAGTAGGGTTGTCGGGCTGAGTTCGCTCACAGACGTCCCTTTTAGTCAATGCCTGGTAGCCCGTTACGTATTGGCTTATACCTCTGACGTGCTAGTGGTTGAATCCACAACCAAGGTGTTGACGAGTCTTTAGAGTCCTCCACATTCTGTTACTCAGCTTTCGGGCGAAAAGTTGTAGAGGCCGTATGGAGATATGGCAAGGTCTGATCAGATACGTGCGGTATTGCACGGATCAGGATCAGACAGTTTGTACTATAGGCCGTAGGGATATATGGCAGAGTTCGATCAGATATGTGCGGTATTGCACGGATCAGGATCGAACGGATAATACTAGCCGGCTTTGGTTTAAGCCGGATCCTAGTATAGTACAGTGTAGATTTTGTCTCATTGCATTTGTATTTCGGTCGGAATACAAATGCGGGTGTGTATGCACAGTATCGGGGTTTTCCTGTAATTTATTACGGGACCAGTTTTCTGGAGTTGCCAGTTTGCCTTTAGTTTCGGCCAATTTCCTTTGTATCGTTCATTGGTCGAAGTTTGGTGGAGGAGGGCTTATTTGCATTGTTGCAAATAGGCAATTGTGGAGGGTGTTCTTTGCATATATTTTGTATCATGATGGTTTCATGATGGAGCCCATCCCTTGACCTTTCTTGCTTGACTTGGTGAGGTCATGATGGTGGTGTTGGAGTGTTGTTTTATTTGCTATCATGGTTGTTGGTTGAGTGTTGGAATTATTGGAATGATGATTCTTTGCATGATAGCCTTCTCTTTCTCTTCCTTGGATGATTGCATATCTTTCTCATGCTTTGCCATTCCCTCCACTCTCTCTCTCATTCACTCCCTCTCACAAGTTGCATGGCCGGCCACCAAGAGGGAAGGGGCTGTCCAAATTTTGGAGAGTGGGGTTTTGTTCATTTCATGTTCCCAAAATCCCCAAAAGTTCCTCCACATTGTTCTTGCATCATCCCTCCACCAAAAGGCACCTCCATGAACCCCAAAAATGAGACTAGTACACTATATTCTACAGCAAATCTTGGGCGCGTCGACTAGCCAGCTTCGTGCCCGAGTTGCCTCGGCATTGAGGTGGGAGCCCGTAAAAGACGTAGGCGATGTGGTGCACTTCCGGCGACGAGGTGGAGACCGGAGTTTCCGCAGGAGATCGGGACGACGACGAGAAGACCGGAGGACACGGATCAGTCGGTATATCTATCTTCCCCATCTTGTAGTTAGCTAGGACTAATTAATGGTTCGATCCGGGTATTAGTGCGCGGCGGTTTGCCAGTTCAAGTAAAAATTAAAGTTTATCACCGCTTCCGCATTTGGCCGTCGGATTGACGGTCGGGGCGCCGCCGTGCACTTACAGTGGTATCAGAGCCTCGCCATTAACTTAGTCTAGTTTGGTTTAATGTGTTTCGCATTTCCGATCGACCAAAATTCCAAAATCTACATTTTTGCTAGCGACAGTTTTCTGTTGAAAATTTTTGGTCTCGAAAATTTTTTCAGGTTGTAAAACATTGATGTACTAGAAAATCTAAGAGCTCTGTAAAAATTCGATGAAGTGACTCCACTGTGGGAGCGCGGAACCGCCGCAAACACCCCCTCCTAGCCGCGACTCCGCCGCACACTGTGGGGATCCCTGTACCAAATTTCTACAGTACCTTTCTGGGGTTAAAATTGGGGTTTTGGAATATTAATATTGGGCCCAGAATTTCCTGATCTGCTACAGTAATGCTTGGGGGCCCACTTGTTAAAATTTGATTGATCGGATATTTTAAACACATTATTTCACAGTATTTACATTATATCTGCGACCGTGAATGTCACTCGATCGGTAAATCCTGTCTAACTGCTATATCCCGGTTAGACGGATTTGCGAACGTGACTTTCACGTTGATGTTATGTTTTTGCTGTGATGTTGCGGATCGGTCGTGGGGGATAGCCTGGATGCAATGCTAGTACAGTTGTGGTTGTATTATGTACATTTGATTTTGCGGGGCGAGCGTCCGACATGTGGACTGCCGTCACTGCCTGATTGTATTATTATTTTGGGGCACGACCTGGTTGCGGCCGATGTACCCGTTGTATGTATATTTTACTTTCTGTAGTAGGATTACCCCGCGGAGGGGTGCACGGATAGCCGGGTTCTAGAGGGCAACAAGCCCGCATCTCATGGCATTGAGACGGAGGGGGCTTCACTCTAGGATTGGTGGGCTATTCGCCGCACTCGTAGGGGGTACAGGTTGACCCAGGAGGGGTGCCCAAGTTACCGGATTCCGTGAAGTGCTGGGTGGTCCATTCACGGTGCTGAAGGGGGTTGCCACGCTTCAGGTTTTGGCGGGTAACTTGCCGCGTCCGTAGGGGTCTAGGATTTCATTGCTCAGGCTATCCACACGACCAGGGGAACGTCGGGTTTCAGTAGTGGCTCTGTGAAACCCGGGGATCCCAGATATCTGTATTGTTTCTGTGATGCTGTACATTTTCTGTGATGTTGCATTTTTTATCACGCCTTGAGCGAATATAATATATTGGTATATATATTAGTAGATGTTGTATATGTTTTGCATCCGCGCTAGTCCAGTCCCCGCTCTGTCGTTAGTTAGCTAACCTAACGGGTAATGACGGGACCCAGTGGCGAATGCGGATGGCATATACGTACATCAGTATATTTTCGTTCTTTTTGGTGTGATCAATTGATGGGACTGCATTGATTCGGATCAATGCAAGTTTAAAAACAAACCTAATCTGATGTTGTTGGAACACTTTTTCAAAAGCTGTTATTGTAAGGACGTTTACTTTTGCTTTGCATCGTGATATTCAGTTGGAATATCCTGCTCCTCAGTCGACGAGGCAAGGGCCGAGATCCCTTCACCGGGAGTGACCCCTTGGACAGAAGTTTGCGTCAGGGCATTAACTTCACTATAGCCGATTACTTTTGCTTTGCACCGTGGTATTCAGTTGGAATATCCTGCACCTCATTCTACGGGGAAAGAGCCGAGATCCCTTCACCGGGAGTGACCTCTTTAGCAACGGTTTTCGTCACTATATTTTTAAAAGCTATCAGTTCCTTCAACGATATCAAGTTCATTACGTTAAAGGTTTTCGCCAGAAACCATTCGTAGCCCTCCGTCATTTCAGTTAAATATTCGGTAGTATTCAAGCTATGTATTTTGACCTCACGCCAAGGCATAGTGATTGGTAGCTGCCGGGTATTTATCTGTTGCATAGATAGATGCGTTGGTTTGGGACAGTCGTACTACTATTTTGGCCTACGTCAAGGGTATGTACGGGTGGGTTCAAATTAACCTGGATAATGACGGGCAGAACTTGACATGTGACTTATGATATTTTGACCTCACGCCAAAGTCATAAGAGCATGGGGCAGAAATCACATCGGGAGTTTCAAAAGAACTGAAACTTGCCAGATATGCGCATACCTTCTGGAGTGTGATACCGTGAGCGGATTCCGTCACGTTATCATGCGATGATAGTTGGATCCCGATTCCCACTGATGAGTTACTTTACTCCTCGGGTAATCCCGACTAATTCTTCTTTTAGGTTTGGAGGAGAATTTGAGGTACAGTGGGAGGTTTCCAGATTAGATAAATTGGTAACCATTCTGATCTAAGTTAGAGTGCACGCTGAGTGTTTCTTTTCTCTCTCTCTTTGGCAGCGACCATTGACCTGACCCTAAGACCATGACTCAGTGACCAAGTTGACCAAACCTTCTTAACACTGGCTTTTGGATTGTCAGAGTTGCAAACCTCACTGCCACTCCTACTTTTACCCTTTTCTCCAGGACACCCCGTATTACTACGAACGTCCACTTCCCTTGGACAAAACCATCGTATGGTTAGATACGAACTCGAAGGAATTAATTCAAGGATGGTTTCCGGTTCTGGAGAAAACGGATAGGATTATTCAGTTGTCTTTTCCTTTTACCTTCTCTCAGGTTGCGAGTACTCCTTGGTTTAGGAGATAGTACACCTATTACGCAAATTGGATAGTCTTCTTCCAAACCTTAGGCTGGTGCAGACCGGTAGGGAATGAAGAAAACCAATTAGCATAACGATGGTGTGCAGAAGGTATTAGGTTAAGACAAAGCAAGGGATTAGTAAGAGGGCAAAGTAAATTGCAACAGATATTCACGACCATACCGGGTATTTCTTCGCCAATCCTAAAATCACCTTTGTATTTCTCCAGGACACTCCGTATCGCTACGAAGATCCACAGTTTATTGGATACTCCATCGTATGGTTATATACGAACTCGAAAGGAAATTGTTCCAGTTCGGGGATGGATTCTGGTTCAGGAGAAATAGGAATAAGATTTATTCAGTTGTCTTTTATCTTCACCTTCTCTCGCATTGCGAGTGTTCCTAGGATTAGGACATTACACCCATTATGCTTATTGGATAGTCTTCTTCCAAACCATAGGCTGGTGTCGAACGGTAGGGAAGGAAGAAAACCATTTGGCTTAAGGGGTGTACAGAAGGTAAAAACCAAAGACATATGAAGGGATTTGGAGAGGTGGCAAAGAACTATACGGTTACAGTCGTGAATCTGGAAGAGGCATTGCTAGGAATACCGGGATACCCCATCGAAAACATTTCAATGTTTCAGTCTCACTGTGTACTGTTAAAAGAAAACTGATTTCCCGATTAGACACTTGCTCCAGGGTATGTATTTACCAGGTATGATTCTCACATCTGTATGGTTTTAGAGATGATGAGTGGGAGTAGGTTATTGGGAATTGGGTGATCATCCTCATTATATCGGGATTCGTTGTAATCGGTGATATTTGAGGAAATCACCTGGGCTGTTTGCCAGTCGGCAAATATTTGGTTTTGAATATCCGCTTTTATGCACCAATTTCAAATTGATATATCTGTACGTCTATTTTCATAGAGTGAGATATACCTTTCTGAAATTATGTCTACGGCATTTACCTATATCAGTGGATGGTTAGGTAAGGAGCATTAAACAGCGGTGTAATTCTTCTTAACCATAAGTACAGTTTTCAACCTACGACACACAGTGAATGAGTTATCAGACTCAAGGGACTTATACAGAGTATTGTATGTTGTCCAGTGTCCATTAGGAAGAGGGGTTGGTCCTCGTACTATATTCGGTTTACTTATGACTTCTCTAGTTTTTAGACAGGTGTTTCGTGGAAACACAGGGTCCGAATTTTGAGAAGTTGTAGGTATTTGAATTGAATAGAGAACCAGGTGTAGCAAGTATCGGGATTCTTCAAAGAGATCGAAGATGTAGATACTTGTGTATGGTATTCAGTTGATAGTAATGATAAAGAGATCTTGCTTCTCTTTCAGGTTACTCATAATTGGAAGCATTCCTAAGTTGAGTAACGCTGATCGACCTTCTTCCTTTTAGTTGACATGCACTGGAGATAGTTGCATGATTTGGATCTGGTTCAGTTAAATCAGTGCCTCTGGTCCTATATGGGATATAGAACAGTTCGTATCTTAACGTTGTTAAGGTACGGAGAGTTGTCCAGCTTATGATTAAAACCAGACACTGGACAACTCAAGGCACGTTTCTGTGATGGCTGTTTGTGGGTTGACCCAGGCTATGACGAGGGTTGACTTTCTACCATCTGGATGAACAATAGCGATATTGTTCTAGACTCGCCACAGTTTTATTAAAAATGGATTTTTTTCAGAAAACAGTAGTGGGAGTATGGTAGAACTGGAAGTGATTCCAGAACCACAAACGATTACCGAAGATTTCATGGGAACCTAAAGATTCAATCTGGATTGACATTCCATTGGCCACTCCGCAGATTAGGTGGGTAACTTCAGGCACCCGAGAGGTACTACGGTAGCCTCAAGGACGGTGACAGGGAAGTTCTTGTTTACCCACAATTACCATTGCTGTTGTTCCAGGCGGCGAGACCCGGCGGGAGGATGAGTATAGCGTCGTTCTAAACTAGTTTTAGAAGTGTACGTCTATATGACTCTGCCAGAGGGTTGTCGTAGTCAGTGGGAGGAGCGGAAGCATTGGTGGACATGTAGCTTATGTCTATTTATAGACTATAGCACCAGTAGCGGAGATAGATCATCGATTTCTGATATGACAGTCATGGGTTTGACTTCATCAAAATAGGGGATGGATCTGTTGAGAAGGTAGCAGGGTGTGATATCCTGGTATTTGGATGACATACACAGAGTAGGAAAAGAAACTCCTATACTGCAATCGGTTATACTTTGGTCGTCACACAGTAGTTTCTCCGCATGGGACTTGGACATTATATCAGACATACTGGTTACTGGATCTGTGGTTTTAGATCTAGATTTGGGTAGTCTCCCAATCAGGGTACTTAGACAGCATTCTAAGAGTATTTAGAATGGACGACTCCTGGCACGGTAGTGTACCTGCAGGTAATGGAGTCACCCTCTCCAAAGGTGTCTTACAGACTAAATTGGAGAGGGATGTGCATGATTGGCAGATCACTTGCTCAAGCAATTGAGTCAATCATGAGATGTCAAGTACCACACCAGACATTGTTCTTGCACTAGATGCAATAAGCTGACATTGATCAAATCCTGGAGAAACGGTCGGAAGCAGTTTTAGAACATAAGTGGATGTTCTAGGGATATGATAACGACAGCCTCATTCGGGAGACAGCTATCATTCCAGGCTTCCAAGGTGACATGGACGACAAGGAGGTTGTCAGAGTTATATTTTTCCTTCTGATGAGGGGCAGTATTTTGGACAGGTGGTCCAAGGCAATACTGAGGGAGGCATGGCGCAGGATACTGATTAAGTTCAGTTGACGATACAGTCTAAGAAGTTTGGATTTGGAGTTCATTTATGAGCTAGGTCCCATCAGACATCCAGACACATTCTAAGACAGGTATTGCTCATTTCGGGAGATGGGTTTCTCCGCAAACTTGAGATACAGAGAGACATAGGAAGAAACAACAAAACGGATCCACTCACTGAGGCTGTTCCTCGAACGCAATAGTTTCGCAAACGAGCTTTGTGAGACTGACTAGTAGAGGAGTTGGGTGTTCGGTATCACACGGGCTGTGAGTATGCGACATCGCAATAATTGGCCTTGAGTGCAAGTGGGAGATTGTTGGAGATAGTGCCCTCAGAGTCAATTATTAGGTCACAGGTACGTGATTGCAATGATTGATGGAGGACCTATCCCGGTAGGACAGTCTTACTCGAGATGATAGTATGCTATCTGGTTTACCTTTATCATCGTGTACTGCTTTAGGTGACCTGACAAGTCGCTATTACACGTTGATAGAGCCGCTAGGATTCTTGCTTGACCACCAGCAGTATGAGGGCGATCATATAAGTGGGAGCTGGGGGTCTATAAGCATATCCTTAAATGGTCCCTAGTCGTGTGAGTTTCGAGACAGGGCATCGATACTCCAGAGTAGACTAGTGTATACAGTCGAGACCCCGACGAGGGGCGGTGGCCGGTCTCACAAGCCACTGGTGTCAGTTGGATCACCTAAGATGTATACAGGTGCTCATTGGGTTATGAGTACACCGGACAGGACTCGCCGGGAACACGCTAGTTGGTCATATACCAGACGTCAGATGGCAGTTCCCTGGTGACATGTGTGCAGGTTAGTTCATCGACCTGGGGATCGTCATTTGTCTCGTGTGAGTTCCCACTGTACTTTGATTACTACCCTACCACGGCTCAAAGGAGTCGTGCAAACAGGTTTTAGTTGGGTACAGTCCCGAGCCACATGGAGGCAGTGAGCGTATCTTCAGGGGTTCGTCTCTCCCGGTATTGGGGGTGAGGTCGCGCTGTGTCTAGGAGAGCCATTACACGAAGTCCTTGGCCAAGGCAGGAGATTTACTGGTAGGTATTCCAGTAGTATCTCAGGGTGTTCTGGGCTACACTCCGACACGACTTGTACCGCTTTTGGGGGTCTGACTTTTACCAACCCCCTATGCCCGCCATGCGATACTCATAGACGAACGGACCGGATTGTACGGATATTGTCACTGACAGGCTCAGTAGGGTTGTCGGGCTGAGTTCGCTCACAGACGTCCCTTTTAGTCAATGCCTGGTAGCCCGTTACGTATTGGCTTATACCTCTGACATGCTAGTGGTTGAATCCACAACCAAGGTGTTGACGAGTCTTTAGAGTCCCCCACATTCTGTTACTCAGCTTTCGGGCGAAAAGTTGTAGAGGCCGTATGGAGATATGGCAAGGTCTGATCAGATACGTGCGGTATTGCACGGATCAGGATCGGACAGTTTGTACTATAGGCCGTAGGGATATATGGCAGAGTTCGATCAGATACGTGCGGTATTGCACGGATCAGGATCGAACGGATAATACTAGCCGGCTTTGGTTTAAGCCGGATCCTAGTATAGTACAGTGTAGATTTTGTCTCATTGCATTTGTATTTCGGTCGGAATACAAATGCGGGTGTGTATGCACAGTATCGGGGTTTTCCTGTAATTTATTACGGGACCAGTTTTCTGGAGTTGCCAGTTTGCCTTTAGTTTCGGCCAATTTCCTTTGTATCGTTCATTGGTCGAAGTTTGGTGGAGGAGGGCTTATTTGCATTGTTGCAAATAGGCAATTGTGGAGGGTGTTCTTTGCATATATTTTGTATCATGATGGTTTCATGATGGAGCCCATCCCTTGACCTTTCTTGCTTGACTTTGTGAGGTCATGATGGTGGTGTTGGAGTGTTGTTTTATTTGCTATCATGGTTGTTGGTTGAGTGTTGGAATTATTGGAATGATGATTCTTTGCATGATAGCCTTCTCTTTCTCTCCCTTGGATGGTTGCATATCTTTCTCATGCTTTGCCATTCCCTCCACTCTCTCTCATTCACTCCCTCTCACAAGTTGCATGGCCGGCCACCAAGAGGGAAGGGGCTGTCCAAATTTTGGAGAGTGGGGTTTTGTTCATTTCATGTTCCCAAAATCCCCAAAAGTTCCTCCACATTGTTCTTGCATCATCCCTCCACCAAAAGGCACCTCCATGAACCCCAAAAATGAGACTAGTACACTATATTCTACAGCAAATCTTGGGCGCGTCGACTAGCCAGCTTCGTGCCCGAGTTGCCTCAGCATTGAGGTGGGAGCCCGTAAAAGACGTAGGCGATGTGGTGCACTTCCGGCGATGAGGTGGAGACCGGAGTTTCCGCAGGAGATCGGGACGACGACGAGAAGACCGGAGGACACGGATCAGTCGGTATATCTCTCTTCCCCATCTTGTAGTTAGCTAGGACTAATTAATGGTTCGATCCGGGTATTAGTGCGCGGCGGTTTGCCAGTTCAAGTAAAAATTAAAGTTTATCATCGCTTCCGCATTTGGCCGTCGGATTGACGGCCGGGGCGCCGCCGTGCACTTACAACTATGTCTAAAGTGATTGTGGATTCCAAATATTGTAGTTTTACACTTTCTTTTCTGTGACCATAAGTGTAACATGTGATATCGCCAGTTTCATTGCTATATGTCAACGACAATTGGGATGCGCATATTTACTTACGTTGATAATATGTGATATTATGTGTTGCTGTGATATGTTATATTGGATCGTCGCGTTCTGAATAGCCGGGGGTTTTATGTGAGATGAGGGTTTTTATTTTCATTCATTTAAAATTCATTTGTAATGTAACATTCTTTTATTGGGGCATTTCCAGGTTGCGGATGATGTCACCGTTGTATATTATTTACTTTTCCGCCTTAGCTAGACCCAAGGAGGGGAGCACAAGTAACCGGGTTCTAGGGTCCAGTGGGAGGACATCTCGAGGAGTCGAGACCGGGTCTCCTAACCCTAGAATTGGCAGTGTTACTTGCCGCTCTCGTAGGGGTCTTGGGATGTGGGTTTGGCTATTCGTCGCGACCGTGGAATCCGTGTTTTATACAGGCTCGTATTGAAAACACGGACGTCCTAGTATATCCAATATTTCATATATGTTCTTCTGCTGCAATGTTCTGTGATGAGATCATATTACTGCCTGAGACGAGTGCTTATACTATATATATATGCTGATATATAAATATTACTGCTTTCGTTTCTTCTGTGATGCTTAGGAAGCATAAGCTGATGGGATTTTATTAATGAGATTAATAAAAAGAAATGAAACCTAAAGATGTTGTAGAATCAAAACTTTATAAAAAGGGTAGCTACAGTTTTGCTTTGCACAGCGGTATATATGATATGCCCTGCACCTTATTCGATGAGGAAAGAGCCGAGATCCCTTCACCGGGAGTGACATCTTTAGCGAAACTGGCAGATGCTACAAACTCGCGGTTTAGTTTTGACAGCTTATATAGTTCTTGCTTTGCACAGCGGTATATATAATATATCCTGCACCTTATTCGATGGGGAAAGAGCCGAGATCCCTTCACCGGGAGTGACCTCTTTAGCGAAACTAGAAGCCTCAAAAACACTCCTTTTCAAAATCACTCGATTCTACGACGATATCAAGTTCATTACGTTCAGGGTTTTCTGAAAAACCTGCGTAGCCCTCCGTCATTTCAGATAGAGACTAGTTAGTATTCGTGCTGCGTTTGTTGACCTTAGCCAAGGCGTGGTGTACGGTAGCTAATTAGTATTTATCTGCTAAAACATGAGATGTGGTTGAGTTAGGGTAGTCGTACGACTTTTTTGACCTTAGCCAAGGGTCGTACGGGTGGGTTTAATTCAATCAGGAAATGACGGGTTGAACTTGACTAGCACTTATGATTTGTTGACCTTAGCCAAGGTCATAAGATGCTAGGGGTAAAAATATTATCGAGAATTTCAAGTGTTGAAATTTGCAATGAGATTGCATACCTTCTATGAGATAGTTGGATCCCGATACCCACTGTGAATAAGAGTTACTCCTGGGAGAGTTTTACACAGGACAATTAACCGATCAAGTAGGTGTCTAGAAAAGTGTTAACGGGGTTACGCCTCTGGGAAAACGAGGTTTACTTTAATTAGGTCCGTGCGAAAGCACGGGGAACCTCCCTCAAAGTACCGACACTGATCTGGCTGAAAGACTGACGAAATTGTAGGGTGTAATTAATCCCGGCTAATCTTACCTTTTAGGGTTTGAAGGAAGATTTGATAAAAACAGTGGGAGACATCCTGATTAGATAAGATAATAACCAATCTAATCTTGCAAGAGCATACGCTAAAGTGTTTTCTTCTCTCTTTCTCCAGGTAGCGACCATGTCCGGCCATAATCAAGATAATAATATGGATGTATTGACTGAACCCGATTATTGTACTGAGCAAGGGAACGTTGGACCCGTTCTTTCTTATAAGAGTTATAAGACAGAACAGGAAACAGGAGAATATCTGGATTCTCATGCCGCCCAAAAGAACATGCTTGTTGATGCATCTTCTTCGGGTGTGTTAGTTATTGAGAACTGTTTCTCAGTTCACCCTACGTCCTGGGTATTGGATACCGGATCAGGATCCCATATATGTAAATTGTTACATGGGCTACGAAAAGGTAGAGAACTGGGAAAATGTGATCATTCCGTTCAAGTAGGGAACGGTGCAAGTATTGTAGCCAAAGCAGTTGACGAATATCACCTTGTATTACCAAATCATAATACACTGATTCTAAATGAGTGTTATTATATACCGAACATGATGTGCAATATTATATCAGTTTCTTTATTAAGTAAAGAAGGATATAATTTTGTGGTAAAGGATAATGTTATGAACATATTCCTAGATCAAAAGTTGATTACATCAGGCTCGTTACATAATGGCATATTCATTCTGAATCAGAATACAGTCCTGAATATACAAAACACACACAAGAGGAAAAGTTCAGACATGAACGAATCCTACTTGTGGCATTGTAGACTTGGTCATATCAATGCGACACGACTGGCTAAGTTACATAAGGATGGTTATTTGAATCCGTTCGAATTATCATCTTATGATACTTACTATTCATGTCTCAAAGGAAAAATGACCAAAGCTCCGTTTAGTGGACATGGAGAAAGAGTTACTGAACTCTTAGGACTAATACATAATGATGTATGTGGTCCTATGTCTACGCATGCCAGGAACGGTTCTTCCTACTTCATTACATTCACTGACGATCTCTCAAGATTCGGATATGTGTTCCTGATGAAACACAAGTCTGAAGCTTTTGAGAAATTCAGAGAATATAAGCACGAAGTAGAGAATCAAACGGGCAAAAGTATTAAGATTCTTCGATCTGATCGAGGAAGTGAATACTTAAGCAGTGAGTTCCTAGATTATCTAAAAGAGAATGGGATTCTCTCTCAGCTTACTCCTCCTTATACACCACAGCACAATGGTGTATCGGAACGAAGGAATCGGACCCTATTAGATATGGTGCGATCTATGATGAGCGATGCTGAGTTACCTATTTCCTTTTGGGGGTATGCGCTTGAGACAGCCATATACCTATTGAATAGAGTTCCAACTAAATCAGTGCCTACCACTCCATATGAGATATGGAATGGGAAGAGACCATCTGTTAGAAGAGTTAAGATATGGGGTTGTCCGGCCTATGTTAAAAAGCAAAATTCGGACAAACTCGAGGCACGATCAGTTCTTTGTAAGTTTGTAGGATATCCAAGCAATTCGTATGGATATCTATTCTACCACAGTGAACAACAAAAGGTGTTTGTTGCTCAACATGCCGCCTTTTTACAAAAGGAATTTCTTGCAAAAGAAATTAGTGGCGATGAGGTAGAACTGGAAGAGGTTCCAGCAACACAAACTACAACTGAAGATTTAGTGGAACCAGAGGATTTAGTAGTACCCGACGAACCCCAGCCTCTCCGCCGATCTAGCAGGGTTTCTCATCCTCCTGAGAGATACTACGGTTTTCTCATTGATGGTGGAAGCGAGGATTGCATCATGGAAGATGATGACCCGACTAGTTTCAAGCAGGCCATCACAAGTACTGACTCTGTGAAATGGCTGGATGCAATGCGATCTGAGATGGAATCCATGTACACCAACAAAGTATGGATTTTGGAAAATGCTCCTGAAGGGGTAAAACCCATTGGGAGCAAGTGGATTTTTAAAAAGAAATTTGGTGTAGATGGAAAAGTTGAGACTTTCAAAGCTAGACTTGTATCAAAGGGTTTTCATCAACAACCAGGTATGGATTATGACGAAACCTTTTCTCCAGTGGCTATGCTTAAGTCCATCCGGATCTTACTTGCCATTGCTGCATACCATGACTACGAAATCTGACAAATGGATGTTAAGACCGCCTTTCTAAACGGTGATTTAGAAGAGAGCGTGTACATGACTCAGCTAGTGGGCTTCGTAGATAGTGGGAGCAGCGGAAAGGTGTGCAAGCTGCTTAAATCCATTTATAGGTTAAAGCAAGCATCGCGGAGTTGGAACATCTGTTTTGATGTTGTAGTCAAAGAGTTTGACATCATCAAGAATATAGATGAACCTTGTATCTATAAGAAGGTAGCAGAGGGTAAGGTTGTCTTCCTCGTATTGTACGTGGATGACATACTCTTGATAGGAAATGATATTCCTATGCTGCAATCAGTCAAGCTCTTTTTATCACAGAGATTCTCAATGAAAGATCTAGGTGATGCCTCCTGCATATTGGGAATCATGATCTATAGAGATAGATCTAAACGGATACTGGGATTGTCCCAATCCAGGTACATTGACACCATACTAAAGAGGTTTAGTATGGAAGAATCCAAGCGTGGGAACCAACCCACGATCTCTGGACTCACTCTCTCCAAAGAGATGTCTCCCAAGACTGATTTGGAGAGAGCTCGCATGCAAGGGATACCATATGCTTCGGCAGTAGGCTCTATCATGTATGCGATGCTATGTACCAGACCCGATGTAGCATACTCACTAAGTGTAGTGAGTCGGTATCAAGCAGATCCTGGAGAGAGTCACTGGACAGCTGTGAAGAACATTCTAAAGTACTTGCGAAGGACTAAGGAGATGTTCTTGGTGTATGGTAAAGGAGAACTCCAGGTAGAGTCCTTTACCGATTCCATCTTCCAAAGTGATAAGGACGACTCTAAGTCGCATTCGGGTTTTGTCTTTACCCTCAATGGAGGGGCGGTATGTTGGAAGAGTTCCAAACAGGATACCGTTGCAGACTTGACGATGGAGGCTGAATACATCGCTGCCAACGATGCTGCCAAAGAGGCTGTCTGGATAAAGAAGTTCATTAGTGAACTTGGTGTGGTTCCATCCATTGAGCATCCAATACCTCTGTATTGCGATAACAATGGAGCTGTGGCTTTGGCCAAGGAACCCAGATCCCATCAAAAGTCCAGACATATTCTGAGGTGGTATCACCTGATCAGGGAGATAGTTGATCGCCGGGAGATCGAGGTCAGGAGAGTAGATACGAAGGACAACACTGGGGATCCACTCACGAAGGCTATTCCCCGGATACAGTTTGAGAGATTATTCGGGATGCTAGGTATGAGATACTACAGCAGCTGGCCTTAGTGCAAGTGGGAGATTGTTAGTTATGTATATGCCCTAGAGGCCATTGTTGTACATATGATGTATATTATGATATATGCTTAGATATATACAGAGAGGACTTTCTTGCTCGTCAAGCTAGTATGCTATTTGGTTTCACTTTATTTTAACATGTTGACTTGTACTGGTTTACTGTTTTTCTCTCACATGTTGATAAAGCCCTTAGGATCTGGACTTGACTACCGGGACTATGATGAGATCATACTAGTGGGGCCACGGTAGTCGATCAGTACATCCTATAACTGTTCCTAGTCGAGGGTATATCGAGACAGGGCATCGATACACCAGAGTAGACTAGCGTATACGCATCTTGACCCATATGATGGGCGATGGATGATCCCATATCCATCGGTGTTTAACATCAGAGATGGTGTATGGGTGCTCAGTGGAGACTGGGTACACTGGACGAACTCGCCGAGAACTCCCAGATGGTGATATACCACACGTCCGATGGCAGTTCTCCGGTGACACTGGTACAGGGTAGTCTGTAGACCCGAGATCGTCATAGTGTCTTGTGTGATTCCTACTGTGCTTTGATTTCCACCTTACCACGTCCAAGGGGGCGTGCAAAACGGTGGCTTTTAGGTACAGTCCCGAATCACATGGAGGCAATGAGCGATAGGAGGGAATTCGTCTCTCCCGGTATAGGGAGTTGATGTTGTGCTATGTTCGATTGGCTATAACTGGAAGTCCCTGGTCCGGGCTGATATAGAGATTTACTGGTAAGTGTTACTAGTAGTTTCTCGACCCGTTATGAGCCACGCTTCGACACGACTTATCGGTTATTGGGGTCTGACGTTTACCACCCCTAGACTTGATATGCGACATATCAGACGAACAGACCGGACTGTACATGAGTGTTACTGATTGGATTCACAGGAGAACGCACAGGCTAGCTTGTTGATCTTCTGATCGCTCAATACCTGGGTGGCTGTTACATTTAGCTGACCGCTTGCAGCTTGTGGGTGTTTGATATGATCATCACCCGCTACCGGCGTATTGACGATTCTTTAGAGTCCTACACAGAGGTTTCTTGGCTCAGACGAAACGGAGTAGAGGCACATATGCGATATGTGCAGGACCGAGGATAATGCGATATAAGATACCGTATTATATTCTCACGATATTTAGATATGAACCAGGACATCGGATCAAGTGTTGATTCGATGAATCGGTACATGATATATTAGTCGGTTATATTCGATATAGCCGGATCGTCGGATCAAGTGTTGATTCGATGATTTAATGTATAATAATATATATGATATATTATTACATTATCTAATATTGGCTTGCTTTATTATTTCATTTTCTCACTGGATGATACATTGATATATATGCGATATATGTTAATTGTATTATTTTCTTTTGTTGCAAATATATAATATATATGTGATATATATTATTGTGACATGATATGATTTATTATTAAACATGTTTAAGGATGATTAAATGAGGTTAGGGTTTGATTAGGGTTAGTTGCTTCTTGCACTTTCTAGAAGCTTTTTCTTTTGTCATGGTTAAGATAATTGTTGATGACTCATTGCTAACCAAACCCTAACTCTAGTTTATTCTCTACAAACTATTAGCCACTCATCCTTGACCATGGTTGATACATCAATCATATACTTTTATTTCTATTCATCACAAAAGGAATTATCATTTCCATTATCATCTTCTTCTCTCTTGATTTTGAGCTCACTAGAAATTCATTTTGTGATGATAAATTATGAGAAAATGATTTAAAAGGAAAGCATAAATACTACTCTCTCATCCTCATCTCATCTAGCCCATGAGATTAGTGTGTTCATCTCTTTAGAGTGAGAAAGCTTGAGTTATTGAAACTTCGACGTAGATCATCGGAGATTTGGAACACTTCAAGCTAGCATGGATCGTTCGAGTCGTGGAGCCTCTCTTGAGTCCGGGAGATCGTGGATCGCGGCGAAGGGACTTCTACTCGGAGCTTGTGAAGTGAAGGAGCGGACTACAAAGGTTGAAATCCCTCACACTTAGCTTAAAAGATGTAATCTTGTATGCTTAACCCTAATTATCTAGCAAAGATCTCGGCTTTGGGTTGTTCGGCACGTCTAAATTTTTATCCGGGCATGTTTGATGCCTTATGAACCTTCACAAGAGTGCCTAGGAACCCTACAAGATGATGACCCAACTAGTTTCGAGCTGGACATCAGGAGTGAGACTCTGTAAGAATGGCTGGATGCATATCGATCTGAGATGGAATCCTTATACACCAACAAAGTATGGACTTTGATTGCTTTATCTGAAGGGTTAAATCCCCATCAGGAGCGAGTATATCTTGAGAAGATTACTTGGTGTACATGGAAAAGTTGAGACTTTCAAAGCTATGCTTAAGTCCATCCAAATCCTACTTGCGACGGCTACATACCATGACTACAATATCTGGTGGTTGGGTATCATGACTGCTTTTCTAAATGATGTTTTAGAAATGAGCATTTATAAATACACAGCCAGAGGGCTTCGTAGACAGTGGGAGCAGCGGAAACGTGTGCAAGATGTTTTATATGATAAAACAGGCATCGCGGAGTTGGAACATCTGTTTTGATGTGGTAGTCAAAGAGTTTGACTTCATCAAAATGGTAGATGAACCTTGTATATACAAAAAGGTAGTAGGGAGTATGGTGGTGATCCTCGTAGAGTACGTGGATGACATACTCTTGATAGGGAAGGAGTTTCCTATGCTACGCTCGGTCAATCTCCGCTTATCACAAAGATTCCCCATATAGGATCAAAATGATACCTCCTAAATCCTGGGTTTTGGATCTATGAGATAGATCTAATTGGATGTTAGGATACTCACTAGTTGTAGTGAGATGGTATCAATCGATCCTGGGAAGAATCACTGGAAAGGTTCCAGAGTGATAAGGACGACTGAATGTCAGCCGCAGGCTTTGTCTTTACCCTCATTGGAGGGACGGTATGTTGGAAGAGTTCCAAGAAAGATACCGTGACTTACTAGACGATTAAAGGTAAGATACATCGTTACCAAGGATACTACTAAAGAGGCAGTCTGGATATATATAAGTTCATAAGATGAACTTCGTTCCTACCATTGTGTGACAATGGAGTTGTGGCTTTAGCTTAGGAACTTCGGTCCCATCAGAAATCCAGATGTAATTCTTAGGCAGTATCACCTGATCATGGAGATGGTTGATCTCTAGGAAGATCGAGCTTAGGAGAGTAGACACATAGGACAACAGCGCGGATCCACTCACAAAGGCCTTTTTCCCAGTAGAGACTTTTATGGGATGGTTGAGTATGAGATACATCAACCACAGCTAATTGTTGGGTATGCGATACCACAACAGATGTCCCTAGTACAAGTGGGAGATTGTTAGTTATATGTATGCCCTAGAGGCCATTACTGTACATACGATGTATATTGTAGTGGATGCTAGGACATATATAGGGAGGACTTTCATGCTCGACATGATAGTATGCTACATGGTTGTTCTTTATCTTAACATGTACTCTGATTGTCTCTATGTTACATGTTGATAAAGCCCTTAGGATATGTACTCGACTACTGAGACTATGATGAGATCATGCTAGTGGGGCCACGGTAGTCGAGGAGTACATCCTATAATTGTTCCTAGTCGAGAGTGTATTGAGACAGGGCATCAATGCACCAGAGAACTCCTATAATTGTTCCTAGCGTATACGCATCTTGACCCATATGATGGGCGATGGATGATCCCATATCCATCGTTGTTTGACATTAAGGATGGTGTACGGGTGCTCAGTGGAGACTGGGTACACTGGACGGACTCGCCGAGAACTCCCAGATGGTATTATACCTCACGTCAGATGGCAGTTCTCCGGTGACACTGGTACAGAGTAGTCTGTTGACCCGAGATCGTCATAGAGACTTGTGTGATTCCCACTGTGCTTTGATTTCCATCATACCATGTCTAAGAGGGAGTGCAAAAAGGTGGCTTTTGGGTACAGTCCCGAATCACATGGAGGCAATGAGCGATAGGAGGGGATTCGTCTCTCCCGGTATAGGGAATTGATGTTGTGCTGTGTTCGATTGGCTATAACCGGAAATCCCTGGCCAGGGTTGCTGAGATTTACTGGTAAGAGTTATCAGTAGTTTCTCAAACTGTTGTAGACCTCATATCGACACGACTTATCGAGCTACTGGGGTCTGACGTTTACCACCCCTAGGCGAGATATACAACATATCAGATGACGAGACGGGACTGTACGGGAGTGTTACTGTTTGGATTCACAGGAGAAGTTACAGGCTTGCTTGTTGATCTTCTGAGCGCTGAATACCTGGGTGGCTGTTACGTTTAGCTGACCGCTTGCAGCTTGTGGGTGTTTGATATGATCATCACCTACTGCCGGCGTATTGACGATTCTTTAGAGTCCTACACAGAGGTTTCTTGACTCAGGCAAAACGGAGTAGGGGCACATATGTGATATGTGCGGGACCGAGGATAATGCGATATGAGATACCATATTCTATTCTCGCGATATATGATATCAGCCGGGTCATCGGATCAAGTGTTGATTCGATGAATCGGTACGGATAAATATTAGTCGGTTATATGCGATATAGCCGGATTGTCGGATCAAGTGTTGATTCGATAATTTAATGTATAATAATATATATGATATATTAAATTACATTAACTAATATTTGCTCACTAAAAGATTCTTTTTCTCGCTCGGGTAATATATTGATATATATGCGATATATGTTAAATGTATTATTTTATTCTGTTACAATAAATAT
Source organism: Agapanthus africanus (assembly GCA_030015575.1). NCBI lineage: Eukaryota > Viridiplantae > Streptophyta > Magnoliopsida > Asparagales > Amaryllidaceae > Agapanthus > Agapanthus africanus. The sequence goes on along the minus strand of JASDDO010000031.1, from coordinate 444,945,220 downwards.
TATATATGTGATATATAATATTGTAACATGATATGGTTATTAATGCAACATGATTAGTGGAGATTAAACATGGTTAGGGTTTGATTAGGGTTAAGCTCTTCTAGAAGTTTCTAGAAGGTTGATGTTTTGTTTTGTGTAAGATATTTTGTGAAGATATTTGCTTAACCAAACCCAAACCCTTGACCATGGTTGTTTCTCTACAAGGGTTAAGGATTCATTCTTAACTATGGTTGCATTTCTAACCTCACAAATGAGTTATTTCATTATTCATCACAAAAGGATTCCATCTTCTTCTTCCTTCACTTTTCATGGAAAAGATTTCTTGATTTTGATTTTGTGATGATAAATGAGTGAGAAAAAGATAAATAAAAGAGAGAGAAAATCCTACTTTATCATCCTCATCTATCCTTGCCATTTAGATGAGGGTGTTCACATCATTTCATGAGTGTTAGCTTGTGTTAACGAAACTTCAAGGTAGATCATCTTTGTAACGAAGATCGAAAGCAAATGTTGCATCATTCTCTTCGTGAACCCTCTCGAGAGTCCGGAACACGATGATCGCAGTGAAGGGACCTCAACACGGAGCTTATGAAGTGAAGGACCGGATCTACAAAGGTTGTAATCTCTCTCACTTAGTGTTAAACTGTTTAACATGTTAGTTTTCGCCTAAACCCTAGTTTAAAGATCCGGCTTCGGGTTGTTCGGCACGGCTAAATTTTTAATCGGGCATGGTTGATGCCTTGTAGACCCTTGTGCGCGTGCATAGCAACCCTACAATAAGTAGTATCCGGCCTTCTTCAAATGACGGACCGAAACGTCCTTAAACTAATGATGGACCACTACGTCCTAAAACTAGCTGTTGACCGAAACGTCTTTAAACTATTACCGCAGCATCCTCAGGCTGACGAGATAAAAAAAAGAATTAAAAAAATATATAATAAAAAATAAAAAAATAAAAACGGTATGTCCATAAGCAAAATGGGCACGGATGAAAACCCGAAAGAGCTCCGTGAGTAAAAACAGCAGGGCTACCGGCGAGTGTTCGTGAAAACCCGAAAGGGTGCGACCTCGTTAGAAAGAAGAAAAAAAAGAATGAAGAGAATAAAAGAAAATAAAAAAAATAAAAAATAAAAACGGTATGTCCATAAGTAAAATGGGCACGGATGAAAACCCGAAAGGGCTCCATGAGTAAAAGCAGCAGGACTTCCGGCGAGTGTTTGTGAAAACCCAAAAGGACGCAACCTCGTTAAAAGACACTTGCAGGGTCCTCTCGACCTTGTAAGGAGAAACCACCCACGTGAGATCCTTATGACTCATAGGGAAGCAACACACTTAGGGATCCTTACGATTCCTAAGGAGAAATTACACCTGCGAGATCCTCACGACTCGTAAGGAGAACTCTCTTATAGGACCCTCACGGCTCATAAGATTTGAAAGTCTTAAGTTACAGAGACCTGAACCTGTTCTTAAGCAACTCCCACAACCATCGATAATGCCCTACAAGCGGCTCAATACTGACCCTTGTATACAATCCACGGGCGTGAATAAACATTTCCCTAACCAAGTCCCACCTGTGACTAGGGATATGTCCATATGGTGAACAACCCTTATAAGTCCTATCGACTTATAAGGAGAAAACCCTTTTGTAAGATCCTTACGACTTACAGGGGAACATACACTTAGGAATCCTCACGATCCCTAAGGAGAAAACACACCTACGAGATCCTCACGACTTTTAGGGAGAAATACCTTTGTGAGACCCTTACGGCTCATGAAGTCAAAAGCCTTAGTCGACGGGATCCTAACCCTGTTCGCTAAGCCACCTTTGTTCAACATCGACAAAGGCAAATGATGATTCGCTCCTGGAAATATCCCAGTTGTAGCGATGCTGATGCTAAGATTGGCGTCAGATTCCAAGTTCCACACTCGCAATGAAAAAAATCAGCAAGCCATACATGCATACGAAATAGCCGAAATGATTGGATAACTCGTAATAAAAAGCATCGAGTAAAAAAAATAGCCGAAATGATTGGGCAACTCGCAATAAAAAGCAGCGAGTAAAAATAAAATAAATAGCCGAAATTATTGGGCAACTCGAAATAAAAAGCAGCGAGTAAAAAAAAAATAGCCGAAATGATTGGGCAATCGCGACCTTCGCGATATAAAAGCTGAAATGATAGAGCATCGCGGAAAGAAATAAAAAATATATATAATGAAATTTATGCCCTACAGGGGCAAAAACAAAAAAGGAAACACTTCTTCCCTCCCCATGCTCCATCAGAAAACGGAGCCAGGTCTTGATGGTAACTCATATAAAACCTGAAAGACCACCAGAGATCATCTCAACCCCGGGGAAATCAGTGTCTTTGGTAAATACCTCGATTCACGGAAATTAGCATCCTTGACGAGAGCATCTTGATTCGCGTCGACCCGCAGAGAAATCAGTGTCTTTGTAGGAACACCTCGATTCGTCTTAACCCCAGGGAAATCAGTGTCCTTGGTAAATACCTCGATTCAGGGAAATTAGCGTCCTTGACAAGAGCATCTTGATTCGCATCGACCCGCAGAGAAATCAGTGTCTTTGCAGGAATACCTCGATTCGTCTTAACCCCAGGGAAATCAGTATCCTTGGCAACCTCCTCGATCCAGGGAAATTAGCGTCCTTGAGGAGAGCATCTTGATTCGCGTCGACCCGCAGAGAAATCAGAGTCTTTGCAGGAATACCTCGATTCGTCTCAACCCCAGGGAAATCAGTATCCTTGGCAACCTCCTCGATTCAGGGAAAGCAGCGTCCTTGACGAGAGCATCTTGATTCGCGTCGACCCGCAGAGAAATCAGTGTCTTTGCAGGAATACCTCGATTCATTTCAACTCCGAGGAAATCAGTGTCCTTGGCAAACACCTCGATTCAGGGAAATTAGCGTCCTTGACGAGAGCACCGCGATTCGCGTTGACCCGCAGAGAAATTAGTGTCCTTGTAGGAGCACCTCGATTCGTCTCGACTCGTGAGGAAATTAGTGTCTTTACGAGAACTACTCGATATGCTTCGACTCGTGAGGAAAAGCCTTAGGCAGCGGGGATTAAAAAACCTGTTTCCTAAGCACTGGGACCCTGCAAGTTAATCCAAAATGGACTCTTGCACACTATTCACGGGTCACACTCTCCAAAGTCGAATCTCGATAAGGAGGAAAGCAACCGCTTACGGGTCCTCTTGACTCGTAAGAGGGAAAATTCTCTTATAAAATCCTTACGACTTATAAGAGAAAACACACTTAGGAATCCTCACGATTCCTAAGAAGAAAATACACCTGCGAGATCCTCTCGATCCGTAGGGAGAAAAGTCTTTATGAGACCCTCACGGCTCATAAAGTTGAAAAGTCTTAGGCAGCAGATCTGAACCTGCGGCCTAAGCCATCGCTGCCTCTTGAAGAAGCCAAGACAGAATGCTCACTCTATCATCTGTCGACCATGTTTCCTAAAGTAACATGCTGGTAATAAAAAGAAGTAGAAAGCGGAGCAATGACACAAGACATTATGAAGAATGTATATCTTTTATTCATAAATTTGATTGAGTACAAGATACATTGTGTTAAAGAATAAAAGAAACGAATACATTTTTATTTAAAATTATAAATGATACAAAATGTTCATGGAGAAGGAAGTGTCTTCAACAAATCCACGAGCTGCTCTTGCACTTCCTTCAATGCCTCCTCCTGAGCGGCTGTCGCGGCCACTTCTGCTTCTACCTGGGCCCGCTGTTGCAGGTAGGATGAAAGTTGCTCCTCAACTGCCTGCTGGGCTGCCTCCAGATTTGGTGCATCCCACTCGACGACGTCAAGCTGCTGCCTTAGTGTTAACCGTTCGGAGATACATCGCAGAAGGCCTTCAAAGATAACCTTCAGCTGTGCAGCGTTTGCATCCACCTGAGCATGCAGTTGGGCAGATTTGCTCGAAGTCTTGCCGCGCTCCTTACGCCTTAAAGCAATTTCTTGTTTGAGATGGCGGAAGTAAGGAACGCTCTGCTCGATCCATGCCGCCCATTGAGTGCTCGCGGCCAAGATCTCGGGGGCAGGACGCATAGACTCCAGTTGATGCAGGTGGGCCTCGATCTCCCTGCAGTGATTAACCCAAGACTCGATAACGCCTTCATTATGAAAATTTACATGCTTCGCCAGCATCGGATTAACCTCCGCAGCGAAATCTGCGGCATATGGGGGAGCGTCCGCGTTAAGCTCTTCGACGTATCCGCTCAGCATGCCCAAACTCATCGCAGCACCCTTTGAAGATGGACGTCTCAAGAAGGGGCCTGCCGGCCTTATAAGGCGAGACTCCAAGGGGGCCAGAATCAGAACGACGGCTGAAAAACAAAACACGATCAGATGACGGTTCAAGAAATATAAGAAAGTCATCAATGGGAGAGTTTACTATACCAGCTGCAGCAGGCGGCAAAGCCGGGAGGGCCGGTGGTGCGACCGATCTTACATCTCCTCCTTCGATTTGTAGCACTGCAGTCAGGGCAAGGAAGAATCAGAAATAATTCCATTATTGAAAAAGGAAAGGGTATTAATTGACAACTATACTCACCAGCGCCACTGAAGGAAGCAAGCTTTGACGGAAGGAGAAGTGTGGGTGCAGCACCTGGTAAAGGTGATAAAAAAGCACTCCTGTAAGGACGCAATAATACAACATCAGTACATAAATTATGCAATAAAGATAAGACTGATGGGTCACGAATCCATACCTTCCAGCATTTGCGACGGTGCGAGAGAAGGTAAAGAGGTGGCCACCGTCAAGGCAGTAGCTGATGGCACTCCCTCGATCAATAGGGCATCAACACTGGCCGCGCCTGCGTTAGAAACAAGATAAGCACTGTCAGAAAAGTTACAGAATAAAGAAAAGGACGGTAACCCAAAATTTACCTGATAAGTCACCAGCCGAAACGGCGGCGTCTCCCTCCTCCATTGACACGGGTTCACCTCCCGTCGCCTCATCACCAGACTCTACGGGAGCCGTCGTTGTGCTCGCGAGGCCAGGAGACGGTGAAGGACCGTAGGCGGGGAGAGCAATGATTGGAGCATTGCCAGACTCTTGAGAGAGAGCGGCTGGCTTATCCTCTGGAATCATTCCCGTCTCACCCGCTACTCCCTCGGGCTCAGCGGTCGCGGCTGTCTCGTCCACCGTTGCCATAGGGTCGTCGGTCTCAGCCGCTCCATCCGCTACTGCCCCAGACTCGGTTATGGCAGCCGTCTCATTTGCCGCTACCTCGGGCTCGGCATCGACAACCTTCTCTGGCATAGTTTCGTCAGCCCCTAGCTCGGGTCCAGCAACCCCAGCTACGTCGCCCACCGTTGCTTCGGGATCAGCTGCCACCTTCTCCACCGTCCCTTCAGGCTCGACGGTTTCCGCCGCTCCTTCAGTTGGACTCGGCCCTGCAGGATAAGATATATAAGAACCGATAGGCTTACAATTCTTGCAACAAAAGTCTCGAAAAACACATTACCTGAGGTGGATTGATCGTTGCCCCCCCCCCCGAGCTGCACGCACCGCCTGCCTATGAGCAGTGGACAGGGCGATCGGAGACTCTTCCGAAGGAGTAGCAGCACAAGGAACGGCGCTTGGGCCCGCTCCCACGGCCAAAGCAGCTCTACGCTCCTTCGCCTCGTGCCTCAAGTGCTTCCTCTCCTCCCGGGCCGTCACGACGGACCTCTTCGAAGCTTCCTTCATCAAGGCATCTTCGTCCGCGTTCAGAGTTGCCTCCAGAGCCTTCAAGGCATCTCTCATCGGCTTTTCAAGTCGGGTCTCTCACGGCAGCCCCGAAGAGGCCGGGACTTCAGTAGCTGGCCCAGGAAGAGTCCCCGCATCGGCTTGCACGGTCCCTGCAAAGAGACAAAGAAAAGATTAGATTGGACATAAAATGGAGAATAAAAAAAACTCAGTGAGCTGAGACATACCAACACCCAATAGAGTGCGTTTCATCTCTTCCTCCTGGAAGGTTTTCAGGGAAGCAGCGATGGCTTCTTCGGTAGAGACGCCTGTTTAAAAAATAAAAGCATTAGTCAAAGACAATGATAAAAACACGATGAAATGACAAAGAATACGACTAGTGATTACCTGATTGACTAAGTTTAGCCAACCACGCTTCGAGCCTTGCCGATAGCTCAGAAGCCTCAATGGCGGCCGCCAGGTCGGTATCTTCTGGCTTTACCAAGAAACCCTCGTTGCTCCCGTATGTTAGTGTATATGCCCTAGGGGCCATTATTGTATCATACTAGTTTGTATATTACTTAATGGAAGCTTCGGATATTCACATGTATATAACAGTCTTGCTAAACATGGTAGTATGCTACTTGGTTTTTTCTATCTTAATATGTGAGTATACGTATTGATAGAGCTCTTAGGATCTTGCTTGACTACCAGCGTTGTGATGGCAGTCACACTAGTGGGGGCTGGGTAGTCTATAAGCACATCCTTATTCAGGTCCCTAGTCTTAGGATTATCGAGACAGGGCATCGATACTCCGGAGTAGACTAGTGTGTACTCTTCTCATCCCAGTTGGGGAGATGGTCCATCCCACAGCCTTCAGTATGTCATACTGGAGATAGTATACAGGTGCTCGTTAGGTTACGGGTACACCGGACAGGACTCACAGGGAACTGTTGGTTGGTTTTATACCAGTCGTCAGTTAACAGTTCCCAGGTGACATGAGTACAGCATAGTCCGCAGACTTGACACTGCTACTTCGCCTCGAGTGTGTCCCACTGTTCTTAGATTGCTACCCTACTACGGCACAAAGGAGTCGTGCAAACAGGTAGCAGTTGGGTGCAGTCCCGAGCACTCGGAGGCAGTGGCGGTTAGACAGGATTCGTCTCTCCCGGTATTGGGAGTTGATATCGCGCTGTGTCAGAGAGCCATTACGCAAAGTCCCTGGCCAGGGCAAGCGAGATTTGCTGGTAGGTTCCAGTAGTTTCTCAGGGTGTAATGGGCTTCACTCCGACACGACTTATACCGCTATTAGGGGACTGGCGCTTGCCGCCCCCTAGGCCCGATATGCGATAGTCTTAGACGAACATACCGGATTGTACGGAGATTGTCACATCAGACTCAGTAGGAGTTCGGATGGGTTTTCTCATCGGCCTTCTTATCGACATCTACCTGGGGACCGTTACGTACAGCTAATGCCGCTTGCGGTCTGTGGTTAAACCCACTGCCAACATAGTAGTCGAGTCTCTAGAGTCCCACACAGAGAGTTTCCCTACTCTATGCGAAACGATATAGAGGTCGTATGGTTTTACGACAAGGGTTCGGACGCATACGTGTGTTTACATACGTACGACATCCGGACAGTTTTTACTAGCCGGCTTTGGTTTAAGCCAGTTTCTAGTATCCGGTTATTGGATTTATACAGTCTAAAGTTTTTCTGTGTTTTCACGGATAGGAGGGGCGTTCTCGTAATTTCGCGAGAAGCTTCTAGAAGATGGTGACTTGAGGGTTAAGGTGGCATATGCATTAAATGAGATTAGTGATTCATTTGTGTGATTCATCCATATCATTAATGCATCATAAATGCTTAATGACTCATGGAGATGAATCACCCATTTGTATTTATGAAGCATGGTTGTAAATCCTTTATTTTCTTTTATTGGATAAATAATAATGCTTCATATATATTATGATAGATCATTATCTCATCTCATTCTCTTGCTCACTTTCTCTCTCCTCAAGCTCTCTCTCTTCAAACCCTAATCCTCCCCTCTCATGTGTTGAGACCGAGGATTAGAATCGACTACTTAATCCTTAACCATTCTCTATATCACCTAGGTTACTTAGATTAGAGATTTAAGAGACCTAGTTACTTCAAGTTAGAGGTGAAGCTTGTAGTAAAGCTCTCGGGTGGATCATTTACTACATAGAGAAGGCCGGAGAGAACGTGGAGAACGGAAAGACGAAGGACACGATTCTTTAGGTATAATCACTTATCATAGTAGTTAACACTTCTATGGTTTTTTGTTAGTTATTGTTTTAGTAAAGATTCTCGGTTAGTCGATGTTTACGCATAAAACAAGATCGTTTTTCATTTTTCCGCCTCCCCGCAAGTCGTGGGGTGTTGTACATCGACTTACAGTGGTATCAGAGCCTTGCTAAACAATAATTAACTCATTAGCAAAGTCGTATGAATTTAGAACGCAAAACGAACCGAAAAAGACATCGATTTCACTAAGTTTCTGTCGATTTTAAAACAGGCTCTAAAAATTTTTCAGGGACCGGCAGAATAACCTACAGAGAAATATAAGAACACTGAAAAAAATTGGGTTCCTGAATCGGCCATACAGCCGAGGAACCGCGGCCGATCCCATCGATCCGCCGCGGATCCGAGGCCGAGTTGGAGCCGATTCAGCCCAAGTTTTTCCAGTGGTTCTACTGTGATGTTTTTGTCTTTTCTGGATTGTTTATTTTTCTGCTCAAGTCTCAGGTGCACAGAGAAGTATTGGAGTAGAATCTAATGTGTTTGCACGATCGAAATCTTGCGATGTTTGCTAATATGATTATATCTGTGATTGTATAATGTGTTCGTAAACCTCCCCTAACTACTAGTATGTCGGTTGGCAGGGGGTTGCACATTTCTGTAATGGTTTTTGCTGTTTGTGGTTATGAACTGTATTGGACTGTTGTGATGATTAGCCGGGGTTTGAGATGAGTCGTTATATTCATTCATTCGATGTAATTGTAATATGTTTTAATATTATTTTGCGGGGTGCATCCAGGTTGCGGTTGTAGCCACCGTTGTATTATTTCATTTTACTGTTTTTGCTCCTAGGATCGACCCAAGGTGGGGTGCACAAACTATCGGGTACTTTGAAGTGTTTAGTGGCGTACTCACTCTGTTGAGGGAGACCGCTTCACTTTGGGTACTTGGCGGGTAATTTGTCGTACCCGTAGGGGTCTAGGGTGGGGTAATGGCTATTCATCACAACTGTGTAATCCGTCTTTTGTTGCAGGCTCTAAACAAACGCGGATTGCTTGCAAATCCAATAAAGTTCATATGAGATCTGGAATGCCTATTATTGCGTCTGACGAATGTACAATATCTATATATGATAGCAATTTAGACGCCACTTATGTTTTACACCCGCGCTAGCCCAGCCCCCGCTCTGCTGTTAGTTAAGTAACCTAACGGGTGATGACGGGACCCAGTGGCGAATGCGGATGGCATAAGAGGACGTTGTATTTTCGTTATTTTCTGCAATGATAGGTTAATGATGGGACGCATTATTTATAATGCAAAGAAAATAAACCAAAAGATAAATCGTTGGAACAATTTAAAAGAAACCACTCGGTTATTTTAAAACAGATGATATTTTTAATTGCGGAGCTTTAACCACTCCTTTTAAAAAGCTATCAGGTTCCTTCGGTCATATCAAGTTCACTACGTTCACGGTTTCGCCAAAACCATTCGTAGCCCTCCGTCATTTCATTTGGGTATTTAGTAGTATTCAAGCTATGCATTTTGGCCAAAGTCAAGGCATAGTGTTTGGTAGCTGCTGGGTATTCATTTGTTGCATAGATAGATGAGTTAGTTTGGGACAGTCGTATTATCATTTGACCATAGTTGGGGGTATGTACGGATGGGTTCAAATTGACAAGATAATGATGGGTAGAACTTGACATGTGACTTATGACATTTTGACCAAAGCCAAGGTCATAAGAGCATGGGGCAAAAACTTATATCGGGAATTTCTAAAGAAACTGAAATTTGCAAAGAGATGCATACCATTTGGAGTTTGATGAATGTTGGTAGGATTTCTTCAACATTATCATACGATGATATTTGGAGCTCGATCCTACTGTGAGTATATGCTACTCATCAGGATATTCGTCACTTAACAATCAATGCTATAAACCAAGTAGGTGTCAAGAAAGGTGTCAGCGGGGTTACGCCCCCAGAGAAAAGAGGTTATTTAATTAAGGAACTTCGCGAAAGCATTGGAAAACCTCCCTTGAAGTACCGATACCAGCCTGGCTGAACGGTTAAGCAAGTATTGTACAGTGAGAATAGTCCTGGCTAATTCTTCTTTTATGGTTTGAGGAAGGATTCGAGAAACAGTGGGAGTCATCCAGTTTAGATAAATTAAAAACCACTCTAAACTTGCAAGAGCATCATGCTAAAGAGTTTTCTTCTCTCTCTCCTAATTGCAGCGACCCTGAAAATGACTGGACTTATGTTACTTTTAGAGAAAAATATACTGACAGGGCCAAACTATAAAGATTGGCTACGGAATGTCAAAATGGCTTTGACCTATGACAAATTGGGGTACGTCCTCACCGCTAAGGCACCTGCAGTCCCAGGTCCCAAATCCAGTAATGCGGATAAGGAAATCCGCAAAACCTGGGAGTATGATTGCGCGAAGGCCAAGTGCATCGTGCTTGCCTCGATGAACAATGAACATCAGAGGAGGCACGAGGATATGGAACTAGATGCCATATTTATCCATACAAAGGAACTTTATGGAGAGCAATCTCGTATAGAAAGATACGAGACCTCAAAGAACTTGTTTCGAGCGAGGTTGGCCGTCGGATCATCGGTAGGAGAACATGTCCTAAAGATGATCGGCTATATAGAAGAGCTCGCAGACCTTGGGACGACTTTGGATAACGAGCTCTATACAGACCTTATTCTCCAGTCCCTTCCTTCCACCTACGCCCAGTTTATTCTGAACTTCAACATTCAAAGAAAAGAAGTTGAACTTCCGGAACTCCTTAACATGTTGAGGAGTGCAGAGGGCACCTTGCAGAAGGCAAGGGAAACACCCGCTATGTTTGTTAGCGGTGCTTCTTCTTTCGGGTCCAAGGCTAGGGCCAAAGGAAGGAAAAAGAAGGCCGCCACCAAACCTAGAGGAGGTGTAAGTAAGGTGGGGGGGAAGGGAAAGAAAAAGTTTGCGGTACCGGTAGTGGCCCAGGATGAGTGCTTCCATTGTCACAGGAAAGGGCACTGGAAAAAGGATTGCAAGGCGTGGAACGCCAAGAACCAGGAACCAGATAATGGGCTTCGCTCCGACACGACTTATACCGCTATTAGGGGACTGACGCTTGCCGCCCCCTAGGCCCGATATGCGATAGTCTTAGACGAACGGACCGGACTGTATGGAGATTGTCACATCAGACTCAGTAGGAGTTCGGATGGGTTTCCTCATCGGCCTTCTTATCTACATCTACCTGGGGACCGTTACGTACAGCTAGTGCCGCTTGCGGTCTGTGGTTAAACCCACTGCCAGCATAGTAGTCGAGTCTCTAGAGTCCCACACAGAGAGTTTCCCTACTCCAGGCGAAATGATATAGAGGTCGTATGGTTTTACGACAAGGGTTCGGACGCATACGTGTGTTTATGCACGTACGACATCCGGACAGTTTTTACTAGCCGGCTTTGGTTTAAGCCAGTTTCTAGTATCCGGTTATTGGATTTATACAGTCTAAAGTTTTTCCGTGTTTTCACGGATAGATGGGGCGTTCTCGTAATTTTGCGAGAAGCTTCTAGAAGATGGTGACTTGAGGGTTAAGGTGGCATATAAATGAGATTAGTGATTCATTTGTGTGATTCATCCATGTCATTAATGCATCATAAATGCTTAATGACTCATGGAGATGAATCACCCATTTGTATTTATGAAGCATGGTTGTAAATCCTTTATTTTCTTTTATTGTATAAATAATAATGCTTCATATATATTATGATAGATCATTATCTCATCTCATTCTCTTGCTCACTTTCTCTCTCCTCAAGCTCTCTCTCTTCAAACCCTAATCCTCCCCTCTCATGTGTTGAGACCAAGGATTAGAATAGACTACTTAATCCTTAACCATTCTCTATATCACCTAGGTTACTTAGATTAGCGATTTAAGAAACCTAGTTACTTCAAGTTAGAGGTGAAGCTTGTAGTAAAGCTCTCGGGTGGATCATCTACTACATAGAGAAGGCCGGAGAGGACATGGAGAACGGAAAGTCGAAGGACACGGTTCTTTAGGTATAATCACTTATCATAGTAGTTAACACTTCTTTGGTTTCTTGTTAGTTATTGTTTTAGCAAAGATTCTCGGTTAGTCGATGTTTACGCATAAAACAAGATCGTTTTTCATTTTTCCGCCTCCCCGCAAGTCGTGGGGTGTTGTACATCGACTTACACCGTATTCTATTAAGCCTTCGGTGAGAGGGGCCTGAGGCTCTAAGCCGAGGATGGTATCTAAAGAAAGAACGGACTTCTTCTTCCTCTTTTGCGCGCGGGCCCCGATCGCCGCCAAAATCATCTTACGCTTCACGGGCACCTTAGGGCGGCGGGTCCCGATGTCCGAACCCACGCCAGACTCGGGCAAAACTACATTCGCCGTCTCCATTGAAGCACGGGGCGCTGGGGGTGCGTCCACGATATCACGAGGCGGTAATCCGCGCGGAGGGTTCTGCATGCGCGGTGGCCCAGCTCCTGCATCTTTCAGCGGAGGAACGACCGGGGTCCTTGGCTTCAGGGGAGCCTTGCGGTCGCTGCCGGGAGGCGCACCTTTGCGGTCAACCAACATGCGCTTTTCTTCTCGGATGACGGCACCCATCGCGTGCGCGTACCACGCCACGTACACGCGGAGGACCCGAGGGACGCAGCTCGGCTCGCTGATAAAGAAGTGGGAGCCCGTATTCAGCCGCATAAAATGGTGCAGCGCACTCCGTATCCCCTCCCTGGTAGCCGCGGGCTCTTCCAAAAACGCCTCCAGCGGGACCCCCTGGTTATAGCTTGATTGTTAGGTGAACCAATGGTGGTTATACCTCATAAAGAGCGCCATGTCGTTTTGCCTAAACACCAGGAAGCCCGGCCGAATGGAGTATAGGTGAAGAATCTCCCGGGCTTTCAATACAGAAGCCCCGTCCTTAAAACCATCACGCAGCGCCAACACCGCCCTAGAGGTCTCTGAGCCGATAGTCACGACTTTGTCCATGAAAGAAATCCTCGCTCCGACCAGATGCGGACGAAAGAGCAACCCCCTGGCCTCCCGCGGAGGTGAATTCACAATCGAGGCGCCAATCAGCCGCATGACTCTTGGGAGTCTACACTTCTCGAAAAACGAGGGGGTCTTATGAATGTCGAATACCCCGAGCACATGCATTTCCATCGACGAAGTGAAGTAGTGCATCGGGAAATTGGTAGGTTGCACCCCAGGTTCATTTGCGTTCGCCGCCACGCCGAGTCCATGGTATAGGTGGGCCAACCCGGCAATTCCGATCGACAACTGTATGCCAGCCTCCATCCGATGTGCTGGGTAGAAAACAGACGGCCTCATGTAGCGCGGGTGCATGGGGAGCGCGAACCAGCACATCCACAATCCTAGAAACCCTAAAAAGAAGGTCTCCTCATCAATGCCCGGGGCGGCGATTTCTGATAAGGGCATGATGGCGGCATCAGGAAGATAGAAATCCTTTTGATCGTCTTCCAATGCTGGTCGACGATCTAAGCCGAAGCCGAAGCGGTCGTCGAGCTTGGCGAACTTTTCACCCCGCTGCGATAGAATCTCCGGTCGAAGAAAGCGGGCGATGAAATCTGCAAAACTGACTCCCCGGACTCCCAATTCCAAATAAAGACCTTCATATATATTCAGCACCTTCACCAGACTCGGGAACTGGTGCTGAATAGCATTCTCGGATGTTAGGCCCATCACCAATGGCTTGGTGGCGAAGACATACTCGTCAGGAGAAAGCAGCTCCTCATAATGCTCCCCCCTCACCGGAAAACCTGAGATCTCAGCGAACTCTTCCAAGGAGATGGAGACTTCCCTGTCCGATAGAAGGAAGGTATGGGTGGGGATGTTCCATTGTTCTATGAATGCCTTAACTCACCACGTCGGGGGAACAGGGTACTCGAACAATGAGACGTAGACGGCGGAGTACAGACCAATCTTCATCAGATGCGTCCTCTTCGCTGATGGGATGTACCTGGCCCACTACAATATCTGGCCAGTTGTCGAGGGGTCAATCTAATATTATAAGGTTGTCCCCAAGGGCGTGCCTCACCCTGGCATATGCGCCGCCCCAAAATGTCCACGGCTGGCGGCAGCTGCACGGGAATGGCAGCAATCGAAGGCTGGAGAAGATCCTCCGAATTCCAGTTCACGACCTCCATGACATACTTCACCGGGGGTTCATCCGCATAGGGGATTAACGAGATAGGCTCTGACGACGTCGCGCAACCGAAGCTTCGGCGACCCTTGATGATTTCACTATACCACCTACCCCACAAGTGAAGGTTCTTATACTCGTGGTCATGATCTTTAATGAGAGCGAGCACCTCCGGTCTACCGGTGCCTCAGGAAATCCTCCCTCTAAGTGAACAAATAGGAAAGACAGATCAGCAGACATGATTGCCTGCAAAGAAAAACGAGATTCAGCCGTCAGTATAATGATTTAATTTTAAAAGCCCAATGCTTGGTACTTTAAAATTTGTACCACACTGCAATGCAGTGGAAAGGGGACCAAAAGTGGACCCACAAAATCTGGATGACAATGCATCAGTTAATAAGACAGCCCCATCATTGGATGGGACTGTCAATTAATGAGTAGATCCCCAAAAGAATACTCTCATTAAATGAGAAATCCCTAGAGACAAGGTGAAAATCTCCCATTTCAGAGCAAAGCTCTATCACAGAGTGACACTTGTCAAACTCTGGTCTCAAGGGAATAAAATTCCTTAAAAGAGCCTAGCTCTGTAATAATGATGAGAGAATCCATTAAAAGAAAAAAAATTAACTCCTAGAAATTAAAAAATTTGGGATCTTAGAGATCCATGAAAACTCTTAAGAGTTCTTCATTTTTAGATCAAAAAGATCTATATTTTGTCCATGAGCAAAGCTCTGTTCATGGGTAAAAAACCCTGAAACAACATCTCTTTAGATCTATGGATTCTTGAGAGCAAGGCTCTGTTGGTGAAACCCCAAAGGGGTTTTCTTTAGATCAAAGATCTGTGAGAGCAAGGCTCTGTTAATTAAAATTAATTTAATTTAAATTAAGTTAAATTTTACCTAAGATTTTTCTAGAGTTTTAACTCTGAAGTTCTTGAAAAACAAGAGCAAGGCTCTGAAGTTTTGAGATTAAAAATCTTGAAGATGATAATCATATGTTGAGGACCAAGGGTCCTATTTATAGGCGCTCGTGCGCCCCTTCAACTCCTGAGTTGATACAACGGCTAGGATCTTGCCACCGCTGCATTCACATGTGCGCCACGTGAGCGCAACGGTGTGGGGCATTTGTTTCCCCCAATCAGAGCAAAGCTCTGTTTGAATTTCAAAAATTCAAAAATTGAAGCAATGCTTCAGATTTCTTGCGCTGCGCGCAGCGCGCCACGTGTCAAAAGCTGACATGCCAGCGCTGCGTCCAAAACAGTGCACCCAATCAGAGCAAGGCTCTATTTAAAATAAAAATGAAGGAAGCAACGCTTCAGATGATCTGCGCTCTGCGCTGCGCGACACGTGTCAACGCAGTTGCGCTAGCGCAGGTGCGCTGCGCGACACGTGTCAAGCGCAGGTGCGCTTGCGCCAACTGTGCCAGCACTAAAACAGAATTAAAATTCCAGAAATATCTTTCTAATCTTGTTAAAACAAGAAGATTATCTTCTGTAAAACAGAAGCCCTTGGATCAAAGATCCAACGGTGGGGAAAAATTCCTAAATCACTCAG
Organism: Agapanthus africanus; assembly: GCA_030015575.1. NCBI lineage: Eukaryota > Viridiplantae > Streptophyta > Magnoliopsida > Asparagales > Amaryllidaceae > Agapanthus > Agapanthus africanus. The sequence goes on along the minus strand of JASDDO010000031.1, from coordinate 444,929,519 downwards.
AGAAATATCTTTTTAACTGATTTAACAAATCAATCGGCACTATATAAAGGCCCCTAGACTCCAAGTCTAAAAAGACATTGACACACAGCGAGAGAGAGAGAAACACAGAAATCCTCTGAAAACTTTGAGAAAGAACTCAAAAAAGAAAAAAAGCTAAACCTTTGGAAAAGAAGAAGATCATCTTCTTCATTTAAAGAATTTAATTCTTAGAATAAAAAAAAGGAGAAGAATTTCTTCTAAAAAGATCAAAGATCTAAGAACAATATCAAGATCTTCAACATAAAAAAAAGAAAGGACAAGAAAAGATTAGATCTTTTGATCTATATAAAGGTATTGCCTTTTGATGAACCACTGGTTCTTGAGATTTGAGGTATAACCTCTCTGGAAACAAGAAAAATTTGTTCCCTTTGATCTAAAATTGATCAAGATATTAAACAGTGCCTTGCACTTTTGAAATTTGCATTGTTGCGCTCCTTGGATTGGCGCAAGCCACCAGAGAGCGCAACGTGTCGGCCCCAGAACAAACCGCGCCTTGCTCTTCTAAAACAGAGCACTGCTCTCTTAAATTGGCACAAGTCATCAGAGCGCGCCACGTGTCAGCAGCGCACTAGCGCAGTGCACTGGCGCAGCGCACTGCGCTAACAGACTTGCGCTCACCAGAGCTTGACACGTGTCACCCTCACATGAGTTTGCACCTTGCGCTCCTCAATTGGCGCAAAGCACCTGACAGGCCACGTGGGGCACTGTCAGAACATTAAATGCAATGCATTATTAAAATGGCAGAGCCCAATAAAAAGGTCTATCAGACCAAAATAAAAAAATGCTATGCATTATTAAAAGGCAGAGCTCAATTAAAGGTCTAATAGGCCCAAACAAAAAAATGCAATGCATTAATAAAACGACAGAGCCCAAACAAAGGCCTAACAGGCCAAATGCAAATAAAATGTTAAACATTTTCAACTAGACTTAACCCAATATTGGCCATAAGTCCTTAAATTAAACTGAACTGAGCACAACTGCTCTCTCAAATCAATTTACACCCGGTTCAAGGGTACATCTCTGAACTCCTCTGATATTTGTTGTTGTAATCCTTCAACGTCGTCAGAGAGGTGACGGGTCCCGACAACCACACATTGCTACGGACTATGGGGTCCTTAAACTCATGGAATAATGCATCCTTAAACCAATATTCGTCCCCAAAATGGGAATGTTGGACCACCATGTCCCTAAACTGGTAATACGGACTGTGGGGTCCTTAAACTCATGGACTAATGCGTCCTTAAACCAATATTCGTCCCCAAAATGGGAATGTTGGACCACCATGTCCCTAAACTGGTAATACGGACTATGGGGTCCTTAAACTCATGGACTAATGCGTCCTTAAACCAATATTCGTCCCCAAAATGGGAATATTAGACCACCATGTCCCTAAACTGGTAATATGGACTGTGGGGTCCTTAAACTCATGGACTAATGCATCCTTAAACCAATATTCGTCCCCAAAATGGGAATGTTGGACCACCATGTCCCTAAACTGGCAATGGACCACTATGTCCCTAAACTGGAACAATAGAGCCCCCAAATGTTCTTTTGTCGGATCTAAACGATCCAGTTAAGTTTATCTTAGTCTCAAATTGGACCAACGTATCCTTAACAAACGTTTAAGTTGATCTTAGCCTCAAATATGGCTAACGTATCCTTAAACCAAAAACCCAAACCCAAATCTAAGAAAATACGGATTTGGATTAATCCACGTCCTACGGGCGACAATGTAAATTAGTCTCCGTATACAATCCACGGGCAACCACAAACAAAATAAACACCCACGACACGAAGTGACCAGCTGGAGAAGGAGAGAATTGTTACCGCGATGCGGTAGCGTAATTAACTGCAGGGGCTTGCGCCTGTAGGGAAGAGCGTCCCCACAATCAAAAACCCCTCAAACGAGGGGGAATCTGACGATGTCTGCTACATTGGCCGCATCCGTTTAAACCTTCGATATACGGTGCCATAAATCAACTTGGAATCTTCGGAGAGGTGGACGGGTAGCACCTATTGGCATCTGCCCCCAGATTCAGGTAAGACAGTCCGTCTTCCCGGTTTCCGGCGGTAAACACATCCCAAGTCTGACAAAAAAAATGGTACGTCCATAAGCAAGATGGGCACGGATGAAAACCCGAAAGGGCTCCGTGAGCAAAAACAGCAGGGCTACCGGAGAGTTTTATGAAAACCCGAAAATGCGCAATCTTGTTAAAAGACACTTGCAAGGTCCTCTCGACATTGTAAGGAGAAAATACCTGCGTGAGATTCTTACGACTCACAAGGGAGCAGCACACTTAGGGATCCCCATGATTCCTAACGAGAAATTACACTTACGAGATCCTCACGACTCGCAAGGAGAATTCCCCTTTGAGACCCTCACGGTTCATAGGATTCAAAAGCCTTAAGCTACAAGGATCTGAACCTGTTCTTAAGCCATCACAACCTCCAATGATGCCCTACAAGCGGTTTAATATTGACCCTTGTATACAATCTACGGGTACGAATAAAAATTTCCCTAACAAAGTCTCATCCGTGACTAGGGATATGTTCACACGGTGAACAACCCTTATAAGTCATCTCGACTTATAAGGAGAAAACACTCTTGTAAGATCCTTATGACTTATAAGAGAACACACACTTAGGAATCCTCATGATTCCTAAGGAGAAAACGCACCTACGAGATCCTCATGACTCGTAGGGAGAAATACCTTTATGAGACCCTTACGGCTCATGAAGTTAAAATGCCTTAGTCAACAGGATCCTAACCCTGTTTGCTAAGCCATCTTTGTTCGACATCGACAGAGGCAAATGATGATTCGCTCCTGGAAATATCCCAGTTGTAGCGATGCTGACGCCTAAATCGGTATCAAATCCCAAACTCGCAACGAAAAGTCAGCGAGCCACAAATGCATATGAAATAGCCGAAATGATGGGGCAACTTGCAACAAAATCAGCAAGTAAAAATGTATGCATACAAAAACAGCCGAAATGAATTGGCAACTTGCAATAAAAAACAACGAGCAAAACGAAAAATAGCCGAAATGATTGGGCAATCGCGACTTTCGCGATATAAAAAGCTGAAATGATAGAGCATCGCGGAAAGAAATAATAACAAAATGAAACTCTTGCCCTACAGATAAGATCACATCGATCCCTGTATACAATCCAGGAGCACAAACAAAGAGGGAACCATATCATCCCACAAAGCTCCATCGGAAAGAGAGCCAAATCTCGATGGCAACATCTATAGTTTGGAGACTAACAATGACGTTTCTTCTCAACTCTAGCAGGATGCAGACGCAACGTCAACAATCAACCCCAGGGTCAAAACAACGGAGCCACGACGAAGTCCCTAGTCCCAAGCCTCGATGGTTCATCAGCAATCTAGAGACCACTGTTCATCTCATAATTTTGCATTATTATATTCCCCACTCTTAATCATTTTGCAAATAAATAGGTGCTTTTGATCCATGTCTGCTAAATAGTTGCAGGTTACAGGTTCTCGAAACAATATAGTGAAAATGGTGAAAAGACGCTACAAAAGTGAGACTACGACCAACAAGTAGAAGAATCTTTATCATGCTGCCTACAGTTCGAGGAACAAACGAAGATCAGCAAACAGTCGATTGCACAAAGTACAAAGGCAGCACAAGATTCAAGACTTCAACAAGAAGCGAACGGTAAAATTCCACAACATTCCGCACTGTGGAAATATGGAAGAAACTAGAAGACATTCTGAAGAACCAAGTGAAGAAACCAAAAGGACAAAGCAACAGAAAGCAACCCTATAAAAATGAGCCAGCAAGCCCACTATATGGCCGCGGAACCGCAGCCAAACCATGCTTATGGTCGCGGATCCGCAGCCGTGCTATGCACGTGTCGGCGTGTGTCTGTGCGTGTCGGTGGAGTCGGTGCATTGACCCGGTTTTCTTAAGGTATTTTTGTAATTCTAGATATGGGTCAGATGTAAACCCTAGGTTTTCTATTATCTATAAATAGGAATCCTACAGCTCTTTTTGGAGCATGCCTCTTTTTATTTCTCTAGTTTAGAATTTTTATTCCCTGTAATTGTCGAAGAGTGCATCATATAAAATAGTAAGTTTCTTTTCTGCCCTAGTTATTTCTCTAGCAATTTTATTTTTCTGCCCTATTTATTTTCCGCATTTTTTTATCTGCCATAGTTGTTAAATTAAAACCATAAAAAATGAACTCGTTTATCAATTCCCTAATGAGTGAGTAGTTCCTCACTTGTTAGGGTTAGGTTTGGGGAAAGTTTGAGAAATGAAAATCTCTCACCCCTTTCTTGCCCGTTATACATTTTAAAGTAGGACTCTATGCATACATATATACACCGCTCACTACGGCACCCTATCCCACGAGGTAGCGGTGATACCATAGTTAAAGACCGGTTGTGTATGATTTCCATGGAGGTTAGGGGTAAGAGTTAAGAAAGGAAGGACAAGGACCAAAGGGAAGAAATCTAGTTTCTTCCCGATCGTGCTAATCCCCTTTGTTAACTATTACCTTAACACCTAAAAGTTCTTAATTAGGGCAAAGAAAGCGGTGAGAATAATTGACTTTCCAAACTAATCTAATCCTAACTCTAGCAAGGTTTTAATCCTAATCAAACTCAATTTCAGTTTTATTGAAAATCAAACTTACCACAATAGGAACTGACTCGTTAGAACAACTAGAAAATACACGTAATCCCTGTGGACCGACCCGTACTCAACCGGCTAGCTACCAAGCGACACCGTTCTTGATTGCGGTTAACTTAACTTGATCTATCTTTTAAAACGCATACAATATCACTTACAATCAAATGGCGTCGTTGCCGGGGATGGCGTAGTTATTTTCTTTTTGTTATTTCGGGTTAGTTAAAAAAATGAAAAAATCATAAAAACTGAAAAATAAAAAAATATATAAATTTTTTTATCATCTTGTTATTTTTTGAAGGGTTTTCGTGTGAATTGTGCTGGATGAGAATGACGAACAAATTCAGATCTGGAAAAATCCAGTGAACAAAACAGCAAACAGTAGATCTGAACATACAAAGGAGAACCACAACAGAGAAACAGAAAAAGTTTGGAGATCTGAACCGATCGATCGACCGCGGAACCGCCGCATTTCCCTACATCTGACCGTGGAAACGCCGCAGCTTGGTGACGTCAGCAAGAGGAATCATATCTGTAAGCATTCTTTTCCTCTCTTCTGCCCTCTGAAGTCCTCTGAAAAATTTTCCTGCAGGGTTCTTTGCGCAAAACTTCTTCCCCTTCTCCAATAACTTGATCTTGTGCAGGATTCTTTGTGCCACAATAAAAGAAAAAAAATTTGGCAAGTGTTTTGTGTGTTTAATGCTTTGCATTTTTAAAACTGACTTTTAAGGGGCTTTAACACCAATTCAGATTGGGTGGGAATTTAATTACCCTTCCTATGACCCCAAAAATCACAAAAAGCATTTGCATCAACCTTCGAGTTAATTAAAAAATATTAGACTCAGCCAATAAGGACTGTCGCGCTCAATAGGACAAAAGAAAAGTTGTAGACATCGGTCGTTTATCTAAACCAGACTTTGTGGTGCCTAGGTTAGACAAGTAGGAAAGGTAATTTTAAAAGGCCCGTCTCACGGTGATTCGTGAGCGGATCCCTCCTTTCTTTACTTGTGCTTACCTGGCCACAATTGGCGGTGAAGTGGCGATTTTAGGATCTCACAACTTGCCTTTTGGAACAGTTAGGAGCAGTCTAGTTGACTTAGGAGACCCTAGCTCTAGGTTTGATTGTGCATATTGTGATTGCTTGAAAGTATGTCTACTCCTTATAAAAATCTTTTTATAAAAAAACCACAAAACAAAATTTTACAAAAAACTTGCCATTTTGTCGCTAGAAATCCATTGCACCCCATTTTTTCTCATTGACGTTTTCTTACCCCCACCTTCTATTTTTACCTTTTGACCACACTACACCTCGTTAGTGTATGTCCGGTTGGACTAGGGACACTAACGCCCGTTTAGTCCGTGTCTCGTTAGTGCCTACTGACGACGCTTTCGGCTCCGAAGTCGAAATTCCATCCACTTCTTTACCTTCATCTTCACATTCACCATTTTCTAAGGAGATGTCGGGATTCAATCCTAACAATCCTTTACCGCATGTCGAAGCGCCCCAACGAATCGCGCTCCAGGATCTTTTCTATCACATCCGCACCGCACTTCCCACTTGTCTTTCACTTCTACTGGCTAATGGGGACAACTTTGAAATTAAACCCCACTTCATCAATATGTTGCCCAAATTTCACGGGCTGGAATCCGAAGATGCCTACATCTTCATTAACAAATTTCAGAATGTTTGCGTAATGATGAAGACCACACAACTTTCTGATGATGCTATAAGGCTACATGTCATTCCATTCACTTTATGTGACCTAGCTAAAAAATGGTTATATAGCACAGCATCACACTCTATAAAAAATTGGGAAGAGTTTGTTAAGGCTTTTCTAAAAAAGTTTTACCCACACCACAAAACCGCGAGAATTCGCAATGAAATTATTCAATTTTCCCACCTTCCTTCCGAACCTTTTTGGAAGTGTTTAGAAAGATTTAAGGACTTTCTTGTCCAGTGCCCTCATCACGGTATCGAGAATTGGCAACTTTGCCAAACTTTATACGAAGGACTGAACCCAACAACTAAGCAGTTGTTAGAAACCATTTGTCAATGTCACTTTCTTACAAAATCAAGCGAGGAAGCTTGGTAATTTCTCGAAGATGTTGCTGAACAAACACTTCAGTGGGAAAGCACTAAGACCACTTCATCTACTTCATCAGGTCACTCTAGGGTAGGCATACATCAACTTGATATGTCGATTGCAATGAAGGCCGAAATGGCTGCACTCACGAAAAAGCTAGAAGCAATTGAGAGCAAATTCTCATCGCCTTCTCCTGCCCCAGCTTTACCCACTCGCACTATTTGCGCTTGTTGTTCAGATCCATCCCATCTGACCGAAGAGTGTTCTTGTAACCCACCTATTTAAGGACAAGATCAAGTCAATGCTGCCTTTCAGCAAAGACAAAGAAATGATCTATACTCTTCAACTTACAATCCTGGTTGGAGGAGTCACCCAAATTTTGCTTGGAACCAAAATCAACAACAATTCTAAGGCAATAACAATTTTCAAAGGCCTCCTCCACAACAATAAGCCCCTCTACAAACTCAATATCAGCAACCTTTCCAACCCCAACCTTACCAAAACCAAATGAACAACTTTGTACCAAACAACTCTTATCCTCAAAACAATTTTGTTCAGCCGAATAACGATAAGGTTTCCTCGCTAGAACGAAGTCTGGATGCATTTTTAAAACAATCTACGCAATCTTCATCCAGCATCCAATCGTCCATTCAGTCTTTGGTGCAACACAGTTCTTCACATGATCATAGCATCAAATGAATTGAGGCCCAAATTGCACAACTGAATGCTGCGTTAAGCGAGCGAGAGAAAGGGAAACTTCCATCTCAACCACTGCCAAATCCCAGTCACACACAAAATACATATGTTGCTCATGAACAACAAAATCATAATGTGAGTGCCGTGACTACATTGAGATCTGGAAAGGTATTGCACAACAACGTTGGTAATAATGATGAAACCCCGGCCGCCGCTTCTTTATCTTCTTCTTCATCTTCTTCAGAGCCTGTTCTTCATTCTTCACAAGGCTCTACTTCTTCTAATTCGAACGGACCCACATCCCACTTCACGAAAACACCAACACTGGGATCTGTTCCAACTCCGCAATCTACTCCACAGACATTGGACTCAACAAATTTTCAAAATATTCCATTTCCAAACAGGTTGAGATCCAATAAACCAACTCTACAAATGGAGAAGATTGTGGAGTTATTTAAACAGGTTAGCATAAATATACCTCTCTTGGATGCAATCCAACAAGTCCCTTCGTACGCTAAAATCTTAAAGGACTTATGCACCAAGAAGAGAAAATCACGGGTACCCAAGAAAGTTTTCTTGGCTAATGAAGTGAGTGATGCTCTTACCCAATCTTTACCTCAAAAGCAAAAGGACCCTGGCTGTCCTACTATTTCAATAACTATTGGGGATAAGAACATCAATCGCGCACTATTAGATCTTGGTGCCAGTGTTAACCTGCTTCCCTATTCTGTGTATGAGCAATTGGGCATTGGAGTGTTGAAACCCACACATTGTGCTCTCCAAATGGCCGACCGATCCATCACCCATCCTAGGGGTGAATTAGAGGATGTCTTAATTAAAGTAGGGGACTTCATTTTCCCCGTTGATTTCATTGTTATGGATACACAACCTGTAGCTAACCTCCGAAGTCAAATTCCGGTGATACTCGGTCGACCATTCCTTGCGACTTCTAATGCGGTGATCAATTGTCGAAATGGTTCGATGAACCTATCGTTTGGAAATATGACAATTGAACTCAACATTTTTAAGTTGGAGAATCAACCCTCCAAGTCTAATGCTAATATACTTGATGTTTGCTCGATCCAAGAGATCACCCAGGAGGATTGTGAGCTTGAAAATTTTTTGTTTTATCACAACGATTTTGACGCCACCGGTGCGTTCCTCCTTGAATCTGACACAGCTTTTACACCCGATAACGATAACGAGTGTTTCACTTTTTCGGACGATTTTGAAGAATCACCGCCCGATTTTGAGTCCTTTGAATTTTTGGATGAGTTAGCTGAACCATCCAACTCGGTTGCTTACACTCGCTTTGAACCTTTGTTGGAATCCTTCGAGTTCGACACAGTTTCACCAATTTTACCTTCAATTGTTTCACCTCCAAAACTCGAACTCAAGCTGTTGTCGTCTTACCTTAAATACTCTTACTTAGGTGAGAATGAGATCCTTCCCGTTATCATATCAGCATCTCTAGCTCTCGAGCAAGAGAAAGCCCTTTTAATGGTCTTACAAATTAACCGGTAAGCTTTTGACTGGACTATGGCGGACATCAAGGGGATTAGTCCCCTCATAGTTGAACATCATATATATATGATGGATGATGCCAAGACAGTAAGGGATCCACAGAGACGCCTCAACCCTATAATGAAAGAGGCTGTTAAAAATGAGATTGTAAAATGTCTTGATAGTGGTATCATTTACCCTATCTCTGATAGCCGGTGGGTTAGCCCCATTCACGTTGTCCCAAAGAAATCGGGCATAACGGTCATAACTAATGAGGCGAATGAGTTAATACCTACTCGCACCCAAACTGGGTGGTGAGTTTGCATTGATTATAGAAAACTCAACGCCGCGACACGGAAAGACCACTTTCCGTTACCTTTTATTGACCAAATGCTAGAACGATTGGCTGGGCATGAATTTTACTGCTTTTTGGATGGCTACTCCAGCTATAATCAAGTTCCCATCGCCGAAAAGGACAAAGACAAGACCACCTTTACTTGTCCTTTCGGTATATTCGCTTACCGTCGCATGCCCATTGGGTTATGCAATGCACCCGCTACTTTCCAGCGGTATATGATGGGCATCTTTTCAGACATGGTGGAAAAATTCTTGGAGATTTTTATGGATGATTTCTCCATTTTCGTCGACTCCTTTGATGAGTGTTTGCTACATTTAGACGCAGTTCTTACCCGATGTAGGGATAAGAACCTCACTTTAGATTGGGAGAAATGCCACTTTATGGTGCGAGAAGGTATTGTCTTAGGGCATATTATCTCGCAAAATGGCATCGAGGTAGATAAAGCCAAAATTGAAGTTATTTCAAATCCTCCTCCTCCCAAATGCGTCAAAGACATTCGAGCCTTCCTTGGCCATGCCGGTTTCTATAGACGGTTCATCAAGGATTTTAGAAAGATTGCTAGACCCTTAACCCTTTTGTTGGCCAAAGACACCACCTTTGATTTTGACTCAACCTGCACGAAAGCGTTCGAGTCATTGAAACACTCACTTATTTCTGCACCCATTCTTTCATCTCCCGACTGGACGCATCCATTTGAAATTATGTGCGATGCATCTGATTTCGCCATTGGTGCTGTTCTTGGACAACACATAAATAAGATGCCGCACGTAATTTATTACGGTAGCCGAACATTAAATGAGGCCCAATTAAATTACACAACAACTGAAAAAAGAATTCTTAGCTGTTGTGTTTGCACTAGAAAAATTCAGACCCTGTTTAATCGGCTCTCCAGTCATCGTTTACACGGACCACTCAGTTCTTCGCCATCTTTTCGCGAAGAAGGATGCTAAATCACGGCTAATACGTTAGATCCTCTTGCTACAAGAGTTTGACCTTATCATAAGAGACAAGAGAGGATGTGAAAGCATAGTCGCCGACCACCTTTCACGACTCCCTTCTTCGCCTACACTTTAAATTCCTATTAATGACGTTTTTCCAGATGAGCTGCTCTTAACCGTGTCTTGCGAACCTTGGTTCGCAGATATCGTAAATTATTTGGCCACCAGACTGATACCAAACGATTGGTCGAATCAGGACAGACTCCGATTCCTATCCTAAGTAAAACATTTTTAATGGGATGAACCGTATCTCTTCAAATACTGTTCCGACCAAATCATTCGTCGGTGTGTCCCGGACAACGAGTTTAAGAGCGTGCTGTCATTCTGCCACGATCAAGCGTGTGGCGAGCATTTTGTCCCTAAAAAGACAGCAGAAAAAATCTTGCAGTGTGGCTTCTACTGGTCACGACTTTTTAAAGATGCATACGAATACTGCAAGACATGCTCTCGGTGCCAACATTTGGGCCGGATATCTCGGAGAAATGAAATGTCGCTCCAACCAATTTTGGTTGTTGAAATTTTCGATGTTTGGGGGATAGACTTTATAGGACCATTTCCCAACTCTTTTGGGAACATGTATATTCTACTTGCTGTTGACTATGTTTCAAAATAGGTCGAGGCTGTGCCCAGCCGAACTAATGACAACAACGTTGTCAGATTTCTCAAAGAAAACATTTTTTCGCGGTTTGAACATCCTCGCGTGATTATCAGTGATAATGGATCTCACTTTTGTAATAGGACTTTTGAGACCTTAATGCACAAATACTCCATCACTCACAAACTGTCAACGCCATATCATCCCCAAACTTGTGGGCAAGCCGAGATTTCTAATCGGCAGATTAAACAAATATTGGAGAAAACGCTTTCCAAAAACCGTAAAGATTGGTCATTAAAACTGATTGATGCACTATGTGTTGGTTATAGTGCCCTCAAAGTAAATTATTGGACCGCGGGTACGTGATTGTAATGATTGAGGGAGGACCTATACCGGTAGGACAGTCTTACTCGAGATGATAGTATGCTATCTGGTTTGCCTTTATCAGTCGTGTACAGCTTTAGGTGACATTACTGTTCACTATTACACGTTGATAGAGCCCTTAGGATCCTGCTTGACTACCAACAGTATGATGGCGATCATATACGTGAGAGTTGGGTAGTCTATAAGCACATCCTTAAAAGCGGTCACTAGTCGTGGGAGTTTCGAGACAGGGCATCGATACTCCGGAGTAGACTAGTGTATACAGTCGAGACCCCGACAAGGGGCGGTGGCTGGCCTCAAAAGCCACTGGTGTCAGTTGGGTCACCTAAGATGTATACAGGTGCTCATTGGGTTATGAGTGCACCGGACAGGCTCGCCAGGAATCTGCTAGTTGGTAACATACCTAGCATCAGATAGCAGTTCCCTGGTGACATGTGTACAGGTTAGTTCATTGACCTGAGATCTTCATTTGTCTCGTGTGAGTTCCCACTGTGCTTTGATTTTTACCCTACTACGGTTCAAAGGAGTCGTGCAAAGAGGTTTTATTTGGGTACAGTCTCGAGCCACATGGAGGCAAGTGGGTGGATCGGCAGGGGATTTGTCTCTTCCGGTATTGGGGGTGAGATCGCGCTGTGTCTAGGAGAGCCATTACACAAAGCCCTCGGCCGAGGTAGGAGATTTACTGGTAGTTACTCCAGTAGTATCTCAAGGTGTTCCGGGCTACACTCTGACACGACTTATACCGCTTTTGGAGGCCTGACGTTACCGACCCCCTAGGCCCGATATGCGATGCTCATAGACGAATGGAACGGACTGTATGGATATTGTCACTGATAGGCTCAGTAGGGTTCCAGGATGAGTTCGCTCATCAGCTTCCCTTTCTGTCAATACATGGGCAGCCGTTACGCACAGCTAGTGCCGCTGACGTGCTTGTGGTTAAACCCACTGCCAAAGTATTGACGAGTGTTTAGAGTCCACCACAGATAGTTTCCCAAGTTCGGGCGAAACGTTGTAGAGGCCGTATGGTTTTATGGCAGGGTTCGAACATGCACGTGTACTTGTGCACGTGTCGTGTTTCGGACAGATAATACTGGTGGGCTTTGGTTTAAGCCGAATCCATATATTATATTGAGTCGGAATATTTTTAGTCTCATCGTATTCGTATTCGGTCGGAATACGGATACAGGTATGTATTTACAGTTGAGGGGTATTCTTGTAATCCGTTACGGGATTACTTTAGAAGATGCATTTCTTTTTGGATTAATCATTTTGTTTTAAATGATTAATTGTTTTGGAAAGTGTGACTCATATGGATGACACATTTCTTCTAGCATGTTCACTAGTGACTCATGCTAATGAGTCACTAAGTGAGTCATGATAGAATTAATGGTATTTTGTTTTGGGTTTGATATTTGAGGGTTGAGTTGGAGATATTTGAGTGATGGATTTTCTTTGTTTTTTCAACACAAAACCTAATATATATCACACCCAAAAATAGTGGACAGCCAAGGGGTTATTTTTTAGACTTGGTTTTTTGCTCACTAGATTTTCCTTGAGCCCACACTCTTCATCTCTTAGCATCTTCTTCAACCTCCACCCTAACTCTCTCATGTGATGAGAACCCTAGGGTGTTTGAGACAAAGTATTCCACTCATTCTCTACTTTATCTTGGACATGTCGGTTAGCATACTTCATGTCCGAGTTTCCTCGGTATAGAGGCGGGAGCCCGTATAAAGATCCGATGACGTGGTGCCACCTCGAGGAGGAGATAGAAGATCGGAGACGCCGCGAGGAGCGTGCGATGATGGCTAAAGACCGAAGGACATGGATCAATCGGTATATCCTTTCTACCCTCTTTGTAGTTAGCTAGTTTAGAGTTAATGGCTAGATCGGGGTTATAGTATGCGATAGTCCCAGTTATAAAAGTTTTTGTTCCGCGTTTGGCCTTAGATTGACGGCCGGGGCGCTACCGTAGACTTGCATGGTATCAGAGCCACGCCATTAAGCTTTTCTAGCTTGTTCTAACAAGTTTAAAACATCGATCGAATGAAACTTCCAAAACCGCATTTTCAATGTTAAAGTTTCTATCGAATTTGTTTTGTCATCTAAAAATTATTTTGGGTATGTCAGAAAATCGTGCAGGTTTTTTTAAGACTCTGGAAGAAATTTAGTCGACTGAGCCTTTAAGACCGCCGCGGAACCGCAGCACAAGCCTTGTATTGGCCGCGATTCCGCCGCCGTTTTGGGGCTTCAGTGCACCATTTTTCTTCTGGGTGTCTTTCATGTGGAATTGTGGTTTCTGGAATATTTTCTTTGGGCCCAGATTTTGTTTCAGTACTAGAGTTGTACTTGGGGCCTACTTCTAGAAGTTTTGTCGATCGGAATTTTAAACGTGTTAGTTTACAGTACTTACATTATATCTTCGACCGTGAATGTCATTCGAGCGGTAAATCGTGTCTAATTGCTATAGTTCTTTTAGACGGGTTTTCGAACGTGACATTCGTGTTGATGTTCTGTGTTGTGCTGTGATGTTGTGGATTTGTCGTGGTGGATAGCTGTGTGTAATGGTAGTGCGGTTTGGATTTATTTGTACATTTGATATTACGGGGCGAGCGTCCAACATGTGGACTTCCGTCACTGCCTGTTTGTATAATATTCTTTTGGGGAACGACCGAGCTGAGGTCGATGTACCCGTTATACATATTTTTCATTTCTGTACTAGGGTTACCCCGTGATGGAGTGCACGGATAGCCGGGTTCTGTAGGGCAACGGGTCCGCATCTCATGGCTTTGAGAGGCAAGGGGCCTCACTCTAGAATTGGCAGACTATTCGACGCACTCGTAGGGGATACAGGTTGACCCAAGCAGTGGTGCTCAAGTTACTGGATTCCGTGAAGTGATGGGTGGTTCATTCACTTTGCAGTAGGGGGCTGCCTCGCTTCGGGTTTTGGCGGGTAACTTGCCGCACCCGTAGGGGTCTAGGTTTCATTGCACAGGCTATCCACACGATCAGGGGAACGTCGGGTTTCAGTAGCGGCTTTGTGAAACCCGGGGATCCCAGATTATCAGTATTGTTCTGTGATGCTTATTACTTTTCTGTAATGTTGCATTTTTCACGCCTGGTGTGATTATTGTATATTGGTATATATACTAGTAGATGTTGTATATGTTTTACACCCGCGCTAGTCCAGTCCCCGCTCTGTCGTTAGTTATGTAACCTAACGGGTGATGACAGGACCCAGTGACGAATGCGGATGGCATATACATACATTTTATTTTCGTTCTTTTCTGGTGTGATTAATTGATGGGACTGCGTTGATTTTAATCAATGCAAAGGAAAACAAACCTGTTTGACGTTGTTGGAACAGTTTTCAAAAGTGTTATTACAAGGACATTTTTTTTGTTTTGCACAGTGGTATTCAGTTGGAATATCATGCACCTCATTCGACGAGGCAAGGGCCGAGATCCCTTCACCGGGAGTGACCCCTTGGGCTGAAGTTTGCGTCAGGGTAATAACTTCACTATAGTTGATTACTTGTTTGATTTGCATCGCGGTATTCAGTTGGAATATCCTGCACCTCATTCCACGAGGAAAGAGCCGAGATCCCTTCACCGGGAGTGACCTCTTTAGCAAAGGTTTTCGCCACTATATTTTTGTAAAAAGCTATGAGGTTCCTTTAACGAGATCAAGTTCATTACGTTAAAGGTTTTTCGCCAAAAAACAGCCGTAGCCCTCCGTCGTTTCAGTCGGGTAGCACGTAGTATTCATGCTATATTTGTTGGCCTTCGTCAAGGCATAGTGGATGGTAGCTGCTTGTTACCTTTCTGTTGCATACATAGATGAGTTGGTTTGGGACAGTCGTACTGCCATTTGGCCAACGTCAGGGGTATGTACGTGTGGGTTTAAATTAACAAGATAATGACGGGTAGAACTTGACATGTGACTTATGATTTGTTGGCCTTCGTCAAGGTCATAAGAGCATGGGGTAAAAATCCATATCGGGAGTTTCTAAAGAAACTGAAACTTGCCAGGCATGCGCATACCTTCTGGAGTGTGATAACGTGAGTGGATTCTTTCACGTTATCATGCGATGAGAGTTGGATCCAGATTCCCACTGATGAGTTGTTTTACTCTTCGGGTGATCCCAACTAATTCTTCTTTCAGGTTTGGAGGAGAATTTGATGATACAGTGGGAGTTTTCCTGATTAGATAAAGTGATAACCATTCTGATCTAGGTTAGAGTGCACACAGAGTGTTTCTTTTCTCTCTCTCTTTGGCAGCGACCATTGACCGACCCTAGACTATGACTAAGTGACCAAGTTGACCGAACTTTCTTAAAACACTAACTTTTAGATTGTCTAAGTTGCATAAGTCATTGCCGCCCCTTCTTTTACCCTTTGCATTTCTCCAGAACACCTCGTATTACTACGAACATCCACTTCCATTGGATAAATCCATCGTATGGTTATATACGAACTCGAAAGGACTTCATCAGGGATGGATTCAGGTTCAGGAGAAATTGAATTGGTTTATTCAGTTGTCTTTTATTATCACCTTCTCTCAGGTTGCGAGGGCTCCTTGGTTTAGGAGAATACACCTATTACGTTTATTGGATAGTCTTCTTCCAAACCATAGACAGGTGCCGAAAGGTAGGGAATGAAGAAAACCAATTAGCCTAAGTAGGGTGTACAGAAGGTAATAAGCAAAGACAGATAAAGGGATAAGAAAGAGGGCAAAGTAAATTGCAACTGCTATCATTCACGACCAAACCGCGCACTTCATCGCCACTCCTACTTCACCTTTGCTTTTTTCCCCAGTTCGGGAGAAATAGAATAAGGTATTATTCAGTTGTCTTTTATCATCACCTTCTCTCAGGTTACGAGTACTCTTAGGATTAGGAGAGTACACCTATTATGCTTACTGGATAGTCTTCTTCCAAACCATAGGCTGGTGCTGAACAGTAGGGAAGGAAGAAAACCATTTATCCTAACGATGGTATACAGAAGGTAACGACTAAAGACGAATAAAGGGATTTGGAGAGATGGCAACGAAATATACGGTTATAGTCATGAATCTGGATTATGGAAGGCACATTACTAGGAATACCAGGATACCCCTACGAAACATTTTCATGTTTCAGTTTCACTGTTCATTGTTAAAGGAAAACTGATTTCCCGATTAGATACTTACTCCAGAGTATGTATTTACCAGGTGCGATTCTCATATCTGTATGGTTTTACAGATGATGAGTGGGAGTAAGTTATTGGGAATTAGGTGATCATCCTCATTATATCGTAATTCGTTGTAATTGGTGATATTTGAGAAAATCACCTGGGTTTTTGCCGGATGGCAAGTATTTGGCTTTGAGTATCCATTGTTGTGCACCAATTTCAAACTGATATATCTGTACGTTTATTTTTATAAAGTGAGATATAACTTTTTGAAATTATGTCCGTGACATTTACCTATATCAGTAGACGATTGGGTAAGGAGCGTTGAACAGTGGAGTAGTTCTTAACTATAAGTACAGTTTTCAACCTACGATGCACAGGGTTTGAGTTATTCGACTCAGGGGACTCATACAGAGTATTGTATGTTGTCCAGTGTCCATCGGGACAAAAGGGTTAGTCCTCGTACTATGTTCTGTTTACTAGTGACCTCTCTAGTTTTTTAGACAAGTGTTTCGTGGAAATACAAGGTCTAAGTTTTGAGAAGTTATAGGTATAATAATAAAGTAGAGAACCAAGTGTCGAAAGTATTGGGATTCTTTAAAGAGATCGAAAATGTAGATACTTGTGTTGGGTATTCAGTCGATAATAATGGTTTTGAGAAACTTTTTTCTCTTACAGGTTACTTATAATTGGATGCACTCCTAAGTTGAGTAATGTTGATCGGCCTCTTTCCATTAAAGTTGACATGCGCTGGAGATAGATGCATGGTATGAATCTAGTTCCAATTAAATAAGTGCCAAAGTTTCTATAATTGGATATAGAATGGTTCATATCTTAACGATGTTAATGTATGGGGAGCTGTCCGGCTTATGCTTAAAACTAGACTCTGGATAACTCAATGCACGTTTATGTAATGACAGTTTGTGGGTAGACCCAGGCTATGACGAGGGTTGATTTTCTACCATTTGGAAGATCAATGGTGATATTGTTCTTGACTCGCCACAGTTTTAGTAAAATGGATTTTTTCAGAAAACAGTAGTGGGAGTATGGTAGAACTGGAAGAGATTCCAGAACCGCAAACGATTACAGAAAATTTAATAAGAACCTAAAGATTCAATCAGGTTTGACATTCCATTAGCTACTCCGCAGATATGGTGGGTAACCTTAGGCACCCGAGAGGTACTCCGGTAGCCTCAAGGAAGGTGACAGGGAGGTTCTTGTTTACCCAGACTTGACACTACTGTTGTTCCAGACTATGAGACCTGGCAGGAGGTTATGTATAGTGTCGTTCTAAACAATCTTTAGAAGTGCACGCATATATTATTCTGCCATAGGGTTGTTGTGGTCAGTGGGAGCAGCGGAAGCATAGTGGACAAGTTGCTTATGTCTATTTATAGACTAAAGCAGATATAGCGGAGATAGATCATCTAATTTTTGATGTGACAGTCATGGCTTTGACTTCATCAGAATAGGGGATGGATCTGTTGAGAAGGTAGTAGGGTGTGATTTCCTGGTATTTGGATGACATACACAGAGGAGGGAGTAAAATTCCTATACTATGATCGGTGATACTGTGGTTGTTACACAGTTATTTCTCCGTACAGGATATGGATATAATATCAGACATTCTGGTTACTGGATCTATGGTTTTAGATCTAGATTTGGGTAGTTTCCCAATCTGGGTACTTTGACAGAATTCTAAACGTATTTAGAATAGATGACTCCTGACATGGTGGTGTGCCTGCAGGTGATGGAGTCACCCTCTCTAAAGGTGTCTTACAGACTAAAGGGGAGAGGGATGTGCATGATTAACATATCACTTGCTTAGGCAATTGAGTTGATCATGAGATGTCAAGTACCACGCCAGATGTTGTTTTTGCACTAGATGCAATAAGTTTATATTAATCCAATCCTGGAGAAACATACGGAAGCAGTTTAGAACATAAGTGGATGTTCTACGGATTTGATGACGGCAGCCTCCTTCGGGGACGGTTATCATTCCAAGCTTCCAAGGTGACATGGATGACAGAGTGATTGTCAGAGTTATAGTTTTCCTCTGACGAGGGACAGTAGTTTGGACAGGTGGTCCAAGCGCATACTGTGGGAGGCATGGCGCAGGATACTGATTTAGTTCAGTTGACGATACAGTCTAAGAAGTTTGGATTTGAAGTTCATTTATGAACTAGGTCCCATCAGATATCCAGACATATTCTAAGACAGGTATTGCTCAATTCGGGATATGGCTTTCTCCGCGAACTTGAGATTGAGAGAGATATAGAAAGAAACATCATGGCGGATCCACTCGCTGAGGCTATTTCTCGAACACAAGAGTTTTACAAATGAGATTTGTGAAACTGATTAGTAGAGGAGTTGGATGTTCGGTATCATACGGGCTGTGAGTATGCGACATCGCAATAATTAGCCTTAAGTGCAAGTGGGGGATTGTTGGTTATAGTGCCCTCAAAGTCAATTATTGGATCGCAGGTACGTGATTGCAATGATTGAGGGAGGACCTATACCGGTAGGACAGTCTTACTCGAGATGATAGTATGCTATCTGGTTTGCTTTTATCAGTCGTGTACAGCTTTAGGCGACATTACTGTTCACTATTACACGTTGATAGAGCCTTTAGGATCCTGCTTGACTACCAACAGTATGATGGCGATCATATACGTGAGAGTTGGGTAGTCTATAAGCACATCCTTAAAAGTGCTCCCTAGTCGTAGGTGTTTCGAGACAGGGCATCGACACTCCGGAGTAGACTAGTGTATACAGTCGAGACCCCGACGAGGGGGTGGCCGGTCTCACAAGCCACTGGTGTCAGTTAGGTCACCTAAGATGTATACAGGTGCTCATTAGGTTATGAGTCACCGGACAAGACTCGCCGGGAATCTGCTAGTTGGTAATATACCTAACATCAGATAGCAGTTCCATGGTGACATGTGTACAGGTTAGTTCATCGACCTGAGATCGTCATTTGTCTCGTGTGAGTTCCCACTGTGCTTTGATTATTACCCTATTATGGTTCAAAGGAGTCGTGCAAACAGGTTTTAGTTGGGTACAGTCCCGACCCACATGGAGGTGTAAGTCGATGTACAACACCCCACGACTTGCGGGGAGGCGGAAATTTAAAAAACGATCTTGTTCTTTGCTTAAACATCTACTAACCGCATGAATTGAAGCTAAACGATAACTAACATGAAACATAGAAGTTCTATACTACTATGTTTAGGGATTATACCTAACGAATCGTGTCCTTCGTCTTTGCGAACTCCTCCTCCTCCTCGGCCTTCTCGAAGTAGTAGACGATCCACCCGAGAGCTTTACTCCAAGCTTAGCCTCTAAACTTGAGGCAACTAACCTTCTTTAAGTGCAAATCAAAGAAGCTAGGTGATATAGAGTGAGGGTTATGATTTAGTTAGTCTAACTAATCCTTGTACTCAACACATGAGAGGGGAGGATTAGGATTTGAAGAGGGAGAGCTTGAGCAGAGAGAAGATGATAATGATAATGAAATGAGAATAGTGAGTTATGATAATATATATCAAGCATTTCTTTTTATCAAGAAAAGAAAATATATCAATTTAACAACCATGCTTGATAATATCTAGTGATGATTCATCTCCATGGATAATGACATGTATGAATCATCTAGGTGACTCACTAATCACATTCATTGTATATGCCACCTAAACCTCCCTAGTCACCACCTTCTAGAAGGTTCTCGCACAATTACGAGAACGCCCCTCCTTTCCGCAAAAATACGGAAAAACTTTAGACTGTATAAATCCAATAACCGGATACCAGTAACTGGCTTAAACCAAAGCCGACTGGTAAAAACTGTCCGAATGTCGTACGTGCGTAAACACACGTATGCGTCCGAACCCTTGTCGTAAAACCATACGACCTCTATATCGTTTCGCCTGGAGTAGGGAAACTCTCTGTGTGGGACTCTAGAGACTCGACTACTACGCTGGCAGTGGGTTTAACCATAGACCGCAAGCGGCACTAGCTGTACGTAACGGTCCCCAGGTAGATGTAGATAAGAAGGCCGATGAGGAAACCCATCCGAACTCCTACTGAGTCTGATGTGACAATCTCCATACAGTCCGGTCCGTTCGTCTAAGACTATCGCATATCGGGCCTAGGGGGCGGCAAGCGTCAGTCCCCTAATAGCGGTATAAGTCGTGTCGGAGCGAAGCCCATTATACCCTGAGAAACTACTGGAACCTACCAGCAAATCTCGCTTGCCGTGGCCAGGGACTTTGCGTAATGGCTCTCTGACACAGCGCGATATCAACCCCCAATACCGGGAGAGACGAATCCTGTCTAACCGCTACTGCCTCCAAGTGCTCGGGACTGCACCCAACTGCTACCTGTTTGCACGACTCCTTTGAGATGTGGTAGGGCAGCAATCTAAGAACAGTGGGACTCACTCGAGACGAAGTAGCAGTGTCAAGTCTGCGGACTATGCTGTACTCATGTCACCTGGGAACTGTTCACTGACGACTGGTATAAAACCAACCAACAGTTCCCTGTGAGTCCTGTCCGGTGTACCCGTAACCTAACGAGCACCTGCATACTATCTCCAGTACGACGTACTGACGGCTGTGGGACAGACCATCTCCCCAACTGGGATGAGAAGCGTACACACTAGTCTACTCCGGAGTATCGATGCTCTGTCTCGATAATCCAACGACTAGGGACCTGAATAAGGATGTGCTTGTAGACTACCCAGCCCCCACTAGTGTGACTGCCATCACAACGCTGGTAGTCAAGCAAGATCCTAAGAGCTCTATCAATACGTATACTCACATATTAAGATAGAAAAACCAAGTAGCATACTACCTTGTTTAGCAAGACTGTTATATACATGTGAATATCCCAAGCTTCCATTAAGTAATATACAAACTAGTATGATACAATAATGGCCCCTAGGGCATATACACTAACAATCTCCCACTTGCACTAGGGCCATGTACTGGCATATCGAAGACCGATGATCTCGAGTAGCCTCTCGAACTGAATCTGAGGTAGGGCCTTCGTGAATGGATCAGCAATGTTCTCTTCAGAAGCAACTCTCCGAACCTCAATCTCCTGACGATCAATGATCTCCCTGATCAGGTGATACCGCCTTAAGATGTGTCTGGACTTCTGATGGGACCTTGGTTCCTTTGCTAAAGCTATAGCTCCGTTGTTGTCGCATTACAGAGGTATTGGATCAACTATGGTAGGAACCACCTGAAGTTCTGTTAGGAACTTCTTCATCCAGACTGCTTCTTTTGCGGCATCGCAAGCAGCTATATACTCCGCTTCCATCGTTGAGTCAGCAACGGTGTCCTGCTTGGAACTCTTCCAGCACACCGCCCTCCATTGAGGGTAAAGACATAACCCGACATGGACTTAGAATCGTCCTTATCACTCTGGAAGCCGGAATCAGCAAAGGCCTCCAACCTGAGGTCTTTTCCGCCGTAAACCAAGAACATCTCCTTAGTCCTTCTCAGGTACTTGAGAATGTTCTTTACTGCTATCCAGTGCTTCTCCCCTGGGTCTGACTGATACCGGCTTACCACACTCAGTGCGTAAGCTACATCTGGTCTGGTACACAACATCGCATACATTATAGAGCCTACCGCAGAAGCGTAGGGTATAATAGACATGCGTTCCCTTTCCAAATCAGTCTTGGGAGACATCTCTTTGGAGAGGGTGATTCCGTGACAAGCCGGTAGATTACCGTGCTTAGAATCTTCCATACTGAATCTTTTCAGTACAGTGTCGATATACCTGGACTGCGAAAGTCCCAACATCCTCTTGGATCAATCACGATAGATCCGGATCCCCAGAATGTAAGAGGCATCACCCAGGTCTTTCATGGAGAACCTGTGTGACAAGAATCCTTTGACAGATTGTAGCATAGGAATGTCATTTCCTATCAATAGAATGTCATCCATGTACAAGACGAGGAATACGACACTTCTGGCTACAACTTTACTATATATGCACGGTTTATCTGGATTTTTGATAAAGTCATATTCTTTGACTGTCTCATCAAAACAGATGTTCCAACTCCGCGATGCCTGCTTTAGTCCATAAATGGACTTAAGCAGCTTGCATACTTTCCCGCTGCTCCCACTCTGATTGAAACCCTCTAGCTGATCCATATAGACACACTCTTCTAAATTTCCATTCAGAAAAGCCGTCTTTACGTCCATCTGCCAGATTTCATAATCATGGAAGGCAGCAATAGCAAGAAGGACCCGAATGGATTTGAGCATAGCCACTGGAGAAAAAGTTTCGTCATAGTCCAAACCAGGTCTTTGACGAAAACCCTTTGCAACAAGTCTAGCCTTATAGGTTTCCACCTGTCCATCTACACCAATCTTTTTCTTGAAGATCCATTTGCATCCTATGGGTTTTACCCCATCTGGAGCAAAGTCCAAAGTCCATACTTTGTTGGTGTACATGGACTCCATTTCGGTCCGCATTGCATCTAGCCATCGTACCGAGTCACCGCTCTGGATGGCCTGCTGGAAGTCAGTAGGTTCATCATCATTTATGATGCAATCCTCTCTATCCCCATCTATGAGAAAACCGTAGTATCTCTCAGGCGGATGAGACGGCCTACTCCTCCTGCGGAGGGGTGCGGGAATGTCCTGTACTTCTTGAACTTCCGGTTCTACCAAACTTTCAGTAGCAGTTTGTGGTTCTGGAATTTCTTCCAGTTCTATTTCGCTCCCACTTGATTCCTTTTCTAAAAACTGATGTTCTAGAAAATGGGCATTACGAGAAACAAATACCTTTTGTTCCTCTGCGTAATAGAATAGATATCCCCTGGAGTTCTTTGGATATCCCACAAACTTACACTTTACTGATCGTACCTCGAGCTTGTCCACATGCTGCTTTTTAACAAAAGATGGACATCCCCAAATCTTTATATACTGTAGATGGGGTTTCTTCCCGCTCCACATCTGATATGGAGTGGTAGGCACAGTCTTGGTAGGTACCATGTTCAAAAGATATGCCGCTGATTCTAGCGCATAACCCCAGAAAGATCGCGGTAACTCAGCATTACTCATCATGGATCGTACCATATCTAATAGGGTTCGATTCCGTCTCTCCGATACACCATTATGCTGTGGAGTGTATGGAGGAGTAAGCTGAGAGAGAATTCCTTTCTCTTTTAGGTAACCTAGGAACTCAGCACTTAAGTATTCACCACCTCGATCAGATCTAAGTGTCTTGATACTTTTGCCGGTTTGGTTTTCTACTTCATTCTTATACTCTTGGAATTTCTCAAAAGCCTCGGATTTATGTTTCATCAGATAAATGAATCCGTATCTTGAGTAATCATCCGTGAAAGTAATGAAATAGGAAAAACAACCTCTTGCATGTGTAGACATTGGACCACATACATCATTGTGTATGAGTCCTAAGAGCTCGCTCGCTCTTACTCCTTGTCCAGTGAATGGAGTCTTTGTCATCTTTCCTTTGAGACAAGATTGACAAGTGTCATAAGTTTGATATTCGAACGAGTCCAAATATCCTTCTCTATGCAACTTAGTCAACCTTCTCTCATTGATGTGACCCAGTCTACAATGCCATAAGAAAGCTTTATTTAAATCTGGAGACTTTCTTTTTAGTGTGTTCTGGACATTGAAAATTTGGAGTTGGTTTAAAACATATATACCGTTATTTAGTGTACCGGACCCAATCAAACCATGATTAAGGTGGATGTTAACAACATCTCTTACAAACGTGAAATCATAACCTTTATTTGATAACAAGTAAACTGATATGATATTACACGTTAAGCTTGGTACAAAAAAACAGTTATGTAAAACCAAAATGTGTCCACTCGTCAATCCTAGGTGATAATCCCCGACGGACGCAGCTCCCACGCTAGCTCCGTTAGCAACCTTTAGGGTCATATCACCTTCCTTCAGCACTCTACGGTTTCTCAGTGCCTGCAATGAATTGCAAATATGAGATCCTGATCCGGTATCCAATACCCAGGAAGTAGAGTTGATCGACAGACAATTCTCAATTACAAACACACCTGAAGTCGAAGCCACAGCTTGCTTCGGTTCCTGGTTCTTGGCGTTTCACGCCTTGCAATCCTTCTTCCAGTGCCCTTTCCTGTGACAATGGAAGCACTCATCCTGGCCCACTACCGGTACCGCAAACTTTTTCTTTCCCTTCCCTCCCACCTTACTTACACCTCCTCTAGGTCTGGGTGCGGCCTTCTTCTTCCTTCCTTTGGCCCTAGCCTTGGACCCGGAAGAAGATACACCGCCAACAAACATAGCGGGTGTTTCCCTTGCCTTCTGCAAGGTGCCCTCTGCACTCCTTAACATGTTCAGGAGTTCCGGAAGTTCAACTTCTTTTCTTTGAATGTTGAAGTTCAGGATAAACTGGGCGTAGGTGGAAGGAAGGGACTGGAGAATAAGGTCTGTATAGAGCTTATTATCCAAAGTCGTCCCCAGGTCTGCGAGCTCTTCTATATAGGCGATCATCTTTAGGACATGTTCTCCTACCGATGACCCGACAGCCAACCTCGCTCGAAACAAGTTCTTAGAGGTCTCGTATCTTGCTATACGAGATTGCTCTCCATAAAGTTCCTTTGTATGGAGAAATATGGCATCAAGTTCCATATCCTCGTGCCTCCTCTGATGTTCATTGTTCATCGAGGCAAGCACGATGCACTTGGCTTTCGCGCAATCGAAATCCCAGGTTTTGTGGATTTCCTTATCCG
The DNA here is from genome assembly GCA_030015575.1 of Agapanthus africanus. Classification (NCBI taxonomy): domain Eukaryota; kingdom Viridiplantae; phylum Streptophyta; class Magnoliopsida; order Asparagales; family Amaryllidaceae; genus Agapanthus; species Agapanthus africanus. The sequence continues at coordinate 444,904,281 of JASDDO010000031.1, read as the reverse complement.
CATTACTGGATTTTGGACCAGGGACAGCAGGTGCCGTAGCAGTGAGGACGTACCCCAATTTGTCATAGGTCAAAGCCATTTTGACATTCCGCAGCCAATCTTTATAGTTTGGCCCTGTCAGTATATTTCTCTCTAAAAATAACTTAAGTCCAGTCATTTTCAGGGTCGCTGCAAATAGGAGAGAGTGAAGAAAACTCTTTAGCATGATGCTCTTGCAAGTTTAGAGCGGTTTTTAGTTTATCTAAACTGGATGGCTCCCACTGTTTCTCGAATCCTTCCTCAAACCATAAAAGAAGAATTAGCCAGGACTATTCTCACTGTACAATTCTTGCTTAACCATTCAACCAGGCCAGTGTCGATACTTCGAGGGAGGTTTTCCAACGCTTTCGCGAAGTTCCTTAATTAAAGAACCTCTTTTCTCTGGGGGCGTAACCCCGCTGACACTTTTCTGGACACCTACTTGGTTTATAGCATTGATCGTTAAGTGACGAATATCCTGATAAGTAGCATATACTCACAGTAGGATCGAGATCCAAATATCATCGTATGATAATATTGAAGGAATGCTACCAACATTCATCAAACTCCAAATGATATGCATCTCTTTGCAAATTTCAGTTTCTTTAGAAATTCCCGATATAAATTTTTGCCCCATGCTCTTATGACCTTGGCGTTAGGTCAAAATGTCATAAGTCACATGTCAAGTTCTACCCATCATTATCTTGTCAATTTGAACCCATCCGTATATATCCTTGACGTTCGGCCAAAATGATAATACGACTGTCCCAAACTAACCCATCTATCTATGCAACAAATGAATATCCAGTAGCTACCAAACACTATGCATTGGCGTTAGGTCAAAATACATAGCTTGAATACTACTGAATACCCAGATGAAATGACGGAGGGCTACGAATGGTTTTGGCGAAACCGTGAACGTAGTGAACTTGATATAACCGAAGGAACCTGATAGCTTTTAAAAGGAGTGGTTAAAGCTCCGCATTTAAAAATATCTGTTTTTAAAATTAACCGAGTGGTTTCTTTTAAATTGTTCCAACGATTAAACTTTTGGTTTATTTTCTTTGCATTACAGATAATGCGTCCCATCATTAACCTATCATTGCAGAAAACAACGAAAATACAACGTCCTTTTATGCCATCCGCATTCGCCACGGGATCCCGTCATTACCCGTTAGGTTACTTAACTAACGACAGAGCGGGGGCTGGGCTAGCGCGGGTGTAAAACATAAGTGACGTCTAAATAGCTATCATATATATAGATATTTTACATTCGTCTGACACAATGATATTCATTCCAGATCACAAATGAACTTAATTGGATTTGCAAGCAATCCGTGTTTGTTTTGAGCCTGCAACAAAAGACGGATTACACAGTTGTGATGAATAGCCATTACCCCACCCAAGACCCCAACGGGTACGGCAAACTACCCACCCGGCAGTTTGTGCACCCCACCTTGGGTCTGTCCTATGAGCAAAAAACAGTAAAATGAAATAATACAACGGTGGCTACAACCGCAACCTGGATGTGCCCCGTAAAATAATATTACAACAAATTACATTTACATCAAATGAATTAAATAATAACCCATCACATAACCCCGGCTATACATCACAACAGTCCAACACAGTTCATATGCACAAACAGATAAAATCCATTACAGAAATGTGCAACCCCCTGCCAACCGACATACTAGCAGTTAGGGGAGGTTTACGAACACATTATACAAACACAGATATAATCCAACAACCAAATACTGTATAATTTCGATCGATTAAACACTTTTAATTTTGCTCCAATACTCCTCTGAAAATCTGAAACCTGAGCAAAAATAAAAAATTCCAGAAAATACCAAATATCCCATAGAACCAACACAGTAAATTTGGGTTCCTGAATCGCCAACTCGGCGGCGGAAGCGCGGCGGATCGGTGGGATCCGCCGCGGTTCCGCGACGCTGTAGACGATTCAGGGGCCCAAATTTCTTGGGTGTTCATATACTGTCATTTTAAGCTTTCTGAACCTTCCTGAAAAATTTTTGGACTTCATTTAAAAATCGACAGAAACTTGTGATTTCGGGCTTTTCCGGTTTCGTTTTTTCCGTTTGAAATTCATACAAATTTGCAAGTAAGTTATTTATTGTTTAGCGAGGCTCTGATACCACTGTAAGTCGATGTACAACACCCCATGACTTGCGGGGAGGCGGAAATTTAAAAAACGATCTTGTTCTTTGCTTAAACATCGACTAACCGCATGAATCGAAGCTAAACGATTACTAACATGAAACATAGAAGTTCTATGCTACTATGTTTAGGGATTATACCTAACTAATCGTGTCCTTCCTCTTTGCGAACTCCTCCTCCTCCTCGGCCTTCTCGAAGTAGTAGACGATCCACCCGAGAGCTTTACTCCAAGCTTAGCCTCTAAACTTGAGGCAACTAACCTTCTTTAAGTGCTAATCAAAGAAGCTAGGTGATATAGAGTGAGGGTTATGATTTAGTTAGTCTAACTAATCCTTGTACTCAACACATGAGAGGGGAGGATTAGGGTTTGAAGAGGGAGAGCTTGAGGAGAGAGAAGATGATAATGATAATGAAATGAGAATAGTGAGTTATGATAATATATATCAAGCATTTCTTTTTATCAAGAAAAGAAACTATATCAATTTAACAACCATGCTTGATAATATCTAGTGATGATTCATCTCCATGGATAATGACATGTATGAATCATCTAGGTGACTCACTAATAACATTCATTGTATATGCCACCTAAACCTCCTTAGTCACCACCTTCTAGAAGCTTCTCGTACAATTACGAGAACGCCCCACCTTTCCGCAAAAATACGGAAAAACTTTAGACTGTATAAATCCAATAACCGGATACCAGTAACCGGCTTAAACCAAAGCCGACTGGTAAAAACTGTCCGAAAGTCGTACGTGCGTAAACACACGTATGCGTCCGAACCCTTATAGTAAAACCATACGACCTCTATATCGTTTCGCCTGGAGTAGGGAAACTCTCTGTGTGGGACTCTAGAGACTCGACTACTACGATGACAGTGGGTTTAACCACAGACCGCAAGCGGCACTAGCTGTACGTAACGGTCCCCAGGTAGATGTCGATAAGAAGGCCGATGAGGAAACCCATCCGAACTCCTACTGAGTCTGATGTGACAATCTCCATACAGTCCGGTCCGTTCGTCTAAGACTATCGCATATCGTGCCTAGGGGCGGCAAGCGTCAGTCCCCTAATAGGGGTATAAGTCGTGTCGGAGCGAAGCCCATTACACCGTGAGAAACTACTGGAACCTACCAGCAAATCTCGCTTGCCCTGGCCAGGGACTTTGCGTAATGGCTCTCTGACACAGCGCGATATCAACCCCCAATACCGGGAGAGACGAATCCTGTCTAACCGCCACTGCCTCCAAGTGCTCGGGACTGCACCCAACTGCTACCTATTTGCACGACTCCTTTGAGCCGTGGTAGGGCAGCAATCTAAGAACAGTGGGACACACTCGAGGCGAAGTAGCAGTGTCAAGTCTGCGGACTATGCTGTACTCATGTCACCAGGGAACTGTTCACTGACGACTGGTATAAAACCAACCAACAGTTCCCTGTGAGTCCTGTCCGGTGTACCCGTAACCTAACGAGCACCTGCATACTATCTCCAGTACGACGTACTGACGGCTGTGGGACAGACCATCTCCCCAACTGGGATGAGAAGCGTACACACTAGTCTACTCCGGAGTATCGATGCTCTGTCTCGATAATCCAACGACTAGGGACCTGAATAAGGATGTGCTTGTAGACAACCCAGCCCCCACTAGTGTGACTGACATCACAACGCTGGTAGTCAAGCAAGATCCTAAGAGCTCTATCAATACGTATACTCACATATTAAGATAGAAAAACCAAGTAGCATACTACCTTGTTTAGCAAGACTGTTATATACATGTGAATATCCCAAGCTTCCATTAAGTAATATACAAACTAGTATGTTACAATAATGGCCCCTAGGGCATATACACTAACAATCTCCCTCTTGCACTAGGGCCATGTACTGGCATATCGAAGACCGATGATCTCGAGTAGCCTCTCGAACTGAATCTGAGGTAGGGCCTTCGTGAATGGATCAGCAATGTTCTCTTCAGAAGCAACTCTCCGAACCCCGATCTCCTGACGATCAATGATCTCCCTGATCAGGTGATACCGCCTTAAGATGTGTCTGGACTTCTGATGGGACCTTGGTTCCTTTGCTAAAGCTATAGCTCCGTTGTTGTCGCAATACAGAGCTATTGGATCAACCATGGTAGGAACCACCTGAAGTTTTGTTAGGAACTTCTTCATCCAGACTGCTTCTTTTGCGGCATCGCAAGCAGCTATATACTCCGCTTCCATCGTTGAGTTAGCAACGGTGTCCTGCTTGGAACTCTTCCAGCACACCGCCCCTCCATTGAGGGTAAAGACATAACCCGACATGGACTTAGAATCGTCCTTATCACTCTGGAAGCCGGAATCAGCAAAGGCCTCCAACCTGAGGTCTTTTTCGCCGTAAACCAAGAACATCTCCTTAGTCCTTCTTAGGTACTTGAGAATGTTCTTTACTACTATCCAGTGCTTCTCCCCTGGGTCTGACTGATACCGGCTTACCACGCTCAGTGCGTAAGCTACATCTGGTGTGGTACACAACATCGCATACATTATAGAGCCTACCGCAGAAGCGTAGGGTATAATAGACATGCGTTCCCTTTCCAAATCAGTCTTGGGAGACATCTCTTTGGAGAGGGTGATTCCGTGACAAGCCGGTAGATTACCATGCTTAGAATCTTCCATACCGAATCTTTTCAGTACAGTGTCGATATACCTGGACTGCGAAAGTCCCAACATCCTCTTGGATCAATCACGATAGATCCGGATCCCCAGAATGTAAGAGGCATCATCCAGGTCTTTCATGGAGAACCTGTGTGACAAGAATCCTTTGACAGATTGTAGCATAGGAATGTCATTTCCTATCAATAAAATGTCATCCACGTACAAGACGAGGAAAATACGACACTTCTGGCTACAACTTTACTATATATGCACGGTTCATCTGGATTTTTGATAAAGTCATATTCTTTGACTGTCTCATCAAAACAGATGTTCCAACTCCGCGATGCCTGCTTTAGTCCATAAATGGACTTAAGCAGCTTGCATACTTTCCCGCTGCTCCCACTCTGATTGAAACCCTCTGGCTGATCCATATAGACGCACTCTTCTAAATTTCCATTCAGAAAAGCCGTCTTTACGTCCATCTGCCAGATTTCATAATCATGGATGGCAGCAATAGCAAGAAGGACCCGAATGGATTTGAGCATAGCCACTGGAGAAAAAGTTTCGTCATAGTCCAAACCAGGTCTTTGACGAAAACCCTTTGCAACAAGTCTAGCCTTATAGGTTTCCACCTGTCCATCTACACCAATCTTTTTCTTGAAGATCCATTTGCATCCTATAGGTTTTACCCCATCTGGAGCAAAGTCCAAAGTCCATACTTTGTTGGTGTACATGGACTCCATTTCGGTCCGCATTGCATCTAGCCATCGTACCGAGTCGCCACTCTGGATGGCCTACTGGAAGTCAGTAGGTTCATCATCATTTATGATGCAATCCTCTCTATCCCCATCTATGAGAAAACCGTAGTATCTCTCAGGCGGATGAGACGGCCTACTCCTCCTGCGGAGGGGTGCGGGAATGTCCTGTACTTCTTGAACTTCCGGTTCTACCAAACTTTCAGTAGCAGTTTGTGGTTCTGGAATTTCTTCCAGTTCTATTTCGCTCCCACTTGATTCCTTTTCTAAAAACTGATGTTCTAGAAAATGGGCATTAGGAGAAACAAATACCTTTTGTTCCTCTGCGTAATAGAATAGATATCCCCTGGAGTTCTTTGGATATCCCACAAACTTACACTTTACTGATCGTGCCTCGAGCTTGTCCACATGCTGCTTTTTAACAAAAGCTGGACATCCCCAAATCTTTATATACTGTAGATGGGGTTTCTTCCCGCTCCACATCTGATATGGAATGGTAGGCACAGTCTTGGTAGGTACCATGTTCAAAAGATATGCCGCTGATTCTAGCGCATAACCCCAGAAAGATCGCGGTAACTCAGCATTACTCATCATGGATCGTACCATATCTAATAGGGTTCGATTCCGTCTCTCCGATACACCATTATGCTGTGGAGTGTATGGAGGAGTAAGCTGAGAGAGAATTCCTTTCTCTTTTAGGTAACCTAGGAACTCGGCACTTAAGTATTCACCACCTCGATCAGATCTAAGTGTCTTGATACTTTTGCCGGTTTGGTTTTCTACTTCATTCTTATACTCTTGGAATTTCTCAAAAGCCTCGGATTTATGTTTCATCAGATAAATGAATCCGTATCTTGAGTAATCATCCGTGAAAGTAATGAAATAGGAAAAACCACCTCTTCCAAGTGTAGACATTGGACCACATACATCGTTGTGTATGAATCCTAAGAGCTCGCTCGCTCTTACTCCTTGTCCTGTGAATGGAGTCTTTGTCATCTTTCCTTTGAGACAAGATTGACAAGTGTCATAAGTTTGATATTCGAACGAGTCCAAATATCCTTCCCTATGCAACTTAGTCAACCATCTCTCATTGATGTGACCCAGTCTACAATGCCATAAGAAAGCTTTATTTAAATCTGGAGACTTTCTTTTTAGTGTGTTCTGGACATTGAAAATTTGGAGTTGGTTTAAAACATATATACCGTTATTTAGTGTACCGGACCCAATCAAACCATGATTAAGGTGGATGTTAACAACATCTCTTACAAACGTGAAATCATAACCTTTATTTGATAACAAGGAAACTGATATGATATTACACGTTAAGCTTGATACAAAAAAACAGTTATGTAAAACCAAAATGTGTCCACTCGTCAATCCTAGGTGATAATCCCCGACGGACGCAGCTCCCACGCTAGCTCCGTTAGCAACCTTTAGGGTCATATCACCTTCCTTCAGCACTCTACGGTTTCTCAGTGCCTGCAATGAATTGCAAATATGAGATCCTGATCCGGTATCCAATACCCAGGAAGTAGAGTTGATCGACAGACAATTCTCAATTACAAACACACCTGAAGTCGATGCCACAGCTTGCTTCGGTTCCTGGTTCTTGGCGTTCCACGCCTTGCAATCCTTCTTCCAGTGCCCTTTCCTGTGACAATAGAAGCACTCATCCTGGCCCACTACCGGTACCGCAAACTTTTTCTTTCCCTTCCCTCCCACCTTACTTACACCTCCTCTAGGTCTGGGTGCGGCCTTCTTCTTCCTTCCTTTGGCCCTAGCCTTGGACCCGGAAGAAGATGCACCGCCAAAAAACATAGCGGGTGTTTCCCTTGCCTTCTGCAAGGTGCCCTCTGCACTCCTTAACATGTTCAGGAGTTCCGGAAGTTCAACTTCTTTTCTTTGAATGTTGAAGTTCAGGATAAACTGGGCGTAGGTGGAAGGAAGGGACTGGAGAATAAGGTCTGTATAGAGCTCATTATCCAAAGTCATCCCCAGGTCTGCGAGTTCTTCTATATAGCCGATCATCTTTAGGACATGTTCTCCTACCGATGACCCGACAGCCAACCTCGCTCGAAACAAGTTCTTAGAGGTCTCGTATCTTGCTATACGAGATTGCTCTCCATAAAGTTCCTTTGTATGGAGAAATATGGCATCAAGTTCCATATCCTCGTGCCTCCTCTGATGTTCATTGTTCATCGAGGCAAGCACGATGCACTAGGCTTTCGCGCAATCGAAATCCCAGGTTTTGCTGATTTCCTTATCCGCATTACTGGATTTGGGACCAGGGACAGCAGGTGCCGTAGCGGTGAGGACGTACCCCAATTTGTCATAGGTCAAAGCCATTTTGACATTCCGCAGCCAATCTTTATAGTTTGGCCCTGTCAGTATATTTTTCTCTAAAAGTAATTTAAGTCCAGTCATTTTCAGGGTTGCTGCAATTAGGAGAGAGAGAAGAAAACACTTTAGCATGATGCTCTTGCAAGTTTAGAGTGGTTTTTAGTTTATCTAAACTGGATGGCTCCCACTGTTTCTCGAATCCTTCCTCAAACCATAAAAGAAGAATTAGCCACGACTATTCTCACTGTACAATTCTTGCTTAACCGTTCAGCCAGGCTAGTGTCAATGCTTCGAGGGAGGTTTTCCAACGCTTTCGCGAAGTTCCTTAATTAAAGAACCTCTTTTCTCTGGGGGCGTAACCCCGCTGACACTTTTCTGGACACCTACTTGGTTTATAGCATTGATCGTTAAGTGACGAATATCCTGATAAGTAGCATATACTCACAGTAGGATCGGGATCCAAATATCATCGTATGATAATGTTGAAGGAATGCTACCAACATTCATCAAACTCCAAATGGTATGCATCTCTTTGCAAATTTCAGTTTCTTTAGAAATTCCCGATATAAATTTTTGCCCCATGCTCTTATGACCTTGGCGTTAGGTCAAAATGTCATAAGTCACATGTCAAGTTCTACCCATCATTATCTTGTCAATTTGAACCCATCCGTATATATCCTTGACGTTCGGCCAAAATGATAATACGACTGTCCCAAACTAACTCATCTATCTATGCAACAATTGAATATCCAGTAGCTACCAAACACTATGCCTTGGCGTTAGGTCAGAATACATAGCTTGAATACTATTGAATACCCAGATGAAATGACGGAGGGCTACGAATGGTTTTGGCGAAACCTTGAACGTAGTGAACTTGATATAACCGAAGGAACCTGATAGCTTTTAAAAGGAGTGGTTAAAGCTCCGCATTTAAAAATATCTGTTTTTAAAATTAACCGAGTGGTTTCTTTTAAATTGTTCCAACGATTAAACTTTTGGTTTATTTTCTTTGCATTACAGATAATGCGTCCCATCATTAACCTATCATTGCAGAAAACAACGAAAATACAACGTCCTCTTATGCCATCCGCATTCGCCACGGGGTCCCGTCATTACCCGTTAGGTTACTTAACTAACGACAGAGCGGGGGCTGGGCTAGCGCGGGTGTAAAACATAAGTGACGTCTAAATAGCTATCATATATATAGATATTTTACATTCGTCTGACGCAATGATATTCATTCCAGATCACAGATGAACTTAATTGGATTTGCAAGCAATCCGTGTTTGTTTTGAGCCTGCAACAAAAGACGGATTACACAGTTGTGATGAATAGCCATTACCCCACCCAAGACCCCAACGGGTACGGCAAACTACCCACCCGGCAGTTTGTGCACCCCACCTTGGGTCTGTCCTAGGAGCAAAAAATAGTAAAATGAAATAATATAACGGTGGCTACAACCGCAACCTGGATGTGCCCCACAAAATAATATTACAACAAATTACATTTACATCAAATGAATTAAATAATAACCCATCACATAACCCCGGATATACATCACAACAGTCCAACACAGTTCATATGCACAAACAGATAAAATCCATTACAGAAATGTGCAACCCCCTGCCAACCGACATACTAGCAGTTAGGGGAGGTTTACGAACACATTATACAAACACAGATATAATCCAACAACCAAATACTGTATAATTTCGATCGATTAAACACTTTTAATTTTGCTCCAATACTTCTCTGTAAATCTGAAACCTGAGCAAAAATAAAAAATTCCAGAAAATACCAAATATCCCATAGAACCAACACAGTAAATTTGGGTTCCTGAATCGCCAACTCGGCGGCGGAAGCACGGCGGATCGGTGGGATCCGCCGCGGTTCCGCGGCGCTGTAGACGATTCAGGGGCCCAAATTTCTTGGGTGTTCATATACTGTCATTTTAAGCTTTCTGAACCTCCCTGTAAAATTTTTGGACTTCATTTAAAAATCGACAGAAACTTGTGATTTCGGGCTTTTCCGGTTTCGTTTTTTCCGTTTGAAATTCATACAAATTTGCAAGTAAGTTATTTATTGTTTAGCGAGGCTCTGATACCACTGTAAGTCGATGTACAACACCCCACGACTTGCGGGGAGGCGGAAATTTAAAAAACGATCTTGTTCTTTACTTAAACATCGACTAACCGCATGAATCGAAGCTAAACGATTACTAACATGAAACATAGAAGTTCTATGCTACTATGTTTAGGGATTATACCTAACGAATCGTGTCCTTCGTCTTTGCGAACTCCTCCTCCTCCTCGGCCTTCTCGAAGTAGTAGACGATCCACCCGAGAGCTTTACTCCAAGCTTAGCCTCTAAACTTGAGGCAACTAACCTTCTTTAAGTGCTAATCAAAGAAGCTAGGTGATATAGAGTGAGGGTTATGATTTAGTTAGTCTAACTAATCTTTGTACTCAACACATGAGAGGGGAGGATTAGGGTTTGAAAAGGGAGAGCTTGAGGAGAGAGAAGATGAAAATGATAATGAAATGAGAATAGTGAGTTATGATAATATATATCAAGCATTTCTTTTTATCAAGAAAAGAAAATATATCAATTTAACAACCATGCTTGATAATATCTAGTGATGATTCATCTCCATGGATAATGACATGTATGAATCATCTAGGTGACTCACTAATCACATTCATTGTATATGCCATCTAAACCTCCTTAGTCACCACCTTCTAGAAGCTTCTCGCACAATTACGAGAACGCCCCTCCTTTCCGCAAAAATACGGAAAAACTTTAGACTGTATAAATCCAATAACCGGATACCAGTAACCGGCTTAAACCAAAGCCGACTGGTAAAAACTGTCCGAAAGTCGTACGTGCGTAAACACACGTATGCGTCCGAACCCTTATAGTAAAACCATACGACCTCTATATCGTTTCGCCTGGAGTAGGGAAACTCTCTGTGTGGGACTCTAGAGACTCGACTACTACGCTAGCAGTGGGTTTAACCACAGACCGCAAGCGGCACTAGCTGTACGTAACGGTCCCCAGGTAGATGTCGATAAGAAGGCCGATGAGGAAACCCATCCGAACTCCTACTGAGTCTGATGTGACAATCTCCATACAGTCCGGTCCGTTCGTCTAAGACTATCGCATATCGGGCCTAGGGGCGGCAAGCGTCAGTCCCCTAATAGGGGTTTAAGTCGTGTCGGAGCGAAGCCCATTACACCCTGAGAAACTACTGGAACCTACCAGCAAATCTCGCTTGCCCTGGCCAGGGACTTTGCGTAATGGCTCTCTGACACAGCGCGATATCAACCTCCAATACCGGGAGAGACGAATCCTGTCTAACCGCCACTGCCTCCAAGTGCTCGGGACTGCACCCAACTGCTACCTGTTTGCACGACTCCTTTGAGCCCTGGTAGGGCAGCAATCTAAGAACAGTGGGACTCACTCGAGACGAAGTAGCAGTGTCAAGTCTGCGGACTATGCTGTACTCATGTCACCTGGGAACTGTTCACTGACGACTGGTATAAAACCAACCAACAGTTCCCTGTGAGTCCTGTCCGGTGTACCCGTAACCTAACGAGCACCTGCATACTATCTCCAGTACGACGTACTGACGGCTGTGGGACAGACCATCTCCCCAACTGGGATGAGAAGCGTACACACTAGTCTACTCCGGAGTATCGATGCTCTGTCTCGATAATCCAACGACTAGGGACCTGAATAAGGATGTGCTTGTAGACTACCCAGCCCCCACTTGTGTGACTGCCATCACAACGCTGGTAGTCAAGCAAGATCCTAAGAGCTCTATCAATACGTATACTCACATATTAAGATAGAAAAACCAAGTAGCATACTACCATTTTAGCAAGACTGTTATATACATGTGAATATCCCAAGCTTCCATTAAGTAATATACAAACTAGTATGATACAATAATGGCCCCTAGGGCATATACACTAACAGGAGGCAAGTGAGCGGATCGGTAGAGGATTTGTATCTCCCGGTATTGGGGGTGAGATCGTGTTGTGTCTAGGAGAGCCATTACACAGAGCCCTCAGCCGAGGAAGGAGATTTACTGGTAGGTACTCCAGTAGTATCTCAAGGTGTTCTGGGCTACACTCTGACACGACTTATACCGCTTTTGGGGGTCTGACGTTACCAGCCCCCTAGGCCCGATATGTGATGCTCATAGACGAATGGACCGGACTGTACGGATATTGTCACTGATAGGCTCAGTAGGGTTCTAGGATAAGTTCGCTCATCAGCTTCCCTTTCTGTCAATACATGGGCAGCCGTTACGCACAGCTAGTGCCGCTGACGTGCTTGTGGTTAAACCTACTGCCAGAGTATTGACGTGTCTTTAGAGTCCCCCATAGATAGTTTCCCAAGTTCGGGCGAAACGTTGTAGAGGCCGTATGGTTTTATGGCAGGGTTCGAACATGCACGTGCACTTGTGCACATGTCTTGTTTCGGACAGATAATACTGGTGGGCTTTGGTTTAAGCTGGATCCATGTATTATATTGAGTCGGAATATTTTTAGTCTCATCGTATTCGTATTCGGTCGGAATACGGATACTGGTATGTATTTACAGTTGAGGGGTATTCTCGTAATCCGTTACGAGATTACTTTAGAAGATGCATTTCTTTTTGGATTAATCATTTTGGTTTAAATGATTAATTGTTTTGGAAAGTGTGTCTCATATGGATGACACATTTCTTCTAGCATGTTCACTAGTGACTCATGCTAATGAGTCACTTAGTGAGTCATGATAGAATTAATGGTGTTTTGTTTTGGGTTTGATATTTGAGGGTTGAGTTGGAGATATTTGAGTGATGGATTTTCTTTGTTTTTTCAACACAAAACCTAATATATATCACACCCAAAAATAGTGGACTGCCAAGGGGTTATTTTTGAGACTTGGTTTTTTGCTCACTAGATTTTCCTTGAGCTCACACTCTTCATCTCTTAGCATCTTCTTCAACCTCCACCCTAACCCTCTCATGTGATGAGAACCCTAGGGTGTTTGAGACCAAGTATTCCACTCATTCTCTACTTCATCTTGGACATGTCGGTTAGCATACTTCATGTCCGAGTTGCCTCGGTATAGAGGCGGGAGCCCATATAAAGATCCGATGACGTGGTGCCACCTCGAGGAGGAGATAGGAGATCGGAGATGCCGCGAGAAGCGTGGGATGATGGCTAAAGACCGAAAGATACGGATCGATCAGTATAGCATTTCTACGCTCTTTGTAGTTAGCTAGTTTAACGTTAATGGCTAGATCTGGGTTATAGTATGCGATTGCGCCAGTTATAAAAGTTTTTGTTCTGCGTTTGGCCTCAGATTGATGGCCGAAGCGCTACCGTAGACTTACACTATGGGCATTTCGTACTGCCAATAAAACCGATCTTGGAATATCTCCATACATGCTTGTTTATGATAAGGCTTGCCACCTTCTTGTTGAAATAGGGAACAAGGCATTTTGGACAATTAAAGAGTTGAACCTATATTTGGGAGATGCGGACAGCAATAAAAACCTGCAATTGAATGAATTAGATGAGCTGCGGGAATTTCAAACGACGGTGTTCCACGATAAACACCTTATGTGCAAGAATTTCAAACCTGGTCAACAGGTTTTGCTTTACGATACTCGGTTACATTTCCATCCCGGTAAGCTCAAATCTCGGTGGAAAGGGTCATTTATGGTACGCACCGTATATCCGCACTATGCGGTAGATCTAGAAAACCCAGAGGACGGTACACTGTTTAAAGTAAATGGACATCGACTTAAACCGTTCCTCACTACGGACCCTTCGGAGGAGCTCCTGTTTATGCAGGAGCCGATCTACACTGACTAATCCTCCTCCATTTACCCCTAAATTTCGATCGTTTAGCCAAAAACATTGTTTCAAATAAGTTTGGGGGTATGTATCATTTGTAATTATATAAATAAAAAATAACATAAAAAATAAAAATTTGAAAATAAAAATAAATTTGGGTATTTTTGTAAATTTCCAGATTTAATAAAATAAAAATTTGCAAATAATTTCCTTTTTTTGAGAGGCGCTTTTTACAAATATCCAACACACTTCCCCCTATAAATAACACCCGACCCCTATGTTTTCTCAAATCCTAAAAAAAAATTTGCTCTCCTCAATCCCTAGCCGCCGCCGCTGTTTCTGCAGAGAGAACTCCCCATCGCGCCGCGTTTCCTTCGCCAGAAGCTGCCTCCCGCTGCTGATCCGCCGCGCCCCTGTGCCTTCGCCCTCTCAAATTTTCAGAGGCGGTTCGATCTCTAAACTCCTCTCTCTTTAAATTTTTTTAGATCTGTAGATTATCTGTGATGGCACCGAATATGCAGTTAGAACGTGATTTCTCACAGATCTTTTCACACACGATTTATGGGAGTTATTTTGCTGACGAAATAATACGGAGGGGCTGGAATTTTTTAATATATAATCACCCAAATGGTTACGCCCTTCCAGATCTAGTCACTCGTTTTTACGAGTGTATGGAAGACGGCTGCCTTGCACAATATGGCTTTATCAAATTAATGTGGGGCGATAGGGAAATAATTATAGACAGAGACTTCATCCATGAAGTCACTTTGATCCCTAGGTTACCTGTATATGATCAGCCCCTTCAGTTTGAGGATTATATGCCCTTAATGGGTAATGATTGCTCGAGGGAACCGTGGAAAGGAATACACGCGAGAACCCTTTTCGCTAATGTTTTAACTATGTGCCGGTGGGCACAAAACAATATTTTTGGGAGTTCCCATAACACCACATTTTTTACCCCCTCACTTCATATTGTGCACACACTTATGACTAGGAACTCTAGATTCGACATGTGCACGGTTCTGCTTAACTCAATTGGTGCTGGCAAAAGGGCCGTGAATTACCCATGCCTAATGTTAGTGACCCAACTGTGTCGCTATTTCCTTCCTGTGGAGGAATTTGAATTCTACATGCATGGTGGTATACCCATCAGACCTCTCATTGAGGGCGTATCTACGTCCTATACACGCTTGACAGATATTTGGTCTCGAACTGAACCGGCGAAAAAGTTCCCGCCAAAACACCTAGCTCCAGCTCGACCGCGAGCGAAGAAGAGCTCACCCCCTTAGAACATGCACGTTTAATGAGAAAAGCCGTTAGGGGGATTGACGAATTGAGGGGGATGATCAGGGAACATGATAAGCGTCTGATAGAGGTAGAGCAGGGGGTCAGAACCCTGCTAATTAGGGAGGAGCGTTCCCGTTCACGCTCAAGGGCACGACGAGGGGTCGAGCAGTGAGGGCACTGCTTTTGGTAAGTTTAGGGGAGGAGGTGGTTGTAAATAGTTATCATTGCATTGCATATTTTTAAATTTTTTGTACATATTTTTTCTTTTTCTTTTAGCATGTTTAATTCTGCACTGCATCTTATAAAAAAAATTATAAAAATTGAAAAAAAATATATAAAAGAAAAATCAAATAAAAACTAAAAAAAATTAAAAATTATAAAAATTGAAAAATTCAATTTTGGCCATAATTGACTTAAATTTGACAAGACAGTTAACTAGCTAGGAAAAACTAGATCCTATACTTAGTAAATTAAAAACCCTAAAAATAACCTTTCTTAAACTTTAACGGTAGAAAATATATGTCCTTGTGGTTTACTTAGAAATAGGCAAATTTTGAGTTCACTTCTTGGGCTAAGTTAAAATAAGGGAAGAGTATTGAAATTTTTATTGAAGTGTGAGTTTGAAAAATAATTCCGAACTTTAAGTCTAAATTCTGAAAATATATACCCTACAACTTGCACAAACACGCACCTTGAAACTTGGAATAGTAGAGGATACCTTGAAATGCTCTTGTTTAAAATCCTTAGTATGAAAATAAAATTATAAGTGTGAATAAAGAGATATAAAAAAATGAACACTGGTTTTGTTATTACTTAAGGATGCATAAAATAAAAAATATTTAGCGAGGGTGCTTTATCACCTAGTGCCTTAAGTATTACAAGACGAGGAATTACGCCTTATTGCGCAAATACATTTTGTAATCGGTCGTTAGTACCTCAAGAAGTATTAACGGTCGCATGAAGGATGTGTGAGAAATTTCATCTAAAAATTCACCAACTAAAAGTACTTTGGACAATGGACAAGAGTATGCTAGCTTGAATTGAATTTCTAAGTATAGAGGTGACACATACACACACGTAGGGGTATATGATTGGGGTTTGGATGAGAGATAGGAATGAAAGATAGGACTTATATCTTTAGTAGAGATGATAAAAATTCCTAAGTTGAGATGGAATCTTAGAAGGAAAATTCAAAAGATGCTAAAACCTAAGTAAATTTACAGAACGTATACAATCTTAAGTTAAATGATAAGGAAGCGTGAAAAATATGGTTTGATGATTTCTAAAGTTAAAGATAATAGAATTTCTTGCTAGGACACCGAATTGAAGAATGAAAGTCAATGGGCCAAATTGATCGTATTTTTTGGGTAGTATCCGCTGAAAACCCTCAGGAGACAACACTCCTCCTACTAGGGACACCTAGAGGTTTAACGGCTTGTTGCATGAGCTCAGTGCAATCGCATTTCCCTGCGAAAGTGAGGTTAGGCTTTTTCGAGAATAAACTAGTTTTGCTCGGGACGAGCAAAAGATAAGTTTGGGGGTATTTGTTCATATCATAATTTTGCATTACTATATTCCCCATTCTTAATCATTTTGCAAATAAATATGTGCTTTTGATCCATGTCTACTAAATAGTTTCAGGTTACATGTTCTCGGAACAATACAGTGAAAATGGTGAAAAGACGCTACAAAAGTGAGACTATGACCAACAAGTAGAAGAATCTTTATCATGCCGCCTACAGTTCGAGGAACAAACGAAGATCAGCAAACAGTTCGATTGCACAAAGTACAAAGGTGGCACAAGATTCAAGACTTCAACAAGAAGCGAACGGTAAAAGTCCACAACATTCTGCACTATGGAAATATGGAAGAAACTAGAAGACATTCTGAAGAACCAAGTTTAGAAACCAGAAGGACAAAGCAACAGAAAGAAACCCTAGAAAAATGAGCCAGCAAACCCACTATATGGCCGTGGAACCGTGGCCAAACCATGCTTATGGCCGCGGATCCGCGGCCGTGCTGTGCACGTGTCGGCGCGTGTCGGTGCGTGTCGGTGGAGTTGGTGCATTGACCCGGTTTTCTTAGGGTATTTTTGTAATTCTAAATATGGATCAGATGTAAACCCTAGGGTTTCTATTATCTATAAATAGGAATCCTACAGCTTTTTTTGGAGCATGCTTCTTTTTATTTCTCTAGTTTAGAATTTTTATTCCCTGTAATTGTCGAAGAGTGCATCAAATAAAAAAGTAAGTTTCTTTTCTGTCCTAATTATTTCTCTAGCAATTTTATTTTTCTGCCCTAGTTATTTTCCGCAATTTTTTTATCTGCCGTAGTTGTTAAATTAAAACCATAAAAAATGAACTCGTTTATCAATTCCCTAATGAGTGAGTAGTTCCTCACTTGTTAGGGTTAGGTTTGGGGAAAGTTTGAGAGATGAAAATCTCTCACCCCTTTCTTGCCCGTTATACATTTTAAAGTAGGACTCTATGCATACATATATACACCGCTCACTACGGCACCCTATCCCACGAGGTAGCGGTGATACCATAGTTAAGGACCGGTTGTATATGATTTTCATGGAGGTTAGGGCTAAGAGTTAAGAAAGGACGAACAAGGACTAAAGGGAAGAAACCTAGTTTCTTCCCGATCGTGCTAATCCCCTTTGTTAACTATTACCTTAACACCTAAAAGTTCTTAATTAGGGCAAAGAAAGCAGTGAGAATAATTGACTTTCCAAACTAACCTAATCCTAACCCTAACCCTATCAAGTTTTTAATCCTAATCAAACTCAACTTCAGTTTTATTGAAAATCAAATATACTACAATATGAACTGACTCGTTAGAACAACTAGAAAATACACGTAATCCATGTGGACCGACCCGTACTCAACCGGCTAGCTACCAAGCGACACCGTTCTTGATGGCGGTTAACTTAACTTGATCTATCTTTTAAAACGCATACAATATCTCTTCCAATCAACCACCTCGACGTTCTTCTCGATACAGCAGACGAGATGTCACTACAGCGTTCTTCCTCCAACAGGATTCGGACGCGCCAAAACAACGAAGCGTAGGCAATATTCCTAGATTCAAGGTCTTGACAGCAACTCATATAAAACCTGAAAGACTATCGGAGATCATCCCACGCCAGTGCGGAGTGATCACCACCGCAACATTCGTCTCGATATAGCAGACGCAATGCCAGCAAACGAAGCAAATGCAATATTCCTAGCTTCAAGGTCTTAACGGAAACTCATATAAAACCTGAAAGACTATCGGAGATCATCCCACACCAGCGCGGAGTGATCACCACTGTGACATTCGTCTCGATACAGCAGACACAATGCCAGCAAATGAAGCAAAGGCAATATTCCTAGCTTCAGGGTTTTGACGGCAACTCATATAAAACCTAAAAGACTATCGGAAATCACCCTACATCAGCGCGGAGTGGTCACCACCTCGACGTTTGTCTCGATACAGCAGACAAGATGTCACCGCAGCGTCCTTCCTCCAGCAGGATTCAGACGCGACAATCAAGTAACGGAGCTAAGGCAAAGTCCCTAGTTCCAAACCTCGATGGTTCACCACAACCTAGAGACAACCGCGACATTCGTCTCGATACAGCAGAAGCAATGCCAGCAAACGAAGTGAAGGCAATATTCCTAGCTTCAAGGTCTTGACGGCAACTCATATAAAACCTGAAAGACTATCGGAGATCATCCCACACCAGCGCGGAGTGGTCATGACTCATCGGGGCTCCCCAACTGAGTCTAAACTCAAGTAAAAAGCGACATGGAATATCCCTAACGCTTGTTCTTTCGACGGTAATACTACCTGGAAGATTGCTTGAAGACGTCTTGTCCAGCCCCTGAAAGGATCAGAGACACGACAGTCGCAAGGCTACTCGAACAGCAAAATTGCCTATCGAGGAATACATCAGCCAACGCGACGGTACGACGGACACAACCCTAGTACCACAGACCCTAACGGACCTCTGTCGTATAGAGAAAAGGTTAACTGTGACGTTAGGACATCCTTGCGAGAACTTCTCGATTCGTCTCGACTCGTAAAGCAAAGCCTTAGGCAATGGGGATTAAAAAACCTGTTTACTAAGCACCAGGGCCCTGCAAGTCGGTCTAAGATGGACTCTTGGATACAATTCACGGGTCACACTCTCCGAAGTCGAACATCGACGGAGAGGGAAACAACCACTTACGAGTCCTCTCGACTTGTAGGCGAGAAAATTCTCTTGTGAGATCCTTACGACTCTCAAGAGAAAACGCACTTAGGAATCCTCACGATTCCTAAGGAGAAAATACACCTACGAGATCCACTTGACTCGTAGGGAGAAAAATCTTTTTGAGATCCTCACGACTCATAAAGTTGGAAAGTCTTGGGCAGCAGCCCTGAACCTGTTTCCTAAGCCATCGATACCCTACAAGAAGGCTAGGACAAAATATTCTCTAAGCTTCCCAGAGTAACATAGCGACAATACAACAAAGAGGAAAAATGACAGAGGGAGACAAGAAAAATATATCTTTTATTCATGAATCAAAATGAATACAAATTACAATCTATGAAAGAATAAAAAAATACTCTCATTCAGAAGTATGTACAAAAGAAGAATAAAAGGTATACAATTTTTCAAGTCGGCGGACGATATAACAGATTTTTCAGTTCATCCTTTTTCCGCTGGGCCTCGGCCGTAAGGCTACGGTAGCACCCCGGTCATCAATCCGAGGCCAAATGCGGAACAAAAACTTTTATAAACCAGTGCTAACGTAACCTTAAAACCTGGATCGTGCCATTAACCCTATACTAGTAAACTTTAAAAGGAGTTTAAGAAATTATACCGATCGATCTGTATCTTTCGGTCTTCAATTTCTGTCCTTAGCTTATCACGGCTGCCCCGATGTAGTACGCTCTTCGGTATCACTCGTCGAAGTGGCTCTATGTCGAGAATTCTTTATACGGGCTCCCGATTCAAAACCGAAGCAAGTCGGACATCCAGTTTGCTAGCCTAGATGCCCAAGATTGTAGTAGAGATAGTGTGTGAATACTCTGTCCCAAAACACCCAATGATTCTCAACACATGAGATGGAATGGGTGGAGCTTAATGAAGTTGCCATATGATAAAGAATGTGAGCACAGAATTTTCCAAGGCTTGAAAATGAACAAGAATTGGCCGATTGGAAAAAGATGGGCTCGACCAGCTCTCTGTGGAATCAAGTTGTGTATTTTAAAAGAAGTGTTGTGTTGTTGTTTTTGATGATTGCTACACTAGGAAATTAATCCCAGCCTACTAAAGGAATAGGCAACGAATTTCCCTCTGCATGAAATTAGCCACATGTCACAAGAAACAACAATGCACACAATTTGAATGCCAAATGTCAAAACATCCACACTCAAGTGTATGCAAGATAGCCAAGTGTCAAGACCAACACACACCTCACCACACCCTCATGCAAAGCCCATGAATTACCCCCTCCACACATTAGCCATGAATTTCCATGCTGGAAATCAGCCACATGTACCCACCAAGCCAACAAAGCACCAAGAAATTCCCACAAGAAAAAATCAGCCAAGGAAAGGAATCAGCCCAAAAAGAAATGATGACTCATCAATAAACCAAATGTTTAAATACAAAAAAGAAATGGAAATGACAACTTCAAAGAGTAAACTCGTAACGAATGACAAGAGTACCCCTCATCCGTACATACGTACCTGTATCCGTATTTCGACTGAATACAAATACAACGAGACGAAAATATTCCAACAATCTAATACTAGGATCCGGGTTAAACCAAAGCCCACTAGTATGATCCGTCTGATCATGATCCGTGCACAAGTGCACGTATATGATCGAACCCTGTCATAATACCATACGGCCTCTACAACATTTCTTCCGAACTTGTGAAACTTTCTGTAGGGAACTCTAAAGACTCGTCAATACGCTGGCAGTGGGTTTAACCACAAGCACGTCAGTGGTACTAACTGTACGTAACGGCTGCCATGGTATTGAGTGAAAGGGAGACCGACGAGCGAACTCATCCTGAAACCCTACTGAGCCTGTCAGTAACAATATCCATACAGTCCGGTCCGTTCTTCTATGAGTATCGCATATCGGGCCTAGGGGGATGGTAAAGGTCAGACCCCCAATAGCGGTGTAAGTCGTGCATGAGTGTAGCCCAGAACACCCTGAGAAACTACTGGAATACCTACCAGTAAATCTCACTTGTCTTGGCCAAGGACTTTGTGTAATAGCTCTCCTAAACACAGCACGATCTCACCCCCAATACCGGGAGAGACGAATCCTCTGCCGATCCGCTCACTGCCTCCATGCGGCTCGGGACTGTACCCAACTATTGCACGACTCCTTTGAGCCGTGGTAGGGTAGTAATCAATGCACAGTGGGAACTCACACGAGACAAATGACGATCTCAGGTCGATAGACTAACTTGTACACATGTCACCAGGGAACTGCTATCGGACGACATGTATAATACCAACTAGCATGTTCCCGGTGAGTCCGTCCGGTGTACTCACAACCCAATAAGCACCAGAATACATCTTAGGTGAACCAACTGACACCAATGTCTTGTGAGACCGGCCATTGCCCCTCGTCGGGGTCTCAATCTGTATACACTAGTCTACAATGGAGTATCGATGCCCTGTCTCGAAACTCTCTTGACTAGGGACCTTTTAAGGATGTGCTTATAGACTACCCAACTCTCACGTATATGATCACCATCATACTGCTGGTAGTCAAGCAAGAATCCTATCGGCTCTATCAATATGTAATAGTGATCTGTAATATCATCTGAAGTATGTACACGATGATAAAAATAAACCAGATAGCATACTATCATCTCGAGTAATACCGTTCTACCAGTATAGGTCCACCCTCAATCATTGCAATCATGTGTCTGCGATCCAATAATTGACTTTGAGGTCACTATATCCAACAATCTCCCACTTGCACTTAAGGATAATTATTGCGATGTCGCATACTCACAGCCCGTGTGATACCGAACACCCAACTCCTCTACTAATCAATCTCACAAAGCCTGTTTGTGAAACAATTGCGTTCGAAAAATAGCCTCAGTGAGTGGATCCGCCCTGATGTTTCTTTCTATGTCTTTCTTTATCTCAAGGTCACGAAGAAAGCCATCTCCCGAAATGAATAATACCTGTCTTAGAATATGTCTGGATATCTGATGGAACCCAGTTCACAAATGAACTCCAAATCCAGAAAACTTCTTAGACTGTATCGTCATCTGAGTTTAATCAGTATCCTGCACCATGCCTCACTCAGTATCCGCTTGGACCACCTGTCCAAACTACTGCCCCTCGTCAGAGGGAAAACTATAACTCTGACAGTTACTTTGTCATCCAGGTCACCTTAGAAGCCTGGAATGATAACCGTCTCCCGAAGGAGGCTGCCGTTACCAAATCCCTAAAACATCCACTTATGTTCTAAAACTGCTTCTGAACGTTTCTCCAGGATTGGATTAATATCAACTTATTACAGCTAGTGCAAAAACAATATCTGGAGTGGTACTTGACATCTCATGATTGACTCAATTGCCTAAGCAAGTGATATGCCAATCATGCACATCCCTCTCCCCTTTAGTCTGTAACACACCTTTAGAGAGGGTGACTCCATCACCTGTAGGTACACCACCATGCCAGGAGTCGTCCATTCTAAATTTCTTTAGAATATTGTCTAAGTACCTAGATTGGGAAACCACCTAAATCTAGATCTAAAACCATAGATCTAGTAACCAGAATACCTAATATTATATCCATATCCTATGTGGAGAAACCATTGGGTGACAACTACAGTATAACCGATCGTAGTATAGGAATTTCACTTCCTACTATATGTATGTCATCTAAATAACAGGACATCACACCCTACTACCTTCTTAACAGATCCATCCCCTATTCTGATGAACTCAAATCCTATGACTCTCACATTAGAAATAGATGATCTATCTCCGCTATATCTGCTTTAGTCTATAAATACACATAAGAAACTTTTCCACTATGCTTCCGCTGTTCCCACTGACTACGACAACCCTCTGGCAGAGTCATATACACGTGTACTTCTAAAGCTAGTTTAGAGCGACGCTATACTCATCCTCCTGCCGGGTCCATAGTCTAGAACAGCAGTAATGGCAAGTCTGGGTAAACAAGAACCTCACTGTCAACGTCCTTGAAGATACCGGAGTACCTCTCGGGTGCCTAAGGTTGCCTATCACATCTGCGGAGTGGCTAATGGAATGTCAAACCTGACTGAATTTTTAGGTCCTATTAAATTTTCAATAATCGTTTGCGGTTCTGGAATCTCTTCCAGTTCTACCATACTCCCACTACTGTTTTCTGAAAAAATCCATTTTGCTAAAACTGTGGCGAGTCAAGAACAATATCTCTATTGATCTTCCAGATGGTAGAAAATTAACCCTCGTCATAGCCCGGGTTAACCCACAAACTGCCATTACTGAAACGTGCCTTGAGTTATCCAGAATCTGGTTTTAAGATTAAGCTGGACAACTCCATATACCTTAACATCGTTAAGATACGAGCCATTCTATATACAATATAGAAACAGAGGCACTGATTTAATTGGAACCAGATTCAAATCATGCAGCTGTCTCCAGTGCATGTCAACTAAATGGAGAGAGGCTGATCAGCATTACTCAACTTAGGAATTCATCCAGATATGAGTAACCTGAAAGAGAAACAAGTTTCTCAAAACCATTACTATCAACTGAATACCAAACACAAGTATCTACATCTTCGATCACCTTGAAGAATACTGATACTTGCAACACGTGGTTCTCTACTTTACTCTTATACCTATAACTTCTCAAAACTTAGACCTTATATTTCTATGAAACACTTGTCTAAAAACTAGAGAAGTCATAAGTAAACAGAATATAGTACGAGGACCAACCCTTCTGTCCTAATGGACACTGGACAATATGTTGGCTATAGTGTCCTCAAGGCAATTATCATAGTCGTATGCATGTGATCATGATGATTGAGGGAGAACTTATACCGATAAACAGTATTGCTCGATATGATAGTATGCTATCTGGTTTGTCTTTATCATCATGTACATGTTGATAGAGCCCATAGTATTCTTGCTTGACTACCAGCATTGTGATGGCGATCACATACGTGGGAGCTGGGGGTCTATAAGCACATCCTTAAATGTCCATAGTCGTAGGAGTATCGAGACTGGGTATCGATACTCTAGTGTAGACTGGTGTATACTTATCTAGACCCTGACGAGGGGTGGTGGCCGGTCTCACAAGCCATTGGTGTCAGTTGTTCACCTAAGATAGTATACAGGTGCTCATTGGGTTATGAGTACACTGGACGGACTCGCCGGGAACATGCTAGTTGGTATTATACCTATTGTCAGATAAAAGTCCCCTAGTAATATGTGTACAGGTTAGTCTGTCAACCTGAGATTGTCATTTTTCTCGTGTGAGTTCCCACTGTACTTTGATTACTACCCTACCACGGCTCAAAGGAGTCGTGTAAATAGGTTTTAGTTGGGTACAGTCCCGAGCCACATGGAGGCAGTGAGCGGATCGTCAGGGATTCGTCTCTCCCGGTATTGGGGGTTGATGTCGCGCAGTGCACGGGTATCCATCACTAGAAATCCTCGGCCTGGGTATGTGAGAATTACCGATCCAGGATCGATAGTTTCTCAGGTAGTGATGGGTTTCATACCGACACGAATTATCGCGTTGTTAGGGGTCTGTCTTTATCCACCCCCTAGACTCGATATGCGATACTCTTAGATGAACAGACCGGACTGTACGGATATTGTCACTGACAGGCTCAGTAGGGGTTTGGATGAGTTTGCTCGTCGGCCTTCCTTTCGCTCAATACCTGGTAGCCGTTACGTACAGCTAGTGCCGCTGACGTGCTTGTGGTTAAAACCACTGCCAGAGTATTGATAAGTCTTTAGAGTCCCACACAGAGGGTTTTCACGGTTCAGGCGATATGGTATGGTTGATGTATGTTGGTACATACAGGTGTCCGATTGAATATGTGCACAGGCTGCACAGACTTTAATCGGACGGTTGATAATACTGGAGGCTTAGGATTAAGCCAGATTGTTAAATCAAGTTTTGATTTAATAATTTACATATGTATTTATATATATGTATTCTAGTATTATTGCTCACTATTCATTTTCTCTCTTGGCTATTTGTATTTTCGTACGAATACGCGTATGTGTATTTCGATATATGTACCGGGAAGCATTCCGTATTTATACGGAATGGCTTCTAGAAGATTTGCCACCTCATTATTGATTTTCCTTTTTATAAAAATCATTTGGTTTATAATGAGGTGGAAAAGTGACAAAGCATAGGTCTTGCATATGTAGTGATTGGTATGGGCTTGTTAATATTTTATTATAAATTGGAAAAGGATTTTTTGGTGTGCATTATTTTTGTGGGGTTAGAGAGGGGGCCGGCCACTTGAGAGGGTGGATGCTTGCTCATTTTATCATTCATTTTTGTCTCTCTCTCTTGCTCACTCTCATTACACTCACACCCAAAAAGTCATAACCATTTTAGTTCATTCCATTCTTGCTTTCATCACCTCCACATCTTCCATGGTTGTTCTATGAGTATAATATTTTGAGAGAAAATTATGGTGAGACTATCCTACACCCCTACTCTTCACTACTAGCGATCTTGGAGGGTCGGTTGGTCCGTTTAATGAACCTGGAGCTTGCGCCGTTTCCCTTGGGTGGATCATCGGAGATGAAGGAAGACCGGCGACCAAAGTCGATCCGCATCACTAGGAGCTTGGAAATGGTTGAAAACCTGAAGGACTTGGTTCATTAGGTATAACCATTCTATCTCTTTGTGTTTAGTTTGCTAGTTTTACGGTTAATGGTTTCGATCTTGGTTATCGAGTAAAGGTAGCGCCGGGTTTTATAAGATTTTTGTTCCGCATTTGGCCATGGTTCGATGGCCGGGGCGCTCCCATAACCCTTCATGGTATTAGAGACACCCATTAACCCATAATCTAGCTTATTTAAACAATGTTAACATATCGAAATCCGAAAAACCCCGACATGCTGCCCTGCACATTAGCTTCTCTGTCGTTTTTAAAAGTGCCTTCAAAAATTATTTAAACAAGTGCAGAAGGTTACTGACATGAACACAAGACCACACCCCAAACCCCAGACCCTGTCTCTGGATTTTGGCCGATCACCATAGGTGAAAATCCAGCAAGGCCGGATTTTTGGTGGAGCCAAGGTTTGGGTTTTGGGGTGTTATCTTGTCTCTGGCATCTCTGTGTAGTGGTATTGTTTATTTAGCCAATTTTGGATATGGTTTTATCAGTTTGTCTGAGGCTATTCGAGGGTTATTTTGAAGTTGATACATTTTAATATTGTTTAATACTTGCAGTACATTACATTTATATCTGCGACCGTGAATGTCATTTGATCGGTAAATCTTGTCTAATCACTATAGTCCCTTTAGACGGGTTTGCGAACGTGACATTCACGTTGATGTTCTGTGTTGTGCTGTGATGTTGCGGATTGTCGTGGTGGATAGCTTGTGTACAATGGTAGTGTGGTTAGGTTATATTTGTACATTTGATATTGCGGGGCGAGCGTCCGACATGTGGACTGCCGTCACTGCCTGTTTGTATATTATTCTTTTGGGGCACGACCGGGTTGAGGTCGATGTACCCGCTGTATATATTTTCTTTTCTGTACTAGGATTACCCCACGGTGGGGTGCACGGATAGACGGGATCTAGAGGGCAACTGGCCCGCATCTCATGGCGTTGAGACGGAGGGGGATTCACTATAGAATTGGCGGGATATTCGCCGCACTCATAGGGGGTACATGTTGACCAAAGGAGGGGTGCTCAAGTTACCGGATTCTGTGAAGTGCTGGGTGGTCCATTCACTTTGCTGAAGGGGGCTGCCTCGCTTATGGTTTTGGTGGGTAACTTTCCGCGCTCATAGGGGTTTAGGATTTCATTGCACAGGCCATCCATACGACCAGGGGAACGTCGGGTTTTCAGTTGCGGCTCAAAGGAAACCCGGGGCTCCCAGATTATCTGTATTGTTCTGTGATGCTTATTACTTTTCTGTGTTGTTGCATTTATCATGCTTGGGACGATTGTTATATATATATTTATATATACTAGTAGATGTTGTATATGTTTTGCACCCGCGCTAGCCCGGTTCCCGCTCTGTCGTTAGTTAAGAAACCTAACGGGTGATGACGGAACCCAGTGGCGAATGCGGATGGCATATACGTACATTTTATTTTCATTCTTTTCTGGTGTGATTAATTGATGGGACTGCGTTGATTCTTATCAATGCAAGGAAAACAAACCTATATTTGATGTTGTTGGAACCAAGTTTATTTTAAAACTGAAATTACAGATGTACGATTTTTCTTTGCACAGTAGTATTCGGTTATGAGTATCCAGCACCTCATTCGACGAGGCAAGGGCCGAGATCCCTTCATCGGGAGTGACCCCTTGGGCAGAAGTTTGCGTCAACGTAATAACTTCACTATAGTCGATTCATTTGCTTTGCATCGTGGTATTCAGTTTGGAATATTCCGCACCTCATTCGATGAGGAAAGAGCCGAGATCCCTTCACCGGGAGTGACCTCTTTAGCAAACATTTTCGCCACTATACTTTTGTAAAACCACTTGGATTCCTTCAACGAGATCAAGTTCATTATGTTAAAGGTTTTTCGCCAAAAACCAGCCGTAGCCCTCTGTCATTTCGGATAAATAGCACATAGTATTCGTGCGGTGTTTGTTGGCCAAAGTCAAAGCATCGTGTGCGGTAGCTGTGTGTTGCTTATCCGTTGCATGGATATGCATTGGTTTAGGACAGTCGTACCACTTTGTTGGCCAAAGTCAAGGGTGTGTGCGGGTGGGTCTAAATCAATCAGGACAATGATGGGTAGAACTTGACTTGCGGGTTATGATTTGTTGGCCAAAGTCAAGGTCATAAACCGCTTGGGGTAAAAATTCACATCGGGAGTTTTAAACATACAGGAAACTTGCCAGGCTTGCGCATACCTTCTGGAGTGTGGTGACTTGAGTGGCTTCCATCAAGTTATCATGCGATGATAGTTGGATCCCGATTCCTACTGATGAGTAGGATTACTCCTCGGGTGATTCCGACTAATTCTCCTTTTAGGTTTGGAGGAGAATTCGAGGAAACAGTAGGAGCCATCCAGATTAGATAAAATGATTATCCATTCTGATCTAGGTTAGAGTGCACGCTGAGTGTTTCTTTTCTCTCTCTCTTTGGCATCGACCATGCCCCGAGCCTAGACTATAACTCAGTGACCAAGTTAACCAAACTTTCTTAAAAACACGGGCTTTTGGATTGTCCTAGTTGCATACATCATTGCTACTCCTTCTTTTACCCTTTTTTTTTTCCAGAACACCTCGTATCACTACGTGTATCCACTTCTATTGGATAAAACCATCGTATGGTTATATACGAACTCGAAGGAACTTATTCGAGGATGGTTTCCGGTTCTGGAGAAAAAGAATAGGACTATTCAGTTGTCTTTTCCTTTTACCTTCTCTCAGATTGTGAGGGCTCCTAGGATTAGGAGACGGTACACCTATTACGCTTATTGGATAGTCGTCTTCCAAACCATAGGCAGGTACCGAAAGGTAGGGAATGAAGAAAACTAATTAGCCTAAGTGTGGTGTACAGAAGGTAATGAGTAAAGACAAATAAAGGGATTAGAAAGAGGGCAAAGTAAATTACGACTGCTATTCACGACCAAGCCAAGTATTTCAACGCCACTCCTACTTCGCCTTTATATTTCTCCAGAACACCCTGTATCACTACGAACATCTAATCCTATTGGATAAATCCATCATATGGTTATATACGAACTCGAAGGAACTTTTTCAAGGATGGATTCTGGTTCAAGAGAAATAGGAATAAGGTTTCTTCAGTTGTCTTTTATCATTGCCTTCTCTCAGGTTGCGAGTACTCCTAGGATTAGGAGAGTACACCTATTACGCTTATTGGATAGTCTTCTTCCAAACCATAGGCTAGTGTCGAACGGTAGGGAAGGAAGAAAACCATTTAAGCCTAACGAAGGTGTACAGAAGGTAACGACTAAAGACAAATAAAGAGATTCGAAGAGACGGCAAGGAAATATATGGTTTCAGTCATGAATCTGGATAATGGAAGAGGCATTACTAGGAATACCAAGATACCCCTACAAAACATTTTAATGTTTCAATTTCACTATGCGTTGTTAATTGAAAACTGATTTCCCAATTAGGTCTTTACTCCAGGGTATGTATTTACCAGGTTTGATTCTCACATCTGTATGGTTTTACAGATGATGAGTGGGAGTAAGTTATTGGGAATTAGGTGATCATCCTCATTATATCAGAATTCATTGTAATTGGTGATATTTGAGGAAATCGCCTGGGTTGTTTGCCAGAAGGCAAGTATTTGGTTTTGAATACCCGTTGTTATGCACCAATTTCAAACTGATATATCTGTACGTTTATTTTTATAAAGTGAGATATAAATTTTTGAAATTATGTCCATGATATTTACCTATATCAGTTGATGGCTAGGTAAGGAGCATTCAATAGCGGTGTAAGTCTTCATAACCATAGTACAGTTTTCAACCTACGACGCACAGGGTTTGAGTTATTAAACTCAAGGGACTTATACAATGTATTGTATGTTTTCCAGTGTCCATTAGGACAGAGGGGTTGATACTCGCACTATATTTTGTTTACTTGTGACTTCTTCATTTTTAGACATGTGTTTCGTAGAAATACAAAGTCTATGTTTTGAGAAGTTATAGGTACAAGAATAAAGTAGAGAACCAGGTGTCGTAAGTATCGGGATTCTTCAAGGTGATCAAAGATGTAGATACTTGTGTTATGGTATTCAGTTAATAGTGATGGTTTTGAGAAACTTGTTTCTCTTTCAGGTTACTCATAATTGGATGCAATCCTAAGTTGAGTAATGCTGATCGGCCTTTCTCCATTTAGTTGACATGCACTGGAAACAACTGCATGATTTGAATCTGGTTTCAATTAAATTAGTGCCTTTGTTTCTATATTAGATATATATAGAATCAATTTATATCTTAACGATGTTAAGGTATAGGGAGTCGTCCGGCTGATACTTAAAACCAGAATCCGGATAAACTCAAGGCACGTTTCAGTAATGGCTGTTTGTGGGTTATCCTGGGCTTTGACGGTGGTTAATTTTCTACCATCAGGGAGATCAATATTGATATTGTTCTTGACTCGCCATAGTTTTAGTAAAATGGATTTTTTTTCAGAAAAACAGTAGTGGGAGTAAGGTAGAACTGGAAGTGATTCCAGAACAACAAACGATTACTGAAAATTTAATAGGACCTAAAGATTCAATCAGGTTTGACATTCCATTAGCCACTCCGCAGATATGATGGGTATCCTCAGGCACCCGAGAGGTACTCTGGTATGCTCAAGGACGGTGACAGGGAGGTTCTTTTTTACCCAGACTTGCCATTGCTGCTGTTCCAGACTATGAGACCCAGCAGGAGGATGAGTATAGCATCGTTCTAAACTAGATTTAGAAGAGCACGTATATATTATTCTGCCAGAGGGTTGTTGTGGTCAGTGGGAGCAGCGGAAGCATAGTGGACAAGTAGCTTATGTCTATTTATAGACTAAAGCAGATATAGCGGAAATAGATCATCTATTTTTTATGTGACAGTCATAGGTTTTTGGCTTCACAGAATAGGGGATAGATCTATTAAGAAGGTAGTAAGGTGTGATGTCGTGGTATTTGAATAACATACACAGAGTAGGAAGTAAAATTCTTATACTACGATCGGTTATATTTTGGTTGTCACACAGTGTTTTCTCCACATAGGTTATGGATATTATATCAGACATTCTGGTTATTAGATCTATGGTTTTAGATCTAGATTTGGGAAGTGTCCCAATCTGGGTAATTAGACAGTATTCTAAAAGTATTTTAGAATGGACAGCTCCTGGCATGGTGGTGAACCTGCAGGTGAAGGAGTCACCATCTCTAAAAGTGTCTTACAGACTAAAGGGGGAGGGATGTGCATGATTGACATATCACTTGCTTAGGCAATTGAGTCAATCGTGACATGTCAAGTACCACACCAGATGTTGTTTTTACACTAGATGCAATAATTTGATATATTAATCCAATCCTGGAGAAAATGATTGGAAGCAGTTTATGAACATAAGTGGATATTCTAAGGATTTGATAACGGCAGCCTCCTTCGGGAGACGGTTATCATTCTAGGCTTCCAAGGTGACCTGGATGACAGAGTGACTGTCAGAGTTATAGTTTTCCCCTCTGACGAGGGGCAGTAGTTTGGACAGGTGGTCCAAGAAGATACTGAGGAAGGAATGGCGCAGCATACTGATTAAGTTCAGTAGACGATACAGTCTAAGAAGTTTGCTGGATTTGGAGTTCATTTATGAACTGGGCCCCATAAGATATCCAGAAATATTCTAAGACGGGTATTGCTAATTTCGGGAGATAGTTTTCTCCGTGAAGTTGAGATAAAGAGAGAGACAGAAAGAAACACTGGAGCGGATCCACTTATTGAGACTATTTCTCGAACGCAATAGTTTTACAAACGAGCTTTGTGAAACTGATTAGTAGAGGAGTTGTGTGTTCGGTATCACACGGGCTGTGAGTATGCGACATCGCAATAATTAGTTTTAAGTGAAAGTGGGAGATTGTTGGCTATAGTGCCCTCAAGACAATTATCATAGTCGCAGGCATGTGATCATGATGATTGAGGGAGGACCTATACCGATAAAACAGACTTACTCGAGATGATAGTATGCTATCTGATTTGTCTTTATCATCGTGTACATGTTGATAGAGCTCATAGGATTCTTACTTGACCACCAGCATTGTGATGGCGATCACATGCGTGGGAGCTGGGGGTCTATAAGCACATCCTTAAATGTCCCTAGTCGTAGGAGTATCGAGACTGGGCATCGATACTTTAGTGTAGACTGGTGTATACTTATCTAGACCCCGACGAGGGGCGATGGCCGGTCTCACAAGCCATTGGTGTCAGTTGTTCACTTAAGATAGTATACATGTGCTCATTGGGTTATGAGTACACTGGACGGACTCGCCGGGAACATGCTAGTTGGTATTATACCTATTGTCAGATAGCAGTTCCATGGTGACATGTATACAAGTTAGTCTGTCGACTTGAGATCGTCATTCGTCTCGTGTGAGTTCCCACTGTACTTTGATTACTACCCTACCACAGCTCAAAGGAGTCATGCAAATAGGTTTTAGTTGGGTACAGTCCTGAGCCACATGGAGGCAATGAGCGGATCGTCAGGGATTCGTCTCTCCCGGTACTGGGGGTTGATGTCGCGCAGTGCACGGGTGGCCATCACTGGAAATCCTCGGCCGGGGTATGTGAGAATTACCGATCCAGGATTGATAGTTTCTCATGTAGTGATGGGTTTCATACCGACACGAATTATCGCGTTGTTAGGGATCTGACTTTATCCACCCCCTAGACTCAATATGCGATACTCTTAGACGAACAGACCGGACTGTACGGATATTGTCACTGACAGGCTCAGTAGGGGTTTGGATGAGTTTGCTCATCGGCCTTCCTTTCGCTCAATACCTGGGTAGCCGTTACGTACAGCTAGTGCCGCTGACGTGCTTGTGGTTAAACCCATTGCCAGAGTATTGACGAGTCTTTAGAGTCGTACACAGAGGGTTTTCACGGTTCAGGTGATATGGCATAGTTGATGTATGTTGGTACATACAGGTGTCCGATTGAATATGTGCACAGGCTGCACAGACTTTAATCGGACGGTTGATAATGCTAGAGGCTTGGATTAAGCCAGATTGTTAAATCAAGTTTTTATTTAATAATTTACATATGTATTTATATATATATATATGTATTCTAGTATTATTGCTCACTATTCATTTTCTCTCTTGGCTATTCGTATTTTCGTACGAATACGCGTATGTGTATTTCGATACATGTACCGGGAAGCATTCCGTATTTATACGGAATGGCTTCTAGAAGGTTTGCCACCTCATTATTGATTTTCCTTTTAAGAAAAATCATTTGGTTTATAATGAGGTGGAAAGGTGACAAAGCATGGGTCTTGCATATGTAGTGATTGGTATGGGCTTGTTAATATTTTATTGTAAATTGGAAAAGGATTTTTTGATGTGCATTATTTTTATGGGGTTAGAGAGGGGGCCGACCACTTGAGAGGGTGGATGCTTGCTCGTTTTATCATTCATTTTTGGCTCTCTCTCTTGCTCACTCTCATTACACTCACACCCAAAAAGACTTAACCATTTTAGCTCATGCCATTCTTGCTTTCATCACCTCCACATCTTCCATGGTTGTTCTATGAGCATAATATTTTGAAAGAAAATTATGGTGAGACTATCCTACACCCCCACTCTTCACTACTAGTGATCTTGGACGGTCGGTTGGTCCGTTTAACGAACCTGAAGTTTGTGCCGTTTCCCTCGGGTGGATCATCGGAGATGAAGGAAGACCGGGGACCAAAGTTGATCTGCATCACTAGGAGCTTGGAAATGGTTGAAGACCCTAAGGACTTGGTTCATTTGGTATAACCATTCTATCTCTTTGTGTTTGGTTTGCTAGTTTTACGGTTAATGGTTTCGATCTTGGTTATCGGGTAATGGTAGCGCCGGGTTTTATAAGATTTTGTTCCGCATTTGGCCACGGTTTGATGGCCGGGGCACTCCCATAACCCTTCACAATATACAATACTTTGTATAAGTCCCATGAGTTAAATAACTCAAACCTTATGCGTCGTAGATTGAAAATTGTACTATGGTTATGAAGAATTACACCGTTGTTTAATGCTCCTTACCTAACCATCAACTGATATAGGTAAATGTTATGGACATAATTTCAAAAAGTTATATCTCACTTTATAAAATAAACGTACAGATATATCAGTTTGAAATTGGTGCATAACAACGGATATTCAAAACCAAATATTTGCCGTCCGGCAAAAACCCAGGCGATATCCTAAAATATCACCAATTACAACGAATTCTGATATAATGAGGATGATCACCTAATTCCCAATAACTTACTCCCACTCATCATCTGTAACACCATACAGATGTGAGAATCATACCTGGTAAATACATACACTGGAGTAAAGATCTAATTGGGAAATCTGTTTTCTATTAACAATACACAGTGAAACTGAAACATGAATATGTTTCGAAGGGGTATCAGATTCACGACTGTAACCGTATATACACGGTTTGATCGTGAATGATAACAGTTGCAATTTACTTTGCCCTCTTTCTAATCTCTTTATTTGTCTTTATTTATTACCTTCTGTACACCACACTTAGGCTAATTGGTTTTCTTCATTCCCCCACCTTTCGACACCTGCCTATGGTTTGGAAGAAGACTATCCAATAAGCGTAATTGGTGTACCCTCCTAATCCTTGAAGTACTCGCAACCTGAGAGAAGGTAAAAGGAAAAGACAACTGAATAGTCCTATTCATTTTCTTCTAAACCAGAATTCATCCTCGAAAAAGTTCCTTCGATTTCGTATGTAACTATACGATGGATTTATCCAATGGAAGTGGATGTTCGTAGTGATACGGGGAATTCTGGAGAAATACAAATGGTAAAAGAAGGACTAGCAATGATGTATGCAACTCAGACAATCAAAAAGCCAGTGTTTTAAGAAGGTTCGGTTAACTTGGTCACTGAGTCATAGTCTAGGGTCGGGCCATGGTCGCTGCCAAAGAGAGAGAGAAAAGAAACACTCTGCGTGCACTCTAACCTATATCAAAATGGTTATCAATTTATCTAATCAGGAAGCCTACCACTGTATCCTCAAATTCTCCTCCAAACCTGAAAGAAGAATTAGTCGGGATCATCTAAAATCACCCGAGCGGTAAACCAACTCATCTATGGGTATCAGGATCAAACTATCATCGCATGATAACTTGATGGAATCCACTCAAGTCACTACACTCCAGAAGGTATGCGCATGCCTGGCAAGTTTCCTGTATATTTGAAACTCCCGATGTGAGTTTTTACCCCAAGCGGTTTATGACCTTGACTTTGGCCAACAAATCATAACCCGCAAGTCAAGTTCTACCCGTCATTGTCCTGATTGATTTAGACCCACCCGCACACACCCTTGACTTTGGCCAACAAAGTGGTACGACTGTCCCAAACCAATGCATATCCATGCAACGGACAACCAACACACAACTACCGTACACGATGCCTTGACTTTGGCCAACAAACACCGCACGAATACTATGCGCTACATATCCGAAATAACGGAGGGATACGGCTGGTTTTTGGCGAAAGACCTTTAACGTAATGAATTTGATATCGTTGAAGGAATCCAAGTGGTTTTATAAATATATAGTGGCGAAAACTTTTGCTAAAGAGGTCACTCCCGGTGAAGGGATCTCGGCTTTTTCCTCGTAGAATGAGGTGCAGGATATTCCAAATTGAATACCGCTGTGCAAAGCAAAAGGAAATGACTATAGTGAAGTTATTACCCTGACGCATACTTCTGCCCAAGGAGTCACTCTCGATGAAGGGATCTTGGCCATTGCCTCGTCGAATGAGGTGCAGGATATTTCCAATCGAATACCACTGTGCAAAAAAAAAAAAAAGAAAACATCCTTGCAATAACAACTTTTGAAAATTTGTTCCAACAATATCGAATAGGTCTGTTTTCCTTGCATTGATCAGAATCAATGCAGTCCCATCAATTAATCACACCACAAAAGAACAAAAATATAATGTACGTATATGCCATCCGCATTCGCCACTGGGTCTCGTCATCACCCGTTAGGTTACTTAATTAACGACAGAGCGGGGACAGGACTAGCGCGGATGCAAAACATATACAACATCTACTAGTATATATATAACAATATATAATAATCGCTCCAGATATGATAAATGCAACATCACAGAACAATACAGATAATCTGGGAGCCTCGAGTTTCCTTTGAGCCGCAAGTGAAACCCGACGTTCCCCTGGTCGTGTGGATAGCCTGTGTAATGAAAACCTAGACCCCTACGAGTGCGGAGAATAGCCCGCAAATTTTAGAGTGAGGCCCCCTCCATCTCAATGCCATGAGATGCGGGCATGTTTCCCTCAAGAACCCGGCTATCCGTGGACTCCACCGCGGGGTAATCCTAGTACAGAAAAGAAAATATATACAACCAGGCAGTGGCGGCAGTCCACATGTCGGACGCTCGCCCCGCGATATCAAATATACAAATAAAACAAAACTGTACAACCATTGCACCCAAGCTATCCACCACGACCAATCCGCAACAACACAGCACAACACAAAACATCAACGTGAATGTCACGTTCGCAAACCCTTCTAAAAGAACTATAGTAATTAGACAAGTTGTACCGATCAAATGACATTTACGGTCGCAGATAGAAATGTAAGTACTGTAAACTAACGTATTTAAAATTTCGATTGACAAAACTTCCCAAAATGACCCCAAGTGCAAATCAAGCACTCAAATAAATCTGGGCCATATAACACAATATCACAGAAATCACATTTCCATATACAAGACACTCAGAAGAAAATTTGTGCACTGAAGCCACAATACCACCGCACAACCGCGGAAAACAGGATAGTTAAGCCGCGGTTCCGCGGTGTTATAGTGAGATCATGCTACCAAATTTCTTCTGGGGTCTTAAAAAAACCTGCACTAATTTCTGATATACTGAAAATGATTTTTAGACAACTTTTAAAATCGGCAGAAACTAAGAATAATGGAAATGCGGTTTTTTGAAAATTTGGTCGATCGATATTTTAAACACGTTAGAACAAACTAGTATACGGTTAATGGGTTTGGCTCTGATACCATCTAAGGCTACGGTAGCACCCCGGCCGTCAATCCGAGGCCAAATGCGGAACAAAAACTTTTATAAACCGGTGCTAATATAACCCAAAAACCCGGATCGTGCCATTAACCCTATATAGTAAACTGTAAAAGGAGTTTAAGAAATTATACCGATCGATCCGTGTCCTTCGGTCTTCAATTTCTGTCCTTAGCTTGTCACGGCTGCCCGATATAGTACGCTCTCCGGTATCGCTCATTGAAGTGGCTCTATGTCGAGAATTCTTTATACGAGCTCCCGATTCAAAACCGAAACAACTCGGACATCCAGTTTGCTAGCCTAGATGTCCAAGATTGTAGTCGAGATAGTGTGTGAATACTCTGTCTCAAAACACCTAATGATTCTCAACACATGAGATGGAATGGGTGGAGATTAATGAAGTTGCCGTATGATAAAGAATGTGAGCATAGAATTTTCCAAGACTTGAAAATGAACAAGAATTGGCTGATAGGAAAAAGAAGGGCTCGACCAGCTCTCTGTGGAATCAAGTTGTGTTTTTTAAAAGAAGTGTTGTGTTGTTGTTTTTGATGATTGCTACACTAGGAAATTAATCCCAGCCTACTAAAGGAATAGGCAACGAATTTCCCTCTGCATGAAATTAGCCACATGTCACAAGAAACAACAATGCACACAAATTGAATGCCCAATGTCAAAACATCCACACTCAAGTGTATGCAAGATAGCCAAGTGTCAAGACCAACACACACCTCACCAAACCCTCATGCAAAGCTCATGAATTACCCCCTGCACACATTAGCCACGAATTTCCATGCTGGAAATCAGCCACATGTACCCACCAAGCCAACAAAGCACCAAGAAATTCCCATAAGAAAAAATCAGCCAAGGAAAGGAATCAGCCCAAAAAGAAATGATGACTCATCAATAAACCAAATGTTTAAAGACAGGAAAGAAATGGAAATGGAAACTTCAAAAAGTAAACTCGTAACGAATTACAAGAGTACCCCTCATCCGTACATACGTACTTGCATCCGTATTCCGACTGAATACAAATACAATGAGACGAAAATATTCCAACAATCTAATACTAGGATCCGGCTTAAACCAAAGCCCACTAGTATAATCCGTCCGATCATGATCCGTGCACAAGTGCACGTATATGATCGAACCCTGCCATAATACCATACGGCCTCTACAACATTTCGCCCGAACTTGGGAAACTTTCTGTGGGGAACTCTAAAGACTCGTCAATACGCTGGGAGT
Organism: Agapanthus africanus; assembly: GCA_030015575.1. NCBI lineage: Eukaryota > Viridiplantae > Streptophyta > Magnoliopsida > Asparagales > Amaryllidaceae > Agapanthus > Agapanthus africanus. Next base: position 444,865,994 of record JASDDO010000031.1, on the reverse strand, counting down.
GGGTTTAACCACAAACACGTCAGTGGTACTAGCTGTACGTAACGGCTGCCATGGTATTGAGTGAAAGGGAGATCGCCGAGCGAACTCATCCTAAAACCCTACTGAGCCTGTCAGTGACAATATCCGTACAGTCCAGTCCGTTCGTCTATGAGTATCGTATATCGGGCCTAGGGGGATGGTAAACGTCAGACCCCCAATAGCGGTGTAAGTCGTGTCGGAGTGTAGCTCAGAACACCCTGAGAAACTACTGGAATACCTACCAGTAAATCTCACTTGCCTTGGCCAAGAACTTTGTGCAATGGCTCTCCTAAACACAGCGCGATCTCACCCCCAACACCGGGAGAGACGAATCCTCTACCAATCCGCTCACTGCCTCTATATAGCTTGGGACTGTACCCAACTAAAACCTGTTTGCACGACTCCTTTGAGCCGTGGTAGGGTAGTAATCAAAGCACAGTGGGAACTCACACGAGACAAATGACGATCTCAGGTCGATAGACTAACCTGTACACATGTCACCAGGGAACTGCTATCTGACGACATGTATAATACCAACTAGCATATTCCCGGCGAGTCCGTCCGGTGTACTCACAACCCAATGAGCACCTGTATACATCTTAGGTGAACCAACTGACACCAATGTCTTGTGAGACCGACCATTGCCCTTCGTCGGGGTCTCGATCTGTATACACTAGTCTACTCTGGTGTATCGATGCCTTGTCTCGAAACTTCCTTGACTAGGTACCTCTTAAGGATGTGCTTATAGACTACCCAACTCTCACGTATATGATCGCCATCATACAGCTGGTAGTCAAGAAAGAATCCTATGGGCTCTATCAACATGTAATAGTGATCTGTAATATCACCTGAAGCATGTACATGGTGATAAAGATAAACCAGACGGCATACTATCATCTCGAGTAAGTCTGTTCTACCGGTATAGGTCCACCCTCAATCATTGCAATCACGTGCCTGTAATCCAATAATTGACTTTGAGGGTACTATATCCAACATCGGCTTCATAATTTATTATCGCTACGAGATGGGCCTCAGCTTGAGACTGTTGGGCCTGGTATGAGACAAGCCAACGTTCAAGCTCCTGTTCGGTGACTTTGTGGGCTTCAACCATCTCGCCGGTAAAGATGACGGCTTTATCAATAGCTACCATCTCCCTGATAGCTTCTTGAAGCACCTGCCAGAGTTCATATGCCCGAGTGGTCTTGGCCATATGTTCAGCTTGAAGTTCCCCCAGCGCGGTTGAAGCCAGCTTCCTCTCTAAAAATTTTCGGCTGAGCCTCTTCTCGCATGACAACATATTTGCGGCGCACCGATCAATCAGCCCCCGTAAGCTCGCCTTTGCAGCCACAACCTCTAAAGGAAGGCGCGTACATTCAAGACTATGCAAGCAAGCCTCCACCCGACGACAAAACTCAACCCAGACTTGCACCAATGTTTCGCTATGGTAAGCAGCAAGAAAGGGGAGAGAACCGTTGGCTTCGGCAGAAAATTCTTCGGCCGTGATCAAACTACTAGCACGAAGGTCTTCGATCAGAGCTGACAAAAAGTGAAGGCTTAGCTTTGCCATTCGTTCAGAGGCACGTAGAGTATAGGGGCCGGGTGGCATGACGATGCGAGATTCCAGCGTGGTAAGAACTGGTAAAGCTGTTAAGATTTATAAACAATCAGCGAGACTTGCAAGAAAAGAGCAGATGAAACAACGTAGAAACTTTACTTACCCACAATCATGCAAGAAGGGTCCAAAAGATCCCCAGGCCCGTCAAGAATCTCAACTTCGTCATCGGATTCCAGAACTACAGAAGACATCAATATCGTTATATGAAATAATAATAATGCCGTGAGAAGAGGGCAAATAACACTAACCTTGACCGGAAGAGAGGACGATGCGTTGAGGGGATATTGCCTGCAGAGCAGCCATCTCTAGCAAATGCTGAAAGGATTTTCTAGGAGACAGATCAGCGATAGACGCAGCCAAACCGCGTAATTCTGAAAAGACAGAAAGGTTCAGATGATGGAGATATTATTAGAATAAAATATATAAGGCTACCTTCAATACTCCTCCCGTTCTGAATTGGAGGGATAGCAGATTCGGCAGCCTCCTCCATGCCCCCAGGCACATCATTGGGGACATGGGCCGGTATAACAGCTTCCAATTAAAGAGCAGCGGCCACTGCTTCAGGCTCCAATAAAAGGACGGTGGCCTCGACTACCTGTCCCATAGTCCCCGGGTCGTCCCCAGAAAGATCCATTGAATCTGCAGCCAATAAAGATGCCTCTTCTGGGAGAGCAAGCACCAGGAGAACGTAAACTGCCAATGGGAGCTCCGTGGTAGGAAGAACAGCTGTATCAACCCCCTCCACACTTACTGGTGTCTCATCAGGGATGTTTACAGAGTCCATAGTCAAGACGCGACCCGAACTTAGATCCTCTGTCATGGCCGAAGTCCCTGCAAAAGTTTTACGAAGGCAAGAAGACGTAAAAATTGAAACAAATTATTTGCCAAAGGAAAAATATAGAAATCATGGATACCGATACTCCAGGATGCCTCTAATATGGCTTTTTTAAGCCAACGTTCCTTCCCGAGGAGGTATGCTCGCCGGGGTTCGAGGGTAGACTCGTGGCCACCAGTCCACAACGACAGCGCATCTTCGGCATCGGCCGAGATAGGTCGCTTAAGGGCTATCTCGCCTCCTTCTTCCAAAGGACCTATAAATATCCGCCGTATCGATGGAGGATCTTCGTAGAAGATGACGGCAGGATAAGGCCTATTTGGGACCCTCACATTTTCAGTCTCATCCTGGGAGTGTTTTATAGTCTCAGCCAATTATGCGGCTTCCTCGACAGATGAACCTGGAAAAAGAAGACCACCATCCTCCTCTTGCATAGCTATTGGTCCATCTTAAAAGATAGGCTCGGATTCCACTAAAAAATCGAGCAGATTGGCGACCGTCTTCTTTCGCCTCTTTGACCCAGAACTAACACCAGAAGACGATCACTTCTTTCCCCTCGGTACTTTGGTGCGACGCTGTCCCACTTTGCCTTCAGTATCCTCTCTCGGCGGTGCTACCGATGACGACACTACCATTGCTGACGCCGCAGCTAATGAACTGCTACTGGCGCCTTATCAGAAGCCCTTGCTTGAGCCCTAGTGCGCATCAGCATACCAACTGTCGGATTCAAGTCCACATCCGCCGCCTCAGGAATAAGTATGGTACCAGTATCCCTCAAGGGAGGGTGAACCATTTTCCGCGGTCGCGGCGGGACTCCCATAGCCTGGAGCGGGGCGGGAGCTCTAAGCCCAAAAAGTATCCTCCTCTCCTCAGCAATGATTGGACTAACCCGGTGGCGATACCAACCCGTGAAATCCCCCATGCACCTTGGAATGTAGTCAGCCTCGGGGATCACGAAATGAGAACCGGTGTTCATCGTCATGAAATGGTGGGTGGTGTCACGAACAGCTTCCAAAGAAGGGCTGGGCTCCACTGTGAATGCCTCGAAGGGGACACCCTGGTTATATACCAATTGCCGGGCAAAGCGGTGTGGATTGTACCGCATGAAAAGAACCGCATCGTTTCGACGGAACACCAGATAACCGGGTCTGATCGAATACAAGTGCATGGATTCCTTGGGCTTCAAGGAGGGTGCTCCATCTTTCGACGAGTTAAAAAGCTGCTGAATAGGCCCCGAAGGCGTAGAGAGGACTCGATCATTAAAAACCATCCCGCCTTCATTGGCATAAGGATTGAGCATCACATGAAGAGCCCTTACTTGAGTCGGGTCAGGAGCCACAGCGTCCACCAACCTCATGAGCCGCGGAAAGGTATAAACATCATAAAAGCTGGGTCTCTGGTGCGCAGCAAATGCCCCTAGCACGTGCATCTCAATACATGACGTAAAATAATGAAGAAAGAAACTCACCACGTTCACGCCTGGGGTTGAGGTATTGGCTGCAGTGCTTAGCCCATGGTACAGATGCGATAGCCCTGCAATGCCCACGGCTAATCGTGTCCCTTCGGCAATGCGATGAGCAGGGTAAATGACCGAGGCTCTCATGAATCGACGGTGTGTTGGAATGACAAACCAACTGAGCCAAACGCTGATAAAACCGATGAAGAAAATTTCTTCATCCATGCCAGGAGCTGCGATGGACTCAAAAGGTACAGCCGACAAGACTGGAATATAGAACTGGGACAAATCCTCTTCTCTAGCCAGTAGCCTATTTAATCCAAACCCGAAAGGGTCGTTAATATTCGCGAACTTCGAAGCCGGCTTTGATAGAACGTCTCCACGAAGGAAGCATGCGATAAAGCTTTTAAAAGTGACGCCCTGTTCTTCTGACTCCGTGAACATCTTCTCAAAAATCCCCAGAGTCTTGATTAGACTCGGGTACTTGTGACGGACGGCATTTTCAGTCGACAAGCCGTCAAGCGTAGCGGGCACAGTCTCGAAGGCATACTCGTCAGGGGGCAACAATTCTTCGTAAGGCGATCCCCTGATCGGTAAACCCGAGATCTCGCAGAACTCTTCCAAAGAGATCGAAACTTCGCGATCCCCTAACAAGAAAGTGTTGGTGGGAAGATTCCATTAATTTATGAAAGCTTTAACCCACCATACATGGGGAGATTGATAATGGAAGAGGGATGCATACACCTCTTGGTAATGCCCGACCCTCTGCAGTCGCGCAAGATGAGTGGACAAGATGTAACGAGCCCAGAGAAGATAGCCCATGGGATGGCGAGGGGTAAGCCCTATCTTGTAAACCTGTCCCCATGGCTGGGCTTCACCTTGGCAGATACGACGCCCTAAGATGTCTATGGCTGGCACAGGGTGGTTTGGTATCCCAGTTGTCGACGGCTCGAGCCGGCCTGTAGGAGTCCAATCCTCTACCTCTACAACAAAAGCAGTTTGCGGACGGTCCATCGGCAAGAACGGGCGGAGAGGTTCTGTTGGAACCTTGCAAAGAAAGCTTCGGCGATCGCGGATGATATGACCGTACCAGGTTCCCCATAAAAGTAAGTTGGCGCAGTCCGGGTCATGAGCCTTGATCATTGCCATCACTTCTTCGTCCGACGGTGATTGAGGAAAAGCCGCCTCCGAGCGAGTAAAGGGAAAGTATGGAAGAGAAGCCATTGTTCCTGCAATAAAGGAAGGGGAAACTGTTAGTGAAGCCTACACGTGTGTGTGTGTGTGTGTATAATAAGACTATGGAAGAAAATGACAAACAACTTATTTCATGGGACCATGGGTTACAAAACACATGGGCCCTACAAAATCAATATGGAGGCTCACTGATAATGAGGTTGAGCAATCATCATGAGAACAAAAGGAAGATTCTCAATAAATTCAAACAACTCTACACATTCCCCCAAGGAGAAAACCCATTGCAGAAACTCTGTGCAAATCGAGAAGGATCTCTCCTAAACTATTTTTGCAAAAACAACTCAGGATGAAAAATCCCAAGAAGTCTTCTTTTAAGAACTAGGTTCTCTAGAGAAATTAAATTCCAAGAAAATTTTCAGAGCTAAGCTCTTTGAAATGGAATTAAATTCCAGAAGGAAACAGGTACCATCATTAAACCCCTGAAATCAGAAAATGCCCAACATTTGGGGTTTACTACCTAAAGATCGAAAAGATTAGTTCTTTGAAGGGAAAAACCCTTGGTGTAGATTTAAAATCCAAAGAGTTTTTTTTTTATATAAAGGTTCTTCGGTCGTTCAAAACCAATACCTGAAGAAAAGATTCTTTCTTGTACAAAGTTAAACTCTGAAATTTTTAGAACAGAGAACTGAGCTCTGAGGAAGAGAATTAAATTCTCAAAGGAAAATGAACAAGGAAGAAGATGAAAGAGTGGAGGCGCTTCTGAAGAGACCCTTGCATTTATAGGATGTGATGGGAAACGGTTCATCTACCCCCTTCCTAAGGAAAATCCAACGGCCACAAAGATGACAGCGTTGCACTCACGTGCAAACATGTGAGAACAACGCTGTGGGGGCATTTGTTCCCTCATGGGAACTGAATAAAATAGCAAGGAAATACACAAGAGGAGCATCACGTGTCCACAAGTGATCGGTCATCACGTGGGGACACGTGACCTTCTATGAGCAAAGTTATAGGCGCTGCGATACACAATTTGAGAAGGGGTCACATGCCCACACGTAATAGGCCTTTAAACCCACTGAAAGGAATTAAAAGGTATAATAAAACAACAAGAAAGAAACCCCAATGGGGTATCACGTGCCCACACGTGACCAGGGGTCACGTGCCAACACGTGATGAGTTCCCGAGTTCTTTAAAATAATGGAATTAAATTCTGGTTAAAGGCTTAATCGGTGGATCACGTGCCACCAAGTGATAGGGTCTTAAGATTCTCTGAGTTAAAGGAAAGAAGACCCTAACTGGGGGATCACGTGCCCTACGTGACAGGGGGTCACGTACCAACACGTGATGGGTTCCTAAGATCTCTGAATTAATAGAATTAAATTCTAGTCAAATGGTCAATCAGTAGGGTTACGTGCTAATACGTGATAGGCTCTTAAACCTTCTGAGCTAATAGATTAAATTCTAATTAAAGGAAATCAAAAACCCTAATATTTCCCTGGATCTTTCCAAACAAAAAGACTGCACTCTGTAAAGTCGAACACCGTTGGATTAAAAATCTAATGGTGATTAAAAATCACCAATTTATAGAAAAATTCTATACAAGGAAAGATTTCCCTAAAATCTGCCAGGAACAACAAACAAAATATCTTTTGGATTAAAAATCCAATGGTGAATAAAATTCACCGAGTGATCTAACAGATCGTGTTGGTTATAAAATCAATAAAATCTTTCAATGAAAGATTGACTAAACAAACCGATTCTTTTCTTTCTCCTATAAATAGGAGCCAAGAAGAGAAGAAAAAAGAGAGATACAACAACAGAAAGAAAAAAGAAGAGAATTTAATTCTCCAAAAAGAAGAAGATCTCTTCAGAAAAGAAAGAAACCCTAGGTAAGAGAGGGAAATAGATCATTCTATAAGCTCCCACGAAACAAAAAGAGAATTTAATTCTCAAACTAAGAGTTTAACTCTTCTGAATAAGAGCTTATTTCTTCATTTGGTTGAAGATCTGCAGAAGCAGATCTCCCCATAAGTTGAGAATTTAATTCTCATCGGGGGGATTCTGCCATGTAGATCTAAAGCTTAAGTGAGGACCCAAGTTCAGAGAATTTATTCTCTCACAAAGCACATAGGAATTTAATTCCTCCTAATATAAGAACTTAGTTCTTCTTCATGGTTGAAGATCTGCAGAAGCAGATCTTCCCATAAGTTAAGAGTTTAATTCTCATCGGGGAGATTCTGCCATGCATATCCAAAACTTACAGGGAGAATTGAGTATAAAGAATTTAATTCTTCCAAATACATAGGAATTTAATTCCTCTAAATAAAATTAGGGTTTAACCCTACAAAAGAATTTAATGCTTAAACAAGGGACTTAGACTTTTCATGCACGTAAAAAGATCACTACCCAACCTGATCACGTGTGTCCATGTGACTCCCCTCCTCAATGATCAAAAGAAAAAGAATAAGATTAGGTCACGTGCTCCCACATGACCCTTGAACAGACTCCTCAAAATAAGAAGTGAAGAACAAATTTTGAGCGTCTCACGTGTCCCCACGTGACCCCTAGCAATTATCAAACAAAAGAGGATTCTATCCAAGGGCAATGCCCACCTAAAGGATGCCCCACGTGCTCCTACGTGACCCGTGACAAACACCATTTTAAAGATTGGGTAAAATTGAAGGATTAAATATCCAACGTATAAGCGCCCGCACGTAACCCCTAACAAATACTCTTAATATCCAAATCATGGATACCCATCACGTGCCCACACGTGATGGCCATAAAGGCTAAGTGTTTAACACTTACTTGCATATTCGGAGAATAAAATAATGGAAGTTTGGGCCCAACACTCAAGCGCCTCACATGACCCCACGTGAGCGCTTCTTTTTGAGTGTTTAACACTATTTTGTGCGCTGCATCCTTAGTGTTTAACACTATTTTATGCGCATCACGTGGGAGCACGTGATAGCCGAGTGTACTCTAGTGTTTAACACTATATTCAAACCAGTCTTAGCCCAAATTAGCTAAGTCTTCCAGAGGCAAGACTCCCCTTTGACTGAACCTCAAATAAACCCTTGTCTTCCAAGATTGATCATCTCATATGGCATATGAGTGCTCAGCACTCAATAAAAGATAAAATTATTGTCAGAACTCAGACTCATGCTTAGCATTATAAAGGGGGGCTGAGCCCAGAAAAATGTTCAGCAGCCCAAACAAAGGTCCAACATTTTAAACCTAATTGGACTTAGCCCAAGTTGGCCATAAGTCCTCAATTCAGATTTAACTGAGCCCATATGCTCATAATCTAATTAATTAATCTTAGTCCCAAATTAGACTTCAGATCTCCCAACCAATATTGGTTCAAGGATACATCTCTTTACTCCTTTGATATTTGTCGTTGTAATCCTTCAACGTCTTCAGAGAGGTGACGGGTCCCGATAACCAAACATACTATGGAGTGTGGGGTCCTTAAACTCATGGACTATGATGTGCTTAAACTTTACGGACTGTGGGGTCCTTAAACTCATGGACTATGATGTCCTTAAACTTTATAGACTATGACGTCTTTAAACTATGGACTGTGGGGTCCTTAAGCCCATGGACTATGATGTCCTTCACCTTGGACTGTGGGGTCCTTAAGCCCATGGACTACGATGTCCTTAACCTTGGACTGTGGGGTCCTTAGGCCCATAGACTATGATGTCCTTAACATTGGACCGTAATATTCTTAAACTAACAATGGATCGTAATGTCCTTAAACTAATGGACCGCAATGTCCCTAAACTAAACAATAGAGCCCAAATGCTCTTTTGTTAGATCTGAATGATCCCGTTAAGTTGATCTTAGTCTAAAATTAGACTAACGTATTCTTAAGAAACGTTTAAGTTGATCTTAGTTTCAAATGAGACTAACGTATCCTTAAACCCAACCACAAACCCAAATCTAAGACGATACGAATTTGGACTAATCCACGCCCTACGGGAGACAACATAAATTAGTCTCCGTATACAATCCACGAGCAACCAAAAACAAAACAAACACACACGACACGAAGTGACCATCTGGAGAAGGAGAAAGTGGTTACCGCGATGCGGTAGCATAATTAACCGCAGGGGCTTGCGCCTGCAGGGAAGAGCATCCCTACAATCAAAAAACCCTCAACGAGGGGGAATCTGACAAAGTCTGCTGTATTGGCCGCATCCGTTTAAACCTTCGATACATGGTGTCATAAATCAACTTGACATCTTCGGAGAGGTGGACGGATAACACCAAATAGCATCTGCCCTCGGAATTCAGGCTGGACGTCCCAACGTCCCGGTCACGTCTTTTGGCGGAGAACAATAGCTACGCCATAGCCCCTACCAAGTGATTGTAGGAGAACCCCGTCGCCAAAAGCATCCGTTTGGGTGCTCGCGGCCGCGGTATTCCGCCTAAGTGCACTTCGTCAATGGTATCGAGGGTGCAGCCATCTACTAAAGTTTCTGATGAGCATTCGATCAAGTTATCGGGAATCTTGTTGAATTACCCGACAGGTTATTGGAAAGTGTTTTCAATATCGAAACTAAAATGCGGGGTTTATAATTGTTAGGCATGTGATGTCTAAGGAGTTCATTTGGTTAGGCATGAAATCCAAAATATGAGATACATTGGGTTTATGATGTCTAAGGTTGTTGCGAATTCCAATTGTTGTAGTTTTTCACTTTCTTTTTTGCGACCGTAAGTGTAATATGTGGTGTATCGCCGGTTTCATTGCTATATGTCAACAACAATTGGGATACGCATATTTACTTACGTTGATGACATGTGATGTTATGTGTTGCTGTGAAATGTTAAATTGGATCATCGTGTTTTGAATAGCTGGGTTTTTTTTATGTGAGATGAGAGTTTTTCATTTTTATTCATGTAAAAGCTTGTATGTAATATTCTTTTATTGGGGCACTTCCGGGTTGAGAATGATGTCACTATTGATGTATATTATTTACTTTTCCGCGTTAGGATAGACCCAAGGAAGGGAGTATAAGTAACCGGGTTCTAGGGTCCAGTGGGAGACCATCTCGAGAAGTCGAGACCGGGTCTCCTAACTCTAGAATTGGTAGGGTTGCTTGCCGCTCTCGTAGGGGTCTAGGGATGTGGGTTTGGCTATTCATCGCGACCGTGTAATCCGTGTTTTTTACTGGCTTAATTTAAAACACGGAATTCCTAATATATCCAATATTTCATATGTGTTCTTCTGCTGCTGATATTCTGTGATGTGATCACTTGTTATTCTGAGACAAATGCTTATATTATATATATGATATGTAATAAATGTTGCTGCTTTCGTTTCTTCTATGATGCTTGGGAAGCATAATTTGATGGGACTTCATTAATGAGATTAATGAAATAAAAGAAACCTAAAGATATTGTAGAAACTTGTTTTAAAAACTGGTAGCTCTAGTTCTTGCTTTGCATAGCGGTATTCCTTGTAGAATATCCAGCACCTTATTCGATAAGGAAAGGGCCGAAATCCCTTCATCGGGAGTGACCTCTTTAGCGAAACTGGCAGATGCTACAACCCACTCCGTGTTGTCTTTTGATTGCTTTTTTAGTTCATGCTTTGCATAGTGGTATTCCTTGTAGAATATCCAGCATCTCATTCGATGAGGAAAGAGCCTAGATCCCTTCACCGAGAGTGACCTCTTTAACAAAACTAGTAAAAACCTAAAAAAATACTCATTTTCAAAATCACTCGATTCTACAAAGATATCAAGTTCAAAGCGTTAAAGGTTTTCACAAAAACCATCCGCGGACCCTCCGTTATTCTAGGAAGTAGAGTACTTAGTATTCGTGTTGCGTATGTTGACTATAGTTAAGGCACAATGTACGGTAGCTAAGTGATGTCATCCTACACAGTATATGATGCGATTAGTTAGGACATTCATGTGATTATGTTGACTATAGTTAAGGCTCATGTGAGTGGGTCTAATTAATCACGAAATGATGGGTAGAACTTGACTAGTGCTTATGATATGTTGACCATAGTTAAGGTCATAAGTGCTAGGGGTAAAAACCATTATCGGGAATTTCAAGTGTTGAAATTTGCAATGAGATTGCATACTTTCTATGAGATAGTTGGATCCCGATACCCACTATGAGTAAGAGTTACTCCTGGGAGAGTTTTGCACATTACAATTAGCTGATCAAGTAGGTGTCTAGAAAGGTGTCGACAGGGTTACGCCATTGGAAAAACGAGATTTATTTTAATTAGGTCCGTACGAAAGCACGGGGAACCTCCCTCAAAGTACCGACACTGGTCTGGCCGAAAGATTGACGAACTTGTATGGTGTAATTAATCTCGGCAAGTCTTACCTTTTAGGGTTTGAAGGAAGATTTGATAAAAACAGTGGAAGCCATCCTGATTAGATAAAATAATAACCAATCTAATCTTACAAGAGCGCACGTAGAGTGTTTTCTTCTCTCTCTCTCTCCTGGTAGCGATCATGCCATGCCTTAATCAAGATAATAATATGGATGTATTGACTGAACCTGCTTGTTATACTATGCTGGGGAACATTGGTACCGTTCTTTCTTAATTGTTATAAGTCTGAACAGGAAATAGGGAAATATCCGGATTCCTATGCCACTCAATCGAAGAAAGTGCATGTTGATGCATCTTCTTCGGGTGTGTTCATTACCAAGAACTGTTTTCTCAGTATCCTCTGCGTCCTGGGTATGTGATACCGGAACAGGATCCCGCAAATGTAATCTGTTATATGGGCTACAGACAGGTAGAGAACTGAGAATAGGTGATAGTTCTCTAGTGTAGAGAAAGTGCAATTGTTGCGGCCAAGTCAGTTGGCAAATATCACCTTGTATTACCAAATGGTAAATACATTGATTCTGAACAAATGTTATTAGATACTGAACCTGATATACAACATTACATCAGATTCTTTATTAAGTTAAAGAAAGGATATAATTTTGTATTGATGGATAATGTTGTGAACATTTTCCTTAATCAAGAGTTGATTGGATCAGGTACATTATGTAATAGCATATACGTTTTAAATCAAACCACAGTTCAAAGTATGTAGAACACATACAAGAGGAGTGGTTTAGAAATGAACAAATCCTTCTTGAGGCATTGTAGACTAGGTCATATCAATGAGAAACGATCAGCTATGTTATATGAGGATGAACATAAGAATCTGTTCGAATTTTCATCTTATGATACTTTCCAGTCTTTCCAATACTCCGTTTACTGGAAACAGAGAAAGAGTTACTGAACTCTTGAGACGTATACATGATGATGTATACGGTTCTATGTCTACAAATGCCAAGGTTAGTTCTTCATACTTCATTATAATCACTAATCATCTCTCAGGATTCGGACATATGTTCCTGTTGAAACACAAGTCTGAAACTTTTGAGAAATTCAAGGAATATAAGTTTGAAGTTGAGAACCAGACGGGTAGAAGTATTAAGTCCTTCGATGGGATTGAGGTGGAGAATACTTGGGCATGGAGTTCCTGGATTATTTAAAGGAGAATGTGATTCTCTCCCAGCTTACTCCTTCGTATACACCACAACACAACGGTGTATCGGGGAGGAGGTATCGCACCCAATGAGATATGGCGCGCTCTATGATGAATATTGCCGAGTTACCTTTTTTCTTTTGGGGTTATGCACTTGAGAAGCTGCATACCTATTGAATGGGGTTCCATCCAAATTAGTGTCTACCACTCCATATGAGATATGGAATGGGAAGAGACTATTTCTTAAACGAGTTAATATTTGGGGTTGTCCGGCCTATGTTGAAAAGAAAAATCCGGACAAGCTCGAGGCAAGGTCGGTCCTGTATAAGTTTGTTGGATATCCCAAACATTTGTGAGGGAATATCTTCTATCACACTGAGGAACAAAAGGTGTTTTGTTTATCAGCATGCCACCTTTTTAGAAAAGGAATTTCTTGTGAAGAAATTAGTGGTCATGAGGTAGAACTGGAAGAAGTTCCAACTGGACAAACTAACAGCTGATGATTTGGTGGAACCAATGGATTCAATAGTCTCCAACGAATCTCAGCCTCTCCACGAATATGGTAGGGTTCCTCATCCACTTGAGAGATACCACAGTCTTCTCGGTGACAGTGGGATCGAGGATTGCATCATGGTAGATGATGGCCCAACTAGGTTCAGACAGGCCATCACGAGTGGGGACTCTGTGGAAAGGCTGGATGATATGCGATCAAAGATGGAATCCATGTAGACCAACAAAGTATGACTTTGAATGTTGCACCTGAATGGGTAAAACCCATTGGGAACAAATGGATCTTAAGAAGATTCTTGGTGTAAATAGAAAAGTTGATACTTTCAAAGCTAGGCTTAAATCCATCAGGATTAAAGCAGGCATCGCGGAGTTGGAACATCTGTTTTGATGTGGCAGTCAAAGTGTTTGACTTCATCAAAAAGGTTGATGAACCTTTTATATACAAAAAGGTTGTAGAGAGTAATGTTGTCTTATACGTATTGTATGTAGATGGACATACTCTTGATAGGAAATGGCTTCCTATGCTACACTCGGTCAAGCTCCTCTTATCACGAGGATTCTCCATAGAAGATCTGGATGATACCTACTGAATCTTGTGGATTATGATCTATGGTGATAGATTTAAGTGGATGTTGGGAGTGTCCCAAATTCAGGTACATTAACACCATACTAAAGGGGTTTAGTATGGAAGATTCTATACGTGGTGGTTCACCCACTTACTCATGAATCACTCTCTCCAAACAGATGTCTTTCGAGACTGATTTGGAGAGAGCTCGCATGCAAGGGATACCCTATGCTTTGGCAGTAGGCTCTATCATGTATACGATATTATGTACCAGACCAGATGTAGCTAACTCACTAACTGTAGTGATCAGGAATCAATCGGATCTTGGGAAAATCACTGGATAGCTATGAAGGACATTCTTAAGTACTTGATAAGCACTAAAGAGATGTTCTTGGGGTTTTGGTAACGGTAAACTCCAGTGGGAGTCCTTACCAATTCGAGCTTCCAGAGTGATAAGGTCGACTGAAAGTCAGTCCCAGGCTTTGTCTTTACCCTTAGTGGAGGGACGGTATGTTGGAAGAGTTCCAAGCTAGATACCGTGGCATACTAGACGATAAAGGCTGAATACATCGCTATAACGATGCTGCTAAAGTGGCTGTCTGGGCATTTCTTATTCATGAGATGAGCATGGTTCCTACCATTGAGCGTCCAATAACTATTATTGTGACTACAATGAAGTTGTGGCTTTGGCCTAGGAACATCGGTCCCATCAGCGATCCAGACATATTCTGAGGACAGTATCACCTGATCCGGAAGATGGTTGATCTCCAGGGGATCAAGGTCAGGAGAGTTGACACGAATGATAACACGGCGGATCCACTCACAAAGGCCTTACCCTAGAGAGACTTCTATATGACGTTGAGTATGAGATACTACAACAAAAGGCCTTAGTGCAAGTAGGAGATTGTTAGTTATATGTATGCCCTAGAGGCCATTACTGTACATGGGATGTATATTGTAATGGATGCTTGGACATATATATGGAGGACTTTCTTGCTCGACATGATAGTATGCTATGTGGTTGCACTTTATCTTAATATGTACACTTATTTTCTTTCTATTACATGTTGATAAAACCCTTAGGATGAGTACTTGACTACCAGGATTATGATGCGGATCATACAAGTGGGGCAGAGGTAGTCGGTAAGTACATCCTTCAATTGTTCCTAGTCATGGGAGTATCGAGACAGGGGATCGATATTCCAGAGTAGACTAGCGTATATGCTTCTTGACCCATATGATAGGCGATGGATGATCCCACATCCATTGGTGTTTGATATCAGAGAAGGTATGCGGGTGCTCAGTGGAGACTGGTATACTGAAAGGAATCGCCGAGAACTCCTAGATGGTATTATACCTCACGTCTGTAATAACCCTAAAATCTTTATACATTTGTATTATCCTTCTTCAATAATATACAGTATTTATTTGTACATGGTATTTTCCTTTTTCTATTAAATTTATTATTATTTTATTCCTCAATCTATTATGTATTTTTTCTAGGTACAATTTTTTTTCTTATATTTAAGTTTTTAACTTCTCATTCTTACTTTTCCTTTCATAAATATTTAAGCCAAATCCATTATTCTTATTCTCTACAGCCCATCTAAAAAGCCCATTTTCTTTTTAAGCAATATCATATATTTAATTCTAATTAAATATGTGCATGAACAACCTTATAGCTCATTGGTTAAGTCCTTTCATTGTTATTCCATAAGTCACATGTTCAAATCCCCATTCTTGCAATTATTTTTTATCATTTTTTTATTATTCTCATAACCTACAAATGAGACCTTTCATTTCCAAAATGAATGGTGACCTTTCATCTCTCTTTTAATTCTCATATTGAATGCATATATTATTATACATAATTCACCATTACACCATCTTTATTGTCCTCCTTTATCTTTTCCTTCCTCACATTTTTCTATCTCTCACTTCTTCCTCTTCACCTAGAGTCCAAGAAGAAGAACATGAAGAAGTCTTCAAGAAGGTCTCGCTACTAACGCGAGACTATCGGCGGATAGACAAGCCCGGTGACAATACCGGCTTGTGCCTGTAAGTCCCTTCTCTCTTTCCTTCCCTCCATCTCTTTCTTTTTCTCTTTATATTTCTCTTGTTTTATATTGCCATGAAAAACTTCCATTGACATATCATAGTTCCTAAATAATTAATTAAATGGATACATATATAAATAATGAACACACAAACATACACACATATATAGTTTGTAAAGTCTTTTTCATCACTCTCAATTCACATGTTAAGATTTCATAGTGACCAATTAGGATTGCATGTTTGTTGTTTTATTTTAAATCACTTTATTTAAAATTTGTATTAAAAAAATAAAGTTACGAATAAATACCATGGTTTTCTCATTTCTCACATATGACATATCAATACTTTTAGTTTTAAAATAATTTTTATAAATTAATTTTTAATTCTGAAAATTTCAAGAAATTTACATATGATAGAATATATTATTTTGTACACGCTGTAAAAATTTTAGATCGATTCGCATAACAGTTTAGGAATTACATCGTATTTATTCACTAATCGTAAAACAGAAAACTGCAGTTATCGGTCAACTTTTAGGGCATATAACTTGGTATACCGGTATTTAAATTGAGAAAACTCAGGTGATTTTGATATCTACATCAAATGATCTAGATTTTCTTAGTTTTATAGTTTTACTGAAAACCCATCTAAGATAAAGAGAACCGCGTAACAATATTAAGTGACGGATCTGGACAGAATCTGTTCTGATTCGCACACTGTTTTTAAATTGGACATAACTCGAACACCCGATGTCCGTTTGTGACAAAATTTAGATGTGTAGATGAACCATTGATTGAAATATAATTTTCTGTATATTATATTACTTAGGAATGCATGAAACAGCCTGATATAGGCTTTGCAATAGAATATATAGTTGCTGTCCAGAAATCTGAATTTCTGTTTTAAATGCTGATATTAAAATGATTATAACTAGAGCTTCAGAAACCCAAATCATGTGAATCTTGGTGTTTTCGATAACTTCATCGAAATACCTAAAATTTTCTAATAATTTTCGTAACCTGAAACCCGATAGAAATTAACTCAATCTGCGTTTTAAAAATATGTGACGGTGCCGAATAGATTCTGATCTGTTTTGCGCGACGATACGAAAACATATATATCTCTCAAACCGGTAGTCGTATTTAGGTGAAACTGGAACTCACGTATTAAAAACATTCATAGCCATATCTCTGTTTATATTCCCCATTCGTTCAACTTGATTAATTAGTCGTACATAATATTTCTTTACAGCATTGTTTATGGTAGTTACTCGAATAATATACTTGACTCATTTCATGTTATTCGAACATGTATACATATTTATCTTGATCATTAAATTGTTGTATGTACATAAAGACGATAATTAAATACTTGAGTTGTATTTTGAAAACTATTCAAAGGTATTTTTACATAAAATTCCCTCAAGTTTTATAAATTATCCTAAGGACACTAGCAATTATAGGACTTCGATTTACATTTCTACGGTCTGACTCGGGTTTGAGTCTGATCATAATCCGACTTGAATATGATTCAAGTACCATATAAATCTTCAATATTCTAATTCAAAATGAACACATGAATCCATGAATACAATTATCAATTTATACAACTTGACTGAACCGAACCATAGATATATATTCCTTTTACATGATTCTCAGTATTCCATTTACATGACTCTACAGTTATAACCATTTCCTGATATCATGGTTTCGGTCAGTCAGTTAATCAGTCTACAATTACTACAATTTACAAGATAACAATACAAACAAGACATCGCAGGGTTTAAGGGGTAGATTGGTACGGAAGGTGTTAAAGGTGGCACGAGGTAGTCAGATTTAATACACCTAACATGAATCCAGTTGCTGTTGTACTGTGGCATAAATGGTTCCTTGTACTATACGTGCCCTTAGTCTCTGGCATATAAAGACTCCCCTTATATACACTGGCATCCTTCTGTACCAAGCTACAAACAACAGCGTTAACATAACATTACAACAATAGTATACACTTTAGAATATATCTTCTTATTCTACTTTCCTCTTACCTTTGGGACTTACCGAGCGACCTTTTCGCTGACGACATTCTATTTCTTTCTTCTTTGAATGTCGTCAGGTGATTTGGACCCGGCAAAGATCGAGCCATCGCAAGAAGACTTGGAGCAGTTTACCGCACTTTAGTTCATTGTACACTTTTCCTTTCTGTACCTTTCATTTCTTGTTATGCCACTGTTTAGGCATCTTTTTATTTCAGTTGTATTTCCTTTTCATGCATTGTACAAAGAATGTTAATAAATAAAAGTTGTTGTTCTTTTTATATCTTGTCTCTCGTGTATTTATTTTATATTGCTTAGATACGCTTAGCGTATGTACTTCTGAGTATATACGTAGCGGATCTCGTCGCGTCCCCTTCGCCGTACACCGGGAAGCGGGGCGTGAAAGGTTTTGTTGGTGGCCCATGCAGGTCAGAGCTATATGGAACACTACCATACAGTTCTGTTCTGCATGAACAACCTAAGCAATATAACACAAGAAACAGCAACTGAAAACATTCTTTACATTACATATTCCTTGAATCCATCTTGAACCCCACCTTCGGTTTCCTTGAAGTCCATCTCTCCACTTTTGAATCCTTAATTCTTATTCATCTTTTCTATTTGTATCTTGTAGACTTATTAGCTCAATTGGTTAGAGTATCAATCGATGGAGCTCGAAGAAGACATCATCCTAATCCTGTTTCCTTACTCTGTTACACCATCCTTCTTGAGTAATTTCGAGAACGAAATTATTTTTAAGGAGGGTAGAATGTAATGACCCCAAAATCTTAATACATTTGTATTATCCCTCTTCAATAATATACCGTATTTATTTGTACTTGGTATTTTCCTTTTTCTATTAAATTTATTATTATTTTATTCCTCAATCTATTATGTATTTTTTTCTAGGTACAATTTCTTTTTCTTATATTTAAGGTTTTAACTTCTCATTCTTATTTTTCCTTTCATAAATATTTAAGCCAAATCCATTATTCTTATTCTCTACAGCCCATCTAAAAAGCCCATTTTCTTTTTAAGCAACATCATATATTTAATTCTAATTAAATATGTGCATGAACAACCTTATAGCTCATTGGTTAAGTCCTTGCATTGTTATTCCATAAGTCACATGTTCAAATCCCCATTCATGCAATTATTTTTTATCATTTTTTATTATTCTCATAACCTACAAATGAGACCTTTTATTTCTCTTTTAATTCTCATGTTGAATGCATATATTATTATACATAATTCACCATTACACCATCTTTATTGTCCTCCTCTATCTGTTCCTTCCTCACATTTTTCTATCTCTCACTTCTTCCTCTTCACCTAGAGTCCAAGAAGAAGAACATGAAGAAGTCTTCAAGAAGGTCTCGCTACTAATGCGAGGCTATCGGCGGATAGACAAGCCCGGTGACAATACCGGCTTGTGCATGTAAGTCCCTTCTCTCTTTCCTTCCCTCCATCTCTTTCTTTTTCTCTTTATATTTCTCTTGTTTTATATTGCCATGAAAAACTTCCATTGACATATCATAGTTCCTAAATAATTAATTAAATGGATACATATATAAATAATGAACACACAAACATACACACATATATAGTTTGTAAAGTCTTTTTCATTACTCTCAATTCACATGTTAAGATTTCATAGTGACCAATTAGGATTGCATGTTTGTTGTTTTATTTTAAATCACTTTATTTAAAATTTTTATTAAAAAAAATAAAGTTACGAATAAATACCATGGTTTTCTCATTTCTCACATATGACATATCAATACTTTTAGTTTTAAAATAATTTTTATAAATTAATTTTTAATTCTGAAAATTTCAAGAAATTTACATATGATAGAATATATTATTTTGTACACGCTGTAAAAATTTTAGATCGATCCGCATAACGGTTTAAGAATTACATCGTATTTATTCACTGATCGTAAAACAGAAAGCTGAAGTTATTGGCCAACTTCTAGGACATATAACTTGGTATACCGGTATTCAAATTGAGAAAACTCAGGTGATTTTGATATCTACATCGAATGATCTAGATTTTCTTAGTTTTATTGTTTTACTGAAAACTCATCTAAGATAAAGAAAACTGCGTTACAATATTAAGTTACGGATCTGGACAGAATCTGTTCTAATTCGCACACTGTTTTTAAATTGGACATAACTCGAACACCCGATCTCCGTTTGTGACAAAATTTAGATGTATAGATGCACCATTAATAGAACTATAATTTTATGTATATTATATTACTTAGGAATGCATGAAACAACCTGATATAGGCTTTGCAATAGAATATATAGTTGCTGTCCAGAAATCTGAATTTCTGTTTTAAATGCTGATATTAAAATGATCATAACTAGAGCTTCAGAAATCCGAATCATGTGAATCTTGGTGTTTTTGATAACTTCATCGAAATACCTAAAATTTTCTAATAATTTTTGTAACCTGAAACCCTATAGAAATTAACTCAATCTGCGTTTTAAAAATATGTGACGGTGCCGAATAGATTCTGATCTGTTTTGCGCGACGATACGAAAACATATATCTCTCTCAAACCGGTAGTCGTATTTAGGTGAAACTGGAACTCACGCATTCAAAACATTTAGAGCTATATCTCTGTTTATATTCCGCATTCGTTCAACTTGATTAATTAGTCGTACATAATATTTCTTTACAGCATTGTTTATGGTAATTACTCGAATAATATACTTGACTCATTTCATGTTATTCGAACATGTATACATATTTATCTTGATCATTAAATTGTTGTATGTATATAAAGATGATAATTAAATACTTGAGTTGTATTTTGAAAACTATACAAAAGTATTTTTACATAAAAGTCCCTCAAGTTTTACAAATTACCCTAAGGACACTAGCAATTATAGGACTTCGATTTACATTTCTACGGTCTGACTCGGGTTTGAGTCTAATCATAATCCGACTTGAATATGATTCAAGTACCATATAAATCTTCAATATTCCAATTCAAAATGAACACATGAATCCATGAATACAATTATCAATTTATACAACTTGACTAAACCGAACCATGGATATATATTCCTTTTACATGATTCTCAGTATTCCATTTACATGACTCTACGGTTATAACCGTTTCCTGATATCATGGTTTCGTTCAGTCAGTCAATCAATCTACAATTACTACAATTTACAAGATAACAATACAAACAAGACATCGCGGGATTTAAGGGCTAGATTGGTACGGAAAGCGTTAAAGGTGGCACGAGGTGGTCAGATTTAATACACCTAACATAAATCCAGTTGCTGTTGTACCGTGGTATAAACGGTTCCTTGTACTATACGTGCCCTTAGTCTTTGGCATATAGAGACTCCCCTTGTATATACTGGCATTCTTCTGTACCAAGCTACAAACAACAGCATTAACATAACATTACAACAATAGTATACACTTTAGAATATATCTTCTTATTCTGTCTTCTTCTACTTTCCTCTTACCTTTGGGACTTACCGAGCGACCTGTTCGCTGACGACATTCTATTTCTTTCTTCTTTGAATGTCGTCAGGTGATTTGGACCCGGCAGAGATCGAACCATCGCAAGAAGACTTGGAGCAGTTTGCCGAAGACCCTGCACTTTAGTTCATTGTACACTTTTCCTTTCTGTACCTTTCATTTCCTGTTATGCCACTGTTTAGGCATCTTTTTATTTCAGTTGTATTTCCTTTTCATGCATTTTACAAAGAATGTTAATAAATAAAAGTTGCTGTTTTTTTTATATCTTGTCTCTTGTGTATTTATTTTATATTGCTTAGATACGCTTAGCGTATGTACTTCTGAGTATATACGTAGCGGACCTCGTCGCGTCCCCTTCGCCGTACACTGGGAAGCGGGGCATGACAACGTCGGATAGCAGTTCTCTGATGACACTGGTACAGGTTAATCTGTCGACCCGAGATCGTCATAGAGTCTTGTGTGTCTCCCACTGTTCTTTGATTTCCACCCTACCACGGATCTACTGAGTCGTGCAAACCGATGGTTTTTGGGCACAGTCCTGAGTTACATGGATACAATGAGCGATATGAGGGGATTTCATCTCTCCCAGTATTGAGGGTTGATGTTGCGCTGTGCTTGATTGGCCATAACAGAAAATCCCTGGCCAGGGTTGCTGAGATTTACTGGTAAGTGTTATCAGTAGTTTCTCGAACCGTTATGGACCTTGCATCGGCACGACTTATCAAGCTATTGGGGTCTGACGTTATACCACCCTCAGGATGCGATATGCGAGATATCTGACGAAGAGACCGGACTGTACAGTAGTATTACTGATTGGATTTGCAGGAGTATGAGCAGGCTTGCTTGTTGATCTTCTGATTGCTCAATACCCGGGTGGCCGTTACGTTTAGCAGACCGCTTGCGGCTTGTGGGTGTTTGATATGATCATCACCCACTACCGGCGTATTGACGAGTCTTTAGAGTCCTACACAGAGGTTTCCTGGTTCATGCGAAACGAAGTAGGAGCACATATGTGATATGTGCAGGACCGAGATAATACGCATATGTGATACCGTATTCTATTCTCGTGATATGTGATATCGGTCGGTTATATGTGATATAGCCGGGTTATCGGACCAAGTGTTGATTCGATAAGTTGTTACATTTGATATTAGTCGGTTGTATGTGATATAACCGGATTATTAAATAAAGTGTTGATCTAATCATTTAATGTATAATTATATATGTGATATATTGAATTACATTATCTAATATTAGCTCACTTAAACATTTCTTTTTCTTACTTGTGTGCATATAGTATATATGTGATATATATTAATGTACAACTTTTATGTCATGCTTGATGCCACATGATACATGGGTGTATGAGACTCACACCATGCTTGATATAATGAATGGTTTTATCTATTTAATGTTAATCAAAATTAAATGGAATTAATTCACATGGTTGAAGCTTGTGGAAGCTTGTGGAACCATTGACCAAGTCCACTAATTTTGTTTTACTTGTAGATATTTATTGACCTAACCATTATTGTTAGTTATGGTTAATTCTCTATATGAGTTAGTGTATGACACTAAATCACCCATGGTTGCTATTCTCACCTCATGAGTTTTTCATTCTCATCTCCACTTCATTGTCTTCTTCCTCATGAGAAAGCTTGCTAGCTTTTCTAAAAGTGAGGAAATATTGTGAGAAAAATAAATCTAAAGTGAGCCCAATTCCTACTTCATCATTCTCTACTTTATTAGCCATTTATTTTAGGGTGTTTGCTTCACTAATTTACCATTAGTGAAGAGGTAGCATGAGCTTGAGTCTCCTCGACGTAGATCATCTTCGGCCTCGAAGACTTCGAGCAAGCTTGTTCATTTCTTCATGAGAACCCTTACTGGAGTTCGGGTGTTCACTACTTGGAGCGAAGGGACTACTACACGGACCTTTAGAAGTGAAGGGCTGGTCTACAAAGGTTGTATTCCTCATTCACTTAGATATAAAGTTGTTTGCATTGCTTGTTCGTCTAGATCTCTAGTGAAGATTCCAGGTTAGGGTTCTTTAATATGACAAATTTTTGAAATTGTCGTGGACGATACCTCCCGAAACCTTGCTGCCGTCCTAAGGAACCCAACAGGGTGGTCCAAAACTACATCCATTAATCAGTTCCAAGTTGAGGGAATATCGAGACTATGGCATCGATATTCCAGAGTAGACTAGTGTGTACGTTTCTTGTCCCTTAGAGGGCGATGGTTGATCCCATAGCCATTGGTGTGTGACATCAAAGATTGTACACAGGTGCTCATTAGAGAATGGATACACCGAAAAGGACTCGCCGAGGACTCCTAGTTGGTAGTATACCTATTTTCAGATACCAGTACTCTGGTGACACTGGTACAGGTTAGTCTGTAGACCCAAGATCGTCATAGAGTCTTGTGCGGCTCCCACTGTGCTTTGATTTCCTCCCTACCACGCTCAAAGGAGACGTGTAAACAGGTAGATTTTGGGTACAGTCCCGAGACACATGGAGGCAATGAGTGATAGGAGGGGTTTCGTCTCTCTCGGTATTGGGGGTTGATGTTGTGCTATGCTCGATTGGCTATAACTGGAAGTCCCTAGCCAAGGCTGATTATGAGATTTACCGATAAGTGTTATCAGTAGTTTCTCGAACCGTTATAGGCCAGACATTGGCATGACTTATCACGTTACTGGGGTCTGACGTTTACCACCCCTAGACATGATATGCGACATATCAGATGAAGAGACCAGACTTTACGGTAGTGTTACTGATAGGTTTCATGGAGAGTATGGACAGGCTTACTTTTTGATCTTCATATCGCTAAATACCCGGGTAGCCGTTACGTCCAGCTAGTACCGCTGACGGCTTGTGGGTAACTGATGTGATCATTATCTACCGCTGGCGTATTGACGAGTCTTTAGAGTCCCACACAGAAGTTCCCTAGTTCAGGCGAAACGAAGTAGGACACATATGTGATATGTGTGTGGGCCTGATTAAATACGTGTATGTGATACCGTACTGTAATCTGGCAGTTCTCTGTTATCAAGTTAAGTTATATGTGATATAACCAGATTATCGAATCAAGTGTTGATTTGATAATGTGATACACAGATAAATGATATTGGTCGGTCATATGTAATATAACCGGATTATTAAATCAAGTGTTGATTTAATAATGTGATATATATTATATTTGATATAATTATATCTTAACTAATATCATTAGCTCACTAATTATTCTTCATTATAAATATTAATATATATATATATATATATATATATATATATATATATAATAATGAAGCATGACATAAAATTCTATTTTGTGAAAATAGAAATGAGATGGAAAATGGGAGCATGGTTGCAAGCATGGGCTTTATATTTGTTTATTCATCTTGACTCACTATTCAAGTATGGTTGCAATTTTATATTGCAATAATTCCATTCTTGAATGAGTGAGGGGTCAAGAGTTGCCATTCATTCTTCATCTCATTCAACACTTAGCCATATTTTCTTTAGTTGCTCCCATGGTTGCTATCTAGCTTCATCATCTTCCCCATTGCCATAGTTCAAGCTTCAACCCTCACATGTGATGTGAACCATGAAGATTGAACATAAACTTGTGAGCTTTAACATCCCCTACTTCACCATCCTACACTTGACTAGCGATCGAGTGTAACGTGTTTCCTACACTAAAGAGTTTAGTGTAGAGGTAGCTTGAGTTGGAGGGACTTCGCATGGATCATCTTCGGCACAAAGGTCTTCGGAGGAAGCTCGTACAAAGCCTCAAGTGGAGTCTAGTGGAGTCGCAGGACTACTACACGGAGCATATGAAGTGAAGGACTCGATCTACGAGGGTATAGCCATCTTTCACTTCTTATAGTTTTCTTGATATCAAACTTTAAACCCTAATCAACTAGCCAAATGTAACATTTCAGAAAAATAAAATATTATTTTTGGGAAATTATATAATTTAAATAATAAATATTATGAATATTTTAATGATGCGGTATAATTATATACCATTAAATTGGGAAATATTTGGAAATTTATATCAATTATTGATTTTAAATGAATTTATGAAAATTGGGAATTTTGCACTGTAGTATACAATGATTTGTATATAAGTAAGTATTACTAAACACGATTAGTATCTAATCACACACTAATGGTGTTTTGTGCATGTGACATGCACCTTGTCATATTACACATTTGTTACATTTTCTACCATGGCTTTTTCCTTATTTTTCATGGATGGCTTTGTTTTAAATGAGAAAAGAAGAAAAGAAAAAGGAAAAGAATAAAGAATAGAGTATAGGCAAGAGAGAGAAAATAGATAGAGGTGAGGGGTCAATTGACCAAACCTCCCATTTGTCTTCCTCTATTCATCTTTATCATTTTCCTTTCTCCTCATCTCCATGGCTGCCTTCTTCTCCCATCTCCTCTAAAACTCACAAACCCTCTCAATCCCACATCAAAACATCATCTTCCCTTCAATAAAAATGTGCACAATCTCACTACAAACATTTTGGACCAAGAAAGCTAGGATTTTGAGCATTTGGGGCAACTCAAGAAATTTCTTGAGTTGCCAAATGAGGTAATTCCTTCACACTTAGTATAGTATTTCATTCACTTAAGCATCCATACATGTTTAGAGTTTGTTTAGTGAGGTTTAGTGAACTTAGAAAATTCCTAGATGAGGTTTTGTGGAATTCTTGACTTGTGATTATGCATGTGAGTGTGTTAGTGACTACAAACCCCCTTTTTGTGTTAAAACTTGGACTAAATCAGAGACTAAGACCCCAAGTCATGAACTTAGAAATCCCCAACGTCGGATTTGTGTAGGAATTTTGGTGTAGTTTTATGATCTGCTCTCACTCGGAGGCCCTGAAAATTATTTAGCAATCACAGTGAGTCGTGCAGGCAACCTAGAAGCTACCTAGAGCCCCGAGACCCTAATTCCCATCCATGGACGCAAATTTATTCCTTCTGACCGCAAATTGCGGCCAGGGTAGAGGTGTTGGGATTCGTGTTTGGTCCATGGCTTTATCTTCAGTAAACTAGACCCTTCACATGTGCAAAATTGGCTAATTCAACCTAGGGTAAAATCTGGAGGTGTTTTCTTGAGTTGCTGCTTTGTTTTGCGACTTCGTTTTAGCTTGAGTTTTGGTATTTGGGTTTTAACTCGATGGTTTGTGTTCAGTTGATAAAACTGCACTTTTAATATGACATTTTTCCTACTATTTCTATATAATAAAAGATGTTTATTATATATACGACACAGATAAGGGTTTATCCATAAAAATACTATTTTCATGTGTTTATATATTATAATTAAAATTATGAAGGAAAATGTAAGCATATAATATTCATGTAATATTTGGTCTATTTAAATATACTTACCTTATTAAATATCTTTGACCAATTCTCTTAAAACTAAAAAATCATGACAAATGGTTAAGATAATATCTCAATAAAAACAAATTATACTAATATCATTTATTGAGGTAATTGTACAGGAATTATGTCATGACTGAAATTAATGAAATCCAAGTTGGCGAAATCAAATCTGCCGAAGATATTCAAGTAAATTGAAGAAATCAATTTTGGCAGAGACGTAGAGAAGATTTTCAGTTTCCAGATATTAAAACAGTCTACAGATGTCACCAGAAGAAGACACCAAAGGAATGAGCCCAAGATCTCTCTATCCAACCGCGGATCCGCGGCCAAACCTACCTATTGGTCGCGGTTCCGCCGCACTTCTGGGGAGTTGGAATTCTGGATTTTTTTGGTAGGATCTCAACAGATAGTTACCTTATTAGGAAACTAGAGATTCTGGCTCTGTGACTATAAATAAGGACCGAGAGCCTCTTGGAAAATTTATCAAACTAACACGATCACGAAGTCCACGACGGCTCAAGAATCCTGGTTGATCATCGACGGTTCATCTACCTCCTTAGAAGAGATCGAGAAGCAAATTAGGGTTTGTAATCATTTTCTAAAAGAACAAAGTGTACTTGATCTTGTTAATTAATAAAGGTAGTTGTTTTCTTATATCATTTTATTTTCTGTAGTTTTCAATATGATTTCCCTTTCTATCTTTTCTCTTCCCAACATGCGCGAGTAATTCTACGCTTGTTAGGGTTCGTAGGATTATGGTAGATTAATGGATGATGAAGATCCTTAAAATCTTTTTATGTCCTATAAAGTTTATAAACTTTACGAAAAGAATCATTAACATCCTAATCGGGCGCGCTATCAATTCATTGATAGTCACAACCACGATTAGAGATTAGATTAACAATTGTTTTGGTAAAGGCTAGACATGACCGGAGATCCATGTCAAGATAAGGGTTAAGAGTGGGAACCCTATTCCCTCCAGAAACCCTAATCTACATGCATCACTGTCGATCTAGTTTTAAATCTATTAAAGGATAAAAAGAGAGCAATCTTTAATTAATCATCCATCACTACTAAATCTTAACGAACCTTCCAAGCCCCCTTCTAATACAAAACCTACATCCATAGTTAATCTAGATCTATATCCTGTATCCGTGTTTGACGTCGATCTAGAATCTACAACCATTCTTCACCATTCTTTATTCTTTCCTAATCAACACGTCTAAAGTAAGATTAAAAGATTCAACGTTTCCCTGAGGACGTCCCGTACTCATCTCGGTCTAGCTACACGCGACACCGTTATTGATTGCGGCTACTACACAAAACACTTTTTCACGATCAATCAAATGGCTCCGTTGCTGGGGATACGTGTGTAATTTCTTATTCTTACTATTCATGTTGAATTCTTATTCAATCTATATCATAAATAAACAAAACTGCAAATTGTATATTTAACGATTATTGTGTGAATTTTGCGAGGGAATCTGGAGTCATTTGAGTGAAGAAACAGAGAGCCAGAGACATTCATCAAGATCCAGAGGAGCACAGGAGGCCACGTAGCAAAAATCATCACGAGACCCCTCCTTTCGGCAGCGGAACCGCGGCAGTAAGGCTACATTCGCGGTGGAAGCGCGGCTGAATTGGAGATTTAGGGTTGCAAACTTCTCTGGTAAATTTCTCAACTCTTTCTCTCTCCTCTGAGATCCAATAAAATATATTTCCTGCAGGATTCTTTGCAAAATATCGCCGCTCAAAAATCTTTTTGCAAAAGTTTTGTTATTGGTTTGTTGTTGTATATTTTAATACGGATTTTAAGGGGCAAGACCAAAATTCAGATTCGATGGGGATTTTATCACCCTGCCTAAGCCTCGCAAATCACAAAACAAGCATTTGCATCAACCCTACATTAATTTAAAAAATATCTAGACAAGACTCTAAGGATTGTCACGCTCAATAAGGACAGAGGAAGGTCGTGGGTAATTTATCGCTTATCTGCATTACTTTTGTGGTGTCTAGGCAAGTGTGTCTAAGGCAAGTGGTTACTTAATTAGGCTCGCTATTTTCGGTGATTCATATAGCGGATACCTCCCACTTACCTGGCCGCAAGGGTAGTAAAGAGGTGATAGATGATTGATCCTGCGGCTTGTCCTTTGGAAGTCTAGAAGTGGTCTAGAGGCTTGACCTAGGTAACCTTAGTTCTAGGGCTTACTTGTGCATTTTGTGATTTGTTGGGTCAACCCTCAAGTCCACTTTTAAACCAAAACAGTCCAATTTATTTTTCTTTTCCTTTTTACCTTTCCCCCCTCTTTTCACCTTCTTACAATGGGTAACCCAAATAGACGAACTCTTGCCGAGCTTTGCTATCCACAACTAGATATTTCTTGTCTTCATAATCGCTTCGATATACCATCCGACTCTCCCATGTCTTTAAGAGATCGGATAGAACAATCGGATAGAAATAGTTGGCCACCTCAGTCCAGGTCTTATCAACCGTATCCTAATTCTACATCTGTTTCAGTTGATACTCCGAGTGAGGATACCCCTAGACGCATGTCCATTGCTGAGCATATAGCGAGGGCTAACGGTCAAAGTTTTAATCCGGACCAACATCAACCATCACACCCACTTTCTAAAGAAGAATTTCATAATCGGTTTGTGGCATATATGATGTCTATTGAAAATAGCCAACCAACCAACCCATATCAATATTCTTCTTATCATAATGTTGATCCTACTCCTGCCCAATTTTCGCAACCACTCTATTCCTATCAATCCTATCCGACTTTTACACCTTCTTTAGACAGTCCTTCTAATGAGTCATTTGGGAGTTTTAATTATCCACAAGAATTTCAAACTTATACCGGAACCCCTTATTAACCCAAGTCTAGTCTTGAGCGGACGTTAGAAAAATATGTGGAAATATCGCACCAAATTAGAAAGGAAACAACAGAGTGGATGCAAGCTAATAATTTCAAATCAGCCCAAAATTTTTCAGTATACAATATGGCAATGGGACAAAGTGAGAATTTGGGTAGTGAGATAGAACTGTACACCCTTCCTAATCAAACCTCCCCATTCCAAACTGAAATCCACAACTCCGGTTTCACAAATTCATCGAGTACACCAAATGATTCACCAATTGAAGATAGAATGTCTGATGAGTTGTGTGACTTTGTAGTGTTTGATTTACCTGATTGTGTAGGGTCCATTTCAAGTGAAACAACACCCAACCCTTGTGATCTCTACACCTCCACTCTTGAACCAAAATTGATTGAAAACAATAATTTTAATGAGGTGTTTGAGAATTCTAACCTTCACTTGAATGAGGAGATTGATGTTGGGGATGTATTGAATGATGAACCCGAAAATTTGGATGAGTTTGTCCCACCAATTTATCAAGTCCTTTCACTTCCTTGTGGTCATCATCTTGAGCCTTTAACTATTCTTCCTGAACCCCATATGTGTTTTGAAGTTGATGATAAATGTATAACCGAAAAGCAGTACGAAATTCAGCCATCATTTCCCACATCTGATTCAACAATACTCGGCACACCAATTTGTTTACCCATTTCATCTCCCACTTTCTCTGGTTCTTCTTTTAATCTTTCTTTAATGATAGCGAGTGTTGATGAATCTCAATCCGATATTTCGGGTTCGATAATTCTAGAAAGACAACTTGATTTAGATTCTTTTGAGAATAAGTTCGATGAGCTTTTCGAGTCTCCTACATCCATAATTTTTGACAAATTGACATTGAAACGTTCAATCGGACCATCGATGAATGTTTCGACGACATTTTCGCCGACGAACTCACATTCCTAAAGGACACGGATTTTGTGATTAATCAACCTCCACCTAAAGAAGTTGAACCGCCACCCTTTCTTCTTATAAAATACGAGAATGCAAATATTCCACTCATTCCTAATCATTCACATTCTCGTTTTTATCCACCATCACAGTTTTGTCTCTTCCAGCCGAGACGTAAACCAGATCGATTCCGCCTCCTATCCCCCCACTTATTCACATTTATAATCTTCCACCAACCAGTGCGATACATCGATAAAATTTTTGAATGGTTGGTGTTGACTTTTGGTCTTTGTAAAGCTTTACTTTGACCAATAACTTTAATCCCCTCCCCCCCAAATAATTTTAATTGCTTAATACTATTTTACTTAAGTTTGGGGGGGGATATTTTGGCTCTTGAAAAGAAAATTTTTATAAAACTGTGAGCCAAAAATAAGTTTGAGGGAGGATTTCACTATCATTATTTCTTGTCCACGTTACTAACTTAACCTCCCAAGTCTACAGGTTTTTTTAGGCTTAACTGAAGACATCAGTGAGGACACTGCTGTAAACAGGTTTGGGGGAGGTTTGTGCTTATTTACACATTACTTTGCATTACACTTTGCATAAGCACAAAAATGTTTCTTTGATAATGGAAGTTAGAAAGTGAAAATTTACATATGAAAGATAGAAATGGTTTGAGAAAAGCAAGAAAATTAGATGTTTTCTTAAACAAAACTAGTAATAAGTAGTTATGATCCGTTGTCCCAAGGGTTAGTAAGATGAAGGAAATTACTAATCTGAGTATAAAAATAAGTCTAAAAAATAATCCCTATTCTTGAGGCCAAACATTTAAACGTTGATACCCTACTATACGCACTTACACACATCTTGAAACTTGGGATAGTAGAGGATACCTTGAAATGCTCTTGTCTAAAAGCCTTAGTATGAAGGAAAATAAAATAAAATATGAGTGGTGAAGAAAAAAACACAAACTGGTTTTGTAATTACCTATCCTCTCACACACACACACACATACATAGATGATGAGGATAGTATATGATACTTTGAGATGAGTCGATGTGATTGGGCATGATGCCACGAGATCGGTGATGTGACTTGGTTCGTATTATGAGTTACGACATGATATTATAGCGGATCATTAGACGATGCGATTTCATACACACGCATATATATATATATATATATATATATATATATATATATATATATATATCGACTCAGACTTAAGCGGTTTTCCTTACCCCTTCGACTAGTCTGTTAGTTTAGTCCTGTAGTTCACTTAGTAGATGTTAGACTGGGCTCGAGTCATACTTATTTCTAAAACTAACAAATCATGAGTATTTTAAAGACAGGCCAAGGGATACTACGGATATTTCAAAGGACGTACCTTTTTTCTTAAAAACACGGTAGCCACTATTTTCAAAACACCACTATTCGTGTTATTTCAAATGCCAAAACTATATGACTCATATATAAATTGTACATTCCTTATTGTTGCGTTTACTATTCATTTTCCGTATGTTCTTTCTATTCGCATCGCATCGCATGCTTAAATGTGTTTTCGTAGTTATTATAAAATCATGCTGTCAGGGCACCAGCACCATTACCGATGATGCGTATGCTCCACGTACACCTGCTTGCCGGCTCACACACATCATCATCGGTAATTACCATATCACGTACACATTAGAAAATACTATTTCATTAGTATAAATTGCTAGCTGATAGTTTCGACATAGTAATAGTGCGTTTGCTTTTATATACTAGTTTAATTATTGCATTTTTTGCTTGATATTCAATGCATTCATGTATTCATGTGTCATGCAATATTATGGTATTCACTGTTTATTGACTTTTGATTATGAGACTCGGATTTTCCATGAGATTTATGTATTTGGAGAAACCGCAAGGATTTAATAAACTCATTATCATTTTTAAAGGATAGAAATTACGGTTTTCTCATGTTATGATGTGAGATATGTCCACCATGAGTTTTCTCGGCACTTGAGCGATATCATTCACCCGATTCGAGGATGAGGAGGAACCGCCTGTGGGTGCATGGTGGACCCGGTGCGGTACCCCCGGGCGAGAAGGTCGCGGATGATGGTGGTGAGCCCGGCCGGTGATTTTATTGTGACGCGGTGGATATCCGGAGGATACCGACGTAGTCTTGAGATTTGATGATACGGGCCAGACCGGATTGCCGGAGCCCGAGATATTAAGATAGCGAGATATATATTTTGTGTCGATGCTCGACACTGATTCTCTGTTGATTTCATTGATGATTCTTCGATTTTGATACAGAAATCTCACTGAGAAAAGAAAACAGTTTTCTCATTTAGATGTATTCTATTTTCATGCATTCATACATCATATATATGATATGTTGCTACCTGAGGCACTGACACGAGCACTTGGTATTACACTTTTGTATAGATGTTTACCCAGGCCATTAGCAGATGTTTCAGGTTATATTTTATATAGATATTATGGTATGACATGCGATTTCTTCTCGGTGATGTTTTCTACTCATGAGTTGGCAACTCACCCCCGTTGTGCCACAGTTTCTTGTAGGTTTTGCCGTACAGGTTTCGTTGCGGTTTACTGGCACACTGCTCCTTTCCGGGTGATTGCTTTGGTAGGTGGGTTCACTCGCATCGTGACCACCATTGCATTCTATTTATATTCAGTTGTATCTAGTAACTCCATCAACCAGACATGTATATTAGATAGACTTAGAAGACCGGTGTATATTCTTTCGACCTTTGAGTCGCGCTTGTATTATTATGGTTTTCTTGATGATATTGGTTTCCTTTTGGAGTTTTGATCCTCGCCCTTCGACGTTGTATATTATATTGCTTGCGTGGTTGTGACCTCCAATTGGTGAAGAGCTAGCTCCCGCTTGGGGATGCCTTTATTCTTCTTTTACATATTATTCATGTTTGTACCCGTTTGGGGCCAGTATTTACAAAGGAGACTCTGCCAAAATTTTTGGAAAGGACTTGATGTTTTAAAATTGTTTACTACGACTTTCAAAGTGATTTATACGCAAACTTTTAAACAAGTTTTCCTTCACTTTCTTCTTTTAAATGGTTTAGATTTCTGGGATTTTGGCTTAGTTGAATTAGATGGGGGGTCCTATAGACTTCATATGATTCAAGTGCCAGTCACGTGTCATTTCGGGTCGTGACAAAGTTGGTATCAGTGTGCTAGGTTTAACCTTGGTTCGAGTGTATGTTTAACTATGCGGAGTCTAGGGCGTATATATATATTCGGAATCTAGGCTTGACCTTATGGAACTTAGACTTGGTCGAGGGGGTATTAGACCCGAACTTTCGTCGCGTAGGTTGACCTTGGTTGATGGAGTAGGTGACTTAAGTAGAGTGATGTACAGTGTGTATATTCTGCGGCATACTTACGATACGCTACTCCGCTTAAGAAGCCTTAGGATGTACATTTCTTTGCACAGTATTATATTCATTCCTATGATCTATCCTCATCGATATCGGTTTATGGTTTTTGCTACCACGATTGCATAGGCAGAGAGAGCTGCAGCTAGAATTGCGGCCAGCATGAGCTCGTTTTGGACGAGGACTGACCAGGGCGTAATTCCGGTGACACACGATTGCATAGATGTGTCGCTTTACTGTGTTTTCGCGCCATGAGCGTTTAATGGATTTCTTTTACAAAATTTCTCGAACGTGCAGATCAGCACTAGAGGATTGGGCCACTGCTAGAGGCCAGCCAGAATGTGATGACCGTCAATGCACCGATTGGGAAAGTCGGATTTTCTGTTTTGGTCCATCTCTCCCACCTTGGTATTCTTCGGCGTTCCTAGAAGGTTGGATGATCTCAGCGTGCGGATGAATGATTCAGTTGTTGCTGCGACTGACGAGATATCGCCTCAGATGGTCGAAGCTATTACAGCACGAGTTTATACTTAGAGATATGATAGAAGATCGCTAGTCACCCGAGGATGAATGACTAGGACATGTGGTTCGTTGCATACCCCGATGCCAGGTCATCAGATTGATTGATTCCAGCTAGAGAATACTTCACGCAGGTACGTTGAGAGTCGAAAGAAAACGATCGAATGTCAGAAACCCATTTTTCCAAGTTTAAGGTATTCGGAAAAACATGCAAGTAATTCTATGGACCCTCTAGAAGAATGAAACCCTAACTCGATATAATGACCAGGGGAATGCTTTTGAACCTTAGGGTTTGCGGCAGTTCCGCGGTGCCATTAATGAGGCTTGGGTTTGCCCTTCTACGGTTGGTCCATAGGTATTGTGGCATGTACTGGATATTATTAAACTGTACTCAAGAGTTGAGCTCTCGGGGAATTATAGGACTTTGACGGATCGATCAAAAAGTTCGGCGTCATTCGGATATCATGTGATGGGATACATTGCTTGGGAGACTCCAGATATGAGTATAGCCGTTGGAGCACAGTCCATGCAGCCACGAAGAGACGAGTCCGAATCAGTCGACATTAAAGAAAAATGGAGTAAGAGGTTCGTATGAGCTTTCGACGAGATGACGTTCCACTCAGTTGACATCAGAGATGTGATACGCATGCAGAGGCGTTGTATATGGGTATATCTTCCAAAAGGAGTTGCGATAAGGATGCAGCCATTCCGGAACAAGAAACAGATTTAGTAAAGGGTGATGACTTCCGGGCAGTTCAGCAGAAACGAGATTTAGAGAAACCCCGACAAGATCTTTCTGTAAATATTAAATGAGAAGACTTGGACCCAGGATCAGTCGTACTACGCACACCCAGTAGGCCAGAGTTCGGCATCATCGACGAGACATGTTATGAGTGACCATGATAGTTGGCCGGAGATCTTTAGAGGATGTGCCAGAGCGGGACTGTTTCCTTCATCTTTGATTTCGGTAATTTGGGCGATTTATTTGCATGATAGAGATTTTGTGCACCACAGTTTTATTTGACTTCGATTTGATGTCATTCGAGATGTTGATTTGGATTTCATACCTATGGTATGCATGTGATTTGACTAGTGCTTTCGGCATAGTTTTCATGCATTTTTAATATTTTGATTCGATTTTGCGCACGCTGATGCACATGGTTGTGAGATTATATACCACGGTATACCTGATTTGGATTGAAATTTATTGTATACCGTCGATTTTGATTGTGATATTCGATATTGTTTTCTTACACCTTGTGCGTTTGAGTTGGATTTTGCGCATACTTGACGTGCTTGATGCGATTTTGGTGCACACCAGATGCACTAAATCGGGATTCTTCGTGCATATTAGATGCACCTGATATTGTTTTCAGGCACACCGTTGCCTTTGACAGGTATTTTCGTGCACACCCGTTGCACTTAGATTTTGTTTCTGTGCACATGTATGGCACATTCATGGATTTCGATTTCCGTGCGCCCTAGACGCACGTGGCATTCTTATACACATTTTGAGTACGATTTCTCTTGAGCAGTATGTTTTATGATATTTACTATTTGGTATAGTGGCTGAGCAGGACTAGTCAGAGGACAGTACCTGAATATGTTTTTTCATGCATCGATGGTTACCGAAGGGATTTCTAAAACGGAGCTATAGTCTCAGTATTTACCTACGTGTCCGAGATGACACGAAACACTTAACAAAGGAAACCCTTCTAAATTATTTTTCAAAACGGCGGGACGTGTATGTTAAACAAAGGGTGTATATATATATATATATATATATATATATATATATATATAGTTATTTTCTTACAAGAGACGTCTGCCACTGTGCCGTGATACGCGCATTGCACAGCGACTTGAAAAGGTTTGGCATGCATTTCTTTCAGATGTTTCAACGAATTTACAACGATGATTACATGTATAGTTTAATGTATATCATGTTGGTTTTCGTATTGGGCTTTGATATTGGTGTCTTCACCATAACTCCAATAATTGCGGGATGCTTGACGGAGTTTTGATTTTGGTTTATATACTCGTTTTTCATGCGCATGCATTGCGATACGATGAGCCCCGACGACTTGATCTTTTTACTGAAATGCTTTAGTATTTGAGGGGTTTAAATTTAAATTCGGGGACCGAATTTATTTAAGGGGGGAAGATTGTAACATTTCAGAAAAATAAAATATTATTTTTGGGAAATCATATAATTTAAATAATAAATATTATGAATATTTTAATGATGTTGTATAATTATATACCGATAAATTGGGAAATATTTGGAAATTTATATCAATTATTGATTTTAAATGAATTTATGAAAATTGGGAATTTTGCAATGTAGTATACAATGATTTGTATATAAGTAAGTATTACTAAACACGATTAGTATCTAATCGTACATTGATGGTGTTTTGTGCATATGACATACACCATGTCATATTACACATTTGTTACATTTTCTACCATGGCTTTTTCCTTATTTTTCATCCATGGCTTTGTTTTAAATGAGAAGAGAAGAAAAGAAAAAGGAAAATAGAAAAGAAAAGGGAAAAGAATAAAGAATAGAGTATGGATAAGAGAGAGAAAAGAGAGAGAGGTGAGGGGTCAATTGACCAAAGCTCCCATTTGTCTTCATCCATTCCTCTTCATCATTTTCCCTTCTCCTCATCTCCACGGCTGCCCACTTCTCCCATCTCCTCTAAACCCTCATAAACACCCTCAATCCCACATCAAAACATCATCTTCCCTTCACTAAAAATGTGCACAAGCTCACTACAAGCATTTTGGACCAAGAATGCTAGGATTTTAAGCACTTTGGGCAACTCAAGAAATTTCTTGAGTTGCCAAATGAGGTAATTCCTTCACACTTAGTATAGTATTTCATTCACTTAAGCATCCATACATGTTTAGAGTTTGTTTAGTGAGCTTTTGTGAACTTAGAAAATTCCTAGATGAGGTTTTGTGGAATTCTTGACTTGTGATGATGCATGTGAGTGTGTTAGTGACTACAAACCCCCTTTTTGTGTTAAAACTTAGAATAAATCAGATACTAAGACCCCAAGTCATGAACTTAGAAATCCCCGACGTCGGATTTGTGTAGGAATTTTGGTGTAGTTTTATGATCTGCTCTCACCCGGAGGCCCTGAAAATTATTTAGCAATCACAGTGAGTCGTGCAGGCAACCTAAAAGCTACCCTAGAGCTCCGAGATCCTAACTCCCATCCATGGCCAAAAATTTATTCCTTCTGGCCGCAAATTGCGGCCAAGGTAGGGGTGTTGGGATTCGTGTTTGTTCTATTGCTTTATCTTCAGTAAACTAGACCCTCCACATGTGCAAAATTGACTAATTCAATTTAGGGTAAAATCTGGAGGTGTTTTCTTGAGTTGCTGCTTTGTTTTGCGACTTCGTTTTAGCTTGAGTTTTGGTATTTGGGTTTTAACTCGATGGTTTGACGTTTGTACATCGACATCGAGAATTTGTTGGGCGTTTCTCGCATGCATAGACCATAGGTTTAAACCTATGTACGATTCGTATGTCGTTTTGGTTTTGAATTGGATTTTAATGCGGCACGATATGTTATGATATGTAGGTACCTCCGCGTGAACTTCGAGACGACAAGCAAGAGTGTGGAGAAATCGACTTCGGCAAGCAAGGATCAGGTGAGTAGATCTATATCTACGGGGGAAGTCGGGTGGATGGCGTATAGCATCCCTGCAGTTTCGTAGTGTAGTATACGAATACGTATATATATATGTGTGTGTGTGTGTGTGTGTGTGTGTGTGTGTGTGTGTGTAACTAATTATTATCAAGATAGGTTTTAGGTGTTCATAGGTTAGTTTAGTGTAATTAGAAGTAATTTAGTTTAGCTTCTTAGTCGCGAAACCCTAGAGTAAAGATTTGCACACACACACGCGCACACGCATACATTTGATTTACTTGTGCTTATATATATATATATATATATATATATATATATATATACATATATGTATGTGAGTATGTATGTATGTATGTATGTATGTATACATATACATGGATGATGAGGATAGTATATGGTACTTAGAGATGAGTCGATGTGATTGGGCATGATGCCACGAGATCGATGATGTGACTTGGTTCGTATTATGAGAAACGACATGATATTATAGCGGATCTTTAGGCGATGTGTTTTCACACACACACACACACACATATATAGTATCAGAATGTACTAGACCTTAGATCAATACCCTTAATTCAGGATATGATGATAAGGATACCAGATGAATAACGAGATAAATGTAATATTCGACCCGTACCCAGATTTGGGATGCCGTACGATGGATTTACCGTACACGATATAATTATGATGATAGATCCGCACTCTTGACTTGAGGATGTCATATTATATATTGTATCGTACATGACACTATTGAGGCGGGATCACCAACTATTAGATATATATATATCCACTCAGACTTAAGCGGTTTTCCTTATCCCTTCGACTAGTCTGTTAGTTTAGTCCTGTAGTTTACTTAGTCGATGTTAGACTGGGCTCGAGTCATACTTATTTCCAAAACTAACGAATCGTGACTATTTTAAAGACAGGCCAAGGGATACTACGGATATTTCAAAGGACATACCTTTTCTTAAAAACACCGTAGCCCCTATTTTCTAAACACCACTATTCGTGTTATTTCAAATGCCAAAACTGTATGACTCATATATAAATTGTACATTCCTTATTGTTGCGTTTTCTATTCATTTTCCGTATGTTCTTGCTATTTGCATCACATTGCATGTTTAAATGTGTTTTCGTACTTATTAT
The DNA here is from genome assembly GCA_030015575.1 of Agapanthus africanus. NCBI lineage: Eukaryota > Viridiplantae > Streptophyta > Magnoliopsida > Asparagales > Amaryllidaceae > Agapanthus > Agapanthus africanus. The sequence goes on along the minus strand of JASDDO010000031.1, from coordinate 444,826,727 downwards.
AAAATCATGCTGTCAGGACACCAGCATCATTACCGATGATGCGTATGCTCCGCGTACACCTGCTTGCCGGCTCACACACATCATCATCGGTAATTACCATGTCACATACACATTAGAAAACACTATGTCATTAGTATAAATTGCTAGCTGATAGTTTCGACATAGTAATAGTGCGTTTGCTTTTATATGCTAGTTTAATTATTGCATTCTTTGCTTGATATTCGATGCATTCATATATTCATTTTTCATGCAATATTATGGTATTCACTGTTTATTGACTTTTGATTATGGGATTCGGATTTTCCATGAGATTCATGGATTTGGAGAAACCGCAAGGATTTTATAAACTCATTATCATTTTCAAAGGATAGAAATTGTGGTTTTCTCATATTATGATGTGAGATATGTCCACCATGAGTTTTCTCGGCTCTTGAGCGATATCATTCACCCGATTCGAGGAGGAGGAGGAACCGTCTGTGGGTGCATGGTGGACCCGGTGCGGTAACCCTAGACGAGAAGGTCGCGGATGATGGTTTTAAGCCCGGCAGGGGAGCACTACCGACCGGTGATTTTATTGTGACGTGGCGGATATCCGGAGGATACCGACGTAATCTTGAGATTTGATGATACGGGCCAGTCCGGATTGCCGGAGCCCGAGATATTGAGATAGCGAGATATATATTTTGTGTCGATGCTAGACACTGATTCTCTGTTGATTTCATTGATGATACTTCGATTTTATACAGAAATCTCACTGAGATAAGAAAACAGTTTTCTCATTTAGATGTATTCTGTTTTCATGCATTCATACATCATATATATGATATGTTGCTACCTGAGGCACTGACACGAGCACTTGGTATTACACTTATGTATAGATGTTTACCCTGGCCATTAGCAGATGTTTCAGGTTATATTTTATATGGATATTATGGTATGACCTAGGATAGAGTCATACATGCGATTTCTTCTCGGTGATGTTTTCTACTCACGAGTTGGCAACCCACCCCCGTTGTGCCACAGTTTCTTGCAGGTTTTTCCGTACAGGTTTCGTTGCGGTTTACTGGCACACTGCTCCTTTCCAGGTGATTGCTTTGGTAGGTGGGTTCACTCGCATCGTGACCACCATTGCATTCTATTTATATTCAGTTGTATCTAGTAACTCCATCAACCAGACATGTATATTAGATAGACTTAGAAGACCAGTGTATATTCTTTCGACCTTAGAGTCGCACTTGTATTATTATGGTTTTCTTAATGATATTGGTTTCCTTTTGGAGTTTTGATCCTCGCCCTTCGGCGTTGTATATTATATTGCTTGCGTGGTTGTGACGCCAATTGGCGAAGAGCTAGCTCCCGCTTTGGGATGCCTTTATTCTTCTTTTACATATTATTTATGTTTGTACCCGTTTGGGGCCAGTATTTACAAAGGAGACTTTGCCAAAATTTTTGGAAAGGACTTGATGTTTTAAAAATGTTTACTACGACTTCAAAGTGATTTATACGCAAACTTTTAAACAAGTTTTCCTTCACTTTCTTCTTTTAAATGGTTTAAATTTCTGGGATTTTGGCTTACTTGAATTAGATGGGGTCCTATAGATTTCATATGATTCAAGTACCAGTCACGTTCCATTTCGGGTCGTGACACCAAAGATCTTGGATAGTCTAGCTTAGCACCATAAAAAATTTAGTTTGGCATGCTTGATGTCACTTGGACCTCATGGTGGTGCCAGGGTAGACTTTCATGGTATCAGAGCCTAAACTAGAAGATTAAACGATATAATTAGAATCACGAAACCAAAAAACTCTGAAACACCGAAACCCAAGATCACAGTTTCTGTCGATTTTAAAATGATCTGTAAAATTTTTTTAAGCAACTGCAGAATGTTGTATGTGATACAACTTGAACACTGGAGAAATTCGAGGCCAAAACATCTAACCTGACCCGGCGAGAACCCTCTAAAAACCGGCCTCACCGGTTTTTTGTTCTCTATTTTGGCTCAAATTTTTTTGGTGTTCTGTGGACTTGATTTTGGGGTTTCAGGTTTTGTTTGATTATTCCAAAATTACATGTGATGTTAATTTTGTTTGGGGGCTAATACAGAGTGTTTCGTAGTCGTAATTGTTACGTCGTTTCGGTTTTAGTTTGATATGGATGCAGTAGTGAGTATCTACATTTAATTGGTTTTGTGAAAACTAGTTAATGATTATAAATCTAGCGTTTTAGTCTCGGTAGATCGATTGCCACGAAATTTTGATTCGGATCGAATCTCCGTCCCAATCACGTATCATACGCGAATACTCGCCGAATAACTTTACTAGATAGCCTCGCCACATTTCCCCAACCAAGTGAATGTAGGAGAACCACGTTGCTAATAGCACCCACTCGGGTGCTCGCGGCCACGGTGTTCTGCCTAAGTGCACTTGGTCGACGACATCGGGGGTGCGGTCATATCATTTCCGACGCGTATTCGATCGGGTAGTCGGGAATCCTGTTGAAAAGAGTTTTTGATATGAGACTAAAATGTGGGGTTTATAGAGTTAGGCAAGAAATTCGGAATATGTGATATTCCGAGTTTATGATGTCTAGGGATATGCATGTTCTAATTATTGCAGTTTTAAATTTCTTTTCTGCGACCGTAAGTGTAATACGTGGGGTATCCCAAATCTCGTTGCTATATGTCAACGGAATTTGGGATACGCGTATTTACTTATGTTGATAATATGTGAAATTATGTGTCGCTGATATGTTTTATTGGATCGTCGTGTAAGAATAGCCGGGGGGTTTTATGTGAGATGAGAGTTTTTATTTTCATTCATGTAAAATTTGTATGTAATATTCTTTTATTGGGGAACTCCCGGGTTGAGGATGATGTCACCACTGATGTATATTATTTACTTTTCCGCATTAGGATAGACCCAAGGTGGGGAGCACAAGTAACCGGGTTCTAGGGTCCAATGGGAGACCATCTCAAGGAGTTGAGACCAGGTCACCTAACTCTAGAATTGGTAGGGTTACTTGCCACTCTCGTAAGGGTCTATGGGATGTGGGTTTGGCTATTCATCACAACCGTGGAATCCGTGTTTTACATTACTGGCTAAATTTAAAACACGGACATCCTAATATATCCAATATGTCATATGTTGCTTCTACTGCTTGGTTCAGTGATGTGATCATATAACCGCGTGAGACGAATGTTGTATTATATATGATATATAATAAACGTTGCTTATGTTTTGCACCCGCGCTAGTCCAGCCCCCGCTCTGCCGGTAGTTAAGTAATCTAACGATGTATGACGGGGCCCAGTGGCGAATGCGGATGGTATAAGCGTACGTTCTATTTTCGTTTCACTTTTCTGTAATGTTTAGGAAAAATTAATTGATGGGACTTCATTAATAAGATTAATGAAAAGAAAGAAATTTAAAGATGTTGTAGAATCAAACTTTTAAAAAGACAGCTCTAGTTTTTACTTTGCATAGTGGTATTCTTTGATGAATATCCTGCACCTCATTCGATGAGGAAAGAGCCGAGATCCCTTCACCGGGAGTGACCTCTTTAGCGAAACTAGCAAATGCTACAAATCACTTGGTTTTTTTTATTGCTTCTCTAGTTCTTGCTTTGCATAATGATATTCCTGAATATCTTGCAGCTCATTCGATGAGGAAAGAGGGAGATCCCTTCACCGGGAGTGTCCTATTTAGAGAAACTAGCAAAAGCCTAAAAAACACTCCTTTTCAAAATCACTAGATTCTACAACGATATCAAGTTCATTACGCTCATGGTGTTCTTAAAAACCTGCGTAGCTGATTGATTCTGTAAAGTGTAGTAACCACGATCAATAACGGTGTCGCGTGTAGCTAGACCGAGATGAGTAAGGGTCGTCCTTAAGGATATGTGGAATCTTTCAATCTTACTTTAGACGTGTTGAAAAAGAAGAAGAATAGAGGAATAAAGAATAGTGAAGAATAGTTTCTAGATCTACGTTAAAATACGGATATAGAATACAGATCTAGTTTGAATAGATATATAGATTTTATAAGAAGAATGCTTGTAGGGCTCGTTCGGATTTAGTAGTCATGGATGACTAATAAAGACTACTCCTTTTATCTATTAATAGATTTAATACTAGATAGATAGTGATGAATGAGGATTAGGGTTCTTGAAAGAAACTAGGGTTTCCACACTATTGACCCTTGTCCTTTAATTGATCTCTATTCATGTCTAGCCCTTAACAAAACAATTGTTAATCTGATCTCAAATCGGGGTTGAGACTAGCAATAAATTGGTAGCGCGCTCGATAAGGATGTTAACGATTCTTTTGCTAAAGTTTATAAACTTCATAAGACGTAAAAGAAGTTAAAATATTTTTTCATCCATTGATCTACCCTAATCCTACGAACCCTATCAAGCGGAGAATTACTCGCGCATAATGGAGATAGAAGAACGGATAAAGATGGAATTCATAATGTAACTAAATAATTAAACTACTAATTAATTAAACTAAAGATCTACCTTTATTAATCAACTTCACAAGTACAAACTTCAACTTTAGATTACAAGAGGAAGAAGAAGTTGCTCTCGATCTCTGCCTTGTCGGATGTAGATGTTCCGTCGAATCTCACGTCGCTTTATCACGTCGAATCTTGGGTCTGTCTTGGATCACTTGTTCTTTGACGGTGATTAGCTTGTGTAAAGATTGATGATTTCTAAGTTTAGCCCTCGGTCCTTTATATAGCCCCAAAACCAGAAACCAAAGATCCCCAGAATTAGGGTTTGTTGTTGCAAATCACAACTAAAAATCCGAAATCCTGACTCAGTGAATTGGCCGCGGATCCACCGCATATTGCATGGTTTGGCCATGGATCCGTGGTTTGTTGGTGAGAGCTCAACTTCAGAATTCTGGAGCTGCTTTGTTGTGACACATGGAGATTTATTTGATGTCTAAAATCTTTATATCTTTTCTGAGTCTCTGCCAGTATTGATTCTTCGATTTTATTTAACTTCATCGGCAGATTTTTAATTCCCGACATCTCAACATCTCGATCTCCTGATCTGAACTAAACCTTGCACAATATCTCAATGAATAATATTAGTAATACATAGTATTTTTGAGATATTATCCTAACCAATTTGATATGATATTATATTTTAAGAATATTGATTGAGGATATTTGATATGATATGCATATTTGAATTATCACAATATTATATAAATATTATATGCATACATTTTCCTTCATAATGTTAATTATAATATATAAATATATGATAAATTTAGGGTTACTAGGCACTAGTTCAAGGTTCTACAAGGCATCAACCATGCCAAAATCAAAATTTTCAAGTGCCGAACAACCCTAACCAAGATTTTAGACTAGAGATTAGGCGAAACAATAAGCAAGTAAATAACTTTAGTTCTAAGAGTTATGGATTACAACCTTTATAGTCCCTTCCTTCACTTCATAAGCTCCGTTTTGTGGTCCCTTCACTGCGATCATCAAGTTCCCGGACTCTAGAGAGGCTCCATGAAGAGAAAGATCCAAGCTTGCTTCCGATCTTCAATAACTAAGATGATCTGCCTTGAAGAAACTCAAACCCAAGCTCTTGCTTTGCTAATCAAGTATTAGCAAAGCAAATACCCTAATCTAAGTGGAAAGAATAGATGAGGATGATGAAGTAGGAATTTAGCTCTCTTTTGTTTTCAATTTCTCACTCATTTTCATCACTTATGAAAAAGCTAGAAAGCTTTTCATCAAAAAGAAAGAAGAAGAAGAAGAAGCAAATCAATTTGTGATGAATAATGAATCAAGTGTGAGGTTAGAAATGCAACCATGGGTTAAGAAAGAAAACTTAACCCTTGTAGATATTTAACTAGGGTAAAGTGTTTGGGTTGGGTTAAGAAATATCTAAGCAAAATATCCAAGTCAAAGCCAAAGCTTCAAAAAGCTTCTTGAAGGCTTCATGCAATCTTAACCCTAATCCAAACCCTAACCATATTTAAACTCCACAAAACATGTTGCATTTGTAACCATAACATATTACAATATTATATATCACATATACAATATTTATTGTAACAAAATAAAATAATACAATTTACATATATCACATATATATCAATGTATTACCCGAGTGAGAAAAAGAATCTTTAAGTGAGCTTATATTAGTTAATGTAATTTAATATATCAAATATATAATTATACATTAAATTATCGAATCAACACTTGATCCGATAATCAGGTTATTTCACAAATAACCGACTAATATAATCTGTATCAGTTCATCGAATCAACACTTGATCCGATGACCCGGCTATATCACATATACCCGGCCGGTATCACATATCGCGAGAATCTAATACGGTATCACATACACGTATTATTCTCGGTCCCGCACATATCACATATGTGTTCCTACTCCGTTTTGCCTGAGCCAGGAAACCTCTGTGTAGGACTCTAAAGAATCGTCAATACGCCGGCAGTAGGTGATGATCATATCAAACACCCACAAGCTGCAAGCGGTCAGCTAAACGTAACAGCCACCCAGGTATTGAGCGATCAGAATATCAACAAGAAAGCTTGTACATTCTCCTGCAAATCCAATCAGTAACACTACCGTACAGTCCGGTCTCTTCGTCTAATATGTCGCATATCTCGCCTAAGGGTGGTAAACGTCAGACCCCAGTAGCTTGATAAGTCGTGTCGATATGAGGTCCATAATAGTTCGAGAAACTACTGATAACACTTACCAGTAAATCTCAGCAACCCTGGCCAGGGATTTCCAATTATAGCCAATCGAACACAGCGCAACATCAACTCCCTATACCGGGAGAGACGAAACCCCTCCTATCTCTCATTGCCTCCATGTGATTCAGAACTGTACCCAAAAGCCACCGTTTTGCACGCCCTCTTGGACGTGGTATGATGGAAATTAAAGCACAGTGGGAATCACACAAGACTCTATGACAATCTCGGGTCTACAGACTAACCTGTACCTGTGTCACCAGAGAACCGCCATCTGACGTGAGGTATAATACCATCTGGGAGTTCTCGGCGAGTCCGTCCAGTGTACCCAGTCTCCACTGAGCACCCGTATACCTTCTCTGATGTCAAACACCAATGGATATGGGATCATCCATCGCCCATCATATGGGTCAAGAAGCGCATACGCTAGTCTACTCTGGCATATCGATGCCATGTCTCAATACACCTACGACTAGGAACATTTGAAGGAAGTACTTAGCGACTACCCTGTCCCTACTAGTATGATCTGCATCATAGTCCTGGTAGTCAATTACTCATCCTAAGGGCTTTATCTGTTGGAGATAGTGCTCTCAGAGTCAATTATTGGATCACAGGCACGTGATTGCAATGATTAAGGGAGGACCTATCCCGGTAGGACAGTCTTACTCGAGATGATAGTATGCTATCTGGTTTATCTTTATCATCGTGTACTGCTTTAGGTGATCTGACATGTCGCTATTACACGTTGATAGAGCCCCTAGTTTTCTTGCTTGACTGCCAGCAGTATGATGGCGATCATATACGTGAGAGCTGGTGGTCTATAAGCACATCCTTAAAAGGTTCCTAGTCGTCGGAGTTTCGAGAAAGGGCATCGATTCTCCAGAGTAGACTAGTGTATACAGTCGAGACCCCGACGAGGGGCGGTGGCCGGTCTCATAAGCCACTGGTGTCATTTGGTTCACCTAAGATGTATACAGGTGCTCATTGGGTTATGAGTACACCGGACAGGACTCGCCGGGAACATGCTAGTTGGTCTTATACCTGACGTCAGATAGCAGTTCCCTGGTGACATGTGTACAGGTTAGTTCATCGACCTGAGATCGTCATTTGTCTCGTGTGAGTTCCCACTGTGCTTTGATTACTACCCTACCACGGCTCAAAGGAGTCGTGCAAACAGGTTTTAGTTGGGTACAGTCCCGAGCCACATGGAGGCAGTGAGCGGATCTTCAGGGGTTCGTCTCTCCCGGTATTGGGGGTGAGGTCGCGCTGTGTCTAGGAGAGCCATTACGCAAAGCCCTCGGCCGAGGCAGGAGATTTACTGGTAGGTATTCCAGTAGTACCTCAGGGCGTTCTGGGCTACACTCCGACACGACTTGTACCGCTTTTGGGGGTCTGACTTTTACCAACCCCCTAGGCCCGACATGCGATACTCATAGACGAACGGACCGGACTGTACGGATATTGTCACTGACAGGCTCAGTAGGGTGTCAGGATGAGTTCGCTCATCGACGTCCCTTTTGGTCAATAGCTGGTGGCCCGTCACGTATTGGTTTATACCTCTGACTTGCTAGTGGTTAAATCCACAGCCATAGTATTAACGAGTCTTTAGAGTCCACCACACTTTCAGTTACTCAAGCTTTCGGGCGAAACGCTGTAGAGGCCGTATGGAGATATGGCAGGGTCCGATCAGATACGTGCGGTATTACACGGATCAGGATCGGACGGTTTGTACTAGTGGCCGTATGGATATATGGCAGGGTTCGATCAGATACGTGCGGTATTGCACGGATCAGGATCGAACGGATATTACTAGCCGGCTTTGGTTTAAGCCGGATCCTAGTTTAGTACAGTGTAGATTTTGTCTCTTTACATTTGTATCCGGTCAGAATACAGATGCGGGTGTGTATGCACAGTATCGGGGTTTTCCTGTAATTTATTACGGGACCAGTTTTCTGGAGTTACCATTTTGCATTCCGTTCCGGCCGGTTTTCCTTTGTTCTTTCCCGGCCGGACTTTTCCGATGGAGGGGGTAATTTGCAGTTTTGCAAATTACATTTGAGGAGGGGGTTTCTTGCATAAGGATTGATTATGATAGCATCTTTTGATACCATTCTTTTCTATCATCTTTTCTTGCTTTTTTAAGATTAGATATGAGATGAAGTTTGATGTGAGATTGTTATGATGATGTTTGGATATGGTCACCTTTCTCTTTCTCCTACACTCACCTCCCTTCTTGTTATGGTTTGTATTTCATTCCTCCACCATTCTCACTAGAAAAAAGAAAGAGGGGTTCACTTGAGAGAAAAAGAATGAGAGAGTTCATTTTTGATGTGAGGAATTCTTCATCTCATCTTCTTCTTGCTAGAAAATTGAAAGCACCAATTTTCTTTACCTCTTCCTCCATCCATCAATGGCAACTACATAAACTCCAAGAGATAAAGTTTCTACACTACATTCTACAGCATTTCTTGGGCATGTCGACTTGCCGGCTTCATGCCCGGGTTGCCTCGGTATTGAGGCGGGAGCCCGTAAAAGACGCAGGCGATGTGGTGCCCTTCCGGCGAGGAGGCGACGACATGGAGACTAGACTTTCCGCGGGAGATCGGGACGATGACGAGAAAACCGGAGGACTCGGATCACTCGGTATATCTCTCACCCTTTCTCTTGTTAGCTAGTATCGGTTAATGGTTACGATCCGGGTATATTGTCCGCGGTAGCGCCAGTTTAAAAGATAAGAAAATTTTGATTCCGCATTTTGGCCTCGGATAGACGGCCGGGACGCTGCCGTGGCGCAACATGGTATCAGAGCCACGCCATTAATCTTGCCTAGCTTGTTCTGATGTGTTTTACTTATCCGATCGACCAAAATTCCGAAATCCGCGTTTTGCATGCATCAGTTTTCTGTCGATTTTTTTCCGGGCTCGAAAAATTTTTCAGGTTGTAGAAAAGTGATGTACATGGAATTATAAGAACACTGTGAAAATATGGTAGAATGATCCCTCCATAGGACCGCGGAACCGCGGCCGTAACCCCTATTTGGCCGCGGTTCCGCCGCAGGAATAGTGTATCATTCCACCAATTTTTTGCAGTGGGCTTTTGGGCTTAAGATAGGGTTTTGGAATATTAAAATTGGGCCCAGAATTTCTGTGAGTGCTACAGTATTACTTGGGGGCCCACTTGTTAATTTTTGATCGATTGGATATTTTAAACACATTATTTCACAGTATTTACATTATATCTGTGACCGTGAATGTCACTCGATCGGTAAATCCTGTCTAACTGCTATAGCCCGGTTAGACGGATTTGCGAACGTGACATTCACGTTGATGTTCTATGTTTATGCTGTGTTGTTGCGGATCGGTCGTGGGGGATAGCCTGGATGCAATGCTAGTACAGTTTTGTTGTATTATGTACATTTGATGTTGCGGGGCGAGCGTCCGACATGTGGACTGCCGTCACTGCCTGTTTGTATTATTCTTTTGGGGCACGGCCTGGTTGCGGTCGATGTACCCGTTGTATGTATATTTTACTTTCTGTACTAGGATTACCCCGCAGAGGGGTGCACGGATAGCCGGGTTATAGAGGGAAACAGGTCCGCATCTCATGGCATTGAGACGGAGGGGGCTTGACTCTAGGATTGGCGGGCTATTCGCCGCACTCGTAGGGAGTACAGGTTGACCCAGGAGGGGTGCCCAAGTTACCGGATTCCATAAAGTGCTGGGTGGTCCATTCACGGTGCTGAAGGGGGCTGCCTCGCTTCAGGTCTTGGCCGGTGACTTGCCGCGCCCGTAGGGGTCTAGGATTTCATTGCACAGGCTATCCACACGACCAGGGGAACGTCGGGTTTCAGCAGCGGCTCTGTGAAACCCGGGGATCCCAGATATCTGTATTGTTCTGTGATGCTGTACATTTCTGTGATGTTGCATTCTTATCACGCCTTGAGCGAAAATTATATATTGGTATATATATTAGTAGATGTTGTATATGTTTTACATCCGCGCTAGTCCAGTCCCCGCTCTGTCGTTAGTTAGCTAACCTAACGGGTAATGACGGGACCCAGTGGCGAATGCGGATGGCATATACGTACATCAGTATATTTTCGTTCTTTGTGGTGTGATCAATTGATGGGACTGCGTTGATTCGGATCAATGCAAGCTAAACAAACCTATTCTGATGTTGTTGGAACATTTTTCAAAAAGCTGTTATTGCAAGGACGTTCACTTTTGTTTTGCATTGTGGTATTCATTTGGAATATCCTGCTCCTCAGTCGACGAGGCAAGGGCCGAGATCCCTTCACCGGGAGTGACCCCTTGGACAGAAGTTTGCGTCAGGGCATTAACTTCACTATAGCCGATTACTTTTGCTTTGTATCGTGGTATTCAGTTGGGATATCCTGCACCTCATTCTACGGGGAAAGAGCCGAGATCCCTTCACCGGGAGTGACCTCTTTAGCAAGGGTTTTCGTCACTATATTTTTATAAAAGGCTATGCAGTTCCTTCAACGATATCAAGTTCTTTACGTTAAAGGTTTTTCGCCAAAAACCATTCGTAGCCCTCCGTCATTTCTTATGGGTATTAATTAGTATTCATGCTGCGTTTGTTGACTCCGTCAAGGCGTAGTGTACGGTAGCTAAGTGGTGCTTGTTTGTTGCATAAATGGGATTGGTTAGGACAGTCGTGCGGCCTTGTTGACTCCGTCAAGGGCACGTACGGGTGGGTTTAATGCAATCCAGATAATGACGGGTTGAACTTGACTAGGACTCTTTGATTTGTTGACTCCGTCAAGGTCACTTGAGTCCTAGGGGTAAAAACACACATCGGGAGTTTCAAAAGAACTGAAACTTGCCAGGCATGCGCATACCTTCTGGAGTGTGGTGACTTGAGTGGATTCCGTCAAGTTATCATGCGATGATAGTTGGATCCCGATTCCCACTGATGAGTTGGTTTACTCCTCGGGTGATCCCGACTAATTCTTCTTTCAGGTTTGGGGAAGAATTTGAGGTTACAGTGGGAGGTTTCCAGATTAGACAAAGTGATAACCATTCTGATCTAGGTTAAAGTGCACGTCTATATGACTCTGCCAGAGGGTTGTCGTAGTCAGTGGGAGCAGCGGAAGCATTGGTGGACATCAGGCTTATGTCTATTTATAGACTAAAGCAGATATAGCGGAGATAGATCATCTATTTCTGACATGACAGTCATAGGTTTGACGTCATCAGAATAGGGGATGGATCTGTTGAGAAGGTAGTAGGGTGTGATATCCTGGTATTTGGATGACATACACAGAGTAGGAAGTGATATTCCTATACTACGATCGGTTATACTTTGGTTGTCACAAAGTAGTTTCCCCACACAGGACTTGGATATTATATCAGACATTCTGGCTACTAGATCTATGGTTTTAGATCTAGATTTGGGTGGTTTCCTAATCTGGGTACCTTGACAGCATTCTATGAGTATTTAGAATGGACGACTCCTGGCACGGTAGTACACCTGCAGGTAATGGAGTCACCCTCTCTAAAGGTGTCTTACAGACTAAAGGGGAGAGGGATACGCATGATTGACAGATCACTTGCTTAGGCAATTGAGTCAATCATGAGATGTCAAGTACCACACCAGATGTTGTTCTTGCAGTAGATGCAATACGTTGATATTAATCCAATCCTTGAGAAACAATCGGAAGCAGTTTTAGGACATAAGTGCGTGTCCTAGGGATGTGATAACGACAGCCTCTTTTAGGAGACGGTTATCATTCCAGGCTTCCATGGCGCTGGGTACTGATTAAGTTCAGTTATCGATACAGTCTAAGAAGTTTGGATTTGGAGTTCATTTATGAGCTAGGTCCCATCAGATATCCAGACATACTCTAAGACAGGTATTGCTCATTTCGGGAGATGGCTTTCTCTGCGAACTTGAGATATAGAGAGACATAGAAAGAAACTTCACAGCGGATCCACTCACTGAGGCTATTCCTCGAACGCAATAGTTTCGCAAACGAGCTTTGTGAGACTGACCAGTAGAGGACTTGGGTGTTTGGTATCACACGGGCTGTGAGTATGCGACATCGCAATAATTAGCCTTGAGTGCAAGTGGGAGATTGTTGGAGATAGTGCCCTCAGAGTCAATTATTGGATCACAGGCACGTGATTGCAATGATTAAGGGAGGACCTATCCCGGTAGGACAGTCTTACTCGAGATGATAGTATGCTATCTGGTTTATCTTTATCATCGTGTACTGCTTTAGGTGACCTGACATGTCGCTATTACACGTTGATAGAGCCCCTAGGATTCTTGCTTGACTGCCAGCAGTATGATGGCGATCATATACGTGAGAGTTGGTGGTCTATAAGCACATCCTTAAAAGGTCCCTAGTCGTCGGAGTTTCGAGAAAGGGCATCGATTCTCCAGAGTAAACTAGTGTATACAGTCGAGACTCCGACGAGGGGCGGTGGCCGGTCTCATAAGCCACTGGTGTCAGTTGGTTCACCTAAGATGTATACAGGTGCTCATTGGGTTATGAGTACACCGGACAGGACTCGCCGGGAACATGCTAGTTGGTCTTATACCTGACGTCAGATAGCAGTTTCCTGGTGACATGTGTACAGGTTAGTTCATCGACCTGAGATCGTCATTTGTCTCGTGTGAGTTCCCACTGTGCTTTGATTACTACCCTACCACGGCTCAAAGGAGTCGTGCAAACAGGTTTTAGTTGGGTACAGTCCCGAGCCACATGGAGGCAGTGAGCGGATCTTCAGGGGTTCGTCTCTCCCGGTATTGGAGGTGAGGTCGCGCTGTGTCTAGGAGAGCCATTACGCAAAGCCCTCGGCCGAGGCAGGAGATTTACTGGTAGGTATTCCAGTAGTATCTCAGGGCGTTCTGGGCTACACTCCGACACGACTTGTACCGCTTTTGGGGGTCTGACTTTTACCAACCCCCTAGGCCCGACATGCGATACTCATAGACGAACGGACCGGACTGTATGGATATTGTCACTGACAGGCTCAGTAGGGTGTCAGGATGAGTTCGCTCATCGACGTCCCTTTTGGTCAATAGCTGGTGGCCCGTCACGTATTGGCTTATACCTCTGACTTGCTAGTGGTTAAATCCACAGCCATAGTATTGACGAGTCTTTAGAGTCCACCACACTTTCAGTTACTCAAGCTTTCGGGCGAAACGCTGTAGAGGCCGTATGGAGATATGGCAGGGTCCGATCAGATACGTGCAGTATTGCACGGATCAGGATCGGACGGTTTGTACTAGTGGCCGTATGGATATATGGCAGGGTTCGATCAGATACGTGCGGTATTGCACGGATCTGGATTGAACGGATATTACTAGCAGGCTTTGGTTTAAGCCGGATCCTAGTTTAGTACAGTGTAGATTTTGTCTCTTTACATTTGTATCCGGTCAGAATACAGATGCGGGTGTGTATGCACAGTATCGGGGTTTTCCTGTAATTTTTTACGGGACCAATTTTCTGGAGTTGCCATTTTGCATTCCGTTCTGGCCGGTTTTCCTTTGTTCTTTCCCGGCCGGACTTTTCCGATGGAGGGGGTAATTTGCAGTTTTGCAAATTACATTTGAGGAGGGGGTTTCTTGCATAAGGATTGATTATGATAGCATCTTTTTATACCATTCTTTTCTATCATCTTTTCTTGCTTTATTAAGATTAGATATGAGATGAAGTTTGATGTGAGATTGTTATGATGATGTTTGGATATGGTCACCTTTCTCTTTCTCCTACACTCACCTCCCTTCTTGTTATGGTTTGTATTTCATTCCTCCACCATTCTCACTAGAAAAAAGAAAGAGGGGTTCACTTGAGAGAAAAAGAATGAGAGAGTTCATTTTTGATGTGAGGAATTCTTCATCTCATCTTCTTCTTGCTAGAAAATTGAAAGCACCAATTTTCTTTACCTCTTCCTCCATCCATCAATGGCAACTACATAAACTCCAAGAGATAAAGTTTCTACACTACATTCTACAGCATTTCTTGGGCATGTCGACTTGCTGGCTTCATGCCCGAGTTGCCTCGGTATTGAGGCGGGAGCCCGTAAAAGACGCAGGCGATGTGGTGCCCTTCCGGCGAGGAGGCGACGACATGGAGACTAGACTTTCCGCGGGAGATCGGGACGATGACGAAAAGACCGGAGGACTCGGATCACTCGGTATATCTCTCACCCTTTCTCTTGTTAGCTAGTATCGGTTAATGGTTACGATCCGGGTATATTGTCCGCGGTAGCGCCAGTTTAAAAGATAAGAAAATTTTGATTCCGCATTTTGGCCTCGGATAGACGGCCGGGGCGCTGCCGTGGCGCAACATTATCAACATGTAACATAGAGACATTCAGAGTACATGTTAAGATAAAGAGCGACCAGATAGCATACTATCATGTCGAGCAAGAAAGTCCTACCTATATATGTCCAAGCATCCACTACAATATACATCATCTGTACAGTAATGGCCTCTAGGGCATACATATAACTAACAATCTCCCACTTGCATTAGGTCTATCTGTTGTGGTATCGCATACCCAACAATCAGCTGTGGTTGAAGTATCTCATACTCAACCATCCCATAAATGTCTCTACTGGGAAATAGGCCTTTGTGAGTGGATCCGCGTTGTTGTCCTCTGTGTCTACTCTCCTAACCTCGATCTCCCTGAAGATCAACCATCTCCATGATCTGGTGATACTGTCTAAGAATATGTCTAGATCTCAGATGGGATGGGGGTTCCTAGGCAAAAGCCAAAACTCCATTGTCACACAATGGTATGAACGAAGTTCATCTCATGAACTAGTGTACATCCAGACTATTTCTTTGGTAGCATCCTTGGTAGTGATTTATCCTGTCTTTATCGTCTAGTGTGTCATGGTATCTAGCTTGGAACTCTTCCAACATACCATCCCTCCACTAAGGGTAAAGACAATGCCTGTGACTGACATTCGGTCATACTTATCACCGTGGAACCTTTCCAGTGATTCTCCCCAGGATCGATTGATACCATCTCACTACACCTAGTGAGAATCCTAACATCCAATTAGATCTATCTCATAGATATAAAACCTAGGATTTAGGAGGTATCACCTTGATCCTTATATGGAGAATCCATGTGATAAGAGGAGATTGACCGAGCGTAGCATAGGAAACTCCTTTCCTATCAAGAGTATGTCATCCACGTACAATACGAGGATCGCCACCATACTCCCTACTACCTTTTTGTATATACAAGATTCATCTACCATTTTGATGAAGTCAAACTCTTTGACTACCACATCAAAACCGACGTTCTAACTCTGCGGTGTCTGCTTTATCCCATAAAGCAACTTGCACACGTTTCCGCTGCTCCCACTGTCTACGAAGCCCTCTGGCTGTGTACTTATAGATGCTCTCTTCTAAATCATCATTTAGAAAAGCTGTCATGACACCCAACCGCCAGATATCGTAGTCATGGTATGTAGCAATGGCAAGTAGGATCTGGATGGACTTAAGCATAGCTTTGAAAGTCTCAACTTTTCCATGTACACCTAGTAATCTTCTCAAGATATACTTGCTCCTGATGGGGATTTAACCCTTCAGATAAAGCAACCAAAGTCTATACTTTGTTGGTGTATAATGATTCCATGTCAGATCTCTAAGCATCCGGCCATTCTTACAGAGTCCCACTCCTGATGGCCTGCTCGAAACTAGTTGGGTCATCATCTCATGATGCATTCCTCGCTCCCACTGTTATAGAGAAAACCGAAGTATCTCTCAGGTGGGTGAGGAACCCTACTAGATCGGCGGAGAGGCTGAGGTTCGTTGGAAACTATCGAATCCTTTGGTTCTACCAAATCATCAGCTGCAGTTTGTATAGCCGGAACTCTTTCCAATTCTATTTCATGACCACTAATTTCTTCACAAGAAATTCCCTTTCTCAAAGGTGGCATGCTGAGAAACAAAACACCTTTTGTTCCTCGGTTTGGTAGAAGATATTCCCTTGCTAATGATTAGGATATCCAACAATGTTCCACAGAACAGACCTTGCCTCGAGCTTGTCTGGATTATGCTTTTAGACATAGGCCGGACAACCCCAAATCTTAGCATCCTTAAGATATGGGCTCTTTCCATTCCATATTACATATGGAGTGGTAGGCACCTGATTTGGTTGGAACCCTATTCAATAGGTATGCAGCTTCTCAAGTGCATAACTCCCAAAAGGAAATAGGAAACTCAGTAGTACTCATCATAAAGCGCACCATATCTGATAGAGTGAGTTTGCTCCGCCCCGATATACCTAAGTGCTGTGGTGTATACGGAGGAGTAATGCTGAGAGAGAATCCCAATCTTCTTTAGAATAGTCCAGGAATTTCGTGCTCGAGTATTCTCCTCCCTGATCACATCAAAGGAAATAATACTTATACCCGTTTTGGTTCTCTACTTCTAACTTATATTCTGTGAATATATCAAAAGCTTCGGACTTGTGTTTCAACAGGAACATAAGTCTGAATCTTGAGAGATCATCAGTGAATGTAATGAAGTATAAAGAACCGTTCCTGGCATGTGTAGACAGGGGACCCATACATCATCATGCATCAATCCCAAGAGTTCACTAACTCTTTCTCTGTTTCCAATAAACAGAGCTATGGTCATCTTAACTTTCTGACATGACCGGCAAGTTTCACAAGATGTAAATTCAAACTAATTTAAATATGCATATAAATGTAACTTAGCTAGTCGGGTCGCATTGATATGACCTAGTCTACAATGCCTTAAGAAGGATTCGTTCATTTCTGAACTCTTCCTCTTGTGTGTGTTCTGTTCACTAAGAACTGTGGTTTGATTTAGAACTTTTATGCTTTTAGATAACGTGCCTGAACCGATCAACTCTTGATATAGAAAATGTTCAAAACATTATCCAACAATAAAATTATATTCTTCTTTACTAATAAAGAGACTGATATGATGTTGTATATCAGGTTCGGTATCTAATAACATTCGTTCAGAATCAATGTATTCTGGTAATACAAGGTGATAACTGCCAACAGACTTAGCTTGCAACAATTGCACCGTTTCCAACTCTTGAAACTTATCACCCATTCTCAGTTCTCTACCTATCTGTAGCCCATGTAATAGATTACAAATGCGGGATCCTGATCCGGAATCTCTTACCCAGGACGTAAAGGATACTGAGAAATAGTTCTCTGTAATGAACACACCTGAAGAAGATGCATCAACGTGCACTTTCTTCATTTGGGCGGCACGGGAATTCTGGTAATCCCCTATTTTCTGCTCGGTCTTACAATATTTATAAGTTGGAGCGGGACCAACGTTCCCTAGAGCAGTATAAGAAGCGGGTTCGGTCAATACATGCGTATTATTATCTTGATTAAGGCGTGACATGCTCGCTACCAGGAGAGAGAGAGAAGAAAATGTTAGTTATATGTATGCCCTAGAGGCCATTATTATACATAGGATGTATATTGTAGTGGATGCTTGGACATATATAGGGATGACTTTCTTGCTCGATATGATAGTATGCTATTGTTAGTTATATGTATGCCCTAGAGGCCATTACTGTACATACGATGTATATTGTAGTGGATGCTAGGACATATATAGGGAGGACTTTCTTGCTCGACATGATAGTATACTATCTGGTTGTACTTTATCTTAACATGTACTCTGATTGTCTCTATATTACATGTTGATAAAGCCCTTAGGATATGTACTCGACTACTGGGACTATGATGAGATCATACTAGTGGGGCCACGGTAGTCGACGAGTACATCCTATAATTGTTCCTAATCGAGGGTGTATCGAGACAGGGCATCGATGCACCAGAGTAGACTAGCGTATACGCATCTTGACCCATATGATGGGCGATGGATGATCCCATATCCATCGGTGTTTGACATCAAGGATGGTGTACGGGTGCTCAGTGGAGACTGGGTACACTGGACAGACTCGCCGAGAACTCCCAGATGGTATTATACCATACGTCAGATGGCAGTTCTCCGGTGACACTGGTACAGAGTAGTCTGTTGACCCGAGATCGTCATAGAGTCTTGTGTAGTTCCCACTGTGCTTTAATTTCCATCATACCACGTCCAAGAGGGCGTGCAAAAAGGTGGCTTTTGGGTACAGTCCCGAATCACATGGAGGCAATGAGCGATAGGAGGGGATTCGTCTCTCCCGGTATAGGGAGTTGATGTTGTACTGTGTTCGATTGGCTATAACCGGAAATCCCTGGCCAGGCTTGGTAAGATTTACTGGTAAGTGTTATCAGTAGTTTCTCGAACTGTTATAGACCTCATATCGACACGACTTATCGAGCTACTGGGGTCTGACGTTTACCACCCCTAGGCGAGATATGCAACATATCAGACGACGAGACCGGACTGTACGGGAGTGTTACTGTTTGGATTCACAGGAGAATGTACAGGATTGCTTGTTGATCTTCTGAGCGCTCAATACCTGGATAGCTGTTACGTTTAGCTGACTGCTTGCAGCTTGTGGGTGTTTGATATGATCATCACCTACTGCCGGCGTATTGACGATTCTTTAAAGTCCTACACAGAGGTTTCTTGGCTCAGGCAAAACGGAGTAGGGGCACGTATGTGATATGTGCGGGACCGAGAATAATACGATATGAGATACCGTATTCTATTCTCGCGATATTTGATATCAGCCGGGTCATCGGATCAAGAGTTGATTCGATGAATCGGTACGGATAAATATTAGTCGGTTATATGCGATATAGCCGGATTGTTGGATCAAGTGTTGATTCGATAATTTAATGTATAATAATATATATGATATATTAAAAGACATTAACTAATATTAGCTCACTAAAAGATTCATTTTCTCACTCGGGTAATACATTGATATATATGCGATATATGTTAATTGTATTATTTTATTTGGTTACAATAAATATTATATATGTGATATATAATATTGTAACATGATATGATAACTAATGCAACATGTTTAGTAAAGATTAATCAAGATTAGGGTTTGATTTGGGTTAATGACTTCTAGTAGATTCTAGAAGGTTTTCTATTTTGTTTTGGAAAAGATATTTTCAAGTGACTCATTCTTAACTCAACCCAAACCCTAACCCTTGGTCAATTCTCTACAATGGTTAAGTCAACCATGGTTGCATAATTCATCATTATCTCTTTTGCATTATTCATCACAAAAGGAATTCTAATTATTCATCATCTTCTTCCTTCATTCTCTTCATGAAAAAGCTTTCTAGATTTTTCCAAAGTGATGAATAAATGTGAGAAAAAGATAAATAAAGAGAGAAAAAATCCTACTTCATCATCCTCATCTTCCCTTGCCATTTAGATGAGGGTGTTCACATCATTTCATGAGTGTTAGCTTGTGTTAACGGAACTTCAAGGTAGATCATCTTAGTATCGAAGATCGGAAGCAAAGGTTGCATCTTTCTCTTCGTGGAACCTCTCGAGAGTCCGGAACCCGATGATCGCAGCGAAGGGACCACAACACGGAGCATATGAAGTGAAGGACTGGATCTACAAAGGTTGTAATCCCTCTCACTTAGTGTTAAAGTGTTTAGCATGCTAGTTTTCGCCTAATCTCTAGTTTAAAGATCCGTATTCGGGTTGTTCGGCACAGCTAATTTTTCAATCGGGCATGGTTGATGCCTCGTAGACCCTTGTGCGCGTGCATAGCAACCCAACAGTGGTATCAGAGCCAAGCTAGAGCTTTAGGCGAAGTCTAGACGGAGTTAGAAGTCCGATCGAACCGAAACCCTAACTCAAGAATGCTCTCTGTACTTTTTCCGAAATCTGGTCTTTTTCGAAATTAAAAATATGCAGAAAAATCAGCAGGGAATTTGAAGAATTACTGTGTAGCACGTGATCATGATTCCTCTATAGTGCGGCGGAACCGCGGCACAAGCTGGCTTGTGCTGCGGTTTCGCGGCCAAGTAGTCACATCAGCCTTTTTCATTTGCACAGTAATTCCTAATTTCTAGTGCTGTATTTTCTGGAATATTTTAATATTTATTCAAGAGTTGAATTTTCTGGGGTTGTTTTGGGGATTCGATGTTTCGATCGGGATGTCTAATTTTGTCTATGGGTTTTCCGGATAACTTTTAGAAACTGTTAAAAAGTTCGGGCGGATATCAATAACTCACTTTTTCCCCTGTCCGAAAATTTTTCAAAAGTTGGATTTTTTCTCGTGTTTAAGAACGTTCTAAGTCGTGCAAGTAACGCGGTGGACCCTCTAGAAGACAACAAACCTTAACTCGATTATGTAACCGTCTTGAACTGCCTTTTTAACCTTAGGGTTTGGGGCAGTACGGCGTGCCACATGTGAGGCGTTGCTTGACCCTTCTACGGCTGGACCATTGGTACTGTGGCATGTGATGGATGTTTTTAAACTGATTTCAAGTGTTGAGATATATTGGGGAAATATTGGGTGTTTGATGATTCGATCGGAAAGTTTAACTTTGTCTATTTATCTGGAATGTGATACAATATTTGGAATCCATAGGTAGTTATGGGATAACCAATTTGAATATTATAAACACAGCAGTTTAGTCTCAGATGATCGGTTGCCATGGAATTTTGATGTGATCAAAAGTCCGTCGCAATTACGTAGCGTACGCGGATACTCGCCGGGTAAACTTAATAGACAGCTACAGCCCATAGCCCCGACCAAGTGACTGTAGGAGAACCCCGTCGCTGAAAGCATCCGTTCGAGTGCTCGCGGTAGCGGTGTTCCGCCTTAGTGCACTTCATCGACGGCATCAGGGGGTGCGGCCGTCTACTAAAGTTTGCGACGAGCATTCGATCAGGACGTCGGGAATCTTGTTGAATTGCCCGACTTAATATTGAAAAGAGTTTTCGATAATGAGACTAAAATGCGGGGTTTATACTTGTTAGGCATGCGATGTCTAAGGAATTCATTTGGTTAGGCATGCGATATCTAAGGAGGTTGCGGATTCCAACTGTTGTAGTTTTACACTTTATTTTCTGTGACCGTAAGCGTAGTATGTGGTGTATCGCCGGCTTCGATGCTATACATCAACGACAATCGGGATACGCATACTTGCTTACGTTGATGATATGAGATATTATGTGTTGCTGTGATATGTTGTATTGGATCGTCGCGTTTGAATAGCCGGGGGTTTTATGTGAGATGAGAGTTTTTTCTTTTTCATTCATGTAAAATTCAAATGTATGTAATATTCTTTTATTGGGGCACTTCCAGGTAGCGGAAGATGTCACCGTTGTATATTATTTACTTTTCCGCATTAGGTAGACCCAAGGCGGGGAGCACAAGTAACCGGGTTCTAGGGTCCAGTGGGAGACCATCTCGAGGAGTCGAGACCGGGTCTCCTAACCCTAGAATTGGCAGTGTTACTTGCCGCTCTCGTAGGGGTCTAGGGATGTGGGTTTGGCTATTCATCGCGACCGTGGAATCCGTGTTTTATACAGGCTCGTATTGAAAACACGGACGTCCTAATATATCCAATATTTCATATATGTTCTTCTGCTGTAATGTTCTGTGATGAGATCATATTACTGCCTGAGACGAATGTTTATATTATATATATGAGATATATGTTATATTGCAGATTTCGTTTCAAAAGAGATGCTTGTGAAGCATAATAAAATGGGACTTCATTAATAAGATTAATGAACTAAAAGAAACCTAAGATGTTGTAGAAACTTGTTTATAAAAAACTGGTAGCTCTAGTTCTTGCTTTGCATAGCGGTGTTCCTTGTAGAACATCCAGCACCTTATTCGATAAGGAAAGGACCGAGATCCCTTCACCAGGAGTGACTCCTTTAGCAATAACTGGCAGATGCTGCAAACTCGGTTTGTTTTTTGATTGCTTCTATAGTTCTTGCTTTGCATAGTGATATTTGTGAAATATCCTGCACCTTATTCGATGAGGTAAGGTCCGACGATCCCTTCACCGGGAGTGACCCCTTAAGCAAAACTAGAAAAGCCTCAAAAACACTCCATTTAAAATCACTCGATTCTACAACGACATCAAGTTCATTACGCTCAGGGTTTTCTGAAAAACCTGCGTAGCCCTCCGTCATTTCAGATAGATATTATTTAGTATTCGTGCTATGTTTGTTGACTTAGTTAAGGCATAGTGTACGGTAGCTAAGTAATGTTTATCTGCTAAAACATGAGATGTGATTGGATTAGGGTATTCGTACGGCCTTGTTGACTCAGTTAAGGGTCGTACGGGTAGGTTTAATTCAATCGGGAAATGTACGGGTTGAACTTGACTTGCGATTTATGATCGCTAGGGGCAAAATATTATTGGGAATTTCAAGTGTTGAAATTTGCAATGAGATTGCATACCTTCTATAAGATAGTTGGATCCCGATACCCGCTGCGAGTAAGAGTTACTCCTGGGAGAGTTTTACACATTACAATTAGCCGATCAAATAGGTGTCTAGAAAGGTGTCAACGGGGTTACGCCTCTGGGAAAATGAGGTTTACTTTAATTAGGTTCGTGCGAAAGCACGGGGGACCTCCCTCAAAGTACCGACACTGGCCTGGCTGAAAGATTGACGAACTTGTAGGGTGTAATTAATCCCGGCTAGTCTTTCCTTTTAGGGTTTGAAGGAAGATTTGATTAAAACAGTGGGAGACATCCTGATTAGATATATTATATAACCAATCTAATCTTGCAAGAGCATACGCTGAGTGTTTTCTTCTCTCTCTCTCCAGGTAGCGACCATATCACGCCTTACTCAAGATAATAAAACGGATGTATTGACCGAACCCGCTTGTTATACTGAGCTGGGGAACGTTGGTCCCGCTCTAACTTATAATTGTTATAAGACAGAGCAGGAAATTGGGGAATACCAGATTTCCCGTACCGCCCAAACGAAGAAAGTGCATGTTGATGCATCATCTTTGGATGTGTTCATTACACAGAACTGTTTCTCAATATCCTTTACATCCTGGGTATGTGATACCGAATCAGGATCCCGTATATGTAAGATGTTACATGGGCTACAAATAGGTAGAGAACTGAGAACGGGTGATAAGTTTCATGAGACAGAAAACGGTGCAAGTGTTGCAGCCAAGTCTGTTGGTCACTATCACCCTGTATTACCAGAATACATTGATTCTGATCAAATGTTATTAGATACCGAACCTGATATACGAAATCACATCAATCTCTTTATTAGTAGAGAAAGGATATAATTTTGTATTGGTGGATAATGTTTTGAACATTTCCTATATCAAGAGTTGATCGGTTCAGACACGTTATCTAAAAGCATTGACGTTCTAAATCAAACCACAGTTCTTAGTATACGGAACACACACAAGAGGAAGAGTTCAGAAATGAACGAATCCTTCTTGAGGTATTGTAGACTAGGTCATATCAATGCGACCCGACTAGCTAAGTTACATATAGATGTATATTTAAATTAGTTTGAATTTACATCTTGTGAAACTTGCCGGTCATGTCACAAAGATAAGATGACCATAGCTCTGTTTATTGGAAACAGAGAAAAAGTTAGTGAACTCTTAGGATTGATACATGCTGATGTATGAAAGTCCCCTGTCTACACATGCCAAGACCGGTTCTTTTTACTTCATTACATTCTCTGATAATCTCTTAAGATTCAGACATATGTTCCTGTTGAAACACAAGTCCGAAACTTTTGAGATATTCACAGAATATAAGTTAGAAGTAGAGAACCAAAATACGGGTAAAAGTATTATGTCCTTTGATGTGATCAAGGAGGAGAATACTTGAGCACGGAATTCCTGGACTGTTCTAAAGGAGAATGAGATTCTCTCTCAGCATTACTCCTCCGTATACACCATAGCACGATGGTATATCGGGGCGGAGCAACAGCACCCTATTTGATATGGTGTGCTCTATGATGAGTACTACTGAGTTTCCTATTTCCTTTTGGGAGTTATGCACTTGAGAAGCTGCATACCTATTGAATAGGGTTCAAATCAAATCAGTTGCCTACCACTTCATATATGATATGGAAAGGGAAGAGCCCATATCTTAATCTTGTTAAGATTTGGGGTTGTCCGTCTTATGTCTAAAAGCAAAATCCGTACAAGCTCGAGGCAAGGTCTGTTATGTAGATCTGGAAATGGTCCAGTTATACAAACTGCAGCTGATAAATTGGTAGAACCAAAGGATTCAATAGTTTCCAACGAACCTCAGCCTCTCCGGCGATCTAGCAGGGTTCCTCACCCACCTGAGAGATACTTCGGTTTCTCTATGACAGTGGGAGTGAGGATTGCATCATGAGATGATGACCCAACTAGTTTCGAGCTGGCCATCAGGAGTGGGACTCTATAAGAATGGCTGGATGCTTATCGATCTGAGATGGAATCCTTATACACCAACAAAGTATGGACTTTGGTTGCTTTATCTGAAGGGTTAAATCCCCATCAGGAGCAAGTATATCTTGAGAAGATTACTTGGTGTACATGGAAAAGTTGAGACTTTCAAAGCTAGACTTGTTAAAGGTTTGCATCATTGACCAGGTATGGATTATGTTGAAACCTTTTCTAAGGATCTATGCTTAAGTCCATCCAGATCCTACTTGCCACAGCAACATACCATGACTACGATATTTGGTGGTTAGGTGTCATGACTGCTTTTCTAAATGATGTTTTAGAAAAGAGCGTCTATAAGTACACAGCCAGAGGGCTTCGTAGACAGTGGGAGCAGCGGAAACGTGTGAAAGATGTTTTATATGATAAAACAGGCATCGCGGAGTTGGAACATCTGTTTTGATGTGGTAGTCAAAGAGTTTGACTTCATCAAAATGGTAGATGAACCTTGTATATACAAAAAGGTAGTAGGGAGTATGGTGGTGATCCTCGTGGAGTACGTGGATGACATACTCTTGATAAGGAAGGAGTTTCCTATGCTACGCTCTGTCAATCACCACTTATCACAAGGATTCTCCATATAGGATCAAAGTGATACCTCCTAAATCCTGGGTTTTGGATCTATGAGATAGATCTAAGTGGATGTTAGAATACTCACTAGTTGTAGTGAGATGGTGTCAATCAATCCTGAGGAGAATCACTGGAAAGGTTCCAGGGTGATAAGGACGACTGAATGTCAGTCGCAGGCATTGTCTTTACCCTCGGTGGAGGGACGGTATGTTGGAAGAGTTCCAAGCTAGATACCGTGACATACTAGACGATTAAAGGCAAGATACATCGTTACCAAGGATGCTACCAAAGAGGCAGTCTGGATATATATTAGTTCATGCGATGAACTTCGTTCCAACCATTGTGTGACAATGGAGTTGTGGCTTTAGCCAAGGAACTAACGTCCCATCAGAAATCCAGATATAATTCTTAGGCAGTATCACCTGATCATAGAGATGGTTGATCTCCAAGGAGATCGAGGTTAGGAGAGCAGACACAGAGGACGACAGCACGGATCCATTCACAAAGGCCTTTTTCCCAGTAGAGACTTTTATGGGATGGTTGAGTATGAGATACTTCAACCACAGCTAATTGTTGGGTATGCGATACCATAACAGATGGCCCTAGTGCAAGTGGGAGATTGTTAGTTATATGTATGCCCTAGAGGCCATTACTGTACATACGATGTATATTGTAGTGGATGCTAGGACATATATAGGGAGGACTTTCTTGCTCGACATGATAGTATACTATCTGGTTGTACTTTATCTTAACATGTACTCTGATTGTCTCTATATTACATGTTGATAAAGCCCTTAGGATATGTACTCGACTACTGGGACTATGATGAGATCATACTAGTGGGGCCACGGTAGTCGACGAGTACATCCTATAATTGTTCCTAGTCGAGGGTGTATCGAGACAGGGCATCGATGCACCAGAGTAGACTAGCTATACGCATCTTGACCCATATGATGGGCGATGGATGATCCCATATCCATCGGTGTTTGACATCAAGGATGGTGTACGGGTGCTCAGTGGAGACTGGGTACACTGGACGGACTCGCCGAGAACTCCCAGATGGTATTATACCATACGTCAGATGGCAGTTCTCCGGTGACACTGGTACAGAGTAGTCTGTTGACCCGAGATCGTCATAGAGTCTTGTGTGGTTCCCACTGTGCTTTGATTTCCATCATAACACGTCCAAGAGAGCGTGCAAAAAGGTGGCTTTTGGGTACAGTCCCGAATCACATGGAGGCAATGAGCGATAGGAGGGGATTCGTCTCTCCCGGTATAGGGAGTTGATGTTGTACTGTGTTTGATTGGCTATAACCGGAAATCCCTGGCCAGGGTTGCTGAGATTTAAAGGTAAGTGTTATAAGTAGTTTCCCAAACTGTTATAGACCTCATATCGACACAACTTATCGAGCTATTGGGGTCTGACGTTTACCACCCCTAGGCGAGATATGCAACATATCAGACGACGAGACCGGACTGTACGGGAGTGTTACTGTTTGGATTCACAGAAGAATGTACAGGCTTGCTTGTTGATCTTCTGAGCGCTCAATACCTGGGTAGCTGTTACGTTTAGCTGACCGCTTGCAGCTTGTGGGTGTTTGATATGATCATCACCTACTGCCGGCGTATTGACGATTCTTTAGAGTCCTACATAGAGGTTTCTTGGCTCAGGCAAAACGGAGTAGGGGCACGTATGTGATATGTGCGGGACCGAGAATAATACGATATGAGATACCGTATTCTATTCTCACGATATTTGATATCAGCCGGGTCATCAGATCAAGAGTTGATTCGATGAATCGGTACGGATAAATATTAGTCGGTTATATGCGATATAGCCGGATTGTCGGATCAAGTGTTGATTCGATAATTTAATGTATAATAATATATATGATATATTAAAAGACATTAACTAATATTAGCTCACTAAAAGATTCTTTTTCTCACTCGGGTAATATATTGATATATATGCGATATATGTTAATTGTATTATTTTATTTGGTTACAATAAATATTATATATGTGATATATAATATTGTAACATGATATGATAACTAATGCAACATGTTTAGTAAAGATTAATCAAGATTAGGGTTTGATTTGGGTTAATGACTTCTAGTAGATTCTAGAAGGTTTTCTATTTTGTTTTGGAAAAGATATTTTCAAGTGACTCATTCTTAACTCAACCCTAACCCTAACCCTTGGTCAATTCTCTACAATGGTTAAGTCAACCATGGTTGCATAATTCATCATTATCTCTTTTGCATTATTCATCATAAAACGAATTCTAATTATTCATCATCTTCTTCCTTCATTCTCTTCATGAAAAAGCTTTCTAGATTTTTCCAAAGTGATGAATAAATGTGAGAAAAAGATAAATAAAGAGAGAGAAAATCCTACTTCATCATCCTCATCTTCCCTTGCCATTTAGATGAGGGTGTTCACATCATTTTATGAGTGTTAGCTTGTGTTAACGGAACTTCAAGGTAGATCATCTTAGTATCGAAGATCGGAAGCAAAGGTTGCATCTTTCTCTTCGTGGAACCTCTCGAGAGTCCGGAACCCGATGATCACAGCGAAGGGACCACAACACGGAGCATATGAAGTGAAGGACCGGATCTACAAAGGTTGTAATCCCTCTCACTTAGTGTTAAAGTGTTTAGCATGCTAGTTTTCGCCTAATCTCTAGTTTAAAGATCCGTATTCGGGTTGTTCGGCACGGCTAATTTTTCAATCGGGCATGGTTGATGCCTCGTAGACCCTTGTGCGCGTGCATAGCAACCCTACAGCTATCTGGTTCCTCTTTACCTTAACGTGTACACTGATTGTCTCTCTGTTATATGTTGGTAAAGCCCTTAGGATGTGTACTTGACAACATGGACTATGATACGGATCATACGAGTGGGGACGTGGTAGTCCATAAGTACATCCTTCAAAGTCCCTAGTCGTGGGTGTATCAAGACGGGGCATCGATATACCAGAGTAGACTAGCGTGTAGCTTCTCGACACATATAGATGGACGATGGATGATCCCATATCCATTGGTGTTTGACATCAGAGATGATATACGGGTGCTCAGTGGAGACTGGGTACACTGGACGGACTCGCCGAGAACTCCCAGATGGTATTATACCTTACGTTAGATGGCAGTTCTCTGGTGACACTGGTACAGGTTAGTCTGTAGACCCGAGATCATTATAGAGTCTTGTGTGATTCCCACTGTGCTTTGATTTCCATCATACCACGTCTAAGAGGGCGTGCAAAAAGGTGGCTTTTGGGTACAGTCCCGAATCACATGGAGGCAATGAGCGATAGGAGGGGTTTCGTCTCTCCCGGTATAGGGGGTTGATGTTGCGCTATGCTCGATTGGCTATAACAGAAAGTCCTTGGCCAAGGCTGCTTTAGGGATTTACTGGTAAATGTTACCAGTAGTTTCTCGACCCGTTATGAGCCTCATATCGACACGACTTATCGAGTTATTGGGGTCTGACGTTTACCACCCCTAGGCGAGATATGCGACATATCAGACGAACAGACCGGACTGTACGGTAAGTGTTACTGGTTGGATTCACAGGAGTGTGAGCAGGCTTGCTCGTTGATCTTCTGATCGCTCAATACCCGGGTGGCCATTACGTTTAGCAGACCGCTTGCGGCTTGTGGGTGTTTGATATGATCATAACCTACTGCCGGCGTATTGACGAGTCTTTAGAGTCCTACACAGAGGTTTCCTAGCTCAAGCGAAACGAAATAGGAGCGCATATGAGATATGTGCGGGACCGAGAATAATACCAGTATGTGTTACTGTATTCTATTCTCGTGATTTGTATCATCAGTCGGTTATATGTGATATAGCCGGGTTACCGAATCAAGTGTTGATTCGATATATTGATACACTTGATATTAGTCGGTTATATGCAGTATGACCGGATCATTAAATCAAGTGTTGATTTAATGATTTAATGTATAATTATATATTTGATATATTACTTTACATTAACTAGTATTTGTTCACTAAAGATTGATTTTCTCACTTGATGTGCACAAGTTGTATATGTGATATATTTTTGTGCACTAGTTTGTATCATATTTGATGATACATGCAAACTTGGGTGTGTGTATGGATTATACCATGTTTAGGTTAAAGGTTTAGTTTTTATTTAATTTATTTGATTTATGTAAAATAAAATGGTGGCTTACTTTGTCTTTGCTTGAAGCTTCATGAAGCATTCAAGCATCTTTGACAAAGTCCACCATTTTGTTTTACATAAGATTTTCCTTAACCTAACCTTTAACTTAAACTTGAGTTTAGTCTCTACAAAGGATAATCTCACCCATGGTTGCAAGATGATAACTTCACTTGATTATTCTTTACACACAATTCTTTTTCTTTTTCTTTTCTTCTTCTTCTTCATGAAGAAAAGAAAACCTTGCTAGAAAATTCCAAGTGTTGAAATCAAGTGAGAAATCCAAATCCAAAGTGAACCCAATTCCTATTTCTTCATCCTCTACCACTTGCCATGTTGTATATGGTGTTTTCTTCACAAGTTTCATGACCTAGTGAAGATGGAGCTTGAGTTTGAGTCGCCTCGACATAGATCATCTTCGGCATCGAAGTCAACGACCTGCCCGATCATTTCTCCGACGAAACCATCGCTAGAGTCCGGGATTCCGATGATCGCAGTGGAGGGACGTCATCACGGAGCTTTAGAAGTGGAGGACCGGATCTACAAAGGTTGTAATACCTTTCACTTACTAGCAAAGTAGTTTGCTTGCATAGTTTTCGCCTAATTTCTAGTTAACGATCTTACATAGAGTTGTTAGGCACATAAAAATTTGAATTTGGCATGGTAGATACCTTCTGGAACCTCTTGTGTGTCCCTAGGAACCCTACAGTGGCATCAGAGCCTAGCTAGAGCTTTAGGCGAAGTGTAGACGAAGTTAGAGATCCGATCGAACCCCGAAACCCCGATCAAAACCCTTCTCTGTACATTTTTTCAAACTGTGGAATTTTGTGAATTAAAATTTCTCATAAAATTAAGCAGGAAAATATAAGAATTACTGTGAAGTACGGACCCCTAACTAAAAAATTTGACCGCGGAACAGCGGCCAAATCAAGGGTTTGGCGGCGGTTCCGCGGCCCAAATTGTAAATTAGTCCCTCAAACTTCACATATTTATTCTTAGGTCCTTTCTTGTCATTTTTTTCTGGGAATTTTTTAATTCCACTCAAGTGTTGAGTTTTCTAGGGTTTTATTGGGGACTCATTAATTCGATCGGATAATTTAACTTCGTTTATATCTTTCCGGATATTTTAGAAACTGTTAAATAGTTCGACCGGATATAAATACCCATTTTTCCCCTGCCGGGAAATTTCCAAGTGTTGGATTTTTCCGTAGTTTAAGAACGTTCTAAGTAGTGCAAGTAACGCGATGGACCCTCTAGAAGACAACAAACCTTAACTCGATTATGTGACCGTCTTGAACTGCCCTTTGAACCTTAGGGTTTGGGGCAATACGGCGTGCCACATGTGAGGCGTTGGCTTGACCCTTCTACGGCTGGACCGTTGGTACTGTGGCATGAAGTGGATGTTTTTAAACTTATTTCATGTATTGAGATTTTCGGGAAAACTTGGGTGTTTGATTATTCGATCGGAAAGTTTAACATTTTCTATTTATCTGGAATGTGATACAATATTTGGAATCCACAGGTAGTTATGAGATAACTGAATGAATGTTATAAATCTAGCACTTTAGTCTCACTTGATCGGTTGCCACGGAATTTTGATGTGATCAAAAGTCCGTCACAATCACGTTGCGTACGCGGATACTCGCCGGGTAAACTTAATAGACAGCCACGTCCCATAGCCCCGACCAAATGACTGTAGAAGAACCCCATCGCCGAAAGCATCCGTTCTGGTGCTCGCGGCAGCGGTGTTCCGCCTTAGTGCACTTCGTCGACGGCAACCGGGGGTGCGTCCGTCTACTAAAGTTTGCGACGAGCATTCGATCAGGATGTCGGGAATCTTGCTGAATTGCCCGACTTGATATTGAAAAGATTTTTCGATAATGAGACTGAAATGAGGGGTTTATAATTATTAGGCATGCGATGTCTAAGGAATTCATTTGGTTAGGCATGCGATGTCTAAAGGGGTTGCGGATTCCAACTGTTGTAGTTTTACACTTTCTTTTCTGTGATCGTAAGTGTAATATATGATATCGCCGGTTTCGTTGCTATATGTCAACGACAATTGGGATGCACACATTTACTTATGTTGATGACATGTGATGTTATGTGTTGCTGGATATGTTATATTGGATCGTCGCGTTTTGAATAGCTGGGGTTTTATGTGAGATGAGGGTTTTTATTTTCATTCATGTAAAATTTGTTGTATGTAATATTCTTTTATTGGGGCACTTCCGGGTTGAGGTTGATGTCACCATTTGTATATTATTTACTTTTCCGCACTAGGATAGACCCAAGGAGGAGAGCACAAGTAACTGGGTTCTAGAGTCCAGTGGGAGACCAACTCGAGGAGTCGAGTCCGGGTCTCCTAACTCTAGAATTGGTAGGGTTGCTTGCAGCTCTCGTAGGGGTCTAGGGGTGTAGGTTTCGCTATTCATCGCGACTGTGGAATCCGTGTTTTATACAGGCTCGTATTGAAAACACGGACGTCCTAGTATATCCAATGTTTCATATGTTTCTTCTGCTGCGATATCTGTGATGTGATCATATGATATGTTGAGATGGATACTGTATATAGTATATATGATATATTATATAGACGTTACTTATGTTTTACACCCGCGCTAGCCCTGCCCCGCTCTGCCGTTAGTTACCTAACCTGACGGTGCACGAGGGGACATCGAGGCGAATGCGGATGGAATAAGTGTACGTCGTATTTATATGTGATGTTTATGTGATTTAAATGATGGGACTTCATTAATATGATTAATGAAATAAAAGAAACCTAAAAGATGTCGTGGAATCGAATTTTCAAAAACAGGTAGCTACAGTTCTTGCATTGCATCGCGGTGTTCCTTGTAGAACATCCTGCACTTTATTCGATAAGGAAAGGGCCGAGATCCCTTCACCGGGAGTGACCCCTTTAGCGATAACTGGCAGATGCTACAACCCTCGGTTTGTCTTTTGATTGCTCCTATAGTTCTTGCTTTGCACAGCGGTATATATGATATATCCTGCACCTTATTCGATGAGGAAAGGGCCGACGATCCTTTCACCGGGAGTGACCCCTTTAGCAAAACTAGAAAAGCCTCAAAAACACTCCATTTTAAAATTATTTGATTCTACAACGATATCAAGTTCATTACGCAATAGGTTTTCAAAAAACCTGTCGTAGCCCTCCGTCATTTCAGATAAGTACTACCTAGTATTCGTGCTGCGGTAGTTTGGCATGCGTCAAGGCGTAGTGTACGGTAGCTAACTAGTGCTTATCTGCTAGCATACGATGCGATTAGATTAGGGTATTCGTACGGCGTTGTTTGGCATGCGTCAAGGGTCGTGCGGGTGGGTTTAATTCAATCAAGAAATGTACGGGTTGAACTTGACTAGCAGACTATGGGTTGTTTGGCATGCGTCAAGGTCATAGCACGCTAGGGGCAAAATATTATCGGGAATTTCAAGTGTTGAAATTTGCAATGAGATTGCATACCTTCTATAAGATAGTTGGATCCCGATACCCACTGCGAGTAATTGTTACTCCTGGGAGAGTTTTATACATTACAATTAGCCGATCAAGTAGGTGTCTAGAAAGGTGTCAACGGGGTTACGCCTCTGGGAAAACGAGGTTTACTTTAATTAGGTCCGTGCGAAAGCACGGGGAACCTCCCTCAAAGTACCGACACTGGCCTGGCTAAAAGATTGGCGAACTTGTAGCGTGTAATTAATGTTAGTTGTATGTATGCCCTAGAGGCCAGTATTGTACAGATGATGTATATTATATTGGATGCTTGGACATATATAGAGATGACTTTCTTGCTCGATATGATAGTATGCTATCTGGTTACTCTTTATCTTAACATGTATACTAGTCTCTTTAAACTGTCTTATGGTTACATGTTGGTAAAGCCCTTAGGATGTGTACTTGACTACCTGGACTATGATGCAGATCATACTAGTGGGGACATGGTAGTCCATAAGTACATCCTTCAAGGTCCCTAGTCGTGGGTGTATCAAGATGGGGCATCGATATACCAGAGTAGACTAGCGTATACGCTTCTCGACCCATGAGATGGGCGATGGATGATCCCATATCCATTGGTGTTTGACATCAGAGATGGTATACGGGTGCTCAGTAGAGACTGGGTACACTGGACGGACTCGCCGAGAACTCCCAGATGGTATTATACCTTACGTCAGATGGCAGTTCTCAGGTGACACTTGTACAGGTTAGTCTGTAGACCCGAGATCGACATAGAGTCTTGTGTGATTCCCACAGTGCTTTGATCTCCACCTTACCACATCCATGAGGGCGTGTAAAACGGTGGTCTTTGGGTACAGTCCCGAGTCACATTGAGGCAATGAGCGATAGGAGGGGTTTCGTCTCTCCCGGTATTGGGGGTTGATGTTGCGCTGTGCTCGATTGGCCGTAACAGGGAAGTCCCTGGCCAGGGCTGATCAGAGATTTGCTGGTAAGTGTTACCAGTAGTTTCTCGACCCGTTATGAGCCTCACATCGGCACGACTTATTGGTTATTGGGGTCTGACGTTTACCACCCCTAGACTTGATATGCGACATATCAGACGAACAGATCGGACTGTACGGTAAGTGTTACTGGTTGGATTCACAGGAGTGTGAGCGGGCTAGCTCGTCGATCTTCTGATCGCTCAATACCCGGATGGCCGTTACGTTTATCAGACCGCTTGCGGCTTGTGGATGTTTGATATGATCATCATCTGCTACCGGCGTATTGACGAGTCTTTAGAGTCCTACACAGAGATTTCCTGGCTCAAGCGAAACGAAATAGGAGCGCATATGGGATATGTGCAGGACCGAGAATAATGCGTGTATGTGATACCGTATTCAATTCTCGCGATGAATATATCGATTGGTTATATACGATATAACCTAGATATCGAATCAATGATTGATTCGATAAGACGATACATAGGATACTAGTCGGTTATATGCGATATGACCGGATCGTTAAATCAAGTGTTGATTTAATGATTTAATGTATAATTATATATTTGATATATTACTTTGCATTAACTAGTATTGGTTCACTTTAAATGGATTTTCTCACTTGATGTGCAAGTTGTATATGTGATATACTTTTGTGCATATGTTTGTATCATGTTTGATGATACTTGCTCATTTGGTTAAGTGTATAGAATTATACCATGGTTAAGTTGATGATTAGGGTTTTGCTTTTTCATTTATTTATTTATTTGTTTATTTATTTATTTGGAAAAGAAAAAGATGAGAATGGTGGCTTTCTTTGTTTCTTATTGAAGCTTCATGAAGCTTTGACTTAGTCCACCATTCTTATCTCATCTTTAACCCTAACCATTCCAACTAACCCTAGTTTACTCTCTACACTTGACTATGGTTAGGATATGATAAGTATTCATATTAGTTCCTTTTTAAATAAGAAATTTATCATATTCTTTATCTTCTCCTTCTTCTTCTTCAAGAAAAACCTTGACTTCATCAATGGTAACTTGAGCAAACAAGTGAGAAATCCAATTCTAAAGTGAACCACCTCCTATTTCTTCACCCTCTACCTCTTGCCAAGTTATTTTGGGTGTTTTCTTCACAAGTTTCACAACTTGGTGAAGTTGGAGCATGAACTTGTGATGCCTCGACGTAGATCATCTTCGGCACGAAGCCGACGACCTAGTCCGCCCATTTCCCCGATGAAGCCGATGCGAGAGTCTGAGATCCGACTAGGACAGTAAGAGGATGTCTATGTGGAGCTAAGGAAGTAGATAACCGGATCTACAAAGGTTGTAGCTTCTTATCTTTAGTTAAGTTGTTAACTAGATTCGTATTTCTCCTAAACTTCTAGTCAACGATCCGTATTAGGGTTTCTCGGCACCCATAATTTTTGAAATTGGCATGGTTGATACCTTGTGAGACCTCCTTGGTGTGCCTAGGAACCTTTCATTGGTATCAGAGCCTAGCTAGAGCCTTAGGCGAAGTCTAGACGATATTTGAAACCCGATCGAACCCGAAAACCTAACTTTTTGATGCTCTCTGGACTTTTTCTAAAAACTGGGATTTTTCCAGATTAAAAATTCCTAAAAAATTCAGCAGGAAATTATAAGAATTACTATGCAAATATGACACTGTTTAGAGCTTAAACAGCCGCGGAACCGCGGCAAGAGCTGGCTCATGCGGCGGTTCTGCCGCCACTTGATGACGTCAGCCCTATCAATTTGCACAGTAATTCCTATTTAACAGTGCTGAGTTCTCTGGGTATTTTTAATATTTATTCAAGAGTTGAATATTCCAGGTTGTTTTGGGGATTCGATGATTCGATCGGATTATCAGATTTTGTCTATGTGGATTCCGGATAATTTTTGAATTTGTTGAAAAGTTCGACCGGATATAAATACCCAACTTTTCCCCTGTCGGGAAATTTCCAAGTGTTGGATTTTTCCGTAGTTTAACGATGTTCTAAGTAGTACAAGTAACGCGATGGTCCCTCTAGAAGACAACAAACCTTAACTCGATTATGTGACCGTCTTGAACTGCTCTTTGAACCTTAGGGTTTGGGGCAGTACGACGTGCCACATGTGAGGCGTTGGCTTGACCCTTCTACGGCTGGACCGTTGGTACTGAGGCACGAACTGAATGTTGTTAGACTTATTTCATGTGTTGGACTGTATCGGGAAAACTTGGGTGTTTGGATGTTCGATCGGAAAGTTTAACATTTTCTATTTATCCGGAATGTGATACAATAATTGGAATTCACAAGTAGTTATGAGATAACTGAATGAATGTTATAAACATAGCACTTTAGTCTCACTTGGTCGGTTGCCACGGAATTTTGATGTGATCAAAAGTCCGTCGCAATCACGTAGCGTACGCGGATACTCGCCGGATAAACTTAATAGACAGCCTCACCCCATAGCCCCGACCAAGTGACTGTAGGAGAACCCCATCGCCGAAAGCATCCGTTCGGGTGCTCGCGGCAGCGGTGTTCCGCCTTGGTGCACTTCGTCGACGGCGTCGGGGGTGCGGCCGCCTACTAAAGTTTGCGACGAGCATTCGATCAAATAGTCGGGAATCCTGTTGAATTGCCCGACTTGATATTGAAAAGTGTTTTCGATAATGAGACTAAAATGCGGGGTTTATAATTGTTAGGCATGTGATGTCTAAGTAATTCATTTGATTAGGCATGCGATGTCTAAAGAGGTTGCGGATTCCAACTGTTGTAGTTTTACACTTTCTTTTCTGTGACCGTAAGTGTAGTATGTTGATATCGCCGGTTTCGTTGCTATACGTCAACGACAATTGGGGTATGCATACTTACTTACGTTGATGACATGTGATGTTATGTGTTGCTGGATATGTTATATTGGATCGTCGTGTTTGAATAGCCAGGGGTTTTTATGTGAGATGAGTGTTTTTCATTTTCATTCATGTAAAAACTTGTATGTACTATTCTTTTTATTTGGGGCACTTCCAGGTAGCGGAAGTTGTCACCTTTTGTATATTATTTACTTTTCCGCATTAGGATAGACCCAAGGAGGGGAGCACAAGTAACCGGGTTCTGGGGTCCAGTGGGAGACCAACTCGAGGAGTCGAGTCCGGGTCTCCTAACCCTAGAATTGGTAGGGTTGCTTGCCGCTCTCGTAGGGGTCTAGGGGTGTGGGATTGGCTATTCATCACGACTGTGGAATCCGTGTTTTATACTGGCTCGTATTGAAAACACGGACGTCCTTGTATATCCAATGTTTCATATGTTTCTTCTGCTACGATATCTGTGATGTGATCATGTGATGTTCTGTGATGGATACAGTATATAGTATATATGATATATTATATAGACGTTACTTGTGTTTTGCACCCGCACTAGCCCTGCCCTGCTCTGTCGTTAGTTACCTAACCTAACGGTGCACGAGGGGACATCGAGGCGAATGCGGATGGCATAAGTGTACGTCGTATTTATCTGTGATGTTTAGGTACTTAAATGATGGGACTTCATTAATGAGATTAATGAAAGAAAAGAAACCTAAATGTTGTGGAATCAAATTTTAAATAAAAAAGGTAGCTACAGTTCTTGCTTTGCACAGCGATATATATGATATATCCCGCACCTTATTCGATGAGGAAAGGACCGAGATCCCTTCACCGGGAGTGACTCCTTTAGCAATAACTGGCAGATGCTACACACTCGGTTTGTCTTTTGATTGCTTTTAAGAGTTCTTGCTTTGCACAGCGATATATATGATATATCCCGCACCTCATTCGACGAGGAAAGGGCCGACGATCCCTTCACCGGGAGTGACCCCTTCAGCAAAACTAGAAAAGCATCAAAATCACTCCATTTCAAAACTTCATTTGATTCTACAACGATATCAAATTCATTACGCAATAGGTTTTCAGAAAAACCTGTCGTAGCCCTCCGTCATTTCAGATAAGTACTAGTTAGTATTCGTGCTACGTTTGTTGACTATGTTAAGGCGTAGTGTGCGGTAGCTGACCGGTATTTATCTGCTTATGCATATGATGCAGATTGGATTAGGGTAGCCGTGCGACTTTGTTGACTATGTTATGGGTCGTGCGGGTGGGTTTAATTCAATCAGGAAATGACGGGTTGAACTTGACTAGCACTTGTGATTTGTTGACTATGTTAAGGTCATATAGCTGCTAGGGGCAAAATATTATCGGGAATTTCAAGTGTTGAAATTTGCAATGAGATTGCATACCTTCATTGAGATAGTTGGATCCCGATACCCACTGCGAGTAAGAGTTACTCCTGGGAGAGTTTTATACATTACAATTAGCCGATCAAGTAGGTGTCTAGAAAGGTGTCAACGAGGTTACGCCTCTGGGAAAACGAGGTTTACATTAATTAGGTTCGTGCGAAAGCACAGGGGACCTCCCTCAAAGTACCGACACTGGCCTGGCTGAAAGATTAGCAAACTTGTAGTGTGTAATTAATCCCGGCTAGTCTTTCCTTTTAGGGTTTGAAGGAAGATTTGATAAAAACCAGTGGGAGCCATCCTGATTAGATAAGATAATAACCAATCTGATCTTGCACGAGCATACGCTAAAGTGTTTTCTTCTCTCTCTCTCCAGGAAGCGACCATTTCATTCCCTAATGAAGATAATAATATGGATGTATTGACCGAACCCGCATGTTATACTGTGCTGGGGAACGTTGGTTCCGTTCTTTCTTATAAGAGTTATAGGAATGAACAGGATATATGGGAATACCAGGATTCCCATGCCACCCGAATGAAGAAAGTACATGTTGATGCATTTTCTTTGGGTGTGTTCGTTACAGAGAACTGTTTCTCCATTTGCTCCACGTCCTGGGTATTAGATACCGGGTCAGGATCCCATATATGTAATCAGTTACATGGGCTCAGGAAAGGTAGAGAACTTGGAGAAGGTGATAAAGACATTAGAGTTGGAAATGGTGCAATTGTTGCAGCTAAGACTGTCGGGGAATATCACCTTGTATTACCAACTGGTAATACATTGGTTCTGAACGAATGCTATTACATGCCGAACCTGATATGCAACATTATATCGGTTTCTTTATTAAGTAAAGAGGGATATAATTTTGTATTACAGGACAATGTTATGAACATTTTCCGTAACCAAAAGTTGGTTGGATCAGGCACGTTGTGCAATGGCATTTATGTTCTAAATCAATCAACAGTTCTGAGCATAACTAACACACACAAGAGGAAGAGTTCAGAAATGAACGAATCCTTCTTGTGGCATTGTAGACTGGGTCACATCAATGCGACACAACTGGCTAAGTTGCATAAGGATGGATATTTGAAACCTTTCGAATTTTCATCTTATGACACTTGCCAGTCATGTCTCAAAGGCAAGATGACCAAAACTCCGTTTACGGGACACGGAGAAAGAGTTACCGAACTCTTGGGACTGATACATAGTGATGTATGCGGTCCTATGTCTACACATGCTAGGGATGGTTCTTCATACTTCATTATATTCACTGACGATCTCTCTAGGTTCGGGTATGTGTTCCTGATGAAACACAAATCAGAAGCTTTTGAGAAATTTAGGGAATATAAACAAGAAGTTGAGAACCAAACCGGAAAAAGTATTAAAATCCTACGATCTGATCGAGGAGGTGAATACTTGAGCAATGAATTCCTGGACTTCCTAAAAGAGAATGGGATTCTCTCTCAACTGACTCCTCCATATACACCACAGCACAACGGTGTATCAGAACGGAGAAACCGCACCCTATTAGATATGGTGCGCTCTATGATGAGCACAGCTGAGTTACCTATTTCCTTCTGGGGATATGCGCTGGAAACAGCAACATACCTATTGAATCAAGTTCCATCTAAATCTGTACCTACCACACCATATGAGATATGGAGTGGGAAGAGACCATATTTTAAACGAGTTAAGATATGGGGTTGTCCGGCCTATGTCAATAGGCAAAATCCAGACAAACTCGAGGCACGGTCAGTTCTTTGCAAGTTTGTGGGATATCCTAAGAATTCCCAAGGATATTTTTTCTACCATGCTGAAGAACAAAAAGTGTTTGTTTCTCAATATGCTACCTTTTTAGAAAAGGAATTCCTTGAAAAAGAAATTAGTGGCAAAGTGGTAGAGCTGGAAGAAGTTCCAGATACACAAACCATAACTGAAGATTTAGTGGAACCAGAAGATTCAGTAGCTCCCGATGAACCTCAGCCTCTCCGCCAATCTAGTAGGGTTCCTCGCCCACCTGAGAGATACTACGGTTTTCTCATGGATGGTGGGAGCGAGGATTGCATCATGGAGGATGATGACCCAACTAGCTTCGAGCAGGCCATCACGAGTAGAGACTCAGTGAAATGGCTGGATGCTATGCGGTCCGAGATGGAATCCATGTACACCAACAAAGTATGGACTTTGGACGTTGCTCCTGAAGGGGTAAAACCCATTGGGAGAAAGTGGATCTTCAAGAAGAAACTTGGTGTAGATGGGAAAGTGGAGACTTTCAAAGCTAGACTTGTTGCAAAGGGTTTTCGTCAAAGACCAGGTGTGGACTATGACGAAACCTTTTCTCCAGTGGCTATGCTTAAATCCATCCGGATCATGCTTGCCATCGCTGCATATCATGATTATGAAATCTGGCAAATGGATGTTAAGACCGCCTTTCTAAATGGTGATTTAGAAGAGTGCGTGTACATGACTCAGCCAGAGGGCTTTGTAGATAGTGGGAGCAGCGGGAAGGTGTGCAAGCTGCTTAAATCCATTTATGGATTAAAGCAAGCATCGCGGAGTTGGAACATCTGCTTTGACGTCGTTATCAAAGAGTTTGATTTCGTCAAAAACCCAGATGAACCTTGTATCTACAAAAAGGTGGCAGAGAGTAAGGTTGTCTTCCTCGTATTGTACGTGGACGACATACTCTTGATAGGAAATGATATTCCTATGCTGCAATCGGTCAAGCTCTTCTTATCACAAAGATTCTCGATGAAAGATCTTGGTGATGCCTCCTGCATATTGGGAATTAGGATCTATAGGAATAGATCCAAAAGGATTTTGGGATTGTCCCAATCCAGGTACATTGACACCATACTAAAAAGGTTTAGTATGGAAGAATCCAAGCGTGGGAACTTGCCCACGATCTCTGGAGTCACTCTTTCTAAAGAGATATCTCCCAAGACTGATTTGGAGAGAGCTCGCATGCAAGGGATACCCTATGCTTCGGCTGTAGGCTCTATCATGTATGCGATGCTATATACCAGACCCGATGTAGCATACTCACTAAGTGTAGTGAGCAGGTATCAAGCTGATCCTGGAGAGAGTCACTGGACAGCTGTGAAGAGCATTCTAAAGTACTTGCGAAGGACTAAAGAGATGCTCTTGGTGTATGGTAACGGAGAACTCCAAGTGGAGTCCTTTACCGATTCGAGCTTCCAGAGTGATAAGGACGACTCTAAGTCGCAGTCGGGATTTTTCTTTACCCTTTATGGAGGGGCGGTTAGCTGGAAGAGTTCCAAGCAGGAAACCGTGGCAGACTCGACGATGGAGGCTGAATACATAGCTGCCAAATAGGCTGTCTGGATCAAGAAGTTCATTACTGAACTTGGAGTGGTTCCATCCATTGAGCATCCAATACCTTTGTATTACGATAACAATGGAGCGGTGGCTTTGGCCAAGGAACCCAGGTCCCATCAGCGATCCAGGCATATTCTGAGGCGGTATCACCTGATCCGGGAGATAGTTGATCGCCGGAAGATTGAGGTCAGGAGGGTTGATACGAAGAACAACACGGAGGATCCACTCACGAAGGCCATTCCCCAGATACAGTTTGAGAGACTCTTCGGGATGCTCGGTATGCGATACTACAGCAGCTGGCCCTAGTGCAAGTGGGAGATTGTTAGTTGTATGTATGCCCTAGAGGCCAGTATTGTACAGATGATGTATATTATATTGGATGCTTGGACATATATAGAGATGACTTTCTTACTCGATATGATAGTATGCTATCTGGTTACTCTTTATCTTAACATGTATACTAGTCTATTTAAACTGTCTTATGATTACATGTTGGTAAAGCCCTTAGGATGTGTACTTGACTACCTGGACTATGATGCAGATCATACTAATGGGGACATGGTAGTCCATAAGTACATCCTTCAAGGTCCCTAGTCGTGGGTGTATCAAGACGGGGCATCGATATACCAGAGTAGACTAGCGTATACGCTTCTCGACCCATGAGATGGGCGATGGATGATCCCATATCCATTGGTGTTTGACATCAGAGATGGTATACGGGTGCTCAGTGGAGACTGGGTACACTGGACGGACTCGCCGAGAACTCCCAGATGGTATTATACCTCACGTCAGATGGCAGTTCTCTGGTGACACTTGTACAGGTTAGTCTGTAGACCCGAGATCGTCATAGAGTCTTGTGTGATTCCCACTGTGCTTTGATCTCCACCTTACCACGTCCATAAGGGCGTGCAAAACGGTGGTCTTTGGGTACAGTCCCGAGTCACATGGAGGCAATGAGCGATAGGAGGGGTTTCGTCTCTCCCGGTATTGGGGGTTGATGTTGCACTGTGCTCGATTGGCCGTAACAGGGAAGTCCCTGGCCAGGGCTGATCAGAGATTTGCTGGTAAGTGTTACCAGTAGTTTCTCGACCCGTTATGAGCCTCACATCGGCATGACTTATCGGTTATTGGGGTCTGACGTTTACCACCCCTAGACTTGATATGCGATATATCAGACGAACAGACCGAACTGTACGGTAAGTGTTACTGGTTGGATTCACAGGAGTGTGAGCGGGCTTGCTCGTCGATCTTCTGATCGCTCAATACCCGGATGGCCGTTACGTTTAGCAGACCGCTTGCGT
Source organism: Agapanthus africanus (assembly GCA_030015575.1). NCBI lineage: Eukaryota > Viridiplantae > Streptophyta > Magnoliopsida > Asparagales > Amaryllidaceae > Agapanthus > Agapanthus africanus. The sequence goes on along the minus strand of JASDDO010000031.1, from coordinate 444,783,520 downwards.
CTTGTGGATGTTTGATATGATCATCATCTGCTATCGGCGTATTGACGAGTCTTTAGAGTCCTACACAGAGGTTTCCTGGCTCAAGCGAAACGAAATAGGAGCGCATATGAGATATGTGCAGGACCGAGAATAATGTGTGTATGTGATATCGTATTCAATTCTCGCGATGAATGTATCGATTGGTTATATATGATATAACCTAGATATCGAATCAAGGATTGATTCGATAAGACGATACATAGGATACTAGTCGGTTATATGCGATATGACCAGATCGTTAAATCAAGTGTTGATTTAATGATTTAATGTATAATTATATATTTGATATATTACTTTGAATTAACTAGTATTGGTTCACTTTAAATGGATTTTCTCACTTGATGTGCAAGTTGTATATGTGATATACTTTTGTGCACATGTTTGTATCATGTTTGATGATACTTGCTCATTTGGTTAAGTGTATAGAATTATACCATGGTTAAGTTGATGTTTAGGGTTTTGCTTTTTTATTTATTTATTTATTTGTTTATTTATTTATTTGGAAAAGAAAAAGATGAGAATGGTGGCTTTCTTTGTTTCTTATTGAAGCTTCATGAAGCTTTGACTTAGTCCACCATTCTTATCTCATCCTTAACCCTAACCATTCCAACTAACCCTAGTTTACTCTCTACACTTGACTATGGTTAGGATATGATAAGTATTCATATTAGTTCCTTTTTAAATAAGAAACTTATCATATTCTTTATCTTCTCCTTCTTCTTCTTCAAGAAAAACCTTGACTTCATCAATGGTAACTTGAGCAAACAAGTGAGAAATCCAATTCTAAAGTGAACCCACCTCCTATTTCTTCACCCTCTACCTCTTGCCAAGTTGTTTTGGGTGTTTTCTTCACAAGTTTCACAACTTGGTGAAGTTGGAGCTTGAACTTGTGATGCCTCGACGTAGATCATCTTCGGCACGAAACCGACGACCTAGTCCGCCCATTTCCCCGATGAAGCCGATGCGAGAGTCCGAGATCCGACTAGGACAGCAAGAGGATGTCTACGTGGAGCTAAGGAAGTGGATAACCGGATCTACAAAGGTTGTAGCTTCTTATCTTTAGTTAAGTTGTTAACTAGATTCGTATTTCGCCTAAACTTCTAGTCAACGATCCGTATTAGGGTTTCTCGGCACCCATAATTTTTGAAATTGGCATGGTTGATACCTTGTGAGACCTTCTTGGTGTGCCTAGGAACCTTTCAATTAATCCCGGCCAGTCTTTCCTTTTAAGGTTTGAAGGAAGATTTGATAAAAACTGGGGGAGCCATCCTGATTAGATAAAATAATAACCAATCTGATCTTGCAAGAGCACACGCAGAGTGTTTTCTTCTCTCTCTCCAGGTAGCGACCATGTCACACCTTAATCAAGATAATAAAACGGATATATTGACCGAACCCACTTGTTATACTGAGCTGGGGAACGTTGGTCCCGCTCCAACTTATAATTGTTATAAGACAGAGCAGGAATTAGGGGAATACCAGGATTCCTATGCCGCCCAAACGAAGAAAGTGCATGAGATGCATCTCCTTCGGGTGTGTTCATTACAAAGAATTGTTTCTCAGTATCCTCTGCATCCTGGGTATTTGATACCGGATCAGGATCCCATATATGTAATCAGTTACATAGGGCTACAGAAAGGTAGAGAACTGAGAACGGGTGATAAGTTTCATGAGACAGAAAATGGTGCAAGTGTTGCAGCCAAGTCTGTTGGTCACTGTCACCCTGTATTACCAGAATACATTGATTCTGAACAAATGTTATTAGATACCGAACCTGATATACAAAATCATATCAGTCTCTTTATTTAGATAAAAAAAGGATATAATTTTGTGTTGTTGGATAATGTTTTTAACATTTCCTAAATCAAGAGTTGATCGGTTCAGGCACGTTATCTAAAAGTATTAACGTTCTAAATCAAACTACAGTTCTTAGTATACACAACACACTCAAGAGGAAGAGTTCAGAAATGAACGAATCCTTCTTGAGGCATTGTAGACTAGGTCATATCAAAGCAACCCGACTGGCTGAGTTACGTTAAGATGCATATTTAAATTAGTTTGAATTTACATCTTGTGAAACTTGCCAGTCATGTCACAAAGATAAGATGACCATAGCTCTGTTTATTGGAAGCAGAGAAAGAGTTAGTGAACTCTTGGGATGATACATATTGATGTATGAAGGTCCCCTGTCTACACATGCCAAGACCGGTTCTTTGTACTTCATTACCTTCTCTGATGATCTCTCAAAATTCAGACATATGTTCCTGTTGAAACACAAGTCCGAACCTTTTGAGATATTCACAGAATATAAGTTAGAAGTAGAGAACCAAAAATGGGTATAAGTATTATGTCCTTTGATGTGATCAAGGAGGAGAATACTTGAGCACGGGATTCCTGGACTATTCTAAGAATGAGATTCTCTCTCAGCATTCCTCCTCCGTATACACCACAGCACCTCGGTGTATCGGGGTGGAGCAATCACACCCTATTAGATATGGTGTGCTCTATGATGAGTACTACTGAGTTTCCTATTTCCTTTTAGAGAGTTATGCACTTATGAAGTTGCATACCTATTGAATAGGGTTCCGATCAAATCAATTGCCTACCACTTCAAATATGATATGGAAAGGGAAAAGCCCATATCTTAAGTTTGTTAAGATTTGGGGTTGTCCAGCCTATGTCTAAAAGCATAATCCGGACAAGCTCGAGGCAAAGTCAGTTCTGTGGAAGTTTGTTGGATATCCCAAGCATTCGCAAGGGAATATCTTCTACCTAACCGAGGAACAAAAGATGTTTTGTTACTCAGCATGCCACCTTTGTGAAAGGGAATTTCTTATGAAGAAATTTAAGGGCATGAGGTAGAACTGGAAAGAGTTCCAGCTATACAAACTGCAGCTGATGATTTGGTAGAACCAAATGATTCAATAGCAACCAATGAACCTCAGCCTCTCCGCCGATCTAGTAGGGTTTCTCACCCACCTGAGAGATACTTTGGTTTCTCTATCATAATGGGAGCAAGGATTGCATCATGAGATGATGATCCAACTAGTTTCGAGCTGGCCATCAGGAGTAGGACTCTGTAAGAATGGATGGATGCTTATCGATCTGAGATGGAATCCTTATACACCAACAAAGTATAGACTTTGGTTGCTTTATCTGTAGGGTTAAATCCCCATCAGGAGCAAGTATATCTTGAGAAGATTACTTGGTGTACATGGAAAAGTTGAGACTTTCAAAGCTAGACTTGTTAAAGGTTTGCATCATTGACCAGGTATGGATTATAATGAAACCTTTTCTAAGTAACTCTGCTTAAGTCCATCCAGATCCTACTTGCCACGGCTACATACCATGATTATGATATCTGGCGGTTGGGTGTCATGACTGCTTTTCTAAATGATGTTTTAGAAGAGAGAGTCTGTAAGTACACAGTCAGAGGGCTTCGTAGACAGTGGGAGTAGCGGAAACCTGTGCAAGATGTTTTATATGATAAAGCAGGCATCGCGGAGTTGGAACATCTGTTTTGATGAGTTAGTCAAAGAGTTTGACATCATCAAAAATGGTAGATGAACCTTGTATATACAAAAAGGTAGTAGGGAGTATGGTGGTGATCCTAGTAGAGTATATGGATGACATACTCTTGATAGGGAAGGAGTTTCCTATGCTACGCTCGGTCAATCTCCGCTTATTACAAGGATTCTCCATATAGGATCAAAGTGATACCTACTAAATCCTGGGTTTTGGATCTATGAGATAGATCTAATTGGATGTTAGAATACTCACTAGTTGTAGTGAGATGGTATCAATCGATCCTGGGGAGAATCACAGGAAAGGTTCCAAAGTGATAAGGATGACTGAATGCCAGTCACAGGCATTGTCTTGACCCTCAGTAAAGGGACGGTATGTTGGAAGAGTTCCAAGCTAGATACCGTGGCATACTAGACGATTAAAGGCAAGATATATCGTTACCAAAGATGCTACCAAAGAGGCAGTCTGGGTGTATATTAGTTCATGAGATGAACTTCGTTCCTCCCATTGTATGACAATGGAGTTGTGGCTTATGCCAAGGAACACCCGTCCCGTCAGTGATCCAGACATATTCTTAGGCAATATCACCTGATCGAGGAGATGGTTGATCTCTAGGGGATCAAGGTTAGGAGAGTAGACTCAGAGGAAAACACGGCGGATCCACTCACAAAGGCCTTTTCCCAGAGAGAGCCTTTTATGAGATGGTTGAGTATGAGATACTACAACCACTGCTATCAGATGGCCCTAGTGCAAGTGGGAGATTGTTTGTTATATGTATGCCCTAGAGGCAATTACTATACATAGGATGTATATTGTAGTGGATGCTTGGACATATATAGGGATGAATTTCTTGCTCGATATGATAGTATGCTATCTGGTTGCTCTTTACCTTAACGTGTACACTGATTGTCTCTCTGTTACATGTTGGTAAAGCCCTTAGGATGTGTACTTGACTACCTGGACTATGATGCGGATCATACTAGTGGGGACGTGGTAGTCCATAAGTACATCCTTCAAAGTCCCTAGTCGTGGGTGTATCAAGACGGGGCATCGATATACCAGAGTAAACTAGCGTGTAGCTTCTCGACCCATATAGATGGGCGATGGATGATCCCATATCCATTGGTGTTTGACATCAGAGATGATATACGGGTGCTCAGTGGAAATTGGGTACACTGGACGGACCTGCCGAGAACTCCCAGATGGTATTATACCTTATGTCAGATGGCAGTTCTCTGGTGACACAGGTACAGGTTAGTCTGTAGACCCGAGATCGTCATAGAGTCTTGTGTGATTCCCATTGTTCTTTGATTTCCATCATACCACATCCAAGAGGGCGTGCAAAAAGGTAGCTTTTGGGTACAGTCCCGAATCACATGGAGGCAATGAGCGATAGGAGGGGTTTCGTCTCTCCCGGTATAGGGAGTTGATGTTGCGCCGTGCTCGATTGGCGATAACAGGAAGTCCTTGGCCAAGGCTGCTTTAGGGATTTACTGGTAAGTGTTACCAGTAGTTTCTCGACCCGTTATGAGCCTCATATCGACACGACTTATCGAGTTATTGGGGTTCTGACGTTTACCACCCCTAGGCGAGATATGCGACATATCAGACGAACAAACCGGACTGTATGGTAAGTGTTACAGGTTGGATTCACAGGAGTGTGAGCGGGCTTGCTCGTTGATCTTCTGATCGCTCAATACCCGGGTGGCCATTACGTTTAGCAGACCGCTTGCGGCTTGTGGGTGTTTGATATAATCATCACCTACTGCCGGCGTATTGATGAGTCTTTAGAGTCCTACACAGAGGTTTCCTGGCTCAAGCGAAACGAAATAGGAGCGCATATGAGATATGTGCGGGACCGAGAATAATACCAGTATGTGATACTGTATTCTATTCTCGCAATTTGTATCATCAGTCGGTTATATGTGATATAGCCGGGTTACCGAATCAAGTGTTGATTCGATATATTGATACACTTGATATTAGTCGGTTATATGCAGTATGACCGGATCATTAAATCAAGTGTTGATTTAATGATTTAATGTACAATTATATATTTGATATATTACTTTATATTAACTAGTATTTGTTCACTTAAGATTGATTTTCTCACTTGATGTGCACAAGTTGTATATGTGATATATTTTTGTGCACTAGTTTGTATCATGTTTGATGATACATGCAAACTTGGGTGTGTGTAAGGATTATACCATGTTTAGGTTAAAGGTTTAGTTTTTATTTAATTTATTTGATTTATGTAAAATAAAATGGTGGCTTACTTTGTCTTTTCTTGAAGCTTCATGAAGCTTTCAAGCATCTTTGACAAAGTCCACCATTTTGTTTTACATAAGATTTTCCTTAACCTAACCTTTAACTTAAACTTGAGTTTAGTCTCTACAAAGGATAATCTCACCCATGGTTGCAAGATGATAACTTCACTTAATCATTCTTTACACACAATTCTTTTTCTTTTTCTTTTCTTCTTCTTCTTCATGAAGAAAAGAAAACCTTGCTAGAAAATTCCAAGTGTTGAAATCAAGTGAGAAATACAAATCCAAAGTGAACCCACTTCCTATTTCTTCATCCTCTACCACTTGCCATGTTGTATATGGTGTTTTCTTCACAAGTTTCATGACCTAGTGAAGATGGAGCTTGAGTTTGAGTCGCCTCGACGTAGATCATCTTCGGCATCGAAGTCAACGACCTAGCCCGATCATTTCTCCGACGAAACCATCGCTAGAGTCCGGGATTCCGATGATCGCAGCGGAGGGACGTCATCACGGAGCTTTAGGAGTGGAGGACCGGATGTAACGTTTTGAAAATCGTTTCAGTGAAATTTAAAAAAAACGGTAAAATAAGGGGGTTTTCTGTAAAAATTCAAAATGCAAATATCTTTATTATAAAATTAAATATACATATTCTAGCTATGTAATTGCTAGTATTTGGTGTTCATTGAGCCACTGGTGAAATTTCAAATTTTCTGAAAAAAATATTATTTTAATATTATTTTAATATTATTTTAAGCCGTCACTAATACATTTAATTAGGGAAAATTACAAATTGGAATGAGTTGAAACAAATTTTTTGCAACATAAAATATTAAATAAAATTTTATCATGTGGTTTTTGAAATGAAATCGGTTGCCAAAACGGTTTAGAAATTATTGAAAAAAGCCTTTTTTTTAGTGTAAATGGATGTTTGGGTGTTATATTTATCATTTTTCATCACCCCACACCCATACCCATACTCACACACCCCCATTTACTTCTCCCCTTGGCTGAATTCAGCAGTCCCCACCCTTTTCCCCACTTGAATTTGAAGAGAAAAGCAAAAGAAAAAGAAAAAAAGAAAAGGGGTAATGTTTTATTAATGAAGTATGGGTAATTGTTGACTTGGTCTTGTGTTGACTTGAAACCCACACCTCTCTCTCACTCCCTCACCAATTTCTGGCCGAGCCTCTCTTGGGCAGCCCCCCCAAATTTCTCCTCTCATTTCCTCATCAAAACCCATAAAAAATCAACCATTTCTCTCACAAATTCAAAGCTAAACCCAAATCCAATCTCTACCCATTTTTCCTTAGCCCATTCTAACATGATTCTTGGAGAAAAATTTGCATTTGAGAGGCTAGATTGCAAGGTTTGATCCATAGTTTGTGAGGTATAAAATCCTGATCTTTTGTTACATTATTTGTTATTACTTCAAATTAAGTTAGTAAAGGGTTTAATTTTAGGTTTGAAATTTGCAAGTCCAAATTCATGAGATTAGGGTTTGTGAAAATGTAGTTAGGGTTTTGGGAAATGAGATTATAGTTGTGTGATGTATTTAACATGTTAATACTATGCAAAATTAATCTAGTTGCTATTTTCCAAATTGTAACATTTAAAATGTCCAAAATAAGTTTTTTTTTGCAAACTAGGTTTTGGAATTTAATTGCATGTGTGAGATTAAAAATGTAATTAGGGTTTTTATGACTTCATTAACATTTTAAAATGTAGTTTAATGTTTTAAATCATGCAAATCCAAGCTAGATTGTCGTATGTGCATTTTTGCTATAAGATGGTTGAAATTGGTTAAAATTGCAAACTAGGTTTTTGAAATTGAATTAAATTGTGGGTTTAAAATTTACGTAGTGGTTTCTATGGCATAATTAAGATATTAAGTTATCATCTTGGTCACTAGAATTATTAAAACATCATGTTTTGTACAAAAACATTAATTTGTGCTTGCTATATTTTAGGAAAAATGACTTTTTAAGTGAAATTGGGGTTTTTGGGAATTGTAAGGTATTTTATATTATAATTAGTGCTTGTAATTGTACAAATGAGTGTGTTAGGAGTTTTCTCGATTGTTTGGCGTTTGTACGCCGACGTCGAGGGTTTTTGGGTTCATTTTTGAAAGCAACCATAGGTTTTGACTTATGTGGGATTCATGTGTCGTTTTGGTCATGAGTCGGATTTTAATGCGATACAATGTGTTGTGATATGTAGGTACCCCCCATGTGGACTTCGAGACGACAAGCAAGCGCGTGGCGACGTCGGCACCGGCGAGCGAGGACCAGGTGAGTAGATTTATATCTACGGGGAGAAGTCGGGTGGATGGCGTATAGCACTCCCGCGGTCCGTGGTGGTGTATACGGATGCGTATACACACCAACAATTATTATATGTTATTTGGGATTAATAACGATGTTAGGATGGATATTGGTGTGTTGGATTACTTTAGTGTTGCGAACCCTAGGGTAGTGTTGCACTACACATACACACCTACATACACACATGCATACTTGCATACATTCCTATTTATATGTGCTCATGGGATTCTTTATAGTTATGTGTTCACATGGGTATGGGACTATGTGTTCACATACGGATATGAGGACGATACTAGGGATTGAGCTGAATCGATGAGATTTGTTTTGTGGTTGTGATATCGGTTTGTACGAGACTGTCGATCAGTAGTCAGATCATGACTATATTGATGATATTAGTATTGTACTAGACATAGGTCAATACCCTGGACTATGATCTTGGATAAAGAGGATACCAGATGAATAGTGTGATGAATATGATATTAACCCGTACCCAGATTTGGGGATGCCGTACGACGGATTTACGTACGAGCTATTTTTGATGATTGATCCGCACTCTTGACTTGGGATGCCTGATTATAGATATGGTATCGGATATGATATTATTGAGGCGGGATCACCGTCTAATATATATACAGGTATGTATATGTATCGACTCAGATGTTAGGCGGTTTCCTTACCTGTAGCCCAGCTGGTCAGCTTAGCCCTTTAGTTTAGTTTAGTTGTTAGATTAGATTCGATTCTTACCTATTTCAAAACTAACGAATCGTGGGTATTTTAAAAGACATCCCAAGGGATCCTACGGATATTTCAAAAGACGTATCTTTTCATAAAAACACTGTAGCCCCTATTTTCAAAACCCCATGATTCGTGTTATTTCAAAAGACACCATTTGTAGGACTTATATTAGGTTAATGTAGATTGGTTATAGTTGCGTCTACTATTCAGCTCCCGCTCTTTATTGTGGTTCGCTTCGGATCGCATGCTTATATTATATTTCATACTCCATTATTGATATCATGCTGTTAGGACACCAGCACCATTACCGATGATGCGTATGTACCACGTACACTTACTTGTCGGCTCACACACATCTTCATCGGTAATTGCCATGTCACGTACACCTTAGAAAATATTATTGCTTGACTTAGCTTGTTAGTTAGTAATTTGACATGATATTAGTATACCCGCCTTATATGCCAGCTTAACATTGTAGTTATTACTTGTCACTTCATGCATACTGTTATTCATTGTTATGCCTATATTCATGGTTTTACATGCTATTGATGATTTGGATTTGGATATCCATGAGATTTTCTGGATTTGGGGGGGTGGGGGAACCGCAAAAACTTATATAAACTGATTTCTCTCTTTTTAAATAAAAAAAGTGCGGTTTTTCCCATGATGTATGAGTCGTCCACCATGAGTTTGCTGATGGATTTCGGGACCCGATTCGAGAATACGGATGAAATGTTTCGGGTACATGGTGGACCCGGTAAGGTACCCCGGGGCAAGAAGCACGTGATGATGACGATGTGAGCCTGGCAGGGGAGCACTACCTACCGGTGATTTTACCCGACACGTCGGATATCCGGAGGATACCGTCGTGGTCTTGAGATGGATGGTAGGGGACGGTCTGGACTGACGGCGCCCTAGATATTGAGACTGTGATATTGAGATTTCGAGATATTGAGGTACAGAGACTGTGATACAGAGATATCGAGATATTGGAATTACGTTTTGTGCCGATGCTAGGCACTGTTTTATGCTGATTTCATTATGATACCTCATTTTAAAAATACAAAGGAAATCTCACTAAATTATGAAAACAGTTCTTCATTTACATGTATTCTGTTTTCATGCATTCATACCTCATTCATATGATATATTGCTACCTGAGGCACCGACACGGGCACATGAGATTACACTCGGGTTAGATATCTACCCTAGCCTTGTTATAGGTTGCATGTTATTCTTATATTTGAGGATATATTATGATCATTGACCTAGATTGCGTTATTTATGCGATTTCTGTGCGTAGATGTTTTTCTATTCACGAGTTGGCAACTCACCCCCGTTGTGCCCCAGTTTCTTGCAGGTTTGCCGTACAGGTTTCATTACGGCTTTGCGGGCATAGTTTCCTTCAGGTGATTTTCTAGTAGGTGGGTTTACTTATATCGTACCCCCATTATATATCTTGTATATTATTATTCTGTTGTATCTAGAAGTTCCATCAACCAAACATGTATTTATTTTGAGATAGAGACCAGTGATGTTATTCCTTCGACCTTAGAGTCGCACGTTTTATTTCTGTGGTTTTCTTGTGGTTTTGAGTTTCCTTTTGAATTTTGATCCTCGCCGTTGGCGTTGTATATTATATTGCTTGTGTGGTTGTGGCCGTCATTTGACGAAGAGCTAGCTCCCGCTTGGGGATGCCTTTTTATTGATTTCGTATACTATTCATGTTGTATCCCGTTTGGGTGCCAGTATTTACAAAGAAGACTCTGCCGAAATTTTCAGTAAATTTTTGATGTTTTTAGAAACCCGCATAATTCGGCTTATGCTATTGAAATTACTTATTTAAATTGGTTTTCCTTCACTCTACTACTTTTCTTGGTTTGCATTTCTGGGTTTTCGGCTTACTTGGATTACGTACGCCTCGAGACGTTTCATAGTTTAAGTGCCGGTCATGTTCCGTACTTTCGGGACATCACAAAGTTGGTATCAGAGCGTTAGGTTTTACCTTCGGAGCGTAAGATGATCCTTGGTTGATGGAATAGGTGACTAAAGTAGAGTGACGTACCGTAGGTATGTTCCGCGGCATATTTACGATACGCTACTCCACTTAAGAAGCCTTAGGATGTACATTTCTTTGTTCAGTATTATATTCATTCCGATCTAGCCTCATCAGTACCAGTTATGGTTTTGCTGCCACGATTACGGGCAGGGAGAGCTACAGCTCGAGTTGCGGTCAGCACGAGCTCGTCACGAACGAGGACTGACCAGGGCGAAATTCCGGTGACACACGATTGCAGAGATGTGTCTTTTTACTGTGTTTTCACGCCCCGAGCGTTTGATGGATCGCTGTGTGAGATTACTTGGACGTGCCGATCAGCACTAGAGGATTGAGCCACTGACGTAGGCCAGCCAGATTTTGATGACCATTGAAGTATGCTTACTTCTGATGATTGAGGCACCGTTCAGCGTGCAGACGAGCGAGCCAGTTATTGCTGCGAACGACGAGATATTGCCCCAGATGCTGGAGTTAGTGCAGAATGAGTTGTACTAAGAGATGATAGAAGGTCGCTGGTCATCGAGGATGAATGACTAGGACATGTGGATCGTTCGCCTACCCCGATGCGAGGTCATCAGATAGATTGATTCGAGCTAGAGACGACTTCACGCGGAGACGTTGGGAGTCGACAGAGACGATCGAATGTCAGAAACCTATTATTCCAAGTTTAAAGTAGTCGGAAAGACATGCAGGCAATTCTATGGTCCCTCTAGAAGAATGAAACCCTAACTCGACTTAATGACCGTGTGAAAGCCTTTGAACCTTCGGGTTTGCGGCAGTTCTACGGCGCCATTAGTGAGGTTTGGGTTTTCCCTTCTACGGCTGGACCACCGATGCTGTGGTATGTACTCGATACTATTAAACTGTGCCCAAGAGGTTGAGCTCTTGGGGGATTATAAGGTTTTGATGACTCGATCGGATGGCTCGACTTAATTCGGATGCTAGGTGGTGAGATGCATTTCTTGGGAGACTCCCGATACGAGGATAGCTGTTGGAGCTCAGTCCATGTAGCCACGATGAGACGAGTCCGAAGCAGTCGACATTAGAGAAAGTGGAGTAAGAGGTTCGTACCAGATCTAGATGAGATGACGTTCCACTCCGCCGACATCAGAGATGCGATGCGCATGCCGAGGCATGGTACTTGGATTTACCTTCCAGAAGGAGTTGCGATGAGTATGCAGTCGTTCCAGAGCAAGATGCAGATATAGGAAAGGACGATGACTTCCGGACAGTTGGCAGAGACGAGATATGGAAGAGACCGTGAGCAGGATTCCTTCTAGGACACTGCTGCAATGATACTTGCACCCAGGATCAGATGTGTCACGTACATTCAGATAGCCAGAGGCCGACGCCAGTGATATGCTGTCTTACGAGTGGTCGCGATGATTGACCGGGAGATGACAAGAGACGTGCCAGAACGGGATCATCCCCGTTAGCATACCTGATAGGGCCGATGAGCCGATGGACCGAGAGATTGGTAATTCGCAGTGAAGACCTTGACCCAGGAGTGGTCATTGTTACGCACACCAGCAGGCCAGAGTTCATGATCATCGACGAGACGTCCCACTAGTGACCGTGACAGTTGGCCAGAGATTCTTGAGTATGTGCTTGAGCGGGACTATTCCGCCATACTAGATTTCGATGTTTTGGGGTGAATTATTCGCATGATTTGGTTTTGATGATTGAGGATTTACGATTTTCGCACAGTCGTTGCACTTGATATCGTTTTCGTGCTTTGGTTTCACATGTTTGTGATTTTACGGTTTTAGACATTTGAGTTGATTTTGTGCGTATGCACGCACACGATTTGGTTCCTGCACTCTGTATAGTTATATATGCTTGCAGTGCAGTGATACGCCTTTTGTGCACTTAGATGCAGTGGACTTCGATTTCGATTGTGATACTTGATATTTGTTTTGTGCACCTTGTGCACCTGATTGGATTTTGCGTATATTTGGCGCTTGGTGCTGGATTTCATGATTTCGTGCATGATGGATGCACCTGATTTTGATTTTTGCGCATGTTGAGCGCATGTCTTGAGATGCGATTTTGGTGCACACCAGATGTACTAAATTGAGATTTTTCGTGCATGTTAGATGCACCTGATTTTGCTGTTAGGCATGTACGTTGCCTATGACCGATGTTGTGTGCACAACCGTTGCACCTTGATGTTGTTTTGTGCACCTGCTTAGCACATGTGTGGATTTTGATTTCCGTGCACACCGGACGCACAGGGTTTTCATACACACTTTTGGATTGATTCTATGGAGCAGTACGTTTTATGATATTTGCTATGTGTCTTCGTACTGGGCAGGACTAGTCAGAGGACAATACCTGAATGTATTTTGCATGCATTGATAGTTATTGAAGGGATTTCCAAAAAGCGAGCTATAGCCTCAGTATTTACCTATGTGTCTGATATGACACGAAATGTTTAAAACAAGTAGACCCTTCTAAATTGTTTCCAAAACGGCGGAACGTACATTTCAAATAAAGGTATATATGTATATAGTTATTTTCTTATGATAGACGTCCGCCACTGTGCAGTGTTATGCGCATTGCACAGCGACTTAAAAGATTTGGCATGCATTTCCTCCTGATATTTACATGTATAGTTCCGATTTATAGCATATCGGTCTTGCTTTGGATTTGAAATTGTGTCTTCACCAAGACTCCGATGATTACGGGATGCTTGACGGAGTTTTGATTTTGAGTTATATGCTCATTTTTCATGCGCATGCGCTGCGCTACGATTTGTTTGATATATTTATGATTTCGGAGCCCCGACGACTTGATGGTGTTGCTTAGATGTTTTTGGATTTGGGAGAAGTTTGAATTTAAATTCGGGGACCGAATTTCTTTAAGGGGGGAAGATTGTAACGTTTTGAAAATCGTTTCGGTGAAATTTCAAAAAAGAAACGGTAAAATAAGGGGGTTTTCTGTAAAAAGTCAAAATGCAAATATCTTTATTATAAAATTAAATATACATATTCTAGCTATGTAATTGCTAGTATTTGGTGTTTATTGAGCCACTGGTGAAATTTCAAATTTTCTGAAAAAAATATTATTTTAATATTATTTTAAGCCGTCACTAATATATTTAATTAGGGAAAATTACAAATTGGAATGAGTTGAAACAAATTTTGTGCATCATAAAATATTAAATAAAATTTTATCATCTGGTTTTTGAAACAAAATCGGTTGCCAAAACGGTTTAGGAATTATTGAAAAAAAAGGCTATTTTTTAGTGTAAATGGATGTTTGGGGTGTTATATTTATCATTTTTCATCACCCCACACCCATACCCACACTCACACACCCCCATTTACTTCTCCCCTTGGCTGAATTCAGCAGTCCCCACCCTTTTCCCCACTTGAATTTGAAGAGAAAAGAAAAAGAAAAAGAAAAAAAGAAAAGGGGTAATGTTTTATTAATGAAGTATGGGTAATTGTTGACTTGGTCTTGTGTTGACTTGAAACCCACACCTCTCTCTCACTCCCTCACCAATTTCTGGCCGAGCCTCTCTTGGGCAGCCCCCCCAAATTTCTCCTCTCATTTCCTCATCAAAACCTATCAAAAATCAACCATTTCTCTCACAAATTCAAAGCTAAACACAAATCCAATCTCTACCCATTTTTCCTTAGCCCATTCTAACATGATTCTTGGAGAAAAATTTGCATTTGAGAGGATAGATTGCAAGGTTTGATCCATAGTTTGTGAGGTATAAAATCTTGATCTTTTGTTACATTATTTGTTATTACTTCAAATTAAGTTAGTAAAGGGTTTAATTTTAGGTTTGAAATTTGCAGGTCCAAATTCATGAGATTAGGGTTTGTGAAAATGTAGTTAGGGTTTTGGGAAATGAGATTATAGTTGTGTGATGTATTTAACATGTTAATACTATGCAAAATTAATCTAGTTGCTATTTTCCAAATTGTAACATTTAAAATGTCCAAAATAAGTTTTTTTTTTGCAAACTAGGTTTTGGAATTTAATTGCATGTGTGAGATTAAAAATGTAATTAGGGTTTTTATGACTTCATTAACATTTTAAAATGTAGTTTAATGCTTTAAATCATGCAAATCCAAGCTAGATTGGCGTATGTGCATTTTTGCTATAAGATGGTTGAAATTGGTTAAAATTGCAAACTAGGTTTTTGAAATTGAATTAAATTGTGAGTTTAAAATTTACGTAGTGGTTTCTATGGCATAATTAAGATATTAAGTTATCATCTTGGTTACTAGAATTATTAAAACATCATGTTTTGTACAAAAACGGTAATTTGTGCTTGCTATATTTTCGGAAAAATGACTTTTTAAGTGAAATTGGGGTTTTTGGGAATTGTAAGCTATTTTATATTATAATTAGTGCTTGTAATTGTACAAATGAGTGTGTTGGGAGTTTTCTCGATTTTTTGGCGTTTGTATGCCGACGTCGAGGGTTTTTGGGTTCATTTGTGAAAGCAACCATAGGTTTTGACTTATGTGGGATTCATGTGTCGTTTTGGTCATGAGTCGGATTTTAATGCGATACAATGCGTTGTGATATGTAGGTACCCCCATGTGGACTTCGAGACGACAAGCAAGCGCGTGGCGACGTCGGCACCGGCGAGCGAGGACCAGGTGAGTAGATTTATATCTACGGGGAGAAGTCGGGTGGATGGCGTATAGCACCCCCGCAGTCCGTGGTGGTGTATACGGATGCGTATACACACCAACAATTATTATATGTTATTTGGGATTAATAACGATGTTAGGATGGATATTGGTGTGTTGGATTACTTTAGTGTTGCGAACCCTAGGGTAGTGTTGCACTACACATACACACCTACATACACACATACATACTTACATACATTCTTATTTTATGTGCTCATGGGATTCTTTATAGTTATGTGTTCACATGGGTATGGGACTATGTGTTCACATACGGATATGAGGACGATACTAGGGATTGAGCTGAATCGATGAGATTTGTTTTGTGGTTGTGATATCGGTTTGTACGAGACTGTCGATCTGTTGTCAGATCATGACTATATTGATGATATTAGTATTGTACTAGACATAGGTCAGTACCCTGGACTATGATCTTGGATAAAGAGGATACCAGATGAATAGTGTGATGAATATGATATTAACCCGTACCCAGATTTGAGGATGCCGTACGACGGATTTACGTACGAGCTATATTTTGATGATTGATCCGCACTCTTGACTTGGGATGTCTGATTATAGATATGGTATCAGATATGATATTATTGAGGCGGGATCACCAACTAATATATATACAGGTATGTATATGTATCGACTCAGATGTTAGGCGGTTTCCTTACCTGTAGCCCAGCTGGTCAGCTTAGCCCTTTAGTTTAGTTTAGTTGTTAGATTAGATTCGATTCTTACCTATTTCAAAACTAACGAATCGTGGGTATTTTAAAAGACAGTCCAAGGGATCCTACGGATATTTCAAAAGACGTATCTTTTCATAAAAACACCGTAGCCCCTATTTTCAAAACCCCATGATTCGTGTTATTTCAAAAGGCACCATTTGTAGAACTTATATTAGGTTAATGCAGATTAGTTATAGTTGCGTCTAGTATTCAGCTCCCGCTCTTTATTGTGGTTCGCTTCGCATCGCATGCTTATATTATGTTTCATACTCCATTATTGATATCATGCTGTTAGGACACCAGCACCATTACCGATGATGCGTATGTACCACGTACACTTACTTGCCGGCTCACACACATCTTCATCGGTAATTTCCATGTCACGCATACCTTAGAAAATATTATTGCTTGACTTAGCTTGTTAGTTAGTAATTTGACATAATATTAGTATACCTGCCTTATATGCCAGCTTAACATTGTAGTTATTAGTTGTCACTTCATGCATACTGTTATTCATTGTTATGCCTACATTCATGGTTTTACATGCTATTGATGATTTGGATTTGGATTTCCATGAGATTTTCTGGATTTGGGGGGGGGACCGCAAAAACTCATATAAATTGATTTCTCTCTTTTTAAATAAAAAAAGTGCGGTTTTTCCCATGATGTATGAGTCGTCCACCATGAGTTTGCTGATGGATTTCGAGACCCGATTCGAGGAGACGGATGAACCGTTTCGGGTACATGGTGGACCCGGTAAGGTACCCCGGGGCAAGAAGCGCGTGATGATGACGATGTGAGCCTGGCAGGGGAGCACTACCTACCGGTGATTTTACCCGACGCATCGGATATCCGGAGGATACCGTCGTGGTCTTGAGATGGATGGTAGGGGCCGGTCTGGACTGACGGCGCCCTAGATATTAAGACTGTGATATTGAGATTTCGAGATATTGAGGTACAGAGACTGTGATACAGAGATATCGAGATATTGGGATTATGTTTTGTGCCGATGCTAGGCACTGTTTTATGCTGATTTCATTATGATACCTCATTTTAAAAATACACAGGAAATCTCACTAAATTATGAAAACAGTTCTTCATTTACATGTATTCTGTTTTCATGCATTCATACCTCATTCATATGATATATTGCTACCTGAGGCACCGACACGGGCACATGAGATTACACTCGGGTTAGATATCTACCCTAGCCTTGTTATAGGTTGCATGTTATTCTTATATTTGAGGATATATTATGATCATTGACCTAGGCTGCGTTATTTATGCGATTTCTGTGCGTAGATGTTTTTCTATTCACAAGTTGGCAACTCACCCCCGTTGTGCCCCAGTTTCTTGCAGGTTTGCCGTACAGGTTTCATCACGGCTTTGCGTGCATAGTTTCCTTCGGGTGATTTGCTTGTAGGTGGGTTTACTTGTATCGTACCCCCATTATATATCTTATATATCATTATTCTGTTGTATCTAGAAGTTCCATCAACCAAACATGTATTTATTTTGAGATAGAGACCAGTGATGTTATTCCTTCGACCTTAGAGTCGCGCGTTTTATTTCTGTGGTTTTCTTGTGGTTTTGAGTTTCCTTTTGAATTTTGATCCTCGCCGTTGGCGTTGTATATTATATTGCTTGTGTGGTTGTGGCCGTCATTTGACGAAGAGCTAGCTCCTGCTTGGGGATGACTTTTTATTGATTTCGTATACTATTCATGTTGTATCCCGTTTGGGAGCCAGTATTTACAAAGGAAACTCTGCCGAAATTTTCAGTAAATTTTTGATGTTTTTAGAAACCCGCATAATTCGGCTTATGCTATTGAAATTACTTATTTAAATTGGTTTTCCTTCACTCTACTACTTTTCTTGGTTTGCATTTCTGGGTTTTCGGCTTACTTGGATTACGTACGCCTCGAGACGTTTCGTAGTTTAAGTGCCGGTCATGTTCCGTACTTTCGGGACGTGACACCGGATCTACAAAGGTTGTAATCCCTTTCACTTACTAACAAAGTAGTTTGCTTGCATAGTTTTCGCCTAATCTCTAGTTAACAATCTTACATAGAGTTGTTAGGCACATAAAAATTTGAATTTGGCATGGTCGATGCCTTCTGGAACTTCTTGTGTGTGCATAGGAACCCTACAGAAAACACTCAGCGTATGCTCTTGTAAGATTAGATTGGTTATTAATGTTAGTGTATATGCCCTAGAGGCCATTACTGATTGTATATTATTTGATGGAAGCTTGGGATATTCACCTTGTATTGACATTCTTACTCAAAATGGTAGTATGCTCCTTGGTTTGTTTCTGCTTTAATGTGTGCATGTGTTTCTTTTAGCATATCGCCTTTACACATTAGTGGAGCCCTTAGGATCTTTGCTTGATTACCAGCGTTGTGATGGCAGTCATACTCGTGGGGGCTGCGTAATCTATAAGCACATCCTTATGCAGATCCCTAGTCGCAGGGCTATCAAGACAGGGCATCGATACTCCGGAGTAGACTAGCGTATGTGCTTCTTATCCCAGCTTGGGAGACGGTCTGTCCCACAGCCGTCAGTACGTCGGACTTGAGATAGTATGCGAGTGCTCGTTAGGTTACGAGTACACTGGACAGGACTCGTTGGGAACTGTTGGTTGGTACTATACCAATCGTCAGTTATCAGTTCCCAGGTGACATGAGTACAGCTTAGTCCGTTGACTTGATACTGTCACTTCGCCTCGAGTGTGTTCCCACTGTACTTTGATTACTACCCTACCACGGCTCAAAGGAGTCGTGCAAACAGGTAGTTTTTGGGTGTAGTCCCAAAGTACTTGGAGGCAGTGACGGTTAGACAAGATTCATCTCTCTCGGTATTGGGGGTTGATATCGCGCTGTGTCTTGAAGAGCCATTACACAAAGTCCCTTGCCAGGGCAAGCGAGATAGACTGGTAGGTTTCCAGTGTTAACTCAGGTGTTCTGGACTACACTCTGACACGACTTGTACCGCTAGTAGGGGACTGACGTTTACCACCCCCATAGGCCCGCCATGCAATGTTCTCAGACGAACAGACCGGACTGTATGGAGATTGTCATATTCAGGCTTAGTAAGAGTTCAGATGGGTTTACCTCGTCAGTCTTCTTATCGGCATCTACCTGGGGACCGTTACGTAGAGCTAGTGCCGCTTGCGGTCTGTGGTTAAACCCACTGCCAGCGTAGTGTCGAGTCTCTAGAGTCCCACACAGAGGGTTATTCGCCTTTGGGCAAAACAGAGTAGAGGTCGCATGGTTTTACGACAGGGTTCGTTCACATCCGCGCACTTATGCACGTTTGGCGTCGGGATAGACATTACTAGCGGGCTCTGGTTTGAGCCAGATCCTAGTATATGTTTTGGGGTTAGTTTTATCTCAAAGTATTCATGTTTCTCGGAACACGAATGCGGGTGTGTATGCACGGTTGATTGAGGCGGAGGAAGAGGTTTTTCATTTGGCTTTTGGAACGGGTGCGTATGCACAGTTGACAGTCTCCTTTTTCCAAACCCTAATGAATTTGTGATATATCAATTAATAATATTAATTAAATGAAATTGTGTCATGGTTGGGTTTGTTGACTTGTTGACCAAGGTTGACTAGTTGACCATGGTTGAAACTTTGACCATCATCATTTCTTTTCAAGATGCTCTTTGATCTTTGCAAAAACATTTAATGTGAAATGATAATGGTCTTATCAAACCAACCATCACCTTTTTCATTTTGGATTAATATTATTAATTTGATAATTCACATATATTGTTATGGTTGTAAAACTATTCTCATTCTATCATAACCATTCTCTCTCCTCTCTTCATCTTCCTCCTCCTCTAGTTCAAGGAGAATCATTCTCATGAGTTGAGAAACCTCTCCTTGGAGATAAAACACCCTAAGTCACTCTCTACTCTTCCTAAGGTTGAAGGTCTAGCAAGCCGGAGACTTTTGTTTTCTCAAAGTTCGAGAAAGGAGCTCAAGGAAGAAACTCTCAGGTGGATCCATCTTCGACAAGAGAAGGCAACGAGGAAAGTATCATCCGACCACTACAAAGAGTCTAAGAAGAAGGAGTTCAAGTTGAGATATAACCCCTAACCGAATAGATAACTCTCTAGTTAGTTGCTAGTGTGAAGTTTAGCCAAGATCCGGTTTAGTTGTCCATGTTACCTAAACCCTAAAAATCGTTTTTCACCATTTCCGCAAGCCCGAAAGAACCGGGAGAGGTAACGTGGACTTACAGCGGTATCAAAGACTAACTAAACACACCCTAGCATGTTAGCAAAGTATCTAGAATTTCGACCGGACATAAAACCGCGAAACACCCCGGAAAATCCTAGTTTCTGCCGATTTTTATTTCTGCTCCAAAAATAATAAATCATGTCTTAAAAATCGGCTCAGCCTTTTTAATGAACAGGCAAGAAAAACGATCCAGCAAACCGACCGACTCACCGCGGTTCCGCGGCCGAGTTGACTCGGCCGTGGATCGTTTCTCCTGCAGTTTGTCTCTGGTGGTATTTTGTGATTTTTGAGATGGTTTGTTTCTCCCCAGATTTTCCAGAGAACAAGTCTGTTTTTGGGGTGGTTACAAATCCGTATTTTGGTCGATTTTATGTAGACTTTGGCTAATGGGTTGTATCTGTAATGTTATATATGTATTGAACGTCTGCTAATCGCTATACGTCGATTAGTGGGGGTTATACATATCTGTGATCTGTAATGTTGATGGTATGTGTATATGAATTCATTGGATTGTCGCGGATGAATAGCCGGGGGGAATTGTGAGATGAGAGTTTTGTTTATCTTTCAATTCTTGTAATATGTAAATTGATGTAATATTATTTGTATGGCCGCACAACCGGGTCGGGGTCGTAGCCATCATTGTATAATTTCTTTTTACTGTTTTTGCTCCTAGGACAGACCCAAGGAGGAGTGCACAAACTACCGGGTACCTCGAAGTGCCGAGTGGCCTACTCACGTCGTTGAGGGAGGTTGCTTCACTTCGGATACTTGGCGGGTAGTTTGCCGCACCCGTAGGGGTCTAGGGTGGGGTTTGTCTATTCATCGCGACCGTGTAATCCGCTCTTCGTTACAGGCTCGTACGAATTGCGGATTCCTAGTATATCCAATGTATTTATCTGTGATCTGGAATGGCTATCATTGCATGTGACGAATGTTTATATATATCTATATGATATCTATTTAGGCGTTGGTTATGTTTTGCATCCGCGTTAGTCCAGCCCCCGCTCTGTCGTTAGTTAAATAACCTAACGGGTGATGACGGGACCCCGTGGCGAATGCGGATGGCATAAGCGTACGTCATATTTTTGTTGTTTTCTGCAATGGTAGGATTAAATGATGGGACGCATTGGAATTAATGCAAGAAAAAATAAACCAAGTAAAAGTCGTTGGAACACTTTGAAAACCACTCGGTTCTTTTCAAAACCAAACTTTTAAATGTGGAGCTTGAACCACTCCTTTTGAAAGCTATCTAGTTCCTTCGACTATATCAAGTTCACTACGTTCACGGTTTCGCCAAAACCATTCGTAGCCCTCCGTTGTTTCACATGAATGGTCAATAAGTATTCAAGCTATGTATGTTGGCCAAAATCAAGGCATAGTGATTGGTAGCTATTGGGTATTCATGTGCATCATAGATAGATGTGTTGGTTTGGGGCAGTCGTTCTACCATTTTGGCTAAAGTCAAGGGTATGTGCGGGTGGGCTCAAATTAACCTGGAGAATGATGGGTAGAACTTGACATGTGACTTATGATATTTTGGCCAAAGTCAAGGTCATAAGAGAATGGGGCAAAAATCCACATCGGGTGTTTCAAAAGAACCGAAACTTGCTAACGCTGCATACCATTTGGAGTGTGATAATTCTGGTAGGATTCCTTCAGTTTTGTCACGCGATGATATTTGGATCCCGATCCTACTGTGAGTATATGCTACTCCTCCGGAACTTTCTCACTTAACGATCAATGCTATAAACCAAGTAGGTGTCTAGAAAGGTGTTAGCGGGGCTACGCCCCTAGGGAAAAGAGGTTACTTAATTAAGGAACTTCGCGAAAGCGTTGGAAAACCTCCCTCGAAATACCGACACTAGCCTGGCTGAACGGTTAAGCAAGTATTGTACGGTGAGATTGATCCCGACCAGTTCTTCCTTTATGGTTTGAGGAGGGATTCGAGAGACAGTAGGACCCATCCTGTTTAGAAAAATTAAAAACCACTCTAAACTTGCAAGAG
This sequence comes from Agapanthus africanus, assembly GCA_030015575.1. NCBI lineage: Eukaryota > Viridiplantae > Streptophyta > Magnoliopsida > Asparagales > Amaryllidaceae > Agapanthus > Agapanthus africanus. The sequence goes on along the minus strand of JASDDO010000031.1, from coordinate 444,760,937 downwards.
TATCATGCTAAAGTGTTTCTTCTCTCTCTCCTAATTGCAGCGACCAAATATCATGACTGGACTTAAGTTACTTGTAGATAAAAACATACTGACAGGGCCAAACTACAAAGATTAGCTCAGGAATGTCAAAATGGCAATCACTTATGACAAGTTGGGGTATCTTCTTACCACCAAAGCTCCCCCTGTCCCAGGTCCCAAAACCAGCGTCGCGGATAGGGAAATCCGTAAGACCTGAGAAATCGACTGCGCAAAGGCCAAGTGCCTCGTGCTTGCCTCTATGGACAACGAACATCAGAGGAGGCACGAGAATATGGACCTCGAATCCATATTTCTCCATACAAAAGAACTGTATGGAGAGCAATCTCGTATCGCCAGATACGAAGTGTCGAAGAAGTTGTTTTCGGCAAGATTGGCCGTCGAATCATCGGTAGCGGAACACGTGCTTAAGATGATTGGCTACATAGAGGAGCTCGCGGACCTTGGGACCATGTTGGAGAATGGGCTCTATACGGACTTGATTCTTCAGTCCCTTCCTTCCACTTACGCCCAGTTCATCCTGAATTTCAACTTGCAAGAAAAGGAAGTTGAACTTTCAGAGCTCCTCAACTTGCTGAGGAGTGCAGAGGGCACCCTACAGAAAGGTAGGGAAACATCCACTTTGTTTGTAGGAGGATATTCCTCTTCTAGGTCCAAGGCAAAAGCCAAGGGAAAGAAGAAGAAAACCCCCGCCAAACCAAGGGGCGGTGTTTGTAAGGTGGATACGAAGGGAAAGGCAAAAGCAACAAAGGTAGCGAGGAAGCTTGTGGATAAGGAAGAATGCTTTTACTGTCATAAGAGTGGACACTGAAAGAAAGATTGCAGGTCTTGAAAAGCTAGAACAAAGGATCTGAAGCAGGTTGCGGCTTCAGCTTCAGGTGTGTATGTTATTGAAAACTGTCTATCAATAAACTCTACGTCCTGGGTATTGGATACCGGATCAGGATCTCATATCTGTAATTCTTTGCAGGCGTTGAGAAAGCGTAGGTTTTTGAAATCAGGTGACATGACCCTCAAAGTTGCAAACGGAGCTAGCATGGATGCTGAGGCCGTGGGGGACTATTACCTGGGAATGTCAGATGGACATGTTTTGGTTTTACGTAATTGCTTTTTTGTACCCAATGCAACTTGTAATATCATTTCTGTATCTTTAGTTTCTAAAGAAGGTTATGAATTTGCGTTTGTAAGTAATGTTGTAAACATTCACCTTAATCAAGTTCTGATTGGGTCAGGTACATTGAGCAATAGTATATACGTATTAAACCAACCACAGATTTTCAATGTCCAGAATACACACAAAAGAAAGTCTCCGGAAATAAATCAGACTTTCTTATGGCATTGTAGACTGGGTCACATCAATGAGAGAAGGTTGATGAAGTTATATATAGAAGGATATTTGGATTCGTTCGAATATCAATCATATGCAACTTGTCAATCCTGTCTTAAAAGAAAGATGACAAAGACTCCGTTTACTGGACACGGAGTGAGAGCGAGCGAGCTCTTGGGACTCGTACACAGCGACGTGTGCGGTCCAATGTCTACACATGCACGAAGTGGTTATTCTTACTTCATTACTTTTACGGATGACTTTTCAAGGTACGGTTATGTCTTCTTAATGAAACATAAATCCGAAGCCTTTGGAAAATTCCAGGAATATAAGAATGAAGTAGAAAAACAAACAGGCAAAAGTATCAAAACACTGAGATCTGATCGAGGTGGTGAATACTTAAGTGCCGAGTTCCTGGATTACTTAAAAGAGAATGGAATTCTCTCTCAGCTTACTCCTCCATACACTCTGCAAGATAACGGTGTATCGGAGAGACGGAACCGAACCCTATTGGATATGGTACGGTCCATGATGACTAACGCTGAGTTACCACGATCATTCTGGGGATATGCACTAGAATCAGCTGCATACCTTTTGAACCGAGTTCCGACTAAGACTATGCCTACTACACCATATCAGATGTGGTGTGGGAAGAGACCCTATCTTAATCACATTAAGACATGGGAATGTCCAGCTTTTGTCAAAAAGCAGCATGCGGAAAAGCTCGAGGAACGCTCAGTACAGTGCAAGTTTATGGGATATCCAAAGAATTCCAAGGGATATTTCTTCTATTACGAAGAGGAACAAAAGGTTCTTGTTTCATGGCATGCCCACTTCTTGGAAACTCAGTTTTTGGAGAATCAGATAAGTGGGAGCGCAATAGAACTGGAAGAAATTCCAAAACCACGAGTTATTACTGAAAGCTTAGTAGAACCAGAGGGTTCGAAAGATCAGGACATTCCTACGCCGCTCCGCAGAAGTAGTAGGCAGTCTCATCCGCCCGAGAGATACTACGGTTTTCTCATAGACGGGGATAGAGAGGATTGCATCATTGATAGTGATAAGCCGACTAGCTTCCAGCAAGCCATTCAGAGCGTTGACTCGGTAAAATGGATGGATGCAATGCGGACCGAAATGGAGTCCATATACACCAACAAAGTATGGACGTTGGACATTGCTCCATATGGGGTAAAACCCGTAGGATGCAAGTGGATCTTCAAAAGGAAGATTGGTGTAGATGGACAGGTTGAGACCTATAAAGCTAGACTTGTTGCAGAGGGTTTCCGTCAAAGACCTGGCTTGGACTATGACGAAACCTTTTCTCCAGTGGCTATGCTGAAATCCATTCGGATCCTTCTTGCCATTGCTGTCTTCCACAATTATGAGATCTGGCAAATGGACGTAAAGACCGCTTTTCTAAATGGAAATTTAGAGGAGTGTGTCTATATGGACCAGCCAGAGGGTTTCATTCAGAGTGGGAGCAGCGGAAAGGTGTGCAAGTTGCTTAAGTCCATCTATGGACTAAAGCAGGGATCGCGGAGTTGGAACATCTGTTTTGATGAGACGGTCAAAGAATTTGGCTTTATCAAAAATCCAGATGAACTATGTATCCATAGTAGATTTGTAGCAAGAACTGTAGTATTCCTCGTTTTATACGTGGATGACATTCTCTTGATATGAAATGACATTCCTATGCTACAATCTGTCAATGGGTTCTTGTCACACAGGTTCTCCATGAAAGACCTGGGTGATGCCTCATACATTCTGGGGATCCGGATCTATCGTGACAGATCCAAGAGGATATTAGGACTCTCACAGTCCAGGTACATTGACACCATACTGAAAAGATTCAGTATGGAAGATTCCAAGCTCGGTAATCTACCGGCTTGTCACGGGATCACCCTCTCCAAAGAGATGTCTCCCAAGACTGATTTGGAAAGGGATCGCATGTCTATTATACCCTACGCTTCTGCGGTAGGCTCTATAATGTATGCGATGTTGTGTACCAGACTAGATGTAGCTTATGCACTGAGTGTGGTAAGCCGGTATCAGTCAAACCCTGGGGAGAAACATTGGATAGCGGTAAAGAACATTCTCAAGTACCTGAGAAGGACTAAGGAGATGTTCTTGGTGTATGGCAGAAAAGACCTCCAGATCGAGGCATTTGCTGACTCCAGCTTCTAGAGTGACAAGGATGATTCCAAGTCCATGTCGGGTTATGTCTTTACCCTCTATGGAGGGGCGGTGTGTTGGAAGAGTTCCAAACAGGAAACCGTTGCTGACTCGACGATGGAAGCGGAATATATCGCTGCTGCAGATGCCGCAAAGGAAGCTGTCTGGATGAAGAAGTTCCTCACGGAGCTTCAGGTGGTTCCTACCATTGTTGATCCAATCCCGCTGTATTGTGACAACAACGGAGCTATAGCTTTAGCGAAAGAACCCAGGTCCCATCAGAAGTCCAGGCACATCTTGAGGCGGTATCACCTGATCAGGGAGATCGTGGGTCGCCAGGAGATCGAGGTTCGTAGAGTTGCTACGGAAGATAACACTGCTGATCCAATCACCAAGGCCTTACCCCAGACTCAGTTCGAGCGGCTGATCGAGATGATGGGTCTTCGATACGCCAGTACATGGCCTTAGTGCAAGTGGGAGATTGTTAGTGTATATGCCCTAGAGGCCATTACTGTATCATACTAGATTGTATATTACTTGATGGAAGCTTGGGATATTCACCTTGTATTGACATTCTTGCTCAAAATGGTAGTATGCTACTTGGTTTTTTTCTGCTTTAATGTGTGCATGTGTTTCTTTTAGCATATCGCATTTACACATTAGTGGAGCCCTTAAGATCTTTGCTTGATTACCAGCGTTGTGATGGCAGTCACACTCGTGGGGGCTGGGTAATCTATAAGCACATCCTTATGTAGGTCCCTAGTCGCAGGGCTATCGAGACAGGGCATCGATACTCCGGAGTAGACTAGCGTATGCGCTTCTTATCCCAGCTTGGGAGACGGTATGTCCCATAGCCGTCAGTACGTCGTACTTGAGATAGTATGCGGGTGCTCGTTAGGTTACGAGTACACTGGACAGGACTCGTTGCGAACTGTTGGTTGGTACTATTCCTATCATCAGTTATCAGTTTCCAGGTGACATGAGTACAGCTTAGTCCATTGACTTGATATTGTCACTTCGCCTCGAGTGTGTTCCCACTGTACTTTGATTACTACCCTACCACGGCTCAAAGGAGTCATGCAAACAGGTAGTTTTTGGGTGCAGTCCCGAAGCACTTGGAGGCAGTGACGGTTAAACAAGATTCGTCTCTCCCGGTATTGGGGGTTGATATCGCGCTGTGTCTAGGAGAGCCATTACACAAAGTCCCTGGCTAGGGCAAGCGAGATAGACTGGTAGGTTTCCAGTGTTATCTCAGGTGTTCTGGGCTACACTCCGACACGACTTGTACCGCTAGTAGGGGAATGACGTTTACCGCCCCCTAGGCCCGCCATGCGATGTTCTCAGACGAACAGACCGTACTGTATGGAGATTGTCACATTCAGGCTCAGTAGGAGTTCAGATGGGTTTACCTCGTCAGTCTTCTTATCGACATCTACCTAGGGACCGTTACGTACAGCTAGTGCCGCTTGCGGTCTGTGGTTAAACCCACTTCCAGCGTAGTGTCGAGTCTTTAGAGTCCCACACAGAGGGTTATTTGCCTTTGGCCAAAACATTGTAGAGGTCGCATGGTTTTGCGATCGTTCACATCCGCGCACTTGTGCACGTTTGGCGTCCGGACAGACATTACTGGCGGGCTATGGTTTGAGCCAGATCCTAGTATATGTTTTGGAGTTAGTTTTATCTCAAAGTATTCATGTTCCTCGGAACACGAATGCGGGTGTGTATGCACAATTGATTAAGGCGGAGGAAGAGGTTTTTCATTAGTGTTTTGGAACGGGTGCGTATGCACAGTTGACAGTCGTCTTTTTCCAAACCCTAATGAATTTGTGATATATCAATTAATAATATTAATTAAATGAAATTGTGTCATAGTTGGGTTCGTTGACTTGTTGACCAAGGTTGACTAGTTGACCATGGTTGAAACTTTGACCATCATCATTTCTTTTCAAGATGCTCTTTGATCTTTGCAAAAACATTTAATGTGAAATGATAATGGTCTTATCAAACCAACCATCACCTTTTTCATTTTGGATTAATATTATTAATTTGATAATTCACATATATTGTTATGGTTGTAAAACTATTCCCATTGTATCATAACCATTCTCTCTCCTCTCTTCATCTTCCTCCTCCTCTAGTTCAAGGAGAATCATTCTCATGAGTTGAGAAACCTATCCTTGGAGATAAAACACCCTAAGTCACTCTCTACTCTTCCTAAGGTTGAAGGTCTAGCAAGCCGGAGACTTTAGTTTTCTCAAAGTTCGAGAAAGGAGCTCAAGGAAGAAACCCTCAGGTGGATCCATCTTCGACAAGAGAAGGCAACGAGGAAAGCATCATCCGACCACTACAAAGAGTCTATGAAAAAGGAGTTCAAGTTGAGGTATAACCCCTAACCGAGTAGATAACTCTCTTGTTAGTTGCTAGTGTGTAGTTTAGCCGAGATCCGGTTTAGTAGTCCATGTTACATAAACCCTAAAAATCGTTTTTCACCATTTCCGCAAGCCCGAAAGAACCGGGAGAGGTAACGTGGACTTACAATTAATATATCTAATCAGGATGTCTCCAACTGTGTTAGTCAAATCTTCCTTCAAACCCTAAAAGGAAAGACTAGCCGGGATTAGTTACACCCTACAAGTTCGCCAATATTTCAGCCAGGCTAGTGCCGGTACTTTGAGGGAGGTTCCCCGTGCTTTCACACGGACCTAATTAAAATAAAGCTCGTTTTCCCAGGGGCGTAACCCAGTTAACACCTTTCTAGACACCTACTTGATCGGCTGATTGTAATGTCTAACACTCTCCCAGGAATAACTCTTACTCGCAGTGGGTATCGGGATCCAACTATCTCATAGGAGGTATGCAATCTCATTGCAAATTTCAACACTTGAAATTCCCAATAATATTTTACCCTAACATCCTATGACCTTGATGAATGCCAAACAACCCATAGTCCGCTAGTCAAGTTCAACCCGTACATTTCCTGATTGAATTAAACCCACCCGCATGACCCTTGACGAATGCTAAACAACGCCGTACGAATACCCTAATCCAATCGCATCGTATGCTAGCACATAAGCACTAGTTAGCTACCGTACACTATGCCTTGACGAATGCCAAACTACCGCAGCACGAATACTAAGTAGTACTTATCTGAAATGACGGGGGGCTACGACAGGTTTTAAAGAAAACCTTTTGCGTAATGAACTTGAAATCGTTGTAGAATCGAGTGATTTTAAATTGAATGTGTTTTAGGCCTTTTCTAGTTTTGCTAAAGAGGTCACTCCCGGTGAAGGGATCTCAGTTCTTTCCTTATCGAATAAGGTGCAGGATATTTCACAAATACCACTATGCAAAGCAAAAACTATAGAAGCAATCAAAAGACAAACCGAGTGATTAGCATCTGCTAGTTTCGCTAAAGAGGTCACTCCCGGTGAAGGGATCTCGGCTCTTTCCTTATCGAATAAGTTGCTGGATATTCTATAAGGAATACCGCTATGCAAAGAAAGAACTAGAGCTACCAGTTTTTAAACAAGTTTCTATAACATCTTTAGGTTTCTTTTATTTCATTAATCTCATTAATGAAGTGCCATTTTATTATGCTTCACAAGCATCACATTTGAAACGAAATCAGTAATATAACATATACTCATATATATAATATAAATATTCATCTCGGGCAGTAATATGATCTCATCACAGAATATTGCAGCAGAAGAATATATATGAAATATTGGATATACTAGGTTGTCCGTGTTTTATTGCGAGCCTATATAAAACACGGATTCCACGATCGTGATGAATAACCAAACCCACATCCCTAGACCCCTACGAGAGCGGCAAGTAACCCTGCCAGTTCTAGAGTTAGGAGACCCAGTCTCGACTCCTCGAGATGGTCTCCTACTGGACCCTAGAACCCGGTTACTTGTGCTCCCCGCCTTGGGTCTATCCTAATGCGGAAAAGTAAATAATATACAATGGTGACATCATCCTCTGCCCGGAAGTGCCCCAATAAAAGAATATTACATACAATGAAATTTACATGAATGAAAATGAAAAACTCTCATCTCACATAAAACCCCCCGGCTATTCAAACACGACGATCCAATATAACATATCACAGCAACACATAACATCACATGTCATCAACGTAAGTAAATATGCGTATCCCAGTTGTCGTTGATGTATAGCAACGAAACCGGCAATACACCACATATTACACTTACGGCCACAGAAAAGAAAGTGTAAAACTACAACAGTTGGAATCCGCAACCTCCTTAGACATCGCATGCCTCACCAAATGAATTCCTTAGACATCACATGCCTGACAATTATAAACCCCGCATTTTAGTCTTATTATCGAAAAAACTTTTCAATATCTAGTCGGGCAATTCAACAAGATTCCCTACATCTTGATCGAATGCTCCTCGAAAACTTTAGTAGACGGCCGCACCCCCGATGCCGTCGACGAAGTGTACTAAGGCGGAACACCGCTGCCGCGAGCACCCGAACAGATGCTTTTGGTGATGGGGTTCTCCTACAGTCACTTGGTCGGGGCTATAGGGCGTGGCTGTCTATTAAGTTTACCTGGAGAGTATCCGCGTACGCTACGTGATTGCGACAGACTTTTGATCGCATAAAAATCCCGTGGCAACCGATCATCTGAGACTAAACTGCTAGATTTATAACATTCAAATTAGTTATCTCATAACTACTTGTGGATTCCAAATATTGTATCATATTCCAGATAAATAGACAATGTTAAACTTTCTGATCGAATAATCAAACACCCAAGTTTTCCCAAATAGCTCAACACTTGAGCGGAGTTCAAATATCCCAGAACATGTCACAGCCCCAATGAACTAGCCATAGAAGGGTCAAACTAACGCCTCACATGTGGCAACGCTAAACTACCACAAACCCTAGGGTTCAGTGGCAGTTTTGACGGTCACATAATCGAGTTAAGGTTACGTTCTTCTAGAGGGGCCACAGATACGCTTGCATGATTTCCCGAAAGTTTCAAACTCATGAAAAAATCCAACATTTGAAAGTTTTCCGACAGGGGAAAAAGTGAGTTATTGATATCCGTTCGAAATTTTTAACACGTTCTAAATTACCCGGAAAAAACATAAACGAAGTTAAACTTTCCGATCAAATCAACGAATATAAAAGATCTCCAGAAAACTCAACACTTGAGTATAATTAAAAATTCCCAGAAGCATGTAGAAATACCTACTGATGTTATTGTGAAAAAAACTAACCCTAATACCCCTGTACGGCCGCGGAACCGTCGCGCAAGGCATGGTATTGCCGCGGTTCCGCGGCGCTTTAAGGGGTTTAGTGGTTCATTTTTCACAGTAATCCTTAGAATTCCCTGCTTAATTTTCTGAGTATTTTTAATACGAAAAATTTCAACTTTTGAAAAAATTTCCAGCAAGGGGTCAAATATGATGTTTCGGGGTTCGATCGGACTTTTGACTTCGTCTACACGACGCCTAAAGCTCTAGCTTGGCTCTGATACCACTGTAGGGTTACTAGGCACTAGTACAAGGTTCTACAAGGCATCAACCATGCCAAAATCAAATTTTTCAAGTGCCGAACAACCCTAACCAAGATCTTAGACTAGAGATTAGGTGAAACAATAAGCAAGTAAACAACTTTACTTCTAAGAGTTATGTATTACAAGCTTTGTAGTCCCTTCCTTCACTTCATAAGCTCTGTGTTGTGATCCCTTTGCTGCGACCATCAAGTTCCCGGACTCTAGAGAGGCTCCATGAAGAGAAAGATGCAAGCTTGCTTCCGATCTTCAATAGCTAAGATGATTTACCTTGAAGAAACTCAAACCCAAGCTCTTGCTTTGCTAATCAAGTATTAGCAAAGAAAACACCCTAATCTAAGTGGCAAAAATAGATGAGGATGATGAAGTAGGAATTTTGCTCTCTTTTGTTTTCAATTTCTCACTCATTTTCATCACTTATGAAAAAACTAGAAAGCTTTTCATCAAAAAGGAAGAAGAAGAAGAAGAAGCAAATCAATTTGTGATGAATAATGAATCAAGTGTGAGGTTAGAAATGCAACCATGGGTTAAGAAAGAAAACTTAACCCTTGTAGAGATTTAACTAGGGTAAAGGGTTTGGGTTGGGTTAAAAATTATCTAAGCAAAATATCCAAGTCAAAGTCAAAGTCAAAGCTTCAAGAAGCTTCTTGAAAGCTTCATGCAATCTTAACCCTAATCCAAACCCTAACCATATTTAAACTCCACAAAACATGTTGCATTTATAACCGTAACATGTTACAATATTATATATCACATATACAATATTTATTGTAACAAAATAAAATAATACAATTTACATATATCACATATGTATCAATGTATTACCCGAGTGAGAAAAAGAATCTTTAAGTGAGCTTATATTAGTTAATGTAATTTAATATATCAAATATATAATTATACATTAAATTATCGAATCAACACTTGATCCGATAATCCGGCTATTTCACAAATAACCGACTAATATAATCTGTATCAGTTCATCGAATCAACACTTGATCCGATGACCCGGCTATATCACATATACCCGGCCGATATTACATATCGCGAGAATCTAATACGGTATCACATACACGTATTGTTCTCGGTCCCGCACATATCACATATGTGCTCCTACTCCGTTTTGCCTGAGCCAGGAAACCTCTGTGTAGAACTCTAAAGAATCGTCAATACGCCGGCAGTAGGTGATGATCATATCAAACACCCACAAGCTGCAAGCGGTCAGCTAAACGTAACAGCCACCCAGGTATTGAGCGATCAAAAGATCAACAAGCAAGCCTGTACATTCTCCTGCGAATCCAATCAGTAACACTACCGTACAGTCCGGTCTCTTCGTCTAATATGTCGCATATCTCGCCTAGGGGTGGTAAACGTCAGACCCCATTAGCTTGATAAGTCGTGTCGATATGAGGTCCATAACAGTTCGAGAAACTACTGATAACACTTACCAGTAAATCTCAGCAACCCTGGCTAGGGATTTCCAGTTATAGCCAATCGAACATAGTGCAACATCAACTCCCTATACCGGGAGAGATGAAACCCCTCCTATCGCTCATTGCCTCCATGTGATTCGGGACTGTACCCAAAAGCCACCGTTTTGCATGCCCTCTTGGATATGGTATGATGGAAATTAAAGCACAGTGGGAATCATACAAGACTCTATGACGATCTCGGGTCTACAGACTAACCTGTACCCGTGTCACCAGAGAACTGCCATCTGACGTGAGGTATAATACCATCTGGGAGTTCTGGACGAGTCCGTCCGGTGTACCCAGTCTCCACTGAGCACCCGTATACCTTCTCTTACGTCAAACACCAATAGATATGGGATCATCCATCGCCCATCATATGGGTCAAGAAGCGCATACGCTAGTCTACTCTGGCATATCGATGCCCTGTCTCGATACACCTACGACTAGGAACATTTGAAGGATGTACTTTGCGACTACCCTGTCCCCACTAGTATGATCTGCATCATAGTCCTGGTAGTCAAGTACTCGTCCTAAGGGCTTTATCAACATGTAACATAGAGACATTCAGAGTACATGTTAAGATAAAGAGCGACCAGATAGTATACTATCATGTCGAGCAAGAAAGTACTACCTATATATGTCCAAGCATCCACTACAATATACATCATATGTACAGTAATGGCCTCTAGGGCATACATATAACTAACAATAAATTGTATTTTTACAGATAAACCCAAATATGTGTCATATTTATAATAAACACCTTTAGATATTTAAGAAAATTAAGGAAAATGTTATATCAAAAGTGCGATATTTTCGACTGAATAAATATCCCCAAACATAACTTTGATCGTCCCGAGCAAACTACTTATTCAAGAGAGGGAGAAAAAGAAAAACCTAAGTAGCACACTTTCGTAGGCAACACGATTGCACTGAGCACGTGAAACAAGCCGTTAAACCTCTAGGTGTCCCTAGTTGAAGAAGTGTTGTCTCCTGAGGGTTTTCAGGGGATTACACCCACAAAATCCTATAATAAAAGAAAGATAGTGAAAGTTACATACAAAGATAAGAACTATAAAAGAAAGAACTTAAAAATAAGAGTTTCCAACTACACCAGTTTTTCGGTTGTCATGAGCCCTATCTTATTGGTCGTGAAAAGATGTTAGAAATCACATCATCTCTCAATAAAACATCGTCTTTAGTTTTCCTTCCTATTTTTCCTCCAAACATTGATCATATACCCCTACGTGTGTGTAAAAGACATCCCTACACTTAGAGAATTCAATTCAAGCTATCATACTCTTGTCCATCTTCCTTAGTACTTTTTCGTTGGTGAATATTTTAGATGGAATTGCTCACACATTCTTCATGCGACCGTTAATACTTCTTGAGGTACTAACCAACCAATCATAAAATGTGCTCGTGTATTAAGGCGTAATTCCTTATCTTGCAACACCTAAGGATTAGCAGTGGCTCCCAAACCAGTTGGTCTAAGACACTAGGTGATAAAGCACCTTCGCTATATTTTTTTTATACTGCCTTAAGAAATTACAAAGCCAGTGTTTATTTTTTTCTTCACCGCTTACAATTTATTTTATTTTTCTTCATACTAAGGCTTTTAGACATGAGTATATTAAGGTATCCTCTACTATCCCAAGTTTCAAGATTTGTGTAAGTGCGTATAGTAGGATATCAACGTTCAAATGTTTGGCATCAAAAATAGAGACTATTTTTCAGACTTATTTTTATCCTCAGATTAGCAATTTCTTTCATCTTACTAACTCTTGGTACAACGACTCATAACTACTTATTACTAGTTTCATTTAAGAAAACATCTAACTTTCTTGCTTTTCTCAAACTATTCCTACCTTCGAATGTAAATTTTTCACTTTCAAACTTTCATTATCAAAAATTTTTTGTGCTTATATATAGTATAATGCAAAGTAATGCGTGAATAAGCACAAACCTCCCCCAAACCTGTTTACAGCAGTATCCTCACTGATGTCATCTGTTAATCTTTAAAAAACTGTAGACTTGGAAGGAAAAGTTAGTAACGGGGACATGAAATAGTGAAAGTAAAATTCTCCCCCAAACTTATTTTTGGCTCACAATTTTATAAAAAAATTCTTTTAAGAGCCAAAATATCCCCCCTCCAAACTTGAGTAAAATAGTATTAAGAATTTAAAATTATGGGGGGTTAAAATTATTGGTCAAAGTAAAGCCTTACAAAGACCAAAAGTCAATACTAACCATTTAAAAATTTTATCGATGTAACGTACTGGTTGGTGGAAAATCAGAGATTTAAAGAAGTGGGGAGATAGGAGGCGGTATGGTTTACGTCTCGGCTGATAGAGACGAAACAATAATGGTGAACGGAAATGAGAATGTAGATGATTAGGAATGGGAAGAATGGTCACATTCTCATATGGGATAAGAAGAAATGGTGGTGGTTCAATTTCTTCAGGTGGAAGTTGATTAATCACAAAATCTGTGTCGTTTAGGAATGCGAGTTCGTCGGCAAAAATATCTTCGAAACTTTCATCGATGGTCTGATTGAACGTTTCAATGTCGATAAGTGTCGCGCCAGAATTCAACATACTTAATTTGTCAAAAATTATGGAGGTAGGAGACTCGTAAAGCTTATCTACCTCATTCTCAAAAGAGTCTAAATCAAGTTGTCTTTATAGAATTATCGAACTCGAAATATCAGATTGTGATTCATCAACACTCGCTATCATTAAAGGAATATTAGAAGAAGAACCAGAAAAAGTGGAGATGAAATGGATAAACAAATTGGTGTGTCGAGTATTGCTGAACCAGATGTGGGAAATGAATGCTGAATTTCTTTTTGCCTTTCGGTTATACATTTATCATCAACTTCAAGATGCATATGGGGTTCGGGAAGAATATTTAAAGGTTCGAGATGATGACCACACGAGAGTGAAAGGACCTGATGAATTGGTGGGACAAACTCATCCAAAATTTTGGGTTCATCATCCAATATATCCCCAACGTCAATATATTCAATCAAGTGAAGGTTACAAGTCTTAGACACCTCATCAAAAGCAGAGTTTTCAATCAATTGTGGTTTTAGAGTGGAGGTGTAGAGATCACAAGGGTTGGGTGTGGCTTCACTTGAAATGGACCCTTCATAATCGGGTAAATCAAACACAACAAAGTCACACAACTCATCAGACATTCTAACTTCAATTGGTGAATCATTAGGTGTACTCGATAGATCTGTGAAACTGGAGGTATGAATTTCAATTTGAGATAGGGAGGTTTGATTTAGAAGGATGTACCACTCTCTCTCACTACCCAAATTCTCAATTTGTCCTATGGCCGTATCATACGTTGGAAAATTTTGAGCTGGTTTGAAACTAGTGTTCGTTCGTTTTTTTATTGAGAACGGCCATGCACTCATTCAATTCCTCTCTAGCGTGGCGCGACGCTACCACATATTCTTCCACAGTCCGTTCAAGACTAGACATGGGTCGATAAGGGGTTTCAGCATAAGATTGAAATTCTTGTGGATAAATAAAACTCCCAAATGACTGATTAGAAGGAATGTCTCGAGAAGGTGTAAAAGTCAGGTAGGATTGATAGGAATCGAAAGGTTGTGAAAATTGGGTAGGAGTAGGATCAACATTGTGATAAGAAAAATATTGATATTGGTTGGTTGGTTGGCGACTGTCAATAGATGTTATATACGCCACAAACTGAGTAGTAAAATCTTCTTTAGAAAGTGGTGGTGTTTGTTGTCCTAACGGTTTGACCGGATTGAAACTTTGGCCGTTAGTCCTCGCTATATACTCAACGATGGACATGCGTTTAGGAGTTCCCTCACACGTGTTAGATGGAGTAGCAACATAAGAAGATGTAGAATTTTGATGCGGTTGATAGGACCTGAAGTGAGGGGGCCAACTTTTTCTTTCCGCTTGCTCTATCCGATCTCTTGAAGACGAGTCGGATAGTATGCCGAAGCGATTACGATAACAGGAAATAGCTGGTTCTGGATAGCAAAGCTCGGCAAGAGTTCTTCTATTTGGGTTACCCATTATAAAAAGGTGAAAAGAAAAGAGAGTGAAAAGATTTAATCTCTATTTGGATTGTTTTGCTTTGAAAGTGGGACTTGAGGGTTGACTCAACAAATCAAAAAATGCACAAGCAAACCCTAGAACTAAGGTTACCTAGGTCAAGCACTAGACCGATCTTAGACTTCCAAAGGACAAGCCGCAGGATCAATCCTCTATCACCTCTTTATAACTCTTGTGGCCAGGTAAGTGGGAGGTATCCGCTATACGAATCACCGAAAATAGCCGGCCTAATTAAGTAACCACTTGCCTTAGACACACTTGCCTAGACACCACAAAAGAAATGCGGATAAGTGATAGATTACCCACGACCTTCCTTTGTCCTATTTGAGCGCGACGGTCCTTAGGGTCTTGATCTAGATATTTTTTTAATTAATATAGGGTTATGCGGATGCTCGTTTTGTGATTTGTGGGGCCTAGGAAGGGTGATAAAATCCCCACCTAATCTGAATTATGGTCTTGCCCATTAAAGTCCGTATTAAAATATGTAAAAACAACCCGCAAAACAAAACACGCAAAAAGATTTTTGAGTGGCGATTTTTTACAAAGAATCTTGCAGAAAATATATTATTGGATTTTTCAGAAGAAAGAGAAAGAGATAGAAAAGATACCAGAAAAGTTTGAGGGCACAACTCCTCAATACTGCCGCGGTTCCGCCGTCGTTTACACACAATATCCGCGGTTCCGCCGCGCTTTAGGGGGTTCTTTGTTTAATTTTTTTTCCACTGTTGCTTCCTTTTCTCCTTTGGGTCTTGATGAATGTCTCTGAATATTTATCTCCTCGCTAAAGTGACTCCAGATTCCCTCGCAAAAATCGCACACTAATCGTTAAATATGCAAGATGCGGTTTTGTTTTGTTTTTATGATATAGATCGAATAAGAATTCAACACAACTAGTAAGAATAAAAAAATTACGCACGTATCCCCGGCAACGGCGCCATTTGATTGATCAGTTTAAAAGAAGTGTAGTAACCGCAATCAATAACGGTGTCGCTTATAGCTAGACCGAGATGAGTACGGGTCGTCCTCAACGATATGTGGAATATTTCAATTTTACTTTAGACGTGTTGAAAAAGTGGAAGAATAGAGGAATAAAGATTTGTGGAGAATAGTTTCTAGATCTACATCAAAATACGGATGTAGAATACAGATCTAGTTTGAATACAGATATAGATTTTATAAGAAGAATGATTATAGGGTTCGTTCGGATTTAGTAGTCATGGATGACTAATAAAGACTACTCATTTTATCTATTGATAGATTTAATACTAGATAGATAGTGATGAATGAGCATTAGGGTTCTTGGAAGAAACTAGGTTTTCCACACTATTGACCCTTTGTTAGTTATATGTATGCCCTAGAGGCCATTACTGTACATTGGATGTATATTGTAGTGGATGCTGGGACATATATAGGGAGGACTTTCTTGCTCGACATGATAGTATGCTATCTGGTTGCTCTTTACCTTAACGTGTACACAGATTGTCTCTCTATTACATGTTGGTAAAGCCCTTAGGATGTGTACTTGACTACCTGGACTATGATGCGGATCATACTAGTGGGGACATGGTAGTCCATAAGTACATCCTTCAAAGTCCCTAGTCGTGGGTGTATCGAGACGGGGCATCGATATACCAGAGTAGAATAGCGTGTACCTTCTCGACCCATACAGATGGGCGATGGATGATCCCATATCCATCGGTGTTTGACATCAGAGATGATATACGGGTGCTCAGTAGAGACTGGGTACACTGGACGGACTCGCCGAGAACTCCAAGATGGTATTATACCTTACGTCAGATGGCAGTTCTCAGGTGACACTGGTACAAAGTAGTCTGTTGACCCGAGATCGTCATAGAGTCTGGTGTGGTTCCCATTGTGCTTTGATTTCCATCTTACCACGTCCAAGAGGGCGTGCAAAACGGTGGTTTTTGGGTACAGTCCCGAGTCACATGGAGGCAATGAGCGATAGGAGGGGATTCGTCTCTCCCGATATAGGGAGTTGATGTTGCATTGTGTTCGATTGGCTATAACAGGAAGTCCCTGGCCAGGGCTGATCAGAGAATTGCTGGTAAGTGTTACCAGTAGTTTCTCGATCCGTTATGAGCCTCATATCGACACGACTTATCGAGCTATTGGGGTCTGACGTTTACCACCCCTAGGCAAGATATGCGACATATCAGACGATCAGACCGGACTGTACGGTAGTGTTACTGGTTGGATTCACTGGAGTGTGAGCGGGCTTGCTCGTCGATCTTCTGATCGCTCAATACCCGGGTGGCCGTTACGTTTAGCAGACCGCTTGCGGCTTGTGGGTGCTTGATATGATCATCATCTGCTGCCGGTGTATTGACGAGTCTTTAGAGTCCTACACAGAGGTTTCCTTAGTCAATTCTCTACACCTAACTATAGTTAATTTTTTGATAAGTATTCTTTTTCTTTATTATTCTAATTAACTTATCATATCATTATCTTCTTCTTCTTCATCTTCTTCACTTGAAGAAAACCATTCTTCATCAATGGTGATTGATGAAAACAAGTGAGAAATCCAAAACTAAAGAGAACCCACTTCCTATTTCTTCATCCTCTACCTCTTGCCAAGTAGTAGAGTGTGTTTCCTTCACAAGTTTTCATGGCTTGGTGAAGGTGGAGCTTGACCTAGTGATGCCTCGACGTAGATCATCTTCGGCACGTCGTCGATGACCTAGCCCGTCCATTCTCCGATGAAGCCGACGCTAGAGCCCGGGATTCATTTTGGACAGTGGAGAGACATCATTGCGGAGCTATGGAGGTGGAGCACCGGATCTACAAAGGTTGTATATCCGTTCATGTAGTTAAGTGTTAACTAGTTTGCTTTGTCGCCTAGAATTCTAGCCAACGATCTTCTTAGGGTTTCTCGGCACCGTTTTTTTGTAAATTGGAATGGTTGATGCCTTGTGAGACCTCTAGTGTGTGCCTAGGAACCCTACAGTGGTATCAGAGCCTAGCTAGAGCCTTAGGCGAAGTCTAGACGGAGTTTGAAGTCCGATCGACCCGAAACCCCAACTCAAAAGTGCTCTCTGGATTTTTTCTAAAAACAGGGATTTTTGTGAATTAAAAATTCCTAAAAAATTCAGCAGGAAATTGTAAGAATTACTGTGCAAATACGACACTGTTTGGAGTTTAAACAGCCGCGGAACCGCGGCACGAGCATGGCTCGTGCGGCGGTTCCGCCGCCACTTGATGACGTCAGCCATACCTATTTTCACAGTAATTCCTATTTAACTGTGCTGAGTTCTCTGGGTATTTTTAAATTTTATTCAAGAGTTGAATTTTCTGGGGTTGTTTTGGGGATTCGGTGTTTCGATCGGGGTATCAGATTTTGTCTATGTGGCTTTCCGGATAAATTTTAGAATATGTTAAAAAGTTCGACCGGATATAAATACCCAATTTTTCCCCTGTCGGGAAATTTCCAAGTGTTGGATTTTTCCGTAGTTTAACGACGTTCTAAGTAATGCAAGTAACGCGATGGACCCTCTAGAAGACAACAAACCTTAACTCGATTATGTGACCATCTTGAACTGCCCTTTGAACCTTCGGGTTTGGGGCAGTACGGCGTGCCACATGTGAGGCGTTGGCTTGACCCTTCTACGGCTGGACCGTTGGTACTGAGTCACGAACTGAATGTTGTTAGACTTATTTCATGTGTTAAGCTGTTTCGGGAAAACTTGGGTGTTCGAATGTTCAATCGGAAAGTTTAACATTTTCTGTTTATCCGGAATGTGATACAACAATTGGAATTCACAAAAGTTATGTGATAACTGAATGAATGTTATAAACATAGCAGTTTAGTCTCACTTGATCGGTTGCCACGGAATTTTGATGTGATCAAAAGTCCGTCGCAATCACGTAGCGTACGCGGATACTCGCCGATAAACTTAATAGACAGCCTCACTCCATAGCCCCGACCAAGTGACTGTAGGAGAACCCCGTCGCCGAAAGCATCCGTTCGGGTGCTCGCGGTGGCGGTGTTCCGCCTTGGTGCACTTCGTCGACGGTGTCGGGGGTGCGGCCGTCTACTAAAGTTTGCGACGAGCATTCGATCAGCATGTCGGGAATCTTGTTGAATTGCCCGACTTGATATTGAAAAGTGTTTTCGATAATGAGACTAAAATGCAGGGTTTATAATTGTTAGGCATGCGATGTCTAAGGAATTCTTTTGGTCAGGCATGTGATGTCTGAGGTGGTTGCGGATTCCAACTGTTGTAGTTTTACACTTTCTTTTCTGTGACCGTAAGTGTAATATGTGATATCGCCGGTTTCGTTGCTATATGTCAACGACAATTGGGATGCGCATATTTACTTACGTTGATGACATGTGATGTTATGTGTTGCTGGATATGTTATATTGGATCGTCGTGTTTGAATAGCCGGGGGTTTTTATGTGAGATGAGTGTTTTTCATTTTCATTCATGTAAAAACTTGTATGTAATATTCTTTTATTGGGGAGCTTCCAGGTTGCGGAAGTTGTCACCTTTTGTATATTATTTACTTTTCCGCACTAGGATAGACCCAAGGAGGAGGGCACAAGTAACCGGGTTCTGGAGTCCAGTGGGAGACCAACTCGAGGAGTCGAGGCCGGGTCTCCTAACTCCAGAATTGGTAGGGTTGCTTGCCGCTCTCGTAGGGGTCTAGGGGTGTGGGTTTGGCTATTCATCGCGACCGTGGAATCCATGTTTTATACTGGCTCGTATTGAAAACACGGACGTCCTAGTATATCCAATATTTCATATGTTTCTTCTGCTGCGATATCTGTGATGTGATCATGCGATGTTCTATGATAGATACTGTATATAGTATATATGATATATTATATAGGCGTTACTTATGTTTTACACACGCGCTAGCCCTGTCCTGCTCTGCCGTTAGTTACCTAACCTAACGGTGCACGAGAGGACATCGAGGCGAATGCGGATGGCATAAGTGTACGTCGTATTTATCTGTGATGTTTAGGTACTTAAATGATGGGACTTCATTAATGTGATTAATGAAATTAAAGAAACCTAAGATGTTGTAGAATCGAATTTCAAAATAAAACAGGTAGCTACAGTTCTTGCTTTGCACAGCGGTATATATGATATATCCTGCACCTTATTCGATAAGGAAAGGACCGAGATCCCTTCACCGGGAGTGACTCCTTTAGCAATAACTGGCATATGCAACACCCTCGGTTTGTCTTTTGATTGCTTTTAAGAGTTTTTGCTTTGCACAGTGATATATATGATATATCCCGCACCTCATTCGACGAGGAAAGGACCGACGATCCCTTCACCGGGAGTGACTCCTTTAGCAAAACTAGAAAAGCCTCAAAAGCACTCCATTTTTAAAATCATTTGATTCTACAACGATATCGAGTTCATTACGCAATAGGTTTTCAGAAAAACCTGTCGTAGCCCTCCATCATTTCAGATAAGTAGTAGTTAGTATTCGTACTGCGTTTGTTGGCCTTTGTCAAGGCGCAGTGTGCGGTAGCTAACTGGTGCTTATCTGCTTATGCATATGATGCAGATTGGGTTAGGGTAGTCGTGCGACCTTGTTGGCCTTTGTCAAGGGCCGTGCGGGTGGGTTTAATTCAATCAGGAAATGACGGGTTGAACTTGACTAGCATCCTATGGTTTGTTGGCCTTTGTCAAGGTCATAGGAGGTTAGGGGAAAAATATTATCGGGAATTTCAAGTGTTGAAATTTGCAATGAGATTGCATACCTTCTATGAGATAGTTGGATCCCGATACCCGCTGCGAGTAATTGTTACTCCTGGGAGAGTTTTACACATTACAATTAGCCGATCAAGTAGGTGTCTAGAAAGGTGTCAACGGGGTTACGCCTCTGGGAAAACGAGGTTTACATTAATTAGGTTCGTGCGAAAGCACGGGGGACCTCCCTCAAAGTAACGACACTGGCCTGGCTGAAAGATTGGCGAACTTGTAGTGTGTAATTAATCCCGGCTAGTCTTTCCTTTTAGGGTTTGAAGGAAGATTTGATAAAAAGCAGTGGGAGCCATCCTGATTAGATAAAATAATAACCAATCTATTCTTGAAAGAGCGCACGCTGAGTGTTTTCTTCTCTCTCTCTCCTGGTAGCGACCATATCACGCCTTAATCAAGATAATAATACGGATTATTGACCGAACCCGCTTGTTATACTTAGCTGGGGAACGTTGGTCCCGCTCCAACTTATAATTGTTATAAGACAGAGCAGGAAATTGGGGAATACCAGATTTCCCGTGCCGCCCAAACGAAGAGAGTGCATGATGATGCATCATCTTCGGGTATGTTCGTTACATAGAACTATTTCTCAGTATCCTCTGAATCCTGGGTATATGATACCGGATCACGATCCCAGATATGTAATCTGTTGCATAGGGCTACAAAAGGGTAGAAAAACTGAGAACGGGTGATAAATTTCATGAGGCAGAAAACGGAGCAAGAGTTGCAGCCAAGTCTGTCGGTCACTGTCACCCTGTATTACCAATACATTGATTCTGGAATGTTATTAGATACTGAACCTGATATACAAA
This sequence comes from Agapanthus africanus, assembly GCA_030015575.1. NCBI lineage: Eukaryota > Viridiplantae > Streptophyta > Magnoliopsida > Asparagales > Amaryllidaceae > Agapanthus > Agapanthus africanus. The sequence continues at coordinate 444,739,732 of JASDDO010000031.1, read as the reverse complement.
ATCATATCAGTTTCTTTATTAGTAAAGAAAGGATATAATTTTGTATTGTTGGATAATGTTTTGAACATTTCCTATATCAAAAGTTGATCGGTTCAGGCACGTTATCTAAAAGCATTGATGTTCTAAATCAAACTACAGTTCTTAGTATATAGAACACACACAAAAGGAAGAGTTCAGAAATGAACGAATTCTTCTTGAGGTATTGTAGACTAGGTCATATCAATGCGACCCGACTAGCTGGAGTTACATTTAGATACATATTTAAATCAGTTTGAATTTACATCTTGTGAAACTCGCCAGTCATGTCACAAAGATAAAATGACCATAGCTCTGTTTATTGGAAACAGAGAAAGAGTTAGTGAACTCTTGGGATGGTACATATTGATGTATGTAGGTCCCCTGTCTACACATACCAAGACAGGTTCTTTGTACTTCATTAAATTCTCTGATGATCTTTCGAGATTCAGACCTATGTTCCTGTTGAAACACAGGTCTGAACCTTTTGAGATATTCACAGAATATAAGTTAGAAGTAGAGAACCAAAATACGGGTATAAGTATTATGTCCTTTGATGTGATCAAGGAGGAGAATACTTGAGCACGGAAATCCTGGTCTATTCTAAAGGAGAATGAGATTCTCTCTCAGCATTACTCCTCCGTATACACCATAGCACGATGGTATATCAGGGCGGAGCAACAACACCCTATATGATATGGTGTGCTCTATGATGAGTACTACTGAGTTTCCTTTTTCCTTTAGGGAGTTATGCACTTGAGAAGCTGCATACCTATTGAATAGGGTTCCAATCAAATCTGTTGCCTACCACTTCATATGTGATATGGAAAGGGAAGAGCCCATATCTTAAGTCAGTTAAGATTTGGGGTTGTCCGGCCTATGTCTAAAAGCAAAATTCGGACAAGCTCGAGGCAAGATCTGTTATGTACAACTGGAAAGGTTCCAGCTATACAACTTGCAGCCGATGATTTGATAAAACCAACGGATTCAATAGATTCCAACGAACCTCAGCCTCTCCGCCGATCTAGTAGGGTTCCTCACCCACCTGAGAGATACTTCGGTTTCTCTATGACAGTGGGAGCGAGGATTGCATCATGAGATGATGACCTAACTAGTTTCGAGCTGGCCATCAGGAGTGAGACTCTGTAAGAATGGCTGGATGCTTAGCGATCTGAGATGGAATCCTTATACACCAGCAAAGTATGGACTTTGGCTGCTATATCTGAAGGGTTAAATCCCCATCAGGAGCAAGTATATATTGAGAAGATTACTTGGTGTAGATGGAAAGGTTGAGACTTTCAAAGCTAGACTTGTTAAAGGTTTTCGCCATTGACCAGGCGTGGATAATGATGAAACCTTTTTCCAGTGGCTATGCTTAAGTCCATCCAGATCCTACTTGCCACGGCTATATACCATGATTACGATATCTGGTGGTTGGGTGTCATGACAGCTCTTCTAAAATGATGATTTAGAAGAGAGCGTCTATAAGTACACAGCCAGAGGGCCTCGTAGACAGTGGGAGCAGCAGAAACGTGTGCAAGATGCTTTATAGGATAAAGCAGGCATCGCGGAGTTGGAACATCTATTTTGATGGATTAGTCAAGGAAGTTGACATCATCAAAATGGTAGATGAACCTTGTATATACAAAAAGGTAGTAGGGAGTATGGTGGTGATCCTCGTAGAGTACGTGGATGACATACTCATGATAGGGAAGGAGTTTCCTATGCTACGCTCGGTCAATCTCCGCTTATCACAAGGATTCTCCAGATAGGATCAATGTGATACCTCCTCCATCCTGAGTTTTCATCTATGAGATAGATGTTATTTGGGTGATAGTATACTCACTAGTTGTAGTGAGATGGTATCAATCGATCCTGGGAGAATCACTGGAAGTGTTCCAGGGTGATAAAGACGACTGAATGTCAGTCGCAGGCATTGTCTTTACCCTCAGTAAAGGGACGGTATGTTGGAAGAGTTCCAAGCTAGATACCGTGACATATTAGACGATAAAGGCAGGATACATCGCTACTTAAGATGCTACCAAAGAGGTTGTTTGGATGTATAATAGTTCATGAGATGAACTTAGTTCCTACCATTGTGTGACAATGGAGTTGTGGCTTATGCCAGGAACCCCCGTCCCATCAGTGATCCAGACATATTCTAAAGCAGTATCACCTGATCATGGAGATAGTTGATCTCCAGGGTGATCGAGGTTAGGAGAGCAGACTCAGAGGATAACACGGCGGATCCACTCACGAAGGCCTATTCCCAGAGAGAGACTTTTATGGGATGGTTGAGTATGAGATACTACAACCACTGCTACAGATGGCCCTAGTGCAAGTGGGAGATTGTTAGTTATATGTATACCCTAGAGGCTATTACTGTATATTGGATGTATATTGTAGTGGATGCTGGGACATATATTGGGAGGACTTTCTTGCTCGACATGATAGTATGCTATCTGGTTGCTCTTTACCTTAACGTGTACACAGATTGTCTCTCTATTACATGTTGGTAAAGCCCTTAGGATGTGTACTTGACTACCTGGACTATGATGCGGATCATACTAGTGGGGACATGGTAGTCCATAAGTACATCCTTCAAAGTCCCTAGTCGTGGGTGTATCGAGACGGGGCATCGATATACCAGAGTAGACTAGCGTGTACCTTCTCGACCCATACAGATGGGCGATGGATGATCCCATATCCATCGGTGTTTGACATCAGAGATGATATACGGGTGCTCAGTAGAGACTGGGTACACTGGACGGACTCGCCGAGAACTCCCAGATGGTATTATACCTTACGTCAGATGGCAGTTCTCAGGTAACACTGGTACAGAGTAGTCTGTTGACCCGAGATCGTCATAGAGTCTTGTGTGGTTCCTACTGTGCTTTGATTTCCATCTTACCACGTCCAAGAGGGCGTGCAAAACGGTGGTTTTTGGGTACAGTCCCGAGTCACATGGAGGCAATGAGCGATAGGAGGGGATTCGTCTCTCCCGGTATAGGGAGTTGATGTTGCATTGTGTTCGATTGGCTATAACAGGAAGTCCCTGGCCAGGGCTGATCAGAGAATTGCTGGTAAGTGTTACTAGTAGTTTCTCGACCCGTTATGAGCCTCATATCGACACGACTTATCGAGCTATTGGGGTCTGACGTTTACCACCCCTAGGCAAGATATGCGACATATCAAACGATCAGACCGGACTGTACGGTAGTGTTACTAGTTGGATTCACTGGAGTGTGAGCGGGCTTGCTCGTCGATCTTCTGATCGCTCAATACCCGGGTGGCCGTTACGTTTAGCAGACCGCTTGTGGCTTGTGGGTGCTTGATATGATCATCATCTGCTGCCGGCGTATTGACGAGTCTTTAGAGTCCTACACAGAGGTTTCCTGGCTCAAGCGAAACGAAATAGGAGCACATATGAAATGTGTGCGGGACCGAGAATGATACCAGTATGTGATACTGTATTCAATTCTCGCGATATGTGACATTGATCAGTTATATACGATATAGCCGGGTTATCGGATCAAGTGTTGATTCGATAAGTTGTTACTGTTGATATTAGCCGGTTATATGCGACATGACCGGATCATTAAATCAAGTGTTGATTTAATGATTTAATGCATAATTATATATTTGATATATAAGTTTGCATTAACTAGTATCGGTTTACTTAAGATGGATTTTCTCACTCGGGTATACACATTGTATATGTGATATACTTTTGTGCACTCGATTGTATCATGTTTGATGATGCATACAAAATTGGTTTGTGTAAAGAATTAAACCTAGGTTAAGTAAATGGTTAAGGTTTCTATTTATTTGTCCATTCATTTATCTTTTTATTTTGGAAGAAAATGAAATGACAAAAGAAAACAAAATGGTTTTGTTCTTTCTTTCTTTCTTTCATGAAGCTTGATGAAGCTTCATGAAGCTTTGACCATATGACCATTTTGTCTTCAAGCTTAACCCTAACCATTCTTTTAACCTTAGTCAATTCTATACACCTAACTATAGTTAATGTTATGATAAGTATTCTTTTTCTTTATTATTCTAATTAACTTATCATATCATTATCTTCTTCTTCTTCATCTTCTTCACTTGAAGAAAACCATTCTTCATCAATGGTGATTGATGAAAACAAGTGAGAAATCCAAAACTAAAGAGAACCCACTTTCTATTTCTTCATCCTCTACCTCTTGCCAAGTAGTAGAGTGTGTTTCCTTCACAAGTTTTCATGGCTTGGTGAAGGTGGAGCTTGACCTAGTGATGCCTCGACGTAGATCATCTTCGGCACGTCGTCGATGACCTAGCCCGTCCATTCTCCGATGAAGCCGACGCTAGAGCCCGGGATTCATTTTAGACAGCGGAGAGACATCATTGCGGAGCTATGGAGGTGGAGCACCGGATCTACAAAGGTTGTATATCCGTTCATGTAGTTAAGTGTTAACCAGTTTGCTTTGTCGCCTAGAATTCTAGCCAACGATCTTCTTAGGGTTTCTCGGCACCGTTTTTTTGTAAATTGGCATGGTTGATGCCTTGTGAGACCTCTAGTGTGTGCCTAGGAACCCTACACCCTTTTCCTTTCATTGATCTCTATTCATGTCTAACCCTTAACAAAACAATTGTTAATCTGATCTCAAATCGCGGTCGAGACTAGCAATAAATTGGTAGTGCACCCGATTAAGATGTTAACGATTCTTTTGCTAAATTTTATAAACTTCATAAGACGTAAAAGAAGTTAAAATATTTTCCCATCCATTGATCTACCCTAATCCTACGAATCCTATCAAGCGGAGAATTACTTGCGCATGATGGAGATAGAAGAACGGATAGAAATGGAATTCATAATGTAACTAAATAATTAAACTAGTAATTAATTAAACTAAAAATCTACCTTTATTAATCAACTTCACAAGTACAAACTTCAAGTTTAGATTACAAGAGGAAGAAGAAATTGCTCTAGATCTATGCCTTGTCAGATGTAGATGTTCCGTCGAATCTCACGTCGCTTTATCACGTCGAATCTTGGACCTGTCTTGGATCACTTGTTCTTTGTGTTAGTGTATATGCCCTAGGGGCCATTATTTTATCATACTAGATTGTATATTACTTAATGGAAGCTTGGGATATTCACATGTATATAACAATCTTGCTAAACACGGTAGTATGCTACTTGGTTTTTCTATCTTAATATGTGAGTATACGTATTGATAGAGCTCTTAGGATCTTTCTTGACTACCAGCGTTGTGATGGCAGTCATACTAGTGGGGGCTGGGTAGTCTACAAGCACATCCTTATTCGGGTCCCTAGTCGTAGGATTATCGAGACAGGGCATCGATACTCCGGAGTAGACTAGTGTGTACGCTTCTCATCCTAGTTGGGGAGATGGTCTGTCCCACAGCCGTCAGTACGTCGTACTAGAGATAGTATGCAGGTGCTCGTTAGGTTATGGGTACACCAGACAGGACTTACGGGGAACTGTTAGTTGGTATTATACCCATCGTCAGTTAACAGTTCCCAGGTGACATGAGTACAACATAGTCCGCAGACTTGATACTGCTACTTCGCCTCGAGTGTGTCCCACTGTTCTTAGATTGCTACCCTACCACGGCTCAAAGGAGTCGTGCAAACAGGTAGCAGTTGGGTGCAGTCCCGAGCACTTAGAGGCAGTGGCGGTTAGATAGGATTCGTCTCTCCCGGTATTGGGAGTTGATATTGCGCTGTGTCAGAGAGCCATTACGCAAAGTCCCTGGCCAGGGCAAGCGAGATTTACTGGTAGGTTCCAGTAGTTTCTCAAGGTGTAATGGGCTACGCTCCAACACGACTTATACCGCTATTAGGAGACTGACGCTTGCCGCCCCCTAGGCCTGATATGCGATAGTCTTAGACGAACAGACCGGACTGTACGGAGATTGTCACATCAGACTCAGTAGGAGTTCGGATGGGTTTCCTCATCGAGCTTCTTATCGACATCTACCCGGGGACCGTTACGTACAGCTAGTCCCACTTGCGGTCTGTGGTTAAACCCACTGCCAGCGTAGTAGTCGAGTCTTTAGAGTGCCACACAGAGAGTTCCCCTACTCCAGGCGAAACGATATAGAGGTTGTATGGTTTTACGACAAGGGTTCGGACGCATACGTGTGTTTACGCACGTACGACATCTGGACAGTTTTTACTAGCCGGCTTTGGTTTAAGCCAGTTTCTAGTATCCGGTTATTGAATTTATACAGTCTAAAGTTTTTCTGTGTTTTCACGGATAGGAGGGGAGTTCTCGTAATTTCGCGAGAAGCTTCTAGAAGGTTGGTGACTTGGGGGTTAAGGTGGCATAAGCATTAAATGAGATTAGTGACTCATTTGTGTGATTCATCCTTGTCCTTAATGCATCATAAATGCTTAATGACTCATGTAGATGAATCACTCATTTATATTTATGAAGCATGGTTGTTAATTCCTTGATATTATTCTTATTTATTTTGATAAATATAATGCTTCATATATATTATGAGAGATCATTATCCCATTCCATTCTCTTGCTCACCTTCTCTCTCCTCAAGCTCTCTCTTCAAACCCTAATCCTCCCCTCTCATGTGTTAAGACCAAGGATTAGAATAGACTACTTATTCCATAACTATTCTCTATATCACCTAGGTTACTTAGATTAGAGCTTTAAGAAACCAAGTTACCTCAAGTTAGAGGTAAAGCTTGAAGTAAATGTAGGGTTGCTAGGCACGCGCACAAGGGTCTACGAGGCATCAACCATGCCCGATTAAATTTTTAGCCGTGCCGAACAACCCGAAGCCGGATCTTTAAACTAGGGTTTAGGCGAAAACTTGCATGTTAACAACTTTAACACTAAGTGAAAGAGATTACAACCTTTGTAATCCGTTCCTTCACTTCATTAGCTCCGTGTAGACGTCCCCATCGCAGCGATCGTGCACTCCGGACTCTAGAGAAGTTCCACGAGAAGAACGAACGTGCTTGCTACGATGACTTTGAGGCCGAAGATGATCTACGTCGGGGGGACACTAACTCAAACTATTCCTTCACTAGATCATAAAATTCATGAAGAGAACACACTCTACTACATGGCAAGTGGTAGAGGATGAAGAAGTAGGAAGTGGGCTCACTTTAGAATTGATTTTCTCACTCTTTTGCTCTTGGCACCATTGGAGCTAGTAAGCTTTTGGATGGAGCTTGATGAAGAAGAAGAAGCAAGAAATTATCCATCCAAATGAAAACTTATCCAATAAATAAATGGCACCATGGTTGATTTAAGCCCTCATGCTTAACTCATGTAGAGAATTAACCAAGGCTTTAGGTTAAAGGTTAGGTTAAAGAATATCAAAAGAAATGACAAAAGAGTGGACTTTGTCAAAGCTTCTCCAAGCTTCTTCAAGCTTGATTACTTTGACTAAGTTAAACCCTTTTGTTAAATCTTAAGATAAAACAATAACCCTAATCTTTACCCTAATCTTGGTATGAGTCTCATACATCCAACTTGTGTGTATCATCAAGCATGATACAAACATGTACACTTGCATTATCACATATAAACAATGTGCACAATCTAGTGAGAAAATAAATCATAAGTGAGCTAATACTAGTTAATGCAATGTAATATATCAAATATATAATTATGCATTAAATTATTAAATCAACTCTTGATTTAATAATCCGGCTATAACCGACTAATATCAAAAGTAACAACTTATCGAATCAACACTTGATCCGATAACCCGGCTATATCTCATACAACCGATCAATGTCACTAATCGCGAGAATAGAATACGGTATCTCATATAGTATTAATCTCGATCCCGCACATATCACACATGTGCTCCTACTCCGTTTTGCTTGAGCCAGGAAACCCCTGTGTAGGACTTTAAAGACTCGTCAATACGTCGGCAGTAGGTGATGATCATATCAAACACCCACAAGCCGCAAGCGGTGTGCTAAACGTAACGGCCACCCAGGTATTGAGCGATCAAAATATCAACAAGCAAGCCCTGTAGTTCTCCTGCGAATCCAATCAGTAACACTCCCGTACAGTCCGGTCTCATCGTTTGATATGTCGCATATCTCGCCTAGGGGTCGTAAACGTCAGACCCAGTAGCTCGATAAGTCATGTCGATATGAGGTCTATAACAGTTCGAGAAACTACTGGTAACACTTACCAGTAAATCTCATCAATCCTAGCCAGGGATTTCCGGTTATATCCAATCGAACACAGCACAACATCAACTCCCTATACCGGGAGAGACGAATCCCCTCCTATCGCTCATTGCCTCTATGTGATTCGGGACTGTACCCAAAAGCCACCGTTTTGCACGCCCTCTTAGATGTGGTAAGGTGGAAATCAAAGCACGGTGGGAATCATACAAGACTCTATGACGATCTCGGTTCAAAAGACTACTCTGTACCAGTGTCACCGGAAAACTACCATCTGACGTGTGGTATAATACCATCTGGGAGTTCTCGGCGAGTCCGTCCAGTGTACCCAGTCTCCACTGAGCACCCGTACACCATCCTTGATGTCAAACACCGATGGATATGGGATCATCCATCGCCCATCATATGGGTCAAGATGCGTATACGCTAGTCTACTCTGGTGCATCGATGCCCTATCTCGATACACCCACGACTAGGGACCTTGAAGGATGTACTTATGGACTACCATGTCCCCACTAGTATGATCCGCATCATAGTCCAGGTAGTCAAGTACACATCCTAAGGGCTTTACCAACATGTAACAGAGAGACAATCAGTATACACGTTAAGGTAAAGGGTAACCAGATAGCATACTATCATGTCGAGCAAGAAAGTCCTCCCTATATATGTCCAAGCATCCACTACAATATAAATCGTATGTACAGTAATGGCCTCTAGGGCATACATATAACTAACAATCTCCCACTTGCACTAGGGTCATCTGTTGTGGTATCACATACCCAACAACTAGCTGTGGTTGAAGTATCTTATACTCAACCATCCCATAAAAGTCCCTACTGGGGAAAAGGCCTTTGTGAGTGGATCCGCGTTGTTGTCCTCTGTGTCTGCTCTCCTAACCTCGATCTCCCTGGAGATCATCCATCTCCATGATCAGGTGATACTGTCTAAGAATTATATCTGGACTTCTGATGGGACGGGGAGGGTTCCTTGGCAAAAGCCACAACTCCATTGTCACACAATGGTAGGAACGAAGTTCATCTCATGAACTTATATATATCCAGACTGCCTCTTTGGTAGCATCCTTGGTAACGATGTATCTTGCCTTTAATCGTCTAATAAGTCACGGTATCTAGCTTGGAACTCTTCCAACATACCGTCCCTCAACTGAGGGTAAAGACAATGCCTGCGACTGACATTCAGTCGTCCTTATCACCCTGGAACCTTTCCGGTGATTCTCCCCAGGATCGATTGATACCATCTCACTACAACTAGTGAGAATGCTAACATCCAATTAGATCTATCTCATAGATCCAAAATCCAGGATTTAGTAGGTATCACTTTGATCCTTTATGGAGAATCCTTGTGATAAGCGGAGATTGACCGAACGTAGCATAGGAAACACCTTCCCTATCAAGAGTATGTCATCCACGTACTCTACGAGGATCATCACCATACTCCCTACTATCTTTTTGTATATACAAGGTTCATCTACCATTTTGATGAAGTCAAACTCTTTGACTACCACATCAAAACAGATGTTCCAACTCCGCAATGCCTGCTTTATCACATAAAACATCTTGCACACGTTTCCGCTGCTCCCACTGTCTACGAAGCCCTCTGGCTGTGTACTTATAGATGCTCTCTTCCAAATCATCATTTAGAAAAGCAGTCATGACACCCAACCACCAGATATCGTAGTCGTGGTAAGTAGCAGTGGCAAGTAGGATCTGGATGGACTTAAGCATAGCATTGAAAGTCTCAACTTTTCCATGTACACCAAGTAATCTTCTCAAGATATACTCGCTCCTGATGGGAATTTAACCCTTCAGATAAAGCAACCAAAGTCCATACTTTGTTGGTGTATAAGGATTCCATCTTAGATCGTTAAGCATCCAGCCATTCTTACAGGGTCTCACTCCTGATAGCCTGCTCGAAACTAGTTGGGTCATCATCTCATGATGCAATCCTCGCTCCCTCTGTCATAGAGAAATCGAGGTATCATTCAGGTGGGTGGGGAAACCTACTAGATCGGCGGAGAGGTTGAGGTTCGTTGATTGCTATTGAATCCTTTGGTTCTACCAAATCAGCAGCTGCAGTTTGTATAGCTAGAACTCTTTCCAGTTCTACCTCATGTCCACTTATTTCTTCACAAGAAATTCCCTTTCATAAAGGTGGCATGCTGAGAAACAAAACATTTTTGTTCCTCGGTTAGGTAGAAGATATTCCCTTGCGAATGCTTGGGATATCCAACAAACTTCCACAGAACTGACTTTGCCTCGAGCTTGTCTGGATTATGCTTTTTAGACATAGGCCGGACAACCCCAAATCTTAACTGACTTAAGAGATGGGCTCTTCCCTTTCCATATCTCATATGAAATGGTAGGCATCTGAATTGATCGGAACCCTATTCAATAGGTTTGCAACTTCATAAGTGCATAACACCCTAAAAGGAAATAGGAAACTCAGTAGTACTCATCATAGAGTGCACCATATCTCATAGGGTGCAATTGCTCCACCCCGATACACCGTTGTGCTTTGGTGTATGCGGAGGAGTAATGCTGAGAGAGAATCTCATTCTCCTTTAGAATAATTCAGGAATTTTGTGCACAAGTATTCTCCTCCCTGATCTTATCATAGGACATAATACTTATACCCATATTTTGGTTCTCTACTTCTAAATTATATTCTGTGAATATCTCAAAAGCTTCGGACTTGTGTTTCAACAGGAACATATGTCTGAATCTTGAGAGATTATCAGAGAATGTAATGAAGTACAAAGAACCGGTCTTGGCATGTGTAGACAGGGGACCTTCATACATCAATATGTATCATCCCAAGAGTTCACTAACTCTTTCTCTGTTTCCAATAAACAGAGCTATGGTCATTTTATCTTTGTGACATGACTGGAAAGTTTCACAAGATGTAAATTCAAACTGATTTAAATATGCATCTCAATGTAACTTAGCTAGTCGGGTCGCATTGACATGACCTAGTCTACAATACCTCAAGAAGGATTCGTTCATATCTGAACTCTTCCTCTTGTGTGTGTTCTGTATACTAAGAACTGTAGTTTGATATAGAACGTCAATGCTTTTAGATAACATGCCTGAACCGATCAATTCTTGATTTAGGAAATGTTCAAAACATTATCCAACAATACAAAATTATATTCTTCTTTACTAATAAAGAGACTGATATGATTTTGTATATCAGGTTCGGTATCTAATAACATTTGTTCAGAATCAATGTATTCTGGTAATACAGGGTGACAGTGACCAACAGACTTGGCTGCAACACTTGCACCGTTTTCTGTCTCATGAAACTTATCACCCGTTCTCAGTTCTCTACCTTTCTGTAGCCCATGTAATATATTACATATGTGGGATCCTGATCCGGTATCATATACCCAGGACGTAAAGGACATTTGAGAAACTGTTCTCTGTAATGAACACACCCAAAGATGATGCATCAACATGCACTTTCTTCGTTTGGGCGGTATGGGAATCCCGGTATTCCCCTATTTCCTGCTCAGTCTTATAACAATTATAAGTTGGAGCGGGACCAACGTTCCCCAGCTCAGTATAACAAGCGGGTTCGGTCAATACATCCATATTATTATCTTGATTAAGGTGTGACATGGTCGCTACCTGGAGAGAGAGAGAAGAAATCACTCTGCGCGCGCTCTTGCAAGATCAGATTGGTTATTATTTTATCTAATCAGGATGGCTCCCACTGTTTTTATCAAATCTTCCTTCAAACCCTAAAAGGAAAGACTAGCCGGGATTAATTACACGCTATAAGTTCGCCAATCTTTCAGCCAGGCCAGTGTTGGTACTTTGAGGGAGGTTCCCCGTGCTTTCGCACGGACCTAATTAAAGTAAACCTCATTTTCCCAGAGGCGTAACCCTGTTGACAACTTTCTAGACACCTACTTGATCGGCTAATTGTAATGTGTAAAACTCTCCCAGGAGTAACTCTTACTCGCAGCGGGTATCGGGATCCAACTATCTCATAGAAGGTATGCAATCTTATTGCAAATTTCAACACTTGAAATTCCCGATAATATTTTACCCCTAGCGTCATATGAACTTGACAAAGGCCAACAAACCATAGGCTGCTAGTCAAGTTCAACCCGTCATTTCTTGATTGAATTAAACCCACCCGAACGGCCCTTGACAAAGGCCAACAAGGTCGCTCGACTACCCTAATCCAATCTGCATCAAATGCATAAGCAGATAAGTACTATTCAGCTACCGCACACTACGCCTTGACAAAGGCCAACAAACGCAGCACGAATACTAAACAGTCCTTATCTGAAATGACGGAGGGCTACGACAGGTTTTTCTGAAAACCTATTGTGTAATGAGCTTGATATCGTTGTAGAATCAAATGATTTTAAAATGGAGTGTTTTTTAGGCTTTTCTAGTTTTGCTAAAGGGGTCACTCCCGGTGAAGGGATCGTCGGCCCTTTCCTCATCGAATAAGGTGCAGGATATATCATATATATCACTATGCAAAGCAAGAACTAGAAAAGCAATCAAAAGACAAACCGAGGGTTGTAGCATCTGCCAGTTATTGCTAAAGTGGTCACTCCCGGTGAAGGGATCTCGGCCCTTTCCTTATCGAATTAGGTGCAGGATATATCATATATATCACTATGCAAAGCAAGAACTAGAAAAGCAATCAAAAGACAAACCGAGGGTTGTAGCATCTGCCAGTTATTGATAAAGAGGTCACTCCCGGTGAAGGGAACTCGGCCCTTTCCTTATCGAATAAGGTGCAGGATATATCATATATATCACTATGCAAAGCAAGAACTGTAGCTATCTGTTTTTGAAAATTCGATTCCACAACATCTTTTAGGTTTCTTCTATTTCATTAATCATATTAATGAAGTCCCATCATTTAAATCACTTAAACATCACAGATAAATACAACGTACACTTATGCCATCCGCATTCGCCTCGATGTCCCCTCGTGCACCGTTAGGTTAGGTAACTAACGACAGAGCAGGGCAGGGCTAGCGCGAGTGCAAAACATAAGTAACGTCTATATAATATATCATATATATCATATATAGTATCTATCATCACATATCAAATGATCACATCACAGATATCGCAGCAGAAGAAACATATGAAACATTGGATATAATAGGACGTTCGTGTTTTCAATACGAGCCTGTATAAAACACGGATTCCACGGTCGCGATGAATAGCCAAACCCACATCCCTAGACCCCTACGAGAGCGGCAAGAAACACTGCCAATTCTAGGGTTAGGAGACCCGGTCTCGACTCCTCGAGATGGTCTCCCACTGGACCCTAGAACCCGGTTACTTGTGCTCCCCGCCTTGGGTCTACCTAATGCGGAAAAGTTATTTACAACGTGGCACGCCGTACTGCCCCAAACCCAAAGGTTCAAAAGGCAGTTCAAGACGGTCACATAATCGAGTTAAGGTTTGTTGTCTTCTAGAGGGTCCACCGCATTACTTTCATGACTTAGAACGTTCTTAAACTCGAGAAAAAATCCAACTTTTGAAAAAATTTCCGACAGGGGAAAAAGTGAGTTATTAATATCCGTTCGAACTTTTTAACAGTTTCTAAAAATATCTGGAACAAACTAAACAAAGTTAAATTATCCGATCGAATCAACGAGTCCCTAATACAACCCTAGAAAACTCAACACTTGAGTGGAATTAAAAAATTCCCAGAAAAAATTGCCAAGAAAGGACCTAAGAATAAATATATGAAATTCCAGGGACTAAGTCCAAATTTTGGCCGTGGAATCGCCGCCAAACCTTTGGTTTGGCCGCGGTTCCGCGGTCATTTCAGGGACTTAGTGGACCGTACTTCATAGTAATTCTTAGTTTTTCCTGATTGTTTTTCTGAGCATTTTTAATTCATAAAAAATCACATTTTCAAAAAATGTACAAAGAAGGGTTTACATCGGGGTTTTCGGGTTCGATCGGACTTTAAACTTCGTCTAGACTTCGCCAAAAGCTCTAGCTTGGCTCTGATACCACTATAGGGTTGCTAGGCACGCGCACAAGGGTCTACGAGGTATCAACCATGCCCGATTAAATTTTTAGCCGTGCCGAACAACCCGAAGCCGGATATTTAAACTAGGGTTTAGGCGAAAACTTGCATGTTAACAACTTTAACACTAACTGAAAGAGATTACAACCTTTGTAGATCCGGTACTTCACTTCATTAGCTCCGTGTAGATGTCCTCATCGCTGCGATCGTGCACTACGGACTCTAGAGAAGGTCCACGAGAAGAACGAAAGTGCTTGCTACGATGACTTCGAGGCCGAAGATGATCTACGTCGGGGAGACAATAACTCAAGCTATTCCTTCACTAGGTCATAAACATCGTGAAGAGAACACACTCTACTACATGGCAAGTGGTAGAGGATGAATAAGTAGAAAGTGGGCTCACTTTAGAATTGATTTTCTCACTCTTTTTCTCATGGCACCATTGGAGCTAGTAAGCTTTTGGATGGAGCTTGATGAAGAAGAAGAAGCAAGAAATTATCCATCAAAATGAAAACTTATCCAATAAATAAATGGCACCATGGTTGAGTTAAGCCATCATGCTTAACTCATGTATAGAATTAACCAAGGCTTTAGGTTAAAGGTTAGGTTAAAGAATATCAAAAGAAATGACAAAAGAGTAGACTTTGTCAAAGCTTCTCCAAGCTTCTTCAAGCTTGATTACTTTGACTAAGTTAAACCCTTTTGTTAAATCTTAAGATAAAACAATAACCCTAATCTTTACCCTAATCTTGGTATGAGTCTCATACATCCAACTTGTGTGTATCATCAAGCATGATACAAACATGTACACTTGCATATATCACATATAAACAATGTGCACAATCTAGTGAGAAAATAAATCATAAGTGAGCTAATACTAGTTAATGCAATGTAATATATCAAATATATAATTATGCATTAAATTATTAAATCAACTCTTGATTTAATAATCCGGCTATAACAGACTAATATCAAAAGTAACAACTTATCGAATCAACACTTGATCCGATAACCCGGCTATATCTCATACAACCGATCAATGTCACTAATCGCGAGAATAGAATACGGTATCTCATATAGTATTAATCTCGATCCCGCACATATCACACATGTGCTCCTACTCCGTTTCGCTTGAGCCAGGAAACCCCTGTGTAGGACTTTAAAGACTCGTCAATACGCCGGCAGTAGGTGATGATCATATCAAACACCCACAAGCCGCAAGCGGTGTGCTAAACGTAACGACCACCCAGGTATTGAGCGATCAAAATATCAACAAGCAAGCCCGCTAGTTCTCCTGCGAATCCAATCAGTAACACTCCCGTACAGTCCGGTCTCATCGTCTGATATGTCGCATATCTCGCCTAGGGGTCGTAAACGTCAGACCCAGTAGCTCGATAAGTCATGTCGATATGAGGTCTATAACAGTTCGAGAAACTACTGGTAACACTTACCAGTAAATCTCATCAATCCTAGCCAGGGATTTCCAGTTATAGCCAATCGAACACAGCACAACATCAACTCCCTATACCGGGAGAGACGAATCCCCTCCTATCGCTCATTGCCTCTATGTGATTCGGGACTGTACCCAAAAGCCACCGTTTTGCACGCCCTCTTAGATGTGGTAAGGTGGAAATCAAAGTACGGTGGGAATCATACAAGACTCTATGACGATCTCGGTTCAAAAGACTACTCTGTACCAGTGTCACCGGAGAACTACCATCTGACGTGTGGTATAATACCATCTGGGAGTTCTCGGCGAGTCCGTCCAGTGTACCCAGTCTCCACTGAGCACCCGTACACCATCCTTGATGTCAAACACCGATGGATATGGGATCATCCATCGCCCATCATATGGGTCAAGATGCGTATACGCTAGTCTACTCTGGTGCATCGATTCCCTATCTCGATACACCCACGACTAGGGACCTTGAAGGATGTACTTATGGACTACCATGTCCCTACTAGTATGATCCGCATCATAGTCCAGGTAGTCAAGTACACATCCTAAGGGCTTTACCAACATGTAATAGAGAGACAATCAGTATACTCGTTAAGGTAAAGGGTAACAAGATAGAATATTATCATGTCGAGCAAGAAAGTCCTCCCTATATATGTCCAAGCATCCACTATAATATACATCGTATGTACAGTAATGGCCTCTAGGGCATACATATAACTAACAGTAAATCTCTAGGGTGGATCATCTACTACATAGAGAAGGCCGGAGAGGACGTGGAGAACGAAAATACGAAGGACACGGTTCATTAGGTATAATCACTTTTCATAGTAGTTGTTAACTTCTATGATTCTTGTTAGTTATAGTTTAGCAAAGATTCTCGGTTAGTCGATGTTTACGCAAAGAACAAGATCGTTTTTCATTATTCCGCCTCCTCGCAAGTCGTGGGGTGTTGTACATCGACTTACAGTGGTATCAGAGCCTCGCTAAACAATAATTAACTCATTAGCAAAGTCGTAAGAATTTCGAACGCAAAAAGAACTGGAAAAATCATCGATTTAACATAGTTTCTATCGAATTTAAAACGTGGTCTAAAAATTTTTCAGGGACCTCTAAAATTACAAACAGGGAATAATAGGGCTACTGCAGAAATTTGGACTCGTGACTCGGGAAACTCTCCGCGGAACCGTGGCGGATCCATGCAATCCGCCGCGGATCCGTGGCCGAGTTAGGGCCGAGTCAGCCCAAATTTCTTCAATGACTCTCCTGTGGTCATAATGATATTTCTGGGATATTTTATTTTCTGCTAAGATCTCATGTGCACAGAGAAGTTTTGGAGTAGAATCTAAAGTGTTTGCTCGATCGAAATTTTATGATCTTTGCTAATTTGATTATATCTGTGATTGTATAATGTGTTCGTAAACCTCCCCTAACTGCTAGTATGTCGGTTGGCAGGGGGTTGCACATTTCTGTAATGGTTTTTACTGTTTGTGGTTATGAACTGTATTGGACTGTTGTGATGATTAGCCGGGTTTTGTGATGGGTTGTTATATTCATTCATTCAATGTAATTGTAATATGTTGTAATATTATTGTGCGGGGCACATCCAGATTGCGGTTGTAGCCACCGTTATATTATTTCATTTTACTATTTTTGCTCCTATGATAGACCCAAGGCGGGGTGCACAAACTACCGGGTACTTTGAAGTGTTTAGTGTCCTACTCACGTTGTTGAGGGAGACCGCTTCACTTCGGGTATTTGGCGGGTAGTTTGCCGTACCCGTAGGGGTCTAGGAAGGGGTAATGGCTATTCATCACAACTGTGTAATCCGTCTTTTGTTGCAGGCTCTAACAAACGCGGATTGCTTGCAAATCCAATAAAGTTCATTTGAGATCTGGAATGCCTATTATTGCGTCTGACGAATGTACAATATCTATATATGATAGCTATTTAGATGTCACTTATGTTTTACACCCGCGCTAGCCCAGCCCCCGCTCTGCCGTTAGTTAAGTAACTTAACGGGTGATGACGGGACCCGGTGGCGAATGCGGATGGCATAAGAGGACGTTGTATTTTCGTTGTTTTCTGCAATGATAGGTTAATGATGGGACGCATTATTTATAATGCAAAGAAAATAAACCAAAAGATGAATCGTTGGAACAATTTAAAAGAAACCACTCGGTTATTTTAAAATAGATGATATTTTTTAAATTGCGGAGCTTTAACCACTCCTTTTAAAAGCTATCAGGTTCCTTCGGTCATATCAAGTTCACTACGTTCACGGTTTCGCCAAAACCATTCGTAGCCCTCTGTCATTTCATTTGGGTATTCAGTAGTATTCAAGATATGTATTTTGACCTAACGCCAAGGCATAGTGTTTGGTAGCTGCTGGGTATTCATTTGTCGCATAGATAGATGAGTTAGTTTGGGACAGTCGTATTATCATTTTGGCCGAACGTCAAGGATATGTACGGATGGGTTCAAATTAACAAGATAATGATAGGTAGAACTTGACATGTGACTTATGACATTTTGACCTAACGCCAAGGTCATAAGAGCATGGGGCAAAAATATATATCGGGAATTTCTAAAGAAACTGAAATTTGCAAAGAGATGCATACCATTTGGAATTTGATGAATGTTGGTAGGATTCCTTCAACATTATCATACGATGATATCTGGATCCGGATCCTACTGTGAGTATATGCTACTCATCAGGAGATTCGTCACTTAACGATCAATGCTATAAACCAAGTAGGTGTCAAGAAAGGTGTCAGCGGGGTTACGCCCCCAGAGAAAAGAGGTTATTTAATTAAGGAACTTCGCGAAAGCGTTGGAAAACCTCCCTCGAAGTACCGACAACAGCCTGGCTGAACGGTTAAGCAAGTATTGTACAGTGAGAAGAGTCCTGGCTAATTCTTCTTTTATGGTTTGAGGAAGGATTCGAGAAACAGTGGGAGCCATCCAGTTTAGATAAATTAAAAACCACTCTAAACTTGCAAGAGCATCAAGCTAAAGTGTTTCTTCTCTCTCTCCTACTTGCAGCGACCCTGAAAATGACTGGACTTAAGTTACTTTTAGAGAAAAATATACTGACAGGGCCAAACTATAAAGATTAGCTGCAGAATGTCAAAATGGCTTTGACCTATGACAAATTGGGGTACGTCCTCACCGCTAAGGCACCTGCAGTCCCAGGTCCTAAATCCAGTAATGCGGATAAGGAAATCCACAAAACCTGGGAGTATGATTGCGCGAAGGCCAAGTGCATCGTGCTTGCCTCGATGAACAATGAACATCAGAGGAGGTACGAGGATATGGATGTTGATGCCATATTTCTCCATACAAAAGAACTGTATGGAGAGCAATCTCGTATAGCAAGATACGAGACCTCTAAGAACTTGTTTCGAGCGAGGTTGGCCGTTGGATCATCGGTAGGAGAACATGTCCTAAAGATGATTGGCTATATAAAAGAGCTCGCAGACCTTGGGACGACTTTGGATAATGAGCTCTATACAGACCTTATTCTCCAGTCCCTTCCTTCCACCTACGCCCAGTTTATTCTGAACTTCAACATTCAAAGAAAAGAAGTTGAACTTCCGGAACTCCTTAACATGTTGAGGAATGCAGAGGGCACCTTGCAGAAGGCAAGGGAAACACCCGCTATGTTTGTTAGCGGTGCTTCTTCTTTCGGGTCCAAGGCTAGGGCCAAAGGAAGGAAAAATAAGGCCGCCACCAAACCTAGAGGAGGTGTAAGTAAAGTGGGGGGGAGGGAAAGAAAAAGTTTGCGGTACCGGTAGTGGCCCAGGATGAGTGCTTCCATTGTCACAGGAAAGGGCACTGGAAAAAGGATTGCAAGGCGTGGAACGCCAAGAACCAGGAACCGAAGCAAGCTGTGGCTTCGACTTCAGGTGTGTTTGTAATTGAGAATTGTCTGTCAATAAACTCTACTTCCTGGGTATTGGATACCGGATCAGGATCTCATATTTGCAATTCATTGCAGGCACTGAGAAACCGTAGAGTGCTGAAGGATGGTGATATGACCCTGATGGTTGCTAACGGAGCTAGCGTGGGAGCTGCGTCCGTAGGGGATTATCACCTGGGATTGATGAGTGGACACATTTTGGTTTTACATAACTGTTTTTGTGTACCCAGCTTAACGTGTAATATCATATCTGTTTCCTTGTTATCAAATAAAGATTATGATTTCACGTTTGTAAGTGGTGTTGTTAACATCCACCTTAATCATAGTTTGATTGGGTCCGGTACACTGGAAAACGGTATATATGTCTTAAACCAACTCCAAATTTTCAATGTCCAGAACACACTAAAAAGAAAGTATCCAGAATTAAATAAAGCTTTCTTATGGCATTGTAGACTGGGTCACATCAATGAGAGAAGGTTGACTAAGTTACATAGAGAAGGATATTTGGACTCGTTCGAATATCAAACTTATGCCACTTGTCAATCTTGTCTCAAAGGAAAGATGACAAAGACTCCATTTACTGAACATAGAGTAAGAGCGAGCGAGCTCTTAGGACTCATACACAGTGATGTATGTGGTCCAATGTCTACACATGCAAGATGTGGTTTTTCCTATTTCATTACTTTCACGGATGATTACTCAAGGTACGGATTCATTTATCTGATGAAACATAAATCCGAGGCTTTTGAGAAATTCCAAGAGTATAAGAATGAAGTAGAAAACCAAACCGGCAAAAGTATCAAGACACTAAGATCTGATCGAGGTGGTGAATACTTGAGTGCCGAGTTCCTAGGTTACCTAAAAGAGAAAGGAATTCTCTCTCAGCTTACTCCTCCATACACTCCACAGCATAACGTTGTATCGGAGAGACGGAATCGAACCCTATTGGATATGGTATGTTCCATGATGAGTAATGCTGAGTTACCGCGATCTTTTTAGGGTTATGCGCTAGATTCAGCGGCATATCTTCTGAACAGGGCTCCTACCAAGACTGTGCCTACCACCCCATATCAGATTTGGAGTGGGAAGAAACCCCATCTTCAGCATATGAAGATTTGGGGATGTCCAGCTTTTGTTAAAAAGCAGCATGTGGACAAGCTCGAGGCACGATCAGTAAAGTGTAAGTTTGTGGGATATCCAAAGAACTCCAAGGGATATTATTTCTATTACGCAAAGGAACAAAAGGTTTTTGCTTCTCGTAATGCCCATTTTCTAGAACATCAGTTTTTAGAAAAGGAAATAAGTGGGAGCGAAATAGAACTGGAAGAAATTCCATAACCACAAACTAATACTGAAAGTTTGGTAGAACCAGTAGTTCAAGAAGAACAGGACATTCCCGCACCCCTCCGCAGGAGTAGTAGGCCGTCTCATCCGCCTGAGAGATACTTCAGTTTTCTTATAGATGGGGATAGAGAGGATTGCACCATAGATGATGATGAACCTACTAGCTTCCAGCAGGCCATCCAGAGCGGCGACTCGGTACGATGGCTAGATGCAATGCGGACCGAAATGGAGTCCATGTACACCAACAAAGTATGGACTTTGGACTTTGCTTCAGATGGTGTAAAACCCATAGGATGCAAATGGATCTTCAAGAAAAAGATTGGTGTGGATGGACAGGTGGAAACCTATAAGGCTAGACTTGTTGCAAAGGGTTTTCGTCAAAGACCTGGTTTGGACTATGATGAAACTTTTTCTCCAGTGGCTATGCTCAAATCCATTCGGGTCCTTCTTGCTATTGCTGCCTTCCATGATTATGAAATCTGGCAGATGGACGTAAAGACGGCTTTTCTGAAGGGTAATTTAGAAGAGTGCGTCTATATGGATCAGCCAGAGGGTTTCAATCAGAGTGGGAGCAGCGGGAAAGTATGCAAGTAACTTAAATCCATTTATAGATTAAAGCAGGCATCGCGGAGTTGGAACATCTGTTTTGATGAAACGGTCAAAGAATATGACTTTATCAAAAATCCAGATGAACCATGTATATATAGTAAAGTTGCAGCAAGAACTGTCGTATTCCTCGTCTTGTACGTGGATGACATTCTATTGATAGGAAATGATATTCCTATGCTACAATCTGTCAAAGGATTCTTGTCACACAGATTCTCCATGAAAGACCTGGGTGATGCCTCTTACATTCTGGGGATCCGGATCTATCGTGATAAATCCAAGAGGATGTTGGGACTTTCGCAGTCAAGGTATATCGACACTGTACTGAAAAGATTCAGTATGGAAGATTCTAAGCGCGGTAATCTACCGGCTTGTCATGGAATCACTCTTTCCAAAGAGATGTCTCCCAAGACTGATTTGGAAAGGGAACGCATGTCTATTATACCCTACGCTTCTGCGGTAGGCTCTATAATGTATGCGATGTTGTGCACCAGACCAGATGTAGCTTACGCACTGAGTGTGGTAAGCCGGTATCAGTCAGACCCAGGGGAGAAGCACTGGATAGTAGTAAAGAACATTCACAAGTACCTGAGGAGGACTAAGGAGATGTTCTTGGTTTACGGTGGAAAAGACCTCAAGATGGAGGCCTTTGCTGATTCCGACTTCCAGAGTGATAAGGACGATTCCAAGTCCATGTCAGGTTATGTCTTTAGCCTCAATGGAGGGGCGGTGTGCTGGAAGAGTTCCAAGCAGGACACCGTTGCTGACTCGACGATGGAAGCGGAGTATATTGCTTCTTCCGATGCCGCAAAAGAAGCGGTCTGGATGAAGAAGTTCCTAACATAACTTCAGGTGGTTCCTACCATTGTTGATCCAATACCTTTGTATTGCGACAACAACGGAGCTATAGCTTTAGCGAAGGAACCAAGGTCCCATCAGAAGTCCAGACACATCTTAAGGCGATAGAAACCCCCTCTTCTGGAAAGGTAGACCAGTATCACCAGATCAGGGAGATCATTGATCGTCGGGAGATCGAGGTTCGGAGAGTTGCTACTGAAGAGAACATTGCTGATCCATTCACGAAAGCCCTACCTCAGATTTAGTTCGAGAGGCTACTCGAGATCATCGGTCTTCGATATGCCAGTACATGGCCCTAGTGCAAGTGGGAGATTGTTAGTGTATATGCCCTAGGGACTATTATTGTATCATACTAGTTTGTATATTACTTAATGGAAGCTTAGGATATTCACATGTATATAACAGTCTTGCTAAACATGGTAGTATGCTACGAGGTTTTTCTATCTTAATATGTGAGTATACGTATTGATAGAGCTCTTAGGATCTTGCTTGACTACCAGCGTTGTGATGGCAGTCACACTAGTGGGGGCTGGGTAGTCTACAAGCACATCCTTATTCAGGTCCCTAATCGTAGGATTATCGAGACGGGGCATCGATACTCCGGAGTAGACTAGTGTGTACGCTTCTTATCCCAGTTGGGGAGATGGTCTGTCCTACAGCCGTCAGTACGTCGTACTGGAGATAGTATGCAGGTGCTCATTAGGTTACGGGTACACCGGACAGGACTCACGGGGAACTGTTAGTTGGTTTATACCCATCGTCAGTTAACAGTTCCCAGGTGACATGAGTACAGCATAGTCCGCAGACTTGACACTGCTACTTCGCCTCAAGTGTGTCCCACTGTTCATAGATTGCTACCCTACCACGGCTCAAAGAATTCGTGCAAACAGGTAGCAGTTGGGTGCAGTCCCGAGCATTTGGAGGCAGTGGCGGTTAGACAGGATTCATCTCTCCCGGTATTGGGAGTTGATATCGCGCTGTGTCAGAGAGCCATTACACAAAGTCCCTGGCCAGGGAAAGCGAAATTTACTAATAAGTTCCGGTAGTTTCTCAGGGTGTAATGGGCTACGCTCCAACACGACTTATACCGCTATTAGGGGACTGACGCTTGCCGCCCCCTAGGCCCGATATGCGATAGTCTTAGACGAATAGACCGGACTGTACGGAGATTGTCACATCAGACTCAGTAGGAGTTCGGATGGGTTTCCTCATCGGCCTTCTTATCGACATCTACCTGGGGACCGTTACGTACAGCTAGTGCCGCTTGCGGTCTGTGGTTAAACCCACTGCCAGCGTAGTAGTCGAGTCTTTAGAGTCCCACACAGAGAGTTTCCCTACTCCAGGCGAAACGATATAGAGGTCGTATGGTTTTACGACAAGGGTTCGGACGCATACGTGTGTTTACGCACGTACGACATCCGGACAGTTTTTACTAGCCGGCTTTGGTTTAAGCCAGTTTGTAGTATCCGCTTATTGGATTTAAACAGTCTAAAGATTTTCCGTGTTTTCACGGATAGGAGGGGCGTTCTTGTAATTTCGCGAGAAGCTTCTAGAAGGTTGGTGACTTGGGGGTTAAGGTGGCATAAGCATTAAATGAGATTAGTGACTCATTTGTGTGATTCATCCTTGTCATTAATGCATCATAAATGCTTAATGACTCATGTAGATGAATCACTCATTTATATTTATGAAGCATGGTTGTTAATTCCTTGATATTATTTTTATTTATTTCGATAAATATAATGCTTCATATATATTATGAGAGATCATTATCTCATTTCATTCTCTTACTCACCTTCTCTCTCCTCAAGCTCTCTCTGTTCAAACCCTAATCCTCCCCTCTCATGTGTTGAGACCAAGGATTAGAATAGACTACTTAATCCATAACCATTCTCTATATCACCTAGGTTACTTAGATTAGCGCTTTAAGAAACCTAGTTACCTCAAGTTATAGGTAAAGCTTGAAGTAAAACTCTCGGTCGGATCATCTACTACATAGAGAAGGCCGGAGAGGACGTGGAGAACGAAAAGACGAAGGACACGGTTCATTAGGTATAATCACTTTTCATAGTAGTTGTTAACTTCTATGATTCTTGTTAGTTATAATTTAGCAAAGATTCTCGGTTAGTCTATGTTTACGCAAAGAACAAGATCGTTTTTCATTATTCCGCCTCCCCGCAAGTCGTGGGGTGTTGTACATCGACTTACACTTTGATGGTGATTAGCCTGTGTAAAAGATTGATGATTTCTAAGTTTAGCCCTCGGTCCTTTATATTGCCCCAAAACCAGAAACCAAAGATCCCCAGAATTAGGGTTTGTTGTTGCAAATCACAACTAAAAATCCCAAATCCTGACTCGGTGAATCGGCCGCGGATCTACCGCATTTTGCATGGTTTGGCCGCGGATCCGCGGTTTGTTGGTGAGATCTTGGCTTCAGAATTCTGGAACTGCTTGTTGTGATACATGGAGATTTATTTGATATCTGAAATCTTCATATCTTTTCTGAGTCTCTGCCACTATTAATTCTTCGATTTTATTTAAATTTATAGGAAGATTTTTAATTCTCGGCGTCTCAACATCTCGATCTCCTGACCTGAACTAAACCTTGCACAATATCTCAATGAATATTGTTAGTAATATTTGGTATTTTTAAGATATTATCCTAACCAATTTGATATGATATTTTATTTTAAGAATATTGATTAAGGATATTTGATATGATATGCATATTTAAATTATCACAATATTATATAAATATTATATGCATACATTTTCCTTCATAATGTTAATTATAATATATAAACATATGATAAATAATATTTTTACAAATAAACCCAAATATGTGTCATATTTATAATAAACACATTTAGATATTTAAGAAAAATAAGGAAAATCCTATATCAAAAGTGCGATATTTTCGACTGAACAGTAGCCCTCCGTCATTTCAGATAAGTGCTATTTTAGTATCCGTGCTATATTTGTTGACTATGTTAAGGCGTAGTGTGCGGTAGCTAATTTGTGCTTATCTGTAACCATATGATGCGGTTGGATTAGGGTAGTCGTACGGCTTTGTTGACTATGTTAAGGGTCGTGCGGGTGGGTTTAATCCAATCAAGAAATGACGGGTTGAACTTGACTAGTGCTTGTGATTTGTTGACTATGTTAAGGTCATAAGTGGCTAGGGGTAAAAACCATTATCGGGAATTTCAAGTGTTGAAATTTGCAATGAGATTGCATACCTTCTATATGATAGTTGGATCCCGATACCCACTGCGAGTAAGAGTTACTCCTGGGAAAATTTTGCACTTTACAATTAGCTAATCAAGTAGGTGTATAGAAAGGTGTCAACGGGGTTATGCCTCTAGAGAAACGAGGCTTATTTTAATTAGGTCCGTGCGAAAGCACGGGGAACCTCCCTCGGAGTACCGATACCTGCCTGGCCGAACGATTGGCGAACCTGTAGGGTGTAATTAATCCCGGCTAATCTTACTTTTTAGGGTTTGAAGGAAGATTTGATAAAAACAGTAGGAGCCATCCTGATTAGATAAAATAACCAATCTAATCTTGCAAAAAGCGCACACAAAGTGATTACCCTTCTCTCTCTCTCCTCGTAGCGACCAATGAAATGCCTTAATCAAGATAATAATGGATGTATTGACATAACCTGCTTATTATACTGGGCTAGGTTCCGCTCTATCTTATGATTGTCATGAGTCTGAGCAAGGAATATGGAATATTCGGATTCCCACGCCACCCAAACGAAGAATAAGCATGTTGATGCATTGTCTTCGGGTGTCTCCATTACCAAGAACTGTTTCTCAGTTATCTCTACGTCCTGGGTATTGGATACCGGATCATTATCCTATATATGTAATTTGTTACATAGGCTACAGTTAGGTAGAGAACTGAGAAATGGTGATATGTCTCTATTAGTAGAGATGGTGCAATTGTTTCAGCCAAAGTAGTTGGAAAATATCACCTATTGTTATTAACCGGTAATACAATGATTCTAAGCGACTGTTATATCGTACCAATAATATTGTGAATATTTTCCTAAATCAAGTATTGATTGGGTAAGGTATGTTGTATAACAGTGTACACGTTCTAAATCAAACTAACAGTTCTAAACGTACTAAACACACACAAGAGGAAAAATTCAGAAGTGAACGAAGTCTTCTTGAGGTATTGTAGACTAAGTCATGTCGATGGGACAAGACTAGCTAAAGTTCCATAAGGATGCATATTTTGAATCCGTTCGAATTTACATATTATGAAACTTGCCAGTCATGTCTCAAAGACCAAGGTGACCAAATCTTCCTTTACTGGAAACAGAGAAAGAGCTACTAAACTCTTGGATAGATACATAGAGATGTATGCGGTCGTATGTCTACATATGCCAGGGATGGTTTCGCGTACTTTATTATATTCATCGATGTTCTCTCAAGATACGGACATGTGTTCTTATTGAAACCCAAATCTGAATCTTTTGAGAATTTCAAGGAATATAAGTACGAAGATAAGAACCAGATGGGTAAAAGTATTCAAATCCTTCGATATGATAAGGGAAGAGAATACTTGAGCACGGAATTCCGAGACTATTTAAAAGAGAATGAGATTTTCTCTCAGCTTACTCCTCCGTATACACCACAGCACAACGGTATATCGGGGTGGAGGAAACGCACCCTATGAGATATGGTGCGCTATATGATGAGTACTACTGAGTTACTTATTTCTTTTTAGGGATATGCACTTGAGATAGCTGCATACCTATTGAATAGAGTTCCGAACAAATCTATTGCCTACCACTCCATATGAGATATGGAATGGGAAGCGACCATCTTTTAAACGATTTAAGATATGGGTTCTTCGTCCTATGTTGAAAAGCAAAATCTGGACAAGCTTAAGGCAAGGTCAGTTCTGTGCAAGTTTGAAGAATATCCCAAACATTCGTTAGGGTATATTTTCTACCATACCGAGGAGCAAAAGGTGTTTTGTTTCTCGACATGCCACCTTTTTAGAAAAGGAATTTCTTGTGGAAGAAATTAGTGGCGATGAGGTAGAACTGGAAGAAGTTCCAGCAAAGAAAACTATAACTGACGATTTGGTGCAACCAGAGGATTCAATAGTCCCCAACGAACCGCAGCCACTCCGCAAATCTAGTTGGGTTCCTCATCCATCTGAGAGATACTGCGGTTTTCTCGTAGACGGTGGGAGCCAGGATTGCATCATGGAGATGATGACCCAACTAGTTTCGAGCAGGCCATCACGAGTGGGGACTCTGTGATAAGGCTGGATGCTATGCTATCTGAGATAGAATCCATGTACACCAAAAAGTATTGACTTTAGATGTTGCTCCTGAAGGGGTAAAACCCATTGGGAGCAAGAGGATCTTTGAGAAAGATAATTTGGTGTAGATGGAAAAGTTGAGACTTTAAAAGCTATGCTTAAGTCCATCAGGATCCTATTTGCTATTGCTGCATACCATGACTACGAAATCTAGCAGACTGCACGTCAAAACCGCTTTTCTAAATGGTGATTTAGAAGAGAGCGTGTATATAATACTGCCGAGGGCTTCGTAGACAGTGGGAGCAGTAGAAGCATGTGCAAGCTTCTTAAATCCATCTACGGATTAAAATAGGCATCGCGGAGATGGAACATCTGTTTTGATGAAGCTGTCAAAGAGTTTGACTTCATCAAAAAGGTAGATGGACCATGTATATATAAGAAGGTTGTGGAAAGTATGGTTGTCTTCCTCGTATTGTACGTGGATGACATACTCTTGATAGGAAAGGGTGTTCATATGCTGCACTCGGTCAAGCTTCTCTTATCACACAAGTTCTCCATGAAAGATCTAACTGATGCCTCTTACATCCTGGGGATATAGATCTATAGAGATAGATCTAAATGGATATGGGATTGTCCCAATCCAGGTATATAGACACTATGCTAAAGGGGTTTAGTATGGATGATTCTAAGCATGGTGATGTACCTGCTTGTTCAGGAATCACTCTCTCCAAAGAGATGTCTCTCAAGACGGATTTGGAGAGGGCTCGCATGCAAGGAATACCCTATGCTTTGGCAGACGGGTCAATCCTGTATGCGATGTTATGTACCATATCAGATGTAGTTTACTCACAAGGTGTAGTGAGTAAGTATCGAAAAGATCTTTGGAAAAACCACTGGACAGCTGTGAAGAACATTCTTAAGTGCTTGAGAAGGACTAAAGAGATGTTCTTGGGGTATGGTAATGGTGTACTCCAGATGGAGTCCTTTACCGATTTGAGCGTCCAGAGTGATAAGGACGATTGAAAGTCAGTCTCGGGTTTTGTCTTCACCCTCAGTGGAGGGACGGTATGTTGGAAGGGTTCCAAGCTATATACCGTAGCAGACTCGTTGATAGAGGCTAATTACATCGCTGCCAACGATGCTGCCAAAGAGGTTGTCTGGATGAAAAAGTTCATATGATGAACTTGGTTCCTACCATTGGGAATCCAGTACCTGTGTATTGTGATGACAATGGAGTTGTGGCTTTGTTCTAGGAACCCTGGTCCCGTCAGCGATCCAGACATATTCTTAGATAGTATCACCTGATCAAGTAGATAGTTGATCTCCAGGAGATCGAGATCAGGAGAGTTGACACAGAGGATAACACAGCGGATCCACTCATCCAGGCCATCCCCAGATGCTATTCGAGAGACTTTTGGGACGTTGGGTATGAGATACTACAACAACTGGCCTTAGTCCAAGTGGGAGACTGTTAGGAATATGTATGCCCTAGAGGCCATTATTGATGATATAGTGGATTCTTGGATATATATAGAGAGGACTTTCTTGCTCGACATGATAGTATGTTATCAGATTACCTTTATCTTAACATGTAGACTGGTATTTATACTGTATATCTCTTACATGTTGATAAAGCCTTTAGGATATGTACTTGACTACCAGGATTATGATGAGATCATACTAGTGGGGCCAGGGTGGTCCAAAAGTACATCTTTTAATCAGTTCGTAGTCAAGGGAATATCGAGACTAGGGCATCGATATTCCAGAGTAGACAAGTGTGTACGTTTCTTATCACTTAGAGGGTGATGGATGATCCCATAACCATTGGTGTATGACATCAAAGATTGTACATAGGTGCTCATTAGAGAATGGTTACACCGAACAGGACTCGCCGAGGACTCCTAGTTGGTAGTATACATAGCAGTCCTCTGGTGATACTGGTACAGGTTAGTCTGTAGACTCAAGATCGTCATAGAGTCTTGTGCGACTCCCACTGTGCTTTGATTTCCTCTATACCACGCTCAAAGGAGACATGCAAACAGGTGGATTTTGGGTACAGTCCCGAGTCGCATGGAGAAAATGAGCGATAGGAGGGGTTTCGTCTCTCCCGGTATTGGGGGTTGATGTTGCGCTATGCTCGATTGGCTATAACTAGAAGTCCCTGGCCAGGGCTGATTATGAGATTTACCGATAAGTGTTATCAGTAGTTTCTCGAACTGTTATAGGCCAGACATCGGCATGACTTATCACGTTACTGGGGTCTGACGTTTACCATCCCTAGACATGATATGCGACATATTAGATGAAGAGACCGGACTGTATGGTAGTGTTACTGATAGGCTTCATGGAAAGTATGGACATGCTTGCTTGTTGATCTTCATATCGCTCAATACTCGGGTAGCCGTTACGTCCAGCTAATACCGCTAACGGCTTGTTGGTCACTGATGTGATCATCACCTACTACTAGCATATTGACGAGTCTTTAGAGTCCCACAAAGAAGTTCCCTGGTTCAGGCGAAACGAAGTAGGACACATATGTGATATGTGTGTAGGCCTGATTAAATACGTGTATGTGATTCCGTATTGTAATCTGGCAGTTATCTGTTATCAAGTTAGGTTATATGTGATATAACCAGATTATCGAATCAAGTGTTGATTTGATAATGTGATACACAGATAAATGATATTGGTCGGTAATATGTGATATAACCGGATTATTAAATCAAGTGTTGATTTAATAATGTGATATATATTATATTTGATATAATTATATCTTAACTAATATCATTGGCTCACTAATTATTCTTCTTTATAAATATATTAATATATATGATATATATGTATAATAATGAAGCATGGCATAAAATTATATTTTGTGAAAATAGAAATGAGGTAGAAAATGGGAGCATGGTTGCAAGCATGGGCTTTATATTTGTTTATTCATCTTGACTCACTATTCAAGCATAGTTGCAATTTTATATTGCAATAATTCCATACTTGAATGAGTGAGGTGTCAAGAGTTGTCATTCACTCTTCATATCATACAACACTTAGCCATATTTTCTTTAGTTGTTCCCATGGTTGCTCTCTAGCTTCGTCATCTTCCTCATTGCCATGGTTCAAGATTCAACCCTCGCATGTGATGTGAACCATGAAGCTTGAACACAAACTTGTGGGCTTTAACATCCCCTACTTCACCATCCTATACTTGACTAGCGATCGAGTGTAGCGTGTTTCCTACACCAAAAAGTTTAGTGTAGAGGTAGCTTGAGTTGGAGGGACTTCGCGTGGATCATCTTCGGCACGAAGGTCTTCGGAGGAAGCTCGTCCAAAGCCTCAAGTGGTGCCTAGTGGAGTCGCGGGACTACTACACGGAGCATATGAAGTGAAGGACTCGATCTACGAGGGTATAGCCATCTTTCACTTCTTATAGTTTTCTTGATATCAAACTTTAAACCCTAATCAACTAGCCAAAGATCTTGGATAGTCTAGCTTAGCACCATAAAAAATTTAATTTGGCATGCTTGATGTCACTTGGACCGCAGATGGTGGTGCTAGGGTAGACTTTCAAAACTTTCTTACCCTACAGGTGGTCCAATATTGACCCTTGTATACAATCCATGGGCATAAATAAATATACCTCCCACCAAGCTCCACCAATGGCAAGAAATGTCCCCATATGGTGAACGACACTTGTAAGTCTTCTCGACTTACAAGAAGAAAATACTCTTGTAAGATCCTTACGACTTATAAGAGAAAAACACACTTAGGAATCCTCACAACTCCTAAGAAGAAAATACACTAAAAGATCCTCTCGACTCGTAGGGAGAAATACCTTTATGAGACCCTTATGGCTCATAAAGCCAGAAAGCCTTAGTCGACAGGTTCCTAACCCTGTTTGCTAAGCCACATTTGTCCAAATCAACAAAGACAAATGATGATTCGCTCTTGGTAATATCCCAATTATAGTGATGCTGATGCATAAATAGGTATCAAATTTCAAGTCCTCTCAAGGCAAATGATGATTCACTCCTTGCAATATTCCAGTGGTAGCGATGTTGATGCCAAAATTGGTATCAGATTCCAAATCTCCAACTTGCAAAAAAAAGCTGAAATGATAGGGCAACTCACAATAAAAAATAGCGAGTGATAAAGAAATGAAATGACATAGCCGTAATGATTGGGCATCGCGATAAATAGCCGAAGCAATCGCAACTTTCGTGACATAAAAAGCTTAAAAGATAGAGCATCGCGGAAAGAAATAAAAAAAATGAAAATGATTCTGCAAGTAGGTCCACACTGAATCTTGTATACAATCCATAGGATTAAATGAAATAAAGGAGATCATATCTTCCCACCAGGCTCCGTCAAAGGGAGAGCCAAGTCTTGACGGTACATTTACAGCCTAAAAACTATCCCGACGTTCTTCTCATTCAAAAAGGGTGCAGACGTAACGTCAATAAGGACCCAAGGGTCAAACAAAAGTAGAGCAATGGAAAATCCTGGCTCCAAATATCGATGGCAACATCTACATCCTAGAGATCAACTCGACGTCCCTTCTCGATACAAATGCGATGTTAATAAGGACCCAAGGGTCAAACAAAAGTGGGGTGACAGCAAAATCCTAGCTTCAGACCTCGATTGCAATATATAAAGCATAGAGGTCTTATGGATGTCTACCCATCTTCAGCAAAGAATCGGCGCGACATCATCAAATAAAAAACGAAGTGACGGTATATTCCTAACTTCGGGTCTTGACGGCAGTATATACAAAGCCTAAAGACCGTTCGAGATCATCCCACCCTAGAAGGGTGCGATTATGACTCATCGGGGCTTCAAATCAAGCCTAACCTCAAGAAAAAAGCGCCACGGCAAATACCTAATGCTTGTTCTTCCGATGGTAATACAGATACATCAACCTAAGAAGATTACTTGAAAACATCTTGTCCAGCCTCAGAAAGGATCAGAGACACGACAGTCGCGGGGCTACTCAAACAGCAACTTAAGGACCGCATATCGAGGAATACATCAGCCAACGCGGCGGTAAGATGGACTTAAACCTAGTACCACAAACCTAATGGACCATTGTCATAAAAGAATGGGGGTTATCTACATCAAATGTTAGGACACGTTTTCCTGTAAATCCAAGGGTGGTAAACTAAAAACACTCCGAAATGTGTACATAAACTATAAACTCTGAAATGAGTATATAAACTAGAGACTCCGAAATGAGTGAATAAACTAGAAACTCCAAAATGAGTACATAAACTAGAGACTCCGAAATGAGTGAATAAAATATAAACTCCGAAATGAGTGCATAAACTATTTCACGCCAGATCAAGACATCAAGAAACAGAAAGGTACAACTCATGGGCCCCAGGGTTTAGAACTACATTTCTTAAGAGTTGAGATTTGAGTCAATGATAAATGATGATGCTTGTGTCTGCCCACTATCTTCTCAGATCGAAATTCTAAAATTTATGTACGATACGCCAGCCCAAAATCGGTCGTATGCTATGTATTACTCTACACTACTTCACTCACGTATATACCTCCGTGAGCAAAGTAGTGGGGGGCATTTGTTTGCACCGTTTAAGTTTCGTTTACAGATATGTGTTGTACTTGAATGAGTAAAATGTTGAAAGCAGGCTCATTTATATATGCTTGTGGAGGGTTAACGCATGACACGTGCACAATATACGAGCACATCATTGGTGTTCACACTTAGAAGAAATTTCTAAGGATGAAGTGCACGTACGCACCTGCAAGCTGCACGTATGTTTAAACAATACAATCAGAGGAAGAATATGTGTTGGAAATGAAGCACCCGGTAGTCAACGATAAAAGGAATGCATTTAAATAAAAAATTTATTCTACATGGAAGAGATTACCAAACATGAGATCAAAAATACAAGGGTTTACAAAACTATAAACAAAGTTTTCTAAAGCCCTCTCAGCCTTCTCCGCCATGTCGATGCGGTGATCTTTGCGAGGAGTCGCTCCCCATCGATCAGTGTCGTGCTCATCAGCGAAAGTAGACATGATGGCCCGCTGAGCCCGTATCTGGCTTAGCAACTTAACAGAGCGATCCCTCAGAAGCTTGGTAATCAAACGTGCCTCATGAAGCACTCGATCTTGTCCTCCGTTGCGTCGAGCATTGCTGGAGTCATCTTCGCTGGATGAGAGGGAATGCCATCGAGCACGGACAGGAAGATCATCCGGAGCTAAATGGAGCCGATAGGGAAAGGAGATCCTCTACGAGTCAGAAGCCCATGCATCACCATGTCGCATTGGTCATCCATGAGAGCGGGACTCACCAAGCGTGTAGCAAAATGAGGAACAATTTCCTCGATAGGCACCTCCCATGATTGCCAATGAGCATGAGGATGATTGCAAGTCATGACTCTTCTTTGTTAAAATGATTCTATGAGAAAGTGAAGGAGAAGAAGAACATTGCTTCAGATTATAAAGAGAAGCATTTAAGTCTCGGCACAGAAAATATTGTGCATGGTGGAACTATTTCCAAGCTCTGACAAAAAAAGGGGTTGGAAAAGAAAAGATTGACTTAGGAAAAGCAGAGAAAGAAGGTGAAAATAAACCTTCATAAATGAGGCAGAGCCTTACGTGCTCCCTACGTGAGCGCCAGCGTCGGCCTCTTGTAGGATTAAATCTTAGAGCGGCGCCTCATGAAGAGTTCACGTGAGTGCCAATATGCATAACACGTGAGCGCCAGCGCCCAAACTAAAGCAGGTAGAATTAAATTCTACATGAGGAATATTTCCCCAAAATTTGGAATATTCTCTGTTAAACAGAGCCGCTTGATCAAAGATCCAATAGTAATGATAAATCATCCAATGATAGAATTAAATTCTATTTTGGGAATGTATTTCCCAAATCTTTCTAAACAAAGAAAAATTGTGCTCTGTTAAACATAGCACCCTTAGATTAAAAATCCAATAATGATTAAAAATCACTGATTGATAGAAATAAAATTCTATCTATGGGAAAATATTTCCCTAATCTTGTTAAAAATAAGAATATATATATTCTGTGAAATAAAATTCACAGGATCAAAGATCCAACGGTTGATAAAATCCCCCAAATAATTTTTGAGGCCAAGTAAATCAATTAGTATCTCTCAAATGAGAGATTTTCTCAAACTAATCAACAAATTTGACTCTCCTATATAAAGGTTAGGAGAGTTCAAAAAAAACCCATAAACTTCTTTCCAAAATAAAACTAAGAATTCAATTCTCTTCTGAAGAAAAAAGATTCTTACTCTTCAGAACCCTAGGTAAAGAAAAACAGAGATTGAACATATCTCTTTTGCCTAATAAAAGGAAAACAAGGGTTTAACCCTCTACAAAAAGAACTTAGTTCTTCCCCTGATCTAAAATTTGAAAAGCAAATCTCTCCACAAGTTGAGAAATTAATTCTTATCGGGGATATTATGTTCTCCAAACTCAAAATCTAGGGAAAAAGAACTAGATAGAAAAAGAAATAGAAGACACATTATCTAGGAATTTAATTCCTTTATAAACAAGGTTTAACCCTACATAAAGAACTTTGTTCGTACAAAAAATAGAAGAACTTAGTTCTCCAATGAAACCGATCTCAGTACTTCAAAACAGATATCATTAATGGTCTAAATACCATTAACAGAAGTTAAAACTTCTTCAGAAAATATCAACAAAGAAAAAGACTTGGTGCCTCACGTGCTTCCCACGTGAGCACCCAAAAGATTCCTTTAAATGGAACCCAACGCCTCACGTGCTTCCTATGTGAGTGCCTAAAATAAAGGATTCAGTGCCTCACATGCTTTCCGCATGGGCGCTCAAAATAGAAGGCCCAACGCCTCACATGAAATACACGTGAGCGCTGTATAAAAGTGCACAAGCACTATAAAGTTAGTCCAAATGACTAAGTGCTTAGCACTGATTGGGCAGGTCCCAGCGCCTCACGTGAAACACACGTGAGAGCCCAATAAAATAAATGAGGCGGTACCTCACGTGCCCCTCACGTGAGCGCCACACAAAGTGCTCAGCACTCTATATTTAGTCAAAACGACTAAAGTGCTTAGCACTGATTGGGCAGCGCCCATATCTGAGCGCCTCACATGATACGCATGTGAGCGCTAGAGCCCCAAACAAGTGCTTAGCACTTCTGCATAAAAGAAAAAGGGGTTGAGTAAACAAAACAACAAATAAGTGCTTAGCACTTCTAAAAAAAGGAAGGAAAGCCCAAAACTGGGTAGACTAAGCCCAAATTGGCTAAGCCCCTCTGAAAGTTTCTTGCAGCTGAGCCCAAATGCTATGTTGTTGGATCTTAATAAAATTTAATGATCCTGAAAATATTTTTAAGTTGATCTTAGTCTCAAATAGGATTAACGTATCCTTAGTTAAAATAAATTGAGCCCAAATGCTCATATATTTAAGTTGATCTTAATCTAAAAACAGATTAACGGTACTTAAATAAAATAAAATATTCTTTGAACTATAGGAATAAATAATCTAAGTTCAAAACCTAGATTCATAAATATACGGATTTGGACTGATCCGCGCCCTACGGGCGACGACATAAAATAGTCTCCGTATACAATCCACGGGAACCCCCATAAAAAAAATAACATACGGCACGAAGTGAACTACTGGAGAAGGAGAAAGTAGTTATCGTAACGCAATAACATAATTAACTATGGGGGCTTGCGCTTGCAGGGAAGAGCGTCCCCACAATCAAAAACCCCTCACAAATGAGGGGGGATCTGATAAAGTCTGCTACAACGGTCGAATCTATCCAAACCTCCGATATACGGTACTATAAATCAACTTGGCATCTTCGGAGAGGTGGATGGATATGTTCCAAATAGCATTTGTCCCAAAATTCAGGCAAGACGATACATCCCAATTCGTCTCTTTTTTCGGCGGTAAACATGCATCATTTCCTTTCTTTTAACGAGTTTGCGCCCTCTCGGGTTTTCATAAGCTCGCTGGTAGTTCTACAATTTTTACTCATGGCGCCTTTTCAAGTTTTCATCCGTGCTCATTCCCCTTGTAGACATACATTTTTTAGGAGGTCCGTAAGGTAACGCACTAACAGTAGTCGATTACGACATTCTTCGAAGGACCGCATCATATGGGACCTGGGAAAGATGTGAATTTTTTTATGCCCGTGGATTGTATACGGTGCTCAATATGGAGACTTATCGTAGGGCAATATATTAGTTTAAAGACATTATGGTCTATTATTAGTTTAGGTATGTTTCGGTCCAATATTCTCGCGTTTGGGACGAATATTAGTTTAAGGATATCTCGGTCCAACAATCCCTTGTTTGGGATGAATATTATTTGGCACCACTTTCAGAGTTTTGACATAGAAAGATAGCGAGCGGACAAAAACGTCGTCATCCATTATTGACCTAACTCGCGACTCTTCAGGCGTAGTACTTTTTGAGGAATCGACCGTTTATCGGCCGGAATGGCTTTTCACCAAGTATATCCATGAGCAGGTAAGCTTCACCTTGGTAGACCTTATCTATGATGTACGGGCCTTCATGGTTTGGCTCGAACTTCCTCCGTTTTGCATAATTGGGAATCATTGTTCTTTTGACAACCAGCATGAGTTCGCCTTGACGGAATGTTCTCAGCCTGGTTAGTCTTTCATTTGACAGTGTCATCCTTGCCTTATAAGCCTCCAGCTTTTACTGTGCTATAAGGCGGGTTTTACCGAGAGCATCGAATTCCTCAAGCCTAAGATGGGCATTTTCTCAATCCGTTAGCTCGTATTGAACTGCTACTCGTAGTGAGGGGAGCTCTATCTCCTGTGGGAGTACTGCTTCAGCGCTAAATACCAATGCATATGGTATTGTATTTGTGGTCGTCTTGAACATTGTTCGGTATGCCCAAAAATCTTCATGCAGCCTCCTGTGCCAGTCTTTTTATTTTTTGGACACCATCTTTTTTATAATCTTGGTCAAGGTCTTGTAACGCTTCAGCAAGACCATTGGCCCGAGGATTATAGACTGGGGAATATCTACAGTCTATCTTGTGTTGTTGTGTGAAGCGGTTTATTTTGTACCTTCTATAGGCAGGTCCATTATCCGAGATTATCAGTCACGGAGTTCTGAACCGGTAGATGACATAGGTTTTGAAGAAGTGGAGGATATTCTCATCTTCACTTCCCTTAGTGGCACTGCTTCTGCCCACTTAGAGAAATAGTCGGGTGTTACCAATATAAACTGATGTCCCCCAGATGACGCTGGTTCGATAGGGCCGATTATATCGGTTCCCCACATCTCGAACGACCAACTGGCCACTGTCGGATGTATCGGATTTGGATGTTGATGTATGAGGTCCCCATGTATTTGGCACGAGTGACACTACTTCTCATATTCGAGGCGGTCTTGAATCATCGTGGGCCAGCAATATCCCATCCTTTTTATCTTCAGCTTCATTTTTTGTCCCGCTTGATGAGATCCTCAAAGTTAATCGTGTACTTATTAGACGACTTTCATTGCATCTTTCGGCCCTAGACATCTTAACTATACGAAGTCGAAAGATCTCTTTTACAGAGTATCATTGACGAAGACGAATGATAGAGCTCGTTTTATGAGCTGATGTCTAGATGACGCATCTTCATGAGTGCTTTGGGACTTAAAGTAGTCTATGAAGACTTCTCTCCAGTCCTTGACCTTCTTCGTTATTTGTTTGGAGAACTTCTCGTTCGGTTGTTTTGTTTTCCTCAGATAGTTCTATCAGATCTTCCAAAAGTATATCTGCTGGAGCTAGGATCCTGCGGCTTTGAACAATGATCCTTACGTCATCGAGTTCTTCGTCGGCCAATTTTTTAGCCAACTTGGCTAACGCATCCGCCTTACCGTTTTCCTCTTGTGGTACGCTTTCTACGATATATGAAGGGATTTGGGTCAGCAGCTACTGCACTCTTTTGCCATATATTATAAGTTCTGACATGCATGTCTTGTAGTCACCATTTACTTGACTGACAATCGGCTGAGAATCTCCATATATGAGGAGCTCTTTGATCCCCATATCGATAGAGATCTCAAGACCGGCTATCAAACCTTCATATTTTGCTTCATTATTTGTCCTGAGTTCCGTCAAGGAGTGGGCGTAACGCAATATTCCTCCTTGCAGGGTCACGAAGATAAGACCCATCTCGGCTTTGATTATGAGAGTGTTCCTCTTGTGCCTCCTCATGGAAGATGCTCCATCGAAATAGAGTTCCCACCGAGGTTGATTTTCTTCTTTCTCCTTTTCGACTGCGTCGAACACGTGTTCATCCGGCAGCTCGGAGTTTAGGGGAGAATCGGCGGGTATCGGATGTTCTGCAAAGAAGTCAGCCATGGCTTTCATTTTAACGCTTTGAGGGCCGATATGTTACCAAGAATTCCATCAACGGTAGGGCACATTTGGAAAGCCTTCCCATCAGTATGGCCTTTGACATCATGTAACGACTCTGTTTTAAGGTACAGAAAAGTTGTTTAAAAGTTAATGTACAATGATTATTTGCAATCTTGTGTATGCTATAAGTATTTAATTTTCTTTTGAACAGCAAGAAACAACTTGTAGCTCATTGGTAAAGACTTGCACTGCTGTGACGTTGCCCTGTGTTCAAATCCACTCAGCCACATATATTTTTTTTGCTGATTTTTTTAGAAGATCAAAAGTTTACACGTGAAAATGAATGGTCTCAGAAATCAAATATGTGCACTGAGATATAAGAGACGACCCCGACACGTGGCACAAATCCCACACCCCAACTCAACCAAATGACCGGCGAAGATCGCCCCAAGACCAGCGCCGCCGGGTGAAACCGTGGGTAATGCCTCCAATTTTTGCCCTAGCACCCTTTGGCCTCCCCCCACTACTCCTATTTTGTTTGATTTTTCTGCACATTAACAGAGAGTGTTTATTCACCTCTTTAATCCAAAATTTAATACATTTTTAATTCTCTATTCACACCCTAAATCCAAATTCTATCCTATAAATACCACCCTGCACTTTGGCCCTCCTCATTCTGAAATGCATTGCCAAAACTCTCTAAAATTCCTAAGTCCAAAAGTTGTACAAGTGGAGTTAGCCAAGGTCAAAGTTCCGGCGACGATTCAGGACAAATCCGGTGACGATGCGACTCCACGATACCTTAGAAAGTTCCCTCTTCCTTCCTTCTCTTCTCTAAATCAGTAAGTCCCTCTTCCCTCCTCTCATTCTAATCTAAAACACTCTCATTTCAAAACTCGTCGGAAGCGGAGTTATTCCGACTTTCGATTCTCTTTTCTTTAAAAACCAAAATTTTCTTAATAAAAAACCTACCAATTCTTCATATATTGTTTAACAATCATAACCAAACATTTTAGAACAAGTTTCATCTCAAAATAATATGTTATGCAACTTTTATCATATTTTTACAATTAAATACCACAAACTTTACATTCTACATATTTCGTCATATTCCTTTGTATAACCTTTAGAAAACTCATGAGGTAATGACCTACCTCATCACAACACTGATTCTTGATATAGCGCGATGGCTTTTGGAACTTTAGTTTGTGGGATAATTACAAGTTTACAATAAAATACCCTAAACTATTACAAAACCGTATTCTTTAAATTGTCGTATTTAAATTCCATACGATTAAGTCCTTACAACCCATTTTGGGGAATCCGATTTGGTTGGTGCGGATTATCGCACATCCATCGGACTAGTAAGGCGAGATGCAGACCTCCTCACGGAGCATACGATCTCGATGGAATTTGTATTACAATTTTAAGAAAAACCTGATTTCTATTTAATAAATAAATTCTATTTTTTATAAATATATATATATATATATATATATTATCAAAATATCTACTTTATATATATTATATATATTCCATGTTTTTTTAAATCAGAAGAGTCACAAAATATCATGAAAATACCATCACAAGTAAAATTACAAGAAAATACCATATACTATTCAATTTAGGTTTATATCCACTAGAATATTTCGTTTTATAAAAATTACAACTATGAAAACACTAAAGACGATAAATAAATACTTGAGATTTATTTTGAAAACATATCAAACCTATTTTTCATAAAACCCCCTCAAGTTATATTAATTTACAATAAGGACCCTAGTAAATATAGGTTTAAACAGGACCAGTTCTCTTGAGCCTCAGGAAGCCGGAGAATATGGGTGCTTGCCTATCTAAGGTAGACAACCTAATAACGGTGTTATCAATACGGTAATTGTCTTGGAAAAAGACACAAATCATGTCGTCCATGTGCAGCAGTTACCGATAACTCCAAAACTAATTCAGGACTTCAATTCTGTATAAGTGTCTGACTCAGGCAGAGTCTCGGTCTAATCTGAAATCAATCGATCTATCCTTGAATATGATTCAATTATAACTCCAATTCAACATGAATCCATTTATACCATATTTCAATCTATATCAACATGAACATGATTTGACCGAACCATGGATATACATTTGACTGGTCTACATGACTATCCGTCTATATCCTTTCCATTTACATGAACTACTGATATCATGGTTTCGGCAAGTTGTACATCTATTAAACAAAATAATATACATCAATACATAATACATTATAGGGTTTTAAAGGGGTAGACTGGTACGGAATGTGTTAGAAGAGACACGAGACGGTCACTTTAATACACCTAACCTGAATATCCATTGTTGTTGTTCCGTGGCTTAACGGTTCCTTGTGCTCCGTATACCTTAGTCCACGGAATAATTGGACTCCTCTCGTATACACTGGCATATTCTGTACCAAGCTACAAAAAATTGCGTTAACATAACAAACTCACAATACCCCAGTTATATTCTCATATCTGTCTATCCATCCGTCTATTATATTCCTACTTTTCTTTGGGACTTGTCGAGCGATTGTTCGCTGACGACATTCCTTCTCTCTTCTTTCTTTGGAATGTTGTCAGGTGGATCCGACTCACTGGAGATAGAGCTCAGTTCAGAGGACTTGGATCAGTTCAGCGAGGACCCCGAGCTCTAGACTCTTGTATATACTTTACTTTCATGTTCCTGCCATTGTTTAGGCATTACTTTCATTATTGTATTTACTTTACAGTTGTATTGTAAAGAAATTTTTAATAAATAAAAGTTGATGTTCATTTACATTTCATGTCTTCTTGTGTGTATTTACATTATATTTCTTAGTTACGCTTAGCGTGTTTACTTCTGAGTAAATACGTAGTG
This sequence comes from Agapanthus africanus, assembly GCA_030015575.1. Classification (NCBI taxonomy): domain Eukaryota; kingdom Viridiplantae; phylum Streptophyta; class Magnoliopsida; order Asparagales; family Amaryllidaceae; genus Agapanthus; species Agapanthus africanus. The sequence continues at coordinate 444,697,788 of JASDDO010000031.1, read as the reverse complement.
GGCCAGTCACGTCTCATTACCCGTACATTGGGAAGCAGGACGTGACGGGTTTTGTTAGCGGCCCATGCAGATCAGTTCTGCATGGACATGCAGGTCAATTCTACATGAAGTCCTAAGCAATATAACACAAGAATCAGCAACTAAAAATATTCTTTACATTTCATATTCCTTGAATCTTACAATTTCATATTCTTTGAATCTATCCTAACCCTATTTTTTTCTTTCAAGATTATGGATTCTCCAAACAATACCAGCACAAACGTCAACAACACATCACCACCACTTCTTCCACTTACACCTACAATTGTAGCTCCGATCAACGAGCAAACGGTATTGCTTGAGGCAATCCGAAGCCTCCTGGAAGGACAGCAGAAGCAGACTGCTCTCTTATTGAACCGCCCAGAAGCGGAAGCACCCGGAGTGAAGCAATTACGGGCATTGCACCTGAAGCAATTTTCTAGGAAAGAGAGCCCTTTGGAAGATGAAGAATATGCTCAGAGTATTGAGGACGATCTGGTAGTAGCACAAGTGCCAGAGATCACTTGGGTACGGGTTGCAAAGATGCAACTTATCGACAACGCCCGAGTATGGTGGAAGGTGGAAGAAATCCGTCTTTCCCAGCCTATCGAATGGAAAAAATTTTGCGACATGTTCGACGCGAAGTATTTTCCCGAGACTGCCCGATTCGATATAGAGCAGCAATTCATCCACTTACAACAAGGCTCTCTGTGGAGCAAATCGATGGATTAGTGTGATGCTAAGTTCACTATGTTGAACAGGTAAAGATATGTCTCAAATATTCAACTTTCTAATATCACATACTACACAGCTAACACAAGACCATAACAGGTTCGCGGCACACCTCATTCTGACTGCTGAGATCAGGTCCAGACGATTTCAGCAAGGGGTAGATCCAGAGATCCAAGGTTCCTTAGCTGTAAGGGATTTCCTAACCCATGAACTGGCTCTGAAAGCTGCCCATCGATATGAGGCAGTAGTAAAGATGAAGGGCGGACCCCAATCTGCCGGAGTGAAGCGCCCTGCCACTCAGATAGCAGGAGGAGCTTCTTCAAGGCCACCTTTTGTACCCAGGAGACCGGGAGTACCATTCAACCGGCCCAGTCCAGCCTTTTGCACCTACTGTAGGAGGGATGGACACCTCACGAAGGATTGTAGGCGTGCTAATCGCCTTTGCTTAGTTTGTGGCTCATCCACACACGATATTGGGTCTTGTCCTCATAGACTCAACCCAAATGCTGCACCCAGACCAGTAATTGCCTATCCGCAGCGGCCAGATGTCCAGGCACCTGCTCCACGTCTTGCTCTCCCAGCTCCACCTCCTCGTGGACCGACTGCACCTCCTCCTCGTCAGTTCCATCAAGCACAAAAGAACTTACCTCAAGTACAGAGGAATGCTCCTCCAGCAAGGAGGAATGTACCGAAGCGACAGGATTTCACAATGACTGTGGAAGAAGCTGAAGCCACTGGCCAAGTCATCACTGGTAACTCTTTTCTTTTAAGCTTTCTTCCAATCTTTATACATACCCATATATCTTTTTCTTATACCAAAAACCTATCCCATATAACTTAGGTACGATCTTAGTAGCCTTACTTCCTGCACTAGCACTCTTCGATACTGGAGCATCTCATTGCTTTATGTCGCAAAGGTTCGTCCGAACTCATGTGATTCCAGTCAAACCACTTGTATCCAGCTGGAATGTCAGTTCAGGGAGCGGAGTTCTAAAGGCAACAATGGGATACGACCTGTGTCCAGAAGTCGTATGCAGCAGAGAATTCTATGCTGACTTCAAGGTGATGGACATACCGAATTTCGATGTCATTTTGGGTATGGATTGGTTAGGAACTTTCTACACTACCATCGACTGTCATCAAAGGAGGGCAGTGTTCGAGATTCTAGAACATCCGATCTTTTATTTCAAAAGTGGAGACCATACCCTGGAGCCAAGCATATACAAAGCAAAACCGAAGAAGGAAGTGATTGCAACTCTACAGGCGGGAGAAGATAAACCAGAAGTAGTTCAAGAGTTCGATGATGTATTTCCTGAAGACATATCAGGTTCGCCTCTCGATCGAGCTCTTGAATTCAGCATTGATTTAGTACCTGGAGCACAACCGGTGATCAAAGCTCTGCATTGCTTGAGTCCCGAAGGTTTGAAAAAGATCCGAACTCAGTTGGACGAATTATTGAAGAAAGGATGGATTAGTCCCATCACTTCAAATTGGGGATCGCCGGTTCTTCTTGTGAAGAAGAAGGAAGGTTCATATCGAATGTGTATTGATTATAGAGCTCTGAACGAAGTAACTATAAAGAATAAGTATCCACTTTCGCGCATCGACGATCTGTTCGATCAGCTAAGTGGGTCTTGCATTTTCACCAAGTTAGATCTTTATTCGGGATATCATCAGGTGAAGGTCAAAGAGTATGATATTCCGAAGACGGTATTTAGGACTCGCTATGGTTATTATGAGTTTCTTGTGATGCCATTTGGAGTGAGCAACGCACCAGCTATATTCATGAACCTAATGAATCAAGTTTTCCGAGAGTACCTAGACAAGTTTGTTGTCATCTTCATCGACGACACCCTGGTGGTACAAAGATGTATAAAGATCTACGACAACATTACTTGTGGTATGGAATGAAGCGTGAAGTAGCCAGAAGCGTCGCTAAATGTTTGGTGTGTCAGCAAGTGAAAGCTGAACATCACGGTACTACTGGTTTACTTCAACCGTTAACTATTCCAGAATGGAAGTGGCAACACGTTACTATGGATTTCGTGACTGCTCTTCCTCGCAGCACGAAAGGTAACGATGCGGTATGGGTTATTGTGGATCGACTCACAAAGTCGGCTCACTTTATTCCCTTTCGAGTTTGCCAATCTACCGAGACATTAGCAAAAAAGTACATGGAGGTAAGTTTGAATCTAAGTAAGATTTAACTCTTTAATATGTACTATCTCTGATACCCATAAACTCATGCAGGAGATCATGAGATTACATGGAGTACCGGTTTGTATTATCTCCGATCATGACACCAGATTCCAATCGCAATTTTGGCAGAGTCTGCAAGATATCTTGGGAACAGGTCTAAACTTTAGCCACAGCTTACCATCCATAAACAGATGGACAGTTTGAGCGAACGATTCAGATACTTGAACATATGCTAAGAGCTTGTATGTTAGACTTCGGAGGATCATGGGGAAGATTACCTACATCTTGTGGAGTTTTCATACAACAACAGCTACCAAACAAGTATTGGAATGGCACCCTTTACAGCTCTATATGGAAGGAAGTGTCGTTCACCATTAACTTGGGACGACATCGGAGATAGAGAACTCCTTGGACCTGAGATGATAGTAGCAACAGTCGATGTAGTTTGCACTATCAGGAAAAGAATGCGCATAGCCCAAGACTGACAGAAGTACTGGGCTGATCCAAAGCGCTGTCACTTGGAGTTCCAACCGGGAGATCATGTCTTTCTAAAGATTTCTCCAAACCATGGAGTTATTCGTATTAGAACACGGGGTAAACTAAGTCCGAGATACATTAGACAGTTCGACATACTCGAACGAGTCGGAGAAGTGGCTTATCGCTTGGCACTTCCACCCTCATTGAAAGGAGTGCACAATATGTTCCACATATCCCAACTCAGAAGGTATGTAAGTGACCCCAGTCACATTCTTGATCACTCCGAGCTCACTGTACAAACGGATCTATCTTGTGGGCAACAACCCGTTGAAATCCTGGACAAAAAGGTGAAGTCACTTCGGAACAAGGAAGTAAACTTGGTCCGAGTGATGTGGAGAAATAACACACCAGGAGAATCAACGTGGGAAAGAGAAGACAATATGCGTGCAAGATAACCTCACTTGTTTGTAAATTAGTCCTTAATAATTGTAAATTTTGAGGACGAAATTTTTCATAAGGAGGGTAGAATGTAACAACTCTGTTTTAATGTACAGAAAAGTTGTTTAAGAGTTAATGTACAAATGGAGTATTTGCAATCATGTGTATGCTATGAGTATTTAATTTGCTTTTGAACAGCAAGAAACAACTTCTATTGGTAAAGCCTTGCACTGCTGTGACGTAGCCCTGTGTTCCAATCCCCTCAGCCACATATATTTTTTTGCTGATTTTTTTTAAAAGCTCAAAAGTTTACACGTGGAAAACACGTGAAAATGAAAGGTCTCAAAAATCAAACATGTGCACTGAAATATATGAGACAGCCCCGACACGTGGCACAAATCCCACACCCTAACTCAACCAAACGACCAGCGAAGATCGCCCCAAGACCGGCACCGTCGGGTGAAACCATGGGTAATGCCTCCAATTTTTGCCCTAGCACCCCTTGGTCTCCCCCCACTACTCCTATTTTGTTTGATTTTTCTGCACATTAACAGAGAGTGTTAATTCACCTCTTTAATCCAAAATTTAATACATTTTTAATTCTTTATTCACACCCTAAACCCTAATTCTATCCTGTAAATACCATCCTACACTTTGGCCCTCCTCATTCTGAAATGCATTGCCAAAACTCTCTAAAATTCCTAAGTCCAAAGTTGTACAAGTGGAGTTAGCCAAGGTCAAAGTTCCGGCGATGATTCGGGACAAATTCAGCGACAACGCGACTCCACGACGCCTTCGAAAGTTCCCTCTTCCTCCCTTCTCTTCTCCAAATCAGTAAGTCCCCTCCTCTCATTCTAATCTAAAACACTCTCATTTCAAAACTCGTCGGAAGCGGAGTTATTCCGACTTCCGATTCTCTTTTCTTTAAAAACCCAAATTTTCATAATAACAAACTCACCAATTCTTCATATATTGTTTAACAATCATAACCAAACACTTTAGAACAAGTTTCATCTCAAAATAACATGTTATGCAACTTTTATCATATTTTTACGATTAAATACCACAAACTTTACATTCTACATATTTCGTCATATTTCTTTGTATTACCTTTAGAAAACCCATGAGGTAATGATCTATCTCATCACAACACTCATTCTTGATATAACACAATGGCTTTTGGAACTTTAGTTTGTGGGATAATTACAAGTTTACAATAAAATACCATAAACTATTACAAAACCGTATTCTTTAAATTGTCGTATTTAAATTCCATACGATTAAATCCTTACAACCCATTTTGGGGAATCCGATTTGGTTGGTGCGGATTATCGCACATCCATCGGACTAGTAGGGTGAGATTCAGACCTCCTTACGGAGAATACGATCTCGATGGAATTTGTATTACAATTTTAAGAAAAACGTAATTTCTATTTAATAAATAAATTCTATTTTTTATAAATATATATATATTATCAAAATATCTACTTTAAATATATTATATATATTCCATGTATTTTAAATCAGAAGAGTCACAAAAGATCATGAAAATACCATCACAGGTCAAATTACAAGAAAATACCATATACTATTCAATTTAGATTTATATCCACTAGAATATTTCATTCTATAAAAAATACAACTATGAAAACCCTAAAGACGATAAATAAATACTTGAGGTTTATTTTGAAAACATATCAAAACTATTTTTCATAAACCCCCTCAAGTTATATTAATTTACAATAAGGACCTTAGTAAATATAGGTTTAAGCGTGACCAGTTCTCTTGAGCCTCAAGGAGCCGGAGAATATGGGTGCTTACCTATCTAAGGTAGACAACCTAATAACGGTGTTATCAATACGGTAATTGTCTTGGAAAAAGACGCAAATCCTGTCGTCCATGTGCAGCAGTTACCGATAACTTCAAAACTAATTCAGGACTTCAATTTTGTTTAAGTGTCTGACTCGGGAAGAGTCTCGGTCTAATCTGAAATCAATTGATCTATCCTTGAATATGATTCAAGTATAACTCCAATTCAACATGGATCCATTTATACCAGATTTCAATCTATATCAACATGAACATGATTTGACCGAACCATGGATATACATTTGACTGGTCTACATGACTATCTGTCTATATCCTTTCCATTCACATGAACTACTGATATCATCATTTCGGAAAGTCTTAAATCTATTAAACAAAATAATATACATCAATACATAATACATTACGGGGTTTTAAAGGGGTAGACTGGTACGGAATGTATTAGAAGTGGCACGAGACGGTCATTTTAATACACCTAACCTGAATATCCATTGTTGTTGTTCCGTGGCTTAACGGTTCCTTATGCTCCCTATACCTTAGTCCACGGAATAATTGGACTCCTCTCGTATACACTGGCATATTTTGTACCAAGCTACAAACAACCGTGTTAACATAACAAACTCACAATACACCAGTTATATTCTCATATATGTCTATTCATCTGTCTATTCTATTCCTGTTAGTTATATGTATGCCCTAGAGGCCATTATTGTACATACAATGTATAGTGTAGTGGATGCTAGGACATATATAGGGAGGACTTTCATGCTCGACATGATAGTATGCTATCTGGTTGTACTTTATCTTAACATGTACTCTGATTGTCTCTATATTACATGTTGATAAAGCCCTTAGGATATGTACTCGACTACTGGGACTATGATGAGATCATACTAGTGGGGCCACGGTAGTCGACGAGTACATCCTATAACTGTTCCTAGTCGAGGGTGTATCGAGACAGGGCATCGATGCACCAGAGTAGACTAGCGTATACGCATCTTGACCCATATGATGGGCCATGGATGATCCCATATCCATCGGTGTTTGACATCAAGGATGGTGTACGGGTGCTCAGTGGAGACTGGGTACACTGGACGGACTCGCCGAGAACTCCCAGATGGTATTATACCATACGTCAGATGGCAGTTCTCCGGTGACACTGGTACAGAGTAGTCTGTTGACCCGAGATCGTCATAGAGTCTTGTGTGATTCCCACTGTGCTTTGATTTCCATCATACCATGTCCAAGAGGGCGTGCAAAAAGGTGGCTTTTGGGTACAGTCCCGAATCACATGGAGGCAATGAGCGATAGGAGGGGATTCGTCTCTCCCGGTATAGGGAGTTGATGTTGTGCTGTGTTCGATTGGCTATAACCGGAAATCCCTGGCCAGGGTTGCTGAGATTTACTGGTAAGTGTTATCAGTAGTTTCTCGAACTGTTATAGACCTCATATCGACCCGACTTATCGAGCTACTGGGGTCTGACGTTTACCACCCCTAGGCAAGATATGCAACATATCAGACGACGAGACCGGACTGTACGGGAGTGTTACTGTTTGGATTCACAGGAGAATGTACAGGCTTGCTTGTTGATCTTCTGAGCGCTCAATACCTGGGTAGGTGTTACGTTTAGCTGACCGCTTGCAGCTTGTAGGTGTTTGATATGATCATCACCTACTGCCGGCGTATTGACGATTCTTTAGAGTCCTACGCAGAGGTTTCTTGACTCACGCAAAACAGAATAGGAGCACATATTTGATATGTGCGGGACCGAGGATAATGCGATATGTGATACCGTATTCTATTCTCGCGATATTTGATATCAGCCGGGTCATCGGATCAAGTGTTGATTCGGTGAATCGGTACGGATATATATTTGTCGGTTATATGCGATATAGCCGGATTGTCGGATCAAGTGTTGATTCGATAATTTAATGTATAATAATATATATGATATATTAAATTACATTAACTAATATTTGCTCACTAAAAGATTCTTTTTCTCACTCGGGTAATACATTGATATATATGCGATATATGTTAATTGTATTATTTTATTTTGTTACGATAAATATTATATATGTGATATATAATATTGTAACATGATATGATAAATAATGCAACATGTTTTGTAAAGATTAATCAAGATTAGGGTTTGATTTGGGTTAATAACTTCTAGTAGATTCTAGAAGGTTTTCTTTTTGTTTTGTGTAAGATATTTACAAGTGACTCATGCTTTAACCCAACCCAAACCCTAACCCTAGTTAATTCTCTACAAAGGTTTACTTGACCATGGTTGCATAATTTCATCATATTATTCTTTTCCTATTCATCACAAAAGGAATTCTAATATTGTTCATCTTCTTCCTTCTTCTTCTTTGCTTGAAATGCTTTCTTGCTTTGATTTTTGTGATGGATAAATATGAGAAAAAGATAAATAAAGAGAGCAAAAATCCTACTTCATCATCCTCATCTTCCCTTGCCATTTAGATGAGGGTGTTCACATCATTTCATGAGTGTTAGCTTGTGTTAAAGAAACTTCAAGGTAGATCATCTTAGTATCGAAGATCGGAAGCAAAGGTTGCGTCTTTCTCTTCGTGGAACCTCTCGAGAGTCCGGATCCCGATGATCGCAGCGAAGGGACCACAACACGGACCATATGAAGTGAAGGACCGGATCTACAAAGGTTGTAATCCCTCTCACTTAGTGTTAAAGTGTTTAGCATGCTTGTTTTCGCCTAATCTCTAGTTTAAAGTTCCGCCTTCGGGTTGTTCGGCACGGCTAAATTTTAAATCGGGCATGGTTGTTGCCTCGTAGACCCTTGTGCGCGTGCCTAGCAACCCTACGGTGGTATCAGAGCCAAGCTAGAGCTTTAGACGAAGTCTAGAAGAAATTTAAAGTCCGATCGAAACCCGAAACCCCGATAAAACCCGTTCTCTGGACTTTTTCTAAAAACTGGGATTTTTCCAAATTAAAAATGCTTAAAAAATTCAGCAGGGAATTCTAAGAATTACGGTGCAAAATTTTTCCCATGAACAGTAAAAAGTGCGGCGGAACCGCGGCAGAAGCATGCCTTCTGCGGCGGTTCCGCGGCACATTGATGACGTCATCATTCCCTGTTTGCACAGTAACTCCTATTTTATTATGCTGGATTTTCTGGGAATTTTTAATATTTATTCAAGAGTTGAATTTTCTGGGGTTGTTTTGGGGATTCAATGTTTCGATCGGGATGTCTAATTTTGTCTATGTGGTTTTCCGGATAATTTTTAGAAACTGTTAAAAAGTTCGAACGGATATCAATAACTCACTTTTTCCCCTGTCGGAAATTTTTCAAAAGTTGGATTTTTTCTCGTGTTTAAGAATGTTCTAAGTCGTGCAAGTAACTCAGTGGACCCTCTAGAAGACAACAAACCTTAACTCGATTATGTGACCGTCTTGAACTGCCTTTTGAACCTTAGGGTTTGGGGCAGTACGGCGTGCCACATGTGAGGAGTTGGCTTGACCCTTCTACGGCTGGACCATTGGTACTGTGGCATGTAATGGATGTTTTTTAAACTGATTTCAAGTGTTGAGATATATTGGGGAAATCTTGGGTGTTTGATGATTCGATCGGAAAGTTTAACTTTGTCTATTTATCTGGAATGTGATACAATATTTGGAATCCACAGGTAGTTATGAGATAACTAATTTGAATATTATAAACATAGCAGTTTAGTCTCAGATGATTGGTTGCCACGGAATTTTGATGTGATCAAAAGTCCGTCGCAATCACGTAGTGTATGCGGATACTCGCCGGGTAAACTTAATAGACAGCTGCGCCCCATAGCCCCGACCAAGTGACTATAGGAGAATCCCGTCGCCGAAAGCATCCGTTCGGGTGCTCGCGGCAGCGGTGTTCCGCCTTGGTGCACTTCGTCGACGGCATCTGGGAGTGCAGCCGTCTACTAAAGTTTGCGACGAGCATTCGATCAGGACGTCGGGAATCTTGTTGAATTCCCTGACTTGACATTGAAAATAGTTTTCGATAATGAGAATAAAATGCGGGGTTTATAATTGTTAGGCATGTGATGTCTAAGGAATTCATTTGGTTAGGCATGTGATATCTAAAGAGGTTGCGGATTCCAACTGTTGTAGTTTTACACTTTCTTTTCTGTGACCGTAAGCGTAGTATGTAGTGTATCGCCGGCTTCGTTGCTATACATCAACGACAATCGGGATACGCATACTTGCTTACGTTGATGATATGAGATATTATGTGTTGCTGTGATATGTTGTATTGGATCGTCGCGTTTGAATAGCCGGGGGTTTTATGTGAGATGAGAGTTTTTTCTTTTTCATTCATGTAAAATTCATTTGTATGTAATATTCTTTTATTGGGGCACTTCCAGGTAGCGGAAGATGTCACCGTTGTATATTATTTACTTTTCCGCATTAGGTAGAACCAAGGCGGGGAGCACAAGTAACCGGATTCTAGGGTCCAGTGGGAGACCATCTCGAGGAGTCAAGACCGGGTCTCCTAACCCTAGAATCGGCAGTGTTACTTGCCGCTCTCGTAGGGGTCTAGGGATGTGGGTTTGGCTATTCATCGCGACCGTGGAATCCGTGTTTTATACAGGCTCGTATTGAAAACACGGACGTCCTAGTATATCCAATATTTCATATATGTTCTTCTGCTGATATGTTCTGTGATGAGATCATATTACTGCCTGAGACGAATGTTTATATTATATATATGAGATATATGTTATATTGCAGATTTCGTTTCAAAATGAGATGCTTGTGAAGCATAATAAAATGGGACTTCATTAATGAGATTAATGAATTAAAAGAAACCTAAGATGTTGTAGAAACTTGTTTATAAAAACTGGTAGCTACAGTTCTTGCTTTGCATCACGGTGTTCCTTGTAGAACATCCTGCACCTTATTCGATAGGGAAAGGACCGGGATCCCTTCACCGGGAGTGACTCCTTTAGCGATAACTGGCAGATGCAACAAATTCGTTTTGTCTTTTGATTGCTTCTATAGTTCTTGCTTTGCATAGTGATATTTGTGAAATATCCTGCACCTTATTCGATGAGGAAAGGGCCGACGATCCCTTCACCGGGAGTGACCCCTTTAGCAAAACTAGAAAAGCCTAAAAAACACTCCATTTAAAATCACTCGATTCTACAACGATATCAAGTTCATTATGCAAAGGGTTTTCTTAAAAACCTGTCGTAGCCCTCCGTCATTTCAGATAAGTACTGGTTAGTATTCGTGCTGCGTTTGTTGACCTCTGTCAAGGCGTAGTGTGCGGTAGCTGATTAGTGCTTATCTGCATAAGCATATGATGTGATTGATTTAGGGTAGTCGTGCGACCTTGTTGACCTCTGTCAAGGGTCGTGCGGGTGGGTTTACTTCAATCAGGAAATGACGGGTTGAACTTGACTAGCAGACTATGGTTTGTTGACCTCTGTCAAGGTCATAGGACGCTTGGGGCAAAATATTATTGGGAATTTCAAGTGTTGAAATTTGCAATGAGATTGCATACTTTCTATAAGATAGTTGGATCCTGATACCCGCTGCGAGTAAGAGTTACTCCTGGGAGAGTTTTACACATTACAATTAGCCGATCAAGTAGGTGTCTAGAAAGGTGTTAACGGGGTTACGCCTGAAAGGTTCCTAGGCACCCTAGTGGGTTCTCACAAGGCATCGGACATGCCAATTTAAAATTTTTGGTGCCGAGAAACCCTAGACAACGGATCTTAGACTAGAAGTTTGGGCGAAATATAAAGCTAGTTAACACTTAACTACTAGGATACGGAAATTACAACCTTTGTAGATCCGGATATCCACCTCCACGGCTCCGCAACGAAGTCTTCTCGCTGTACATTATGAATCCTAGACTCCTCCGTCGGCTTCATCGGGAAAACAAGCGGAATAGGTCGTCGGCTTTGTGTCAAAGACGATCTACGTCGAGGTTGCACAAACTCAAGCTCCGACTTCACAAACTTGTGAAACTTGTGAAGTAAACACCCAAAACAACTTGGCAAGAGGTAGAGGGTGAAGAAATAGGAGATGGGTTCACTTTAGATTTGGATTTCTCTCACTAAATCTCAAGTTGCCATTAGAGTAGCAAGCTTGAAGAAGAAGAAGAAGATGGAGCTCATGAAAAGAATATGATAAGTCTTATGATAAAAATAAATTTAAATCAAATACTTATCATAACTTGAACTAGGGTTAAGTGTAGAGAATTAACCATGGTCACTTAGATGGGTTAGGGTTAAGCATGAAGATAAGGATGGTTAGCAAAGTCAAAGCTTCATGAAGCTTCAATATAAAACAAACTTAGCCACCATTCTTATCATAACTCATTTCAAATAAATAAATAAACAAATAAATAAATAAATGAATATGCAAAACCCTAATTATCAAATTAACCATGGATTAATTCTATAAACTTAACTATATGATCAAGTATCATCAAACATGATACAAAGTAGTGCACTAAAGCATATCACATATACAATGTGCATCAAGTGAGAAAAATCCGTTTAAAGTGAACCAATACTAGTTAATGCAAAGTAATATATCAAATATATAATTATACATTAAATCGTTAAATCAACACTTGATTCAATGATCCGGTCATGTCGCACATGACCGACTAGTATTCAATGTATCGATTTATCGAATCAATGATTCGATAACTAGGTCATATCGAATATAACCAATCGAAAACATATATCGCGAGAATGAAATGCGGTATCACATACACGCATTATTCTCGGTCCTGCACATATCTCATATGCGCTCCTATTTCGTTTCGCTTGAACCAGGAAACCTCTGTGTAGGACTCTAAAGACTCGTCAATACGCCGGTAGCAGATGATGATCATATCAAACATCCACAAGACGCAAGCGGTCTGCTAAACGTAACGGCCATCCGGGTATTGAGCGATCAGAAGATCGACGAGCTAGCCCGCTCACACTCCTGCGAATCCGACCAGTAACACTTGCCGCACAGTCCGGTCTCTTCGTCTGATATGTCGCATATCAAGTCTAGGGGTGGTAAACGTCAGACCCCAATAACCCGATAAGTCATGCTGATGTGAGGCTCGTAACGGGTCGAGAAACTACTGGTAACACTTACCAGCAAATCTCTGATCAGCCCTGGCCAGGGACTTCCCTGTTACGGCCAATCGAGCACAGCGCAACATCAACTCCCAATACCGGGAGAGACGAAACCCCTCCTATCGCTCATTGCCTCCATGTGACTCGGGACTGTGCCCAAAGACCACCGTTTTGCACGCCCTTATGGACGTGGTAAGGTGGAGATCAAAGCACAGTGGGAATCACACAAGACTCTATGACGATCTCGGGTCTACAGACTAACCTGTACAAGTGTCACCTGAGAACTGCCATCTGACGTGAGGTATAATACCATCTGGGAGTTCTCGGCGAGTCCGTCCAGTGTACCCAGTCTCCACTGAGCACCCGTACACCATCTCTGATGTCAAACACCAATGGATATGGGATCATCCATCGCCCATCACATGGGTCGAGAAGCGTATACGCTAGTCTACACTGGTATATCGATGCCCCGTCTCGATACACCCACGACTAGGGACCTTGAAGGATGTACTTATGGACTACCATGCCCCCACTAGTATGATCCGCATCATAGTCCAGGTAGTCAAGTACATATCCTAAGGGCTTACCAACATGTAACTATAAGACAGTATAAAGAGATTAGTGTACATGTTAAGATAAAGAGTAACCAGATAGCATACTATCATATCGAGCAAGAAAGTCATCTCTATATATGTCCAAGCATCCAATATAATATACAACATCTGTACAATACTGGCCTCTAGGGCATACATACAACTAACAATCTCCCACTTGCACTAGGGCCAGCTGCTGTAGTATCGCATACCGAGCATCCCGAAGAGTCTCTCAAACTGCGTCTGGGGAATGGCCTTCGTGAGTGGATCCGCCGTGTTGTTCTTCGTGTCAACTCTCCTGACCTCGATCTCCCGGCGATCAACTATCTCCCGGATCAGGTGATACCGCCTCAGAATATGCCTGGATCGCTGATGGGACCTGGGTTCCTTGGCCAAAGCCACCGCTCCATTGTTATCGCAATACAAAGGTATTGGATGCTCAATGGATGGAACCACTCCAAGTTCAGAAATGAACTTCTTGATCCAGACAGCTTCTTTAGCAGCATCGTTGGCAGCGATGTATTCAGCCTCCATCGTCGAGTCTGCCACGGTTTCCTGCTTGGAACTCTTCCAGCTAACCGCCCCTCCGTAAAGGGTAAAGACAAAGCCCGACTGCGACTTAGAGTCGTCCTTATCACTCTGGAAGCTCGAATCGGTAAAGGACTCCACTTGGAGTTCTCGGTTACCATACACCAAGAACATATCTCTAGTCCTTCGCAAGTACTTGAGAATGCTCTTCACAGCTGTCCAGTGACTCTCTCCAGGATCAGCTTGATACCTGCTCACTATACTTAGTGAGTATGCTACATCGGGTCTGGTACATAGCATCGCATACATGATAGAGCCTACTGCCGAAGCATAGGGTATCCCTTGCATGCGAGCTCTCTCCAAATCAGTCTTGGGAGACATCTCTTTGGAGAGAGTGACTCCAGAGATCGTGGGTAAGTTCCCACGCTTGGACTCTTCCATACTAAACCTCTTTAGTATGGTGTCAATGTACCTGGATTGGGACAATCCCAAAATCGGTTTGGATCTATCTCTATAGATCCTAATTCCCAATATGCAGGAGGCATCACCAAGATCTTTCATTGAGAATCTTTGTGATAAGAAGAGCTTGACCGATTGCAGCATAGGAATATCATTTCCTATCAAGAGTATGTCGTCCACGTACAATACGAGGAAGACAACCTTACTCTCTGCTACCTTCTTGTAGATACAAGGTTCATCTGGATTTTTGACGAAATCAAACTCTTTGATAACGACGTCAAAGCAGATGTTCCAACTCCGCGATGCTTGCTTTAATCCATAAATGGATTTAAGCAGCTTGCACACCTTCCCGCTGCTCCCACTGTCTACGAAGCCCTCTGGCTGAGTCATGTACACGCACTCTTCTAAATCACCGTTTAGAAAGGCGGTCTTAACATCCATTTGCCAGATTTCGTAATCATGATATGCAGCGATGGCAAGCATGATCCGGATGGTTTTAAGCATAGCCACTGGAGAAAAGGTCTCGTCATAGTCCACACCTGGTCTTTGACGAAAACCCTTTGCTACAAGTCTAGCTTTGAAAGTCTCCACTTTCCCATCTACACCAAGTTTCTTCTTGAAGATCCACTTGCTCCCAATGGGTTTTACCCCTTCAGGAGCAACTTCCAAAGTCCATACTTTGTTGGTGTACATGGAATCCATCTCAGACCGCATAGCATCCAGCCATTTTACTGAGTCCCCACTCGTGATGGCCTGCTCGAAGCTAGTTGGGTCATCATCCTCCATGATGCAATCCTCGCTCCCACCATCTATGAGAAAACCGTAGTATCTCTCAGGTTGGCGAGGAACCCTACTAGATCGGCGGAGTGGCTGGGGTTCATCGGGAACTACGGAATCCTCTGGTTCCACCAGATCTTCTGTTGTAGCTTGTGCAGCTGGAACATCTTCCAGTTCTACCTCATGACCATCAATCTCTTTTTCAAGAAATTCCTTTTCTAAAAAGGTGGCATGCCGAGAAACAAACACTCTTTGTTCCTCAGGGTGGTAGAAGATATACCCTCGCGAATGTTTGGGATATCCAATAAACTTACACAGAATGGACCTTGCCGCGAGTTTGTCCGGATTTTGCGTTTTTACATAGGCCGGACAACCCCATATCTTAACATAATTAAGATATGGTCTCTTTCCTTTCCATATCTCATATGGAGTGGTCGGCACGGTTTTGGTGGGAACCATATTCAATAGGTCTGCAGCTGTTTCCAGTGCATATCCCCAGAAGGAAATAGGTAACTCAGCTGTGCTCATCATAGAGCGCACCATATCTAATAGGGTGCGGTTCCTCCGTTCTGATACACCGTTGTGCTGTGGTGTATATGGAGGAGTCAGCTGAGAGAGAATCCCATTCTCTTTTAGGAAGTCCAGGAATTCATTGCTCAAGTATTCCCCTCCTCGATCAGATCGTAGGATTTTAATACTTTTTCCGGTTTGGTTCTCAACTTCTTGTTTATATTCCTTAAATTTCTCAAAAGCTTCTGATTTGTGTTTCATCAATAACACATACCCGAACCTAGAGAGATCGTCAGTGAATGTAATGAAGTATGAAGAACCATCCCTGGCATGTGTAGACATGGGACCGCATACATCACTATGTATCAGTCCCAAGAGTTCGGTAACTCTTTCTCCGTGTCCCGTAAACGGAGTTTTGGTCATCTTGCCTTTGAGACATGACTGGCAAGTGTCATAAGATGAAAATTCAAACGGATTTAAATATCCATCTTTATGCAACTTAGCTAGTCGAGTCGCATTGATGTGGCCCAGTCTACAATGCCACAAGAAGGATTCATTGAGTTCAGAACTCTTCCTCTTGTGTGTGTTTGTTATGCTCAGAACCGTTGATTGATTTAGAACATAAATGCCATTGCATAACGTGCCTGATCCAACCAACTTTTGGTTATGGAAAATGTTCATAACATTGTCCTGTAATACAAAATTATATCCCTCTTTACTTAATAAAGAAACCGATATAATGTTGCATATCAGGTTCGGCATGTAATAGCATTCGTTCAGAACCAATGTATTACCAGTTGGTAATACAAGGTGATATTCCCCGACAGTCTTGGCTGCAACAATTGCACCATTTCCAACTCTAATGTCTTTATCACCTTCTCCAAGTTCTCTACCTTTCCTTAGCCCATGTAACTGGTTACATATATGGGATCCCGACCCGGTATCCAATACCCAGGACGTAGAGCAAATGGAGAAACAGTTCTCAGTAACGCACACACCCGAAGAAAATGCATCAGCATGTACTTTCTTCAATCGGGTGGCATGGGAATCCTGGTATTCCCCTATATTCTGTTCATTCCTATAACTCTTATAGGAAAGAACAGAACAAACGTTCCCCAGCACAGTATAACATGCGGGTTCGGTCAATACATCCATATTATTATCTTGATTAAGGCATGAACTGGTCGCTACCTGGAGAGAGAGAGAAGAAAACACTTTAGCGTATGCTCGTGCAAGATCAGATTGGTTTTTATCTTATCTAATCAGGATGGCTCCCACTGCTTTTTATCAAATCTTCCTCCAAACCCTAAAAGGAAAGACTAGCCGGGATTAATTACACACTACAAGTTCGCCAATCTTTCAGCCAGGCCAGTGTCGGTACTTTGAGGGAGGTCCCCCGTGCTTTCGCACGAACCTAATTAATGTAAACCTCGTTTTCCCAGAGGCGTAACCTCGTTAACACCTTTCTAGACACCTACTTGATCAGCTAATTGCAATGTGTAAAACTCTCCCAGGAGTAACTCTTACTCGCAGTGGGTATCGGGATCCAACTATCTCATAGAAGGTATGCAATCTCATTGCAAATTTCAACACTTGAAATTCCCGATAATATTTTGCCCCTAGCGTGCTATGACCTTGACGCAGGCCAACAAACCATAGTGCGCTAGTCAAGTTCAACCCGTCATTTCCTGATTGAATTAAACCCACCCGCACGACCCTTGACGCAGGCCAACAAAGTCGCACGACTACCCTAATCCAATCTGCATCATATGCATAAACAGATAAATACTAGTTAGCTACCGCACACTACGCCTTGACGCAGGCCAACAAACGTAGCACGAATACTAACTACTACTCATCTGAAATGACGGAGGGCTACGCCAGGTTTTTCTGAAAACCATGAGCGTAATGAACTTGATATCGTTGTAGAATCAAATGAAGTTTTGAAATGGAGTGATTTTGAGGCTTTTCTAGTTTTGCTAAAGGAGTCACTCCCGGCGAAGGGATCTCGGTCCTTTCCTCGTCGAATGAGGTGCGGGATATATCATATATATCGCTGTGCAAAGCAAAAACTCAAAAGCAGTCAAAAGCAAACCGAGTGTGTAGCATCTACCAGTTATTGCTAAAGGAGTCACTCCCGGTGAAGGGATCTCGGTCCTTTCCTCATCGAATAAGGTGCAGGGTATATCATATATACCGCTATGCAAAGCAAAAAACTGTAGCTACCTGTTTTATTTAAAATCTGATTCTACAACATCTTAGGTTTCTTATCTTTCATTAATCACATTAATGAAGTCCCATCATTTAAATACCTAAACATCACAGATAGATATGACGTACACTTATGCCATCCGCATTCGCCTCGATGTCCCCTCGTGCACCGTTAGGTTAGGTAACTAACGACAGAGCAGGGCAGGGCTAGCGCGGGTGTAAAACATAAGTAACGTCTATATAATATATCATATATACTATATATACTATATCCATCACAGAGTCACATCACAGATATCGCAGCAGAATAATCATATGAAATATTGGATATACTAGGACGTCCGTGTTTTCAATACGAGCCAGTATAAAACACGGATTCCACGGTCGTAACGAATAGCCAATCCCACACCCCTAGACCCCTACGAGAGCGGCAAGCAACCCTGCCAATTCTAGGGTTAGGAGACCCGGACTCGACTCCTCGAGTTGGTCTCCCACTGGACCCCAGAACCCGGTTACTTGTGCTCCCCTCCTTGGGTCTATCCTAATGCGGAAAAGTAAATAATATACAAAAGGTGACATCTTCCGCTACCTGGAAGTGCCCCAAATAAAAGAATATTACATACGAGTTTTTACATGAATGAAAATGAAAAACACTCATCTCACATAAAAACCCCCGGCTATTTGAATACGACGATCCAATATAACATATCCAGCAACACATAACATCTCATGTCATCAACGTAAGTAAGTACGCATACCCCAATTGTCGTTGACGTATAGCAACGAAACCGGCGATATGAACATACTACACTTACGGTCACAGAAAAGAAAGTGTAAAACTACAACAATTGGAATCCGCAACTTCTTTAGACATCACATGCCTAACAGTTACAAACCCCGCATTTTAGTCTCATTATCAAAAACTCTTTTCAATATCATATGGGACTAAACTGCTAGATTTATAACATTCATCCAGTTATCTCATAACTGTTTGTGAATTCCAATTATTGTATCCAATTCCGGATAAATAGAATATATCAAACTTTCCGATCGAACATTCGAACACCCAAGTTTTCCCGACACCGATCAACACATGAAATAGGTTCAAAGACATTCACTTCATACCTCAGTACTAACGGTCCAGCCGTAGAAGGGTCAAGCCAACGCCTCACATGTGGCACGCCGTACTGCCCCAAACCCGAAGGTTCAAAGGGCAGTTCAAGACGGTCACATAATCGAGTTAAGGTTTGTTGTCTTCTAGAGGGACCATCGCGTTACTTGCACTACTGAGAACGTCCTTAAACCACACAATAATCCAACACTTGGATATTCCGGCAGGGGAAAACCTGGGTATTTATATCCGGTCGAACTCTTTAACATATTCTACAGTTATCTGGAAAAACACTAAGACAAAAATTTGATAACCCGATTGAAAAAACGAATCCCCAAAGCAACCCCAAAATACTCTTCTGTTAAGTCACAACAAAATATCCCAGAAAATATAGCATTATATTACAAGAGTTACTGTGCAGAAATAAGTATGCAAGGGAACAGTACGGCCGCGGAAGGGCCGCACATGCCTAGCATGTGCCGCTCTTCCGCGGTGGAAAAGTGGAATTAGCCCCTCGTGTTTCACAGTAATTCTAATAACACCCTGCTTGATTTTCTACATATTTTTAATTGACAAAAATCCGAATTTTTAGAAAAAGTCCAGAGAGCATCTTTAGGTTTTGGATTTCGGTTCGATCGGGTTTCAAACGTCGTCGGGACTTCGCCTAAAGCTCTAGCTAGGCTCTGATACCAGTGAAAGGTTCCTAGGCACCCTAGTGGGTTCTCACAAGGCATCGGACATGCCAATTTAAAATTTTTGGTGCCGAGAAACCCTAGACAACGAATCTTAGACTAGAAGTTTGGGCGAAATATAAAGCTAGTTAACACTTAACTACTAGGATACGGAAATTACAACCTTTATAGATCCGGATATCCACCTCCACGGCTCCGCAACGAAGTCTTCTCGCTGTACATTATGAATCCTAGACTCCTCCGTCGGCTTCATCGGGAAAACAAGCGGAATAGGTCGTCGGCTTTGTGTCAAAGACGATCTACGTCGAGGTTGCACAAACTCAAGCTCCGACTTCACAAACTTGTGAAACTTGTGAAGTAAACACCCAAAACAACTTGGCAAGAGGTAGAGGGTGAAGAAATAGGAGATGGGTTCACTTTAGATTTGGATTTCTCTCACTAAATCTCAAGTTGCCATTAGAGTAGCAAACTTGAAGAAGAAGAAGAAGATGGAGCTCAT
The DNA here is from genome assembly GCA_030015575.1 of Agapanthus africanus. NCBI lineage: Eukaryota > Viridiplantae > Streptophyta > Magnoliopsida > Asparagales > Amaryllidaceae > Agapanthus > Agapanthus africanus. Next base: position 444,677,607 of record JASDDO010000031.1, on the reverse strand, counting down.
GAAAAGAATATGATAGGTCTTATGATAAAAATAAATTTAAATCAAATACTTATCATAACTTGAACTAGGGTTAAGTGTAGAGAATTAACCATGGTCACTTAGATGGGTTAGGGTTAAGCATGAAGATAAGGATGGTTAGCAAAGTCAAAGCTTCATGAAGCTTCAATATAAAATAAACTTAGCCACCATTCTTATCATAACTCATTTCAAATAAATAAATAAACAAATAAATAAATAAATGAATATGCAAAACCCTAATTATCAAATTAACCATGGATTAATTCTATAAACTTAACTATATGATCAAGTATCATCAAACATGATACAAAGTAGTGCACTAAAGCATATCACATATACAATGTGCATCAAGTGAGAAAAATCCGTTTAAAGTGAACCAATACTAGTTAATGCAAAGTAATATATCAAATATATAATTATACATTAAATCGTTAAATCAACACTTGATTCAATGATCCGGTCATGTCGCACATGACCGACTAGTATTCAATGTATCGATTTATCGAATCAATGATTCGATAACTAGGTCATATCGAATATAACCAATCGAAAACATATATCGTGAGAATGAAATGCGGTATCACATACACGCATTATTCTCGGTCCTGCACATATCTCATATGCGCTCCTATTTCGTTTCGCTTGAACCAGGAAACCTCTGTGTAGGACTCTAAAGACTCGTCAATACGCCGGTAGCAGATGATGATCATATCAAACATCCACAAGCCGCAAGCGGTCTGCTAAACGTAACGGCCACCCGGGTATTGAGCGATCAGAAGATCGACGAGCTAGCCCGCTCACACTCCTGCGAATCCGACCAGTAACACTTGCCGCACAGTCCGGTCTCTTCGTCTGATATGTCGCATATCAAGTCTAGGGGTGGTAAACGTCAGACCCCAATAACCCGATAAGTCGTGCTGATGTGAGGCTCGTAACGGGTCGAGAAACTACTGGTAACACTTACCAGCAAATCTCTGATCAGCCCTGGCCAGGGACTTCCCTGTTACGGCCAATCGAGCACAGCGCAACATCAACTCCCAATACCGGGAGAGACGAAACCCCTCCTATCGCTCATTGCCTCCATGTGACTCGGGACTGTGCCCAAAGACCACCGTTTTGCACGCCCTTATGGACGTGGTAAGGTGGAGATCAAAGCACAGTGGGAATCACACAAGACTCTATGACGATCTCGGGTCTACAGACTAACCTGTACAAGTGTCACCTGAGAACTGCCATCTGGCGTGAGGTATAATACCATCTGGGAGTTCTCGGTGAGTCCGTCCAGTGTACCCAGTCTCCACTGAGCACCCGTACACCATCTCTGATGTCAAACACCAATGGATATGGGATCATCCATCGCCCATCACATGGGTCGAGAAGCGTATACGCTAGTCTACACTGGTATATCGATGCCTCGTCTCGATACACCCACGACTAGGGACCTTGAAGGATGTACTTATGGACTACCATGTCCCCACTAGTATGATCCGCATCATAGTCCAGGTAGTCAAGTACACATCCTAAGGGCTTTACCAACATGTAACTATAAGACAGTATAAAGAGATTAGTGTACATGTTAAGATAAAGAGTAACCAGATAGCATACTATCATATCGAGCAAGAAAGTCATCTCTATATATGTCCAAGCATCCAATATAATATACAACATCTGTACAATACTGGCCTCTAGGGCATACATACAACTAACAACGCCTCTGGAAAAACGAGGTTTACTTTAATTAGGTTCGTGCGAAAGCACGGGGGACCTCCCTCAAAGTACCGATACTGGCCTGGCTGAAAGATTGGCGAACTTGTAGCACGTAATTAATCCCGGCTAGTCTTTCCTTTTAGGGTTTGAAGGAAGATTTGACTAAAACAGTGAGAGACATCCTGATTAGATATATTAGATAACCAATCTAATCTTGTAAGAGCATACGCTGAGTGTTTTCTTCTCTCTCTCTCTCTAGGTAGCGACCATATCATGCCTTAATCAAGATAATAAAACGGATATATTGACTGAACCCGCTTGTTATACTGAGCTGGGGAACGTTGGTCCCGCTCCAACTTATAATAGTTATAAGATAGAGCAGGAAATTGGGGAATGCCAGATTTCCCGTGCCGCCCAAACGAAGAAAGTGCATGTTGATGCATCATCATCGGGTGTGTTCATTACACAGAACTGTTTCTCAGTATCCTTTACGTCCTGGGTATGTGATACCGGATCAGGATCCCGTATATGTAATTTGTTACATGGGCTACAGATAGGTAGAGAACTGAGAACGGGTGATAAGTTTCATGAGACAGAAAACGGTGCAAGTGTTGCAGCCAAGTCTGTTGGTCACTGTCACCCTGTATTACCAGAATACATTGATTCTGAACAAATGTTATTAGATACCGAACCTGATATACAAAATCATATCAGTCTCTTTATTAGTAAAGAAAGGATATAATTTTGTATTGTTGGATAATGTTTTGAACATTTTCTATATCAAGAGTTGATCGGTTCAGGCACGTTATCTAAAAGTATTGTCGTTCTAAATCAAACTACAGTTCTTAGTATACAGAACATACACAAGAGGAAGAGTTCAGAAATGAACAAATCCTTCTTGAGGCATTATAGACTAGGTCATATCAATGCGACCAGACTGGCTGAAGTTACATATAGATGCATATTTAAATTAGTTTGAATTTACATCTTATGAAACTTGCCGGTCATGTCACAAAGATAAGATGACCACAGCTCTGTTTATTGGAAACAGAGAAAGAGTTAGTGAACTCTTGGGATTGATACATGCTGATGTATGAAAGTCCCCTGTCTACATATGCCAAGACCGGTTCTTTGTACTTCATTACATTCTCTGATAATCTCTCAAGATTCAGACATATGTTTCTGTTGAAACACAGGTCCGAACCTTTTGAGATATTCACAGAATATAAATTAGAAGTAGAGAACCAAAATACGGGTAAAAATATTATGTCCTATGATGTGATCAAGGAGGAGAATACTTAAGCACGGAATTCCTGGACTATTCTAAAGGAGAAGGAGATTCTCTCTCAGCATTACTCCTCTGAATACACCACAGCACGTCGGTGTATCGGGGCGGAGCAATAGCACCCTATGTGATATGGTGTGCTCTATGATGAGTACTACTGAGTTTCCTATTTCCTTTTGGATGTTATGCGCATGAGAAGCTGCATACCTATTGAAAAGGGTTCAAATCAAATTAGTTGCCTACCACTTCATATGCGATATGGAAAGGGAAGAGCGCATATCTTAAGTTTGTTAAGATTTGGGGTTGTCCGGCCTATGTCTAAAAGCAAAATCCGGACAAGCTCGAGGCAAGGTCTGTAATGTAGAACTGGAAATGTTCCAGCTATACAAACTACAGCTGATGATTTGGTAGAACCAAAGGATTCAATAGTTTCCAACGAACCTCAGCCTCTCCGCCAATCTAGTTGGGTTCCTCACCCACCTGAGAGATACTTCGGTTTCTCTATGACAGTGGGAGCGAGGATTGCATCATGAGATGATGACCTAACTAGTTTCGTGCAGGCCATCAGGAGTGGGACTCTGTAAGAATGGCTGGATGCTTATCGATCTGAGATGGAATCCTTATACACCAACAAAGTATGGACTTTGGTTGCTTTATCTGAAGGGTTAAATCCCCATCAGGAGCAAGTATATTTTGAGAAGATTACTTGGTGTACATGGAAAAGTTGAGACTTTCAAAACTAAACTTGTTAAAGGTTTGCATCATAGACCAGGTATGGATTATGTTGAAACCTTTTCTAAGGATCTATGCTTAAGTCCATCCAGATCCTACTTGCCACGGCTACATACCATGACTACGATATCTGGTGGTTGGGTGTCATGACTGCTTTTCTAAATGATGTTTTAGAAAAGAGCGTCTATAAGTACACAGCCAGAGGGCTTCGTAGACAATGGGAGCAGCGGAAACGTGTGCAAGATGTTTTATATGATAAAACAGGCATCGCGGAGTTGGAACATCTGTTTTGATGTGGTAGTCAAAGAGTTTGACTTCATCAAAATGGTAGATGAACCTTGTATATACGAAAAGGTAGTAGAGAGTATGGTGGTGATCCTCATAGAGTACGTGGACGACATACTCTTGATAGGGAAGGAGTTTCCTATGCTACGCTCGGTTAATCTCCGCTTATCACAAGGATTCTCCATATAGGATCAAAGTGATACCTACTAAATCCTAGGTTTTGGATCTATGAGATAGATTTAATTGGATGTTAGGATACTCACTAGTTGTAGTGAGATGGTATCAATCGATCCTGGGGAGAATCACTGGAAAGGTTCCAGGGTGATAAGAACGACTGAATGTCAGTCGCAGGCTTGTCTATACCCTCAGTAGAGGGACGGTTTGTTGGAAGAGTTCCAAGCTAGATACCGTGACATACTAGACGACTAAAGGCAAGATACATCGTTACCAAGGATGCTACCAAAGAGGCAGTCTGGATACATATAAGTTCATGCGATGAACTTCGTTCCTACCATTGTGTGACAATGGAGTTGTGGCTTATGCCAAGGAACTACCGTCCCATCAGAAATCCAGATATAAATCTTAGGCAGTATCACCGGATCATGGAGATGGTTGATCTCCAGGGAGATCGAGGTTAGGAGAGTAGACACAGAGGACAACAGCGTGGATCCACTCACAAAGGCCTTTTTCCCAGTAGAGACTTTTATGGGATGGTTGAGTATGAGATACTTCAACCGCAGCTAATTGTTGGGTATGCGATACCATAACAGATGGCCCTAGTGCAAGTGGGAGATTGTTAGTTATATGTATGCCCTAGAGGCCATTACTGTACATACGATGTATATTGTAGTGGATGCTAGGACATATATAGGGAGGACTTTCTTGCTCGACATGATAGTATGCTATCTGGTTGTACTTTATCTTAACATGTACTCTGATTGTCTCTATATTACATGTTGATAAAGCCCTTAGGATATGTACTCGACTACTGGGACTATGATGAGATCATACTAGTGGGGCCACGGTAGTCGACGAGTACATCCTATAACTGTTCCTAGTCGAGGGTGTATCGAGACAGGGCATCGATGCACCAGAGTAGACTAGCGTATACGCATCTTGACCCATATGATGGGCCATGGATGATCCCATATCCATCGGTGTTTGACATCAAGGATGGTGTACGGGTGCTCAGTGGAGACTGGGTACACTGGACGGACTCGCCGAGAACTCCCAGATGGTATTATACCATATGTCAGATGGCAGTTCTCCGGTGACACTGGTACAGAGTAGTCTGTTGACCCGAGATCGTCATAGAGTCTTGTGTGATTCCCACTGTGCTTTGATTTCCATCATACCAGGTCCAAGAGGGCGTGCAAAAAGGTGGCTTTTGGGTACAGTCCCGAATCACATGGAGGCAATGAGCGATAGGAGGGGATTCGTCTCTCCCGGTATAGGGAGTTGATGTTGTGCTGTGTTCGATTGGCTATAACCGGAAATCCCTGGCCAGGGTTGCTGAGATTTACTGGTAAGTGTTATCAGTAGTTTCTCGAACTGTTATAGACCTCATATCGACACGACTTATCGAGCTACTGGGGTCTGACGTTTACCACCCCTAGGCGAGATATGCAACATATCAGACGACGAGACCGGACTGTACGGGAGTGTTACTGTTTGGATTCACAGGAGAATGTACAGGCTTGCTTGTTGATCTTCTGAGCGCTCAATACCTGGGTAGCTGTTACGTTTAGCTGACCGCTTGCAGCTTGTGGGTGTTTGATATGATCATCACCTACTGCCGGCGTATTGACGATTCTTTAGAGTCCTACACAGAGGTTTCTTGACTCAGGCAAAACGGAGTAGGAGCACATATGTGATATGTGCGGGACCGAGGATAATGCGATATGTGATACCGTATTATATTCTCGCGATATTTGATATCAGCCGGGTCTTCGGATCAAGTGTTGATTCGGTGAATCGGTACGGATAAATATTAGTCGGTTATATGCGATATAGCCGGATTGTCGGATCAAGTGTTGATTCGATAATTTAATGTATAATAATATATATGATATAATAAATTACATTAACTAATATTTGCTCACTAAAAGATTCTTTTTCTCACTCGGGTAATACATTGATATATATGCGATATATGTTAATTGTATTATTTTATTTTGTTACGATAAATATTATATATGTGATATATAATATTGTAACATGATATGATAAATAATGCAACATGTTTTGTAAAGATTAATCAAGATTAGGGTTTGATTTGGGTTAATGACTTCTAGTAGATTCTAGAAGGTTTTCTTTTTGTTTTGTGTAAGATATTTACAAGTGACTCATGCTTTAACCCAACCCAAACCCTAACCCTAGTTAATTCTCTACAAAGGTTTACTTGACCATGGTTGCATAATTTCATCATATTATTCTTTTCCTATTCATCACAAAAGGAATTCTAATATTGTTCATCTTCTTCCTTCTTCTTCTTTGCTTGAAATGCTTTCTTGCTTTGATTTTTGTGATGGATAAATATGAGAAAAAGATAAATAAAGAGAGCAAAAATCCTACTTCATCATCCTCATCTTCCCTTGCCATTTAGATGAGGGTGTTCACATCATTTCATGAGTGTTAGCTTGTGTTAAAGAAACTTCAAGGTAGATCATCTTAGTATCGAAGATCGGAAGCAAAGGTTGCGTCTTTCTCTTCGTGGAACCTCTCGAGAGTCCGGATCCCGATGATCGCAGCGAAGGGACCACAACACGGAGCATATGAAGTGAAGGACCGGATCTACAAAGGTTGTAATCCCTCTCACTTAGTGTTAAAGTGTTTAGCATGCTTGTTTTCGCCTAATCTCTAGTTTAAAGTTCCGCATTCGGGTTGTTCGGCACGGCTAAATTTTAAATCGGGCATGGTTGATGCCTCGTAGACCCTTGTGCGCGTGCCTAGAAACCCTACAATTCCTACTTTTCTTTGGGACTTATCGAGCGATTGTTCGCTGATGACATTCCTTCTCTCTTCTTTCTTTAGAATGATGTCAGGTGGATCCGACTCACTGGAGATAGAGCCCGGTTCAGAGGACTTGGATCAGTTCAGCGAGGACCCCTAGCTCTTGACTCTTGTATATACTTTATTTCAATGTTCATGCCATTGTTTAGGCATTGCTTTCATCATTGTATTTACTTTGCAGTTGTATTGTAAAGAAATGTTTAATAAATAAAAGTTGTTGTTCATTTACATTTCATGTCTTCTTGTGTATATTTACATTATATTACTTAGTTACGCTTAGCGTGTTTACTTCTGAGTAAATACGTAGTGGGCCAGTCATGTCTCATTATCCGTACACTGGGAAGCGGGACGTGACACATCAAATACTTAAGAGATCCACTTTTGATATAAGATGGACCTCATGCGCCAAGGCATAGTGTCTGAGCTTCGTTATTGCGAAGATCAGCGTCAGGCGGTGCTTTTTGATGGGGGAGTAGTTGCTTTCTGCCCCGAGGAGAACTCGGCTTCAATAGTACAGAGCTCTTTCCTTTCCTTGATCGTTCTCTTGTGCCCATAGTGCGCCTAGAGAACCTTCAAGGGTCGTTGTATATAGGATAAGTGGCTTTTCCTTAACCGAGGCGGCCAATACCGATGGATTTTGCAGGTATTGTTTGATTTCCTCCAATTCATTTTGGCATTTATGATCCGAGATGAACGGGGTCCCTTTCTTCATTAGATGGCTATAGGGAAGACATTTTCCAGAGAGGTTGGCTGTGAACCGCCGGATATATGCTAGCTTTCTTTAGAGAGATCGCCGCTGTTTGAGGGTTCTTGGTGATGGCATTTCCATAATCACCTTGATTTTCGAAGGATCAATTTCGATATCTCGGTGATAGATGATGAAACCAAAGAATTTGCCTGAGGAGACTCCAAACGTGCACTTTAGAGGGTTCATCTTCAGATTATACTTCCGAAGACGTTCGGATATAATCTTCAGATGTTCCTAGTGTTCCTCATGAGATTTTCTTTTGACCACGGGGTTGTTGATATAAAATTTGACGATCTAGTGTATGAGGTCATCGAATATCTTCGTCATGGCACTTTGGTATATAGCTCCGGCGTTTTTCAAACCGAAAGGCATCACCTTGTAGCAGAATATGCCCAATGGAGTCCGGAAGGCGGTATGCTTCTAGTCCTCAGGATCATTTTTATTTGGTTGTATCCTGAAAATCCATCCATGAAGGAGAAGACCTCGTGGGTGGAAGTGTTATCGATCATCAGCTCGGTAATGAGCACTTGGAAGTCATCCTTCGGGCATGCTTTTTTAAGGTCCCGAAAGTCCACGCAAATCTGAACCGTACCATTTTTCTTCATCACTAGAATGATATTAGCGATCCAGTCGGGATATTGAACTTCTTGAATAAAGTCGGAATCGATTAATTTCTTGACTTCGGCGTTGATACTCATCTTAAGTTCGAACCGCATCCTTCTTGGTGCCTTCTTGACCGACTTTATGACTGGCGATATGACCAGCTTGTGTATCGCTGCCTCTGGATCTAAACTCGGCATTTCAGAGAAGTTCCAAGCGAAGCAGTACTTGTACTGTATAAGCACATCTTTTAATGCGGCTACCTATTTTTGGACAGCAGCTCAGTGACAAACGTTATCCTCGGATCATCCTCCGTTCCTAAGTTGATTTTACTTAGGTTGTCCGCCGTGGTATGTATTCTATCTTCCAACTCTTTTGGTGCCGGTGGAAATTCTGAGATCTCCTCGTCATCATCTTTGTTTGCGACGCATCTGAAAAAGTCAATCATATTCTTGCTCCCTCCCTCTTTTGAGAGTGTTATCACATGATAGGTATGAGTCCTCTTCTATTTTCGTAGTTGAGCTAGTCCTATCCTGACTGTATAGGTCTTCTTTGGCTCGTACTTTTGTGGCGGGTTTATTCTCCAACTATCGGATAACATAAACCTGCCTTGTTGATTTTTGTCCTCGACCCAGTTTTTGAATGTGAAGCAATTTTCAAGTGGGTAACCTATTGCTCGGTGATAGTAGCAATAATCTGGGTGATGGACATCATTTATCTGTTCGGGATGCTGAGACTCTGGAAGCGTCATCATTAGGTGCTTCATGATGAAGTTGAAGATCTTTCCGGTCTTGTCTTAAGAAAATGAGTATTCCTGACCCATCTTCCTTATGAGGGACGGGCTAAGAGCGAACTTTCCTCGTTTAGAAGGCATCCTGGACTTGCTTTGCTATCCTTGAACGTTGCTCGCGATTCCTACCTCATTCTCTTTTTCACTTCAGAATTTTCCTCTTTTACGGGGGTGCACAGCGGGTTGTGAATGGAAAGTATTATGATCTACTTCTTTCACTGATTGCTGACTGAGACGCTACGTCTTGGCCTTTTCACATATGGCCATTTTGTGACTGTGGTTGTCATGGCTGGCTTAACAAGCTTCTTTTATTAACTTGTCAATTTGCTCTTTGAGCGACGGGCTTAAGAGACTTTTCTCTTGTTAGGAAACATAGCTACTTGGAGAAGTAATTTCCTCTCCATTCAAGCTATTTATGGCATAGCAGCTGTAGATTTGCTCTCGTTTCATGGACCGAATATATTCCAGCCCGGTTGTTTCCATCTTCCCCTTGGGGTTCTTTCATTGAGTCCCGAAGATATCCTAAATATTTTTATAGAATTGGGCTTGCCGAACCATTTGTTCTGTTAGTTATATGTATGCCCTAGAGGCCATTACTGTACATACGATGTATATTGTAGTGGATGCTTGGACATATATAGGGAGGACTTTCTTGCTCGACATGATAGTATGCTATCTGGTTACACTTTACCTTAACGTGTATACTGATTGTCTCTCTATTACATATTGGTAAAGCCCTTAGAATGAGTACTTGACTACCTGGACTATGATGCGGATCATACTAGTGGGGACATGGTAGTCCATAAGTACATCCTTCAAGGTCCTTAGTCGTGGGTGTATCGAGACAGGGCATCGATGCACCAGAGTAGACTATCGTATACGCATCTTGACCCATATGATGGGCGATGGATGATCCCATATCCATCGGTGTTTGACATCAAGGATGGTGTACGGGTGCTCAGTGGAGACTGGGTACACTGGACAGACTCGCCGAGAACTCCCAGATGGTATTATACCTCACGTCAGATGGCAGTTCTCCGGTGACACTGGTACAGAGTAGTCTATTGACCCGAGATCGTCATAGAGTCTTGTGTTATTCCCACTGTGCTTTGATTTCCACCTTACCACGTCCAAGAGGGCGTGCAAAATGGTGGTTTTTGGGTACAGTCCCGAATCATATGGAGGCAATGAGCGATAGGAGGGGATTCGTCTCTCCTGGTATAGGGAGTTGATGTTGTGCTGTGTTCGACTGGCTATAACCGGAAATCCCTGACCAGGGTTGCTGAGATTTACTGGTAAGTGTTACCAGTAGTTTCTCGAACTGTTATAGACCTCATATCGACACAACTTATCGAGCTACTGGGGTCTGACGTTTACCACCCCTAGGCGAGATATGCGACATATCAGACGACGAGACCGGACTGTACGGGAGTGTTACTGATTGGATTCGCAGGAGAACTAGCAAGCTTGCTTGTTGATCTTCTGATCGCTCAATACCCGGGTGGCCGTTACGTTTAGCACACCGCTTGCGGCTTGTGGGTGTTTGATATGATCGTCACCTACTGCCGGCGTATTGACGGGTCTTTAGAGTCCTACACAGGGGTTTTCTGGCTCAAGCGAAACGAAGTAGGAGCACGTATATGATATGTGCGGGACCGAGATTAATACGATATGAGATACCGTATTCTATTCTCGCGATTCGTGACATTGATCGGTTGTATGCGATATAGCCGGGTTATCGGATCAAGTGTTGATTCGATAAGTTGTTGCACTTGATATTAGTCGGTTATAGCCGGATTATTAAATCAAGAGTTGATTTAATAATTTAATGCATAATTATATATTTGATATATTACATTGCATTAACTAGTATTAGCTCACTTATGATTTATTTTCTCACTAGTTTGTGCACATTGTTTATATATGATATATGCAAGTGTTCAAGTTTGTATCATGCTTGATGATACATCAAAGTTTGATGTATGAGACTCATACCAAGATTAGGGTTATTGTTTTATCTTAAGATTTAACAAAAGGGTTTAACTTAGTCAAAGTAATCAAGCTTGAAGAAGCTTGGAGAAGCTTTGACAAAGTCCACTCTTTTGTCATTTCTTTTTGATATTCTTTAACCTAACCTTTAACCTGAAGCCTTGGTTAATTCTCTACATGAGTTAAGCATGAGGGATTAACTCAACCATGGTGCCATTATTTATTGGATAAGTTTTCATTTGGATGGGATTATTCTTTCTTCTTCTTCTTCTTCTTCATCAAGCTCCATCCAAAAGCTTACTAGCTCCAATGGTGCCATGAGAAAAAGAGTGAGAAAATCAATTCTAAAGTGAGCCCACTTCCTACTTCTTCATCTTCTACCACTTTCCATATAGTAGAGTGTGTTCTCTTCATAAAGTTTATGACCTAGTGAAGGAGTAGCTTGAGTTTGTGTCTCCCCGACGTAGATCATCTTCGGCCTCGAAGTCAACGTAGCATGCACGTTCGTTCTTTTCGTGGAGCTTCTCTAGAGTCCAGAGTTCATGATCGCAGCGATGGAGACGTCTACACGGAGCTAATGAAGTGAAGGACCGGATCTACAAAGGTTGTAATCCCTTTCACTTGTAGTTAAAGTAATTAACATGCAAGTTTTCGCCTAAACCCTAGTTTAAAGATCCGTATTAGAGTTGTTCGGCACGGCTAAAATTTTAATCGGGCATGGTTGATGCCTCGTAGACCCTTGTGCGCATGCCTAGCAACCCTACAGTGGTATCAGAGCCAAGCTAGAGTTTTAGGCGAAGTGTAGACGATGTTAGAAATCCGATCGAACCCCGAAACCCTAATTCAAACCCTTCTCCGTACATTTTCTAATAATGTGGTTTTTTCCAAATTAAAAATACTCAAAAAATTCAGCAGGGTTTTCTAGGAATTACTATGAAACACGTGGGCCCAACTCCATCAAGCCGCCGCGGAACCGCGGCCGTACCCTAGGTCGCGCAGCGGTTCCGCGGCCACACTGTAGCTTCTTTTGTCCCTATTTGCACAGTAATGTCCATATATTATTCCTGTGTTTTCTGGGAATTTTTAATTTATACTCAAGAGTTGAGTTTTCTAGGTTGTATTGGGAGTTCGTTGTTTCGATCGAAACTTTAACTAAGTCTATGTGTTTTTCCGGATAATTTAGAACGTGTTAAAATGTTCGACCGGATATCACTATCTCACCTTTTCCCCTGCCGGAAAATTTCCAAGTGTTGGATTTTTTCCGAAGTTTAAGAATGTTCTAAGTAGTGCAAGTAACGCGATGGACCCTCTAGAAGACAACAAACCTTAACTTGATTATGTGACCGTCTTGAACTGCCCTTTGAACCTTAGGGTTTGGGGCAGTACGGCATGCCAAATGTGAGGCGTTGGCTTGACCCTTCTACGGCTGGACCGTTGGTACTGTGGCATGAAATGGATGTTTTTAAACTCCCCTCAAGTGTTGAGCTATTTGGGAAAACTTGGGTATTTGTTCATTCGATCGGAAAGTTTAACATTGTCTATTTATTTGGAATGTGATACAATTGTTAGTTATATGTATGCCCTAGAGGCCATTACTGTACATTGGATGTATATTGTAGTGGATGCTGGGACATATATAGGGAGGACTTTCTTGCTCGACATGATAGTATGCTATCTGGTTGCTCTTTACCTTAACGTGTACATTGATTGTCTCTCTGTTACATGTTGGTAAAGCCCTTAGGATGTGTACTTGACTACCTAGACTATGATGCGGATCATACTAGTGGGGACATGGTAGGCCATAAGTACATCCTTCAAAGTCCTTAGTCGTGGGTGTATCGAGACGGGGCATCGATATACCAGAGTAGACAAGCGTATACCTTCTCGACCCATACAGATGGGCGATGGATGATCCTATATCCATTGGTGTTTGACATCAGAGATGATATACGGGTGCTCAGTAGAGACTGGGTACACTGGACGGACTCGCCGAGAACTCCCAGATGGTATTATACCTTACGTCAGATGGCAGTTCTCTGGTGACACTGGTACAGAGTAGTCTGTTGACCCGAGATCGTCATAGAGTCTTGTGTGGTTCCCACTGTGCTTTGATTTCCATCTTACCACGTCCAAGAGGGCGTGCAAAACGGTGGTTTTTGGGTACAGTCCCGAGTCACATGGAGGCAATGAGCGATAGGAGGGGATTCGTCTCTCCCGGTATAGGGGGTTGATGTTGCGCTGTGTTCGATTGGCTATAACAGGAAATCCCTGGCCAGGGTTGCTGAGATTTACTGGTAAGTGTTACCAGTAGTTTCTCGAATTGTTATAGACCTCATATCGACACGACTTATCGACCTATTGGGGTCTGACGTTTACCACCCCTAGGCGAGATATGCGACATATCAGACGACGAGACCGGACTGTACGGTAGTGTTACTGGTTGGATTCACTGGAGTGTGAGCGGGCTTGCTCGTCGATCTTCTGATCGCTCAATACCCGGGTGGCCGTTACGTTTAGCAGACCGCTTGCGGCTTGTGGGTGTTTGATATGATCATCACCTGCTGCCGGCGTATTGACGAGTCTTTAGAGTCCTACACAGAGGTTTCCTGGCTCAAGCAAAACGAAATAGGAGCGCATATGAGATATGTGCGGGACCGAGAATAATGCGTGTATGTGATACCGTATTCTATTCTCGCGATGAATGTATCGATTGGTTGTATACGATATAACCTAGTTATCGAATCAAGTATTGATTCGATAAGCCGATACATTGAATACTGGTCGGTTATGTGCGACATGACCGGATCATTGAATCAAGTGTTGATTTAATGATTTAATGTATAATTATATATTTGATATATTACTTTGCATTAACTAATATTGGTTCACTTTAAATGGATTTTCTCGCTCGGATGTGCACATTGTATATTCGATATAGTTTTGTGCACTTGATTGTATCATGTTTGATGATACATGTTTACTTGTGTTTGTGTGGAGATTGAACCATGGTTATATGAATGGTTAGGGTTATGATTATTTATTCATTCATTTATTTATTTATTAGTTTTGGAAAATAATAGCAAAAGAGAAAAATGGTGGCTTTCTTTGTTCTTTCTTGAAGCTTCATGAAGACTTTGACCAAGTGACCATTTTGTCTCATGCTTAACCCTAACCATTCCACTCAACCATGATTCATTCTCTACACTTGACCATGGTTATATTATGATAAGTATTCATACTATTTTCTTTGAGGATAATACTTATCATAAGATAATATTCATCTTCTTCTTCTTCATCTTCAAAGAAGAAAGCTTCACTTCATCAATGGTGATTGATGAAATAGAGTGAGAAATCCAATTCTAAAGTCTACCCACTTCCTATTTCTTCATCCTCTACCTCTTGCCAAGTAGTAGAGTGTGTTTCCTTCACAAGTTTCAAGGCTTAGTGAAGGTGGAGCTTGATCTAGTGATGCCTCGACGTAGATCATCTTCGGCACGTCGTCGATGACCTAGCCCGCTCTTTCTCCGATGAAGCCGACGCTAGAGCCCGGGACTTGATATGGACAGCGAGGAGACTTCATTGCGGAGCTATGGAGGTGGAGAAACGAATCTACAAAGGTTGTATTTCCGTTTACTTATAGTTTAGTTGTAAACTAGTTCGCTTTTTCGCCTACACATCTAGCCAACGATCTAGTCTAGGGATTCTCGGCACCGTATTTTTGAAATTGGCATGGTTGATGCCTTGTGAGACCTCTTGGGAGTGCCTAGGAACCCTACAGTGGTATCAGAGCCTAGCTAGAGCCTTAGGCGAAGTCTAGACGGAGTTTGAAGTCCGAACGAACCCGAAACCCTATCACAAACATGCTCTCTGGACTTTTTCTAAAAACTGGGTTTTTTCAAAATTAAAAATATGCAGAAAACTCAGCAGGGAATTCTAAGAATTACGGCGCAAATTTTATTTCATGAACAGTGTAATCTGCGGCGGAACCGCGGCATAAGCCTAGCTTATGCGGCGGTTCCGCGGCCGAAGTGTGACGTCAGCCCTAACTGTTTGCACAGTAATTCATTGTTTCAGGTGCTGAGTTCTGTGGGTATTTTTAAAATTTATTCAAGAGTTTAATTTTCTGGAGTTGTTTTGGGGATTCGGTGTTTTGATCGGAGTATCAGATTTTGTCTAAGTGGCTTTCCGGATAATTTTTTGAATATGTTAAAAAGTTCGACCGGATATAAATACCCAATTTTTCCCCTGACAGGAAATTTCCAAGTGTTGGATTTTTCCGTAGTTTAACGACGTTCTAAGTAGTGCAAGTAACGCGATGGACCCTCTAGAAGACAACAAACCTTAACTCGATTATGTGACCGTCTTGAACTGCCCTTTGAACCTTCGGGTTTGGGGCAGTACGGCGTGCCACATGTGAGGCGTTGGCTTGACCCTTCTATGGCTGGACCGTTGGTACTGAGACACGAACTGAATGTTGTTAGACTTATTTCATGTGTTGAGCTGTATCGGGAAAACTTGGGTGTTCGATTGTTCGATCGAAAAGTTTAGCATTTTCTATTTATCCGGAATGTGATACAATACTTGGAATTCGCAAATAGTTATGAGATAACTGAATGAATGTTATAAACGTAGCACTTTAGTCTCACTTGATCGGTTGCCATGGAATTTTGATGCGATCAAAACTCCGTCGCAATCACGTAGCGTACGCGGATACTCGCCGGGTAAACTTAATAGACAGCTTCACTCCATAGCCTCGACCAAGTAACTGTAGGAGAACCCCGTCGCCGAAAGCATCCGTTCGGGTGCTCCCGGTAGCGGTGTTCCGCCTTGGTGCACTTCGTCGACGGTATCAGGGGTGCGACCGCCTACTGAAGTTTGCGACGAGCATTCGATCAGCATGTCGGGAATCTTGTTGAATTACCCGACTTGATATTGAAAAGTGTTTTCGATTTTGAGACTAAAATGCGGGGTTTATAATTGTTAGGCATGCGATGTCTAAGTAATTCAATTGGTCAGGCATGCGATGTCTGAGGTGGTTGCGGATTCCAACTGTTGTAGTTTTATACTTTCTTTTCTGTGACCGTAAGTGTAATATGTGAGATCGCCGGTTTCATTGCTATATGTCAACGACAATTGGGATGCACATGTTTACTTACGTTGATGACATGTGATGTTATGTGTTGCTGGATATGTTATATTGGATCGTCGTGTTTGAATGGCCGGGGGGTTTTTATGTGAGATGAGTGTTTTTTCATTTTCATTCATGTAAAAACTTGTATGTAATATTTTTTTTATTGGGGCGCTTCCAGGTTGCGGAAGTAGTCACCGTTTGTATATTATTTACTTTTCCGCACTAGGATAGACCCAAGGAGGGGAGCACAAGTAACCGGGTTCTGGAGTCCAGTGGGAGACCAACTCGAGGAGTCGAGTCCGGGTCTCCTAACTCCAGAATTGGTAGGGTTGCTTGCCGCTCTCGTAGGGGTCTTGGGGTGTGGGTTTGGCTATTCATCACGACCGTGGAATCCTTGTTTTGTACTGGCTCGTATTGAAAACACGGACGTCCTAGTATATCCAATATTTCATATGTTTCTTCTGTTGCGATATCTGTGATGTGATCATGTGATGTTCTGTGATAGATACAGTATATAGTATATATGATATATTATATAGGCGTTACTTATGTTTTACACCCGCGCTAGCCCTGTCCCGCTCTGCCGTTAGTTACCTAACCTAACTGTGCACGAGGGGACATCGAGGCGAATGCGGATGGCATAAGTGTACGTCGTATTTATCTGTGATGTTTAGGTACTTAAATGATGAGACTTCATTAATATGATTAATGAAATAAAAGAAACCTAAGATGTTGTAGAATCGAATTTCAAAATAAAATAGGTAGCTACAGTTCTTGCTTTGCACAGCGGTATATGTGATATATCCTTTACCTTATTCGATAAGGAAAGGACCGAGATCCCTTCACCGGGAGTGACTCCTTTAGCAATAACTGGCAGATGCTACACACTCGGTTTGTCTTTTGACTGCTTTTAAGAGTTCTGCTTTGCACAGTGATATATATGATATATCCCGCACCTCATTCGACGAGGAAAGGACCGACGATCCCTTCACCGGGAGTGATTCCTTTAGCAAAACTAGAAAAACCTAAAAAACACTCCATTTTAAAATCATTTGATTCTACAACGATATCAAGTTCATTACGCAATAGGTTTTCAGAAAAACCTGTCGTAGCCCTCCGTCATTTCAGATAAGTTGTATATAGTATTCGTGCTGCATTTGTTGGCTTTCGTCAAGGTGTAGTGTGCGGTAGCTATATGCTGCTTATCTGCTAGCATACGATGCGATTGGATTAGGGTAGTCGTGCGGCTTTGTTGGCTTTCGTCAAGGGTCGTGCGGGTGGGTTTAATTCAATCAAGAAATGTACGGGTTGAACTTGACTAGCGGGCTATGGTTTGTTGGCTTTCGTCAAGGTCATAGCACGTTAGGGGCAAAATATTATCGGGAATTTCAAGTGTTGAAATTTGCAATGAGATTGCATACCTTCTATGAGATAGTTGGATCCCGATACCCGCTGCGAGTAATTGTTACTCCTGGGAGAGTTTTATACATTACAATTAGCCGATCAAGTAGGTGTCTAGAAAGGTGTTAACGAGGTTACGCCTCTGGGAAAACGAGGTTTACATTAATTAGGTTCGTGCGAAAGCACGGGGGACCTCCCTCAAAGTACCGACACTGGCCTGACTGAAAGATTGGCGAACTTGTAGTGCGTAATTAATCCCGGCTAGTCTTTCCTTTTAGGGTTTGAAGGAAGATTTGATAAAAAGCAGTGGGAGCCATCCTGATTAGATAAAATAATAAACAATCTATTCTTGCAAGAGCGCACGCTGAGTGTTTTCTTCTCTCTCTCTCCTGGTAGCGACCATGTCACGCCTTAATCAAGATAATAATACAGAATATTGACCGAACCCGCTTGTTATACTGAGCTGGGGAACGTTGGTCCCGCTCCAACTTATAATTGTTATAAGACAGAGCAGGAAATTGGGGAATACCAGATTTCCCATGCCGCCCAAACGAAGAGAGTGCATGCTGATGCATCATCTTCGGGTGTGTTCATTATACAGAACTGCTTCTCAGTATCCTCTGCATCCTGGGTATATGATACCGGATCAGGATCCCAGATATGTAATCTGTTACATAGGGCTACAAAAGGGTAGAAAAACTGAGAACGGGTGATAAGTTTCATGAGGCAGAAAACGGGGCAAGAGTTGCAGCCAAGTCTGTTGGTCACTGTCACCCTGTATTGTAATACATTGATTCTGAACGAATGTTATTAGATACCGAACTTGATATACAAAATCATATCTGTCTCTTTATTAGTAAAGAAACGATAAAATTTTGTATTGTTGGATAATGTTTTGAACATTTCCTATATCAAAAGTTGATCGGTTCAGGCACGTTATCTAAAAGCGTTGATGTTCTAAATCATACTACAGTTCTTAGTATACAGAACGCACACAAGAGGAAGAGTTCAGAAATGAACGAATCCTTCTTGAGGCATTGTAGACTAGGTCATATCAATGCGACCCGACTAGCTGAAGTTACATTTAGATGTATATTTAAATCAGTTTGAATTTACATCTTGTGAAACTCGCCAGTCATATCATAAAGATAAAATGACCATAGCTCTGTTTATTGGAAACAGAGAAAGAGTTAGTGAACTCTTGGGATGATACATGTTGATGTATGTAAGGTCCCCTGTCTACACATGCCAAGACCGGTTCTTTATACTTCATTACATTCTCTGATGATCTCTCAAGATTCAGTCATATGTTCCTGTTGAAACATGCGTCCGAACCTTTTGAGATATTCATAGAATATAAGTTAGAAGTAGAGAACCAATACGGGTATAAGTATTATGTCCTTTGATGAGATCGAGGAGGAGAATACTTGAGCACGGAAATCCTGGACTATTCTAAAGGAGAATGAGATTCTCTCTGAGCATTACTCCTCCGAATACACCATTACACAGATGGTATGTCGGGGCGGAGCAGATACACCCTATTTGATATGGTGTGCTCTATGATGAGTACTACTGAGTTACCTATTTCCTTTTGGGAGATATGCACTCGAGAAGCTGCATACCTATTGAATAAGGTTCAAATCAAATCTGTTGCCTACCACTTCATATTTGATATGGTATGGGAAGAGCCCATATCTTAAGTTAGTTAAGATTTGGGGTCGTCCGGCCTATGTCTAAAAGCAAAATCCGGACAAGCTCGAGGCAAGGTCTGTAATGTAGAACTGGAAAGGTTCCATCTATACAAAATACAGCAGATAATTTGGTAGAACCAAAGGATTCAGTAGTAACCAACGAACCTCAGCCTCTCCGCCGATCTAGCAGGGTTCCTCACCCACCTGAGAGATACTTCGGTTTCTCTATGACAGTGGGAGCGAGGAATGCATCATGAGATGATGACCCAACTAGTTTCGAGCTGGCCATCAGGAGTGAGACTCTGTAAGAATGGCTGGATGCTTAGCGATCTGAGATGGAATCCTTATACACCAACAAAGTATGGACTTTGGTTGCTATATCTGAAGGGTTAAATCCCCATCAGGAGCAAGTATATCTTGAGAAGATTACTTGGTGTAAATGGAAAAGTTGAGACTTTCAAAGCTAGACTTGTTAAAGGTTTTCGTCATTGACCAGGCGTGGATAATGATGAAACCTTTTCCAGTACCTATGCTTAAGTCCATCCAGATCCTACATGCCACGGCTACATACCATGACTACGATATCTGGTGGTTGGGTGTCATGACTGCTTTTCTAAATGATGTTTTAGAAGAGTGCATCTATAAGTACACAGCCAGAGGGATTCGTAAACAGTAGGAGCAGCGGAAACGTGTGCAAGATGTTTTATCTGATAAAGCAGGCATCGCGGAGTTGGAACGTCTGTTTTGATGTGTTAGTCAAAGAGTTTGACATCATCAAAATGGTATATGAACCTCGTATAAACAAAAAGGTAGTAGGGAGTATGGTGGCGATCCTCGTAGAGTACTTGGATGACATACTCTTGATAGGGAAGGAGTTTCCTATGCTACGCTCGATCAATCTCCGCTTATCATAAAGATTCTCCACGTAGGATCAAAATGATACCTACTAAATCCTGGATTTTGGATCTATGAGATAGATCTAAAAGGATGTTAGGATTCTCACTAGTTGTAGTGAGATGGTATCAATCGATCCTGGGAAGAATCACTGGAAGGGTTCCAGGGTGATAAAGATGACTGAATGTCAGTCGCAGGCATTGTCTTTACCCTCAGTAAAGGGACGGTATGTTGGAAGAGTTCCAAGATAGATACCGTGACATACTAGACGATAAAGGCAGGATACATCACTACTTAAGATGCTACCAAAGAGGCTGTTTGGGTGTGTAATGGTTCATAAGATGAACTATGTTCCTCCCATTGTGTGACAATGGAGTTGTGGCTTATGCCAAGGAACGCAGGTCCCATCAGTGATCCAGACATATACTAAGGCAGTATCACTTGATCATGGAGATGGTTGATCTCTAAGGGATCAAGGTTAGGAGAGTAGACTCAGAGGACAACACGGCGGATCCACTCACGAAGGCCTATTCCCAGAGAGAGACTTTTGTGGGATGGTTGAGTATGAGATACTACAACCACTGCTACAGATGGCCCTAGTGCAAGTGGGAGATTGTTAGTTATATGTATGCCCTAGAGGCCATTACTGTACATTGGATGTATATTGTAGTGGATGCTGGGACATATATAGGGAGGACTTTCTTGCTCGACATGATAGTATGCTATCTGGTTGCTCTTTACCTTAACGTGTACATTGATTGTCTCTCTGTTACATGTTGGTAAAGCCCTTAGGATGTGTACTTGACTACCTGGACTATGATGCGGATCATACTAGTGGGGACATGGTAGTCCATAAGTACATCCTTCAAAGTCCCTAGTCGTGGGTGTATCGAGACAGGGCATCGATATACCTGAGTAGACTAGCGTATACCTTCTCGACCCATACAGATGGGCGATGGATGATCCCATATCCATTGGAGTTTGACATCAGAGATGATATACGGGTGCTCAGTAGAGACTTGGTACACTGGACGGACTCGCCGAGAACTCCCAGATGGTATTATACCTTACGTCAGATGGCAGTTCTCTGGTGACACTGGTACAGAGTAGTCTGTTGACCCGAGATCGTCATAGAGTCTTGTGTGGTTCCCACTGTGCTTTGATTTCCATCTTACCACGTCCAAGAGGGCGTGCAAAACGGTGGTTTTTGGGTACAGTCCCGAGTCACATGGAGGCAATGAGCGATAGGAGGGGATTCGTCTCTCCCGGTATAGGGGGTTGATGTTGCGCTGTGTTCGATTGGCTATAACAGGAAATCCCTGGCCAGGGTTGCTGAGATTTACTGGTAAGTGTTACCAGTAGTTTCTCGAATTGTTATAGACCTCATATCAACACGACTTATCGACCTATTGGGGTCTGACGATTACCACCCCTAGGCAAGATATGCGACATATCAGACGACGAGACCGGACTGTACGGTAGTGTTACTGGTTGGATTCACTGGAGTGTGAGCGGGCTTGCTCGTCGATCTTCTGATCGCTCAATACCCGGGTGGCCGTTATGTTTAGCAGACCGCTTGCGGCTTGTGGGTGTTTGATATGATCATCACCTGCTGCCGGCGTATTGACGAGTCTTTAGAGTCCTACACAGAGGTTTCCTGGCTCAAGCAAAACGAAATAGGAGCGCATATGAGATATGTGCGGGACCGAGAATAATGCGTGTATGTGATACCGTATTCTATTCTCGCGATGAATGTATCGATTGGTTGTATACGATATAACCTAGTTATCGAATCAAGTATTGATTCGATAAGCTGATACATTGAATACTGGTCGGTTATGTGCGACATGACCGGATCATTGAATCAAGTGTTGATTTAATGATTTAATGTATAATTATATATTTGATATATTACTTTGCATTAACTAATATTGGTTCACTTTAAATGGATTTTCTCGCTCGGATGTGCACATTGTATATTCGATATAGTTTTGTGCACTTGATTGTATCATGTTTGATGATACATGTTTACTTGTGTTTGTGTGGAGATTGAACCATGGTTATATGAATGGTTAGGGTTATGATTATTTATTCATTCATTTATTTATTTATTAGTTTTGGAAAATAATAGCAAAAGAGAAAAATGGTGGCTTTCTTTGTTCTTTCTTGAAGCTTCATGAAGACTTTGACCAAGTGACCATTTTGTCTCATGCTTAACCCTAACCATTCCACTCAACCATGATTCATTCTCTACACTTGACCATGGTTATATTATGATAAGTATTCATACTATTTTCTTTGAGGATAATACTTATCATAAGATAATATTCATCTTCTTCTTCTTCATCTTCAAAGAAGAAAGCTTCACTTCATCAATGGTGATTGATGAAATAGAGTGAGAAATCCAATTCTAAAGTCTACCCACTTCCTATTTCTTCATCCTCTACCTCTTGCCAAGTAGTAGAGTGTGTTTCCTTCACAAGTTTTCAAGGCTTGGTGAAGGTGGAGCTTGATCTAGTGATGCCTCGACGTAGATCATCTTCGGCACGTCGTCGATGACCTAGCCCGCTCTTTCTCCGATGAAGCCGACGCTAGAGCCCGGGACTTGATATGGACAGCGAGGAGACTTCATTGCGGAGCTATGGAGGTGGAGAAATGAATCTACAAAGGTTGTATTTCCGTTTACTTATAGTTTAGTTGTAAACTAGTTCGCTTTTTCGCCTACACATCTAGCCAACGATCTAGTCTAGGGTTTCTCGGCACCGTATTTTTGAAATTGGCATGGTTGATGCCTTGTGAGACCTCTTGGGAGTGCCTAGGAACCCTACAACAATAATTGGAATCCACAAAGAGTTATGAGATAACTGATTTGAATGTAATAAATCTAGAGGTTTAGTCTCAATTGATCGGTTGCCACGGAATTTTGATGCGATCAAAAGTCCGTCGCAATCACGTAGCGTACACGGATACTCGCCGGATAAACTTAATAGACAGCCATGCCCCATAGCCCCGACCAAGTGACTGTAGGAGAACCCCGTCGCCTAAAGCATCCGTTCGGGTGCTCGCGGCAGCGGTGTTCCGCCTTAGTGCACTTCGTCGACGGCATCCGGGGGTGCGGCCGTCTACTAAAGTTTGCGACGAGCATGCGATCAGAATGTCGGGAATCTTGTTGAATTGCCCGACTTAATATTGAAAAGAGTTTTCGATAATGAGACTAAAATGCGGGGTTTATAATTGTTAGGCATGTGATGTCTAAGGAATTCATTTTGTTAGGCATGCGATGCCTAAAGAGGTTGCGGATTCCAACTGTTGTAGTTTTACACTTTCTTTTCTGCGACCGTAAGTGTAATATGTGATATCACCGGTTTCGTTGCTATATGTCAACGACAATTGGGATGCGCGTATTTACTTACGTTGATGACATGTGATGTTATGTGTTGCTGGATATGTTGTATTGGATCGTCGCGTTTTGAATAGCCGGGGGTTTTATGTGAGATGAGTGTTTTTCATTTTCATTCATGTAAATAACTTGTATGTAATATTCTTTTATTGGGGCACTTCCGGGATGAGGTTGATGTCACCATTTGTATATTATTTACTTTTCCGCATTAGGTAGACCCAAGGCGGGGAGCACAAGTAACCGGGTTCTAGGGTCCAATGGGAGACCATCTCGAGGAGTCGAGACCGGGTCTCCTAACCCTAGAATTGGCAGTGTTGCTTGCCGCTCTCGTAGGGGTCTAGGGATATAGGTTTGGCTATTCATCGCGACCGTGGAATCCATGTTTTATACAGGCTCGTATTGAAAACACAGACGTCCTAGTATATCCAATATTTCATATATGTTTCTTCTGCTGTGATATCTATGATGTGATCATTTGATATGTTGTGATAGATACTGTATATAGTATATACGATATATTATATAGACGTTACTTATGTTTTACACCCGCGCTAGCCCGGCCCCGCTCTGCCGTTAGTTACCTAACCTAACGGTGCATGAGGAGACATCGAGGCGAATGCGGATGGCATAAGTGTACGTCGTATTTATCTGTGTTGTTTAGGTGACTTAAATGATGGGACATCATTAATATGATTAATGAAAGAAAAGAAACCTAAAAGATGTTGTGGAATCGAATTTTCAAAAACAGGTAGCTACAGTTCTTGCTTTGCATCGCGGTGTTCCTTGTAGAACATCCTGCACCTTATTCGATAAGGAAAGGGCCGAGATCCCTTCACCAGGAGTGACCCCTTTAGCAATAACTGGCGGATGCTACACCCCTCGGTTTGTCTTTTGATTGCTATTGGAGTTTTTTCTTTGCATAGTAATATATATGATATATCCAGCACCTTATTCGATGAGGAAAGGGCCGACAATCCCTTCACCGGGAGTGACCCCTTTAACAAAACTAGAAAAACCTCAAAAACACTCCATTTTAAAATCATTTGATTCTACAACGATATCAAGTTCATTACGCAATAGGTTTTCAGAAAAACCTGTCGTAGCCCTCCGTCATTTCAAATAAGTCCTACTTAGTATTCGTGCTACGTTTGTTGGCCTGCGTCAAGGCGTAGTGTGCGGTAGCTAACTAGTATTTATCTGTTTATGCATATGATGCAGATTGGATTAGGATAGTCGTGCGAATTTGTTGGCCTGCGTCAAGAGTCGTGCGGGTGGGTTTAATTCAATCAAGAAATGACGGGTTGAACTTGACTAGCGCACTGTGGTTTTTTGGCCTGCGTCAAGGTCATGGGACGCTAGGGGTAAAATATTATCGGGAATTTCAAATGTTGAAATTTGCAATGAGATTGCATACCTTCTATAAGATAGTTGGATCCCGATACCCGCTGCGAGTAAGAGTTACTTCTGGAAGAGTTTTACACATTACAATTAGCCGATCAAGTAGGTGTCTAGAAAGGTGTTAACGGGGTTACTCCTCTGTGAAAACGAGGTTTACTTTAATTAGGTCCGTGCGAAAGCACGGGGAACCTCCCTCAAAGTACCGACACTGGCCTGGCTGAAAGATTGGCGAACATGTAGTGTGTAATTAATCCCAGCTAGTCTTTCCTTTTAGGGTTTGAAGGAAGATTTGATTAAAATAGTGGGAGCTATCCTAATTAGATAAAATAATAATCAATCTGATCTTGCAAGAGCATACGCTGAGTGTTTTCTTCTCTCTCTCTCCAGGTAGCGACCAAATCACGCCTTAATCAAGATAATAAAATGGATACATTGACCGAACCCGCTTGTTATACTGAGCTGGGGAACGTTGGTCCCGCTCCAACTTATAATTGTTATAAGACAGAGCAGGAAATTGGGGAATACCAGATTTCCCGTGCGCCCAAACGAAGAAAGTGCATGCCGATGCATCTTCTTCGGGTGTGTTCATTACAGAGAAATGTTTCTCAGTATCCTTTACGTCCTGTCTATGAGATACCGGATCAAGATCCCGCATATGTAATCTGTTACATGGGCTGCAGAAAGGTAGAGAACTGAGAACGGGTGATAAGTTTCATGAGACAGAAAATGGTGCAAGTGTTGCAACCGAGTCTGTTGGTCACTATCATCCTGTATTACCAGAATACATTGATTCTGAACAAATGTTATTAGATACCGAACCTGATATACAACATCATATCAGTCTCTGAAAGGATATAATTTTGTATTGTCGGATAATGTTTTGAACATTTCCTATATCAAGAGTTGATCGGTTCAGGCACGTTATCTAAAAGCATTGACGTTCTAAATCAAACTACAGTTCTTAGTATACAGAACACACACAAGAAGAAATATTCAGAAATGAACGAATTCTTCTTGAGGCATTATAGACTAGGTCATATCAATACGACCCGACTAGCTGAAGTTACATATAGATGCATATTTAAATTAGTTTGAATTTACATCTTGTGAAACCTGCCAGTCATTTCACAGATATAAGATGACCACATCTCCGTTTATTGGAAACAGAGAAAGAGTTAGTGAACTCTTGGGATTGATACATGCTGATGTATGAAGATCCCCTGTCTACACATGCCAAGACCGGTTCTTTGTACTTCATTACATTCTCTGATGATCTCTCAAGATTCAGACATATATTCCTGTTGAAATACAAGTCCGAAGCTTTTGAGATATTCACAGAATATAAGTTAGAAGTAGAGAACCATCTACGGACATAAGTATTATGTCCTTTGATGTGATCAAGGAGGAGAATACTTGAGCATGGAATTCCTGGACTATTCTAAAGGAGAATGAGATTCTCTCTCAGCATTACTCCTCCGTATACACTATATCACGATGGTATATCGGGGCGGAGCAATAACACCCTATGTGATATGGTGTGCTCTATGATGAGTACTACTGGGTTTCCTATTTCCTTTTGGGAGTTATGCACTTGAGAAGCTGCATACCTATTGAATAGAGTTCAAATCAAATCAGTTGCCTACCACTTCATATGTGATATGGAATGGGAATAGCCCATATCTTAAGTATGTTAAGATTTGGGGTTGTCCGGACTATGTCTAAAAGCAAAATCCGGACAAGCTCGAGGCAAGGTCTGTTATGTAGAACTGGAAAGGTTCCAGCTATACAAACTGCAGCAGATGACTTGGTAGAAACGAAGGATTCAATAGCAACCAACGAACCTCAGCCTCTCCGCCGATCTAGCAGGGTTCCTCACCCACCTGAGAGATACTTCGGTTTCTCTATGACAGTGGGAGCGAGGATTGCATCATGAGATGATGACCCAACTAGTTTCGGGCTGGCCATCAGGAGTGGGACTCTGTAAGAATGGCTGGATACTTATCGATCTGAGATGGAATCCTTATACACCAACAAAGTATGGACTTTGGTTGCTTTATCTGAAGGGTTAAATCCCCATCAGGAGCAAGTATATCTTGAGAAGATTACTTGGTGTACATGGAAAAGTTGAGACTTTCAAAGCTAGACTTGTTAAAGGTTTGCATCATTGACCAGGTATGGAATATGATGAAACCTTTTCTAAGGAGCTATGCTTAAGTCCATCCAGATCCTACTTGCCATGGCTACATACCATGACTACGATATCTGGTGGTTGGGTGTCATGACTGCTTTTCTAAATGATGTTTTAGAAGAGAGCATCTATAAGTACACAGCCAGAGGGCTTCGTAGACAGTGGGAGCAGCGCAAATGTGTGCAAGATGTTTTATGTGATAAAACAGGCATCGCGGAGTTGGAACATCTGTTTTGATGTGGTAGTCAAAGAGTTTGACTTCATCAAAATGGTAGATGAACCTTGTATATACAAAAAGGTAGTAAAGAGTATGGTGATGATCCACGTAGAGTACGTGGATGGCATACTCTTGATAGGGAAGGAGTTTCATATGCTACGCTCGGTCAATCTCCGCTTATCACAAGGATTCTCCATATAGGATCAAAATGATACCTCCTAAATCCTGAGTTTTGGATCTATGAGATAGATATAATTGGATGTTAGGATACTCACTAGTTGTAGTGAGAAGGTATCAATCGATCCTGGGGAGAATCACTGGAAAGGTTCCAGGGTGATAAGAACGACTGAATGTCAGTCGCAGGCTTTGTCTTTTCCCTCAGTGGAGGGATGGTATGTTGGAAGAGTTCCAAGCTAGATACCATGACATACTAGACGATTAAAGGCAAGATACATCGTTACCAAAGATGCTACCAAAGAGGGAGTCTGGGTGTATATAAGTTCATGAGATGAACTTCGTTCCTACCATTGTGTGACAATGGAGTTGTGGCTTATGCCAAGGAACCCCCGTCCCATCAGAAATCCAGATATAATTCTTAGGAAGTATCACCTGATCATGGAGATGGCTGATCTCCTGGGAGATCGAGGTTAGAAGAGTAGACACAGAGGACGACAGCGCGGATCCACTCACAAAGGACTTTTTCCCAGTAGAGACTTTTATGGGATGGTTGAGTATGAGATACTTCAACCGCAGCTAATTGTTGGGTATGTGATACCACTGTTAGTGTATATGCCCTAGAGGCCATTACTATATCATACTAGTATGTATATTACTTAATGGAAGCTTGGGATATTCACCTTGTATTGACAATCTTGCTCAAAATGGTAGTATGCTACTTGGTTTGTTTCTACTTTAATATGTGCATGTGTTTCTTTTAGCATATCGCTTATACATATTAGTAGAGCCCTTAGGATCTTTGCTTGATTACCAGCGTTGTGATGGCAGTCACACTCGTGGGGGCTGGGTAATCTATAAGCACATCCTTATGCAGGTCCCTAGTCGCAGGACTATCGAGACAGGGCATCGATACTCCGGAGTAGACTAGCGTATGCGGTTCTTATCCCAGCTCGGGAGACGGTCTGTCCCACAGCCGTCAGTACGTCGTACTTGAGATAGTATGCGGGTGCTCGTTAGGTTACGAGTACACTGGACAGGACTCGTCGGGAACTGTTGGTTGGTACTATACCTATCGTCAGTTATCAGTTCCCAGGTGACATGAGTACAGCTTAGTCCGCTGACTTGACACTGTCACTTCGCCTCGAGTGTGTTCCCACTGTACTTTGATTACTACCCTACCACGGCTCAAAGGAGTCATGCAAACAGGTAGTAGTTAGGTGCAGTCCCGAAGCACTTGGAGGCAGTGACGGTTAGACAGGATTCGTCTCTCCCGGTATTGGGGGTTGACATCGCGTTGTGTCTAGGAGAGCCATTACACGAGTAGTCCCTGGTCAGGGCAAGCGAGATATACTGGTAGGATTCCAGTGTTATCTCAGGGTGTTTTGGGCTTCACTCCGACACGACTTGTACCGCTATTAGGGGACTGACGTTTACCGCCCCCCTAGGCCCGCCATACGATGTATCAGACGAACAGACCGGACTGTACGGAGACTGTCACATTCAGGCTCAGTAGGAGTTCAGATGGGTTTCACCTCGTCAGTCTTCTTGTCGGCATCTACCTGGGGACCGTTACGCACAGCTAGTGCCGCTTACGGTCTGTGGTTAAACCCACTGCCAGCGTAGTGTCGAGTATTTAGAGTCCCACACAGAAAGCTATTCGCCTTTAGGCAAAAGAGTAGAGGTCGCATTGTTTTGCGACAGGTCGCATAGTTTTGCGACAGGGTTCGGTCACATCCATGCACTTGTGCACGTTTAGTTTCCGGACAGTTAACACCAGCGGGCTTTGGTTTAAGCCAGATCCTAGTGTACGTTTTGGGATTTTTTTTATCTCGTATGTATTCGTGTTCCTCGGAACGCGGATGCGGGTGTGTATGCACAGTTGACAGAGAGACAGAGGCAGAGAATTCTCATTAGGGTTGTTGACTGTTGACTGTTGACCATTGACTTTTGCTAAACCCTAATGAGAATAAGAAATATAATTAGCAATAATATTAATTAAGTATTATAGTGACATGGTTGTTGAGGGGTTGACTTTGTTGACTTGTTGACTTTGTTGACCGGTTGACTAGGTTGGACTAGTTGACCATCATCATCATAATGGTTGTCATTTTCATGCAAAGACTTTTGCTTGCTTGTTGTAGTTTGCAAAATGAGTGCATGGAAATGATATTGCCTTTGACATGATATGAACCATCACATAATACTTGATTAACATTATGGCTCATGATGCTTTTGGATTATAAGAGGATGAAAGAGAAAAGAGAGGCTCATTCTTTCATTGTCTTTCTCTCTCTTGGTTTTGAGCTCTCTCATTCTCTTGCTCTCACCCTCTTCCTCTTGCTCTCTCTCTTGTCTATGGTTCACTTGTCTCATGTGTTGAGAAGCAAGAACCATAGAGAAAATCCCATCACACTCTCCTCTACTCACTCTAGTTCACAAGGTTTAGCAAACCAAGTGAACTAGTTTCTTCAAAGTTCGAAGAAGAAGCCAAAGGTAGAAACTTTCGGGTGGATCGATCTTCGGCGTAAGGAGACGACGAGGTGAAGCCGATCCGTACACCATCAAGAGATGAAGACGAAGGAGTTCAAGAAAGAAAGGTATAACCCCCTAACCGAGTAGTTAACAACTCGTAGTTAGGTTGTTGGGTAGATAGTTTAACAAAGATCCGTTTTGAGTCCATGTTGCCGCCTCTAGAAAATTATTTTTCATCAAATTCCGCAAGCCCGTAAGTACCGGGAGAGATAGCATGGACTTACAGTGGTATCAGAGCCTAGTTAAACACTACCTAACATGTTAGCATAGTAACAAGAAATTCGATCGAAGAAAAAGTCGCGAAATACACCCCGATATCAAACTTGCTGTCGATTTTTAAAGTGCTCTAAAAGTAATAAATCATGCTTCAAAAATCGACTGAGGGTTTTTATAGTGCACTGAAGAAAAACGAGCTAGAAATCTCATCAAAGCGCCGCGGAAACGCGGCATTAGCTTGCTATTGCCGCGGTTCCGCGGCCAATATAACTCTTCTGTGGATTTTCTTCATTGCAGTTTGTTCGGTGGGGTATTTTGGGAATTTTGGTATATGTTTTTTCAGCCCAGATTTTCCAGAAAGAAAATTTTGTTTTTGGGGCTTTAAAAACCGTATTTTGATCGAGTTTCTAATGACTTAAGCTGACGGGTTTATTTCTGTGCTGTGATATTTGTATTAAACGTCTGCTAATCTCTATATGTCGATTAGTGGGGGTTATACAAATCTGTGATCTGTAATGTTATTGGTATGTGTATATGAATTCATTGGATTGTCGCGGGTGAATAGCCGGGGATTGTTAGACGAGAGTTTTCTTTTCTTTCAATTCATGTAAATTTGTAAATTGATGTAATAATTATTTTTATGGCCGCACAACCGGGTCGGGGTTGTAGCCGTCATTGTATAATTTCTTTTTACTGTTTTCTTTTATTTCAATTCATGTAAATTTGTAAATTGATGTAATAATTATTTATATGGCCGCACAACCGGATCGGGGTTGTAGCCTTCATTGTATAATTTCTTTTTACTGTTTTTGCTCCTAGGATAGACCCATGGAGGGGGTGCACAAACTACCGGGTATCCCGAAGTGCCGAGTGGCCTACTCACGGAGTTGAGGGAGGTTGCTTCGCTTCGGGTACTTGGCGGGTAGTTTGCCGCACCCGTAGGGGTCATGGGTGGGGTATTGGCTATTCACCGCGACCGTGTAATCTGCTTTTCGTTACAGGCTCATACGAATTGCGGGTTCCTAGTATATCCAATGTATTCATCTGTGATCTGAAATGGCTATCATTGAAATATATCTATATATGATATTATTTAGACGTTGCTTATGTTTTACAGCCGCGCTAGCCCATCCCCCACTCTGTCGTTAGTTAAGTAACCTAACGGGTAATGACGGGGCCCCGTGGCGAATGCGAATGGTATAAGCGTACGTCATATTTTGATTGTTTTCTGCAATGGTAGGATTAAATGATGGGACGCATTAAAAGAACTAATGCAAGAATATCACGCATTAAAAGAACTAATGCAAGAAAATAAACCAAGTAAAATTCGCTGGAACACTTTCGAAAAACCACTCGGTTCTTTTCAAAACCAACTTTTAAATGCGGAGTTTGAGCCACTCCTTTTAAAAGTTATCATGGTTCCATCGATTATATCAAGTTCACTACGTTCACGGTTTCGCCAAAACCATTCGTAGCCCTCCGTCGTTTCAGTTAAATATTCAGTAGTATTCAAGCTATGTATTTTGACCTTCGCCAAGGCATAGTGATTGGTAGCTGCTGAATGTTTATCTGTAGCATAGATAGATGCGTTGGTTTGGGACAGCCGTACTACCATTTTGGCCTTCGTCAAGGGTATGTACGGGTGGGTTCAAATTAACCTGGATAATGACGGATAGAACTTGACATGTGACTTATGATATTTTGGCCTTCGTCAAGGTCATAAGAGCATGGGGCAAAAATCCACATCGGGAGTTTCAAAAGAACTGAAACTTGCTAGTGTTGCATACCATTTGGAGTGATGATTCTGGTAGGATTCCTTCAGTTTCGTTACGCGATGATATTTGGATCCCGATCCTACTGTGAGTATATGCTACTCCTCGGGAAATTTCTCACTTAACGATCAATGCTATAAACCAAGTAGGTGTCTAGAAAGGTGTCAGCGGGGCGACGCCCCCAGGGAAAAGAGGTTCTTAAATTAAGGAACTTCGCGAAAGCGTTGGAAAACCTCCCTCGATGTACCGACACCAGCCTGGCCGAACGGTTAAGCAAGTATTGTACGGTGAGATTGCTCCTGACTAATTCTTCCTTTTTGGTTTGAGGAGGGATTCGAGAGACAGTGGGAGCCATCCTGTTTAGACAAACTAAAAACCACTCTAAACTTGCAAGAGCATCATGCTGAGTGTTTTCTTCTCTCTCTCTTAATTGCAGCGACCAAGTGACCGCACCTAGGTTATATCCAGATAATAAAATGACTGAACATAACTGTTATGACTGGCAAAGGTCTGTCCAGATGTCCATTGCCCATGACAAGCTGGGACACCTCTTAACTAATCAAACCCCTGCCGTCTCAGGTCCAGTTTCCCCTGTCACGGATATTTACATCCGTAGGACATCGGAAAAGGATTGTGCAAAAGCCAAGTGCCTCGTGTTAGCCTCAGTTGATGGTGTAAGCCAGAGGCAGCACGAGAAGATGGACTCAGTTTTTATCTTCCTCCATAACAAAGTTTTATATGGAGAGCAATCTCGTATCGCAAGATATGAGACCTCGAACGAATTGCTTCAAGCGAGGTTGGCTGTCGGGTCATCTGTAGGGGGCAACGTCCTTGCAGAGACCAGCTCTTATGAGCTCACGGACCTGAAGACAACGTTGAAGAACAAGTCAAGTACTGACTTGATTCTACAGTCCCTGCCCTCTGCTTATACCCTGAAGGAAACCAGGGAAGAAGAAGGAAAAGGAAGGGCAAATGTTTTGGGACTGGATATAGTTAAAGAGGGACGTTTCTATTGTAACGGGAATGAACATTGGCAGAAGGATTGTAGGGTTTGCAAAGCCAGTAGCCAGAATTCGAAGCATGTTATGGCTTCGGCTTCGAGTGTGTTTGTAATTGAGAATTGTATGTCAGTTAACCCTACTTCCTGGGTATTGGATACCGGATCAGGATCTCATATCTGTAATTCGTTACAGACTCTGAGAAACCGTAGGGTTATCAGAAAAGGTGATATGACTCTCAGGGTTGCTAACTGATCAGTCGAAAATAATGTATTTTTAACACGGCAATTTCCCTATCATTTGCACTCATTTAGAAGTGTTCGGTATTCATATTTCACATATTAGCAAATCAGTCGTTAAATATCAGATTGTATGTGTTAGACTCTAAAAACGACATTTCTAAGGAAATTGACTACATTTCATGGCATCGCATCATCCCTATATTGCGCAACACTTGTTTCGAGAGCTGTGCAGGATAATTCGGAAGAAAAGACAAAATTGCCATTTTGCTGATCAAACATTACGCCAACTCAAAGACCTGAAATCTGGTAGCAATCCAGAAGGAATTACACAATTCAACATATCAAAACAAGGCCCAACTGTCATCCCAAAGCACCAGAAGAAGTTACAAGCCATGAAGCCTCTAAAGCGCCGCGGAACCGCGGCGGGAGCCAGCTTATGCCGCGGAACCGCGGCGCTTTTGCCACGTCATCACTTGAATTTTGGTGCATAATTCTTCACTAAGCGGCTACACCTCATTTTGATACGTCAAATTCCAGAATTCTCCAGAGTCTTCTGCCAGATCAGCAAAGATCATTAAGCAAGGCTAATCTTAATTAAGCTCCTAACAAACTATTTCTAGAAACTCCTTCCTAACTAATCACATCTAGAAGCTTCTCCTCTAACTAACTTTTGGAGGGAAATTCAAATTTCCTCAACAAACTTTTGGAGAGAAACTTAGAATTTGAAATCCTAGATCTAGGGTTGGGATGTCTATAAATAGAAGCCTAGACCTAGGGTTAAATTTTTTTAATCAATGTTTAGGTAATCAATTTTAGCTAATCTTTAGTCTTCTTCAATTCTTCATCTTCTTCCACAAGTCTAGTGACAAGGCTTGTGCGAAACCCTAACCCTAATTCCACTCCAAATTCAAGATCTTGAGTACCAATCAAGCAAGAAGCCCTTGCAACCTTTTAGGAGCCGAGCCGATCTCCAACCGAGCAAGTGATCCAAGCCGATCCGCGACTCACGGAGCCGAGCGAAGCCAAATCGACGATCGAGTTCTTCCTCTTGTAGTTCTTGAGCAAATGTAATGAAATTGTTGATATAAATAAAAGGTGAAATTCTTTAATCTTGCTTTATTTTAATTCTTGCATCATGATTAGATCTCAATTTGTAATTGTTGTTCTTGTTGTGATGTTTGAGTAAAACTCCGCTCGTTAAGGAGTCGAGACGATCAATAGAAAGAAGATGTAACAAATCTTAATACGATTCTTGAGTCCTACGAGTTTTGTAAACCCTAGCAAGTTCAAAAATCGACAACCTAGTTTCGTTGCGATACTTTCTTGATTGTTATCGCTCTAAATTAGGGATCTACGATCGTTTCTTGAATTTACTAGAGGCTAGAATGTGAATGATATCGACGAAGGAACAAGGGATAAGATGAAACCCTAGTTTCGCTAGAAATCCCTAATTCTCATCGATCTAGTATCGATTCATCGAAGGATAACAATACGTCATTGTAAGATTACATCACATCTATAGATCCGATCGATTCCTACGAGCCTCATTTCGATTCTTGATATTTGGTTTGGAAAAATCAACAAACTCTCAATTCTTGATTCTATCTTTTTCTTGTTATTAGATCTAGTTTTTTTCTAATTCTTGAACTTCAAATACAAATCTTGAATTGTTTTGTTTTCTTTTCTTTAAAGTTTCGACTCATCTAATTCAAAAGATGAACGATTACACTGTCCCTGTGGACGATCCGCACTCACTTACAATCTACATCCGACACCGTAGTTGATTGCGGCCAAATAATTTTTGGTTGTGATGTCTATACAATTTTCATACTACACAATCCGAAATCATTTCAAACAAATGGCGCCGTTGCCGGGGATCATTTGAATTGATTTACACACAACGAGAATTATAACAATCAAATGGCGTCGTTGCCAGGGATAGTGCGCTAATTGTTCGTATTTTGAAATTTGAAGTTGAAAAGTTTATTCCATCCAAATGTTTAGATCAAAATTCACGCAAACACTAATACAAGTTGTTGTGATTTGTGCGAGGAAATCTGGAATCATTGGAGCTGTGGAAAAAATTTTCAGAAAATACCAGAGAGCTGAGAAGTTCAATAGGAACAATACCAAAAAATTTGAAGCAGTGATCTTTATAACTTGCGGCGCTTCCGCGGCCTAAGTCGAGTTTTGCGGCGGTTCCGCGGCATTCCTAGCTCTTCACTGCACCAATTTTTCTCTGTGAGTCCCTAACTTTCTTATCTCTCCCCTCATCTGCTCCAATTAACATTTTGTGCAGGTTTCTTTGCAAATATTCGCAGCGCGCAAAAAGCAAAATAAAAATTTGTGCGTGTTTTGATTTTTGGTTGTTTGCATATTAATACGGAAATTAAGGGGCACGACCACATCCAGATTAGGTGGGGAGTTCATTACCCTTCCTAAGCCCCAAAAATCACAAACTTGCATCCGCATTTACCCTCATTAATTAAAAGAAATCTAGAGATGACTCTAAGGACCGTCGCGCTCACTTAGGACAAGAGAAGGCCGTGGGTAATTCATTGCTTATCCGCGTTTTCTTGTGGTGTCTAAGGCAAGTGTGTCGAAGGCTAGTGGTTATTAATTAGGCACACTACTTACGTTGTGGAGTACCTTCCCACTTACCTGGCACTTACCTGGCCACAGGGGGACAAAGAGGCAGTAGAGGATTCTATCCTGCGACTTGTCTTTTGGCAATTAGGAGCGGTCTAGAGTTTGACCTAAGTGACCACTAGATATTAGGGTTTTGTGTGTTGCATTTATTTTGTTGCATCATTTTTTCAACAATCCGTCCAATTTTCAAAACAAACACCGCATTCTTTTATCATTCCCCTAATTATAAATTCACGCTACCACTTGTACTAACCCTTTTTAGTGCAAGATAGGCTGGACACGGGTTTCTAGTGCCCGTTAAGTCCGTGTTTCCTTGATCGACCCTAAAAGTCGGTATTTCTACACTTACCTTTCTTTTACCCACCACCACACCCACATCGATGGATCCACCTCCATCGAACTTCTTTTCCACTAATCTGCCACCGTCCGTTGGTGCGCAGAATCCACCTCGTATCTCTCTCCAAGAGAGGTGCTATCCTACACGAGGTCCACTTTCCACATGTCTTTCCATTCCACCAGCCAATGGGGATAATTTTCAAATAAAACCCCAATACATCAACCTTCTACCAAAATTTCACGGTCTCGAGTCTGAAGACGCATACGTGTTTATCATAAAATTTGAAAATGTATGCGCAATAATGGGTACCTCACAGCTTTCTGTGGATGCTTTCCGTCTTCGTCTTCTCCCATTTACTCTGTGCGATTTAGCCGAGAAGTGGCTGTATAACACTATCACACATTCCATTTCAAATTGGGACGAATTTGTCAAAGCATTCCTTAAGAAATTTTACCCACATCACAAAACAGCTCGAGTCCGTAGCGAAATCTATCAATTCACCCAGCTTCCAAATGAAACATTTTCAAAATGTCTTGAACGTTTCAAGGATCTGTTAGTCCAATGTCTACATCACGGCATCCCGAGATGGGAATTGTGCCGAATCATATATGAGGGCATTAATCCTAACACAAGACAGACCCTTGAATCCATGTGTCAAGGCAACTTCATGACCAAAGAAGATGGGGAAGCCTGGAACTTTCTAGAAGATTTCGCTGAAAAATCTTTATAGTGGGAGGGTGTGAGTCAATCGTCTAGGGAGGGCAATGATATTTCCATAGGAGTTAGAGCTGACATTTCAGCTATGCAAAAGAAACTTGAGACCATGGAAAACAAATTCTTAGCCGCCCTAAGTCAAATATCACTCTCCAAAACTGTATGTGGCTGCTGTTCTGATCCGTCTCACTTGACGGAAGAATGTCCGTTTCAAGGTCATGAGCATACAAATGCCGCATTTCAAAGACCTAGAAACGATCCATCTTCCTCCACATATGATCAAGGTTGGAGGAATCACCCAAATTTTGCTTGGAACCAATCACAATTTCAAAACACGGTTCCAACCCAAAACAATTTCCAAAGGGTCCCTCCATCACAACAGCAACCACAACTTCAATTGAGTCAGCATCCCTTCCAATCACAAAACTTCCAAAATCCGGCCAACACTTTTTCACCACATGAAAACTCTTTGCAATTGACCGGTACAGATAATACCTCTGCACTAGCACAAACCTTGGATACTTTCATGAAACAATCCATCCAAGGGACGGCAAGTTTGCAATCTTCCGTCGAGAATGTGATGAAGATCATTATCTCTCAAAATGAGAACATCAAATCGATGGAAGAACAAATTGCACAACTAAAAGCCGAAATGCGTGCAAGAGAGAAAGGGAAACTTCCAGCTCAACCTTTACCCAATCCTGGCTATTCACATCATGTGGATGCACTCACGTTGAGATCTGGAAGAGTGCTTGACCATCACCTTGGGGAAGAGTTTGATGATACTGATAAATCAATCAATAACACCCCGGCTGAGACCTTTTCTCACACACACACTTCTAATTCTGACCCCAGTTTTTCTACCCCACCACCTTCTTCCGAGCCTATTCTTCGTTTCCTAAAAGGCTCGCCACCTCAGTCCACCTCTTTTACCCCTCCACGGACGATCCCCACTTCTATTATGGGATCGGTTCCACACACACTTCCTTCTCCTATGATGGACCCAGCGCTTATTGCTAAAGCACCTTATCCTAATCGGTTAAGGGCTAACACACCAAGTCCACATATGGAGAAGATTATGAACATTTTTAAGCAAGTTAACACCAACATCCCTCTCCTTGATGCCATCCAACAAGTTCCATCCTATGCAAAAACTCTTAAGAACTTGTGCACTAGGAAGAGGAAGACTCAAGTGCCCAAGAAGATATTCATGGAAAAAACAGTAGATACGGCTTTCCCCCAACAATTACCAAGGAAACGTAAGGATCCTGGATATCCTACTATTTCCATTTCTATTGGGGAAAAACACATCAACCGTGCTCTACTAGACCTTGGCGCTAGTGTTAACTTTCTTCCATATTCAATTTATGAGCAACTAGGTATCGGAGAGTTGAAGTCAACCCATTGCACTCTCCAAATGGCTGACCGATCAATCACCAAACCTAGGGGTGAACTGGAGGATGTGTTAATAAAAATCGGGGAATTCATATTCCCTGTGAACTTTATTGTAATTGATACACAGCCTGTAGCGAACCCACGGAATCAAATTCCGGTGATTTTAGGTCGCCCCTTTTTGGCCACTTCCAATGCAATAATCAACTGTCGTAATGGTTCTATGACCCTATCTTTCGGGAATAGGTCAATAGAGCTGAACATTTACAAGTTGGGAAGTGTACCCTCCGAACCTATTGCTCAAGTATGTTCTGTCGACTTAATGGATGTCGACAGCAGCGAATTTGATGATCCTCCTGATATCGATCTTGACTCTTTTCATACGTTATTGTTTGACCCAACTATGTATCATACACATACGGACTCTTCCACCAAGATGTCTGGGTCAACAACTAACACTGATTATGAACTGCTTTTAGAGTCTAAAGATCACCCCGCACTTTGTGATAACATTATTCATCGGGGTATTGATGGAACTTTCGAGGAAATCTTCGCTGATGAACTCGCATTTTTAAATGACACGGGTGTTGAGATGAATCATGTCCCAAACATTGAAATTAAACCTCCATCCCTTCTTCTGAACTGTAAAAAGAATGTGAGTAATCCATCACAATCACTGCATCGTCTCTCCAAAATGAGACGCACACACTTTCTATTCCACCACTTAACATTTCCCCACTTCTTCTTCCACCAACCAGAGCACTGCATTGATAAAATTTTTGAATGGTTGGTATTAACATTTGGTCTTTGCAAAGCTTGGCATCGACCACTGATTTTTGACCCCCTCATATGATTTTCAAAGATTAACATTGCATAACTCAAGTTTTGGGGGGATATATTTTCTGGCTCTTGAAAAGAAAATTTTTACAAAATTTTGAGCCAAGAATAAGTTTGGGGGAGGTTCTTCACTTAAATATTTTGCCCCCACTAATAAATCCCTCCCAAGCTTACAGGTTTTTCGAGATTTAGCAGATGGCAACAGTGAGGACACTGTTGAAAACAAGTTTGGGTGAGGTTTGTGCTTATTTTTGCATCATTTGCATATCATTTGCATAAGCACAAAACATTTTTTGAAAACCTATAAAAATTTAAAAATTTTCAAAATTATAAAAATAATTTTTGTACATAAATAAGATAATAAAAGATTAGATAGTGAACAATTACATCCACGAGATCAGAAAAATTAAGAAAACTAAGAAAATTAGAAGTTTTCTTATACGAACTAGTAATAAGTAGTTATGAGCCGTTGTCCCAAGGGTTAGTAAGATGAAAGACGTCACTAATCTGAGGATAAAAATAAGTCTGAAAATTAGTTTCTATTCTGGAAGCCAAACATTTTGAACGTTGATACCCTGCTATTCGCACTTACACACGTCTTGAAGCCTGGGATAGTAGAGGATACCTTGAAATGCTCTTGTCTTAAAGCCGATGTATGAAGGAAATAAAAAAAAGTGAATAAAAAAATATATAAAGTGGTGAGAAAAATGGACACTGGTTTTGTTATCACCGAGAGCAATAAAAAATATATAGCGAGGGTGCCTCTTCACCTAGTGCCCTAAGGCCAACTGGTCTGGGAGTCACTGCTATGCCTGAGGTGGTGCAAGACGAGGAAAATACACCAAGTAAGCAAGCACATGAGTAATCGGTCGGTTAGTACCTCAAGAAGTATTAGCAGTCGCATGAAAGTGTGTAAGCAATATTCATTTAAATATTCATTAATCAAAAAGTACTGAGGCTGATGGGCAAGAGTATGATAGCTTGAATTGAATTCTCCGGGTGTAGGGATGTTTTTACACACACGCAGGGTTATATGATCGATGTTTGGAAGAAAGATAGGAATGAAAAATAAGACGATGTTTTATTAAGGAAGGACGTGATTTCTGACATCTTTTCATGACCATTAAGATAGGGCTCATGACAACCGAAAAGCTAGCTTAGTTGGAAACCCTAATTTTCAAGGCTTTTCTTTTACAATTTTTGTCTTTAAATGTAATATTCATGATCTTCCTTTTATTATTGGATTTTGTGGATGCAATCCGCTGAAAACCCTCAGGAGACAACACTCCTCCTACTAGGGACACCTAGAGGTTTAAAGGCTTGTTGCACGCGCTCGGTGCAATCGTGTTGCCTACGAAAGTATGCTAGTTAGTTTTTCTCTTTCTTTATTTTCTCCTTCTCTTTTTAATAAAATATTCGCTCGAGACGATCGAAATTAAGTTTGGGGGAATTTGATCAGTCGAAAATAATGTATTTTTAACACGGCAATTTCCCTATCATTTGCACTCATTTAGAAGTGTTCGGTATTCATATTTCACATATTAGCAAATCAATCGTTAAATATCAGATTGTATGTGTTAGACTCTAAAAACGACATTTCTAAGGAAATTGACTGCATTTCATGGCATCGCATCATCCCTATATTGCGCAACACTTGTTTCAAGATCTGTGCAGGATAATTCGGAAGAAAAGCCAAAATTGTCATTTTGCTAATCAAACATTACGCTAACTCAAAGACCTGAAATCTGGTAGCAATCCAGAAGGAATTACACAATTCAACATATCAAAACAAGGCCCAACTGTCATCCCAAAGCACCAGAAGAAGTTACAAGCCATGAAGCCTCTAAAGCGCCGCGGAACCGCGGCGGGAGCCAGCTTATGCCGCGGAACCGCGGCGCTTTTGCCACGTCATCACTTGAATTTTGGTGCATAATTCTTCACTCAGCGGCTACACCTCATTTTGACACGTCAAATTCCAGAATTCTCCAAAGTCTTCTGCCAGATCAGCAAAGATCATTAAGCAAGGCTAATCTTAATTAAGCTCCTAGCAAACTATTTCTAGAAGCTCCTTCCTAACTAATCACATCTAGAAGCTTCTCCTCTAACTAACTTTTGGAGGGAAATTCAAATTTCCTCAACAAACTTTTGGAGGGAAACTTAGAATTTGAAATCCTAGATCTAGGGTTGGGATGTCTATAAATAGAAGCCTAGACCTAGGGTTAAATTTTTTTAATCAATGTTTAGGTAATCAATTTTAGCTAATCTTTAGTCTTCTTCAATTCTTCATCTTCTTCCACAAGTCTAGTGACAAGGCTTGTGCGAAACCCTAACCCTAATTCCACTCCAAATTCAAGATCTTGAGTACCAATCAAGAAAGAAGCCCTTGCAACCTTTTAGGAGCCGAGCCGATCTCCAACCGAGCAAGTGATCCAAGCCGATCCGCGACTCACGGAGCCGAGCGAAGCCAAATCGACGATCGAGTTCTTCCTCTTGTAGTTCTTGAGCGAATGTAATTAAATTGTTGATATAAATAAAAGGTGAAATTCTTTAATCTCGCTTTCTTTTAATTCTTGCATCATGATTAGATCTCAATTTGTAATTGTTGTTCTTGTTGTGATGTTTGAGTAAAACTCCGCTCGTTAAGGAGTCGAGACGATCAATAGAAAGAAGATGTAACAAATCTTAATACGATTCTTGAGTCCTACGAGTTTTGTAAACCCTAGCAAGTTCAAAAATCGACAACCTAGTTTCGTTGCGATACTTTCTTGATTGTTATCGCTCGAAATTAGGGATCTACGATCGTTTCTTGAATTTACTAGAGGCTAGAATGTGAATGATATCGACGAAGGAACAAGGGATAAGATGAAACCCTAGTTTCGCTAGAAATCCCTAATTCTCATCGATCTAGTATCGATTCATCGAAGGATAACAATACGTCATTGTAAGATTACATCACATCTATAGATCCGATCGATTCCTACGAGCCTCATTTCGATTCTTGATATTTGGTTTGGAAAAATCAACAAACTCTCAATTCTTGATTCTATCTTTTTCTTGTTATTAGATCTAGTTTTTTTCTAATTCTTGAACTTCAAATACAAATCTTGAATTGTTTTGTTTTCTTTTCTTTAAAGTTTCGACTCATCTAATTCAAAAGACGAACGATTACACTGTCCCTGTGGACGATCCGCACTCACTTACAATCTACATCCGACACCGTAGTTGATTGCGGTCAAATAATTTTTGGTTGTGATTTCTATAAAATTTTCATACTACACAATCCGAAATCATTTCAATCAAATGGCGCCGTTGCCGGGGATCGTTTGAATTGATTTACACACAACGAGAATTATAACAATCAAATGGCGCCGTTGCCGAGGATAGTGCGCTAATTGTTCGTATTTTGAAATTTGAAGTTGAAAAGTTTATTCCATCCAAATTTTTAGATCAAAATTCGCGCAAACACTAATACAAGTTGTTGTGATTTGTGCGAGGAAATCTGGAATCATTGGAGCTGTGGAAAAAAATTTCAGAAAATACCAGAGAGCTGAGAAGTTCAATAGGAACAATACCAAAAATTTTGAAGCAGTGATCTTTATAACTTGCGGCGCTTCCGCGGCCTAAGTCGAGTTTTGCGGCGGTTCCGCGGCATTCCTAGCTCTTCACTGCACCAATTTTTCTCTGTGAGTCCCTAACTTTCTTATCTCTCCCCTCATCTGCTCCAATTAACATTTTGTGCAGGTTTCTTTGCAAATATTCGCAGCGCGCAAAAAGCAAAATAAAAATTTGTGCGTGTTTTGATTTTTGGTTGTTTGCATATTAATACGGAAATTAAGGGGAACGACCACATCCAGATTAGGTGGGGAGTTCATTACCCTTCCTAAGCCCCAAAAATCATAAACTTGCATCCACATTTACCCTCATTAATTAAAAGAAATCTAGAGATGACTCTAAGGACCGTCGCGCTCACTTAGGACAAGAGAAGGCCGTGGGTAATTCATTGCTTATCCGCGTTTTCTTGTGGTGTCTCAGAAAAGTGTGTCGAAGGCTAGTGGTTATTAATTAGGCACACTACTTACGTTGTGGAGTACCTTCCCACTTACCTGGCACTTACCTGGCCACAGGGGGACAAAGAGGCAGTAGAGGATTCTATCCTGCGACTTGTTTTTTGGCAGTTAGGAGCGGTCTAGAGTTTGACCTAGGTGACCACTAGATATTAGGGTTTTGTGTGTTGCATTTATTTTGT
The DNA here is from genome assembly GCA_030015575.1 of Agapanthus africanus. Taxonomy (NCBI): domain Eukaryota; kingdom Viridiplantae; phylum Streptophyta; class Magnoliopsida; order Asparagales; family Amaryllidaceae; genus Agapanthus; species Agapanthus africanus. Next base: position 444,634,009 of record JASDDO010000031.1, on the reverse strand, counting down.
TGCATCATTTTTTCAACAATCCGTCCAATTTTCAAAACAAACACCGCATTCTTTTATCATTCCCCTAATTATAAATTCACGCTGCCACTTGTACTAACCCTTTTTAGTGCAAGATAGGCTGGACACGGGTTTCTAGTGCCCGTTAAGTCCGCGTTTCCTTGATCGACCCTAAAAGTCGGTATTTCTACACTTACCTTTCTTTTACCCACCACCACACCCACATCGATGGATCCACCTCCATCGAACTTCTTTTCCACTAATCTGCCACCGTCCGTTGGTGCGCAGAATCCACCTCGTATCTCTCTCCAAGAGAGGTGCTATCCTACACGAGGTCCACTTTCCACATGTCTTTCCATTCCACCAGCCAATGGGGATAATTTTCAAATAAAACCCCAATACATCAACCTTCTACCAAAATTTCACGGTCTCGAGTCTGAAGACGCATACGTGTTTATCATAAAATTTGAAAATGTATGCGCAATGATGGGTACCTCACAGCTTTCTGTGGATGCATTCCGTCTTCGTCTTCTCCCATTTACTCTGTGCGATTTAGCCGAGAAGTGGCTGTATAACACTATCACACATTCCATTTCAAATTGGGACGAATTTGTCAAAGCATTCCTTAAGAAATTTTACCCACATCACAAAACAGCTCGAGTCCGTAGCGAAATCTTTCAATTCACCCAGCTTCCAAATGAAACATTTTCAAAATGTCTTGAACGTTTCAAGGATCTGTTAGTCCAATGTCTACATCACGGCATCCCGAGATGGGAATTGTGCCGAATCATATATGAGGGCATTAATCCTAACACAAGACAGACCCTTGAATCCATGTGTCAAGGCAACTTCATGACCAAAGAAGATGGGGAAGCCTGGAACTTTCTAGAAGATTTCGCTGAAAAATCTTTATAGTGGGAGGGTGTGAGTCAATCGTCTAGGGAGGGCAATGATATTTCCATAGGAGTTAGAGCTGACATTTCAGCTATGCAAAAGAAACTTGAGACCATGGAAAACAAATTCTTAGCCGCCCTAAGTCAAATATCACTCTCCAAAACTGTATGTGGCTGCTGTTCTGATCCGTCTCACTTGACGGAAGAATGTCCATTTCAAGGTCATGAGCATACAAATGCCGCATTTCAAAGACCTAGAAACGATCCATCTTCCTCCACATATGATCAAGTTTGGAGGAATCACCCAAATTTTGCTTGGAACCAATCACAATTTCAAAACACGGTTCCAACCCAAAACAATTTCCAAAGGGTCCCGCCATCACAACAGCAACCACAACTTCAATTGAGTCAACACCCCTTCCAATCACAAAACTTCCAAAATCCGGCCAACACTTTTTCACCACATGAAAACTCTTTGCAATTGACCGGTACAGATAATACCTCTGCACTAGCACAAACCTTGGATACTTTCATGAAACAATCCATCCAAGGGACGGCAAGTTTGCAATCTTCCGTCGAGAATGTGATGAAGATCATTATCTCTCAAAATGAGAACATCAAATCGATGGAAGAACAAATTGCACAACTAAAAGCCGAAATGCGTGCAAGAGAGAAAGGGAAACTTCCAGCTCAACCTTTACCCAATCCTGGCTATTCACATCATGTGGATGCACTCACGTTGAGATCTGGAAGAGTGCTTGACCATCACCTTGGGGAAGAGTTTGATGATACTGATAAATCAATCAATAACACCCCGGCTGAGACCTTTCCTCACACACACACTTCTAATTCTGACCCCAGTTTTTCTACCCTACCACCTTCTTCCGAGCCTATTCTTCGTTTCCTAAAAGGCTCGCCACCTCAGTCCACCTCTTTTACCCCTCCACGGACGATCCCCACTTCTATTATGGGATCGGTTCCACACACACTTCCTTCTCCTATGATGGACCCAGCGCTTATTGCTAAAGCACCTTATCCTAATCGGTTAAGGGCTAACACACCAAGTCCACATATGGAGAAGATTATGAACATTTTTAAGCAAGTTAACACCAACATCCCTCTCCTTGATGCCATCCAACAAGTTCCATCCTATGAAAAAACTCTTAAGAACTTGTGCACTAGGAAGAGGAAGACTCAAGTGCCCAAGAAGATATTCATGGAAAAAACAGTAGATACGGCTTTCCCCCAACAATTACCAAGGAAACGTAAGGATCCTGGATATCCTACTATTTCCATTTCTATTGGGGAAAAACACATCAACCGTGCTCTACTAGACCTTGGCGCTAGTGTTAACTTTCTTCCATATTCAATTTATGAGCAACTAGGTATCGGAGAGTTGAAGCCAACCCATTGCACTCTCCAAATGGCTGACCGATCAATCACCAAACCTAGGGGTGAACTGGAGGATGTGTTAATAAAAATCGGGGAATTCATATTCCCTGTGGACTTTATTGTAATTGATACACAGCCTGTAGCGAACCCACGGAATCAAATTCCGGTGATTTTTGGTCGCCCCTTTTTGGCCACTTCCAATGCAATAATCAACTGTCGTAATGGTTCTATGACCCTATCTTTCGGAAATAGGTCAATAGAGCTGAACATTTACAAGTTGGGAAGTGTACCCTCCGAACCTATTGCTCAGGTATGTTCTGTCGACTTAATGGATGTCGACAGCAGCGAATTTGATGATCCTCCTGATATCGATCTTGACTCTTTTCATACGTTATTGTTTGACCCAACTATGTATCATACACATACGGACTCTTCCACCAAGATGTCTGGGTCAACAACTAACACTGATTATGAACTGCTTTTAGAGTCTAAAGATCACCCCGCACTTTGTGATGACATTATTCATTGGGGTATTGATGGAACTTTCGAGGAAATCTTCGCTGATGAACTCGCATTTTTAAATGACACGGGTGTTGAGATGAATCATGTCCCAAACATTGAAATTAAACCTCCACCCCTTCTTCTGAACTGTAAAAAGAATGTGAGTAATCCATCACAATCACTGCATCGTCTCTCCAAAATGAGACGCACACACTTTCTATTCCACCACTTAACCTTTCCCCACTTCTTCTTCCACCAACCAGAGCACTGCATTGATAAAATTTTGGAATGGTTGCTATTAACATTTTGAACTAATCTGAGGATAAAAATAAGTCTAAAAATTAGTTTCTATTCTGGAAGCCAAACATTTTGAACGTTGATACCCTGCTATTCGCACTTACACACGTCTTGAAGCCTGGGATAGTAGAGGATACCTTGAAATGCTCTTGTCTTAAAGCCGATGTATGAAGGAAATAAAAAAAAGTGAATAAAAAAATATATAAAGTGGTGAGAAAAATGGACACTGGTTTTGTTATCACCGAGAGCAATAAAAAATATATAGCGAGGGTGCCTCTTCACCTAGTGCCCTAAGGCCAACTGGTCTGGGAGTCACTGCTATGCCTGAGGTGGTGCAAGACGAGGAAAATACACCAAGTAAGCAAGCACATGAGTAATCGGTCGGTTAGTACCTCAAGAAGTATTAGCGGTCGCATGAAAGTGTGTAAGCAATATTCATTTAAATATTCATTAATCAAAAAGTACTGAGGCTGATGGGCAAGAGTATGATAGCTTGAATTGAATTCTCCGGGTGTAGGGATGTTTTTACACACACGCAGGGTTATATGATCGATGTTTGGAAGAAAGATAGGAATGAAAAATAAGACGATGTTTTATTGAGGGAGGACGTGATTTCTGACATCTTTTCATGACCATTAAGATAGGGCTCATGACAACCGAAAAGCTAGCTTAGTTGGAAACCCTAATTTTCAAGGCTTTTCTTTTACAATTTTTGTCTTTAAATGTAATATTCATGATCTTCCTTTTATTATTGGATTTTGTGGATGCAATCCGCTGAAAACCCTCAGGAGACAACACTCCTCCTACTAGGGACACCTAGAGGTTTAAAGGCTTGTTGCACGCGCTCGGTGCAATCGTGTTGCCTACGAAAGTGTGCTAGTTAGTTTTTCTCTTTCTTTATTTTCTCCTTCTCTTTTTAATAAAACATTCGCTCAAGACGATCGAAATTAAGTTTGGGGGAATTTGATCAGTCGAAAATAATGCATTTTTAACACGGCAATTTCCCAATCATTTGCACTCATTTAGAAGTGTTCGGTATTCATATTTCACATATTAGCAAATCAATCGTTAAATATCAGATTGTATGTGTTAGACTCTAAAAACGACATTTCTAAGGAAATTGACTGCATTTCATGGCATCGCATCATCCCTAAATTGCGCAACACTTGTTTCAAGATCTGTGCAGGATAATTCGGAAGAAAAGCCAAAATTGTCATTTTGCTGATCAAACATTACGCCAACTCAAAGACCTGAAATCTGGTAGCAATCCAGAAGGAATTACACAATTCAACATATCAAAACAAGGCCCAACTGTCATCCCAAAGCACCAGAAGAAGTTACAAGCCATGAAGCCTCTAAAGCGCCGCGGAACCGCAGCGGGAGCCAGCTTATGCCGCGGAACCGCGGCGCTTTTGCCACATCATCACTTGAATTTTGGTGCATAATTCTTTACTCAGCGGCTACACCTCATTTTGACACGTCAAATTCCAGAATTCTCCAGAGTCTTCTGCCAGATCAGCAAAGATCATTAAGCAAGGCTAATCTTAATTAAGCTCCTAACAAACTATTTCTAGAAGCTCCTTCCTAACTAATCACATCTAGAAGCTTCTCCTCTAACTAACTTTTGGAGGGAAATTCAAATTTCCTTAACAAACTTTTGGAGGGAAACTTAGAATTTGAAATCCTAGATCTAGGGTTGGGATGTCTATAAATAGAAGCCTAGACCTAGGGTTAAATTTTTTTAATCAATGTTTAGGTAATCAATTTTAGCTAATCTTTAGTCTTCTTCAATTCTTCATCTTCTTCCACAAGTCTAGTGACAAGGCTTGTGCGAAACCCTAACCCTAATTCCACTCCAAATTCAAGATCTTGAATACCAATCAAGCAAGAAGCCCTTGCAACCATTTAGGAGCCGAGCCGATCTCCAACCGAGCAAGTGATCCAAGCCGATCCGCGACTCACGGAGCCGAGCGAAGCCAAATCGACGATCGAGTTCTTCCTCTTGTAGTTCTTGAGCGAATGTAATGAAATTGTTGATATAAATAAAAGGTGAAATTCTTTAATCTTGCTTTCTTTTAATTCTTGCATCATGATTAGATCTCAATTTGTAATTGTTGTTCTTATTGTGATGTTTGAGTAAAACTCCGCTTGTTAAGGAGTCGAGACGATCAATAGAAAGATGATGTAACAAATCTTAATACGATTCTTGAGTCCTACAAATTTTGTAAACCCTAGCAAGTTCAAAAATCGACAACCTAGTTTCGTTGCGATACTTTCTTGATTGTTATTGCTCGAAATTAGGGATCTACGATCGTTTCTTGAATTTACTAGACGCTAGAATGTGAATGATATCGACGAAGGAACAAGGGATAAGATGAAACCCTAGTTTCGCTAGAAATCCCTAATTCTCGTCGATCATCATCGATCTAGTATCGATTCATCGAAGGATAACAATACGTCATTGTAAGATTACATCACATCTATAGATCCGATCGATTCCTACGAGCCTTATTTCGATTCTTGATATTTGGTTTGGAAAAATCAACAAACTCTCAATTCTTGATTCTATCTTTTTCTTGTTATTAGATCTAGTTTTTTCTAATTCTTGAACTTCAAATACAAATCTTGAATTGTTTTGTTTTCTTTTCTTTAAAGTTTTGACTCATCTAATTCAAAAGACGAACGATTACACTGTCCTTGTGGACGATCCGCACTCACTTACAATCTACATCCGACACCGTAGTTGATTGCGGTCAAATAATTTTTGGTTGTGTTTCTATACAATTTTCATACTACACAATCCGAAATCGTTTCAATCACTAACGGAATGAGCATGGATGCTGAATCCGTAGGGGAATATCACCTTGGACTGACAACTGGGCAGATATTGATTCTGCGTGACTGTTTGTATGTACCAGGTGCGACTTGTAACATCATATCTGTATCCTTACTTTCTAAGGAAGGATATGATTTTACTTTTGTAAGCGATGTAGTAAACATCCACCAAAATCAAGTACTGATTGGGTCAGGTACATTAAATAACGGTATATACGTATTGAATCAAGCTCAGATATTCAGTGTCCAGAACACACTTAAAAGAAAGTCTCCAGAATTAAATCAGGCTTTCTTATGGCATTATAGACTGGGTCACATCAATGAGACACGGTTAACAAAGTTACATAAAGAAGGATACTTGGATCCGTTCGAGTACCAGTCTTATGCCACTTGTGAATCTTGTCTCATGGGAAAGATGACAAAGACTCCGTTCACCGGACACGGAGTAAGAGCGAGCGAGCTCTTGGGACTCATACATAGTGATGTGTGTGGTCCAATGTCTACACATGCGCGAAGCGGTTATTCATACTTCATTACTTTCACAGATGATTTCTCCAGGTATGGACATGTCTTCTTAATGAAGCACAAATCCGAGGCCTTTGAGAAATTTCGGGAATACAAGAATGAAGTTGAAAAACAAACAGGCAAAAATATTAAGACACTGGGATCTGATCGAGGTGGAGAATACTTGAGTGCCGAGTTTCTGGACTACTTAAAAGAGAATTGAATTCTCTCTCAGCTTACTCCTCCATACACACCACAACACAACGGTGTATCGGAAAGGCGGAATCGGACCCTATTGGATATGGTTCGTTCCATGATGAGTAAGGCTGAGTTGCCGCGATCCTTCTGTGGTTATGCACTAGAAACAGCTGCATATCTCTTGAACAAGGCTCCAACCAAGACTGTGCCTACCATCCCATATCAGATGTGGAGTGGGCAGAAACCCTGTCTTAAGTACCTAAAGACGTGGGGATGTCCAGCTTTTGTTAAAAAGCAGCATGCGGACAAACTCGAGGCACGCTCAGTACTGTGTAAGTTTGTGGGATACCCAAAGAACTCCAGGGGGTATTTTTTCTATTACGCAGAGGAACAAAAGGTTTTTGTTTCTCGTCATGCCCACTTTCTGGAACATCAGTTTCTAGAAAAAGGAATAAGTGGGAGCGCAATAGAACTGGAAGAAATTCCAGAACCACAAGCTATTACTGAAAGCTTGGAAGAACCAGAAGTTTCAGGAGAACCGGACATTCCTGCGCCACTCTGCATGAGTAGTAGGCAGTCTCATCCGCCCGAAAGATACTACGGTTTTCTCATAAACGGGGATAGAGAGGATTGCACCATGGATTATGCTGAGCCTACTAGCTTCCAGCAAGCCATTCAGAGCGGTGACTCGGTAAAATGGCTAGATGCAATGCGGACCGAGATGGAGTCTATGTACACCAACAAAGTTTGGACTTTGGACTTTGCTCCAGAAGAGGTGAAGGCTGCAAATGGATCTTCAGAAAGAAGATTGGTGTAGATGGGCAGGTTGAAACCTATAAAGCTAGGCTCGTTGCAAAGGGTTTTCGTCAAAGACCTGGTTTGGACTATGACGAGACCTTTTCTCCGGTAGCCATGCTTAAATCCATTTAGATCCTTCTTGCCATTGCTGCCTTCCACGATTATGAGATCTGGCAGATGGACGTAAAGACAGCTTTCCTAAATAGAAATTTGGAAGAGTACGTCTATATGGATCAGCCAGAGGGATTCATTCAGAGTGGGAGCAGCGGTAAAGTGTGTTGTTCCACTCCGAAAGGCGGCGCACAGGACCGCGATGTCCTGGCACTGAGATTCGGGGCAGATGCTATTTGGTTTTATCCATCTACCTCTCCGAAGATGCCAAGTTGATTTATGGCACCGTGTATCGGAGGTTTAGACGGATGCGGCCGATGTAGCAGACTTCGTCAGATTCCCCCTCAGGGTGAGGGGTTTTTGATTGTGGGGACGCTCTTCCCTGCAGGCACAAGCCCCTGCAGTTAATTACGCTACCGCATTGCGGTAACAACTTTCTCCTTCTCCAGAATTTCACTTCGTGTCGTGTGTGTTTGTTTTGTTTGTGGTTGCCCGTGGATTGTATACGGAGACTGAGTAATGCCGTCGCCCGTAGGACGTGGATTAGTCCAAATCCGTGTTTACTTAGATTTGGGTTTGGTGTTTTAGTTTAAGGATACATTAGTTACGTTGAGGCTAAGATCAACTTAAACGTTCGTCAAGGATACGTTAGTCCTGTTTTGGACTAAGATCGACTCGACGTAGTGATTAATTTAATGTATGGCCATCGGGACTCGTCACCTCTCTGACGTCGTTGAAGGATTACAACGACATGTATCAGAGGAGCTCGGAGATGTACCCTCGAACCAGAGTTGATTGAGAGTTTTATAATCCATGTGGATGTTTAAGGATACGTTAGCCGTGTTTGGGGCTAAGATCGACTTAAACGGGACCGTTTAGATCCGGCAAAAGAGCATTCGGGCTCTATTGTGCCAGTTTAGGGACGTGGTGGTCTATCGCCAGTTTAAGGACGTGGTGGTCTATGTTTAGTTTAGGGACGTTTCGGTCCGATATTAGTTTAGGGACGTTTCGGTCCGATATTAGTTTAGGGACGTTTCGGTCCGATATTAGTTTAAGGACGTTTCGGTCCAATATTAGTTTAGGGACGTTTCGGTCCGATATGGGTGTGTGGTCGTTGGGACCCGTCACCTCTTTGACGTCGTTGAGGAATTACAACGATGGATGTCAAAGGAGTTCGGAGATGTACCCTCGAACCGGACGTAAATCGATTTAGGGGAGCCATTTTGCTCAGTCAATTTAATTTAAGGACTTATGGCCACGATCGGGCTAAGTCCATTGCTTTTGCATTTCTTTCGCTTTTATTTGGGCTTTGCCCAATGGGGATGCAGAGCATCAATTTTATTTGGACTCTGTTCTTTATAAATGATGCAGAGCATCAATTTAATTTGGGCCCAGCCCTTTTGTTGCTTTGCAATTTATTTTGGCCTGCTAGGTCTTTTTTGATTTGGGCCTGGCCCTTTAGGAAATGCATTGCATTTGTGCAGAGCACCAAGAATCTTTTTAGATTCAAAAGAAAGAAGTGCTGAGCACTTTTTGATTTCTTGATCTAAATTTAGATCAGAGAAAAGAAAGAAATATTTTCTTTCTTTCTGTTTCAGAGAACCAAGGGTTCATATCAAGTGCAAGGCACTATTTTTATTATTTTTATTTATTTGTTTATCTATTGAAGATCACTGATCTTGTTTTCTAGATCAATGATCTATTCTTTAAGAGAATTTTCTCTTATCTCAAAGGTTTTTACCTTCTTTTTTGTGTTCTCAGAAATTCTCCAGAGTTCTCCTTTTTTTTATCCAATTCTTTATGTAATTGTCTCTATCTTTGAAATGGGGTCTGGGGTTCTTTTATAGTGCTCAAAGATCACTTAAATTTGTTAAAAAGATCTTTTCTGAGTGATTCGGGGAATTTTCCCCACCGTTGGATCTTTGATCCAAAGGCCCCTGTTTTACAGAAGAAATCTTCTTGTTTTAACAAGAACAGAAAAGATTTCCTTAAATCTTCATTCTGTTGTTGCGCAACTCGCCAGCGCGTAACACGTGTCGCGCAGTAAGGCGCTTGCGCAACAGCGATTACGCAACTGCGCAGACACGTGTCGCGCAGTGAAGCGCTTGCGCAACAGCGCTTGCACACCTGCGCAGACACGTGTCGCGCAGCCGTGCGCTTGCGCAGTTGCGATTGCGCAACTGCGCAGACACGTGTCGCGCAGCCGTGCGCTTGCGCAGTTGTGCTTGCGCAACTGCGCAGACACGTGTCGCGCTGCCGTGCGCTTGCGCAGTTAAGTGTTACTTATGTTTTTAAAGAGCCTTGCTCTGATCGGACGTATCGCCTTGGGCGTTGTGCTGCCGTGTCAACTTCTGACACGTGGCGCATTGCGCGCAGCGCACGGGAATCGAAGCGTTGCTTCAAAATTTGAATTTTCAAAATTCAAACAGAGCCTTGCTCTGATTGGGGGAACAAATGCCCCCCCCACCGTTTCGCTCACGTGGCGCGCACGTGAGTGCAGCGGTGGCAAGATCCCGACCATTGGATCATGGGGGTCAGTTGAAGGGGCGCAGGCGCCTATAAATGGGACCTTTGGTCCTTAGAAAATTCTTTACTATTTTCAAGAATTCTGATTCATAGCCTTGCTCTTGCTTAAAAAACTTTTAGAGCCTTGCTCTTGCTTCTTCCCAAGAACTTTGAAGTTCAGAACTTAGAATCACTCTTAGGTAGAAATTTAAATTAATTTAAATTAATTTTATTTAACAGAGCCTTGCTCTTGTAGATCTTTGATCTAAAGAAAAAACCCCTTTGGGGTTTCTTCAACAGAGCCTTGCTCTCATAGATCTTTGATCTAAAGAAAACCCCTTTGGGGTTTCTTCAACAGAGCCTTGCTCTCAAAATTCTACAGAGATCTTGTTCCTGGGTTTTAACCCATGAACAGAGCCTTGCTCATGGATCAAATAGAGAACTTTTAAAAGTTTTCATGGATCTTTAAGATCTCAAAAAATTTTAATTCTTAAGAGTTATAATTTTTTACTACAGAGCTAGGCTCTTTTTAAGAAGTTTTATTCCTTTGAGACCAGAGTTTGACAAATGTCACTCTGTGACAGAGCTTTGCTCTAAAAAGAGGAGATTTTCTCCTTGTCTCTAGGGATTTCCCCCAATGAGGATATTCTCTTGGGGGTCTTTTTTGCTGACTGACAGTCTCATCCAATGATGGGACTGTCTTATCAAATGATGCGCCGTCATCTTGATTTTGTGGGTCCCCTTTGGTCCCCTTCCCACTGCATTGTAGTGTGATGTAGGCCTTTGAAATGTGAAGCATTGGAACACTAACGGTTATGTTTTTTTTTTGTCTACAGGAAACATGTCTGAAGATTTGTCTTTCCCTTTTGTTCGCTCAGAAGGAGGGTTCCCACATGCACCAGTGGACCGGGTGGTGTTCGCCTTGATTAAAGATCACGATCCTGAGTGCAAGAGACTTCACCTGTGGGGAAGGTGGTACAGCCAAATCATCCAAGGCCGCCGCAGCTTCAGCTCCGCTTCGCCCTCTGAGCCTACAGTTACGATCCCTTATGCGGACAAGCCCCCGGTGGAGTATGCCGTGGAGGTTAAAAATTGGAATTCTGACGATCTCCTCCAGCCTGCCATTGGCGCCATTCCGGTGCAGCCGCCGCCGGCTATAGATATTTTGGGGAGGCGAATCTGTCATGGTGAAGCACGCCCTTGGGGACAGGCTTATAACATTGGACTGATCCCGCGACCGCTTGCTGGATATTTGCCCTGGGCCCGTTACATCTTAGCGGCGAAAAGGACTCATCTGACGAAGATCAGTTTATACTCGGCCGTTTACGTTTCACTTTTCGAGTATCCCTCTCCTCCAACGTGGTGGATAAAGGCCTTTATTGAACAATGGAATATCCCCACCCACACCTTCTTGACAGCGGATAGGGAAGTCTCCATCTCTTTGGAAGAATTTGTTGAGATTTCAGGTCTACCAGTGAGGGAGGAGCACTACAAAGAGCTGCTTCCTCCTGATGAGTACGTCTTTGCCACCAAGCAGGTTGTATTTTACTTAACTCCGGAAAGTGCCATTCAGCATCAGCACCCGGGCTTGGTGAAGGTGTTGGAGATTTATGAGGAACTCCATTTGGAATCAGGCGACCGGGGCGTCAGTTTCGCGGATTTCATCGCTTGTTTTATCCGCCCAGAGTTCCTATCAGAGCAGGGCGAGAAGTTTGCTCAGCTTGCTGCCCCTTTGGTTTCGGCTTGGACCGCCGACCTTTATCGGAAAATGAGCAGCGGGATTTTTATCTCCCCGGCACTGTCAGTGTCCCTTTCTCAGAGATCGCCGTTCCTGGCATGGACGAGGAGACTTTTTTCATAGGGTTCTTGGGTCTATGGCTATGCAGCTTCGCACTTCCCATGCACCCACGCCTCATGCGGTCCTCCGTCTTTTACCCGGCGCATCGAATGGCGGCCGGTTTGCAGTTATCGGTAGGGATCGCCGGATTGGCTTACCTTTACAATGGACTTAGCGTAGCGGCGGACGCTAGTGAGCCTGGGGTACAGCCTGCCAACTTCCCGATGCACTATTTTATTTCTTGGATGGAGATGCACGTGCGAGGAGTGTTTGGTGCCCACAAGACTCCTCCGCTCTTCGAGAAATACAGACTCCCGAGAGTCATGCGGTTGGTCGGGGCTTCAATTGTGGTTGCACCTCCGCGGGAGTCTAGGGGACTGCTCCTGCGTTCACATCTAGTCGGAGCGAAGACCTCTTTTGTGGATAAGGTCATCACCATAGGCTCCGAGACCGCTAAGTCAGTGGTGTCGCTGCGTGATGACTTTAAAGGTGGGGCTTCTGTACTGAAGGCTCGGGAAATCCTCCATCTTTACTCCATTCGGCCGGGCTACCTAGTATTTAGGCAGAATGAGACGGCTCTCTTTATGAGGTATAACCCGCATCGATTTTCCCGACAATCGAGCTACAATCAAGGGATCCCGTTGGAAGCCTTTCTGGAAACACCCGCAGTCGGCCCAGAGGGGGTAAGGAATGCGATGCATCATTTCATCCGGCTCAATACAGGCTCCTATTTTTTCATCAGTGAGCCTAGCTGTGTCCCTAAAATAATCCATCCATATGTAGCCTGGTATGCGCATGCTATGGGCCCAATCATCTTAATGGAGAAACGCCTGCTGGTCGACCGTAGGGCTGCGCCTCCTGGCGGTGATCGCAAGGCTCCCTTGCAGCCAAGGATCCAGGTCATCCCCCCGATAAAAGATGCCAGAGTTGACCGACCGCGCGTGTTGAGTCCCCCGCGTGGATTGCCATTGCCCACTACGGTGGATGCACCGCCGGCGCCCCATGCTCCCATGAAGACGGTTAATGTGGTATCACCAGGATCTGGCGGAGGGACAGAGATCGGGACTTGCCGCCCTAAAGTGGCTGCCAAGCGCAAATCCGCTCCGGGTGGATCTAAAGCTGGTGGACAGCAGAAAAAGAAGAAGTCCGCCCTTTCCCTCGATGCGATCCTCAGCTCAAAGCCTGCGGCTTCTCCTGCCGAGGCCATATGTGAGTATGGCAGCAATGAGGGCTTTGTGGTGGACCCTGAAGACACCAATTTAGCTGCCGCCATTGCAGCTTCGGAGCGATCGGCGAGGCTTGAAGCGATGTTAAGCAAACTCGCTGAGTCCGGTAATCATCAGATGCTTTATTTGTCATTTTACTGCATTTTTATTATTACCTTTAGCTAATATTTGCTTCATTCTCAACAGGCATTTCTACTGAAGAGGCCATTGCTGCATCTTTGAAGACCTTCCAGGAGGAGGAGAAGAAGCGTGTCCCAGCAGGCATTGGTATGTCCCACCCTTTTCCCTTTCATAAGGAAAGTTTGTCATCTTCTCTGATGGTCAACCTAACCTTCTTTTGTTTCCTTGCAGAGGTTATATCAGTTGACGCGGGGATCCTTCCTGAGCCTGTAACCGAAGTCCCAGCTTCGTCGAAGCTGCCGCAAGAGCCTCAGCTTGACAAAACGACGAGGGATGCCCTGAAAAACCTAGAGGCCTCCCTATTCACGGACGAGGACACCTCAATTAGGGAAGCTCTAGTGGCATCCGTCTCAACGGCTCGGGAGGAGCGGAAGCGGTTGAGACGTGCAGCAAAGGCACGCAGAGCTGCTTTGGCTGCGGGAGCGGGCCCTAGCACTATTCCTCGTGCCGACACTCCTTCTGAAGAGGCCCCTGCCGCCCTGTCTACTGCTCATAGGCAGGTGGCGTGCACGGCTCGGGATGCAAACGATAAGTCCTCTTCAGGTAACATTTCTTTCAGAACTTTGTTGTAAGAATTATAAAGCCATTGGCTCATATGCGTTTCATCTTGCAGGGCCAAGTCCGACTGAGGGGGAGGCGGAGACCGTCGAACACAGGGGAATGGAGGAAACGGCACTTGCCGAACCCGAGCCGACAATGAGCACTGTCGTCAGGGCCACGGGACCTGAAACAGAGGTCGAGGAATCATCCACCGAGAGGGTCATTGATACCGCTCCTGACGTAGGGGTAGATGAGATGATTGTCTTAACCGAGGCGAAGGCGGTAGAGGGCGAAGCGCTCGCGGCTGGAGATCTCGCGGTGACGGTGGATGAGGCAACTGTGACCGCAGGACCCGAAGGAGTAGCGGGTGAGGTGGCCACGATTCCTGAGGACGAGCCAGCCGCTCCTTCTCTGGAATCTGGCAATACTCTAATCATAGCCCTCCCCGCGTATGGTTCCTTGCCGTCTCCAGGGCTTGCGAGCACAACAACGGTTCCCATCGAGTCGGGTGACGAGGCTACGGGTGGTGGCCTGATGTCAATGGATGAAGGAATTGTCTCAGTCTCGGCTGGCAGTTCGTCGGGTAAGTTTCGGGTTACTATCGTTTCCCCCTTTTTTATATATCTTGTGATCTCTTCTAACAAGCTTGTCTCTGCAGGTGCGGCCAGTGCCGACGCTCCATTGCTTGAAGGAGCACCGTCAACTACTGCTTTGGCGGTGGTCACTTCCCCGTCTTCCCTCGTGCCATCGCGGATGTTGGAAGGTATGGATTTGCGACTCACAAGTTAATCTTTTAAACGTGTAGTTCATGGACTAACGCCATACCACTGCATCTTTCCAGGAGTGCTCTTTGATCACCTATATCAAGTGTTGCTCCCACACTTCTCCTTCCCATCCGAACTTGCTTCTCCCTCTAGTGGCGCTGGTGAGTGTACGTTCAATACAATATCTCTGTTCATCCCCTTTTTCTAGCAATTGAATGATTTCTGACTTTTCCCTTTCTTTATTGCAGTGCCACAAATCGAAGGAGGGGATGCCAGACCTGCCGCGCTACCGGCCCTTCCAGCTCTGCCGTCTGTTGCTGCTGGTATAGCAAATTCCTTTTTTTTTGGTAACCCTTAAATATCTCTTGAACCATCGTTTAACCATGTTTTGTTTTGCAGCTATTGTTCCGGCTCCGGTCCCTTTTGAGTCTCGCGTCCTTCTACCGGCAGGCCCTTTCTTGAGACGCCCGTCTTCAAAGGGTGCCATGATGAGTTTGGGCATGCTGAGCGGGTACATCGAAGAGCTCAACATGGATGCTCTCCCTTCTGCCGTAGATTTCGCTGTGGATGTTAATCCAATGTTGGCGGCGCTCGTAACTTTTCATAACGAAGGCGTCGTCGGATCTTGGGTTAATCACTGCAGGGAGATCGAGGCCTGTCTATACCGGCTGGAGTCGACGCGCCCTTCTCCCGAAGTTTTAGCCCTGAGCACCCAACGCACAACTTGGCTCGAGCAAAGCACTTCGCACTCCCGCCACTTGGAGCAAGAAGCAGCTCTAAGACTAAGGGAATGCCAAAAGACCTCGAACGAAACGGCCCATCTGCGCGCTGAGGTTGAGGCAAATGCTGCCCAAGTGAAGACTATCTTTGAGGGTCTCTTGGAGCGCATCTCCCATGGGCTAAACTTGAAGCGAAAGCTTGACGTAGCTGAGCGCGATATCCCAAGTCGGGAGGCTGCCTATCAAGTCGTGAGGGAGCAGCTTGCGTCGGTCCTGCAGCAACGAGCCCAAGTGGAGGCAGAGCTGGCGGTGGTAACTGACCAAGAGAAAGCATGGAAGGACATATGCGCGCGATTTCTACATCTATGCAAGACGCTTCCTTCCCAATAATTCTCCTTGTATCATTTGTCTTTGTAAAGTACATGTATATATTTTTTTATTCTTTAGCACAATGTATCCTGTACTCGATCAATATTTATGAATAAAAGATGCACATTTTGTAATGTCTTGTGTCATTTCTCCGTCTTTTCTTTCTTTTATTATCAGTATGCCACCTTAGTAACCATGATTAGGACGAGTATCCCGACCTTCTTAAGAAATAACAATGGCTTAGGCCGCAGGTTCAGATCTGCTGCCTAAGGCTTTTCAACTCTATAAGCCGTGAGGGTCTCATAGAGACTTTTCTCCCTACGGATCGAGAGGATCTCGCAGGTGGATTTTCTCCTTAGGAATCGTGAGGATTCCTAAGTGTGGTTTTCTCTTATAAGTCGTAAGGATCTTATAAGAGAATTTTCCCTCTTACGAGTCGAGAGGATTCGTAAGTGGTTATTTCCCTCTTCGTCGAAATTCGACTTCGGAGAGTGAGACCCGTGAATAGTATGCAAGAGACCAGTTTGGATTGACTTGCAGGGCCCCATTGCTCAAAAAGCAAGCTTTCCTTGCTGTCTGAGACTTCTTCTTACAAATTGAGACGAATCGGGGATCTGTCTGCGGTTGTAGCGGAACAGTTGACATGAGTTAAGAAGCTCTCATCACGGAGTGTTTGTATCCGTGAGTCGAGGAGTTTGCTAGGGATTATTTGTTTCCCAGGCGCCAAGGAGTATTTGTTTCCTTGGGGTTTGAAACGAGTCGAGGGTTCCTGCGGAGGCACTGGTGGCTCTGTGGGTCGACGCGGATCAGAAGGCCCTCGTCAAGGAGTGTTTGTATCCGTGAGTCGAGGAATTTGCTGGGATTATTTGTTTCCCAAGCGCCAAAGATTATTTTTTTCCTTGGGGTTTGAAACGAGTCGAGGGTTCCTACGGAGGCACTGGTGGCTCTGCGGGTCGACGCGGATCAGGAAGCTCTCGTCAAGGAGTGTTTGTATCCGTGAGTCGAGGAGTTTGCTGGGATTATTTGTTTCCCAAGCGCCAAGGATTATTTGTTTCCTTGGGGTTTGAAACGAGTCGAGGATTCCTACGGAGGCACTGGTGGCTCTGCGGGTCGACGCGGATCAGAAGGCTCTCGTCAAGGAGTGTTTGTATCCGTGAGTCGAGGAGTTTGCTGGGATTATTTGTTTCCCAAGCACCAAGGATTATTTGTTTCCTTGGGGTTTGAAACGAGTCGAGGATTCCTACGGACGCACTGGTGGCTCTGCGGGTCGACGCGGATCAGAAAGCTCTCGTCAAGGAGTGTTTGTATCCGTGAGTCGAGGAATTTTGCCAGGGATTATTTGTTTCCCAAGCGCCAAGGATTATTTGTTTCCTTGGGGTTTGAAACGAGTCGAGGATTCCTACGGAGGCACTGGTGACTCTGCGGGTCGACGCGGATCAGAAGGCTCTCGTCAAGGAGTGTTTGTATCCGTGAGTCGAGGAGTTTGCTGGGATTATTTGTTTCCCAAGCGCCAAGGATTATTTGTTTCCTTGGGGATTGAAACGAGTCGAGGATTCCTACGGAGGCACTGGTGGCTCTGCGGGTCGACACAGATCAGAAGGCTCTCGTCAAGGAGTGTTTGTATCCGTGAGTCGAGGAGTTTGCTGGGATTATTTGTTTCCCAAGCGCCAAGGATTATTTGTTTCCATGGGGTTTGAAACGAGTCGAGGATTCCTACGGAGGCACTGGTGGCTCTGCGGGTCAACGCGGATCAGAAGGCTCTCGTCAAGGAGTGTTTGTATCCGTGAGTCGAGGAGTTTGCTAGGATTATTTGTTTCCCAAGCGCCAAGGATTATTTGTTTCCTTAGGGTTTGAAACGAGTCGAGGATTCCTACGGAGGCACTGGTGGCTCTGCGGGTCGACGCGGATCAGAAGGCTCTCGTCAAGGAGTGTTTGTATCCGTGAGTCGAGGAATTTGCTAAAGACACTGGTTTCTTCGGAGTTGGACTGAACCGTTGAGATTTGGCTTCGTCTTCTGGCGGAGCCTGTTGGGAAAGTATGGTTCCCTCTTTGTTTACGCCCTTGGATTGTATACAGGGATCGATGTGATCTTAACTGTAGGGCCAATGTTTTATCATCAATTTTTTGTTTTATCTCCGCGATGCTCTATCATTTCAGCTTTTATATCGCGAAGGTCGCGATTGCCCAATCATTTCGGCTATTTTTCGCGGTGCCCAATCATTTCGGCTATTTATTTTATTTTTACTCGCTGCTTTTTATTGTGAGTTGCCCAATCATTTCGGCTATTTTGTATGCATACGTTTTTACTTGCTGCTTTTTTATTGCAAGTTGCCCTATCATTTCGGCTATTTTGTATGCATACGTTTTTACTTGCTGCTTTTTTATTGCAAGTTGCCCTATCATTTCGGCTATTTTTTATGCATACGTTTTTACTTGCTGCTTTTTTATTGCAAGTTGCCCTATCATTTCGGCTATTTCGTATGCATGTGCGGCCTACTGGCTTTTGCCGTAAACCTGAAATTGGACACCGATTTCGGCATCAGCACCGCTACAACTGGGATATTACCAGGAGCGAATCATCATTTGCCTCTGTCGTTGTCGAACAAAGGAGGCTTAGCGACCAGGGTTAGGGTCCTGTCGGCTAAGGCTTTTGACTTCATGAGCCGTAAGGGTCTCGTGAAGGTATTTCTCCCAACAAGTCGTGGGGATCTTGTAGGTGTATTTTCTCCTTAGGAATCGTGAGGGTTTCTAAGTGTTTTGTTCCTCTGTAAGTCGTAAGGATCCTACAGGAGGGTTTCCTCCTCATAAATCGAAAGTATTTACAAGGGTTGTTCACCATACAAACATATCCCTAGCCTCGGATGGGACTAAGTTAGGGGAAATGTTTATTCGCGCCCGCGGATTGTATACAAGGGTCAATACTGAGCCACTTGTAGGGCAATATTGGAAGTTTGTGGGGGTTTGCTTAAGCACAGGTTTAGGTCTCTGTGACTTAAGACTTTCAAATCCTATGAGCCGTGAGGGTCCCATAAGAGAGTTCTCCTTACGAGTCGTGAGGATCTCGCAAGTGTATTTTCTCCTTAGGAATCGTGGGGATCCCTAAGTGTGTTGTTCCTTTGTGAGTCGTAAGGATCTCACGCAGGTGGTTTCTCCTTACAGGGTCGAGAGGACCCTATAAGTGTTTTTTTTTTCTTTTTCTCTCTTTTTTTTACGAGGTCGCGCCTTTTCGGGTTTTCACGAACACTCGCCGGCAGCCCTGCTGTTTTTACTCACGGAGCCCTTTCGGGTTTTCATCCGTGCCCTTTTTGCTTATGGACATACCGTTTATTTTATTTTATTTTTATATGTTTTTTTATATCTCGTCAGCCTAAGGATGCTGCGGTATTAGTTTAAAGACGTTTCGGTCTGCTATTAGTTTAAGGACATTTCGGTCCATTGTCGAGAAGGTTGGATATTCTTTATGGAGCTTGAGCTTAGGAAGATAGCGAGCGGACATAGTCGTCGTCATCCATCATTGACCTAGGCTGTGGCTCATTAAGCGTAATATTTCTTTAGGAAGCGACCGTTTATCGGCCTGAAAGGCCTTTCACCGTGCATGTCCATGAGTAGATAGGCCCCACCCTGGTAGACCTTATCAATGATGTACGGTCCTTCATAGTTTGGCTCAAACTTTCCCCGCTTGGCGCGATTGGGGATCATGGGCCTTTTGACCACTAGCACGAGTTCGCCTTGGTGGAATGTCCTCGACCGGCTCAATCTTTCATATGAGCGCGTCATCTTTGCTTTATAGGCTTCCAGATTTTGTTGTGCTATGAGCCGAGTTTCATCAAGGGCGTCAAGCTCCTCAAACCGGAGGTGAGCATTTTCTTCATCCGTCAGCTCGTAGTGGACTGCCACTCGTAGAGAGGGTAATTCTATCTCGAGAGGGAGTACTACTTCCGTCCCAAATACCAACGCGTATGGCGTTGTGTTTGTGGCCGTTTTAAATGTAGTTCGATACGCCCAGAGAGCCTCTTGCAATCTTTCATGCCAATCTCTCTTATTTCGTGACACTGTTTTCTTCATGATCTTCGTCAAGGTCTTGTTGAAGGCCTCAGCTAGACCGTTAGCTCGTGGATTATAAACTGAGGAATATCTCCAGTCTATATTGTGCTGCTGTGCGAAGCGGCTAATTTTATGACTTCGGTAGGCTGGCCCATTATCAGAGATGATCCTTCTCGGGGTTCCAAACCGGTATATGACATGCGTTTTGAAGAAATGGAGGATGTTCTCCATTTTCACTTCCCTCAACGGTACCGCCTCTACCCATTTGGAGAAGTAATCAGTCGTCGCCAAGATGAAACGATGTCCCTTGGACGATGCTGGTTCGATGGGGCCGACTATGTAAGTTCCCCACATTTCGAATGGCCAACTAGCCACTGTTGGATGCAATGGATTGGGATGCTGATGGATGAAGTCCCCATGAATTTGGCATGAATGACATTGCCTCGCGTATTCCAGGCAATCCCGCATCATCGTGGGCCAGTAGTAGCCCATCTGTTTTATCTTCAACTTCATCTTAGGGCCTGCTTGATGGGAACCGCAGAGTCCGTCGTGAACTTCTTGGACGACCCTTCTCGCTTCGTCAGGTCGTAGGCATCTCAGCCACAGAGAATCGAATGACCTCTTGTACAGAGTATCGTTGACGAAGGCGAAAGACAGAGCTCGTTTCACGAGCTGATGTCTTATGGACGCTTCTTCAGGCATTCGGTGGAACTTGAAGTAATCTATGAAGACTTCTCTCCAGTCTTCGGTTTTCTCATGGTCTTTTATTTGTAGGGTCGCCTGCTCAGTTGCTCCCTTTTCTTTATATGACTCTGGAGGTATTTCTGCTGGGGCGAGCACTCGACGGCTTTGTATCACGATTCTAACGTCATCGAGGTTCTCGTCAGCCAATTCTTTAGCAAGTTTGGCCAGTGCGTCCGTTTTGCTGTTTTCCGCGCGCGGTATGCTTTCCAACGTGTAGGAGGGAATTTGGGTTAGCAGTTGCTGCACTTTTTCACCATATTTTACTAATTCCGGTTTGCATGTTTGGTAATCGCCGTTCACTTGACTGACGACCAGTTGGGAGTCCCCATATATGAGGAGGCTTTCAATTCCTATATCAATGGCGATCTCGAGGCCTGCTATCAAAGCTTCATATTCAGCTTCATTATTCGTTCTCGGCTCTGTTAAGGAGAAGGCGAAGCGCATTATTCCTCCTTGTGGAGTCACAAAGATGAGTCCTACCCCCGATTTGATCATTGGCGTACTTTGTTTGTGCTTTTTCATGGAAGATGCTCCATCGAAATAAAGCTCCCAACGGGTATCACCACTGTCGATTGCGTCAAACGCATGTCTGTCTGGCAAATCGCAATTTAAAGGAGAATCGGCAGGTATGGGATGCTCAGCAAGGAAGTCGGCGATGGCCTGGCCTTTTACTGCCCTGAGAGGTTGATATGTTATCGAAAATTCCATCAAGAGCAGGGCCCATTTAGCGAGTCGCCCTGTCAATATGGCTTTTGACATTAGATGTTTGAGAGGGTCCACTTTTGAAATAAGACGGACTTCGTGCGCCAACGCATAGTGCCTAAGCTTTGTTATTGCGAAGATCAACGCCAGGCAGTGTTTTTCAATGGGAGAGTAGTTGCTTTCTGCTCCCAGCAGAACTCGACTTAAGTAGTAGAGTGCTCTTTCTTTCCCTTAATCGTTCTCTTGTGCCCATAATGCGCCTAAGGAACCTTCAAGGGCGGTTGTATAAAGAATGAGAGGCTTCCCCTTAACCGGAGCAGCCAACACCGGCGGGTTCTGCAGGTATTGCTTGATCTCGTCCAGTGCGCCTTGGCATTTTTGATCCCAAACGAATGGGGTTCCCTTCTTCATCAGGTGACTATAAGGACGGCACTTTCCTGAAAGGTTGGCTATAAATCGCCGTATGTATGCGAGTTTCCCTTGGAGAGACCGCAGCTGTTTGAGAGTCCTCGGCGGAGGCATTTCCATGATCGCTTTAATCTTTGACGGATCTATTTCAATACCTCGGTGTCGAACAACGAATCCTAGGAATTTGCCTGAGGAAACTCCGAACGCACATTTAAGAGGATTCATCTTCAAGTTGTATAGCCGAAGGCGTTGAAATACAGTCTTCGGATGCTCGAGATGTTCCTCGTATGATTTGCTTTTAACCACGAGATCGTCGATATAGCATTCAACGATTTCGTGTATAAGGTCGTCGAAGATCTTTGTCATGGCCCTCTGATAAGTAGCACCGGCGTTCTTCAAACCGAAGGGCATCACTTTATAACAAAATATACCAAGAGGAGTCCTGAAGGCTGTGTGCTTCTGGTCTTCGGGATGCATCTTTATCTGGTTATACCCCGACGAGCCGTCCATGAAGGAGAAAACCTCATGAGTGGATGTATTGTCTATCATCAATTCAGTGACTGGCACTGGGAAATCATCCTTCGGGCAAGCTTTATTAAGATCCCGGAAGTCTACGCATACGCGCACTGTCCCATTTTTCTTCATCACTGGGACGATGTTGGCGATCCATTCAGGGTACTGAACTTCCTGGATGAAGCCGGAGTCGATTAACTTTTTGACTTCGGTATTTATGCTCATCTCAAGCTCGAGTCGCATTCTTCTCGGCGCCTGTTTGACTGGTTTGACGTTTGGGGATATTGCTAGTCCATGTACAGCAACTTCTGGATCTAGTCCCGGCATCTCGGAATAGTTCCATGCGAAGCAATCTTTATGCTGCACAAGGACGTCTTTTAACGCAGCCACCCTCTCTTCAGACAGCAGCTCGCTGAAGAATGTCGGTCGCGGATCATTTATTGTCCCCAATTCGATTTTCTTGAGGTTATCTGCAGTAGTATGGATTCCATCTTCCAGCTCTTTTGGCGCTGGTGGAAATTCTAAGATTACCTCATCGCTGCTGTTTTCAAAGCACCAAGGATGGCTGTTCATGTCCTCGGACTCTTCTTTTAATATTGTTACCACGTGGCAAGTGCGAATTTTCTGCCAATCCCAATGCGGAGTTGGTTCTATCCTTGTGTTTTCGGGTTCGTGCTTTTGCGGCGGCGCTACCCTCTAGTTGTCAGACAACGCGAATTTGCCAAGCTAATATTGGTCCTCAACCCAATTCTTAAAGGTGAAGCAATCTTCAAGCGGATGCCCTACTACTCGATGGTAAGAGCAATAATTTGGGTTGGAGACTTCGCCCGCTTGCTCAGGGTGTTTAGACTCTGGCAGTGTAAGCATTTGATGTTTTAGAGCAAGATCAAGTATTTTCCTTGTTTTGTTCCGAGGAAATGAGTATGCTCGACCCATTTTCTTCATGAGGGCTAGGTCAATAACGCTCGACTCTCGGATGCGTGGCTTCCTAGCTCTGCTTTGTGGTTGTCGAGCGCCTTTCTTGCCTTTCGACTTGTTTTTGCTTTCGCGTCGAACCTTTTTTGTAGCAGGTTGACAAGGAGCGGCATTTTCATCCTTCACCGCCTGTTGAAGGAGGCGCTGTGTCTTGGCTTTCTCATAGATTGCCATTTCACGATTGTGATCATCTCGGGCTTTTTGACTCGCATCCCTTATAAGTTTGCTCATCTGGTCTTCAAACGATGGACTGGGCGGTTTTGCATCAGGAACTTTTGCTGGCTCAGGATTAGCGTCCTCCCATTGAGCGTCCGCCTCTTCATCGAAGTCATACATAACATAACAGCTGTTTACTAGCTCCCGTTTCTTTGACCGGATGTACCCAAGCCCTTTTGTTTCTATTCTCCCGTTAGGAAGTTTGCATTGAGTCCCGGGAACGTTCCAGACCTTGTCATAGAATTTGGCCTTTCTAACGGTTTGTTCGAAAGGTATTCCCTGACGCTTCAACAGTCTCCTCAAGCCTTCCATATAATATCGGGGTAGACGGATGGGATGGAGTCTGTCCAGCGTTGGATCCGTGCCGTGCCAAATTTCTTTTTCCACCTTGTTTTCTTCAGAACGGTAGAATAGGATTGCCTTCTCGCCTTTTCGTCCGGGAGGGATATAGAATGTCTGCAATTCTTCTACGCTGTTGGTATCGAGTGCATCCAGTTCTTTGTAATGTTCAAGCGGCACCATGGTTATCTGCAGACTTAGCTCTTCATCAGCGGAAACCTGTATTAAAGGCCGAGCAGGGAATACAGCATGAACTTCATCCTCTGAATCACTGCCGAAGATCAACGAAGGAACGGATGGTCCTGGCCTGGTGGATTGGGATGGACCTGAATAAATTATATTCTCCTCCTCCTCGGTGTCACTGCCGAAGACAGGGATGGTGGCGTTAGTTTTGTTCTCCGGTTTGTGACACCTTTCCGTGTCTTCGAAACTCGGTAAGAAGTATTTGGCATCTTCATACTTGCGAACTTCATTTACGGAAAACGGATTCAACTCTCCCGCCACTGTGTACTCGAGGCCATCCCTAGAATACTTCATGCACTGATGCTGTATAGAAGGGATGATATTGTACTCGTGTAGCCATGGTCGGCCGAGCAGAGCATTGTAGCACATCTTGGCGTCTATAACATGGAATTTGATGTCTGTGAAGAGCAACCCGAAGCATAGCATCAATATCACAGATCCAAGAGTCTTTGAGGATTGAGAGTCGAAACCGGAGATAGTGATCTTGTCTCGGGCGAGGTGTTGGACACTCATGCAAATCTCCTTTAACACTCGCACATTGAGTAAATTGACAGACGATCCGTTATCGACCAAGATTTTACCTATCTTTATGTCATGGCAGTATCCTGAGACATAAAGGGGGCGATTGTGTTCACACGTCCCGAGGAGAAGGTCTTCATCACCAAAAGCAACATCGGCTGTGTGCACTTCTTCTAATTCGTCTTTCATCTTTTCTTCGGCTAAGAAGGCTTGGAACTGGTCCGGATCTCGTAGCGCCTTAATCAAAGAGTCTCTCGCCTCCTTTGATAGTAACAAGGCATCAAGGACGCTGAGCTGAGAGGGCAGTTTCCTCAGATGTGCCAGAACGTTGTAATCTACCTTACTTCTCTTCGGCGGGTTTTCGGCGTTTAGCTCTTCCAGAACTTGGTCATCTAAGACGATGTCTTCGGAGACCTTTTCTTTCCCTTTATCTTTTCTATTCGAGGGTCCGAGGTTCTTTTCAGGCAGTGTCCGATTCCGCAGCCGGATATTTTCGCAAACCACTGGCTCCTCTTCTTTTCCCGAAGTTGACTCTTTGAAGAGAGGGGCAAGTTCTAGCTCCTCATCAGAGTCGCTCCCAAATGTAGGCACTTGTGACCCGGTAGTGTTAACCATGTGACAATTGCCAGCAGTTCTTTCAAGCTCTTTGGTCGTGTTTCTTTGCTCCCGACGAATTTTACGCTTTTCCCGTTTAAAGCGTTGTTGATTAGCGACGTATCCTTGCCACCATCTATCGAAAGCCTTGCACTCTTGAGTGGGATGCGAGACCTTCTGATGATATAAGCAAAAGGAGGGGTGCATTTCTACCACGCCAGTTATTTTTCCTTCAGAGGATGGTAGCTTCATACCCATTGATATGGCCTTAGCAAACCTCTTCTTTATCTTGAATTGGCTTTTGTCAGCGGTGGAGGCATTTTGCTCCAGCGGGATCATCTCAGCTCTTTCCTCAAGTCGCTGGCGCTTGGCCCTTTCGAATATAGCCGTCTCACGTTCTCGATCAGCTTTACTTTTCGATCGAGCTTCACTAAGAAACGCGTCAATCATTTCGATTGATAACTCCGGAACCCTTGACTCAGTATTTGCCCCCGGCGTTTTAGTGCCAGAAGTCCCTTCGTCGTTCATGGTCAAATGGGAGATCATATGACAGCTCGCCATATATTCCTCGGATTCATCCGATGAACTTTCTCCCTCACCTCCTTTTTGAAAGACGTGATCAAGGAAATCTTGGAGCGTAATGGGAGTCCGTGCCTTTTGGTTGTATTCATCCAATGCGTCGATTTGCTTTTGTAAGTCCGTGCGCTTGTCGCCAGGCTTCACGGGCTTCTTAGATTTCTTCTTCTTCTTTTTCGAAGATTTTGACGGCTGACTATGAACTCTTGAACTACTACCATCGGTCCTCGGAGTCGGACGTGGCTTCAACATCCCCTCGATAACCTGCGGTTCCAAGGGGTTCTTCCACTTGACCGCTGGACAGGTCTGAAGATCATTTAGCATTCTCCTCGTTTTGGCTGATAATACAACCTCCCAAGGAGCTTCCTTAATGACGGAGCATGTTGCCCCCGGCGTATTCGTCCCTTTAGAGGTGTGGGGCTGCGGGGGATTCACCTTCCATTTGTCGGATAGCGCAAATTTGCCCTGGCGGTACTGGTTTTCAAGCTAATTTTTGAAAACGTAACAGTCTTCGATCGGATGTCCTAGCACTCGATGATAAGGGCAGTAATTAGGCTCGTTGACGTCACTTGGTTGTGACGGGCGTTTTGGATCTGGCAGATTTATGAGTCTGTTGCGCAATGCCAGCTCGAATAGCCTCCTCGTTTTATCACGGGGGAAGGAGTAAGCACGTCCCATCCTGTCCTCAAGGGGTACGTATGGGCGTGTATTGTTTGGACGAGCAACCGGCTTCGAGTCGCTCGGTTGTTGTTGGGCATTAGCGACAATGATCGCTTTTCCCTTTCCTTTATCGTTTCGGGAGTCCGGCTTCGGGAGAGGGGGTTTATGGCCCATCTGGTCCATCTGCGCTAATTTGTCGATCAAAGCCTGGAAGGTAGTCGGCTTGAAGAACATCATAAACTGTGAAATGGTTGCTTGTGGATCAAGGGTTCCAACAAACATTCCCACCGCAGGGGCTTCTTCTATGCACTGTTCACACTTAGACCATAGATTACGCCACCGTATAGCGTACTGAACCCACGTCTCGCCGGGTTTTACCCTGGCGTTAATCAGCGCCGTCATCGGGGTACGCTCACTGGCACTTGCAAAACGTTGGGTGAAGAGCAGCTCCATCTCCGCAAAGGTTTTAATAGAGTCGTTGGGGAGCTCAGAATACCATTCGAACGCCGTATCTGATAGGCTTCCAACAAACTGGCGAAGCAGAAGTTTGCCGTCGCCGCCGGTGTTACCGCAAAGCGCCCTGAACTGGGCAACATGTTGATGGGGATTGCCGGTCCCTTTGTAGACATGAAACTTGGGAATTGTGTAACCCGACGGGTATTTGATTTGGTCATACCAGCCGGGATACGGTCGCCCCGTTTTTACGACGTGGCCGGCTGCTTCGGCCGCGTGATGAACCTTTATTTGCTGGGCTATATATTCGTCCAGATCAGTTTTAGAGATTGTATCCTCTCTAGCCGTTGATAAAACGGGCTGAGGGTTTGATGTCTCTCCCCTATCATCCCCAAGGACAATCGGGGGTTCTTCAGTTGGGGGATCTGGTTGTATCATCATCCCTATCATGTCCTGGAAGAGGAGGCCCATACGCTGTATATTGGCTGCTTGTTCAGCAGCCTCTTTGTCTCTCTTTTCCAGTACTCGGCGGAGGAACTCGGCGTCGGTCTCTTCCTCTTGGCGTTCATCTAAGGACGTCCCAGGGTTCTCTTTTGGCTCCGTGAGTGCAGCCATTGTAGTCATCATCTCCTGGAGCTTTTGTTGCTGCTTCTGAGCCTTGGTCACTGATCGGGTAAGCGGTCGGTGACCCGTAGAAGTACGACTTTCTTCCTTTCCAGAAGCCATATAAACCGTATGAACTGTTATGCCCCCTGACTTGGGGCGTTTAGGTTCACCGCTTTTAAACTTTGTCAGTGTCACGGGAGCTTTCTCTGGCCTTTTTCTTTTGTGGACCATTGAGGTTGAAGGAGCCGTTGAAGTGGGCATCCTAGCATTTGTTGCCCCCTGCTGTTTAATGGGGTGGTTTTTGTCCTTTTCCACCTTTGTCTTTTTCTGGCGACGAAAGTGGTCTGGGTCAATCACGGAGTCTTGAACCCTCCGCCAAACTTTATAAATTTTTGACGACAGCCATTGAGGGGGCTGTTCCTGCTTTGTCTCCGGAGCTTTTTCCATAGGCGGAGGAGATCTTTTCAATGTAGCAATTGGAGAGTTCTTTCTCACCTTCCTCAGCAATTCAAAGCTGTTCCTAGTTGGAACAGCAGCGTTGACCTCCGCCACTGGAGCAGGTGGGGTTAGCCCTGAGGGGGAGTTTCCCCCTACTTTCCTTACTCGTCGCCAATGGCGACGTCGCGCACGACGAGCCGTTGGGACTGGCTCGAAAATCGAGATGGTTTCTTGTTGCCCCCTATTTGAGTTTGGGGTAACTGCCGATGTCAGCCTATCGAAGACTGATGCCTTTTGACCAGCTGGGGGAGGAGTGGGAACCGTCAATCTTGTGAAGACCGACTCTCTGATGGGAGAAGCCGCTTTAACGACTTCCAAAGCAGCGGTCGTTGCCCTCTTTGGGACGACCACTTTATAGTTCTGACCTAGCCTGGAGAAAACGGAGGCTGTCGGTTTGGCAGCGGACGACCCGTTGACAGGGGCCGTGGTAGCAGTGAGCCGGTCGAACACCGACTTCTTGTTCGCTTCCGGTGCGGATATCGGCATAGAGAAGCTTGTAGGTGGGACCATGGTCCCGAAAAACAGGCCGGTGGTAGCCTGGGTCACCTGTTCTACCGGCAGAGCGAGGAAAGAGGCCGCTTGGGGCCCATATGTTACACCTCTCGGTGAGGTGGAGCGTCCGTTGCAGTGGTGCTTCGCGCATTTGGTGCAGTTAGAATCCATGGATGCTTGAGTTCTGCGCCAGGTAAAAGACCAAATCTTAGCAACTTGAAATCCGAAGACAACCATTTAACAAACCGCGATTGGTTCGCGAAGACGACACACGAAGTGTGGAGTGGAAAGAGGAAGAGGTCCCACCGGGCGTGCCAGAATCTGTTCCCCTCCGAAAGGCGGCGCACAGGACCGCGATGTCCTGGCACTGAGATTCGGGGCAGATGCTATTTGGTTTTATCCATCTACCTCTCCGAAGATGCCAAGTTGATTTATGGCACCGTGTATCGGAGGTTTAGACGGATGCGGCCGATGTAGCAGACTTCGTCAGATTCCCCTCAGGGTGAGGGGTTTTAGATTGTGGGGACGCTCTTCCCTGCAGGCGCAAGCCCCTGCAGTTAATTACGCTACCGCATTGCGGTAACAACTTTCTCCTTCTCCAGAATTTCACTTCGTGTCGTGTGTGTTTGTTTTGTTTGTGGTTGCCCGTGGATTGTATACGGAGACTGAGTAATGCCGTCGCCCGTAGGACGTGGATTAGTCCAAATCCGTGTTTACTTAGATTTGGGTTTGGTGTTTTAGTTTAAGGATACATTAGTCACGTTGCGGCTAAGATCAACTTAAACGTTCGTCAAGGATACGTTAGTCCTGTTTTGGACTAAGATCGACTCGACGTAGTGATTAATTTAATGTATGGCCATCGGGACTCGTCACCTCTCTGACGTCGTTGAAGGATTACAACGACATGTATCAGAGGAGCTCGGAGATGTACCCTCGAACCAGAGTTGATTGAGAGTTTTATAATCCATGTGGATGTTTAAGGATACGTTAGCCGTGTTTGGGGCTAAGATCGACTTAAACGGGACCGTTTAGATCCGGCAAAAGAGCATTCGGGCTCTATTGTGCCAGTTTAGGGACGTGGTGGTCTATCGCCAGTTTAAGTACGTGGAGGTCCATTGCCAGTTTAAGGACGTGGTGATCTATGTTTAGTTTAGGGACGTTTCGGTCCGATATTAGTTTAGGGACGTTTCGGTCCAATATTAGTTTAAGGACGTTTCGGTCCGATATTAGTTTAAAGACGTTTCGGTCCAATATTAGTTTAGGGACGTTTCGGTCCAATATTAGTTTAAGGACGTTTCGGTCCAATATTAGTTTAAGGACGTTTCGGTCCAATATTAGTTTAGGGACGTTTCGGTCCGATATTAGTTTAGGGACGTTTCGGTCCGATATTAGTTTAGGGACGTTTCGGTCCAATATTAGTTTAAGGACGTTTCGGTCCGATATGGGTGTGTGGTCGTTGGGACCCGTCACCTCTTTGACGTCGTTGAGGAATTACAACGATGGATGTCAAAGGAGTTCGGAGATGTACCCTCGAACCGGACGTAAATCGATTTAGGGGAGCCATTTTGCTCAGTCAATTTAATTTAAGGACTTATGGCCACGATCGGGCTAAGTCCATTGCTTTTGCATTTCTTTCGCTTTTATTTGGGCTTTGCCCAATGGGGATGCAGAGCATCAATTTTATTTGGACTTTGTTCTTTATAAATGATGCAGAGCATCAATTTAATTTGGGCCCAGCCCTTTTGTTTCTTTGTAATTTATTTTGGCCAGCTAGGTCTTTTTTGATTTGGGCCTGGCCCTTTAGGAAATGCATTACATTTGTGCAGAGCACCAAGAATCTTTTTAGATTCAAAAGAAAGAAGTGCTGAGCACTTTTTGATTTCTTGATCTAAATTTAGATCAGAGAAAAGAAAGAAATCTTTTCTTTCTTTCTGTTTCAGAGAACCAAGGGTTCATAGCAAGTGCAAGGCACTATTTTTATTATTTTTATTTATTTGTTTATCTATTGAAGATCACTGATCTTGTTTTCTAGATCAATGATCTATTCTTTAAGAGAATTTTCTCTTATCTCAAAGGTTTTTACCTTCTTTTTTGTGTTCTCAGAAATTCTCCAGAGTTCTCCTTTTTTTTATCCAATTCTTTATGTAATTGTCTCTATCTTTGAAATGGGGTCTGGGGTTCTTTTATAGTGCTCAAAGATCAGTTAAATTTGTTAAAAAGATCTTTTCTGAATGATTCGTGGAATTTTCCCCACCGTTGGATCTTTGATCCAAAGGTCCCTGTTTTACAGAAGAAATCTTCTTGTTTTAACAAGAACAGAAAAGATTTCCTTAAATCTTCATTCTGTTGTTGCGCAACTCACCAGCGCGTGACACGTGTCGCGCAGTAAGGCGCTTGCGCAATAGCGATTGCGCAACTGCGCAGACACGTGTCGCGCAGTGAAGCGCTTGCGCAACAGCGCTTGCACACCTGCGCAGACACGTGTCGCGCAGCCGTGCGCTTGCGCAGTTGCGTTTGCGCAACTGCGCAGACACGTGTCGCGCTGCCGTGCGCTTGCGCAGTTGTGCTTGCGCAACTGCGCAGACACGTGTCGCGCTGCCGTGCGCTTGCGCAGTTAAGTGTTACTTATGTTTTTAAAGAGCCTTGCTCTGATCGGACGTATCGCCTTGGGCGTTGTGCTGCCGTGTCAACTTCTGACACGTGGCGCATTGCGCGCAGCGCACGGGAACCGAAGCGTTGCTTCAAAATTTGAATTTTCAAAATTCAAACAGAGCCTTGCTCTGATTGGGGGAACATGTGCAAGTTGCTCAAGTCCATCTATGGACTCAAGCAGGCATCGCGGAGTTGGAACATCTGCATTGATGATACTGTCAAAGAATTCGACTTTGTCAAAAACCCAGATGAACCATGCATTTACAGTAAGATTGTAGGGAGAAATGTGGTATTCCTCGTCTTGTAATGACAATCTCCTAATAGGAAATGACATTCCTATGCTACAGTCAGTCAAAGGATTCTTGTCGCAGAGGTTCTCCATGAAGGACCTGGGCGATGCCAACTACATTCTGGGGACCCAGATCTATCGTGATAGATCTAAGAGGATGTTGGGACTTTCACAGTCAAGGTACATCGACACCATACTGAAACGATTCAGTATGGAAGATTCCAAGCGCGGTAATCTACCGGCTTGTCACGGAATCACCCTCTCCAAAGAGATGTCTCCCAAGACTGATTTGGAAAGGGCTCGCATGCCATCAATACCCTACGCATCTGCGGTAGGCTCTATTATGTATACAATGTTGTGTACCAGACCAGATGTAGCATACGCATTGAGCGTTGTAAGCCGGTATCAGTCGAACCCAGGGGAGAAACACTGGATAACAGTAAAGAACATTCTCAAGTACCTGAGAAGGACTAAGGAGATGTTCTTGGTGTATGGTGGAAAAGACCTTCAGATTGAGGCCTTTGCTGACTCCAGCTTCCAGAGTGACAAGGATGACTCCAAGTCCATGTCGGGTTATGTCTTTACCCTCAATAGAGGGGCGGTTTGCTGGAAGAGTTCCAAGCAGGAAACCGTTGCTGACTCAACCATGGAAGCGGAGTACATAGCTGCTTGCGATGCCGCAAAGGAACCTGTCTCGATGAAGAAGTTCCTTACGGAACTTCAGGTGGTTCCTACCAGTGTTGATCCAATACCGCTGTATTGTGATAACAACGGCGCTATAGCTTTAGCGAAGGAGCCCAGGTCCCATCAGAAGTCCAGGCAAATTTTGAGGCGGTACCACCTGATCAGGGAGATCGTTGATCGCCGGGAGATCGAGGTGAAGAGAGTAAATACGGAAGATAACACTGCTGATCCACTCACGAAGGCCTTACCCCAGACTCAGTTCGAGCGGCTGATCGAGATGATAGGTCTTCAATACGCCAGTACATGTCCTTAGTGCAAGTGGGAGATTGTTAGTGTATATGCCCTAGAGGCCATTACTGTATCATACTAGTATGTATATTACTTAATGGAAGCTTGGGATATTCACCTTGTATTGAAAATCTTGCTCAAAATGGTAGTATGCTACTTGGTTTGTTTCTACTTTAATATGTGCATGTGTTTCTTTTAGCATATCGCTTATATATATTAGTAGAGCCCTTAGGATCTTTGCTTGATTACCAGCATTGTGATGGCAGTCACACTCGTGGGGGCTGGGTAATCTATAAGCACATCCTTATGCAGGTCCCTAGTCGCAGGACTATTGAGACAGGGCAACGAGACTCCGGAATAGACTAGCGTATGCGCTTCTTATCCCAGCTCGGGAGACGGTCTGTCCCACAGCCGTCAGTACGTCGTACTTGAGATAGTATGCGGGTGCTCGTTAGGTTACGAGTACACTGGATAGGACTCGTCGGGAACTGTTGGTTGGTACTATACCTATCGTCAGTTATCAGTTCCCAGGTGACATGAGTACAGCTTAGTCCGCTGACTTGACACTGTCACTTCGCCTCGAGTGTGTTCCCATTGTACTTTGATTACCACCCTACCACGGCTCAAAGGAGTCGTGCAAACAGGTAGTAGTTGGGTGCAGTCCCGAAGCACTTGGAGGCAGTGACGGTTAGACAGGATTCGTCTCTCCCGGTATTGGGGGTTGACATCGCGCTGTGTCTAGGAGAGCCATTACACGAGTATTCCCTAGCCAGGGCAAGCGAGATATACTGGTAGGATTCCAGTGTTATCTCAGGGTGTTTTGTGCTTCACTCCGACACGACTTGTACCGCTATTAGGGGACTGACGTTTACCGCCCCCTAGGCCCGCCATGCGATGTATCAGACGAACAGACCGGACTGTACGGAGACTGTCACATTCAGGCTCAGTAGGAATTCAGATGGGTTTCACCTCATCAGTCTTCTTGTCGGCATCTACCTGGGGACCGTTACGCACAGCTAGTGCCGCTTGCGGTCTGTGGTTAAACCCACTGTCAGCGTAATGTCGAGTCTTTATAGTCCCACACAGAAACCTATTCGCCTTTAGGCAAAAGAGTAGAGGTCGCATGGTTTTCCGACAGGGTTCGGTCACATCCGTGCACTTGTGCACGTTTAGTTTCCGGACAGTTAACACCAGCGGGCTTTGGTTTAAGCCAGATCCCAGTGTACGTTTTGGGATTGGTTTTATCTCGTATGTATTCGTGTTCCTCGGAACACGGATGCGGGTGTGTATGCACAGTTGACAGAGAGACAGAGGCAGAGGATTCTCATTAGGGTTGTTGACTGTTGACTGTTGACCATTGACTTTAGCTAAACCCTAATGAGAATAAGAAATATAATTAGCAATAATATTAATTAAGTATTATAGTGACATGGTTGTTGAGGGGTTGACTTTGTTGACTTGTTGACCGGTTGACTAGGTTGGACTAGTTGACCATCATCATCACAATGGTTGTCATTTTCATGCAAAGACTTTTGATTGCTTGTTGTAGTTTGCAAAATGAGTGCATGGAAATGATATTGCCTTTGACATGATATGAACCATCACATAATACTTGATTAACATTATGGCTCATGATGCTTTTGGATTATGAGAGGATGAAAGAGAAAAGAGAGGCTCATTCTTTCATTGTCTTTCTCTCTCTTGGTTTTGAGCTCTCTCATTCTCTTGCTCTCACCCTCTTCCTCTTGCTCTCTCTCTTGTCTATGGTTCACTTGTCTCATGTGTTGAGAAACAAGAACCATAGAGAAAATCCCGTCACACTCTCCTCTACTCACTCTAGTTCACAAGGTTTAGCAAACCAAGTGAACTAGTTTCTTCAAAGTTCGAAGAAGAAGCCAAAGGTAGAAGCTTTCGGGTGGATCGATCTTCGGCGCAAGGAGACGACGAGGTGAAGCCGATCCGTACACCATCAAGAGATGAAGACGAAGGAGTTTAAGAAAGAAAGGTATAATCCCCTAACCGAGTAGTTAACAACTCGTAGTTAGGTTGTTAGGTAGATAGTTTAACAAAGATCCGTTTTGAGTCCATGTTGCCGCCTCTAGAAAAGTATTTTTCATCAAATTCCGCAAGCCCGTAAGTACCGGGAGAGGTAGCATGGACTTACGACCACAACATATGGACCTAGTGCAAGTAGGAGATTGTTAGTTATATGTATGCCCTAGAGGCCATTACTGTACATACGATGTATATTGTAGTGGATACTTGGACATATATGTTGCGCCACAGCAGCGCCCCGGCCGTCTATCCGAGGCCAAAATGCGGAATCAAAAATTTTCTTAACTTTCAAACTGGCGCTACCGCGGACAATATACCCGGATCGTAACCATTAACCGATACTAGCTAACAAGAGAAAGGGTGAGAGATATACCGAGTGATCCGAGTCCTCCGGTCTTCTCGTCGTCGTCCCGATCTCCCGCGGAAACTCCGGTCGTCGCATCCTTGCCGGAAGGGCACCACATCGTCTGCATCTTTTACGGGCTCCCACCTCAATACCGAGGCAACTCGGGCACGAAGCTGGCAAGTCGACGTGCCCAAGGTTTGCTGTAGAATGTGTAGTGCTTTGTCTCTTTGGGGTTATGTTCCCTTGATGGAGGAATGAGGTTGAGAAATGAACTTGGGAATTTTGGTAGCAATAGAAAAATGATATGAATGATAATTTTCCCACCCTCACCAAAAATGATCCTCTCTCTCCTCTCCCAAAAGGTGTGGCCGGCCATATTGTTATGGAAATGGTAGAGGGAAAAAACCAAATACAAGAAGGAAGGTGAGTGTAGGAAAAGGTGGAGGGTGACCACATCCAAAGCAAACCTCACATCATTAACCAAATCAATCTCTTCACAATAACCATCATAAATAATGCAAGTGATGTAAAGAGAATAAAATGATGATGGTCATATCATAATCCCACATATGCAAGAAACCCCCTCCCCAAATGTAATTTGCAAAACTGCAAATTACCCCCTCCATCGGAAAAGTCCGGCCGGGAAAGAACAAAGGAAAACCGGCCGGAACGGAATGCAAACCGGCAACCTCAGAAAACTGGTCCCGTAATAAATTACAGGAAAAACCCCGATACTGTGCATACACACCCGCATCTGTATTCCGACCGGATACAAATGCAATGAGACAAAATCTACACTGTACTAAACTAGGATCCGGCATAAACCAAAGCCGGCTAGTAATATCCGTCCGATCCTGATCCGTGCAATACCGCACGTATCAGATCGAACCCTGCCATATATCCATACGGCCACTAATACAAACCATCCGATCCTGATCCGTGCAATACCGCACGTATCTGATCGGACCCTGCCATATCTCCATACGGCCTCTACAGCGTTTCGCCCGAAAGCTTGAGTAACTGAAAGTGTGGTGGACTCTAAAGACTCGTCAATACTATGGCTGTGGATTTAACCACTAGCACGTCAGAGGTATTAGCCAATACGTGACGGGCCACCAGCTATTGACCAAAAGGGACGTCGATGAGCGAACTCATCCTGACACCCTACTGAGCCTGTCAGTGACAATATCCGTACAGTCCGGTCCGTTCGTCTATGAGTATCGCGTGGTGGGCCTAGGGGGTTGGTAAAAGTCAGACCCCCCAAAAGCGGTACAAGTCGTGTCGGAGTGTAGCCCAGAACACCCTGAGATACTACTGGAATACCTACGAGTAAATCTCCTGCCTCGGCCGAGGGCTTTGTGTAATGGCTCTCCTAGACACAGCGCGACCTCGCCCCCAATACCGGGAGAGACGAACCCCTGAAGATCCGCTCACTGCCTCCATGTGGCTCGGGACTGTACCCAACTAAAACCTGTTTGCACGACTCCTTTGAGCCGTGGTAGGGTAGTAATCAAAGTACAGTGGGAACTCACACGAGACAAATGACGATCCCCAGGTCGATGAACGAACCTGTACACATGTCACCAGGGAACTGCTATCTGACGTCAGGTATAAGACCAACTAGCATGTTCCCGGCGAGTCCTGTCCAATGTACTCATAACCCAATGAGCACCTGTATACATCTTAGGTGAACCAACTGACACCAGTGGCTTATGAGACCGGCCACCGTCCCTCGTCGGGGTCTTGACTGTATACACTAGTCTACTCTGGAGAATCGATGCCCTGTCTCGAAACTCCAACGACTAGGGACCTTTTAAGGATGTGCTTATAGACCACCAGCTCTCACGTATATGATCGCCATCATACTGCTGGCAGCCAAGCAAGAATCCTAGGGGCTCTATCAGCGTGTAATAGCGACCTGTAAGGTCACCTGAAGCAGTACACGATGATAAAGGTAAACCAGATAGCATACTATCATCTCGAGTAAGACTGTCCTACCGGGATAGGTCCTCCTTCAATCATTGCAATCACGTTCCTGTGATCCAATAATTGACTCTGAGGGCACTATCTCCAACAATATATAGGGAGGACTTTCTTGCTCGACATGATAGTATGCTATCTGGTTACACTTTACCTTAACGTGTATATTGATTGTCTCTCTGTTACATGTTGGTAAAGCCCTTAGGATGAGTACTTGACTACCTGGACTATGATGCGGATCATACTACTGGGGACATGGTAGTCCATAAGCACATCCTTCAAGGTCCCTAGTCGTGGGTGTATCGAGACAGGGTATTGATGCACCAGAGTAGACTAGAGTATACGCATCTTGACCCATATGATGGGCAATGGATGATCTCATATCCATCGGTGTTTGACATCAAGGATGGTGTACGGGTGCTCAGTGGAGACTGGGTACACTGGAAGGACTCACCGAGAACTCCCAGATGGTATTATACCTCACGTCAGATGGCAGTTCTCCGGTGACACTGGTATAGAGTAGTCTGTTGACCCGAGATCGTCAAAGAGTCTTGTGTGATTCCCACTGTGCTTTGATTTCCACCTTACCACATCCAAGAGGGCGTGCAAAACCGTGTTTTTTGGGTACAGTCCCGAATCACATGGAGGCAATGAGCGATAGAAGGGGATTCGTCTCTCCCGGTATAGGGAGTTGATGTTGTGCTGTGTTCAATTGGCTATAACCGGAAATCCCTGGCCAGGGTTGCTGAGATTTACCGGTAAGTGTTACCAGTAGTTTCTCGAACTGTTATAGACCTCATATCGACATGACTTATCGAGCTACTGGGGTCTAACGTTTACCACCCCTAGGCGAGATATGCGACATATCAGACGACGAGACAGGACTGTACGGGAGTATTACTGATTGGATTCGCAGGAGAACTAGCGGGCTTGCTTGTTGATCTTCTGATCGCTCAATACCCGGGTGGCCGTTACTTTTAGCACACCGCTTGCGGCTTGTAGGTGTTTGATATGATCATCACCTACTGTCGGCGTATTGACGAGTCTTTAGAGTCCTACACAGGGGTTTCCTGGCTCAAGCGAAACGAAGTAGGAGCACATATGTGATATGTGCGGGACCGAGATTAATACGATATGAGATACCGTATTCTATTCTCGCGATTCGTGACATTGATCGGTTGTATGCGATGTAGCCGGGTTATCGGATCAAGTGTTGATTCGATAAGTTGTTGCACTTGATATTAGTCGGTTATAGCCGGATTATTAAATCAAGAGTTGATTTAATAATTTAATACATAATTATATATTTGATATATTACATTGCATTAACTAGTATTAGCTCACTTATGATTTATTTTCTCACTAGTTTGTGCACATTGTTTATATATGATATATGCAAGTGTACAAATTTGTATCATGCTTGATGATACATCAAAGTTGGATGTATGAGACTCATACCAAGATTAGGGTAAAGATTAAGGTTATTGTTTTATCTTAAGATTTAACAAAAGGGTTTAACTTAGTCAAAGTAATCAAGCTTGAAGAAGCTTGGAGAAGCTTTGACAAAGTCCACTCTTTTGTCATTTCTTTTTGATATTCTTTAACCTAACCTTTAACCTAAAGCCTTGGTTAATTCTCTACATGAGTTAAGCATGAGGGCTTAACTCAACCATGGTGCCATTATTTATTGGATAAGTTTTCATTTGGATGGGATTATTCTTTCTTCTTCATCATCATCAAGCTCCATCCAAAAGCTTACTAGCTCCAATGGTGCCATGAGCAAAAGAGTGAGAAAATCAATTCTAAAGTGAGCCCACTTCCTACTTCTTCATCCTCTACCACTTGCCATGTAGTAGAGTGTGTTCTCTTCACAAAGTTTATGACCTAGTGAAGGAGTAGCTTGAGTTTGTGTCTCCCCGACGTAGATCATCTTCGGCCTCGAAGTCAACGTAGCAAGCACATTCGTTCTTCTCATGGAGCTTCTCTAGAGTCCAGAGTTCACGATCGCAGCGATGGGGACGTCTACACAGAGCTAATGAAGTGAAGGACCGGATCTACAAAGGTTGTAATCCCTTTCACTTGTAGTTAAAGTAATTAACATGCAAGTTTTCGCCTAAACCCTAGTTTAAAGATCCGTATTAGAGTTGTTCGGCACGGCTAAAATTTTAATCGGGCATGGTTGATGCCTCGTAGATCCTTATGCGCGTGCCTAGCAACCCTACATGTTCGATAGGTACGCCCTGGCGCTTTAACGACTTCATTAATCCATCCGGATAATATCTTAACATACGGATGGGCTGGAACTTGTTGAGAGTGGGATCAGCACCATGTCAGACTTCTTTTTCCACCTTAGTCTCTATAAATTTGTAGAAGAGGATCACCTTTTCATCTCTTCGTCTTGGAGGCACGTATAAAATTTCCAGTTTCTGCACGCTGTATGTATTGAGCATGTCAAGTTTCCTATATCGAGGAGGATTCATCATAATATGTAGACTCTGATCCGCTTCGGCAAGAGTTTTTGTTTATGGGCGAATGGAGAACACCACGTTCGTCTCATCTTCAGAGTCGCTACCAAAGACCAGGATAGGGGTCGATGGTCCGGGCTTATTGTTCTCCCTCTGAGGCTGTCCTGAGTAGACTATTTGTTCGTCATCTTCAGTATCGCTGACCTGGATGGTGACCAGGGATTTTTGTTTATCTTTCGGTCTGTGACACCTTTCAATATCCTCAAAATCTGGTTAAAAGTACTTTGCACTTCCTACTTTCGCACTTCGTTCACCAAGAAAGGATTGAGCTCTCCTGTGACGGTGTACTCTGAGCTATCTTTGAAATACTTCATACACTGAAATTGTGTAGAAGGGGTGACGTTGTACTTATGTAGCCAAGGCCTGACTGGTAGAGTGTTGTAACAAGTCAGCGCCAATGACATAGAATTTGATGTCAGTGACGAGCATCCCAAAACGAAGCGTCAATATTACGCACCCAAGTGTCCGTGATGACTGTGAGTCGAATCTCGAAATGGTAATTTTGTCTCGGGAAAGATACTGAACATTCATACATATTTCTTTCAGCACTCTCACGTTAAGAAGATTGACAGAATATCTGTTGTCGACAAGGATTTTTCCTATCTTGACGTCGTGGCAGTACCCGGTGACATATAGCGGTCGATTATGCTCGCATGTACCGAGGAGTATATCTTCATCATTGAATGTGATGTCAGCCGTGTGGACCTCCGCCAATTCATTTTTCATCTTCTCTTCTGCGAGGAAGGCTTGAAACTGATCAGGCTCTTGCAGGGCTTTGATCAAGGAGTCTCGCGCCTCTTTAGACAAGAGCAAAGTATCCAAAATTCTCGGTTATGAGGGTATTTTCCTCAGCTGCGTAAGGACATTATAATCTGTCTTAGTTTTCTTAGGCAGGTCATTCGTGGCGAGCTCTTTGGCCACCTCTTCATCAAGGGCAATCTCGTTGGGCATTTCCCCCTTCCATTTATCCTTTTTATTCGAACCCTTGTTTGCAGATCCGAGGTTCTTTTTAGGTAGAGTACGGTTACACAGCTGGATGTTCTCTCTATCCTTCTCCTCTTCTTCTTTTTCCAAGGGGGGTTTTCAAAGAGAGGGTTGAAAGGAATTTCATCCTCGGAATCACTCCCGAACATGAGAACTTGAGTTTTTTCGTTTTGTAAACTGGTACCAGCCATATGACAGCTGTCGGTTGCTTCTTTGTGTACTGCCATTTCACCGTTCTCATCTCGATGAGCGCGCGCTTCATGCTTCTTCTTCTTGAAGTGTTTTCTGTGGACAACATATCCTTGCCACCACTTCTTGAAGGCTTTGCATTCCTCGATGGGATGAGCGGCCCTTCGGTGGTATGCGCAGTATTTTGGGTGTCCCTCTCCACCATCGAAATATGGGACGCCAAGCGTGTACATCATGAGAGGTGGTAGCTTCATCCCTATCGATAGGGCTTTGGCCAACCGCTTCTCAATTTTTATCCTGCTCTTATTTGTTGCGGCATGCCTTGGTTTAGTCGGAGAGCTTTATGACTCGTCCTCACCACAGCTTCTTTGTTCAGACGCTGACAC
Source organism: Agapanthus africanus (assembly GCA_030015575.1). Taxonomy (NCBI): domain Eukaryota; kingdom Viridiplantae; phylum Streptophyta; class Magnoliopsida; order Asparagales; family Amaryllidaceae; genus Agapanthus; species Agapanthus africanus. The sequence continues at coordinate 444,593,383 of JASDDO010000031.1, read as the reverse complement.
TTAGTCTTTTCATATATGGCCGTCTCGCGTTCCTGATCATCTTTGCTCATTTGGAAGGCTTCTTTCAGTATCATTTCAATCGGGTTTTCTTCTGGCAGTTTTGGGATTTTTGATGTCGATTCTGCCCCCAGTTTTTCCGTGTCGTTGTCCGAAACCGACGGAGCTTCTTCATCATATAGAGATGAATGGGAGATCATGTGGCAGCTTGCTTCACGTTCTTCCGTTTCTTCTGATGAGTAATTTTCCTCATCATTTTCCCCATCATCTGTCACCGTCCTCAAGAATATACTTGAGGAATTCTTCGAGTATGACTGGCGTTCATGCTTTCTGATTATAATCTTCCAGCGCGTCTATATATTTTTGAAGGTCTGTGTGCTTGTCGACATATTCAGCGGACTGCACAGGCTTCTTATTCTTCTTCTTTTCCTTCGAAGATTTCGAAGGCTTGACTTAGGGACTTTTTCCTTTGTCAGTGACTTTCGACGCGGGACGCGGTTTCAACATCCCTTCTCTAACTTCGGGCTCAAGCGGGCTCTTCCACTTGATCGCCAGACAAGCTTGTAGATCCTTCAGCATTCTTTTAGTTTTTGCTGAAAGAAATACTTCCTATGGAGCTTCTTCCATGAGAGAGCAGGATGCCCCCTGCGCGTCCACTTTTTTGGGAGCGTGCTTTTAGGGAAGATTTACCCTCCAGCTATCGGACAGTGCGAACTTCCCCTAATGGTACTAGTCCTCTACCCACTTTTTGAAGACGTAGCAGTTCTCAATTGAATGGCTCACTATCCTGTGATAGAAGCAGTGGTTGGGGTTATTGACGTCGCCGGCTTATGCGGGTCACCGCGGTTCTGGCAATGTGATCAGATTATTTCGTATTGTCGGCTCAAACAACCTCCTCATCTTATCGCGAGAGAATGAATAAGCACATCCTGGTCTTTTCTCCAAGAACGGGCGCGTACAAGTGTTGTTTTAGCGGACAGGTGCTTTTGGACTGCCCGGTTGTTGCTGCGCGTTGGCAACAAAGGCTGCTTTTCCTTTGCCCTTATTATTCTGGGGGTCCTTGCTTTCCTTGAGAAGGAAGGACCATGACCCATCTGATCCATCTTTGCTAACTTATCAATCAGCGCTTAGAACGTGGTGGGCTTGAAGAAGGTCATAAACCGGGACACATTCAACTGGGGATCAATAGTCCCAATGAACATATCTACAGCCGGAGACTCCTCAATGCGTTGTTCGCATTTGGACCACAGGTTCCACCATCGGATCGCATATTAGACCCACGTTTCTATTGGCTTGACATTGGCATTGATCAACGCTGTGATTGGAGTGCGCTCGCTCGCACTGGTGAACCTTTGTGTGAAGAGCAGCTCCATTTCAGAGAAGGATTTCCCAGAGTCATTTGGGAGCTCCGAGTACTATTCGAAAGCTGTCTCTGGTAAGCTTCCGACGAATTGGCAAAGTAGAAGTTTGTCATCGCCTCCAGTATTGTTGCACAGAGCATTGAATTGTGTGACATGCTGATGGGGATCACCCGTTCATTTATATACGTGGAACTTCGGGATCGTATATCCTTGTGGGTACTTTATCTGGTCGTACCAGGCCGGATAGGGTCGCTAGTTTTGACCAGCTGGTTTACAGCTTCATTGGCCTGGTGAGCTCTGATTTGCTGAGTAATGTAATCATCCAAGGTTGCCTTGAAGATCGTCTCCTCTTTGACCATTAATAAGGCCTGGGGAGGATTCGATGTTTCCCTTCTGTCATCTTCGATAATCACCGGAGGGTCTTCAGCCGGTGATTCTGGTTGGATCATCATCCCTACCATATCTTGGAACATAAGAGCCTTCTGCTTTATGTTGCAGCCTACTCTGCTATTTTCTTATCTTTCTTTTCCAGCACCCGTCGCAGGAACTTTGTATCGGTTTCTTACTCCTGGCGTTGTTCAGTTTCTTTGTCCAGGCTTTCTTTAGGTCCGGTAAGAGTTGCTATCTTAGCAAGCATTTCTTAGAACTTCTGTTGTTGCTCCAAAGCTTTCGTCAACAACCGAGTATGCGGTATGTGACTCACGGAAGTGCAGCTTCCCTCTTTACCATTGGTCATATAGACCGTATGTATGGTTATGCCCCCAGACTTAGGTCGTTTGGAGCTTTCACCTTTAGATTTTTCCGCTGGCGATAAAATTTTCTCCGGTGACAGGCACCTATGACAGGAACAAATCTCCGGTGACAGGCATTTCTTAGATCTTCTGTTATAAGAGATGGGAGTAGGAGGAGCCGCTATGACAGGCACCTCTTTACGACAAGTTCCTCGTTGTATGGTGAAGGAGCAATCGTTTTCTCGTCGGACCTTGGATTCTTTCAGTCTACGAGGATAGCTTTCATCGAATACTGAGTCTTGGACTTTTTGCCAAACTCTATGGATTTAAGAGGAGAGTCGTTGATAGGACTGCTCTGGTTTTGCCTACACTGCAGTTTCTGTAGGCGGAGGTGATTTCTTTAGCACCGCCATCGGGGAGCTCTTGCGCACCCGCCTAAGCGGGTCGAAGTTGTTGCCAATTGGAACAGCAGCGTCAATATCCACCATGGGAGCTAGTAGGGTAAGCCCGGAGGGAGAGTTGCCCCCGACCAGTCTAACTCAGCGCTCGTGGCGACGTCGAGCATGTCGTGCAGTAGGAACCGCCTCGGTATTAGAGGCATCTTCATCATGCCCCCGACATTGCTGGGGAGCTTCGCTTGGTGTCAGCTTATTGAAGACGGACGCTCTTGGCGGAGCTGGAGTAGAGTTGGTCAATCTGTTGAAGAACAACCGTCTTGGAAGTGGAGCACTTTTGCCAGCTTCATGCATAGCAGGAGCAGGGAGGGCTAGCCGTTTTAGGGAAACCCCTTCTGAAATCATAGGCTTCTTTATAAGCCCGTTTGAGTTTTCTTTCAACCTGTTATAGACTGAAACTCCGAAGTTAGACAGCTTGCTGATAGAAGCCGTCACAGTAGCTAGTCGATCAAAGACCGACCTTCGGGGAGCTTCTTCTTGAGGTGTTAAGATGCCGAAGCTCATGGGAGAGAGCATGGTCCAAAAGAATAACCCAGTAGTGGCTTGAGTGACCTGCCCCACTGGCATTAAGAAGATGGAGGCAGCATTAGGCCCGTACGTCACTCCTCCGGCTGGGGTGTAGTAGGAGTTGCTTTTTCAGGAAGTGCAGTGAGAGGTCATTGATTCTACACAGAAGCGAAGCACCGAGTTTTAGTATCTCGTATCCAAAAGCAATCATGAATATAGCGACCACGATTTTGTTCACGAAACACGACACACAAAGTGTGGTGTGGAAAGAGGAAGAAGTCCCACTAGGCGTGCCATAATCTGTTTACCGCCGAAGACTGGACTGAGACGCGGAGGCGTCTAACCTGAATACGGGGGCAGATGCTATTTGGAACATATCCTTCTACCTCTCCGAAGATTCCAAGTTGATTTATGGCAACATATATCAGAGTTTTGAACAGATGCAACCGTTGTAGCGTGACTTTATCATATTCCCCCTATTTGAGGGTTTTATTGTGGGGACGCTCTTCTATGCCGGCGCAAGCCCCTGCAATTTATTACGTTATCGCAATGCGATAACCACTTTCACTTGCTCCGGTAGGTCACTTCGCATCGTGTTATATTATTTATTTTGGGGTTGCATGTGGATTGTATAAGGAGACTAGTTTATGTCATCGCCCGTAGGGCGCGGATTAGTCCAAATCTGTACATATATATTTGGGTTTGAACCTAGGTTGTATGTTCCATCAGTTCAGGGGATATTTTGTTTTATTCAAGAACCGTTAATTTGACTTTAGATTAATATCAACTTAAATATATGAGCATATGAGCTCAATTTATTTTAACTAAGGATACGTTAGTCTCATATAAGACTAAGATCAATTTAGAAATATAGAGAAGGATCATTAAATTTTGTTAAGATGAATCAACATGGTGTATGGGCTCGGCTGCAATGAACAACATGGGTTCAAGGAAATTTCAGAGACTTAGACAATTTTGGGATCAGTCTTGAGATTTTTATCATCTAACAGTGCTAAGCATTTAGTCTTTTGACTATGGATATAATGTACAAATTTTGCTCTGGCGCTCACGTGAGGCGCTCAGACTTGGACGTTACCCAATCAGTGCTAAGCACTTAAGCACTTTGAATATATAATGCTAAGAACTTTTATACAACGCTCACGTGGGTATCACGTGAGGCACTCCAGCTTGCCAATTTTTAAACGCTTATGTGGGTTTCACGTGAGGCGTCAGATCTTTACTGATGGGCACTCACGCGTGAGGCACGTGCGGCGCTGAGTTTATGGGCGCTCACGCGTAAGGCACGTGAGATGCCGAGTCTTTATTTATGAGCGCTCATGTGTGAGGCATGTGAGACGCTGAGTCTTCATAGGCTCCTTTGAGCGCTCGCGTGAATATCACGTGAGGTGCTATCTTCATAAAATCTTGTGAGCGCTCATGTAGATTCACGTGAGACGCTGTGTCTTTAGAGATTAACTCTCTGCTTATTTTTTTAGAGAAGTTAAACTTCTATTAATGGTATTTTGGCCATTAACGATCACCAAGATCACTGTTTTGAAGATCTGGGATCGGATTTTTGAGAACTAAGTTCTTATATTCCTTTTTTACGAGAACTAAGTTCTTTGAAGGGTTGAACCCTGTTTTAGAGAAATTAAATTCCTGGAATATACATTCCATTTATTTACTTCATATTTCTTTTTTCATATCTTTTTCCCCTAGACCGTCAGTCTTATGAACAAAATCTTCCCAATACGAATTAAATTCTCAACTTATGAAAGATTTGTCCTGCGGATTTCAGATCCAGAGAAAAAATTAAGTTCTTTATAAAAGGTTAAACCCTTGTATTTATGTATAATAGGTAAAGAAGGTATTTTGATCTCTTCTTTTTTCTTTACCAGGGTTTGAGGGGAGCAAGAAGGAGCTTTTTCTTCAGCCAGAGAATTAAATTCTCGGTTATAGTTTCTTTATCACCTTATGGGATCATTCTCCTCCTGAGACTTGAAGTCTCGGGTCCTTTATATAAATGAGGAAAAATTGTTGATTAGTTTGAGAAAATCTCTCATTGAGAGATATTAATTGATTTAATTGATCTTAAAAATCACCCGAAGAATTTTGCCCACCGTTGGATCTTTGATCCGATGACTTTTATTTATTAGAAAATATTTTTTGTTTATTTTAGTAATATTAGGAAAATATTTTCCTAACAAAGTAGTTGATTTTGTCTCCTAATTTGGCTGGTGATATTATAATCACAGTTGGATAAGGGTTCTCTGTTTAACAGAGAAAATCTTTCTGGTTTTAGAAAGATCAGGGGAAGATATTTCCCAAATAGAATTTAATTCTATATAGAATTTAATTCTATCTGAAGCTCACGTTTCAATTTTATTCGCTCATATAACTTCCACGTGAGAGCTGCCATATATAAACAGTAGCAGCGCTCTCATGCTTTGCACGTGAGCGCTCACGTGTTTAACACATGGGGCCGGTTTTGGGCCTTAATTGATTTGTATTCAGCGCTCACATCCTTTGCATGTAAGCACTCTTGTGTTTAATGCATGAAGCTTTATATCATATGATTTAATCCTTATTGAAGCCGGAGGTCACATGCTTTGCATGTGAGCGCTCATGTGTTTTGCTCATGGGAGGCTATAAAATTTAATCCTCCTTGATGCTGGTGGTCACATGCTTTGCATGTGAGCCCTCACGTGCTTTGCACATGGGAGGCTATAGGATTTAATCCTCCTCTCGTTCTTCTTCATTTTTTTTGTAAGGGAACGACTATGGTAAGGAAACATCCTTCCATTGTCACATTACGTCTATTAATCAGTAATCAAGAACAATATAATAATAAATCTATCTATCACATGTCCAATAGTCACTTGAAATAATAAAATGAAACAATAGCGGAAACAATAACGATCTAAAGAAATAAAAGAAACAGTAATTGATAGTTTTCCCTTATGGGCTCACAATAATAATTCCAACAAGTTCAATACTAGAAGAACTTAAAGCATCAATAAAACTAAATCATTGAACTGCTCTTCACAGCTCGGCAATTCTGTCGAAATACTCATAATCCTCCTTTGCTAAAATCAAAGGATCTGGGCCATGCAAAACCCATACATTAGTGCTTCATAAATATCATAATAATAATATGAACAATATGTGATATAGTATGCCCTGTGCAAGAACGGAATGTCATGAGTATAAACAATAAGCGATAACAGTACATATGATGTAACAAGCAAGATATCAGTATCAACCATATCTTGTGTATCCTAAGAGTTCATGTCGCTATGTTATCTATTCTAAAGGTATTTGAAACCAATCAATGTAATTCTTCATCGTAACTCAACAGTCTATATCAACAATGGTTATTCTGTTCACCCCTGGAATCATGGCAACAATATATATCAATTAACAATAGTTATTCCGTTCACCCCCGGAATCATGGCAATAATAATATCCCCTTGAGTTACGTTTCAGTTACATTATTGATTTCCCCCTTTCCCCAGGTTTCAATTCATGTCAAGTAAAACGTAATATCTACCTAATATCAACAAAGGAACAAGCTGGTACATGTTACATCTATCAGGAAAACAGGTCAGGTCAATCAAGTCACTATCAGGATTGTTGGCATGGGTAAACATTACAGGGTAAGTGTGTACTGGCATGATAACAGTAACAGTAACAGGATAACAGTAACAATAACAAGATAATCAATTCAAGTATGTGTTCATAAGCAATCAATATACCAGCCTGATTAGAATTTGTCGTAGGTTTAATAAACAAGCAGTGTATTATATTATCATTTCAATGTCAAGTTTGATTAGTTGAGGCGGTCAATGTAAGATTAGTTTTAATATAATATCGTCAATCTATCAATATACACAGTTAATGATAAATGCATCAAAACTGAATATTTTATATTTGTTGTTAAATAAACAGTTACTAAACTAATAGGTGCATAAAATAAACTTATATACTTTATGCTATCAACATTTAGACGAAACAATTGCTCATTATTTATCCTGTAGTTATATAAAATATATTGAACATTCCTTTACCGTATATTATTCTATACGTTATGATGTATCATTAAATATTATTAATTAAATATCTTATAATCAATATAAACTAAACTTATTATAACTTAAGCTTATTATTAAAGGTTATTTGTTAAACTAGTTAATTAACGAATGAGATGATAAAATCGCATAAAATGATAGAATATATAGTATTACAGTAATATATATATATATATATATATATTACATAACTATAGCATGTAGCAAGTTAAAAACTTGCCTGGATACGGATAGAACACGACGATGGATATCCGGAGACGCAAAACGAAGCGAGACGGAAACTTGAAGGCTCGACTAGGGGACCTAATTGGCTCAAGTCTGACTTTGGGAGTTAGGCTCTGCTAGCTCGGTTCGGCGCTGTTGCGACGATGGAGACGAGATGTGGGATCTCGGTTTAAGTCGAAAGGGGATCTCGACTAGGGTTTTGATCTCGGGTCTATGTGTTTCTTGGCGACTAAGAGATTGGGTCGGGTTGAGGATGAAGGAGGTGACAGAGTGCTGTGATAGTGACGGGGTTCAAAGTCGAGGATGGTGAGGAGTTGTCATTGATGTAACGAAGACAGGCTGCTCGATGGAGGAGGCAAGGGAGTTGTGGCGGCGGGTTGTGGAGTTGCAGGTGAGGGTGTTGAAGAGATGGGTCCGGGTGCTTTGGGTGCTCGAGGAAGAAGAAGGAGACGAATGCGATGACTGCAAGGAGCAGAGGATGATGATAGTGATCGTCTCGGTAATAAGAGGAAGCAAGACAATCGGCGATGATAACGGCGGCGCTTGAGGCGATGACTGGAGTTGGGCTGCAGGAGTCGATAAAGATGGCCGGAGTTAGGTGTTGTCAGGGTAAGATGCTCCGGCAACGAGGAGGAGAGAAAGGAGATGGGTTTGGATGTGAAGAAAGATGCAGGCGAGGGATGATGAGATCTTAGTGAGTTTCAAAAGGAGATAGCGATTGGGTGTTGCATCGGTTAAAAGATGATGAAGACAGCGGAGGGAGGCGAGATGGGGAGAGCGATGTGGGAAAAGGTGGCCGGAGTTGGGAGGCTAGGGGTTGGAGTCTCCGGGAAGAAGGTTTGGAGTCTCCGGGAAGAAGGTTCGGGTTGAGTTCAGTTTTGAGGGGAGAGAGACGAGTATGTGTGTGTGTGTAAGTTGAAACATAGGTTAAAAATAAAAATATTATTTGGAGAGAGAGAAAGAGGTGTTTTGATGAGAAAGATTGGAATCCGGGAGAGTGAGAGTATAACTACTTTTGAGAGAGAGAAAGATATAATTGTATGTGTGTGTGTGTTATAGATTAAATCTTGCACAAAACTCCCCCTAAATATATACAACAACCTGACAAACCAAAACATATCTCTTTTAAAACCACCATACCAAACTATATTTGGTTACAGAGCTAATATCTAAAAATTATATTAGATGCAAATTAAAATAAAATATTAATAAATTATCAAACAAACTTAAATACTAAATATGTTTTGTTAAACTATCATACTAAAATAAATATATATCTAATATTTAAAATATGTTATATGGATATCAACATAAGACATTATTAGATTATAAACAAATCTTAAACTCTAAATTAATAATAGTAATAATAATAATAATACCAAAACCAATACATCCAAAAGAAAGAAAAAACGTACGATTGGGTTAGGGGTTACAGAGATATTTTTCCATACGTTGAGCTATCGGTAATACCGAGTGTAGGGTGTTTTTTGTCACCCCATTGAGATGCGAATACGCGTCGCTTGTCAGGCGTATACAGATTCACCCTGCTTAGGGTAGACAGGAGTTTATTAATTGTGGGGATCCGAATTTCCGGCAGCCGCGAACTAAGCTGTCATTAATTACCTCTCACTTTTGGAGCGAGAGAAGCTCCCATTGATGGGTCAAACTGATCATGCGAAATCAATATGATGTGTTGGTGTGTTTTTCTAACAATAGAGACGTGTTTATTTTTTTTATTTATTCTATTTGTGATAAATGATTTTTTTTTAAAAATTATTCAAAGAAACATTTTTTTTAAAAATTATTTTATTTATTATTTATATTTTATTTATACTATTTTTTTTTTTAAATAAAATTAAAAAAAGAAGGGGAAACCCCTTCTTACTCACATGAGAGAAAGAAGGGGCTCCCACTAAGTGGGAGCCTCCCCCTCACGTGAAGGGGAGTGGGAGCTCCCACTTAGTGGAAGCCTCCCCCTCACGTGAGAGGGGGGACCCTCTACCTCACATGAGAGAGAGGGTGCTCCCACTAAGTTGGAGCCTCCTCCTCATATGAGAGGGGGGAAAGCTCCCACTCCCCACATGAGAGTGGGAGCCTCCTCTTCACGTGAGGAAGGGAACCCCCTCAGTGGGGGAAGCGGTGGGTATCCGCGGGTTTAGAGTTAAACTCCAAAAAAAATTATAATGGAGTTAAACTCCAAGACATTTTATTTGGAGTTAAACTCCCAAAAGTTTTTATATGGAGTTAAACTCTAAAAGATTTTAAGTGGAGTTAAACTTCCCGAAAGGATTTTTATTGTGGAGTTCAACTCCAAAAGAATTTTTATTATGGAGTTAAACTCCAAAAGATTTTAAATAGAGTTAAACTCCTAAAAGGATTTTTATTATGGCGTTAAACTCTAAAAGAATTTTTTTTATTATGGAGTTCAACTCCAATAGAATTTTTATTATGGAGTTAAACTCCTAAGAGGATTTTTATTGTGGAGTTAAACTCCAAAAGAATTTTTTTATTATGGAGTTAAACTTTAAAAGATATTAAATGGAGTTAAACTCCTAAAATGATTTTTATTATGGAGTTAAACTCCAAAAGAATTTTAATTATGGAGTTAAACTCCGAAAGATTTTAAATGGAGTTAAACTCCAAAAGGATTTTTATTGTGGAGTTAAACTCCAAAAGATTTTAAATGGAGTTAAACTCTCAATAAAAATTCTTTTGGAGTTTAACTCCACAATAAAAATCCTTTTAGGAGTTTAACTCCATTTAAAATCTTTTGGAGTTTAACTCCATAATAAAAATTCTTTGGGAGTTTAACTCCATAATAAAAATCCTTTTAGGAGTTTAACTCCATGTAAAATCTTTTGGAGTTTAACTCCATAATAAAAAAATTCTTTTGGAGTTTAACTCCACAATAAAAATCTTTTTAGAAGTTTAACTCCATTTAAAGTCTTTTGGAGTTTAACTCCATAATAAAAATTCTTTTGGAGTTGAACTCCATAATAAATAAAAAATTCTTTTGGAGTTTAACTCCACAATAAAAATCCTTTTAGGAGTTTAACTCCATTTAAAATCTTTTGAAGTTTAACTCCATAATAAAATTTCTTTTGGAGTTGAACTCCACAATAAAAATCCTTTCGGGGAGTTTAACTCCACTTAAAATCTTTTGGAGTTTAACTCCAAATAAAATTGTTTTGGGAGTTTAACTCCAAATAAAATCTTTTAAAGCTTAACTCCATTATAAAAAAAAGTTTTTTTAGAGTTTAATTCCAAACCCTTGGGCACCCTCCGCCTCCCCCAATGAGAGGATTCCCTTCCTCACATGAGGGGGAGGCTCCCACTTTGTGGGAGGCCCTGGTCCCTCACATGGGTGAGTGGGAGCTTTCCCCACTCTCGCGTGAGGGGGAGGCTCCCACTTAGTGGGAGCCCCTGCTCCCTCTCATGTGAGGGGGGGAAGCTCCCACTAAGTGAGAGCTCCCTACTCCCTTTCATATGAGGTGGAGGCATCCACTTAGTGGGAGCCCCTCCTCTCTCTCACGTGAGTGGGAGGGGGGCTTCCTCTTCTTTCTTAATTCATATTTTTATTTTTATTTTAAATAAAATATAAATAATTTTTAAAAATGTTTCTTTGATTAATTTTTTAAAAAAAGTCATTTGTCATAAATAGAATGATTAAAATATATGAACACGTCCCTATTGTTAAAAAAACACACCAACACATCATATTGATTTTGCATGACCAGTTTGACCCATCAATCGAAGGTTCTCTCGCTCCAAAATCGAGGGTTAATTAACGGCAGCTTAGTCCGCGGCTGCCGGAGATTCGAATCCCCATAATTAATAAACCCCATCCTACCCTAGGCAGGAAGAATCTGTATACGCCTGACAAGCGACGCATATTCGCATCTTAATGGGGTGATGAAAAATACCCTACAGATTCTGGCACGTCCGGTGGGACGTTTTCTCTCCTCCCATGGGTTAAACATTCATGCGAATAATCAACATATATATTGATTGCATGTACTGAAATCATACTTCTTTGTGCAGGTTAACACTTTCCAATTGCAATTTTCGGACGCAACAAAATGTCTCTAAGGACAAGCCTAGCTCTCAACACGGCTCCCATCTCCTACACGATGAAGATGGACGCCAGGACGATCCTCCCGGCCAGTCTCGGGCGACAGTGGGAGGAGCCGCTGCTACCATTTGGTTCTATTCTGTCCGTGCCAGCTAACACCATCCTAGCTCCTCAAGCTCCAGTAACAGACAGACCCGCCTCAAAAGGCAGGACGCCAAATGTGGTGATCTCGAGGGCACCACTACCCAAACGCAAGTCGATGTTGTAAGTCTACGGTAGCGCCCTGGCCGTCTGTATGAGGCCAAAATGCGGAAAAAAAAACTTTTTCAAACTAGAAACCGGCGCTATCGTATGCTTAAAATCCGGATCGGACCATTGACCTACTACTAGCTAACTAGAGAAAGGGTAGAGCGGCTATACCGAGCGATCCGTGTCCTTCGGTCTTCGGCCACCATCCCAAGCTCCCCGCGGCATCTCCAGTCTCGATCTCCTCGTCGGAAAAGGCACTACATCGAGAAGTCTTTTTACGGGCTTCCGCTTCGTCCGAAGCAACTCGGGTATGAAGTGTGCTAGCCGATGTGTCCAAGGTGTTGTAAAGAATGTTTGTGATCACTTTGCCTCTTGCATCCATTGCTTGGATGGAGGTTGCAGGTGTTGCCATTAATGGAAAATGTAAGGTAGAGGAAGAAGAAGAAGAAGAGAAGGCTTTCTCTTCTTTTCTTTTCTTGTGATGGAATAATAAGAGTGAGAGAGAGTATAGAATAATATGAGAGCTCACCCATGACCTTGGCTTCCCCTCTCTCTCCTCTCTCATCATTTCAACCCAAAAACATCATATAATGTGACATTAACACATAAAAAGAGACCATGAGTCACTAATGTGTTCATATCACATTTAATGCATGTCATGATTAAATCTAGCTCACAATTTCCATTAACAAACATTAATCCAAATGTTTGCAACAATAAAAAGATACGGCAACATCTAAAGTAAACTCGTGACGGATCACAAGGATACCCCTCACCTGTTTATACATACCTGCATCCGCATTCCGACTGAATGCGAATGCGATGAGACTAAAGTAATCCAACAAATCTAATACTAGGATCCGGCTTAAACCAAAGCCCACTAATATGATCCGTCCGATCAAGATCTGTGCACTACCGCAAGAATAAGATCGAACCCTGCTATATATCATACGGCCTCTACAATATTTCGCCCGAAACTTGAGAAACTTTTTGTGGGGGACTCTAAAGACTCGTCAATACTTTGGATGTGGATTTAACCACTAGCACGTCAGAGGTATTAGCCGTACGTAACGGGCTACCAAGTATTGACCAAAAGGGATGTCGATGAGCGAACTCATCCTGACACCCTACTGAGCCTGTCAGTGACAATATCCGTACAGTCCGGTCCGTTCGTCTATGAGCATCGCATGGCAGGCCTAGGGGGTTGGTAAAAGTCAAACCCCCAAAAGCGGTACAAGTCGTGTCGGAGTGTAGCCCAGAACACCCTGAGATACTACTGGAATACCTACCAGTAAATCTCCTGCCTTAGCCAAGGACTTCGTGTAATGGCTCTCCTAGACACAGCGCGATCTCACCCCCAATACCGGGAGAGACGAACCCCTGCCGATCCGCTCACTGTCTCCATGTGGCTCGGGCCTGTACCCAACTAAAACCTGTTTGCATGACTCCTTTGAGCCGTGGTAGGGTAGTAATCAAAGCACAGTGGGAACTCACACGAGACAAATGACGATCTCAGGTCGATGAACTAACCTGTATACATGTCACCACGGAACTGCTATCTGACGTCAGGTATAATACCAACTAGCATGCTCTCGGCGAGTCCTGTCCGGTGTACTCATAACCCAATGAGCACCTGTATACATCTTAGGTGATCCAACTGACACCAATGGCTTGCGAGACCGGCCACCGCCCCTCGTCGGGGTCTGGACTGTATACACTAGTCTACTCTGGAGTATCGATGCCCTGTCTCGAAAACTCCCACGACTAGGGACCTTTTAAGGATGTGCTTATAGACCCCAGCTCCCACGTATATGATCGCCATCATACTGTTGGCCGTCAAGCAAGAATCCTAAGGGCTCTATCAACGCGCAATAGTGACCTGTAAGGTCACCTAAAGCAGTACACGATGATAAAGATAAACCATGGTAGCATACTATTCTCTATCAACGTGTAATAGTGAACTACAATGTCACCTAAAGCATGTACATGATGATAAATTCAAACCAGATAGTATACAAACCTCTCGAGTAAGACTGTCCTACCGGTATAGGTCATCCCTCAATCATTGCAATCACGTGCCTGCGATCCAATAATTGACTCTGAGGGCACTATATCCAACAGGTGTTTGAACGACTTTCCTTAGCCCCAGCTGGGGGCAAGGCCATCAACACCAATAAAGCAACAAGACGTCTTGGGCAAGCTCCGGTGGTGCCCCTGACAACCGCTCGATCGGGTATCTTCTCTGAGCTCCCCGTCAATCGAATCACGGTGGCTTCCCGTAAGACGGATGCCCACCAAGACATCAAAATCGAGTGCTAAGACAGAAAAGGCTCAGATACAAAGCCAACAAAAGGGCTAGGGCTCCTGCTAGGATGAACTTCATGAGGTTCCAAGAACAGGCTTACCCCGCAAGAACAGCTGAATCGGCTGTAAAGGTCGCTAACTCTTTTGAACCGCTGAAATTGGTTCAGAGGAATGCCATGACCGTAAGAGTCAAGAAAACCGCGATCCGGAAAGTGCCATCCAAGGACCCGGCCAGGCCAACCATCCTTAGTCGCCTGTCCTTTCCCGAAGAGGAAGGGCCACGACGACGGTCCAAAAGATCAGCTGCCAAAAATAAAGAGATGGCTGGATATGTGGTCCACACTGTCTACATGGCAGGCACACGCAGCAAGAGCAAAGATAGGGCTACCACATCTCAAATCCAATCTGGTTTGAATTTGGCTGCCACTTCCCATGACCAGCTTCCTCCGGAAGACAATGAAAACCCTTCCAGCGAGACTGATAAGCATAGAGATCCCTCGGTTCATGAGGAGTCGGGCTCGAAAAGCGAAGATGAGCCAATCTTCCGTCCCAAGACCGCAGAGCAGCAACTTCTCTAAGTTCTTCAGAAGCGGCTTAGAAACAAGGACATGGAGATGGCCAAGCTCTACTCAAAGATTGATGACTTGACAAACGTCGTCCTATATCTCACGGCCTAAGTTGCCTCTCAGCCGCCCAATCAAGCGCAGGTCTCTGCTCATGAACTGGGAAACGGTGTCTCAAAGCAGCCGATGCCTATTCCCTCAAATCCAAAGATGGACGAACAACATTGTTTCCTTGTAAAAAAAGAAAAAGAAAAAAGAAGAAGAAAAGAAGATGAGAGAAAGAAAGAGGGAAACTTCTCACTAAACAAGCCCCGCGTGTTAAACATGTGAGCACTATATGCAAAGCATATAGGCGCTGCAATTAAACTACAGATAGGCTAAACAATGCATCATGTGTTAAACACGTGAGCACCTATATGCAAATCATATAGGTGCTGCAATTAAACTACAGATAGGCTAAAACAAAGCCTCACGTGTTAAATACGTGAGCGTCTATATGTAAAGCATATAGGCGCTGCAATTAAACTACAGATAGGCTAAAACAAAGCCTCACATGCTAAACACGCGAGGACACCTCCTTACGTAGAATTAAATTCTACTTAATGAACCGATGGATCAAGGATCCAACGGTGATTAAACATAGAATTAAATTCTATTAAGAAGAATATTTTTTGATAGACAGAGAGTTAATGGATCAAAGATCCAAAATATTTTTTATATCTTTCTAAACAGAGAAAGATTATACTCTGTTAAATTAAACGCCCTTGGATTAAAAATATAATGGTGATTAAGATGTCACCGCTCGATAGAATTTTATTCTATATATGGGAGAATATCCCCAATCTTGTTAAAAACAAGAATAATATCTTCTGTAAAACAGAAGTCCTTGGATCAAACATCCAACGGTGGGTAAAATTCCCCAAATCAATTCTGAGACCAATTAAATCAATTGGGATCTCTCAATGAGAGATTTTCTCAAAATTAAACAAACTTCTTTCCACTATATAAAGAACCCAAGACTTCAAGTCTCAAGGAGAGGAGAAAAGGAGAAGGAGAAAAAAAGAAAGAAAAAAAAAGAGGAAGAATATATAGTGAGCTTTGGAGGAATAGGATAATTTAATTCTCAAAAGAAAGACTTGCTTCCTTGAAACATTAGGCAAAAAGAAAAACACTTTTCATTTGCCACTCTAAGGGTTTAACCCTTCATGCATGAACTTAGTTCTTCCTCTGGTTGAGATCTGCAGAATAAGATCTCCCCACAAGTTGAGAATTTAATTCTCATCGGGGAGATTCTGTCATGCAGATTCAAAACCTAGGGGAAAGAATTGAGTTCAAAGAATTTGATTCTTACAAAACACATGGAAATTTAATTCCTCTGAAGACTAGGGTTTAACCCTATAAAAAGAATTTAATTCTTACAAAACAAGAGACATGAGATCCTCCATGAGATCAAAATCTCCAAACACCCAGAAGGAAAGACTGATGATTCATTAGTGTTTAAATACTATAACGAGGACCGCACGTGTTTCCCATGCGAGCGCTTAAAAGAAGAACAAGAAGTGCCTCCTACGTCAATTACGTGTTTTGCACGCGATCTCCAATCAAGTGCTTAGCACTTATATATAAAAACGGAGGGGATAAAACCCAAAAGTCAGTACCCAACTTTGGGGCGCCTCACGTGTTCACACATGAGCGCCACAAGAACCAAGTGCTTAGCTCTTATATGCAAAAAGGGAATAAAACCCAAAGAACAGCGCCCACTTCGGGACGTCTCACGTGATTCACACGTGAGCGCCTCCAAATTTCAGTGCTTAACACTGGTCTAATGCCTCACGCGGGATACACTTGAGTACTATATTTACCAGTGCTTATCACTA
The DNA here is from genome assembly GCA_030015575.1 of Agapanthus africanus. Classification (NCBI taxonomy): domain Eukaryota; kingdom Viridiplantae; phylum Streptophyta; class Magnoliopsida; order Asparagales; family Amaryllidaceae; genus Agapanthus; species Agapanthus africanus. The sequence goes on along the minus strand of JASDDO010000031.1, from coordinate 444,576,954 downwards.
CAGGGGTAAATATGAAGACCCAAACCTAGTCACAAATTGGCTAAGTCTTCCCGAGGTCAAAACTTCTTTGATCTCCAAATCGACCGAGCCTCTGTGCTCATGTTTTCCCAAACTGATCTTAGTCCCAAATATGACTATTGATCTTCCAACTGATGATATCCAAAATGATACTCATCCCACATCCTCCCGAGAAAATCTTAGTTTACCACTAACTCCTTTTTCGCTCGAATACGGGAATTGGTTCAAGGGTACATATTTCCATACCTCTGATCCACGTCGTTGTAATTCCTCAACGTCTTTAGAGAGGTGGAAGGTCCCAACAACCAACAGCTTTTTAGTGCACTGATGTGTACACCTCAAATCAAACCACACCCCAAACTGGGTGCATCCCATATCATTGTTGTTCATCCCGTCATGTAACAAATACACGCGCGCGCAAGATGATCAATGGACCAAAACGTCCTTAAACTAAAATCTCACCTCCAAAACAGTGATCAACGGACCAAGACATCCTTAAACTAAAATCCCACCTTCAAAATGGTGATCAACGGACCGTAATGTCCTTAAACTAAAGCCTCACCTCAAAAATGATGATCAACGGACCGAGACGTTCTTAAACTAAAACATCACCTCCAAAATGGTTATCAACAGACCGAAATGTTCTCAAACTAAAACTTCGCCTCCAAAATGGCGATAACGGACTGAAACGTCCTTAAACTAAGACTATAGAGCCCAAATGCTCTCTTGTTGAATCTGAAACAAAAATGATCCTAAAACCTTGTTAAGTAGATCTTAGTCTCAAATTGGACTAACGTATCCTTAACAAAAGACTAACCGAGCCCCAAATGCTCACAAACATTTAAGTCGATCTTAATCTTAAACCAGATTAATGATCCTTAAATAAAACAAACCCAAATCTAAGATATACGGATTTGAACTAATCCACGCCCTACGGGCGACAACATAAATTAGTCTCCGTATACAATCCACGGGCAACCTAAACAAATAAAAACACATACGACACGAAGTGAACTTCTGGAGAAAGAGAAAGTATTTATCGCGATGTGATAACGTAATTAACTACAGGGGCTTTCTCCTGCAAGGAAGAGCGTCCCCACAATCAAAAACCCCTCGCAAACGAGGGGGAATCTGACAAAGTCTGCTACAACGGCGGCATCTGTCCAAACCTCCGATATACGGTGCCATAAATCAACTTGGCAATTTCGAAGAGATGGACGGATAAATCTAAATATCATCTGCCCCCAAATTCAGGCAGGACGATCCATCTCGGTTCGTCTCCATTTTCGGCGGTAAACAGATTCCGGCACGCCCGGTAGGATCTTTTCCCCTTTCCACTCCACACTTCGTGTGTCGTGTTTCGCGACCAAAAAATCATTGTTTGCTATGGTTACCCTTGGATTCGAGGTACTAAGATTTGGTGTCTTGTTCCTGTGCAGAAAGAAGAAGTGAACATCAATGGCTTCCAGCTGCACAAACTGCAACAGCAACTCCCGCCCCGCCCCAACTGGAGGAGTGACATATGGGCCCAATGCGGCCTCCATCTTTTCAATGCCGGTGGGGAAAGTGACTCAAGCCACCACTGGATTGTTCTTCGGGACCATGCTCCCGCCAGCAAGCTTCAGCACCCCAGTGCTACCATAGGAAGCTCCAAAGAAGTCAGTCTTCGATTGACTTGCAACCACCACAGCCCCTCTCAACGGGTAGTCCAAGCCCGCCATCTCAGTCTTCAACAGGCTGAGCCAAAGCTTAAGTGGGCCCACAAAGAGGCTCGCGATACCTGAAGGGGCTATCCCGAAATGAATAGTCCTCCTAACACCTGCTGCAGGTGAAGTCATCAAAAGTGCTTCCCCTACCAGAAAATCGGCCTTCGAAAAATTGGTCGTTCCCTCTCAACGGACGTCAGTCTTCGAAAGGCTGGCACCAGCAGCAGCCCCTCATCAAAGCCGAGGGCATGACAGAGCCACTTCCACAGCTGAGGTAGTCATGTTAATGATATATTCCCTAGAAACCATTATTGTATCATACTGGATTGTATATTACTTAATGGGAGCTTGGGATATATACGGATAAAGTAACAGTCTTGCTCGAAATGGTAGTATGCTACCTGGTTTGTTTCTACCTCAATATGTAGCATATCGCTTATACATATTGGTAGAGCCCTTAGGATCTTTGCTTGATTACCAGCGTTGTGATGGCAGTCACACTAGTGGGGGGCTGGGTAGTCTATAACCACATCCTATACAGGTCCCTAGTCATAGGATTATCGAGACGGGGTATCGATACTCCATAGTAGGCTAGTGTATACGCTTCTTATCCCAGCAGGGGAGATGGTATGTCCCACAGCCATCAGTATGTCGTACTGGAGATAGTATGCAGGTGCTCATTAGGTTATGAGTGCACTGGACATGACCCATCGGGAACTATTGGTGGATATTATACCTATCGTCAGGTAGCAGTTCCCAGGTGACATGAGTACAGCTTAGTCCGTCGACTTGACACTGCTACTTCGCCTCGAGTGTGTTCCCACTGTACTTTGATTACTACCCTACCATGGCTCAAAGGAGTCGTGCAAACAGGTAGTAGTTAGGTGCAGTCCCGAAGCACTTGGAGGAAGTGGCAGTTAGATAGGATTCGTCTCTCCTGGTATTGGGGGTTGATATCGCGCTGTGTTCGGAAGGTCATTACACAAAGTCCTTGACCAAGGAAAGCGAGATTTACTGGTAGGTACTCCAGTAGTTTCACAGGGTGTTTTGGGCTATACACCGACACGACTTATTGCGCTATTAAGGGTCTGACGATTATCGTCCCTAGGACCGATATGCGATACTCTTAGACGAACAGATCGGACTGTACAGAGATTGTCACATACAGGCTCAGTAGGAGTTCGGATGAGTTAGCTCATCGGCCTTCTTATCGACAGTTACCTGGGTAGCCGTTACGTGCAGCTAGTACTGCTTGCGGCTTGTGGTTAAACCCACTACCAGCGTAGTGTCGAGTCTTTAGAGTCCCACATAGAGAGTTTCCCTACACCGGGAAAAAGGTGTAAAGGTCGTATGGTTTTACGGCAGGGTTTCGATCACATGCGTGCACTTGTGCACATATGATGATCGGGCGAATAATACTAATGGGCTTTGGTTTAAGCCGGATCCTAGTATTATATTAATGGATTATTTTCGTCTCTTTGTATTCGTGTTCTTCGGAATACGGATGCGGGTATGTATATACGGTTGAGGGGCATTCTCGTAATTTGTCGGGAAAGCTTCTAGAAAGTCAAACCTCATTAGGGTTTTAATTCTTTTGTCATTTGGATTAAAGTTAATGAGGTGGAGGAAATGAGGTGGACTTGACAAAAGATCAAGCATGACTCACTTATTAGATATTTTTCTAGCATCCTTGATATTTTGAAGAGATATTTTATCTCCTCAATAATTATCTAGCATGCTTGATTTTTTTTTCTTAAGTTGAGCCAAGGGTTTTCTGTAGTTACTTTCACACCTTCATCTTCCTCAAGTGACCTTCTTCTTCCTCTAAACCCTAATCCTCTCATATGTTGAGAATCCTAGGGTTCCAAGAGACAAAGGACTCCATCTTCACATTCTACACCTTCTATGACTTCTATTTTAGTGAACTAGAAGCCGTAGTTACCTCGGATTTAAGGTAGGAGCTTGGACTATAGACTCTCGGGTGGATCGTCTTTGACTCGAGGAGGCCGTCGAGGTTGCTACGATCCGTTACGATCCTTGGAGCCGACGACGAGTGGTGGACAGCGATGAAGACCCGAAGGACTTGTATCGTAGGGTATAAGTTTTATCTTTGTTGTTTACATCATACCCTAGTTTGATAGTTAGGGTTTAGACATGATCCATGAACTCGAGTCCGTGTTGCGATGCTTCGAAAGATCGTTTTTCCCATATCTCGCCTCCCCGCGAGCCCGTGGGGTGCGTGACACGGACTTACAGTGGTATCAGAACCTACTAAACCCTTATTGGCTTGTTAGTAACTTATTAGAACTTCGATCGTCGGAAAACACGAAAACAAAACTCCAAATCCCTAAAGTTTCTGTCGAATTTTTAAACTGCTCTAAAAATTATTTCAGAGGCATGAAAATTCACTGCAGGGAATTCTAAGAACACTGGAGAAAAACGAGTCCCTAACTTGGCTAGACCACCATGGAACCGCGGCGAGTCGGTGCAATTAGCCGCCATTCCGCGGCCGAGTCAACACCGAGTTGGCTCGTTTTTCCTCAGTTTGTATTATTTTAGGTGTTCTTTCTTCTTGGATATTTGGTTTCTACCCAAGATATTTTGAGTGCTGGTTTGCATTTGGGGTAGACACGGAAAATAATTTTCGATCGAAATTCTAAGTTATTTGCTAATCGGGTTTTATCTGTGTTGTTATATGTGCTGAACGTCTGCTAATCGCTATACGTCGATTAGTGGGGGTTGCACATATCTGTGATCTGTGTTATTGGTTTGTGTATATGAACTTGTTGGATCATCATGGATGAATAGCCGAGGATGTGAGATGAGAGTTTTCTTTATCTTTCATTCGATGTAAATTGTAAAATGATGTAATATTCTTTTGCGGGGCACATCCGGGTTGAGGTTGTAGTCACCGTTGAATTATTTTCTTTTACTGTTTTCTGCTCCTAGGATAGACCCAAGGTGGGGTGCACAAACTACCGGGTACTTTGAAGTGCCGAGTGGCCTACTCACTTTGCTAAGGGAAGTTGCTTCACTTCGGGTATTTGGCGAGTAGTTTGCCGCACCCATAGGGGTCTGGGGTGGGGTTTGGCTATTCATCACGACCGTGGAATCCGTCTTTCGTTACAGGCTTAAACGAAACGCGGAATTTCTAGTATATCCAATATGTTCATCTATGATCTGGAATGCCTATTATTGCGTCAGACGAATGTTTATATCTATGATATCTATTAGGTGTTGCTTATGTTTTGCATCCGCGCTAGTCCAGCCCCCGCTCTGGCGTTAGTTAAGTAACCTAACGGTGTAAGACGGGGTCCAGTGGCGAATGCGGATGGCATAGGTGGACGTGGTATTTTTGTTTTTTTTCTGTGATGATAGGTGTAAATGATGGGACTGCATTACATTAATGCAAAGCAAATGAACCAAAGCTGAATCGTTGGAAAAAATTTTAAAACCACTCGGTTATTTTAAAATAGGAGACTTTTAAATGCGGAGCTTAAACCACTCCTTTTGAAAGCTATTAGGTTCCTTCAATTATACAAGTTCACTACGTTCACGGTTTTGCCAAAACCATTCGTAGCCCTTCGTCATTTCAGTTGAATATTCGGTAGTATTCAAGCTTTGTATTTTGACCTTCGCCAAGGCATAGTGTTTGGTAGCTGCTGGATATTCATCTATAGCATAGATAGATGCGTTGGTTTGGGACAGTCGTACTACTATTTTGGCCTTCGTCAAGGGTATGTACGGGTGGGTTCAAATTAACCTGGACAATGACGGGTAGAACTTGACAAGTGACTTATGATATGTTGGCATTCGTCAAGGTCATAAGAGCATGGGGCAAAAATCCACATCGGGGGTTTCTAAAGAAACTGAAACTTGCTAGTGATGCATACCATTTGGATGTGATAATGTTGGTAGGATTCCTTCAGGATTATCACACAATGATATTTGGATCCCGATCCTACTGTGAGTATCCGCTACTCCTCGGGAGATTCTTCACTTAACGATCAATGCTAAAAACCAAGTAGGTGTCTAGAACAGTGTTAGCGGGGCCACGCCTCCAGGGAAAAGAGGTTATTTAATTAAGGAACTTCGCGAAAGCGTCGTAAACCTCCCTCGAAGTACCGACACTAGTCTGGCTAAACGGTTAAGCAAGTATTGTACGGTAAGATTAATCCTGACTAATTCTTCTTTTATGGTTTGAGGAAAGATTCGAGAAATAGTGGGAGCCATCATGTTTAGATAAATTAAAAACCAGTCTAAACTTGCAAGAATATCATGCTTAGTGTTTTCTTCTCTCTCTCCTAGTTGCAGCAACCGGGTAACCAGATTAGGTTACAGATAGATAATAAAATGACTGAGTTATACTATAATGACTAGCAAAGGTTTGTCCAGATGTCCATTACCTATGACAAGCTGGACCACCTCATTACTACTCATAGCCCCGCCGTCCCAGGTCCAGTTTCCACCTTCGCGGATGTTGATATCCGTAAGACAAGGGAAAAAGACTGTGTGAATGCCAAGTGCCTCGTGTTGGCCTCAGTAGATGGTTTATACCAGAGGCAGCACGAGAAGATGGACTTAGCTTCTATCTTCCTCTATAACAAAGTTTTATATGGAGAGCAATCTCGTATCGTAAGATATGAGACCTCGAAGAAATTGCTTCAAGCGAGGTTGGTTGTCGGGTCATCTGTAGGGGACCACGTCCCTACAATGATTAGATATATTAAAAAGCTCACGGACCTGGAGACCACGTTAGAGAACGAGTCATATGCTAACTTGATTCTACAGTCCCTTCCTCCTACTTACACCCAGGGGAAGAAAATTATACTTCCAGTTGAGGGCATCCTGAAGGAAACTAGGGAGACACCCGCTCTGCTTATTGGAGAATCTTTCTCTTCTGGATCTAAGGCGGATGCCAAGGGTGAGAAGAAGAAGACCTCCATAAAGCCGATAGGCGGTGTCGGTAAGGTAGAAGAAAAAGGAAGGGCAAAAGTTTCGGGGTTAACGGTAAGGAAGGAGGGATGTTCCTATTGTTACGGGAAAGGGCATGGGCAGAAGGAATGCAGGGCTTGGAAAGCCAAAATCCAGGATCCGAAGCATGTTGTTGCTTCGGCTTCGGGTGTGTTTATGATTGAAAACAGTCTATCAATTAACTCTACTTCCTGGGTACTAGATACCGGATCAGGATCTCATATCTGTAATTCATTACAGGCTTTGAGAAACCGTAGAGTTATCAGCAGGTGATATGACTCTCAGGGTTACTAACGGAATGAGGGTGGATGTTGTATCCGTAGGGTATATCACCTAGAATTAACAAGTGGGTAGATATTGATTCTACGTAACTGTTTGTGTGTACCAAATCTAGTTTGTAAGCGATGTGGTTCACATCCACCTAAATCAAAGTTTGATTGGGTCAGGTACACTAGAGGACATTATATATTGAATCAAGCTCAGGTTTTCAAACGTCCATAACACACTTAAAAGAAAGACTCTGAAATTAAATAAGGCTCTCTTAAGGCATTGTAGACTGGGTCACATCAATGAAACACGGTTGACGAAGTTACATAGAGAGGGATATTTGGATCCGTTCGAATATCAGTCTTATGCAACTTGTCAATTTTGTCTCAAAGGAAAGATAACAAAGACTCCGTTCACTGGACACAGAGTAAGAGCGAGCGAGCTCTTAGGACTCATACACAGCGACGTGTGTAGTCCAATATCTACATATGCACGAAGTGGTTATTCCTATTTCATTACTTTTACGGATAATTTCTCTAGTTTAGGACATGTCTTCTTGATGATGCATAAATCCGAACCCTTTGAAAAATTCCGGGAATATAAGAATGAAGTGGAAAAATAAACAGGTAGAAGTATCAAGACACTGAGATCTGATCGACGTAGTGAATACTTAAATTGCCGAGTTCCTGGATTACCCAAAAGAGAATGGAATTCTCTCTCAGCTTACTCCTCCATACACAGCACAACACAACGGTGTATCGGAAAGGCAGAACCGAACCCTATTGGATATGGTTCGTTTTATGATGAGTAATGCTGAGTTACCGCGATCCTTCTGAGGTTATGCACTAGAATCAGCTGCATATCTTTTGAATAAGGTTCTTACCAAGACTGTGCCTACCACACCATATCAAATATGGAGTGGGAAGAACACTATCTTCAATATCTGAAGATATAGGGATATCCAGCTTTTGTCAAAAAGCAATATGCGGACAAGTTCGAGGCACACTCAGTAATGTGTAGGTTTATAGGATACCCAAAGAACTCCAGGGGGTATCTTTTCTATTACGCAGAGTAACAAATGGGTTTTTGTTCCTCGTCATGCCTATTTTTTAGAAAATCAATTTTTTTAAAAAGGACTAGTGGGAGCATAATAGAACTGGAAGAAATTCCAGAATCACAAACTATTACTGAAAGTATAGTAGAACCAGAGGTTTCAAAAGAATAAGACATCCCTGCGCCAATCCGCAGTACTAGCAGGCAATCTCATCCGTCCGAGAGATACTACGGTTTTCTCATAGACGGGGATAGAGAGGATTGCATCATTGATAATGATGAGCCAACTAGCTTCCAGCAAGCCATTCAGAGAGGCGACTCGGTAAAATGGCTGGATGCAATGCGGACCGAAATGGAGTCCATGTACACCAACAAAGTATGCACTTTGAACATTGCTACCAGAAGGGGTAAAACTCGTAGGCTGCAAATGGATCTTCAGAAAGAAGATTGGTGTAGATGGATAGGTTGAAACCTATAAAGCTAGACTTGTTGTAAAAGGTTTTCATCAAAAACCTGGTTTGGACTATGATGAAACCTTTTCTCCAGTGGCTATGCTCAAATCCATTCGGATCCTTCTTGCTATTGTTGCCTTCCAAGATTTTGAAATCCGGCAGATGGAAGTAAAGACGGCTTTTCTAAATGGTTATTTGGAAGAGTGCGTCTATATGGATCAGCCAGAGGGTTTCAATCAGAGTGGGAGCATCGGGAAATTGTTCAAGTTGCTTATGTCTATTTATGGACTAAAGCAGGCATCGGGGGGTTGGAACATCTGTTTTAATGAAACAGTCAAAAGAATTCGACTTTATCTAAAATCCAGATGAACCATGCATTTATAGTAAGATTGTAGCAAGAACTGTAGAATTCCTTGTTGAGTACGTGGATGACATTCTCATGATAGGAAATGGCATTCCTATGCTATAATTAGTCAAAGGATTCATGTCACAGAGGTTCTCCATGAAAGACCTGGGTGATACCAACTACATTCTGGGGATCCAGATCTATCGTGATAGATCAAAGAGGATGGTGGGACTTTTACAGTCAAGGTACAACAACATCATACTGAAAATATTTAATATGGACGATTATAAGCGCGGTAGTCTACCGGCTTGTCATGAAATCACCTTCTCCAAAGAGATGTCTTCCAAGACTGATTTGGAAAGGGCTCGCATGTCAATTATACCCTACACTTCTGCGGTAGGATCTATAATATATGCGATGTTGTATACCATACCAGATATAGCTTACGCAATGAGCGTAGTAAACCGGTATCAGTCAAACCCAGGGGAGAAGCACTGGGAAGCAGTAAAGAACATTTTCAAGTACCTGAGAAGGACTAAGGAGATGTTCTTGGTGTATGACGGAAAAGACCTCCAGATCGAGGCCTTTGCTAACTCAAGCTTCCAGAGTGATAATAATGACTCCAAGTCCATATTGGGTTATGGTTTTACCCTCAGTGGAGGGGCGGTCTATTGGAAGAGCTCCAAGCAGGACACCATTGCAGACTCGACGATGGAAATGGGGTAGTTCGCTGTATGAGACGCCATAAAAGAAGCAGTCTGGATATGGAAGTTCTTAATAGAACTTCAGGTGGTTCCTTCTATTTGTTGGTCCAATACTTTAGTATTGTGACAACATACAACGCTATAGCTTTAAGGAAGGAACCCAGGTCCTATCAGAGATCCAGACATATCTTGAGGCGGTACCACCTGATCAGGGAGATCATTGATCCCCAGGGGATCGAGGTGAGGAGAGTAGATACGGAGAACAACACTGCAGATCTACTCACAGAGGTCATCCCTCAGACAGTATTCGAGAAGGCTATTCGAGATCTTCGGTCTGCGATATGCCAGTATAAGGCCTTAGTGCAAGTGGGAGATTGTTAGTGATATATGCCCTAGAGACCATTATTGTATCATACTGGATTGTATATTACTTAATGGGAGCTTGGGATATACACAAATACAGTAACAGTCTTGCTCGAAATGGTAGTATGCTACCTGGTTTGTTTCTACCTCAATATGTGCATGTGTTTCTTTTAGCATATCGCTTATACATATTGGTAGAGCCCTGAGGATCTTTGCTTGATTACCAGTGTTGTGATGGCAGTCACACTAGTAGAGGCTGGGTATTCTATAAGCACATCCTATACAGGTCCCTAGTCATAGGATTATCGAGACGGGGCATCGATACTCCACAGTAGACTAGTGTATACGCTTCTCATCCCAGCAGGGGAAATGGTATGTCCCACAGCCATCAGTATGTCGTATTGGAGATAGTATGCAGGTGCTTATTAGGTTATGAGTGCACTGGTCAGGACTTATCGGGAACTGTTGATAGGTATTATACCTATCGTCGGGTAGCAGTTCCCAGGTGACATGAGTACAGCTTAGTTCATCGACTTGACACATCTACTTCGTCTCGAGTGTGTTCCCACTGTACTTTGATTACTACCCTACCACGGCTCAAAGGAGTCATGCAAACAGGTAGTAGTTGGGTGCAGTCCCGAAGCACCCTGAGGCAGCGGCGGTTAGATAGGATTCGTCTCTCCCGGTATTGGGGGTTGATATCGCGCTGTGTTCGGAAGGCCATTACACAAAGTCCTTGGCCAAGGCAAGCGGGATTTACCGGTAGGTACTCCAGTAGTTTCTCAGGGTGTTTTGGGCTATACTCTGACATGACATATTGCGCTATTAGGGGTCTGACGATTACCGCCCCCTAGGACCGATATGCGATACTCTTAGACGAACAAACCGGACTGTACAGAGATTGTCACATACAAACTCAGTAGGAGTTCGGATGAGTTAGCTCATCGGCCTTCTTATCGAAAGTTACCTGGGTAGCCGTTACGTGCAGCTAGTATCGCTTGCGGCTTGTGGTTAAACCCACTACCAGCGTAGTGTCGAGTCTTTAGAGTCCCACATAGAGAGTTTCCCTGCACCGGGAAAAAGGTGTAGAGGTCGTATGGTTTTACGGCAGGGCTTCGATCACGTGCGTGCACTTGTGCACATATGATGATCGAGCGGATAATAATAGTGGGCTTTGGTTTAAGCCGGATCCTAGTATTATATTGATGGATTATTTTCGTCTCTTTGTATTCGTGTTCTTTGGAATACGGATGCGGGTATGTATATACGATTGAGGGGCATTCTCGTAATTTGTCGGGAAAGCTTCTAGAAGGTCAAACCTCATTAGTGTTTTAATCTTTTTTCATTTGGATTAAAGTTAATGGGGTGGAGGAAATGAGGTGGACTTGACAAAAGATCAAGCATGACTCACTTGTTAGATATTTTTCTAGCATGCTTGATATTTTGAGGAGATATTTTATCTCCTCAAAAATTATCTAGCACGCTTGATTATTTTTTTCTTAAGTTGAGACAAGGGTTTTCTTTAGTTCTTTCACACCTTCATCTTCCTCAAGTGACCTTCTTCTTCTTCTAAACCATAATCCTCTCATGTGTTGAGAATCCTAGGGTTCCAAGAGACAAAGCACTCCATCTTCACACTCTACACCCTCTAGGACTTTTAGTTTAGCGAACTAGAAGCCGTAGTTACCTCGGATTTGAAGTAGGAGCTCGGACTATAGACTCTCGGGTGGATCGTCTTTGACTCGAGGAGGCCGTCGAGATTGCTACGATCCGTTACGATCCTTAGAGCCGACGACAAGTGGAGGACAGTGATGAAGACCCGAAGGACTTGTATCATAGGGTATAAGTTCTATCTTTATTGTTTACATCATACCCTAGTTTGCTAGTTAGGGTTTAGACACGATCCGTGAGCTCGAGTCCGTGTTGCGATTCTTCGAAAGATCATTTTTCACATATTCCGCCTCCCCGCGAGCCCGTGTGGTGCGTACACGGACTTACAGTGGTATCAGAGCCTACTAAACCCTTACTAGCTTATTAGCAAGTTACTAGAATTTCGATCGTCGGAAAACACGAAAACAAAACTCCAAATCCCTAAAGTTTCTGTCGAATTTTAAAACTGCTCTAAAAATTATTTCAGAAGCATGAAAATTCACTGCGGGGAATTCTAAGAACACTGGAGAAAAACAAGTCCCTAACTCGGCTAGACCACCGCGGAACTGCGGCGAGTCGGTGCGATTAGCCGCCGTTCCGCGGCCGAGTCAACACCGAGTTGGCTCATTTTTCCACAGTTTGTCTTATTTTAAGTTTTCTTTCTTCTTAGATATTTGGTTTCTACCCAAGATATTTTGAGTGCTGGTTTGCATTTGGGGTAGACACAAAAAATAATTTTCGATCGAAATTCTAAGTTATTTGCTAATCGGGATATGTGTTGTTATATGTGTTGAACGTCTGCTAATTGTTATACGTCGATTAGTGAGGGTTGCACATATCTGTGATCTGTGTTATTGGTTTGTGTATATGAACTTGTTGGATCGTCGTGGATGAATAGCCGAGGATGTGAGATGAGATTTTTCTTTATCTTTCATTCGATGTAAATTGTAAAATGATGTAATATTCTTTTGCGGGGTACATCCGGGTTGAGATTGTAGCCACCGTTGTATTATTTCCTTTTACTGTTTTCTGCTCCTAGGATAGACCCAAGGTGGGGTGCACAAACTACCGGGTACTTTGAAGTGCCGAATGGCCTACTCACTTTGCTGAGGGAGGTTGCTTCACTTCGGGTATTTGGCGGGTAGTTGCCGCACCCGTAGGGGTCTGGGGTGGGGTTTGGCTATTCATCACGACCGTAGAATCTATCTTTCGTTACAGGCTTAACGAAACGCGGAATTCCTAGTATATCCAATATGTTTATCTGTGATCTGGAATGCCTATTATTGGGTCAGACGAATGTATTTATCTATATATGATATCTAGTAGGCGTAGCTTATGTTTTGCATCTGCGCTAGTCCATCCCCCGCTCTGGCGTTAGTTAAGTAACCTAACGGTGTTAGACGGGGCCCAGTGGCGAATGCGGATGGCATAAGTGTACGTGGTATTTTCGTTTTTTCTGTGATGATAGGTGTAAATGATGGGACTGCATTACATTAATGCAAAGCAAACAAACCAAAGCTGTATCATTGGAACAAATTTTAAAACCACTCGGTTATTTTAAAACAGGAGACTTTTAAATGCGGAGCTTAAACCACTCCTTTTAAAAGCTATCAGGTTCCTTCGATTATATCAAGTTCACTACGTTCACGGTTTCGCCAAAACCATTCGTAGCCCTCCGTCATTTGAGTTGAATATTCAGTAGTATTCAAGCTTTGTATTTTGACCTTTGCCAAGGCATAATGTTTGGTAGCTGCTGGATATTCATCTATAGCATAGATAGATGCGTTGGTTTAGGACAGTCGTACTACTATTTTGGCCTTCATCAAGGGTATGTATGGGTGGGTTCAAATTAATCTGGACAATGACGGGTAGAACTTGACATGTGACTTATGATATGTTGGCTTTTTTCAAGGTCATAAGAACATGGGGCAAAAATCCACATCGGGAGTTTCTAAAGAAACTGAAACTTGCTAGTGCTGCATACCATTTGAAGTGTGATAATGTTGATAGGATTCCTTCAGGATTATCATGTAGGGTTCCTAGGCACACTATAGAGGTCTCACAAGGCATCAACCATGCCAATTTCAAAAATTACAAGTGCCGAGAAACCCTAGACTAGATCGTTAACTAGATTTTTAGGCGAAACTAGAACTAGTAAACTACTTTACTAAGAGAACGGAAATACAACCTTTGTAGATCCGGTCCTCCACCTCCATAGCTCCGCAATGAAGTCTCATCGCCTTCCAAATGGAATCCCGGGCTCTAGCGTCGGCTTCATCGGAGAAATGGGCGGGCTAGGTCATCGACAACGATGCCGAAGATGATCTACGTCGAGGCATCACAAGATCAAGCTCCCACTTCACCAAGTCATGAAACTTATGAAGAAAACACCCTATACTACTTGGCAAGAGGTAGAGAATGAAGAAATAGGAGGTGGGTTTACTTTAGAATTGGATTTCTCACATGATTTCATCACTTGCCATTGATGAGGCAAGCATTTCTTTCTTGCTCATGAAGAAGAAGATGAAGAAAGAATATGATGATAATATTATGATAAGAATAAAAATAGAAAAGAAAATCAATTCTTATCATAAGCAAACCATGGTCAAGTGTAGAGAATTGACTAAGGTTAGATGAATGGTTAGGGTTAAGCATGAGACAAAATGGTGACTTAGTCAAAGCTTCATGAAGCTTCAACATGCATCCAAAGAAAGCCACCATTTTTCTTTATGCTATTTATTTTCCAAAATGAATAAACAAATAAATAAATGAATAAATAAGTAATGGAAAAACAAAACCCTAATCCTTAGTTTAACCATGGTTTAATTCTTTACACTTAACCAAGTTAGCATGTATCATCAAACATGATACAATCATGTGCACAAAAGTATATCACATATACAACTTGCACAATTCAAGTAAGAAAATCCATTTAAAGTGAACCAATACTAGTTAATGCAAAGTAATATATCAAATATATAATTATACATTAAATCATTAAATCAACACTTGATTTAACGATCCGGTCATATCGCATACAACCGACTAATATCCAATGTATCGGCTTATCGAATCAACCCTTGATTCGATAACTAGGTTATATCGCATACAACCATATCGATACATTCATCGCGAGAATATAATACGGTATCACATACACGCATTATTCTCGGTCCCGCACATATCTCATATGCGCTCCTATTTCGTTTCGCTTGAGCCAGGAAACCTCTGTGTAGGACTCTAAAGACTCGTCAATACGCCGGCAGCAGGTGATGATCATATCAAACACCCACAAGCCGCAAGCGGTCTGCTAAACGTAACGGCCACCCGGGTATTGAGCGATCAGAAGATCGATGAGCAAGCCCGCTCACACTCCTGTGAATCCAACCAGTAACACTTACCGTACAGTCCGGTCTCGTCGTCTGATATGTCGCATATCTCGCCTAGGGGTGGTAAACGTCAGACCCCAATAGCTCGATAAGTCGTGTCGATATGAGGTCTATAACAGTTCGAGAAACTACTGGTAACACTTACCAGTATATCTCAGCAACCCTGGCCAGGGATTTCCGGTTATAGCCAATCGAACACAGCGCAACATCAACTCCCTATACCGGGAGAGACGAATCCCCTCCTATCGCTCATTGCCTCCATGTGACTCGGGACTGTACCCAAAAACCACCGTTTTGCATGCCCTCTTAGATGTGGTAAGGTGTAAATCAAAGCACAGTGGGAATCACACAAGACTCTATAATGATCTCGGGTCAACAGACTACTCTGTACCAGTGTCACCAGAGAACTGCCATCTGACGTAAGGTATAATACCATCTGGGAGTTCTCGGCGAGTCCGTCCAGTGTACCCAGTCTCTACTGAGCACCCGTATATCATCTCTGATGTCAAACACCAATGGATATGGGATCATCCATCGCCCATCTGTATGGGTCGAGAAGGTATACGGTAGTCTACACTGGTATATCGATGCCCCGTCTCGATACACCCATGACTAGGGACTTTGAAGGATGTACTTATGGACTACCATGTCCCCACTAGTATGATCCGCATCATAGTCCAGATAGTCAAGTACACATCCTAAGGGCTTTACCAACATGTAACAGAGAGACAATCAATGTACACGTTAAGGTAAAGAGTAACCAGATAGCATACTATCATGTCGAGCAAGAAAGTCCTCCCTATATATGTCCCAGCATCCACTACAATATACATCCAGTGTACAGTAATGGCCTCTAGGGCATACATATAACTAACAATCTCCCACTTGCACTAGGGCCATCTGATAGCAGTGGTTGTAGTATCTCATACTCAACCATCCCATAAAAGTCTCTCTCTGGGAATAGGCCTTCGTGAGTGGATCCGCCGTGCTATCCTCTGAGTCTGCTCTCCTAACCTCGATCACCCTAGAGATCAACCATCTCCATGATCAGGCGATACTGCCTTAAAATAAGTCTGGATCACTGATGGGACCGGCGTTCCTTGGCATAAGCCACAACTCCATTGTCTCACAATGGTAGGAACGTAGTTCATCTCATGAACTAATATACACCCAAACATCCTCTTTGGTAGCATCTTAAGTAGCGATGTATCGTGCCTTTATAGTCTAGTATGCCACGGTATTTAGCTTGTAACTCTTCCAACATACCGTCCCTTTACTGAGGGTAAAGACAATGCCTGTGACTGACATTCAGTCGTCTTTATCACCCTGGAACACTTCCAGTGATTTTCCCCAGGATCAATCGATACCATCTCACTACATTTAGTGAGAATCCTAACATCCATTTAGATCTATCTCATAGATCCAAAACCCAGGATTTAGTAGGTATCAGTTTGATCCTTTATGGAGAATCATTGTGATAAGCGGAGATTGATCGAGCGTAGCATAGGAAACTCTTTCCCTATCAAGAGTATGTCATCCACGTACTCTACGAGAATCACTACCATACTCCCTACTACCTTTTTGTATATACAAGGTTCATCTACCATTTTGATGATGTCAAACTGTTTGACTAAGACACCAAAACAGATGTTCCAACTCCGCGATGCTTGCTTTATCAGATAAAATATCTTGCTCACGTTTCCGCTGCTCTCACTGTTTACGAGGCCCTCTGGCTGTGTACTTATAGACTCCCTCTTCTAAAACATCATTTAGAAAAGCTGTCATGACACCCAACCACCAGATATCGTAGTCATGGTATGTAGCCGTGGTAAGTAGGATCTGGATGGACTTAAGCATAGCCACTGCAAAAGGTTTCATCATTATCCACGCCTAGTCGATGACGAAAACCTTTAACAACTCTATCTTTGAAAGTCTCAACTTTTCCATCTACACCAAGTAATCTTCTCAAGATATACTTGCTCCTGATGGGGATTTAACCCTTCAGATATAGCAACCAAAGTCCATACTTTGTTGGTGTATTAGGATTCCATCTCAGATCGCTAAGCATCCAGCCATTCTTACAGAGTCCCACTCCTGATGGCCAGCTCGAAACTAGTTGGGTCATCATCTCATGATGCAATCCTCGCTCCCACTGTCATAGAGAAACCGAAGTAACTCTCAGGTGGGTGAGGAACCCTACTAGATCGGCGGAGAGGCTGAGGTTCGTTGGCATCTACTGAATCTTTTGGTTGTACCAAATCATCTGCTGTAGTTTGTATAGCTGGAACATTTTCAGTTCTACATAACAGACCTTGCCTCGAGTTTGTCCGGATTTTGCTTTTAGACATAGGCCGGACAACCCCAAATCTTAACTAGCTTAAGACATGGGCTCTTCCCATACCATATCTCATATGGAGTGGTAGGCAACTGATTTGATCGTGACCCTATTCAATAGGTATGCAGCTTCTCAAGTGCATAACTCCCTAAAGGAAATAGGTGACTCAGTAGTACTCGTCATAGAGCACACCATATCAAATAGGGTGTATCTGCTCCGTCCCGATATACCATCGTGCTATGGTGTATACGGAGGAGTAATGCTGAGAAAGAATCTCATTCTCCTTTAGAATAGTCCAGGAATTCCATGCACAAGTATTCTCCTCCCTAATCTCATCATAGGACATAATACTTATACCCGTATTTTGGTTCTCTACTTCTAAATCATATTCTGTGAATATCTCAAAAGGTTCGGACTTGTGTTTCAACAGGAACATATGTCTGAATCTTGAGAGATCATCAGAGAATGTAATGAAGTACAAAGAACCGGTCTTGGCATGTGTAGACAGGGGACCTACATACATCAACATGTATCATCCCAAGAGTTCACTAACTCTTTCTCTGTTTCCAGTAAACGGAGCTATGGTCATTTTATCTTTGTGACATGACTGGCGAGTTTCACAAGATGTAAATTCAAACTAATTTAAATATGCATCTTTATGTAACTCTAGCTAGTCGGGTCATATTGATCTGACCTAGTCTACAATACCTCAAGAAGGATCCGTTCATTTCTGAACTCTTCCTCTTGTGTGTGTTCTGTATACTAAGAACTGTAGTTTGATTTAGAACATCAATGCTTTTAGATAACGTGCTTGAACCGATCAACTTTTGATATAGGAAATGTTCAAAACATTATCCATCAATACAAAATTTTATCATTTCTTTACTAAATAAAGAGATTGATATGATTTTGTATATCAGGTTCGGTATCTAATAACATTCGTTCAGAATCAATGTATTGGTAATACAGGGTGACAGTGACCGACAGACATGGCTGCAACACTTGCCCCGTTTTCTGCCTCATGAAACTTATCACCCGTTCTCAGTTTTTCTACCCTTTTGTAGCCCTATGTAATAGATTACATATCTGGGATCCTGATCCGGTATCATATACCCAGGATGCGGAGGATACTGAGAAACAGTTCTTTGTAATGAACACACCCGAAGATGATGCATCAACATGCACTCTCTTCGTTTGGGCGGCACGGGAATTCTGGTAATCCCCAATTTCCTGCTCTGTCTTATAACAATTATAAGTTGGAGCGGGACCAACGTTCCCCAGCTCAGTATAACAAGCGGGTTCGGTCAATAATCCGTATTATTATCTTGATTAAGGCGTGACATGGTCGCTACCAGGAGAGAGAGAGAAGAAAACACTCAGCGTGCGCTCTTGCAAGATCAGATTGGTTATTATTTTATCTAATCAGGATGGCTCCCACTGTTTTTATCAAATCTTCCTTCAAACCCTAAAAGGAAAGACTAGCCGGGATTAATTACTCACTACAAGTTCGCCAATCTTTCAGCCAGGCCAGTGTCGGTACTTTGAGGGAGGTCCCCCGTGCTTTCGCACGAACCTAATTAATGTAAACCTCGTTTTCCCAGAGGCGTAACCCCGTTGACACCTTTCTAGACACCTACTTGATCGGCTAATTGTAATATGTAAAACTCTTCCAGGAGTAACAATTACTCGCAGTGGGTATCGGGATCCAACTATCTCATAGAAGGTATGCAATCTCATTGCAAATTTCAACACTTGAAATTCCCGATAATATTTTGCCCCTAGCAGCTATATGACCTTAACATAGTCAACAAATCATAAGTGCTAGTCAAGTTCAACCCGTCATTTCCCGATTGAATTAAACCCACCCGCACGACCCTTAACATAGTCAACAAAGTCGCACGACTACCCTAATCCAATCACATCATATGCTTATGCAGATAAGCACTAATTAGCTACCGCACACTACGCCTTAACATAGTCAACAAACGTAGCACGAATACTAACTAGTACTTATCTGAAATGACGGAGGGCTACGATAGGTTTTTAAGAAAACCCTTTGCGTAATGAACTTGATATCGTTGTAGGATCGAATGAATTTTGAAATGGAGTGTTTTTTAGGCTTTTCTAGTTTTGCTAAAGGAGTCACTCCCGGTGAAGGGATCGTCGGTCCTTTCCTCGTCAAATGAGGTGTAGGATATATCATATATATCACTATGCAAAGCAAAAACACTTAAAAGCAATCAAAAGACAAACCGAGTGTGTAGCATCTGCCAGTTATTGCTAAAGGAGTCACTCCCGGTGAAGGGATCTCGGTCCTTTCCTCATCGAATAAGGTGCAGGATATATCACATATACCGCTGTGCAAAGCAAGAACTGTAGCTACCTGTTTTATTTTGAAATTCCATTCTACAACATCTTTAGGTTTCTTTTATTTCATTAATCATATTAATGAAGTCCCATCATTTAAGTACCTAAACATCACAGATAAATACGGCGTACACTTATGCCATCCGCATTCGCCTCGATGTCCCCTCGTGCACCGTTAGGTTAGGTAACTAACGGCAGAGCGGGGCAGGGCTAGCACGGGTGTAAAACATAAGTAACGTCTATATAATATATCATATATACTATATACTGTATCTATCACAGAACATCACATGATCACATCACAGATATCGCAACAGAAGAAACATATGAAATATTGGATATACTAGGACGTCCGTGTTTTCAATACGAGCCAGTATAAAACACGGATTCCACGGTCGTGACGAATAGCCAAACCCACACCCCTAGACCCCTACGAGAGCGGCAAGCAACCCTACCAATTCTAGAGTTAGGAGACCCGGACTCGACTCCTCGAGTTGGTCTCCCACTGGACTCCAGAACCCGGTTACTTGTGCCCTCCTCCTTGGGTCTATCCTAGTGCGGAAAAGTAAATAATATACAAAAGGTGACAACTTCCGCAACCTGGAAGCGCCCCAATAAAAGAATATTACATACAAGTTTTTACATGAATGAAAATGAAAAACACTCATCTCACATAAAAAAAACCCGGCTATTCTAACACGACGATCCAATATAACATATCCAGCAACACATAACATCACATGTCATCAACGTAAGTAAATATGTCCATCCCAATTGTCGTTGACATATAGCAACGAAACCGGCGATATCACATATTACACTTACGGTCACAGAAAAGAATGTGTAAAACTACAACAGTTGGAATCCGCAACCTCCTCAGACATCACATGCCTGACCAAATGAATTCCTTAGACATCATATGCCTAACAATTATAAACCCCGCATTTTAGTCTCATTATTGAAAACACTTTTCAATATCAAGTCGGGTAATTCAACAAGATTCCCGACACCCTGATCGAATGCTCGTCGCAAACTTTAGTAGGCGGCCGCACCCCCGACGCCGTCGACGAAGTGCACCAAGGCGGAACACCGCTGCCACGAGCACCCGAACGGATTCTTTCGGCGACGGGGTTCTCCTACAGTCACTTGGTCGAGGCTATGGAGCGAGGCTGTCTATTAAGTTTACCCGGCTAGTATCCGCGTACGCTACGTGATTGCGACGGACTTTTGATCGCATCAAAATTCCGTGGCAACCGATCAAGTGAGACTAAAGTGCTAGATTTATAACATTCATTCAGTTATCTTATAACTACTTGTGAATTCCAATTATTGTATCACATTCCAGATAAATAGAAAATGTTAAACTTTCCGATCGAACATTCGAACACCCAAGTTTTCCCGAAACAGATCAACACATGAAATAAGTTTAAAAACATTCAGTTCATGCCTCAGTACCAACGGTCCAGCCGTAGAAGGGTCAAGCCAACGCCTCACATGTGGCACGCCGTACTGCCCCAAACCCGAAGGTTCAAAGGGCAGTTCAAGACGGTCACATAATCGAGTTAAGGTTTGTTGTCTTCTAGAGGGACCATCGCGTTACTTGCACTACTTAGAACATCTTTAAACCACGGAAAAATCCAACACTTGGAAATTTCCCAGCAGGGGAAAATTTGGGTATTTATATCCGGTCGAACTTTTTAACATATTCAAAAATTATCCGGAATCCACATAGACAAAATCTGATAATCCGATCGAATCATCGAATCCCCAAAACAACCCCAGAAAATTCAACTCTTGAATAAATATTAAAAATTCCCATAAAACTCAGCACTGTGAAAGAGGAATTATTGTGCAAAAACTACAGGCAACTCCCTTCATTTGGCCGCGGAACCGCTGCAGAAGCCATGCTTCTGCCGCGGTTCCGCCGCACAATAAACATATCATGGGTTAATTTTTGCATCGTAATTCTTAGAATTCCCTGCTGAATTTTTTAAGCATTTTTAATCTGGAAAAATCCCAGTTTTTGAAAAAAGTCCAGAGAGCAATTTGTTTTAGGGTTTCGATGTTCATTCGGGTTTCAAACGTCGTCTACACTTCGCCTAAGCCTCTAGCTAGGCTCTGATACCACTGTAGGGTTCCTAAGCACACTATAGAGGTCTCACAAGGCATCAACCATGCCAATTTCAAAAATTACAAGTGCCGAGAAACCCTAGACTAGATCGTTAACTAGATTTTTAGGCGAAACTAGAACTAGTAAACTACTTTACTAAGAGAACGGAAATACAACCTTTGTAGATCCGGTCCTCCACCTCCATAGCTCTGCAATGAAGTCTCCTCGCTGTCCAAATGGAATCCCGGGCTCTAGCGTCGGCTTCATCAGAGAAATGGGCGGGCTAGGTCATCGACAACGATGCCGAAGATGATCTACGTCGAGGCATCACAAGATCAAGCTCCCACTTCACCAAGTCATGAAACTTGTGAAGAAAACACCCTATACTACTTGGCAAGAGGTAGATAATGAAGAAATAGGAGGTGGGTTCACTTTAGAATTGGATTTCTCACATGATTTCATCACTTGCCATTGATGAGGCAAGCTTTTCTTTCTTGCTCATAAAGAAGAAGATGAAGAAAGAATATGATGATAATATTATGATAAGAATAAAAATAGAAAAGAAAATCAATTCTTATCATAAGCAAACCATGGTCAAGTGTAGAGAATTGACTAAGGTTAGATGAATGGTTAGGGTTAAGCATGAGACAAAATGGTGACTTAGTCAAAGCTTCATGAAGCTTCAACATGCATCCAAAGAAAGCCACCATTTTTCTTTATGCAATTTATTTTCCAAAATGAATAAACAAATAAATAGATGAATAAATAAGTAATGGAAAAACAAAACCCTAATCATTAGTTTAACCATGGTTTAATTCTTTACACTTAACCAAGTTAGCATGTATCATCAAACATGATACAATCATGTGCACAAAAGTATATCACATATACAACTTGCACAATTCAAGTGAGAAAATCCATTTAAAGTGAACCAATACTAGTTAATGCAAAGTAATATATCAAATATATAATTATACATTAAATCATTAAATCAACACTTGATTTAACGATCCGGTCATATCGCATACAACCGACTAATATCCAATGTATCGGCTTATCGAATCAACCCTTGATTCGATAACTAGGTTATATCGCATACAACCATATCGATACATTCATCGCGAGAATATAATACGGTATCACATACACGCATTATTCTCGGTCCCGCACATATCTCATATGCGCTCCTATTTCGTTTCGCTTGAGCCAGGAAACCTCTGTGTAGGACTCTAAAGACTCGTCAATACGCCGGCAGCAGGTGATGATCATATCAAACACCCACAAGCCGCAAGCGGTCTGCTAAACGTAACGGCCACCCGGGTATTGAGCGATCAGAAGATCGATGAGCAAGCCCGCTCACACTCCTGTGAATCCAACCAGTAACACTTACCGTACAGTCCGGTCTCGTCGTCTGATATGTCGCATATCTCGCCTAGGGGTGGTAAACGTCAGACCCCAATAGCTCGATATGTCGTGTCGATATGAGGTCTATAACAGTTCGAGAAACTACTGGTAACACTTACCAGTATATCTCAGCAACCCTGGCCAGGGATTTCCGGTTATAGCCAATCGAACACAGCGCAACATCAACTCCCTATACCGGGAGAGACGAATCCCCTCCTATCGCTCATTGCCTCCATGTGACTCGGGACTGTACCCAAAAACCACCGTTTTGCACGCCCTCTTAGACGTGGTAAGGTGGAAATCAAAGCACAGTGGGAATCACACAAGACTCTATGATGATCTCGGGTCAACAGACTACTCTGTACCAGTGTCACCAGAGAACTGCCATCTGACGTAAGGTATAATACTATCTGGGAGTTCTCGGCGAGTCTGTCCAGTGTACCCAGTCTCTACTGAGCACCCGTATATCATCTCTGATGTCAAACACCAATGGATATGGGATCATCCATCGCCCATCTGTATGGGTCGAGAAGGTATACGCTAGTCTACACTGGTATATCGATGTCCCGTCTCGATACACCCACGACTAGGGACTTTGAAGGATGTACTTATGGACTACCATGTCCCCACTAGTATGATCCGCATCATAGTCTAGATAGTCAAGTACACATCCTAAGGGCTTTACCAATATGTAACAGAGAGACAATCAATGTACACGTTAAGGTAAAGAGTAACCAGATAGCATACTATCATGTCGAGCAAGAAAGTCCTCCCTATATATGTCCCAGCATCCACTACAATATACATCCAATGTACAGTAATGGCCTCTAGGGCATACATATAACTAACATATCATACAATGATATTTGGATTCCGGTCCTATTGTGAGTATCCGCTACTTCTCGGGAGTTTCTTCACTTAGCGATCAATGCTATAAACCAAGTAGGTGTCTCGAACAGTGTTTTGGATATAGTGCCCTCGGAGTCAATTATTGGATCATAGGCACGTGATTGCAATGATTGAGGGAGGACCTATACCGGTAGGACAGTCTTACTCAGGATGATTGTATACTATCTGGTTTGTCTTTATCATCGTGTACATGCATTAGGTGACATTGTAGTTCACTATCACACGTTGATAGAGAATAGTATGCTACCGTGGTTCATCTTTATCATCGTGCACTGCTTTAGGTGACATTACAGGTCACTATTGCACGTTGGTAGAGCCCATAGGATTATTGCTTGATGACCAGCAGTATGATGGCGATCATATACGTGGGAGCTGGGGTCTATAAGCACATCCTTAAATGGTCCCTGGTCATGGGAGTTTCGAGACAGGGCATCGATACTCCATTAGTAGACTAGTGTATACAGTCGAGACCCCGACGAGGGGCGGTGGCTGGTCTTACAAGCCACTGGTGTCAGTTGGTTCACCTAAGATGTATACAGGTGCTCATTGGGTTATGAGTACACCGGACAGTTCTCGCCGGGAACATGCTAGTTGGTATTATACCTGACGTCAGATAGCAGTCCCCTGGTGACATGTGTACAGGTTAGTTCATCGACCTGAGATCGTCTTTTGTCTCGTGTGAGTTCCCACTGTGCTTTGATTACTACCCTACCACGGCTCAAAGGAGTCGTGCAAACAGGTTTTAGTTGGGTACAGTCCCGAGCCATATGGAGGCAGTGAGCGGATCGGCAGGGGATTCGTCTCTCCCGGTATTGGGGGTGAGATCACGCTGTGTCTAGGAGAGCCGTTACACAAAGCCCTCAGCCGAGGCAGGAGATTTACTGGTAGGTATTTCAGTAGTATCTCAGGGTGTTCTGGGCTACACTCCGACACGACTTGTACCGCTTTTGGGGGTTTGAATTTACCAACCCCGTAGGCCCGACATGCGATACTCATAGACGAACGGACCAGACTGTACGGATATTGTCACTGACAGGCTCAGTAGGGTGTCAGGATGAGTTCGCTCATCGACCTCCCTTATGGTCAATACCTGGTAGCTCGTTACGTACTGCTAATACCTCTGACGTGCTAGTGGTTAAATCCACAACCAAAGTATTGACGAGTCTTTAGAGTCCCCCACAGACAGTTTCTCAAGTTTCGGGCGAAACGATGTAGAGGCCGTATGATATATGGCAGGATCCGATCATATACGTGCAGTATTGCACGGATCATGATCGGACGGATCATACTAGTGGGCTTTGGTTTAAGCCGGATCCTAGTATTAGATTTGTTGGATTACTTTAGTCTCATCGCATTCGCATTCAGTCGGAATGCGGATGCAGGTATGTATATACAGGTGAGGGGTATCCTTGTGATCCGTCACGAGTTTACTTTAGATGTTGCCGTATCTTTTTATTGTTGTAAACATTTGGGTTAATGTTTACAAATGGAAATTATGAGCTAGAAACCATCATTTTGTGCATTAAATGATACATGTACTTCATGGGTGAGTCATGGTATCAATTCTTGTGCAAATGTCACTTAAAGTGATTGATTAGTGTGTTGATTTGATGAGAGGAGAGAGAGCGGCAGCCAAGGTTATGGTTAGCTCTTGTGTTTTCTTTTTTTTACTCTCTCTCTCTCTCATATTATCATTAACAACACAAGAAAAGAAAAGAGAGAAAACTCTTCTTCTTCTTCCTCCTCAATGGCTTCATCTCTAACCTCCATCCATCTTATGTATGCAAGAGACAAAGTGATCACAAACATTCTCTACATCACTTTGGACACGTCGGCTAGAACACTTCGTGCCCGAGTTGCTTCGGATGAAGCGGGAGCCCGTAAAAGGAATCGATGATATGGTGCCCTTTCCGACGAGGAGATCGAGACTGGAGATGCCGCGAGGAGCTTGGGATGGTGGCCGAAGACCGAAGGACACGGATCGCTCGGTATAGCTTTCTATCCCTTCTCTAGATTGCTAGTTGTAGGTTAATGGTTCGATCTGGGATTTAAGCATACGATAGTGCCGGTTTCTAGTTTGAAAAAGTTTTCGTTTCCGCATTTTGTCCTCAGAAAGACGGCCGGGGCGCTACCGTAGTCTTACACAATGTTAACGGGGCTACGCCTCCAGGGAAAAGAGGTTATTTAATTAAGGAACTTCGTGAAACCATCGTGAAACCTCTCTCGAAGTACCGACACTAGCTTGGCTGAACGGTTAAGCAAGTATTGTACGGTAAGATTAATCCTGACTAATTCTTCTTTTATGGTTTGAGGAAGGATTTGAGAAACAGTGGGAGCCATCCTGTTTAGATAAATTAAAAACCAATCTAAACTTGCAAGAGCATCATGCTGGGTGTTTTCTTCTCTCTCTCCTAATTGTAGCAATCAGGTGACCAGATGAGGTTACAGATAGATAATAAAATGACTGAGTTATACTATAATGATTGGCAAAGGTTTGTCCATATGTCCATTACCTATAACAAGCTGGACCACCTCATTACTACTCATAGCCCCCGCCGTTCCAGGTCTAGTTTCCACCGTCGCAAATGTTGATATCCGTAAGGCAAGGGAAAAAGACTGTGCGAATGCCAAGTGCCTCGTGTTGGCCTCAGTAGATAGTTTATACCAGAGGCAGCACGAGAAGATGGACTTAGCTTCTATCTTCCTCCATAGCAAAGTTTTATATGGAGAGCAATCTCGTATCGTAAGATAAGAGACCTCGAAGGAATTGCTTCAAGTGAGGATGTGAAACGGCCATATACGAAAAGGATAAGCATCGGCGTCGGGATGAAGAAAATGCAGCGAGGACGAGCCACAAAGCACTGCAACCAAGCTAAAGCACACATGCTACAAACAAGAGCAAGATCAAGACAGAGAAGCGGTTCCCCAAAGTCCTGTCAGTGGGAATGAAGCTGCCACCTCTCAAAGGAAACACACTCGGGGTCATAAGCCTCAACGGAGCGAATATACATCTAAACTACTGCCTATATCATCGGAGGGTTACCCACCCCACCGAGGAATGCAATGCCTTCAAGAAGTGGTGGCAAGGATACGTTGCCCACCGACAACACTTCAAGCAAATGAAGTGCAAAGCTCGTCGGCAGCAAAGAAGCACGACAGATGAGCGTAAAGGAACAGCTGGTGATTGGAACACGCTTTCGCATTGTCGTTTTATAAAGAATTTAAAGTTAACCGCACTCAAGACGGCATCGCATGTAGCTAGCCACGATGAGTATGGGTCGTCCGTAGGGATACGGTGCATTTTGCATTCTTGTTATGACGAGTTAATACAAGGATCGAAAATGTTCTTTTCTAACCTGAGTGTTGTATATTCAAAGTATAAGTTGTTAGGAATAGCTAGGTTATTGTAAGTTAGGGAAATCCGTACTCAATCCTTTGTGCCGAGCTTGACCATTGAAGCTAAAGCAATCGACAACAACGTGGATTAGGCTTGTGTAATGCAAAGATTTTTGAATAGTTGGTGCTAACCTTTGGCTTGTGTAAGGCCAAGCTTAAGTTTGGGGGGAACCTTGTTGTATATATGTATATATATTTTTTGTTTTCTTTTTCTATAAAAAATAACAAAACTTTCAAAACAATAAAATAAAAAAAATTATAAATAAATAAACAGGGGAGTGCCGGCATTTTGACCCTCTTGGTGTAGCGTGACAGTGAGGACACTGTCAAGTTTAAGTTTGGGGGTATGCTCGGTACGTCTTCTTCCTTTGCATTCATTTGTACATATTTTTTGCATTTGCATACTTATTTGGAAACCCATAAAAATTGAAAATTTTCAAAAATTATAAAAATTATTGTATTCAATTTTGGCCTAATTGACTTGAGTTTGACAAATAGGTTAACTAGGTAGGAACAACTAGATCTTAGACGTAGGAAATTAAAAACCCTAAAGATAACCTTCCTTAAAGTTTAGCGGTAGAAAGTATATGTCTCTGTAGTTTATTTAGAAATAGGCAAATTTTGAGTTCAGTTCTTCAGCTAAGTTGAAACAAAGGAAAAGTATTGATGTTTTTATTAAAGTATAAGTTTGAAAAATAATTCCTAGCTTAAGTCTAGATTCTGAGAATGTATACCCTATAAATTTGCACAATCACGCACCTTGAAACTTGGAATAGTAGAAGAGATCTTGAAATGCTCTTGTCTAAAGTCCTTAGTACAATGAAAAAAAAAGAAAAAAAATGTGAATAAAGAAAAAAAAATGAACACTGGTTTTTGTGATTACTTAACGCTGCAAAAAGAGAAAAATATTTAGCGAGGGTGCTTCATCACCTAGTGCCTTAGGCCAACTGGTTTGGGAGTCACTGCTACAAGCCTTGGGTGTTCAAGACTAGGAATTACGCTTTAAAGTGCAAACATATCTTGTAATCGGTTGTTGGTACCTCAAGAAGTATTAACGGTCGCATGAAGGATGTGTAAGCAAAATTCAATTAAAAATTCACCTACTAATAGGTACTTTGGACAACGGACAAGGATATGATTGCTTGATTTGAATTTCCAAGTGTAGGGATGATTTATACACACACGTGGGGATATGTGATTGGAGTTTAGATGAGAGAAAGGAGTGAAGAATAGAACTTGTATCTTTAGTAGAGTTGATAAAAATTCCTAAGTGGAGATGGAACCCTCGAAGGAAAACTTGAGAGATGCCGAAAGCTAAGTAAGTCTATAGAACATATATAATCTTAAGTTAAATGATGAGAAAGTGTGAAGAATATGGGTGGATAATTTTCAGGTCGAAGATAATAGAGTTCCTTGTTAGAAACCCTAATTGGAGAATTAAAGTCAAAAAAGCCAAATTGTTAGGATTTTGTAGGTAGTATCCGCTGAAAACCCTCAGGAGACAACACTCCGCCTACTAGGGACACCTAGAGGTTTAACGACTTGTTGCACGAGCTCAGTACAATCGCGTTTCCCTGCGAAAGTGCGATTAGTTTTTTTGTAGAGAATAAAAAATAAGTTTGCTCGAGGACGAGCAAAAGATAAGTTTGGGGGTATTTGTTCACACCATAATATTGTATTATTATATTCCCCATTCTTATTCGTTTTATAAATAAACAGGTGCTTTTGACGCATGTCTGCTACATATTACAGGTTACAAGTTCTTGGATCTAAAACAGTGAAAACGATGAAAAGACGATGCAAAAGTGGACTTTGACCAACAAACAGAAGACTCTTGATCAAGCCTACATCAAAGATAAAATTCACAAAGTACAAGGCAATGCAAGGTCCAAGATTACAAAGCGAACGGTTAAAAGTTCACCGTAATTATTCACTGGAGATCTGGAAGAAACATAGAAGCTATTTTAATAAAAGAACCAAATAATAAGGAAGCCCAAAGACAGAAGATCCCATAAAGGAAATTTCAAGGCCCAATACTTCCATTTAATAAAAGACAGAGACATAAAATTTTACCAAAGCTTGGAGTCTACTTTGACTAGGTCTTCCTAAGGATATTTTGGTAAAAGTAGACATGCGAATCAATTGTAACCTAGGGTTTCCTACCCTCTATAAATAGGAACTCTAAATCATTGTAAAGGCTATGCCTCCTTTTAATAATAAATTCAGAATTCTTTATGGAGAGCATCGGTGTTTCTTTTCAATTCATGAATTCAGGTCTGACAAACCTGCGTTGATGATTGGAGAGAGCATCTGTAAGTAGATTTAATTCCTTGCTCTAGTTTAGATTTCAATTCTTTGCCCTAGGTAGATTTAATTTCTTACCGTAGATAAATTGTTTAGAGTTAGCTTTGGGGAAGGATTTTGAGAGATGAGATCTCTCATCCCTTTCTTACCCATTATATATTTACAATAGGACTCCATGCATACACGCACACACCGCGCCCTACGGCACCCTATCCCTCGAGGTAGCGGTGATACTGTTAGTTGTATGTATGCCCTAGAGGCCAGTATTGTACAGATGTTGTATATTATATTGGATGCTTGGACATATATAGAGATGACTTTCTTGCTCGATATGATAGTATGCTATCTGGTTACTCTTTATCTTAACATGTACACTAGTCTTTTTATACTGTCTTGTAGTTACATGTTGGTAAAGCCCTTAGGATGTGTACTTGACTACCTGGACTATGATGCAGATCATACTAGTGGGGACATGGTAGTCCATAAGTACATCCTTCAAGGTCCCTAGTCGTGGGTGTATCGAGACGGGGCATCGATATACCAGAGTAGACTAGCGTATACGCTTCTCGACCCATGTGATGGGCGATGGATGATCCCATATCCATTGGTGTTTGACTTCAGAGATGGTATACGGGTGCTCAGTGGAGACTGGGTACACTGGACGGACTCGCCGAGAACTCCCAGATGGTATTATACCTCACGTCAGATGGCAGTTCTCAGGTGACACTTGTACAGGATAGTCTGTAGACCCGAGATCGTCATAGAGTCTTGTGTGATTCCCACTGTGCTTTGATCTCCACCTTACCACGTCTATGAGGGCGTGCAAAACGGTGGTCTTTGGGTACAGTCCCGAGTCACATGGAGGCAATGAGCGATAGGAGGGGTTTCGTCTCTCCCGGTATTGGGAGTTGATGTTGCGCTGTGCTCGATTGGCCGTAACAGGGAAGTCCCTGGCCAGGGATGATCAGAGATTTGCTGGTAAGTGTTACCAGTAGTTTCTCGACCCGTTATGAGCCTCACATCGGCACGACTTATCGGGTTATTGGGGTCTGACGTTTACCACCCCTAGACTTGATATGCGACATATCAGACGAAGAGACCGGACTGTGCGGTAAGTGTTACTGGTCGGATTCGCAGGAGTGTGAGCGGGCTAGCTTGTCGATCTTCTGATCGCTCAATACCCGGGTGGCCGTTACGTTTAGCAGACCGCTTGCGGCTTGTGGATGCTTGATATGATCATCATCTGCTACTGGCGTATTGACGAGTCTTTAGAGTCCTACACAGAGGTTTCCTGGTTCAAGCGAAACGAAATAGGAGCGCATATGAGATATGTGCAGGACCGAGAATAATGCGTGTATGTGATACCGCATTTCATTCTCGCGATATATGTTTTCGATTGGTTATATTCGATATGACCTAGTTATCGAATTATTGATTCGATAAATCGATGCATTGAATACTAGTCGGTTATGTGCGACATGACCGGATCATTGAATCAAGTGTTGATTTAACGATTTAATGTATAATAATATATTTGATATATTACTTTGCATTAACTAGTATTGGTTCACTTTAAACGGATTTTTCTCACTTGATGCACATTGTATATGTGATATGCTTTCGTCCACTTTTTTGTATCATGTTTGATGATACTTGATCATTTAGTTAAGTGTATAGAATTAATCCATGGTTAATTTGATAATTAGGGTTTTGCATATTCATTTATTTATTTATTTGTTTATTTATTTATTTGAAATGGATTAAGGTAAGAATGGTGGCTTTATTTGTTTTATATTGAAGCTTCATGAAGCTTTGACTTTGCTAACCATCCTTATCTTCATGCTTAACCCTAACCCATCCAAGTGACCATGGTTAATTCTCTACACTTAACCCTAGTTCAAGTTATGATAAGTATTTGATTTAAATTTATTTTTATTACAAGACTTATCATATTCTTTTCTTGAGCTCATCTTCTTCTTCTTCTTCAAGCTTGCTACAACAATGGCAACTTGAGATCTAGTGAGATAAATCCAATTCTAAAGTGAACCCACCTCCTATTTCTTCACCCTCTACCTCTTGCCAAGTTGTTTTGAGTGTTTACTTCACAAGTTTCACAAGTTTGTGAAGTCGGAGCTTGAGTTTGTGCAACCTCGACGTAGATCGTCTTTGACACAAAGCCGACGACCTATTCCGCACATTATTCCGATGAAGCCGACGAATGAGTCGAGGGTTCGTGATGGACATCGAGGGCATGATCACGTGGAGCTAAGGAGGTGGAAATCCGGATCTACAAAGGTTGTAGCATCTAACCCATAGTTAAATAGTTAACTAGTTTTCCGTTTCTCCTAAACATCTAGTCTAAAGATCCGTAGTCTAGGGTTTCTCGGCACAAAAAATTTAAATTGGCATGTCCGATGCCTTGTGAGACCTTACTAGAGTGCCTAGGAACCTTTCAGTGGTATCAGAGCCTAGCTAGAGCCTTAGGCGAAGTCCCGACGGAATTTGAAGTCCGAACGAACCCGAAACCCCGAATCAAACTTGCTCTCTGTCCAGATTTTAAAATTGTGGATTTTTCAAGATTAAAAATATCCAGAAAATCAAGCAGGGTTTTCTAGGAATTACTGTAAAATTCGTGGACCTAATTCCACTTTTCCACCGCCCTTCCGCGGCACAAGCATGCCTCGTGCGGCGGAAGCGCGGCCGTTTTGTCGTGTTGTGAAGTGTTGGTTGCACAGTAACTCATGAAATACAGTGCTGGTTTTCCTGGGTATTTTTAATAATTTTTCAAGAGTTGAATTTTCAGCAGTTGTTTTGGGGATTCGGAGTTTCGATCGGAATATCAAATTTTGTCTGTATGGCTTTCCGGATAAATTTTAGACTATGTTAAAAAGTTCGACCGGATATAAATACCCAATTTTTCCCCTGTCGGGAAATTTCCAAGTGTTGGATTTTTCCGAAGTTTAACGACGTTCTAAGTAGTGCAAGTAACGCGATGGACCCTCTAGAAGACAACAAACCTTAACTCGATTATGTGACCGTCTTGAACTGCCCTTTGAACCTTCGGGTTTGGGGCAGTACGGCGTGCCACATGTGAGGCATTGGCTTGACCCTTCTACGGCTGGACCGTTGGTACTGAGGCACGAACGGAATGTTGCTATACTTGTTTCATGTGTTGATCTGTATCGGGAAAACTTGGGTGTTCGATTGTTCGATCGAAAAGTTTTAACATTTTCTGTTTATCTGGAATGGGATACAATAATTGGAATTCACAAAAGTTATGTGATAACTGGATGAATGTTATAAATTTAGCAGTTTAGTCCCATATGATATTGAAAAGAGTTTTCGATAATGAGACTAAAATGCGGGATTTATATCTGTTAGGCATGTGATGTCTAAAAAAGTTGCGGATTCCAATTGTTGTAGTTTTACACTTTCTTTTCTGTGACCGTAAGTGTAGTATGTTCATATCGCCGGTTTCGTTGCTATACGTCAACGACAATTGGGGTATGCATACTTACTTACGTTGATGACATGTGATGTTATGTGTTGCTGGATATGTTATATTGGATCGTCGTATTCGAATAGCCGGGGGTTTTTATGTGAGATGAGTGTTTTTCATTTTCATTCATGTAAAAACTTGTATGTAATATTCTTTTATTTGGGGCACTTCCAGGTAGCGGAAGATGTCACCCTTTGTATATTATTTACTTTTCCGCATTAGGATAGACCCAAGGAGGGGAGCACAAGTAACCGGGTTCTGGGGTCCAGTGGGAGACCAACTCGAGGAGTCGAGTCCGGGTCTTCTAACCCTAGAATTGGCAGGGTTGCTTGCCGCTCTCGTAGGGGTCTGAGGGTGTGGGATTGGCTATTCGTTACGACCGTGGAATCCGTGTTTTATACTGGCTCGTATTGAAAACACGGACGTCCTAGTATATCCAATATTTCATATGATTATTCTGCTGCGATATCTGTGATGCGATTCTGTGATGGATATAGTATATGATATATATGATATATTATATAGACGTTACTTATGTTTTACACCCGCGCTAGCCCTGCCCTGCTCTGTCGTTAGTTACCTAACCTAACGGTGCACGAGGGGACATCGAGGCGAATGCGGATGGCATAAGTGTACGTCATATCTATCTGTGATGTTTAGGTATTTAAATGATGGGACTTCATTAATGTGATTAATGAAAGATAAGAAACCTAAGATGTTGTAGAATCGAATTTTAAAATAAAACAGGTAGCTACAGTTCTTGCTTTGCATAGCGGTATATATGATATACCCTGCACCTTATTCGATGAGGAAAGGACCGAGATCCCTTCACCGGGAGTGACTCCTTTAGCAATAACTGGCAGATGCTACAGACTCGGTTTGCTTTTGATTGCTTTTGGGTTTTTGCTTTGCACAGTGATATATATGATATATCCCGCACCTCATTCGACGAGGAAAGGACCGAGATCCCTTCACCGGGAGTGACTCCTTTAGCAAAACTGGGAAAAGCCTCAAAATCACTCCATTTCAAAACTTCATTTAATTCTACAACGATATCAAGTTCATTACGCTCATGGTTTTATGAAAACCTGCGTAGCCCTCCGTCATTTCAGATAAATCCTACTTAGTATTTGTGCTACGTTTGTTGACCTCCGTCAAGACGTAGTGTGCGGTAGCTAACTAGTATTTGTCTGCTTATGCATATGATGCAGATTGGATTAGGGTAGTCGTACGACCTTGTTGACCTCCGTCAAGGGTCGTGCGGGTGGGTTTGATTCAATCAAGCAATGACGGGTTGAACTTGACTTGCACCCTGTGGTTTGTTGACCTCCGTCAAGGTCATAGGATGCTTGGGGCAAAATATTATCGGGAATTTCAAGTGTTGAAATTTGCAATGAGATTGCATACCTTCTATGAGATAGTTGGATCCCGATACCCACTGCGAGTAAGAGTTACTCCTGGGAGAGTTTTACACATTGCAATTAGCTGATCAAGTAGGTGTCTAGAAAGGTGTCAACGGGGTTACGCCTCTGGGAAAACGAGGTTTACATTAATTAGGTTCGTGCGAAAGCACGGGGGACCTCCCTCAAAGTACCGACACTGGCCTGGCTGAAAGATTAGCGAACTTGTAGTGTGTAATTAATCCCGGCTAGTCTTTCCTTTTAGGGTTTGAAGGAAGATTTGATAAAAAGCAGTAGGAGCCATCCTGATTAGATAAGATAATAACCAATCTGATCTTGCACGAGCATACGCTAAAGTGTTTTCTTCTCTCTCTCTCCAGGTAGCGACCAGTTCATGCCTTAATCAAGATAATAATATGGATGTATTGACCGAACCCGCATGTTATACTGTGCTGGGGAACGTTGGTTCCGTTCATTCTTATAAGAGTTATAGGAAAGAACAGGATATAGGGGAATGCCAGGATTCCCATGCCACCCGAATGAAGAAAGTACATGTTGATGCATTTTCTTCGGGTGTGTTCGTTACTGAGAACTGTTTCTCTATTTGCTCTACGTCCTGGGTATTAGATACCGGGTCGGGATCCCATATATGTAATCAGTTACATGGGCTAAGGAAAGGTAGAGAACTTGGAGAAGGTGATAAAGACATTAGAGTTGGAAATGGTGCAATTGTTGCAGCTAAGACTGTCGGGGAATATCACCTTGTATTACCAACTGGTAATACATTGGTTCTGAACGAATGCTATTACATGCCGAACCTGATATGCAACATTATATCGGTTTCTTTATTGAGTAAAGAGGGATATAATTTTGTATTACAGGACAATGTTATGAACATTTTCTGTAACCAAAAGTTGGTTGGATCAGGCACGTTATGCAATGGCATTTATGTTCTAAATCAATCAACAGTTCTGAGCATAACAAACACACACAAGAGGAAGAGTTCTGAACTCAACGAATCCTTCTTGTGGCATTGTAGACTGGGTCACATCAATGTGACACGACTGGCTAAGTTGCATAAGGATGGATATTTGAAACCTTTCGAATTTTCATCTTATGACACTTGCCAGTCATGTCTCAAAGGCAAGATGACTAAGACTCCGTTTACGGGACAGGGAGAAAGAGTTACCGAACTCTTAGGACTGATACATAGTGATGTATGCGGTCCCATGTCTACACATGCCAGGGATGGTTCTTCATACTTCATTACATTCACTGACGATCTCTCTAGGTTCGGGTATGTGTTCCTGATGAAACACAAATCAGAAGCTTTTGAGAAATTTAGGGAATATAAGCAAGAAGTTGAGAACCAAACCGGAAAAAGTATTAAAATCCTACGATCTGATCGAGGAGGAGAATACTTAAGCATTGAATTCCTGGACTTCCTAAAAGAGAATGGGATTCTCTCTCAGCTAACTCCTCCATATACACCACAGCACAATGGTGTATCGGAGCGGAGAAACCGCACCCTATTAGATATGGTGCGCTCTATGATGAGTATAGCTGAGTTACCTATTTCCTTCTGGGGATATGCACTGGAAACAGTAGCATACCTACTGAACAGGGTTCCCACCAAATCTGTGCCTACCACACCATATGAGATATGGGAAGGGAAGAGACCATATCTTAATTTTATAAAGATATGGGGTTGCCCGGCTTATGTCAAAAGACAAAAACCGGACAAACTCGAGGCAAGATCTGTTTTGTGTAAGTTTGTTGGATATCCCAAACATTCGCGAGGGTATATCTTCTACCACGGTGAGGAACAAAGAGTATTTGTTGCTCAACATGCCACCTTTTTAGAAAAGGAATTTCTTGCAAAAGAAATTAGTGGCTCTGAGGTAGAACTGGAAGAGGTTCCAGCTGAACAAAACACAACAGAAGATTTAGTGGAACCAGAGCATTCAGTAGCTTCCGACGAACCTCAGCCTCTCCGCCGATCTAGTAGGGTTCCTCGCCAACCTGAGAGATACTACGGTTTTCTCATAGATGGTGGGAGCGAGGATTGCATCATGGAGGATGATGACCCAACTAGCTTCGAGCAGGCCATCACGAGTGGGGACTCAGTGAAATGGCTGGATGCTATGCGGTCTGAGATGGATTCCATGTACACCAACAAAGTATGGACTTTGGAAGTTGCTCCTGAAGGGGTAAAACCCATTGGGAGCAAGTGGATCTTCAAGAAGAAACTTGGTGTAGATGGGAAAGTGGAGACTTTCAAAGCTAGACTTGTAGCAAAGGGTTTTCGTCAAAGACCAGGTATGGACTATGACGAGACCTTTTCTCCAGTGGCTATGCTTAAATCCATCCGGATCATGCTTGCCATCGCTGCATATCATGATTACGAAATCTGGCAAATGGATGTTAAGACCGCCTTTCTAAACGGTGATTTAGAAGAGTGCGTGTACATGACTCAGCCAGAGGGCTTCGTAGACAGTGGGAGCAGCGGGAAGGTGTGCAAGCTGCTTAAATCCATTTATGGATTAAAGCAAGCATCGCGGAGTTGGAACATCTGCTTTGACGTCGTTATCAAAGAGTTTGATTTCGTCAAAAATCCAGATGAACCTTGTATCTACAAGAAGGTGGCAGAGAGTAAGGTTGTCTTCCTCGTATTGTACGTGGACGACATACTCTTGATAGGAAATGATATTCCTATGCTGCAATCGGTCAAGCTCTTCTTATCACAAAGATTCTCAATGAAAGATCTTGGTGATGCCTCCTGCATATTGGGAATTAGGATCTATAGAGATAGATCCAAACGGATTTTGGGATTGTCCCAATCCAGGTACATTGACACCATACTAAAGAGGTTTAGTATGGAAGAGTCCAAGCGTGGGAATTTACCCACGATCTCTGGAGTCACTCTCTCCAAAGAGATGTCTCCCAAGACTGATTTGGAGAGAGCTCGCATGCAAGGGATACCCTATGCTTCGGCAGTAGGCTCTATCATGTATGCGATGCTATGTACCAGACCCGATGTAGCATACTCACTAAGTATAGTGAGCAGGTATCAAGCTGATCCTGGAGAGAGTCACTGGACAGCTGTGAAGAGCATTCTCAAGTACTTGCGAAGGACTAGAGATATGTTCTTGGTGTATGGTAACGGAGAACTCCAAGTGGAGTCCTTTACCGATTCGAGCTTCCAGAGTGATAAGGACGACTCTAAGTCGCAGTCGGGCTTTGTTTTTACCCTTTACGGAGGGACGGTTAGCTGGAAGAGTTCCAAGCAGGAAACCGTGGCAGACTTGACGATGGAGGCTGAATACATCGCTGCCAACGATGCTGCTAAAGAAGCTGTCTGGATCAAGAAGTTCATTTCTGAACTTGGAGTGGTTCCATCCATTGAACATCCAATACCTTTGTATTGCGATAACAATGGAGCGGTGGCTTTGGCCAAGGAACCCAGGTCCCATCAGCGATCCAGGCATATTCTGAGGCGGTATCACCTGATCCGGGAGATAGTTGATCGCCGGGAGATCGAGGTCAGGAGAGTTGACACGAAGAATAACACGGCGGATCCACTCACGAAGGCCATTCCCCAGATACAGTTTGAGAGACTCTTCGGGATGCTCGGTATGCGATACTACAGCAGCTGGCCCTAGTGCAAGTGGGAGATTGTTAGTTGTATGTATGCCCTAGAGGCCAGTATTGTACAGATGTTGTATATTATATTGGATGCTTGGACATATATAGAGATGACTTTCTTGCTCGATATGATAGTATGCTATCTGGTTACTCTTTATCTTAACATGTACACTAGTCTCTTTATACTGTCTTGTAGTTACATGTTGGTAATGCCCTTAGGATGTGTACTTGACTACCTGGACTATGATGCAGATCATACTAGTGGGGACATGGTAGTCCATAAGTACATCCTTCAAGGTCCCTAGTCGTGGGTGTATCGAGACGGGGCATCGATATACCAGAGTAGACTAGCGTATACGCTTCTCGACCCATGTGATGGGCGATGGATGATCCCATATCCATTGGTGTTTGACTTCATAGATGGTATACGGGTGCTCAGTGGAGACTGGGTACACTGGACGGACTCGCCGAGAACTCCCAGATGGTATTATACCTCACGTCAGATGGCAGTTCTCAGGTGACACTTATACAGGATAGTCTGTAGACCCGAGATCGTCATAGAGTCTTGTGTGATTCCCACTGTGCTTTGATCTCCACCTTACCACGTCTATGAGGGCGTGCAAAACGGTGGTCTTTGGGTACAGTCCCGAGTCACATGGAGGCAATGAGCGATAGGAGGGGTTTCGTCTCTCCCGGTATTGGGAGTTGATATTGCGCTGTGCTCGATTGGCCGTAACAGAGAAGTCCCTGGCCAGGGCTGATCAGAGATTTGCTGGTAAGTGTTACCAGTAGTTTCTCGACCCGTTATGAGCCTCACATCGGCACGACTTATCGGGTTATTGGGGTCTGACGTTTACCACCCCTAGACTTGATATGCGACATATCAGACGAAGAGACCGGACTGTGCGGTAAGTGTTACTGGTCGGATTCGCAGGAGTGTGAGCGGGCTAGCTTGTCGATCTTCTGATCGCTCAATACCCGGGTGGCCGTTACGTTTAGCAGACCGCTTGCGGCTTGTGGATGCTTGATATGATCATCATCTGCTACCGGCGTATTGACGAGTCTTTAGAGTCCTACACAGAGGTTTCCTGGTTCAAGCGAAACGAAATAGGAGCGCATATGAGATATGTGCAGGACCGAGAATAATGCGTGTATGTGATACCGCATTTCATTCTCGCGATATATGTTTTCGATTGGTTATATTCGATATGACCTAGTTATCGAATTATTGATTCGATAAATCGATGCATTGAATACTAGTCGGTTATGTGCGACATGACCGGATCATTGAATCAAGTGTTGATTTAACGATTTAATGTATAATAATATATTTGATATATTACTTTGCATTAACTAGTATTGGTTCACTTTAAACGGATTTTTCTCACTTGATGCACATTGTATATGTGATATGCTTTCGTGCACTTTTTTGTATCATGTTTGATGATACTTGATCATTTAGTTAAGTGTATAGAATTAATCCATGGTTAATTTGATAATTAGGGTTTTGCATATTCATTTATTTATTTGTTTGTTTATTTATTTATTTGAAATGGATTAAGGTAAGAATGGTGGCTTTATTTGTTTTATATTGAAGCTTCATGAAGCTTTGACTTTGCTAACCATCCTTATCTTCATGCTTAACCCTAACCCATCCAAGTGACCATGGTTAATTCTCTACACTTAACCCTAGTTCAAGTTATGATAAGTATTTGATTTAAATTTATTTTTATTACAAGACTTATCATATTCTTTTCTTGAGCTCATCTTCTTCTTCTTCTTCAAGCTTGCTACAACAATGGCAACTTGAGATCTAGTGAGATAAATCCAATTCTAAAGTGAACCCACCTCCTATTTCTTCACCCTCTACCTCTTGCCAAGTTGTTTTGGGTGTTTACTTCACAAGTTTCACAAGTTTGTGAAGTCGGAGCTTGAGTTTGTGCAACCTCGACGTAGATCGTCTTTGACACAAAGCCGACGACCTATTCCGCACATTATTCCGATGAAGCCGACGAATGAGTCGAGGGTTCATGATGGACAGCGAGGGCATGATCACGTGGAGCTAAGGAGGTGGAAATCCGGATCTACAAAGGTTGTAGCATCTAACCCATAGTTAAATAGTTAACTAGTTTTCCGTTTCGCCTAAACATCTAGTCTAAAGATCCGTAGTCTAGGGTTTCTCGGCACAAAAAATTTAAATTGGCATGTCCGATGCCTTGTGAGACCTTACTAGAGTGCCTAGGAACCTTTCAGATACCGTAGTGTAAAAGCCCGGTTGCGTGCGTTTTCCATGGAGGTTAGGGTAAGGATCTCTAAAGGAAGGACAAGAACCTAGAGGAAGGAACACCTTCCCGAATGGATCTAATCCCCCTTATTGATAATTACCATAACTCCTCTTAGATCCTAAATTGGGTATAGAAAGCGATGAGATTTACTTGCATTTCCAAACCATCCCTAAACCTAACCCTAGCAAGACTAGATCTAGATAATCGTAGTATAGAATAATTAGGTTTTTAGATTTAATAATCAATCCGAACACCCTTCGGAATTAACTCGTTAGTGCGACTAGGAGATTCATAACATCCCTGTGGATCGACCCGTACTCACCGGCTAGCTACATGCGACACCGTTCTTGATTGCGGTTACTAGATAGTTTTTGAGAAAAATCAGATGCCTAACGGAGCGCTTGCGTAAGGTTTGAGCGAAGTTCAATTAGATAATATCGGGCAAAGGAAATGCGAAAAGAAAACCTTAACTTACAATACCATTCTTTTTCCTAACAACACCATTATTCATAAACCATTAAAACAACAAAAAGAAAGAGCAAATGAAATGATAAAAAGAAAAGAATAAAACAACATTGCAAGTAAGTAAAAGAGATAGGAAAAAGAAATACTAAGAACTAAAGTGCAAAAATGAAAGCTTTATTAACTTCAAGTGATGATACATACTATGAGTTCAATAGATAAAACTTAAACTTGCAAGCTCAATGAAGAGGTTGCAAGATCAAAAGAAGACAAAGAACTCAAGGTGAACTAGCTATGTACAATCTAAAACAAAATGGAAAAAGAGAAACAAAGAGTGTATCCAAGTATATATGCGAGTCTATGAGTCCCCTTTCCCTTGCTCACTGATCTGTATTTATAAGCCCAAAATAAGATTAAACAAACAATAAAAATAAGATGATGTAACAGCAAGGGATGGACAAAAGAAAAATGGGGACATTTGGGCTTGATAAAACCAGTGGGGCCGGGTTTTTAGAGCATCTCGCCAGTCCAAGCTTGGGCAAATGGGATCGTGTTTGTTCTGTGATGTTGTGTGCTCTCCATAATCCCACTGGTATTATTTAATTTGTCTATATGAACCTGGTTTGCATTCAGGAATTTAGAGGGAAACATGTAGCTTTATATCACATCATAACTTTTTGCATTTATCATTCATGTCCCCCATGTGTGCCTACTACTTGCACAAGTCATCATTTGTGTGTACCAACTTGTGTAAGGCAGCCCTCACCATGGTCCATGCATCACAAAAGATGTTCACAATTGTATGTGTTGGACCACTTTAGATAAAAAGTGTGTACACATGCATGTTGAAAAAAAACACTCTTTGGATATCGATCGGTTTACAGTTCCGGTTGCAGTGTCGGCTCACAAATGTTATATCCGTGATTTTGAGTGTGTTTCCAGTATTGTGTCACGGATACCTATAATATGTATTCACTGAGCAGACACCGGTTAATAGTACCGATATATAACAAAACAGATAATGAATGAGTGGTATTAAAATGCAGTTTTCTGAGATGAACAAATACCCCCAAACTTATCTTTTACTCGTCCCGAGCAAAACAAAATCCTAGCCTCACTTTCGAAGGGAACGCGATTGCACTGAGCTCATGCAACAAGCCTTTAAACCTCTAGGTTTCCCTAGAGAGACTTCTATGGGATAGTTGAGTATGGGATACTGCAACCACTGCTATATTGTTGGGTATTGGATACTGCAACAGATGGCCTCAGTGCAAGTGGGAGATTGTTAGTTATATGTATGCCCTAGAGGCCATTACTGTACATGGGATGTATATTGCAGTGGATGCTTGGACACATATAGGGAGGATTTTCTTGCTCGATATGATAGTATGCTATCTGGTTGCTCTTTATATCAACATGTACACTTATTGTCTCTCTATTACATGTTGATAAAGCCCTTAGGATGAGTACTTGACTACCAGGATTATGATGCATATCATACTAGTGGGGACAGGGTAGTCGATAAGTACATCCTTTAAACGTTCCTGGTCATGGGAGTATCGAGACAGGGCATCAATACTCTAGAGTACACTAGCGTATACGCTTCTCGACCCATGTGATGGGCGATGGATGATCCCATATCCATTGGTGTTTGACATCAGAGAAGGTATATGGGTGCTCAGTGGACACTGGGTCACTGGACGGACTCACCGATAACTCCTAGATGGTATTATACCTATCGTCGGATAGCAGTTCTCTGGTGACACTGGTACAGGTTAGTCTGTAGACCCAAGATCGTCATAAAGTCTTGTGTGATTCTCACTGTGCTTTGATTTCTACCATACCACGGTCAAGAGATCGTGCAAAAAGGTGGTTATTGGGTACAGTCCTGAGTCACATGGAGGCAATGAGCGATAGGAGGGGTTTCGTCTCTCCCGGTATTGGGAGTTGATGTTGAGCTATGCTCGATTGGCCATAACAGGAAATCCCTAGACAGGGTTGCAGAGATTTATTGGTAAGTGTTATCAGTAGTTTCTCGAACCGTTATGGACCTTGCATCGACATGACTTATCAGGCTATTGTGGTCTGACATTATACCACCCCCAGGCTGTGATATGCAACATATTAGACGAAGAGACCGAACTGTACGGTAGTGTTACTGAGTGGATTCATAGGAGTATGAGCAGGCTTGCTTATTGATATTCTGATCGCTCAATACCCGGGTGGCCGTTACGTTTAGTAGACCGCTTGCGGCTTGTGGGTGTTTGATATGATCATCACCTACTGCCGGCGTATTGATGAGTCTTTAGAGTCATACACATTGGTTTCCTGGCTCAAGAGAAACGGAGTAGGAGCACATATGTGATATGTGCGGGACCGAGATTAATGCGATATGTGATACCGCATTCTATTCTCGCGACTTGTGACATTGGTCGGTTATATGTGATATAGCCAGGTTATCGGATCAAGTGTTGATTCGATAAGTTGTTGCATTTGATATTAGTCGGTTATACACACTATAACCGGATTATTAAATCAAGTGTTGATTTAATAATTTAATGTAAAATTATATATTTGATATATTAAATTACATTAACTAATATTAGCTCACTTAAGCTTTTCTTTTCTCACATTTGATACACTTAACATATATGTGATATATGTTAATTGTTTTCTTTGCACACAAAATATATATGTGATATATATTGTTGTGTCATGTTAGGTTACACATGCAACATGTTAGTATGAGACTCACACCATGCTAGGTTAAAGTTAGGGTTTTATTTGTTTTAAGTAATTCAAACATTTGGATAATGAGTCATGGTTCAAAGCTTGTAGAAGCTTATAGGTTTCATTGACTAAGTCCGCTTGTTTGTCTAGCTTAAGATATTTTTTAACCCAACCCTTAACCCATAGCCATGGTTTAGTCTCTACAATGGTTTGTGCATGACATACACTCACCATGGTTGCATTTCTAACCTTACTTGATTATTCTTTCATCATTTGCTTCATCTTTTTCTTCCAAATGAAAAGAGTTTTCTAGAGTTTGAAAAAGTGATGAAAAATTGTGAGAAAATTAAATCTAAAGTGAGAAAAATTCCTACTTCATCATCCTCTACCACTTTCCATTTAGTATAGGATGTTTGCTTCACTAATTCTACAATTAGTGAAGAGGTAGCTTGGGTTAGTGTCTCCTCGACGTAGATCATCTTCGGCCTCGAAGACTTCGATGCAAGCTTGTTCATTTCTTCATGGGATCCTCTCTAGAGTACGAAAGTTCATGATCGTAGCGAATGGACTACTACACGGAGCTATTGAAGTGAAGGACCGGTCTACAAAGGTTGTATTCCTTGTTCACTTTAATTGCAAAGATGTTTCCATTCGTTTCGTCGGATTTTCTAGTAACGATTCTAGGATTAGGGTTTACTAGAATGGCAAAATTTTAAATTGGTATGGTAGATGCCACCCGAAACCTTACTGCCGTCCTAGGCAACCCTACACCTAGTATATCCAATGTTTCATATGTTGCTTCTGCTGCTTGTTTCTGTGATGTTGATCATATAACTGCGTGAGACGAATGTAATATTATATATATGATATATAATAAACGTTACTTATGTTTTGCACCCGTGCTAGTCTAGCCACCGCTCTGCCAGTAGTTAAGTAACCTCACGGTGCATGATGGGGCCCCGTGGCGAATGCGGATGGCATAAGCGTACGTTATATTTTCGTTTCATTTTTTTGTAATATTTAGGAAATATTAATTGATGGGACTTCATTAATGAGATTAATGAAAAGAAAGAAAGCAAAGATGTTGTAGAATCAAATTTTCAAAAAGGGTAGCTCTAGTTTTTGCTTTGCATAGTAGTATTCCTTGATGAATATCCAGCACCTCATTCGATGAGGAAAG
Source organism: Agapanthus africanus (assembly GCA_030015575.1). NCBI lineage: Eukaryota > Viridiplantae > Streptophyta > Magnoliopsida > Asparagales > Amaryllidaceae > Agapanthus > Agapanthus africanus. Next base: position 444,532,006 of record JASDDO010000031.1, on the reverse strand, counting down.
AGCCGAGATCCCTTCACCGGGAGTAACCTCTTTAGCAAAACTGGCAAATGCTACAACCCACTCAGTTTTGTTTTTGATAGATTCTCTAGTTCTTGCTTTGCATAGTGATATTCCTGATTATCCTGCACCTCATTCGATGAGGAAAGTGCCGAGATCCCTTCACCGGGAGTGATCTCTTTAGCGAGACTAACAAAAGACTCAAAAACACTCCTTTTCAAAATCATTAGATTCTACAACGATATCAAGTTCATTATGCTCATGGTTTTCTTAAAAACCTGCGTAGCCCTCTGTCATTTCAGATAAGTGCTATTTAGTATTCGTGTTGCGTTTGTTGGCCTTTGTCAAGACGTAGTGTGCGGTAGCTGATTAGTGCTTATCTGTAACCATATGATGCGATTGGATTAGGGTACTCATACGACTTTGTTGGCCTTTGTCAAGGGTCGTGCAGGTGGGTTTAATTCAATCAGGAAATGACAGGTTGAACTTGACTAGCGCCATATGATTTGTTAGCCTTTGTCAAGGTCATAGGACGTTAGGGGAAAATGTTATCCGGAATTTCAAATGTTGAAATTTGCAATGAGATTGCATACCTTCTATATTATAGTTGGATCCCGATACCCACTGTGAGTAAGAGTTACTCCTGGGAGAATTTTGCACTTTACAATTAGTTAATCCAGTAGGTGTCTAGAAAGGTGTCAGCGGGGTTATGCCTCTAAGAAAATGAGGTTTATTTTAATTAGGTTCGTGCGAAAGAATGGGGAACCTCCCTCGGAGTACCGATACATGCCTAGCCGAACGATTGGCGAACCTGTACAGTGTAATTAATCCCGTCTAATCTTACATTTTAAGGTTTGAAGGAAGATTTGATAAAAACAGTGGGAGCCATCCTGATTAGATAAGATAATAACCAATCTAATCTTGCAAAGAGCGCACGCTAACGCGTTTCCTTTTCTCTCTCTCTCTCTCTCCAGACAGCAACCAATGTCACGCCTTAATTAAGATAATAATATGGATGTATTGACCGAACCCTCCTTTTATACAGGACTAGGGAACGTTGGTCCCGCTCTATCTTATGGTTGTCATAAGTCTGAGCAAGGAATAGAGGAATATCAGGATTCCCATGCCACCTGTGCGAAGAAACAGCATGATGATGCATCTTCTTCCGGTGTGTTCGTTACCGAGAACTATTTCTCAGTTTGTTCTACATCCTGGGTATTGGATACCGGATCAGGATCCCACATATGTAATTTGTTACATGGGATAAAGAAAGGTAGAGAACTGGAAAAAGGTGATAAATCCCTAACAGTAGGGAATGGTGCAATTGTTGCAGCCAAGGCAGTTGGCGATTATCACCTTGTATTACCAACTGGTAATACATTGATTCTGAACGACTGTTACTACGTACCAAAGATGATGTGCAACATTATATCGATTTCTTTGCTAACTAAAGAAGGATATAATCTCACATTAGAGGATAATGTTATGAACATTTTCCAGAATCAAGTGTTGATTGGATCTGGTACGTAATGTAACGGTATATACGTTCTTAATCAAAGTACAATTCTTAACATACAGAACACAAACAAGAGGAAAATTTTAGAAATGAACGAAGCGTTCTTGTGGCACTGTAGACTATGTCATATCAATGTGACAAGACTGGCTAAGTTGCATAAAGATGGATATTTGAATCCGTTCGAATTTTCATCTTATGAAACTTACCAGTCATGTCTCAAAGGCAAGGTGACCAAAACTCCATTTACTGGACACGGAGAAAAAGCTAGTGAACTCTTGGGACCGATACATAGTGATGTATGCGATCCTATGTCTACACATGCCAGGAATGGTTTTTTGTACTTTATTACTTTCACCGATGATCTCTCATGGTTCGGACATATGTTCTTGTTGAAAAACAAGTCTGAAGCTTTCGAGAAATTCAAGAAATATAAGTGCGAAGTCGAAAACCAGACGGGCAAAAGTGTTAAAATCCTACGATCTGATCGGGGAGGTAAATACTTGAGCGGGGAATTCCGAGATTATCTAAAAGAGAATGGGATTCTCTCTCAGCTTACTCCTCTATATACACACCACAGCACAACGGTGTATCGGAGCGGAGAAATCGCACCCTATTGGATATGGTGCGCTCTATGATGAGTACTGCTGAGTTGCCTATTTCCTTTTTGGGTTATGCGCTTGAGACAGCCACATACCTATTGAATCAAGTTCCATCAAAATCTGTGCCTAAAACACCATATAAGATATGGAGTGGAATGAGGCCATGTCTTAAACGAGTTAAGATATGGGGTTGTCCGGCCTATGTCAAAAAGCAAAATCCGGACAAGCTCGAGGCATGATCAGTTCTTTGTAAGTTTGTGGGATATCCGAAGAATTCACATGGATATCTATTCTACCACAGCGAGGAACAAAAGGTGTTTGTTTCTCGACATGCCACCTTTTTAGAAAAGGAATTTCTTGTAAAAGAAATTAGTGGCAATGAGGTAGAACTGGAAGAAGTTCCAGGAGTACAAACCACAACTGACGATTTGGTAGAACCAGAGGATCCAATAGTACCCAACGAATCTCAGCCTCTCCGCAAATCTAGTAGGGTTCCTCATCCACCTGAGAGATAATATGGTTTTCTCATAGACAGTGGGAGCGAGTATTACATCATGGAAGATGATGACCCTACTAGTTTCGAGCAGGCCATCACAAGTGGAGACTCTGTGAAATGGCTGGATGCTATGCGATCCAAGATGGAATCCATGTACACCAACCAAGTATGGACTTTGGAAGTTTCTCCTGAAGGGGTAAAATCCATTGGGAGCAAGTGGATCTTCAAAAAGAAGATAGGTGTAGATGGAAAGTTGAGACTTTCAAAGCTGACTTGTAGCAAAAGGTTTTTGTCAACGACCTGGCGTCGACTAGGAAACGATGTTCCTATGCTACACTCGGTCAAGCACTTCTTATCACTCAAGTTCTCCATGAAAGATCTTGGTGATGCCTCGTACATCCTGGGGATAAAGATCTATAGAGATAGATCTAAACGGATATTGGGATTGTCCCAATCTAGGTACATAGACAGCATACTAAAGAGGTTTAGTATGGAAGATTCCAAGCGAGGTAATGTACCCGATTATTTAGGAATCACTCTCTCCAAAGAGATGTCTCCCAAGACTGATTTGGAGAGGGCTCGCATGCAAGGGATACCCTATGCTTCAGCAGTAGGCTCTATCATGTATGCGATGTTATGTACCAGACCGGATGTAGCTTACTCACTAGGTGTAGTGAGCAGGTATCAATCAGATCCTGGGGAAAACCACTGGACAGCTGTGAAGAACATTCTTAAGTACTTGAGAAGGACTAAAGAAATGTTCTTAGTGTATGGTAACGGTGAACTCCAGGTGGAGTCCTTTACCGATTCGAGCTTCCAGAGTGATAAGGATGACAGTAAGTCGGTCTCGGGTTTTTTCTTTACCCTCAACGGAGGGGCAGTGTATTGGAAAAGTTCCAAGCAAGACACCGTAGCAGACTCGACGATGGAGACTGAATACATCGCTGCCAACGATGCTGCCAAAGAAGCTGTGTGGATGAAGAAGTTCATTGCTGATCTTGGTGTGGTTCCATACATTGAGCATCTAATACCTGTGTATTATGATAACAATGGAGCGGTGGCTTTGGCCAAGGAACCTAGGTCCCATCAGAGATCCAGACATATTCTGAGGCGGTATCACCTGATCAGGGAGATAGTAAATCGCCGGGAGATCGAGGTCAGGAAAGTTGACACGAAGGACAACGTAGCGGATCCACTCACGAAGGCTCTCCCCCAGATACAGTTTGAGAGACTTTTTGGGATGTTGGGTATGAGATACTATAACTCATGGCCTTAGTACAAGTGGGAGATTGTTAGGAATATGTATGCCCTAGAGGCCAATATTGTACATATGATGTATATTATAGTGGATGCTTGGACATATATATAGAAGACTTTCTTGCTCGACATGATAGTATGCTATCTGGTTACTCTTTATCTTAACATGTTGACTGGTATTCTTTACTGTTTTGCTCTCACATATTGATAAAGCCCTTAGGATATGTACTTGACTACCAGGATTATGATGAGATCATACTAGTGGGGCCAAGGTGGTCCATAAGTACATCCTTTAATCAGTTCCTAGTCGTGGGAATATCGAGACCGGGGCATCGATATTCCAGTGTAGACTAGTGTATACATTTCTTGTCCCTTAGAAGGCGATGGTTGATCCCACAACCATTGGTGTGTAACAACAAAGATTGTACACGGGTGCTCATTAGAGAATGGGTACACCTTACAGGACTCGCCGAGGACTCCTATATGGTAGTATACCTATCGTCAGATAGCAGTCCTCTAGTGACACTTGTACAGGTTAGTCTGTAGACCCGAGATCGTCATAGAGTCTTGTGTGGCTCCCACTGTGCTTTGATTTCCTCCGTACCACGGCTCAAAGGAGTCTTGCAAACAGGTGGATTTTGGGTACATTTCATAGTTACATGGAGGCAATGAGCGATAGGAGGGGTTTCGTCTCTCCCGGTATTGGGGGTTGATGTTGTGCTATGCTCGATTGGCTATAACTGGAAGTCTCTGGCCAGGGATACTGCTGAGATTTACTGATAAAAGTTATCAGTAGTTTCTCAAACCGTTATAGGCCAGACATCGGTATGACTTATCACGTTACTGGGGCCTGACGTTTACCGCCTTTAGACATGATATGCGACATATCAGACGAAGAGACTGGACTGTACGGTAGTGTTACTGATAGGCTTCATAGAGAGTATGGATGAGCTTGGTTGTTGATCTTCATATTGCTCAATACCCGGGTAGCCGTTACGTCCAGCTAGTACCGCTGACGGCTTGTAGGTGATTGATGTGATCATCACCTACTACTGGCGTATTGACGAGTCTTTAGAGTCCCATACAGAAGTTTCCTGGTTTGAGCGAAACGAAGTAGGGCACATATGTTGATATGTGTGTGGGCCTGATTAAATATGAGTATGTGATACCGTATTATAATCTGGCAGTTATCTGATGTCGGTCAGGTTCTATGTGATATAACCGGATTATCGAATCAAGTGTTGGTTTGATAATGTGATATTCAGATTAATGATATTGGTCAGTTATATGTGATATAACTGAATTATTAGATAAAGTGTTGATTTAATAATGTGATATATATTATATGTGATATAATTATATCTTAACTAATATCATTAGCTTACTAATTTCTTTATATATATATAGAGAGAGAGAGAGAGAATAATGGAGGAAAGATGCCATAGGAGGGAATTTCCTCCTATGGCGTCGAAAAAATACACCGTCCCTCATTTTTTCTGACGATCGGCACCCACCATATTCATCATTATCATCTAAGATGTGGGTACACCAAATTTCATGTGATTCCACAACCATTTCACCGTTGATTTAGTAATGTAAAAAGTTCTATTGTCGGTAAACCGTTAATTTTGAACCCACTAAATTAACGGTGAAAAGGTTGTAGAATCACATCCAATTTGGTGTGCCCACGTCTTAGAAGATAACGATGGAGATGGTGGGTGCCGATCGTCGGAAAAAATGAGGGAGGGTGTATTTTTTCGACGTCATAGGAGGAAATTCTCTCCTATGGTCTATTTCCTCCATTAACCTCACACACACACACACACATTAATATATATATATATATATATATATATATATATATATATATATATATATATATATATATATATATTAATGTGTATATATATATATATATATTATATGAAGCATGGCATGTTTTTCTATTTTTAGAAAATGGAAAAATGAGGTGTAAATTGTGGAGATGTTTGTGGAATGGGCAAGGCATGGGTTTTATTATTTGTATATTAGTCTTGACTCATTATTCAAGCATGGTTGCAATTTAGAATTGCAATTTTATTCCATGCTTGAATGAGTGAGGAGAGAGAGCTATTTTGAGTTTACTCTCATCATTTTCATTCTTCATGCTTTAGCCATTTCTCTTGAGCTCTTGCTTCCTCTTGCTCTTTACAATTTTCTTCACCTCACTTCCAGGTTCAAACCCTCACATGTGATATGAATCATTGAACTTGTGAAAACCCTAGTGATCAAATTAAACCCCTACTTCACCATCACACATTAGATTAGCAATTTTATGTGGAGTGTTACCTTCACTAATAAGATTAGTGAAGGGTTAGCTTGACCTTGTGGACTTCAGGTGGATCGTCTTTGGCGCGAAGATCACGAAGGAGGTTCGTTCAACTCGAAGAGGAGCCTAGTGGAGTCGTGTTTATCACAGAAAATTGCATTTCAATACCGTTCATTCATTATCTGTTTTGTTATATATCGGTACTATTAACCAGTGTCTGCTCAGTAATTACAGATTACAGGTATCCGTGACAAAATACTGGAAATACACTTAAAATCATGGATATATCGCTTATGAGCCGACACTGCAAACAGAACAGAATACCGATCATTGTCCAAAGAGTCTTTTTTGCAAATAGATGTGTGCACACAATTTTGGTCCAACACAATGCAAGTGTGCACATGGACCATGGTGGGGCTACGTAGGCTACATAACATGATGAAATGGTGTAAGTAGGGAACATGTGCATTAAATGCTAAAAGAGGTGATGCGATGTGCATTAAATGCTAAAAGAGATGATGTGATTTAAAGCATCATGATTTCCCTCCAAAAGCTACTAAGCAACCCATGTTGCCTATAAATACCAATTCATGGGCTAGAAGAGAAGATACCTTTTGTTTAGTTTTGTTTTAGAATTCTTATAATTTGTGAGCTTGCTTCTCTTTGTAGTTCTTGAGCTCTTGCCCCTTTGTCTTGACCTTGCAACTTCTTCATAGAATTTGCAAGCTTAAGGCTTAGGTTCTTGACTTCAAGATTAGTTGTAACTTTTTATTGTTCAATAAAATCCTCATTTCATTTCATTTCATATGTCTTGTTTTACATATTTGAACTTGTGAAATTCTTGCTCTACTTTGATCTTGCAAGCTCTTAAGTGAGCTTGCAACCTTAAAGTTTGGTATTGGATTTCACATTGCACCGGGCTTAAGAACACTTGGAGATATTCACACTTGGATTCATCGGTTCTCTCTTTATCTATCTTTTCTTGCATCGTTCATTATGTTTCTTACTCTTGTCTCTTTTCTTTATTTTTACTTTGTGAATATGTGTGAGTAACCTATTACTACCCTTAACAAGTCATTTTATTATACATATCTTTGTTACGACATTTAGCTTAACCAACAAATCAAATCACGTTGTTAACTCGTTAAAATAAGCTTAAAAACCTACCATGTCCCTGCGGACGACCCGTACTCATCGCGGCTCGCTACACGCGACACCGTTTTGATTGCGGTAATTTCAAAACTCTTTTTAAATACGACACGGCAAAAACGTAACAATCAAGTCGCGTGGACCACAACCCGGAGCTATTGAAGAGAAGGACTCGAACTACAAAAGTTGTATGTTCTTTTCTTCTCTTTAATTTCATCACATCATAAAGTTAAACCCTAATAATCTAGTAAACATCTTCTTAGTCTAACTTAGCACCTAATAAAAATTAAAATTTGGCATGCTTGATGCCTTTAGAATCTCATGGTGGTGCTAAGGTCGACTTTCAGATATGTCATAACTCTCATTGAACATTGCTCATTATAGACTTTGCCAGGAAAAAATTGCGGCGTTATTTTTCACTTACACGCGACCCCCATTGGGAGGAAGGAGATAAGATATATTTGTGGTACATATTCAATTTTGGGGCAAAGAAATTCGACAAGCATGGAGGTTTCCATGCATTTCACTTTACTAGTGTCTCTTGTCCGATACAAAAGAATTCGTAAGCAGTATTTCCTTTACAAGTTTTTTAACATTTCTGATTGTTAAGGGTTATAACAGTATGCGTTTCTTATGTTGGTTAATAGTGATGATTGCGGTGTGTTCGTCTATTTATTCATAAAAGTATTGATCGAGGGTCGGCGGATTCCGGATGATCCGGAGGGAAAAGGGTCGATGCAGTGGAGGCCGATCTTATGGCCTAAATTCTATTAGCGAACAAGGAAGAAATAGCTTGGTATTGTTTCAGTTTTTGTTTGGCCGAAATTTGAACTCTTTGTTATTCGTACATGTATTCACCTATTTGTATTTAGCCGATATTCGCCGATATTATTACTTGTTTTGAGTAAATATGACAAATTGCGTATATGTTATTGGTTTGTCTAATGAATGTTAAAAATTGTTGACGTATTTATTTTAATATCGCAGATGTTGGCCGATATTGTGATACAAATAATATTTTTGTTGATATTGCATGTTTTATAAAGCCGATATTGGCTGATACTATGATATGAATGATATTTTGTTGATGCTATTAGTTATATATAATCAATATTGGCTGATACTGTGATATGAATGATATTTTTGTTGATATTATCAATTTTATATAGCTGATGTTACAGGCAATTTATTAGAGATTACAAGCAACTTATCAGAAGTTGCAGATAAGTGCTTAGAATTTACAGGCAAGTGGTTAGAAATTACAGGCAACTAATTAAAAGTTACAGACAAGTAGTTAGAAGTTATAGGCAACTGCTTAGAAATTACAGGAAACTGCTTACAAGTTACAGGTAAGTGCTTACAAGTTACAGGAAACTGCTTACAAATTACAGAAAACTGCTTAGAGTTATAGGAAACTGATTAGAAGTTACAGGAAACTGCTTACAAGTTACAGGAAACTAATTAGAAATTACAGGCAAATGGTTAGAAGTTATAGGTAAGTGCTTAGAAATTACATGCAACTTATTAAAAGTTATATTCAACTAATTAGAAGTTATAGACAAATTGTTAGAAATTACAGTCAAGTACTTACAAGTTACATAGAACTTATTAAAAGTTACAAATAACTTATTAGAAGTTACAGGCAAGTGCATAGAAATTACAGGCAACTGGTTAGTGTAGAGTGTTTTTCGTCACCCGATTGAGATGGGAATGCGCACGCTTATCAGACATGTACAGATTCCCCATGTCTAGGATAGACAGGGTTTATTGATTATGGAGATCCAAATCTCCGGCAGCGGCGGACTAAACTGCTGTTAATTACCCCTCGTGTTTTTTGAGCGAAAGAATCTCCGATTGACAGATCAAACTGATCATATGAACTCAATATGAGATTTCGGTGTTTGAAAGTAATGCAAATGGGAGTGATCATTTCATTTTTTTTATCCTATTTGTAATAAAAGATTTTTTTTATTTCAAAGAAACATTTTTTTATTTTTTTATTTCATTTTTTATGAACAAGTGTGGAAGTGAAGTGCAAGCACGCGCGCTGTGCGCTTGCGCACGCATGCACTGCGCACAGCGCGCGGCACGCGCGCAAGCCGGCGGGCGTGGCATGCGCACGGCACACGCATGGCACATGCATGGGTGGACACACAGTACACGCGTGCGGATGCGGGCCGAGGGTTGCGTGGACCAGATTTGGAATTAAACTCCTAAAACAGTTTTATTTGGAGTTAAACTCCCAAAACGTTTTATGTGGTGTTAAACTCGCAAAAGGTTTTATGTGTGGAGTTAAACTCCCAAAATAATTTTATTTGGAGTTAAACTCTCAAAAGATTTTATATGGAGTTAAACTCCCAAAATAATTTTATTTGAAAAGAAGGACCAAAAAGAGTCCTTTGAAGCTTCAAGATCTATGTCTTGGATGGTGACCCTTTTCTTCTCTTTGAGCCTTGGATCCATTTGATCAATCGAAAATATTGCATTCTCAACACGTCAATTTCCCTACTCTTATTGCACTTATAAAGGTGTTTATTATAAATATAACACAGATTACGAATTCATCTGGAAAATACCAAATACCCTGTGTTACAGTTATAATCGATATTCTAGAGGGAAATTGAGCGTTTATTACTACACGCATGATCTTTGTATATTTAAACACTTGTTTCAAGATTTTGTGCAGAAATTCTTCAGGTCAAAGAACTGGAACTGCTAAAAAGCACCGATAAATACAGCAAGTCAAAGACTTGAGATCTGGCAGTAAACAAGAAATAACTATAGGATTCCAGACATCAGCAAGGTGCCATAAAGACAACATAAAACAACCCTGAAGATTCCATGCACTGACTCCATCAAAAGGCCGCGGATCCACGGCCGATCCAGGACGATCCGCCGTGGATCCGCGGCCAATCCGACTCGTCAGCGGTTGATACTTTTTGCAGGGCTTCTCTTTTAACGGCCAAACTTCTTCAAGACGCTTCAAAGTCCCTAGAAATCTCCAGAAGTTTCTCTACAACAGCCAATCTTTTAGTGTAAGCTTGGTACCTACCTAGCTTCCTATGCAAGCCTCATAACAACCAAGCTTCTAAGAGAAGATAGAGAAAAACTATAAAAGGATACCTAGGGCTTCATTCAAAAGGTTGTTGTTCATTATTCATCAAATCCACACACAAGTTGAGTGACACAACTTGTAATCAAAATCCTAGCCCAAATCCAATTTCAAAGCCAAATCAAGATCAATTGAGAAGCGACTCAGGCAAGCCATCAATGATCCTTTGTAGCGACACCGGTCTTCATCAAGAGCAAGTGATCGCAACCGTTCCACGACTCAAGGAGATCGATGCTAAGCTAATTTCGACGGATCTAGTTACCTCCTCAAATCTTGTAACCTCGAATTGAGTGAATGTGTACCTAATCGTCGATTAATAAAGGTGAAAATTCTAAATCTTGCTTTCTTTACATTCTTGCATTATGAAAATTTATCGATTCTTGATTCTTTCATTTTTTATGATGTGTGGGTGAAATCTCCGCTTGCAACGGAATCGAGAGAATAGGTAGATGATGATGATGAAATTCTTGAACGATTCTTAAATCTTATGAGGTTTGTTAACTCTAGGAAAAATAATCATCGATGACCTAATTTTGAGCGAGATCACTTTCTTGAATATTTTCGCTCCAAATTAGATATCAACGATCGGTGATTTTCTTTGCTAGAGGCTAGAATTTGAATGATAATCAATGAAAAAACAAGAGATAGTGAAGGAGAAACCCTAGTTTCTTCAATAGATTCCCCATCTTCATTGATCGCCATCGATCTAGCTACAATTCTTCAATAGATAAGATTTCGTAATCTTTAGTTTTCATGATCACTACTTATTTGATCGATTCCTATAAGCTATTCTTCAAATCTTGATAATTAAATCGATTTGGGCATTTTCTTGATCTTTATCGATTCTTGATTCTTGATCTATTTTCTTTATGTTTCTTAAAGTCAAATCTCATAAATCTTGAATCATTTTCTTTACTATTTTCATTTCAATTCATCTAAAACAAAATCGATCAAAACACACATCTCAGTGGACGATCCGCTCTCGCTAACGAAACTACAATAGACACCGTTATTGATTGCGGTATAAATTTCTTTGGTTGTGATAAAACTTTTCCAAATACACACGAAGATGATAAATCAAATGGTGTCGTTGCCGGGGATCGTGTGCTAATTTGTTCGTTTTTGTTAATTGAGTTGAATTTTTAGATCAAAATCGCATCAAGTGCTTAACGATTTGTTGTGAATTGCTGCAAGGGAATCTAGAATCTCGGAGCGAAGGGAAAAATTTTCAGATCATATCAGAGAGTTCATTAAGGTAGCAGAAGCATCTGCACAAAATTTCATGCAGAGATCTCTCCTTTCAACCGCGCATCCGCGGCCATAGAGGCCTTCTTGCGGCGGAACCATGGTTACATAGAGGCTTCAGTGCTTCAAATTTTTTTGGTCCATCTCTGACTTTCTTATCTCCTCCCTGCTCTTGTCCAATAACCAATTTCTGCAGGATTCTTTGCAAAAATTCGCAGCGCCGCTAAAGAAAAATTGTTGCGTGTTTTGATCTTGGTTGTTTGCATATTTTAACACGGAAATTAAGGGGCAAAAGACCAAATTCATATTAGATGGGGAGTTCATTACCCTTCCTAAGCCCCGGAAATCACAAACTTGCATCCGCATCATCCTGATTAATTAAAAAAATCTAGACAAGACTCTAAGGACCGTCGCGCTCATTTAGGACAGAAAGAGGTCGTGGGTAATCTATTGCTTATCCGCATTGCTTTTGTGGTGTCTAGGCAAGTGTGTCTAAGGTAAGTGGTTACTTAATTAGGCCCGCTACTTACGTAGTGGAGAACCTCCCACTTACCTGGCACTTACCTGGCCACAGAAGGGGCAAAGAGGCGGTAGAGGATCTATCTTGCGACTTGTCTTCTGGAAGTCTAGGAGCGGTCTAGAGACTTGACCTAGGTGACCATTAGATTTAAGGTTGCTTGTGCATTATTTGTGTGATTTTTCAAAAATCTGTCTTTTTTTCCAAAACCAAACACCAAACCCATCTTTTCTCTAATTTACCAACGCTGCCACTTGTGCTAAACCATTTAGTACATGCTCGGCTGGACACGGGATTCTAGTGCCCGTCTTTTCCGCGTTTCTCCTATCGACTCCGAAGTCGGTAATTCTACATCTACTTTTTCTTCACCCACTACCACACCCACTTCAATGGACGGTTCTCTATCGAACTTCTTTAACACTACTCTGCCACCGTCCGCAGGTGCGCAGAATCCGCCCCGTATCTCTCTCTAAGAGAGATGCTACCCTATTCGAGGTCCTCTTTCTACCTGTCTTTCGATTCGACCAGCCAATGGGGACAATTTTGAAATCAAACCTCAATACATCAATCTTTTACCAAAATATCACGGTCTCGAGTCTGAAGACGCATACGTTTTTATTATCAAATTTGAAAACGTTTGCGCTATGATGGGTACTTCACAGCTTTTTGTGGATGCTATGCGTCTACGTCTTCTCCCGTTCACTTTGTGCGATATAACCGAGAAGTGGCTTTATAACACAGCTGCACATTCTATTTCAAACTGGGATGAATTCGTCGTAGCTTTCCTTAAGAAATTCTACCCCAATCATAAGACAGCCCGAGTCCGTAGCGAAATAAATCAATTTACCCAGCTTCCCAATGAATCATTTTCGAAGTGTTTTGAACGCTTCAAGGATCTGTTAGTTCAATGTCCTCATCACGGAATTCCTAGATGGGATCTGTGCAGAATCATATATGAGGGCATTAATCCTACAACAAAACAGAATCTCGAATCCATGTGTCAAGGCACCTTCATGACTAAAGATAATGGTGAAGCCTGGAGATTTTTAGAAGATTTCGCTGAGAAAGATTTACAGTGGGAGAGTGTAAACCAGTCATCGTCTAGGGGTGGTATTCATCAACTTGATGTTTCCATAGGAGTTAGAGCTGAAATGGCAGCAATGCAAAAGAAACTCGAAATTATGGAACATAAATTTTTAGCTACCTCCCTAAATCAGATGTCACTCTCCAAAACTGTCTGTGGATGCTGTTCTGATCCATCTCATCTTACGGAAAAATGTCCTTTAAATTCTCCGTTTCAAGGTCAAGAGCATAACAATGCTACTTTCCAGCAAAGACCTAGAAACGATCCTTATTCTTCCACTTATAATCAGGGTTGGAGGAATCACCCTAATTTTCCTTGGAACCAACAACAAACTCAAAACACGGTTCCAAACCAAAATAATTTCCAAAGGGGCCCTCCACCACAACAGCAACCATTTCAACTGAGTCAGCACCCCTATCAATCACAAAACTTTCACAATCCGGTCAACACTTCTGCACCGTATAATTCTTTGCAATTGACCGGTACTGATAACTCCTCTTCACTCGAATGGACTTTTGAAATGTTTATGAAACAGTTCATTCAAATGTCAGCTGAATTTAAGTCTTCTCTCGATAAAATCCAGAAAAACTCTGACTCCCAAAGTGAGAGTATTAAATCGATGGAAGCACACATTGCTCGATTAAATGCTAAAATGAGTGCTAGAGAGAAAGGGAAACTTCTGTCTCAACCCCTACCGAATCCTAGATATTCACAATATTACAATGTGAATGCAATTACAACGTTGAGATCTGGAAGAGTGCCGAATAATCAAGTCGGTGAAGAGATTGATAATCATGATGAATTAATCAATAACACCCCGGCTGTAACATTTCCAAATAATCAAATATTATTTTTAGGAATTTTTATAATTTAATATTATTTTAACGAATATTCTAATATTCCGGTATAATTAAATACAAATAAATGGGGGGAAATTATGGAAAATTCTAAAATAGGGTATTTTATGGAATTATGCCATTTTAAAGTTTTTATGATTTGTTTGACACAAATTTAGTGCTAATCGCGATTAAAAATCGCTAATCGGATTTTTGGCATTTTTGTGCAAAACATGCACATATCTTTTTCTACACTTGTGTTACATTTTTCTTGCCATGGTTGTTCTTTTGGGTTCACTATTGGAGTGAGAAGGAAATTGAGGGAAAGGAAAATGGAAAGTAAATATAATATAAGGGTTGGTGAGAGAGAGAGGTATGGGTTATTTTGACCAAGACTTAGCCATTTCCTCTTCAACCTTCACTAATTTCTCTCCCTCTCCCTCTTGTTGCTGCTACTGCTCCTGCTCCTGCTCCTCACCTCGCCTCCCCTCTTCAATCCCCAAATCATCTCACAAATATCACCAAAACCCCACTCTCATTTCATTAAAAGTGTGCACAAGCTCAATATCTACACATTGGACCATGAAAGCAAGGATTTTGGCCACTAGGGGCAACTCAAGAAAATTCTTGAGTTGCCAAATGAGGTAATTACTGAATCATTAGTTTAGTTTTAGCATTTCTTATACCCCATGTTTAGCTTAGAACCGATATTATGTGTTTTGGTGGACTTAAGGAAAACCTAGTTAGGGTTTGAGGAAAAATTGAGTTGTGAAGTAAAACTGAGACTTGTTGTGACTTTAGAATCTTGGTGTAATGTTATATTGGACCCTAACCTGAAGCTTTATCCCAGAATACAGATTTATGAGACGATGTCGGGAAAAACTGCAATTCTGGGATTGTATTTGGGAATCTGCTATCACCCGAGACATCCTGAAATAAAATTGATTGGACAGTGAGATGTGCAGGCACCCAGGAACCACCACACAAAACCTCAGACCCCAACTCCTTCTTCAGGCCGCAGATTTATCCTGTTTGGCCGCAAATTGCGGCCTGGACCCCACCAATCTGTGTCGTTCTGGTTCTGTAGCTCCTACATGTATAGATTAGACCCCTGGCATATGTAGATTTGTCTGATCTGACCTAGGGTGAAATCTGGAGCCTAATTCCATAGTTGCTGTTTTGGATTCGTGTTTCCGTATTCCGTATTTCTAATTCTGAATTTGCGTATGGTGTTTTACCTCGACTACTTGGCGTTCATACGATGATATCGAGGGTTGTTGATGGTTTTGGAAGGCGTTGTCCATAGGTTCTAACCTATAGAACATAGCGTATCATTTTGGGGTTTCGTATGTCGTTTTAGTTTTGAATTGGTTTTGATACGCATTTGCAATACATTAATGTGTAGGTACCCCAGGAAGACTTCGGGATGACAAGCAAACGCGTGGTGACGTCGACAGATAAAGACGCAACGTGAGTAGATTTATATCTACGGGGAGAAGTCGGGTGGATGGCATATAGCACCCCCGCAGTCCGTGGTGATGTATACGAATACGTATACACATGTATATTTATTATGTGTTGTTTAAGATTATTGATGGTAATAATGGAATTATTGATGATAAGGATGTATTGGTTTAGTATAGTGTGAAACCCCAGAGTAGTGGTTGTACCCACACATACACGTACACATATACTTGCATGCATTCTTTCTTTTATCTGTGCACATTTGGAGGTGTGTATATCTATACATGGGTATGGTCTATGTGTTCATATACGGGATTTGAGGATGATACGTGGGATTGAGATGAGTCGATGAGGTTTGATTGAGACCGTGAGATTCGGCGATATGACAGAGTTCGTATTTAAGATGCGACATGATGGTTTTAGCGGGCCTTTGGGCATGTATTTTACCCCGCATTCATATTTATATAGATGGTATCGATGGTACTAGACTTAGACTTGTACTCTAGACTATGTGATATGATGGTAGTGATACCTGATATGTGATGAGATGAATGTGATATTAACCCGTACCCAGCTATTGGGATGCCGTACGACGATTTACCGTACGAGCTTTATATTGATGTTAGATCGGCACTCATGACTCGAGGATGTTATATGATATATTGTGTCGTACGTGATACTATTGAGGCGGGATCACCGACTGTTGTATATATATGTGTATATCGACTCAGATTTAAGTGGTTTTCATACCCCTCCCGATTGACTTGATAGTTGGGTCCGTAGTTCTCATAGTAGGCGTAGACTAGACCCGAGTCATACCTATTTCAAAACTAACGAATCGGGGATATTTTAAAGATAGGCAAAAGGGATTCTACGGATATTTTCAAACATAGCATCTGTTCTTAAAACACCGTAGCCCTTATTTTACCAAAAACCCCGATTCATCTTATTTCAAAAGGCAAGGCTGCATGATATAGTTTTTGAGGTAGATTCTTTACTGTTGCGTTGATTATTCGACTCCGCATATTCATGCTATTTGCATTGCATCGCTTGTATTGTTGATATATTACAGTCATGCTGTTAGGACACCAGCACATTTATCGATGATGCGTATGTTCCACGTACACTGTTTGCCGGCTCACACACTTCATCATCGATAATTGCCATGTCACTACACTGTAGTACTGTTGCATTCAGTATATGATTCTTGCATGACATAATGATATGCTTACATTTCCTTGACATGTCGCCTACATCATGCTTTCTGATGATACGCATTGAGGTATGTTGTTTCCATGATATTTCTGGATTTGGGAACCGTGGGTATTTCAAAAGAGAATATGAAACTGTTTTAAAAACCCGGTTACCCTTGATATGATATTTCAGTGTGTCCACCATGTGTTTTCTCGGTGCTGAGAGCGACATGTGAAACCCGATCCGAGGAGTGGGCGAGCCGATTGCGGGTACATGGTGGACCTGGTATGGTTCCCCTCGGCAAGATGATCGATGGACTTTGCCGATTGAGCCTGGAGGCGGGCGAGTACCTACCGGTGATTGGTTGGACCTGGCGGTTATCCGGAGGATACCGACCAGAGTCGATAGATGGATATGGGCGTACTGCTGGGGCCGAGGGCCGATTCCGCAGATGGAGCCCGTGGGCTGGTCCGGACTGACGGAGCCCGTTATATAAGGATTTACGTGCCAATGCTGGGCACAGTTTTCATGATGTTTTTGAGTGTCGATGCTGGACACTCCGGTTCCATGATTTTGATGTGTCGTGAGGGACACAGGTGGTTTATATCCTCATATTTCCATGCATATGCTAATGATATTTACATGCATGATGGTTATTGTCATTGGGTGACGAGTGGACGGGATCCACGTACATGCAGATTTGATTACATTGATCATACCTCACATTTATGATATGCTATTACCTGAGGCATTGGCACGAGCACTTGGCACTACACTCATGTATAGAGATTACATTGCCAGTTTAGCATACTTCAGACTTATTCATATTGAGATTTATATATATCTGATCGTATTGACCTAGGATGGGTCATACATTCGATCTCTGCTTGTAGATATTTTCTATTCACGAGTTGGCAACTCACCCCCGTTGTGCCACATTTCTTGCAGGTTTTTGCCGTACAGATTTCATAGCGGCTTTTCTGGCACACTACTTCCATACGGGTGACTTGCGTTGGTAGGTGGGTTCTTTTGTATCAGAACCACCCTTGTACATGTACTTTTCAAATGTATCTAGTCATTCCATCAACCAAAACTTGTATATTGTTTCATACTTAGACACAGTGATGTATTATTTCGACCTTAGAGTCGCGCTTGTAGTATTACGGTTTTTAGGCTGTTTTGAGTTTCTTTTTGAGCTTTGATCCTCGCCCTTTGGCGTTGTATATTATTATTGCTTGCGTGGCTATGACCGTCGATTGAAGAAGAGCTAGCTCCCGCTTGGGGATGCCTTTTATCATTCCATATATATATCATTCTTGTTGTACCCCGTTCAGGGCTAGTTTTTACAAAGGAAACTGTACCGAAATTTTCAGAAAAGACTACACATTTTAAAAATGCGTTTTCGGCTTAGTTATTTGAAAACTTTGATTTCCAAAACATGTTTTCTTTGCTTCTTAAAAACCAGTTTTTCTTTAGTTACTATTTAAAATGGTTTTAGATTTCTGGGCTTTTGGCTTACTTGGATCAGATGGGGTCCTATAGACTTCATATGGTTCAAGGGCCAGTCACGTGCTCTTTCGGGTCATGACACCGGCTTTCACTTCCACTTTTCCTTCCACTTCCACATCCACTTTTACTGCTGACCCTTGTTCGTCTACCCCACCACCTTCTTGCGAGCCTATTCTTTGTTTTCCCCAAGGCTCGAACCCTCAGCATACCTCTTCTAGTCCACCAAAGACGATCCTCACTCCTATTCTGGGATCAATTCCACACATACCACCTTCTCCAATGTTGGACCCATCTATTGTTGCTAAAGCTCCTTATCCGAATCGGTTAAAAGGTAACAAATCGAGTCCACATATAGAGATGATTATGGAAATGTTCAAACAGGTTAACATCAATATCCCTCTCCTAGATGCTATCCAACAAGTCCCGTCTTATGCGAAAATTCTTAAGGACTTGTGTACTAGGAAGAGGAAGACTCAAGTCCCAAAAAGGTCTTCATGACTAATAATGTTAGCACTGCTTTTACCCCTAAGTTACCAAAGAAACGTAAGGACCCTGGATGTCCTACGATATCGATTTCTTTGGGGGGTAAAAACATTAACCGTGCTTTACTTGACCTGGGCGCAAGTGTTAACCTGCTTCTATATTCTGTGTATGAGCAGTTAGGGATTAGAGAGTTGAAACCAGCTCATTGCACTCTCCAAATAGCAGACCGTTCAATCACCAAACCTAGGGGTGAACTGGAGGATGTGTTGATAAAAGTCGGGGAATTTATATTCCCTGTGAACTTTATTGTTATCGATACACAACCTGTAGCAAACCCACGGAACCAAATTCCGGTGATTCTGGGTCAACCATTCTTTGCCACTTCCAATGCTGTCATTAACTGTCGAAACGGTTCTATGAACCTATCTTTTGGAAAAATGACATTTGAACTGAACATTTACAAAATTGGAAGTCGGCCGTCTGAACCCTCTGCTCACATTCTTGATGTCTGTTCTGTCCACGAGATAGCTCCCGAAAGCTGCGAGGTTGATGAACTTTTCTTTGATGATCTCGACGACACTAGCACATCAATGTTTGATCTTGCACATCTTAATGAGGACACTCTTTCCACTCTTGAGTCTGAATTTTGTGACTCTTCACCTTCCGAGTCTGTATCTTTTGAAGGCTACGAGCTTCTTTGTGAATCTGAATATCAATCGATTACCCCACCTTCTATAATTTCTCCGCCGGCGTTAGATCTCAAATTATTGCCTTCTCATCTTAAATATGCATATTTAGGTGAGAACGAGTCTTTACCCGTGATCATATTAGCTTCTCTAGCCCTAGAGCAAGAGAATGCTCTTTTGATGGTATTGAGATCCAATACCCAGGCGTTTGGTTGGACTATGGCTGACATCAAAGGGATTAGTCCCTTAATTGTTGAACATCATATACATCTGATGGATGAAGCCAAGCCAACCCGAGAACCATAGAGATGGTTGAACCTCGAAATGAAGGATGCGGTAAAGAAAGAAATCGACAAATGCCTTGACAGTGATATCATTTACCCAATCTCTGATAGCCAATAGGAAGTCCAATTCATGTAGTCCCTAAGAAATCTGGCATCACGGTAATAACAAATGAGGCTAATGAGTTAATCCAGACACGCGCTCAAACTGGGTGGCGTGTATGTATTGATTATAGAAAACTCAATACCGCAACGAGGAAAGACCACTTTCCTCTACCTTTTATTGACCAAATGCTGGAACGCTTAGCTGGACGTGATTATTACTGCTTCATGGACGGATACTCTGGCTATAACCAGGTCCCTATTGCCAAAAAGGATCAAGACAAAACCATATTTACTTGTTCTTTTGGTACTTTTGCTTATAGACGCATGCCCTTTGGGTTATGCAATGCTCCCGCTACATTTCAGCGGTGTATGATAGGGATATTCTCGGACATGGTCGAGAATTTTTTGAAGATTTTCATGGACGATTTCTCGATATTCGGAGATTCTTTTGATGACTGCCTATCACATCTTGACGCAGTTCTTACTCGTTGCAAAGAGAAGAACTTAACCTTGAATTGGGAAAAATGCCATTTCATGGTCCAAGAAGGAATTGTGCTTGGACATGTTACTTCACGGAAAGGCATTGAGGTTGACAGAGCTAAAATAGATGTCATCCATAACCTTCCTCATCCCAAATGCGTCAAAAATATACGATCTTTTCTTGGTCATGCAGGCTTTTATCGAAGATTCATTAAGGATTTTAGCAAAATTGTTAGACCCTTAACTCTTCTCTTGGCCAAGGACACAACCTTTCACTTTGACTCGGATTGTGAGCCTGCATTTGACTCACTTAAACACTCTCTCACTACAGCCTCCGTTCTATCATCTCCAGATTGGAACCATCCGTTTGAGCTTATGTGTGATGCATCAGATTTTGCAGTTGGTGCAGTCTTAGGACAGCACATTGAAAAGATGCCACACGTGATTTATTATGCAAGTAAGACCCTGAATGATGCTCAAATTAATTATACAACTACCGAAAAGGAACTTTTGGCAGTCGTATTTGCATTAGAAAAATTCAGGCCTTACTTGATTGGCTCACCTATTGTTGTGTACACTGACCACTCTGCCTTGAAACATCTTTTGGCGAAGAAGGATGCTAAAGGTAGGCTAATATGTTGGATCCTTCTACTACAAGAATTTGATCTTGTTATTAAAGATAAGAAAGGATGTGAAAACGTGGTAGCCGACCATCTGTCGCGCATCTCTTCTTCACCTGTGACCCTGTCGATCAATGATTCTTTTCCAAACAAACAACTCTTGAATGTATCCAACGAAGCTTGGTTCGGGAATATTGTGAATTATCTTGCTACGGGACGTATTCCCAGGGAATGGTCGAAACAGAACAAACGTCAATTTCTATCCCAAGTAAAACACTTTTACTGGGATGAACCCTATTTGTTTAAGTATTGTCCTGATCAGATCATTCGCAGATGTATCCCCAATGATGAATTCAAGAGTGTTCTATCTTTTTGTCATGATCGGGCATGTGGGGGTCACTTTGGTCCTCGAGAGACGGCGGAGAAGGTTTTACAATGCGGTTTTTACTGGCCGACTGTTCACACCATAATATTGTATTATTATATTCCCCATTCTTATTCGTTTTATAAATAAACAGGTGCTTTTGACGCATGTCTGCTACATATTACAGGTTACAAGTTCTTGGATCTAAAACAGTGAAAACGATGAAAAGACGATGCAAAAGTAGACTTTGACCAACAAACAGAAGACTCTTGATCAAGCCTACATCAAAAATAAAATTCACAAAGTACAAGGCAATGCAAGGTCCAAGATTACAAAGCGAACGGTTAAAAGTCCACCGTAATTATTCACTGGAGATCTGGAAGAAACATAGAAGCTATTTTAATAAAAGAACCAAATAATAAGGAAGCCCAAAGACAGAAGAGCCCACAAAGGAAATTTCAAGGCCCAATACTTCCTTTTAAAGAGACAGAGACATAAAATTTTACCAAAACTTGGAGTCTACTTTGACTAGGTCTTCCTAAGGATATTTTGGTAAATGTAGACGTGCGAATCAATTGTAACCTAGGGTTTCCTATCCTCTATAAATAGGGACTCTAAATCATTGTAAAGGCCATACCTCCCTATGCCTCCCTTCATTAATAAATTTTAGAATTCTTTTGGAGAGCATCGGTGCCTCTTTTCAATTCATGAATTCAGATCTGACAACCATGTGTTGATGTTTGGAGAGAGCCATCTGTAAGTAGTTTTATTTAATTGCTCTAGTTTAGATTTTAATTCCTTGCCTTAGATGTTAGCTTTGGGGAAGGCTTTTGAGAGATGATATCTCTCATCCCTTTCTTATCCAGCACATATAATCTATAGGACTCCATGCATACACGCACACACCGCGCCCTACGGCACCCTATCCCTCGAGGTAGCAGTGATACCGTAGTCTAAAGGCCCGGTTGCACGCGTTTTCCATGGAGGTTAGGGTAAGGATCTCTAAAGGAAGGACAAGAACCTAGAGGAAGGAACACCTTCCCGAATGGATCTAATCCCCTTTATTGATAATTACCATAACTCCTCTTAGATCCTAATTTGGGTATAGAAAGCGTTGAGATTTATTTGCATTTCCAAACCATTCCTAAACCTAACCCTAGCAAGATTTAGATCTAGATTAATTTAGTTTTTAGATAGATTTAGTTTTTAGATTTAATAATCAATCCGAACACCCTTCGGAATTAACTCGTAAGCGCGATTAGGAGATTCACAACATCCCTGTGGACCGACCCGTACTCACCGGCTAGCTACCAAGCGACGCCGTTCTTGATTGCGGTTATTAGATAGTTTTTTAGATCAATCAAATGGCGCCGTTGCCGGGGATGGCGTAGTATTTCCTTTTTGCAATTTCGGGTTAATCAAAATTTAAAAATCATAAAAAACTGAAAAATCACAAAAATATAAAAATATATCATCTGTTATTTTTGGAAGGGTAGTTTTTTTGAATCTCTGCAGGATCGACGGATCTGGAAAAATCCAGAGTTCGAAACAGAAAAAGATACGTCAGAATAGAAAGAGGTTGGAAAATCAGAACAGCTCAAATTTTTTGGAGACCTGAAGCCTCCGTACCGCCGCTATTCCGCCGCGCAAGCGCGCTCCCGCCGAGGTTCCGCGGTCCTTCTGCTACGTCAGCGCGCGAATTTTGCACTGTTTGCTCCCATTTTCCCTCTTCTACCAATCCCCATGTATCTTTTTTCAAATCTTCTAGAGGATTCTTTGCGCTTAAAAATCTTCCCCCTTCTCAATAACAAATCTTGTGCAGGATTCTTTGTACCGCGCATAAAATAAAATAAAAATCTTTGATTGCAAGTGATTTTTCTGTTTTGCATATCTTTAATCGAACTTTAAGGGGCTTTTGACCAATTCAGATTGGGTGGGGATTTCATCACCCTTCCCAGGACCCCAGAAATCACATAAGGCATATGCATTGATCATCTATTAATTAAAAAATACTAAACTCAGCACTAAGGATTTCGAGCTCAATAGGACAAAGGACTAGTATAGGCATCAGCCGTTTATCCTAACCTGACTTTGCGGTGTCTAGGCAAGTGTGTCAAGGCAAGTGGTTACTTAATTAGGACCGCTACTTGTAGCGGGGAGCTTCCCATTTACCTGGCACTTACCTGGCCACAATTGGCAGTGAAGAGGCGGTTTGAGGTCCTATCTCTAGCCCTTTGGAACAGTTAGGAGCTATCTAGCTGACCTAGGTGTCCCTAGATCTAGGCCTGATTGTGCATTTTTGGTTGATCGAAAGTGTGTCTTAGCTCTTTTCAAGAAAATCTTTTTGCAAATAGTTCTAAATAAAGAGAAAAAGGAAAAAGGAAATTTTTTTATAAAAACTTGCAAAATTTTGTCACTAAGAAATCCGTGTACCCCACTTACACCCACCGTCTTTCTCTTCTCCTTCTGACATCATGGGTACCCCATATCACAAATCTCTTGCCGAACTTTGGTATCCCGAACCTAACTTTGCTTCGTACGTCAATTGTTTCGGTCGATTTAAGGCAGATCCCTCCGTGCCCAAAATTTCTTTGAAAGATCAAATAGAAGCGTCTAGGAGAAACAGTTTGACTTTGCAACCCACTTTGTGTCAACCACGTCAACCTTCACCACCTTCGTATGTTGATGCCACTTTTTCGAGTCCTGCTGTGACTCCTAAACCGATGTCCATTGCTGAGCATATCGCTCAATCTCGCAGCCGATCTTTCACCCCTCTCCCCTCATCTAGTTCTAGGAATCAACAAGTCCATCCATCTTTTTATCCACATGTTGATCCTAATCATGTCCAACCATCCACTTCCTACCAGCCCTACCCGACTTTCCCACCTTCACTAGACCCTGTTTCTATACAGCCTTTTGGGAGTTTCACGTATCCAAACAATTTCGAATCTTTTGCCGAAACCCCCTTACCACCCAAGTCTAGTTTGGAACAGTCGTTGGAAGCTTATATTGCAGTAACAAACAAAATGACTAGGAATGTGGAAGCGTCCATAGCCGCCCTTATGCAACCTGCTGAACCGGTAGCTAGTTTCCAACTAGCTTCAAATTTTTCAATGTATGAGGAGGCGGTTGGACAGAGTGAGAATGTGAGAGGATTTCCAAATCAAACCTACCCATACCCAATTGAATCCAACAACTCCAATTTTCAAACATGTGTCCAAAATGATGAGTTGTGCGACTTTGTAGTGCTTGATTTTCCAAATTATGAGGAACCCCTTTCGAGTGAAACCGCACCTAATCCGTTTGACCTGTACACCTCCAATCTAGAACCTAAATCGATAAATATCCATGCTTTTGATGAGGTGTCAGAAAAAATTGATTTTCACTTGATTGAGGATATAGACGCCCGGAAAATTTCGGATGATGAACCTGTCGATTTGATTGAACTTTTATGTCCAATTCATCATCCCGAACCCTTATATGTTTCTCCCGAACTTCATATGCGCCTTAATTTTGATGATAATGGCATGGATGAGTTAAATATTGAGGAGAAATATGAGGATAGTATTGAGAAGAGTAGTGAGGATAATATTGAGGTTGAACCATTTTTGTTTGATGTGTCGGATTTTCCAATTCATCCTCTTGAACCTTTACCTAAATCACCCTCCCTACTTTCCATCGTTACGACCACGCCTAATATCACGCTTGAAGACTGTGAGTTTGAAAATTTTCTCTTTGAATCTAACACAGTTCTCACAGACGATAACACGTACGAGTGTTTCACTTTTTCGGACGATGTTGATGACTCACCGCCCAAGTTTGAGTCCTTTACATTTTCAGATGAGTTAGTTGAACCATCAGACTCGGTTGCTTACAGTTGTTTCGAACCATTGATGGAATCCTTCAAGTTCATGACAGATTACTTAAGTGAGAATAACACTATCCCTAATTCACCCATTTCCTTACCTTCCATTGTTTCGACCGTGCAAGTGACCGTTACGCTTTCATCTCCTATACCAAGTTCGGAGTACCCATGCTTTCTTGCGAATCTTGAGGGATTTGACCCCATTTCTCGACGGGTTGATAGGTTAGCACAATCGCTTTTAACACATCGGTCATCACAAATTGTGCTAATTTATTCACTCGATTTACACCCTCAAGATCGTACTCTACTTCTTTCTCTTTTCCACCATTCTTCTCCCCCACCAAGACCGTATCCCGTTTCTACCTCTACACGGTCTCGTGTGCCTTTCATCTCTTTTCTTTCCACTCCATTCTTTCACCAACTCGACCATTACCACGATAAGATTTTTGAATGGTTGGTGCTAACCTTTGGCTTGTGTAAGGCTAAGCTTAAGTTTGGGGGGAACCTTGTTGTATATATGTATATATATTTTTGTTTTCTTTTTCTAAAAAAAAATTTCAAAACAATAAAATAAAAAAAATTTATAAATAAATAAACAGGGGAGTGCCGACATTTTGACCCTCTTGGTATGGCATGACAGTGAGGATACTGTCAAGTTTAAGTTTGGGGGTATGCTCGGTACGTCTTCTTCCTTCGCATTCATTTGTACATATTTTGCATTTGCATACTTATTTGAAAACCCATAAAAAATTGAAATTTTTTTGAAAAATTATAAAAATTATTGTATTCAATTTTGGCTTAATTTACTAGAGTTTGACAAATAGGTTAACTAGTTAGGAACAACTAGATCTTAGACGTAGTAAATTAAAAACCCTAAAAATAACCTTCCTTAAAGTTTAACGGTAGAATGTATATGTCTTTGTAGTTTATTTAGAAATAGGAAAATTTTGAGTTCACTTCTTGGGCTAAGTTGAAACAAAGGAAAAGTATTGATGTTCTTATTAGAATATAAGTTTGAAAAATAATTCCTAGCTTAAGTCTAGATTCTGAAAATGTATACCCTACAATTTGCACAATCACGCACCTTGAAACTTGGAATAGTAGAAGAGACCTAGAAATGCTCTTGTCTAAAGTCCTTAGTACAATGAAAATAAAAGAAAATAAAAGTGAATAAAGAAAAAAAAATGAACACTGGTTTTTGTGATTACTTAAGGCTGCAAAAAATAGAAAAATATTTAGCGAGGGTGCTTCATCATCAAGTTCCTTAGACCAACTGGTTTGGGAGTCACTGCTAAAAATCCTTGGGTGTTACAAGACTAGGAAGTACGCTTTAAAGTGCAAACGCATTTTTTAATCGGTCGTTGGTACCTCAAGAAGTATTAACGGTCGCATGAAGGATGTGTAGCAAAATTCATTTAAAAATTCACCAATTAATAAGTGCTTTGGACAACGGACAAGGGTATGATTGCTTGATTTGAATTTCCAAGTGTAGGGGTGACTTATACACACACGTAGGGATATGTGATTAGAGTTTAGATGAGAGAAAGGAATGAAGAATAGAACTTGTATGTTTAGTAGAGTTGATAAAAATTCCTAAGTGGAGATGGAACCCTAGAATGAAAACTTAAGAGATGTCGAAAGCTAAGTAAGTCTATAGAACATATATAATCTTAAGTTAAATAATGAGTGAAGAATATGGGTGGATAATTTACGAGTCGACGATAATAGAATTCCTTGTTAGAAGACCTAATTGGAGAATTAAAGTTAATGGGCCGAATTGATAAGATTTTATGGGTAGTATCCGCTGAAAACCCTCAGGAGACAACACTCCTCCTACTAGGGACACGTAGAGGTTTAACGGCTTGTTGCACGAGCTCAGCGCAATCGCGTTTCCCTGAGAAAGTGTGGTTAGGTTTTTTGTAGAGAATAAAAATAAGTTTGCTCGAGGACGAGCAAAAGATAAGTTTGGAGGTATTTGTTCACACCATAATATTGTATTATTATATTCCCCATTCTTATTCGTTTTATAAATAAACCAGGTGCTTTTGACGCATGTTTGCTATATATTACAGGTTACAGGTTCTTGGATCTAAAACAGTGAAAACGATGAAAAGACAATGCAAAAGTGGAATTTGACCAACAAACAGATGACTCTTGATCAAACCTACATCAAAGATAAAATTCACAAAGTACAAGGCAATGCAAGGTCCAAGATTACAAAGCGAACGGTTAAAAATACACCGTAATTATTCACTGGAGATCTGGAAGAAACATAGAAGCTATTTTAATAAAAGAACCAAATAATAAGGAAGCTCAAAGACAGAAGAGCCCACAAAGGAAATTTCAAGGCCCAATACTTTCTTTTAGAGAGACAAAGACATAAAATTTTACCAAAGCTTGGAGTCTACTTTGACTAGGTCTTCCTAAAGATATTTTGGTAAATGTAGACGTGCGAATCAATTGTAACCTAGGGTTTCCTATCCTCTATAAATAGGAACTCTAAATCATTGTAAAGGCTATGCCTCTCTTCATTAATAAATTTTAGAATTCTTTTGGAGAGCATCGGTGCCTCTTTTCAATTCATGAATTCAGATCTGACAACCCTGTGTTGATATTTGGAGAGAGCCATCTGTAAGTAGTTTTATTTAATTGCTCTAGTTTAGATTTTAATTCCTTGACTTAGATGTTATCTTTGGGGAAGGCTTTTGAGAGATGAGATCTCTCATCCCTTTCTTATCCATCACATATAATCTATAGGACTCCATGCATACACGCGCACACCGCACCCTACGGCACCCTATCCCTCGAGGTAGCAGTGATACCGTAGTATAAAGGCCCGGTTGCGCGCGTTTTCCATGG
The DNA here is from genome assembly GCA_030015575.1 of Agapanthus africanus. Taxonomy (NCBI): domain Eukaryota; kingdom Viridiplantae; phylum Streptophyta; class Magnoliopsida; order Asparagales; family Amaryllidaceae; genus Agapanthus; species Agapanthus africanus. The sequence continues at coordinate 444,503,980 of JASDDO010000031.1, read as the reverse complement.
AGGTTAGGGTAAGGATCTCTAAAAGAAGGACAAGAACCTAGAGGAAGGAACACCTTCCCGAATGGATCCAATCCCCTTTATTGATAATTACCATAACTCCTCTTAGATCCTAATTTGGGTATAGAAAGCGTTGAGATTTATTTGCATTTCCAAACCATTCATAAACCTAACCCTAGCAAGATTTAGATCTAGATTAATTTAGTTTTTAGATAGATTTAGTTTTTAGATTTAATAATCAATCCGAACACCCTTCGGAATTAACTCGTAAGCGCGATTAGGAGATTCACAGCATCCCTGTGGACCGACCCGTACTCACCGGCTAGCTATCAAGCGACGCCGTTCTTGATTGCAGTTATTAGATAGTTTTTAAGATCAATCACCGACTTTATTCCAAGATGCATTTGATCATTGCAAAACCTGTACACAATGTCAACACACGGGTAGAATTTCTCGAAGAAATGAGATTCCACTTCAACCGATTCTGGTGGTTGAAATTTTTGACGTTTGGGGTATTGATTTTATGGGTCCTTTTCCCAACTCCTTTGGGAATTTGTACATATTGCTTGCGGTTGATTACGTCTTGAAATGGGTGGAAGTTGTTCCTTTTCGCACTAATGACAACAAGGTTGTCATTAGGTTTCTTAAAGAAAATATCTTTTCGCGATTTAGACACCCTCGCTCAATCATTAGCGATAACGGGACATATTTCTGTAATCGGTCTTTCGAGACATTGATACGGAAATAAGCAATCAACCACAAACTTTCCACACCCTATCATCCCGAAACGAGCGAGCAAGCCGAGGTTTCAAACAGACAAATCAAAAAAAAATTGGAGAAAACTGTTTCTAAAAATCGAAAAGAATGGTCAACCAAATTTACGGATGCTCTTTGGGCATTCCGTACTACATATAAAACCGATCTAGGTATGTCTCCTTACCGACTAGTGTTTGGAAAGGCTTGTCACCTTCCGGTCGAGATTGAACACAAAGCAATGTGGGCCATTAGAGAACTTAATTTTGACTTAAATCAAAGCTGCAACTTTCAGAAGCTGCAATTAAACGAGCTAAGCGAACTCCGCGATGAAGCTTACGATAATGCTATAATTGTAAAGAATCGGACTAAGGTATTTCACAATAAAAACAGTTTGAGAAAAACTTTTACATCTGATCAACAAGTCCTTTATGATTCACGACTCCATCTTCATGCGGGTAAGCTAAAATCTCGGTGGAAAGGACCTTTTGTTGTGCGGAATGTATACCCGCACGGGGTAGTTGAGGTTGAAAATGTTGAAAACGGTACAATTTTTAAAGTAAATGGACATAGAGTAAAACCGTATTTTTCCACTGACCCCTCGGAGGAGCTCCTGGTTTTACAGGAGCCGTTTTATAATGACTGATTTTCCTCCACCTCACCTCCATGTCTTGGTAATTTTGTCACATCTTTAGAATGGAGGTGAGTCAACTTGTACATACATTTTTAAAAAATTAAAATAAAAAATAAAAAATATATAATAAAAATTTTGTACATAAATAAAAGAATAAGTTTGGGGGAGATTTTCACAATTATATTTCATGTCCCCATTAATAAATTTTTCCTCCGAAGTTTACAGGTTTCTGAGATTTAACAGATGACAACAGTGAGAACACTGTTGTAAACAGGTTTGGGGGAGGTTTGGGCTTATTCACGCATCACTTTGCATATTACCTTGCATAAGCACAAAACATATAAAAAAATATTTAATATTTAATTTTATAATAAAAGATTAGATAGTGAAAAATTACATCCAAAAAATTAGAAAAATTTAAGAAAACCTAGAAAGTTAGAAGTTTTCTTAAACGAACTAGTAATAAGTAGTTATGAGCCGTTGTCCCAAGGGTTAGTAAGATGAAAGAAGTCACTAATCTGAGGATAAAAATAAATCTGAAAAATAGTTCCTATTCTGGAAGCCAAACATTTGAATATTGATACCCTAATATACGCACTTACACACGTCTTGAAACTCGAGATAGTAGAGGATACCTTGAAATGCTCTTGTCTAAAAGCCAAAGTATAAAAATAAAAAAAATGAAGAATAAAATGGTGTAGAAAAATGAACACTGATTTTGTAAACACCAAGTCAGCAATAAAAAAATATAGCGAGAGTGCTTCATCACCTAGTGCCTTAGACCAACTGGTTTGGGAGTCACTGCTAAGCCTTAGGTGTTGCAAGACGAGGAAAATATTAAATACACATATTCAGCAAGCATGTTGAGTAATCAGTCGGTTAGTACCTCAAGAAGTATTAACGGTCGCATGAAAAATGTGTGAGCAATTCCATCGAAATATTCATCGATTAAAAAGTACTGAGGTAGATGGACAAGAGTATGATAGCTTGAATTGAATTCTCCGAGTGTAGGGATGTTCTTCACACACACGTAGGGGTATATGATCAATGTTTGGAAAAAAGATAGGAATGAAGAATAAAGACGACGTTTTATTGAGAGATGATGTGATTTCTAACATCTTTTCATGACTAATAAGATAGGGCTCATGACAACCGAAAAACTAGTATTAATTGGAAACTTTAATTTTCAAAAGTCTTTCTTTTACAATTCTGATCTTTATATGTAACTTTCACAGTCTTCATTTTATTATGGGATTTTGTGGATGCAATCCGCTGAAAACCCTCAGGAGACAACACTCCTCCTACTAGGGACACCTAGAGGTTGAAAGGCTTGTTGCACGTGCTCAGTGCAATCGTGTTGCCTACGAAAGTGTGCTAGTTAGTTTTTCTTTTTCTTTATTTTCCCTTCTCTTAAAAATAAAAGATGTTTGCTCGAGACGACCAAAATTAAGTTTGGGGGAATTTGATCGGTCGAAAATATTGCATTCTCAACACATCAATTCCCCTACTCTTATTGCTCTTATAAAGTTGTTTATTATAAACATAACACAGATTACGAATTCATCTAGAAAATACCAAATACCCTGTGTTACAGTTATAATCGATATTCTAAAAGGAAATTGAGTTTTTATTACTACACGCATGATCTTTGTATATCTAAACACTTGTCTCAAGATATTGTGCAGAAATTCTTCAGGTCAAAGAACTGGAACTGCTAAAAAGCACCGATAAATACAGCGAGTCAAAGACTTGAGATCTGGCAATAAACAAGAAATAACTATAGGATTCCAGACATCAGCAAAATGCCATAAAGCCAACATAAAACAACCCTGAAGGTTCCATGCACTGACTCCATCAAAAGGCCGCGGATCCGCGGCCGATCCGACTCGTCAGCGGTTGATACTTTTTGCAGGGCTTCTCTTTTAATGGCCAAACTTCTTCAAGACGCTTCAAAGTCCCTAGAAATCTCCAGAAGCTTCTCTACAACAGCCAATTTTCTAGTGTAAGCTTGGTACCTACCTAGCTTCCTATGCAAGCATCATAACAACCAAGATTCTAAGAGAAGATAGAGAAAAACTATAAAAGAATACCTAGGGCTTCATTCAAAAGGTTGTTGTTCATTATTCATCAAATCCACACACAAGTTGAATGACACAACTTGTAATCAAAACCCTAGCCCAAATCCAATTTCAAAGCCAAATCAAGATCAATTGAGAAGCGACTCAAGCAAGCCATCAACGATCCTTTATAGCGACGCCGGTCTTCATCAAGATCAAGTGATCACAACCGTTCCACAACTCAAGGAGATCGATGCTAAGCTAATTTCGACGGATCTAGTTACCTCCTCAAATCTTGTAATCTCGAATTGAGTGAATGTGTACCTAATCGTCGATTAATAAAGGTGAAAATTGTAAATCTTGTTTTCTTTACATTCTTGCATTATAAAAATTTATCGATTCTTGATTCTTTCATTTTTCATGATGTGTGAATGAAATCTCCGCTTGTAACGGAATCGAGAGAATAGGTAGATGATGATGATGAAATTCTTGAACGATTCTTAAGTCTTATGAGGTTTGTTAACTCTAGGAAAAAGAATCATCGATGACCTAATTTTAAGCGAGATCACTTTCTTGAATATTTTCGCTCCAAATTAGAGATCAACGATTGGTGATTTTCTTTGCTAGAGGCTATTGAATGACAATCAATGAAAAGACAAGAGATAGTGAAGGAGAAACCCTAGTTTCTTCAATAGATCCCTAATCTTCATTGATCGCCATCGATCTAGCTACAATTCCTCAATAGATAAAATTTCGTAATCTTTAGTTTTCATGATCACTACTTATTTGATCGATTCCTACAAGCTATTCTTCAAATCTTGATAATTAAATCAATTTGGACATTTTCTTGATCTTTATCAATTCTTGATTCTTGATCTATTTTCTTTATGTTTCTTAAAGTCAAATCTCATAAATCTTGAATCATTTTCTTTACTATTTTCATTTCAATTCATCTAAAACAAAATCGATCAAAACACACATCTCAGTGGACGATCCGCTCTCGCTAACGAAACTACAATAGACACCGTTATTGATTGCGGTATAAATTTCTTTGGTTGTGATAAAACTTTTCCAAATACACACGAAGATGATTAATCACCACCCAAGATGAGGTTTTAGAGATGAGTTTATATATTCCTCCTTTTTTTATTTTAGAACTTGAAGAAGAAAGGCGGTGAGATTTAAAATCTCCCCTTCTGGGGATTTGATAGGATATTTAGACTCCCTTTCAATGGTTTTATGGTGGAAAAACAATTTCGTTTTGATAAAACAATAATTAAACTCTTGATTTAATTCAAAAAAAAAGAAGGAGAAGAAGAAGGTTTTGAACCTTGAAGAAGAAAGAGGCACAAACCCTGGAAATTTTTTAGGGGAATGAATTATGTTTCATTTCATCATAATGTTATCTTATATAAGCTTACAAACATATAATCCCTTAGGCTTTGCAAAATGGCATTTTGCCCATCCCATATCTCATGTGCTTTTTTTACACATGAGCCATGAGTTTTATATAAATTTGGCTTTATGCCCATTTTCCTTACATTTATTCATAAAAATTTCATTATAATTATTTATTACATAATTTTCTTCTTGACATGGGGGACGCCGGCCTCTTCATGTTTGGGTTCGATTTGGGCATGGGCCCAGTTGGTCTGGGCTTGAGCTCGCTTGGTTGGTTCGAGCTTGGCTTTCGACTTTGACTTTGACTTTGACTTTTGGTCAATTGGGTGTAAATTTTGATCCCAACAGTTAGAAATTACAGGTAACTGCTTACAAATTACAAACAACTACCTAGAAATCATAGACAACTTATCAGAAATTACAGACAAGTGCCTAGATGTTATAGGTAACTGCAAATAAATGAATTCATAAAACAGTTTCTAAATTTTATTCAGATGCATACTTAACCAATAGAAAATTTTACAGAAAAATTATAACGAATATCGTAATGTTTTAGTACAAAAGGTCCATGAAACTTAATGGTGGATATATAAATATAAAACAAAATACCAAATAATCAACATATAGCTATTTTACACTTAATCGATAGGAACAGTGCATGTCGCTCTATTGTGACCCTCATTACCAACCTACCGCAATTCATCTTTCTTTTTTGAACATCCATATTATTTATGTGTCTTATAGGGGGCCTTCCCTGCCGTTTTCTCGTTAAAGTAGGCTGAATCTCAATGTTCATTTCGTGACTGTTGACTTGTCAAATGTAGGTATTGGGTAAATTGTATTCATGTAACTAGCTATGAAATATTCGATCGTTAAGAAAAGGTCACGGTAGTTATAGATTGATTGCCTCAAGAAATTGATAACAGCGCAAGCGTGCCTACAAGAAATCCTTGTAACATCCTATTCTCGGCATGTACATGATTGAACCAACACATTGACCCGAACATTTTTAATGTCAAACACCTCATGATGCTCCTTATCAGCTTCATGAACAGAAAAAACTCTAGCAGCGTCCAAATTTTTGTTCAGAATTTCCTCCGGCTTGGGACATAACACTCCATACCACTCTTCGGCTTTTTCTCATTGACTATTGAAGCGATCCATCAAACATACCCTAATGCGGTCCACCATTTGAAGAATAGGAAAAGTGCGGGTCTCACATATCTAGTTATTATATGATTCGGCAACAATGGATGTAACATGACCATACCTGCATTCAACAAACATATAAATAGATGTTACATGAAACTTTAATAAATGTTATATGCAACTTATTAGAAGTTACATGCAACTTATTAAATGTTACAGGCAACTAGCTAGAGGTTACAAGCAAGTTAGTAGATGTTACAGGCAATTTAATAATTATAATCAAGTTAATAGATATTATAGGCAACTTAATAGAAGTTACAAACAACTGGTTAGAAATTACAGGTAACTTATTAGATGTTACAGGCAACGGCTTAGAAATTACAAGCAACTGCTATGATATTATACATATCCATGTCAATCATGTTTATAGCCAAATCAGGTGTATTGAGGAGTAAGAATTAAGATTGTACCTTATTCCAGAAAAGTAACAATTAGCCCAATGTTCAGAATTGTAATGTTCAACCATTGCGCTGTAGGCAACCATTGATTCCTTCTTCAACAGGTTCATCTCCCCCAAGAACTCAACCGTCGTGTATTAGTAACACGCTGTCTTCATCAGATGTGCACAAGGCTTGGCTTCCGAATTCTTCATACCAAGCCTCTTGAGCCTATTTTTAAAATTTTTCTTCAAGTGAAGAATGCAAAATGAATGCAATGCGGTGGGAAAGTACATTCTAACCGCTTCTTTGATTCCCTTGTCGGAGTCTGATACAAACACAAGGGTATGCGATGGGTAGTAGGCCCTAGAACCATCAAACAACACGACTCTCAACTGACCTAAAAACCATGTCAAATTTATAATGTTCTCCTGATCGCAAATAGTGAAATCTAAAGGAAACAAACCATTGTTTCTGTCAGAAGCAGTCGCCACCAATAGAAAGCCTTTTGTCATGTTCTTGATGAATGTTCCATCATGAAATATGAGAGGCCGGATACCATCTAAATACCCGTCAATACAAGCACCGTAGATAATAAACAGTCTCATGAATCTATCATTCACTGATTTGTCGATGTTAATTACGCTTCCGGAATTGGTCTCCATACACTTACTTTGATACCAACTCAAAAATTCATAAGAATGCCGATAATTATCGAAGAGGGTCTTTTATGCCAATTCTCTTGCATGCTACGCAATTGTAGGGTTGCTAGGCACGCGTATAAGGGTGTACGAGGCATCAACCATTCCCGATTAAAATTTTAGCCATGCCGAACAACCCGAAGCCGGATCTTTAAACTAGAGTTTAGGCAAAAACTTGCATGTTAACAACTTTAACACTAAGTGAGAGGGATTACAACCTTTGTAGATCCGATCCTTCACTTCATTAGCTCCGTGTAGACGTCCCCATCGCTGCGATCGTGAACTCCGGACTCAAGAGAAGCTCCACGAGAAGAACGAACGTGCTTGCTACGATGACTTCGAGGCCGAAGATGATCTACGTCGGGGAGACACTAACTCAAGCTATTCCTTCACTAGGTCATGAACTTTGTGAAGAGAACACACTCTACTACATGGAAAGTGGTAGAGGATGAAGAAGTAGGAACTGGGCTCACTTTAGAATTGATTTTCTCACTCTTTTTCTCATGGCACCATTGGAGCTAGTAAGCTTTTAGATGGAGCTTGAAGATGAAGAAGAAGAAGAAAGAATAATCCATCCAAATGAAAACTTGCCCAATGAATTATAGCACCATGGTTGAGTTAAGCCCTCATGCTTAACTCATGTAGAGAATTAACCAAGGCATTAGGTTAAGGGTTGGGTTAACTAATATCCTAAGGAATGACAAAAGAGTTGACTTTGTCAATGTTTATCAAGCTTCATGAAGCTTGATAACTTTGACCAAAGTCTCAACTCTTTTGTTATTTCTTAGGAAATTAGTAAACCCTAATTGAACCTTGATTTGGTTTAAGTCTCATACATCCTACTTGTGTGTATCATCAAGCATGATACAAACTTGTACACTTGCATATATCACATATAAACAATGTGCACAATCTAGTGAGAAAATAAATCACAAGTGAGCTAATACTAGTTAATGCAATGTAATATATCAAATATATAATTATGCATTAAATTATTAAATCAACTCTTGATTTAGTAATCCGGCTATAACCGACTAATATCATGTGTAACAACTTATCGAATCAACACTTGATCCGATAACCCGGCTATATCGCATACAACGATTAATGTCACGAATCGCGAGAATAGAATACGACATCTCATATCGTATTAATCTCGGTCCCGCACATATCATATATGTGCTCCTACTCCGTTTCGCTTGAGCCAGGAAACCCCTGTGTAGGACTCTAAAGACACGTCAATACGCCGGCAGTAGGTGATGATCATATCAAACACCCACAAGCCGCAAGCGGTGTGCTAAACGTAACGGCCACCCGGGTATTGAGCGATCAGAAGATCAATAAGCAAGCCCGCTAGTACTCCTGCGAATCCAATCAGTAACACTCCCGTACAGTCCGGTCTCGTCGTCTGATATGTCGCATATCTCGCCTAGGGGTGGTAAACGTCAGACCCCAATAGCTTGAGAAGTCGTGTCGATGTGAGGTCTATAACAGTTCGAGAAACTACTGATAACACTTACCAGTAAATCTCAGCAACCCTGGTTAGGGATTTCCAGTCATAGCCAATCGAACACAGCGCAACATCAACTCCCTATACCGGGAGCGACGAATCCCCTCCTATCGCTCATTGCCTCCATGTGATTTGGGACTGTACCTAAAAGCCACCTTTTTGCACGCCCTCTTGGACGTGGTATGATGGAAATCAAAGCACGGTGGGAATCACACAAGACTCTATGACGATCTCGGGTCAACAGACTAAGCTGTACCAGTGTCACCAGAGAACTGCCATCTGACGTAAGGTATAATACCATCTGGGAGTTCTCGGCGAGTCCGTCCAGTGTACCCAGTCTACACTGAGCACCCGTACACCATCCTTGATGTCAAACACCGATGGATATGGGATCATCCATCGCCCGTCATATGGGTCAAGATGCATATACGCTAGTCTACACTGGTATATCGATGCCCCGTCTCGATACACCCATGACTAGGGACCTTGAAGGATGTACTTATGGACTACCATGTTCCCACTAGTATGATCCGCATCATAGTCCAAATAGTCAAGTACACATCCTAAGGGCTTTACCAACATGTAACAGAGAGATAATCAGAGTACATGTTAAGATAAAGTACAACCAGATAGCATACTATCATGTCGAGCAAGAAAGTCCTCCCTATATACGTCCCAGCATCCACTACAATATACATCGTATGTACAGTAATGGCCTCTAGGGCATACATATAACTAACAATCTCCCACTTGCACTAGGGTCATCTGTTGTGGTATCACATACCCAACAATTAGCTGTGGTTGAAGTATCTCATACTCAACCATCCCATAAAAGTCTCTACTGGGGAAAAGTCCTTTGTGAGTAGATCCACGTTGTTGTCCTCTGTGTCTACTCTCCTTACCTCGATCTTCCTGGAGATCAACCATCTCCATTATCAGGTGATACTGCCTAAGAATTATATCTAGATTTCTGATAGGACGGTAGTTCCTTGGCCAAAGCCACAACTCCATTGTCACACAATGGTAAGAACGAAGTTCATCTCATGAACTTATATATATATATATATATATATATATATATATATATATATATATATACAGACTGCCTCTTTGGTAGCATCTTTGGTAACGATATATCTTGCCTTTAATCGTCTAGTATGTCACGGTATCTAGCTTGGAACTCTTCCAACATACCGTCCCTCCAATGAGGGTAAAGACAATGCCTGCGACTGACATTCAGTCGTCCTTATCACCCTAGAACCTTTCCAGTGATTCTCCACAGGATCGATTGATACCATCTCACTACAACAAGTGAGTATCCTAACATCCAATTAGATCTATCCCATAGATCCAAAACCCAGAATTTAGGAGGTATCACTTTGATCCATCTGGAGAATCCTTGTGATAAGCGGAGATTGACCGAGCGTAGCATAGGAAACTCCTTCCCTATCAAGAGTATGTCATCCACATACTCTACGAGGATCATCACTATACTCCCACTACCTTTTTGTATATACAAGGTTCATCTACCATTTTGATGAAGTCAAACTCTTTGACTACCACATCAAAACAGACGTTCCAACTCCGCGATGCCTGCTTTATCACATAAAACATCTTGCACACGTTTCCGCTGCTCCCACTTTCTACGAAGCCCTCTGGCTGTGTATTTATAGACGCACTCTTCTAAAACATCATTTAGAAAAGCAATCATGACACCCAACCACCAGATATCGTAGTCATGGTATATAGCCGTGTCAAGTAGGATCTGGATGGACTTAAGCATAGCTTTGAAAGTCTCAACTTTTCCATGTACACCAAATAATCTTCTCAAGATATACTCGCTCCTGATGGGGATTTAACCCTTCAGATAAAGCAATCAAAGTCCATACTTTATTGGTGTATAAGGATTCCATCTCAGATCCCTAAGCATCCAGCCATTCTTACAGAGTCTCACTCCTGATGGCCAGCTCGAAACTAGTTGGGTCATCATCTCATGATGTAATCCTTGCTCCCACTGTCATAGAGAAATCGAAGTATCTCTCAGGTGGGTGAGGAACCTTACTAGATCGGCGGAGAGGCTGAGGATCGTTGGAAACTATTGAATCCTTTGGTTCTACCAAATCATGAGCTGCAGTTTGTATAGCTGGAACTTTTCCAGTTCTACATAACAGACCTTGCCTCGAGCTTGTCCGGATTTTGCTTTAAGACATAGGCTGGACAACCCCAAATCTTAACATACTTAAGATATGGGCTCTTCCCATTCTATATCACATATGAAGTGGTAGGCAACTGATTTGATTTGAACCCTATTCAATAGGTATACAGCTTCTCAAGCGCATAACACCCAAAAGGAAATAGGAAACTCAGTAGTACTCATCATAGAGCACACAATATCACATAGGGTGCTATTGCTCCGCTCCGATACACCGACGTGCTATGGTGTATACGGAGGAGTAATGCTGAGAGAGAATCTCATTCTCCTTTAGAATAGTCCAGGAATTCCGTGCTCAAGTATTCTCCTCCTTGATCACATCAAAGGACATAATACTTATACCCGCATTTTGATTCTCTACTTCTAACTTACATTCTGTGAATATCTCAAAAGGTTCGGACTTGTGTTTCAACAGGAACATATGTCTGAATCTTGAGAGATCATCAGAGAATGTAATGAAGTACGAAGAACCGGTCTTGGCAAGTGTAGACAGGAGACTTTCATACATCAGCATGTATCAATCCCAAGAGTTCACTAACTCTTTCTCTGTTTTCAATAAACAGAGCTGTGGTCATCTTATCTCTGTGACATGACCGGAAAGTTTCACAAGATGTAAATTTAAACTGATTTAAATATGCATCTAAATGTAACTTAGCTAGTTGGGTCGCATTGATATGACCTAGTCTACAATACCTCAAGAAGGATTCGTTCATTTCTGACCAAGAGAACATCAATGCTTTTAGATAACGTGCCTGAACCGATCAACTCTTGATATAGGAAATGTTCAAAACATTATCCAACAATACAAAATTATATCCTTTCTTTACTAATAAAGAAACTGATATGATGTTGTATATCAGGTTCGATATCTAATAACATTTGTTCAGAATCAATGTATTCTGGTAATACAGGGTGACAGTGACCAACAGACTTGGCTGCAACACTTGCACCGTTTTCTGTCTCATGAAACTTATCACCCGTTCTCAGTTCTCTACCTTTCTGTAGCCCATGTAACAGATTACATATGCGGGATCCTGATCCGGTATCTCATACCCAGGACTTAAAGAATACTGAGAAACAGTTCTCTGTAATGAACACACCCGAAGAAGATTCATCAGAATGCACTTTCTTCGTTTGAGCGGCACGGGAAATCTGGTATTCCCCAATTTCCTGCTCTGTCTTATAAAAATTATAAATTGGAGTGGGACCAACGTTCCCCAGCACAGTATAACAAGCGGGTTCGGTCAATTCATCTGTTTTCTTATCTTGATTAAGGCGTGATATGGTCGCTACCTGGAGAGAGAGAGAAGAAAACACTCAGCGTATGCTCTTGCAAGATTAGATTGGTTATCTAATATATCTAATCAGGATGTCCCCCACTGTTTTAATCAAATCATCCTTCAAACCCTAAAAGGAAAGACTAGCCGGGATTAATTACACGCTACAAGTTCGCCAATCTTTCAGCCAGGCCAGTGTCGGTACTTTGAGGGAGGTTCCCCGTGCTTTCGCACGGACCTAATTAAAGTAAACCTCGTTTTCCCAGAGGCGTAACCCCATTAACACCTTTCTAGACACCTACTTGATCGGCTAATTGTAATGTGTAAAACTCTCCCAGGAGTAACTCTTACTCGCAGCGGGTATCGGGATCCAACTATCTCATAGAAGGTATGCAATCTCATTGCAAATTTCAACACTTGAAATTCCCGATAATATTTTGCCCATAACGTCCTATGACCTTGACAAAGGCCAACAAACCATAGGCTGCTAGTCAAGTTCAACCCGTCATTTCTTGATTGAATTAAACCCACCCGCGCGGCCCTTGACAAAGGCCAACAAGGTCGCACGACTACCCTAATCCAATCTGCATCATATGCATAAGCAGATAAGTACTATTTAGCTACCGCACACTACGCCTTGACAAAGGCCAACAAATGCAGCACGAATACTAAACAGTCCTTATCTGAAATGACAGAGGGCTACGACAGGTTTTTCTGAAAACCTATTGCGTAATGAACTTGATATCTTTGTAGAATCAAATGATTTTAAAATGGAGTGTTTTTGAGACTTTTCTAGTTTTGCTAAAGGGTCCACTCCCGGTGAAAGGATCGTCGACCCTTTCCTCATCGAATAAGGTGCAGGATATTTCATAAATATCACTATGCAAAGCAAAACTCCAAAAGCAATCAAAAGACAAACCGAGTGTTGTAGCATCTGCCAGTTATTGCTAAAGGGGTCACTCCCGGTGAAGGGATCTCGGCCCTTTCCTTATCAAATAAGGTGCAGGATGTTCTACAAGGAACACCGCGATGCAAAAGCAAGAACCGTAGCTACCTGTTTTTGAAAATTCGATTCCACAACATCTTTAGGTTTCTTTTATTTCATTAATCTCATTAATGAAGTCTCATCAATTAAGTCACCTAAACATCACAGATAAATACGACGTACACTTATTCCATCCGCATTCGCCTCGATGTCCCCTCGTGCACTGTTAGGTTAGGTAACTAACGGCAGAGTGGGGCAGTGCTAGCGCGGGTGTAAAACATAAGTAACGTCTATATAATATATCATATATACTATATACTGTATCTATCACAACATATCAAATGATCACATCACAGATATCGCAGCAGAAGAAACATATGAAATAATGGATATACTAGGATGTCCGTGTTTTCAATACGAGCCAGTATAAAACACGGATTCCACGGTCGCGATGAATAGCCAAACCCACATCCCTAGACCCCTACGAGAGCGGCAAACAACACTGCCAATTCTAGGGTTAGGAGACCCGGTCTCGACTCCTCGAGATGATCTCCCACTGGACCCTAGAACCCGGTTACTTGTGCTCCCCGCCTTGGGTCTACCTAATGCGGAAAAGTAAATAATATACAATGGTGACATCATCCTCAGCCCGGAAGTGCCCCAATAAAAGAATATTACATACAAATAAATTTTACATGAATGAAAAAGAAAAACTCTCATCTCACATAAAACCCCCGGCTATTCAAAACGCAACGATCCAATATAACATATCACAGCAACACATAATATCTCATATCATCAACGTAAGCAAGTATGCGTATCCCGATTGTCGTTGATGTATAGCAACGAAACCGGCGATACACTAAATACTACGCTTACGGTCACAGAAAAGAAAGTGTAAAACTACAACAGTTGGAATCCGCAACCTCCTTAGACATCGCATGCCTAACCATCTGAATTCCTTAGACATCGTATTCCTAACAATTATAAACCCCGTATTTTAGTCTCATTATCGAAAACACTTTTCAATATCAAGTCGGGCAATTCAACAAGATTCCCGACTCCTGATCGAATGCTCGTCGCAAACTTTAGTAGACAGCCGTACCCCCGGATGCCGTCGACGAAGTGCACTAAGGCGGAACACCGCTGCCGCGAACACCTGAACGGATGCTTTTGGCGACGGGGTTCTCCTACAGTCACTTGGTCAGGGCTATGGGGCGTGGCTGTCTATTAAGTTTACCCGGCGAGTATCCGCGTACGCTACGTGATTGCGACGGACTTTTGATCACATCAAAATCCCGTGGCAACCGATCAATTGAGACTAAACTGCTAGGTTTATAACATTCAAATTAGTTATCTCATAACTTTTTGTGGATTCCAAATATCGTATCACATTCCAGATAAATAGACAATGTTAAACTTTCCGATCGAATAATCAAACACCCAAGTTTTCCCAAATAGATCAACACTTGAGCGGAATTCAAAAATATCCATCGCATGCCTCAGTACCGATGGTCCAGTCGTAGAAGGGTCAAGCCAACGCCTCACATGTGGCACGCCGTACTGCCCCAAACCCTAAGGTTCAAAAGACGGTTCAAGACGGTCACATAATCGAGTTAAGGTTTGTTGTCTTCTAGAGGGTCCATCGCGTTACTTGCACGACTTAGAACGTTCTTAAACTCGAGAAAAAATCAAACTTTTGAAAAAATTTCCGACTGGGGAAAAAGTGAGTTATTGATATCCGTCCAAACTTTTTAACAGTTTCTAAAAATATCCGGAACAAACTAAACAAAGTTAAATTATCCGATCGAATCAACGAGTCCCCAATACAACCCTAGAAAACTCAACACTTGAGTGGAATAAAAAATATCCCAGAAAAAATTGACAAGAAAGGACCTAAGAATAAATATATGAAATATGAGGGACTAAATACAAATTTTGGCCGCGGAACCACGACCAAACCAACCGCGGAACCGCCGCCAAACCCTTGGTTTGGCCGCGGTTCCGCGGTCATTTCAGGGACTTAGTGGACCGTACTTCACAGTAATTCTTAGTTTTTCCTGCTTGTTTTTCTGAGCGTTTTTAATTCATAAAAAAACACATTTCAAAAAAATGTACAGAGAAGGGTTTACATCGGGGTTTTCGGGTTCGATCGGACTTTAAACTTCGTCTAGACTTCGCCTAAAGCTCTAGCTTGGCTCTGATACCACTGTAGGGTTGCTAGGCACACGCATAAGGGTCTACGAGGCATCAACCATGCCCAATTAAAATTTTAGCCGTGCCGAACAACCCGAAGCCGGATCTTTAAACTAGGGTTTAGACAAAAACTTGCATGTTAACAACTTTAACACTAAGTGAGAGGGATTACAACCTTTGTAGATCCGATCCTTCACTTCATTAGCTCCATGTAGACGTCCCCATCGCTACGATCGTGAACTCCGGACTCTAGAGAAGCTCCACGAGAAGAACGAACGCGCTTGCTACGATGACTTCGAGGCCGAAGATGATCTACGTCGGGGAGACACTAACACAATGTAACATTTCAGGAAAATATAATATTATTTTGGGAAAATTCTGGACAAAAAAATCATGGAAATTCTAAAGTATGTTTAATGTAGGGTTTTTGGTAAAAAGTTTACCAAAATTGGTTTCTGATGATTTATCTGGTTTTATGAATATTTTGTCCGAATTTTATCTGGACTGCACACACTTGTGCATGTTAGCTTGGGTGTCGTCTAGGGTTACCATGTTGAGATGACCATGGTTGGTTGAACCAATTGGTTAAGATTAAGGTTAGTTGACCTTGTGTGTGTGTGTGAGAGAGAGAGAGAGCCATGTTGGTTGTGCATTATTTTGGAAAGAGAGAGAGAGAGATGGTTAGGGTGTGCCATGATTCATTCCACTTCACAAACCCCTTGTACTCTTTTACTCCCTCTCACACATCAGCCCAATATCCAACTTCAGCCACCAAAACTGCTGCAACAGCAGCTGATGTAACACATCAGCCACCATCAGCAGCAGCAAAGGCATCAGCAGCATCAGCTGCTGCACATCAGCTGCATCAGCAGCCACCCCAGCTCCTAACCCCCTTAGCCCAATACCTACACACTCACATCAACCCCCATATCAACACATCAGCCCCAAATCCCTCACATCAGCCACCCCAACACTTCAGCTGCTACAACAGCATCAGAAACAGCCCCTAGCATCATATACTACAACATCACTCTCCCACTTCACCATCATACAACAACCCTTCACAACACCAAAACCACAGCCACACATATGTAGCTGTTGCTGCGATGCAACAACAGAAAAATAATAGCAGCGGCAGCAACCAAAACTACAGCAACAACACCCCTAAACAAATTTTATCAGCAGCAACAGCAGCCTGAGCAGCAACACCCTCAGCCACCAGAGATAACCCAGCCACAAGCAGTAGCTATAGCACTTCAGCAGCACAAACCCACTCCTCCTTCTTCCCTTCTCCTTCATCTAAAGTCTCTTAAGGTATAATCTTGCAATCTAACTCCCTTCGTGTTAAGTTATAGTTGTATAGCTGAAAGTTAGTGATATTGTGTGGTTTAGTGCTAGTTTAGGTAAATTTGAGTGAGACTTGACCAAATGTTGGTTTTGATGGTTGGTATAACCTTATTAGGTGTGTTTGAGACCAGTTCACACCAGAATTTCCCCAGATTTCAGCAAAATACCAGATTTGTTATACTTGGTGTAATTTAGCAATTTTGTCGACTTTTGGACCTTTCAGGAAACTGCTATCAACCCGGACCTTCTAAAGTAAAATTGACTTGACAGTAGGCTGTGCAGGCACCCTGGAACCATCACCCAAAACCCTAGCCCTAACCTCCATTTTCTGGCCGCAGTTTTATTCCTTCTGGCCGCAATTTGCGGACAGAGCAGGAGGGAATCGCCTCGTTTTGTGTGTACAGCCCTATTTCATGTAAACTTGACCCCTGGTATGTCTAGTTTCGACTGATTCCAGTTAGGGTACAATCTGGGTTGATTTTCTTGAGTTGGCGTATGATTTACGACTTGTTTTAGCATGAGTTTTAGTATTCGATGTTTCGTTTCCGTCGGGTGGCGTTTGGACGTCAACGACAGTGGATATTGGCTGCGTTTGCACGCAAGGCGATAAGTTTTTACCTATTGGCGTAACGTGCACCATTTTGGTTTCCGACATGGTTTTCATGTGTTTTAGAGTGTGATATCCTTGTAGGTACCCCACGTGGCGTCGAGGCGTTGGAGATGCAAATGGCGACATCGGTACCGGCACGCATAAAGAAAGGTGAGTAGATTTATATCTACAGGGAGAAGCTGGTTGGATGGCGTATAGCACCCCCGCAATTCGTCGTGATGTATACGGATGCGTATACACACTTACATTTAATATATGTTGTTTGGGATTAATTATTTATGTTAAGATAGATATCGGTGTGTTGGATTGATAAAGGTTACGGAACCCTAGAGTAGTGGGTGCACTACACAGACATATACACACTTACATACTAGCATATACCCTTATTTCATATGTGGTTATGGGATTCTATATAGTTATGTGTTCACATGGGTATGGGACTAGGTGTTCACATATGGATTTGAGGATGATAGTTGGGTTTGAGTTGAGTCGATGATATTGATCCGAGATTATGATTTTCGGGAATATGGTAGAATTCATATTTGAGATACGTCGTGATGCTTTAGCGGATTTCGGGATAATGATGCCATAGGAATAGTGATATATATTAAATGATCGACATGTGATTATGATACAAGATAGGATATGATATGACATGTTATGATAAGATATTTGTGATAGGCCGTCTTGGGCGTTGTTTACTCCTTGAGATGATATGTGCTGATGATATCGTTTTGCTAGAGGTTTTCAATCGGAAGCCGGATTATGATTACATTGACGATATATGATGACGATATCGATTTATACGAGACTGTCGATCAGTAGTCGGGTCATGACTGTAGTGATGATATTAGCATTATACTAGACGCAGGTCAGTACCCCATATAATGATCTTGATAAGGGGATACCAGATGAGTAATATAATGAATATGATTGACCCGTACCCAGATTTGGGGATGCTGTACGACGGATTTACGTACGAGCTGTAATTTGATGTTTGAACCGCACTCTTGACTTGGGAGTAACCGATTATAGAGATATAGTATCGGATATGATATTATCGAGGCGGGATCACCGACTATGTATATAGTTATGTATATCGACTCAGAGGTTAAGCGGTTTCCCTTACCTACTGTTAGCTTTAGCTCTGCCTTATAGTCGTATAGTTATATGACTCTTATGACATTAGATGCAGTTTAGGCATCATTGTGTTTGGTCTTCAGCTCCCGCACATTATTATTATTGCTCTGCATCGCATACTTATTGTGATTCATATTCTATTGTTGACATCATGCTGTTAGGACACCAGCACCATTACCGATGATGCGTATGTATCACGTACACTTACTTGCCAGTTCACACACATCTTCATCGGTAATTGCCATGTCACTACACAGTAGTATTATTGCTGCAGGATATGACCCTTGTATGTGCATACTATTATTCCATGTTGCATGATACACTGTTATACTTGCACTTCATTAATATGTCACATACATCATGTTTCCTGATTATGCGTATTGAGATATGTTGTTCTATGATATTTCTGGATTTGGGAACCGTGGGTATTTCAAAGAGATTATATAATTGTTGTAAAAACCCGGTTACCCCTGATATGATATTTCAGTGCGTCCACCATGTGTTTTCTCGGTGCTGAGAGTGACATGTGAAACCCGATTCGAGGAGGCGGATGAGGCCGATTGCGGGTACATGGTGGGCCCGGTGCGGTACCCCGGGGCAAGAAGATCGCAGGAGATGGCGTTGAGCCTGGCAGGGGAGCACTACCGACCGGTGGTTTTACCCGACATGTCGGATATCTGGAGGATACCGTCGTGGTCTTGAGATTGATAGTAGGGGCCGGTCCGGATTGACGGCGCCCTAGATGGTGAGACTTATCAGAGATATTGAGATATTGAGATTGAGGCTATGTTTCGTGCCGATGCTGGGCACAGGTTTCATGATGTGTTTTCATGATTTTGACTATATCCTCATATTTACATGCATGATGCTTATTGTCATTGGGTGATACATGGACGGGATCCACCTATATACAGACATTGATCACATACAGACTTGATTACATTGATCATACTTTTCTTGCATTCATATGATACATTGCTACCTGAGGCACTGACATCGACACGGATACATGGGATTACATTTGGGTTAGATAGCTACCCTAGTCATGGTTATAGAATGCCGGTTATATATTTGAGGATTATTTTATGATCGTATGACCTAGGATTGCGTCATACATGCGATTTTCTGTTCATAGATGTTTCTACTCACGAGTTGGAAACTCACCCCCGTTGTGCCCCAGTTTCTTGCAGGTGTTGCCGTACGGATTTCATTACGGCTTTGCGGGCACAGCCCCTTTCAGGTGATTTGCTAGAGGTGGGTTATTTGTATCGTACCCATCACTATACATTGTGTATTATATTTCAGTTGTATCTAGAAGTTCCATCAACCAAACATGTACTTATTTGAGATAAAGACCAGTATTGATCATTCTTTCGACCTTAGAGTCGCACGTTATATTTCTCTGGGTTTCATGCTGTTGAGTTCCCTTTTCTGTTGTGATCCTCGCCTTTAGGCGTTGTATATTATGTTGCAAACTGGTTGATTTACATATGGTTTTTCCTTCACTCCACTACTTTTCTTGGTTTGGATTTCTGAGCTCGGCTTACTTAGAGCACGTATGCCTTGAGACGTTCGTAGCCTAAGTGCCGGTCATGTTCCGTACTTTTGGGTCATGACAAAGTTGGTATCAGAGCGTTAGGTTTTACCTTCGGAGCATAGGATGACCCTTGGTTGATGGAACAGGTGACTAAAGTAGAGTGACGTACCGTGGGTATGTCCGCGGCATATTTACGACACGCCACTCCACTTAAGAAGCCTTAGAATGTACATTTTCTTGTTCAGTATTATATTCCTTCCTGATCTAGCCTCATCAGTACCAGTATGGTTTTGCTGCCACGATTACGGGCAGGGAGAGCTACGGCTAGGATTGCGGTCAGCATGAGCTCGTTACGGACGAGGACTGACCGAGGCGTAATTTTGGGTGACACACGATTGTAGAGATGTGTCTTTTTACTGTGTTTCGCGCCACAAGCGTGGATGGATTGCTGTATGAGATTACTCGGACGTGTGGATTGGCACCCGAGGATTGAGCCACTGATAGAGGCCAGCCAGATTTTGATGACCGTGGATGTGTGGCTTATTCATGATGACTGAGGCACAGTTCAGCGTGCAGACGAGTGAGCCAGTTATTGTTGCGAACGACGAGATATCGCCCCAGATGTTGGAGCTATTGCGGTACGAGTATACTAAGAGATGATAGAAGGTCGCTAGTCCCCGATGATGAATGACTAGGACGTATGGTTTGTTCGCTACCCCGATGAGAGGTCATCAGATAGATTGATTCCAGCTGAGACGACTTCACGCGGAGACGTTGAGAGTCGACAGAGACGATCGGATGTCAGAAACCTATTATTCCAAGTTTAAAGTATTCGGGAAGACGGCAAGCAATTCTATGGTCCCTCTAGAAGAATGAAACCCTAACTCGACATAATGACCGTGTAAAAGCCATTGAACCTTAGGGTTTGCGGCAGTTTTGCGGCGCCATTAGTGAGGCTTGGGTTTGCCCTTCTACGGCTGGACCACCGATGCTGTGGTATGCACTCAATACTATTATATTGTACCCAAGATATTGAGCTCTTGGGGGATTATGAGGTCTTGACAAATTGATCGGATAGCTCGACTTAATTCGGATACTAGATGATGAGATGCACTTCTTGGGAGACTCCAGATATGAGGATAGCCGTTAGAGCTCAGTCCACGCAGCCACGACGAGGCGAGTCCGAAGCAGTTGACATTAGAGAAAAGTGGAGTAAGAGGTCCGTACAGGATCTGGATATGATGACGTTCCACTCCGCCGACACCAGAGATGCGATACGAATGCGAGACATTGTACTTGGATATACCTTCCAGAAAGAGCCGCGATGAGTATGTAGCCGTTCCAGAACAAGAAACAGATATAGTAAAGGACGATGACTCCTGGACAATTGGCAGAGACGAGATTTGGAAGCGACCTTGAGCAGGATTCCTTCCAGGACACTACTGCAATGATATTTGCACCAAGGATCAGATGTATCACGTGCATTCGGAGAGCCAGAGGCCGTCGCCAGTGACATACTGCTTGCGAGTGGTCGTGATGATTGACCGAGAGATGACCAGAGAAGTGCCAGAACGGAATCGTCCCCGTTAGCATGTCTGACAGGGCCAATGAGCCGATGGATCGTGAGATTGGTAATTCACAGAGAAGACTTGGACCCAGGAGTGGTCATGTTACGCACACTAGCGGGCCAGAGTTCAGGATCGTCGACGAGACATGCTATGAGTGATCACGACAGTTGGCCAGAGATTCTTAGAGGATGTGCTTGAGTGGAACTATTCCGCCATACTTGATTTCGGTATTTTGGACGATTTATTCGCTTGGGTTGATTTTGATGATTGAGGGTTTACGATTTTCGCACAGTTGTTGCACTTGATATCGTTTTCGTGCCTTGGTTTCACATGGTTGTGATTTTATGGGTTTTATACATTGAGTTGATTTTATGCGTATGCACGCGCACGATTTGGTTTTTGCACTCTGCATAGTTTACATATGCTTGCAGTGCAGTGACATATATTTTTGTGCACTTGGAAGCACTGGACTTCGATTTCGAGGGTGATGCTCGATATTTGTTTTGTGCATTCTATGCACCTGATGGGATTTGTGCGTGTTCGGCGCTTGATATTGGATTTCATGATTTCGGGCATGATGGATGCACCGGAATTTGACTTTTTAGCGCATGTTGGGCGCATGTTATGAGATGCGATTTGGTGCACACCAGATGCACTAAATCGAGATTCTTCGTGCATATCAGATGCACCTGTTTTTGCTGTCAGGCACACACGTGGCCTATGACAGATGCGTCGTGCACACCCGATGCACATAGATGTTGTTTTTGTGCTCATGTATGGCACATTTATGGATTTTGATTTCCGTGCGCACTGGACGCACGTAGTATTCTTATGCACATTTTGGGATTGATTTCTTATGGAGCAGTACGTTTTATGATATTGCGATTTGTTTTCACACTGAGCAGGACTAGTCAGAGGACGGTGCCTGGATATATTTTGGCATGCATTCCCTTCAAGATATTTACATGTACGGATTTGGTATTTACATGTATAGTTCTGATTTCTAGCATATCGGTTTTGCCTTGGATTTGGCATTCGTATTTCACCTTGACTCCAATAATTGCGAGATGCTTGACGGAGTTTTGGTTTTCGAGTTATTTGCTCATTACGCATGTGCATGTATTGCGCTACGATGCGTTCTATGGATTGATAATTTCAGAGCCCCGTTGACTTGGACATTTTATTGAAATGTTTTGGAATTTGGGGGTTTTAATTTAAATTTGGGGACCGAATTTCTTTAAGGGGGAAGACTGTAACATTTCAGGAAAATATAATATTATTTTGGAAAAATTCTGGACAAAAAAATCATGGAAATTCTAAAATATGTTTAATGTAGGGTTTTTAGTAAAAAGTTTACCAAAATTGGTTTATGATGATTTATCTGGTTTTATGAATATTTTGTCCGAATTTTATCTGGACTGCACACACTTGTGCATGTTAGCTTGGGTGAAGTCTAGGTTTACCATGTTGAGATGACCATGGTAGGTTGAACCAATTGGTTAAGATTAGGGTCAGTTGACCTTGTGTGAGAGAGAGAGAGAGAGAGAGATGTTGGTTGTGCATTATTTTGGAAAGAGAGAGAAAGAGATGGTTAGGGTATGCCATGATTATGATTCATTCCACTTCACAAACCCCTTGTACTCTTTTACTCCCTCTCACACATCAGCCCAATATCCAACTTCAGCCACCAAAACTGCTGCAACAGCAGCTGATGTAACACATCAGCCACCATCAGCAGCAGCAAAGGCATCAGCAGCATCAGCTGCTGCACATCAGCTGCATCAGCAGCCACCCCAGCTCCTAACCCCCTTAGCCCAATACCTACACACTCACATCAGCCCCCATATCAACACATCAGCCCCAAATCCCTCACATCAGCCACCCCAACACTTCAGCTGCTGCAACAGCATCAGAAACAGCCCCTAGCATCATATACTACAACATCACTCTCCCACTTCACCATCATACAACAACCCTTCACAACACCAAAACCACACCCACACACATGTAGCTGTTGCTGCGATGCAGCAACTGAAAAATAATAGCAGCAGCAGCAACCAAAACTACAGCAACAACACCCCTAAACCAATTTTATCAGCAGCAACAGCAGCCTGAGCAGCAACACCCTCAGCCACCAGAGATAACCCAGCCATAAGCAGTAGCTGTAGCACTTCAGCAGCACCAACACACTCCTCCTTCTTCCCTTCTCCTTCATCTAAAGTCTCTTGAGGTATAATCTTGCAATCTAACTCCCTTCGTGTTAAGTTATAGTTGTATAGCTGAAAGTTAGTGATATTGTGTGGTTTAGTGCTAGTTTAGGTAAATTTGAGTGAGACTTGACCAAGTGTTGGTTTTGATGGTTGGTATAACCTTATTAGGTGTGTTTGAGACCAGTTCACCCCAGAATTTTCCCAGATTTCAGCAAAATGCCAGATTTGTTATACTTGGCGTAATTTAGCGATTTTGTCGACTTTTGGACCTTTCAGGAAACTGCTATCAACCCGGGCCTTCTAAAATAAAATTGACTTGACAGTAGGCTGTGCAGGCACCCTGGAACCATCACCCAAAACCCTATCCCCAACCTCCATTTTCTGGCCGCAGTTTTAATCCTACTGGCCGCAATTTGTGGCCAGAGCAGGAGGGAATCGCCTTGTTTTGCGTGCACAGCCCTATTTCATGTAAACTTGACCCCTGGTATGTCTAGTTTCGACTGATTCCAGTTAGGGTAAAATCTAGGTTGATTTTCTTGAGTTGGCGTATGATTTACGACTTGTTTTAGCATGAGTTTTAGTATTCGATGTTTCGTTTCCGTCAGGTGGCGTTTGGACGTCAACGACAGTGGATATTGGCTGCGTTTGTACGCAAGGCGATAGGTTTTTACCTATTGGCGTAACGTGCACCATTTTGGTTTCCAACATGGTTTTCATGTGTTTTAGCGTGTGATATCTTTGTAGGTACCCCACGTGGCGTCGAGGCGTTGGAGATGCAAATGGCGACATCGGTACCGGCACGCATAAAGAAAGGTGAGTAGATTTATATCTACGGGGAGAAGTCAGGTGGATGGCGTATAGCACCCCCGCAATTCATCGTGATGTATACGGATGCGTATACACACTTATATTTAATATATGTTGTTTGGGATTAATTATTGATGTTAAGATGGATATCGGTATGTTGGATTGATAAAGGTTACGAAACCCTAGAGTAGTGGGTGCACTACACAGACATATACACACTTACATACTTGCATATACCCTTATTTCATATGTGGTTATAGGATTCTATATAGTTATGTGTTCACATGGGTATGGGACTAGGTGTTCACATATGGATTTGAGGATGATAGTTGGGTTTGAGTTGAGTCGATGATATTGATCCGAGATTATGATTTTCGGGAATATGGTAGAATTCATATTTGAGATACGCCGTGATGCTTTAGCGGATTTCGGGATAATGATGCCATAGGAATAGTGATATATATTAAATGATCGACATATGATTATGATACGAGATAGGATATGATATGACATGTTATGATAAGATATTTGTGATAGGCCGCCTTGGGCGTTGTTTACTCCTTGAGATGATATGTGCTGATGATATCGTTTTGCTAGAGGCTGTCAATCGAAAGCCGGATTATGATTACATTGACGATATATGATGACGATATCGATTTATACGAGACTGTCGATCAGTAGTCGGGTCATGACTATAGTGATGATATTAGCATTATACTAGACGTAGGTCAGTACCCTATATGATGATCTTGATAAGAGGATACCATATGAGTAATATAATGAATATGATTGACCCGTACCCAGATTTAGGGATGCTGTACGACGGATTTACGTACGAGCTGTAATTTGATGTTTGATCCGCACTCTTGACTTGGGAGTAACCGATTATAGAGATATAGTATCGGATATGATATTATCGAGGCGGGATCACCGACTATGTATATAGTTATGTGTATCGACTCAGAGGTTAGGCGGTTTCCCTTACCTACTGTTAGCTTTAGCTCTGCCTTATAGTGGTATAGCTATATGACTCTTATGACATTAGATGCAGTTTAGCCATCATTGTGTTTGGTCTTCAGCTCCCGCACAGTATTATTATTGCTCTGCATCGCATACTTATTGTGATTCATATTCTATTGTTGACATCATGCTGTTAGGACACCAGCACCATTACCGATGATGCGTATGTACCACGTACACTTACTTACCAGTTCACACACATCTTCATCGGTAATTGCCATGTCACTACACAATAGTATTATTGCTGCAGGATATGACCCCTGTATGTGCATACTATTATTCCATGTTGCATGATACACTATTATACTTGCACTTCATTAATATGTCACATACATCATATTTTCTGATTATGCGCATTGAGATATGTTGTTCTATGATATTTCTGGATTTGGGAACCGTGGGTATTTCAAAGAGATTATGTAATTGTTGTAAAAACCCGGTTACCCCTGATATGATATTTTAGTGCGTCCACCATGTGTTTTCTCGGTGCTGAGAGCGACATGTGAAACCCGATTCGAGGAGGCGGATGAGGCCGATTGCGGGTACATGGTGGGCCTGGTACGGTACCCCGGGGTAAGAAGATCGCAGGAGATGGCGTTGAGCCTGGCAGGGGAGCACTACCGACCGGTGATTTTACCCGACACGTCGGATATTCGGAGGATACCGTCGTGGTCTTGAGATTGATAGTAGGGGCCGGTCCGGATTGACGGCGCCCTAGATGGTGAGTCTTATCAGAGATATTGAGATATTGAGATTGAGTCTATGTTTCGTGCCGATGTTGGGCACAGGTTTCATGATGTGTTTTCATGATTTTGACTATATCCTCATATTTACATGCATGATGCTTATTGTCATTGGGTGATACGTGGACGGGATCCACCTATATACATACATTGATCACATACAGACTCGATTACATTGATCATACTTTTCATGCATTCATACATCATTCATATGATACATTGCTACCTGAGGCACTGACATCGACACGGATACATGGGATTACATTTGGGTTAGATGGTTACCCTAGTCATAGTTATAGAATGCCGGTTATATATTTGAGGATTATTTTATGATCGTATAACCTAGGATTGCGTCATACATGCGATTTTCTGTTCGTAGATGTTTCTACTCACGAGTTGGCAACTCACCCCCGTTGTGCCCCAGTTTCTTGCAGGTGTTGCCGTACGGATTTCATTACGGCTTTGTGGGCACAGCGTCTTTCAGGTGATTTGCTAGAGGTGGGTTATTTGTATCGTACCCATCACTATACATTGTGTATTATATTTCAGTTGTATCTAGAAGTTCCATCAACCAAACATGTACTTATTTGAGATAAAGACCAGTATTGATCATTCTTTCGACCTTAGAGTCGCACGTTATATTTCTCTGGGTTTCGTGCTGTTGAGTTCCCTTTTCTGTTGTGATCCTCGCCTTTAGGCATTGTATATTATGTTGCAAACTGGTTGATTTACATATGGTTTTTCCTTCACTCCACTACTTTTCTTGGTTTGGATTTCTGGGCTCGGCTTACTTAGAGCACGTATGCCTTGAGACGTTCGTAGCCTAAGTGATGGTCATGTTCCGTACTTTCGGGTCGTGACACTCAAGTTATTCCTTCACTAGGTCATGAACTTTGTGAAGAGAACACACTCTACTACATGGAAAGTGGTAGAGAATGAAGAAGTAGGAAGTGGGCTCACTTTAGAATTGATTTTCTCACTCTTTTTCTCATGGCACCATTGGAGCTAGTAAGCTTTTGGATGGAGCTTGAAGATGAAGAAGAAGAAGAAAGAATAATCCATCCAAATGAAAACTTGTCCAATGAATTATGGCACCATGGTTGAGTTAAGCCCTCATGCTTAACTCGTGTAGAGAATTAACCAAGGCATTAGGTTAAGGGTTGGGTTAACTAATATCCTAAGGAATGACAAAAGAGTTGACTTTGTCAATGTTTATCAAGCTTCATGAAGCTTGATAACTTTGACCAAAGTCTCACCTCTTTTGTTATTTCTTAGGAAATTAGTAAACCCTAATTTAACCTTGATTTGGTTTAAGTCTCATACATCCTACTTGTGTGTATCATCAAGCATGATACAAACTTGTACACTTGCATATATCACATATAAACAATGTGCACAATCTAGTGAGAAAATAAATCACAAGTGAGCTAATATTAGTTAATGCAATGTAATATATCAAATATATAATTATGCATTAAATTATTAAATCAACTCTTGATTTAATAATCCGGCTATAACCGACTAATATCATGTGTAACAACTTATCGAATCAACACTTGATCCGATAACCCGGCTATATCGCATACAACCGATCAATGTCACGAATCACGAGAATAGAATACGGTATCTCATATCGTATTAATCTCGGTCCCGCACATATCACATATGTGCTCCTACTCCGTTTCGCTTGAGCCAGGAAACCCCCGTGTAGGACTCTAAAGACTCGTCAATACGCCGGCAGTAGGTGATGATCATATCAAACACTCACAAGCCGCAAGCGGTGTGCTAAACGTAACGTTCACCCGGGTATTGAGCGCTCAGAAGATCAACAAGCAAGCCCGCTAGTACTTATGCGAATCCAATCAGTAACACTCCCGTACAGTCCGGTCTCATCGTCTGATATGTCGCATATCTCGCCTAGGGGTGGTAAACGTCAGACCCCAATAGCTTGATAAGTCGTGTCGATGTGAGGTCTATAACAGTTCGAGAAATTACTGATAACACTTACCAGTAAATCTCAGCAACCCTGGCCTGGGATTTCCGGTCATAGCCAATCGAACACAGCGCAACATCAACTCCCTATACCGGGAGAGACGAATCCCCTCCTATCGCTCATTGCCTCCATATGATTTGGGAATGTACCCAAAAGCCACCTTTTTGCACGCCCTCTTGGACGTGGTATGATGGAAATTAAAGCACAGTGGGAATCACACAAGACTCTATGACGATCTCGGGTCAATAGACTAAGCTGTACCAGTGTCACCAGAGAACTGCCATCTGACGTAAGGTATAATACCATCTGGGAGTTCTCGGCGAGTCCGTCCAGTGTACCCAGTCTCCACTGAGCACCCGTACACCATCCTTGATATCAAACACCGATGGATATAGGATCATCCATCGCTCATCATATGGGTCAAGATGCATATACGCTAGTCTACACTGGTATATCGATGCCCCGTCTCGATACACCCACGACTAGGGACCTTGAAGGATGTACTTATGGACTACCATATTCCCACTAGTATGATCCACATCATAGTCCAGGTAGTCAAGTACACATCCTAAGGGCTTTACCAACATGTAACAGAGAGACAATCAGAGTACATGTTAAGATAAAGTACAACCAGAGAGCATACTATCATGTCGAGCAAGAAAGTCCTCCCTATATACGTCCCAGCATCCACTACAATATATATCGTATGTACAGTAATGGCCTCTAGGGCATACATATAACTAACAGCAATATCGTATGAAATTTTCATCCCGAACCTTTGATAAAAGTCCTTCTTAGCTCGATTGGCCGATAATTCGATCGTGATCTCAAAACATCTATAAGAATGTCGGCTACCAATTCTTCATAGCCCGTAGATATCCGTCACTTGAAATTCCTCCGGAACATGTGTGCATCGGGTAGTATTTCTTTATAACCTATAGAGAACTGCTCATACATGACAAACATGCAAAACTTAGTATAACTTAACAGTTAAAAAAATCAACAATTTGCAAACAACGATAATTACACTTTTATATTACTAACGTATATGTTAACGCTATACCTCCGAGTACAAGGCGATGTATGCACTCTCCATAGGCATCATTTATCTCTTTGGGAACATTCCACTTTTACCCTAGAGCCAGCGTTTTTTATGTAGTCGAAATTGAATTGTTTCATAATAGCACATTGGCAAAGAGCTATTTTAACTTCGTAAGAATCCTTGAATATTTGAGATGTGCCCTGAATTGCTTCATACCACGCAACCGGGATATTGTTCCTCGATATTTGATCATCTTGCCTCACCGGTGGTAAGTTTGACTCCAACTCATATACTCGGTCATGCGCAATTGCTGGAGCGGAAGACGACGATGCGTGTTGACTGTTACACAAAAAAGATTTTGTTAACATATTATTACTTATATCCATATAGATATTACAAGCAACTTATTAGATATTAAAGGCAAATCTTCTTAGATATTAGGGAAATGCAACTGGTTAGAAATTACAGATATCTGTTTAGAAGTTATAGGAAATTTCTTTAGAAGTTACATGAAACTGGTTAGAAATTGCATGCAACTGATTAGAAGTTACAGGCAACTGCTTAGAAATTACAGGAAACTTTTTTAGAAATTACCTGCAACTGGTTAGAAGTTACATATAACTATTTAGAAGTTACATGCAACTTTTTTAGAACTTACAGGAAACTTCTTAGAAATTACAAATAAGTTCTTAAAAGTTATAGACAACTGTTTAGAAATTACATGCAACTGCTTAAAAATTACAGGCAAGTTTTTAAAAGTTACAGACAACTGCCAACAAGTTGCAGGCAACTGTCTTGTATATTCCTCTAAACAAAAATTAAGTTAAATAAAGATAAATCTGCTCATAATGGTTAGGGTATCAACAGATATTTGCATATGGATGACCTTATCGTTCGTCTCTTGATGGATACAGACTATATTTACATAGTTATTTTCGGTTATCATTCTAACCATATGATCTCCATATTTCTTCATTTTGTATGAAAGTTTTAACTTATCAACAGATATATCAAGTTAAAACGAGATTGTTTCTTTCAATTCAAACCATATTGTCACCTCCGAGATGGTCAAGACCGAAGCTTTCCCATTGGATCCACTCACTAAACACATTAATGTCTAAGTTTGGACCATTCTCAATAAGCAAGAGAGTAAATAAAGATTTAGTTTATTGGGGTAGTAAATGAAAGTGGAGTAAATAAGATAAGCTAATAGATAATGGAGAAAATGAAGAGGATAATTCTTGTTTTGCAAGCAACATTGGTTTTTTTAGAGGAAAAATGGCTAAATTAGAGCATTTAATGCTCAATCTCTTAAGGAAAAATCAACAAAATACAATTCAAAATAGAAGTTACAGGCAATTGTTCATAAGTTATTGGTAACTCAACCATAGACTTTTTGCAAACAAATTGGCAGTTGTCCTATTGTACTTGCGCACATGGGTCAAAAGGAACAATTTTGTGATACACCAAAATATCCAAAACTTTGAGTATTTTAAGGAACAATTGATGGGTCCAGGGGGTTTTCTACATATTGGAAAACCCCAGAAAATTTTTCATAAGTTTTTAGAGGGCCGGAGGCTTTTTCAACAATTTACCCAAACAAGAATCTCATATGCAGATGTAACTTCTTTTTCAATGCTCCCGTTGAGTGGATATGTTATGGCCCTCCAGCCTGTTCCCTGGGGCCCACCGTGCAGCAGAGTCACAAATACTCGGTTCAGGAATAATTCGGCGAGGTCGAAAATTCGGATTTGGTGAACTATTCGGGAAAAATCGACACGTATTCAGAAAAAATTCGACAAGTATTCGCGAAATGTTCGGGAAGGATTTCGAGCAAGAAATTAATATATGAGGCGCTCAATTTTAATGTTGCGAATTATTCGCTGTTTTTGTGAATTATTCGGTGTTTTTTCGAATAATTCAGGAATAATTATTCGGTGTTTTTTCGAATAATTCATGAATTATTCACGAATTATTCGAAACATGGATTAAATCGCGGCCGATCAAAAATTCGCGAATTATTCACGAATTCGTTCAATAATTTGCAAATTATGTTACTATGCTTCAATTTTGAGCGAGCGAGCGAGAGAGAGAGACGGCGAGTGACGGAATCTGGAGGGTATATTCCGTTAAGGGATGGGGATGCCGAGCGATGATGCGGTGGAGATAGAGCTTGGGAAACTGCAAGGGGAGCCCAGCGTCGTCACCGTGAACTGCCCCGACATGGCCGGCCTCGGCTGCGATCTTTGAGGGATCATCCTCGGCCTCTGCATCACTAGAGGAGGTCTGCACGTGCCATTCCCAATTAATTTGTTTCTTGATTTGGAATTTATATGATCAGGATAATCTCTCTATTATAAAGATAAGTTTTAATTTTTTATTATTGATCTGCAATTTATCATCTAATCTTGTGATTTATTTCTAGAATAAGACCATTTATATTTCTGTGATCGTAAATGTCCAAGGAGGCAAACATATCTCTGTGGTTGCAATACCTAACAAATTAGCAATAACAGAAAAGTTCATTTGCCACATTAGCCACATAAGCAAGTTGGCAACAAATGTTGCAGTTCCTCTTGTTTTTGGCTCAACCAAGCACAAAAAACTTATTTGGATTTGAAAATCCAATTACAAAAGTTGAAACAACCAAAACAATGGATTTGGAGTCTATCATTTGCAACAAATGTTGCGTTTTTTTAATTTTTTATTTTGGCTATCCAAAGGTCCCCGGAATTGTGCAGATGTTACTCATGTACTTAGTGAACTTGAGCTCTTGATTCATCGAGTGAAGGTCTCAACAACTCCCGATCCCGATCGTAGAGTTATGGATCTCTTGTTCATAACCGATGGCATGTGAGTGTGGGTCTGTTTCGTACTTGCGATTTATGATAAATGGGATTTTCTACATATGTAAATATCTAGTTCTATGATGATCGATTAATAACTGGTTTAAATGTCAACTTCCTGCATTTGTAGTAATTTCTTCTTTTCACGATGAACTATTTCGCCCGGAGATATCTGACTGTGAAGTCGGTTCAAATGCACTTAGTCCCGATATGACGAAGCTAAAAAAGGTGAACGTGGTCGTGGACAATTCATTAAGCCCTTCTCAAACTTTGCTCCAACTTCATTGTGTTGATCACAAGGGGCTTTTATATGATATTTTGAGGACTTCGAAGGATTGCAGCATTCAGGTGAGTGTTTATGGTCGGCTAATCTTTTCAAACTTATTCAGATAATATCATAAACTTTATAAACTGCAAATTAGTACCATCAACTTTGTCATTTGCAAATAATTACCATTAACCTTTCTCGGTGGTGCAAATAATATCAGTGTTCTTCAATTTAATGCCATTCATCATTTCTCATTCTAGCTTTCAATAGAATATAATGCAACTAAGTGCGGTTGAAAATTGGTGCTTGTATTTTGAAATTGATCTTTAAAACTTAAAAGTTCATTTTATTCTTCTGCAACAGATCAGGTTCATGTCGTTTTTATTGCATAGTCAAGTCCTAACCTATTTGATAATGTGATTGAGATAATGTGATGCAATGTACAATAATGAAGGGGCCATCAATTTGAATGGCCCACTAGTACCTCATGACAATGCTCATTGAATTTTATTGGTTCCTAGTGTGCATATTATAACACAACCTTGCTAAATATCACTTATATGCTCTAGGGTTAATTACACAACCACCCCTTGTAGATTACCCTGTATAGCATTTATGTCTATAAGGGGCTTGCAGTAACATTGCATGTCCATGACTGCAGTGTCCAGACTGCGGGTCTTGTGGGGCCGGGGGCTATGTGTCAGAAAGTCTCTAGGCTCCATGAAGCCTGCAATCTGGACACTGCATGCGGTTATGGGCCTGCAATTCCCCCATTTCCTCAGCATTCATACTTTCTCAAGTGTTTTATTAGTATATATTCCACCATTTGTGAGATGTATAAATTACATTTAAATACCACGACATTTAATACCTTAATGTTGAATTTGATTTAAATTCGGGATTAGTTAGAATTTAAATCTAATCTCTTTAGTTTATATATTTAGATCTAATCTCCAGTTTCAATTCATATTTATCTCCAATTTAAATATGGATTTATCTCCAAGCATATATTTATCCCATAAATAGAAGTCTTTCTTTAAGATTTTGAGGCAATCCATAATTCTCTAATAACTTAGGATTTGATTAGAGTGAGAGAGTGCGGCAAAGCACGGTCGCGGATAGATAGATGTTTTGTAAGGGAGAATAGTTCTTTGTAAAAGAGTCTGAGGAGTCGGCGTAATCTCTTATAATTCTTTCTCATAGTGGAAGTTCTCGTCACGGTTTGCAGGATTAGATGCTAGTTGCGCCGAACCTAGGTAAGTCTATTTGATAATGTGATTGAGATAACAATATGCCACTATCTATAATATTGATGGGTTGGTAAAAGCTGTAATATTCCCTCGAACCGAAGGGAAGAAGGACTCCAACGAGCGAGTTGAGGATTCGGGCGTGATATATACCCGATGATCTTCGACTTTATTGTTTCCTGCTCTTCTGGTGTATATGTATAGCCTCCTTGTCCTTGTTGTATACCCATCTATATTTTTATGTAACAAGAAATTATATTCAACAATAAAAGTTCCCTATAATTTTGTTACGTTGTATGAAGATTTTCCAATGCTGTTTCTTACTCCTGAATTTTCAGTTCAGTTTTTTTTTGGGAGCA
The DNA here is from genome assembly GCA_030015575.1 of Agapanthus africanus. Classification (NCBI taxonomy): domain Eukaryota; kingdom Viridiplantae; phylum Streptophyta; class Magnoliopsida; order Asparagales; family Amaryllidaceae; genus Agapanthus; species Agapanthus africanus. Next base: position 444,469,934 of record JASDDO010000031.1, on the reverse strand, counting down.
AAACGCTTGCAAAAAAGTTTGTAGAAGGATCGTTTCAACAAACCCGACCATACCATCCAGTATTCTAGCATATGTTAAATGATCGACACCAACATTTCCTTCATGGAAAATACGGAAGGCTCAAAACCTATCACACAATCCAATCCAATTCCATAAAACTTTCGGTTTGTTTGTTGTGAATGTTTTGTGGCGTCTTTTTTTGTTTACTTTTTTAAATCAACCCCTTGCCACATCTGCTTTTGTTGAAAAGTAAATTGATACCGACGTTTTTTGATGGCTTTGATGAGAGAGATTATATTGAAATGGAGTCCTTGTGGCAATAATTGATGAGAGATGAACCAAGAGATTCATTGTACTTTGTTGGCGGTGGGCCACCTGACTTGGATTCTTGTGTGTTTTTCCCATATTGCACATGGCAATTGTCGGATACGACTAGCACGATTGCACACTGTCAGTAGATTATATTCACGAATGGGAAAATCGAATAGGTTAGCGTATAGCACCCTCGTGGAACATACTGTTTATATTATCATTGAATTTACATAGGATACATGCCGTAGATATGTCCGATATGTAGTGCACTCCGTTAGTATTGTGTGGTCGACTTATAATAGCAACACTTGATAAAACACAAGCATAAATACTAATGATTGTCATGTACACAATCATAGACTCGCATATTACACTACACATTATTAGTACCGGCATGGCACGTAGATCTTCCCTAGTTACATATCCTAGTAGAATTGGCCAAAGCTCCATGGTTGTCATTTGTTAGCATCCCTGTATTAGTTTGTTGTTTCTGTTAATCATAATGTACAGTGGATCAATTGTTAATTAGCAAGGGACTTGTTTAAATCATGGCGCTGATTCAGTCACTTGAATTCTTTTCTTCTTTTAATCATGGTGCTGATAAATGGTGTGTTAAGCCTCAGGCATTTCATTAAAAGGGATTTTTAACAAAATAACTTACTGCACAATAATAGTGCAAGCTGCACAATAAGGTCTAGTCTGTCTTGCTCATGCTAGAGAGGCTACAGGTTCTTGCTCAGCCTAGTTATGCAAAAGATGGCTTGTTTTCCTTCGTCTATTTTTCTTTTTGCGGGTTACATATCTCTACTTGGCTTTCTCATATTTAAATGGAATTAAATATTCAAAATAAACGAGAAAAATCCTCCACATCATCGAACTTATAAAATTGTTTTCCATCAATTACCTAATCTCCATAGTTGTTTAACAAAAAAATTATTATTCTCAATTACCTAGAGAGAAAACACACACATGTCCATTAAGCTTTCTAATTCATAAAATTTTGTATAACTTCTCATATGCATGATGATATAAGTTGGTCAAAATATTACTCATAAATGTTTGTCATGAAGATTGTTTTTGCGAGCATACTTCTATTCATGTCATCCATGTATATATGATTCATGCCAACAGTTTTCCAAATTTATATTTCGCCAATTTCTCTTTGCAAAGCATCATTTTCATTTTCAATCATTATAAATTTCATTGCTATTTTCTATTGGAATAATTTGAGAAAGGATTTAGCATATACAGAAGCTTACTCTTAAAAAAAATGTATAAAACACCCTCCCGAAATCATAGGTAACCCCTCTGACATTTGCTCCTTGAGTAGAAATTTGCCTCCTATTAATGGACTTTGCTGGATAGTTATCAATGGGTGACCTTTTGCTGCACTTTGATGGATATTTATCAATGGGTGACCTTTTTTTCCTTTCTTTTTTTGCTTCTGCGATCTTTTATATAAAACTACATCCCAATAAATATATCGATTGTGAATGGTTATAGAGACTCCAATATAAACACAAACGATATGATATAGAAGTTTAAAAGGTACTTTAGAAATAACAATTTTACTTCGGCAAATATAACAAACCTGATAGAGGATGACCAAAGTACATGTTCTAACACAAACCGTGATTTTAAACAAATCTTACATAATTAACATGGTTTTCTACAATTTAGCCTTTGGAAATACGGATGGGTGTGCTTCAAATGCTTATGGAAAAGAGAACCTAGGTTTGAATCCAATAAATGCTGCGAGGTCTAACCACAAATATCACGCATGTATCCTTTAGCACCCTTTAGCACGCGCGCGCACACACTAAAAGGGGAGGACAAAAACCAGTTCCAGCAAACTGAATGAAGTAATCTGAAGTCAACACATCAGGATGGATAAAACTAAGAGAGCAAGTTTAGATGAGATTCATTTTGTATCTGTAGGCTGCCAAATTCGAACATTTAACTCCAAAGTGAAAGGCTCTCCTTGAGAATTAACACCTGGTTCTATCAAATCGAATGTTGATAACACCAGCACACGCTAAGACCTCGAAAGCAAACTAGCATAGGCACTTAAGTGATTGGTGTACATGAATAACTTTCCAACCGAAATCTTGAAAGCCACGGCCACCTCCTTATGACATATCTTTTATACATATTCCAGCACTTGCAAATTCAAAGGTCCAGTGTCACCACAACACGTTAACATGCTAAAAATATTCAAGTTACCTGGGAACTAAATTGATGCGCTCCATATTGCACTCTAATAGTGCGGAGCACCGACACTTGCTGGTTCATGCTCTTCCAGATCAGAACACATCTTACCAATGCTTTACCACCCGATCGTCTTAATTACTGCTGTAAAACTCTGGATCCACAAATAGTCGTATACTGACAAAGACTTAAATTAGCTGCACTGGTTAAACAGACCAACCTTAACACAAATCAATAATGCTTTCTCAAGGCGACAAAAATACCCGTAAGAAGTCGAAGACACAGGTCTCTCATTGAAATATTACCTGTAACCTGATAACCAAAGGAATGTGCAAGAAAAAATATGGATTAATTACTGCTGCAAAATATGCAAACAATATGAATTATAAACACAAGAATGTCAATCACCAAGAAATAACTCGAAAGAAGAGGCAAGTTACCTTGAAAGAAAAAAGGGCATTCTCGTTCGCAAAATTACAGCTCCACCCTCTGCAGGATGACTTTACTGCTTCTGCCGCCTTCAAGCCTCCATTGTTTACGAAAGGAAAGACAGATGCAAGACCGAACATATAGTGAATTCAAATACAATCACCAGAAGTTGATTTAAGCCAAGTAGGATGTTGAAATAACAAGGAACAATTACAATAAAAATACCACATAGGTGCATAAACCAGTGAAAAATAATACTACCATCCCCCCTTTCCTATAGTAAGAAGACTCTGCAAACATACAACCCATTTAGCAGTAGTTATCTCCGGCAAGCAGCCAATCATAACACAATGAAAGAGGCAGCAAAAGCCCTCTCTTAGTTGGTCTCCATGCCTTTCGAATGGTACTTTTCTAGATCAGCATCGAGATCTGAGGCAGATACGGGCTCAGCACGGCCCCCACCTCGTCCACGGCCTCCTCTCCCCCTTCCACGGCCACCGGAACTACCACCTCGTGAGGATCTGTTAAATTCGCCCCTCACAGGGAACCTGTAAGGTAACCATATTATTATATAATTAGCACCTGTTGTATTCATTTGTGTGCATATAGAAGGTCAATGAACATTAAATATAGGCTAAAATTGGAGGAAATACCCTCCACTTTTGGTCATGTTGCAGGAATTGCCCCTTTAAAAACCTGTACTTTTACCCCTCAAGTTTAATGGTGAATTATATCTATGAAATCAGATCTTTCCTTCCAAAAGTACCCCTAAACTTCAATTTTTTCTCTCTGATGGTTTCATAAATAGTTCATATTAATATTTAATAAGAGGTATGTTGGGAATAAAATTTTGAAATTAAAAGAATTGTAATGGCTGTTACATGGGGGCTAAAATTTGCCGTTTTGAAAAGGGGGGTACTTCGTCCTATACGGCCTAAAATGAGGGTTCACTGCAATTTAGTCTCAAATATATTTATAGAGAAAGAATACATTTATAAAGTTAAGATGCATATGGAGTCACAAAGTTGTAAACATGACCTGGTGAGGATTAAGAATGTATACTATGTGGTTCGCTAGAACAAGCACTGTTATGATTTGAAGCAGAAAATTATGTGTTAAATTGATGCCACTAATTGCATATTTGATTGTTTGGGAAATTAAGAAAACAAATCTGATGAACCAAATACGCATCATGATCATCATTATGTCACATCTCAAAATGATATTCACGGTGGTTGAACTGACAAGGTTAAATACTTTATGGGGTAATTAAATTAGGCCGTCTCGATAGCTTTCCACATTATCTCGGTGCATACACAATAAAATTATATAATTAATCAAAAAAGAAAAGGAAATGTGCACAGCAATTGTAACCACATTTACAATATAGCACTTGAACAGATAAGGGAAGAAGTATAACTGTGTGAACATTGTGTATTGAAGAGTCAACAATGGAAAGATCTAGCTGTTCATAATCCTCAATATGTGCATCTGCGACAAGGTCCCGCCATTTGCTTATATTGAATAGTGAACTAGTAAATCATAGGATAAGAAACTGAATAATCATTTATCCATTCAAGCATTGGCTGCTAGTAGATAAATAGACAAGAATAGCTCTTCTGCTATATTCATATCACCTACTCAGTGAGTTCTGACACCAAAATAAAGATAAAATTTAGCCCTGATAGGTCAGTATGGTTTTACCGTTTTGAGTGTCATTTCATGCCTTCTTTGGGTTGTGGCGTGTGGGGGGGGGGGGGGAGGGGGGGATAAGAGTCAAGGCACAAAAATAAAGCATTGAATGTTTGAAAGTAAAGATCTCTACCTTTTGGCTTTTTCTGGTAGATACCTTACTATTTACATTCTAAATATCCGACATATGGTACCAATAAATATAACACAAAACACTTGTCAACTTCAACTCTCATATGAGAAGAATGTGCTGTATCCAATGATGGCCCAACATAACAAGCATTGATGTCAAAGGTGCAACCGGGTACATGCCTAGGGCACCAGGTGCGACGGGGTGCTGGGGAACATCCAATGTGCCTTGTGTGCACCTTGCATCGCTTCTAGCACGCACCTAGCGGCACCTTGAGCACCCATAACAGGTAGGGATTATATTTACATTTTGATAGTGTTTTATTATATTGTTGTTTCAACATTGTTGCTCCACTTTCTCCTTTCTATCCTTTGTTCTCCTATAGACATGTTGCTGACCTTTTGTTACTATGATAGATTGACTCGATCTTGGTATTTATTGGTTACTTTGATTTAAATTGAGTTTCATAATTTGCTAGTTGCTGTTTGCGCATATTGCCTACTGTTGCTAGCATTGTTACTGCTTACTAGTAAATGTCGGCTGCTTACTAGTTCACACCAAGTAGAAAGTGTCTGTGGATTATCTCTTTTATGGGCGTTTCGATGACATATAGGCCCTTGTTTCTTCATTCCTTGAAATTGATTTACTTGCACTGTGTAGTCGTTAATGTGTATATAATGCTTATGAATAAGTTTTCAAAACACTAAAAATAATTGGCACTCAATTAATTATGGCATGCGCCTTGTCTTGCGTTATGCGCCTAAAATGCCGTGGACATTTTGGTACACGTGCTGCACCTTATGCATTGACTAGTGACTACATTGATACCAAGCCTTTGCCTATCTATTTTCACCATTACATATATTCATTTAACTATTAGAAGTTGGCAGTATAACATGAGAATGCTAAATATGTTTTAACACCCATAACATGTTGTAATACCATATTGTCTATGATCTTCATTTTACACAAAAATGATTAAAGATGAATAGGCAATAACAAATACAGTACAAATAGCAAGGGCCGTTGATCCCAAAACTAAGAACATGAACATGAACATATTTAATGAATGCAAGTGTAGATACCTTCTTGGAGCACCATTAGAACTACCAAAGCCCCTAATTGAAGACTGTGGAGCAGGAGGGGCCGAAATGTTTGTCCCCACTATCTCTATTTTCATTGGTTTACCATCAAGCTGCACATTGTTGTATCTCTTGACAGCTGCCACAGCATCTTGTCTCCTTGCATAGACAACCTCCGCCGTCCCCTTGACAAAAGATGTCTCCCAAAGTGAGAAAATAAATATATTTTAATACTTGATGGGGAGAATCGGCGTTAATAGGATACCTTTGATCTTCCACTTCTGTCATAATGAATTGAGAAGCGTTTGAGATCGCCAACCTCTGAAAAAAGCTCCTGAACAGAATTACATAAACATTAGAAATTTAGAAGGGGGAAAAAGAAGAAACCTTGCTCATCTCCTTGTGTGAAGGGCAAGCATAGAAAACATTAACGACTAGAACCAAAAGCCATTGCAGATTTATCGAAAATAAATAAGTCAACAGTAGAGCATCAGCTTTGGCAACTCCTACTTAATTTATAATGCACCTGCAGCGTGACTTACAAAGCGTTTTGACGTTTGAATTCATAAGTCAGACTTCCACTAACATTCTATATCAATTAAAGAAAATGAATTTAAATTCTTCCATCATGATCCTATATGTTTACACCATATACTATTTTTTTCAGTGAGAACGCAAATATATAATATGTTCATGTGATCCACATGCTCTATTTCAAAAAAATCTCTAGGCCAATATATCAAGTACGGAGATCCCTCTATTAATCAGCAACCCTTCTCTTGCAGAATTAGTATTGTAAAAGCAGTACATAGGATGTAAGTTTTTAGCGAAACGGTGCAGATTAATGGACAATATGCCTATCACATTAATATAACCACTATTAGTTTATTACTTACGATCGATTGCCCATGATGATAGTAAGATGATGCGGTTTATAGAATCAAAGATGAAGATTTAAATAAAGAAATTCCTGTAGCATTACATGACCACAAAATACTTGAACAATCGAATGAAAACTTTATCAGACGAAGACAAGACCAACAATGATTTATGAGTCAGAAAGCTGATAATCGTCAAGAAACATCTACATAAAAATAAGGGTAGTTGTAATGAACGAAATATGCTAAAGATATAGGAGAAGTTAATTCATCCATAAGAAGTTGGAAACAGAGAATATTTTAGGAGATAATTAATTGAGATGATATGCGATGTCACGGTGTGCCAATTAGAAATCACAAAATTTTAGCTGATGTAGCAACGACGACAAAAAGGTATGTTTAACTGAACATGTATGGAAATGATTGTCGATAACATAATTGATGAGGTAGGCCACAAAAATGGTTGAACGGAAGAAAAGAACATGTGTACGCAACTCTATAAAGATTTACATAAAATTTTCAAGCTGTATATTTGTGGAATCTGGCCATAGTTGACTTACATTGATGGAAAGGGAGGTTAATGATACAGATGATAATCAACATGTGTATACTAGATCAACTTGTAGTAAAAGGAAGAATGATACATAAATATGTATTCTACATAGTAAACCTTATTTTGGTGAGAAATTGTTTAGCACTCTCAACTAACAGTGAAAGAATAGATTATCTAGAAACCTATTTATTGTTGTGTATGCATCCTATTTTTTAAGGATATATTCTTAAATGTGCAACCTCAAAAAAAACCAAGAAATCAAAATAAATAATTAGAAAGGATGATTGCTCTATTATATGTAACTATATCCGTAAAAGCCGAGTAAATACAAAAACACGTCTACAGCATAGAACTAATTCAGGTGTATACTTGCAACTTATGCTGGTAGACAAATACCCCTCTTACCTTCTATCATATTGCTGCTAAATGAACATATTAGTAAATATTCTCATACAGTGTGTGTTAAAATAACTACAGATATTATATTGCAACTGCATTAAATAATGTTCACTGCCATATCCTTAAAAGCATAAGATTAAGGAAAAGAATAAGCTTACGAAAACCACTTGACATGAAAATGTAAATTTGAACTTATTCTCTTCAGAATTTTTCCCTTTATCTAGTCTTTACATATATTGGACGGTTTAAGAAATTGAAAATGACAAAAAAATTTATACGTGAATGGATTAATATGTCAAACAACAAACAAGTACTCTTGCATTGATTCACACAAAATGAGACCAACACTCCCATTCTTCCCCCAAAAAAATAGGAGCTTTTCTCTGGGTTTATAGATTTTTTTCTGCAGATCTAATATTATTACGCTCTTTGGAACCATGATATGGATCTCATAATATTAACTGATTAGAAAGTAATGCAAACCCTAATAAGGCCCTGTTTGGGAATGGAGTTAAGATAACCGGAATTTCATATAGTCATCTAAACTTAACTCCAAAATTCTAGCTATGCCATGTTTGGCATGGATTTTGGAGTTCAGAAAACTCCAGCTATCTAAACTCCAAAGTTGAGATAACTAAAGTTTACAGAACTCCAATCCAACCAGAGTTTTCTAAACACCAAAATTTGTGAAGGAAGCATCCATTTCAGAGTTTAGATAACTCCAAACCAACATTTTGGAGTTTAAAAAACTTCAAAGCCAAACACCCATCAAAGTTAAGTTTTTAAAATGAAGCTAGGGCCTTGCAAACAAGAGTTTGCATACCCTTCTCTACCTCCAGTTAAATTCATAGCCAAACAAGGCTTAACCAATAAGCAAAACAGATTCATATATGATATGATCAGATCTGAGCAAATGAACTGAAAATACTCAAAAAAGAATCAAACAACAACAAACAGCCACCTTGATATCCTCGTTCGAAACCCCATACTCCAAGTTCGAGATGTAGAGCTTCGTCCCCGTCTCTATCGCCCTACCGCCCATCGCACCGCCGTACGCCGGCGCCGCCTGCATCTGATCCGAGTACAAGTCGTGCTTCCATGTGGAATCAGGCGCCGCCTGGATCCGGTAACAGATCAGATCGTGAATCAAAACAGACCGAGAGTCGAGAGGATCGAGGCGAAGCGTGGAATTTTTACCTTGGGAGCAGAGTAGGGGTTGGATCTGGCCGCGGATCGGTTGTTGAAGCGGCGAGTTGGGCCGGGGCCGCCCTCGACGCGGCGGCCGGAGCGGGCGTTGGAGTCGGCGGCGGGCTTCTTGTTGTTCCTGATGATGTCGTCGAGGGACATGTCTAAAGCGCTCGACATTTTTTGAGGACTTAGGGTTAGGGTTTGGGGAGGTTGGAAGAAGAAGCGAGGGGGAGAAACAGCTAGGTGGGGAAAATAGAGAGAAAGAGAGTGACCTTTTTTCAATAGATATATTAAATTTCGAGGACTTTGTTTTTTTCTTTTAAATGTAATATTATTCGCATGAATATAGAGTAGTTGGATGGGTACACATCTGAATGTGGTCATTGACTAATGGAGTTTTTAATTATAAGTTAAGAAGGCCTTTGTTAAACTCTTAATTGAACTAGCCTTGGCAGTTTTATTGATGATGGCTTGCTAATTGTTAATGTAAGGCAATTAGCTATTTTAAGTCCCACGTCCGAGGCAATAGGAGATGGGCTGAAGTGAGTTGGGTATAAAAGGATGAGGAGAGCGACGGCCCAAACTCATTTCCCGGCCTTTTGGCTAAGATCAAGAATTGTATATGTTCTTATCGGTTTAATATCTGATAGTAACTGGCTACTGGGCTCTCAGGCGCTGCGCTTGCGTTGCAGAGCAGCATGGGCCTGACGCAACCCATTCAAAACTTAAATTATAAATTTTTGTCAAGTCGGTTGCTTACTATAATTATTTGCCCAATTTAAATGATTTTTGATTTGGAAAAAAATAAAACATGTAGTTTCTAAATAGGACTGGTTACTAGTTTAAAAGAAGTTTAAATGACAGGAAATACCCTTAACATTTACCACAATAGCAGGAAATACCGATGGGTTTCTAAAACTAGCACTTTGCCCCTTTCAATTTTAATTGATTCCCAAAATGCCTTTTGTAAATCCCCTGTTCCTTATATATAATTTTCCCTTCTTTCCCAAATTTTCCTATTATTTATTTTGTATTTTTAATATATTTTAATTATTTTAATTATTATATTTTTTTCCTAAACTAAAGCCCAAACTCAATCCCTAACCCGACCCAAACCCGACCCGTTACACCTCCTCCCACTTCTTCTTCTCCTTCTCTCCTTTTCCCGCCATTTCCAACGCTCCCCTCCCGTCTCGCGCTCGCCTCCACGTGATCCGTTCCCACGACGAAGCCCCACACCAATAAACCCACGTGAATCTCCTCAACTGTCTCCCCTTCTTTCTTATTCATCTTTCTTCTTCCCCCAAGCTCCCCCGCGTCGCTCTTTCTCCTTCGCCAACCGCCCACATGACCTGCTCCCTCTCGACTTCGTCTTCGCACAACGTTCTCCCGCGATCTCCACGGCTACCACCTCCATCCCCTCTTGCTTCCTCTCTCTCTCTCTCCCTCCCTCTTAATCGCATACTCTCTCTCTCGTTCTCTCTCTTCTTCTCCATCTCCAAACACCCGAGCCACCGTCTCCTCCTCACCACCGCCGCTCATCGTCAACGAACACCGCTGACAAGCCTCCCGAGCTACTCTTCCTTCCTCTAACTCTCCCGAGATCCATCACCACCCAGCTGCACCACCTTCTCCTATCACTTCCCACTCTACACCCGAACCCACCACCCACTGCGGTTGCCGACCTCGCCGCCGACCTCCACCAGAGCCCGAGCCCAGCTACCCTCTCCTACATCTCGACCACCTCATCGTAACCCAACTTCCAAGCTTCGCCTTCTCGAAAGACCTGAGCAGCCGAGCTCCCGCCGAGGCCGCCACCACTGCCACCACCTCCGGCGACTACCGCCGCCGCGCCAGTCTCCGTGCCACGCCGCGCAAGCCTTCGTGCCACCCATGCACTGATCTAGTGCACGCACCATGCCCACTCCCACACCAGCGTCGCATCCAGTGCTGTGTCACGCCATGCCGCTCCAGCACCACGCACCGAGCCAAGACCACGCCCGCGTCGCCACCGCGTCGAGTACTGGGTCACCGCGCATCGCGCACGCGTCACACACCGTATCCAGCATCGCATCGTCTCGTATGTCGAGACGAATCCTGCGTGTTGTGTCGCTTCTATATCAGCGACCGAAGGCAGGTGAAATTCAATCACTTGTTTATTCATGCTATTGTATTAATTAACCAAATAGTAATCGTAACAAATAACTTTATACTCGTGCGTACCTATTATAATCATGTCGATAACGTGTAAACAAATCCTTTAGCGAACTTTTTTAGATTGATTGTGAGGAATGAAAGTCGACTTAGTCTTCTAATCCACAATCATAACAATTAGAATTTAATTAAACATCGCTTAGTCAAATCAAATAGATGTAACCGATATTTCGACTATTACCCGTAGTTGTAACCCGAATGTTCGATGTGAATACTCTCCAAAATGCTTATATCTTGTGTTTAGGGGATTCCTGTTACGACTAATGATATTGTGTATTAATTTGAGTTTGGAATGTTGAGAATATCGTCACGAAACATCGCCCCAAAGAGGCGACGCCAAATCTGGGTTTTACTGCACATGTCGTAGTGTTAAATTGATATTAAATTAGATACATATCGGAATGTAATGCCCTTCAATCCCTCCGCTTGTCGCTTACCTAAAACAGTAGCCCCCTCCCGAACAATGCGAAAGCTGAGAAGATCCGATGCCGAATGCCCTCTTTGCCAATCTCATGATGAAAGCCATGCACACCTCTTCTTCCAATGTGAGTATGGACATTGGGTGATACTGAGGGCCTTAGATGTGGAGTTGATCTCTACGGCTTATATCGAAACCGACTCGATAAGATAGAACCCCCTATAGTTTATTTTTCGATACCAATAAACCACAGCAACGAGAACTGACTGGGAATGCGGCTCTAGATTGCAGTCTGGAGCAACATTCCACGAAGATACATAAACTTAAGCACCTGCACGTCCCTACGAAGAACTGAAAATATGAAGAATCATATATCGTTGCGTAAACAATTTAGTTAGCTAACATATGGTTCTTGTCTCGTTCAGTTTCACGGTCGTTTGGTATTTTGTTTATATTTTATATTGTCGATGTGTTCAGCAGTTTCTACAGTGACATTTTTACGCCTTCACATTAAACGAGACATATCTCCTAGTACAGAAAGGCTATCATTGATCCTCTTAATGAGTTGGTAACCTAACAAACAGAACTAGGTTTTATTTAACCGAGGCAACGTCTGAATCTAAACACAATTCCTAATAAACCGCGCGTGAAGTTGATTTTCCAGTTCTGAAACTGGAACTCCAGCAACTGATCGCCGATTTAAAATGGTGATAAATCGTTAACTTAAATTCCTATTGACATGAAACTAATTTTACCGTTTAGATAATCATGTATACTCTGTACACCTTTTATATTGTTTTGATCGATTCTATACGTGTGATTTATGGTAAATTTTGCAAGTCATATGGCATTGGCTGTCATAATTTAGTGAGCATTTGTTTAATGCATTTCTACTTTATTCTGTGTTGCTTTATACCCGGTGCGGAGTGATCGTCGCATTGAGACCTAGCGACTGACTTGCATTGTCGAATCTGAGTGGTATTGGATTAGTTGTATCAAGCACGCCGGTGATAAATGATTGACTAATGAAAGTGAACAATGCAGTGAAAATGAGCAAGACCGTGATTTGGCGCGTGCTGGTATATAATTAATCCTATACTTATAGTTAGTGAGACCTAGGGAATGGGGAAATCAATGTGGAATTGAACTCGTATTTAGCGAGGAGCGGTGACTTAGAGGATAATTATTCGATATTAGTGACACACACACACACACATATTAGGTCGTGGGCCTAGCGGTACGGCTGCAGGGTTATGTCCCGGGCAACTGTCACGATCCGAAAAAATTAGCTCGTGACCGGCACTTAAATCACGCGACGTCTAAAGGCGTAACGTAACTCAAGTAAGCTGAAACCCAGAAATCTAAATCTTTTTAAGAAAATTGTAACAACCCCAAATTTCAAATACAAGATTTTACAAAAAAAAATTCAAAAAATCCATAAAGGGGTATTTTAGCCTGAGCACAAGTTATAAGTAATTATTTTTCTTTTTAATTACAAGTTAAAAGAATGTAACAACTCCATTTTTAGTGTACAAAAAATTGCTTTAAAATTAATGTATACTTCGGGCATTTACATTTACTGTTATTATTTTAAATAATTAATTAGCTCCATAATTACAAGAAGGAGCTTGTAGCTCATTGGTAATACCCTGCACTGCTGAACCAAGCCACCAGAGTTTAAATCCCATACCCCACATTATTTTTAATATTGATTTTTTTTAAACTTTTAGAATACCAAGAGTTTACACGTGCATATCTCACAAAAACCCCACTACACCCAAAGATATAACATTTCCAGGAGTTAGATCAACCGTCGGGGGGGGATCCCGGCCGCCTGACTCGGCCGGGAATCGGCCAAATCGGCCTTGACTCGGTCTGACTCGGTCCTCAGACCGAGTCACGGCCGAGTCGGCCTATTCTGGCGACGGCCCCAACATGAAAGTTGTGTCTTTTCATATTCCCTATGCACCTGCAAAATTTCAGCCTCAGACCACTTCCAGAGCTCTTTTGAAACCCCAATTACTCCACTTTTAATACATTTTAAATACATTTTTTCACATTTTTCATTTTAATCTTTCATCTACCCTAACCCTAGCCTACCCTATAAATACACCCCCTACTCTCTATCCTCTCACCCCAAAATGCTGAGCCCACTCTCTCAAAAAATTTCCAAGAGTCGCGTGCTTTGAAAACAAGCTCGAGGCGAAACTCCAACGAATTCCCGGCGGAACTTCCGGCGACCGTTTTAAGTAATTACCGGCGACGACGTAATACATCGGCGATCCCTCTAGTTTCCTCTCACTCCCTTGTTTAATCTAAAACCCGTAAGTCCCTTTCTATCTCTCTTTTCCATTCTCAAAATACGAAATTACAAAACCCGACGGAATCGGAACAAATCCGATTTCCGATTCGGTTTTCTATGAAATTCCACTTCTTACTAATACAATCATACTTAAACATTCTTATGTTGACTATTAAACACTAATCAAATAATTTGAACAAGTTTTATCACATGAAATGATAGCTATTTCAAATTATCGTATTTTTCACTTAAATACCACATTGTTTCAATCCTTCACTTAACCCTATCAAACTTTCTATACATTTAAAGTAGATCACGAGGTAACGACCTACCTCCTCACACACTCATATGCAACACCCCCGAGAACCTAGAATACGAGAAAACAAACAATTTCATTTAAATACCATATACTTAATAAAACCATTTCGAAAAGATTTAGTTTTGATACACTTTTTAAAAAAATACCACTTATTATGAAAATACGATAAGTTGTGGACATCGGTCGTTTATCTAAACCTGACTTTGTGGTGTCTAAGCTAGGCAAGTGTGAAAGGTAACTTTAAAAGGCCCGACTCACGGTGATTCAAGAGCGGATCCCTCATTTCCTCACTTATGCTTACTTGGCCACAATTGGCGTGAAGAGGCGATTTGAGGTATCTCACAACTTGTCGTCTGGACCAGTTAGGGATAGACTAGTTGACTTAGGAGAATCTAGAACATACAATACGGAAAATATACACCTTTACAAATAAATACCATTTACTTCATAAAACCGTTTCCTAAAGGATTTAGTATTTACAATCTTTGCAAAGCGCCGCTACTGTAGGGTTGCTAGGCACGCGCACAAGGGTCTACGAGGCATCAACCATGCCCGATTAAAATTTTAGCCGTGCCGAACAACCCGAATACGGATCTTTAGACTAGAGATTAGGCGAAAACTAGCATGTTAACAACTTTAACACTAAGTGAGAGAGATTACAACCTTTGTAGATCCGGTCCTTCACTTCATATGCTCCGTGTTGAAGTCCCTTCACTGCGATCATCGGGCTCTGGACTCTCGAGAGGCTTCACGAAGAGAAAGGTGCAGTCTTGCTTCCGATCTTCGATACAAAAATGATGTACCTTGAAGTTTCATTAACACAAGCTAACACTCACTAAAATTGAGTGAACACTCTCATCTAAAGGGCAAGGGAAGATGAGGATGATGAAGTAGGATTTTTGCTCTCTTTATTTATCTTTTTCTCACATTTATTCATCACTTGGAAAAAGCTAGTAAGCTTTTTCCATGAAGAAAGAAGAAGGAAGAAGATGATGAATAATAGAATTATCCTTTTGTGATGAATAGAAAGAATTAATATGATAAATAATGCAACCATGGTCAACTAAACTCATGTAGAGAATTAACTAGGGTTAGGGTTTGGGTTGGGTTAAAGCATGAGTCACTTGAAAATATCTTTCACAAAACAAAACCAAAACCTTCTAGAATCATCTAGAAAGCTTAACCCTAATCCAAACCCTAATCATGTTTAAACTCCACTAATCATGTTGCATTAGTTATCATATCATGTTACAATATTATATATCACATATATAATATTTATCGTAACAAAATAAAATAATACAATTAACATATATCGCATATATATCAATGTATTACCCGAGTGAGAAAAAGAATCTTTTAGTGAGCAAATATTAGTTAATATAATTTTAATATATCATATATATTATTATACATTAAATTATCGAATCAACACTTGATCCGACAATCCGGCTATATCGCATATAACCGACTAATATTTATCCGTACCGATTCATCGAATCAATACTTGATCCGATGACCCGGTTGATATCAAATATCGCGAGAATAGAATACGGTATCTCATATCGCATTATCCTCGGTCCCGCACATATCACATATGTGCTCCTACTCTGTTTTGCCTGAGCCAAGAAACCTCTGTGTAGGACTCTAAAGAATCGTCAATACGCCGACAGTAGGTGATGATCATATCAAACACCCACAAGCTGCAAGCGGTCAGCTAAACGTAACAGCTACCCAGGTATTGAGCGCTCAGAAGATCAACAAGCAAGCCTGTACATTCTCCTGTGAATCCAAACAGTAACACTCCCGTACAGTCTGGTCTCGTCGTCTGATATGTCGCATATCTCGCCTAGGGGTGGTAAACGTCAGACCCCAGTAGCTCGATAAGTTGTGTCGATATGAGGTCTATAACAGTTCGAGAAACTACTGATAACACTTACCAGTAAATCTCAGCAACCCTGGCCAGGGATTTCCGGTTATAGCCAATCGAACACAGCATAATATCAACTCCCTATACCGGGAGAGATGAATCCCCTCCTATCGCTCATTGCCTCCATGTGATTCGGGACGGTACCCAAAAGCCACCTTTTTGCACGCCCTCTTAGACGTGGTATGATGGAAATCAAAGCACAGTGGGAATCACACAAGACTCTATGACGATCTCGGGTCAACAGACTACTCTGTACCAGTGTCACCGGAGAACTGCCATCTGACGTGAGGTATAATACCATCTGGGAGTTCTCGGCGAGTCCGTCCAGTGTACCCAGTCTCCACTGAGCACCCGTACACCATCCTTGATGTCAAACACCGATGGATATGGGATCATCCATCGCCCATCATATGGGTCAAGATACGTATACGCTATTCTACTCTGGTGCATCGATGCCCTGTCTCGATACACCCTCGACTAGGAACAGTTATAGGATGTACTCGTCGACTACCGTGGCCCCACTAGTATGATCTCGTCATAGTCCCAGTAGTCGAGTACATATCCTAAGGGCTTTATCAACATGTAACATAGAGACAATCAGAGTACATGTTAAGATAAAGTGCAACCAGATAGCATATTATCATGTCGAGCAAGAAAGTCCTCCCTATATATGTCCTAGCATCCACTACAATATACATCGTATGTACAGTAATGGCCTCTAGGGCATACATATAACTAACAATCTCCCACTTGCACTAGGGCCATCTGTTATGGTATCGCATATCCAACAATTAGCTGCGGTTGAAGTATCTCATACTCAACCATCCCATAAAAGTCTCTACTGGGAAAAATGCCTTTGTGAGTGGATCCATGCTGTTGTCCTCTGTGTCTACTCTCCTAACCTCGATCTCCCTGGAGATCAACCATCTCCATTATCAGGTGATACTGTCTAAGAATTATATCTGGATTTCTGATCGGACGGTAGTTCCTTGGCAAAAGCCATAACTCCATTGTCACACAATGGTAGGAACGAAGTTCATCTCATGAACTTATATATATCCAGACTGCCTCTTTGGTAGCATCCTTGGTAACGATGTATCTTGCCTTTAATCGTCTAGTATGTCACGGTATCTAGCTTAGAACTCTTCCAACATACCGTCCCTCTACTGAGGGTATAGACAATGCCCGCGACTGACATTCAGTCGTTCTTATCATCCTGGAAGCTTTCCAGTGATTCTCCCCAGGATCGATTGATACCATCTCACTACAACTAGTAAGAATCCTAACATCCAATTAGATCTATCTCATAGATCCAAAACCCAGGATTTAGGAGGTATCATTTTGATCCTATATGAAGAATCGTTGTGATAAGCAGAGATTGACCGAGCGTAGCATAGGAAACTCCTTTCGTATCAAGAGTATGTCATCCACGTACTCTACGAGGATCACCACCATACTCTCTACTACCTTTTTGTATATACAAGGTTTATCTACCATTTTGATGAAGTCAAACTCTTTGACTACCACATCAAAACAGACGTTCCAACTCCGCGATGCCTGTTTTATCACATAAAACATCTTGCACACGTTTCCGCTGCTCCCACTGTCTACGAAGCCCTCTGGCTGTGTACTTATAGACGCTCTTTTCTAAAACATCATTTAGAAAAGCAGTCATGATACCCAACCGCCAGATATCTAGTCATGGTATGTAGCCGTGGCAAGTAGGATCTGGATGGACTTAAGCATAGCTTTGAAAGTCTTAACTTTTCCATGTACACCAAGTAATCTTCTCAAGATATACTTGCTCCTGATGGGGATTTAACCCTTCAGATAAAGCAACCAAAGTCCATACTTTGTTGGTGTATAAGGATTCCATCTTAGATCGCTAAGCATCCAGCCATTCTTATAGAGTCCCACTCCTGATGGCCAGCTCGAAACTAGTTGGGTCATCATCTCATGATGCAATCCTCGCTCCCACTGTCATAGAGAAACCGAAGTATCTCTCAGGTGGGTGAGGAACCCTACTAGATCGGCGGAGAGGCTGAGGTACGTTGGAAACTATTGAATCCTTTGGTTCTACCAAATTATTAGCTGTAGTTTGTATAGCTGGAACATTTCCAGTTCTACATAACAGACCTTGCCTCGAGCTTGTCCGGATTTTGCTTTTAGACATAGGCCGGGCAACCCCAAATCTTAACAAGCTTAAGATATGGGCTCTTCCCTTTCCATATCAAATATGAAGTGGCAGGCAACTGATTTGATTTGAACCCTATTCAATAGGTATGCAGCTTCTCAAGTGCATAACTCCCCAAAGGAAATAGGAAACTCAGTAGTACTCATCATAGAGCACACCATATCGAATAGGGTGCTAATGCTTCGCCCCGATACACCGACGTGCTGTGGTGTATACGGAGGAGTAATGCTGAGAGAGAATCTCATTCTCCTTTAGAATAGTCCAGGAATTCCGTGCTCAAGTATTCTCCTCTTTAATCTCATCAAAGGACATAATACTTATACCTGTATTTTGGTTCTTTACTTCTAACTTATATTCTGTGAATATCTCAAAAGCTTCGGACTTATGTTTCAACAGGAACACATGTCTGAATCTTAAGAGATTATCAGAGAACGTAATGAAGTAAAAAGAACCGGTCCTGGCATATGTAGACAGGGGACTTTCATACATCAGCATGTATCAATTCCAAAAGTTCACTAACTCTTTCTCTGTTTCCAATAAACAGAGCTATGGTCATCTTATCTTTGTGACATGACTGGCAAGTTTCACAAGATGTAAATTCAAACAGATTTAAATATACATCTAAATGTAACTTAGCTAGTTGGATCGCATTGATATGATCTAGTCTACAATGCCTCAAGAAGGATTCGTTCATTTCTGAACTCTTCCTCTTGTGTGTGTTCTGTATACTAAGAACTGTAGTTTGATTTAGAACGTCAATGCTTTTAGATAACGTGCCTGAACCGATCAACTCTTGATATAGGAAATGTTCAAAATATTATCCAACAATACAAAATTATATCCTTCTTTACTAATAAAGAGACTGATATGATTTTGTATATCAGGTTCGGTATTTAATAACATTTGTTCAGAATCAATGTATTCTGGTAATACAGGGTGATAGTGACCAACAGACTTGGCTGCAACACTTGCACCGTTTTCTGTCTCATGAAACTTATCACCCGTTCTCAGTTCTCTACCTATCTGTAGCCCATGTAACAGATTACATATGCGGGATCCTGATCCGGTATCACATACCCAGGACATAAAGGATACTGAGAAACAGTTCTATGTAACGAACACACCCGAAGATGATGCATCAGCATGCACTTTCTTCGTTTGGGCAGCACGGGAAATCTGGTATTCCCTAATTTCCTGCTCTGTCTTATAACACTTATAAGTTGGAGCGGGACCAACGTTCCCCAGCTCAGTATAACAAGCGGGTTCGGTCAAATATATCCCTATTATTATCTTGATTAAGGCGTGATATAGTCGCTACCTGGAGAGAGAGAGAAGAAAACACTCAGCGTATGCTCTTGCAAGATTAGATTGGTTATCTAATATATCTAATCAGGATGTCTCCCACTGTTTTAGTCAAATCTTCCTTCAAACCCTAAAAGGAAAGACTAGCCAGGATTAATTACATGCTACAAGTTCGCCAATCTTTCAGCCAGGCCAGTGTCGGTACTTTGAGGGAGGTCCCCCGTGCTTTCGCACGAACCTAATTAAAGTAAACCTCGTTTTCCCAGGGGCGTAACCCCGTTAACACCTTTCTAGACACCTACTTGATCGGCTAATTGTAATGTATAAAACTCTCCCAGGAGTAACTCTTACTCGCAGCGGGTATCGGGATCCAACTATCTCATAGAAGGTATGCAATCTCATTGCAAATTTCAACATTTGAAATCCCCAATAATATTTTACCCCTAGCGTTCTATGACCTTGACGAATGCCAAACAACCCATAGTTCACTAATCAAGTTCAACCCGTACATTTCTTGATTGAATTAAACCCACCCGTACGACCCTTGACGAATGCCAAACAACGCCGTACGAATACCCTAATCCAATCTGCATCATATGCATAAGCAGATAAATACTAGTTAGCTACTGCACACTACGCCTTGACGAATGCCAAACTACCGTAGCACGAATACTAACTAGTACTTATCTGAAATGACGGAGGGCTACGACAGGTTTTTAGGAAAACCCTTTGCGTAATGAACTTGATATCGTTGTAGAATCGAGTGATTTTAAATGGAATGTTTTTTAGGCTTTTCTAGTTTTGCTAAAGGGGTCACTCCCGGTGAAGGGATCGTCGGCCCTTTCCTCATCGAATAAGGTGCAGGATATATCATATATACCGTTGTGCAAAGCAAGAACTATAGAAGGAATCAAAAGACAAACCGAGTTTGTAGCATCTGCCAGTTATTGCTAAAGGAGTCACTCCCGGTGAAGGGATCTCGGTCCTTTCCTTATCGAATAAGGTGCTAGATGTTCTACAAGGAACACCGCTATGCAAAGCAAGAACTAGAGCTACCAGTTTTTAAAACAAGTTTCTACAACATCTTTAGGTTTCTTTTATTTCATTAATCTCATTAATGAAGTCCCATTTTATTATGCTTCACAAGCATCTCTTTTGAAACGAAATCTGCAATATAACATATATCTCATATATATAAAATATAAACATTCGTCTCAGGCAGTAATATGATCTCATCACAGAACATTGCAGCAGAAGAACATATATGAAATATTGGATATATTAGGACGTCCGTGTTTTCAATACGAGCCTGTATAAAACACGGATTCCACGGTCGCGATGAATAGCCAAACCCACATCCCTAGACCCCTACGAGAGCGGCAAGCAACACTGCCAATTCTAGGGTTAGGAGACCCGGTCTCGACTCCTCGAGATGGTCTCCCACTGGACCCTAGAACCCGGTTACTTGTGCTCTCCGCCTTGGGTCTACCTAATGCAGAAAAGTAAATAATATACAACGATGACATCTTCCGCAACCTGGAAGTGCCCCAATAAAAGAATATTACATACAAATGAATTTTACATGAATGAAAAAGAAAAACTCTCATCTCACATAAAACCCCGGCTATTCAAAACGCGACGATCCAATATAACATATCACAGCAACACATAATATCTCATATCATCAACGTAAGCAAGTATGCGTATCCCGATTGTCGTTGATGTATAGCAACGAAGCCGGCGATACACCACATACTACGCTTACGGTCACAGAAAAGAAAGTGTAAAACTACAACAGTTGGAATCCGCAACCTCCTTAGACATCGCATGCCTAACCAAATGAATTCCTTAGACATCGCATGCCTAACAATTATAAATCCCGCATTTTAGTCTCATTTATCGAAAACTCTTTTCAATGTCAAGTCGGGGAATTCAACTAGATTCCCGACGTCCTGATCGAATGCTCGTCGCAAACTTTAGTAGACGGACGCACCCCCAGATGCCGTCGACGAAGTGCACTAAGGCGGAACACCGCTGCCGTGAGCACCCGAACGGATGCTTTCGGCGACGGGGTTCTCCTACAGTCACTTGGTCGGGGCTATGGGGCGCAGCTGTCTATTAAGTTTACCCGGCGAGTATCCGCGTACGCTACATGATTGCGACGGACTTTTGATCACATCAAAATTCCGTAGCAACCGATCATTTGAGACTAAAGTGCTAGATTTATAACATTCAAATTAGTTATCTCATAACTACCGGTGGATTCCAATTATTGTATCACATTCCAGATAAATAGACAATGTTAAACTTTCCGATCGAATAATCAAACACCCAAGATTTCCCCAATGTATCTCAACACTTGAAATCAGTTTAAAAACATCCATCACATGCCTCAGTACTAATGGTCCAGCCGTAGAAGGGTCAAGCCAACGCCTCACATGTGGCACACCGTACTGTCCCAAACCCTAAGGTTCAAAAGGCAGTTCAAGACGGTCACATAATCGAGTTAAGGTTTGTTGTCTTCTAGAGGGTCCACCGCGTTACTTGCACGACTTAGAACATTCTTAAACTTTAGAAAAAATCCAACTTTTGAAAAAATTTCCGACAAGGGAAAAAGTGAGATATTGATATCCGTCCGAACTTTTTAACAGTTTCTATAAATTACTCGGACAAAATAAACAAAGTTAAAATATCCGATTGAAACAATGAGTCCCCAATACACCCCAGAAAACCCAACACTTGAGTATAATTAAAAATGCCCAGAAGAATCAGGAATTAGCTACGGAGGTTACTGTGCAAACCCTATCCCTCAATCCTTCCTTCTTGCCGCGGAACCGCTGCCAATACCAGGGTTTGGCCGCGGTTCCGCGGCGCTTTATACGATTTAGGGGGTCGGGTTTCACAGTAATTCCTAAAATACCCTGCTGAATTTTTTGGGAATTTTTAATATGAAAAAAATCACAGTTTTGAAAATTTCCGGAAACTAGGGTATATCGGGTTTTCCGGGTTCGATCGGACTTTAAACTTCGTCTAGACATCGCCTAAAGCTCTAGCTTGGCTATGATACCACTGTAGGGTTGCTAGGCATGCGCACAAGGGTCTACGAGGTATCAACCATGCCCGATTAAAATTTTAGCCATGCCGAACAACCCGAATACGGATCTTTAAACTAGAGATTAGGCGAAAACTAGCATGTTAACAACTTTAACACTAAGTGAGAGGGATTACAACCTTTGTAGATCCGGTCCTTCACTTCATATGCTTCATGTTGAGGTCCCTTCGCTGCGATCATCGGGCTCTGGACTCTCGAGAGGCTTCACGAAGAGAAAGGTGCAGTCTTGCTTCCGATCTTCGATACAAAGATGATCTACCTTGAAGTTTCATTAACACAAGCTAACACTCACTAAAATTGAGTGAACACTCTCATCTAAAGGGAAAGGGAAGATGAGGATGATGAAGTAGGATTTTCTCTCTCTTTATTTATCTTTTTCTCACATTTATTCATCACTTGGAAAAAGCTAGTAAGCTTTTTCCATGAAGAAAGAAGAAGGAAGAAGATGATGAATAATAGAATTATCCTTCTGTGATGAATAGAAAGAATTAATATGATAAATAATGCAACCATGGTCAACTAAACTCATGTAGAGAATTAACTAGGGTTAGGGTTTGGGTTGGGTTAAAGCATGAGTCACTTGAAAATATCTTTCACAAAACAAAACCAAAACCTTCTAGAATCATCTAGAAAGCTTAACCCTAATCCAAACCCTAATCATGTTTAAACTCCACTAATCATGTTGCATTAGTTATCATATCATGTTACAATATTATATATCACATATATAATATTTATCGTAACAAAATAAAATAATACAATTAACATATATCGCATATATATCAATGTATTACCCGAATGAGAAAAAGAATCTTTTAGTGAGCAAATATTAGTTAATGTAATTTTAATATATCATATATATTATTATACATTAAATTATCGAATCAACACTTGATCCGACAATCCGGCTATATCGCATATAACTGACTAATATTTATCCGTACCGATTCATCGAATCAACACTTGATCCGATGACCCGGTTGATATCAAATATCGAGAATAGAATACGGTATCTCATATCGCATTATCCTCGGTCCCGCATATATCACATATGTGCTCCTACTCCGTTTTGCCTGAGCCAAGAAACCTCTGTGTAGGACTCTAAAGAATCGTCAATACGCCGGCAGTAGGTGATGATCATATCAAACACCCACAAGCTGCAAGCGGTCAGCTAAAGTAACAGCTACCCAGGTATTGAGCGCTCAGAAGATCAACAAGCAAGCCTGTACATTCTCCTGTGAATCCAAACAGTAACACTCCCGTACAGTCCGGTCTCGTCGTCTGATATGTCGCATATCTCGCCTAGGGGTAGTAAACGTCAGACCCCAGTAGCTCGATAAGTTGTGTCGATTTGAGGTCTATAACAGTTCGAGAAACTACTGATAACACTTACCAGTAAATCTCAGCAACCCTGGCCAGAGATTTCCGGTTATAGCCAATCGAACACAGCACAACATCAACTCCCTATACCGGGAGAGGCGAATCCCCTCCTATCGCTCATTGCCTCCATGTGATTCAGGACTGTACCCAAAAGCCACCGTTTTGCACGCCCTCTTGGACGTGGTATGATGGAAATCAAAGATTGGTGGGAATCACACAAGACTCTATGACGATCTCGGGTCAACAGACTACTCTGTACCAGTGTCACCGGAGAACTGCCATCTGACGTGAGGTATAATACCATCTGGGAGTTCTCGGCGAGTCCGTCCAGTATACCCAGTCTCCACTGAGCACCCGTACACCATCCTTGATGTCAAACACCGATGGATATGGGATCATCCATCGCCCATCATATGGGTCAAGATGCGTATACGCTAGTCTACTCTGGTGCATCGATGCCCTGTCTCGATACACCCTCGACTAGGAACAGTTATAGGATGTACTCGTCGACTACCGTGGCCCCACTAGTATGATCTCATCATAGTCCCAGTAGTCGAGTACATATCCTAAGGGCTTTATCAACATGTAACATAGAGACAATCAGAGTACATGTTAAGATAAAGTACAACCAGATAGCATACTATCATGTCGAGCAAGAAAGTCCTCCCTATATATGTCCTAGTATCCACTACAATATACATCGTATGTACAGTAATGGCCTATAGGGCATACATATAACTAACAATAATACAACCCACTTTGGGGAACCCGTTCGGGATGGTGCGGTTTATCGCACATTCTTGGGCTTAGTAGTGCGAGATTCAGACCTCCGTAAGGAGCATTCGGTCTCGAAAGATTTAAAATACGACATCTCAAGAAAATGAGATTTTTTAGAATATAAAATATTTATTAAAATTATTTTTGTATAAATATATGTATATTTATCATTAAAATACTTATTTTATTATGATATAAATATTCCACCTTTTTCTAAAAATCACAAGAATAAATTTTACACTAAAATTCTATGAATTCCAAATAAATCAACTTTACAAATAAATACCTTTATTTATGAAATTAGGATATTTTCACTAGAAATATCACAATATAAAATCCACCTTCATTACAACTCTAAAGACGAATAACGAATACTTGAGGTGCATTTTGAAAAGTATATAAAAATATTTTTACATAAAACCCCCTCAAGTTTTATAAATTTCCCTAAGGACCCTAGCAAATTATAGGTAAGAATTAATCAAGACTTCGATTTACATTTCTAATTGTATGACTCGGGTTTGAGTCTGATTATATTTGATTTGAATATGATTCAAGTACAATCCACAATCTTCAATATTATAATTCAACATGAATCCATGAATCCAATTATCAATTTATACAACTTGACTGAACCGAACCATGGATGTACATTCCATTTACATGGTTCTCCGGTTATTCCATTTACATGATTCTACGGTTACATCTGTTTACTGATATCATGGTTTCGGTCAGTCTTACAATTATACACTCAATTCAATTCACATTACAAAACAATACAAATAAAACACTACGGGGTTTAAGGGGTAAATTGGTACGGAAGGTGTTAAAGGTGGCACGAGACGGTAAGATTAAGACACCTAACATGAATACAATTGCCGTTGTTTCGGGTTGTATAATGGAGCCTTGTACTTTCATTTGCCCTGGTCTCTAGCATACTGAGACCCCTCTCGTATACACTGGCATTCTTCTGTACCAAGCTACAAACAACAGCGTTAATACAGCATTACAACAATATAATACAACATTAAAAGCTACTCTCTCTCTTTTTTCTTTTCTACTTCTTCCTTATCTTTGGGACTTACCGAGCGATCTGTTCGCTGACGACATTCTATTTCTTTTTTCTTTGAATGTCGTCAGGTGGTTTGGACCCGACAGAGATCGAGCCATCTGCAGAAGACTTGGATCAGCTTGCTGAAGAACCAGAGCTCTAGTTTCATTGTATATTTTCCATTCAGTACTTTTCATTTCCTGTCATGCCATTGTTTAGGTATCATTTTTATTTCAGTTGTATTTCCTTTTCATGCATTGTACAAAAGAATGTTAATAAATAAAAGTTGCTGTTTTTATTATACATTGTCTCTTGTGTATTTTCTTTTATATTGCTTAGTTGCGCTTAGCGTATTTGCTTCTGAGTAAATACGTAGCGGGCCAGTCACGTTCTCTTCGCCGTAGAATAGGAAGCGGGGCGTGACAGGTTTTGTTGGTGGCCCATGCAGGTCAGAGCTGTATGAAACCCTATCATGCAGTTCTGTTCTGCATAAACAACATAAGCAATATAACACAAGAACCAGCAACTAAAACATTCTTTACAATTCTTGTTCCTTAAATCTTACAATTTCATGTTCCTTGAATCTTATCATTTCATGTACTTGAATCTGTCCTAACCCAAATCTTTTTCAAGGTTATGGATTCCCTGAACAACACTAGCACCAACGTCAACAACACACCTCCACTACCAATCGTTTCTGCTGTTCCTACGCCACCCACCGAGCAAATAGTGCCGCTTGAGGCGATCCGCAGCCTTCTTGAGGGACATCAATAATTCCTGAACCGTCCCGAGACTGACGCACCTGGGGTAAAGCAATTCAAGGCTTTACATCCCAAGCAGTTCTCCGGAAAGGGAAGCCCACTTGAAGCTGAGGAATGGGCACAAAGTATAGAGGATGATCTGGCGGCAGCACAAGTGCCAGACATAGCTTGGATCCGTGTGGAGAAACTGCAGCTCACGGACAATGCTCGCAACTGGTGGAAGGCGGAAGAAAGCCGTCTTGTACAGCCTATTGAATGGAAGACTTTTCGCGAGAAGTTCAATGCGAAGTACTTCCCTGTGACTGCCAGGTTTGCCATGGAGCAGCAGTTCATTCATCTACAACAAGATTCGATGTGGGACAAGTTAGTAGATGAGTACGACGCTGAATTCACCATGCTAAGCCAATTCGCGGCACACTTGATACCGACGGACGAGATCAGAGCCCGTCGCTTTCAACAAGGTTTGGACACGGAAATTCAGGCTGCACTAGCCACAGGGAAATTTCTGACTCATAAGGATGCTTTGGAAGCTTCCCGCAGTTATGAGGCAGTAATAAAGGCGAGGGGCAGACCTCAATCTGCCGGTTTGAAATGCCCTGCCAATCAAATGGCAGGAGGAGCCCCTTCCAGGCCATCGTTTGAACCCAGGAGAACTGAAGAAAATTTCCACTACTTGTTGGAGATAGTGCCCTCAGAGTCAATTATTAGGTCACAGGTACGTGATTGCAATGATTGATGGAGGACCTATCCCGGTAGGACAGTCTTACTCGAGATGATAGTATGCTATCTGGTTTACCTTTATCATCGTATATTGCTTTAGGTGACCTGACAAGTCGCTATTACACATTGGTAGAGCCCCTAGGATTCTTGCTTGACCACCAGCAGTATGAGGGCGATCATATAAGTGGGAGCAGGGGTATATAAGCATATCCTTAAATGGTCCCTAGTCGTGAGAGTTTCGAGACAGGGCATCGATACTCCAGAGTAGACTAGTGTATACAGTCGAGACCCCGACGAGGGGCGGTGGCCGGTCTCACAAGCCACTGGTGTCAGTTGGATCACCTAAGATGTATACAGGTGCTCATTGGGTTATGAGTACACCGGACAGGACTCGCCGGGAACATGCTAGTTGGTCATATACCAGACGTCAGATGGCAGTTCCCTGGTGACATGTGTACAGGTTAGTTCATCGACTTGGGGATCGTCATTTGTCTCGTGTGAGTTCCCACTGTACTTTGATTACTACCCTACCACGGCTCAAAGGAGTCGTGCAAACAGGTTTTAGTTGGGTACAGTCCCGAGCCACATGGAGGCAGTGAGCGTATCTTCAGGGGTTCGTCTCTCCCGGTATTGGGGGTGAGGTCGCGCTGTGTCTAGGAGAGCCATTACACGAAGCCCTCGGCCGAGGTAAGGAGATTTACTAGTAGGTATTCCAGTAGTATCTCAGGGTGTTCTGGGCTACACTCCGACACGACTTGTACCGCTTTTGGGGGTCTGACTTTTACCAACCCTCTAGGCCCTCCATGCGATGCTCATAGACGAACGGACCAGACTGTACGGATATTGTCACTGACAGGCTCAGTAGGATTGTCAGGCTGAGTTCGCTCACAGACGTCCCTTTTAGTCAATACCTGGTAGCCCGTTACGTATTGGCTTATACCTCTGACGTGCTAGTGGTTAAATCCACAACCAAGGTGTTGACGAGTCTTTAGAGTCCCCCACATTCAGTTACTCAGCTTTCGGGCGAAAAGTTGTAGAGGCCGTATGGAGATATGGCAAGGTCCGATCAGATACGTGCGGTATTGCACGGATCAGGATCAGACAGTTTGTACTACAGACCGTATGGATATATGGCAGGGTTCGATCAGATACGTGCGGTATTGCATGGATCAGGATCGAACGGATTTTACTAGCCGACTTTGGTATAAGCCGGATCCTAGTATAGTACAGTGTGAATTTTGTCTCATTGCATTTGTATTTCGGTCGGAATACAAATGCAGGTGTGTATGCTCAGTATCGGGGTTTTCCTGTAATTTATTATAGGACCACTTTTCTGGAGTTGCCAGTTTGCTTTCCGTTTCGGCCAATTTCCTTTGTTTCGTTCATTGGCCGAAGATTGGTGGAGGAGGGCTTATTTGCATTGTTGCAAATAGGCATTTGTGGAGAGGGGTTCTTTGCATATATTTGTATCATGATAGCTTTTCCTTGACCTTGACTTCTAGCTTCATCATGCCTTGACTTTTGTAGGACATGATGGTTGATGATGTTTGTAGTTGAGTGTAGGTTTGAGTTTGTGATGATTCTTTTTGCATGATAGCCTTCTCTCTCTCTCCATTGTATTATTGGATGGCTCTCTCAATCTATCACTCTCCTCTCTCATTTTTCCCTCCCCACACAAGTGATGGCCGGCCACTCCCCTAAGGGGGCTGTCCCATTTTTGGCGAGAGGGGAATTTTGTTCTTCTAGCTTTACAAAATTCCCACAAGTTCCATCTCCAAACTCCATAGTTCATCCCTCCACCAAAAGGCAATTCCTACAACCCCGAAATGAGACTTGTACACTACATTCTACAGCAAATCTTAGGCATGTCGACTAGCCACTTCGTGCCCGAGTTGCCTCGGCATTGAGGTGGGAGCCCGTAAAAGAAGTAGGCGATGTGGTGCACTTCCGGCGACGAGATGGAGACAGGACACTCCGCAGGAGATCGGGACGACGACGAGAACACCGGAGGACTTGGATCAGTCGGTATATCTCTCTTCCCCATCTTGTAGTTAGCTAGGACTAGTTAATGGTTCGATCCGGGTATTAGTGCGCGGCGGTTTGCCAGTTCAAGAAAATTTAAAGTTTATCACCGCTTCCGCATTTAGCCGTCGGATTGACGGCCGGGGCGCCGCCGTACACTTACAGTGGTATCAGAGCCTCGCCATTAACTTAGTCTAGCTTGGTTTAATGTGTTTTTCAGTTCCGATCGATCAAATGTTCCAAAACCCGTATTTTCTTCACAACAGTTTTCTGTTGAATTTTTTTGGTCTCCAAAAATTTTTCAGGTTGTATAAAATTGATGTACTGGAGATTACAAGGCTACTGTAGAAATTCGACAGGGTGAGTCCACTGTGGAAGCGCAGAACCGCGGCCAAACCCCCCTTTGGGCCGCGGTTCCGCCGCACACTGTTGGGTTCCCTGCACCAAATTTCTACAGTATCTTTCTGGGGTTAAAATTGGGGTTTTGGAATAATAACATTGGGCCCAGAATTTCCTGATCTGCTACAGTAATGCTTGGGGGCCCACTTGTTAAAATTTGATCGACCGGATATTTTAAACACATTATTTCACAGTATTTACATTATATCTGCGACCGTGAATGTCACTCGATCGGTAAATCCGGTCTAACTGCTATAGCCCGGTTAGACGGATTTGCGAACGTGACTTTCACGTTGATGTTCTGTTTTTGCTGTGATGTTGCGGATCGGTCGTGGGGGATAACCTGGATGCAATGCTAGTACTGTTCTGTTGTATTATGTACATTTGATATTGCGGGGTGAGCGTCCGACATGTGGACTGCCGTCACTGCCTGTTTGTATTATTATTTTGGGGCACGGCCAGGTTGCGGTCGATGTACCCGTTGTATGTATATTTTACTTTCTGTACTAGGATTACCCCGCGGAGGGGTGCACGGATAGCCGGGTTCTGGAGGGCAACAAGCCCGCATCTCATGGCATTGAGACGGAGGGGGCTTCACTCTAGGATTGGCGGGCTATTCGCCGCACTCGTAGGGGGTACAGGTTGACCCAGGAGGGGTGCCCAAGTTACCGGATTCCGTGAAGTGCTGGGTGGTCCATTCACGGTGCTGAAGGGGGCTGCCTCGCTTCAGGTTTTGGCGGGTAACTTGCCGCGCCCGTAGGGGTCTAGGATTTCATTGCACAGGCTATCCACACGACCAGGGGAACGTCGGGTTTCAGTAGGGGCTCTGTGAAACCCGGGAATCCCAGATATCTGTATTGGTTCTGTGATGCTGTTCATTCTCTGTGATGTTGCATTTTGTCACGCCTTGAGCGAATATAATATATTGGTATATATATTAGTACATGTTGTATATGTTTTGCATCCGTGCTAGTCCAGTCCCCGCTCTGTCGTTAGTTAGCTAACCTAACGGGTAATGACGGGACCCAGTGGCGAATGCGGATGGCATATACGTACATCAGTATATTTTCGTTCTTTTTGGTGTGATCAATTGATGGGACTGCGTTGATTCGGATCAATGCAAGTTAAAAACAAACCTAATCTGATGTTGTTGGAACACTTTTCAAAAAGCTGTTATTGCAAGGACGTTCTCTTTTGTTTTGCATCGTGGTATTCAGTTGGAATATCCTGCTCCTCAGTCGACGAGGCAAGGGCCGAGATCCCTTCACCGGGAGTGACTCCTTGGACAAAAAGTTTGCGTCAGGGCATTAACTTCACTATAGCCGATTACTTTTGCTTTGCACCGTGGTATTCAGTTGGAATATCCTGCACCCCATTCTACGGGGAAAGAGCCGAGATCCCTTCACCGGGAGTGACCTCTTTAGCAAAGGTTTTCGTCACTATATTTTTAAAAGCTATCAGTTCCTTCAACGATATCAAGTTCATTACGTTAAAGGTTTTCGCCAGAAACCATTCGTAGCCCTCCGTCGTTTCAGACGGGTAGCACGTAGTATTCATGCTATGTTTGTTGGCCTTCGTCAAGGCATAGTGTATGGTAGCTGCTTGTTGCCTTTCTGCAGCATAGATAGATGCGTTGGTTTGGGACAGTCGTATAGCCTTGTTGGCCTTCGTCAAGGGCTTGTACGGGTGGGTTCAAATCAATCTGGAGAATGACGGGTAGAACTTGACATGTGACTTATGATTTGTTGGCCTTCGTCAAGGTCATAAGAGCATGGGGCAGAAATCACATCGGGAGTTTCAAAAGAACCGAAATTTACCAGATATGCGCATACCTTCTGGAGTGTGATGACGTGAGCGGATTCCGTCACGTTATCATGCGATGAGAGTTGGATCCCGATTCCCACTGATGAGTTAGTTTACTCCTCGGGTGACCCCGACTAATTCTTCTTTCAGGTTTGGAGGAGAATTTGACGGTACAGTGGGAGGTTTCCAGATTAGACAAATTGGTAACCATTCTGATATAGGTTAGAGTGCACGCTGAGTGTTTCTTTTCTCTCTCTCTTTGGCAGCGACCATTGACCCGACCCTAAGACTATGACTCAGTGACCAAGTTGACCGAACCTTCTTTAACACTGGCTTTTGGATTGTCAGAGTTGCAAACCTCATTGCCACTCCTACTTTTACCCTTTTCTCCAGGACACCCCGTATTACTACGAACGTCCACTTCCATTGGACAAAAACATCGTATGGTTAGATACGAACTCGAAAGAATTTATTTGAGGATGGTTTCCGGTTCTGGAGAAAACGGATAGGATTATTCAGTTGTCTTTTCCTTTTACCTTCTCTCAGGTTATGAGTACTCCTTGGTTTAGGAGATAGTACACCTATTACGCAAATTGGATAGTCTTCTTCCAAACCATAGGCAGGTGCCGACCGGTAGGGAATGAAGAAAACCAATTAGCATAACGATGGTGTGCAGAAGGTATAAAGTTCATACAAAGCAAGGGATTAGTAAGAGGGCAAAGTAAATTGCAACAGATATTCACGAACAAACCAAGTATTCCTTCGCCAATCCTAAATCACCTTTGTATTTCTCCAGGACACTCCGTATCACTACGAAGATCCACAGTTTATTGGATACTCCATCGTATGGTTATATACGAACTCGAAAGGAACTTGTTCCAGTTCGGGGATGGATTCTGGTTCAGGAGAAGTAGGAATAAGGTCTATTCGGTTGTCTTTTATCCTCGCCTTCTCTCGCATTGCGAGTGTTCCTAGGATTATGACAGTACACCCATTATGCTTATTGGATAGTCTTTTTCCAAACCATAGGCTGGTGCCGAACGGTAGGGAAGGAAGAAAACCATTTGGCCTAAGGGGTGTGCAGAAGGTAAAGACTAAAGACATATGAAGGGATTTGGGGAGGTGGCAAAGAATTATACGGCTACAGTCGTGAATCTGGAAGAGGCATTACTAGGAATACCGGGATACCCCATCGAAACATTTCAATGTTTCAGTCTCACTGTGTACTGTTAAAGGAAAACTGATTTCCCGATTAGACACTTGCTCTAGGGTATGTATTTACCAGGTATGATTCTCACATCTGTATGGTTTTACAGATGATGAGTGGGAGTAGGTTATTAGGAATTGGGTGATCATCCTCATTATATCGGGATTCGTTGTAATCGGTGATATTTGAGGAAATCACCTGGGCTGTTTGCCGGTCGGCAAATATTTGGTTTTGAATATCCACTTTTATGCACCAATTTCAAATTGATATATCTGTACATCTATTTTCATAGAGTGAGATATACCTTTCTAAAATTATGTCTACGACATTTACCTATATCAGTGGATGGTTAGGTAAGGAGCATTAAACAGCGGTGTAATTCTTCTTAACCATAAGTACAGTTTTCAACCTACGACACACAGTGAATGAGTTATCAGACTCAAGGGACTTATACAGAGTATTGTATGTTGTCCAGGGTCCATCAGGACAAAGGGGTTGGTCCTCGTACTATATTCGGTTTACTTATGACTTCTCTAGTTTTTAGACAGGTGTTTCGTGGAAACACAGGGTCCGAATTTTGAGAAGTTATAGGTATTTGAATAGAGTAGAGAACCAGGTGTAGCAAGTATCGGGGTTCTTCAAAGCGATCGAAGATGTAGATACTTGTGTATGGTATTCGGTTGATTGTAATGATTAAGAGAACTTGCTTCTCTTTCAGGTTACTCATAATTGGAAATGCTCCTAAGTTGTGTAACGCTGATCGGCCTCCTTCCATTTAGTTGACATGCACTGGAGACAGCTGCATGATTTGGATCTGGTTAAATTAAATTAGTGCCTCTGTTTCCATATTGGATATAGAACAGTTCGTATCTTAACGTTGTTAAGGTACGGAGAGTTGTCCGATTTATGCTTAAAACCAGACACTGGACAACTCAAGGCACGTTTCTGTAATGGTTGTTTGTGGGTTGACCCAGGCTATGACGAGGGTTGACTTTCTACCATCCGGATGAACAATAACGATATTGTTCTAGACTCGCCACAGTTTTATTAAAAATGGATTTTTTCAGAAAACAGTAGTGGGAGTATGGTAGAACTGGGAGTGATTCCAGAACCACAAACGATTACTGAAGATTTGATAAGGAACCTAAACATTCAATCTGGATTGACATTCCATTGGCCACTCCGCAGATAAGGTGGGTAACTTCAGGCACCCGAGAGGTACTACGGTAGCCTCAAGGACGGTGACAGGGAAGTTCTTGTTTACCCACAATTACCATTGCTGTTGTTCCAGGCTGCGAGACCCGGCGGGAGGATGAGTATAGCGTCGTTCTAAACTAGCTTTAGAAGTGTACGTCTGTATGACTCTGCCAGAGGGTTGTCGTAGTCAGTGGGAGCAGCGGAAGCATTGGTGGACAGGTAGCTTATGTCTATTTATAGACTAAAGCAGATGTAGCGGAGATAGATCATCTATTTCTGACATGAAAGTCATGGGTTTGACTTCATCAGAATAGGAGATGGATCTGTTGAGAAGGTAGTAGGGTGTGATATCCTGGTATTTGGATGACATACACAGAGTAGGAAAAGAAACTCCTATACTACAATCGGTTATACTTTGGTCGTCACACAGTGGTTTCTCCACAAAGGAAATGGATTTTATATCAGACATACTGGTTACTAGATCTATGGTTTTAGATCTAGATTTGGGTGGTTTCCCAATCTGGGTACTTAGACAGCATTCTAAGAGTATTTAGAATGGACGACTCCTGGCATGGTGGTGTACCTGCAGATAATGGAGTCACCCTCTCTAAAGGTGTCTTACAGACTAAAGGGGAGAGGGATGCGCATGATTGACAGATCACTTGCTCAGGCAATTGAGTCAGCCATGAGATGTCAAGTACCACACCAGATGTTATTCTTGCACTAGATGCAATAAGTTGATATTGATCCAATCCTGGAGAAACAGTCGGAAGCAGTTTTAGAACATAAGTGGATGTTCTAGGGATATGATAACGACAGCCTCATTCGGGAGACAGTTATCATTCCAGGCTTCCAAGGTGACCTGGACGACAAGGAGGTTGTCAGAGTTATAGTTTTTCCTTCTGATGAGGGGCAGTATTTTGGACAAGTGGTCCAAGGCAATACTGAGGGTGGCATGGCGCAGGATACTGATTAAGTTCAGTTGACGATACTGTCTAAGAAGTTTGGATTTGGAGTTCATTTATGAGCTAGGTCCCATCAGACATCCAGACATATTCTAAGACAGGTATTGCTCTTTTCGGGAGATGGTTTTCTCCGCGAACTTGAGATAAAGAGAGACATAGAAAGAAACATCAAAGCGGATCCACTCACTAAGGCTGTTCCTCGAACGCAATAGTTTCGCAAACGAGCTTTGTGAGACGGACTAGTAGAGGAGTTGGGTGTTCGGTATCACACGGGCTGTGAGTATGCGACATCGCAATAATTAGCCTTGAGTGCAAGTGGGAGATTGTTGGAGATAGTGCTCTCAGAGTCAATTATTAGGTCACAGGTACGTGATTGCAATGATTGATGGAGGACCTATCCCGGTAGGACAGTCTTACTCGAGATGATAGTATGCTATCTGGTTTACCTTTATCATCGTATACTGCTTTAGGTGACCTGACAAGTCGCTATTACACGTTAGTAGAGCCCCTAGGATTCTTGCTTGACCACCAGCAGTATGAGGGTGATCATATAAGTGGGAGCTGGGGTATATAAGCATATCCTTAAATGGTCCCTAGTCATGAGAGTTTCGAGACAGGGCATCGATACTCCAGAGTAGACTAGTGTATACAGTCGAGACCCCGACGAGGGGCGGTGGCCGGTCTCACAAGTCACTGGTGTCAGTTGGATCACCTAAGATGTATACAGGTGCTCATTGGGTTATGAGTACACCGGACAGGACTCGCCGGGAACATGCTAGTTGGTCATATACCAGACGTCAGATGGCAGTTCCCTGGTGACATGTGTACAGGTTAGTTCATCGACCTGGGGATCGTCATTTGTCTCGTGTGAGTTCCCACTGTACTTTGATTACTACCCTACCACGGCTCAAAGGAGTTGTGCAAACAGGTTTTAGTTGGGTACAGTCCCGAGCCACATGGAGGCAGTGAGCGTATCTTCAGGGGTTCGTCTCTCCCGGTATTGGGGGTGAGGTTGCGCTGTGTCTAGGAGAGCCATTACACGAAGCCCTCGGCCGAGGCAAGGAGATTTACTGGTAGGTATTCCAGTAGTATCTCAGGGTGTTCTGGGCTACACTCCGACACGACTTGTACCGCTTTTGGGGGTCTGACTTTTACCAACCCCCTAGGCCCGCCATGCGATGCTCATAGACGAACGGACCAGACTGTACGGATATTGTCACTGACAGGCTCAGTAGGGTTGTCAGGCTGAGTTCGCTCACAGACGTCCCTTTTAGTCAATACCTGGTAGCCCGTTACGTATTGGCTTATACCTCTGACGTGCTAGTGGTTAAATCCACAACCAAGGTGTTGACGAGTCTTTAGAGTCCCCCACATTCAGTTACTCAGCTTTCGGACGAAAAGTTGTAGAGGCCGTATGGAGATATGGCAAGGTCTGATCAGATACGTGCGGTATTGCACGGATCAGGATCAGACAGTTTGTACTACAGACCGTATGGATATATGGCAGGGTTCGATCAGATACGTGCGGTATTGCACGGATTAGGATCGAACGGATTTTACTAGACGACTTTGGTATAAGCCGGATCCTAGTATAGTACAATGTGAATTTTGTCTCATTGCATTTGTATTTCGGTCGGAATACAAATGCAGGTGTGTATGCTCAGTATCGGGGTTTTCCTGTAATTTATTATAGGACCACTTTTCTGGAGTTGCCAGTTTGCTTTCCGTTTCGGCCAATTTCCTTTGTTTCGTTCATTGGCCGAAGATTGGTGGAGGAGGGCTTATTTGCATTGTTGCAAATAGGCATTTGTGGAGAGGGGTTCTTTGCATATATTTGTATCATGATAGCTTTTCCTTGACCTTGACTTCTAGCTTCATCATGCCTTGACTTTTGTAGGACATGATGGTTGATGATGTTTGTGGTTGAGTGTGGGTTTGAGTTTGTGATGATTCTTTTTGCATGATAGCCTTCTCTCTCTCTCCATTGTATTATTGGATGGCTCTCTCAATCTATCACTCTCCTCTCTCATTTTTCCCTCCCCACACAAGTGATGGCCGGCCACTCCCCTAAGGGGGCTGTCCCATTTTTGGCGAGAGGGGAATTTTGTTCTTCTAGCTTTGCAAAATTCCCACAAGTTCCATCTCCAAACTCCATAGTTCATCCCTCCACCAAAAGGCAATTCCTACAACCCCGAAATGAGACTTGTACACTACATTCTACAACAAATCTTGGGCACGTCGACTAGCCAGCTTCGTGCCCGAGTTGCCTCGGCATTGAGGTGGGAGCCCGTAAAAGAAGTAGGCGATGTGGTGCACTTCCGGCGATGAGATGGAGACAGGACACTCCGCAGGAGATCGGGACGACGATGAGAAGACCGGAGGACTTGGATCAGTCGGTATATCTCTCTTCCCCATCTTGTAGTTAGCTAGGACTAGTTAATGGTTCGATCCGGGTATTAGTGCGCGGCGGTTTTCCAGTTCAAGAAAATTTAAAGTTTATCACCGCTTCCATATTTGGCCGTCGGATTGACGGCCGGGGCACCGCCGTGCACTTACACTACTGCCATAGAAAGGGACACTTGTGGAAAGACTGTAAACGCACAAAAGGCCTGTGTCTAATTTTTGGCGCATCCAATCACAGAATTGAGACATGTCCATATAGATACAACTCAGCTCACACACCTACCAACTACCCCAGCGGCCAGCTATCCAGGCTCCTGCAACTCGTCCTGCACTACCTGCTCCACCACCTACACAGCCTATTCGCCAATTCCAACAAACAATGAGGGACATGCCTAGAGGACAGAGAAACAGGCCCCAATGGCAGAATGTGCCTCCAGCTAGAAGGAATGTACCACGGCAACAGACATTCACATTATAAGCCGTAGAAACCGAGACTGCGGGTCAAGGTAACACCGGTAAGCCTTTTTCACCCTTGTATCACTTTGTTATTTTTATACACTATCTATACTCCAGTCACCAGACTTTCCTTAAAACTGTTACACTTTCCTTTTAAAAATTTCGAGGACGAAATTTTTATAAGGAGGGTAGAATGTAACAACCCCAAATTTCCAATACAAGTTTTTACAAAAAAAATTCAAAAAATCCTTAAATAGGTATTTTAGCCTGAGCACAAGTTATAAGTAATTATTTTGCTTTTTAATTACAAGTTAAAAGAATGTAACAACTCCATTTTTAGTGTACAAAAATTTGCTTTAAAATTAATGTATACTTGGGGTATTTACATTTACTGTTATTATTTTAAGTAATTAATTAGCTCCATAATTACAAGAAGGAGCTTGTAGCTCATTGGTAATATCTTGCACTGCTGAACCAAGCCATCAGAGTTCAAATCCCATACCCCACATTATTTTTAATATTGATTTTTTTAAACCTTTAGAATACCAAGAGTTTACACGTGCATATCTCACAAAAAAACCCCACTACACCCAAAGATGTAACATTTTCAGGAGTTAGATGAACCGTCTGGGGGGGATCCCGGCCACCTGACTCGGTCGGGAATCGGCCAAATTGGCCTTGACTCGGTCTGACTCAGTCCTCAGACCGAGTCACGGCCGAGTCGGCCGATTCTGGCGACGACCCCAACATGAAAGTTGTGCCTTTTCATATTCCCTATGCAGCTGCAAAATTTCAGTCTCAGACCACTTCCACAGATCTTTTAAAACCCCAATTACTCCACTTTTAATACATTTTATCACATTTTTCATTTTAACCTTTCATTTACCCTAATTTTTGCCTACCCTATAAATACACCCCCTACCCTCTACCCTCTCATCCCAAAATCTTGAGCCCACTCTCTCAAAAATTTTCCAAGAGTCGTGTGCTTTGAAAACAAGCTCGAGACGAAACTCCGATGAATTCCCGGTGGAACTTCCGGCGACCGTTTTAAGGAACCACCGGCGACAACGCAATACATCGGCGATCCCTCTAGTTCCCTCTCACTCTCTTGTTTAATCTAAAACCCGTAAGTCCCTTTCTATCTCTCTTTTCCATTCTCAAAATACGAAATTACAAAACCCGACGGAATCGGAACAAATCCGATTTCCGATTCGGTTTTCTATGAAATTCCACTTCTCACTGATACAATCATACTTAAACATCCTTATGTTGACTATTAAACACTAATCAAACAATTTGAATAAGTTTCATCACATGAAATGATAGCTATTTCAAATTATCGTATTTTTCACTTAAATACCACATTTTTTCAATCCTTCACTTAACCCTATCAAACTTGCTATACATTTAAAGTAGATCACGAGGTAACGACCTACCTCCTCACACACTCATATACAACACCCCCGAGAACCTAGAATACGAGAAAACAAACAATTTCATTTAAATACCATATACTTAATAAAACCATTTCTAAAAGATTTAGTTTTGATACACCTTTTAAAGAAGTACCACTTATTATGAAAATACGATAAGTTGTGGACATCGGTCGTTTATCTAAACCTGACTTTGTGGTGTCTAAGCTAGGTAAGTGAGAAAGGTAACTTTAAAAGGCCCGACTCACGGTGATTCGTGAGCGGATCCCTCATTTCCTCACTTGTACTTACCTGGCCACAATTGGCGGTGAAGAGGCGATTTGAGGCATCTCACAACTTGTCGTCTGGACTAGTTAGGGATAGACTAGTTGACTTAGGAGAACCTAGAACATACAATACGGAAAATATACACCTTTACAAATAAATACTATTTACTTCATAAAACCGTTTTCTAAAGGATTTAGTATTTACAATCTTTGCAAAGCGCCGCTACAACCCACTTTGGGGAACCCATTCGGGATGGTGCGGTTTATCGCACATTCTCGGGCTTAGTAGTGCGAGATTCAGACCTCCGCAAGCAGCATTCGGTCTCGAAATATTTAAAATACGACAACTTAAGAAAATAGGATTTTTTAGAATATAAAATATTTATTAAAATTATTTTTGTATAAATATATGTATATTTATCATTAAAATACCTATTTTATTATGATATAAATATTCCACCTTTTTCTAAAAACCACAAGAATAAATTTTACACTAAAATACTATGAATTTCAAATAAATCAACTTTACAAATAAATACCTTTATTTATGAAATTAGGATATTTTCACTAGAAATATCACAATATAAAATCCACTTTCATTACAACTCTAAAGACGAATAACGAATACTTGAGGTGTATTTTGAAAAGTACATAAAAATATTTTTACATAAAACCCCCTCAAGTTTTATTAAGGACCCTAGCAAATTATATGTAAGAATTAATCAAGACTTCGATTTACATTTCTAATTATATGACTCGGGTTTGAGTCTGATTATATTTGACATGAATATGATTCAAGCACAATCTACAATCTTCAATATTACAATTCAACATGAATCCATGAATCCAATTATCAATCTATACAACTTGACCGAACCGAACCATGGATATACATTCCATTTACATGGTTCTCCAGTTATTCCATTTACATGATTCTACGGTTACATCCGTTTACTGATATCATGGTTTCGGTCAGTTTTACAATTATACACTTAATTCAATTCACATTACAAAACAATACAAATAAAACACTACGGGGTTTAAGGGGTAGATTGGTACGGAAGGTGTTGAAGGTGGCACGAGACGGTAAGATTAAGACACCTAACATGATTCCAATTGCCGTTGTTCCGGGTTGTATAACGGAGCCTTGTACTTCCATTTGCCCTGGTCTCTAGCATACTGAGATCCCTCTAGTATACACTGGCATTCTTCTGTACCAAGCTACAAACAACAGCGTTAATACAACATTACAACAATATAATACAACATTAAAAGATACTCTCTCTCTCTCTCTTTTCTTTTCTACTTCTCCCTTATCTTTGGGACTTACCGAGCGATCTGTTCGCTGACGACATTCTATTTCTTTCTTCTTTGAATGTCGTCAGGTGGTTTGGACCCAACAGAGATCGAGCCATCTGCAGAAGACTTGGATCAGCTTGCTGAAGAACCAAAGCTCTAGTTTCATTGTACGTTTTCCATTCAGTACTTTTCATTTCCTGTCATGCCATTGTTTAGGCATCATTTTTGTTGTATTTCCTTTTCATGTATTGTACAAAAGAATGTTAATAAATAAAAGTTACTGTTTTTATTATACCTTGTCACTTGTGTATTTTCTTTTATATTGCTTAGTTACGCTTAGCGTATTTGCTTCTGAGTAAATACGTAGCGGGCCAGTCGCGTCCTATTCGCCGTAGAATGGGAAGCGGGGCGTGACAAAAATAAAAGAGGTGAAGTTTTGAAATAAAGGTATAATGAAATCAAGTTTTCTTAATTGTATAGAAAAGGAACATGAAAAAATGCAAGTGAAGTTTACTAGTTTGAAAACATGTTTTGCCTTTTAAAAAAAAATTTGGGCAGCGCCTCCTTTGTATTTTTTGATCCAAAACCATAATACATGATAATATAAAGGCATCCCCAAGCGGGAGCTAGCTCTTCGCCAATCGGAGGATCCACAACCATGCAAAGCATAAATATAAGTATACGACGCCCAACGGCGAAGTTCACCACAAAAGATAAAGAAATAAGTAAGACATCAAAACCACAAGTAGCGGAATATCCCTCGCTCTAAATCTCGCAACCACAAACTCACTAAGTCTCATTACTTATACAAGTACTAGCTTTGATTGATGGAGTTGACTAGATACAACAGGAAATATAAATATAAGAGTGGGCATGATACAAATGTCCCATCTACCAATGCAAAACACCCGAAAGCAACTGTATGCCAGCGATGCCGCTACGGATCCATGTGGTCAACCTGCAAGAACTGTGGCATAACGGGGGTGAGTTGCCAACTCGTGAGTAGAAAAACATCAACAAGTAGAAATCGAATAAACAACGACTCCTAGGTCAACTATAACATAAAGGTAATACTATGATATCTAGGGTGACCGTGTCTGCATATGTGCCAACAATATAATCAATGTCTATATGAATGTGGATATCATCCAACCATGTAATCAATGCATGTATGCAAGTGGATCCCGTCCACGTGTCAACCAATGACACAACAACATCATGCATGTAAATATCATGAAATCATATGCATGTAAATATCATGAAATCATATGCATGTAAATATGAGGATATAAATCAAAGTGTGTCCATCAGTGACACATCAAAATCATGGAACATGAGTGTCCAACGTCGACACTCGAAACATTATGAAACCCGTGTTCAGCATCGACATGTAAATCCTCATTTATCTCAGGCACCGTATCCTCAGATCGGCCCTCATATCTATCTCATCTCAGGCGCCGTATACTTTGATCGGCCCTCATATCCATCTCATGACCCCGGCCGGTATCTTCCGGACAACCGCCGGGTCCAACCAATCATCGGTAGGTAGTGGTCCCTCTGCCAGGCTCATCGTCATCTCCACGAAATCTCTCTCCCCCACGGGTACCATACCGGGTCCACCATATACCCGCAGACGGTTCCTCCACTCCTCGAATCGGGTCTCGAAAACAAATCTTAGAACCGAGAAAACTCATGGTGGACATTTCGAAATATCATATCAAGAGAAACCGGTTTTTTTTAAAACAATGCATAATTTCTTTTGAAATAACCACGGATCTCAAATCCAGAAATCTCATGAAAACAGCATCTCAGTGCATATAATCGTAAAGCATGATGTATGCGACATATAACAGAAATGTAAGCATATCCGTATATCATGCAGCATGAAACAGTGATGTGAACATAGTAAGTAAATTATGCAACGAGTCATATCATGATGCAGCAATTCTACTGTGTAGTGACATGACAATTATCGATGATGAAGTGTGTGAGCCGGCAAATCTGTATACGTGTAACATACGCATCATCAATAATGGTGTAAGTGTACTAGTACAGGTATATGAAATGCAATGAGAATAACCTGAATGCAGCATAAGGTAAATCATCAGCTAAAAGCTATAAGGTATATGTATCTAACATGATTGAGTCAATGAATCTATCAATCGACATCTAGCCTCTCAATATCACGTATGGTATAATCCATCGTACGGCATCCTCTAGTCAAGGGTATGGATCAATCATCAAGTTAAACTCATCACGTACGGAAAAACATCGTACGACGACATTAAACCATTAGGGATCCTATTAACCTTTATGACAATGAGAGTACGGACCTAACGTCTCATACAACATACCAATCATCCCAATCGACTCGCATCCGTATACCAACATATCATCAATTCGTCATATCACGTCGTATATTCTTTTCATCGCATTTATATCCCACATGAAGTATATTTTACATATACATTCCACCTTTATTATAAGCATACGTATCTAATCTAACATACACACCCGAACCATACGATCAGTTTTTAAAAGATGTGAATCGTAGTTTTGAAAATAGGGGCTACGGTGTTTTTAAGGAAAAAATATTGTTTGAAAATCCGTAACGTCCCTCAAGGTATCTATTTAAAAGATGCATACGATTCTTCAGTTTGGAAATAGGTATGGTTCGGATGACACATTTACGTCGGCTATCTAGTCTTATAGTATCCAATACAGCAATATCATCGAACATCATCATCGAATCCCGTCATCACATATTAACCATATCATATCACTTCTAACTATCCTTTTAGCCATATCTATAGTTTCCTAATCTAGGTTTCTACGACTGTATCCCATAGATCGGTTTCCATCAAATTGCGGGGGTGCTATACGCCATCCACCCGACTTCCCCCGTAGATATAGATCTACTCACATTGATCCTTGCTTGCCGAGGTCGATGACGTCATACTCCGTCGCCTCGAAACCCACACGAAGGTACCTACAATAATACACAATCGCAATCGCTATAAAAATCGAATCCGGAAAACCAAAACGGCATACGGATCGCCTATAGGTTAGAACCTATAGCCCACGCGTGCAAAACCAACCAATCATTCCTAGTCGTTGATGTTCAAACATCCAACAACCAAATACAAATCTACATATCGAAACTTAGCATTCAAAATACGGAAAATATAACCAAAAATCACACCTATGTGCTTCCAGATTTTGACTCAGGCTAATTGGAGCAAAACTAGCAAGTATAGGGTGTTGTATATAGAGTAAGTGAGTTACTGAAACGACTTAGACACCAGAATCCCAAAACTGGCCGGCCACAAGCCTCTAAAATTCGGCGAGCTCGGCCCAAAATGCTCCGTTTGGGTTCGTGCTTGCAGGGTGGTGTCCTATTGGTCTAACTAGGTCCCTGATATTGTTTATTTTTCTCAAAAACTCCCCGGATAGCTCCAGATTCCCTGTAGGCTCCCAATTAACACAAAACCGACATGGACACAATTCTAAGTTCGTATTCTCTATTCTAGGTCTAGAAATCGATCTCTAGGGTCTTGCACACCCTCACTACTGATCACAAGTCCACAAGTCACCCAAACCCTCTCTAGAATTTTCTAACTTCACAAATTCAAATCGATTAAGCTCTAAACTACTATAGGGTTCTATTAAACTTAAACTAAACTAGATGAAAAGGATTATACCTCATGGATGTAGCCAAGCAAAACCCTAGCT
This sequence comes from Agapanthus africanus, assembly GCA_030015575.1. Lineage (NCBI taxonomy): Eukaryota > Viridiplantae > Streptophyta > Magnoliopsida > Asparagales > Amaryllidaceae > Agapanthus > Agapanthus africanus. The sequence continues at coordinate 444,425,404 of JASDDO010000031.1, read as the reverse complement.
CCCCAAAGTTCTCAAAATCCAACATTTATGGGTCCAAAGTGTAGAGGGTGAAGAGGGGATCAACTTTAATGAAAGGGGTTTAGGGTTTTGATGAAGTTTTGGAGATGGATCTTGGGGTAGAGGTGGAGGGAGATGAGGAGGAAGAAGATGAAGAAGGAAATGGAGAAAACAAATGGGGTTGATGATATGTGGCTGCCCTCTCTCTCTCTCTCTCTCTCTCTCTCTCTCTTCCTCTTATTCTCACCCACTCTCATCTATTTACCCTTTTCTCTTTTTCTTTTCTTTTTAATTTTTAATCCAACTCACATAATACACATAAAACAACACAAATCCAACAACATGCAACAAAATGAAATATGACATGGTGCACTAGCCATGGAACTGTAGAAATACGGATTTGACTTAATCACGATTAGCAGTGCACTAATCGGTTTTTCATTTAAACTGCATATAACTGATTTTAAAAATGCCAAATCCTTTCAATATATTTTTAAATGAATAAATCATTTTAATTTTCAATTATTTCACAATTATTGGTATATATTTATACCCTTTTTCGAAAACCCCAATTTCCCAAATCGGGCTGTTTTCGGGAAATATATTATTTTAATATTAAATTCCAAAAATAATATTTTATATTTTCTGAAATGTTAGAGCAACAGTGGGCCGTAGTCTCGGGCATGCAAGAGACCCTTGTTAAACATGGGCATCTTTTCCACCAATTGATTTTATTGACTTAGTAACTGATAAGTAGTGACATACACATTACCTGGTTTACTGACATGATACTTATATTACGCTGTTCATATTCAAATGATATTCATTATTCTCATGTTTCTGTATTCTGTCGCACCATGCATGTTTAATAACATTTTACCTATTATATATATTTATTGCTATATGTGTCGTCCTGAGTGTACATATTCAGAGGACGAAGTAGACCCAGTTAAAGAGCAGGACTTGCCATTCGAGATCGCGGAGGTCTAGACCGCAACATCAGCACCATCCCTTTTGCTATAAGAACATTGTTATTTCGTTGATTAGTTATTTCTTCCATGCAAATAAATGTAACTTGAACTCTTTTATTTTAATGTAATAAAGTTGTGAACTGTGATTTGCTTTACTCTAGTACTGTGTTTACTGACTACCATGTAATGCTAGACACCGAAGTGTGACTACGGCGGGATTATTCCCTGACTGTAGGAGCATGGCCGGCCTAATCACCCTTCATGTTCCGTATTTTGGGAAGCGGGGCGTGACACCCTTCATTTAAATATTTAATTAAAATATTTATATCAAGGATTTTTTGAAATACCTCCTAAAATTCTATGCAAATTTGATGTGCCCCTATTTTTCTTCGATATTGTACACCTCCCAAAATTCTTTAGGTTTTTTTAAATACAACATAATTAGATGATGATTAATTATAGAAATCTATATAAAGAAAATGTAAATATCCTCACAATTTCTTCTTATTCCTTACATGTTTTCAAATTCCTAAAACAAAAATTGCTTGATCGAGTTAGGCTGTCATATAAGATTTGATAGATTTAGGTGTTTTATTTTGTAAATGTTGATTAATTTGGATTTTTTATGTTAGGATTCACATAATTCTAGATTTCTTTTGGGTTATAATTTTCCAAAATTTAGGTTTTTTTATATTGAGGTTTCTTAATTTGGAAGTAAATAGAGAAGAAGAAACAAAAAGATTATGAGAACAAAGTGAAAAAGAAGAGAATTAGAATGATTAGGACTAAAGGATAAGAAGAAAGAAGATGAAGATGAGAATTTATCGGGTTGTGACGAAGAAGATGATGACAACGACGATAATGATGAGAGTAAATTTGATAATTGAAAAATAAATTAAATTGAAAAAATAAACTTAACAATCACTTAATAAGTTTGAGGGTATTTTAAAAAAAACTTAAATTTTTTTGAAAGGTATGAGTAATATCGAAAAATAATAAGGGTATATAAGAAAGAGAGAAAAATAAACATTTTTAATTAAACATTTTTATAATGGGTATTTTGGGAATCAATTAAAGTCGAGGGGGCAAAGTGCTGGTTTTAGAAAATTAGGAGTATTTCCTGCTATTGGGATAAATGTTAAGGGCATTTACTGCCATTTAGCTTTAAAAGAATTATATTTTATCATCAAACTATTTTGAGCCATAAAGAAGAATAATAGACAATTATTTTCTTTAAAGATGACCAAGTATATGAAGTCGGAAAGGGACTAGAGTAAGATTTGAATTTTAAATGTGTAAAGTTGATCAAAATTAATTAATTATTATTTTAATATTTTTAATAAAATAATTATATTAAATTTTATTGATAACAAACATCAAGTCGATTATTATCGACATACACATAGTAACCAAAAAAATTTAAAATGTGAAAATTATATACTATCAAAATTTAATCTCGTTTTTCTTATATTTGCTCGCTATATATTTTTTATTATTAAAGTGAAAAATAAATATAATGTTCTACGTTATCAGCACATTCAAAAATTGAAAGAAAAAGATAACATCTTGTAAGCATCTAAAATAAAAATATTAAAAATTAATACAAAATAAATAATAAATAATTTTCTATAAAGGAATTGCAGTAAATAATTTAGGGTTTTTTGATATACCACCCCAAAAAATAAGGTATTTCCAAAAACCATCCCGAAACATTCGATATTCCAAATATCAACATCAAAATTCTCTGTTAGCCAAAAGCCTCCCTCCGTTGGTTTTATGGGATTAAGTCAAACTAACAAGGGTGGTCATAAATTAACATTAAAAGGAAGAGAGCCTCTTCTTTCTCAACATCTTTAACTCTTTCTTCATTCATATCAAATCCTACTTCTTTACCCATTTTCGAAATTTAGGAATTCCTCTGCTCTTGTTATTTACTTTTCTTTGCATTCATAAACTTATTTGAGTTATTTTTTATTATCATTTTGCACGTGCGATGCATGTTTTATTAATAAAATGTGTAATATTTATATAAATCTGAATGAACTATGTAGTTTTATCCTATTTAGAGTCCAAAAAAATTTCTTAAGCCCATGGGTAAATATAAAATGGGGGGCTTTTGGTTTAAAATATTTTGAATGTTAATAAGCGAAGAAAATAGTCATTTTAGTAAATTGGATCAAGAGTATTCAAGAAGATAATATAATATATTATTTACCATATTTAAGTAAAAGAAGACAATTATAAATAAAATGAAAGTAGAATTTGAAGAATGATAAGATTAAAATAATTTCTAGAAAGTTATTTTTTATCTTAAGTTTGAGTATATTGTAGATTGAATTTAGAATACAAACTAATTTCTACAAAATTCTTTTTTTGTCTCAAGTTCTAGAAATTTCCATTTTTCTTTATTTTTCAAGAAATAGAGAAGTTTAATTATTTTTGTCTTTTTTTTATGATGTGGAGGCTCTAAGATTTAATTTTTTTAAACATAACAATTAATTATTTTTGTCTCTTTGTTTGATGATGTGAAGGCCCTAAGAATGGAAGATTTTTCTCCTTTTTCTTTGTTTTTTTAAAAAATAGAAGCGGGTAATTTTTAACCAAGTCCATTTGCATTATATAGTAGTATGGTATAGATGCTAGTAATAAGTTTAATTTGTATATATGGAAGTTCAATGCTTTAATTTTATCTCCAAAAATAAACCCTAATTTTGAAATTATAGCAATACTCAAACCCTAACTATTAGAAAAGAAGAAGAAGATGACTTTTCAAAGGTTATTTTCGTCTTTTACTAACCCAAAAACATGTCAAATACACTTTAAAGGAATATGCCAAAAAGATGATGAGTAAAACTAACTATAAAGTTTTTTTAGACGAGTCATAACTTTTCAGGATGATATTTAGAATATCGAATTTTTTGGGGGTATATAAAAAAACCAATAATTTAATAAATAAGTTTGACACCAGAACATTTTTAAGGGTTTTATGAAAAAGTTATGTGATATAATTTAATCAATTAAATTAAAATAAAAATAGGCTAGGAATGTAGAAGAAGAAAAACTACTCTAGGATTTTATGACATCGCATATATAATCCAATCAATCAATACATAAATAAGAGTGAGATGAGATCAAGAAAAAGAAAACACATTTTTAGGATTCGATGAAGAAATTTCAAAATATAATATAATCAACCAAAACATAAATAAAAATGAGATGAGATCAAGAATAAAAAGAAAAGAAAGTTTTTAGGATTTGAAAGAGTTCATGAAAATAGAGATTTCTCAAAGGTCAAGTAAAAAAAAGCCTCCACAGTTTTTTCTTGAACTTATTTTTTCTATTTTCGTACATTTACTTTATATAGTTGGAATTTAGGAAACTAATCCAAATCCAAGTCCAAAGAATAAATAACTCTATATTCTAAAATCCGAATTCGAATCCATATCCAATAAAGCTATATTTAAAATCCAGTTCCGAGTAAAGAATCAATGATGCTAGATTTTAAAATCTAAATTCAAGTCCAAAACTAATAACGTTATATTTTAAAATTCGAATCCAAAACCAATAACGTTATATTTAAAAATCCGAATCCAAAACTAATAACACAAAAAGTTAAAGTCTTAGAAAAAGTCCAAATCCAACCAGAATCCAAAACCAATAAGTCCCCGAGAGTATTATGAACTATTTATTGCAATTTAAAAGGAAAAGAATTTTGCGTGTAAGTTTTTCGGAGTTTGAATACATTAACAATCTAAATTAAAGATGATGAATGCATAAATATTTTATCTCATGATTACGAAAATTAATGAAAACCCCGACTTTCTTTCAAAACAGGCTCGGTAAAACACCTGAACATGCAGGTCGGGCCGACTAGTGATGCACCGGGTATAACTCGTTCGTCGGGTCGATCCGGTGATACTTATAAACGACCGGACCATTTATGGATAATAATTTAGTGGGTTGTAAAACTTTAACTCATAACCTATGTTTTAAGGATTGACCTGATGGCTTATTGTAATATCCAGTTTCTTTTGTACTAAATTATCCGTATTCTAATAAATAATTTTCCTATATCTTTCTATTTTATTTATTCCAAATATAATTCTTCTAATTATTTTTCCTAAACCTAATTCCTAAAACTTTTCAACCTAACAATTAAACCTCACCCAATGGCCCAAAACCCAAACCCAACTCTTTTCCCTCAATCGCCGCCTTTTCTTTTGAAATCCCCCCATTTAATCCCATTTAACACCCAAATCAACCCATCATTTAATCTCTTTAATTCCCCAATTAATCCTATTGACTCATATTTAATTATTTTAAATTCTCCTTCCCTCTCTCTCACGTTCTCTCTCCTTAAATCCTCTCCCTTTCTCTTCCCCTCCCACTCATATCTATCTCTCTCCCTCTCTCTTTCCTCTCAAAAAATTCCCCCACCGAGCACCCCTTGGCTGCCTCACCGCCACCACCAACGCCGACCACCGCCATCACCAGCGATCCTAGCACCACCCAGCCTCCTCGCTGACAATCCCGAACTCTCATCATCGCCTTCGTCTTCCACCCTCACAACCCCGCATCCTCAACCACTCCAGCCACCTCCTTTATATAAGCTCCGACCATCGATCACCGGCGAGCCCAGTCACCACCACTTCTACAACACCGAGTCACGTCATTGCCGGCTCCGCTGCAGCCACCTTGTCTCTCTCCAACCCGAGCCAATATCCGAGTCTCCTTCCCTTCCTCCAACGAGCTCCATCACCGCCGTTCACCCTCTCACTTGCAACCGTCAGCTACACACCTTGCCGTCGACGAAAACGACAATAGCAACCACCACCACCCTCTCCTTCAAAACCTCCAGCTATCCTCTTCATCAGCACCGCCGACCTCCCTTTGCGGTTGCTGCCTCCGCCGTGCCCACCTAGTGCCACCCAAGCCCCTGCAATTATCATCTCCAGCAGACCGCGCCGCCATCGACGAGCCTACTTCTCACAGTGCTTGTAACAACCCTAACTTTCTGTACAATTTTTTTTTAAAAATACAGAAAGGGGTATTTTTGCATAAGCACAACTTATAAATTTTTTTTGCTTTTTAATAGCAAGAAGGAGCTTGTAGCTCATTGGTAATACCTTGCACTGCTGAACCAAAGAATCAGAGTTCAAATCCCATCCCCCATATTATTTTTTAATATTGTTTTATTTTGAATTTTTAGAAGTCCAAAGGTATACACATGCATAACTCATAAAAACCCAACTACACCCTAAAAAAAACTGAACCAGGAGATAGATCAACCGACGGCCGACCCAGGGGACCCCCGACCCGGCCTGACTCGGCCGGATCGGGCCAGCGGCGGCGGCCGAATCGGCTCTAATGCTGAATCAGCCAACATGAAAGTTGTGCCTCTTCACCTCCCCATCACTCCTGCACACTTTATTTCTTTGGATCAGTTCCCGAGCCCTCTTAAATCCCATTAAACCCTATTTTTATTACAAATTAATACAATTTTCAATACACCCCTTCACCTAATCCTAACCCTAGCCTTACCGTATAAATAAAGCCCCTAGGCACACCACCTCACTCCAAAATTCTGATCAAAACCCTCAAGAAAATATCTAGAAGTTTAGTGTGCAATTGAAGTTAGCAAAAGGCGAAAGCTCCGGCGAAATTCCGACGACAACCCTAGGAGCTCCCGGCGACGAAACGACACACCGGCGCCTCCTACCGTTCCTTCTTCCTCTCCTCTAATATGAAAACCCTAAGTCCCACGTCCCTCTTCTCTATTCTTTTCTAAAAACACGTATTTCTAAATACTGATGGAATCGGAGTTAGTCCGATGTCCGATTCAGTTCCTCATAAAAATCTCACTTTTTCTTAAATACAATCATACTAAACTATTACATGTTGACTATTAAATATTAACAAGTCATATTGAACAAGTTCTATATCAAAAGAATTTCTATTTCAATTTTTATCGTACTTTTTCATTATAATACCATATAGTTTAAATTCGACATTTAAAATATCACAATCTTGCTATACCTGTAAGTAGATCAAGAGGTAATGACCTACCTCCTCACAAACTCATATGCAACATAGCACAATACCTTTCGGGAACATAGAATACGGGAAAACAAGATTTTACATATAAATACCATTTACTAATAAAACCTTTTTCTACAAGAAATATGTATTTATACAAATCTTTGCAAAGCGCCGCTGCAACCTATTTGAGGAACCCGTTCGGGATGGTGCGGATTATCGCCCATCCTCGGGCTTAGTAGTGAGAGATGCAGACCTCCGCAAGGAGTTTTCGGTCTCGAAAGATTTAAAAATGTAAATATCTTTAGAAAATGAGATTTCTAGAAAAATAATAAATTAAAATTATTTTTATAAATAAATATATATATGTATCATCAAAATGTCTATTTTTGTTATAATATCAATATTCTAATTTTTCTAAGTCAAAAGAATCACTTTATATGAAAATACCACGAAATTCCATATAAGTTCAATATTGCAAATAAATACCCTGTATTATGAAAAATAGGCTTTAATCACTAGAAATGCCACAATTATAAAATCTACATCTATGAAAACTTTAAAGACGATAATAAAATACTTGAGATGTATTTTGAAAACTGTACAAAAGTATTTTTACATAAAACCCCTCAAGTTTTATAAATTACAATAAGGACCCTAGTAAATATAGGTTTAAGCGGGACCGGTCTCTTAAACCTCGGGGAGCCGGAGATATGGGTGCTTGCCTATTTAAGGTAGACAACTTAACAAACGGTGTTATCAACACGGTAATCGTCTTTGAAAAAGACACAAATCCTGCCGCCCATGTGCAGCGGTTACTGATAATACCAAAACATAATTCAGGAATTTAATTTCTTTTATAATTATCTGACTCAGACTGAGTCTCGTAATAATCAATCTGACTTGAATGTGATCCAAGTACAATCTACAATATAACAATTCAATATGAATCTATATATTCAATCTATTCAATCTATCAATCTATACAACTTGACTGAATCGAACCATGGATATACTTCCATTAACATGATTCTCCAGTTACATCCATTTACTGATATCATGGTTTCGGCAAGTCATCTATACAATTCAGTTTACAAGACAATAGAATACAATGCAATATCATCAGTACAATCATTACTATCAATCCAATAAATACACGGGGTATTGGGGTAATTCATTCATGAATCCAACAGAATCTCAAGAGTCCCCCTAGATCATGAATCCATGTCTACTAACACAGGCAAGCTATCATGAGGGCCCGTGTTTCCATGCTCCTGGATTACAGCCTGTTGAGTTTGGAATACTTCGACGACGGTCGAAGTCCCGTTACTAACATTTGATTCAGGCCTGTGGTTCCTTATCCCTGGATTACAGCCTGTTGGGTTTGAGAACACTCTTGAGATTGGTTGACATTCACCCTTGAACCTACGTTAACAACAACTTTAACACTAAATACAATAATATAACAATATAATACAACTTTAAAAGCTACCCTCTCTATCTCTCTGTGTAACAACTCCAATTTTGTATACCAAAAATTTGCTTTAAATATAGTGTACACTTGGAGTATTGATGTTGCTGGAAACAATTTAAGTATCTAATTCCTTACAATAATTACAAGAAGGAGCTTGTAGCTCATTGGTAATACCTTGCATTGCTGAACCAAGCCACCAGAGTTCGAATCCCATACCCCACATAATTTTTATATCTTTTTGTTTTAATTTTTTTAGGAGTCAAACGGTCAAATAGCCATAACTCACGATTTATTGCGATCTAAGAAAATTAAAGTATGCCAAAATTCCCCCCAGACCGAGCCCGTCCCAACGAGACCCGACCCGGCCGCGACTCGGCCGAATCGGCCGGCGCCGTCGGCTGGACTCGGCCGGTCGGCCGAGTCGTCAACACGAAAAAAATTCGTGTTGACCTAGTCTCTTCAACTGCATACTCTAATTTTTTTGTACGGTTACCAATTTTCCAATAAATTTCTTTTAAGACAAAATTTAATGAATTTTTAATGTATTTTTAATATTTTTAATATTTTTTTAACCCTAACCCTAACCCTAGCCTAGCCCTATATAAAGACCCCTATACTCTACCTTTTCCCTTCACAACTCTAAGTCCACTCTCCCAAATTCTAACTCGGTACGAAGAGCGAGAAGCGAAGCGCTGCCGAAATCGACGACGGATTCCGGCGACCGGATCAGGACCTTCGCGACGGTTTCAACGAATCAACAACCATCACGACCTCTAGCTTCCTTAGCTTGTCCAAATCGTAAGTCCCACCTTCTTCTATCTCTCTTTTCTTTAAAATAAAAAATACGACTTTTTGGAACCCGACGGAAATCGGACAAACCGATTTCCGATTCGGTTTTTCTCTAAATTTCCACTTGTCACCTAATACATATTACCTATCCATATGCTTGTTGACTATTAATCACCCATAAATCAATTTAATCAAACTTTTTCACATGAAATGATAAGTTCTTTGCAAAACCGTATTCCTTTCATAAAAATACCATGAAGTTCATTTTTCTTAGTTTAATTAATTCCCTCACTCCTAAATAGTTTATCTTGATCACTAAACTTGTAGAACACAATTTGAATAAAATTTCACACATAAAATGATAACGTTTTTAAATACCGTATTCTTGCACTTTAATACCTTCAACTTTAACTTGTCATGTTTTACCTTTAAACTTCACCAAAACTTAAAATAAGTCACGGGGTAATGACCTACCCCTACACACACTCAACATAACCCTAATTGATAAATAACAAAATACAGAATACGAAATTACAGGACTTTTCACTAAAATACCCTAATCTTTATTTAAAGCTTTAAGTTGTAAACTTTTCTAGATAAAATCTTTTAATAAAATGAATACCACGATTGGTCATGGACATCGATCGTTTATCTAAACTGTCTTGTGGTGCCTAGGCAAGTGTGTCTAAGGCTAGTGGTTTTTAATTAGGCCCACGACCGTGGTTCCTTCCCACTTACCTGGCACTTACCTGGCCGCAATTGACGGTGAAGAGGCGATTTGAGGCTTCTAATGACTCATCGTTTAGACTTAGAAGTAGGCTAGTTGGTTTAGGAAACCCTAATAACCAAAATACGGAAAACTGTACTCTTTTGCAAATAAATATCCCATATTTATAAAACCGTTTTCCCAAATGAAAAGTATTTATAAACCTAAGCAAAGCGCCGCTACAATCCACTTTTGGGGAACCTGTTAGGGATAGTACGGTTCATCGTGCACCCGCAGGCTAGTAGTGCGAGATTCAGACCTCCGCAAGGAGCATTCGGTCTCGAAGGGTTAAAATACGACATTTAAGGAAAATGAGAATTTTGAAAATAAAATATTTATATAAAATTATTCATGTGTTAATATATATAATTATCATTTAAACACCTATTTTATCCTAATATAAGTTTCCACATTTTTTTTATAAAAATTACAAGATTAAAAGTTACACTAAAATACCATGAATTTCAGATAAGATAATTAGTACTTTTATTAGGATATATTCACTAGAATAACACAAATAAAATTCACATTCATTATAACAATAAAGACGATTATTAAATACTTGAGGTGTATTTTGAAAACTATACAAAAGTATTTTTACATAAAACCCCCTCAAGTTTTACAAATTACCATAAGGCCCCTAACTAATATTGAACTTCAAATCATCTTCTTGTAGTCTGACTCGGGTTAGAGTCTGACTATTTCTGACTTGAATATGATTCAAGTCAATCTATATTCTTTTATATTCCAACACACTTTGAATACATGAATCCATGTACCCAGTTAACAATATATTCATTTTGACTGAATCAAACCATGGATATTCATCCATTATCCTGATATTCCATTTACCTGATTATACAGTTACAACATGTTTACTGATATTATGGTTTTGGTCAGTCATCCAACTTACATATTCCAATACCACATTACTGTTAAAACACTACGGGGTTTAAGGGGTAGATTGGTACGGAAGGTGTTAAAGGTGGCACGAGGTGGTCAGATTAAGACACCTAACCTGAATCCTGTTGCTGTTGTACCGTGGCATAACGGTTCCTTATACTTTCCTTTTGTCCTGATCTATAGCATATAGAGACCCCCTCGTATACACTGGCATCCTTCTGTACCAAGCTACAAACCACAGCGTTACACAATGTTCCATATTATTCAACAATATAATACTTTAGAAAATACTGTTACTCTGTCATTCTCATTCTTCTTATTCTTTGGGACTTACCGAGCGACCTGTTCGCTGACGACATTCTATCTCTTTCTTCTTTGAATGTCGTCAGGTGCGTTGGACCAAGCTGAGATCGAGCCCACCGGTGAAGATTTGGAGCAGTTCCAGGCAGACCCAGAGCTCTAGATAATTGTACCTTGTTCTTTCCAGTTTATTTCATTTTCTGTTATGCCACTGTTTAGGCATTGCTTTTCATTCCAGTTGTATTTTCTTTTCCTGCATTGTAAAAAGAATGTTATTAATAAAAGTTGCTGTTATTTCTATATTATTCGTCTCTTGTGATTTACTTTATATTGCTTAGTTACGCTTAGCGTATATACTTCTGAGTATATACGTTGCGGGCCTCATCGCGTCCACTTCGCCGTACACTGGGAAGCGGGGCGTGACAGGTTTTGTTGGTGGCCCATGCAGGTCAGAGCTGTATGAATCCCTGTCATGCAGTTCTGGTCTGCGTGAACAACCTAAGCAATATAACACAAGAACCAGCAACTAAAACATTCTTTACAATTCATGTTCTTTGAAACTTGCAAATCTCTATTCCTTGAATCTTATCATTTTATGTATTTGATTCTGTCCTAATCCAAATTTTTCTTCAGGATTATGGATTCACTGAACAACACCAGCACCAACGTCAACAACACCCCATCAGCACTACCTCTCACACCAGCTGTTCCCGCACCACCCACTGAGCAGACGATGTTATTTGATGCGATCCGTAGTCTTCTCGAGGGACAGCAACAACTTCTGAGCCGTCCTGATAACGATGCACCAGGAGTAAAGCAATTCAGGGCTTTGCATCCAAAGCAGTTCTCTGGTAAAGGAAGCCCTCTCGAAGCAGAAGAATGGGCATAAAGCATCGAAGACGATCTGGCAGCAGCTCAAGTGCCAGATAACGCTTGGGTCCGTGTAGCGAAGCTACAGCTCACGGATAATGCTCGCAATTGGTGGAAGGAGAAGAAACCCGTCTAGCACAGCCGATTGAATGGAAGACATTTCGCGAGAAGTTTGACGCGAAATATTTCCCTGTGACTGCCAGGTTCGCTATGGAGCAGCAGTTTATTCATCTACAGCAAGGATCAATGTGGGAGAAATCGGTAAATGAATACGATGCTGAGTTCACTATGTTGAGCCGGTAAGATATGTCACAATAGTTCAATTTTTAAATATCACATATTACACAGCTAACACAATTTTTAAACAGATTCGCGGCACACCTGATACCGACGGACGAGATCAGAGCCCGTCGTTTTCCGCAAGGTTTGGACACAGAGATCAAGGCTGCTCTAACCACAGGAAAGTTTTTGACTCATGAGGAAGCCCTAGAAGCTGCCCGCAGTTATGAGGTGTTGGATGTTTTTCGTCACCCCATTGAGATGGGAATACGCGCGCGCTTATCAGGTGTACTACAGATTCCCCCTGCCTAGGGTAGGCCGGGGTTTAATGATTGTGGGGATCCGAATCTCCGGCAGCCGCGGACTAAGCTGCCGTTAATTACCCCTCGCCTTTGGAGCGAGGAAACCTCCGATTGACGGGTTAAACTGATCATGCGAACTCAATGTGCAGTGTGCGTGTGTGTTGTTTTGGAGGGGGTGTTTGAATATATCGGGAGCCACGCGGAGTTTTTACGGGGGTGCGGGGCAGCGCCCCGTTAGAAAATTTTTCTAACAGGGACAGTGTCGTGGAGTATGTGTATGTGTACATTTGTATACATATGTATATATATACATGTATATATAAATAAAGGGGAAAAAGACATCCAAAGGATGCGTGGGGCCAGCGCCTAGGCGCTTGAGCGCAAGCGCGCCACGTGTCGGCACGTGGGCGCTTTGCGCTCGAGCGCAGAGTGCTGGAGCGCAATGCGCCACGTGTCGGCACGTGGGCGCTTTGCGCTCGGACGCTGGGTACTTGAGCGCAAGCGTGCCACGTGTCGGCTCGTGGGCGCTTTGCGCTCGAGCGCAGAGTGCTGGAGCGCAACGCGCCACGTGTCGGCATGTGGGCGCTTTGCGCTCGGACGCTGAGCGCTTGAGCGCAAGTCGCCCACGTGCCGACACGTGGCGCGCTTGCGCTCCAGCGCAAGCGCTCAAGCGCAAGTCGCCCACGTGCCGACACGTGGCGCGCTTGCGCTCAAGCGCTCAGCGTCCGAGCGCAAAGCGCCCACATGCCGACACGTGGCGCGTTGCGCTCCAGCACTCTGCGCTTGAGCGCAAAGCGCCCACGTGCCGACACGTGGCACGCTTGCGCTCACGCGCCCAGCGTCCGAGCGCAAAGCGCCCACGTGCCGACACGTGGCGCGTTGCGCTCCAGCACTCTGCGCTCGAGCACAAAGCGCCCACGTGCCGACACGTGGCGCGCTTGCGCTCAAGCGCCTAGGCGCTGGTCCCATGCATTCTTTGGATGTCTTTTTCCCCTTTATTTATAACGGAGGTCCTTGTTAGAAAAAATTTCTAACGGGGCGCTGCCCCGTACCCCGCAAGGGGGCTGCTAGCCTCCTTGACCCCCAGCCCGCTATCCGGGTAGCGGGACCCCCGTAAAAACTCCGCGTGCCTCCCGATATATTCAAGCACCCCCTCCAAAACAACACATACGCACACTGCACATTGAGTTCGCATGATCAGTTTAACCCGTCAATCGGAGGTTCCCTCGCTCCAAAGGCGAGGGGTAATTAACGGCAGCTTAGTCCGCGGTTGCCGGAGATTCGGATCCCCACAATCATTAAACCCCCGGCCTACCCTAGGCAGGGGGAATCTGTAGTACGCTTGACAAGCGCGCGCGTATTCCCATCTCAATGGGGTGACGAAAAACACCCTACAGATTCTGGCACGCCCGGTGGGACCAATCTCTCCTCCCATATTTTAGGTTAAGCGGTCATGCAAACTCAATCAATATACATATCGATTGCCTATACTGAAATGATGTTTTCTTTTCGTGCAGCAATCAACTTTCAACGATAATGTCTCCCCTGATGAATTCAGCTTCCAACGTGACCCCGATTCCGTACGTGGTCAAGATCAACGCTCGTGTGGTTCTCCCCGCAAGCCTCAGTCGACAGTGGGAGGAACCGCCCCGCCAGTTTGGCTCCGTCATCATCTACCCTGCCGGAAGCGCTCATCTGGCGGAGATCCTGGCGGAACAGTTGGCCAAGCCGGTCTCAAGAGGTAAGAGGCCGAATGTCGTGATTGCAAAGGCACCACAACCGAAACTTAAGATGGTGTCTGAACGACTCACTGGTGCTCCAGCGGGGGGCAAGAACTTCGGAACAAAGGGCAACATCAAATGTTGCGGATGAGCTCAGGCGATGACTCCAACAAATGCACAATCGAGCGTATCTCCAAGGCCCTCCATCGCCCGGTCTGCGGCGCCTTCCCAAAGAGCCGAAGTCTGCCAGGTCCTTAGAACAGAAAAGTTAAGGCAAAAGCGGCTCAGGTATTGTTCAGTTGATAAAACTGCACATTTGTATTACATTTTTCCTACCATTTTCATATTAAAAAAGGACTTTATTATAATATATTATATATATGAGGGTTTATGTGTGAAAACACCATTTTCCATGTGTTAATATATTTTAATTAGCATTTGGTAGAAAAATGTATGCAAATAAATTCATTGACCAAATCCTAGTAGAACTAAGTCTACTAAATACTATTTAAAGATTATTGTGCAGAATTTTCCAAGTTGTTATGCAGAATATATCAAAGAAATCAAGCTGTTGAAGAAATCTTGCCAAATTAAGAAGCAAAACTTGGAGACCAAGTCTGGAAGCAACCGAGAGAAGATTTCTGAATTATGAAGGTGCCTAGGATTGCCACATGTCACAAGATGCAAGCACAAGAATTTTGATCAAGAGATCTCATCCGTTGGCCGCGGATCCGCGGCCTTAGCCCCCATTTGCCGCGGATCCGCCGCAATATTATGGAGTTAGAAATCAAGATTTTTGGGGTGAATCTATGCAATATTTTACCAAGTTTTCAATCTAAAGATTCTGGCTTTGCACTATAAAAGGGCACCGAGAGCCTCTTGGAAAAGGCATCAAGCCGAAGAGATCACGAAGCTCCCGACGCTCACGCATCCAGGCTGATCATCGACTGTTCGACTACCTCCTTAGGAAAGATCGAGAAGCAAATCAAGTTTTGTAATCATTTTCTATGGATTAAAAGTGTAGTTTGAAGGAGTTGATTAATAAAGGTAGTTTTTTTTATTTAATTGTTTTTTTTACATTATGTTCTCCCTCTCTTTCTTTTCATCTTCTTCTCCCAAAATGCGCGAGTAATTCTCCGCTTGTTAGGGTTCGTAGGATTAGGGTAGGTTAATGGGCGATGAAAATAATTAAACCCTTTTTAAGTCCTATAAAGTTTAGGAACTTTATCAAAATAATCATTAACATCCTAATCGGGCGTGCTAGCAATTCCTTGCTAGTTCCGACCGCGATTAGAGATTAGATTAATGATTGTTTTGATAAAGGCTAGATATGAACGGAGTTCCGTGTCGAGATAAGGGTTACGAGTGGGATTTCTTTTCCCTCCAGAAACCCTAATCTACACG
This sequence comes from Agapanthus africanus, assembly GCA_030015575.1. NCBI lineage: Eukaryota > Viridiplantae > Streptophyta > Magnoliopsida > Asparagales > Amaryllidaceae > Agapanthus > Agapanthus africanus. Next base: position 444,409,592 of record JASDDO010000031.1, on the reverse strand, counting down.
CATCACCGTCGTTCTAGTTCTAAATCTATTAATGGATAAAAAGGGTAACTTTTAATTAATCTTCCATAACTACTAAATCCTAACGAACCCTACAAGCCCTATTATTATATTATTTAAATCTCTAAAATAATCTAGATCTATATTTTACATTAAAGTAGATCTAGAAACTTTTCACAAAATTCTTTATTCCTCCTCTCTTTCTCAACACATCTAAAGTACAAATAAAAGGTTCCACGTTTCCCAGAGGACGACCCGTACTCATCTCGGTCTAGCTACACGCGACACCGTTCTGATTGCGGTTAAACTACAAACACACTTTTTCGTACCAATCAAATGGCGCCGTTGCCGGGGATCGAAGCGTAATTTTTTATTTTTACTATTTGTGTTGGATTCTTAGACGAGCCATATCATTATTAAAACAAAACTGCAAATTGCATATTTAACGATTTGTGCGTGGATTTTTGCAAGGAGATCTGGAGTCACAGAATTGGGGAAAACAGGAAACAGAGACATTTTTAGAGATCCAGAGGAGCAAAGGAGATCACAGAAAAATTTTCAGCAAGCGATCCATCCACCTCGCGGCGGAACCGCGGCACAAAGGTGCTTCCTGCGGCGGAAACGCGGCTTCTTGGAGGGATTAGGGCTACAGAACTCTCTGGTAAGATTCTCAACTCCTTCTCTCTCTCCTCAAATCCAATAAAATCTATATTCTGCAGGATTCTTTGCAAAATTGCGCCGCTCAAAAATCTTTTTGCAAAAGTTTTGTGATTGGTTTTGTTTTGCATATTTAATACGGATTCTAAGGGGCAAAGACTAAATCAAGATTAGGTGGGGATTTCATCACCCTTCCTAAGCCCCACAAATCACAAACCGAGCATATAGATCAACCCTTCATTAATTTAAAAAATATCTAGACCAGACTCTAAGGACTGTCGCGCTCAATAAGGACAGAGAAAGGTCGTGGGTAATCTATCGTTTATCCGCATTATTTTTGTAGTGCCTAGGCAAGTGTGACAAAGGCTAGTGGTTTTTAATTAGGCCCACGACGTGGTTCCTTCCCACTTACCTGGCACTTATCTGGCTACAAGGGTAGTACGGAGGCGGTAGAGGATTTATCCTGCGGCTTGTCCTTTGGAAGTCTAGGAGCGGTCTAGAGACTGACCTAGGTAACCTTAGTTCTAGGGTTGCTTGTGCATATTAGGGAGATTTGTCTTGAGTCCCACTTTTTCAAAACAAACCAATTTTAAAATCACACACACGCTGCCACTTGCACTAAACCCGCTTAGTGCATGCTCGGCTGGACACGGGATCCTAGTGCCCGTCTTGTCCGCGTTCCTACTATCGACACCGAAGTCGATACTTCTTCATCTTCTTTTCCCCTACTACACACCACATCGACCGTGATGGACGGCACTCCATCTAATTATAACACCACGCTGCCACCGCCCGCAGGTGAGCAGAATCCACCGCGCATCTCTCTCCAAGAGAGATGCTATCCTATTCGTGGTCCCCTTCCTACTTGTCTATCTCTTCCACCACCTAACGGGGATAATTTTGAAATTAAACCCCACTACATCAATCTGCTGCCCAAATTTCACGGGCTTGAGTCGGAAGACGCGTACGTTTTCATCACCAAATTCGAGAACGTATGCGCAATGATGGGTACTTCACAATTGACTTTAGATGCTATGCGCTTACGTCTTCTCCCATTCACATTGTGCGACTTGGCATAAAAATGGCTTTATAATACTGCCGCACACTCTATCACTAATTGGGATGAATTTGTCGTAGCATTTCTTAAGAAGTTTTACCCAAATCATAAGACTGCCCACATTAGGAGCGAGATCAACCAGTTCACCCAGCTTCCCAATGAACCATTTTGGAAGTGCTTTGAACGTTTCAAAGATTTGCTTGTCCAATGCCCCCATCACGGAATACAAAGATGGGATTTATGTCGGATTATATATGAGGGCATTAATCCAGCGACAAAGCAGATGCTTGAAACAATGTGTCAATGCAATTTCATGTCTAAAGATGACGGTGAAGCATGGAAATATCTGGAAGACCTTGCTGAACACACGTTGCAGTGGGAAAGCGTAAGACCACCTTCAACTAAGGGAGGTATTCACCAGCTCGATGTTTCTATCGCAGTAAAAGCCGAAATGGCAGCGATTCAGAAGAAACTCGAAGCTATTGAGAACAAATTCTCGTCATTCTCCCTAAATCTGGTCACGCTTCCTAAGACCGTCTGTGGTTGCTGTTCGGATCCTTCACACTTAACGGAAGAATGTCCTATGAATGCATCGTTTCAAGCTAATGCTGCTTTTCAGCAGTGACCTAGAAACGATCCTTATTCTTCCACATACAATCAAGGATGGAGGAATCATCCTAACTTTGCTTGGAATCAAAACCAACAAAGCAATTATCAAAGACCTCCTCCACAGCAACCACAACCACAGAATCAGCCCCCCTTTCAGTCACAAAATTTCCGAAATCCGGCCAACATTTCTACACCACAAGTGGCCGGTACTGACAACTCACTTGCACAAACTTTGGATATGTTCATGAAACAATCCATGCAAAATTCGGCTGAGATAAGGTCTTCTATTGATACCCTAACGAAAAACTCCTCCTCCCATGGTGAGAGTATTAAATCAATAGAAAAGCAAATCGCACAGTTAAACGCCGCAATGAGTGCGAGAGAGAAAGGGAAACTCCCATCTCAACCCATACCTAATCCCGGCCACTCACAAAGTTATAACGTGAGTGCCGTTACCACGTTGAGATCGGGAAAAGTGCTGAATGACCGAGTGGGTGAGCAGTGTGATGACAGTGACACCAATGATACCCCAGCTTCTTCTTCTTCCCCTAATTCGTCTAGTCTTCCACCTTCATCCGAGCCTATTCTCCGTTTTCCCCAAGGCTCGAACCCTTCGCCCATTTCGCCAAATCTATCTAAGTCGATTCCCACTCCAGTTTTGGGATCGAATCTATCCCCACAGTCTTCTCCACAAACGTTGGACCCAAAACTTATTGATTAAGCACCTTATCCAAACAGGTTGAGGGGCAACAGACCAAGTCCACAAATGGAGAAGATTGTGGAAATTTTTAAGCAAGTTAACATAAACATTCCTCTCCTAGATACTATTCAACAAGTTCCGTCATATGCGAAAATCTTAAAGGACTTGTGCACTAGGAAGCGAAAAGTTCAAGTACCTAAAAAAGTTTTCCTTGCGAGTAATGTGAGCACTGCTTTTACACAACAACTACCCAAGAAACGAAAGGACCCCGGAAGTCCTACAATTTCAATTTCTATTGGGGGTAAAAATATTAATCGTGCTCTACTCGATCTAGGTGCCAGTGTTAACTTGCTTCCGTATTCTGTGTATGAGCAATTAGGGATCGGAGAGTTCAAACCTGCGCATTGCACTCCTCAGATGGCCGATCGATCTATCACCCAACCTAGGGGTGAGCTAGAGGATGTACTAATCAAAGTCGGGGAATTCATATTTCCTGTGGACTTTATCGTTATAGATACACAACCTGTAGCGAACCCACGCAATCAAATCCCGGTGATACTCGGTCGACCCTTTTTGGCCACTTCCAACACAGTAATTAATTGTAGAAACGACTCTATGACCCTATCCTTTGGAAAGAAGTCAATTGAGCTTAACATTTACAAGTTGGGAAGTGAACCCTCCGAACCCTATGCTCATGTGTGTTCTGTCTAATTAATGGATGTCGACAGCAGCGAATTTGATCAACCTCATGATAAAGACTCTTTTCATATGTTGTTGTTTGACCCAACCATTTACTCTTCCACCAAGTTGTCCGGGTCAACATCCAATGAGGAACTTTATATTAAGTCTGACGATCACCCCATTTTTTCTGATGACATTATTTTTCGGGGTATCGATGAAAGCTTTGAGGAAATTTTTGCTGATGAACTCGCATTTTTACAAGACACGGGTGTTGAGATGAATCAACTCCAAGATGAAGAAATTGGACCTCCACCCCTTCTTTTGGAAAATCATGACAACGCGAGTAATCCATCATTACTATCACTGTGTCGTCTCTCCAAATTGAGACGCAATCCTTTTCCAATACACCTCTTGTCACCTCCCCACTTCTTCACGTCAATAGGTGACATGTTCTTCCACCAACCTTGGTGCTTCATCGATAAAATTTTTGAATGGTTGGTGTTGACCTTCGGTCTTTGCAAAGCTTGGCATTGACCAATAACCTTGACCCCCTCGTGTGATTTTAAAAGATTAAAATTGTTTAACTCAAGTTTGGGGGAGGGGCGGTATATTTTGGGCTCTTGAAAGAAAATGATTTTTACAAATTTGTGAGCCAAAAATAAGTTTGGGGGGGATTTTCACTTTCATATATTCTTGCCCCCATTAATAATTTCCTTCCAAGCTTACAGGTTTTTGTGATCCAGCGGATAGCAACAGTGAGGACACTGTTGAAAACAAGTTTGGGGGAGGTTTGTGTTTATTTACGCATCAATTTGCATCATACTTTGCATAAGCACAACATTTTCAAAAATTTAAAAAAAAAAATTTATAACAAAAGAATAGAAAGTGAAAAATTACATCCAAAAGATAGAAATAGTTTAAGAAAACCAAGAAAATTAGAAGTTTTCTTACACGAACTGGTAATAAGTAGTTATGAGCTGTTGTCCCAAGGGTAAGTAAAATGAAGGAAGTCACTAATCTGAGGATAAAAATAAGTCTGAAAAATAGTTTCTATTCTGGAAGCCGAACATTTGAATGTTGATACCCTACTATATGCACTTACACACGTCTTGAAACTCGGGATAGTAGAGGATACCTTGAAATGCTCTTGTCTAAAAGCCAAAGTATGAAGGAAGTGAAAAAAAAATGAAGAAAATATAAAAATGGTGAAAAGAAAAAAATGAACACTGGTTTTGTATCACCAAGGCAGCAATAAAAAAAATATAGCGAGGGTGTTTCTTCACCTAGTGCCCTAAGGCCAACTGGTCTGGGAGACACTGCTAAGCCTTAGGTGGTGCAAGACGAGGAAAATATTATCACCTAATCAGCAAGCACATAAGTAATCGGTCTGTTAGTACCTCAAGAAGTATTAACGGTCGCATGAAAATGTGTGAGCAAATCTTAATATTCATCAAATTAAAAAGTACTAAGATAGATGGACAAGAGTATGATAGCTTGAATTGAATTCTCCGAGTGTAGGGATGTCCATTACACATACGTAGGGGTATATGATCGATATTTGGATGAAAGGTAGGAATGAAGAATAAAGACGATGTTTTATTGAGGGATGATGTGATTTCTAACATTTTTTTCATGACTATTAAGATAGGGCTCATGACAACTGAAAAGCTAGTATAGTTGGAAACTCTTCTTTTCAAGGCCTTTCTTTTATGGTTCTTATCTTTATATGTAAATTTCACCATCTCTCTTTTGTTATAGGATTTTGTGGGTGTAATCCGCTGAAAACCCTCAGGAGACAACACTCCTCCTACTAAGGACACCTAGAGGTTTAACGGCTTGTTGCACATGCTCAGTGCAATCGTGTCTGCCTACGAAAGTGTGCTTAGTTTTCTCCTTTCTTTTTCTCCTCTTAAAATAAACTAGTTTGCTCGGGACGATCAAAGATAAGTTTGGGGGTATTTGTTCAGTTGATAAAACTGCACATTTGTATTACATTTTTCCTACCATTTTCATATTAAAAAAGGACTTTATTATAATATATTATATATATGAGGGTTTATGTGTGAAAACACCATTTTCCATGTGTTAATATATTTTAATTAGCATTTGGTAGAAAAATGTATGCAAATAAATTCATTGACCAAATCCTAGTAGAACTAAGTCTACTAAATACTATTTAAAGATTATTGTGCAGAATTTTCTAAGTTGTTATGCAGAATATATCAAAGAAATCAAGCTGTTGAAGAAATCTTGCCAAATTAAGAAGCAAAACTTGGAGACCAAGTCTGGAAGCAACCGAGAGAAGATTTCTGAATTATGAAGGTGCCTAGGATTGCCACATGTCACAAGATGCAAGCACAAGAATTTTGATCAAGAGATCTCATCCGTTGGCCGCGGATCCGCGGCCTTAGCCCCCATTTGCCGCGGATCCGCCGCAATATTATGGAGTTAGAAATCAAGATTTTTGGGGTGAATCTATGCAATATTTTACCAAGTTTTCAATCTAAAGATTCTGGCTTTGCACTATAAAAGGGCACCGAGAGCCTCTTGGAAAAGGCATCAAGCCGAAGAGATCACGAAGCTCCCGACGCTCACGCATCCAGGCTGATCATCGACTGTTCGACTACCTCCTTAGGAAAGATCGAGAAGCAAATCAAGTTTTGTAATCATTTTCTATGGATTAAAAGTGTAGTTTGAAGGAGTTGATTAATAAAGGTAGTTTTTTTTATTTAATTGTTTTTTTTACATGTTCTCCCTCTCTTTCTTTTCATCTTCTTCTCCCAACATGCGCGAGTAATTCTCCGCTTGTTAGGGTTCGTAGGATTAGGGTAGGTTAATGGGCGATGAAAATAATTAAACCCTTTTTAAGTCCTATAAAGTTTAGGAACTTTATCAAAATAATCATTAACATCCTAATCGGGCGCGCTAGCAATTCCTTGCTAGTTCCGACCGCGATTAGAGATTAGATTAATGATTGTTTTGGTAAAGGCTAGATATGAACGGAGTTCCGTGTCGAGATAAGGGTTATGAGTGGGATTCCTTTTCCCTCTAGAAACCCTAATCTACACGCATCACCGTCGTTCTAGTTCTAAATCTATTAATGGATAAAAAGGGTAACTTTTAATTAATCTTCCATAACTACTAAATCCTAACGAACCCTACAAGCCCTATTATTATATTATTTAAATCTCTAAAATAATCTAGATCTATATTTTACATTAAAGTAGATCTAGAAACTTTTCACAAAATTCTTTATTCCTCCTCTCTTTCTCAACACATCTAAAGTAAAAATAAAAGGTTCCACGTTTCCCAGAGGACGACCCGTACTCATTTCGGTCTAGCTACACGCGACACCGTTCTGATTGCGGTTAAACTACAAACACACTTTTTCGTACCAATCAGGTATCGAGCCAACAAGAGGGCCAGGGCTTCAGCCAAATGGAATCGTGTGAAGTTCCAAGTGCAGGATTGCCCTGCGACGACGGCTGAGTCGGACATAAGAATCAACAATTCCTTCGAGCCTTTGAAGTGGGTTCAGAAAAACGCCATGACCGCCAGAATCAAGAAGACAGCGGTCCGAACAATGCCACAAAGAGACGTGTTCCGGCCCCAACAGAAAAAGTATGACACTGTCTCTTCAAGGGTCTATCAGGCGCTCTGTGCCGCACGAAAGCAGCGGGGCAAATCCAGAAAAGAAGTGCCAGCACCATTCAAGAACCTGGTTAGGCCAGTTGCCTTCAATCGACTACCAGCTACTGAAGCAAGGGGGTCAAGACAGCGATCCGTGAAATCAGCCGCCAATGATAGAAAGATGGCCGGATATATCATCCATACGGTCTATATGGCGGGCGGGCGCCCCAGCGACAACCTTCGCAGCAAAAGCAAGGACGGGGCCACCATATCCCAAGCCCAATCTAGCCTGAATGTGGTTGCCGCCACCCAAGAACAGCCGCCCCCGCTGGATGAAGAAAACCCTCTCGATGAGGATGATAGGCAGATAGACCCCTCGGTCCATGTAGAGTCAAGCTCGGACAGCGAGGAAGAGCCGACTTTCCGCCCAAGGACCGCGGAGCAGGAGTTGCTTCAAGAGCTTCGAAAATAGCTAAGGAGCAAAGATAAAGAGATGGCCAAGCTCTATTCGAAGATTGACGACTTAACGAACGTGGTGATGCAGCTTACGGCTCAAATTGCTCGAGCGCCTCCTAATCAAGCACAAGCCACTACTAATCAGCCGGGTGATGACAATCCGAGGCAGCCAATGCCTGTTCCTTCGGGTCCAAGACTGGTCGAGCCACATGAAAGCCGGCCACACTCCGCTTCTGGGGACGCCTTGGCCCCAGATAGCACTATCCCGCTAACACAGGATCGTATAATGGATTTGGTCACCAGCAAGGTTAAAACATTGGTGGCCGAAGATGAAGCTCAGAAAGAAATCGGCAGTAGTGGGCGGCCATATCCCGCGCAGTACGATCTGATTGAGTTCCCAAGCGGCTACGTCATTCCTAAGTTCGGAAGATTTGATGGAACGGGGAATGCAAATCAGCACGTCGCCCACTTCAAAGCATCATGCGGAAATACAGGGGGCAATGACGCGCTCCTTCTTCGTCAGTTTGTCAACAGCCTGACCGGTGTCGCTTTCGACTGGTACACGAGTATACCAGACGGGTCCGTCATTACCTTTGTCCAAATGGAATCTCTGTTTCGGCAAAGGTTCATGAGCGTCAGTGATAAAATCTCCATTGCCGACCTTGTGAGGACCAAGCCGGGGAAGAATGAAAGCAACACTGACTTTATCGCCCGATGGCGTAATCTCACAGCCAAGTGCGAACCGCCACTGGAGCAGGACCAGTCCATCAGCCTTCTCATTGGGAACCTCAGCAATTGGATGGTCCCATTCTTGTGTACAGCGGACCTCAAGACATTTCAGGAGCTAACCAAGAAAGTCCAAATGCTGGAACGCTCGAAGCAAGAGTCCCCGCCGGACTCTCAGAGAGACAAAACCTAGAAAAGCAAGCGGGACGACAACCGTAGAAGCGGGAGTTCCAGCAGTACCAATGTCTTCAATGCGTCCGACAATGAAGAAAAGCGAAGGGCAGGCGAATCCAAAACCAACCGGTCTCGAAAGCCATTGCTGGGAGGAGATGGGCCTTCCCTAGAGGAGAAGAAGAATAAGGTTTACTCTTTCAGAAGGGACAAGGTCCGTAAGATATTTAAAGATGCCTTGAACAACGGCCTACAATTGCCGGAGTCGAAAAGACCCCAAGAAGCAAAAATGACCGACAATCCTCTGTATTGCCCGTACCACCGAGTAGTGAGCCATGCGATCGAGGATTGCTATATCTTCAAAGACTGTGTCGAGAAGCAGTACAAGGCTGGAGAGATCGAGCTATCCAAAAGCGTGTTGGTAAACAATCAAGTTGCAACCGCCAACTTTATACAGACAGAAGCTGAAGCCTTCTGGGAGCAGACAGCCGAACCCGCTGCCCTGAGAAATGAAACGGACTCATCGCGGCCTCCGTGGAGTACGCACATATCTAATAAGACGAAGAAGATGATAAAGCTACTTCGGAAAGAACCCAGGACGGAATGGGAAGGGCAGAAGAAGCCTACCAGTCCAGCTGCCAATGCGGCTCCATCAAGATCAAAATCCAAGAAGCTCAAGAAGAAGAAAAGTGCAGCTCGGCATGAAAAAGTGTCTGCAGGGAGATCGACCATTCAAAAATATATCGATTCCCTCGAAGAATATGAACAAAAGGAAAGAACATTGATTCAATTAAAGGAGTTCTTCCCTGTACAAGCGGCTGAAATTCTGGAGGAGTTAGAAGAAGACTCCAATGAAGAAATCCCAGTAGTAACCTGCTACACCATCCATCTTGGTAGCGACTCCGAGGATGAGCTCTGTTTTCCCGAAGAGGAAGAGGAGCTCACCACAAAGGCCAATCAAATCCAGCTCAGAAGTGGCAGGGCTCTACCGCCAAATTAGGGCGACGCCCCAAAAGGGAAGAAAAAACAAGTCGCTAATGAAGAAGATGGCAGAGAACCGACTGATGAGAACATAAATCCTTCCTCGGTGGACTATAATATCTTGGCACATCTCCGGAAGCTTCCGTCTCTCTTGAGCTTCTACGACGCCTTGGTCCTATCTAAAGAGCTTAGGGATGTTCTCATTCACGCTCAACAAAACCCCGAGTGGTATCAGGCTCACTTTGCGGAAATTAATATGAAAGAAGCCCAGCACGCTCTGCATGCCGCCGTAGTCACATTTAAGGATGAAGACTTGCTACTGGGAACGGCTGAGCATAATCGGCCGCTTTACGTGACCGGGTACAGTTACGAAGATCGAATTAATCGCATATTGATTGATCCGGGGTCCTCAGTGAACATCATGAACTTGCGAACTCTGAAGAGTTTGTCAATGGACGTCCGACACCTGTCAAGGGAAAGGATTGTCATTCAAGGCTTCAACCAAAATTGCCAGCAAGTTCTGGGGTCTATAGCTTTGCCAATCAAATTCGGGGATCTGCAAACTGAAGCTAAGATATACGTGATCGACGCCGACACGTCTTATAAGATTCTCTTGGGGCGGCCGTGGCTCCATGATTACGGTGTCATTCCGTCAACTCTCCATCAATGCATGAAGTATACTGAGAATGGAGAAGAAAGACGCATTGACGGAGACATCCAGCCGTTCGGTGTGCATGAAGTCCGATATGAAGATTCTCGGTACTTTATGAACCTCCAAAATGCTAAGCCACAACTGACCGAGGATAGACCGGCCCCAAGACTCAAAAGCAAATCTGCGCTGGCTGTCACTTTCAAAAGCAAAAATACCCAAGTGCGCCCGCATTTCGGCAGCGACACTGATGAGTCCGACGCTGGAAGCCCGTCCTTCCGTAAAACTCGCCCTCGTTTCGGCAGCGATACGGGCGAATCTGTTACTGAAGGCCCATTTAGCAGCAAAGTCTGCCCTCATCTTGGCAGTGACACTGAAGAGTCAGAAGAAGAGGACCTGCCGTGCAACAACTGTGCAGATTGGCCCCCCATGCAGCAAGCGAAACTACGAGAGACCTTCGAAGTCGCAGAAGGGTCCTTGGCCATCACAAGGGTGTCGGAACGGATGTGCAAAGAGCTCGACGCATTGTCAGTCTCTACCGTGGACCAGCTGAAAACTTTCTACGTGCCCGGGAGGAAAAATGGACAGAAGGGCATCCTGTTTTACAGGTCAAACCCCGTTGTGCACCCGGACGATCTTTCTGTCGCGTGCCTTCCCTATGAGAGAGGCATGAGAGCCGTCCTCAATCCCAGATACTATGCGCCCGAGATGCGGGAATACTTCAAAAAGTGTGGATGCTGGTTATATCAAATGGAGTCCGAAGCAAAGTTTTACGAAGGGCTATGGTATCCTCCCCAGGTCCGAGCACTCATCGATGGACGAATTCCAGATAGATGGGGCATAGGCTACATTCAACCTGATTCCAAAGCGTGCTACATGATCCATGTGGGTAAGGCCAGCGAAAGATCAAATGATGATGACGAGATAGCCGAGCCAGAAGAAGCTCCTCAAGAGCTCGAAGATGGGGGACATGCAACCTTTGATGAGCTAACCGAGATTGACTTAGGAACGCCCGATAATCCAAGGCCGACCTACATCAGCTCACTCTTGTCGGAGGAAATGAAAGAGCAGATAATTGCCCTGCTGCGTGAGTTCGTCAACTGCTTCGCGTGGACGTACAAAGAAATGCCTGGCCTTTCCCCTGAGGTAGCCGTGCATAAGCTGACTATATCTCCTGATGCTAAGCCAGTCAAACAAGCCCCTCGAAGAATGAGAAGGGAGTTGGAAGAAAAAGTCATCGAGGAAACCAAGAAACTCATCGATGCCGGCTTCATCAGGGAAGAGAAATATGCGGACTGGATCGCATGCATAGTCCCAGTGAAGAAGAAAAATGGGCAGATCCGAGTTTGTGTCGATTTCAGGGACCTTAACAAGGCATGTCCTAAAGACGACTTCCCGCTACCGGTCATGGAAATGATGGTCGATGACACCTCAAATTATGAACTGTTCACCTTTATGGATGGCTCGTCTGGATATAATCAGATCAAGATGTCGCCTGAGGATGAGAAGCACACAGCATTTCGAACCCCGATCGGGATATATTGCTACAAGGTAATGCCATTCGGACTGAAGAACGCAGGTGCTACATATCAGAGGGCAATGACTAATATCTTTGATGACCTAATCCATAAAGTCGTCGAATGATATATTGATGATCTGGTCGTCAAGACTAAAGCCAAGGCCGATCATATCCAAGATCTCAGGACCGTTCTCACCAGACTGAGGGCATACGATTTGAAGGTGAATCCTCTGAAGTGCGCTTTTGGCGTGTCATCGGGAAAATTCCTGGGCTTCATAGTCCGACATCGAGGGATCGAAGTTGACCCATCAAAGATAAAGGCCATCATGGAGATGCCCCTTCCGAAGAGTCTGACGCAACTAAGATCTTTTCAAGGCAAGCTTGCTTATATACAGAGGTTTATCTCAAATTTATCGGGGAGATGTAGGCCCTTTTCAAAGCTCATGAAGAAAGGAGCTCCTTTTATCTGGGATGCCGAATGTCAAGCAGCGTTCGAAAGCATCAAACAATACTTGTTGCACCCTCCAGTGCTGGCCGCTCCCATTCCAAATAAACCGCTGATTCTCTACACTGCTGCGCTGGACGAGTCACTCGGTGCGCTCCTTGCCCAGAATAACGAGGAGGGAAAAGAAAATGCCCTCTACTACCTCAGTCGAACTCTAGTCGGGGCGGAACACAACTACTCCCCAATTGAAAAGCAATGCCTGGCTCTAATATTTGCTGTGAAGAAGCTGAGGCACTATTTGCTCGCTCATCGGGTTATGCTGATCTCCAAGGTCGACCCGCTTAAACACTTGATGACCAAAGCAAGCCTAGCCGGCAGAATGGTAAGATGGGCTGTCATGCTACTTGAGTTTGACATAGTTTATACCCCTCAGAAAGCAGTAAAAGGGCAAGCTCTTGCAGACTTTCTCGCTGCTCATCCCATACCAGAAGGGTCGCTGCTAAATTGTGAGTTACCCGATGAACAAGTGCTGCACCTCGAGGAAGATGAGCCATGTTGGGAGCTCTACTTCGATGGGGCCTCATCAATAAGAAGCTCCGGCCGATCAAGCATCCCGGAGGTAAAAGTGGGGATAAGATTGGTGTTCACCACGCCATCAATGGGAACCCTACGGCGTTCTTTCGCTCTCACCGAGCCTCAGACAAACAATGAAGCTGAGTATGAAGCCCTGATAGCTGGTTTGGAACTCGCCATAGAAATGGAAATCCTTCGGCTGCGGGTTTACGGTGACTCCCAGCTTGTCGTCAACCAAGTAAGCGGCGACTATAAGATATACAAACCCAAGTTAGCTCGGTACAGAGGCTGGGTGGTGGAACTCATGAAACGGTTCACTCTTATTGAACTAATGAGAATCCCCATAGCGTTGAACGGAAAAGCCGACATACTCGCTCGCTTAGCCAAGGAGCTGGCTGGGCCTGACATCGACGAAATTCTGATCACTGTCAGGAGCCGGAAAATTCCACCCGTCTCTCTACGAAAAGAGGAAAGCGCGGAACAGAAGAGCAGTCCCGCCGAAGAAGCTTCAATCATCCAAGACGAGCCCGATTGGAGAGAACCCTTCATAGAGTACCTCCGATATGACAAGCTGCCCGAAGAAAAATCTGCGAGGATTCAGCTGAAGAAAAGAGCTCTCCGATACGTGTTTGTAAATGACACATTATACCGCAGGTCATATGACCAACTCTGGCTCAGATGTCTGTCATCGGCCGAAGCCCAAAAGGTCATGAAAGATGTTCACTCGTGCGTTTGCGGTGCTCACCAATCTGGCCCCAAGATGCGACTTCAAATCAAACGGCTTGGGTATTACTGGCCCACCATGATACGGGATTGCGGAGAACATGCAAAGAAATGTTAGATCTGCCAAATCCATGGTGATTTCATTTACAAGCATCCCAATCCATTGCATCCTACGGTGGCGTCGTGGCCTTTCGAAGTCTGGGGCACCGACATTGTCGGCCCAATTGATCCTCCGTCATCCAAAGGCCACCGGTTCATACTGGCCGCAACTGACTACTTCTCCAGATGGGCAGAAGCTGTCCCGCTAAAAGAAGTCAAGACTAAAGATATTCTGACATTCTTCCAGCATAATATTCTATACCGCTTCGGTACACCAAGAAGAATCATTTCTGACAACGGGCCTTCTTTCAAGAGCTTCAATGTCTCAAGGTTCGCTACTCAGCACAAGATAGACTGGAGATATTCCTCCATCTATAATCCAAGAGCCAATAGGCTAGCCGAAGCCTTCAATAAGACTCTATGCAAGCCCTTGAGGAAAAATGCTTCAGCCAACAAGAGAGACTGGAATCTCAAGCTTCATGAGGCATTGTGGGCATACCGTACCACGCACCGTACTCCAACTCAGTCCACTCCATACTCATTGCTCTTCGGAGTGGAGGCGATTCTCCCCCTCGAAATCGAGGTTCCAAGTTTAAGAATGGCCATCCAACATGAGTTGACGGAGGAGGAAAACGTGCTTCTTCGACTTGAAGAACTCGATGCCCTCGAAGAAAAGAGGCTCGCGGTGCAGCAAAATCTGGAGCTATACCGAGCCCAAATGTCACGGGCCTATGACAAGATAACCCGTCTCCGCGCTTTCAAGAAAGGTGAATTGGTGTTGGTCCTCAAAAGACCGATCATCCCCAATCGACATGCCAAGGGAAAATTCGAGCCGAACTGGGAAGGACCATACGTCATCGAGAAAGTGTTTGACGGAGGATCCTACCAACTAATAAGCGCCGAGGGAGAAAGGCCCATGCCACCCATCAATGGCCGATATCTCAAAAAATACTACACATGAATGCTCTAAGTCGCAGGCGAATTGAGCACATCAGCCCTACGGTCTGGATCACACATCCTGCAAAACCGTATACAATCCACGGGCGTAAATGACCCCTATTTCTTCCAAATCCTGCCGGTGAGACTACTTTTAAAGTCCCACCAGCGGCAAAAAAAAGGAAAAAGAAAGAAAAAGAAAAAAAAGAAGAAGAAATAAACGGTATGTCCACAAGCAAAACGGGCACGGATGAAAACCCGAAAGGGCTCCGTGAGTAAAAACAGCAGGACTACCGGTGAGTCTGTGAAAACCCGAAAGGGCGCAAACTCATGAAAAGAGATGAAATACACTCGCAAAGTCCTCTCGACCTTGTGAGGAGAAAACCCCTGCGTGAGATCCTTACGACTCACAAAGGAGCAACACACATAGGAATCCTCACGATTCCTAAGAAGAAAATACACCTGCGGGATCCTTACGACTCGTAGGGAGAAAATGCTTTTATGGGACCCTCACGGCCTATAAAATTGAAAAGCCTTAGGTGATAGGGACCCAAACCTGTCTCCTAAGCCATCGTTCCCCAACGGGCAACGGCAAATGATGAGTCGCTCCTGGCATTTCGCTTCAGTGTTAGCGGTGCTGATGCCGACCGAAAACCCAAATCCCAAGTCCTCCCAAGGCAAATGATGAGTTGCTCCTGGCATTATTCCAGTGCAGCAATGCTGATGCCAAACAAGATTCAAATTCCAAGTCCCCAAATGGCGAATGATGAGTCGCTCCTGGTACCACATTCCAGTGCAGCGATGCAGACGCCAACCAAAATCCAATTTCTCAAAATTCTCCCAGCCCTACGGCTAGTCCCCAAATTGACTACGGTATACAATCCACGGGCTCAAATAATTCTCGTCATACCCATGCCCTACCACAATCACCAGTTATGCAGCTGGTTTCCGCCTTTGGAATTATGCTCCATTGAGAAGACCCACTCATGTGTCCTCACGATGCATGAGGAGAACAAACCTTCGTGGGATCCTTACGACTCACCAAGGAAAAACACACTTGGGGGTCCTCACGACTCCCAAGGAGAAAATACACCTACGGGATCCTCACGACTCGTAGGGAGAAAATGCTTTTATGGGACCCTCACGGCCCATAAAATTGAAAAGCCTTAGGTGATGGGGATCTAAACCTGTCTCCTAAGCCATCGCTCCCCAATTCCCAAGTGGCGAAGGATGAGTCGCTCCTGGTACCATATCCCAGTGCAGCGATGCAGACGCCAACCAAATTCCAAATCCTATACCCCAACGGCGAATGATGAGTCGCTTCTGGTACCATATTCCAGTGCAGCGATGCAGACGCCAACAAAGACCCAAAATGCTTTTGGCCCTACGGTCTGGATCATACATCCTGCAAAACCGTATACAATCCACGGGCGTAAAACAACCCCAATCTCTCTCATGTCCTACCGGTGAGACCACATTCAAAGTCCCACCAAAAATAAAAAAAATTAATTAAAATTAATAAAAAGGATGGTATGTCCACAAGAAAGAGGGGCACGGATGAAAACCCGAAAGGGCTCCGTGAGTAAAAACAGCAGGACTGCCGGCGAGTTTGTAAAAACCCGAAAGGGCGCAAACTCGTGAAAAATGAAATGAAGTGCACTCGCAAAGTCCTCTCGACTTTGTGAGAAGAAAATTCCCGCGTGAGATCCTTACGAATCATGAAGGAGCAACACACTTAGGAGTCCCCACGACCCCTGAGGAGAAAATACACTTACGGGATCCTTATGACCCGTAGGGAGAAAATGATTTGTGAGACCCTTATGGCTCACAAAATGGAAAAGCCTTAGGTGACAGGGATCTAAACCTGTCTCCTAAGCAACCAAATCCAAATCCTCTTGGGGCACATGATGAGTTGCTCCTGGCATTATTCCAGTGCAGCAATGCAGATGCCAAACAAAAAAAAAACAAACCAAATCCAAATCCTCTCGGGGCAAATGATGAGTTGCTCCTGGCATTATTCCAGCGCAGTAATGCAGATGCCAAACAAAAACCAATTCCCAAACCCTGTCATGACAAATGATGATTCGCTCCTGGTACCATATTCCAGCGTAGCGATACTGATGTCAACCCAAATCACATCAGGTCGGCAAAACAACCAATGACCTCCCTGGCAGAACCAAATTCCACCACGGAAACAAGTCAACTTCATCCCTGACGCCGCAAGAAGCGGGGCAAGTCAAATCCAAAACCGACCGTCCAAGTCGCTAAAATGGCAGCATCGACCGTCCAAGTCGCAAAAAGGGCAGCATCGACCGTCCATGTCGCTAAAAGGGCAGCATCGACCGTCCAAGTCGCAAAAAGGGCAGCATCGACCGTCCACGTTGCTAAAATGGTAGCACCGACTGTCCAAGTCGCTAAAATAGCAGCATCGACCGTCCAAGTCGCAAAAAGGGCAGCATCGACCGTCCACGTCGCAAAAATGGCAGCACCGACCGTCCACGTCGCAAAAAGGGTAGAACCGACCGTCCACGTCGCTAAAATGGTAGAACCGACCGTCCAAGTCGCTAAAATGGCAGCATCGACCGTCCACGTCGAAAAAAGGGCAGCATCGACCGTCCAAGTCGTAAAAAGTGCAGTACCGACCGTCCAAGTCCCTAAAATGGCAGCACCGACCGTCCATGTCGCAAAAAGGGCAGAACCGACCGTCCAAGTCGCTAAAATGGCAGCATCGATCGTCCATGTCACTAAAATGGCAGCATCGACCGTCCAAGTCGCTAAAATGGCAGTATCGACCGTCCAAGTCGCAAAAAGGGCAGCGCAGGATTCCTACAAAGCGGGAATCAGATCACTCCGGGCCAGGGAAAACGTCTATCACAGACACTCCGTCTCGGAGACATGTCAAGCAACGACCGTCCATGTCGTAAAAAGGGCAGTGCCAGCTTCCCAAAAAGCGGGAACCAAATCAAGTCGCCTCCACGTGAAAGAAGATCCATCAATTTCATGCACACGACCCATATATGTGGTGTGCATTTATTGATGGGGGGCAATTTGTTGGGATAAAAATTTACACCCCGGTTGACCAAGTCAAAATCAAAGTCAACCCCAAGCCAAGTGGGCCCAAGCCCAATCCAGTGGGCCCATGCCCGGGTCGAGCCCGAACATGAAGCGGCCGGCCTCCCCCCATGCCAAGATAAAAATTTTGTAATAAATAATTTTGTTGCATTTCTTTTATTTTATTTTATGGATAAATGTAAGAAAAATAGGCATAAAGCCAAATTTTTGTAAAGCCCATGGCTTATGTGAAAAAAGAAATGGCACATGAGCCATGAAATAGGCAAAATGCCATTTTGTGAAGCCCAAGGGGCTATGCGTAAAGTGTATGGCCTATAAAGGCAAAGATAATGAAAATATCTAACAACTTTCCTCTCTCCAAAAAAGTTTCAGATCTGAGATCTTTCTTCTTTCTTCAAGGTTCCAAAACCATTTTCTTTCTTTTGAATTAAATCAAGAGTTTTACTCTCCCTTTTCAAAAAACGAAATAGTTTTTCACCACAAAACCCACAAAGGGGAACTTGGATCTGTCTTCAGATCCCTAAAAGGAGAAATTTTGAGATCTCACATCTATTGATCTTCAAGATCCAGCTAACAGAGGAGGAAGAAGAAGAACCCCTTTCACTTAACCCAAAAAAAAAGAAGAAGAAGAATACACTCAGGAGTCCAACTCCTCTCTGATTTCTCTTCAGAGAAATCTTTTAGGCTAAAAGTCTCTTTTTCTTGCCGGCGCTCAAGCGCAGAGCGCCCACGTGGCGACACGTGGCGCGTTTGCACTCAAGCGCTCGCGCTCGAGTGCAAAGCGCCCCCGTGCCGACACGTGGCGCACTTGCGCTCAAGCGCAAGCGCTCGAGCGCAAGTCGCCCCCGTGCCGACACGTGGCGCTCTTGCGCTCCAGCGCAAGCGCTCGAGCGCAAGTTACCCCGGTGCCGACACGTGGCGCGCTTGCGCTCCAGAATCTGTAGGGTGTTTTTCGTCACTCCATTGAGATGGGAATACGCGCGCGCTTGTCAGGCGTACTACAGATTCCCCCTGCCTAGGGTAGGCCAGGATTTAATGATTGTGGGGATCCGAATCTCCGGCAGCCGCGGACTAAGCTGCCGTTAATTACCCCTCGCCTTTGGAGCGAGGGAACCTCCGATTGACGGGTTAAACTGATCATGCGAACTCAATGTGCAGTGTGCGTGTGTGTTGTTTTGGAGGGGGTGTTTGAATATATCGGGAGCCATGCAGAGTTTTTACGGGGGTCCCGCTACCCGGATAGCGGGCTGGGGGTCAAGGGGGCTAGCAGCCCCCTTGCAGGGTACGGGACAGCGCCCCGTTAGAAATTTTTTCTAACAAGGACCTCCGCAAGGAGTTTTCGGTCTCGAAAGATTTAAAAATGCAAATATCTTTAGAAAATGAGATTTCTAGAAAAATAATAAATTAAAATTATTTTTATAAATAAATATATATATGTATCATCAAAATGTCTATTTTTGCTATAATATCAATATTCTAATTTTTCTAAGTCAAAAGAATCACTTTATATGAAAATACCACGAAATTCCATATAAGTTCAATATTGCAAATAAATACCCTGTATTATGAAAAATAGGCTTTAATCACTAGAAATGCCACAATTATAAAATCTACATCTATGAAAACTTTAAAAACGATAATAAAATACTTGAGATGTATTTTGAAAACTATACAAAAATATTTTTACATAAAACCCCTCAAGTTTTATAAATTACAATAAGGACCCTAGTAAATATAGGTTTAAGCGGGACCAGTCTCTTAAATCTCGGGGAGCCGGAGATATGGGTGCTTGCCTATTTAAGGTAGACAACTTAACAAACGGTGTTATCAACACGGTAATCGTCTTTGAAAAAGACACAAATCCTGCCGCCCATGTGCAGCGGTTACTGATAATACCAAAACATAATTCAGGAATTTAATTTCTTTTATAATTATCTGACTCAGACTGAGTCTCGTTATAATCAATCTGACTTGAATGTGATTCAAGTACAATCTACAATATAACAATTCAATATGAATCTATATATTCAATCTATTCAATCTATCAATCTATACAACTTGACTGAATCGAACCATGGATATACTTCCATTAACATGATTCTCCAGTTACATCCATTTACTGATATCATGGTTTCGGCAAGTCATCTATACAATTCAGTTTACAAGACAATAGAATACAATGCAATATCATCAGTACAATCATTACTATCAATCCAATAAATACACGGGGTATTGGGGTAATTCATTCATGAATCCAACAAAATCTCAAGAGTCCCCCTAGATCATGAATCCATGTCTACTAACACAGGCAAGCTATCATGAGGGCCCGTGTTTCCATGCTCCTGGATTACAGCCTGTTGAGTTTGGAATACTTCGACGACGGTCGAAGTCCCGTTACTAACATTTGATTCAGGCCCGTGGTTCCTTATCCCTGGATTACAGCCTGTTGGGTTTGAGAACACTCTTGAGATTGGTTGACATTCACCCTTGAACCTACGTTAACAACAACTTTAACACTAAATACAATAATATAACAATATAATACAACTTTAAAAGCTACCCTCTCTATCTCTCTGTGTAACAACTCCAATTTTGTATACCAAAAATTTACTTTAAATATAGTGTACACTTGGAGTATTGATGTTGCTGGAAACAATTTAAGTATGTAATTCCTTACAATAATTACAAGAAGGAGCTTGTAGCTCATTGGTAATACCTTGCATTGCTGAACCAAGCCACCAGAGTTCGAATCCCATACCCCACATAATTTTTATATCCTTTTGTTTTAATTTTTTTAGGAGTCAAACGGTCAAACAGCCATAACTCACGATTTATTGCGATTTAAGAAAATTAAAGTATGCCAAAATTCCCCCCAGACCGAGCCCGTCCCAATGAGACCCGACTCGGCCGGTCGGCCGAGTCGTAAACACGAAAAAAATTCGTGTTGACCTAGTCTCTTCAACTGCATACTCTAATTTTTTTTGTACGGTTACCAATTTTCCAATAAATCTCTTTTAAGACAAAAATTAATGAATTTTTAATGTTTTTTTTTATATTTTAAATATTTTTTTAACCCTAACCCTAACCCTAGCCTAGCCCTATATAAAGACCCCTATACTCTATCTTTTCCCTTCACAACTCTAAGTCCACTCTCCCAAATTCTCGAGAACTCGGTACGAAGAGCGAGAAGCGAAGCGCTGCCGAAATCGACGACGGATTCCGGCGACCGGATCAGGACCTTCGCGACGGTTTCAACGAATCGACAACCATCACGACCTCTAGCTTCCTTAGCTTGTCCAAATCGTAAGTCTCACCTTCTTCTATCTCTCTTTTCTTTAAAGTAAAAAATACGACTTTTTGGAACCCGACGGAAATCGGACAAACCGATTTTCGATTCGGTTTTTTCTCTAAATTTCCACTTGTCACCTAATACATATTACCTATCCATATGCTTGTTGACTATTAATCACCCATAAATCAATTTAATCAAACTTTTTCACATGAAATGATAAGTTCTTTGCAAAACCGTATTCCTTTCATAAAAATACCATGAAGTTCATTTTTCTTAGTTTAATTAATTCCCTCACTCCTAAATAGTTTATCTTGATCACTAAACTTGTAGAACACAATTTGAATGAAATTTCACACATAAAATGATAATGTTTTTAAATACTGTATTCTTGCACTTTAATACCTTCAACTTTAACTTGTCATGTTTTACCTTTAAACTTCACCAAAACTTAAAATAAGTCACGGGGTAATGACCCACCCCTACACACACTCAATATAACCCTAATTGATAAATAACAAAATACAGAATACGAAATTACTGGACTTTTCACTAAAATACCCTAATCTTTATTTAAAGCTTTAAGTTGTAAACTTTTCTAGATAAAATCTTTTAATAAAATGAAAACCACGATTGGTCATGGACATCGATCGTTTATCCAAACTGTCTTGTGGTGCCTAGGCAAGTGTGTCTAAGGCTAGTGGTTTTTAATTAGGCCCACGACCGTGGTTCCTTCCCACTTACCTGGCACTTATCTGGCCGCAATTGACGGTGAAGAGGCGATTTGAGGCTTCTAATGACTCATCGTTTAGACTTAGAAGTAGGCTAGTTGGTTTAGGAAACCCTAATAACCAAAATACAGAAAACTGTACTCTATTGCAAATAAATACCCCATATTTATAAAGCCGTTTTCCCAAATGAAAAGTATTTATAAACCTAAGCAAAGCGCCGCTACAACCCACTTTTGGGGAACCTGTTAGGGATAGTACGGTTCATCGTGCACCCACAGGCTAGTAGTGCGAGATTCAGACCTCCGCAAGGAGCATTCGGTCTCGAAGGGTTAAAATACGACATTTAAGGAAAATGAGAATTTTGAAAATAAAATATTTATATAAAATTATTCATGTGTTAATATATATAATTATCATTTAAACACCTATTTTATCCTAATATAAGTTTCCACATTTTTTTTTAAAATTACAAGATTAAAAGTTACACTAAAATACCATGAATTTCAGATAAGATAATTAGTACTTTTATTAGGATATATTCACTAGAATAACACAAATAAAATTCACATTCATTATAACAATAAAGACGATTATTAAATACTTGAGGTGTATTTTGAAAACTATACAAACGTATTTTTACATAAAACCCCCTCAAGTTTTACAAATTACCATAAGGCCCCTAGCTAATATTGAACTTCAAATCATCTTCTTGTAGTCTGACTCGGGTTAGAGTCTGACTATTTCTGACTTGAATATGATTCAAGTCAATCTATATTCTTTTATATTCCAACACACTTTGAATACATAAATCCATGAACCCAGTTAACAATATATTCATTTTGACTGAATCAAACCATGGATATTCATCCATTATCCTGATATTCCATTTACCTGATTATACAGTTACAACATGTTTACTGATATCATGGTTTTGCTCAGTCATCCAACTTACATATTCCAATACCATATTACTGTTAAAACACTACGGGGTTTAAGGGGTAGATTGGTACGGAAGGTGTTAAAGGTGGCACGAGGTGGTCAGATTAAGACACCTAACCTGAATCCTGTTGCTGTTGTACCGTGGCATAACGGTTCCTTGTACTTTCCTTTTGCCCTGATCTATAGCATCTAGAGACCCCCCTCGTATACACTGGCATCCTTCTGTACCAAGCTACAAACCACAGCGTTACACAATGTTCCATATTATTCAACAATATAATACTTTACAAAATACTGTTACTCTGTCATTCTCATTCTTCTTATTCTTTGGGACTTACCGAGCGACCTGTTCGCTGACGACATTCTATCTCTTTCTTCTTTGAATGTCGTCAGGTGCGTTGGACCAAGCTGAGATCGAGCCCACCGGTGAAGATTTGGAGCAGTTCCAGGCAGACCCAGAGCTCTAGATAATTGTACCTTGTTCTTTCCAGTTTATTTTATTTTCTGTTATGCCACTGTTTAGGCATTGCTTTTTATTCCAGTTGTATTTTCTTTTCCTGCATTGTAAAAAGAATGTTATTAATAAAAGTTGCTGTTATTTCTATATTATTCGTCTCTTGTGATTTACTTTATATTGCTTAGTTACGCTTAGCGTATATACTTCTGAGTATATACGTAGCGGGCCTCGTCGCGTCCACTTCGCCGTACACTAGGAAGCGGGGCGTGACAGGTTTTGTTGGTGGCCCATGCAGGTCAGAGCTGTATGAATCCCTGTCATGCAGTTCTGGTCTGCGTGAACAACCTAAGCAATATAACACAAGAACCAACAAATAAAACATTCTTTACAATCCATGTTCTTTGAAACTTGCAAATCTCTATTCCTTGAATCTTATCATTTCATGTATTTGATTCTGTCCTAATCCAAATTTTTCTTCAGGATTATGGATTCCCTGAACAACACCAGCACCAACGTAAATAACACCCCATCAGCACTACCTCTCACACCAGCTGTTCCCGCACCACCCACTGAGCAGACGATGTTATTTGATGCGATCCATAGTCTTCTCGAGGGACAGCAACAACTTCTGAGCCGTCCTGATAACGATGCACCGGGAGTAAAGCAATTCAGGGCTTTGCACCCAAAGCAGTTCTCTGGTAAAGGAAGCCCTCTCGAAGCAGAAGAATGGGCATAAAGCATCGAAGACGATCTGGCAGCAGCTCAAGTGCCAGATAACGCTTGGGTCTGTGTAGCAAAGCTACAGCTCACGGATAATGCTCGCAATTAGTGGAAGGCGGAAGAAACACGTCCAGCACAGCCGATTGAATGGAAGACATTTCGTGAGAAGTTTGATGCGAAATATTTCCCTGTGACTGCCAGGTTCGCTATGGAGCAGCAGTTTATTCATCTACAGCAAGGATCAATGTGGGAGAAATCGGTAGATGAATACGATGCTGAGTTCACTATGTTGAGCCGGTAAGATATGCCACAATAGTTCAATTTTTAAATATCACATATTACACAGCTAACACAATTTTTAAACAGATTCGCGGCACACCTGATACCGACGGACGAGATCAGAGCCCGTCATTTTCAGCTTGGTTTGGACACAGAGATCAAGGCTGCTCTAACCACAGGAAAGTTTTTGACTCATAAGGAAGCCCTAGAAGCTGCCCGCAGTTATGAGGCGGTCATAAAAGAGAGGGGCATACCTCAGTCTGCAGGAGTCAAACGCCCTGCCAACCAGATGGCAGGTGGAGCCACGTCCAGACCATCTTTCGTGCTGAGGCGACCCGGGGTACCAACTCATCGTCCTAGCCCAGCCTTTTGCACCTACTGCAAGAGAACTGGACATATGATGAAGGACTGCCGTCGAGCCAACCGCCTCTCCTTAATCTGCGGTTCAGCCACTCATGATATTGGATCTTGTCCCCAAAGGCAGAACTCAGTTGCTGCACCCAGGCCAGCAAATACTTATCAGCAGCGACCAGCTCTTCCGGCACCTGCTCCCAGACTTGCACTGCCTGCACCACCTAAGGGACCACAGGCTGCACCACCTCCTCGACAGTTCCATCAAGCTCAAAGAAACGTTCAGAGAAATGCTCCTCAGGCCAGGAGGAATGTGCCGAAGCGCCAGGCTTTCATGATGTCTGTGGAAGAAGCTGAGGCCACTGGCCAAGTCATTACTGGTAAACTTCTTTCTCAAACTCATCTTTTAGTCTTGTTTATCTACACACTTTCCCTATACCTGAACCTATCCCATATACCTTAGGTACAATCCTAGTATCTTCACTACCTGCACTTGCACTGTTTGATACTGGAGCATCCCACTGCTTTATGTCGCAACGGTTTGTCCGAACCCATGCGATTCCAGTCTCACCGCTTGTATCCAGCTGGAACGTCAGTTCTGGAAATGGTGTTCTAAAGGCAACTATGGGATACAGCATGTGTCCAGTCGTCGTCTGCAGTCGAGAGTTTTACGCTGACTTCAAAGTACTGGACATACCAAACTTCGATGTGGTTCTAGGAATGGACTGGCTTGGAACCTTTTATGCTACCATCGACTGTCGTCAAAGGAGGGTAGTATTTGAGATTCCAGATCATCCGGTCTTCTATTTCAAGAGTGGAGATCGCACCTTGGAGCCAAGTACTTACAAAGCGAAACCAAGGGAAGCAGTAGTTGCAGCAGCTCATGCAGAGGAAGAATCAAGACCGGAGGTAGTTCGAGAGTTCGACGACGTATTCCCTGACGATATATCAGGTTTGCCTCCCGATCGAGCTCTTGAATTCAGTATTGACTTAGTACCAGGAGCACAACCAGTGATCAAAGCACCGTATAGACTAAGTCCGGAAGGATTGAAAGAAGTTCGAACACAGTTGGACGAATTACTGGTGAAAGGATGGATTTGTCCCAGCACTTCAAGTTGGGGAGCACCTGTACTGTTGGTGAAGAAGAAGGAAGGTTCATACAGAATGTGCATCGACTATAGGGCCTTGAACGAAGTTACTATAAAGAACAAGTATCCACTCCCGCGCATCGACGATTTATTCGATCAGCCAAGTGGATCTTGTGTCTTCTCTAAACTAGATCTTCGTTTAGGTTATCATCAAGTGAAGATCAAGGGGGCTGATATTCACAAAACAGCTTTCAGAACTCGCTATGGACATTACGAATTTCTAGTAATGCCATTTGGAGTGACCAATGCACCAGCAATCTTCATGAACCTTATGAACCAATTTTTCCGGGAGTATTTAGACAGGTTCGTTGTCATCTTCATCGACGACATCCTGGTATATTCTAAGAATCGGAAAGAGCATGCGGAGCATTTACGAATTGTCCTGGAAACACTTCGACAACATAAGCTTTATGCCAAATACAGCAAGTGCGAGTTTTGGCTAAAACAGGTTGGTTTTCTTGGACACATCGTATCAGGAGAAGGGATTTCTGTGGATCCAGCAAAAGTTTCAGCAGTCAGCGAATGGCCTACACCAAAATCAGTGAAGGATATTCGGAGTTTCTTGGGTTTAGCTGGATATTACAGAAGATTCATTGAAGGCTTTTCGAAGATAGCAACACCCCTGACCAAACTCACAAGAAAAAATGAAGAATTTGTGTGGTCAGAAGCATGCGAGCAAGCTTTCGTAGAACTCAAGTCAAGACTGACATCTGCACCTATTCTCGTCATACCGGATCAAACTGGAGGATTCGAAGTGCATTGTGATGCATCAGGTAAGGGATTAGGGTGTGTTCTACATCAGCACGGTAAGGTTGTGGCTTATGCTTCAAGACAACTGAAGACTCATGAGCGCAATTATCCGACGCATGATCTAGAGTTGGCAGCCATTATTTTTGCTCTCAAGATTTGGCGCCACTACTTACTTGGTGAACGAGTGAACATCTACACAGATCATAAAAATCTGAAGTACGTGTTTACTCAGAAGGAGTTGAATATGCGGCAGAGAAGATGGTTAGAACTGATGGCGGACTTTGACATCAACTTGCAGTATCATCCAGGAAAGGTAACGTAGTACCTGATGCTCTTAGTCGCCAACCATTAGCAATGAATCTCACCGCCCAGTGGAACCTTCACCAGGACCTACATCAGATGGAGATTGAACTAGTCATGCCAGGTGACGTTTCAAATTTGATGAATCTACAAGTCCAATCAACTATTGTCAACCAGATCAAGGCAGCTCAAGCCAACGATGCTAAGTTGCAAAAGATCAGAGAACAAGTGGAGAATGGACTCAGAACAGACTTCATTATCCATGAAGACGGATCTTTGAGATACGGCAGCAGATTGTGTGTACCAAAGGGTCCTGTTCGTGAAGAGTTAATGAAAGAAGCTCATAGCTATCCCTATTCAGTACATCCTAGAGGTACCAAAATGTACAAAGATCTACGTCAGAATTATTGGTGGCATGGAATGAAGCGTGAAGTAGCCAGAAGCGTCACAAAATGTTTAGTGTGTCAGCAAGTAAAGGCTGAACATCACAGGACAGCTGGACTATTTCAACCGTTACCAATCCCAGAATGGAAGTGGCAGCATATCACGATGGACTTTGTAACTGCTCTTCCTCGCAGCACAAAGGGTAACGATGCGATTTGGGTCATTGTGGATCGACTCACAAAGTCGCCTCACTTCATCCCATTTCGAGTTGGCTAATCAACTGAGACATTAGCGAAGAAGTATATGGAGGTAATAATCTAATTTAAGATTTAAACTCTTCATAATGTACTATCTCTGATACCCATGAACTCATACAGGAAATTGTGAGACTTCATGGAGTACCGGTCTGCATTGTCTCCGATCGTGACACCAGGTTCCGATCACAATTTTGGCAAAGTCTGCAAGCTAGCTTGGGAACAAGTCTGAACTTCAGCACGGCTTATCATCCACAAACAGATGGTCAGTCGGAACGAACTATTCAGATCTTGGAGGATATGCTCAGAGCATGTATGCTCGACTTCAAAGGATCGTGGGAAGATCACCTACATCTTGTGGAGTTTGCGTACAACAACAGCTACCAAGCAAGCATAGGAATGGCACCTTTTGCAGCATTGTATGGAAGTAAGTGTCGATCACCATTAAGTTGGGACGACATCGGAGATAGGGAACTCCTTAGACCAGAGATGATAGTAGCGACCGTTGATGTGGTTCGTACTATCAGGGAAAGAATGCGCATAGCCCAAGATAGACAGAAACACTGGGCTGATGCGAAGAGACGACACTTGGAGTTCCAGCCAGGAGATCATGTATTCCTGAAAATCTCTCCGAACCGCGGAGTGATCAGATTTGGAAGACGGGGAAAGTTGAGTCCGAGATACATTGGACCGTTCGATATACTCGAACGAGTCGGTGAGGTGGCATATTGTTTAGCACTTCCACCCTCATTGGAAGGAGTGCATAACGTGTTCCACATATCCCAACTCAGAAGGTATGTGAGAGACCCCGGCCATGTACTTGATCATTCCGAGCTCACGATACAGCCCGATTTGTCTTGTGAGCAACAACCTGTAGAGATCCTGGACAGGAAAGTGAAGACACTTCGAAACAAAGAAGTTAATTTGGTCCGGGTAATATGGAGGAAAGACACTCCAGGAGAATCCACGTGGGAAAGGGAGGATGAGATGCGTGCAAGATATCCGCACCTTTTTGTAAACTAGTCCTCAAAATAAAAGTTGTAAATTTCGAGGACGAAATTTTTGTAAGGAGGGTAGATTGTAACAACTCCAATTTTGTATACCAAAAATTTGCTTTAAATATAGTGTACACTTGGAGTATTGATGTTGTTGGAAACAATTTAAGTATCTAATTCCTTACAATAATTACAAGAAGGAGCTTGTAGTTCATTGGTAATACCTTGCATTGCTGAACCAAGCCACCAGAGTTCGAATCCCATACCCCACATAATTTTTATATCCTTTTGTTTTAATTTTTTTAGGAGTCAAACGGTCAAACAGCCATAACTCATGATTTATTGCGATTTAAGAAAATTAAAGTATGCCAAAATTCCCCCCAGACCGAGCCCGTCCCAACGAGACCCGACTCGGCCGTGACTCGGCCGAATCGGCCGGCGCCGCCGGCCGGACTCGGCCGGTCGGCCGAGTCGTCAACACGAAAAAAATTCGTGTTGACCTAGTCTCTTCAACTGCATACTCTAATTTTTTTGTACGGTTACCAATTTTCCAATAAATCTCTTTTAAGACAAAATTTAATGAATTTTTAATGTTTTTTTATATTTTTAATATTTTTTTTAACCCTAACCCTAACCCTAGCCTAGCCCTATATAAAGACCCCTATACTCTACCTTTTCCCTTCACAACTCTAAGTCCACTCTCCCAAATTCTCGAGAACTCGGTACGAAGAGCGAGAAGCGAAGCGCTGCCGAAATCGACGACGGATTCCGGCGACTGGATCAGGACCTTCGCGACGGTTTCAACGAATCGACAACCATCACGACCTCTAGCTTCCTTAGCTTGTCCAAATCGTAAGTCCCACCTTCTTCTGTCTCTCTTTTCTTTAAAGTAAAAAATACGACTTTTTGGAACCCGACGGAAATCGGACAAACCGATTTCCGATTCGGTTTTTCTCTAAATTTCCACTTGTCACCTAATACATATTACCTATCCATATGCTTGTTGACTATTAATCACCCATAAATCAATTTAATCAAACTTTTCACATGAAATGATAAGTTCTTTGCAAAACCGTATTCCTTTCATAAAAATACCATGAAGTTCATTTTTCTTAGTTTAATTAATTCCCTCACTCCTAAATAGTTTATCTTGATCACTAAATTTGTAGAACACAATTTGAATGAAATTTCACACATAAAATGATAACGTTTTTAAATACCGTATTCTTCCACTTTAATACCTTCAACTTTAACTTGTCATGTTTTACCTTTAAACTTCACCAAAACTTAAAATAAGTCACGGGGTAATGACCTACCCCTACACACACTCAATATAACCCTAATTGATAAATAACAAAATACAGAATACGAAATTACTGGATTTTTCACTAAAATACCTTAATCTTTATTTAAAGCTTTAAGTTGTAAACTTTTCTAGATAAAATCTTTTAATAAATTGAAAACCACGATTGGTCATGGACATCGATCGTTTATCCAAACTGTCTTGTGGTGCCTAGGCAAGTGTGTCTAAGGCTAGTGGTTTTTAATTAGGCCCACGACCGTGGTTCCTTCCCACTTACCTGGCACTTATCTGGCCGCAATTGACAGTGAAGAAGCGATTTGAGGCTTCTAATGACTCATCGTTTAGACTTAGAAGTAGGCTAGTTGGTTTAGGAAACCCTAATAACCAAAATACGGAAAACTGTACTCTTTTGCAAATAAATACTCCATATTTATAAAACCGTTTTCCCAAATGAAAAGTATTTATAAACCTAAGCAAAGCGCCGCTACAACCCACTTTTGGGGAACCTGTTAGGGATAGTACGGTTCATCGTGCACCCGCAGGCTAGTAGTGCGAGATTCAGACCTCCGCAAGGAGCATTCGGTCTCGAAGGGTTAAAATACGACATTTAAGGAAAATGAGAATTTTGAAAATAAAATATTTATATAAAATTATTCATGTGTTAATATATATAATTATCATTTAAACACCTATTTTATCCTAATATAAGTTTCCACATTTTTTTTAAAATTACAAGATTAAAAGTTACACTAAAATACCATGAATTTCAGATAAGATAATTAGTACTTTTATTAGGATATATTCACTAGAATAACACAAATAAAATTCACATTCATTATAACAATAAAGACGATTATTAAATACTTGAGGTGTATTTTGAAAACTATAAAAACGTATTTTTACATAAAACCTTCTCAAGTTTTACAAATTACCATAATGCCCCTAGCTAATATTGAACTTCAAATCATCTTCTTGTAATCTGACTCGGGTTAGAGTCTGACTATTTCTGACTTGAATATGATTCAAGTCAATCTATATTCTTTTATATTCCAACACACTTTGAATACATAAATCCATGAATCCAGTTAACAATATATTCATTTTGACTGAATCAAACCATGGATATTCATCCATTATCCTGATATTCTATTTACCTGATTATACAGTTACAACATGTTTACTGATATCATGGTTTTGGTCAGTCATCCAACTTACATATTCCAATACCACATTACTGTTAAAACACTACGGGGTTTAAGGGGTAGATTGGTACGGAAGGTATTAAAGGTGGCACGAGGTGGTCAGATTAAGACACCTAACCTGAATCCTGTTGCTGTTGTACCGTTGCATAACGGTTTCTTGTACTTTCCTTTTGCCCTGATCTTTAGCATATAGAGATCCCCCTCGTATACACTGGCATCCTTCTGTACCAAGCTACAAACCACAGCGTTACACAATGTTCCATATTATTCAACAATATAATACTTTAGAAAATACTGTTACTCTGTCATTCTCATTCTTCTTATTCCTTGGGACTTACCGAGCGACCTGTTCGCCGACGACATTCTATCTCTTTCTTCTTTGAATGTCGTCAGGTGCGTTGGACCAAGCTGAGATCGAGCCCACCGGTGAAGATTTGGAGCAGTTCCAGGCAGACCCAGAGCTCTAGATAATTGTACCTTGTTCTTTCCAGTTTATTTCATTTTCTGTTATGCCACTGTTTAGGCATTGCTTTTCATTCCAGTTGTATTTTCTTTTCCTGCATTGTAAAAAGAATGTTATTAATAAACGTTGATGTTATTTCTATATTATTCATCTCTTGTGATTTACTTTATATTGCTTTGTTACGCTTAGCGTATATACTTCTGAGTATATACGTAGCGGGCTTCGTCGTGTCCACTTCGCCGTACACTGGGAAGCGGGGCGTGGCACTCTGTCTATTCTACTTCTCCCTTATCCTTGGAACTTACCGAGCGATTGTTCGCTGATGACAATCTTTCTCTTTCTTCTTTGGAATGTTGTCAGGTGATCTGGACACTCAGGAGATCGAGCCTACCGACGATGACTTGGATCAGCTTGCTTACGAACCAGAGCTCTAGCTTCATTATACACATTTTATTTCAGTACTTTTCATTTCTATTATGCCACTGTTTAGGCATCGCTTTTCCCATGTATTTACTTTTACATGTACTGTAAAAGAGTGTTAATAAATAAAGTTGCTGTTTCATTACATTTGTCTCTTGTGTGTATTTCTTTTATATTGCTTAGTTATGCTTAGCGTATTTACTTCTGAGTAAATACGTAGCGGCCTCGTCGCATCCCCTGCCCGTACACCGGGAAGCGGGGCGTGACAGGTTTTGTTGGTGGCCCATGCAGGTTTGAGCTGTATGAAACCCTACCATGCAATTCTGTTCTGCGTGAACAACCTAAGCAATATAACACAAGAACCAGCAACTAAAACATTCTTTACAATCCATACTCCTTGAATCTTATCATTTCATATTTTTTTGAATTATATACTTTGAATCTGTCCTAACCTAAAATTTTCATTCAAGGTTATGGATTCCCCGAACAACACCAGCACCAACTTCAACAACACTCCACCACCACTACAAATTACACCTTCCGTAGCTGCTCCGATCAACGAGCAGACGGTTCTGCTTGAGGCAATCCGCAGCCTCCTGGAAGGACAACAACAACAGACTGCTATTCTCTTGAACCGTCCAGAAGCAGAAGCACCTGGGGTGAAGCAATTCAGGGCTTTGCACCCCAAATAGTTTACAGGAAAAGAGAGCCCACTGGAAGCTGAGGAATAGGCTCAGAGCATCGAAGATGA
The DNA here is from genome assembly GCA_030015575.1 of Agapanthus africanus. NCBI lineage: Eukaryota > Viridiplantae > Streptophyta > Magnoliopsida > Asparagales > Amaryllidaceae > Agapanthus > Agapanthus africanus. The sequence goes on along the minus strand of JASDDO010000031.1, from coordinate 444,377,175 downwards.
TCTGGCAGCGGCACAAGTGCTAGAGATAGCTTGGGTTGGTGTTGCAAAATTACAGCTCACGGACAATCCACGGGTCTGGTAGAAGGCGGAAGAAAGCCGTCTTGACTAACCTATCGAATGGAAGACTTTCCGAGACATGTTCGACGCAAAGTACTTCCCTGAGACTGCCAGGTTCGACATGGAACAGCAGTTCATCTATCTGCAACAAGGTTCGATGTGGACCAAGTCAGTAGATGAGTATGACGCTGAGTTTACCATGCTCAGTCGGTAAGATATGTCTCAATGTTCGATTTTATATCACATACTACACAGCTAACACAAGACCGTAACAGGTTTGCGGCCCATCTCATACCGACTGGTGAGATCAGAGCTAGAAGATTTCAGGAAGGGTTGGACCCAGAAATCCAAGCTGCATTAGCTACAGGGGATTTCCCAACCCATGATATGGCTTTGAAAGCTGCCCGAAGATATGAGGCAGTGGTGAAGAAGAAGGGCAGACCTCAATCTGCCGGAGTGAAGCGCCTTGCCAACCAGATAGCAGGAGAAGCCGCATCAGGACCACCATTTGTACCAAGAAGACCGGGAGTACCAATCAACAGGCCCAGCCCAGCCTTTTGTACCTACTGCAAGAGAGCTGGACATCTGATGGAAGATTGCCGATGAGCAAACGGTCTTTGCCTGATATGTGGATCATCCTCACATACCATTGGAACTTGCCCACACAACCGAACTAATCCTAATTCCGCAGCTAGACCAGCTATCCAAACTTCACCTACTCGGTTAACTCTTCCTGCCCCACCTCCACGTGGACCACCTTTACCTCGACAACCAACGATGTACCAACATGCACGAAGAAATGTGCCGAGACGCTAGGCTTACAATTTGGCGGCCGTAGAAGCTGAGACGGTTGGCCAGGATAACCTTGGTAATTCTCTTCAAACCTTTTCAAACCCTGGTATCACTTTGCTATTTTTTATACACTATCAGTACTTCAGTCACCAAACTTTTCTTGAATCTGTTACACTTTTCTTTTACAAATTTCGAGGACGAATTTTTTATAAAGAGGGTAGAATGTAACAACCCTAACTTTCTGTACAAATTTTTTTCAAAAATACTGAAAGGGGTATTTTTTCCTGAGCACAACTTATAAATTTGTTTTGCTTTTTAATAGCAAGAAGGAGCTTGTAGCTCACTGGTAATACATTGCACTGCTGAACCAAAGCACCAGAGTTCAAATCCCATCCCCCGCATTATTTTTTAATATTGTTTTATTTTGAATTTTTAGAAGTCCAAGGGTCTACACGTGCATAACTCGTAAAAAAACCCTACTACACCCTAAAAACAAACTGAAACAGGAGATAGACCAACCGACGACCGACCCAGGGGACCCCCGACCCGGCCTGACTCGGCCGGATCGGGCCGGCGGCCGAGTCGGCTCCAATGCTGAATCGGCGAACATGAAAGTTATGCCTCTTCACCTCCCCATCACTCCTGCACACTTTATTTCTTTGGATCGGTTCCCGAGCCCTCTTAAATCCTATTAAACCCTATTTTTATTACAAATTAATACAATTATCAATACACCCTTCACCTAACCCTAACTTTAGCCTTACCCTATAAATACAGCCTCTAGACACACCCCCTCACTCCAAAGTTCTGATCAAAACTCTCAAGAAAATCCCTAGAAGTTTAGTGTGCAATTGAAGTTAGCAAAAGGCGAAAGCTCCGGGGAAATTCCGACGACAACCCTAGGAGCTCCCGGCGACGAAACAATGCACCGGCGCCTCCTACCATTCCCTTTTCCTCTCCTATAATCTGAAAACCCGTAAGTCCCACCTCCCTCTTCTCTATTCTTTTCTAAAAACACGTATTTCTAAATACCAACGGAATCGGTGTTAATCCGATGTCTGATTCAGTTCCTCCTAAAAACCTCACTTTTTCTTAAATACAATCATACTAAACCATTACATGTTGACTATTAAACATTAACAAGTCATCTTGAACAAGTTCTATATCAAAAGGATTTCTATTTCAATTTTTATCGTACTTTTTCATTGTAATATCATATAGTTTAAATTCGACATTTAAAACATCACAATCTTGCTATATCTTTAAGTAGATCATTAGATAATGACCTACCTTCTCACACACTCATATAACATAACACAATACCTTTCGGGAACATGGAATACGGGAAAACAAGATTTTACATATAAATACCATTTACTAATAAAACCTTTTTCTATAAGAAATATGTATTTATACAAATCTTTGCAAAGCGCCGCTACAACCCATTTGGGGAACCCGTTCGAGATGGTGCGGATCGCACATCCTCGAGCTTAGTAGTGCGAGATACAGACCTCCGCAAGGAGCATTCGGTCTCGAAAGATTTAAAAATGCAAATATCTTTAGAAAATGAGATTTTTAGAAAAGTAATAAATTAAAATTATTTTTATAAATAAATATATATATGTATCATCAAAATGTATATTTTTGTTATAATATCAATATTCCAATTTTTCCAAGTCAAAAGAATCACTTTATATGAAAATACCATGAAATTCCATACAAGTTCAATATTGCAAATAAATACCCTGTATTATGAAAAATAGGCTTTAATCATTAGAAATGTCATAATTATAAAATATACATCTATAAAAACTTTAAAGACGATAATAAAATACTTGAGGTATATTTTGAAAACTATACAAAATTATTTTTATATAAAACCCCTCAAGTTTTATAAATTACACTAAGGACCCTAGTAAATATAGGTTTAAGCGGGACCAGTTTATTGAGCCCCGGGGAGCCGGAGATATGGGTGCTTGCCTATTTAAGGTAGACAATTTAACAAACGACGTTATCAACACGGTAATCGTCTTTGGAAAAGACACAAATCCTGCCGCCTATATGCAGCGGTTACCGATAACACCAAAACATAATTCAGGAATTTAATTTATTTTATAATTTTCTGACTCAGACCGAGTCTCATTATAATCAATCTGACTTGAATGTGATTCAAGTACAATCTACAATATAATAATTCAACATGAATCTATATATTCAATCTATTCAATCTATCAATCTATACAATTTGATTGAACCGAACCATGGATGTATTTCCATTAACATGATTCTCCAGTTACATCCATTTACATGATTCTCCAGTTACATCCATTTACTGATATCATGGTTTCAGCAAGTCATCTATACAATTCAATTTACAAGACAAGACAGTACAATACAATACTATCAGTACAATCATTACTATCAATCCAATAAATACACGGGGTATTGGGGTAGTTCATTCGTGAATCCAATAGAATCTCAAGAGTCCCCCTAGATCATGAATCCATGTCTACTAACACAAGCAAGCTATCATGAGGGCCCGTGTTTCCATACTCCTAAATTACAGCCTGTTGAGTTTGGAATACTTCGACGACGGTCGAAGTCCCGTTACTAACATTTGATTCGGGCCCGTGGTTCCCTACCCCTGTATTACAGCCTATTGGGTTTGAGAACACTCTTGATATTGGTTGACATTCACCCTTGAACTTACGTTAACAACAAATTTAACACTAAATACAACAATATAACAATATAATACAACTTTAAAAGTTACTCTATCTCTCTGTGTGTGTCTATTCTACTTCTCCCTTATCTTTGGGACTTACCGAGCAATTGTTCGTTGACGACATTCCTTCTCTTTCTTCTTTGGAATATTGTCAGGTGATCTGGACACTCAGGAGATCGAGCCTACCAGCGAGGACTTGGATCAGCTTGCTTACGACCCAGAGCTCTAGCTTCATTGTACACATTTTATTTCAGTACTTTTCATTTCTGTTATGCCACTGTTTAGGCATCACTTTATCCCATGTATTTACTTTTCCATGTACTGTAAAAGAATGTTAATAAATAAAGTTGCTGTTTCATTACATTTGTCTCTTGTGTATATTTCTTTTATATTGCTTAGTTACGCTTAGCGTATTTACTTCTGAATAAATACGTAGCGGCCTCGTCGCGTCCCCTGCCCGTACACAGGGAAGCGGGGCGTGACAGTGCCATTGTCGCTGCTTATTGTGCTGTTCTTGAGCCGTGCCGTCGCCGTCTCCAGGAAAGAGAAATCCTATCTCTTGCTACTCATGCTATTATAATTTTATAGCATAATGCTAATGTTAGAAGATTATAAATAGATACATGTATGTATATGGGTATATACATTTATATATCTATATAACGTTAAGTTATAAATTGAACATTTATACATTGAGCTATTATGACTGGTTGAATTGAATCGAACCCATCTCGGGTCTATTAATCGTATGGATGTTATTTTAAAATTTTACATGAATCAATTGTTTTGACCGACACTCGTATACGCATGTCGAGCGTTCAATACAAAATCTCAAACCAAAACCCCTTTTAAAACTGCTGAATTTATGACCAATAGATTCCTTTAGTAATGATGAATAACCTGTAAGAAGTTGGGTTTAAAATACGAACTTTAACACCATGAAATGACACCTCCATTTAGTTTCGTCAAATCTGAAATTCCCCGCACACGGAGCTCGTGAAAATCATAGTAAATTGGATACATGCTGGAATGTTATGTTCAAGGGCTCGTATCGATGCTAACTATACAATCTAGCACCATCTTCATTTTATATTTCTATACTGCTATAACACAATGACGAAAACTGATTGGGAATGCGGCTCTGGACTGCAGTTTACAGCGGTATTTCATATTAATACATGTTTCTAATTAACTGTATAACGCTGTATGAAAATGAAAATATGTGAAACCCTAGACCATTGTGAATATTATCCTGTTAGCTAATTATAGGCGGTGGTTTCATTCGATTTTACTATCGTTTGTTATTTTAACTATATTATAAACCGTTGATACGTACAGCAGTTCCATGCAGAGACAGAATGTATACCCTAACCTTAAACAATACATATCTCCCAGCATACAGTGGATATTATCAATCTGTATAGTGCGTTGGAAACATAATTAATAGATCTAAATGTTACCCAACTGTAGTATCGTCTAATTATGATCCCAACAGGATGAAAAATATGTTACGAAATGGACTTTCAGTTCAGGAACTGAATTTCCAGCAGAGAACACTTAAAATGAAATGACCGTAACCCGAAATCCGAAACCCGATTGAACTGAAACCAATTTCATTGGATTTATATTTAAGTTTACTTTCGACCCCTTTTGTATTATCTTGCCAAATTACGATCGTACAATTTAAGATGTTTTTATAAACTCGTAATGCACGTGTGATTCATATAGTACATGACTTGTTATGTGGCATCATTCTCGTAATTATCCGACCACGATTCCTTCAGTGATAGCGAACGTTTATAGTGATTATTAATGAATTTTGTATTGTCGAATGTGAGTGGTATTGGATTATTTGTTTCAGGTACGCCAATGATAAGTGATTGATTCGTGAAAGTGAAAAGTGAATAAAACCATGATTTTGGCACTTGCTTGTACACAACTAGCCTCATACATATAGTTATGAACCTGGGGGAAAAGGAGAAATCGAAATGGAATGGAACTTGTATTTAGCACGGTTAGCGATTTATAGGATGATCATTCGAACAACGACTCTTATATATAATTTAGGTTATGGACTTAGCGGCCCGGCTAATAGGGTTAAGACCCGGGCAACAGCAAGCCGTAGTCTTGGGTACGCACGAGACCCTCGTTAAACATGCTCACTCTTTTCCACAGTTCGATTTCAAATTGATCTAGCGACCAATAGGGACATGGATTATATACTGCATTGATTGTTGATACATTGATTACCTGCATACACTGTTTCCACAGTTATTACCTTCCGTTTCATGCTTTATAAATTACTATTATATTACTGTTATTGCATCGCCCTGACGACCTGAGTATGCATGCTCAAAGCTTGGAGAGAATGCCACCCAGGAGTCTGATCTACCATTTGAGCTCGCTGAGATTTAAACGGTCGTACTTTCAGTACTATTACCGCTTTCCCTAAAACAACCTTGTATTCGCACTTGATTAGTAGTTTCCTTTTCTGTTGAACCAATGTAAATTGTGAACAATGAAAGTTGATGTAAAAAACCAGTGATGTGTTTTCTTTATTCTATGGCGTTTTTACTGATTACCATGTAATGTTAGAAGCCGAAGTGTGACTACGACGTGATTATTCCCTGACCGTAGGAGCATGGATGTCCTAGTCGCCTCCCGTATTCCGTATTTTGGTAAGCGAGGCGTGACATGGTTTTGTTGGTATCAAAGCTAGGTTTAGTATAAAGGAATAACGTGACTTACGCTTTATTACATTGTTTTTACTTCGCTATCCTTTGCTTTCATCTTCGTATCTAATCATATCCTTTACCTATCTTTCAGCGACATGGCCTTCTCGAACGGCCACTCTTCGGACTCTACTTCCTAGGATCGCACAGAGAAGATCTTGAACGCACCGATGACTCTTGCGAAAGCCCAAGAGAGAAAGACCGGCCTATTTACCGAAAGTCTCAGGGCAATTACCACATTAGGAGGACCCTCAGCTCTCATTGCCACCCCCGAGGGCGCCGCTGCACCAGCTACACCTACCATAGCCGGCACTGTATCGGATTTCCAGAGGCTACACCTGGCTGTGTTTACAGGGTTAGCCGAACCATATGAGGCCGAGCAATGGCTAGTCAATATGGAGAACCTACTGATGGCCGCACAGATCCCTGATGAAGAGAAGGTAAATATGATAAAGATTCAGTTAGAAGACGAGGCCCGCACTTAGTGGTCCGTCGAAGAGAGCAGGCTAGATGAGCCGATTGAATGGAGCAAGTTCAAAGAGTTTTTCTTGGACCACTACTTTCCCTCCACAGCCAAAACAGAAATGGAGGAAAGATTTATCTTACTAAAGCAGAACGGCCATCCCATTGATGTATATGCGGCAGAATTCAACCGCCTGAGCCGATTCGATCTCTATATGATCGTTTCAGAGGCCACCAGGGTAGACGGTTCTTACAGGGACTGGACTTTGAGCTGCTGCAGTTGATTGCGTCTCTCGAGTTGCAGACTTTCGCGTAAGTACTCAACGTTGCACGAATTCAGGAGAAGCTGATCAATAATTCAAAGGCCCCAGCTCAAGTGACAGGAGGCCCATAGTGATCCCGACACGTACTCAAACATCGTCCCAAAGGGTCATACCAGTTCACAGGCTAGGAATGACGCAGATGAAGCGTCCTTTCGTGCCCCAGCAGCAACAACAGAGAAAGGCTTTGGTTTGCGGTGAACAAGCATATTCAAAAGGATTGTAGCTGTGCCAAGGGACAATGTTTGCTTTGCGGGTCCAATTTGCATAGAGTTAGTGGTTGCCCTCAGCAGACAGAGTTACAGGGAGGATCTGGACCGCAGCAGCAGAGATCGTTGGAGCAGAGTTAGACCAACATAGGTCACGGTCAGGGAAGGGATTTCACCCTGACTGCCGAGGCAGAGGCCTCAGGTGAAGTTGTTACAGGTACTCTACTCGTTCATTCTATGCCAGCTAGAGTACTATTTGATTGAGGAGCATCACATTGTTTCATATCTGTACATTTCTTCGACACTCACTTCATACCATATAAACCATTAACTAAGGGATGAGAAATACATACGGGTAATGGTATTATAGTGTCTAGTCGAGAATGTAGATCTTGTCCAATCGTAATTTGTGGTAGGGAATTCTATGCGAATTTTCTTTTAATTGGGATATGCAATAATGATGCGATTCTTGGGATGGATTGGATGAGTACATTACATGCAATCATTGATTGACGGGCTAGGAATGCGACTTTCCGCGTCCCCAATCACCTGAGTTTATTTTCGAGGGTGGAAGCGAATCTTTGGAGCTAGTCAAGTATAGAGCTAAGTCGAAGGTATTAACAGCTATGGAGGTTGATGAGAACCCAGCATCAGAGATCGTTCGGGATTTCCTTGATGTGTTTCCTGAAAATTTACCAGGTCTACCACCTCCTCACATCTTGGGTTTCACAATCGAACTGATTCCAAGTACATCACCAGTTTCTCGGGCACCGTATAAAATGGCGCCAGTTGAATTGGTAGAATTGAAGAAGCAAATTGGAGATCTTCTGGAGAAGATATTTAACCGCCCAAGTGCTTCTCCTTGGGGTGCACCAGTCTTATTGGTAAAGAAGAAGGATGCCTCACCGCGGATGTGTATAGACTATCATAAGCTGAACAGAGTAACGATAAAGAACAGGTACCCCATTCCGTGCATCAACAACCTATTTGATCAATTGGGTGGTGCCAAGGTATTTTTGAAGCTGGATCTTCGTCCGGGTTATCACCAGATCAGAGTAACAGCTGAAGATGTATGCAAGACGGTTTTTTGGACCCGAAACAGGTATTATGAGTTTCTTGTGATGCTGTTCGATGTTACCAATTCTCCAGCAATATTCATGGATCTAATGAATAAGGACTTTGCTAAATACTTGGACACATTTGTTATTGTATTCATCGACGACATACTAGTCTACTTTTAGACTCGGGAGGAGCATGCCGAACATTTACGAACCGTACTGCAAATTCTGCGAGAAGAGAAGCTATACGCAAAGCTGAGCAAGTACGAGTTCTGGTTCGACAAAGTGCAGTTCTTGGGACATATTGTTTCGGGCGAAGGCATTTTGGTGGATCCAGCGAAGATAGAATCTGTCAGAGACTGGCCGACACTGAAGTTAGTGGCGGAGATCAGAAGCTTCCTGGGTTTGGCAGGATATTATCGGCGTTTCGTTCAGGATTTTGCACGAGTTGTTGAACACTTGATAAAGCTTACACGGAAGGAAGTGCCTTATGTGTGGTCAGAAGAATGTGCACATGCTTTTGAGTTGCTAAAACAAAAGTTGACCACGGCCCCTATTCTTACATTGCTGGATAACTCAGGTGGTTTGGTGATACACAGTGATGCTTCAGGAAAAAGGTTTAGGCTGTGTTTTGATGAAGCACGGTCGGGTAGTTGCTTATGCCTCACGACAGCTGAAGAATCATAAGAAGAACTACCCAACTCACGACTTGGAGCTAGCTGCAGTGGTTTTCGCCTTAAAGATCTGGAGACATTATTTATTGGGCGAAAAAGTGGAAGTGTACATGGGTCACAAGAGTCTGAAATATGTGTTCACTCAGAAGGAATTGAATATGAGGCAACGTCGATGGTTAGAACTAATGGCGGGCTACGACTTGGACTTACAGTATAATCTAGGGAAAGTAAATGTCGTACCCGACGCTCTCAGTCCAAGCCAGTGGTCATGATGTTGACCAGTCAGAGGAGCATCATTGAAGACTTTCAGAAGCTCGAACTAGAAGTCGTTACACCGGGTGCAATCGAGTAGCTTTGGCAACAACAGGTACTGTTTTCACTTGTAGATCGCATTAAGGCTGCACATGCTGACGATCCTCGATTGCAGAAGTTCAGAGAAGAGGTGGAAGGCGGACCGAGGACAAATTTACTCATACATCGAGATGGTTCTTTGAGATTCGGTAGCAGATTCTGCGTTCCCAAGGGTGATATTCGAGAAGAGGTACTAGCTGAGGCTCATAATTCAGCTTATTCAGTGCATCCAGGAAGCACGAAAATGTTCCGAGAACTGAGGTAGCACTATTGGTGGAACGGGATGAAGTGAGAGATCGCACGGTTTGTGTCCAAGTGCTTAGTATTCCAACAGGTAAAAGAAGAACACTAGAGGACAACTGGGTTATTGCAGCCACTTCCGACACCCGAGTGGAAATGGAAGCACATCACTATGAATTTCGTGACAGCCCTACCACAGAGTCCAAGAAGCAACAATGTCATCTGGGTTATCATCGACCGTCTCACAAAAGCAGCACACTTTATACCTTTCCGGGTAGGACAGTCGACAGAGTCACTTGCGGAGAAGTACATGCAAAAAGTAACGCGACTTCATCAAGTTTCAGTCAACATAGTATCGGATAGAGACACCAGATTCGTTTCACACTTCTGGAAGAGTTTACAGGAAAGTCGGGGTACACGTTTCAAGTTCAACATAGCTTACCACCCACAGATGGATGTATAGTCCGAGCGTACTATTCAGACGCTTGAGGATATATTAAGGGCATGCATGCTGGACTTTCAGGGTTCTTAGGAGAATCATTTTCATCTGGTGGAGTTTTCTTGTAACAACAGTTTCTAAACCAGCATCCAGATGGCTCCATTCGAAACTCTTTACGGACGGAAATGTCGATCCTCTGTGTGTTGGGATGACGTTGGTGAGCGAAGGTGTAACGACCACAAAATCTTAATACTTTTCTTATATTTTCCTTTCCTCAAGAAATGCCATTTTCTTGAAAAACTTGTATATTTATTTATTTTCTTTCAAATAATATCATGGTTCATTCTTATACATCTTGGTTATCACACTGCATTGCTATTCTATAGGTCATAGGTTCGAACCCCGACTAAAATATTTTAGTTTTATTTTAAATCCCTAAATTTTAAAATTATATATATCTTTTTATAATCAAATATTTATTAATTTTTAAGAGAAGAGAAAATATTTTATTTTAATTAAAAAATAAAATTTATTTGTTTATTTTATTTTATTTGTTTGTTATTTTGGATAAATTTGTTTTTACTGCTTTTTTATGGTTTTGATTTTGGGGTATTGATAAGATTTTAACAGGTTTTAAACCCATAACCCTTCACTCATATTTTTTCCCCTCTCCAATACCTAGTTCATTATTTTTCCTTCCACTCTCGGTAGAAAACCCAAATCTAAGTAATGAAGGAGAAGTAGCCACAATACCATCATCAAGGAAAAAGAAGGAGCCCTCGATCCATCGACCTTACCCTCAAAAACGAATTCGAGGCTAACCCTACCGGTTGACAACTTGATAAATAGAGATCAAGTTGTTATTTGTAAGTCCCCTCTTCTCTTTCTCCATCAATCTTCATCGTAAAAGTTTAAATTTTAATTTTATATTATATTATCACTTTATTATTTTTATGTAATAACAGTCATAATTTACTTATACATTAGTAAAAGTTCATATATTAAAGTATAACGCAACTAGGATATTACACAATTTATAATTATAAGTCTTATACATGCCTATTATAAACAAAGCACATACATATAGTACAAAATGTTATCTATCTATCAGAATGGAATAGAGATATCACAAAGATTATGCAATTAATATAATCAAGTATTAGTAGTTAATATATGCAAATCATATACATGATTATCAGCACACGTGAATAGTACAAAGTGATGTACAAGGCAGGAGTTATATCATTTATGTTATATCATTTATTACTGATGGGATTTATAGTACTAATATTATATTAGTTTAACAGCTCATTTAAATGTAATCTTTACTATGTAATTTAATTTGTGTAATATTATACTATTTGTTAGTTAGTGTACATTAGCAAATAGTAGTATGTTTCTTATACATTTATTAATCACTAAGTAGTGGTACAGTTATTTGTTAATGCACAGATTTCTTAGTATAAAGTCACAATATTATGTTTATCAGTAAATTGATTAGTTCTATATTTTGTTGGGTTAGTATATTATACGGTTTTATTATGTTATTATTTAATAGCACATTATTTATTATTAATATGTACATATATTTGATATTGATATTTTTTGTTAACCGTATATTTTCAGTTAACAAGAAATATGTATGTGTTAATTAGATTAATCACTACAACGGTATTATATAATATTGTATATTAGTTTTATAGTTATAATAGATAATTTAATTGTAGAAAATATAAACATTGTTATGTTTCAGTTCATTCATTAATTAGATAATGTGCTATGTTATAATGTAGTATATTGTACAATAATTTTTTTTTTCTAATTATTGTTCAACAAATAGGATATTTATTTATGATTTTCACATAACATCCACAAATATCGGTGTTTGAATTTTCTGAATAATATTACACGACGATATATCTGTTCATACAATTATTAATTAATATGATACAAATCTTTCACTCTACTTTTATGACTTTTTCTTTCTTTTTCCCTTAACTATAGTATTCGCATATAAAAACATCATTGTGCTCATGCTAAAACCATTGTATTAACTTTTATTAATTTATATCTATGCTTATAACTTTATTATATACTCTAAATATTACTACTATTTCATTAAACCGTCTGGGGGTCTCTTACTCTCTTAATTATTCTTTATATACTTACTTTATCTTCTTCACTTTGCCTTCATGCTGAATACAAAACATAACTGAATATAAACCTAAAAATCATCACAACTGATAATATTGCTTATCTCATATAGTGCAAACAATGTTACCAAAAGTATAGTGTGCTGTTAATAAAAAATTAATATTCTTTAATATCATACTCGAATTGGTTACATGTGTTAATCTCAGAAGTCTCATTTCTAACTTATGAATATGTCCGTTTTCCTTACCTCTGGATGATAACATTGGGTATGTGAATACTCCTTGGGAACCGGCGTTAGATTATACTATCTTGACATGAACCTGATATGATCTACTTGAATACTTAAAACTCATGAATATCGCGAATCTAATTAATATCTTGAATATCGTGAATCTTATGAATATCATGAATCTAATGAATATCTTGAATCTCGTGAATTTCTTGAACATGACATTTATACTATATATATATCATAGGGATGGGGCACCTCGAAAATGGGGATATTTATGTGTAACGGAGGATCATATCTTGTTTCTCGTAGTACCGAAAGAAAAACGGTACATTGAATTATATATAAATCTTAAATCTCATGAATCTCGTGTTGCTGTTGTTTCGTGGTATTACGGAATATCCTGGTTATATAATAAAACTCCCACAATCGAGTTTATACTTATAGTTACTAGCACTGAAATATCGAATGTCGTGATACTCTAGTTACATCATACTAATTAACACATGTTATTTATTTGACATGCATACTACCGTTTACTGTTCACAGTTATTCTCATGCCTATTATGTATACCATGTTTCTTATCAAATATCAATTAATGATTATATTAGTACACCATAATTTAACTACTATACCAAAAATAATTCTACCCTACATTCTTGTTAGTATGACATGATAATTTACTAAACTAATTTATTATCAAATAATTCTAAAATAAAATATACCTTATATATTTTTATAATCATGAATTTTTGTGCCTTGTTACCTTTTATTGATGTTAATAGCAACTCTATACATATTGTTATTTCTAAATTACTAAACTTTATTATTACTATTTTCTATAAATTAAGCAAATATTATTATTATATTGCATTTGTTCCAACTGATTGAAACCCTGTATTAAATCTATTATATTATAAATATTAATAACTCAATTAATTGTAGCCAAGATATCACGTTTCGTTATAAATACTGTCAACATAGAAAAATATTATTTTCTAATAAAATGGGGACTTACCGAATTTTAGTTCGTTAACGGCATTCTTGTTTTCATGTTATCTTTTCTTAAGAATGTCGTCAGATGGCTTTGGAATAGGTGACGAGGCTAGATACGGGGTAGTACCAACCGAGGACAGTCAATATCTTTCAAGTTAGGCCGAGCTCTAATTTTCCTTTTCAGTAAGCATATCTTTTGTTTAAGGCAATCTTTCATTCCTAATTTCTTAAATTTTCGAACTGTGTTTAGTTATCGATTTTGGAACTACTATAAATATTGTAGAATATTTTATAAGTTTAAAATTTTTGTACTATAATTTTTTTACTGCTTATATAGACGCTTAGCGTATTCATATCGAGAAAGAGTGCTTCTTGATATGAATACTGTTTCCCCAATATATTTAACCTAATAAAAGAGCAAAGCTCTGTTGAATTTAATGAGACAGCGCCTCACGTGCTCTCCATGAGGGCCCCAGCGCCAGAGCTAATTTTTTAGGATTAAATACTATGGTGGTACCTCACGTGCTCCTCACGCGGGCGCTAATGTGCAAAGCACAGAAGAATTCATAACATAGAGTTAAACTATTAGATGGCGCCGCACGTGCTCCACACGTGGGCGCTAATGTACAAAACACAGAAAAGTTCATAAGAGTTAAACTCTTAGATGGCGCCGCACGTGCTCCTCACGCGGGCGCCAATGTGAAAAGCACATAAGTAGCTATCATAAGAATTAAATTCTTAAGTGGCACCCACGTGCACAACACGTGAGCGCCGGCACCCAAGTAGAATTAAATTCTATGTTTCCTTAAAGTTGGGATACTCTCTGATAAACAGAGCCGTTGGATCAAAGATCCAACGGAGATGATAAATCATCAAAATATATAATTAGGAGAAAACATCTCCCAAATCTTTCTAAATAAGAAAGATACTCTCGGTTGGATCAATGATCCAACAATAGAATAAAATTCTATTTTTGGGAATATATTCTCTCAATCTTTTCAAACAAAATGATCGCTCTCTGTAAAACAGAGAACCTTTGGATTAAAAATCCAATGGTGATTAAAAAATCACCATTTTACAGAATTAATTCTGTATATGGAAAAATATTTCCCCAATCTTGTTAAAGACAAGAGAACATATTCTGTAAAAACAGAAGTTCTTGGATCAATGATCCAATGGTTGGTAAAATTCCCCAACTCAATTTTGAGTCCAATTAAATCAATTGGAATCTCTCAAAGAGAGATTTTCTCAGAATTAAGTAACAAACTTACTTCCACTATATAAAGGACCCGAGACTTCAAGTCTCAAAGGAGGAAAAAATGAGGAAGAAGAAAAAAAACCCGATAAGCATCTGCAAAAATACAGGGAGCTCTTGAAAGAACAGAAAATTTAATTCCTAAAGAAGATGACTCTCCTCCAAAACCCTAGATAAAGAAAACACAGAGATCAAAATATCTCTTTTTACCTATATAAGGATTTAACCCTTCTCAAGAATTTAGTTTTTTCTCTGGATCAGAGATCCACAAGACAAGTCTCCCACAAGTTGAGAATTTAATTCTTATCGGGAGAATCTTGTTCTTGAGAATCAAAGATTCAGAAAAGAATTAGATCCAAAAGAAAAAAAACAAAAGAAAAAAGAACCTATAAAAGAAGTTAGTTCTTAAAGAAAAACATGATCCCAGATCTTCAAAAAACGAAGATCTTGGTGATCAAAATGCCACTAACAAAGATTTAATCTCTAAAAAAGGAAAAAAGACTAGTGCCTCACTTGCTCCTCACGTGGACGCCCCCTTTTAACAGCACCTAGCGCCTCACGTGAAAAACACGCAGGCGTCCGAAACAGAAGGCCAGCGTCTCACGTGAAACACACATGGGCGCTGAATAAAAATGCTCAGTACTTCCTATGCAGCCGAAGACAGCTAAGTGCTTAGCACTGACTGGGCAGTGCCTAGCGCCGCATGCGCTCCTCACGTGGGCGCCATACAAAAAGTGCCAAGCATTTTATATGCAGCCAAAACGGCTGAGTGCTTAGCACCGATTGGACATCGCCCAGTGCCTCACGTGCACCTCACGTGGACGCCATAAAAAGTGCTTAGCACTTCACATTTAGTCAAAATGACTAAAAGTGTTCAATATTTATTGGGCAGCGCCTATGACTGAATGCTTCACATAACATATATGTGAGCGTTAGAGCTCAAATAAATACTTAGCACTTTTACATGAAAAGAAAAGGGCTGAACAAACAGAGCCCAAATAAGTGCTTAGCACTTTTGAATAAGAAAAAGGCTAAGTTGACTTAGCCCAAATTGGTTAAGTCTCTGAGATTTTCTTGCAGCTGAGCCCAAATGCTCTTTTGCTGGATCTTAAATAAAAATAATCCTTGAAATTTTGCTAAGTTGATCGTAATCTTAAATTAGACTAACACATCCTTGGTAAGAATAAATTGAGCCAAAATGCTCACACATTTAAGTTGAACTTAATAGCAAACCAGATTAACGGTCCTTAAATAAACCTAAGCACAAATCTAAAATATACGGATTTGGACTAATCTGCGCCCTACGGGCGACGACATAAACTAGTCTCCGTATACAATCCACGGGCAACCAAAAAAAAAACACACACGACACGAAGTGAACTTCCGGAGCAGGAGAAAGTGGTTATCGCAATGCGGTAACGTAATTAACCGCAGGGGCTTACGCCTGTAGGGAAGAGCATCCCCACAATCAAAAACCCCTCATAAAATGAGGGGAAATCTGTTAAAGTCATCTACAACGGTCGCATCTGTCCAAACCTCCGATATATGGTGCCATAAATCAACTTGGTATTTTCAGAGAGGTGAGCGGATAAATGCAAATAGCATCTGCCCCCAAATTCAGGCAAGATGATCCATCCCAGTTCGTCTCTGTTTTCGGCGGTGAATAGATTCTGGCACGCCCAGTGGGACCTTTTCCTCTTTCCACTCCACATTTCGTGTGTCGTGTTTCGCGAACAAAATCGCGGTTCGTTATGATTGCCCTTGGATTCAAGGTAATAAATTTGGTGTCATGCTCATGTGTAGAAAATCGATGGCTTCCAACTACACATCTTGCAATAGCAACTCTCGCTCCACCCCAACTGGAGGAGTGACCTGCAGCCCCAATGCGGCCTCCATCTTTTCAATACCGGTGGAGCAAATAACGCAAGCCGCTACAGGGTTGTTCTTCGGGACCATGCTCCCACTAGTTGGTGTCGGTACCTCAGCACCGCAGGAAGAAGCTCCCAAGAGGTCGGTCATCGATCGACTAGCGACCACAATGGCCCCTCTCAACGAGCCGTCCAAAGCTGACATCTTAGTCTTCAACAATCTGGGCAAGAACCCAAATGGGCTCGCAAAAAGGCCCGTGACACCTGAAAGGGCTACCCCAAAACGGATAGCCCTCCCAACTCCTGCTATGGGCGAAGTCGTCAAAGGGGCTTCCCCTATCGGAAAGTCGGTCTTTGAAAGATTGGCTGGCCATCCTCAAATCCTGCCAAGGACATCAGTCTTCAACAGGCTGAAACCAACAACAACCCTTCAGCAAAGCCAAGGGCATGAAGAGGCCGCTTCTAAATCTGAGGCGGTCCCATCTGCAAGACATGCTCGACGTTGTCACTGGTGCCGAGTGAGAAAAGCTGGGGGCAATTCTCCCTCTGGACTTATCCCACCAGTTCCAATGGTGGAGATTGACGCTGCTGTTCCAACCAGAAATAGCTTTGATCTGCTTAGGAGGGTACACAAGAACTCTCCAACGGCAGTACTAAAGAAATTGCCCCCGTCTGCAGAAACCACAGTGCAGGAAAATCCGGAGCGCCCCTATCAACGACCCTCCTCGCAAATTCACAGGGTCTGGCGAAAAGTCCAGGACTCCGTGATTGATCAAAACTACTCTCGTCGACCAAAGAAATTGAAGGCTCGGTAAGAGGAAGACCACCCCTCCGTCATACAGCGAGGGACTTCTTCTATACAGGTGCCTGTCATAATGGCACCTTCAACTTCGACCTCCCACAAAAGAATGAGGCCGGAGAAAATCCCACCGTCTGCAGCAAATTCCAAAGGTGATGGACCTAAACGCCCCAAGTCTGGGGGCATAATCATGCATACGGTCTACAAGGATTCTAGGAAAGAAGAAAGCCATGCTTCTGTAGGTCATTGATCGCAAACTCGGTCGCTGACAAAAGCCCAGGAGCAACAACAAAAGCTCTAGGAGATGCTGACCAAAATGGCAGTACTTACCGGGCAGAAAGAAAGCCCGGACACAACAGCAGAACAGCGCCAGGAGCAGGATACCGATACAGAGTTCCTGTGAAGGGTGTTGTTCCCCTCCGAAAGACGGAGACGCGACTGCGCAGGTCCGTCTTGCCTGAAATTCGGGGCAGATGCTAATTGGTGCTATCCGTCCACCTCTTCGAAGATGCCAAGTTGATTTATGGCACCATGTATCGAAAGTTTAAACGGATGCGGCCGATGTAGCAGACTTCGTCAGATTCCCCCTCGTTTGAGGGGTTTTTTATTATGGGGACGCTCTTCCCTGCAGGCGCAAGCCCCTGTAGTTAATTACGCCACCGCATCACGGTAACAACTTTCTCCTTCTCTATATGGTCACTTCGTGTCATGGGTGTTTGTTTTATGTTTGGTTGCCCGTGGATTGTATATAGAGACTAAGTCATGTTGTCGCCCGTAGGGCGTGGACTAGTCCAAATCCGTATCTTTCTTAGATTTGGGTTTGGGGGGTTTGGGTTTAAGGATACGTTAGCCTCATTTGAGACTAAGATCGACTTAAACGTTTGTTTAGTATACGTTAGTCTTATTTTAGACTAAGATCAAATTAACGGGATCGTTTAGATCCGACAAGAGAGCAATTGGGCTCTATTGTTTAGTTTAGTGACATTGCGGTCGATTGTTAGTTTAAGGACATTACGGTCCGTTGTTAGTTTAAAGACATCGCGGTCGAGGTTAAGGACATCATATTCCGTGGATTTAAGGACTCCACAGTCCGATGTTAGTTTTAAGACATCACGGTCGAGGCTAAGGACATCATAGTCCGTGAGTTTAAGGACCCCACAGTCCGATGTTAGTTTTAAGACATCACGGTCGAGATTAAGGACATCATAGTCCATGAGTTTAAGGACCTCACAGTCCGAGGTTAGTTTTAAGACATCACGGTCGATGTTAAGGACATCATAGTCCATGAGTTTAAGGACCCCACAGTCCATGAAATGTGTGGTTGTCGGGACCCGTCACCTCTTTGAAGACGTTGAGGAATTACAACGACAAATATCAAAGGAGTGAAGAGATGTACCCTTGAACCAAGGTGAGTTGGTTGAAAGAGCAGATGTGCTCAGTTCAAGATAAGTTGAGGACTTATGGCCAGAATTTGGCTAAGTCCAATTAAAAATGTTTAACATTTTATTTTTTTTCTGGCTATTAAGCCTTTATTTGGGCTCAGCCCTTTTAATAATGCTAAGCATTGGGTTCTGACATCTTTTGTCTTCATCAGAACAAAGTGTGTTCTAATAGTGCGCCACGTGGCGCGTCAGGCGCTTTGCGCCAGTCAGAGAGCGCATTGCGCTTCTGTCGGGTAGCGCACATGAAGAGGACACATGCCGCGCTTAGCGCTAGTTTGTTAGCGCATTACGCTTTTTAATTTATGAGCGCTTTGCGCTGATTTAAAGGCGCACCAGTGAGTGACACGTGGCGCGCTTGGCGCTGAACGCCAGATGATGAGCGCATTGCGCTTCTGCATGAGTAGCGCACACGTGAGTGACACGTGGCACGCTTGGCTCTTTGCGCCAGATGATGAGCGCAGTGTGCTATTTCAGAATCGCAAAGCGCAAGTTTCATACGTGGTTGATACGTGGCGCGTTTTGGCGCCGAGCGCCGGTCCAAGGAGAACAGAAGCGCAGTTCATGAGTTCAAGGCACTAATCAATAGCGGAAAACGCATCTGATCAATTTTAAGATCAAAGAACAAAGTTATGTTCTTCAAAGGAGGCTTTGCCTCAAGATCCAAGAGCAAAAGTTCTTGTTTTTCATAAAAGGCTCTGCCTTTTATAGATCAAAGATCTGTAAATGAAGTAAAAATACTTCTTTTATTATTATTTTCTTTATGATTAGATCTTTTGATCTTTTGCTTTTAAATCAAAGATCTTGGTCTTTTTATAGATCTAAGATCTTTTTAGAAGATGGTTCTTCTTTTTACGAGATGGTTTCATCTCTGTTGTTCAAGAACATAGTTCTTTACCTTGAATATGAAGAAATGATCTTCTTTTTTTTCAAGAGCTTGCTTTTCTTTTTCTCAAAGTTTGCACAGGGCTTTTCTCTCTCTTTTTTGTATCTCCTAGACTTGAAGTCTAGGGGCCTTTATATAGGGCCAATTGATTTGATAAATCAGTTAAAGAGATCTTTCTCTGATTGATTTGGGAATATTTCCCACCGTTGGATCTTTGATCCTAGGGCTTCTGTTTTACAGAAGACAATCTTCTTATTTTTTAACAAGATTGAGAAAATCTTTTCATTACAGAATTTATTCTGTCTTTTGGTAATTTTTATTTACCATTGGATCATTGATCCAACGGTGCTCTGATTTATAGAGCACAATCTTGTCATTTGGAAAGATTTTGAGGAATCTTTCCTTAACAGAATTTAATTCTGATTAATTAATGATTTATCATTATTATTAGATCTTTGATCTGACTGTTGGGGAGCTTTTAGGTTCCAGCGCTGGCGCACCCGTGCTTTCCACGTGGTGCACTGCTTAAAAGGCAGCGCACATTGCACTAGCGCACACGTGTATGACACGTGGTGCGCTGCTTAGAGCACAGCGCGCCTAGCGCTAGCGCACACGTGCTTTGCACGCGGTGCGCTACGACAGAGCACATTGCGCTAGCGCACACGTGCATGATACGTGGTGCGCTGCTTAGAGCGCAACGCACCTAGCGCTAGCGCACACGTGCTTTGCACATGGTGCGCTACGACAGAGTCTTTGACTCTCAGCACTGAGACATTTACATTCTTTGCATGTTGAGTTTTCCTTTTATTATATATATATATTATTTTATTATTATTTTATTATTTATTATTATTATTATTATATTTTTTTTAAGCAGGTTGTGAGCCAAAATTTTGGCGGGAACAAATGCCCCCCAATACTTGGCCCACGTAAGTACGTACGTGGGTGAAGTAGTGCAGAGTTATGCATGACCACAGAATTAAGTGCTTAAGAGACAAGTTTAGGGTCCTTGTAGCCTAAGACTTTCTTCGTCTTCATGTGCCGTAAGAGTCTCAAGAAGGTTTTTCTCCCTACGAGTCGAGAGGATCTCGTAGGTGCAAATTCTCCCTAGAAATCGTGAGTATTTCTTAGTGTTCATTACCTCCGTGAGTCGTAAGGATCTCACTCGGGTATTTTTCCTTACGAATCGTGAGGATCCGTAAGTAGCTTCTTCACTTCAGCGGCGAATGTGGCTTTGGCAAATGTGGCCTATAGATGGTAGATGACATTTCATCCTGAACTCTTTATAAGGTAGCGATGGCTTAGGAGACAGGTTCAGATTTGCCGCCTAAGACTTTTCAACTTTATGAGCCGTGAGGGTCTCATAAAGATTTTTTTTCTCCCTACGAGTCGAGAGGATGTCATAGGTGTATTTTCTCCTTAGGGATCGTGAGGATTCCTAAGTGTGTTTTCTCTTGAGAGTCGTAAGGATCTCATAAGAGAACTTTCTTCATTACAAGTTGAGAGGACTCGTAAGTGACTGATGAGTTGACCTACTCCAGAGTCAAAGCACTGTTTCAACAGGGAGGTCGAGGGTTGACTTTGGGTTGTCTGTGCACCGCCGAGTCATGGAACTGGGAACTTTGCCGCGGCTCCGCTTTGCTGACGTTGTATATTCCTGCAGAGACACTGATTTCTCTGCGGGTCGGCGCGAATCGAAATGTTCTCGTCAAGGACGCCGATTTTCCTGAATCGAGGTATTTGCCAAGGACACTGATTTCCCTGGGGTTGAGACGAATCGAGGTATTCTTGCAAAGACGCTTATTTCCTGCGGGTCGACACGAATCGAGATGTTCTCGTCAAGGAAGCTGATTTCCCTGAATCGAGGTATTCGCCAAGGACACTGATTTCCCTGGAGTCGAAACGAATCGAGGTATTCCTGCAAAGACATTGATTTCTCTGCAGGTCGACGCGAATCGAGGTGCTTTCTTCAAGGACACTGATTTCCCTGAATCGAGGAGGTTGCCAAGGACACTGATTTCCCTGGAGTCGAAACGAATCAAGGTATTCCTGCAAAGACACTGATTTCTCTACAGGTCGACGCGAATCGAGGTGCTCTCGTCAAGGACGCTGATTTTCCTGAATCGAGGAGGTTGCCAAGGACACTGATTTCCCTGGGGTTGAGACGAATCGAGGTATTCCTGCAAAGACGCTGATTTCTCTGCGGGTCGATGCGAATCGAGGTGCTTTCGTCAAGGACGCTGATTTTCCTGAATCGAGGAGGTTGCCAATGACACTGATTTCCATGGGGTTGAGATGAATCGAGGTATTCCTGCAAAGACGCTGATTTCTCTACGGGTCGACGCGAATCAAGGTGCTCTCGTCAAAGACGCTGATTTCCCTGAATCGAGGAGGTTTCTAAAGACACCGATTTCCTCGGGTTGAGACAAATCGATGTATTCCTGCAAAGACGCTGATTTCTCTGCGGGTCGACGCAAATCGAAGTGCTCTCGTCAAGGACGCTGATTTCCCTGAATCGAGGTATTTGCCAAGGACACTGATTTCCCCGGGGTTGGTTGACTTGTTTCCGAGACGGAGCATTGATCCGGCAGGGAGATCATTGGTTGACTCCAGGTTGTCTGTGAACCGTAGAGTCTTGGGACTGAGGACTTTACCGTGGCTCCGATTGATGGTGTAGCATCTGTGTCCTGCTGGAATGAGGAGGCACACCGTTGTTGGTCTTCGGGTCGTAGATGTGGCCATTAAGATTTGGAACTAGGGACTTTGCCATGGCTCTGCTTCTTTGCGACTCTGAGGTCGGTTGTTGACGTCCCGTCTGCATCCTGCTGGAGTAAAGAGAAACACCGTTGGTGATCTCTAGGCTGTCTGTGAACCGTCGAGATTTGGAACTAGGGGACTTTGCCATGGTTCCGTTGTTTTGACCCTGGGGTCGTTTGTTGACGTCGCATCTGCATCCTGTTGGAATGAGGAGGAACGCTGTCATGGGTCTTCAGGCTGTAGATATGGCCATCGAGACTTGGCTCTCTATCTGATGGAGCCTGGTGGGATGATATGGTTCCCTTTTTTTGTGCCCCTAGATTGTATACAGGGATCGATGTGATCTCACCTGTAGGGCAAAAGTTTCATTTCATATGTATATTTTTTGTTTTCTTCCCACGATACTCTATCATTTCAGCTTTTTGTATCGCGCAAGTCGCGATTGCCCAATCATTTCGGCTATTTTTCGCGGTGCCCAATTATTTCGGCTATTTGTTTTATTTACTCACTGCTTTTTATTGCGAGTTGCCCAATCATTTCGGCTGTTTTTGTATGCATACATTTTTACTTGCTGATTTCATTGCAAGTTGCCCCATCATTTCGGCTATTTCATATGCATTTTTGGCTTGCTGATTTTTTATCGCGAGTGTGGAACTTGAAATCTGATGCCAATTTTAGCATCAGCATCGCTGCGACTGGAATATTGCTAGGAGCGAATCATCATTTGCCATGAAAGAACTTGGAATTTGATACTGATTTAGGCACCAGCATCGCTACAACTGGGATATTGCCAGGAGCGAATCATCATTTGCCTCTGTCGAGGTCGAACAAAGGTGGCTTAGCAAACAGGATTAGGATCCTATCGACTAAGGCTTTTAACTTCATGAGCCATAAGGGTCTCATAAAGATGTTTCTCCCTACGAGTCGTGAAGATCTCGTAGGTGTTTTTTCTCCTTAGGAATCGTGAGAATTCCTAAGTGTGTGTTCTCTTATAAGTCGTAAGGATCTTACAAGAGTGTTTTCTCCTTACAAGTCGAGAGGACCTACAAGTGTTTGTTCACCGTGTGAGCATATCCCTAGTCGCTGGTAGGTCTCTGTTAGGGAAATGTTCATTCGTGCCCGTGGATTGTATGCAAGGGTCAATATTGAACCGCTTGTAGGGCAGCATTGGAGGTTGTGATGGCTTAAGAACAGGTTCAGATCCCTGTAGCTTAAGGCTTTTAAACCCTATGAGCCATGAGGGTCTCAAAGGGGAATTCTCCTTACGAGTCGTGAGGATCTCGTAAGCGCAGTTTCTCCTTAAGAATCGTGAGGATTCCTAAGTGTATTTCTCTTTTGTGAGTTGTAAGGATCTCACGCAGGTGGTTTCTCCTTACAGGGTCGAGAGGACCTTGCAAGTGTCTTTTAACGAGATTGCGCCCTTTCGGGTTTTCACAAAACTCGCCGGTAGTCCTGCTGTTTTTACTCACGGCGCCCTTTCAGGTTTTCATCCATGCCCATTTTGATTGTGGACATACCGTTTGTTTTTACGAGTCTGCGCCCTTTCGGATTTTCACAAACATCGCCGGTAGTCCTGCTGTTTTTACCCACGAAGCCCTTTCGGGTTTTCATCCATGCCCATCTTGCTTATGGACGTACCGTTTTTTTTATTCTAACGAGGTTGCGCCCTTTCGGGTTTTCACAAAACTCGCCGGTAGCCCTGCTGTTTTTACTCACGGAGCCCTTTCGGGTTTTCATCTGTTCCCATTTTGCTTATGGACATACCGTTTTCTTTCTTTTCTTCTTTTTTTTATCAGTTTTGGGAGGCTGCAATCCACCGTAGTTTATCGACATCTCGGTCAACGGCTAGTTTTTAGGACATAGTGGTCCGTTGTTAGTTTAAGGACGTTGCGGTCCGTTGTTAGTTTAAGGACGTTTCGGTCCACTGTAGCTTTGAGGCGAAGTTTCGCCAGATGCTTTATAAACAAGTAGGTTTCTCCTTGATAGACCTTGTCACATAATCCAAGGGTTTTGGCACTGCTCCTGCCCCCAGCTCCTCTACGTTATCTCCTAACGCCGAGTGAGCTGCTTTGTTACTTAACGACAAATGAGCGATCATGTGGCAACTTGCCACATAATCTTCGGATTCTTCTGATAAGTTATCTCCCTCATCATTGTCGTTATCTTCATTCTTAAGGATGTGACCGAGGAACTCTTGAAGCGTGACTGGGGTTCGCGCCCTCTGGTTGTATTCTTTCAGTGCGTCAATATGCTTTTGCAGATCCGTGCGCTTGTCGTTAGACAGCACGGGCTTTTTGGTCTTCTTTTCCTTGGAAGACTGTGACGGCTGGGCCCGAATGTTTTGTCCACCATCACTATTAATTCCCAATGCTGGGCGTGGTTTCAGCATCTCCTCGATGATCTCCGGCTGTAGCGGGCTTTTCTACCTGGTTACTGGACATGTTTGAAGATCTTTCGGCATTCTTTTAGTTTTTGCCGAAAGAACAACTTCCCATGGAGCTTCCCCTATGAATGAGCACGATGCCCCCGGCATGTCCATCTTTTTCGGAGCATGTGGTTGTGGCGGGTTCACTTTCCAATTTTCAGACAACGCGAACTTGCCTTACTAGTATTGGTCTTCAACCCAATTTTTGAAGATGTAGCAATCTTCGAGTGGATGGCCCAATACTCGATGGTAAGGGCAGTGATTAGGATCGTTGACGTCATTCGGTTGCGGTGCGTGTCTCGACTCCGGTAGAGTGATGAGCCCATTGCGCACCGCCAGTTCGAACAGTCTCCTTGTTTTATCTCGGGGAAACGAGTAAGGACGTCTCAATTTCTCATCGAGGGATTGCCGCTTGTTGCTTTGGCGAACAACCGCCCTCGGGCCACTCGGTTGTTGTTGAGCGTTGGCGACAACGATCGCTTTCCCTTTTCCTTTATCATTTCGAGAGTCCGGCTTTGGAGGAGACAGTCTATGACCCATCTGATCCATTTGGGCCAGTTTGTCGATCAAGGCCTGGAAAGTGGTCGGCTTGAAGAACATCATGAACTGGGAAATAGTCGCGTGAGGGTCGAGAGTGCCCACGAACATACCCACTGTCGGTGCTTCTTCGATACTCTGTTCACACTTTGACCACAGATTTCGCCATCGGATTGTATATTGAACCCAAGTTTCACCCGGCTTTACCTTTGCATTGATCAATGTTGTTATCGGGGTGCGTTCACTTGCGCTCACGAATCGCTGTGTGAACAACAACTCCATTTCTGCGAAAGTTTTGACGGAGTCGTTTGGAAGTTCGGAGTACCACTCAAATGCCGTCTCCGATAAGCTGCCGACAAATTGGCGGAGCAAAAGCTTATCATCGCCCCCGGTGTTGCCGCAAAGTGCCCTAAACTGAATGACATGTTGGTGGGGATTGCCTGTCCCCTTGTATACGTGGAATTTGGGGATCGTGTAGCCCGGCGGGTACTTTATCTGGTCATACTAGCCTGGATATGGTCACCCAGTTTTCACGACCTGGCCAGCCGCTTCATTTGCTTGGTGGACTCGTATCTGCTGAGCGATATAGTCATCCAGGGCGGCCTTTGAAATAGTTTCCTCTTTGGCTGCTGAAAGAGCCGGAGGAGGATTCGACGTCTCCCCTCTATCGTCTTCAATGATGATCGGAGAGTCTTCAGCTGGAGGATTCGGCTGTAACATCATCCCGACCATGTCTTGGAAGAGAAGCACCATTCGTTTTATGTTGGCGGATTGTTCTGCAGCTTCTCTTTCCTTCTTTTCGAGGACTCTGCGTAGGAAGTCAGCATCGGTTTCTTGTTCGTGACGCTGTTCCAACGACACCTCCGCGCTTTCTTTTGGTCCGGTGAGTGCAGCCATCGCAGTCAGCATCTCCTGAAGCTTCTGATGCTGCTTTTGGGCTTTTGTCACGGATCGCGTAAGCGGTAGATGACCTGTGGAGATACGGCTATCCTCTTTTCTGGATGCCATATATACGGTATGCACCACCATGTCCCCAGTCTTAGGACGTTTAGGCTCAGTGCCTTTGAAATTTGTCGACGGCACGGGGATTTTCTCCGGCCTTCTCCTCTTATGAGCGGTCGAAGTTGAGGGGGCCGCTGCAGTGGGCACCCAAGTAGCCGTCGTCTTTTGTGGCTTAACAGGATGGTTTTCTTCCTGTCGGACCTTCAGCTTCTTCTGCCGGCGGGGATAGTCTTGATCAACCACCGACTCTCGGACTTGTCGCCAGATTTTATAAACTTTGGAAGACAGCCGTTGAGGGGACTGCTCCTGCTTCATTTCTATGACGGTCTCCACCGGCGGCTGAGATCTTTTTTATACGGCGGTAGGCGAATTCCTGCGCACCTTATTCAGTAGCTCAAAGCTGTTCCCGGTTGGAACAGCAGCATTAATTTCCACCGTTGGAGCCGGTGGAGTTAGCCCAGAGGGGGAGTTGCCCCCAGCCTTCCTTATTCGGCGCCAGTGGCGACATCGAGCGTGTTGAGCGGACGGTGTTAGTTAGGCGATGGGGATGGCTTTGTCTTGCCCCCTGTCCAGATGAGGCGCCGTTGGTGCCAGCTTCTTGAAGACTAACGTCTTTTGAGTAGCGGTATCTAATCTGTCAAAGACAGACCTTCGAGCAAGAACGAGAGCCGTAGTAGGGGATGGAACAGTCAGTCTTGCAAAGACCGACCCTTTGGCAGGCGAAGCCGCCTTGACGACTTCAGGAGCAGAGATGGCTATCTTCTTTGGGCTGGCCACTTCAGGTGTCATGGGCTTCTTGGCAGGCCCATCGGAGTTCAAGCTCAGTCTGGCGAAGACCGAGAAGTTGGAGCTGGACGACCCGTTGAGAGGGGCCGTGGTGGTAGCAAGCCGATCGAAGACCGACTTCTTGGGAGCTTCCGGTGCTGGTACAAGAACGGTGAAGCTCGTTGGCGGGAGCATGGTCCCGAAAAACAATCCAGTAGTGGCCTGAGTGACCTGTTCCACTGGCATCGTAAATAAGGAAGCCGCTTGGGGCCTGTAAGCTACACCTCCAGGTGAGGCGGAGCGTAGGTTGCAGTTGCCGTTGGAACATCTTGCATAAGTGGACGCCATTGATTTTTGCTTTCTGCACCAAGCAAAACGCCAAATCTCAGTATCTCGAATCTAAGGGCAACCATTAGCAAACCACGATTAGTTCGCGAACACGACACACGAAGTGTGGAGTGGAAAAAGGAAAAGGTCCCACCGGGCGTGCCAGAATCTGTTTACCGCCGGAAGACGGGAAGACGGACTGTCTTGCCTGAATCTGGGGCAGATGCTATTTGGTGCTATCCGTCCAGCTCTCCGAAGATGCCAAGTTGATTTATGGCACCATGTGAAATGTGTGGTTGTTGGGACCCGTCACCTCTTTGAAGACGTTGAGGAATTACAACGACGAATATTAAAGGAGTGAAGAGATGTACCCTTGAACCAAGGTGAGTTGGTTGAAAGAGCAGATGTGCTCAATTCGAGATAAGTTGAGGACTTATGGCCAGAATTGGGCTAAGTCCAATTAAAATGTTTTAACATTTTATTTTTGTTCTGGCTATTAAGCCTTTATTTGGGCTCAGCCTTTTTAATAATGCTAGGCATTAGGTTCTGACATCTTTTATCTTCATCAGAACAAAGTGTGTTTTAATAGTGCGCCGCGTGGCGCGTCAGGCGCTTTGCGCCAGTCAGAGAGCGCATTGCGCTTCTGTCGGGTAGCGCACATGAAGATGACACGTGTCGCGCTTAGCGCTAGTTTGTTAGCGCATTGTGCTTTTAATTTATGAGCGCTTTGCGCTGATTTAAAGGCGCACCAGTGAGTGACACGTGGCGTGCTTGGTGCTGAACGCCAGATGATGAGCACATTGCGCTTCTGCATGAGTAGCGCACACGTGGCGCGCTTGGCGCTTTGCGCCAGATGATGAGCGCAAAGCGCAAGTTGCATACGTGGTTGATACGTGGCGCGTTTTGGCGCTGAGCGCCGGTCGAAGCAGCGCAAAAGCGCAGTTCATGAGTGCAAGGCACTAATCAATAGCGCAAAACGCATCTGATCAATTTTAAGATCAAAGAACAAATTTATGTTCTTCAAAGGAGGCCTTGCCTCAAGATCCAAGAGCAAAAGTTCATGTTTTTCATAAAAGGCTCTACCTTTTATAAATCAAAGATCTGTAAATGAAGTAAAAATACTTCTTTTATTATTATTTTCTTTATGATTAGATCTTTTGATCTTTTGCTTTTAAATCAAAGATCTTGGTCTTTTTATAGATCTAAGATCTTTTTAGAAGATGGTTCTTCTTTTTACGAGATGGTTTCATCTCTGTTGTTCAAGAACATAGTTCTTTACCTTGAATATGAAGAAATGATCTTCTTTTTTTTCAAGAGCTTGCTCTTCTTTTTCTCAAAGTTTGCAGAGGGCTTTTCTCTCTCTTTTTTGTATATTCTAGAGGGGCCTTTATATAGGGCCAATTGATTTGTTAAATCTGTTAAAGATATCTTTCTCTGATTGATTTGGGAATATTTCTCACCGTTGGATCTTTGATCCTAGGGTTTCTTTTTTACAGAAGAAAATCTTCTTGTTTTTTAACAAGATTGAGAAAATCTTTTCATAACAGAATTTATACAGTCTTTTGGTAATTTTTATTTACCATTGGATCATTGATCCAACGGTGCTATGATTTACAGAGCACAATCTTTTCATTTGGAAAGATTTTGAGGAATCTTTCCTTAACAGAATTTAATTCTGATTAATTAATGATTTATCATTATTATTAGATCTTTAATCTGACGGTTGGGGAGCTTTTAGGTCCCAGCGCTGGCGCACCCGTGCTTTGCATGTGGTGCGCTGCTTAAAAGGCAGCGCACATTGCGCTAGCGCACATGTGTATGACACGTGGTGCGCTGCTTAGAGCGCAGCGCGCCTAGCGCTAGCGCACACGTGCTTCGCACGTGGTGCGCTACGACAGAGCACTTTGCGCTAGCGCACACGTGCATGACACGTGGTGCGCTGCTTACAGTGCAGCGCACCTAGCGCTAGCGCACACGTGCTTTGCACGGGTGCGCTACGACAGAGTCTTTGACTCTCAGCACTGAAACATTTACATTCTTTGCATGTGGAGTTTTCCTTTTATTTATATATATATATTTTATTATTTTATTATTATTTTATTATTTATTATTATTATTATTATTATTATTATTATATAGTTTTTTATGCAGGTTGTGAGCCAAAATTTTGGTGGGAACAGGTGCTTGAAAGAAAGGACATGGAAGCTACTGAGCAGACTGCTAACATAAAGCAGATGGCTCTCTTGTTCCAAGATATGGTTGGAATGATGATCCAGCCAGAACCCCCAGCCGAGAATCCGCCGATAATCATCGATGATGACAGAGAGGAAACATCAAACCCTCTTCCGGCTTTATCAACAGCCAAGGAGGAAACGATCTCTAAGGCTGCTTTTGATGATTATATAGCTCAACAAATAAGAGCTCATCAAGCAAATGAAGCGGCTGGCCAAATCATCAGAACTGGGCGACCGTATCCAGGATGGTATGACCAAATTAAATACCCGCCGGGATATACGATCCCTGAAAGGTTCCTAGGCACTCTAGTGAGGTCTCACAAGGCATCATCCATGCCAATTTCAAAAAATACGGTGCCGAGAAACCCTAGAACGGATCGTTGGCTAGAAGTTTAGGCGACAAAAGAAAAATAGTTAACAACTTTAACTAAAAGAAACGGAAATACAACCTTTGTAGATCAGGTCCACCACCTCCTAAGCTCCGCGATGATCTCCCTCCGCTGTCCAAATTGAACCCATGACTCTAGCATCGGCTTCATCGAAGAATGGGCGGGCTTGATCGTCGGCTTCGATGCCGAAGATGATCTACGTCGAGGCAACTCAAACTCGAGCTCCGCCTTCGCCAAGTCAAGAAACTTGTGAAGACAACACACTCTACTACATGGCAAGTAGTAGAGGATGAAGAAATAGGAAGTGGGTAGACTTTAGAATTGGATTTCTCACTTGTTTTCATCACTTGCCATTGATGTAGCAAGCTTTTCTTCATGGAAGAAGAAGATGATGAAGAAGAAGATGATATGATATGTTATTTTTAAAATAGATAAAAAAATGAATACTTATCATAATCTTACCCTTGGTTAAGTGTAGAGAATCGACTAGGGTTAGTGAATGGTTAGGTTTTGTAGATGAAGACAAAATGGTCAAAGCTTCTTGAAGCTTCAAAGAAAAGAACAAAATAATCAACCATTTTATTTTCATTCCAAATGAAGAATGAATAAATAAATAAATAGTTAATAAATACAAAACCCTAACCATTACACAACCATGGTTTAATCATACACTTAACTAAGTATGCATGTATCATCAAACACGATACAATCATGTGCACAAAAATATATCACATATACAACTTGCACAATTCAAGTGAGAAAATCCATTTAAAGTGAACCAATACTAGTTAATGCAAAGTAATATTTCAAATACATAATTATACATTAAATCATTAAATCAACACTTGATTTAACGATCCGGTCATATCGTATATAACCGACTAGTATCCAATGCATCGGCTTATCGAATCAATCCTTGATTCGATAACTAGGTTATATCGCATACAACCAATCGATACATTCATCGCGAGAATGGAATACGGTATCACATACACGCATTATTCTCGGTCCCGCACATATCTCATATGCGCTCCTATTTCGTTTCGCTTGAGCCAGGAAACCTCCGTGTAGGACTCTAAAGACTCGTCAATACGCCGGCAGCAGGTGATGATCATATCAAACACCCACAAGCCGCAAGCTGTCTGCTAAACGTAACGGCCACCCGGGTATTGAGCGATCAGAAGATCGACGAGCAAGCCCGCTCACACTCCTGTGAATCCAACCAGTAACACTTACCGTATAGTCCGGTCTGTTCGTCTGATATGTCGCATATCTCGCCTAGGGGTGGTAAACGTCAGACCCCAATAGCTCGATAAGTCATGCCGACGTGAAATCCATGACATGTGTGAAACTACTGATAACTCTTACCAGTATATCACTGCAACCCTGTCCAGGGATTTCCTGTTATGGCCAGTCGAGCATAGCGCAACATCAATCCCCAATACCGGGAGAGACGAATCCCCTCCTATCGCTCATTGCCTCCATGTGAATCGGGGCTGTGCCAAAAAACCACCTGTTTGCACGACTCAGTAGAGCCGTGGTAGGGTGGAAATCAAAGCACGGTGGGAGACACACAAGACTCTATGACGATCTCGGGTCAACAGACTAAGCTGTACCAGTGTCACCAGAGAACTGCCATCTGACGTGAGGTATAATACCATCTGGGAGTTCTCGGCGAGTCCGTTCAGTGTACCCAGTCTCCACTGAGCACCCGTATACCATCTCTGATGTCAAACACCAATGGATATGAGATCATCTATCGCCCATCGAATGGGTCGAGAAGATATACGCTAGTCTACTCTGGAATATCGATGCCCCGTCTCGATATTCCCTCGACTAGGAACATTGAAGGATGTACTCATGGACTATCCAGGCCCCACTAGTATGACCTGCATCACAGTCCTGGAAGTCGAGTACACATCCTAAGGGCTTTATCAACATGTAATAGAGAGACAGAAAGTATACACGTTAAGATAAAGAGCAACCAGATAGCGTACTATCATGTTGAGCAAGAAAGTCCTTCCTATATATGTCCCAGCATCCACTACAATATACATCCAATGTACAGTAATGGACTCTAGGGCATACATATAACTAACAATCCCCAAGTTCCATATGTACAAGGGGACAGGCAACCCACACCAGCACGTCGCGCAGTTCAGAGCACTGTGCGGCAACTCTAGAGGCGATGACAAACTGTTGCTTCGCCAGTTCGTTGGCAGCTTGTCAGAGACGGCCTTTGAATGGTACTCGGAGCTCCCAAATGACTCCGTGAGGACATTCATAGAGATGGAGCTGCTGTTCACACAACGGTTCACCAGCATAAGCGAGCGCACCCCGATCACGACATTAATTAATGCCAGGGTAAAACCAGGAGAAACCTGGGTCCAATATGCGATCTAGTGGCGGAACCTATGGTCAAGTGGGAACAATGCATCGAAGAATCCTCCGCCGTGGGCATGTTCATCGGGACCCTTGATCCTCAAACGTCTGTGTCCCAGTTCATGACGTTCTTCAAACCAACGACCTTCCAGGCTCTGATCGATAAACTGGTCCAAATGGACCAGTGGGCCATAGGCTTTCCTCTTCAAGTAAGGACCCTCAAAACGCCAAGGGTAAAGGGAAAGCGGCCTCTGTCGCCAACGCTCAACAACAACTGAGTGGCCCAAAACCGGCTACTCGCCAAAATAATGCACGCCCACGCCTATCCCCGGAAGAAAGGCTAGGACGCGCTTACTCATTTCCCCGCGATAAGACGAGGAGACTATTTGAGTTGACAATGTGTAACAAACTCATCACATTGCCAGACCCACGGCGTCCACCGCAACCCGGCGACGCCAACAACCCCAAATACTGCTCCTACCACAGAATGGTGAGCCACCCAATTGAGGATTTCTACGTCTTCAAGAACTGGGTTGAGGACCAGTATCAATAGGGGAAGTTCACGCCGTCTTAGAACTGGAGGATGAACCCACCATAGAAGCACACTCCTAAAAAGGTGGATGCGCCAGGGGCATCATGCTCGCTCATGGAAGAAACTCCATGGGAAGTCATTCTTTCAGCTAAAACCAAAAGAACAACACCACACACTCCCAAAATTATCGAAGGGATGCTGAAACCGCGTCCCGTACTGAAGATTGTTGACAAAGGGCAAAATCCCCAAGTCAGGCCTTCAAAGTCTTCGAAGAAAAAGAAGAAGACTAAGAATCCTGTGCAGCCTATCGAGTATGACGACAAGCACATAGACCTACAAAAATACATTGACGCACTGGAGGGGTACAACAAGAAGGCGCGGAAACCGGTCACACTTTAAGAGTTCCTCAAGCTTATTCTGCAGAACGAAGATAGTGACTATGATGAGGAAAATGACTCATCAGAAAAAATTGAATACTATGTAGCAAGTTGCCACATGGCCTCCCATTCGTTGTTAAATGATGAAGAAACTCCTTCAGCGTCAAAAAACAACACAGAGGAACTGGGGGCAGAATCGGCGCTAAAATCCCCAGAACTGCCAGAAGACCCAATCGATAGACTGTTAAACAAAGCCTTTCAAAAAAGCAAATCTGACCAAGAACGCGAAACAACCATATACGAAAAGGCTAAGTGTCAGCGTCAGGATGAAGAAGCTGCGACAAGGTGGAGTCGTAAAGTACTCCAACCAAACCAAAGTATACCCGCGATAAATAAGAGCAGGATCAAGGCAGAGAAACGGTTCGCCAAAGCCCTGTCAATGGGAATGAAGCTGCCACCTCCCGTAGGAAACACTCGCAGGGTCATATGCCTCGACGGAGTGGATTCACATCCAAACTACTGTCTATATCATCGGAGGGTCACCCACCCCACCGAAGAATGCAATACCTTCAAGAAGTGGTGGCAAGGATATATTGCTCATCAAAAACAATTCAAGAGGATGAAGCTCGAAGCTCGTCGACAGCAAAAAAGTGCGACAAATACGCGTGAAAAAAACGACTGACAACTATCATATGGTTGGTACCAGTTCAGAAGGGGGAAAACCCCCAAGTTCTTATTTTCGGGAGCGATTCTGAGGACGAAATACCCCTTAGCCCTTTCTTCAAAGACTCCACCTCCAAAAAAGAAGAGGAGGAGAAGAACTGTGAGAATATTCAGCTGCGTAACCGCACGCTGCCTGATTGATAGAGTTTTTCTGTGTTCAAATTTACTGCAATCAAGACGGTGTCGCTTGGTAGCTAGTCGGTTGAGTATGGGTCGATCCACAGGGAGAAGGAATCCTTTTCTTTATGTTATAACGAGTTAAGTCCAATTAAGTTGGGTTTTGTTTTAAAATTTATGAATGAGAATAAGTTGGTAAAAAGCTTGCTGGGGTTAGGATTAGTTTAGTTCGAAATAGGGATCTTCTCACTTCTTTCAATACCTTAGTTGTGAATAAAGGTGTTAGGGTAATCGGCAACAACGGGGATTAGCACGACTGGGAAGAAACTTAGTTTCTTCTTTTTGGTCCTTATCCGTCCGTTCTTGGCTTTTAGCCCTAACCTCCAGTTAATTCAACCACAACTGGTCTAACTAGGGAATCACCACTATCAGGGAGGATAGAGTGCCGTAGTGAGCGGATTATGGTTGAATTAAAGAGAGTCCGTATTAAAAATTATTTGGGCAAAGAAAGGAGTGAGAGAAATTTCCTTCTCTCAAACCTTCCTTCTCCTACCCAAACAAGTGAGGAATTACTCACTCATTAGGAAGATAACAATAAAATTCAATTTTTTTTATTTTAATAGATGAACTAAATTGCAAATAATAAAAGAACAGATAAAAAATTGCAGGAATTAAAATTCAGAAAAAAAGAATGCGAGATAAAATGAAAACTTACTTTATTGATATCCTCTCAACAACGCATTACAATGAAATTTAAATCTAGAAATTAAAAAGAGACTTAAAAACTAAAGAGAGGCATATAAGAAAGGCACCCTAAAAGAGGGACCCTCAAAGAGGCACACTTTATTTGGCTTTGAGCCCTTCTATTTATAGATAGGAAAACCTTAGATTTACATTCTGATCCATACACGAAATTACAGAACTACCCCAAGAGAGCCGAGTTAATGCACCGACACTGCCACTGACACGTGCATTGCACGGCCGCGGAACCGCGGCAAAAGTGCCTGTTTGGCCACGGTTCCGCGGCCATATGGTGGAATCTTGGGTCCATCTTTTCAAGTCTTTTACCAGTTGCTTTTATCATCTGTTTGGTACACTTGGTTTCTCAAAAGCTCTTCTATTCTCTTCCAGATATTCAGCAGTGGACTTTTGCCTTGAACTCCGCTTGAACTGGTATGCGGCATCATGCGGATCAGTAATCATCTGTTATCGGTCGTTATCCTATATTTGTTGCGACTTTTCACGAATCTCACTGTAAAGAGCTAAGAACCTGTAACCTGCAACTATTTAGCAGGCATAGATCAAAAACACCTATTTATATGCAATGTGATTAAGAATGGGCGATATAAAAACGCAAAAATCTGATATGAACAAATACCCCCAAACTTATCTTTTGCTCGTCCCGAGCAAAGCAATTTTATTCTCGAAAAATCCTAACCTCACTTTCGCAGGGAACGCGATTACATTGAGCTCGTGCAACAAGCCGTTAAACCTCTAGGTGTCCCTAGTAGGAGGAGTGTTGTCTCCTGAGGGTTTTCAGCGGATTACACCCACAAAATCCGATCAATTTGGCCGTTGACTCTAATTTTTCAATTCAGTATTCTAGCAAGAAAATCTATCATCTTCAACTTAGAAATCATCAACCCGTATTTTTCACACTTCCTTTTCATTTAACTTAAGATCATATACGTTTTGCAAGTTTATAAAGCTTTCAGCATCTCCTAAGTTTTCCTTCTAAGGTGCAATCTTAACTCAGGAATTTTTATCATCTCTACTGAAGATATAAGCCCTAACTTTTATTCCTATCTCTCCTCTAAACTCCAATCACATATCCCTACGTGTGTGTAATTATCACCCCTACACTTGGAAATTCAATTCAAGCTATCATACTCTTGTCCATCTTCCAAAATACTTTTAGTTGCTGAATTTCAGATGAAATTGCTCACACATCCTTCATGCGACCGTTAATACTTCTTGAGGTACTAAACGGCCGATTACAAAATATGCTTGCCCATTTAGGCGTAATTCCTCGTCTTGCAATACCTAAGGCTTAGCAGTGACTCCCAAACCAGTTGGTCTAAGGCACTAGGTGATAAAGCACCCTCATTATATTTTTATTTATGCTGCCTTAAGTAATTACAAAACCAGTGTTCATCGTTTTTTATCTCTTTATTCACCACTTATACTTTTTTTATTTTATTTTCCTTCATACTAAGGATTTTAGACAAGAGTATTTCAAGGTATCATCTAGTATCCCAAGTTTCAAGATGTGTGTGAGTGTGTAAAGCAGGGTATATACTTTCAGAATTTGGACTTAAGGTTCAGAATTATTTTTCAGACTTATACTTCAAATAGAGCTTTCAATACTCTTCCCTTATTTCGATTAGCCCAAGAACTGAACTCAAAATTTTCCTATTTCTAAATAAACTACAAGGACGTATATTTTCTACAGTTAAACTTTAAGAAATGCTATTTTTAGGGTTTTTAATTTACTAAGTTTAGGATTTAGTTTTTCCTAACTAGTCAATCGTCATGTTAAACTTAAGTCAAATATGGACAAAATCGAACTTTTCAATTTTTATAATTTTTAAAATTTTTTAATTTTCATGGGTTTTAAAATAAGTATGCAAATGCAAAAAATATACATATGAATGCGAAGGAAGAAAGCTTACTAAGCACACCCCTAAACTTAAACTTGACAGTGCCCTCACTGTCAGGCTACACCAAGATGGTCAAAATTGTCAGCACTCCCCTGTTTGTTTATTTATTATTTTTATTTTATTATTTTTATTATTAACAGAAAAAGAAAACAAAATATATATACATAAAAAGGTCCCCCCAAACTTAAGTGAAACATTGTTTCCACTGTTTAAGCGTTAAAGTTCAGAGTTAGGGGGGAGAAAAACACAGTATCAAGCTGTACAAGGCCTTACACAGGCCAAAAGTTAGCACCAACCAATCAAAGAATTTATCAATGAAGCGCACCGGTTGGTGGAAGAACATGTTGTATAGAGTCAGGAAGAAATGGGGTAAAGATAAGTGGTGTAATGGAAAAGGTTTACGTCTCGATTTGTAGAGACGAAACAATAATGGTGAACGGAAACGAGAATGTGGATGATTAGGAATGGGAAGAATGGTCGCATTCTTGTATGGGATAAGAAGAAATGGTGGTGGTTCAACTTCTTCAGGTGGGGGTTGATTAATCACAAAATCCGTGTCGTTTAGGAATGCGAGTTCGTGTGTCGTTTAGGAATGCGAGTTCGTCGAAAATATCTTCGAAACTTTCATCGATGGTCAGATTAAACGTTTCAATGTCAGTAAGTGTCGCGCCAGAATTCAACACACTTGATTTTTCAAAAATTACAGAGGTAGAAGACTCGTAAGGCTCATCTACCTTATTCTCAAAAGAGTCTAAATCAAGTTGTTTTTCTAGAATTATCGAACTCAAAATATCGGATTGTAATTCATTAACACTCGCTATCATTAAAGGAAGATTAAAGAAGAACCAGAGAAAGTGGGAGAAAGGAGTTGAATACGAACTTGAGGGTGGAGATGGAGTGTATAAATTAGCACAATTTGTAATGACCGATGTGTAAAAAGCGATTGTGCTAATCTATCAACCCACTGAGAAATGAGGTCAAATCCCTCAAGATTCGTGAGAAAACATGGGTACGTCAAACTTGGTAAACCAGACATAAGAAATGAAAGTGATATGGTTTCTTGCGCGGTCGAAACGATGGAAAGGATGGAGGGGAGTGACCGAGGAAAGGTAACAGTTAAAGGTTCAGGAGGGTGTATACGGTCAGTGGAAGGGACATGATAAATTGGAAAATCCGACTCATCAAATAAAAATGGTTCATCCTCAATACTATCCTCAAAATTCCCCTCAAAAGTTATCTCATCCATGAAATTATCATCAAAATCCAGACGCATATGAAGTTCGGGAAAAACAGTTAATGATTCGGGATGATGAATTGGAGAGAGAAACTCATCCAAATCTGTAGGTTCATCATCCAAAATATTCCCAACGTCAATATCCTCGATCAAGTGAAAATTAAATTTCTCAGACACCTCACCAAAAGTATGGATATTAATCAATTCAGGTTCTAAGATGAAGGTGTAGAGGTCAAAAGGATTGGTGATGGTTTCACTCGAAAGTGACCCTTCACAATCAGGTAAATCAAACACAACAAAGTCGCACAATTCATTAAACGTGTTGGATATAGTGCTCTCAGAGTCAATTATTGGATCACAGGCATGTGATTGCAATGATTGAGGGAGGACCTATACCGGTAGGACAGTCTTACTCAAGATGATAGTATGCTATCTGGTTTATCTTTATCATCGTATACAGCTTTAGATGACCTTACAGGTCGCTATTACACATTGATAGAGCCCTTAGGATTCTTGCTTGACTACCAGCAGTATGATGGCAATCATATATGTGGGAGCTGGGGTCTATAAGCACATCCTTAAAAGGTCCCTAGTCGTGGGTGTTTCGAGACTGGGCATCGATACTCCATTACTAGACTAGTGTATACAGTTGAGACCCCGACGAGGGGCGGTGGCCGGTCTCACAATCCATTGGTGTCGGTTGGATAACCTAAGATGTATACAGGTGCTCATTGGGTTATGAGTACACTGGACAGGACTCACCGGGAACATGCTAGTTGGTAGTATACCTGACGTCAGATAGCATTTCCCAGGTGACATGTGTACAGGTTAGTTTATCAATCTGAGATCGTCATTTGTCTCGTGTGAGTTCCCACTGTGCTTTGATTACTACCCTACCACGGCTCAAATGAGTCGTGCAAACAGGTTTTAGTTGGGTACAGTCCCGAGCCACATGGAGGCAGTGAGCGGATCGGTAGGGGTTTCGTCTCTCCCGGTATTGGGGGTGAGATCGTGCTGTGTCTAGGAGAGCCATTACACGAAGTCCTTGGCTAAGGCAGGAGATTTACTGGTAGGTATTCCAGTAGTATCTCAGGGTGTTCTGGGCTACACTCCGACACGACTTGTACCGCTTTTGGGGGTCTGACTTTTACCAACCCCCTAGGCCCGCCATGCGATGCTCATAGACGAACGGACCGGACTTTACAGATATTGTCAATGACAGGCTCAGTAGGGTGTCAGGATGAGTTCGCTCATCGACCTCCCTTTTGGTCAATACCTGGTAGCCCATTACGTACGGCTAGTACCACTGATGTGCTAGTGGTTAAATCCACAGCCAAAGTATTGACGAGTCTTTAGAGTCCCCCAGAGACAGTTTCTCAAGTTTCGGGTGAAACGTTGTAGAGGACGTATGATATATGGCACGGTTCGATCATATACGTGCAGTAGTGCACGGATCATGATCGGACGGATCATGCTAGTGGGCTTTGGTTTAAGCCGGATCCTAGTATTAGATTTGTTGGATTACTTTAGTCTCATTGCATGCGCATTCAGTCAGAATGCGGATGCAGATATGTATATACAGGTGAAGGGTATCCTTGTGATCCGTCACGAGTTTACTTTAGATGTTGCCGTATCTTTTTATTGTTGTAAACATTTGGATTAATGTTTACAAATGGAAATGTGAGCTTAAATCATCATTTTGAGCATTTAATGTGACATAGACTTCATTAGTAACTCATGGTCTCTTTCCTTGTGCTAATGTCACATTATGTGATTGATTTGTGGTTTGAAATGAGAGGAAGAGAGAGAAGGGCAGCCATTGTAAAGGTTTTTGGTCTTGTATTTTTCATTACTTCTCACTCTCTCATTTTCATCATAAGAAAACACAAAAGAAAGAAAAAGGCTTCTTCTTCTTCTTCTTCTTCTTCTTCTTCTTCTTCCTCTAGCTCACAACCTCCATTGATGGCTTCATCTTCAACCTCCATCCATGCAATGGATGCAGGAGACAAAGTTGTCACACACATTCTCTACTTCGTCTTGGACACGTCGGCTAGCGAACTTCATGCCCGAGTTGCTTCCGACGAAGCGGGAGCCCGTAAAAAGACTCGATGATGTGGTGCCCTTTCCGGCGAGGAGATCGAGATCGGAGATGCCGCGAGGAGCTTGGGATGGTGGCCAAAGACTGAAGGACACGGATCAATCGGTATAGCTTTCCAACCCTTTCTCTAGTTGCTAGTTGCAGGTTAATGGTTCGATCCGGGTTTAAAGTATACGATAGCGCCGGTTTCTAGTTTATGAAAAGTTTTCGTTTCCGCATTTTGGCTTAGGACAGACGACCGGGGCGCTACCGTAGACTTACATGGTATCAGAGCCACGCCATTAACCTTTACTAGCTTGCTCTAACGTGTTTAGAACTTCGATCGAACAAAATTTCCAAAACCGCGATTCCAATTTATGCAGTTTCTGTCAAAAAAATTTTTTCGTTGAAAAATTATTTTGAGTGTTTCAAAAAATCAGGCAGGCTTTTTTAAGACCACATCTGAAATTTGGTGAAGTGATCACACTGTAGCGCCGCGGAACCGCGGCATTACCCTTGTTTTGGCCGCGGTTCCACCGTACTCCTGTAGCATCAATGCACCAAACTTTCTGCAGTGGTCTCTGAGTTGGAATTAGGGTATCTGGTAATTTTTGTTTGGGCCCACATTTGTTTGAGTATCGGGAATTGTGCTTGGGGCCCACTTCGGGAAATTTTGTCGATCGAAAAATATAAATATGTTAGTTCACAGTTCTTACTTTATATCTGCGACCGTGAATGTCATTTGATCGGTAAATCTTGTCTAATTGCTATAGCCCTTTTAGACGGATTTGCGAACGTGATATTCACGTTGATATTCTGTGTTGTGCTGTGATGTTGCGGATTTATCGTGGTGGATAGCCTGGATGCAATGGTAGTACATTTTGGTTATATTTGTACATTTGATATTGCGGGGCGAGCGTTCGACATGTGGACTGCTGTCACTGCCTGTTTGTATATTATTCTTTTGGGGCATGACCGGGATGAGGTCGATATACCCATTGTATATATTTTACTTTCTGTACTAGGATTACCCTGCGGTGGGGTGCACGGATAGCCAGGTTCTAGAGGGCAACGAGCCCGCATCTCATGGCTTTGAGACGGAGGGGGCTTCACTCTAGAATTGGCGGGCTATTCGCCGCACTCGTAGGGGGTACAGGTTGACCCAAGGAGGGGTACTCAAGTTACCGGATTCTGTGAAGTGCTGGGTGGTCCATTCAGTTTGTTGAAGGGGGCTGCCTCGCTTCAGGTTTTGGCGGGTAACTTGCCGCGCCCGTAGGGGTCTAGGATTTCATTGTACAGGCTATCCACACGACCAGGGGAACGTCGGGTTTCATTAGCGGCTCTATGAAACCCGGGGATCCCAGATTATCTGTATTGTTCTGTGATGCTTATTACATTTCTGTGATGTTGCATTTTATCACGCCATGAGCAAATATTATATATTGATATATATATACTAGTAGATGTTGTATATGTTTTACACCCACTCTAGTCCAGTCCCCGCTCCGTCGTTAGTTAAGTAACCTAACGGGTGATGACGGGACCCAGTGGCGAATGCGGATGGCATATACGTACATCATATTTTCGTTCTTTTGTGGTGTGATTAATTGATGGGACTGCATTGATTCGGATCAATGCAAGCTAAACAAACATATTCTGATGTTGTTGGGACATTTTTCAAAAAGCTGTTATTGCAAGGACGTTCTCTTTTGTTTTGCACAGTGGTATTCGGTTATGAATATCCAGCTCCTCAGTCGACGAGGTAAGGGTCGAGATCCCTTCACCGGGAGTGACCCCTTGGACAGATGTTTGCGTCAGGGTAATAACTTCACTATAGCCGATTACTTTTTGCTTTGCATCGTGGTATTCAGTTGGAATATCCTGCACCTCATTCTACGAGGAAAGAGCCGAGATCCCTTCACCGGGAGTGACCTCTTTAGCAAAAGTTTTCACCACTATATTTTTATAAAAAGCTATCCGGTTCCTTCAACGATATTAAGTTCATTACGTTAAAGGTTTTTCGCCAAAAACCATTCGTAGCCCTCCGTCATTTCAGACGGGAGCACTTAGTATTCATGCTATGTATGTTGGCCTTCGTCAAGGCATAGTGTATGGTAGCTATTTATTACTTTTCTGCAGCATAGATATATGCGTTGGTTTGGGACAGTCGTACTACTATTTTGGCCTTCGTCAAGGGTATGTACGGGTGGGTTCAAATTAACCTGGATAATGACGGTTAGAACTTGACATGTGACTTATGATATGTTGGCCTTCGTCAAGGTCATAAGAGCATGGGGTAAAAATCACATCGGGAGTTTCTAAAGAAACTGAAACTTACCAGATATGCGCATACCTTCTGGAGTGTGATAACGTGAGTGGATTCCATCACGTTATCATGCGATGATAGTTGGATCCCGATTCCCACTGATGAGTTGGTTTACTCCTCGAGTGATCCCGACTAATTCTTCTTTCAGGTTTGGAGGAGAATTTTAGGTTACAGTGGGAGGTTTCCTGATTAGATAAATTGATAACCATTCTGATCTTGGTTAGAGTGCACGATGAGTGTTTCTTTTCTCTCTCTCTTTGGCAGCGACCATGGCCCAACCCTAGACTATAACTCAGTGAACAAGTTAACTGAACCTTCTTAAAACACTGGCTTTTGGATTGTCAGAGTTAGATACCTCATCACCACTCCTACTTTTACCCTTTTTCTCTAGAACACCCCGTATTACTACGAACTTCCACTTCCATTGGATAAAACCATCGTATGGTTATATACGAACTCGAAGGAACTTGTTCCAGAATCGAGGATGGTTTCTGGTTCTGGA
This sequence comes from Agapanthus africanus, assembly GCA_030015575.1. Classification (NCBI taxonomy): domain Eukaryota; kingdom Viridiplantae; phylum Streptophyta; class Magnoliopsida; order Asparagales; family Amaryllidaceae; genus Agapanthus; species Agapanthus africanus. Next base: position 444,334,123 of record JASDDO010000031.1, on the reverse strand, counting down.
GAAAATGAATAGGATTGTTCAGTTGTCTTTTCCTTTTACCTTCTCTCAGGTTGCAAGTGCTCCTAGGATTAGGACAGTACACCTATTACGCTAATTGGATAGTCTTCTTCCAAACCATAGGCAGGTGCCGAACGGTGGGGAATGAAGAAAACCAATTAGCCTAACGAAGGTGTACAGAAGGTATTAAGTAAAGACAAATAAAGGGGTTAGTAAGAGGGCAAAGTAAATTGCGACTACTATTCATGACAAAACCAAGTATTTCATCGCCACTCCTACTTCACCTTTGTATTTCTCCGGAACACTCCGTATCACTACGAAAATCCACTGTTATTTGGATACTCCATCGTATGGTTATATACGAACTCGAAGGAACTTGTTCCAGTTCGGGGATGGATTCTGGTTCAGGAGAAATAGGAATAAGGTTTATTCAGTTGTCTTTTATCTTCACCTTCTTTCAGGTTACGAGTACTCCTAGGATTAGGAGAGTACACCCATTATGCTTATTGGATAGTCTTCTTCCAAACCATAGGCTGGTGCCGAACGGTAAGGAGGGAAGAAAACCATTCAGCCTAAAGGGGTGTACAGAAGATAATGACTAAAGACATATAAAAGGATTTGGAGAGATAGCAAAGAAATATACAGTTATAGTTGTGAATCTGATAATGGAAGAGGCATTACTAGGAATACCCGGATACCCCTCCGAAATATTTACATGTTTCAGTTTCACTGTGTATTGTTAAAAGAAAACTGATTTCCCAATTAGCCCTTGCTCCAGGGTATGTATTTACCAGGTTTGATTCTCACATCTGTATGGTTTTACAGATGATGAGTGGGAGTAAGTTATTGGGAATTGGGTGATCATCCTCATTATATAGGGATTCGTTGTAATTGGCGATATTTGAGGAAATCGCCTGGGTTGTTTTGCCGGACGACAAATATATGGTTTTGAATATCCGTTGTTATGCACCAATTTCAAATTGATATATCTGTACGTTTATTCTTATAAAGTGAGATATAACTTTTTGAAATTATGTCTATGACATTTACCTATATCAGTGGATGGTTAGGTAAGGAGTATTGAATAGCGGTGTAATTCTTCTTAACCATAAGTACAATTTTCAACCTACGACACACAGGGAATGAGTTATTAGACTTAGAGTACTTATACAGAGTATTGTATGTTGTCCAGTGTCCATGAGGACAGAAGGGTTGGTACTCATACTATATTCTGTTTACTTGTGACTTCTCTAGTTCTTAGACATGTGTTTCGTAGAAATGCAAGGTCTAAGTTTTGAGAAGTTATAGGTATAAGAGTAAAGTAGAGAACCACGTGTTGCAAGTATCAGGAGTCTTCAAGGTGATCGAAGATGTAGATACTTGTGTATGGTATTCAGTTAATAGTAATGATTATGAAAACTTGCTTCTCTTTCAGGTTACTCATAATTGGATGCATTCCTAAGTTGAGTAATGTTGATCGGCCTCTCTCCATTTAGTTGACATACACTGGAGACAGCTGCATGATTTGAATATGGTTCCAATTAAATCAGTGCCTCTTTTTCTATATTGGATATAGAATAGTTCATATATTAACAATGTTAAGGTACGGGGAGTTGTCCGGCTTATGCTTAAAACCAGACTCTGGATAACTCAAGGCACGTTTCTGTAATGGCTGTTTGTTGGTTGACCCAGGCTATGACGAGGGTTGACTTTCTACCATCTGGAAGATCAATAGTGATATTGTTTTTGACTTGCTACAGTTTTAATAAAAATGGATTTTTTCAGAAAACAGTAGTGGGGGTATGGTAGAACTGGAAGTGATTCCAGAACCGCAAACGATTACTGAAAATTTAATAGGACCTAAAGATTCAATCTGCTTTGACATTCCATTAGCCACTCCGCAGATATGGTGGGTAACCTCAGACACCCGAGAGGTACTCCGGTATCCTCACGGACGGTGACAGGGAGGTTCTTGTTTACCCAAACTTGCCATTGCTGTTGTTCCAGACTATGAGACCCGGCAGGAGGATGGGTATAGCGTCGTTCTAAATTAGCTTTAGAAGTGTACGTGTATATGACTCTGCCAGAGGGTTGTTGTAGTCAGTGGGAGCAGCGGAAACATTGGTGGACAAGTAGCTTATGTCTATTTATGGACTAAAGCAGATATAGAGGAGAAAGATCATCTATTTCTGATGTGACAGTCATAGTTTTGACTTCATCAGAATAGGGGATGGATCTGTTAAGAATGTAGTAGGGTGTGATGTCCTGGTATTTGGATGACATACACAGTGTAGGAAGTGAAATTCCTATACTACGATCGGTTATATTTTGGTTGTCACACAGTGGTTTCTCCACATAGGATATGGATATTATATCAGATATTCTGTTTACTAGATCTATGGTTTTAGATCTAGATTTGGGTAGTTTCCCAATTTGGGTACTTAGAAAACATTCTACAGGCGTTTTAGAATGGACGACTCCTGGCACGGTAGTGTACCTGCAGGTGATGGAGTCACCCTCTCTAAAGGTGTCTTACAGACTAAAGGGGAGAGGAATGTACATGATTGGCAGATCACTTGCTTAGGCAATTGAGTCAATCATGAGATGTCAAGTACCACACCAGATATTGTTTTTGCACTGGATGCAATAAGTTGATATTAATCCTATCCTAAAGAGACATTCGGAAGTAGTTTTAGAACATAAGTGGATGTTCTAAGGATATGATAACAACAGCCTCTTTAAGAAGACGGTTATCATTCCAGGCTTCCAAGGTGACCTGGATGACAGAGTGGCTGTCAGAGTTGTAGTTTTTCCTCTGACGAGGGGTAGTAGTTTGGACAGGTGATCCATGCGGACACTGAGGGAGGCATGATGCAGGATAATGATTAAATTCAGTTGACGATACAGTCTAAGAAGTTTGGATTTGGAGTTCATTTATGAACTAGGTCCCATCAGATATCCAAACATATTCTAAGACATGTAATGCTCATTTCGGGAGATGGCTTTCTTCGCGAACTTGAGATAAAGAGAGACATAGAAAGAAACATCAGGGAGAATCCACTCACTGATGCTATTCCTCGAACGCAATAGTTTCGCAAACGGGCTTTGTGAAACTGATTATTAGAGGAGTTGGGTGTTCGGTATCACACGGGCCGTGAGTATGCGACATTGCAATAATTGGCCTTGAGTGCAAGTGGGAGATTGTTGGATATAATGCCCTCAGAGTCAATTATTAGATCACAGGCACGTGATTGCAATGATTGAGGGAGGACCTATACCGGTAGGACAGTCTTACTCAAGATGATAGTATGCTATCTGGTTTATCTGTATCATCGTGTGCGGCTTTAGGTGACCTTATAGGTCGCTATTACACATTGATAGAGCCCTTAGGATTCTTGCTTGACTACCAGCAGTATGATGGCGATCATATACGTGGGAGCTGGGGTCTATAAGCACATCCTTAAAAGGTCCCTAGTCATGGGAGTTTCGATACCCGGCATCGATACTCCATTAGTAGACTAGTGTATACAGTCGAGACCCCGACGAGGGGCGGTGGTCGGTCTCACAAGCCATTGGTGTCAGTTGGATCACCTAAGATGTATATAGGTGCACTTTGGGTTATGAGTACACCGGACAGGACTCGCCGGGAACATGCTAGTTGGTATTATACCTGACGTCAGATAGCAGTTCTCTGGTGACATGTGTACAGGTTAGTTCATCGACCTGAGATCGTCATTTGTCTCGTGTGAGTTCCCACTGTGCTTTGATTACTACCCTACCACGGCTCAAAAGAGTCGTGCAAACAGGTTTTAGTTGGGTATAGTCCCAAGCCACATGGAGGCAGTGAGCGGATCGGCAGGGATTTCGTCTCTCCCTATATTGGGGGTGAGATCGCGCTGTGTCTAGGAGAGCCATTACACGAAGTCCTTGGCCAAGGCAGGAGATTTACTGGTAGGTATTCCAGTAGTATCTCAGGGTGTTCTGGGTTACACTCTGACATGACTTGTACCGCTTTTGGGGGTCTGACTTTTACCAACCCCCTAGGCCCTCCATGTGATGCTCATAGACGAACGGACCGGACTGTACGGATATTGTCACTGACAGGCTCAGTAGGGTGTCAGGATGAGTTCGCTCATCGACCTCCCTTTTGGTCAATACCTGGTAGCCCGTTACGTACGGCTAGTACCACTGACGTGCTAGTGGTTAAATCCACAGCCAAAGTATTGACGAGCCTTTAGAGTCCCCCACAGACAGTTTCTCAAGTTTCGGGCGAAACGTTGTAGAGGCCGTATGATATATGGCAGGGTTCGATCATATACGTGCAGTAGTGCACGGATCATGATCGGACGGATCATACTAGTGGGCTTTGGTTTAAGCCAGATCCTAGTATTAGATTTGTTGGATTATTTTAGTCTCATCGCATTCGCATTCAGTCGGAATGCGGATGCAGGTATGTATATACAGGTGAGGGGTATCCTTATGATCCGTCACGAGTTTACTTTAGATGTTGCCGTATCTTTTTATTGTTGTAAACATTTGGATTAATGTTTACAAATGGAAATTGTGAGCTTAAATCATCATTTTGGGCATTTAATGTGACATAGACTTCATTAGTGACTCATGGTCTCTTTCCTTGTGCTAATGTCATATTATGTGATTGATTTGTGGTTTGAAATGAGAGGAAGAGAGAGAAGGGCAGCCATTGTATAGGTTTTTGGTCTTGTATTTTTCATTACTTCTTACTCTCTCATTTTCATCATAAGACAACACAAAAGAAAGAAAAAGGCTTCTTCTTCTTCTTCTTCCTCTAGCTCACAACCTCCATTGATGGCTTCATCTTCAACCTCCATCCATGCAATGGATGCAAGAGACAAAGTTGTCACACACATTCTCTACTTCGCCTTGGACACGTCGGCTAGCGAACTTCGTGCCCGAGTTGCTTCGGACGAAGCGGGAGCCCGTAAAAAGACTCGATGATGTGGTGCCCTTTCCGTCGAGGAGATCGAGATCGGAGATGCCGAGCTTGGGATGGTGGCCAAAGATCGAAGGACACGGATCGATCGGTATAGCTTTCCAACCCTTTCTCTAGTTGCTAGTTGTAGGTTAATGGTTCGATCCGGGTTTAAAGTATACGATAGCGCCGGTTTCTAGTTTATGAAAAGTTTTCGTTTCCGCATTTTGGCCTAGGACAGACGGCTGGGGCGCTACCGTAGACTTACATGGTATCAGAGCCACGCCATTAACCTTTACCAGCTTGCTCTAACTTGTTTAGAACTTCGATCGAACGGAATTTCCAAAACCGCGATCCCAATTTATGCAGTTTCGGTCGAAATTTTTTTGTCGTCGAAAAATTATTTTGTGTGTTTCAGAAAATCAGACAGGCTTTTTTAAGACCACAGCTAAAATTTGGTGAAGTGATCACACTATAGTGCCGCGGTGAATTGAATTGTTGATCCAAAGAATTCGCAGAGGTGAAAGGAGTGAAAGGTCGATTACGAGATTGTTCAATATGTTCAGCAATAGATATGGGTTTCGGAGTTACAACAGGACTCGAAAAAGGAGTATCAACGTAAGAAGGTGGTGACGGTTGAAATGTTTGATACAAGGTGGATTGTGGAGTCCAATTGGTTGTCCTAGATGCGTCTATTCGATCTTTCAAAGAAATTTTGGGCATGGAACGAAATTCAACCAAAACAAGAACCGCAAGAAGTAATGTCTGGTTGTGGGTACCAAAGTTCGGCAAGAGTTTTGCGAGGTGGGGTACCCGTGATGTGATGAGAGAAAGGAGAAGAAAAAGAATGTGAATTGTTTTTTATAATTTTTTAAAAAAAATTGTTTGTTTTTGGAGTTTTTGAAAGTGTTTTTTTAGAAAGAGTTTTTGCAAGAAAGTGTACGGACTTACGGCAAAATTTCAAACGATCACAGTTTAAAACATGCACAATCAAACCTAGAGCTATAGTATTCTAAGTCCACTAGACTGCTCCTAACTGTTCCAAAGCGACAAGTTGTGGGATAACTCTCAAATCGTCTCTTCACTGCCAATTGTGGCCAGGTAAGCACAAATAAAGAAAAGAGGGTTCCGCTCACGAATCACCATGAGACGGGCCTTTTAAAGTTACCTTTCTCACTTGTTTAGCCTAGGCACCACAAAGTCAAGTTTAGATAAACGATTGAATGCCCACAACCTTCCTCTGTCCTAATGAGCACGACAGTCCTTAGTTCGCCGAGTCTAGATATTTTTTAATTAACTCAAGAATGATGCATATGCTTTTAGTGATTTTTGGGGTCTTAGGAAGGGTGATGAAATCCCCGCCCAATCTTGATTGGTGTTATAGCCCCTTAGATTCCGTATTAATTATGCAAAGCGGTAACACACCAAAACTCTAAAACACTTGGAATTTTTTTTATTTGGCAGCGCAAAGAATCCTGCACAAAAACAATTTATTGGATAGGAGAAAGAGAATCTGTGCAAAGAATACCTGCAGGAAAATTTATCAGTGGAGTGCAGAGGAGAGGAGATGAGAAAAGAGATACTTACAGAGAAAATTGGGTGCTGTCGTCACCAGTTGACCGCGGTTCCGCGGTCAAACCCTTGCTTCTACCGCGGTTCCGCGGCTTAACAGAAGGTTGACTGCTTCAAATTTTGTCTCTGTGCTGAGTTGGTTTTCCTCTACCTGTTTAGATCCCTTGAATCTTGATTTTTTCACTGAGTTTACTCCAGAACTGAAACAGAGTTTTGCTCCAAGCCTACACACTTGCACAAAAATAATCAAAAATAACAAGATGATTTTTTTTGTTTTTTTTTTCAATTTTTTTATTTTCAATTTTTTTTAATTAACCCAAAATTACACAAAGAAAGAAATTACCGTCTCCCCGGCAACGGCGCCATTTGATTGTTCGAGATTTTACGTGTTCTTAAATTTAAATTTACCGCAATCAAGACGGTGTCTCCACAGGGAGAAGGAATCCTTTTCTTTTTGTTATAACGAGTTAAGTCCAATTAAGTTGGGTTTTGTTTTAAAATCTATGAATGAGAATAAGTTGGTAAAAAGCTTACTAGGGTTAAGATTAGTTTAGTTCGAAATAGGGATCTTCTCACTTCTTTCAATGCCTTAGTTGTGAATAAAGGTGTTACGGTAATCGGCAACAACGGGAATTAGCACGACTGGGAAGAAACTTAGTTTCTTCCTTTTGGTCCTTGTCCGTCCGTTCTTGGCTCTTAGCTCTAACCTCCGGTTAATTCAACCACAACCGGTCTAACTAGGGAATCACCGCTATCATGGAGGATAGGGTGCCGTAGCGAGCGGATTATGGTTGAATTAAAGGGAGTCCGTATTAAAAATTATTTGGGTAAAGAAAGAAGTGAGAGAAATTTCCTTCTCTCAAACCTTCCCTCTCCTACCCTAACAAGTAAGGAATTACTCACTCATTAGGAAGATAACAATAAAATTTATTTTTTTTATTTTAATAGATGAACTAAATTGCAAATAATAAAAGAACAGATAAAAAATTGCAGGAATTAAAATTCAGATAAAAAGAATGCGAGATAAAATGAAAACTTACTTTATTGATGTCCTCTCAACAACGCATTACAATGGAATTTAAATCTAGAAATTAAAAAGAGACCTAAAAACTAAAGAGAGGCATCTAAGAAAGGCACCCTAAAAGAGGCACACTTTATATGGCTTTGAGCCCTCCTATTTATAGATAGGAAAACCCTAGGTTTATATTCTGATCCATACACGAAATTACAGAACTACCTCAAGAGAGCCGAGTCAATGCACCAATATTGCCACCGACACGTGCATTGCACTGCCACGGAACCGCGGCATAAGTGCCTGTTTGGCCGCGGTTCCGCGACCATATGGTGGAATTTTGGGTCCATCTTTTCAGGTCTTCTACCAGTTGCTTTTATCATCTGTTTGGTACACTTGGTTTCTCAAAAGCTCTTCTGTTCTCTTCCAGATATTCAGCAGCGGACTTTTGCCTTGAACTCCGCTTAAACTGGTATGCGGCATCATGCAGATCAGTATTCATCTGTTATTGGTCGTTGTCCCACATTTGTTGCGAATTTTCACGAATCTCACTGTAAAGAGCTGAGAACCTGTAACCTGCAACTATTTAGCAGACATGGATCAAAAGCACCTATTTATATGCAATGCGATTAAGAACGGGCGATATAAAAATGCAAAAATCTGATATGAACACTGCCTGAGAAGAACCTCGGACCTACAAACAAAGGTTTGAGCAAAAAAGACAAAAGGAAAGAAAAAATCCCTGAGGAAATTACCCTCGACGATGGAGTTGTCAAAGAGCTCGCAGCAAGGGACCCGCCAAGGAAAAATAAGGTGGATTACAATGTCCTAGCACATTTGAGGAAAATACCCTCACAGTTAAGCATATTGGATGCTGTTCTCTTGTCCTAAAAGGCACGAGAGTCTCTGATCAAGGCATTACAAGAGCCCGATCAGTTCCAATCTTTCCCCGCAGAGGAGAAGATGAAGGATGAGCTGGCAGAAGTTCACACAGCTAACATTACATTCAACGAAGAAGATCTCCTCCTCGGTACGTGCAAACATAACCTCCCGTTATACGTCACCGGGTACTGCCACGACATCAAGATAGGAAAAATACTTGTCGACAACAGATCCACCATCAACCTTCTCAACGTGAGAGTGCTGAAGGATATTTGCATGAACGTTCGGCTCTTGGCCCGAGACAAAATTACAATCTCCGGGTTCGACTTACAGTCATCACGGACGCTTTGGTCCGTAATACTGACGTTACGCTTCGGGTTGCTCGTCACTCACATCAAATTTCATGTCGTTGACGTCAAGACTTGCTATAACGCTTTGCTCAGCAGGCCTTGGTTGCATGAGTACAACGTCATCCCTTCTACACAATATTAGTGTATGAAGTATTTCAAGGATGGCTTAGAATGCACCGTCACAGGGGAGCTAAATCCGTTCTCCATAAACGAGGTCCGGAAATATGAAGACGCAAAGTACTTCCTACCAGACTTCGAAGATACAGAAAGGTGTCATAAGCCGGAGGATAAACAAAAGTCCACCGCCACGATCTAGATCTTTGGGAGCGATTCCGAGGAAGATGAAGAAATAGTCTACTCAGGGCAACCCCAGAAAGAAAATGACAGGCCCGGACCATCTACCCCTACTCTGGTCTTTGGCAGCGACTCTGAGGACGAGGCCAACGCAGTGTTCTCCATCCGCCCGTCAGTGCAAGCCCTCGATGAAGCAGATCCGAGTCTGCAAATCACAATAGCTCCGTCTCGGCATTACAAGGAACTTGACGCGCTCGATACATACAGCATATAAGAGCTAAAGAATTTCTACGACCCTCCCAGGCGAAGAGGTGAAAAGGCGATCCTCTTCTAGCAATCTACGGAGATCAAAGTAGAAAAAGAAGTCTGGCATGGTGCCGATTTTTCACTCGACAGGCTTCAACAAATCCTTCTGCCAAGATACTATGCGGAGAGATTGAAAAGTCTGTTAAGATGCCAAGGTATACCCCTCGAACAAACTGTTCGACAAGCCCAATTTTACAAAAAGATTTGGGATATTCCCGAGACTCAGCAAAGGATGCCCAATGGGAAGATAGAGACAACGGGGCTCGGATACGTTCGGTCCAAGAAACGGGAGCAGTTCCACAGCTGCCGCGTCATAAACAGCTCCAACGAAGAGGAAAGCGCTCTTCCAAATGGCCGTGATGTTGAAACAGAGCGAAATCCCGCTCTTAGAATGTTAAGTCTGTCGCTCGAAGAACAAATAGACAAGCTAAATAAAGAAGCCTGTTAAAAGAGCTGATATAATCATAACCGCGAAATGACCATTTATAAAAAGGCCAGGATACAGTGCCTCAATCAGCAATCGGCAGAAAAGGAAGACTATAACGCTCTTCATCTCCGGCCCGCTGTATGTCCTCTCGAAAGGGGAAAATCCCGAAATAGAGGCAAAAACAGGGTAAAGAATGCAAACAACGTTCGAAAATAACAAAGCGGATCCGAGAAGCCGTGCAATTGAGAAAAGGTCGATTGGAACCCATCCTATATAAAGAAGATGGGTCGGGAATACTCTTTCCCCCAAGACAAGACAAGGAAAATATTCACTCTTGTTATGAAGCACCAAATGATGACACTTCCAGAGTCTCGGTACCCCGAACAAATAAACGAGGCCCATCACCGGGATTATTGCTCCTACCACCGAGCAATAGGTTATACCCTTGAAGACTGCTTCACCTTCAAAGACTGGGTAGAAGACTAGTATCAGTAAGGTGGGTTCACTTTGTCTGACAGCAGGAGAACTCGCCGCAAAAGCATGAGCCAAAGAAGACTTATACCATGAGGATAGGACCGGCTCAACCACAAAAGAAGAAGCGAACTCGTACCTGCCATATGGTAACACTCTCAAAAGAGAGAGGGCACGATATTATGGATGACCTCCACATGTGCTTCACAAATGAAAACGAGGATGAGGTGATCTCAGAGTTTCCACCAGCCCCAAAGGATCTGGAAGATGGGATACACACTACGGCGGACAAGCTAAGGAAAATTAACTTAGGGTTGGAAAAAGATCCGAGGCCAACGTTCGACAGTGAGCTACTATCTGATAAATAGGTAGCCACGTTGAAGGACGTGCTCATACAATATAAAGACTGCTTCGCATGGAACTATTCAGAGATGCCTAGTCTAGATCCAAAAGTGGCGGTACACAAACTGGCCATATCGCCGGACATAAAGCCAGTTAAACAGGCGCCGAGAAGGATGCGACTTGAATTGGAGATGAATATCAACACTGAAGTTAAGAAACTAATCGACTCCAGCTTCATCCAAGAAATTCAATATCCCGACTAGATCGCTAGCGTTCCGGTGATGAAAAAAATAGGACGGTGCGCATCTGCGTGGACTTTCGGGACCTTAACAAAGCTTGCCCGAAGGATGATTTCCTAGTACTTGTTACCGAGTTGATGATCGATAATATGTCTACCCATGATGTCTTCTCCTTCATGGATGGATCTTCAGGATACAATCAAATAAAATGCATCCTGAAGACCAAAAGCATACTACCTTCCGGACTCCGCTGGGTATATTTTGCTATAAGGTGATGCCCTTCGGTCTGAAGAACGCTGGCGCTATCTACCGGAGGGCCATGACAAAGATCTTCGATGACCTCATCCACGAGATCGTCGAATGCTACATCGACGACCTTATGGTTTAAAGAAAATCTTATGAGGAGCATTGGGAACACCTTAAAATAGTGTTCCGACGTCTTCGGAAGTATAATCTGAAGATGAATCCTCTAAAATGCGCATTTGGAGTCTCCTCAGGAAAATTCCTAGGATTCATCATACGGCATCGGGGTATCGAAATCGATCCCTCAAAGATCAAAGCGATTATGGAAATGCCCATGCCAAGAACTCTCCGACAATTGTGATCTCTTCAAGGAAAGCTCGCTTATATCCAGCGGTTCATAACCAATCTCTCCTGAAAATGTTGTCCCTACAGTCATCTGATGAAGAAGGGGAACCCGTTCGTCTGGGATCGAAAGTGCCAAAATGCACTAGACGAAATCAAGCAATACCTGCAAAATCTGCCGGTATTGGCCGCTCCAGTTAAGTGAAAACCCCTTGTCCTATATACAATGGCTCTTGAAGGTTCTCTAAGCGCGCTGTGGGCACAAGAGAACGATCAAGGAAAAGAAAGAGCTCTATACTATTTGAGTCGAGTTCTCCCGGGGGCAGAAAACAACTACTCCCCCATTGAAAAGCATTGCCTGGCACCGATTTTTGCGATAACGAAGCTCAGACATTACGCCTTGGCACATGAGGCCCATCTCATATCAAAGGTGGATCCTCTCAAATATCTGATGTCAAGGGCTATACTAATAGGTAGGTTTGCCAAATGGGCCCTCCTCCTGATGGAGTTCTCGATAACATATCGACCCCTCAAAGCAGTGAAAGGCCAGGCCATTGCTGACTTTCTCGCGGAGCCTCCAATACCAGCCGACTCCCCCTTAAATTGTGAGTTGCCGGATGAACATGCGTTCGACACAATCGAAGGAGAGAAGGAAGAAAATGATTCCTAATGGGAACTTTACTTCGATGGAGCATCTTCCATGAAGAGGAGAAAGAAAAACACTCCTATAATCAAAACCGGGATGGGCCTTATCTTCGTGACACCGCAAGGAGGAATATTACGTTATGCCTTTTCCTTAATGGAGCCAAGAACTAATAATGAAGCTGAATATGAAGCTTTGATAGCAGGTCTCAAGATCGCTGTCGACATTAGAATCAAAGACCTCCTCATATATGGAGATTCCCAGCTGATCGTTAGCCAAGTAAATGGCGACTATCAGACATGCAAGCTAGAGCTGATAAAGTATGGTGAAATGGTATAGCAACCGCTGACAAAAATCCCCTCCTATATCCTGGAGAGTATACCGCGTGCAGAAAACAACAAGGTGGATGCATTGGCCAAACTGGCTAAGGAACTGGCTGATGACGACCTCGATGACGTAAAGATAATTGTGCAAAGCCGCAAGGTTCTCACGCCAATGGATATATTTTCGGAAGATTTGATAGAGTCATCCGAAAGAAAAGAAATGACCGAACAAGTAGACCTTCAAATAAAGGACTAAGAAAATGTCAAGGATTGGAGGGAAGTCTTCATAGACTACTTCAAATCCCAACGAACGCCCAAAAATGCGTCGTCTAAACATCAGCTCATGAAACGAGCTCTGTCCTTCGCCTTCGTCAATGATACTTTATATAAGAGATCTTTCGACTGTCTATGGCTAAGATGCCTGGGACCAGAAGAAGTGAAGAGAGTCGTTCAAGAAATTCACGATGGACTTTGCGGTTTTCACCAAGCCGGGCCAAAGATGAAGCTGAAGATCAAAAGAATGGGTTACTATTGGCCCACAATGATTCAGGACTGCCTCGAATATGCGAAGCAGTGTCACTCGTGCCAAATCCATGGGGACTTCATCCACCAACATCCAAATCCGCTACACCCAACAGTAGCTAGCTGGACGTTCAAAATGTGGGGAACCGATATAATTGGCCCCATTGAACCGAGGTCGTCTAAAGGATATCGGTTTATATTGGCAATGACCGACTACTTCTCTATGTGAGCAGAAGCAGTACCACTAAGAGAGATGAAGACGGAGAATATCCTCCATTTCTTCAGGACACATGTCATCTATCGGTTCGGCACTCTGCTACGAATTATTTCGGATAATGGGCCAGCTTATAGAAGCCATAAAATCAGCCGCTTCGTACAACAACATAAAATAGATTAGAGATACTCTTCAGTCTATAATCCTCGGGCTAACGGTCTAGCAGAAGCTTTCAACAAGACCTTGACGAAGATTATAGAGAAAACGGTGTCCAGAAACAAAAGAGACTGGCATGAAAGGCTGCATGAAACTCTCTGGGCATACCGAACAACGTTCAAAACGGCTACGAATACAACACCATACATGTTGGTATTCGGCACGGAAGCTGTGCTTCCCCTGGAAATAGAACTCCTTTATCTACGAGTAGCGGTTCGATACGAGCTGACAGATGAAGAAAATGCTCATCTTCGGCTTGAGGAGTTCGATGCCCTTGACGAAACTCGCCTTATAGCACAGCAAAATCTAGAGGCTTATAAGGCAAGGATGACACGGTTATACGAAAGACTGACCAGGCCGAGAACATTCCACTAAGGCGAACTCTTACTAGTCGCCAAAAGACCAGTGATCCCCAATCATGCAAAACGGGGGAAATTCGAGTCGAACTATGAAAGCCCGTACATCATAGACAAAGTCTACCAAGGTGGAGCCTACCTGCTCATGGATATGCATGGCGAAAGACCCTTTCGGCTAATAAACGGCCGATTCCTCAAAAAATACTACGCTTGACGAGTCACGACTTAGGTCTATGATAGATAACGACGCTCATGTCCGCTCGCTATCCTTCCGAGTCAGAACTCTGAGAGTAGTATGCAAAGAAGCTCCGTCGCCTTAAACATAGTGATTCAGGACCGAGATGTCCTCAAACTAAAAATTCGCCTCAAACATGGCGACAACGGACCGAGATGTCCTTAAACTAGAAATTCTCATTCGCCTCAAATATGGTGATAACAGACCGAGATGTCCCTAAACTAGAACTTCGCCTTAAATATGGCGACATTGGACCGAAAAGTCCCTAAACTAAAATTTCGCCTTAAACATGGCGATAATGGACCGGAACATCCCTAAACTAGTGTATCGCCCCAAATACGGCGATACATTACCTTGGGATCTATATTGTAATCGAAGCCTTAGCAGAAAAGATTGCAACTCGAGTCCCACTGGCTACATAGCTAATCCAACGATGAAGCCACCCTCAAAACCCACCGGCAAACAGGTGGGTCACCTGCGACGAAGCTACTTTCAAGAGTTTCACCATTAAAAAAAGGGTATGTCCCCAAGCGAAATGGGTACGGATGAAAACCCGAAAGGGCACCGTGAGTAAAAACAGCAGGATTGCCGGCGAGTTTGTGAAAACCCGAAAGGACGCAATCTCGTTTAAAATAATAATAATAAAGAGAAGAAAAAAACGGTATGTCCACAAGCAAAATGGGCACGGATGACAACCCGAAAGGGTGCCGTGAGTAAAAACAGCAGGATTGTCGGCGAGTTTGTGAATGCCCGAAAAGGGCGCAAACTCGTAAAATAAAAAATTCATGTGCACTTTCAAAGTCCTCTCAACCTTGTGAGGAGAAAATACCTGCATGAGATCCTTATGACTCACAAAGGAGCAACACACTTAGGAATCCCCACAATTCCTATGGAGAAATTACACTTGCGAGATCATCACGACTCGTAAGGAGAATTTCCCCTTATAGGACCCTAACGGCTCATAAGATTCAAAATCCTTAAGTTACAGCGATCTGAACCTATTCTTAAGCTACCACATCCCCTAAGTTGCTCTACAGGCGGTCCATATTGACCCTTGTATACAATCCACGGGTACGAATAAATATTCTCCCACCAAGTTCCACCAACGATGAGAAATGTCACTGTATGGTGAACGACACTTGTAAGTCCTCTCGACTTATAAGGAGAAAACCACTCTTGCAAGATCCTTACGACTTACAAAAGAAAATACACTTAGGAATCCCCACGATTCTTAAGGAGAAAGTACACCTACGAGGTCCTCACGACTTGTAGGGAAAAATACCTTTATGAGACCCTTACGGCTCATAAAGTCAAAAAGCCTTAGTCGATAGGATCCTAACCTGGTTGCTAAGCCATCTTTGTTCAAGTCCTTTCACGGTAAATGATGATTCGCTCCTGGCAATACTCTAGTCGTAGCGATGCTGAAACCAAGGTTGGTATCAGATTCCAAACTCGCAATAAAAAACAGTAGCGAGTAGCAAAAAAATGCATATAAAAACTGCCGAATGATTGGGCAACTCGCAATAAGAAATCAGCGGGCAAAAAAAATGCATATAGAAATAGCCGAAATGTTTGGGCAACTCGCAATAAAAAGCAGCGAGTAAAAAAAATATAGCCAAAATGATTGGGCACCGCGGATAAAAAGCCGAAATGATTGGGCAATTGCGACTTTCGCGATATGAAAAGCTGAAAACATAGAGCATCGCGGCAATAAAAAATAAAAATAAATAAAATTTCGTCTTCCCTGCAAGTATATTCATATTGACTCTTGTATACGATCCAGGGGTACAAACAAATGAAAAAGGAACCATACTTTCCTACTAGGCTCCGTCAAAGGGAGAGCTAGATCTTAACGACAATATTTACAGCCTAGAGATTAGCTCGACGTTCTTCTCATTCCAACATGGTGCAAACGTGACGTCAACAAAGCTCCAAAGAGCCAAATCAAAATGGAGTAATGGAAAAATCCTAGCTCCAACTCGATGTTCCTTCTTATTCCAGCAGGATAAAGACGCAACGTCAAAAAAATTCCCAAGGGTCGTAACAAAAATTGAGCCATGGAAAAATCCTAGCTCCAAGTCTTGATGGTTCATATACAACCCAGAGACTATCTCGACATTCCTTCTCATTCCAAGAGGATGCAGATGCAACGTCAACAAAATACCCAAGGGTCGAAACCAAAAGTGGAGTAACGGCAAAATCCTAACTCCAAGTCTCGACGACACATATACAACTTAGAGACCATCCCGACGTTCCTCCTCATTTCAGTAGGATGCGAATGTGACTATCAAATGAAATTAGAGCAATGGCATATTCCTAGCTCTAGACTTCAATTACAATACATACAGCATAGAAGCCTTACAGATGTCTACCCTACTTCAGCAAAGAATCGGCGCGACATCGTCAAAAAAATATATGAAGCAACGATATATTCCCAGCTTCGGGTCTTGAAGGCAACTCATATAAAGCCTAAATGACTATCGGAGATCATCACACATCAGAGCGGAGTGGTTATGACTCATCGGGGCTCCAAACTAAGCCTAACCTCAAGTAAAAAGCGTCATGGAAAATTCCTAACGTTTGCTCTTCCGAAGGTAATATGACCTAAGGAGATTACTTGAATACGTCTTGTCCAGACCCTGAAGGGATCATAGACACGACAGTCGCGGGGCTACTCGAACAACGGCTTAAAGACCTCATATCAAGGAATACATCAGCCAACGCGACGGTACCATGGACTAAAACCCTAGTATCACAAGCCTAACGGACCTCTGTCGTAAATAATGGGGGTTATCTGCATATAACGTTAGGACAAGTTTGCCTGTAAACCCAAGGGAGGTAAACTACAAACTCCGAAATGAGTAAATAAACTAGAGACTCCGAAATAAGTACATAAACTAAAAACTCCGAAATGAGTAAATAAACTAGAGACTCCGAAATGAGTAGAGACTTCGAAACGAGTGAATAAACTCCGGACTCCGAAATGGGTACATAAACTAGAGACTCCAAAACGAGTGAATAAACCATGGACTCCGAAATGGGTACATAAACTAGAGACTCCGAAACGAGTGAATAAACTATGGACTCGGAAATGAGTACATAAACTAGAGACTCTGAAGCGAGTGAATAAACTACGGACTCCGAAACGAGTAAATAAACTAACTGGCGCTAAATTAAGACATAAAGAAACAGAAAGGTGCAACTCATAGACCTCGGGGATCGGAATTACGTCTCTTAAGGATCAAGACCTGAGTTAATCATGATGGCGATGCTTGTGTCCATCCGCTTTCAAAATTCTAAATGACATGCCTGCCCAAAACCACTATATATTATACTTCACTCATGGGTATACCACCGTGAGCAAGGTGGCAGGGCGAAGAATTCGTTCACATCAGTCCAATACTCACCTATGTCTAGATGCATGCATCAGAAACTTCTAAGGTTAAAATACAAAGTATACGTGCAGAGGCAAGCCGCCCACAAGGATATGTGCTGAGGATGAAACGTTCAGCGGTCAACAAATTATTTATTTATTTATTTCATATAAAAAAGATCACCAAATATGGGATCAGAGATACAGGGATTAGTAAAACAATAAACAAAATTCTCTAATTCCCTCTCCGCCTTCTCTACCATGTCGAAACGGCGACCTTCACGAGGGGTCGCTCCCCATCGGTCAGCATCATGCCCATCAGCGAAGGCGGACATGACGGCCCGCCGAGCCCATATTTGACTTAGCAACTGAATAGAACGGTCCTTCAGAGGCCGGGAAATCAAATGCGCCTCATAAAAGCACTCGATCTTGTCCTCCGCTGCGTCGAGCATCGCCGGAGTCATCTCCACTGGATGTGGGAGGATGTCATGAAGATCATCCGGAGCCAAATGGAGCCGATAGGAAGAGGAGAGCCCATACGGGCCAAAAGCTCGTTCATCACTGTGTCACACTAGTCATCAGTGAGAACGAGATCCACTAATCGTGCAGTGAAATGGAGAACAATTCCCTCGATAGGTACTTCTCATGGTTGCCGACGAGCATGTGGACAATTGCAAGCCATTACTCTTGGTCTGTAAAGAAAAAAAATGGCTTTCTTCTTGTGAAGAAGAAGAAGAAGATCATCACTCCAGAATATAAAGAGAATCATTTAAATTTAGGCACAGAAAACGTTGTGCATGGTGGAACTCTTTCCAAGATCTGGCAAAAAGGGCATAGGAAAAGAAAGAGTTGACTTATGGGAATCAAAGCAAGAAGGTGAAACGATTCCCTCAGCGGCGCCCCACGTGCCTGACATGTGAGCGCGTTGATTCTTTCTAGGATTAGAGCGGCGCCTCACTTGTACGACATGTGAGCGCTGGCGCTAGTTCTTTTCGGGATTAAGTCCTGCAATAGAGCCTCATGTGGGTAACACGTAGGCGCCGGCGTTTTTTTATGTATGTAATAATATCTCATACGAGTATTAGCGTAAAGAAAAGGAGAGCTTTGTCATTCATACTTCAAAGAAATTTATACATCGGTGATAAGGGTGATAAAAAAAGAGACATCATCAAAATGTTTACAATAGCAAGACGCTGAATTCCGGACACGGATTCATGAATTTAGAGGCAAGTTTGAGTAAAGTGCTTCTGGCTTCGTTGACCATTTTCTTATGCATTTTCTCACGAATGCAAGCATCGGGATCCTCGCTGATGTCATCCATCCTCTGGTACACGGATATTATAGCCTTTTGTTGGAAAACGCGATGCAAAACAGTGACAAAATCATCTCTCCGCTTCTTTGAAATCAGGCCTATCAGATATACTGAATGCACCTTATCTTTAGCATCATCAAGTGCCTCAAGAGGCATAGCCTCATCAAGTTCAAGAAGTGTTTCCCAAATCGACCCAACAAAAATCTTCAAAAGAGCAGAACGGCGAGAGAGAAATCGACCGTTGTAATCATCGAAGCGACGCATCACCTCCGCGCACTGGGTGTCAGTAAACTCTTGGCCCTGGCAGCGGCTGGATGTGAATCTCCTCATAAGAGATAATCTCTTCAAGATCATACAGATGAGAAGCCATGGTATCTGAAAAGAAAAACCAGTAAAGGGTTAGCAATCAAAATACCAAAATCATTGCAATCTAAAAAAGAAACAGTGGCCCTCACAAAATTGAGGTAATGCCCTCCGTCAATGATGAGGCAGACACTCATTGTAAGAATCTAAAAGGATTCTCATTTAATGGAAAATCTCATTGAGCTGTAGAGTTAGACTCCCAATATTCTCGAAAAATGAGTTCTACAGCAGATTCAAATCTGCAAGAAGAACCCTAATAAAGAGAATAAGAAAAGGGAATAAAATTCCTAAAAGAATTTTCAAAAGAAATTATCCCAGAAATCCGCACGGGAAATGGAATTAAATTCCAAACAACCCTCGAAGATCAAAGTCACTAACAGGGTAAAACCCTAAAATCTCTAATACTAACGGTCTACCTAAATAAAGTTTTTAAAGATCTCTAAGTGATCATTTCAAGAAAAAGAGCCAAGCTCTGTTAATGGGTTCAAAATCCAAGGCAAAAAAGAGTCTCTTTTAAGAGAAAAATGGTCATAACCCTTACCAATTTTCTTAAACAGGGTTTCTTTGGGCAGAGATTTAAGCTCTGAGAAGAGAATTAAATTCTCAAGGAAGACGCAAGAAGATGATGGAACGCCAATTATCTCAATGGCCAAAGGCCTTATTTATAAGACATGAAGGGACGATTCAATTCCCTAGGAGATCGAACGGTGGAAAAGGTGACACCGTTGCACCCACGTGTAAACCACGTGAGAGCAACGGTGGGGGGCATTTGTTTCTCCAATATATTTAATCTAATAAAAGAGTAAAGCTCTGTTGAATTTAATGAGGCAGCGCCTCACGTGCTCTTCATGAGGACGCTGTAAGTCTACGCTAGCGCCCCGGCAGTCTACAGACGCCAAATGCGGAACAAAAACTTTTTAACTGGCGCTATCGTATACTTTAACCCGGATCTGCCATTATTGCTAAACTAACAAACTGTAAAGAGTGTAGAAAGGTTATACCGAACGATCCGAGTCCTTCGTTCTTCAACCATCATCCCACGCTCCGTTGCGTCTGCTCAGATCTCGTCGATCTTCGATTCCTTCGTCGAGGTGGCACCACGTCGACGATTCTTTAAACGGGCTCCCGCCTCTGACTTGAGGCAACCCGATCGTCAAGTTTGCTAAAAGAGAGGACCAAGAATGATGTAGAGAATGAGTAGATGACTTTGTCTCACTTCGTCCAAGTCCGTGGACGATCGGTTAATAAAGTTGCCGAGGGAATTGGGTGATGGAATGAACTGTAAAATTCCATGCACCCCAAATACTATCATATCTTTTTTTCCAAATGAAATCAACAACCATGAGAGAGTGGCGAGGGGCCGGCCATATATATGGAGAGGGGGGGTGAGTGTAGGAGGAGGGGAAGGTAACCATAAGCAAAAGATCATGAACAAATATCTTAAGCTTAACAAAAAACCATAATGAAAACAATGACTCATATCCTTAGTCATCCTTTCATTAAAAGCAACCAATAAGAACACAACACCAATTAACCTAGTCACCACCTTCTAGAACCTACTAGAAGCATGACTCACCCACAACTGAAGAAAAGATAAATCTGTCTTTAACCGAATGTTAAAAGACGGCTGATAGAAAACTGGAAACTGGCAACTTCCAAAAGTGATCCTGAAACGACTTTCAGGATAACCCCGAAACTGTATAAATATACCCGCATTTGTATTACGACCGAATACAAATGCAACTGAGACAAAGATATTATACCTACTCAATATAATACTCGGATCCGGCTTAAACCAAAGCCGACCAGTATTATCTGCCCGAAAAATAACACGTGCGTAAACGCACGTGCATTTTCCGAACCCTGTCATAAAACCATACGGCCTCTACAACGTTTCGCCCGAACTTGGGAAACTGTCTGTGGGGGACTCTAATGACTCGTCAGTACCCTGGCAGTGGGTTTAACCACAAACCGTCAGCGGCACTAGCAATGCGTAACGGCTGCCCATGGACTGACCTCAAGGGATGCCGATGAGCGCACTCATCCGGAAAACCCTACTGAGCCTAACAGTGACAATGTATATACAGTCCGGTCCGTTCGTCTATGAGTATCGCATATCTGCCTAGGGAGCTAGTAACGTCAGACCCCCAATAGCAGTATAAGTCGTGTCGGAGTGAAGCCCAATAACACCCTGAGATACTACTGGAGTACCTACCAGTAAATCTCCTGCCATGGCCATGGACTTTGTGTAATGGCTCTCCTAGACACAGCACGACCTCGCCCCCCAATACCGGGAGAGACGAATCCCCTGCCGATCCGCTCACGTGCCTCCATATGGCTCGGGACTGTACCCAAAAGCTACCTGTTTGCACGACTCCTTTGAGCTGTGGTAGGGTAGAAATCAAAGCACAGTGGGAACTCACACGAGACAAATGACGACCTTAGGTCGATGAACTAACCTGTACACATGTCACCTGGGAACTGCTATCTGACGGTAGATATAATACTAACTAGCAGATTCCCGGCGAGTCCTGTCCGGTGTAATCATAACCCAATGAGCACCTGTATACATCTTAGGTGATCCAACTGACACCAGTGGCTTGTGAGACCGGCCACCGCCCCTCGTCGGGGTCTCGACTGTACACACTAGTCTACTCCGGAGTATCGATGCCCTGTCTCGAAACTCCCACGACTAGGGACCACAATTAAGGATATGCGTATAAACCACCCAACTCTCACGTATATGATCGCCATCATACTGTTGGTGGTAAAGCAAGATCCTAAGGGCTCTATCAAAGTGTAACATGTAATCAGTCACCTGAACATGTACACGACTGATAAAGGCAAACCAGATAGCATACTATCATCTTGAGTAAGACTGTCATACCGGTATAGGTCCTCCGCAATCATTGCAATCACGTACCTGCGATCCAATAATTGACTATGAGGGCACTATCTCCAACAATCTCCCACTTGCACTCAAGGCTAATTATTGCGATGTCGACTACTCACAGCCCGTGTGAAACCGAACATCCAACTCCTCTACTAATCAGTATCACAAAGCCCGTTTGTAAAACTATTGTGTTCGAGAAATAGCCTTAGTGAGTGGATCCGCCTAGAAGTTTCTTTCTATATCTCTCTTAATCTCAAATTCGCGAAGAAAGCCATCTCCCGAAACGAGTAATACCTGTCTTAGAATATGTCTGGATATCTGATGGGACCTAGTTCATAAATGAACTCCAAATCCAAACTTCTTAGACTGTATCGATCACTGAACCTAATCAGTATCCGGCACCATGCCACCCACAGTATCCTCTTGGACCACCTGTCCACAATACTGTCCCTCTTCGTCAGAGGGAAAAACTATAACTCTGACAATCACTCTGCCAACCATGTCACATTTGAAGCTTGGAATGATAACCGTCTCCCGAAGGAGGCTGCCGTCATCAAATCCGTAGAACATGTACTTATGTTCTAAAACTGCTTCCTTATATTTCTCCAGGATTGGATTAATACAAACTTATTGCATCTAGTGCAAAACCAACATTTGGTGTGGTACTTGACATCTCATGATTGACTCAATTGGCTAAGCAAGTGATCTGCCAATCATGCACATCCCTCTCCCCTTTAGTCTGTAAGACACCTTTAGAGAGGGTGACTCCATCACCTGCAGGTACACCACCATGCTAGGAGTCAACTATTCCAAAAACCATTAGAATATCTGTCAAAGTACCCACATTGGGAAACTACCCAAATCTAGATCTAAAACCATAGATCTAGAAACCAGAATGTCAAATATTATATCCATATCCTGTCTGGAGAAACAACTGTGTGACGACCACAGTACAACCGATCGTAGTATAGGAATTTTACTTCCCACTCTGTGTATGTCATCCAGATACCATGACATCACACCCTACTACCTTCTTAACAGATCCATCCCCTTATTCTGATTAAAGTCAAAACCATGACTGTCATATCAAAATTAGATGATCTATCTCCGCTATAACTGCTCAAATCTATAAATAGATATAAGTTACTTGCCCACTATGCTTCCGATGCTCCCACTGACTATGACAACCCTCCTACCGGGTCTCACAGCCTGGAACAACAGTAGTGTCAAGTCTGGGTAGATAAGAACCTCCCTGTCACCGTCCTTGAGGCTACCGAAGTACCTCTCGGGTGTCTGAGGTTACCTACCATAACTGCGGAGTGGCTATTGGAATGTCAAACCTGATTGAATATATAGGTCCTATTAAATTTTCCGTAATCGTTTGCGGTTCTGGAATCACTTCCAGTTCTACCATACTCCCACTACTATTTTCTGAAAAAGATCCATTTTTACTAAAACTGTGGCGAGTCAAGAACAATATCACTATTGATCTTCCAAATGGTAGAATATCAACCCTCGTCATAGCCAGGGTCAACCCACAAACAGCCATTACAGAAACGTGCCCTGAGTTATCTAGAGTCTGGTTTTAAGCATAAGCTGGACAACTCCCCGTACCTCAATATCTTTTAAGGTATGAACTATTCTATATCCAATATAGAAACTTTGGCACTTATTTAATTGGAACCATATTCAAATCATGCAGCTGTCTCCAGTGCATATCAACTTTAATGGAAAGAGGCTAATCAGCATTACTCAACTTAGGAATCCATCCAATTATGAGTAACCTGAAAGAGAAACACGTTTCTCAAAACCATCACTATCATCTGAATACCAATCACAAGAATCTACATCTTCGATCTCTTTGAAGAATCCCGATACTTGTGATACCTGGTTCTCTACTTTATTCTTATACCCACAACTTCTCAAAACTTAGACCTTGTATTTCTACGAAACACTTGTCTAAATACTAGAGAAGTTATAAGTAAACAGAACATAGTACGAGGACCTACCCCTTTGTCCTGATGGACACTTGGACAACATACAATACTCTGTATAAGTCCGCTGAGTTGAACAACTCAAAACCTGTGCGTTGTAGGTGGAAAACTGTACCCTGGCGATTTCCTCAAATATCACCAATTACAACGAATTCCGATATAATGAGGATGATCACCTAATTCCCAATATCTTACTCCCACTCATCATCTGTAAAACCATACAGATATGAGAATGAAACTTGGTAAATACATACCCTTGGAGTAAGTGTCTAATCGGAAAAATAGTTTTTCCTTTAACAATGCACTGAAACATGAAAATGTTTCGTAAGGGTATCCTGGTATTCATAGCAATGCCTCTTCCATAATCCAATTCATGACTTCAACCGTATATTTTATTGCCATCTCTCCAAATCCCTTTATTTGTCTTTAGTCGTTACCTTCTGTACACCATCGTTAGGCTAAATGGTTTTCTTCCTTCCCTACCGTTCGGCACCAGCCTATGGTTTGGAAGAAGACTATCCAGTAAGCATAATAGGTGTACCCTCCTAAACCAAGGAGTACTCGCAACTGAGAGAAGGTGATGATAAAAGACAACTGAATAATACCTTATTCTTTTAAAGGTGAAATAGGAGTGGCGATGAAGTACGCGGTTTTGGTCGTGAATGATATCAGTCGCAATTTACTTTGCCCTCTTTCTAATCCCTTTATTTTGTCTTTACATATTACCTTCTGCACACCCTACTTAGGCTAATTGGTTTTCTTCATTCCCTACCTTTCGGCACCAGCCTATGGTTTGGAATAAGACTATCCAATAAGCGTAATAGGTGTACTCTCCTAAACCAAGGAGCTCTCGCAACCTGAGAGAAGGTGATAATAAAAGACAACTGAATAAACCAATTCTATTTCTCCTGAACCTAGATCCATCCTCGAAGAAGTCCCTTCGAGTTCGTATATAACCATACGATAGATCTATCCAATGGAAGTGGATATCCGTAGTAATACGGGTGTTCTGAGAAATGCAAAGGGTAAACGAAGGAGTGGCAATGACTTATGCAATATAGACAATCCAAAAGCCAGTATTTTAAGAAGGTTCGGTCAACCTGGTCACTGAGTCATAGTCTAGGGTCGGTCAAAGGTCGCTGCCAAAGAGAGAGAGAAAAGAAACACTCTGCGTGCACTCTAACCTAGATCAGAATGGTCATCATTTTATCTAATCCGGAAACCTCCCACTGTCCTGTCAAATTCTCCTCCAAACCTAAAGAAGAATCAATCGGGATCACCCGAAGAGTAAACCAACTCATCAGTGGGAATCGGGATCCAACTCTCATCGCATGATAACGTGATGGAATGCATCCACGTTACTCATACTCCAGAAGGTATGCGCATACTTGGCAAGTTTCAGTTTCTTTAGAAACTCCCGATATAGTTTTTGCCCTATGCTCTTATGATCGTGACTAAGGGCCAGCCCATCATAAGTCACATGTCAAGTTCTTCCCATCATTATCTTGTTAATTTGAACCCACCCGTACTCGCCCTTGACTAAGGACCAACAAGGCTGTACGACTGTCCCAAACCAACTCATCTATCTAAGCAACATGTGAACACCCCAGCAGCTACCAATCACTATGTCCTAGCTAAAGGCTAGACCAACATAGCTTGAATACTACTGACCATTCATATGAAATGACGGAGGGCTACGGCTGGTTTTTGGCGAAAAACCTTTAACGTAGTGAACTTGATATCGCTGAAGGAACCTGATAACTTTTTAAAATATAGTGGCGAAAACCTTTTGCTAAAGAGGTCACTCCCGGTAAAGGGATCTCGGCTCTTTCCTCGTGGAATGAGGTGCAGGATATTCCACTGAATACCGCTATGCAAAGCAACATGTAATCGACTATAGTGAAGTTATTACCCTGACGCAAACTTCTGCCCAAGGGGTCAGTCCCGGTGAAGGGATATAAGCCCTTGCCCCGTCGAATGAGGTGCAGGATATTCCACTGAATACCGCTATGCATAACAAAAGAAAACGTCTTTGCAATAACACCTTTTAAATTGTTCCAACAACTGTATACAGGTTTGTTTTACTTTGCGTTGATCAGAATCAACGCAGTCCCATCAATTAATCACACCAGAAAAGAACGAAAATAAAATATACGTATATGCCATCCGCATTCGTCACTGGGTCCCGTCATCACCCGTTAGGTTACTTAACTAACGACAGAGCGGGGACTGGACTAGCGCGGGTGTAAAACATATACAACATCTAATAGTATATAAACTAATATACAATAATCGCTCCAGGCGTGATAATATGCAACATTACAGAAAAGTAATAAGCATCACAGAACAATACAGATATCTGGGATCCCCGAGTTTCACAGAGCCGCTGCTGAAACCCGACGTTCCCCTGTCGTGTGGATAGCCTGTGCAATGAAACCTAGACCCCTACGGGTGCGGCAAGTTACCCGCCAAAACCTGAAGCGAGGCAGCCCCCTACAGCATAGTGAATGGACCACCCAGCACTTCACGGAATCCGGTAACTTGAGCACCCCTCCTTGGGTCAACCTGTACCCCCTACGAGTGCGGCGAATAGTCTGCCAATTCTAGAGTGGGACCCCTCTGCCTCTCAAAGCCATGAGATGCTGACCCGTTGCCCCCCAGAACCCGGCTATCCGTGCACTCTGTCTCGGGTCAAAACCTAGTACAGTAATGAAAAATAGTACAACAGGTACATCGACCGCAACCTGGTCGTGCCCCAAAAGAATATTATACAACAGGCAGTGACGGCAGTCCACAAGTTGGACGCTCGCCCCGCAATATCAAATGTACAAATAAACACAAACAGTACTACCATTGCACACTGCTATCCACCACGACAAATCCGCAACATCACAGCACAACACAGAACATCAACGCGAATGTCACGTTCGCAAACCCGTCTAAAAGAACTATAGCAATCAGACGCGGTTTACCGATCAAATGACATTCCCGGTCGGAGATATAATGTAAGCACTGTAAACTAACATGTTTAAATTTCGATCGACCAAATATCAAAAAAAAAAATGGGCCCCACGACTTACTGGTGAACAGTAACAAAATCTGGGCCAAAATGATATTTACCAAAAACCCCAAAATCCATCAGAGAACTCACTGTACAAATTTGGGAGCACGAGCTCACCACGTGGCCGCGGATGCGCGGCCAAACCATGGGTTTGGCCGCGTTTCCGCGGCGCTTTGGTGGAGACACGTGCCCAAATTTGGTCGTGGTTCTTAGAAAAGCCTGCACAGATTTTTAAGACATGCAGAAAAATTTTATCAGACCATTTAAAATCGACAGAAACTGTTAGGCTGAAAAATTGTGATTTTTGATTTCCGGTTCGATCGATATTTTAAACGCGTTAGCACAAGTTAGTATAGCAAAATGGTTAGGCTCTAATACCACTGTAAGTCTACGCTAGCACCCCGGCAGTCTACAGACGCCAAATGCGGAACAAAAACTTTTTAACTGGCGCTATCGTATACTTTAACCCGGATCTGCCATTATTGCTAAACTAACAAACTGTAAAGAGTGTAGAAAGGTTATACCGAACGATCCGAGTCCTTCGTTCTTCAACCATCATCCCACGCTCCGTTGCGGCTGCTCAGATCTCGTCGATCTTCGATTCCTTCGTCGAGGTGGCACCACGTCGACGATTCTTTAAACGGGCTCCCGCCTCTGACTTGAGGCAACTCGATCGTCAAGTTTGCTAAAAGAGAGGACCAAGAATGATGTAGAGAATGAGTAGATGACTTTGTCTCACTTCATCCAAGTCCGTGGACGATCGGTTAATGAAGTTGCCGAGGGAATTGGGTGATGGAATGAACTGTAAAATTCCATGCACCCCAAATACTATCATATCTTTTTTCCCAAATGAAATCAACAACCATGAGAGAGTGGGGAGGGGCCGGCCATATATATGGAGAGGGGGGTGAGTGTAGGAGGAGGGGAAGGTAACCATAAGCAAAAGATCATGAACAAATATCTTAAGCTTAACAAAAAACCATAATGAAAACAATGACTCATATCCTTAGTCATCCTTTCATTAAAAGCAACCAATAAGAACACAACACCAATTAACCTAGTCACCACCTTCTAGAACCTACTAGAAGCATGACTCACCCTCAACTGAAGAAAAGATAAATCCGTCTTTAACCGAATGTTAAAAGACGGCTGATAGAAAACTGGAAACTGGCAACTTCCAAAAGTGATCCTGAAATGACTTTCAGGATAACCCCGAAACTGTATAAATATACCCGCATTTGTATTACTACCGAATACAAATGCAACTGAGACAAAGATATTATACCTACTCAATATAATACTCGGATCCGGCTTAAACCAAAGCCGACCAGTATTATCTGCCCGAAAAATAACACGTGCGTAAACGCACGTGCATTTTCCGAACCCTGCCATAAAACCATACGGCCTCTACAACGTTTCGCCCGAACTTGGGAAACTGTCTGTGGGGGACTCTAATGACTCGTCAGTACCCTGGCAGTGGGTTTAACCACAAACCGTCAGCGGCACTAGCAATGCGTAACGGCTGCCCATGGACTGACCTCAAGGGATGCCGATGAGCGCACTCATCCGGAAAACCCTACTGAGCCTAACAGTGACAATGTATATACAGTCCGGTCCGTTCGTCTATGAGTATCGCATATCTGCCTAGGGGGCTAGTAACGTCAGACCCCCAATAGCAGTATAAGTCGTGTCGGAGTGAAGCCCAATAACACCCTGAGATACTACTGGAGTACCTACCAGTAAATCTCCTGCCATGGCCATGGACTTTGTGTAATGGCTCTCCTAGACACAGCACGACCTCGCCCCCAGTACCGGGAGAGACGAATCCCCTGCCGATCCGCTCACGTGCCTCCATATGGCTCGGGACTGTACCCAAAAGCTACCTGTTTGCACGACTCCTTTGAGCCGTGGTAGGGTAGAAATCAAAGCACAGTGGGAACTCACACGAGACAAATGACGACCTCAGGTCGATGAACTAACCTGTACACATGTCACCTGGGAACTGCTATCTGACGGTAGATATAATACTAACTAGCAGATTCCCGGCGAGTCCTGTCCGGTGTACTCATAACCCAATGAGCACCTGTATACATCTTAGGTGATCCAACTGACACCAGTGGCTTGTGAGACCGGCCACCGCCCCTCGTCGGGGTCTCGACTGTACACACTAGTCTACTCCGGAGTATCGATGCCCTGTCTCGAAACTCCCACGACTAGGGACCACAATTAAGGATATGCGTATAAACCACCCAACTCTCACGTATATGATCGCCATCATACTGTTGGTGGTAAAGCAAGATCCTAAGGGCTCTATCAAAGTGTAACATGTAATCAGTCACCTGAACATGTAGACGACTGATAAAGGCAAACCAGATAGCATACTATCATCTTGAATAAGACTGTCATACCGGTATAGGTCCTCCGCAATCATTGCAATCACGTACCTGCGATCCAATAATTGACTATGAGGGCACTATCTCCAACAGACGCCAGCACCAGAGCCAATCTTATAGGATTAAATTCTATGGTGGCACCTCACGTGCTCCTCACGCGGGCTTCAATGTGCAAAGCACAGAAAAGTTCAAAACATAGAGTTAAACTTATAGATGGTGCTGCACGTGCTCCTCACGCGGACGCCAATGTGTAAAGCACAGAAGAGTTCATAATGTTAGTGTATATGCCCTAGAGGCCATTACTGTATCATACTAGTATGTATATTACTTGATGGAAGCTTGGGATATTCACAGTTGTACAGACAATCTTGCTCAATATAGTAGTATGCTACTTGGTTTGTCTCTGCTTTAATGTGTACATGTGTGTTTATTTATTATATCACCTATACGTATTAGTAGAGCCCTTAGGATCTTTGCTTAATTACCGGCGTTGTGATGGCGATCACACTCGTGGGGGCTGGGTAATCTACAAGCACATCCTTATACACGTCCCTAGTCGTGGGAGTATCGAGATAGGGCATCGATGCTCCGGAGTAGACCAGCGTATGCGCTTCTCATCCCAGCACGGGAGACGGTCTGTCCCACAGCCGTCGGTACGTCGTACTTGAGATAGTATGCGGGTGCTCGTTAGGTTACGAGTACACTGGACAGGACTCGTCGGGAACTGATGGTTGGTATTATACCTATCGTAAGTTATCAGTTCCCAGGTGACATGAGTACAGCTTAGTCCGCTGACTTGACACTGTCACTTCGCCTCGAGTGTGTTCCCACTGTTCTTTGATTACTACCCTACCACGGCTCTACTGAGTCGTGCAAACAGGTAGTAGTTGGGAGCAGTCCCGAAGCACTTGGAGGCAGTGACGGTTAGACAGGATTCGTCTCTCCCGGTATTGGGGGTTGACATCGCGCTGTGTCTAGGAGAGCCATTACACAAGTAGTCCCTGGCCAGGGCAAGCGAGATATACTGGTAGGTTCCAGTGTTATCTCAGGGTGTTCTGGGCTTCACTCCGACACGACTTGTACCGCTATTAGGGGTCTGACGCTTGCCGCCCCCTAGGCCCGACATGCGATGTATCAGACGAACAGACCGGACTGTACGGAGATTGTCACATACAGACTCAGTAGGAGTTCGGATGGGTTTACCTCATCGGCCTTCTTATCGACATCTACCTGCGGACCGTTATGTACAGCTAGTGCCGCTTGCGGTCTGTGGTTAAACCCACTGCCAGCGTAGTGTCGAGTCTTTAGAGTCCCACACAGAGAGTTTCCCTGCACTGAGCGAAACGTGTAGAGGCCGTATGGTTTTACGGCAGGGCTGCGATCACTTACGTACACTTGTGTGCGTATGGTGTTCGGGCAGGCAGTACTGGTAGGCTTTGGTTTAAGCCGGATCGTAGTATTGCACGGATGGATTTGTTTTGTCTTCTGTGCATCCGCATTCTACGGAATACGGATGCAGGTGTGTATGCACAGTTTTCCGGAGCGATGAAGGAGGAGGTGCCTCATTAGGGTTTTGGCAGTTGATTCGGCCAAAACCGTTATGTGGCAGGCTCATTAGGGTTTTGACAGTTGATTCGGTCAAAACCATTTTGAGGCGGACTCATTAGGGTTTTTGACAGTTCGTTTGGTCAAAACCATTATGAGCCGCGAACATCATTTACTAATCCTATTAGTGATAATCTTATGATGGCTAATTGCATTGACCATTTGACCCCGTTGACCCCTCTTGACTTTGTTGACCGGTTGACCGGGTTGACCATTGACTTTCAAGAGGTTTCCACACTCTTCTTTTCTTTTCCTTTTTCTTTTGGATTATGATAATGGTCATTTCAAAGTAGCCATCAACTTTATCTTGATGGGATTAGTAATGATGTTGTTTTGCATTATTTGCAACCATGGTTGTTTTTCTTTTGATGATAATATTATTCTCATTCTCTCTCTTGAGATGAGAAGCTCCATGGTTGCTAACCTTCCTCCTTCTTCTTCCTCCTCTTGATTTTCTCCTTTGATCTCATGTGTTGAGAGAAAAAGGATCCCACTTGACAAACACATCCATACATCTCCTCTACACATCCTAGGGCTTCTAGATTAGCAATCTCCTTGCCCTAGTTACCTCGGCTTGAGGTGGAGCTCGGTGTACATCTCTCGGGTGGATCGTCTTCGACTCAAGGAGGCTGCGGAGGTGACCAAAGTCCGGATCAACCATTGAGCAAGCAAAGAGAAGAACAACAAGAAGAGAAGAACAACAAAGAAGAAGAACAACAAGAAGAGAAGGAGTTCAAGTTGAGGTATAACCCCTAACCGAGTAGATACATCTCATGTTAGGTTGCTAGTGTATTGTTTAGCAAAGATCCGGCTTTTACGGTCCATGTTACAAAGATCAGAAAAAATTTTGTTTTACCGTTTCCGCAACCCCGAAAGTACCGGGAGAGGTAACGTGGACCTAACAGTGGTATCAGAGCCTAACTAAACATAAACTAGCTCGGTAGTGAAGTGTATCGAGGTTCAAAACGGAAAAATCGAAAAAACCAAGTTATGAAAATCTGAGTTTCTGTTAAAATTTTTTCTGGTCAAAACAAAATTTGTCATACTCCAAAAATCATCTCAGGGTTTTTAAAAGAAAGCCCCCAAAAACGAGCCAACAACTCGACCAAAGCGCCGCGTTTCCGCTGCAATAGCAGGCTATTGCCGCGGAACCGCGGCCATCTTGGTGAGTTGCTGGGTCGATTTTGGTGCAGTGTGTTTCTTACTTGGTTTTAGGATTTTTAAGATGGTTTACATGTGCCCAGATTTTCCAGAATAGAAATTTGTTTTTGGGGGCCTATAAATCCGTATTTTTTCGAACTTCAATATACTTTGACTATAAAGGTTATATCTGTGATGTTCTTATGTATTGAACGTAGGCTAATCGCTATATGTCGATTAGTCGGGGTTATACATATCTGTGATCTGTGTTTGTTGTTGATGGTTTGTGTATATGAACTCGTTGGATTGTCGCGGATGAATAGCCGGGGTGGATGTGAGATGAGAGTTTCTTTTTCTTTCATTCATGTAATAAATTTGTAAATTGATGTAATATTATTTGTTTGGCCGCACAACCGGGTCGGGGTTGTAGCCGTCATTGTATAATTCTTTTTACTATTTTTGCTCCTAGGATAGACCCATGGAGGGGGTGCACAAACTACCGGGTATCTCGAAGTGCCGAGTGGCCTACTCATGGCGTTGAGGGAGGTTGCTTCGCTTCGGGTACTTGGCGGGTAGTTTGCCGCACCCGTAGGGGTCTTGGGTGGGGTTTTGGCTATTCATCGCGACCGTGTAATCCGTTTTTCGTTGCAGGCTTGAACGAATCGCGGGTTCCTAGTATATCCAAAGTGTTCATCTGTGATCTGGATTGGCTATCGTTGCAGTATATCTATATATAATAACTATTTAGGCGTTGCTTATGTTTTACAGCCGCGCTAGCCCAGCCCCCGCTCTGTCGTTAGTTAAGTAACCTAACGGGTGATGACGGGGCCCAGTGGCGAATGCGAATGGCATAAGCGTACGTCATATTTTGGTTGTTTTCTGCAATGGTAGGATTTAAATGATGGGACGCATTAAAAGAACTAATGCAAGAAAATAAACCTAAAAGACGTTGTTGGAACAATTTTTCAAAAAGCTGTTATTGCAAGGACGTTCATTTTTGTTTTGCATCGCGGTATTCGGTTGTAAATGCCCAGCACCTCAGTCAACGAGGCAAGGGCCGAGATCCCTTCATCGGGAGTGACCCCTTGGACAAAAGTTTGCGTCAGGGTAATAACTTCACTATAGTCGATTATTCTTGCTTTGCATCGAGGTATTCAGTTTGGAATATCCTGCACCTCATTCGACGAGGAAAGAGCCGAGATCCCTTCGCAAAGAGTGACCTCTTTAGCAAAAGTTTTCGCCACTATATTTTCAAAAAGATTACCAGGTTCCTTCAACGATATCAAGTTCATTACGTTAACGGGTTTTTTGCCAAAAACCCAGCCGTAGCCCTCCGTCGTTTCGGATAATTAATACTTAGTATTCGTGCTGCGTTTGTTGATTATTCGTCAAGACACAGTGAACGGTAGCTGAGTAATAATTCTCTGTTGCACTGATAGATGCGATTGGTTAGGACGGTCGCATGATTTTGTTGATTATTCGTCAAGGATCATGCGGGCGGGTCTAATGCAATCCTGGATAACGACGGGTTGAACTTTACTAGGACCTTTTGATTTGTTGATTATTCGTCAAGGTCACTTGGGTCCTAGGGGCAAAAACCACATCGGGAGTTTCAAAAGTACTGAAACTTGCAGATTTAGCATACCTTCTGGAGTGTGGTGACTAGAGTGGATTCCATCTAGGTCATCACACAATGATGGTTGGATCCCGATCCCACTGATGTGTTAGATTACTCTTGGGAGATTATTTCACTAAACGATCAATGCTATAAACCTAGTAGGTGTCTAGAAAGGTGTTAGCGGGGATACGCCCCCAGGGAAAAGAGGTTCTTGAATTAAGGAACTTCGCGAAAGCGTTGGAAAACCTCCCCCGAAGTACCGACACTAGCCTAGCTGAAAGGTTAAGCAAGTATTGTGACGTGAATTAAATCCTGACTAGTTCTTCTTTTAAAAGGTTTTAAGAAGAATTTGAGTAAACAGTGGAAGACATCCTGGTTAGATAAATTAATAAACCAATCTAATCTTGCAAGAGCATACGCTGAGTGTTTCTTTTCTCTCTCTCCAGGCAGCAACCTTTTCACGCCCTAATCAAGATAATAAAATGTATCGCTTGACCGATCTGAATTCTTATTCGGGACTGGGGAAAGTTGGTTCAGCTCTAACTTGTGACAACAGTCATGAGTATGAGAATGGGAAAGGGGATTGTATGGATTTCCAGGATACCCAGTCGAAGAAGAAGCATGGTTTTGCATCTACTTCAGGTGTTCTTGTAATTGAGAACTGTTTTACGGTCAGCCCTACCTCCTGGGTACTTGATACCGGATCAGGATCTCATATCTGTAATTTATTACAGGGACTGAGAAAAAGTAGGAAAGTTGCACCGGGTGATATGTCGCTCAGAGTAGCGAACGGAGCACAAGTTAATGCGGCAACCGTCGGTGAATATCACCTAGTATTGCCAAATGGCAAGACTATGATTTTGAACGATTGCTACTATGTACCCTCCATGGTTTGCAACATCATATCAGTTTCTTTACTCGATAAAGATGGATATAACTTTGTTCTTGAAAAGAATATCATGAACATTTACCTTGATAAGGTACTGGTTGCAGAGGGTACACTGTGTAATGGTATCTACGTTCTAAATCAGAATACAGTTCTCAATATACAAAACACACGCAAGAGGAAGAATTCAGATACGAATGAATCCTACTTGTGGCATTGTAGACTTGGTCATGTCGGAGAGAAAAGACTGAGTAAGTTGCATAAAGATGGACTCTTGGATGCGTTCGAGTTTTCATCTTATGAA
The DNA here is from genome assembly GCA_030015575.1 of Agapanthus africanus. Lineage (NCBI taxonomy): Eukaryota > Viridiplantae > Streptophyta > Magnoliopsida > Asparagales > Amaryllidaceae > Agapanthus > Agapanthus africanus. The sequence continues at coordinate 444,299,244 of JASDDO010000031.1, read as the reverse complement.
ACTTGTCAGTCTTGTCTCAAAGGGAAGATGACCAAATCTCCGTTCACCGGACATGGAGAAAGAGCAGCAGAGCTCTTGGGACTCGTACATAGTGATGTATGTGGTCCGATGTCTATACATGCAAGGGGTGGGTTCTCGTACTTCATCACATTCACTGACGATCTCTCTAGGTTCGGATATGTGTATCTGATGAAACACAAATCTGAAGCTTTTGAGAAATTCAAGGAATTCAGAAACGAAGTAGAGAACCAGACAGGCAAAAGTATCAAGATCCTCCGGTCTGACAGGGGAGGGGAATACTTAAGCACGGAATTCCTAGATTACTTAAAAGAGAATGGTATTCTCTCTCAGCTTACTCCTCCTTATACACCATAGCACAACGGTGTATCGGAGCGGAGGAATCGTACCATATTGGATATGGTTCGCTCCATGATGAGTAGTGCTGAGTTACCTCTTTCATTCTGGGGACATGCGCTTCAGACAGCGGCATACCTTTTGAATCAAGTTCCGTCCAAATCTGTGCCTAAAACTCCGTATGAAATATGGAGCAGTAAGAAACCATGTCTGAAGTTTATTAAGATATGGGGTTGTCCGGCCTATGTGAAAACACAGAAACAGGACAAGCTAGAGGCACGATCAGTTCTATGTAAATTTGTGGGATATCCTAAAAACTCACTGGGATATCTGTTCTACCATACTGAGGAACAGAAGGTGTTTGTATCTCACCACGCCACCTTCTTAGAAAGGGAGTTTCTTGCAAAAGAAACTAGTGGAGTTCGGTAGAACTGGAAGAAATTCAGCGACCACAAAATGTAACTGAAAATTTGGAGGAACCGCTAGATTCTATAACCCCAGACGAACCTCAGCCACTCCGCAGATCTGGTAGGATTTCTCATCCGCCCGAGAGATACTACGGTTTTCTCATAGACGGGGATCGAGAGGATTGCATCTTGGAAGAAGATGATCCTACCAGTTTCAGGCAGGCCATTATCAGTAGGGACTCTGATAAGTGGCAGGTAGCAATGCAATCCGAAATGGAGTCCATGTACGCCAATAAAGTATGGACCTTGGATATTGCTCCACCTGGGGTAAAACCCGTTGGATGCAAATGGATCTACAAAAAGAAACTTGGTGTAGATGGGCAGGTGGAAACCTATAAAGCTAGACTCGTTGCAAAAGGTTTTCGTCAAAGACCTGGTTTGGACTATGACGAGACTTTTTCTCCGGTGGCTATGCTCAAATCCATTCGGATCCTACTTGCCATTGCTGCCTTCCATGACTATGAAATCTGGCAGATGGATGTTAAGACGGCTTTCCTAAACGGTTGTTTGGAAGAGTGCGTTTACATGGATCAACCAGAAGGTTTCGTAGACAGTGGGAGCAGCGGAAGGGTGTGCAAGTTGCTTAAATCCATTTATGGATTAAAGCAGGCATCGCGGAGCTGGAACATCTGTTTTGATGAGGCAATCAAGGAATTTGATTTCATCAAGAACGAAGATGAACCCTGTGTATATAAGAAGATTGTAGGACGAACTGTCGTATTCATAGTCTTATACGTGGACGACATTCTTTTGATAGGAAATGATATTCCTATGCTACAATCGGTCAAGCTATTTTTGTCACAAAGGTTCTCCATGAAGGACCTGGGTGATGCCTCGTACATTCTGGGGATCAAGATCTATAGAGATAGATCCAAGAGACTATTGGGACTTTCGCAGTCCAGGTGCATAGAGACCGTACTAAAGAGATTTAGTATGGAGGGTTCCAAACGCGGTAACATACCAGCATTGCACGGAATTACCCTCTCCAAGAAGATGTCTCCTAAGACTGACGAGGAGAGGGTTCGCATGAGTACTATACCCTACGCTTCGGCGGTAGGATCTATAATGTATGCGATGCTATGTACAAGACCAGATGTAGCTTACGCGTTGAGCGCGGTAAGCCGGTATCAGTCAGACCTAGGGGAGGACCACTGGACAGCAGTGAAGAACATTCTCAAGTACCTAAGAAGGACTAAAGAGATGTTCCTGGTTTACGGTAATGGAGACCTCAGGGTCGAGTCCTTTACCGATTCAAGCTTCCAGAGTGACAAAGATGACAGCAAGTCCGTCTCGGGTTTTGTGTTTACCCTCAACGGAGGGGCGGTATGTTGGAGGAGTTCCAAGCAGGATACCGTCACAGACTCGACGATGGAGGCTGAATACATTGCTGCAAGCGATGCCGCAAAAGAGGCGGTCTGGATAAAGAAGTTCATTAGTGAACTTCAGGTGGTTCCGTCCATTGTTGACCCAATACCTTTGTATTGCGATAACAATGGGGCTATAGCTTTAGCGAAGGAACCAAGGTCCCATCAGAATCCAGGCACATGTTACGGCGGTATCACCTGATCAGGGAGATCATTGATCGCCAGGAGATCGAGGTACGGAGAGTGGACACAAAGGACAACACTGCGGACTCATTCACGAAGGCTTTACCCCAGACTCAGTTCGAGCGGCTGATCGAGATGATAGGTCTTCGATACGCCAGTACATGGCCTTAGTGCAAGTGGGAGATTGTTAGTGTATATGCCCTAGAGGCCATTACTGTATCATACTAGTATGTATATTACTTGATGGAAGCTTGGGATATTCACAGTTGTACAGACAATCTTGCTCAATATAGTAGTATGCTACTTGGTTTGTCTCTGCTTTAATGTGTACATGTGTGTTTATTTATTATATCACCTATACGCATTAGTAGAGCCCTTAGGATCTTTGCTTAATTACCGGCGTTGTGATGGCGATCACACTCGTGGGGGCTGGGTAATCTACAAGCACATCCTTATACACGTCCCTAGTCGTGGGAGTATCGAGATAGGGCATCGATGCTCCGGAGTAGACCAACGTATGCGCTTCTCATCCCAGCACGGGAGACGGTCTGTCCCACAGCCGTCGGTACGTCGTACTTGAGATGGTATGCGGGTGCTCGTTAGGTTATGAGTACACTGGACAGGACTCGTCGGGAACTGATGGTTGGTATTATACCTATCGTCAGTTATCAGTTCCCAGGTGACATGAGTACAGCTTAGTCCGCTGACTTGACACTGTCACTTCGCCTCGAGTGTGTTCCCACTGTTCTTTGATTACTACCCTACCACGGCTCTACTGAGTCGTGCAAACAGGTAGTAGTTGGGAGCAGTCCCGAAGCACTTGGAGGCAGTGACGGTTAGACAGGATTCGTCTCTCCCGGTATTAGGGGTTGACATCGCGCTGTGTCTAGGAGAGCCATTACACAAGTAGTCCCTGGCCAGGGCAAGCGAGATATACTGGTAGGTTCCAGTGTTATCTCAGGGTGTTCTGGGCTTCACTCCGACACAACTTGTACCGCTATTAGGGGTCTGACGCTTGCCGCCCCCCTAGGCCCGACATGCGATGTATCAGACGAACAGACCGGACTGTACGGAGATTGTCACATACAGACTCAGTTGGAGTTCGGATGGGTTTACCTCATCGGCCTTCTTATCGACATCTACCTGGGGACCGTTACGTACAGCTAGTGCTGCTTGCGGTCTGTGGTTAAACCCACTGCCAGCGTAGTGTCGAGTCTTTAGAGTCCCACACAGAGAGTTTCCCTGCACTGAGCGAAACGTGTAGAGGCCGTATGGTTTTACGGCAGGGCTGCGATCACTTACGTACACTTGTGTGCGTATGGTGTTCGGGCAGGCAGTACTGGTAGGCTTTGGTTTAAGCCGGATCCTAGTATTGCACGGATGGATTTGTTTTGTCTTCTGTGCATCCGCATTCTACGGAATACGGATGCAGGTGTGTATGCATAGTTTTCCGGAGCGATGAAGGAGGAGGTGCCTCATTAGGGTTTTGGCAGTTGATTCGGCCAAAACCGTTATGTGGCAGGCTCATTAGGGTTTTGACAGTTGATTCGGTCAAAACCATTTTGAGGCGGACTCATTAGGGTTTTTGACAGTTCGTTTGGTCAAAACCATTATGAGCCGCGAACATCATTTACTAATCCTATTAGTGATAATCTTATGATGGCTAATTGCATTGACCATTTGACCCCGTTGACCCCTCTTGACTTTGTTGACCGGTTGACCGGGTTGACCATTGACTTTCAAGAGGTTTCCACACTCTTCTTTTCTTTTCCTTTTTCTTTTGGATTATGATAATGGTCATTTCAAAGTAGCCATCAACTTTATCTTGATGGGATTAGTAATGATGTTGTTTTGCATTATTTGCAACCATGGTTGTTTTTCTTTTGATGATAATATTATTCTCATTCTCTCTCTTGAGATGAGAAGCTCCATGGTTGCTAACCTTCCTCCTTCTTCTTCCTCCTCTTGATTTTCTCCTTTGATCTCATGTGTTGAGAGAAAAAGGATCCCACTTGACAAACACATCCATACATCTCCTCTACACATCCTAGGGCTTCTAGATTAGCAATCTCCTTGCCCTAGTTACCTCGGCTTGAGGTGGAGCTCGGTGTACATCTCTCGGGTGGATCGTCTTCGACTCAAGGAGGCTGCGGAGGTGACCAAAGTCCGGATCAACCATTGAGCAAGCAAAGAGAAGAACAACAAGAAGAGAAGAACAACAAAGAAGAAGAACAACAAGAAGAGAAGGAGTTCAAGTTGAGGTATAACCCCTAACCGAGTAGATACATCTCATGTTAGGTTGCTAGTGTATTGTTTAGCAAAGATCCGGCTTTTACGGTCCATGTTACAAAGATCAGAAAAAAATTTGTTTTACCGTTTCCGCAACCCCGAAAGTACCGGGAGAGGTAACGTGGACCTAACACATAAGAGTTAAGCTCTTAGATGGCGACATACGTGCTCTTCACGCGGGCGCCAATGTGCAAAGCACATAAGTACCTGTCATAAGAATTAAATTCTTAAGTGGCGCCCACGTTCATAACACGTGAGCGCCGGCGCCCAAATAGAATTAAATTCTACGTTTCCTTAAAGTTGCGATACTCTCTGATAAACGGAGTCGTTGGATCAAAAATCTAACGGAGATGATAAATTATCAAAATATATAATTAGGAGAAAACATCTCCCAAATCTTTCTAAATAAGAAAGATACTCTCGGTTGAATCAATGATCCAACAATAGAATAAAATTTTATTTTTGGGAATATATTCTCTCAATCTTTCCAGACAAAAAGACCGCTCTCAGGAAAAAAGAGAACCCTTGGATTAAAAATCCAATGGTGATTAAAAAATCACTATTTTACAGAATAAATTCTGTATATGGGAAAATATTTCCCCAATCTTGTTAAAGACAAGAGAACATATTCTGTAAAAACAGAAGTCCTTGGATCAAAGATTCAATGGTGGGTAAAATCCCCCAACTCAATTTTGAGTCCAATTAAATTAATTGGAATCTCTTAATGAGAGATTTTCTTAGAATTAAGTATCAAACTTGCCTCCACTATATAAAGGACCCGGGACTTCAAGTCTCGAAGGAGGAAAAAAGGAGTGAAAAAAAGGAGGAAGAAGAAAAATCACCGATAAACTTCTGCAAAAATACAGGAAGCTCTTGAAAGAACAGAGAATTTAATTTTTAAAGAAGAAGACTCTTCTCCTCAAAAACCCTAGGTAAAGAAAACAAAGAGATCAAAATATTTCTTTTTACCTATATAAGGGTTTAACCCTTTTCAAGAACTTAGTTCTTTCTTTGGATCAGAGATCCACAAGACAAGTCTCACACAAGTTGAGAATTTAATTCTCATCAGGAGAATCTTGTTCTTGAGAATCAAAGATTCATAAAAGAATTAGGTCCAAAAGAAAAAACAAAAGGAAAAAAAACCTATAAAAGAACTTAGTTCTTAAAGAAAAACCTGATCCCAGATCTTAAAAAAATGAAGATCTTGGTGATCAAAATGCCACCGACAGAGAATTAATCTCTAAAAAAGGAAAAAAGACTAGTGCCTCATGTGAAAAACACGCGGGCGTCTAAAACAGAAGGCCAGCGCCTCACGTGAAACACACGTGGGCGCTGAATAAAAATGCTCAGCACTCCCTATGCAGCCGAAGATAGCTAAGTGCTTAGCACTGATTGGGCAGCACCTAGCACTTCACGTGCTCCTCACATGGGCGCCATACAAAAAGTGTCGAGCACTTTATATGCAGCCAAAATGGCTGAGTGCTTAGCACTGATTGGGCAGCATCCAACACCTCACGTGCACCTCATATGGACACCATAAAAAGTGCTTAGCACTTCATATTTAGATAAAATGACTAAAAGTGTTCAACATTTATTGGGCAGCGCCCATGACCGAATGCTTCACATGGCATACATGTGAGCGCCAGAGCTCAAATAAGTGCTTGGCACTTTTACATGAAAAGAAAAGGGCTGAAAAAACAGAGCCCAAATAAGTGCTTAGCAGTTTTGAATAAAAAAATGCTAAGTAGACTTAACCCAAATTGGCTATGTCTCTGAGATTTTCTTGCAGCTGAGTCCAAATGATCTTTTACTGGATCTTAAATAAAAATGATCCTTGAAATTTTGCTAAGTTGATCTTAGTCTCAAATTAGAGTAACGCATCCTTAACAAGAACAAATTGAGCCCAAATGCTCACACATTTAAGTTGATCTTAATCTCAAACCAGATTAACGGTCCTTAAATAAACCTAAGACCAAATCTAAAATATATGGATTTGGACTAATCCGCGCCCTACGGGTGACGATATAAACTAGTCTCCGTATACAATCCACGAGCAACGAAAACAAAAAAAAACACACACGACATGAAGTGAACTTCCGGAGCAGGAGAAAGTGGTTATCGCAATACGGTAACGTAATTAACTGCAGGGGCTTGCTCCTGCAGGGAAGAGCGTCCCACAATAAAAAACCCCACATAAAATGAGGGGGAATCTGATAAAGTCTGCCACAACGGTCGCATCTGTTTAAACCTATGATATATGGTGCCATAAATCAACTTGGTATTTTCGAAGAGGTGGACGGATAAATCCAAATAGCATATACTCTCAAATTCAGGCAACGCGATCCATCCCAGTTCGTCTCTGTTTTCGGCGGTGAACAAATACGTTGTGGGCTTGTCGCTCTCATTTCTCGTTTTTGTGAAGCGGGGCATGACAGAAGGTTACTGGGTCCCAATCTTATAGTTCAGATAGTGGTCAAGGTCCAGATGATCAGACATCGCATTAAGAATGCTCAGGACCGATATGAGGGTTGGGCAAATACTAGCAGGAGATCGTTAGAGTTTGAAGTCGGTGATCAAGTATTCCTGAAGATTTCACCTACTCACAGAGTTATCAGATTTAGGAGTCATGGGAAACTCAGTATCCGATTCATAGGACCATTCGAGGTGCTAGAACGAGTAGGGGAGATTGCTTACCGACTTGCCTTACCCCCAACGTTAGCTGGTGCGCATAACACATTTCATGTGTCATAGTTGTGGCATTACGTTCAAAATGACAGTCATGTTCTCGATCATTCGGTGTTGACGCTGGGTACCCCCCTATCTTATGTGGAGCAACCTGCTACTATACTCGATCATAGAGAGAAGGTACTGAAGAACAAGGTCATTCCGCAAGTCCGAGTATCTACGGGTGGTCGTTCACCTGGGAAATCTACCTGGAAACGTGAGGAGGATATCCGTTCGCGGTTCCCACATCTTTTCGAATAATTGTTTGTATCGTTGCTTCCTTGTTTTCGTTCTTTTAATTTCAAGGACAATTTTTTTAAGGGTGGTATAATATAATACCCATTTTCTTTTGTACCGAATTATCCGTATTCTAATAAATAATTTTCCTACATCTTTCTATTTTGTTTATTCTAAATATAATTCTTTTAATTATTTTTCCTAACCCTAATTCTTAAACCTTTGTAACCTAACAACTAAACCTCGCCTAATGGCCCAAAAGCCAAGCCCAATAACCCAAACTCCCAACTGTTTTCCCTCAACTGTCCCCTTTTCTTTTGAAATTCCCCGCATTTAATCCCATTTAACACCCAAATCAATCCCCCTATTTAATCTCTTTAATTCCCAAATTAATCCTATTAACTCATATTTAATCATTTTAAATTCTATTTTCCTCTCTCTCTCACGTTCTCTCTCTCTCTCTCCCCTTAAATCCTCTGTCTCTTTCTCTTTATCTCGCCCCCATCTCGATCTCTCTCCCTCTCTCTTTCCTCTCAAAAAAATTCCCTCATCGAGCACCACATAGCTGCCTCACCGCCACCACCAAAGCCGACCACCGCCATCACCAGTGACCCAAGCACCACCCAGCCTCATCGCCAACAACTCCCAACTCTCATCATTGCCTTCGTCTTCCACCCTCACAACCCCACATCCCCAACCACTTCGGCCATCTCCTTTCTCCAAGGTCTGACCATCGATCACCAACGAGCCATGTTGTTTCCCCAATAAAAGAGCAAAGCTCTGTTCAAAATTTGAAAGGCAGCGCCTCACATGTCTTGCACGAGGGCGCCAGCGTCAAAAGTTAAAAACTCTGAGGCAGCGCCTCACGTGGCTTGCACGAAAGAGCTGTTCATATCAGATTTTTGCATTTTCATACCGCCCAATTTTTATCACATTGCATATCGGTAGATACTCTTGAGCCGTGTTTGCTAGTCAATTGCAGGTTACAGGTTCTCGGTTCTAAAACGGTGAAATTCATGGAAAACATGAAAAAGTCCGGGTTCTTGCCGACTACAGATAAAACACAGTCTCCGTCCCTCATCCGTATGTTGCCAGACACCAGTAGGAAGACAAAATGTCAAATCTATGCACAAGGCTCAATGGTGGCACAAGATCCAAGAGATCTACGCGGAGCTCGAGGCAATCATGACAAAATCTTGACAAAAAGTCCACCTTTCCCTTAACAGAAATTCTGGAACATTCGTGAAGCAATTATGGAAAAATACATATACCAGAAGGAAGCTCACATCAAACCAGGGTCCCACCAAAAATACCCAAGCCCAAGTCATCTATACGGCCGCGGAAGCGCGGCCAAAGAGGGGTATTGGCCGCGCTTCCGCGGCCATCTTGGCGCCTCTTTTGCAGGGTTTTGGGGGGTAGTTTAGTCTTTTCATCAGGGTTCTGTTGGTTGCCCTAGGGTTTCATTCTCTGGCCTATAAATTGCCCAGAACTTTGTGAAGGAAAGGGTCCAATTCTTGTATCTCTTTTGCTAGGTTTTAGTTTACATGTTCTTCTTCCTCTTCTCACCTCTTCTCCATTAAACTTGTAAGTGAGCTTTTGAGTGAAGAGTGATGAATAAAGAAGACCATTTTTATTATCATGCTTGTCTCTTTCTCTACTTGTTATAATTGTTGCAATTTTAATTGTTAAGTAGTTGTTGTTATTTGTTTGATTGTTTCTTTCTTCTCTCTTTTCCTTTATCCGTCATATGACAATGATACTTACGCTTGATCCTCGCCAAGGTGAGGTCGCAAATAGTTAGTCGTATTCTTCTAATCTCCTTCTTTCTATCTTCCTCTTTGTTTTGTTTTGTTTTTCCTTATCATGAAGTGTGAGTAGTTTTATACTTGTTAGGGTAGGATAAGGGAAGTTTGAGAGAAGGAAATCTCTCTCACTCTTTCCTTGCCCAACAACTTAAATCAACTCCCGTTAATTGAACCACAATCCGCTCCTTACGGCACCCTATCCTACATGATAGCGGTGATTCCGTAGTGAGACCGGTTGTGGTTGAATTAACCGGAGGTTATGGATAAGAGCCAAGAACGGACGGACAAGCACCAAAAGGAAGGACTATGCGTTGGAAAGCCTAGCTTATACTCGCAAGTTCCTTCCTAGTCGTGCTAATCCCCGTTGTTGCCGATTACCGTAACACCGATATTAAGTAGGGCAACGAAAGATGTGGAGACTCCTAACTCAAACTAACCTAATCCTAACCCTAACAAGCTCTCTTTAAATATCAACTTAACACTTAGATAACCACAACAAAATCTGAACAACCGGACTTAACTCGTTAAAACACTTTGAAAAAGACTCCCATCTCCCTGCGGACGACCCGTACTCAACCGGCTAGCTACAAGCGAAACCGTCTTGATTGCGGTATTTTAAACTAAACTTGAACACGCACGTATCCTAACAATCAAATGGCGCCGTTGCCGGGGAGACGGTAGTTTATTTCCTTGTGTAATTTCGGGTTAATTTGTAAGTAAAAAAAAACGAAAAAAATATACATACTTTGTTTAAAAACCATCTTGTTATTCTTGATTAGTTTTTGTGCAAGTGCGCAGGAAAATACGAAGTTCAAGATCGGCGACAAAGACGTCGGATAATACGGAGTTCAAGTACAGTGCCAAAGACGTGGGAAGATAGACCCACATTTCGCGGCTACACCGCGACGGACAAAACGAAGCATCCGGTCTACTGTACAAATCTGGAGCAAAAACATTGAGCAAATCAAGATTCAGTATATCCAGGCAAGAAGAGGACACCCAACAGAGAACACCAAATTTTTCCAGAGCCCCAAAGCCCCAGGACTGCCGCGCATCCGCGGCCATTGCATGCGTTTGGCCACGGAAACGCGGCCATCTGTTGGCTTCAGAGCCTCCAATTTCTCTGTAAGTCCCCTGCCTCTCTCCACTCCTCTGAACTCCACTGAATTGTGTTTTCTGCAGGCTTCTTTGCGCAAATTCTTCTCCCCCTTCCAATAAACTGTTCTTGTGCAGGATTCTTTGCGCCGCAAAATAAAAATTGTTTGCAGTTGATTTGTTACTGTTTTGCATTTTTTTTAATACGGACTTAAGGGGCTTGAAACCAATCCAGATTGGGTGGGGATTTCATCACCCTTCCCAGGACCCCAAAAATCACTAAAGCATATGCATTGTCCATTGTAAATTAAAAAAATACTAGACTTCAGCCCTAAGGACTTCGCGCTCATTAGGAGAAGATAAACCGTGTTTAGAACCTCGCTTAACCGTATATTGATTATGGGGTGCCTAGGAAAGTGTTAAAGGCGCAACCGCCGAAAGAGAAAGGGTTATTTAATTAAGGAACTTCGCGAAAGCGTTGGACAACCTCCCCTTATCTCTGCACTTACCTGGCCCCGTGATCGGTGTATTTTTAAGCCTGTTTCTCGACACTGTTTAACTTCGAAAATCAAGTTCAGGAGCAGGTCTAGTAGACCTAGGTTACCCTAGATCTAGGTGTGATTGTGCATATCTTGTTTGTGATTGCTTTAGCCGTATTTCCGTACATACTTCTGTAAATCTCTTTCTAAAAAAAAAAAAAGAAAAAAATCAAAAACTTTCTATAAAAACTTGCCCTTTTGTCGCCAAATCCATTTTCACCCACCACCCATCGCCTTTCTCCATTGACGTTTTCTTACCCGCACCTTCTCCGCTTTGACTATACTAAACTCGTTTAGTGTATGTCCGCTTGGACTCGGGACACTAGTGCCCGTTTAGTCCGCGTTACGTTAGTCGCGACCGACTACGCGATCGACTCCGAAGTCGATACTCCGTCCACTCCTCTTTCACCCCTTCCTTTGCCGGCCAACTCCGACGTTGACCGGAATTCTGTTCACACATCTTCACCTTCACCTTCACCTTCGCCTTCACCAACCTCTTCTTCCGCGATGTCGGAATTTAATCCGAACATCTCTTTGACCACCGCTGGAATGGCTCCACCTCCTACGGAGACCAATCTTCCACCACCTCCGCCTGTTGTAGCGCCGCAGCGAATTGCGCTCCAGGATCGTTTCTACCCCACCCGTTCTGCACTTCCCACCTGCCTTTCTCTTCCTCAGGCCAATGGGGACAACTTTGAAATTAAGCCTCATTTCATCAACATGCTTCCACGTTTTCATGGGCTCGAAACTGAAGATGCCTATATCTTCATCAACAAATTTCAAAATGTCTGTGCCATGATGAAAACCACCCAGCTGTCGGACGATGCTATACGTCTACGGGTCATTCCGTTCACTTTATGCGATCTCGCAGAAAAATGGCTGTATAGCACCGCTTCCCACTCAATCACCAGCTGGGACGAGTTTGTTAAAGCGTTTCTGAAAAAATTCTATCCAAATCATAAGACCGCAAGAATTCGAAATGAAATCAACCAATTCTCCCAGCTTCCTTCTGAACCCTTCTGGAAGTGCTTTGACCGGTACAAAGACCTTCTTGTTCAGTGTCCTCACCACGGTATAGAGAAATGGCAACTCTGCCAAACCTTATACGAGGGACTGAACCCAGCAACGAAGCAGTTGCTGGAAACCATCTGTCAGGGCCACTTCCTATCGAAATCTGACGATGAAGCGTGGCAGTTCTTTGACGATCTTGCGGAACAAACGCTACAGTGGGAGAGCACAAGACCGACTTCTTCTTCTTCTATCTCCACTTCAACCGGTCAGTCTAGGGTAGGAATCCACCAACTCGATGTCTCTATCGCGATGAAAGCTGAAATGGCTGCGATAACACGAAAACTTGAAGCGATAGAGAGCAAATTTTCTGCTCCTTCTCCTGCCCCTATTCTCCCCCTTCGTACCATCTGCGCTTGTTGTTCTGATCCTTCCCACTTGACCGAAGAGTGTCCTTACAATCCACCATCGCAAGGACAGGATCAGGTTAATGCATTCCAGCAAAGACCGAGGAATGATCCATACTCTTCCACCTACAATCCCGGTTGGAGGAACCACCCCAATTTCGCCTGGAATCAGAATCAGAATCAATTCCAAGGCAACAATTTCCAAAGGGCCCCTCCACCGCAACAACAAGCGCAACAACAAACTCAGTATCAGCAGCCCTTCCAACCCCAACCTTACCAAAACCAGACGAACAATTTTGCACCAAACAATTCTTTTCCACCAAATAACAACTTTGTTCCGTCAAACACTGATAAGGTTTCCTCGCTCGAGCGAAGTCTGGAGGCGTTTGTTAAACAATCGACTCAATCCACCGCCAACATCCAGTCTTCGATCCAATCTTTAGTGCAACACACCGCCGCACACGGGCAGAGCATCAAAACCATCGAGGCCCAGATTGCACAGCTGAACGCGGCCTTGAGCGAGCGAGAGAAGGGGAAGCTTCCATCCCAGCCACTGCCAAATCCCGGTCACCCACATAATGCACATGTTGCTCTTGAACAACAAAACCATAATGTGAGTGCCGTGACTACGCAGAGATCAGGAAGGATGCTGCAAAACAACATTGGCAAGCGAATCAACGATGACACCCCGGCCGCCGCTTCTTCTTCTTCTCCTTCTTCTTCTTCGTCTTCTGAGCCTATTCTCCATTCTTCAAAAGGCTCTCCTTCTTCTTCTTCTGCTGCTCTGAACGGACCCGCTTCTCACTCCACGAAAACACCTATTCTGGGATCTGTTCCTACTCCACAATCTCCTCCACCAACATTAGACTCAACCAATTTTAAAAATGTCCCATTTCCAAACCGGTTGAGGTCTAATAAACAAAATCCACATATGGAGAAGATTCTGGAGTTGTTCAAGCAAGTTAACATTAATATTCCTCTTTTAGATGCTGTCCAACAAGTCCCGTCCTATGCAAAAATCTTAAAGGACTTGTGCACGAAAAAGAGGAAGTCTCAGGTACCCAAGAAAGTTTTCTTGGCTAGTGCTGTGAGTGATGCCCTTACCCAATCTTTACCACAAAAACGGAAGGACCCTGGCTGTCCTACGATTTCTATTACTATTGGGGATAAGAACATCAACCGCGCACTATTAGATCTTGGTGCCAGTGTTAACTTGCTTCCTTACTCTGTATATGAGCAATTAGGGGTCGGAGAGCTGAAACCCACACACTGCACTCTCCAAATGGCCGACCGATCGATCACCCATCCTAGGGGTGAGCTAGAGGATGTGTTAATCAAAGTCGGGGACTTCATATTCCCTGTTGACTTCATCGTATTAGACACACAGCCTGTAGCTAACCCCCGGAATCAAATTCCGGTGATACTCGGTCGCCCATTTCTTGCAACCTCAAATGCTGTGATCAATTGTCGCAATGGTTCGATGAACCTCTCTTTTGGTAATATGACAATTGAACTCAACATTTTTAGGTTGGGGAATCAGCCCACCGAACCTAATGCTCATATATTAGATGTTTGCTCGATCCAGGAGATCACCCCTGAAGAATGTGAGTTCGAGGAGTTTCTATTTCACGACGATAACCTTGACGCCACTAGTGCGTTTCTCTTCGAACCCGCTGCTGCTTCCGCGCCCAACTACGACTATGAGTGTTTTACATTTTCACATGATCTTAGCCGCTCACCACCCGAGTTTGAATCGTTTGACTTTTCGGATGAGTTACCTGAACCATCCAACTCTGTGGCTTACACTCGTTTCGAACCTTTGTTGGAATCCTTTGAGTTCGAGACCTTTTCTCCAATCCTTCCTTCTATCATTTCACCTCCAATTCTCGAACTCAAGCCTTTGCCGTCTCACCTTAAGTACGCTTACTTAGGTGAGAACGAGACCCTCCCAGTTATCATTTCGGCTTCTCTAGCTCCTGAGCAAGAGAAAGCCCTTCTTTCGGTCTTGCACAGCAATAGGCAAGCTTTTGGCTGGTCCATGGCGGACATTAAGGGGATTAGTCCCCTGATCGTAGAGCATCATATACATCTGATGGATGATGCCAAACCAGCCCGGGATCCACAAAGACGTCTCAATCCAGTCATGAAGGAGGCTGTGAAGAAGGAGATCGTCAAATGTCTAGATAGTGGTATCATTTACCCTATCTCTGATAGCCAGTGGGTTAGCCCCATTCATGTTGTCCCCAAAAAGTCGGGCATTACGGTCATCACCAATGAGGCAAACGAGTTAATCCCTACTCGCACCCAAACTGGGTGGCGAGTATGCATTGATTACCGAAAACTCAACGCCGCAACGCGGAAAGACCACTTTCCGCTACCTTTTATTGACCAAATGCTCGAACGATTGGCCGGACACGAGTACTATTGTTTTCTAGATGGCTACTCTGGCTATAATCAAATTCCCATCGCCGAAAAAGACCAGGACAAGACCACTTTCACTTGTCCTTTCGGCACGTTTGCATATCGTCGCATGCCCTTTGGGTTATGCAATGCGCCCGCTACCTTCCAGCGGTGTATGATGGGAATTTTCTCTGACATGGTGGAGAAATTTCTGGAGATCTTCATGGACGACTTCTCCATCTTTGGCGATTCTTTTGACGAGTGTCTGCTGCATCTCGACGCTGTCCTTACCAGATGTAAGGACAAGAATCTCACTTTGAACTGGGAGAAATGCCACTTCATGGTGCGCGAAGGTATTGTCTTAGGACATATCATCTCGCAGAAAGGCATTGAGGTAGACAAAGCTAAGATTGAGGTCATTTCCAATCTTCCTCCTCCCCGATGCGTCCGAGATATCCGAGCCTTTCTTGGCCACGCCGGTTTTTATAGACGGTTTATCAAGGACTTTAGCAAGATTGCTAGGCCCTTGACTCTTCTCCTGGCCAAAGACACGCCATTCGACTTCAGCTCAAGCTGTGCGGCTGCTTTTGAATCATTGAAACACTCACTCACTTCTGCTCCCGTTCTCTCTTCTCCTGACTGGACGCACCCATTCGAGATTATGTGCGATGCATCCGACTTTGCCATCGGTGCTGTCCTTGGACAGCACATCAATAAGATGCCGCACGTGATCTACTACGCTAGCCGAACCCTGAACGACGCCCAACTTAACTATACAACAACTGAGAAGGAATTCTTAGCGGTTGTATTTGCTTTAGAAAAATTCAGGCCTTACCTCATCGGCTCTCCAGTCATCGTCTACACGGACCATTCAGCTCTGCGCCATCTTTTTGCGAAGAAAGATGCCAAGTCTCGGTTAATCCGTTGGATCCTCTTGCTTCAAGAGTTTGACCTTGTCATTAAGGACAAACGAGGATGTGAAAACGTGGTTGCCGACCATCTCTCGCGACTTCCTTCTTCGCCTTCGCTTCCACTTCCGATAAACGACGTTTTTCCGGACGAACAACTCTTGACAGTATCGTGCGAACCCTGGTTCGCAGATATTGTGAACTATTTGGCCACGGGATTGCTACCGACCGAATGGTCGAGTCAGGACAGACTTCGCTTCTTATCCCAAGTAAAACACTTTTACTGGGACGAACCCTACTTGTTCAAGTACTGTCCCGACCAGATCATTCGTCGGTGTGTCCCTAATGAGGAATTCAAGAGTGTGCTGTCATTTTGCCACGATCAAGCGTGTGGCGGGCACTTTGGGCCCAGAAAGACAGCTGAGAAGATCTTGCAATGTGGTTTCTACTGGCCACAACTTTTCAAAGACGCTCACGAATATTGCAAGACTTGCTCCCGGTGCCAACACATGGGCCGGATATCCCGGAGAAACGAGATGCCGCTCCAACCGATCTTGGTTGTGGAGATTTTCGATGTGTGGGGGATAGACTTCATGGGGCCGTTTCCCAGCTCTTTTGGGAACTTGTACATACTTCTAGCTGTTGATTACGTCTCTAAATGGGTCGAGGCTGTGCCCAGCCGGACTAACGACAACAAGGTTGTCGTTAAGTTCCTTAAAGAAAACATTTTCTCCCGGTTTGGGCACCCCCGAGCGATCATTAGCGACAATGGAAGTCATTTCTGCAATAGGACTTTCGAGGCCTTGATGCGGAAGTACTCCATTAATCATAAGCTTTCTACGCCCTACCACCCCCAAACCTGCGGGCAGGCCGAAGTTTCTAATCGGCAAATCAAGCAGATATTGGAGAAGACGGTTTCCAAGAACCGCAAGGATTGGTCTTTGAAACTCACTGATGCCCTTTGGGCATTTAGAACCGCTTATAAGACCGACCTTGGCATGTCTCCCTATCGGCTTGTGTACGGAAAGGCCTGCCACCTTCCTGTCGAAATCGAGCATCGCGCATTTTGGGCGATTAAGGAGCTGAATCTGTCTCTTGAGGACGCGGGCAGCCATCGGAAGCTACAGCTGAACGAACTGAACGAGCTTAGGGATGAGGCTTACGACAACGCGGTTGTCGTTAAGAATCGAACGAAGGTGTTTCACGATAAACACCTTTTGCGCAAAACCTTCGTACCTGGTCAACAGGTACTTCTTTACGACACCCGACTTCATTTCCATCCTGGAAAGCTCCGATCTCGCTGGAAAGGGCCATATTTTGTGCGGAATGTGTATCCGCAGGGCGCTGTGGATTTGGAAAATCCAAAGGACGGTTCACTCTTCAAGGTAAATGGACACCGATGCAAACCGTACCTTAGCGCCGAACCAACAGAGGAGCTCCTGTTCTTACAGGAGCCGGTTTACCTTGAATGATCCTCCTCTGCCTACCTCCAAACTTCGGTTATCCAGCCAAGAACAGTAGACACTGTTCCAAATAAGTTTGGGGGTATGTACAAACCATTTTGTTTATATCTGTGTATATTCTTTTTCTTTTCTTTAAAAACAAAAAAAAAAACAAAAAAAAAAAAACAAAAAAACAATTTTGTGTATCACTAACCGACAATTTTGAACCTTCCAACTGCTCTCTTCATGCTATGACAGTGAGGACACTGTCCAGTTTAAGTTTGGGGGTACGCTCGGTACGCATTTCTTCCCTTCGCATTCATATGTATATCTTTGCATCTGCATATTAAAATCCATAAAATCCATAAAAATTTGAAAATTTTCTAAAAAATATAAAAACTTTTTCGTCAAGTTAACTTGTGGAAGAACTCTGATTCAACATTCGACGGTTTTAGTTTGAAAAAATAGGAATAACTAGATCTTATGTGTGGATTTTGAAAACCTGAAAGATAACTCTCCTTTGAAGTTAACTATAGTTGATATACGTCTTTACATGACACTACACGTGTCGTGAGATTTTGGGAATTAGATGACAAGTCTTTCATGTTTAAACTTTTAAACAGATAAATAATTTTCTGAGGATCAAATAGGTTTGTTCTGAAATAAGTAAATGTCAAGAATAGTTTATGAAGTAAAGCGAATATGAAGGAATGTTATTGATGCCGTAATTGGAGCTAAGTCTGAAAAATAACCCATCTAAAACTTGATTGGAATGAGTACACACCAAACCCACTAGACACGTCTTTTATCCCAAAAAAAAAATATTTGAACTGCCGGTTATATCTCCGTTCGTATTAAATCATCTGATTTTCACGCCAATCTGTCTTTTGTTTTTGGACCTAGGTAACTTGAGTAATTAAGTCCGCTGGGGTGTTTTTACACCTAATGCCCTAAAACCAACTGGTTTGGGTGCATTGGCCCAAAGCTCGCTAAGAAGCCTAGAAAGTCCAGTTTAAAACAAAGTCAAGCAAGTGTTCTCTCCGAGTTAAAATTCCTAACGGTTCTTTGTGTGAGAATAATCTTGATAAAAGATAGGTTTTTAAAAAGAATTTTAACGGAGATATGAAGGTTTTTACTCTTTGATAAAGACTATTGCACGTTCACAGAGGTGTGTATGAAATGAAAACAAGAAAAAGGTGGAGTGAAAAATACGACTTAGTTTCCTGTTAAGGAAGATAGAAATTCTGAAGTTGAAACCTTACTGGAAAACGAAACTTGAAAAATGCTTAACTCGTTATAAAACTTATGTGATCCTTTTAAAATTGTTATCTGGGCTTTATTGTGCGACATGATGACTTTAATCAACCTTTCGGGAACTTAACGACACTATACGCACTGCACGTAAAGACATATAAAAGCTGTAGTTAAATAAGATGCGAGGTGTGAAAAATAAAGGTTCGATGGTCTAGACTTAGGATTATAGAATTGTTATTTTCTAAAACAAAACTTTAGGGTTTGAAGCTTAGTTATTTTACAAAATCAACTTGACCGGATTTTGTGGGTAGTATCCGCTGAAAACCCTCAGGAGACAACACTCCTCCTACTAGGGACACCTAGAGGTTTAACGGCTTGTTGCACATGCTCAGTGCAATCGCGTTCCCTGCGAAAGTGAGGTTAGGAAATTTTTTTGTGAATAAATGGACTTTGCTCGGGACGAGCAAATGATAAGTTTGGGGGTATTTGTTCATATCAGATTTTTGCATTTTCATACCGCCCAATTTTTATCACATTGCATATCGGTAGATACTCTTGAGCCGTGTTTGCTAGTCAATTGCAGGTTACAGGTTCTCGGTTCTAAAACGGTGAAATTCATGGAAAACATGAAAAAGTCCGGGTTCTTGCCGACTACAGATAAAACACAGTCTCCGTCCCTCATCCGTATGTTGCCAAACACCAGTAGGAAGACAAAATGTCAAATCTATGCACAAGACTCAATGGTGGCACAAGATCCAAGAGATCTACGCGGAGCTCGAGGCAATCATGACAAAATCTTGACAAAAAGTCCACCTTTCCCTTAACAGAAATTCTGGAACATTCGTGAAGCAATTATGGAAAAATACATATACCAGAAGGAAGCTCACATCAAACCAGGGTCCCACCAAAAATACCCAAGCCCAAGTCATCTATACGGCCGCGGAAGCGCGGCCAAAGAGGGGTATTGGCCGCGCTTCCGCGGCCATCTTGGCGCCTCTTTTGCAGGGTTTTGGGGGGTAGTTTAGTCTTTTCATCAGGGTTCTGTTGGTTGCCCTAGGGTTTCATTCTCTGGCCTATAAATTGCCCAGAACTTTGTGAAGGAAAGGGTCCAATTCTTGTATCTCTTTTGCTAGGTTTTAGTTTACATGTTCTTCTTCCTCTTCTCACCTCTTCTCCATTAAACTTGTAAGTGAGCTTTTGAGTGAAGAGTGATGAATAAAGAAGACCATTTTTATTATCATGCTTGTCTCTTTCTCTACTTGTTATAATTGTTGCAATTTTAATTGTTAAGTAGTTGTTGTTATTTGTTTGATTGTTTCTTTCTTCTCTCTTTTCCTTTATCCGTCATATGACAATGATACTTACGCTTGATCCTCGCCAAGGTGAGGTCGCAAATAGTTAGTCGTATTCTTCTAATCTCCTTCTTTCTATCTTCCTCTTTGTTTTGTTTTGTTTTTCCTTATCATGAAGTGTGAGTAGTTTTATACTTGTTAGGGTAGGATAAGGGAAGTTTGAGAGAAGGAAATCTCTCTCACTCTTTCCTTGCCCAACAACTTAAATCAACTCCCGTTAATTGAACCACAATCCGCTCCTTACGGCACCCTATCCTACATGATAGCGGTGATTCCGTAGTGAGACCGGTTGTGGTTGAATTAACCGGAGGTTATGGATAAGAGCCAAGAACGGACGGACAAGCACCAAAAGGAAGGACTATGCGTTGGAAAGCCTAGCTTATACTCGCAAGTTCCTTCCTAGTCGTGCTAATCCCCGTTGTTGCCGATTACCGTAACACCGATATTAAGTAGGGCAACGAAAGATGTGGAGACTCCTAACTCAAACTAACCTAATCCTAACCCTAACAAGCTCTCTTTAAATATCAACTTAACACTTAGATAACCACAACAAAATCTGAACAACCGGACTTAACTCGTTAAAACACTTTGAAAAAGACTCCCATCTCCCTGCGGACGACCCGTACTCAACCGGCTAGCTACAAGCGAAACC
This sequence comes from Agapanthus africanus, assembly GCA_030015575.1. Lineage (NCBI taxonomy): Eukaryota > Viridiplantae > Streptophyta > Magnoliopsida > Asparagales > Amaryllidaceae > Agapanthus > Agapanthus africanus. The sequence goes on along the minus strand of JASDDO010000031.1, from coordinate 444,278,764 downwards.
GTCTTGATTGCGGTATTTTAAACTAAACTTGAACACGCACGTATCCTAACAATCAAATGGCGCCGCTAAAGAGTTAAAAACTCTGATTTTATCCCCAATAAAAGAGCAAAAATCTGTTCAAAATTTGAAAGGCGGCGCCCAGAGTTATAAACTCTGAGGCAACGCCTCACGTGCCTCGCACGAGGGTGCCAGCACCAGAACTAAAATCTCTCTGTTAAACAGAGCCATTGGATCAAAGATCCAACGGAGATGATAAATCATCAAAATACAGAATTAAATTATGTTGAGAAAATATTTCTCAACTATTTCTAAATAAGAAAGACTACTCTCTGTAAAACAGAATGCCGTTGGATTAAAAAATACAATGGTGATTAAAAATCACCCATATACAGAAAAAATTCTGTTTGGGAAAATATTTCCCTAATCTTGTTAAAAATAAAAAAAATATCTTCTATAAAATAGAAGTCCTTAGATCAAAGATCCAACGGTGGATAAAATCCCCAAATCAATCAGGATCTCTCAACGAGAGATTTCTTTAACCAAATCAACAGATGTGCCTCTACTATATAAAGGACCCAAGACTTCAAGTTTTAGAGGGGAAAAAACCCCATAAACTTTAGAGCAAGCAAGAAGAAAGATTTAAGAGGGAAGAAATAAGAATACCTCTCTTCGAGGTAAATAAAAGTAATAATAGAGATCAGAGCATCTCATCTGCATATCCAAGGGTTTAACCCTCATAAAAGAACTTAGTTCTTTCCCTGGATCTGAGATCCATAAGACAAGTCTCCCATAAATGAGAATTTAATTCTCATGGGGATGAACTAGTTTTTGGGGATCGAAGATCCAGAAAAGAACAGAGAATTGAACTCTTCAGAACAGAATACACAAAGAAAACCTAGCGCCAAGCGCCTCACGGGTCCCTCACGTGGGCGCTGCCCAATAAAAAGTGCTTAGCACTCAATGGTTGGCGCTCAGCGCCAAACGCCTCACGTACCCCTAAGGGGGGCTGCTCAATAAAGAGTGCTTAGCACTCAATGGTTGGCGCTCAGCGCCAAGCGCCTCACGTGTCCCTCACATGGGCGCTGCTCAATAAGGAGTGCCTAGCACTCGGTGGTTGGTGCTCAGCGCCAAGCAACTCACGTGCTCCGCACGTGGGCGCCATAAAGAGTGTTTAACACTCCATAAAAATAAAAGAACAAAAAAAGAGAGGGGAAAGTAATGCAAAGTATGAGTGTCAGAACCCATATGAATGCTCAGCATTATTTGCACAGAAAAGGGACTGAGCCCAAGCAAGTGTTTAACACTTTATTCAAAGACTGAGTGGGTTGAGTCTAAGTTGACCAAATCCCCAATTCAAATCAACCGAGCCCATGTGCTCATAATTTTCCAAATTGGTCTTAGTCCCAAACTCGACTACAGATATCCAAACGGACATTGGTTCAATGGTACATCTCCTTACACCTCTGATACATGTCGTTGTAATTCTTCAGCGTCTTCAGAGAGGTGGTGGGTCCCGATAACCAACAACTCTTTGGTGCACTCCCAAATTGACGGGCACATCCCACTGCGGACCGTAACGTCCTTAAAGTAGCAACGGACCGCAACGTCCTTAAACTAACACAAGGGAGCCCAAATGCTCTTTTGTTGGATCTGAATGATCCTAAAATCCTATTGAGTAGATCTTAGTCTAAAATTAGGCTAACATATCCTCAACAAACATTTAAGTTGATCTTAATCTCAAATGAGATTAATGATTTATCAAAGAATTTATTATAACCGCAATCAAGAACAGCGTCGCTTGGTAGCTAGCCGGTGAGTACGGGTCGGTCCACAGGGATTTTGTGTATTTCTTAATTGTTCTAACGAGTTAATTCCGATTGTTGTCGGATTGATTAAATCTAAAAACTAAAGTTGATCTAGACTAAGATTAAAATCTTGCTAGGGTTAGTTTGAGTTAAATTTGGAAAGTCAATATTCCTCACCGCTTTCTATGCCCTGTTTAATCTCTTTAGGTGTTATGGTAACAATTAATATAGGGGATTAGTACCATCGGGAAGAAACGGTGTTTCTTCCTCTAGGTTCTAGTCCTTCCTTTCTTAATTCTTATCCTAACATCCATGGAAAACATACGCAACCGGTCGTTTATACTACGGTATCACCGTTACCTAGTGGGGTAGGGTGCCGTAGGTAGCGGTGTGTGCATGCATGCATGGAGTCCTATAAAAACGTATGATGGGCAAGAAAGGGGTGAGAGATCTTCATCTTTCAAGCCTTCCCCAAATCTTGTAGGGTTCCTAGGCACACTAAGGAGGTCTCACAAGGCATCAACCATGCCAAATTCAAAAATTTCCGATGCCGAGAAACCCTAATGCGATCGTTGACTAGAGTTTAAGGCGATAACTATACAAGTAAACAAATTTACTCTAAAGTGATAGGAAATACAACCTTTGTAGATCCGGTCCACCACTTCTCTAGCTTCATGATGACGTTCCCTCGCTGCGATCATCGGATCCCGGACTCTAGCGTCGGCTTCATCGGAGAAATGGACGGGCTAGGTCGTCGACTTCGATGCTGAAGATGATCTACGTCGAGGAAACTCAAGATCAAGCTCCAACTTCACCAAGTGATGAAACTTGTGAAGAAAACACCCTATACTACTTGGCAAGTGGTAGAGGATGAAGAAATAGGAAGTGGGTTCACTTTGGATTTGGATTTCTCACTTGGAATCATCACTTGACATTTTTGAAGCAAGCTTTTCTTTTCTTTCTCAAGAGGAAGAAGAAGAAGAAAAAGAATAATGAATTAATTCAAAAAGAAAAATGAAGTGATGGTTATCATAATGCAACCATGGGTGAGGCTAACTCATGTAGAGAATATACTAGGGTTAAGGGAAATGGTTAGGGTTAAGGAAAGAAACAAAATGGTCAAAGCATTTCAAAGCTTCATGAAGCTTCAAGAAAAAAACAAAGAATGCCACCATTTTATTTTATCCAAAATAAATAAATAAATAAATGAATAAATAAATTAAAACCCTAACCATTTACTTAACCAAAGTTTAAATCAAACATACACCCAAGTTTGCATGTATCATCAAACATGATACAAACTAGTACACAAAACTATATCATATATACAATGTGCACATTAAGTGAGAAAATCCATTTTAAGTGAACCAATACTAGTTAATGTAAAGTAATATATCAAATCTATAATTATACATTAAATCATTAAATCAACACTTGATTTAATGATCCGGTCATATTGCATATAACCGGCTAATATCAATAGTAACAACTTATCGAATCAACACTTGATCCGATAACCCGGCTATATCGCATATAATCGATCAATGTTACAAATCACGAGAATCGAATACAGTATCACATACTGGTATTATTCTCGGTCCCCCACATATCTCATATGCGCTCCTATTTCGTTTCGCTTGAGCCAGGAAACCTCTGTGTAGGACTCTAAAGACTCGTCAATACGCCGGCAGCAGGTGATGATCATATCAAACACCCACAAGCCGCAAGCGGTCTGCTAAACGTAACGGCCACCCGGGTATTGAGCGATCAGAAGATCGACGAGCAAGCTCGCTCACACTCCTGTCGCATATCTCGCCCAGGGGTGGTAAACGTCAGACCCCAGTAGCTCGATAAGTCGTGTCGATATGAGGTCTATAACAGTTCGAGAAACTACTGGTAACACTTACCAGTAAATCTCAGCAACCCTGGCCAGGGATTTCCGGTTATAGCCAATCGAACACAGCGCAACATCAACTTCCTATACCGGAAGAGACGAATCCCCTCCTATCACTCATTGCCTCCATGTGATTCGGGACTGTACCAAAGAACCACCGTTTTGCACGCCTTCTTGGACGTGGTAAGGTGGAAATTAAAGCACAGTGGGAATCACACAAGACTCTATGACGATCTCGGGTCAACAGACTACTCTGTACCAATGTCACCAGAGAACTGTCATCTGACATAAGGTATAATACCATCTGGGAGTTCTCGGCAAGTCCGTCCAGTGTACCCAGTCTTCACTGAGCACCCGTATATCATCTCTAATGTCAAACACCAATGGATATGGGATCATCCATCGCCCATATGTATGGGTCGAGAAGGTATACGCTAGTCTACTCTGGTATATCGATGCCCCGTCTCGATACACTCACGACTAGGGACCTTGAAGGATGTACTTATGGACTACCATGTCCCCACTAGTATGATCTGCATCATAGTCCAGGTAGTCAGGTACACATCCTAAGGGCCTTACCAACATGTAACAGAGAGACAATCATTGTACACGTTAAGGTAAAGAGTAACCAGATAGCATACTATCATATCGAGCAAGAAATTCATCCCTATATATGTCCAAGCATCCAGTACAATATACATCCTATATACAGTAATGGCCTCTAGGGCATACATATAACTAACAATCTCCCACTTGCACTAGGGCCATTTGTAGCAGTGGTTGTAGTATCTCATACTCAACCATCCCAGAAAAGTCTCTCTCTGGGAATAGGCCTTCGTGAGTGGATCCGCCGTGTTATCCTCTGAGTCCGCTCTCCTAACCCCGATCACCCTGGAGATCAACCGTCTCCATGATCAGGTGATGTTGCCTTAGAATATGTCTGGATCACTGATGGGACGAGCGTTCCTTGGCATAAGCCCCAACTCTATTGTCATACAATGGGAGGAACGAAGTTCATCTCATGAACTAATATACACCCAGACTGCCTCTTTGGTAGCATCTTAAGTAGCGATGTATCCAGCCTTTATCGTCTAGTATGCCACAGTATCTAGCTTGGAACTCTTCCAACATACCGTCCCTTTACTGAGGGTAAAGACAATGCCTGTGACTGACATTCAGTCGTCCTTATCATCCTGGAACCTTTCCAGTGATTCTCCCCAGGATCAATTGATACCATCTCACTACAACTAGTGAGTATCCTAATATCCAATTAGATCTATCTCATAGATCCAAAACCCAGGATTTAGTAGGTATCACTTTAATCCTTTTTGGAGAATCCTTGTGATAAGCGGAGATTGACCGAGCGTAGCATAGGAAACTCCTTCGCTATCAAGAGTATGTTATCCACGTACTCTACGAGGATCACTACCATACTCCCTACTACCTTTTTGTATATACAAGGTTCATCTACTATTTTGATGATGTCAAACTGTTTGACTAACTCATCAAAATAGATGTTCCAACTCCGCGATGCCTGCTTTATCCTATAAAGCAACTTGCACACGTTTCCGCTGCTCCTACTGTTTACGAAGCCCTCTGGCCGTGTTCTTACAGACGTTCTCTTCTAAATCTTTATTTAGAAAAGCAGTCATGACACCCAACCGCCAGATATCGTAGTCATGGTATGTAGCCGTGGCAAGTAGTATCTGGATGGACTTAAGCATAGGTACTTAGAAAAGGTTTCATCACAATCCATACCTAGTCAATGATGCAAACCTTTAACAAGTCTAGCTTTGAAAGTCTCAACTTTTCCATGTACATCAAGTAATCTTCTCAAGATATACTTGCTCCTGATGGGGATTTAACCCTTCAGATAAAGCAACTAAAGTCCATACTTTGTTGGTGTATAAGGATTCCATCTCAGATCGCTAAGCATCTAGCCATTCTTACAGAGTCCCACTCCTGATGGCCAGCTCAAAACTAGTTGGGTCATCATCTTATGATGCAATTCTCTCTCCCACTGTCATAGAGAAACCGAAGTATCTCTCAGGTGGGTGAGGAACCCTACTAGATCGGCGGAGAAGCTGAGGTTCGTTGGTTACTATTGAATCCTTCGGTTCTACCAAATCATCAGCTGCAGTTTGTATAGCTGGAACATTTCCAGTTCTACATAACAGACCTTGCCTCGAGCTTGTCCGGATTTTGTTGTAAGACATAGGACGGACAACCCCAAATCTTAACTTACTTAAGAGATAGGCTCTTCCCATACCATATCTCATATGGAGTGGTAGGCACTGATTTGATTCGAACCCAATTCAATAGGTATGCAGCTTCTCAAGTGCATAACCCCCAAAAGGAAAAAGGTAACTCAGTAGTACTCATCATAAAGCGCACCATATCATATAGGGTGTGATTGCTCCGCCCCGATACAACATTGTGCTGTGGTGTATTCGGAGGAGTAATACTGAGAGAGAATCTCATTCTTCTTTAGAATAGTCTAGGAATTCCGTGCTCAAGTATTCTCCTCCCTGATCACATCAAAGGACATAATACTTATACCCGTATTTTGGTTCTCTACTTCTAACTTATGTTCTGTGAATATCTCAAAAGGTTCGGACTTGTGTTTCAACAGGAACATATATCTGAATCTAAAGAGATCATCAGAGAATGCAATGAAGTACAAAGAACCGGTCCTAGCGTGTGTAGACAGGGGACCTTCATACATCAGCATGTATCAATCCCAAGAGTTCACTAACTCTTTCTCTGTTTCTAGTAAACGGAGCTATGGTCATCTAATCTTTGTGACATGACTGGCAAGTTTCACAAGATGTAAATTCAAACTGATTTAAATATGCATCTAAATGTAACTTCAGCCAGTCGGGTCGCATTGATATGACCTAGTCTACAATGCCTCAAGAAGGATCCGTTCATTTCTGAACTCTTCCTCTTGTGTGTGTTCTTTATACTAAGAACTGTAGTTTGATTTAGAACATCAATGCTTTTAGATAACGTGCCTGAACCGATCAACTTTTGATATAGGAAATGTTCAAAACATTATCCAACGATACAAAATTATATCCTTCTTTACTAATAAAGAAACTGATATGATTTTGTATACCAGGTTCGGTATCTACTAGCATTTGTTCAGAATCAATGTATTGGTAATACAGGGTGACAGTGACCAACAGACTTAGCTGCAACACTTGCACCGTTTTCTGCCTCATGAAACTTATCACCCGTTCTCAGTTCTCTACTTTTCTGTAACCCTATGTAACATATTACATATGCGGGATCCTGATCCGGTATCAAATAACCAGGACGTAGAGGATACTAAGAAACAGTTCTTTATAACGAACATACCCGAAGATGATGCATCATCATGCACTTTCTTCGTTTGGGCGGCACGGGAAATCTGGTATTCCCCTATTTCCTGCTCTGTCTTATAACATTTATAAGTTGGAGCGGGACCAACGTTCTCCAGCTCAGTATAACAAGCAGGTTCGGTCAATATATCCGTTTTATTATCTTGATTAAGGCGTGATATGGTCGCTACCTGGAGAGAGAGAAGAAAACACTCAGCGTATGCTCTTGCAAGATCAGATTGGTTATTATTTTATCTAATCAGGATGGCTCCCACTGTTTTTATCAAATCTTCCTTCAAACCCTAAAAGGAAAGACTAGCCGGGATTAATTACACGCTACAAGTTCGCCAATCTTTCAGCCAGGCCAGTGTCGGTACTTTGAGGGAGGTTCCCCGTGCTTTCGCACGGACCTAATTACAGTAAACCTCGTTTTCCCAGAGGCGTAACCCCGTTGACACCTTTCTAGACACCTACTTGATCGGCTAATTGTAAAGTGTAAAACTCTCCCAGGAGTAACAATTACTCGCAGTGGGTATCGGGATCCAACTATCTCATAGAAGGTATGCAATCTCATTGCAAATTTCAACACTTGAAATTCCTGATAATTTTGCCCCTAGCGTCCTATGACCTTGACGCAGGCCAACAAACCATAGTGCGCTAGTCAAGTTCAACCCGTCATTTCCTGATTGAATTAAACCCACCCACACGACCCTTGATGCAGGCCAACAAAGTCACACGACTACCCTAATCCAATCTGCATCATATGCATAAGCATATAAATACTAGTTAGCTACCGCACACTACGCCTTGACGCAGGCCAACAAACGTAGCACGAATACTAACTACTACTTATCTGAAATGACGGAGGGCTACGACAGGTTTTTCTGAAAACCTATTGCGTAATGAACTTGATATCGTTGTAAAATCAAATGATTTTAAAATGGAGTGTTTTTGAGGCTTTTCTAGTTTTGCTAAAGGGGTCACTCCCGGTGAAGGGATCGTCGGCCCTTTCCTCGTCGAATGAGGTGCAGGATATATTATATATATATTGGAGATAGTGCCCTCAGAGTCAATTATTGGATCACAGGCACGTGATTGCGATGATTGAGGGAGGACCTATCCCGGTAGGACAGTCTTACTCGAGATGATAGTATGCTATCTAGTTTACCTTTATCATCGTGTACTGCTTTAGGAGACCTGACAGGTCGCTATTACACGTTGATAGAGCCCCTAGGATTCTTGCTTGACTGCCAGCAGTATGAGGGCGATCATATACGTGGGAGCTGGTAGTCTATAAGCACATCCTTAAAAGGTCCCTAGTCGTGGGAGTTTCGAGACAGGGCATCGATTCTCCAGAGTAGACTAGTGTATACAGTCAAGACCCCGATGAGGGGCGGTGGCCGGTCTCACAAGCCACTGGTGTCAGTTGGTTCACCTAAGATGTATACAGGTGCTCATTGGGTTATGAGTACACCGGACAGGACTCGCCGGGAACATGCTAGTTGGTCTTATACTTGACGTCAGATAGCAGTTCCCTGGTGACATGTGTACAGGTTAGTTCATCGACCTGGGGATCGTCATTTGTCTCGTGTGAGTTCCCACTGTACTTTGATTACTACCCTACCACGCTTAAAGGAGACATGCAAACAGGTTTTAGTTAGGTACAGTCCCGAGCCACATGGAGGCAATGAGCGGATCTTCAGGGGTTCGTCTCTCCCGGTATTGGGGGTGAGTTCGCGCTGTGTCTAGGAGAGCCATTACACGAAGTCCTTGGCCAAGGCAGGAGATTTACTGGTAGGTATTCCAGTATTATCTCAGGGTGTTCTGGGCTTCACTCCGACACGACTTGTACCACTTTTGGGGGTCTGACTTTTACCAACCCCCTAGGCCCGCCATGCGATGCTTATAGACGAACGGACCGGACTGTACGGATATTGTCACTGACAGGCTCAGTAGGGTGTCGGGATGAGTTCGCTCATCGACGTCCCTTTTGGTCAATAGCTGGTGGCCCGTCACATATTGGCTTATACCTCTGACGTGCTAGTGGTTAAATCCACAACCATAGTATTGATGAGTCTTTAGAGTCCACCACACTTTCAGTTACTCAAGTTTCGGGCGAAACACTGTAGAGGCCGTATAGAGATATGGCAGGGTCCGATCAGATACGTGCGGTATTGCACGGATCAGGATCGGACGGTTAGTACTAGAGGCTGTATGGATATATGGCAGGGTTCGATCAGATACGTGCGGTATTGCACGGATCAGGATCGGACGCATATTACTAGCCGGCTTTGGTTTAAGCCGGATCCTAGTATAGTACAGTGTAGATTTTGTCTCTTTGCATTTGTATTCAGTGGGAATACAAATGCGGGCATGTATATGCAGTATCGGGGTTTTCCTGTAATTTATTACGGGATCAGTTTTTTGAAGTTGCCAGTTTGCATTCCGTTCCAGCCGGTTTTCCTTTGTTCCTTTTCGGCCGGACTTTTCCGATGGAGGGGGTTATTTGCAAGTTTGCAAATAACATTTGTGGATGGGGTTTCTTGCATTTGTGGCATTATGAAAGGTTAAGCATCTTTGCTTTTTCATGATGGCTTGCTTTATTGTGATTAGAGTTGATTTGAGTTGATTTGATATAGTTATCATAACCTTTTGATGTGGTCACCCTTTGCTTTTCCTACACTCACCTCCCTCCTTGGTTTTGATTTTAATCCTCCACCATTTTGATGAGTAGGAGGCCGGCCACATTAGAGAGGAGAGAATGAGAGAGGTTTCATTTCATTTTTGGGTAAGAGGGAAATTGATACATCTCATTTTGGCTTGCTTGCAAAACCCTTCTCACCTCTCCAAAGTTCATTCCTTCTATCCCTCCATCAAGGCAACTTCAAACCCTCAAAGAGACAATGGCTACTACACTATTCTACAGCAAATCTTGGACGCGTCGGCTAGCCAACTTCACGCCCGAGTTGCCTCAGTCCAGAGGTGGGAGCCCGTAAAAGATTCCGGCTACGTGGTGCCCTTTCCGACGAGGAGGAGATGAACGGAGTCTTCGCGGGAGATCGGAGTGGAGACGAAGACCGAAGGACACGGATCGCTTGGTATACTTCTCTACCCCCTCTCTTGATAGCTAGGACTAGTTTAATGGCCCGATCCGGGTGTTTTGTGCGCGGTGGTGCCGGTTTGCTAGTTTGCAAAATCAAAGTTTTTCGCTTCCGCATTTGGCCTCGGGATGGAGGCCAGGGCGCCGCCGTGCACTAACAGTGGTATCAGAGCCTCGCCATTAATATAGTCTAGCTTTGTCTAATGTATTTTACATTTCCGATCGAACAATTTTCCAAAAACCGTATTTTTCTTCACATCAGTTTCTGTCAAAATTTTTTGGAGTCCAAAAATTTTTCAGGTTGTAGAAAAGTGATGTAATGGAAGTTCTAAGAGTTCTGTAGAAATTCGACACAGTGAGTCGACTATAGGAGCGCGGAACCGCGGCCAAAACCCCCTTTACGCCGCGGTTCCGCCGCACTATAGTGTGATCACCGCGTCAAATTTCTGCAGTTGCTTTCTGGGTTGATTGTAAGGTTTTTGGAATATTAATTTTGGGCCCAGAATTTCTTGATGTGCTACAGTAGTACTTGGGGGCCCACTTGTTAAAATTTGATCGATCGGATATTTTAAACACATTATTTCATAGTATTCACATTATATCTGTGACCGTGAATGTCACTCGATCGGTAAATCCGGTCTATCTGCTATAGCCCTTTTAGACGGATTTGCGAACGTGACTTTCACGTTGATGTTCTATGTATTGCTGTGATGTTGCGGATCGATCATGGGGATAGCCTGGTTGCAGTGGTAGTACAGTTTTGTTGTATTATGTACATTTGATATTGCGGGGCGAGCGTCCGACATGTGGACTGCCGTCACTGGCTGTATGTATTATTATTTTGGGGCACGACCAGGTTGCGGTCGATGTACCCGTTGTATGTATATTTTACTTTCTGTACTAGGATTACCCCACGGAGGGATGCACGGATAGCCGGGTTCTAGAGGGCAACAAGCCCGCATCTCATGACATTGAGACGGAGGGGGCCTCACTCTAGGATTGGCGGGCTATTCGCCGCACTCGTAGGGGGTACAGATTGACCCAGGAGGGGTGCCCAAGTTACCGGATTCCGTGAAGTGCTGGATGGTCCATTCACGGTGCTGAAGGGGGCTGCCTCGCTTCAGGTTTTGGCGGGTAGCTTGCCGCGCCCGTAGGGGTCTAGGATTTCATTGCACAGGCTATCCACACGACCAGGGGAACGTCGGGTTTCAGTAGCGGCTCTGTGAAACCCGAGGATCCCAGATATCTGTATTGTTCTGTGATGCTGTACATTTCTGTGATGTTGCATTTTTATCACGCCTTGAGCGAATATAATATATTGGTATATATATTAGTAGATGTTGTATATGTTTTGCATCCGTGCTAGTCCAGTCCCCGCTCTGTCGTTAGTTAGCTAACCTAACGGGTAATGATGGGACCCAGTGGCGAATGCGGATGGCATATACGTACATCAGTATATTTTCGTTCTTTGTGGTGTGATCAAATGATGGGACTGCGTTGATTCGGATCAATGCAAGTTAAAAACAAACCTAATCTGATGTTGTTGGAACACTTTTCAAAAAGCTATTATTGTAAGGACGTTCACTTTTGTTTTGCATCGTGGTATTCATTTGGAATATCTTGCTCCTCAGTCGACGAGGCAAGGGCCGAGATCCCTTCACCGGGAGTGACCCCTTGGACAGAAGTTTGCATCAGGGCATTAACTTCACTATAGCCGATTACTTTGCTTTGCATCGTGGTATTCAGCTGGAATATCCTGCACCCCATCCTACGGGGAAAGAGCCGAGATCCCTTCACCGGGAGTGACCTCTTTAGCGAAGGTTTTTCGTTACTATATTTTTCTAAAAAGCTATCCGTTCCTTCAACGATATCAAGTTCATTACGTTAAAGGTTTTCGCCAGAAACCATTCGTAGCCCTCCATCATTTCAGTTAAATATTCGGTAGTATTCAAGCTATGTATTTTGACCTCACGCCAAGGCATAGCGTTTGGTAGCTGCCGGGTATTTATCTGTTGCATAGATAGATGCGTTGGTTTGGGACAGTCGTACTACTATTTTGGCCTACGTCAAGGGTATGTACGGGTGGGTTCAAATTAACCTGGACAATGATGGGTAGAACTTGACATGTGACTTATGATATTTTGACCTCATGCCAAGGTCATAAGAGCATGGGGCAAAAATCCACATCGGGAGTTTCAAAAGAACTGAAACTTGCCAGATATGCGCATACCTTCTGGAGTGTGATGGCGTGAGCGCATGCCGTCATGTTATCATGCGATGATAGTTGGATCCCGATTCCCACTGATGAGTTGGTTTACTCCTCGGGTGATCCCGACTAATTCTTCTTTCAGGTTTGGAGGAGAATTTGAGGTTATAGTGGGAGGTTTCCAGATTAGATAAATTGGTAACCATTCTGATCTAGGATAGAGTGCACGCTGAGTGTTTCTTTTCTCTCTCTCTGGCAGCGGCCATTGACCCGACCCTAAGACTATGACTCAGTGACCAAATTAACCGAACCTTCTTAAACACTGGCTTTTGGATTGTCAGAGTTGCAAACCTCATTGCCACTCCTACTTTTACCCTTTTCTCCAGGACACCCCGTATTACTACGAATGTCCACTTCCATTGGACAAAACCATCGTATGGTTATATACGAACTCGAAGGAATTCGAGGATGGTTTCCGGTTCTGGAGAAAACGAATAGGACTATTCAGTTGTCTTTTCCCTTTACCTTCTCTCTCAGATTGCGAGCACTCCTTGGTTTAGGAGATAGTACATCTATTACGCAAATTGGATAGTCTTCTTCCAGACCTTAGGCTGGTGCCGACCGGTAGAGAATGAAGAAAACCAATTAACCTAACGGTGGTGTACAGAAGGTATTGAGTAAAGACATAACAAGGGATTAGTAAGAGGGCAAAGTAAATTGCGACTGCTATTCACGACCAAACCAAGTATTTATTCGCCAATCCTAAATCACCTTTGTATTTCTCCAGAACAATCTGTATCACTACGAAGATCCACAGTTTATTGGATAATCCATCGTATGGTTATATACGAACTCGAAAGGAACTTGTTCCAGTTCGAGGATGGATCCTGGTTCAGGAGAAATAGGAATAAGGTTTATTCGGTTGTCTTTCATCTTCACCTTCTCTCGTATTGCGAGTGTTCCTAGGATTAGGACAGTACACCCATTATGCTTATTGGATAGTCTTCTTCCAAACCATAGGCTGGTGCCGAACGGTAGGGAAGGAAGAAAACCATTTGGCCTAAAGGGGTGTACAGAAGGTAATGACTAAAGACATAGAAAGGGATTTGGAAAGATGACAAAGAATTACAAGGTTACAGTTGTGAATCTGGATAATGGAAGAGGCATTACTAGGAATACCAGGATACCCCAACGAAACATTTCAATGTTTCAGTTTCACTGTGTACTGTTAAAGGAAAACTGATTTCCCAATTAGACACTTGCTCCAGGGTATGTATTTACCAGGTATGATTCTCACATCTGTATGGTTTTACAGATGATGAGTGGGAGTAAGTTATTGGGAATTAGTTGACCATCCTCATTATATCGGGATTCGTTGTAATTGGTGATATTTGAGGAAGCCACCTGGGTTGTTTGCCGGTCGGCAAATATATGGTTTTGAATATCCATTGTTGTGCACCAATTTCAAATTGATATATCTGTACGTCTATTTTTATAGAGTGAGATATAACTTTTTGAAATTATGTCTATGACATTTACCTATATCAGTGGATGGTTAGGTAAGGAGCATTGAACAAGCAGTGTAATTCTTCTTAACCATAAGTACAGTTTTCAACCTACGACACACAGTGAATGACTTATCAGACTCAAGGGACTTATACAGAGTATTGTATGTTGTCCAGGGTCCATCAGGACAGAGGGGTTGGTCCTCGTACTATATTCGGTTTACTTATGACTTCTCTAATTTTTAGACAGGTGTTTCGTAGAAATACAGGGTCCGAATTTTGAGAAGTTATAGGTATTTGAATAAAGTAGAGAACCAGGTATTGCAAGTATCGGGATTCTTCAAAGTGATCGAAGATGTAGATACTTGTGTATGGTATTCAGTTGATAGTAATGGTTAAGAGAACTTACTTCTCTTTCAGGTTACTCATAATTGGAAGCATTCCTAAGTTGAGTAACGCTGATCGGCCTCTTTCCATTTAGTTGACATGCACTGGAGACAGCTGCATGATTTGAATCTGGTTCAATTAAATCAGTGCCTCTGGTTCTATATTGGATATAGAACAGTTCATATCTTAACGATGTTAAGGTACGGGGAGTTGTCCGGCCTATGCTTAAAACCAGACTCTGGATAACTCAAGGCACGTTTCTGTAATGGCTGTTTGTGGGTTGACCCAGGCTATGACGAGGGTTGGCTTTCTACCATCTGGAAGATCAATAGTGATATTGTTCTAGACTCGCCACAGTTTTAATAAAAATGGATTTTTTCAGAAAACAGTAGTGGGAGTATGGTAGAACTGGAAGTGATTCCAGAACCGCAAACGATTACTGAAGATTTGATAAGGAACCTAAAGATTCAATCTGGATTGATATTCCATTGGCCACTCCGCAGATACGGTGGGTAACCTCAGGCACCCGAGAGGTACTCCGGTAGCCTCAAGGACGGTGGCAGGGAGGTTCTTGTTTACCCAGACTTACCATTGCTGTTGTTCCAGACTGTGAGACCCGGCAGGAGGATGAGTATAGCGTCTTTCTAAACTAGTTTTAGAAATGTACGTGTATATGACTCTGCCAGAGGGTTGTCGTGGTCAGTGGGAGCAGCGGAAGCATTGGTGGACAAGTGGCTTATGTCTATTTATAGACTAAAGCAGATATAGCGGAGATAGATCATCTATTTCTGATGTGACAGTCATAGGTTTGACTTCATCAGAATAGGGGATGGATCTGTTAAGAAGGTAGTAGGGTGTGATGTCATGGTATTTGGATGACATACATAGAGTAGGAAGTGATATTCCTATACTATGATCGGTTATTCTTTGGTTGTCACACAGTGGTTTCTCCACATGGGACTTGGACATTATATCAGATATACTGGTTACTAGATCTATGGTTTTAGATCTAGATTTGGGTGGTTTCCCAATCTGGGTACTTAGACAGCATTCTAAGAGTATTTAGAATGGACGACTCCTGGCACGGTAGTATACCTGCAGGTGATGGAGTCACCCTCTCTAAAGGTGTCTTATAGACTAAAGTAGAGAGGGATGTGCATGATTGGCAGATCACTTGCTTAAGCAATTGAGTCGATCATGAGATGCCAAGTACCACGCCAGATGTTGTTCTTGCAGTAAATGCAATAAGTCGATATTGATCCTATCCTAGAGAAACAGTCGGAAGCAGTTTTAGAACATAAGTGGATGTTCTAGGGATATGATAACGACAGCCTCATTCAGGAGACAGTTATCATTCCAGGCTTCCAAGGTGACATGGACGACAGGATGATCGTCAGAGTTATAGTTTTCCCTCTGACGAGGGGCAGTATTTTAGACAGGTGATCCAGGCAAATACTGAGGGAGGCATGGCGCAGAATACTGATTAAGTTCAGTTAATCGATACAGTCTAAGAAGTTTGGATTTGGAGTTCATTTATAAACTAGGTCCCATCAGACATCCAGACACATTCTTAGACAGGTATTGCTCATTTTGGGAGATGGCTTTCTCCGCGAACATGAGATATAGAGAGACATAGAAAGAAACTTCAAGGCGGATCCACTCACTGAGGCTATTCCTCGAACGCAATAGTTTCGCAAACGAGTTTTGTGAGATTGACTAGTAGAGGAGTTGGGTGTTTGGTATCACACGGGCTGTGAGTATGCGACATCGCAATAATTAGCCTTGAGTGCAAGTGGGAGATTGTTGGAGATAGTGCCCTCAGAGTCAAATATTGGATCACAAGCACGTGATTGCGATGATTGAGGGAGGACCTATCCCGGTAGGACAGTCTTACTCGAGATGATAGTATGCTATCTAGTTTACCTTTATCATCGTGTACTGCTTTAGGCGACTTGACAGGTCGCTATTACACGTTGATAGAGCCCCTAGGATTCTTGCTTGACTGCCAGCAGTATGAGGGCGATCATATACGTGGGAGCTGGTAGTCTATAAGCACATCCTTAAAAGGTCCTTAGTCGTGGGAGTTTCGAGACAGGACATCGATTCTCCAGAGTAGACTAGTGTATACAGTCAAGACCCCGACGAAGGGCGGTGGCCGGTCTCACAAGCCACTGGTGTCAGTTGGTTTACCTAAGATGTATACAGGTGCTCATTGGGTTATGAGTACACCGGACATGACTCGCCGGAAACATGCTAGTTGGTCTTATACTTGACGTCAGATAGCAGTTCCCTGGTGACATGTGTACAGGTTAGTTCATCGACCTGGGGATCGTCATTTGTCTCGTGTGAGTTCCCACTGTACTTTGATTACTACCCTACCACGCTCAAAGGAGACGTGCAAACAGGTTTTAGTTGGGTACAGTCCCGAGCCACATGGAGGCAGTGAGCGGATCTTCAGGGGTTCGTCTCTCCCGGTATTGGGGGTGAGTTCGCGCTGTGTCTAGGAGAGCCATTACATGAAGTCCTTGGCCAAGGCAGGAGATTTACTGGTAGGTATTCCAGTAGTATCTCAGGGTGTTCTGGGCTTCACTCCGACACGACTTGTACCGCTTTTGGGGGTCTGACTTTTACCAACCCCCTAGGCCCGCCATGCGATGCTCATAGACGAACGGACCGGACTGTACGGATATTGTCACTGACAGGCTCGGTAGGGTGTCGGGATGAGTTCGCTCATCGATGTCCCTTTTGGTCAATAGCTGGTGGCCCGTCACGTATTGGCTTATACCTCTGACGTGCTAGTGGTTAAATCCACAGCCATAGTATTGACGAGTCTTTAGAGTCCACCACACTTTCAGTTACTCAAGTTTCGGGCGAAACGCTGTAGAGGCCGTATGGAGATATGGCAGGGTCCGATCAGATACGTGCGGTATTGCACGGATCAGGATCGGACGGTTAATACTAGAGGCTGTATGGATATATGGCAGGGTTCGATCAAATACGTGCGGTATTGCACGGATCAGGATCGGACGCATATTACTAGCCGGCTTTGGTTTAAGCCGGATCCTAGTATAGTACATTGTAGATTTTGTCTCTTTGAATTTGTATTCAGTGGGAATACAAATGCGGGCATGTATATGCAGTATCGGGGTTTTCCTGTAATTTATTACGGGATCAGTTTTTTGAAGTTGCCAGTTTGCATTCCGTTCCGGCCGGTTTTCCTTTGTTCCTTTCCGGCCGGACTTTTCCGATGGAGGGGGTTATTTGCAAGTTTGCAAATAACATTTGTGGAGTGGGTTTCTTGCATTTGTGGCATTATGAAAGGTTAAGCATCTTTGCTTTTTCATGATGACTTGCTTTATTGTGATTAGAGTTGATTTGATATAGTTATCATAACCTTTTGATGTGGTCACCCTTTGCTTTTCCTACACTCACCTCCCTCCTTGGTTTTGATTTTAATCCTCCACCATTTTGATGAGTAGGAGGCCGGCCACATTAGAGAGGAGAGAATGAGAGAGGTTTCATTTCATTTTTGGGTAAGAGGGAAATTGATACATCTCATTTTGGCTTGCTTGCAAAACCCTTCTCACCTCTCCAAAGTTCATTCCTTCTATCCCTCCATCAAGGCAACTTCAAACACTCAAAGAGACAATGGCTACTACACTATTCTACAGCAAATCTTGGACGCGTCGGCTAGCCAACTTCGCGCCCGAGTTGCCTCAGTCCAGAGGTGGGAGCCCGTAAAAGATTCCGGCTACGTGGTGCCCTTTTCGACGAGGAGGAGATGAACGGAGTTTCCGCGGGAGATCGGAGTGGAGACGAAGACCGAAGGACACGGATCGCTTGGTATACTTCTCTACCCCCTCTCTTGATAGCTAGGACTAGTTTAATGGCCCGATCCGGGTGTTTTGTGCGTGGTGGTGCCGGTTTGCTAGTTTGTAAAATCAAAGTTTTTCGCTTCCGCATTTGGCCTCGGGATGGAGGCCGGGGCGCCGCCGTGCACTAACAATATACCGCTGTGCAAAGCAAAAACTATAGAAGCAATCAAAGGACAAACCGAGGGGTGTAGCATCTGCTAGTTATTGCTAAAGGAGTCACTCCCGGTGAAGGGATCTCGGTCCTTTCCTTATCGAATAAGGTGCAGGATGTTCTACAAGGAACACCGCAATGCAAAGCAAGAACTGTAGCTACCTGTTTTATTTTGAAATTCGATTCCACAACATCTTAGGTTTCTTTTATTTCATTAATCTCATTAATGAAGTCCCATCATTTAAGTTACCTAAACATCGTAGATAAATACGACGTACAGTTGTGCCATCCGCATTCGCCTCGATGTCCCCTCGTGCACCGTTAGGTTAGGTAACTAACGACAGAGCGGGGCAGGGCTAGCGCGAGTGCAAAACATAAGTAACGTCTATATAATATATCATATATACTGTATATAGTATCTATCACAGAATATCAAATGATCACATCACAGATATCGCAGCAGAAGAATCATATGAAATATTGGATATACTAGGACGTCCGTGTTTTCAATACGAGCCAGTATAAAACACGGATTCCACGGTCGCGATGAATAGCCAAACCCACACCCCTAGACCCCTACGAGAGCGACAAGCAACCCTACCAATTCTAGAGTTAGGAGACCCGGACTCGACTCCTCGAGTTGGTCTCCCACTGGACTCCAGAACCCGGTTACTTATGCCCTCCTCCTTGGGTCTATCCTAGTGCAGAAAAGTAAATAATATACAACAACGGTGACAACTTCCGCAACCTGGAAGTACCCCAATAAAAGAATATTACATACAAGTTTTTACATGAATGAAAATGAAAAACACTCATCTCACATAAAAACCTCCGGCTATTCATAACGCGACGATCCAATATAACATATCCAGCAACACATAACATCACATGTCATCAACGTAAGTAAATATGCGTATCCCAATTGTCGTTGACATATAGCAACGAAACCGGCGATATCACATATTACACTTACGGTCACAGAAAAGAAAGTGTAAAACTACAACAGTTGGAATCCGCAAACTCTTTAGACATCGCATGCCTAACCAAATGAAATTCCTTAGACATCGCATGCCTAACAATTATAAACCTCGCATTTTAGTCTCATTATCAAAAACTCTTTTTAATATCAAGTCGGGCAATTCAACAGAATTCCCGGCATCCTGACCGAATGCTCGTCGCAAACTTTAGTAGGCGGCCGCATCCCCGATACCGTCGACGAAGTGCATTAAGGCGGAACACCGCTGCCACCAGCACCCAAACGTATGCTTTCGGCGACGGGGTTCTCCTACAGTCACTTGGTCGGGGCTTTGGGGTGAGGCTGTCTATTAAGTTTACCGGCGAGTATCCGCGTAGGCTACGAGATTGCGACGGACTTTTGATCACATCAAAATTCCGTGGCAACCGATCAAGTGAGACTAAAGTGCTATACTTATAACATTCATATCAGTTATCTCATAACTACTTGTGGATTCCAAGTATTGTATCACATTCCAGATAAATAAAAAATGTTAAACTTTCCGATCGAACATTCAAACACCCAAGTTTTCCCGAAACAGCTCAACACATGAAACAAGTTTAAAAACATCTAGTTCATTCCTCAGTACCAACGGTTCAGCCGTAGAAGGGTCAAGCCAACGCCTCACATGTGGCATGCCGTACTGCCCAAAACCCTAAGGTTCAAAGGACAGTTCAAGACGGTCACATAATCGAGTTAAGGTTTGTTGTCTTCTAGAGGGACCATCGCGTTACTTGCACTACTTAGAACGTTATTAAACCACAGAAAGATCCAACACTTGGAAATTTCCCGACAGGGAAAAAATTGGGTATCTATATCCGGTCGAACTTTTTAACATGTTCTAAAGATACCCGGAAAAACACAGTAAACAAAGTTAAATAATCCGATCGAATCACCGAGTCCCCAATACATCCCCAGAACACTCAACTCTTGAGTCATAATAAAAATACCCATAAAATATAAATCACAGAAATAGGAATTATGGTGCAAGAAATATTTCCTAACTCCTCTGTACGGCCGCGGAACCGCGGCCCAAGCAGGCTATTGCCGCGGTTCTGCGGTGGAATGTACGAATTAGGGGTTCATTTTTCACCATAATTCTTATATTTTCCTGCTTAATTTTTCAGGTATTTTTAATTCAGAAAAATCCACAATTTTCAAAAATATACAGAGAAGGGTCACGGATTAGGGTTTCAGGTTCGATCGGGTTTCTAACTCTGTCTACGCATCGCCTAAGGCTCTAGCTAGTCTCTGATACCACTGTAGGTCAGGCAGCCACCCCATCCAATGGGGTCACCGTGGCACCAACGGGTCCCTCAGCCGCTACTTTTTACACATGCCCCCTCGCGAGGACTACAACCCGTCGGAACACCTTCCGGTCTCGGGACACCCTGGAGGTAAGAGCCTATGCTTCGCCACACCGTCACACAGTGAGAACCCCCAATAGGTCGACATCCAATGCCTAGTAGCTCTGATACCACTGGAGGGTTCCTAGGCACACTAAGGAGGTCTCACAAGGCATCAACCATGCCAAATTCAAAAAAATTCGGTGCCGAGAAACCCTATTGCGATCGTTGACTAGAGTTTAAGGCGATAACTATACAAGTAAACAACTTTACTCAAAATGATAGAAAATACAACCTTTGTAGATCCGGTCCACCACTTCTCTAGCTCCGTGATGGCGTTCCCTCGCTGCGATCATCGGATCCCGGACTCTAGCGTCGGCTTCATCGGAGAAATGGGCGGGCTAGGTCATCGACTTCGATGCCGAAGATGATCTACGTCAAGGCAACTCAAGATCAAGCTCCAACTTCACCAAGTGATGAAACTTGTGAAGAAAACACCCTATACTACTTGGCAGGTGGTAGAGGATGAAGAAATAGGAAGTGGGTTCACTTTGGATTTAGATTTCTCACTTGGAATCATCACTTGACATTTTTGAAGCAAGCTTTTCTTTTCTTTCTCAAGAGGAAGAAGAAGAAGAAGAAGAAGAAGAAGAAGAAAAAGAATAATGAATTAATTCAAAAAGAAAAATGAAGTGATGGTTATCATAATGCAACCATGGGTGAGACTAACTCATGTAGTGAATATACTAGGATTAAGGGAAATGGTTAGGGTTAAGGAAAGAAACAAAATGGTCAAAGCATTTCAAAGCTTCATGAAGCTTCAAGAAAAAAACAAAGAATGCCACCATTTTATTTTATCCAAAATAAATAAATAAATAAATAAATAAATGAATAAATAAATAAATTAAAACCCTAACCATTTACTTAACCAAGGTTTAAATCAAACATACACCCAAGTTTGCATGTATCATCAAACATGATACAAACTAGTACACAAAACTATATCATATATACAATGTGCACATTAAGTGAGAAAATCCATTTTAAGTGAACCAATACTAGTTAATGTAAAGTAATATATCAAATATATAATTATACATTAAATTATTAAATCAACACTTGATTTAATAATCCGGTCATATTGCATATAACCGGCTAATATCAATAGTAACAACTTATCGAATCAACACTTGATCCGATAACCCGGCTATATCCCATATAACCTATCAATGTCACAAATCGCGAGAATCGAATACAGTATCACATACTGGTATTATTCTCGGTCCCGCACATATCTCATATGCGCTCCTATTTTGTTTCGCTTGAGCCAGGAAACCTCTGTGTAGGACTCTAAAGACTCATCAATACACTGGCAGCAGGTGATGATCATATCAAACACCCACAAGCCGCAAGTGGTCTGCTAAACGTAACGGCCACCCGGGTATTGAGTGATCAGAAGATCGACGAGCAAGCCCGCTCACACTCCTGTGAATCCAACCAGTAACACTTATCGTACAGTCCGGTCTGATCGTCTGATATGTCGCATAACTCGCCTAGGGGTGGTAAACGTCAGACCCCAGTAGCTCGATAAGTCGTGTCGATATGAGGTCTATAACAGTTCGAGAAACTACTGGTAACACTTACCAGTAAATCTGAGTAACCCTGGCCAGGGATTTCCGGTTATAGCCAATCGAACACAGCGCAACATCAACTCCCTATACCGGGAGAGACGAATCCCCTCCTATCGCTCATTGCCTCCATGTGATTCGGGACTGTACCCAAAAACCACCGTTTTGCACGCCCTCTTGGACATGGTAAGGTGGAAATCAAAGCACAGTGGGAATCACACAAGACTCTATGACGATCTCGGGTCAACAGACTACTCTGTACCAGTGTCACCAGAGAACTGCCATCTGACGTAAGGTAAAATACCATCTGGGAGTTCTCGGCGAGTCCGTCCAGTGTACCCAGTCTCCACTGAGCACCCGTATATCATCTCTGATGTCAAACAACTATGGATATGGGATCATCCATCGCCCATCTGTATGGGTCGATAAGGTATACCCTAGTCTACTCTGGTATATCGATGCCCCGTCTCGATACACCCACGACTAGGGACCTTGAAGGATGTACTTATGGACTACCATGTCCCCACTAGTATGATCCGTATCATAGTCCAGGTAGTCAAGTACACATCCTAAGGTCTTTACCAACATGTAACAGAGAGACAATCATTGTACACGTTAAGGTAATGAGTAACCAGATAGCATACTATCATTTCAAGCAAGAAAGTCATCCTTATATACGTCCAAGCATCCACTACAATATACATCCTATGTATAGTAATGGCCTCTAGGGTATACATATAACTAACAAATCTAACCCCAACAAGCGAGGAGACTACTCACTCATTAGGGAATTGAAAAACATTTTCTAACTATCTAACTAGGGCAGATAATGAAAGATCTAACTAGGGCAAATAAAGAAAATCTATTCTAGGGCATGGAAATAAAATTTAACTAGGGCAATAAAAAGAAAACTTACTCCTAATTTTTATTTGATACTCTCTTCATACATTGCAGAAATTTACAGATCAGAATTTTGATAAAATGAAATGAGGCACAAGAAGAGGCATAACCTAAAACAGGTTTTAGGGTCTCTATTTATAGATTCATAGAAACCCTAGGTTTACAATCGCGTCATATCTGCTTTTACAATTTTACCCCCTAAGAAACCTAAATAATGCACCGACGCACCGACACATCTTTTCTGCACCAACAAGGACGACGCACGGCCGCGGTTCTGCGACCAAAAGCAGGGTTTGGCCGCGGTTCCGCGGCCAAATAGAGGCTTC
Organism: Agapanthus africanus; assembly: GCA_030015575.1. Taxonomy (NCBI): domain Eukaryota; kingdom Viridiplantae; phylum Streptophyta; class Magnoliopsida; order Asparagales; family Amaryllidaceae; genus Agapanthus; species Agapanthus africanus. The sequence goes on along the minus strand of JASDDO010000031.1, from coordinate 444,255,264 downwards.
TTTAGCTGAAATTTCTTGGTTATCTTCCTGATGCATTTTTATACTTGTTTCTTCAGTTGTTTTCTCGGATTGGCTTCTATATTTCTTCCACATCTACACAGTGAATAATTGTAGTGGACTTTACCGTTTGCTTCGTGTCGAAGTCTTGAACCTTGCGCTGCCTTTGTACTTTGTGAACTTGTTCACTGATCTTCGTTTATTCTCCAAACTGTTGGCTTGATCAAGATTCTTCCATTTATCGGTCGTAGTCTCACTTTTGTATTGTCTTTTCATCGTTTTCACTGTTTTTGTTCCGAGAACCTGTAATCTGCAACTATGTAGCAGACATGGGTCAAAAGCACCTGTTTATTTGTAAAATGAATAAGAATGGGGAATATAATAATTCAATATTATGATTTGAACAAATACCCCCAAACTTATCTTTTGCTCGTCCTCGAGCAAACCTAGTTTTATTCTTGAAAAAGACCTACCCTCACTTTCGCAGGGAAACGCGATTGCACTGAGCTCGTGCAACAAGTCGTTAAAGTTCTAAGTGTCCCTAGTAGGAGGAGTGTTGTCTCCTGAGGGTTTTCAGCAGATACTACCCACAAAATCCTATCAATTCGGCCTATTGACTTTCATTCTCCAATTAGGTTTTCCAACAAGGAATTCTATTATCTTCGACTCATAAATTATCCACCCGTATTCTTCATGCTTCCTTATCATTTAACTTAAGATTATATATATTCTTATGAATTTACTTAGCTTTTGGCATCTTTTAAGTTTTCTTTCTAGGGTTCCATCTCAACTTAGGAATTTTTATCATCTCTATTAAAGATATAGGTCCTATTTTTCATTCCTATCTCTCATCTAAACCCCAATCACATACCCCTACGTGTGTGTATAAATCACCCCTACACTTAAAAATTCAAATCTAGCTATCATACTCTTGTTCGTCGTCCAAAGCACTTCTTAATTGGTGAATTTTTAGATGAAATTTGCTCACACATTCTTCATGCGACCGTTAATACTTCTTGAGGTACCAACAACCGATTACAAAATGTGTTTGCACATTAAAGCGTAATTTCTAGTCTTGTAACACCTAAGGCTTTAGCAGTGACTCCCAAACCAGTTGGTCTAAGGCACTAGGTGATGAAGCACCCTCACTAAATATTTTTTTCTATTAATGCAGCCTTAAGTAATTACAAAAACCAGTGTTCATTTTTTTATCTGTTTATTCACACTTGTATTTTTATTTTATTTTTCTTCGTACTAAGGACTTTAGACAAGAGCATTTCAAGATCTCTTCTACTATTCCAAGTTTCAAGGTTCGTGTTTGTGCAATTTGTAGGGTATATATTTTCAGAATTTAGACTTAAGCTTAGAAATTATTTTTCAAACTTACACTTTAATAAAAATATCAATACTTTTCCCTTGTTTTAACTTAGCCCAAGAAGTGAACTCAAAATTTGCCTATTTCTAAATAAACTACAAAGACATATACTTTCTACCGTTAAATTTTAAGAAAAGTTATTTTTAGGGTTTTTAATTTACTAAGTTTAGGATCTAGTTGTTCCTAGCTAGTTAACCTTCTTGTCAAACTCAAGTCAATTAAGGCCAAAATTGAATGTTTTAATTTTTATAATTTTTTAAAATTTTCAATTTTTATGGGTTTTAAAATAAATATGCAAATGCAAAAATATACATATGAATGAGAAAGAAGAAAACTTACCGAGCACACCCCCAAACTTAAACTTGACAGTGTCCTCACTGTCATGTCACACCAAGAGGGTCAAAATTGTCGGCGCTCCCCTGTTTATTTATTTATAATTTTTTTATTGTTAAAAGAAAAACAAAATATATATACAAAAAGGTTCCCCCCAAACTTAAGTGAAACAGTGTTTCCACTGTTTTAAACATTAAAGTTCAGAGTTAGGGAGAAGAAAAATCAAACTATACAAGGCCTTACACAGGCCAAAGGTTAGCACCAACCATTCAAAAATTTTATCGTTATAATGGTAGGGTCGATGGAAGAATGGAATGTAGAGAAAGGAGTTGAGAAACACACGAGACCGTATGGGAAGAAGGGTGGAATATGGTCTCGGTATATTCGGAGAAGAATGGCGGAAAAGTGAAAGAAGTGTAGTACGAACTTGAGGGTGTAAATCGAGTGAATAAATTAGCGCAAATTGTGATGACCGATGTGTTAAAAGTGATCGTGCTAATCTATCAACCCGTCGAGAAATTGGGTCAAATCCCTCAAGATTCGCGAGAAAACATGGGTACGTTGAACTTGGTAAACCAAACATTGAAAATGGAAGCGTGCCGAATTTTTGCTCGGTCGAAGCGATGGAAAGGACGAGGGGGAGTAACTTAGGGATAGTCTTATTCTCATCGAAGTAAACTGTCTCGAACTCGAAGGATTCCATCAATGGTTCGAAATGACTGTAAGCAACCGAGTCTGATGGTTCAACTAACTCATCTGAAAATTCAAAGGACTCAAACTCGAGCGGTGAGTTTTCAAAATCGTCTACAAAAGTGAAACACTCGTAATCGATTTCGGTTGTGAGAACTGTGTCAGATTCAAAGAGGAACGCACTAGTGGCGTCCAAACTAATGTGATCGAAGAGAAATTTTTCAAGCTCACAGTCCACATGTGTGTTCTTTTGTGTGGTCGGAACGATTGGAAGGATGAGGGGTGATTTAGGAAGTATAACAGTTAAAGGTTCAAGAGGATGAATTGGAAAATCCGACTCATCAAACAAAAATGGTTCATCCTCAATACTCTCCTCAATACTATCCTCATAATTCTCCTCAAAAGTTATCTCATCCATGCAATTATCATCAAAATCAAGACGCATATGAGGTTCGGGAGAAACATTTAATGACTCGGGATGATGAATTGGAGATAAAATTTCAGTCAAATCTACGGGTTCATCATCCACAATATTCCCGGCGTCAATATCCTCAATCAAGTGAAAATCAATTATTTTAGACACCTCATCAAAAGCATGGATATTTATCAATTCAGGTTCTAGATTGGAGGTGTAAAGTTCGAAAGAATTAGGTTTGGGTTCACTTGAAAAGGGCTCTTCACAATCAGGTTAATCAAACACTACAAAGTCGCACAACTCGTTACACGTTTTATTTTTAACTGGTGAATCATTTGGGACACTTGTTTGAAAACCGGAGTTGTGGGATTCAATTGAGGAAGGGTAGGTTTGATTTGGAAGTGTGTAGAACTCACTCTCACCACTCAAATTCTCACTCTGTCCAACCGCCTCATCATACATTGGAAGATTTGGAGCTAGTTGGAAACTAGCTACCGGGTCAATAGGTTGCATATGGGCGACAATGGACGCATCCAAATTCCTCATCTGTCGGTTTGTTGCTGCAATGTATGCTTCCAACAACTGTTCCAGACTAGACATGGGTTGTGAAGGAGTTTCAGTAAAAGATTCAAAGTTGTTTGGATACGTGAAACTCCCAAATGGTTGTGTAGAATCAATGTCTAGGGAAGGTGCGGAAGTCGGGTAGGACTGGTAGGAATTGAATGGTTGGACAGGAGTAGGATCAACATTTGGGAAAAAAGGTGAATGGACTTGTTGATCCCAAGAACTAAAAGTGTTGAAAGGAGTGAAAGATCGGTTACGAGATTGTTCTATATGTTCAGCTATAGACATGGGTTTCGGAGTTACAACAGGACTCGAAAAAGGAGTATCAACGTAAGAAGGTGGTGAGGGTTGAAATGGTTGATACAAAGGGGATTGCTGAGTCGAACTGTTTCTCCTAGACACTTCTATTCGATCTTTCAAAGAAATTTTGGGCATGGAGGGGTCGTCCGTAATTCGACCAAAACAATTCGCGTATAAAGCAATGTTTGGATGAGGGTACCAAAGTTCGGCAAGAGTTTTAGGAGGTGGGGTACCCATGATGTAAGAAGGAGAAGAAAAAGAATGTGGGGTGCACGGATTTCTTAGCGACAAGTTGCAAGTTTTTGTAAAAAAATTTCTTTTCTCTTTTTGTGCTTTTTTTATGTGGAGCTTTTTGCAAAAAAGATTTTCGATAAAAGGCTTAGTCAAACGTTCAATCAACCACAAATGCACAATCAGGCCTAGATCTAGGGTCACCTAGGTCAGCTAGATAGCTCCTAACTGTTCCAAAGGGCAAGAAGTAGGACCTCAAACCGCCTCTTCACCGCCAATTGTGGCCAGATAAGCACAAGTAGAGAAAGGAGGGATCCGCTCACGAATCACCGTGAGACGGGCCTTTTAAAGTTACCTTTCACTACCTGTCTAGCCTAGGCACCACAAAGTCAGGTTAGGATCAACGGTCGATGCCTACAACTATTCCTTTGTCCTATTGAGCGTGAAGTCCTTAGGGCTGAGTCTAATCTTTTTTAATTAATTGATGGTCAATGCAATATGCTTTATGTGATTTTTGGGGTCCTGGGAAGGGTAATGAAATCCCTACCCAATCTGGATTGGTGTTCAAGACCCTTAAAGTCAGTTTAAAGTATGCAAAGCAGTAAACACAATCAAACACTCGCAAAAAAAAAATTTTAGCGCGGCGCAAAGAATCCTGCACAAGATCAAGTTATTGGAGAAGGGGAGAAATTTTTGGCGCAAAGAATCCTGCAGGAAATTTTTACAGAGAAGATATTGGGGTTGTAGAAGAAGAAAGGAAGCTCACAAAAAAATTTCAATTGATGACGTCACACCCACGCGGCGGTTCCGCGGTCAAGACCGGGTCAATGCGGCAGAAGCGCGGTCACGTGGTCGGTTCAGATCCCAAAGTTTTTTTCGTTTCTCTGTTGTGGTACTCCTCGGTTGTTCAGATATGTTGTTTTCTGTTTTGCTCTCTGGATTTTTCCAGATCCGAACTCGTTTGTCGATCCTGCAAAATTCACACGAAAATACCCTTCACAAAATAAAAGATGATAAGTTTTTTAAATATTTTTTTATAATTTTTCAGTTTTTATGATTTTTATGATTTATATTAACCCGAAATTGCAAAAAGAAAATACTACGCCATCCCCGGCAATGGTACCATTTGATTTATCAAAGAATTTATTATAACCGCAATCAAGAACGGCGTCGCTTGGTAGCTAGTAGGTGAGTACGGGTCGGTCCACAGGGATTTTGTGTATTTCCTAATTGTTCTAACGAGTTAATTCCGATTGTTGTCGGATTGATTAAATCTAAAAACTAAAGTTGATCTAGACTAAGATTAAAATCTTGCTAGGGTTAGGTTTGGGTTAAATTTGGAAAGTCAATATTCCTCACCGTTTTCTATGCCCTGTTTAATCTCTTTAGGTGTTATGGTAACAATTAATAAAGGGGATTAGTACCATCGGGAAGAAACGACGTTTCTTCCTCTAGGTTCTAGTCCTTCCTTTCTTAATTCTTAACCTAACCTCCATAGAAAACATACGCAACCGGTCGTTTATACTACGGCATCACCGTTACCTCGTAGGGTAGGGTGCCGTAGGGAGTGGTGTGTGCATGTATGCATGGAGTCCTATAAAAACGTACGATGGGCAAGAAAGGAGTGAGGGATCTTCATCTCTCAAGCCTTCCCCAAATCTAACCCTAACAAGTAAGGAGACTACTCACTCATTAGGGAATTGAAAAACATTTTCTAACTATCTAACTAGGGCAGATAATGAAAGATCTAACTAGAGCAAATAAGGAAAATCTATAATAGGGCATGGAAATAAAATTTAACCAGGGAAATAAAAATAAAACTTACTCCTAATTTTTATTTGATGCACTCTTCATACATTGCAGAAATTTACAGATCTGAATTTTGATAAAATGAAATGAGGCACAAGAAGAGGCATAACCTAAAACAGGTTTTAGGGTCTCTATTTATAAATTCATAGAAACCCTAGGTTTACAATCGCGTCATATCTGCTTTTACAATTTTACCCCCTAAGAAACCTAAATAATGCACCGACGCACTGACACATCTTTTCTACACCAACAAGGGCGACGCACGGCCACGGTTCCGCGGCCAAAAGCAGGGTTTGGCCGCGGTTCCGCGGCCAAATAGAGGCTTCTTTAGCTGAAATTTCTTGGTTATCTTCCTGATGCATTTTTATACTTGTTTCTTCAGTTGTTTTCTCGGATTGGCTTCTATATTTCTTCCAGATCTCCACAGTGAATAATTGTAGTGGACTTTACAGTTTGCTTCGTGTCGAAGTCTTGAACCTTGCGCTGCCTTTGTACTTTGTGAACTTGTTCACTGATCTTCGTTTATTCTCCAAACTGTAGGCTTGATCAAGATTCTTCCATTTATCGGTCGTAGTCTCACTTTTGTATTGTCTTTTCATCGTTTTCACTGTTTTTGTTCCGAGAACCTGCAACCTGCAACTATGTAGCAGACATGGGTCAAAAGCAACTGTTTATTTGTAAAATGAATAAGAATGGGGAATATAATAATGCAATAGTATGATATGAACAATTAACGATCCTCAAATCAACCCAAACCCAAATCTAAGAATATACGGGTTTGGACTAATCCACGCCCTACGGGTGACAACATAAATTAGTCTCCGTATACAATCCACGGGCAACCAAAAATAAAACAAACACACACGACACGAAGTGACCTTTTAGAGCAGGAGAAAGTGATTACCGCGATGCGGTGACGTAATTAACTGCATGAGCTTGCGCCTGTAGGGAAGAGCGTCCCCATAATCAAAACCCCCTTGCAAACGAGAGGGAATCTGACGAAGTCTGCTACAACGGCCGCATCCATCCAAACCTTCGATAAACGGTGCCATAAATCAACTTGGCATCTTCGAAAGGTGGACGGATAAAACCAAATAGTATCTGTCCCCAAATTCAGGCAAGACGACATACGCGGTTCCGTCTCCCGTTTTCGGCGGTAAACAGATTCTGGCACGCCCGGTGGGACCTTTTCCTCTTTCCACTCCACACTTCATGTGTTGTGTTCGTGAATAAATCGCGGTTTGCTACGGTTGCCCCTGGATTCGAGGTACTAAGATTTGGTGTCTTGCTCCTGTGCAGAAAAGGAGATAACATCGATGGCCTCCGGCTGCACTAACTGCAACAGCAACTCTCGCTCCGCCTCGACTGGAGGAGTGACATACGGGCCACAAGCGGCCTCCATCATTGCAATGCCAGTGGAACAGGTAACTCAGGCCACCACTAGACTGTTCTTTGGGACCATGATCCCGCCAGCAAGCTTCAGTGCCCCAGTGCCATCACAAGAAGCTCCGAAGAAGTCTGTCTTTGATTGACTTGCAACCACCATGACCCCTCTCAACGGGTCATCCAAGTCTGCCACTTCCGTCTTTGACAGACTGAGCCAAAGTTCCAGTGGGCTTGCAAAGAGGCTTGCGATACCTGAAGGGGTTATCCCGAAGTGAATAACCATTCCAGTTCCGGCAGATAAAGTCCTCAAAGGGGCTTCTCCTACTAAAGGATCGGTCTTCGCAAGACCGTCCGTTCTAACTCCTGCTTTCGGCGAAGTCATCAAGACTGCTCCCTTTACCAAAAGGCCGACCTTCGAAAGATTGACCGTCCCCTCTCAACGGACGTCAGTCTTCAATAGGCTGACACCAGCAGTAGCCCTTTATCAGAGCAAGGGGCATGAAGAAGCCATTCCCATCCGCACGACATGTTCGATGTCTCCACTGGCGCCGGGTGAGAAGAGCTGGAGTCAACTCCCCCTCTGGACTTACCCCACCAGCTCCAATGGTGGAAATTGACACTGCTGTTCCAACTGGGAACAACTTTGATCCGCTCAGGAGGGTGCGAAAGAACTCTCCAACCGCTGTACTGAAGAAGTCACCTCCACATGTTGAAAACACGGTACATGCGAAACCAGGACAGCCCCCTCAGCGGCTGTCCTTCCGAATCCACAGAGTCTAGCAGAAAGTTCAGGATTCTGTGATCAACAAGGACTATTCTCGTCGACCGGAGAAAATGAAGGTTCGACAAGAGGGAAGTCATCCCTCTAGCATGCAGCGAGGGGCTTCTCGAGCGCCTGTTACAATAGCTCCTTCGACTTTGGCCTCCCACAAAAAGAGAAGGCCATAGAATCTCCCACCACCGGCGGCAAATATCAAAGGAAGTGGATCCAAGATGCCCACTGCAGCCTGGTGACGTCAACAGTCCCAACTACTGCCTCTACCACAGAGTAATGGGACACCCAATCGAAGATTGCTACGTCTTCAAAAACTGGGTTGAGGACCAATACCAACAAGACAAATTTACGCTATCCGAAAACTGGAAAGTAAACCCACCACAGCAGCACGCTCCTAAAAAGGTGGATACGCCGGGGGCATCATTCTCATTTGTAGAAGAAGCTCTGTGGGAAGTTGTCCTTTCGGCTAAAACGAAAAGAAGTCTGAAAGATCTTCAAGCATGCCCGGCGATCAGGTGGAAAGGTTTGCTGGAGCCCGAGATTATTGAAGAGATGCTGAAACCGTGCCCAACACCGAAAGTTGGTAGTGATGGGCAAAACACCCAGGTCAAGCCTTCAAAGTTTTCGAAGAAAAAGAAGAAGACCAAAAATCCTGTGCAGCCTGACGACAAGCGCACAGACCTGCAAAAGTACATTGACGCGCTAGAAGAATACAACCAGAAGACGCGGACCCCAATCACACTAGAAGAGTTTCTCAACCACATACAGGAGAACAGAGACAGTGACAATGACGAAGAAGAAAATTCGTCAGAAGAACCCGAGGATTACGTAGCAAGTTGCCACATGATCTCTCATTTTTCAGTGAAAGGCAAAGAAGCTCCCTCAGCGTTAGAAAATAACGTAGAGAAGCTGGGGGCAGGACCGGCGTCAAGATCCCTGGAACCGTCAGACGACCTGATTGACAGACCGCTGAACGAAGCCCTTCAGAAGAGTAAAGCTAACCGAGAACGTGAAACAGCCATATGCGAAAAGGCCAAGCGTCGGCGTCAGGATGAGGAAGCTGCGGCAAGGAAGAGTCATGGAGTACTCCAACTGGATCGAAGCACACCCGCGACAGACAAAAGCAAGTTTAAGACGGGGAAATGGTTCGCCAAAGCCCTGTCAATGGGAATGAAGCTGCCACCTTTCGAAGGAAATACTCCCGAGAGTATATGTCTTGACGAAGCGAATGTATATCCGAAATACTGCTTATACCATCGGAGGGTCATACACCCTACCGAAGAGTGCAATGCTTTCAAGAAGTGGTGACAGGGATATGTTGCCCACCGACAACACTTCAAGCGAATGAAGCGCAAAGCCTTTCGGGAACAGAGAAGCATGACAGATGAGCATAAAGGAACAGCCGGTAACTGTCATATGGTTTATGCTATTTCGACAAAAGGAAAATCTCAAGTTCTTATCTTCGGGAGCGATTCTAATGAAGAAATATCCCTTGGCCCTCTCTTCAAGGAATTCACCTCTGGAAAAAAAAAGAAGAGGTGAAGAACCACGAGAACATTCAGCTGCGTAATCGTACATTGCCTGAAAAGAACCTCGGGCCTGCAAACAAAGGTTCAAGCAAAAGAGACAAGGCGAAGGAAAACGTCCCTGGGGAAATTTCCCTCGATGATGGAATCGTCAAGGAGCTTACATCCAAAGACCCGCCTAAGAAAAACAAGGTGGATTACAATGTCCTGGCACACCTGAGGAAGATACCCGCGCAACTAAGCATACTGGATTATCTCCTCCTGTCCAAAGAAGCACGAGATTCTCTAATCAAGGAACTACAAGAGCCTGATCCGTTCCAAGCTTTCTTTGCGGAAGAAAAGATGAAGGATGAGCTGACAGAGGTTCTTACAGCTGACATCACATTCGGCGATGAAGATCTCCTTCTCGGAACGTATGAGCACAACCGTCTGTTGTATGTAACCGGGTACTGCCATGACATCAAGATCGGGAAGATCCTTGTTGACAACGGGTTCTCCGTCAATCTTCTCAATGTGAGAGTGTTGAAGAAAATTTTCATGAACGTACAACGCCTGGCTCGGGATAAAATTACCATCTCCGGGTTTGACTTGCAGTCATCACGGCCGCTCGGGTCTGTAATACTGACGTTATGCTTTGGCATGCTCATCACTGACATCAAATTTCATGTCATCGACGCCAAGACTTGCTATAACGCTCTGCTCAGCCGGTCTTGGTTACACGAATACAACAACATCCCTTCTACACAACATCAGTGTATGAAGTACTTCAAAGACAGCCTCAAGTACACAGTTACGGGGGAGCTAAACCCATTCTCCGTAAATGAAGTCCGCGAATATGAAGACGCCAAGTACTTCCTACCAGATTTCGAAGACACGGAAAGATGTCATAAACCGGAGAATAAACAAAAAGCCGTCGTGACTATCCTGATCTTTGGGAGTGATACCGAGGAGGATGAAGAGATGGTTTATTCAGGGCAGCCCCAATACAACAGACCCGGACCATCTACCCCTATTTTGGTCTTCGGCGGCGATTCTGAAGATGAGGTCAACGTAGTATTATCTGTTCTTCCATCAATACAAACCTTCATTGGAGCTGATCAGGGTTTGCTAATCACCATAGTTCCGCAGCAGCATTACAGGGAACTTGATGCACTCGATACATATGGAGTGCAAGAGCCGCGGACCTTCTACGTTCCTCCTAGGCGGAGAGATGAAAAGACGATCCTCTTCTATCAATCCACAGAGACTAAAGTGGAGAAATAAGTCTAGAATGGTACCAATCTTGCGCTTGACAGGCTTCAACCAATCCGGCTGTCCAAATACTATGCTGAGAGATTGAAGAGGCTGTTAAGATGCCAAGGCATACCCTTTAAACAAACTGCTCGACAAGCCCCGTTCTACAACAAGATTTGGGGCATTCACGGGACTCAGAAAAAGATGCCCAACGGGAGGATGGAGACGACCGGGCTTGGATACGTTGAGTCCAAGAAACGAGAGCGATTCCATAGCTGCCATGTTATACATAACTCCGGTGGAGAAGTGAATGCATTTCCAGATAGTGCTGATATCGAACCAGAGCGAGATCCCGCCATGAGAATTCCAAGCCCGTCATTCGAAGAACAAATTGACAAGCTAATAAGGGAAGCGGTTCAAAAGGTTCAGGATGACCACAGCCGCGAAATGACCATTTACGACAAAGCCAGGACGCAACGTCTCATTCAGCAGTCTACGGAAAGAGAAGACGACGATGCCCTTCATCCACAGCCTGCTGTGCGCTCTCGTGGCAAGGAAAAAGTTCGACGCAGCAGAAACAACAAGATCATGAATGGGAATGGCGTTAAAAAACAGTGAAGCGGATCCAAAAAGCCACGCAATCGAGAAAAAGTCAGTTGGAACCCGTCTTTCATGAAGAATATGGGTCGAGAGTACTCGTTCCCCCAAGACAAGACAAGGAAAATATTCGACCTTGTCATGAAGCATCAAATGCTGACGTTCCCGGAATCTCGATACCCTGAATAGATAAACGAGGTCCATTATCCAGATAATTGCTCCTATCACCGAGTAATAGGACATCCTCTTTAAGACTGCTTCATCATCAAATACTGGGTTGAAGACCAGTATCAGCAAGGCAGGTTTGCTCTATCCGATAGTTGGAGGGTAGCCCCACCACGAAAGCATGATCTAAAAGCGACCTACATTGCGAGGGTAAGTCCAGATCAACATCGAGCTTGGAAACGAGCTCGTACCTGCCACATGATAACACTGTCGAAAGAGGGGGAGCATGAGAATGTGGACGACCTCTCCCAGTGCTTCAAAAATGAAGATGAGGACGAAGTGATCTTAGAATTTCCAGCGGTGCCAAAAGAGCCGGAAGATGGGATACACACCACAGCAGACAATCTGAAGAAAATCGACTTGGGGACGAAAAACGATCCGAGGCCAACATTCGTCAGCGAGCTGCTGTCCGAAGAGCAGGTGAATACACTAAAAGACGTGCTTATGCAGTATAAAGACTGCTTCATGTGGAACTATTCCGAGATGCCGGGACTAGATCCAGAAATAGCTGTGCATAAACTGGCTATATCGCCGGACGTTAAGCCAGTCAAGCAGGCGCCAAGAAGAATGTGGTTCGAACTTGAGATGAGTATCAATACCGAAGTCAAGAAGCTAATCGACTCTGGCTTTATCCAAGAAGTTCAATATCCTGACTGGATTGCCAACATTGTTCCAGTGATAAAAAAAATGGAACAGTGTGCATCTGCATGGACTTTCGAGACCTCAACAAGGCTTGCCCGAAGGATGACTTCCCCATACCGGTTACCGAGCTGATGATAGATAACACGTCCATTCATGAAGTTTTCTCCTTCATGGATGGATTTTCAGGGTATAATCAGATAAAGATGCATCCCGAACACCGAAAACATACTGCCTTCCGGACACCGCTGGGCATATTTTTCTATAAAGTGATGCCCTTCGGTCTGAAGAACGCTGGCTCTACCTACCAGAGGACCATGACAAAGATCTTTGATGACCTCATACACAAGATTGTCGAATGTTATATCAACGATCTCATAGTGAAAAGCAAATCGTACAAGGAGCACTGGGAACATTTGAAAATAGTGTTCCAGCGTTTTCGGAAATATAATTTGAAGATGAACCCTCTGAAATGCGCGTTTAGAGTTTCCTCAGGAAAATTCCTAGGATTTATCGTATGACACCGAGGCATTGAAGTAAATCCATCAAATATCAAGGCAATTATATAAATGCCCTCGCTAAGAAATCTCAAGCAACTGCGGTCTCTCCAAGGAAAGCTCGCGTATATCTGACGGTTCATACCTAAGCTCTCCGGAAAATGCCGCCCCTACAGACATCTAATGAAAAAGGGGACCCCGTTCGTTTGGGATCGTAAATGCCAAAGTGCACTGGACGAAATCAAGCAATACCCGCAGAACCCGCCAGTACTGACCGCTCCGGTCAAGGGAAAGCCTCTCATCCTGTACACAACAGCCCTTGAAGGTTCTTTAGGCGTACTATGGGTATTGGAGAACGACCAGGGGAAGGAGAGAGCTCTCTATTATTTGAGTCAGTTCTCCTGGGGCAGAAAACAACTACTCCCCCATCGAAAAGCATTGCCTTGCACTGATCTTCGCGATAATGAAGCTTTGACATTATGCCTTGGCACATGAAGTCCATCTCATATCAAAGGTGGATCCTCTCAAGTATTTGATATCAAGAGCCATACTAACGGGAAGGCTTGCCAAATAGGCCCTCCTCTTGATGGAGTTCTAGATAATATATCGATCCCTCAAGGCAGTAAAAGGCCAGGCCATCGCCGACGTTCTCGCTGAGCATCTGATAAATTGCGAATTGCCAGATGAACACGTGTTCGACGCAATCGACGGAGAGGTGGAAGGAAATAATGCCCAATGGGAACTCTACTTCGATGGAGCATCTTCCATGAAGAAGCGAAAGCAAAACACCCCCATAATCAAAACTGGGGTAGGCCTTATCTTTGTGACTCCACAAGGAGGGATAATGCGTTTTGCCCTTTCATTGACAGAGCCAAGAACAAACAATGAAACGGAATATGAAGCTTTGATAGCAGGTCTTGAGATCGCTGTCGACATGGGAATCGAAAACCTCCTCATATATGAAGACTCCCAGCTGCACGTTAGCCAAGTGAATGGCGACTATCAGACGTGCAAACCAGAGTTGGTAAAATATGGCGAAAGGGTGCAGCAATTGCTGACTCAAATTCCTTCCTACGTCCTGGAAAGCATACCGCGGGCGGAAAATAGCAAAGTGTATTCATTAGCCAAACTCGTTAAAGAACTGGATGATGAAAATCTTGATGACATAAGGATCATTGTGCAATGCCGCCGGATTCTCGCGCCAGCAGAAATATCTATGGAGTCGTCTGAAAGAAAAGAAGCGACCAGACAAGCGGTCCTCTGAATAGACGACGAAGAAAGGGTCAAGGACTGGAGGGAAGTCTTCATAGACTACTTCAAATCCCATCGAACACCCGAAGACGCATCGTCAAGACATCAGCTCATGAAGCGAGCCCTATCTTTCGCCTTCATCAATGATACTCTATATAAGAGATCGTTCGACAGTTTGTGGCTAAGGTGCCTGGGACCGGAAGAAACAAGGAGAGTCATCCAAGAAACTCATAACGGACTCTGCGGTTCTCATCAAGCCGGGCCAAGGATGAAGCTGAAGATCAAAAGAATGTGTTACTATTGGCCCATAATGATTCAAGACTGCCTCGAATATACGAAGTAGTGTCACTCGTGTCAGATTCACGGGGACTTCATCCACCAGCATCCAAATCCGCTACACCCAACGTTGGTTAGCCGGTCGTTCGAAATGTGGGGAACCGATATAATCGGGCCCATCGAACCAGCATCGTCTAAAGGATATCGGTTCATATTGGTGACAACCGATTATTTCTCTAAGTGGGCAGAAACAGTACCACTAAGGGAGGTGAAGACGGAGAACATCCTCCATTTCTTCAGAACTCATGTCATCTGTTCGGCACTCCGCGACGAATCATCTCGGATAATGGGCCAGCCTACAGAAGCCATAAAATCAGTCGCTTCGCAAAGCAGCATAAAATAGACTAGAGATACTCTTCGGTCTATAATCTTCGTGCTAACAGTCTAGCTGAAGCTTTCAACAAGACCTTGACAAAGATCATAAAGAAAACGGTGTCTAGAAACAAAAAGGATTGGCATGAGAGACTACATGAAGCTCTCTGGGCGTATCGAAACACGTTCAAAACGGCTACGAATACTACGCCATTGACGTTGGTATTCGGCACGAAAGCGGCACTTCCCTTGGAGATAGAGTTACCATCTCTACGAGTGGTAGTTCGACATGAGCTGACGGATGAAGAAAATGCCCATCTTCGACTCGAGGAGCATGATGCCCTTGATGAAACTCGTCTCATGGCATAGCGAAATCTGGAAGCTTACAAAGCAAGGATGACGCGTTCATACGAAAGACTAACTAGGCCGAGAATATTCCGCCAAGGTGAACTCGTGCTAGTCGTAAAAAGACCTATGATCCCCAACCGTGCAAAGCGGGAGAAATTCGAACCGAACTATGAGGGTCTGTACATCATAGACAAGGTCTACCAAGGTGGGGCCTATTTGCTCATGGATATGCATGGAGAAAGACTCTTCCGGCCAATAAACGGCCGGTTCCTTAAGAAATACTACGCTTGACAAGTCACAACTCAGGTTAATGATAGATAATGACGCTGGTGTCTGCTCGCTGTCTTCCTGAGTCAGGACTCTGTTCCCTGATTAAAAATCAGGAATCGCCTCAATGAGGTATCACGTGCTCACACATGACCAGGGGTCACGTGTTGACACGTGATCTATTTACAGAATTAAAATTCTAAGCAAGCAGAAGTAAAAACAAATGGCTGAGGAAAGACCCCAAAGGGGCGCCACGTGCTTACACGTGACCAAGGATCACGTGCTGACACGTGATGGTCTTTAGCCCAGTAGAAATACAGAATTAAATTCTGAATAAGGAGGGATCACGTGCTGACACGTGATAAGTTTTGAAAGCCTTATAAATTAATAGAATTAAATTCTAATTAAGGAAAATCAAAGACCCTAACTGGGAAAGTATTTCTCCAAATCTTTCCAAACAAAAATAGGATTATGGGGGACCGTTGGATTAAAAATCTAAGGGTGATTAAAAATCACCAATTTATGGAAAGCTTTCCCTAAATTTCACCAAAAATAACAAACAGAATATCTTTTGGATTAAAAATCCAATGGTGAATAAAATTCACTGAGAGATCTAAAAGATCATATTAGTTATGAAAAACAAACAAAATCTTTCAATGAGAGATTTACTAAACAAATTGATTCTTTTCCTTCTCCTATAAATAGGAGCCAAGAAGAGAAGAAAGGGATAGAATTTTGGGGAGATATAATTCTGGGATCTTGAAACTTTCTAAAGACAAATAGCAGAGAGAAAAGAAAGGAGAATTTAATTCTCAAGAAAGAAACCCTAGGTGAGAAAGAAGAAAAGGATCAAAACTTCAAAAAGAGAATTTAATTCTCAAATCTAAGAGTTTAACTCTTCTGCAAAAGAACTTAGTTCTTCCTCTGGTTGAAGATCTGCAGAAACAAATCTCCCCATAGATTGATAATTTAATTCTCATCGGGTTGAGATTCTGCCATGCAGATCCAAAACCTAGAGGGAGAATCGAGTTTAGAGAATTTAATTCTCTCAAATTTACAGGAATTTAATTCCTTCAAGATAAACTAAGGTTTAACCCTATATGAGAATTTAATTCTCTCAATTTATAGGAATTTAATTCCTTCAAGACAGACAAAACCAGGGTTTAACCCTATTTGAGAATTTAATTCTCTCAAAATTCACAGGAATTTAATTCCTCCTAAAAGAAATTAGGGTTTAACCCTACATAAGAATTTAATTCTTCCGTATCCATAGGAATTTAATTCCTCTAAAACATAATTAGGGTTTAACCCTACAGAGAATTTAATTCTTAAACAATAAAAAGACTTGAAAGATCTCCATGCATGCAAAAAGTTAGGTCACGTGACCCCTGAACAGATCTCCCAAAAATAAGAAGAAAAAGCTTTGAGGCAATGCCTCACGTGCTCCCACGTGACCTCCAAAATAACGAGAATGAAGCAAAGACAGGTTCTGACTTGGGCGCTCTCACGTGTTACCACGTGACCCCTTAATAAACGCTTTAACAATTAGCGCACAAACCTCCATCACGTGCCAACACGTGATGGCCAAAAAATCAAAGTGTTTAACACTTATTTGCAGAACAAAGTAAAAGGGGATCTGGCCCCACCTTTGGGTGCCCAAATGTGTCCCCAAGTGACCCATTCCTATTTAGTGTTTAACACTAATTTAAGGGTTTTATTTCCAGTGTTTGAGACTGTTGTCCTCTAGTGTTTAACACTAATTGGAGAGTTTTATTCCCAGTGTTTAACACTATTGTCTTCTAGTGTTTAACACTAATTCTAGAATTCTATTTCTAGTGTTTAACACTAATTTGAGAATTCTATTTCCAGTGTTTAACACTATTGTTCTCTAGTGTTTAACACTATTTTCAGCCAAATTGGCTAATTCTCCAGAGGCAAAAGCCTCCCCTTCAACTAAATCTCAAAATTGAGTAAAACTCAGAGTTATAATGTTTAATACCCAGTCAAAGATAAAAATGTTATCAAAGCCATCAAACTCTTGTTTAAGCAGTGCTGAATGATGAGAGGCTGAACTCAGAAAAATGTCTAATGGTCCAACAAAGGGCCAATATTTCAAACTTATTTGGACTTAGCCCAAGTTGGCCATAAGTCCTCAATTCAGACTTAACTGAGCCAATGTGCTCATAATATAATTATTTGATCTTAGTTCCAAATTGGACTACAGATCACTTAATCCACTTTGGTTCGAGGGTGCATCTCTTCACTCCTCTGAAATTTGTCGTTGTAATCCTTCAACGTCTTCAGAGAGGTGACAGGTCCCGACAACCACCCATTTCATGGACTGTGGGGTCCTTAAGCCCATGGACTATGATGTCCTTAACCTCGACCGTGATGTCTTTAAACTAACATTGGACTGTGGGGTCCTTAAAGCCATGGACTATGATGTCCTTAACCTCGACCGCGATGTCTTTAAACTAACAATCGACCGTGATGTCTTTAAACTAGCATTGGACTGTGGGGTCTTTAAACCCATGGACTATGATGTCCTTAACCTCGACCATGATGTCTTTAAACTAACATTGGACTGTGGGGTCCTTAAACTCACGGGCTATGATGTCCTTAACCTCGACCGCGATGTCTTTAAACTAACAATGGACCGAGATGTCCTTAAACTAATAATGGACCATAATGTCCTTAAACTAATCGACCGCAATGTCACTAAACTAAACAATAGAGTCCAATTGCTCTTTTGTTGGATCTAAACGATCCCGTTAAGTTGATCTTAGTCTAAAATTAGACTAACGTATCATTAACATACGTTTAAGTTGATCTTAGTCCCAAATGAGACTAACGTATCCTTAAACCCAACCCCCAAACCCAAATCTAAGAAGATACGGATTTGGACTAATCCACGCCCTACGGGCGACAACATAAATTAGTCTCAGTATACAATCCACGGGCAACCAAACACAAAACAAATACCCATGACACGAAGTAACCATCTGGAGAAGGAGAAAGTTGTTACCGCGATGCGGTAGCGTAGTTAACTGCGAGGGCTTGCACCTGCAGGGAAGAGCGTCCCCACAATCAAAAACCCCTCAAACGAGGGGGAATCTGACGAAGTCTGCTACATCGGTCGCATCCATTTTGAACCTTCGATCCATGGTGCCATAAATCAACTTGGCATCTTCGGAGAGGTGGACGGATAGCACCAATTAGCATCTGCCCTGAAATTCAGGCAAGACGTTCACCGCGTCTCTTTCCGTGTCTTTTGGAGGGGAACAGATTCTGGCACGCCCGGTGGGACCTTTTCCTCTTTCCACTCCACACTTCATGTGTCGTGTTCGCGAACGAATCGCGGTTTGCTAATGGTTGCCCTTAGGTTCGAGGTACTAAGATTTAGCGTTTTGCTTGGTGCAGAAAGCGAAGGATCAATGGCGTCCACTTGCGTGAAGTGTTCCAGCTGCAACTGCAACTTACGTTCCACCTAATCTGGAGGCATAGCTTACGGGCCCCAAGCGGCTTCCCTGTTCACGATGCCGGTGGAACAAGTCACTCAGGCCACCACTGGATTGTTTTTCGGGACCATGCTCCCGCCAACGAGCTTCAGCGCTCCTATACCAACACAAGAAACTCCCAAGAAGTCGGTCTTTGATCGGCTTACAACTACTGCGGCCCCTCTCAACGGGTCATTCAGCTCCAGCGCCTCGGTCTTCGCCAGATTGGGCCAAAGTTCCTGTGGGCCCATGATGAAGCCTGCAATTCAAGAAAAGGTTATTCCGAAGAGAGTAACTATCCCTGCTCCCGAACTTGTCAAGGCGGCTTCTCCTGCCATAGGGTCGATCTTCACAAGACTGACTGCTCCGGCTCTGGCTCCAGTCAAAGTCTTTAAAGCTACTTCCCCCGCCCAGAGGTCTGTCTTTGACAGGTTAGACACTGCTGCTCGACGGACGTCGGTCTTCAAAAGGCTGGTACCAGCAGCGCCTCACCAGAACAGGGGGTATGACGAAGTCACCCCACAAGCTGAAACAATCCCAGCGGCTCGACACGCTTGACGTCGCCACTGGCGCCGGGTAAGGGAAGCTGGGGGCAACTCCCCCTCTGGATTAACTCCACCAGCCCCAACGTTGGAAGTCAATGCTGCCGCTCCAACCGGGAACAACTTTAAACTGCTGAACAAGGTGCGCAGGAACTCTCCTACCGCCGTACTGAAAAAGATCTCCTCCACCGGTGGAGAATGTTACAGAAATAAAGCCAAATCAGCCCCCTCAACGACTGTCCTCCAAAGTTTACAAAGTCTGGTGATGGGTCCAAGAGTCGGTGATTGATCAAGACTATCCCCATCGACAGAAGAAGCTGAAGGTCCAGCAGGAAGAGAACCGTCCTGGCAAGCCACGAAGGACGACAACCACATGGGTGCCCGCTGCAATGGCCCCCTCAACGTCAACTGCTCAAAAGAGAAGGAGGCCAGAGAAAGCCCCTATGACTACGGCATATCGCAAAGACGCTGAGCCCAAACACCCCAAGTCTGGGGGCATAATGGTACATACTGTTTACATGGCTTCCAGAAAAGAGGAAAACCACGCTTCTACAGGTCACCTACCGCTCACCCGATCCGCGACGAAAGCCCAGGAACAACAACACAAGCTTCAGGAAATGCTGACGCAAATGGCCGCACTCAACGGGCCAAAAGAAAGCCCGGAGGCGTCATCGGAGTAGCGTCACGAACAAGAAACCGATGCTGACTTCCTACGCAGAGTCCTCGAAAAGAATGACAGAGAAGCTGCAGAACAAGCTGCCAATATAAAACGAATGTCGCTTCTCTTCCAAGACATGGTCGGGATGATGTTGTAGCCGGATCCTCCAGCTAAAGACCCTCCGATCATTATTGAAGATGACAAAGGGGAGACATTGAACCCTCCTCCGGCTCTTTCAGCAGCCAAAGAGGAAACTATTTCCAAGGCCGCTCTGGATGACTATATTGCTCAGCAAATACGAGCTCACCAGTCGAATGAAGTGGCCGGCCAATTCGTTAAAACTGGGCGACCGTATCCAGGCTGGTATAACCAAATAAAGTACCCGCCGGGATACACAATCCCCAAATTCCATGTGTACAAGGGAATAGGCAATCCCTATCAACATGTCGCTCAGTTCAGGGCTCTTTACGGCAACACCGGAGGTGATGATAAACTGCTCCTTCGCCAGTTCGTCAGCAGCTTGTCAGAGACGGCATTCGAATGGTATTCTGAACTTCCAAACGACTCTGTCAAGACATTTGCGGAAATGGAACTATTATTCACGCAAAGATTTGCAAGCGCTAGAAAGCGCACCCCCATCACAGCATTGATTAACGCCAGGATAAAGCCGGGCGAGACATGGATTCAATATGCAATACGATGGCGGAATCTGTGGTCGAAATGCGAACAGCGCATCGAAGAAGCGCCAGCGGTGGGCATGTTCGTGGGCACTCTGGACCCTCATGCAACCATTTCCCAATTCATGATGTTCTTTAAGCCGACCACATTCTAAGCCTTGATGGACAAGCTGGCCCAGATGGACCAGATGGTTCATAGACCGGCTCCTCCGAAGCCGGAGCCGCGGAACGAAAAAGGTAAAGGGAAGGCAACATTCATTGTGAATACTCAACAGCAGCCCAGTGCCCCAAAACTAACGGATCAACTTGAAGAAAGACGACGATACTACAATGAGAAAATGAAGCGTCCTTATTCGTTCCCTCGGGACAAAACGAAGAGACTGTTCGAACTGGCGGTGCGCAACAGGCTCATCAATCTGCCAAATCCTAAGCGACCACTACAACCCGGCGAGACTAATAATCCCAATTATTGCCCTTACCACCAAACGGTAAGCCATCCAATTGAAGATTGCTTCATCTTTAAGGGATGGATCGAGGACCAATACCAACAAGGCAAGTTTGCGTTTTCTGAGAAGTGGAAAGTAAGCCCACCACAACCGCACACTCCTAAGAAGACAGACACGCCGGGGACATCGTGCTCTTTTGTTGAAGAGGCTCCATGGGAGGTCGCTCTTTCAGCCAAAACCAAAAGAATGCAGAACAATCTCCAGACATGCCCGGCGATCAGGTGGAAGAATCCGTTGGAACCTGAGATCATCGAGGGGATGCTGAAGCCGCGCCTAACTCCAAAAATTGGTGGTGATAGCCAAAGCGTTTACACCCAGCCGTCGAAGTCTTCGAAAATGAAGAAGAAGACCAAAAAGTCCGTGAAGCCTGGTGACAAGCGCACGGACCTGCAAAAACAGATTGACGCGCTGGAAGAGTATAACCAGAAAGCACGGACTCCAGTCACACTCCAAGAATTTCTCAGCCACGTCCTTGAGGACGGAGATGATGGAGAAGATTCGTCGGATGAATCTGAGGGTTACATAGCAAGCTGCCATGTGATCTCTCACTCGTCGATAGACGATGAAGAAGCTCCTTGCACCGAGAAACTGGGGGCAAATCCTGAACCGGGACATCCAGGGCCATCAGATGAAATGATCGACGCACTCCTAAACGAAGCTCTTCGGAAAAGTAAAGCTGATCGGGAGCGTGAGATGGCCATATTTGAAAAGTCCAAACGCCGGCGACTGAACGAAAAGGTTGAGACGCTCCCGCCAACTCAAAGTACATCCGTCGCGAATAAAAGAAGGTTCAAGACGAGGAAGAGGTTCGCCAAAGCCATATCAATGGGAATGAAGCTACCACCCTCCGAAGGAAACATTCTTTGTGAAGCAGAAATGCATCCTAGCTACTACTTATATCATCGAAAGATTGCGCACCCCACCGAAGAGTGCAACGCTTTTAAAAGATGGTGGCAGGGATATGTTGCTCATCGGCAACATTTTAAGCGGATGAAACGCAAAACTCACGGGAGCGAAAAAGTACGACCGAGGAGCTTAGAAGAACTACCGGCAACTGCGCATAGTTAACGCCGGGGGATCGCAAGTTCTCACCTTCGGGAGCGACTCCGACGAAGAAATGACTCTTGGCCCTCTCTTCAAAGAATCCACCTCGGGGAAAGAGGAAGAACCAAAGACCTGCGAAAATATTTAGCTGCGCAATCGTACGCTGCCCGAAAAGAATCTCGGACCCACGAATAGAAAAGACAGGGGAAAGGAAAAAGTCTCTGAAGATATCGCCCTAGATGACCAAGTCGTCAAAGAGCTGACCGCAAAGGACCCGCCAAAGAAGAGCAAGGTAGACTACAACGTTCTAGCACACTTAAGGAAACTACCCTCGCAGCTAAGCATTCTCGACGCCCTTCTTCTATCAAAAGAAGCAAGAGATTCTTTGATAAAAGCGCTACAAGAGCCAGAGCAATTCTAAGCTTTCCTCGTCGAAGAAAAGATGAAGGATGAGCTGGAAGAAGTACACACGGCCGATATCACCTTCGGTGACGAAGATCTCCTCCTCGGGACGTGCGAGCATAACCGTCCCCTTTATGTCTCCGGATACTGTCACGATATCAAGATAGGCAAAATCCTGGTCGACAATGGGTCCTCCGTTAATCTCCTTAACGTAAAGGTGTTAAAGGAAATCTGCATGAGCGTTCAACACCTCGCTCGTGATAAAATCACCATCTCTGGTTTCGACTCCCAGTCATCACGGACTCTCGGGTCTGTGATACTGACGCTGCGCTTCGGGCTACTTGTCACGGATATTAAGTTTCACGTCATTGATGCCAAGATATGCTACAATGCTTTGCTCGGCAGGCATTGGTTACACGAGTACAACAATATCCCTTCTACACAACATCAGTGTATGAAGTATTTCAAGGATGGTCTCGAGTACACTGTGACGGGAGAGTTAAACCCATTCTCCGTGAACAAAGTCCAAAAGTACGAAGATGCAAAATACTTCTTACCAGATTTTGAGGATACGGAAAGATATCACAAACCGAAGGACAAAGCTATCACCACTATTCCAGTCTTTGGGAGTGATACCGAGGAGGAAGAAGAGACAGTTTATTCAGGGTCGTCACAACGCAACAACCCGGGACCGTCCGCCCCTATGTTGATCTTCGGCAGCGACTCGGAAGACGAGGTTAACGCTATATTTTCCGCTCGGCCATCAATACAAGCCTTCGCTGGCGATAATCAGAGTTTGCAAATCACCATGGTTCCACAAGAGCATTACAAAGAGCTCGATGTACTTAAAATTTATAGTGTGCAAGAACTGCAGACATTCTACGTCCCTCCCAGGCGAAAAGGTGAAAAGGCGATCCTATTCTACTGATCCGGAGAAACCAAAGTGGAAAAAGAAATTTGGCATGGCGCCGATTCTACGCTCGACAGGCTCCAGCCTATCCGTCTGCTTAGATATTACATGGAAGGCTTGAAAAGGCTATTGAAGCGCCAAGGGGTACCCTTCAGACAAACTACTCGACAAGCTCGATTCTACAACAGGATTTGGGACGTCCCTGGAACTCAGCGCAAGCTGCCCAATGGGAGAATGGAAACGATCGGGCTTGGATATGTTCAATCCAAAAAATGAGAGCGAGTCCATGGCAGCTACATCATACATGACTTCGATGAAGAAGGAGACATTCCGTTAAAAGACGCTGATCCTGAACCAAAACAAGGTCCTGTCATCAAAGCGCCGAGTCCGTCCTTTGAAGAAAGAATGGACAAGCTAGTAAGGGAAGCGGGTCAAAAGATCCGGGATGACCATAATCGCGAGATGGCCATTTATGAAAAAGCCAGGACATGGCGCTTCCTTCAACAGGCCGCGGAGAATGGCAATGCTCTTCCTTATCGACCCGTCATACAAAAGGCCCGACGCGGAGGCAAAAATAAATCAAAGAACGGGAAAAACGTTCGAGAGCGACAAAGCGGGACCAAGAAGCCGCGCGATCGGGAAGCGAGCAATCCAGAGTCATCTCTTATAAAGAAGATGGATCGAGTATACTCTTTTCCCCAGAACAAAACACGGAAGATACTTGATCTTGCCATAAAACATCAAATGATTACACTTCTGGAGTCTAAACACCCCGATCAAGCAGGCGAAGTCAATCACCCAGATTATTGCTCCTACCACCAAGCAATAGGACATCCTCTCGAAAACTACTTCACCTTCAAGAACTGGGTCGAAGACCAATATCAGCTCGGCAAGTTCGTTCTATCCAGCAGTTGGAGGATAAATCCGCCGCAGAAGCATGAACCAAAACCCACGCATACAGCAAGAGTAGAACCAGATCAACATCGGTCTTGGAAGCGAGCTCGCACTTGTCATATGATAGCGCTATCAGAAGAAGAGCTCGAGAATATTGATAACCTTCCCTGGTGCTCTGAAAACAATGATGATGAGGTGATCTCAGAGTTTCCACCGGCGCCGAAAGAGCTAGAAGATGGAATACACATTACTGCAGATAACCTCAAGAAAATTGATCTGGGTACAGCAAGTGACCCGCGACCGACATTCGTCAGTGAGTTGCTATCTGAAGAAAGGGTGGCTACACTAAAGGATGTGCTCATGCAGCATAAAGATTGCTTCGCATGGAACTATTCCGAGATGCCAGGACTAGATCCAGAGATTGCTCTCCACAAATTGGCAATATCTCTGGACACCAAGCCAATCAAACAGGCACCGAGAAGAATGCGGCTCGAGCTTGAGATGAGCGTCAACGCCGAGGTTAAGAAGCTAATCGACTCTGGCTTCATCCAAGAGGTTTAGTATCTTGACTGGATTGCCAACATCGTCCCGGTGATGAAGAAAAATGGGACAGTGCGCATATGCGTGGACTTTCGGGATCTCAATAAAGCCTGTCCAAGGGACGACTTTCCAGTACCAGTCACAGAGCTGATGATAGATAACACGTCCACTCACGAAGTTTTCTCCTTCATGGACGGCTCATCAGGATATAATCAGATAAATATGCATCCCGAAGACCAGAAGCACACCGCTTTCCGGACCCCTTTGGGTATATTCTGCTACAAGGTGATGCCTTTCGGTCTAAAGAACGCCGGGGACACCTATCAGAGGGCCATGACGAAGATTTTCGATGACCTCATACATGAAATCATCAAATGTTATATTGACGACCTCATAGTTAAAAGCAAATCATACGAGGAACATTTAGAGCATCTGAAGATCGTATTTCAACACCTTCAGCAATACAACTTGAAGATGAACCTTCTCAAATGCGCGTTCGGAGTGTCCTCAGGCAAATTCCTGGGATTCATCGTCCGACACCGAGGCATCGAGATAGACCCGTCAAAGATCAAGGCGATTATGGAAATGCCCCCGCCAAGGACTCTCAAGCAATTGCGATCTCTCCAAAGGAAGCTCGCGTATATCCGGCGATTTATAGCCAATCTCTCAGGCAAGTGCCATCCTTACAGTCACCTGATGAAGAAGGGAACCCGTTTCGTCTGGGATCATAAATGCCAAAGCGCACTGGACGAAATCAAGCAATACCTACAGAATCCGCCAGTACTGGCTGCTCCCGTTAAAGGAAAACATCTCATTCTGTATACAGCCGCCCTTGAAGGTTCCTTAAGCGCATTATGGGCATAAGAGAATGACCAAGGGAAGGAGAGAGCCCTCTACTATTTGAGTCGAGTTCTACTGGGGGCAGAAAGCAATTATTCTCCCATCGAAAAACACTGCCTATCATTGATCTTCGCGATAACAAAGCTCAGGCACTACGCGTTGGCGCATGAAGTCCGTCTCATATCGAAGGTGGATCCTCTCAAGTATTTGATGTCAAAGGCCATATTGACGTGGCGGCTCGCTAAATGGGCCTTGCTCTTGATGGAGTTCTCGATAACTTATCAGCCTCTTAAGGCAGTGGAAGGCCAGGCCATCGCCGACTTCCTCGCTGAGCATCCGATGCCTGCCGATTCTCCTTTAAACTGCGAATTGCTAGACGAACATGCATTTGACACGATCTACGGAGGTGATACCCGGTGGGAACTTTACTTCGATGGAGCATCTTCCATGAAGAAGCGCAAACAAAGCACGCCCATAATCAAATCAGGGGTAGGCCTCATCTTCGTAACTCCACAAGGAGGGATAATTCGATTTGCCTTCTCCTTAACAGAGCCGAGGACAAACAATGAAGACGAATACGAAGCTTTGATAGCAGGTCTCGAGATCGCCATCGACATGGGGATCGAGAATCTCCTCATATACGGAGACTCCCAACTGGTCGTTAGTCAAATAAACGGCGACTATCAAACATGCAAGCCAGAGTTGGTAAAGTACGGCGAGAGATTACAGCAGCTGCTGACTCAAATTCCTTTCTACACCTTGGAAAGCATACCGCATGCGGAAAATAGCAAACCGGATGCATTAGCCAAGCTTGCTAAAGAATTGGCTGATGAGAACCTCGATGACATGAGGATCATTGTACAAAGCCGTCGGATTCTTACACCAGCAGAAATATCTCCGGAGTTGTCCGAGGAAAAAGGAGCGACCAAGCGAATGGCTCTACAAGTAAAAGACTAAGAAAAGATTGAGGATTGGAGAGAAGTCTTTATAGACTACTTCAAATCCCGTCGAACACCCGAAGATGTGTCCTCAAACCATCAGCTCATGAAGCGAGCCATATCTTTCGCCTTCATCAACGATACTCTGCATAAGAGGTCATTTGATTCTCTGTGGTTAAGATGCCTGGGACCTAAAGAAGCAAAAAGAGTCGTCCAAGAAACTCATGACGGACTCTGCGGTTCTTACCAGGCCGGGCCGAAGATGAAGCTGAAGATCAAAAGGATGGGCTACTATTGGCCCACGATGATCCAAGACTGCTTCGAATACGCAAAGCAATGCCACTCGTGCCAGATTCACGGGGACTTCATCCATCAGTATCCAAATCCACTACACCCAACAGTGGCTAGCTGGCCGTTTGAAATGTGGGGAACCGACATAATAGGCCCCTTTGAGCCAGCCTCGTCCAGAGGACATCGATTCATTTTGGCGACAACTGACTACTTCTCCAAATGGGCAGAAGCAGTACCGCTGAGGGAAGTGAAGACGAAAAATATCCTCTATTTCCTCAAGTCACACGTCATTTATCGGTTTGGCACTCCGCGACGGATTATCTCCGATAACGGGCCAGCCTACAGAAGCCACAAGATCATCCGCTTCGCACAACAACACAACATAGACTGGAGATACTCCTCAGTCTATAATCCCCGAGCTAACGATCTAGCTGAGGCTTTTAACAAGACCTTGACGAAGATCGTAAAAAAGATAGTGTCTGGAAATAAGAAGGACTGGCATGAACGACTGCATGAAGCTCTCTAGGAGTATCGAACTACATTCAAAACGGCCACGAACACAACGCCGTACACATTGGTATTCGGTACATAGGCGGTACTCCCTCTCGAGATAGAGCTACCCTCTTTACGAATGGCGGTTCATTATGAGCTAACGGACGAAGAGAATGCTCATCTTCGGCTTGAGGAACTTGATGCCCTTGATGAAACTCGGCTCATGGCGCAACAAAATCTGGAGGCTTATAAAGCAAAGATAACACGCTCATACGAAAGATTGACTAGGCCGACAACATTCCGCCAAGGCAAACTCATGCTAGTGGTCAAAACACCTATGATCCCCAATCATGCCAAATGAGGGAAATTCGAGCCGAACTATGAAGGCTCGTATATTATAGACAAGGTCTACCAAGGTGGGGCCTATCTACTCATGGACATGCATGGTGAAAGACCTTTCAGGCAAATAAACGGTCGCTTCCTGAAGAAATACTATGCTTGACGAGTCATGGCCTGGGTCAATGATAGATGACGACGCCTATGTCCGCTCGCTGTCTTCCTAAGCCCAAACTCTATAAGTAGTAACCGGCCACGGACCGAAACGTTCTTAAACTAACAACGGACCGAAACGTCTTTAAACTAACGACGGACCGAAACGTCCTTAAACTAACCACGGACCGAAATGTCCTAAAACTAACAATGGACCGAAACGTCCTTAAACTAACCACGGACCGAAACGTTCTTAAACTAACAATGGGCCACTATGTCCTAAAACTAGCTGTTGACCGAGACGTCGATAAACTTCTGTGGATTGCAGCACCCCAAGGCTGACACAAAAAAAGAGAAGAATAAAAAAAAGAAAGAAAAAGAAAGAAAAACGGTATGTCAATAAGCAAAAGGGCACGGATGAAAACCCGAAAGGGCTCCGTGAGTAAAAACAGCAGGGCTACCGGCGAGTTTTGTGAAAACCCGAAAGGGCGCAATCTCGTTAAAAGACACTTGCAAGGTCCTCTCGACTTTTTAAGGAGAAACCACCTGCGTGAGATCCTTACGACTCACAGGGGAACAACACACTTAGGGATCCTCACTATTCCTAAGGAGAAATTACACTTGCGAGATCCTCACGACTCGTAAGGAGAACTCTCTTATGGGACCCTCACGGCTCATAAGATTCAAAAGTCTTAAGCTACAGGGATCTGAACCTGTTCTTAAGCAGCCCCCACAACCTCCAATACTGCCCTACAAGTGGCTCAATGCTGACCCTTGTATACAATCCACGGGCGCGAATAAACATTTCCCTAACGAAGTCTCATCCGTGACTAGGGATATGTTTGCACAGTGAACAACTCTTGTAAGTCCTCTCGACTTAGAAGGAGAAAATACTCTTGTAAGATCCTTACGACTTACGAGAAGCCATACACTTAGGAGTCCTCACGATTCCTAAGAAGAAAACACACCTACGAGATCCTCACGACTCGCAGGGAGAAATACCTTTATGAGACCCTTACGACTCATGAAGTCAAAAGCCTTAGTCGACAGGATCTTAACCCTGTTTACTAAGCCACCTTTGTTCGTCATCGACAGAGGCAAATGATGATTCACTCCTGGCAATATCCCAGTTGTAGCGGTGCTGATGCCGAAATCGGTGTCCAATTCCAAGCTTGCAGCAAAGAAGCCAGCGAGCCACACATGCATACGAAACAGCCGAAATGATGGGGCAATTTGCAACAAAATCAGCAAGTAAAAAAATGTATGCTTACAAAATAGCCGAAATGATTGGGCAACTCACAATAAAAAGCAGCGAGTAAGAATAAAACAAATAGCAGAAATGATTGGGCACCGCAAAAAACAGCCGAAATGATTGGGCAATCGCGACCTTCACGATAAAAAAGCTGAAATGATAGAGCATCGCGGAAAGAAATTATATATATATATATATATATATATAAATTTATGCTCTACAGGTGATATCACATCAATCCCTGTATACAATCCAGGGGCGCAAACAAAGAAGGAATCACACCTTTCCTCCCCAGGTTTCATCAGAAGAAGAACCCAAATCTCAACGGTTCATAGATAGCCTGGAGATCATCTCAACATTCGTCTCATTACAACAAACACAGCATCAAGCAAAGCGGAATAGCAGCAACCCCCAGTTCTATGACTCGGCGGTGCACGGATGACCGAGAGTCAAACCCCAACTCCGTGAAATGCGGATAAAATCAACCCTTCCTGGTTACGTGGAACGCGGATAATGTCAATCCTGAACCCGTGAGAAGCATCCAGAGCGGAGCCTGGTCCTCGCAGAACACGGCAGTGAACCCATGGGAAGCATCCAGAGCGAAATTCCTGGTTACGTGCAACGCGGCTTATGTCAATCCTGACCCCGTAGGAAACGTCCAGAGCGGATCCTGGTCCTCACAGAGCACGGAAATGACCCCGTGTGAAGCATCTGAGCGGAGCCTGGTCCTCGCAGAACACGGCAGTGAACCCGTGGGAAGCATCCAGAGCAAAATTCCTGGTTACGTGGAACGCGGCTTATGTCAATCCTGACCCCGTGGGAAACGTCCAGAGCGGATCCTGGTCCTCGCAGAGTACGACAATGACCCCGTGTGAAGCATCCAGAGTGGATCCTGGTCCTCGCAGAACACGGCAGTGAACCCATGGGAAGCATCCAGAGCAAATTCCTGGCTACGTGGAATGCGGCTTATGTCAATCCTGACCCCGTAGGAAACGTCCAGAGTGGATCCTGGTCCTCGCAGAGCACGACAATGACCCCGTGTGAAGCATCCAGAGCGAAGCTTGGTCCTCGCAGAACACGGCAATGACCCTATGGGAAGCATCCAGAGCAAAATTCCTGGCTACGTAGAACGCGGCTTATGTCAATCCTGACCCCGTGGGAAACGTCCAGAGCAGATCCTGGTCCTCGCAGAGCACAGCAATGACCCCGTCTGAAGCATCCAGAGCGGAGCCTGGTCTTCGCAGAACACGGCAGTGAACCCGTGGGAAGCATCCAGAGAAAAATTCCTGGTTACATGGAACGCGGCTTATGTCAATCCTGACCCCCTGGAAAACGTCTAGAGCGGATCCTGGTCCTCGCAGAGCACGGCAATGACCCCATGTGAAGCACCCAGAGCGGAACCTGGTCCTCACAGAACATGACAGTGAACCCGTGGGAAACATCTAGAGCAAAATTCCTGGTCACGTGGAACGCGGATAATGTCAATTCTGACCCAGTGGGAAACGTCCAGAGCGGACCCTGGTCCTTGCAGAACACGGCAGTGAACCCGTGGGAAGCATCCAGAGCAACTCCTGATTCCATGAAATGCGGATGATGATAACCTCACCCATCACTTACGGGTCCTCACGACTCGTAAGGGAGCAAACTCTCTTGTGAGATCCTTATGAATTTCAAGAGAAAACACACTTAGGAATCCTCACGATTCTTAAGGAGAAATTACACCTGCGGGATCCTCTCGACCGGTAGGGAGAAAATTCTTTATGAGGCCCTCACGGCTCATGAAGTTGAAAAATCTTAGGAGGCAGATCTTAAACCTGAATCCTAAGCCATCGTTGTCCTGCAAAGAAATTGAGATAGACTATCTACAGAATACATTTAATAAAAGGGACACACCATCGTGAAGAAAAATATGTCTTTTATTCATAAATCAAAATGAATACAAAGTACAATTTGTAAAAAAAATACTCTTATTCAGGAGTATGTACAAAGGAAGAATAAAAAAATATATGTATACAATTCTTCAAGTCGGCGGGAGATTTAGCAGATTTACCAGTTCATCCCTCTTTTTCTAGGCCTCGCCTTCATGATTCAGTATCGCCAAAAGACGGGCCTCTGCCTGAGCTTGCTGGGCCTGGTATGAGGCGAGCCGGCCTTCAAGCTCTTTCTCAGTAGCCTTATGAGCCTCAACCATTTCACGAGTGAACACGGCGGCTTTGTCAATGGCTACCACCTCCTTAATGTCCTCTTGAAGCACTCTCCATAGTTCATACGGTTTATTGGCCTTGGCCGTAGGGTTGGCTTGAAGCTCCCTCAGTGCCTTAGAATCCAACTCCCTCTCTGAAAACTTGCGGCCGAGCCTCTTCTCACACGATATCATATTCGCCGCACACTGCTCAATTAGGCCCTATAAGCTCGCCTTTGCAGCCACAACCTCCGAAGAAAGGCGTGTACATTTAAGCACATGCAACCAAGCCTCCACCTACCGACAAAACTCAACCCAGACTTGCACCACTGCTTTACTATGATAAGTGGAAAGAAAGGGAAGAGAGCCGTTAGCTTCAGCGGCAAACGCTTCGGCCGTGATTAGACTACCAGTGCGAAGTTCCTCGATTAGGGATGACAGAGAGGCGAGGCTTAGTTTTTCCATACGTTCCGAGGCACGCAAAGCATAGAGGCTAGGTGGCATGGCGATGCGAGACTCCAACGCGGTGAGAACTGGCAGAGCTGTTCAGATTTATAAACAGCCAGCTAAATGTGTAAGCAAAAGAACAAATAGAACAACGTTGAGACTTTACTTACCCACATCATGCAAGAGGGATCTGAAGGCTCCCTAGGCCTTTCAAGAATCTCAATCTCGTCGTCGGCCTCCAGAACTGTAAAAAACGCCAGCGTCATTCTATGAAGTAGTGATAATGCTGTAAAAAGAGGGTAAACAATACTAACCTTGCCCAGATGAGAGGACGATGCGCTGAAGAGATATCGCTTGCGGAGCAGCCATCTCCAACAGATGCTGAAAAGGCTGCCTGGGAGACAGATCAACAATAGATACCGCCAATCCGCGCAATTCTGAAAAGACAGAAGGGTTCATATAATGGAAAGATTACTAATTTAAAATATAGAAGGCTACCTTCGACGCTTGATTGAATGATTTAGCGTGCTTGCGCTTTCTAAAAGATAGATCAAAAATATTTGTAACCGCAATCAAGAACGGCGTCGCTTTGCAGCTAGCCGGTGAGTACGGGTCGGTCCACAGGGATGTTGTGAATTTTCTAATCGTGCTAACGAGTTAATTCCAAAGGGTGTTCGGATTGATTATTAAATCTAAAAATTGAAGTTGTATGATACTAGTATTAGAAACTTGCTAGGATTAGGTTTAGGGAAAATTTGGTAAACAAAGATCTACATCTCTTTCCATTGCCTTTAATTAAAGATATCATATTAGTGTTATGGTAAATCTTAACAAAGGGGATTAGGATGATTGGGAAGATTGATTCTTCCTCTAGATCCTTGTCCTTCCTTTCTTAATCTTTACCCTAACCTCCATGGAAAACCTTAAAATCCGGGCCTTTAGACTATGGAATCACCGTTACCTCGAGGGTAGAGTGCCATAGGGAGCGGAATAAGAAGGTATGCATGGAGTTCTAATTTTCATAAAAGATTGGCAAAGAAAAGAGATGAGAGATCTTCATCTCTCAAATCCTTTCCTATTCCTAACCCTAACAAGCGAGGAAACTACTCGCTCATTGAAGGGATGAAGAAAGACATGATTTTATTAAAGAGAAGAAACATCTATTGCAAGTTAATAAAATTCTTAAACTAAATTAAACTAAGGCAAGAAAATAATTTACCTACAAAAAATGATGCTCTCCAAAAGAATGCTGAAATTTATTAATGAAGGGAGGCATAGGGAGGCATAAGAAATTACAATGAGTAGAGTTCCTATTTATAGAGAATAGGAAACCCTAGGTTACAATTGATTTGCATGTCTACATTTACCAAAATATCCTTAGGAAGACCTAGTCAAAGTAGACTTCAAGTTTTGGTAAAATTTTATGTCTCTGTCTCTTTAAAGAAAGTATTGGGCCTTAGATCTTTGGGCTTCCTTATTATTTGGTTCTTTATTAAAATAGCTTCTATGTTTCTTTCAGATCTCCAGTGAATAATTGCGGTGGACTTTTAACCGTTCGCTTTGTAATCTTGGACCTTGCATTGCCTTGTACTTTGTGAATTTTATTTTTGATGTAGGCTTGATCAAGAGTCTTCTGTTTGCTGGTCAAAGTCCACTTTTTCATCGTGTTTACATCGTTTTCACTGTTTTAGATCCAAGAACCTGTAACTTGTAACATGTAGCAGACATGCGTCAAAAGCACCTGTTTATTTATAAAAGAATAAGAATGAGGAATATAATAATGCAATATTATGATATGAACAAATACCCCCAAACTTATCTTTCGCTCGTCCTCGAGCAAACTTATTTTTATTCACTAAGATCCTAACCGCACTTTCACAAGGAAACGCGATTGCACTGAGCACGTGCAACAAGCCGTTAAACCTCTAGGTGTCCCTAGTAGGAGGAGTGTTGTCTCCTGAGGGTTTTCAGCGGATACTACCCACAAAATCCTATCAATTCGGCCCATTAACTTTTGTTCTCCAATTAGGTTTTCTAACAAGGAATTCTATTATCGTCGACTCATAAATTATCCACCCATATTCTTCACACTTTCTCATCATCTAACTTAAGATTATATATGTTCTGCAGACCTACTTAGCTTTCGGCTTCTCTTAAGTTTTCCTTCTAGGGTTCCATCTCCACTTAGGAATTTTTATCAACTCTACTAAAGATACAAGTTCTATTCTTCATTCCTTTCTCTCATCTAAATTCCAATCACACAGCCCCACGTGTGTGTAAATATCACCCCTACACTTGGAAATTCAAATCAAGCAATCATACTCTTGTCCGTTGTCCAAAGTACTTATCAGTAGGTGAATTTTTAATTGAATTTTGCTTACACATCCTTCATGCGACCGTTAATACTTCTTGAGGTACCAACAACCGATTACTAGATGCGTTAGCACTTTAAAGCGTACTTCCTAGTTTTGCAACACCCAAGGCTTTAGCAGTGACTCCCAAACCAGTTGGTCTAAGGCACTAGGTGATGAAGCACCCTCGCTAAATATTTTTCTATTTTTTTGCAGCCTTAAGTAATCACAAAAACCAGTGTCCATTTTTTTATTCTTCATTCACATTTTTTTTATTTTCATCGTACTAAGGACTTTAGACAAGAGCATTTCAAGGTCTCCTCTACTATTCCAAGTTTCAAGGTGCGTGATTGTGCAAATTGTAGGGCATACGTTTTCAGAATCTAGACTTAAGCTAGGAACTATTTTTCAAATTTATACTCTAATAAGAACATCAATACTCTTCCCTCATTTTGACTTAGCCCAAGTGAACCCAAAATTTGCCTATTTCTAAATAAACTACAATGCATATACTTTCTACCGTTAAACTTTGAGGAAGGTTATTTTTAGGGTTTTTAATTCACTAAGTCTAAGATCTAGTTGTTCCTAGCCAGTTAACCTATCTGTCAAACTCAAGTCAATTAGCCAAAATTGAATACAGTAATTTTTATAATTTTTGAAATTTTTCAAATTTTTATGGGTTTTTCAAATAACTATGCAAATGCAAAAATATGTACAAATGAATGCGAAGGAAGAAGACGTACCGAGCATACCCCCAAACTTGAACTTGACAATGTCCTCACTGTCATGCTAAACCAAGAGGGTCAAAATGCCGGTACTCCCCTGTTTATTTATTTATAATAAAAAAAATTTATATTTTTAATGTTTTGAAATTTTTTTTATTTTTTATAGAAAAAGAAAACAAAAAAAATATATACATATATACAAAGATTCCCCCAAACTTAAGCAAAAAGTTAGCACCAACCATTCAAAAATCTTATCGTGGAAATGGTATAGTTGGTGCAAGAAAATGAGAAGCACGCGAGACCGTGTGGAAAGAAGAATGGTAGAATATGGTCTCGGTGGGGGAGAAGAATGGCGAAAAGAAGAAGGAAGTGGAGTACGATCTTGAGGGTGTAAATTGAGTGAATAAATTAGCGCAATATGTGATGACCGATATGTAATAAGCGATTGCGCTAACCGATCTACTCGTCGAGAAATGGGATCAAATCCCTCAAGATTCGCAAGAAAACATGGGTACGCCGAACTTGGTATAGGAGATGAAAGCGTAACGGTCATTTGTTCGGTCGGAACAATGGGACAGACGAAAGGGAGTGAATTAGGGATAGTATAATTCTCACTGTAGTAAACTGTGTCGAACTGGAAAGATTCCATCAATGGTTCGAAACGACTGTAAGCAACCGAGTCTGAAGGATTAACTAACTCATCTGAAAATGCAAAGGACTCAAACTCGGGCGGTGAGACTTCAACATCGTCCGAAAAAGTGAAACACTCGTAAGTGTCATCGGCTGTGGGAACTGTGTCAGATTCAAAGGAAAAGTTTTCAAGCTCACAGTCGTCAAGCGTGAAATGAGGCGTGGTCGGAACGATGGAAAAGAGGGAGGGTGATTTAGGAAAAGGTTCAAGAGGATGAATTGGAAAATCCGACACATCAAAGAAAAATGGTTCAACCTCAATATTATCCTCACCACTCTCCTCAATATTATCCTCATAATTCTCCTCAATATTCAACTCATCCATGCCATTATCATCAAAATCAAGACGCATATGAGATTCGGGAGAAACATTTAATAACTCGGGATGATGATTTGAACATAAAATTTCAATTAAATCGACAGGTTCATCATCCGAAATATTCCCGGCGTCTATATCCTCAATCAAGTGAAAGTCAATTTCTTTAGACACCTCCTCAAAAGCATGGATGTTTATCAATATAGGTTCTAGAGTGGAAGTGTAAAGGTCAAACGGATTAGGTGCTGTTTCACTCGAAGGGGGTTCCTCACAATTTGGCAAATCAAACACTACAAAGTCGCACAACTCGTTTTTATTTTGAACTTGTGAATCATTTAGGACATTCGATGGAAAACTGGAGTTGTGGGCTTCAATTGGGTAAGGGTAGGTTTGATTTGGAAATCCTCTCACATTCTCATTCTGTCCAACCGCCTCCTCATACATTGAAAAATTTGGGGCTAGCGGGAAACTAGCTACCGGTTCAGCAGGTTGCATAAGGGCGGCCACGGACGCTTCCACATTCCTAACCATTTTGTTTGTTGCTGCGATATACGCCTCCAACGCCTCTTCCAAACTAGACTTTGGTGGTAACGGGGTTTCGGCAAAAGATTCGAAATTGTTTGGATATGTGAAACTCCCAAAAGGCTGTGTAGAAGTAGTGTCTAGTGAGGGTGGGAAGGTCGGGTAGGACTGGTAGGAAGTGGGTGATTGGACAGGGGTAGGGTCAACATATGAATAAAAAGGTGAATAATCGTGCGGATCCCTAGAACTACCTGAGTGGAGAGGGGTGAAAGATCGTCTGCGAGATTGAGCAATATGCTCAGCAATGGACATCGGCTTAGGAGTGACGGAAGGACTTGAAAAAGTGGTATCAACATATGTGGGTGGTAAAGATTGAATTGGTTGACACAAAGTGGGTTGAAAAGTCGAATTGTTTCTCCTAGACGCCTCTATTTGATCTTTCAAAGATATTTTAGGCATGGAAGGATCGTCTTTAAATTGATCGAACAAATTGCCGAACGACGCAAAATTAGGCTCGGGATACCAAAGTTCGGCAAGTGATTTATTATGTGGGGTACCCATGATAGAAGAAAGAGAAGATGAAGAAGGTAGGTGGTGCAAGGATTTCTCAGCGACAAAAGTTGCAAGTCTTTTTTAAAAAAAAAATCCTCTTATGATTCTTTTTTATTTTTTTTGCAAAAATTTTTGATAAAGGGCTAAGACACAAATGCAAATAACCAGAAATGCACAATCGGTCCGAGATCTAGGGTCACCTAGGTCAGCTAGACAACTCCTAACTGTTCCAAAGGGCTAGAAATAGGACCTCAAACCGCCTCTTCACCGCCAATTGCGGCCAGGTAAGTGGGAAGGAACCACCACGACAGTGGGCCTAATTAAAAACCACTAGCCTAGACACCGCAAAGTCAGTTAGGATAAACGGCCGATGTCTATACTAGTCCTTTTCCTATTGAGCTCGATGTCCTTAAGGCTGAGTCTAGTATTTTTTATTAATTGTGGTCGATGCAAAATGCTTTAGATATTTTCTGGGGTCCTGGGAAGGGTAATGAAATCCCCACCCAATCTGAGTTGGTCAAAAGCCCCTTAAAATCCGATTAAAGATATGCAAAACAGTAAATCACTTACAATCAAATCTTTTTTGTGAATTTCAAGATTTGCAAGTTTTCTAATTAAAATTTTCCTTTTTCCGTTTGCTCTTTATTTGGAAAGATATTTTTAGCAAAAAGATTAAGGATATGCAAATCAGAAAAGATCACTTGCAATCAATTATTATTTTAAGCATAGCGCAACGAATCCTGCATAAGATTTGTTATTTGGAAAGGAATATTTTTAAAGTGCAAAGAAATCCTGCAGGCAAATTTACAGAAGATATATCAAGATTTGCAGAGGAGGAGAGAAAACTCACAGAGAGTTGCAATGGCGGAAATCTGCGCAGGATAGTTTTTTTTTTTTTTTTACTGAACCGCAGAGCAAATCTGGCGAATTGAAGCGACCAAACGGCCGCGGATCCGCCGCCGTAACCCTCCTTCGACCGCGGTTCCGCCGCGGGTTGGTCGGCTCGAGTTTTTTTTTTTTTGGGTCTCCGGCGCTTTTTTTTTGTTTTGTTTTGTTTTGCACCAGATCACGCGGTTGACTTGTTGACTCGGTCCTCTAAATTTTTTTCTATTCCTATGTTGTTGCAATCTTCTGTTGATAGGATCGTTTATTTGCTGTTTCGCTTTCTGTAGATTTCCAGATCCGAATTTGTGCGTAAATCCTGCAAAATTCACACAAAGATACCCTTTCCAAAAATAACAGATGATATATTTTTATATTTTTTTGTGATTTTTCAGATTTTTATGATTTTTTTTTTATGATTAACCCGAAATTGCGAAAAGAAAAGTTCTACGCCATCCCCGGCAACGGCGCCATTTGATTGGATGATTTAGCGTGCTTGCGCTTTCTAAAAGATAGATCAAAAATATTTGTAACCGCAATCAAGAACGGCGTCGCTTTGCAGCTAGCCGGTGAATACGGGTCGGTCCACAGGGATGTTGTGAATTTTCTAATCGCGCTAATGAGTTAATTCCAAAGGGTGTTCGGATTGATTATTAAATCTAAAAATTGAAGTTGTATGATACTAGTATTAGAAACTTGCTAGGATTAGGTTTAGGGAAAATTTGGTAAACAAAGATCTACATCTCTTTCCATTGCCTTTAATTAAAGATATCATATTAGTGTTATGGTAAATCTTAACAAAGGGGATTAGGATGATTGGGAAGATTGATTCTTCCTCTAGATCCTTGTCCTTCCTTTCTTAATCTTTACCCTAACCTCCATGGAAAACCTTAAAATCCGGGCCTTTAGACTACGGAATCACCGTTACCTCGGGTAGAGTGCCGTAGGGAGCGGAATAAGAAGGTATGCATGAAGTTCTAATTTTCATAAAAGATTGGCAAAGAAAAGAGATGAGAGATCTTCATCTCTCAAATCCTTCCCTATTCCTAATCCTAACAAGCGAGGAAACTACTCGCTCATTGAACGGATGAAGAAAGACATGATTTTATTAAAGAGAAGAAACATCTATTGCAAGTTAATAAAATTCTTAAACTAAATTAAACTAAGGCAAGAAAATAATTTACCTACAAAAAATGATGCTCTCCGAAAGAATGCTGAAATTTATTAATGAAGGGAGGCATAAGAAATTACAATGAGTAGAGTTCCTATTTATAGAGAATAGGAAACCCTAGGTTACAATTGATTTGCATGTCTACATTTACCAAAATATCCTTAGGAAGACCTAGTCAAAGTAGACTTCAAGCTTTGGTAAAATTTTATGTCTCTGTCTCTTTAAAGAAAGTATTGGGCCTTAGATCTTTGGGCTTCCTCATTATTTGGTTCTTTATTAAAATAGCTTCTATGTTTCTTTCAGATCTCCAGTGAATAATTGCGGTGGACTTTTAACCGTTCGCTTTGTAATCTTGGACCTTGCATTGCCTTGTACTTTGTGAATTTTATTTTTGATGTAGGCTTGATCAAGAGTCTTCTGTTTGCTGGTCAAAGTCCACTTTTTCATCGTGTTTACATCGTTTTCACTGTTTTAGATCCAAGAACCTGTAACCTGTAACATGTAGCAGACATGCGTCAAAAGCACCTATTTATTTATAAAAAGAATAAGAATGAGGAATATAATAATGCAATATTATGATATGAACAACGCTCCTCCCGTTTTGAACTGGAGGGATAGCAGCTTCAACGGCCTCTTCCGTGGCCTCGAGCACATCATCGGAGACGCGGACTAGTGTAGCAGCCTCTGAGCAAGGAGCAGCGGTTGCCACTGCAGGCTCCAACGAAAGAATGGTAGCCTCGACTACTTATGCCCTAGACTCCGGGTCGCCCTCAGGAAGATCCATTAGAGCAGCAACCGACAAAGATGCCTCCCCCGAGGGAGCAAATGCTTTGGGAGCAGGAACCACTGCAGGAGACTCTATCGCAAGAGCAACAGCTGCATCAACCCCCTCCACACTGATTGGTGCTTCAGTGGGGATATCAGCAGACTCTACGGTCAAAGTATGACTTAGAGCCTCCGCCTCCGCCGAAATCCCTGCAAAGTTTGTACAAAGATGAGAATACATATATATGTATGCAAGCAATATGAAATATTATAAAGAAATACAGGAACATACCAATGCGCAAGAGAGCTTCCAGTATGGCTTGTTCAAGCCGACGCTCCTTCCTAAGAAGGTGTGCTCGTCGAGGTCCGAGGGTGGACTCGTAGCCACAAGTCCACAGTGAAAGCGCGTCCTCGGCGTCGGCCAAAACAGCCTGTTTAAGGGCTCTTTCACCCCATTCTTCCAAAGGGCCGATGAATCGTCGCTGGATCCACGGAGGGTCTTCGTAAAATATGACGGCAGGGTAGGGCTTCTTCGGAACCCTTACGTTCTCCGATTCATCTTGTGAACGTCTTATAGCCTCAGCCAATTATGCGGCTTCCTCGGCAGATGAACTCGGGAAAAGTAGGCCGACGTCCGATTCTTGCATGGCCAACGGTTCATCTTGAAGAATAGGCTCAGACGAGTCGAGAAGATTGGTAGCCGTTTTCCTCCGCCGCTTGGATCCAGAACCAACCGCCGAAGACGACCGTTTCCTCCCCCGTGGAGCTTTGCCACGACGCTGACCCACTTCACCTTCAACACCCTCGCTTGGCGGTGCTACAAAGGAGACACGGCCAATGTCGACGCGACGGATGATGATACTGCTACCGGCACCCAATTAGCCCTTGATTGAGCCCGAGTACCCAGTGGCATACCAGCCGTGGGAGTGAAATCCACTTCCACCGCCCCTGGAATAAGCGCAACACTGGTGTCCCTCAGGGGAAAGCGAACCGGTGCACGCGGTCGCGGCGGAACTCCCGCGGCTTGAACCAGAATGGGAGCGCGGTATCCAAGAAGCACCCTCTTCTCCTCAGCAATAATTGGACTGACCCGATG
The DNA here is from genome assembly GCA_030015575.1 of Agapanthus africanus. Lineage (NCBI taxonomy): Eukaryota > Viridiplantae > Streptophyta > Magnoliopsida > Asparagales > Amaryllidaceae > Agapanthus > Agapanthus africanus. Next base: position 444,214,487 of record JASDDO010000031.1, on the reverse strand, counting down.
AAGGTACCAGCCCGTGAAGGACCCCACCTATCGAGGAATATGATCAGCTTCAGGGATCATGAAGTAAGAACCGGTGTTCAGCCGCATAAAGTGATGAGCGGCATCACGAATAGCTTCAGACGATGGGCTAGGCTCCACTGTATATGCCTCGAAGGGGACGCCCTGATCATATCCAAGTTGTCGGGCAAAGCGGTGTGGGTTATACCGCATAAAAAGGGCTGCACTGTTCTGACGAAATACCAGATAACCTGGTCTGATCGCGTACAGGTGCATGGCCTCCCTGGGCTTTAGAGAAGGTACCTCCTCTTTCGACAAGTCGTGGAGCTGTTGAATCGGTCCTGAAAGAGCAGAAATGACCCGATCAATGAATACCATTCCGCCCGTATTCGCATAGGGAGCGATCAACACGCAAATGGCCCCAAACTGAGTCGGGTCAGGAGCAGAGGCATCCACCAGCCACATGAGTCGCGGAAAGGTGTAGGCATCATAAAATGTGGGTCTCTGGTGCGCAGCAAAGGCCCCCAACACATGCATTTCGATCCAAGATGTGAAGTAATGAAGAGAAAAATTTACCGCATCCACACCTGGAGTTGAGGTATTAGCCGCGGTGCCTAACCCATGATAAAAATGCGCTAGCACGGGGAGGCCCACAGCTAGCCATGTTCCCTCAGCAATACGATGAGCAGGGTAGATAACCGAGGCTCTCATGAAGCAGCGATGCATGGGAATGGCAAACCAGCTGAGCCAGACGCTGATGAAGCCCACAAAGAAAGTCTCATCATCCATGCCAGGAGCTGCAATCGACTCGAAAGATACCGTCGACAAGATAGGAATATAGTACCGCGGCAAGTCCTCTTCCTTAGTCGGCTGCCTGTTCAAACCAAACCCAACGGGGTCATTAATGTTCGCAAACTTCGGAGCCGTCTCCGATAGGACAGCCTCGCGAAGGAAGCAAGCGATAAAACTCTTAAAAGTGACGCCCTGCTCCTATGACTCTGTGAACAGTTTGTCAAAAATGCCCAGGGTCTTGATCAAACTCGGGCGCTTGTGGCGGACGGCGTTCTCGGTAGACAGGCCGTCAAGCATTGCAGGCTCGGTTTCAAAGATGTACTCGTCGGGAGGCAACAACTCCTCATAAAGTGTCCCCCTGATCAGCAGCCCCGAGATCTCGCGAAATTCTTCAAAGAAAATCGAAACTTCGCAGTCCCTTAGGAGGAAAGTGTTGGTGGGGAGATTCCATTGGTTCAGGAAGGCCTTGACCCACCAGACATGAGGAGATTGGTAGTGGAAGAGGGATGCATATATTGCTTGATAGAGCCCAACCCTTTGCAGTCGCGCGCGATGGGCAGACAAGATGTAACGAGCCCAAAGAAGGTAGCCGTGGGGTGTCGAGGGGTAAGCCATATCTTATAAATCTTCCCCCATGGCTGGGCTTCGCCCTGGCAAATGCGGCGCCCCAAAATATCTATAGCCGGGACCGGATGGTTCGGAATACCAGTCGTTGAAGGCTCAAGCCGTCCCATAGAGGTCCAATTCAGCATCTCCATGGCAAAGACAGTCCTTGGAGGATCCATCGGCAAGAACGGATAGGTAGGCTCCATCGGTATCTCGCAAAGAAAACTTCGGAGACCACGGATGATGTGACCGTACCAGGTCCCCCACAAAAGCAAGTTGATGCAATTCGGGTCATGAGCCCTGATCATCGCCATCACTTTCTCGTCAGATGGCGACTGAGGAAAAGTGGCCTCCGAGCGAGTGAAGGGGAAATATAGAACAGAAGTCATTGTGCCTGAAATAAAAGAAGGGGAAACTGTTAAAACGAAGCCAACAGTGTATATATATATGTTTATAAATGTATATATGTAAAAAGACGGTGGAAGAAAGCGATAGGGGACTCATTTTATGGGACCACTGGTTACAAAACACATGGGTCCCACAAAATCAAGATGACCGCTTGCTAATAATGAGGCAAAGAAATTACAATGAGACAAACAGAAAATTCTCAATAAATGAACAGTGGATTTCAAATGACCCTACACATTCCCCAGAAAGAAATCCATCTTGCGCTCTGTAATAAATCAAATAGAAGCTAGGGAATTAAATTCCCAGAAAGCACCACTGCAAGCCTCTTCTTCTTGGTTGCAACGAGACAACTCAGGGCAAGAAAACCCCAAGAAGCTCTCTGGGAAGAACTAAGTTCTTCATAGGAATTAAATTCCTTTTGAAAAAGGGGAATTAAATTCCTAGAAACATCTTTTCAGAGCTAAAGCTCTTTGAGATGGAATTAAATTCCATGGAAAAGACAAACGCCACCATCGACCCCTGAAGACCACAGAAACCCTAGCGAGATCTATTGTTTAAGGATTGAATGGTTTTCTGTTTTTTTAAAGAACTTAAAAAATGGGTTCTTGTTAAAGGGAAAAACCCTTGATGTGGATTTAAAATCCAATGAAGATTTCTGCAAAGTTCTTCAGCCGTTCAAAGATCATTACCTGAAGAAAAGGGTTTTTCTTGAACAAAGTTAAACTCTGAAGATTTTTGGAACAGAGAACTAAGCTCTGAGAACGAGAATTAAATTCTCAAAAGAAAAGTTAGTAAAGGAGAAGATGAGCAAAGTGGAGGCGCTTCTGAAGAGACCCCTGCATTTATAGGATGTGATGGGAAACGCTTCATCTCCCCTATTCCCTAGACAGATCCAACGGTCACAAAAGTGATAGCGTTGCACTCACGTGCAGACACGTGAGAGCAACGTTGTGGGGGAATTTGTTCCCTGATTAAAAATTAGGAATTGCCTCAATGAGGTTTCACATGCTCACACGTGACCAGGGGTCACGTGTTGACACGTGATCTATTTACATAATTAAAATTCTAAGCAAGCAGAAGTAAAAACAAGTGGCTGAAGAAAGACCCCAAAGGGGCGCCACGTGCTTACACGTGACTAAAGGTCACATGCTGACACGTGATGGTCTTTAGCCCAGTAGAAATACAGAATTAAATTCTGAATAAGGAGGGATCACGTGCTGACACGTGATAGGCTTTGAAAGCCTTATAAATTAATAAAATTAAATTCTAATTAAGGGAAACCAAAGACCCTAACAGGGAAAGTATTTCTCCAAATCTTTCCAAACAAAAACAGGATTATGGGGGACCGTTGGATTAAAAATCCAAGGGTGATTAAAAATCACCAACTTATGGAAAGCTTTTAGACAAGGAAAGATTTCCCTAAATTTCACCAAAAATAACAAACAGAATATCTTTTGGATTAAAAATCCAATGGTGAATAAAATTTACTGAGAGATCTAAAAGATCATATTAGTTATGAAAAACAAACAAAATCTTTCAGTGAGAGATTTACTAAACAAATTGATTCTTTTCCTTCTCCTATAAATAGGAGCCAAGAGGAGAAGAAAGGGATAGAATTTTGGGGAGATAGAATTCTGGGATCTTGAAACTTTCTAAAGACAAATAGTAGAGAGAAAAGAAATGAGAATTTAATTCTCAAGAAAGAAACCCTAGGTGAGAAAGAAGAAAGGGATCAAAACTTCAAAAAGAGAATTTAATTCTCAAATCTAAGAGTTTAACTCTTCTGCAAAAGAACTTAGTTCTTTCTCTGATTGAAGATCTGCAGAAGCAAATCTCCCCATAGGTTGATAATTTAATTCTCATCGGGTTGAGATTCTGCCATGCAGATCCAAAACCTAAAGGGAGAATTTAATTCTCTCAAATTTACAGGAATTTAATTCCTTCAAGATAAACTAGGGTTTAACCCTATATGAGAATTTAATTCTCTCAATTTATAGGAATTTAATTCCTTCAAGACAGACAAAACCATGGTTTAACCCTATTTGAGAATTTAATTCTCTCAAAATTCACAGGAATTTAATTCCTCCTAAAAGAAATTAGGGTTTAACCCTACATAAGAATTTAATTCTGCCGTATACATAGGAATTTAATTCCTCTAAAACATAATTAGGGTTTAACCCTACAGAGAATTTAATTCTTAAAATATAAAGAGACTTGAAAGATCTCCATGCATGCAAAAATTTAGGTCACGTGTCCCCACGTGACCCCTGAACAGATCTCCCAAAAATAAGAAGAAAAAGCTTTGAGACAATGCCTCACGTGCTCCCACGTGACCTCCAAAATAACGAGAATGAAGCATAGACAAGTTCTAACTTGGGCGCTCTCACGTGTTACCACGTGACCCCTTGATAAGCGCTTTAACAATCAGCGCACAAACCTCCATCACGTGCCAACACGTGATGGCCAGAAAATCAAAGTGTTTAACACTTATTTGTAGAACAAAGTAAAAGGGGATCTGGCCCCACCTTTGGGTGCCCTCACGTGTCCCCACGTGACCCATTCCTATTTAGTGTTTAACACTAATTTGAGGGTTTTATTTCCAGTGTTTAACAATGTTGTCTCTAGTGTTTAACACTAATTGGAGAGTTTTATTCCCGGTGTTTAACACTATTGTCTTCTAGTGTTTAACACTAATTCGAGAATTCTATTTCTAGTGTTTAACACTAATTTGAGAATTCTATTTCCAGTGTTTAACACTATTGTTCTCTAGTGTATAACACTATTTTCATCCAAATTGGCTAATTCTCCAGAGGCAAAAGCCTCCCCTTCAACTAAATCTCAAAATTGAGTAAAACTCAGAGTTATAATGTTTAATACCCAGTCAAAGATAAAAATGTTATCACAGCCATCAAACTCTTGTTTAAGCAGTGCTGAATGATGAGAGGCTGAACTCAGACAAATGTCTAATGGTCCAACAAAGGGCCAATATTTCAAACTTAATTGGACTTAGCCCAAGTTGGCCATAAATCCTCAATTCAGACTTAACTGAGCCAATGTGCTCATAATATAATTAATTGATCTTAGTTCCAAATTTGATTACAGATCACTTAATCCACTTTGGTTCGAGGGTGCATCTCTTCACTCCTCTGATATTTGTCGTTGTAATCCTTCAACGTCTTCAGAGAGGTGATGGGTCCCGACAACCACCCATTTCATGGACTATGGGGTCCTTAAGCCCATGGACTATAATGCCCTTAACCTCGACCATGATGTCTTTAAACTAGCATTGGACTGTGGGGTCCTTAAACCCATGGACTATGATGTCCTTAACCTTGACTGCGATGTCTTTAAACTAACAATCGACCGTGATGTCTTTAAACTAGCATTGGACTGTGGGGTCCTTAAACCCATGGACTATGATGTCCTTAACCTCGACCGTGATGTCTTTAAACTAACATTGGACTGTGGGGTCCTTAAACTCACGGAATATGATGTCCTTAACCTCGACCGCGATGTCTTTAAACTAATAATGGACCAAGATGTCCTTAAACTAATAATGGACCGTAATGTCCTTAAACTAATCGACCACAATGTCACTAAACTAAACAATAGAGTCCAATTGCTCTTTTGTTGGATCTAAACGATCTCGTTAAGTTGATTTTAGTATAAAATTAGACTAACGTATCCTTAACATACGTTTAAGTTGATCTTAGTCCCAAATGAGACTAACGTATCCTTAAACCTAACCCCCAAACCCAAATCTAAGACACGGATTTGGACTAATCCACGCCCTACGGGCGACAACATAAATTAGTCTCCGTATACAATCCACGGGCAACCAAACACAAAACAAACACCCACGACACGAAGTGACCATCTGGAGAAGGAGAAAGTTGTTACCGCGATACGGTAGCGTAATTAACTGCAGGGGCTTGCGCCTGCAGGGAAGAGCGTCCCCACAATCAAAAACCCCTCAAACGAGAGGGAATCTGACGAAGTCTGCTACATCGGCCCCATCCGTTTAAACCTTCGATCCATGGTGCCATAAATCAACTTGGCATCTTCAGAGAAGTGGACGGATAGCACCAATTAGCATCTGTCCCGAAATTCAGGCAAGACGTTTACCGCGTCTCTTGCCGCGTCTTTCGGAGGGGAACAGATTCTATAAGTAGTATCCGGCGAAACTCCGCCTCTAAGCTGGCCATGGACCGAGACGTACTTAAACTAACAATGGACCGAAATGTCATTAAACTAAACATTGCCTCCAAAATGGCAGCAATGGACCGAGATGTCCCTAAACTAACAATGGACTGAGATGTCCCTAAACTAACAATGGACCGTAATGTCCTTAAACTAAATACGCCGCCTCAAACACGGCGATAGTGGAATTCAAGTCCACAAGTCCCAGCAGCGAGGACTGCAACTCAAATCCCACTGGCTACATAGCTACCCCGGTGGCGAAGTCCCACCTAAGTGCCATTGGCAAATAGAGGGGTAAAAAAAGGTACGCCCACAAGCGAAATGGGCATGGATGAAAACCCGAAAGGGCGCAGTGAGCAAAAACAGCAGGGCTACCGGCGAGCTTGTGAAAACCTGAAAGGGCGCAATCTCATGTTAAAAAAAAGGGGATACGTCCACAAGCGAAATGGGCACGGATGAAAACCCGAAATGGCACCGTGAGTAAAAACAACAGGGCTACCGGCGAGTTTGTGAAAACCCGAAAGGGCGCAATCTCACTAAAATAAAGACACCTGAAAGGTCCTCTCGACCTTGTGAGGAGAAAACACTTGCGTGAGATCCTTACGACTCATAAAGGAGCAACACACGTAGGGATCCCCACAATTTCTAAGGAGAAATTACACTTACGAGATCCTCACGACTCGTAGGGAGAATTCCCCCCTATGAGACCCTCATGGCTCATAGGATTCAAAAGCCTTAAGATACAGGGACCTGAACCTGTTCTTAAGCCATCACACTCCCCAAGTTGCCCAACAAACGGTCAATATAGATCCTTGTATACAATCCACGGGCATAAATAAACGCTCCCTCACCTAGTTGCACCAATGGAGCGAAATTTCCCCATTTGGTGAACAACACTTGCAGGTCCTCTTGAAGTGCAAGGAGAAAATACTCTTGTGAGATCCTTACGACTTATAAGAGAAGATATCACTTAGGAATTCTCACGATTCCTAAGGAGAAAATACATTTGCGGGATCCTTACGACTCGTAGGGAGAAAATACCTTTATGAGACCTTTACGGCTCATAAAATCAAAAAGCCTCAGTCGACGGGATCCTAACCCTGTTTGCTAAGCCACCTTTGTACAAATCGACAAAGGCAAATGATGATTCGCTCCTGGCAATATCTCAGTTGTAGCGATGCTGATGCCTAAATCGGTATCAAATTTCAAATCCTTTCAAGGCAAATGATGATTCGTTCCTGGCAATATTCCAGTTGCAGCGGTGCTGATGCCAAGATTGGGATCAGATCTCGAGTTCCATACTCGCAATAAAAAATCAGCGAGCAAAAAATGCATATGAAATAGCCGAAATGATGGGACAACTAGCAATAAAAATAAGCGAGCAAAAAATGCATATGAAATAGCCAAAATGACGGGGCAACACACAATAAAAAAACAGCGAGTAAAAAAAAGAAAAATAGCTGAAATGATTGGGCACCGCGATAAAAATCCGAAATGATTGGGCAATCGTGACTTTCACGATATAAAAAAAAGGCTGAAATGATAGAGCATCGCGAAAAGAAATAAAAAAATGAAATTTCTGCCCTGCAGGTGAGTCCACATCGACCCCTGTATACAATTCATGGGCATAAATGAAAAGGGAACCACATTTTCCCACCAGGCTCCATCAGAAAGAGAGCCAAGCCTTGACGGTTCACAGACAGCCAAGAGATCAACAAAGGCGTTCCTTCTCACTCCAACAGGATGCAGATGCGACGTCAACAAACGACCCTAGGGTCAAAACAACGGAGCCATGGCAAAGTCCCTAGTTCTAACCCTCGACGGTTCACCAACAACCTAGAGACAATCTCGACATTCATCGCAATATAGCAGACACGTTGTCAACAAACGAAGCAAAGGAAGATCCCTAGCTTCAGGGTCTCGACGGCAACATCTACAGCCTAGATTTCAATAACGGCATTCATTCTCACTCCAACAGGATGAAGATGCGACGTCAACAAACGACCCCAGAGTCAAAACAACGGAGCCATGGAAAAACCTCTAGTTCCGAGTCTCGACGGTTCACAGACAACCTAAAGACAACATCGACATTCGTCGCAATATAGCAGACACAATGTCAACAAATAAAGCAAAGGAAGATCCCTAGCTTCAGGGTCTTGATGGCAACTCAAATAAAACCTGAAAGACTATCGGAGATCATCCCACACCAGCGCGGAGTGGTTATGACTCATCAGGGCTCCCAAATTAAGCCTAACCTTAAGTAAAAAGCGGCATGGAAAATCCCTAACGCTTACTCTTCCGACGGTAATATGACCTGGGAGATTACTTGAAGACGTCTTGTCCAGCCCCCGAAGGGATCAGAGATACGACAGTCGCAAGGCTACTCGAACAGCAAGATTGCGTATCGAGGAATGCATTAGCCAACACGATGGTACGACGGACAAAAACCTTAGTACCACAAACCCTAACGGACTTTTATCAGCAGAGGTTAACTGTGACGTTAGGACATTCTTGCGAGAACTTCTTGATTCGTCTCGACTCGTAGGGAAAACAATGTTCCTGAGAGAGCTTCTCGATTCGTCTCGACTCGTAGGGAAAAACATCTTCGCGAAACCTTCATGAAGGTGAAAAGCCTTAGGCAACGGGGATATCAACCTGTTTCCTAAGCACTGGGGCCCTGCGAGCAGGTCCAAGATGGACTATTGTATACTGTCCACGGGCCACACTCTCCAAAGTCGAATATCGACAAGGAGGAAAAAAAACCCCACTTACGAGTCCTCTCGACATGTAAGGGGGAAAACTCTCTTGTGAGATCCTTACGACTTTCAAGAGAAAACGCACTAAGGAATCCTCACAACTCCTAAGGAGAAAATACACTTACGGGATCCTCTCGACTCATAGGAAGAAAAGTCTTTATGAGACCCTCACGGCTCATAAAGTTGAAAAGTTGGCGGCAGATCTGAACCTGTTTCCTAAGCCATCATTGCCCTACAAGGAAGTCAAGATAGACTATCTATGGGCCATATTTGCCAAAGTTATATGCCACTGAAATAAAGAAGCTACTTACGGGTCCTCACGATGCGAATGAGATCCTTGCGGATCACGGAGGCGATGAACATTTAGAAATCCTCATGATTTCTAGGGAGAATATGCTCTCTCGGCGGTAATATAACCTGGGAGATTATCTGAGGACGTCTTGCCCAGTCCTAAAGGGATCAGAGACATGACAATCGCAGGGCTACTCGAACAACAAGATTACGTATCGGGGAATGCATCGGCCAACGTGATGGTAGGACAGATAAAAACCTTAGTACCGCAGACCCTAACGGACCTCTGTCAGGGATTAACTGTGATGTTAGGACAAGTCTGCCTACAAGCCCAAGGGAGGTAAACTAAACAAACTCCAAAATGAGTATATAAAATACTTCACGTCCAGTCAAGACAGAAAGACGCAACCCACGAACACCAACCATGTACTGTGCAATGCAGTAAGGAGAGTCTTTGGTTTACGCCCCACTAAGCGTTCATTCATGACTGTGTGCCTGCTTAAATGGAAATGGTGTCCAAAGCGTGCTGATTTATGTACGACACTACAATGGCGCTCGCACTTAGAAAAAATCTCTAAGGGTAAACTATAAAGCTCATGCACAGAGGCGAAATATATGTATGAATATATAATGAAAAGGAAGCATTCAACAGGAAACATTCAACAGTCAATAATAAGAGAAATACATTGATGAAAATATACTACTCTACGAGGAAGAGATCACCAAATATGGGATTAGAGATACAACGGTTGACAAAACAAAATACAAAATTCTTCAATTCTCTCTCTGCCCTCTCCACCATATTGAAGCGGCGGTCTTCGCGAGAAGTTGCTCCCCGTTGATTAGTACCATGCTCGTCGGCGAAGACGGACATGATAGCCCGTTGAGCCCGTATTTGGCTTAGCAGCTGAACTGATCGGTCCCTCAAAGACTGAGTAATCAAACGTGCCTCGTGAAAACACTCGATCTTATCCTCCGCCGCATCGAGAATCGCAGGAGTCATCTCTGCCGGATGAGGAGTGATGTCGGCAAGCACGGATAGAAAGATCATCCGGAGCCAAATGGAGCCCATAGAAAGAGGAGAGCCCTATGGGTCAGGAGCTCATACATTACTGCGTCACACTGAGCATCGCTAAGAAGAGGGTCTACTAGCGGCGCAGCAAAGCGAGGAATCATTTCCTCGATGGGCACCTCCTATAGGTGTTGACAAGCGTGAGGACGATTGCAAGCCATAGCTCTTGGTTTGCTTGAGTTTGGTTAGTATAAATGGGTTTCTCTTTAAAGCGAAGAAGGAAGACATAGCTTCGGGTTATAAAGAGAAATGTTTAAATCTACGCACGGAAAATTTTGTGCATAGTGGAACTATTTCCGAGGCAGGAAAAAAGGGCATGGGGAACAAGATAGTTGACCCATAGGAAGCAAAGAAAGAAGGTGAAAAGACACCTTCAGTAATGAGGCAGCGCCTCACGTGCCTTGCACGAGGGCGCCAGCGCCGAGAGTTAAAAACTCTGAGGCAGCGCCTCACGTACTTTGCACGCACAATACGGGGGCCCCAGCATTTTATATATGAGTAACTACTAATTCACATGAGACACCTATGAGCAGTGGTATAAAAGAAAGGGAAATTTTGCCATTCATACTTAAGAAAATTTATACATCAGTGATAACAACAAAGCAAAAATATCATCAAAATGTTTACAATGGCAAGACACTGAATCCTGGGCATGGATTTAAGAATTCAGAAGCAAGTCCGAGTAAAATACTTCTGGCTTCTCTGACCATGTTCTTATGCATTTTCTCACGAATGCAAGCGTCGGGATTCCCGCTGATATCGTCCGTCCTCTGGTAGACGGAGATTATCGCCGTCTGTTGGAAGACCTGATGCAAAATATCGACAAGATCATCTCGCCGCCTCTTCGAGATTAGGCCCATCAGATATACTGAGTGCACCTTGTCTTCGGCATCATCAAGGGCCTCAAGCGGCATAGCCTTATTAAACTCAGGAAGTGCTTCCCAAATCGCCCCATGATAGTTTTCAAAAGAGTGGAACGACGAGCGAGTAGTCGACCGTTGTATTCATCGAAGCGACGCATCATCTCAGCGCATTGAGCATCCGTAAACCCTGGTCTTGACAGCGGCCTTGGACGCGAATATCTTCATAGGAGATAATCTCGTCAAGATCATACAGATAACTAGTCATAGTATCTGGAAAGAAAATTCAATAAAAGATTAGCAATTAAATATCAAGATTCTTAGAGTCTAAAATAAAAGTAGTGGTGACGTCCTATCATTTATGGAGCAGTCACTCATGAAGGATGAAATCCTAAGAGGATTCTCCTTTAATGAGAAATCTCATTGGGCTAAGGAGTTAAACACCCTCGAGAGCTGTGCTCTGCAAACAGATTTCATATTTGTAAACTTTAATTAAGAGGGGAATAAAATCCCCCCCAAAATTTCTAAGAGCTATTCTCTGTAAAAAAAACAATGGGATAATCTACCAGGACCCTCAAAAGCAAAGCTTTTTAATAGGGTAAAACCCCAAGATCTTTAAGATCTGCAAAACAAACTCTAAGAGTTCTTCATGGAAGATGAACAATGTTCTAATGAATGGGTTAAGCAACCTTAAAATACATCTTAAGATCTACGATCTAATAAGAGCAAAGCTCTGTTAAGGGGTTCGATTATGATCCTTACCAAATTTTTGGGCAGAGTTCTAACTCTAGAAGGGATTTTTTTGGGTAGAGATCTAAGCTCTGAAAGGAGAATTAAATTCTCAGAAAAAAGAAGAACAAGAGAAGATGAACGACAGTCATCTCAAGGGACAAAGGCCCGACTTATAGGCACAGGAAGTCGATTCAACTTCTAAGAAAATCCAACGGTGGAAAAGCCGCCACCGTTGCACTCATGTGTGAGCCGCGTGAGCGCAACGGTGGGAAGGCATTTGTTTCCCCAATAAAAGAGCAAAGCTCTGTTCAAAATTTGAAAGGCAGCGCCAAGAGTTAAAAAGTCTGAGGCAGCGCCTCACGTGCCTTGCACGAGGGTGCTTGTGCCAAGAGTTAAAAACTCTGAGGCAGCGCCTTACGTGCCTTGCACGAGGGCGCCGGCGCCAAGAGTTAAAAACTCTGAGGCAGCGCCTCACGTGCCTTGCACGAGGGCGCCGACGCCAAGAGTTTACAAACTCTGAGACAGCTCCTCGCGTGCCTTGCACGAGGGCGCCAGCGTCAAAAAGTTAAAAACTCTGATTTGTTTCCCCAATAAAAGAGCAAAGTTCTATTCAAAGTTTGAAAGGCAGCGCCCAGAGTTAAAAACTCTGAGGCAGCGTCTCACGTGTCTCGCACGAGAGCGCCAGCGCCAGAACTAAAATCTCTCTGTTAAACAGAGCCATTGGATCAAAGATCCAACGGAGATGCTAAATCATCAAAATACAGAATTAAATTCTGTTGAGGAAATATTCCTCAAATCTTTCTAAACAAGAAAGATTACTCTCTGTAAAACAGAGTGCCATTGGATTAAGAAATCCAATGCTGATTAAAAATCACCCAAATACAGAAAAATTCTGTATGGGAAAATATTTCCCTAATCTTGTTGAAAACAAAAAAAATATCTTCTGTAAAACAGAAGTCCTTGGATCAAAGATCCAACGGTGGATAAAATTCCCAAATCAATCAAGATCTCTCAACTAGAGATTTCTTTAACTAAATCAACAGATATGCCTCTACTATATAAAGGACCCAAGACTTCAAGTCTTAGAGGAGAAAAAAACCCATAAGCTTTAGAGCAAGCAAGAAGAAAGTTTTAAGAGGGAAGAAAGAAGAATACCTCTCTTCGAGGTAAATAAAAATAATAATAGAGATCGGAGCATCTCATTTGCATATCCAAGGGTTTAACCCTCATAAAAGAACTTAGTTCTTTCTCTGGATCTGAGATCCATGAGACAAGTCTCCCACAAATGAGAATTTAATTCTCATGGGGATGAACTTGTTTTTTTAGGATCGAAGATCCAGAAAAGAACAGAGAATTGAACTCTTCAGAACAGAATACACAAAGAAAACCTAGCGCCAAGTGCCTCACGGGGCATGTGAGCGTCATAAAGAGTGTTTAACACTCCATAAAAATAAAAGAACAAAAAAAAGAGGGGGGAAAGTAAAGCAAAGTATGAGTATCAGAACCCATATGAATGCTCAACATTATTTGCACAGAAAAGGGACTGAGCCCAAGCAAGTATTTAACACTTTATTCAAAGACTGAGTGGGTTGAGTCTAAGTTGACCAAATCCCCAATTCAGATCAATCGAGCCCATGTGCTCATCATTTTCCAAATTGGTCTTAGTCCCAAACTCAACTACAGATCTCCCAACGGACATTGGTTCATGAGTACATCTCCTCACACCTCTGAGACATGTCGTTGTAATTCTTCAGCGTCTTCAGAGAGCTGGTGGGTCCCGATAACCAACAACTCTTTGGTGCACTCCCAAATTGACGGGCACATCCTACTGCGGACCGCAACGTCCTTAAACTAGCAACGGACTGTAACGTCCTTAAACCAACACAAGAGAGCCCAAATGCTCTTTTGTTGGATCTGAATGATCCTAAAATCCTGTTGAGTAAATCTTAGCCTAAAATTAGACTAACGTATCATCAACAAACATTTAAGTTGATCTTAATCTCAAACGAGATTAACGATCCTTAAATCAACCCAAACCCAAATCTAAGAATATACAGATTTGGACCAATCCACGCCCTACGGGCAATAACATAAATTAGTCTCCGTATACAATCTACGGGCAACCAAAAATAAAACAAACACACACGACACGAAGTGATCTTTTGGAGCAGGAGAAAGTGGTTACCGCGATGCGGTAACATAATTAACTGCAGGGGCTTGCGCCTACAGAGAAGAGAGTCCCCACAATAAAAAAACCCTCGCAAACGAGGGGGAATCTGACGAAATCTGCTACAACGGCCGCATCCGACCAAACCTCCGATACACGGTGCCATAAATCAACTTGGCATCTTCGGAGAGGTGGACGGATAAAACCAAATAGCATATGCCCCCAAATTCAAGCAAGACGACCTACGCGATTCCGTCTCTCGTTTTCGGCGGTAAACACCTGTCACCACCACCTCCACAACACCGAGTCACGTCATCGCCGGCTCCGCTACAGCCACCCCGTCTCTCTCCAACCCGAGCCAATACTCGAACCTCCTCCCCTTCCTCTGACGAGCTCCATCGCCGCCGTTCACCCCCTCACTTGCAACCGCTCGCTGCACACCTCACCGTCGACGAGGCCGACAATAGCAACCACTACTGCCCTCTCCTTCAAAATCTCCAGCTATCCTCTTCATCAGCACCGCCAACCTCCTATTGTCGTTACTGCCTCTGTCGTTCCCACCTAGTGCAACCCGAGCCCCTGCAGCTATCATCTCCAGCGGACCCCGTCACTATTGGCAAGCCCACGTCTCATAGTGCCATTGTCGTTGCTGCTTGTGCTATTCTTGAGCCGTGCCCGTGCCGTCGCCACCATGTCGCCGCCGTCTCCAGGCAAGAGAAATCCCTTCTCTTTCTACTCGTGTTATTATAATTTTATAGGTTAATGCTAATGTTAGAAGATTATAAATAGATACGCGTGTGCGTGTGTGTATGGGTATATACATTTATATATCTATATAACGTTAAGTTATAAATTGAACACTTATAGATTGAGCTATCATGACTGGTTGAATTGAATCGAATCCATCTCGGTTCTATTAATCGTATGGATGTCATTTTACAATTTTACATGAATCAATTGTTTTGACCGGCACTCGTATACGCATGTCTAGTGTTCAATACGAAATCCTAAACCAAAACCCTTTTTAAAATGGCCAAATTTATGACGAATAGATTCCTTTAGTAATAACAAATAACCCATAAGATGTTGGGTTTAAAATACGAACTTTAACACTATGAAATGACACCCCCATTTAGTTTCATCAAATCTGAAATTCCCCGCACACAGAACTCGTGAAAATCATAGTAAATTGGTTACATGCTGGAATGTTATGTTCGTGGGCTCGTATCGAAGCCGACTCAACAATCCATCACCCTCTTCATTTTGTATTTCAATACTGCTATAACACAATGACGAAAACTGATTGGGAATGCGGCTCTGGACTGCAGTCCAGAGCGGTATTTCATATTGATACTTGTTTCTAATTAACTGCATAACGCTGTATGAAAATGAAAATATGCGAAACCCTATACCATTGTGAAGATTATCCTGTTAAATAACTATAAATGGTGGTTTTGTTCGATTTTATTATTTTTTGTTAATTTAACTATATTTTAAACCGTCGATACGTACTGCAGTTCCATGCAGGGACAAAATGTGTACCCTAACCTTAAACAATGTATATCTCCCAGTATATAGCGGATATTATAAATCCGTCTAGTGCGTTGGAAACATAATTAATAGATATAAATGTTACCCAACTATAGTGTTGCCTAATTATGATCCCAATAGGGTGAAAAATATGTTACGAAATGGACTTTTAGTTCAGGAACTGAATTTCCAGAGAGAACACTTAAAATGAAATGACCGTAACTCGCAAAACCAAAACCCGATTGACCCGAAACCAATTTTTTTGGATATCTATTTAAGTTTATTTTCTACCCCTTTTGAATTACTTTTCCTAATTACGGTCATACTATTTAATATGTTTTTCTAAACTTGTAATGCACGTGTGATTCCTATAGTACATGACTTGTTATGTGTCATCATTCTCGTAATTACCTGATCATGATGCCTTCAGTGATAGCGAACGTTTATTGTGATTCTTTGTGAATTTTACATTGTCGAATGTGAGTGGTATTGTATTAGTTGTGTCAAGTACGCTAGTGATAAGCAATTGATTCGTGAAGTGAAAAGTGAATAAAACCATGATTTTGGTGTGTGCTTGTACACAACTAACCCTATACATATAGTTATTGAAACCTGGGAAAAGGGAAAATCGAAGTGGAATGGAACTTGTATTTAGAGAGATTAACGATTTAGAGGATGATCATTTGAATAGCGACTCTTATATATACTTTAGGTTATGGATTTAACGGTCCGGCTGACTAGGTTATGTCCCGGGCAACAGCGAGCCATAGTCTCGGGTACACACAAAACACTCGTTAAACATGATCGCCTTTTTCCACGGTTCGATTTCAATTTGACTTAGGACCAATAGGGACATTGTCACGCCCCGCTTCCCAGTAGACGGAAA
Organism: Agapanthus africanus; assembly: GCA_030015575.1. NCBI lineage: Eukaryota > Viridiplantae > Streptophyta > Magnoliopsida > Asparagales > Amaryllidaceae > Agapanthus > Agapanthus africanus. The sequence goes on along the minus strand of JASDDO010000031.1, from coordinate 444,198,190 downwards.
CGGTGATGTGGCAAGCCCGCAACGTATTTACTATAAGAATATGTTAAGCGTCTATAAACAACATAAAAATGACACAAGAATAGACAAGTGAAAATAAAATCCAACCACTTTATATATTTACATTCTCAATTTTACAGAGTTTAACCGATACAAAAAGTCCGAAAATAAAAATAAAGTGTTTAAACATGTAACTTACTGAAAAAGAAAAGTAGGAAAGAAAACCCATGATCTGCTTCAGGTGTGAACTGGTTGCAATTCTCTACAATCACTTCCACCTCGTTTGGTCCTAAGTCACCTGACGAACATTCCAAGAAACAAAAGATAGGTGGAATGTCCGTCAGCGAACTTACGCTTGATAAGTCCCAACAGAGATATATAATATATAAATTAAGTGCAAGATGACATGTAATATAGTATAAATAGAAATTGTAATATGTGAACAAGTATGATAATGTATATGGCAACCATGTCAGAATGACAAACAAGTATAATATGTCCATGGAGCATAGGTATAGTGAACATGAAGTGGATGTCCGTGTCCTAAGGGGTCTCTACAAGGTAATATATCCTAACGTCGGTTCAAGTGTGAATATCAACCAATCTCAAGAGTATTCTCGAATCCAAGGCTATCGTCCATGGGCAAGGAATCACGGGCCCAAAATAGCGGGACTTCAATTATTATTGAAATATTCCAAACCCAACAGGTTATCATCCAGGGGATTGGAAACACGGGTCCTCATTCATGAATTCGTGATGTACCGTTTCAGCTCGGTACCACAACAACATTATTTGTACCGTTTCAGCCTGGTACCACAACAACGCTATTTTAGTAATAGGACTCCTGAGATTCCGTTGGATTCATACTCAAACTCCAACACCCCGCGTATATTAGTCTGTGATTAAAGTTACAAGTCTTGCCCAAATCCATGAATACGTAAGAGTGTAATTCAAGTATCGAGTCGAGTTCAAGTATTCAAGTCAATTGTTCATGTATTCATATCAAGTGTTCATGTCAAATCATTACGTATTCATGGTTCGGGTCAAGTCGAGTCAAGTGTATATATTGGGTTCAAGTATTCATGATTGAGTCATGTCAAGATTAAGTCAATTCTAGCATGTAATGATTTAATGACAAGTCATATAGATAAAAATAGATAAGCAATCATAGAACATGATATGAGATAAGTATACAAGAAACATCCAAAAACAATGTTGTAAATAAGTGATATGTACGACTAGTTAATCAAGCCATTTGAAGTTAGAATATAAACGAAAACATATCCTTTAGTGTTATACATACGCGAGTTTCAGTCTCGCCTAAATACGACTACCGGTTCGGGAGATATACATGTTTTCGTATCGTCGTGCAAAATTGATCAGAATCTGTTCGGCACCATCACATATTTTTAAAACGCAGTTTGAGTTCATTTCTATCGGGTTTCAGGTTACAAAAATTATTAGAAAATTATAGGTCTTTCAGAGTACTTATCCAAAACAATAAAATTCGCATGATTTGGATTTCTGAAGCTCTAGTTATGATCGTTTTAAAATCAGCGTTTAAAACAGAAATTCAGATTTCTGGACAGCAACTATATGTTATATTGCAAAAGCTATATCGAGTTGTTTCATGCTTTTATAAGCAATATAATATACAGTAAATTATAGCTCTATCAATTTTGTATCTACACATCTAAATTTTATCACGAACGGATATCGGATGTTCGAGTTATGTCTTATTTAAAAACAGTGTGCGAATCAGGACAGATTCTGTCCAGATTCGTCGCTTAATATTGTAACGCAGTTTTCTATATTTTATGTTGGTTTTCAGTAAAAATTTAAAACTAAGAAAATCTATATATTTCGATGTAGATGTCCAAAACACCCGAGTTTGTACAATTTGGATATCGGTAGACCGATTTATGTGTGATTGAAACTGATCGATAAAAGCTGTTTTCAAATTTCAGAAAATAATAGTGACTAAAAGTGTTATAAGTCCAAAACCGTTCTTCGGTTCGATATAAATTTTTTTTATTGTAGACCTGAAATTCTATCTATTATTTATCCTAATTTTTCTTGGATTTCCAGATGTGAAAATTAATTTTTAAAAATTATTTTAAGAACAAAAGTTATCTAGGACCGTATTTAAAGGCGACAAAACTACGGGATTTATTTGCTGCTTCGTTTTTCTTTTTTATATATAAAAAATTAAACAATTATAAAATAAACGACGCATGCAATATATACTTCAAATTGGATCCTCTAATGTCAATATATAGATCATGAACTTCAATAAGGCTTATACCAGAAAGGTCGTAATTTCAAGAGAATGAAAAGTTGTCTAAAGGAAGGTCCGAATTTCAAGGAAGGTCCTAATTTCAAGAGAGATCATGTAAAGTTGTGTTATCGCGTGTCGTTTATTTATATTCAGTCCATGATATTCCTAGTTAACGTAAAAGTAAATCTATGATATGGAGTCATTTTTATTCTATAAGAAAACAATGAATAAACATGAAGATTAAGTATAAACAAACAATATTTTAAATATATATATATATATATGTGTGTGTGTGTGTGCGCGCGCGCGCGCGCGCGCGTGTGTGTATGTATGTTTATGCACTCGATTAGGTACTACGGTCAAGAAAATGAAATCATGGAGAAGACACAATAACATAGTGAAAGAGATGGAGAGGGAGAAAAGGGACTTACATATACAAGCCGGTATTGTCACCGGGCTTATCTCTCCATCGATAGTCTCGCGTTTCTAGCGATACCTTATTGAGAGCTTCTTCATGTTCTTTTTCGAGGAATTTAGATGAAGAGAAAGATGTGAAATGATAGAAATGTGTGATGAAAAAAAGAAAGAGGAGTGGGATATAAAAAAGGGGTATGACCATCATAATTCTAATAAATTATAGCTCATAACCATTCTAATTATTTTGGGAGTTAGAAGAAAGATGAATAAAAGGTTTCATTTGTAGCTTATGAGAAGGATAAAAATTGATAAAAAAAATAATTGGAAGAATAAGGATTTGAACATGTGACCTATCGAATAACAATTCAAGGACTTAACCAATGAGCTACAACATTGTTCATGTGCATATTTAACAAGAATTAAATATATGTCGTACCTTGAAAAGAAAGTGGGCATAGAAAAAAAAAAGAAATCAAATGGATTTGTCTTAGCTTAGGTTTGGGCTTTGAAAAATTATAAAATGGATAAAATAGATGAAGTGATAAAACAATATATTTATTAGAAAACAAAATATACCAAAAATAAATAATCGCAATATTTTATTAAAAAAATGATACACGAAAATATAGGAATTTTATGATCGTTACAGACATGGATCATATACTGCATTGATTGTTGATACACTGATTACCTGTATACACTGATTCCACTGTTATTACCTTTCGTTTCATGCTTTATATATTGTTATTATATTACTGCTATTGGGTCGCCCTAACGACCTAAGTATGTATGCTCAGAATTTGGAGAGAACACCGCTCAGGAGTCTAATCTACCGTTCGAGCTCACAGAGATTTAAACGGTCGTACTTTCAGCACTTTTACTGCTTTCCTTAAACCAATATTGTATTCACACTTGGTTAGTAGTTTCTTTTTCTATTGAACCATTGTGAATTGTGAACAATGAAAGAGATGTAATAAACTAGTGATATGTTTCCTTTAATTTCGTGTTGTGTTTACCGATTACCATATAATACTAGAAGCCGAAATATGACTACGATGAGATTATTCCCTGACCATAGGAGCATGGCTGGCCTAGTCGCCTCCTGTATTCCGTATTTTTTAAAGTGGGGCGTGACACTTATGGGTTTTCGTAATCCAATTATTTGGTTTTGATGATGGTATGAATAGTAATAGATATCTATATACATGTGTTTAAATTTAAACTTGGTTTTTGCATATTTTAGAAAAAGAAATGTATATGAGTTTGGTTGTGTGAAATTGGATTTGCATAAATAGATCACGACAAGCTTAACATGGAGGATGAAGGAATATGAGCTTAATTGGAAAATCAATTTGAGGTCGGAGAAATACGGACGATTAGCTACTCAAAACGGCAAAAATCAAGTTATGGAGCTAAAGTTCGAGAATCGAGCATCAACGATCAAACACTCAAGATTAGAAGATTAAAAGATCGTATTCAAGACGCAAACAAGTGAGTGAATGTGCTCAAATTCAAGAAGATTAAGCGCATCGAGATTCAAGAGCTCAAGTGTCGACATATCAAAGATTTCTAGGCTTGAAGATTCAAAATAAAGCGATATCGACATAGGACCAATTGTAAGTACTCCTTGAACTATGATGTGCTAATTAATCTCTTGAACCTATACACATTCACACACAAAATAAATTCTACATTGTTTGAAAATTGGGCAAAAAGATTTAAAAATGTTCATGTTTTAAATGCCCAAAACATTCTATTTTGTGCCAGATCAGACGTCTGCGCATTTATGCCTCAGACGTCTGCGCATTTATGCCTCAGACATCCGAGTACTGTAGCTTTTCTGATATTTGATCAGATATCAGTTTTTGAAGCAGGTCAGATGTCTGAAGGCATTTATGATCAGACGTCTGAACAAGGTATTTTCAAAAGCTTTTTAAAGCTTCAGACGTCTAACTATTGATCTTCAGACGTCTGTGTTTGCTCTGTAAAATTTCAGATTGCAACCAGATGTCTGAAGTTCATATGTAAGACGTATGCAGTTCTTTTTGTTTCAAAACATTTTCTGCTTCAAACGTCTGACTCAAATAAGCTTTAGACGTCTGACCTTTGTCAGTTTTGAATGTTTTGATTCATAACGGCTAGTTTGACTTTGGGTGTTTTAAAAGGTTCTTCCTTTGGCTTTTTCACTAGATTTTTGAGGGCTGGAAATTGCCAAGAGTATCAAGGGGATTTTACCCATTTCAAGAGAGAAAAACTTGATCTTGATCATCTAGCATCCCTCTCATTCACTCAAATTATCATGAGCTTAATTTGAATACACGTACTTCTTGAGTGTTAGCTTGTGCTTTGAAAGCAACTCCTTTGAGAGTATTTGGGCTTGTATTTTTCTTTTTTTCCTCTGTGTGAGGGCTCTTGGGTGTAAGGATACCTTTGTAAGAAGAGACGAGATCATCTTGTAGAGAGAAGTCGTGTTTTGGTTGCGAGTGCACAACAAGTTATCTTTGGAGAAAATGTGAAAGTTTAAGGGAACGGGCTAAAGAACCTAAAAAGGGGGACTACGAACCGAGACGTGATCGGCGTCCGAACCTCTCTAACAAAGAGATTGTGTTTGGTATTGCCTTGAATTTGCATTTTCTTACTTACCCTATGCTCGATTGCTTTTTCTTTACTTGCTTGCTTGCTATTTGCTTATGTTTTTCACAATTGTAGTTAGCTTAACTACTTATGGTTATTGGTAGGCCCTTTGTTGAGCAACTCAATAGTGATATTTGTGCAAGTATAGTTTAGAATTTTTAATCCGTGCATATCGTTAGTATAATCCTATTCACCCCCCTCTCCCCTCCCAAGATTATTCACGACCCACGGATTAAACGGGTAACGGACCATTATTGATGTCTCTTGCCAATAATGTATTTTTTTAAACCATTGTATGGACAGATTAATTGTACAAAGGTCATATGGAAATAGATGTACATATCTTTAGAGCATGAAGATCAGCATGTACCATGATGATCATCAAAAAAATTGTTGAGGAGTTTACGATTTTCATCAACCAAGTGGAGAGATTTCGTGATAGGTCATAGGTCAGCCGATGCTTACTTTTTTCATTTATTTATTTTATAAGGTTTACCCTTTTCCAATGTACATAATTCGTTAATGGTCACACTATATTTTTTATTTAAAAGATGTGGTCTGATGATGACAATCATTAATTTTAACATTTAATATTTTTTATGCAGACATGATCAATCTACGTGATCGATCGTTACTCAAGTTTTGTGTTACAATCACTTTTTGAAAACCAAAATGAAATAAAAAAGACTTGATGTTCTCAAAACACCAGTCTTCCATTTTCACTGTCCCTCAGAATACAAGAGTTTTATTATGTTCCTTATTCGATTGAAGCGGCTCATAGGCCCACAAGAAAGTAGTCTTACTTATAGTGGTCTCTCCTAGCATCATTCTTACCATCTCAAAATGTTCACTTTGCATTTTCTTGGAATTTTTTGGGCCATCAAATAAGTAATACATACAATTTTTAGGTAATTAAACACGTGATAATAGATATAATTTTTAGTTAACTAATCTCCTGATAATAGATAGATATAATTTTTTAACAATAAGTTAAGAAGACCTTGTTAAATTATTAATTCAAGCTAGCCTCAGCAGTTTTAATGATGATGGCTCGCTAATTGTTAATGTAAGGCAATTAGCTATTTTTAGTCCCACATCGGAATCGGAACAATAAGAGACGGGCTGTGGTGAGTTGGATAAAACGACGAGGAGAGCTGCAGTCCAAACTAATTTCATGGTCTTCTGGGCTAAGATCAAACATATTATCCATTCTTACCAGTTTAATATCTGATACGAGCTACGGCCCATTATGATACTAAATTAGATCTTTGTGGGACGGGACCCATCATAGTAGGTTTCTTGGGCTATCAAGCCTGGCCCTTGAGCTGCACTGAAGCATGGGCCTGGCGCTGGACTGAAGCATGGGCCTGGCGCAACCCAAGCAAAACTTTATTGTAAATTTTTTATTAAGTTGTCTGCTTTTGTTTGCCTAATTTAATCGATTTTTGTATAGGAAAAAATTAAAATAAGCAGTTTCTAAATAGGACCAGTTAGCAGTTTAAAAGAATGGTTTTATCATCATGCCATCTTGGGCCATAAAGATGAATAATAGACAAATATTTTCTTTATTAATACAAAATATAGGAGGGCTGAGTATATGTTGATCACCATTTTGGAGATGAGAATTTAGTTTAAGAACGTCTTAGTCTGTTGATCACCATTTTGGAGGTGAGATTTTAGTTTAAGGACGTCTCGGTCCGTTATCCATTTTGCGTGCACGTGTATTTGTTACGTGACGAGTTAAACAACGATATTGATATGGAATATGCTCAATTTAGGATGCAGTCCAGCATTCGAAAGCGTAATTAGAATCTTCCACCCAGCCCTCTCATTTGAAACAAGAAGTTTTAAAGGTTATTAGAAGTTTGATAGTTTGGGGTTGTATACAGGAAAAAACTCAAAATTTCAATGCAAGTATTTGTACACATAGCAAATACCCATAAATCTAAAAAGAATAAATTTTAAAAAATCTCTATGATGATTGCTCAAATTGTTTCTCACTCTGAACAACATTCAAGATATTTGTTTTTTCACTTAACTTTTATATATCTAGAATATATATAGAGTTTAATGGAGGAAAGAGGCCATACGACCTATGACGGTGAAAATATACACCCTCCCTCATTTTTTCCGACGATTGGCACTCACCATCTTCATCGTTATCATCTAAGATGCTGCTACACCAAATTTGGTGTATTCACATCTTAGAAGATAAAGATAAACGTGATGTATTGCCGATCGTCCAAAAAAATCATGGAGGATGCATTTTTCAGACGCCATAGAAGGGAACTCCTTCCATTAACCTCATATATATATATATATATATATATATATATGAGAATAATGGAGGAAAGATACCATAGATATATGAGAATAATGGAGGAAAGATACCATAGAACCGAATTTCCTCCTATAGCGTCGAAAAAATACACCCTCCCTCATTTTTTCCGCCGATCGACACCCACCATCTTCATCGTTATCATCATCAAAGATGTGGGTACGCCAAGTTTCATGTGATTCTATAGGTTTTTCACCGTTGATTTAGTGGATTCAAAATTAACGGTTTACCGACAATAGAACTTTTTACGTTGCTAAATCAACGGTCATAGAACCGAATTTCCTCCTATAGCGTTGAAAAAATACACCCTCCCTTATTTTTTCCGCCGATCGGCACCCACCATCTTCATCGTTATCATCATCAAAGATGTGGGTACGCCAAATTTCATGTGATTCTACGACCTTTCACCGTTGATTTAGCAACGTAAAAAGTTCTATTGTCGGTAAACCGTTAATTTTGAACCCACTAAATCAACGGTGAAAAACCTATAGAATCACATGAAACTTGGCGTACCCACATCTTAGATGATAACGATGAAGATGGTGGGTGCCGATCGTCGGAAAAAACGAGTGAGAGTGTATTTTTCGACGCCATAGGAGTAAATTCCCTCCTATCGCCTCTTTCCTCTATTAACCTCTTTATATATATATATATATATATATATATATATATATATATGAGAATAAAAGAGGAAAGAGATCCTAGAGGCCTTTTGTGTTAGGTGGCAGCAAAAAATATGCCCTTCACAATTTTATTCGACGATCGGCACCTTCCAACTTGATATCCATTGTCTAATTTGTCGATACACCAAATTTCATATGATTATAACACCATTTCACCGTTGATTTAGGAGGTGCAAAATTAACTGTTTACGGACAATAGAACATTTTACATTGCTAAATCAACGGTGGAATGGTGTCGTAATCATATGAAATTTGGTGTATCGACAAATTAGAAAATGAATATCAAGTTAGAAGGTACCGATTATCGAATAAAATGATGGAGGGCGTACTTTTTACCACCACCTAACACAAAGAGGCTCCCAAGACCTCTTTCCTCGGTTATTACACATACACTGACAACACATCCTGCAAACATTCGAAGTAATTCTAGACTTGTTGTATTTATAATAAAGCAATTAAATGTTAGCTTTTGGCAAGAAGATATAAAGCAGGATTGTACCTTCTTACCTTTGCCAGTATAACTTAAAACATATGAAGGCATCATAAAAAGTGGAGCATCTATTTTCTCAGGAAAAAAATACCCCTTCAATAAACTCTAACATCAAAACATGCCAACTTATACTCTTAAACTCATGAATTTATCTTCCTACCATTTTAACATTCAAATGAAAAAATACGAGGTCAAAGTGGTCCAAATCCTTTTATAAAAAACCTACCATAATTAACATATTTATGAATAATTGTTCATACAAGTTGAGTGGGGACACACATCACAATTATTTATAACACCACTTACATAGACCATAAATTAATATTTAGTAGGGTAATAAAAATATTATATTTCACTAAAAAAGATGTGAGTATTCTCATGTACTGCTTCCCAAAAGACGGAGAGCGAGAGCGGACGAGACCCACAATGTATTCACATCGAGAATCACTCTTTTTCGATATGAACACGCTAAGCGTAATTACAAATAGAAAGATAATAAATACAAGATTTTAAAACAATAACAACGTCCATTAACATTTTTTATAGTCCAAATAAATAACCGAACAAGTTCGAAAATTTGAAAGAACTAATAATAAAAGAGTAGCCTTAAAGCAACAGGCATACTGCAAAAACACTAAAACCCGGCTTGTGCGAAGAAGTCTTAGGAAAATGATGATTCGCTCCTGACAATATCCCAGTTGTAGCGATACTGATGCCTAAACAGGTGTCAAACTCTAAGGCCTCTCACAGCAAATGATGATTCGCTCATGGCAGCATTCCAGTTGTAACGATACTGATGCCAAAATTGGTATCAGGACCTAAGTCCCCGATTCACAATAAAACCAGCGAGCAAAAAAATGCATATGAAATAACCGAAATGATGGGACAACTCGCTGAGCAAAAAATATGCATATAAAAATAGTCGAGATGTTTGGACAACCTGTAATAAAAAATAGCGAGTAAAAATATAAAAAAATTACATAGCCGAAATGTTTGGGCAACTCGCAATTAAAAATAACGAGTAAAAATAAATAAAAATGACAGCTGAAATAATTGGGCACCGTGATAAATAGCCGAAATGATTAGTAATCGCGACTTTCGCGATATAAAAAATCCGAAAAGATAGAGTTTCACAGAAATATAAAAAAATTAATAAAATTAAAATTTTCTACCGTGCAGATAGGTCCACATCGACCATTGTATACAATCCATGGGTACAAATGAAAGAAAGGGGAACCATATTTTCCCACCATATTTCGTTAAAAGAAGAATCGAGTTTTCATGGCACATCTGTAGCCTACAGACGAATTCGACATCTCTCTTATTTCAGCGGAGTACAGACGTGGTGTCAACAAAGCTTTAAGGAGCCAAATCAAAGCAGATTAATGGCAAAACCCTAGCTCAATTCGACGTCTCTTTTATTCCAGCAGCAGGATGCAGATACGACGTCAACAAAGAACTCAAAGGTCAAATAAAAATGGAGTAATGGTAAAATCCGAGCTCCGGATCTTAATGATAACATTTACAGCCTAGAGATCATATCCGCGTTCTTCTCATTCTGACAGGGTGTAGACGCAACGCCAACAAAGGACCCAAGGGTCAAATAAAAGAGGAGTGATAGCAAAATTCTAGCTCCAGGCCTCGAGGCGATATATACAGTATAGAGGTCATTTGGATGTCTACCCAATTTCAGTAAAGAATCGGTACAACATCATCAAAATAAAAACGAAACGACAACATATTCATAGTTTCAGGTCTCGATGGAAATACATACAGAGTTTAAAGACCATTGGAGATCATCCCACCTTAGAAGGGTATGGTTATGACTCATTGGGGTTTCAAATTATGCCTAACCTCAAGTAAAAAACGCCATGGCAATACCTAACGCTTCATCTTCCGACGGTAATACGGATATTCCAACCTAAGAAAATTACTTGAAGACGTCTTGTCCGGTATCTAAAGGGATCAGAAACACAACAGTCGCGGGGTTACTCGTGCAGCAACCTAAGGGACTACATATCGAGAAATAAATCAGCCAACGTGATGGTACGATGGACTTAAACCTAGTACTACAAACCTAACGGACCACTATCAAAAAATTGGTTATCTATATTTCATGTTAGGATACACCTGCGAGATCGTCTCGACTCGTTTCAACTCGTAGGGAGAAACATCTTTATGAGACCCTTGAGGCTCATAAAAGTGAAAAGCTTTAGGCAACGGGAATATCAACATGTTTCCTAAGCATTGTTGCCCTACAAGTAGTTCGATATCGACTATTGTATACTATCAACGGGCCACATTCTCCAAAGTTGTATCTGATGAGGAGAAGAAACCACTTACGGATGCTCTTGACTCGTAAGGGGAAGTACTATTATGAGATCCTTACGACTCTCAAGAGAAAACACATTTAGGAGTCCTTACGACTTCTAAAGAGAAAATACACCTACGAGATTCTCTTGACTCGTAAGGAGAAACATCTTTATGAGACCCTCACGGCTCATAAAGTTAAAAAGCCTTAGGCGAAAGATCTAAACCTGTTTCCTAAGCCATTGTTGTCCTATAAGGAGGCCAAGACCGACTTATGTATACTATCCACGGGCCACATTCGCTAAAGTTGTATGCCAATGAAGTGAAGAAGTCACTTACGGGTCCTCACAACTTGTAAAGAAAAAAAATACCCGATTGAGATCCTTACGACTCAGGAAGGCGATGGACACTTAGGAATCCTCACGATTTTTAAGGAGAATATACACCTATGAATTCCTCACGACTCATTGGAAGAAAAATCTTATTGAGACCCTTACGGCTCATGAAGATGGACAGTCTTAGGCGATAGAGACCTAAACTTGTCTCGTGAGCCATCAATTCTATGGCGATGCATAAGTTTGCACTACTTAACCGATGTAGATACCTACGTGGACAAAGTAGTGGGGGGCATTTTTTCCCGTTAAAAAAATTTTGGCCCGAAACTTGCTGTTCCCTTTATAAAAATAAATGGCAGCCTCAACGTGTTAAACACGTGATCACCCACATGAAAAGCATGTGAGTAGCGGCTTCAGATAGATTTAAATCCTATGACAGCCTCCACGTGAAAAGCACATGAGTACCTGCTGCAGTTAGGATTAAATTCTATAGCAGCGCCCACGTGTTAAACACATGAGCATTGGTATGCAAAGCATGTGAGTACCGACTTCAGATAGGATTAAATCCTATGATAGCCCCATCATATTAAAAACGCGAGTTCCCTCGCCGCATTCTTTTGGCAGCGCTCACATGCAAAGCATGTGAGCACCGCTGCTATATATGTATATGACAACGCTCACGTGATAGCACGTGAGCGCCCCAATTTAAAATGCTCTTATATGATAGAATTAAATTCTATGTGATAGAATCAAATTCTATTTGGAAAATATTTTTCTTGATCTTTCTAATATGAAAATATCTTTCTTTAACAGATGTTCACCGCCGAAAGACCGGACCGAGACGTTGAGACGTCTGACCTGAATTTTGGGGGCAAATAGTATTTGGACTTATCCATCCACCTCTCCAAAAATACCAAGTTGATTTATGGCATCATATATCGGAGGTTTGGACAGACGCGACCGTTGTAGCAGACTTTATAAGATCCCCCCCTCATTTTATGAGGGGTTTTTGATTATGGGGACGCTATTTCCTGCAGGCGCAAGCCCCTGCAGTTAATTATGTTATCGATTGCGATAACCACTTTCTCTTGCTCTGGCAGTTCACATCGTGTCGTGTGTGTTTTTGTTTATTTTGGTTGCCCGTGAATTGTATATGGAGACTAGTTTATGTCGTCATCCGTAAGGCGCGAATTAGTCCAAATCCGTATATCTTAGATTTGAGCTTGTTTTATTTAAGTTTAGTTAATCTAATTTGAGATTAAGATCAACTTAAATATATATGACCATTTGGGGCTCAATTTGTTTTTGCTAACGATACGTTAGTCTAATTTGAGACTAAAATCCACTTAGCAACATTTTAGAATCTTTTTTACTTAAGATCCAGCAAAAGAGCATTTGGGCTCAGCTGCAAGAAAACTTCAGAGACCTAGCCAATTTGGGCGTAGTCTGCTTAACCCTTTCTTTTATTCAAAAGTGATAAGCATTTATTTGGGCTTTATTTGTTCATCCCTTTTCCTTTTATATAAAAGTTCTAAGCACTTATTTGAACTTTGATACCTACATGTATGTCATGTGAAGTATTCAGTCATGGACGTTGCCCAATAAATGTTGAACACTTTAGTCATTTTGACTGAATGTGAAGCACTTCTTATGGCGTCCACGTGAGGTGCACGTGCGGCGCTGGGCGCTGTCCAATTAGTGCCAAGCACTCAGCCGTTTTGGCTGTATGTGAAGTGCTAACCACTTTTTGTATGGCGCCCACATGAGGTGCACGTGCGGCGCTAGGCGCTGCCCAATTAGTGCTGAGCACTCAGCCGTTTTGGCTGTATATGAATTGCTAAGCACTTTTTATATGGCGCTCATGTGAGGAGCACGTGAGGTGCTGGCCTTCTATTTTGGGCGCCCGCGTATTTTTCACGTGGGGCGCTAGGTGCTATTAAAGAGGGGCGTCGACGTGAGAAGCACGTGAGGCGCTAGTTCTTGATTTGAAGAAACTGTGGTTTTGGAATATTATGGACTCCATTTTTTTCTTTTTGAATTTATTCTTTCCTGAATGTTAGATTCTCAAAAACAAGATCTTCCCAATGAGAACTAAATTCTCAACTTATGGAAGACTTGTCTTGTGGATCTCAGATCCATAGAAATAATTAAATTCTTTTAAAAGGGTTAAACCCTTAAACGTGATAGAGATATTTTGGTCTCTTTTTTTACCTAGGGTTTCAAGAAGAAAGGTTCTCTTCTTTGAGAATTGAATTCTCTGTTTTCTCAAGAGCTCACTGTATTTTTTTGCAGAAGCTTATAGGGGGTTGTCTTTTTTTTTGAAACTTGAAGTCTCGGGTCTTTTATATAGTGGAGGCAGATTGTTAATTGGTTTTGAGAAAATATCTCATTAAAAAATTCCAATTGATTTAATTAGTTTCAAAATTGATTTGGGGAATTTTACCTACCGTTGGATCTTTGATCCAAATGTTTTTGTTTTCACAGAATATGTTGTTTTTGTTTTTAACAAGATCGGAGAAATATTTTCCCATATACAGAATTTATTCTGTCAAGTGGCGATTTTTAATCACCATTGGATTTTTAATCTAAGAGTTCTCTGTTTTACATAGAGTGATTTTTTTTGTTTGGAAAGATTAAGAGAATAAATTCCCAAACTAGAATTTTATTCTATTATTAGATCATTGATCCAACCGAGAATATCTTTCTAATTTAGAAAGATATGGGAGATATTTTCTCCTAATAGAATTTGATTCTATATTTTGATGATTCATCATCTCCGTTGGATCTTTGATCCAACGGGTCTGTTTAACAAAGAATATCATAACTTTTGTAAGGGAAATGTAGAATTTAATTCTACTGATATGAACTTGGGCGCTGGCACTCACGTGTGCACGTGGGTGCCATTTAAGAATTTAATTCTTGCACATTGACGCCTGCGTGAGGAGCACGTGCGGCACCATCTAAGAGTTTAACTCTTATGTAATAAATTCTTCTGTGCTTTGCACATTAGCATCCGCGTGAGGAGCACATGAGGCGCCACTATAGGATTTAATCCTATAAGATTGGCTCTGGCGCTGGTGCCCTCGTGGAGAACACGTGAGGTGCTGCCTCATTAAGTTCCAATAGAGCTTTGCTCTTTTATTAGGTTAAATATTGGGGGAACAAATGCCTCCCACCGTTGTGCTCACGTGGCTCACACGTGAGTGCAACGGTGTCACCTTTTCCACCGTTTAATCTCGTAGAGAGTTGAACCGTCCCTTCACATCTTATAAATAGGGCCTTTGGCCCTTGGGATAACTGCCGTTCCATCATCTTCTTTCTTCTTCCTTGAGAATTTAATTCTCTTCTCAGAGCTTAAATCTCTGTCAAAAACTTGGTATGAATCATGACCAAATTTCAACCCATAAAAAAACTTCCTTTTTGTTTTAGATTTTTACCCATTAACAGAGCTTTGCTCTTTTCTTGGAATGATCTCTTAGATATCTTTAAAAAACTTTTATTTGGGTAGACCATGGGTCTTAGAGATCTTAGGGTTTTACCCTGTTAGTGACTTTGATCTTTGAAGGTTTCTCTGGAATTTAATTCCATTATATATGGGGATTTCTTGGATTTAATCCCACTATCAGAGGAATTCAATTCCGGTTTGTTCTACAGAGTTTAGCCATAAGAAAATTTCTTTTGAAAGTTTCTTTTGGGAATTTTATTCCCTTTTCTTATTTTCTTTTTACGGTTTTCCTTGTATATTTGAATCTGTTGTAGAACACTGTTCCCGCAAAAATTTTCGGCCAAGAGCTACTTGTTCCCTTATAAAAAAAGGGGGAGAGTTCTCAAAATTTGGCCTCACGTGTTAAACACGTGGGCACTCATATGCAAAACATATGGGCGCTGAGAATAAAAACAATTAATGGCCAAACAGGCCTCACGTGTAAAACACGTGAGCGCTCAAATACAAAGCGTATGAGCGCTGAATAAAATAAACTTAAAGGGGAAAACAGGCCTCACGTGTAAAACACGTGAGCGCTCATATGCAAAGTATATAAGCGCTGAACATAAATCACCAATGGCCAAACAAGCCTCACGTATAAAACATGTGAGCGCTCATATGCTTTGCACGTGAGCGCTCATATGCAAAGCATATGAGCGCTGAACATAAACAGGCTAAAACCCATTACAGGGGTCACGTGTTAAACACACGATTTTTCTTGCCTCTCACATGCAAAGCATGTGAGCGCCCCAATTTAAAATGCTCCTATCAAATTCTAGAATTAAATTCTATTTTGGAAAATATTTTCCCGATCTTTCGCAAACTAAAAAGATATTCTCTGTTAAACAGAGGACCTTTGGATCAAAGATCCAACGGTGATCATCTGGTAGAATAAAGTTCTATCATAGGAAAATATTTTCCTAATCTTGTTAAATTAACAAGATATTCATATGATCAGAATTCTATGTTAGAATAAAATTCTAATCTTATTAAACTAACAAGATATCTATATGATAGAATTAAATTCTATATTAAGAAAATATATTTCTGATATTGTTAAACTGAAAAGATATGATAGAATAAAATTCTAATCTCGTTAAAACTAACAAGATATTCATAATCTTGTTAAACAAACAAGAAATCTTCTCTGTTAAACAGAGAGCATTTGGATTAAAAATCCAACGGTGAATAAAATTCACCGATTGATCTAAAAGATCATGATCTCTCAATGAGGGATTCTCTTAACAAATTGATTCTTTTTCTTCTCATATAAATAGGAGCAATGAGAGGAGGGAAAAAAAACACACAGAGGGGGAGGGGAAGAAAAATAGAGAGATAATTTAATTCTCTAAAGAAGAGGACCCCCTCCCAAAAGCTCCCACAAAAAGAGAATTTAATTCTCAAATCAAGAGTTTAACTCTTCTCAAAGAACTTAGTTCTTCCTCTGGTTAAGATCTGCAGAAGCAGATCTCCCCACAAGTTGAGAATTTAATTCTCATGGGGGAGATTCTGTCATGCAGATTCAAAATCTAGGGGAAAGAACTGAAACCAAAATAGTTTAACTCTTAAAAAACATATGGGAATTTAATTCCTCTGAAACTATGGTTTAACCCTTTAAAAGGAATTTAATCCCTGCAAAGAACAAAAAGAGAACTTGATTCCTCAGAACTATAGAAGAACAACCTGGTGATTCATTAGCGTTCAACGCTACATAACAAAGATCACGTGTTCCCACATGAGCACCTCTGATGAACAAAAAGAATGTCTGAGATTGAATCACGTGCTCCCACGTGACCCTTTAAAGCGAGCGCTCAGCAATTACATGTAAATGGAATAAACCTAAAGACAGTTTCAATTTTAGGGCGCCTCACGTGATCCCCGAACAGTTGTATATAAAAAAGGGGGAAATTCCAAAGACAACGCTCACATTTTGAAGGCGCCTCACGTGTCTGCATGTGACCGTTTGATGAACCAAATGCCTAACACTTATAAGTGAAAGAGGAATAAAATTCAAAGAATAGTTCCCATCTCGGGCGCCTCACGTGCTCACACGTGAGCCAAGTGCTCAGCACTTTTATATATAAAAGAGGGAATAAACTCAAGGAACATCGCCCACTTCGGGGCCCCTCACGTGTTCACATGTGATCGCCTCCAAAGTCCAGTGTTTAACACTGATTCAGTGCTTAGCGCTGTGGGGTAACTAGTGGAAATCAACCTTAACCCAAATTAGCCAAGTCTCCCGAGGCCAAGAAATTTTTGGTCACCAATCAACCGAGCCCCCATGCTCAGGTCTCCCCAAACCAATCCTAGTCTCAAAGATGACTAATGTTCTCATAACATATGACATCTAAAATGACGTTCATCCCACATCTTCCCTCAATCTGGAATTTGGTTCAAGGGTACATCTCTCCATACCTCATATACATGTCGTTGTAATTCTTCAACGTCTTCAGAGAGATGGAGGGTCCCAATAACCAATAACTCTTGGCGCACCCTAAACCGATGAGCCAAAACTCCATGGACTATGATGTCCTTAAACCCAATGGACCGCAACGTCCCTAAACTAAATTCTATGGACTATGATGTCCTTAAATTCTATGGACTATGATGTCATTAAACCCAATGGACCGCAACGTCCCTAAACTAAACTCCATGGACTATGATGTCCTTAAACCCCAATGGACCGCAACGTCCCTAAACTAAACTGTTGGAGATAGTGCCCTCAGAGTCGATTATTGGATCACAGGCGCGTGATTGCAATGATTGAGGGAGGACCTATCCCGGTAGGACAGTCTTACTCGAGATGATAATATGCTATCTGGTTTACCTTTATCATCGTGTACTGCTTTAGGTGACCTGACAGGTCGCTATTACACGTTGATAGAGCCCCTAGGATTCTTGCTTGACTGCCAGCAGTATGAGGGCGATCATATAAGTGAGAGCTGGAGTCTATAAGCACATCCTTAAAAGGTCCCTAGTCGTGGGAGTTTCGAGATAGGGCATCGATACTCCAGAGTAGACTAGTGTATACAGTCGAGACCCCGACGAGGGGCGGTGGCCGGTCTCACAAGCCACTGGTGTCAGTTGGTTCACCTAAGATGTATACAGGTGCTCATTGGGTTATGAGTACACCGGACAAGACTCGCCGGGAACATGCTAGTTGGTCTTATACCTGACGTCAGATAGCAGTTCCCAGGTGACATGTGTACAAGTTAGTTCATCGACCTGGGGATCGTCATTTGTCTCGTGTGAGTTCCCACTGTACTTTGATTACTACCCTACCATGGCTCAAAGGAGTCGTGCAAACAGGTTTTAGTTGGGTACAGTCCCGAGCCACATGGAGGCAGTGAGCGGATCTTCAGGGGTTCGTCTCTCCCGGTATTGGGGGTGAGGTCGCGCTGTGTCTAGGAGAGCCATTACACGAAGACCTTGGCCAAGGCAGGAGATTTACTGGTAGGTATTCCAGTAGTATCTCAGGGTGTTCTGGGCTACACTCCGACACGACTTGTACCGCTTTTGGGGGTCTGACTTTTACCAACCCCCTAGGCCCGACAAGCGATGCTCATAGACGAACGGACCGGACTGTACGGATATTGTCACTGACAGGCTCAGTAGGGTGTCAGGATGAGTTCGCTCATCGACGTCCCTTTTAGTCAATAGCTGGTGGCCCGTCACGTATTGGCTTATACCTCTGACGTGCTAGTGGTTAAATCCACAGCCATAGTATTGACGAGTCTTTAGAGTCCACCACACTTTCAGTTACTCAAGCTTTCGGGTGAAACGCTGTAGAGACCGTATGGAGATATGGCAGGGTCCGATCAGATACGTGCGGTATTGCATGGATCAGGATCGGACGGTTTGTACTAGTGGCCGTATGGTTATATGGCAGGGTTCGATCAGATACGTGCGGTATTGCATGGATCAGGATCGGACGGTTTGTACTAGTGGCCGTATGGTTATATGGCAGGGTTCGATCAGATACGTGCGGTATTGTACGGATCAGGATCGGACGGATATTACTAGCCGGCTTTGGTTTAAGCCGGATCCTAGTATAGTACAGTGTAGATTTTGTCTCATTTGCATTTGTATCCGGACGGAATACAGATGCGGGTGCGTATGCACAGTATGGGGTTTTCCTGTAATTTATTACGGGACCAGTTTTCTGGAGTTGCCAGTTTGCATTCCGTTCCGGCCGGTTTTCCTTTGTTCTTTCCCGGCCGGACTTTTCCGATGGAGGGGCCGGCCATTTTTTTGAGAGGGGAAGAAAAATGAGAGAGTTTCATTTGTGAGCTTGTGACATATTTCCTTCATCTCATTCTCATGTAATGAAAAATGAAAGCACCATTTTTCATACCTTCATTCCTCCACATCCATGGCAACCAATACCCCAAAGTGAGACATGCATTCTACACTACATTCTACAGCATATCTTGAGCATGTCGAGTTGCCGGCTTCATGCCCGAGTTGCCTCGGTATTGAGGCGGGAGCCCGTAAAAGACACAGGCGATGTGGTGCCCTTCCGGCGAGGAGGAGACGGACGGAGATCCCGCGAGGAGATCGGAGTGGAGATGAAGACCGGAGGACTCGGATTAGTCGGTATATCTCTAACCCATCTTCTAGTAGCTTAGACTTGTTAATGGTTACGATCCGGATGTTTAGTGCGCGGTGGTGCCGGTTTGCTAAGTCCGCAAAATTAAAGTTTATCACCGCTTCCGCATTTGGCCGTCGGATTGACGGCCGGGGCGCCGCCGTGCACTTACAGTGGTATCAGAGCCTCGCCATTAACTTAGTCTAGCTTTGTTTGATGTGTTTGCATTACCGATCGACCAAAATTCCAAAAACCCGCATTTTTCCTTACATCAGTTTTCTGTCGAAATTTTTTGGAGTCCAAAAATTTTTCAGGTTGTCTCAGAATGATGTGCAGGGAGTTCTAAGAATACTGCAAAAATTTGGTAAAGCGATCATTCCGTACGACCGCGGAACCGCGGCCTTAGCCCCTCATTGGCCGCGGTTCCGCCGCAGGAAGTAGGCTTCGCTTCACCAATTTTTTTCAGTGGGCTTATGGGCTTATTTTGGGGGTTTTGGAATATTGAACTTGGGCCCAGAATTTCTGTGAGTGCTGCAGTATTGCTTGGGGGCCCACTTGTTAATTATTTGATCGATCGGATATTTTAAACACATTATTTCACAGTATTTACATTATATCTGCGACCGTGAATGTCACTCGATCGGTAAATCCGGTCTAGCTGCTATAGCCCGGTTAGACGGATTTGCGAACGTGACTTTCACGTTGATGTTCTATGTATTTGCTGTGATGTTGCGGATCGGTTGTGGGGGATAGCCTGGATGCAATGCTAGTACTGTGTTGGTGTATTATGTACATTTGATATTGCGGGGCGAGCGTCCGACATGTGGACTGCCGTCACTGCCTGTTTGTATTATTCTTTTGGGGCACGACCTGGTTGCGGTCGATGTACCCGGTGTATGTATATTTTACATTTTGTACTAGGATTACCCCGCTGAGGGGTGCACGGATAGCCGGGTTCTGGAAGGCAACAAGCCCGCATCTCATGGCATTGAGACGGAGGGGGCTTCACTCTGGGATTGGCGGGCTATTCGCCGCACTCGTAGGGGGTACAGGTTGACCCAGGAGGGGTGCCCAAGTTACCGGATTCTGTGAAGTGCTGGGTGGTCCATTCACGGTGCTGAAGAGGGCTGCCTCGCTTCAGGTCTTGGCGGGTGACTTGCCGCGCCCGTAGGGGTCTAGGATTTCATTGCACAGGCTATCCACACGACCAGGGGAACGTCGGGTTTCAGTAGTGGCTCTGTGAAACCCGGGGATCCCAGATATCTGTATTGTTCTGTGATGCTGTACATTTCTGTGATGTTGCATTTCTTTTCACGCCTTGAGCGAAATATAATATATTGGTATATATATTAGTAGATGTTGTATATGTTTTTCATCCGCGCTAGTCCAGTCCCCGCTCTGTCGTTAGTAAGCTAACCTAACGGGTGATGACGGGACCCAGTGGCGAATGCGGATGGCATATACGTACGTCAGTATATTTTCGTTCTTTGTGGTGTGATCAATTGATGGGACTGCATTGATTCGGATCAATGCAAGTTAAACAAACCTATTCTGATGTTGTTGGAACACTTTTCAAAAAGCTGTTATTGCAAGGACGTTCTCTTTTGTTTTGCATCGTGGTATTCATTTGGAATATCCTGCTCCTCAGTCGACGAGGCAAGGGCCGAGATCCCTTCACCGGGAGTGACCCCTTGGACAGAAGTTTGCGTCAGGGCATTAACTTCACTATAGCCGATTACTTTTGCTTTGCACCGTGGTATTCAGTTGGAATATCCTGCACCCCATTCTACGGGGAAAGAGCCGAGATCCCTTCACCGGGAGTGACCTCTTTAGTAAAGGTTTTCGTCACTATATTTTCTAAAAGCTATCCGTTCCTTCAATGAGATCAAGTTCATACGTTAAAGGTTTTCGCCAGAAACCATTCGTAGCCCTCCGTCGTTTCATATGGGTAGTCAATAGTATTCAAGCTGTGTATGTTGGCCAAAGTCAAGGCACAGTGATTGGTAGCTATTGGGGTATTCATATGCAGCATAGATAGATGCGTTGGTTTGGGACAGTCGTACTGCCATTTTGGCCAAAGTCAAGGGTATGTACGGGTGGGTTCAAATTAACCTGGAGAATGACGGGTTGAACTTGACATGTGACTTATGATATGTTGGCCAAAGTCAAGGTCATAAGAGCATGGGGCAGAAATCACATCGGGAGTTTCAAAAGTACTGAAACTTGCCAGAGATGCGCATACCTTCTGGAGTGTGGCACCGTGAGCGGATTCCGTCACGTTATCATGCAGTGATAGTTGGATCCCGATTCCCACTGATGAGTTGGTTTACTCCTCGGGTGACCTCGACTAATTCTTCTTTCAGGTTTGGAGGAGAATTTGAGGTACAGTGGGAAGTTTCCAGATTAGATAAAGTGATAACCATTCTGATCTAGGATAGAGTGCACGCTGAGTGTTTCTTTTCTCTCTCTCTTTGGCAGCGACCATTGACCCGACCCTAGACTATGACTCAGTGACCAAGTTGACCGAACCTTCTTAACACTGGCTTTTGGATTGTCAGAGTTGCAGACCTCATTGCCACTCCTACTTTTACCCTTTTCTCCAGGACACCCCGTATTACTGCGAACGTCCACTTCCACTGGACAAAACCATCGTATGGTTAGATACGAACTCGAAGGAATTCGAGGATGGTTTCCGGTTCTGGAGAAAACGAATAGGATTATTCAGTTGTCTTTTCTTTTCACCTTCTCTCATCGCGAGTACTCCTTGGTTTAGGAGATAGTACACCTATTACGCAAATTGGAAAGTCTTCTTCCAAACCTTAGGCTGGTGCCGACCGGTAGGGAATGAAGAAAACCAATTAGCATAACGATGGTGTACAGAAGGTATTGAGTTAAGACAAAGTAAGGGATTAGTAGGAGGGCAAAGTAAAATGTGACTGCTATTCACGATCAAACCAAGTATTTCTTCGCCAATCCTAAATCACCTTTGTATTTCTCCAGGACACTCCGTATCACTACGAAGATCCACAGTTTATTGGATACTCCATCGTATGGTTATATACGAACTCGAAAGGAACTTGTTCTAGTTCGGGGATGGATTCTGGTCCAGGAGAAATAGGAATACAGTTTATTCGGTTGTCTTTTATCTTCACCTTCTCTCGCTTTGCGAGTGCTCCTAGGATTAGGACAGTACACCCATTATGCTTACTGGATAGTCTTCTTCCAAACCATAGGCTGGTGCCGAACGGTAGGGAAGGAAGAAAACCATTTGGCCTAAGGGGTGTGCAGAAGGTAATGACTAAAGACATATAAAGGGATTTGGAGAGGTGGCAAAGAATTATACGGTTATAGTTGTGAATCTGGATAATGGAAGAGGCATTACTAAGAATACCATGATACCCCACCGAAACATTTCAATGTTTCAGTTTCACTGTGTAATGTTAAAAGAAAACTGATTTCCCGATTAGATACTTACTCCAGGGTATGTATTTACCAGGTATGATTCTCACATCTGTATGGTTTTACAGATAATGAGTGGGAGTAAGTTATTGGAAATTGGGTGATCATCCTCATTATATCGGGATTCGTTGTAATCGGTGATATTTGAGGAGATCATCTGGGTTGTTTGCCGGTCGGCAAATATTTGGTTTTGAATATCCGTTGTTGTGCACCAATTTCAAATTGATATATCTGTACGTCTATTTTCATAGAGTGAGATATACCTTTTGATATTATGTCGATGGCATTTACCTATATCAGTGGATGGTTAGGTAAGGAGCATTAAACAACGGTGTAATTCTTCTTAACCATAAGTACAGTTTTCAACCTACGACGCACAGTGAAAGAGTTGTTAGACTCTGCGGACTTATACAGAGTATTGTATGTTGTCCAGTGTCCATTAGGACAGGGGGGTTGGTCCTCTTACTATATTCTGTTTACTTTTAACTTCTCTAGTTCTTAGACATGTGTTTCGTAGAAACACAGGGTCTAAGTTTTGAGGAGTTATAGGTATTTGAATAGAGTAGAGAACCAGGTGTAGCAAGTATCGGGATTCCTCAAAGTGATCGAAGATGTAGATACTTGTGTATGGTATTCAGTTGATAGTAATGATAAAGAGAAATTGCTTCTTTTTCAGGTTACTTATAATTGGAAGCATTCCTAAGTTGAGCAACGCTGATCGGCCTCTCTCCATTTAGTTGACATGCACTGGAGACAGCTGCATGATTTGAATCTGGTTAATTTAAATCAGTGCCTCTGGTTCTATATTGGATATAGAACAGTTCATATCTTAACGTTGTTAAGGTACGGGGAGTTGTCCGGCTTATGATTAAAACCAGACTCTGGATAACTCAAGGCACGTTTCTGTAATGGCTGTTTATGGGTTGACCCAGGCTATGACGAGGGTTGATTTTCTACCATCTGGCAGATCAATGGAAATATTGTTCTAGACTCGCCACAGTTTTATTAAAAATGGATTTTTTCAAAAACAGTAGTGGGAGTATGGTAGAACTGGAAGTGATTCCAGAACCGCAAACGATTACTGAAGATTTGATAAGGAACTTAAAGATTCAATCTGTTTTGACATTCCATTGGCCACTCCGCAGATAAGGTGGGTAACTTCAGGCACCCGAGAGGTACTCCGGTAGCCTCAAGGACGGTGACAGGGAAGTTCTTGTTTACCCACACTCGCCATTGTTGTTGTTCCAGGCTGCGAGACCCGGCAGGAGGATGAGTATAGCGTCGTTCTAAACTAGTTTTAGAAGTGCACGTCTATATGACTCTGGCAGAGGATTGTCGTAGTCAGTGGGAGCAGCGGAAGCATTGGTGGACATCAGGCTTATGTCTATTTATAGACTAAAGCAGATGTAGCAGAGATAGATCATCTATTTCTGATGTGACAGTCATAGGTTTGACGTCATCAGAATAGGGGATAGATCTGTTGAGAAGGTAGTAGGAAGTGATATTCCTATACTACGATCGGTTATACTTTGGTCGTCACACAGTGGTTTCTCCACAAAGGACTTGGACATTATATCAGACATACTGGTTACTAGATCTATGGTTTTAGATCTAGATTTGGGTGGTTTCCCAATCAGGGTACTTAGACGGCATTCTAAGAGTATTTAGAATGGACGACTCCTGGCACGGTAGTGTACCTGCAGGTAATGGAGTCACCCTCTCTAAAGGTGTCTTACAGACTAAAGGGGAGAGGGATGTTCATGATTGGCAGATCACTTGCTTAGGCAATTGAGTCAATCACGAGATGTCAAGTACCACACCAGATGTTGTTCTTGCACTAGATGCAATAAGTTGACATTGATCCAATCCTGGAGAAACAGTCGGAAGCAGTTTTAGAACATAAGTGGATGTTCTAGGGATATGATAACGGCTGCCTCCTTTAGGAGACGGTTATCATTCCAGGCTTCCAAGGTGACCTGGACGACAAGGAAGTTGTCAGAGTTATAGTTTTCCTTCTGACGAGGGGCAGTATTTTGGACAGGTGGTCCAAGGCAATACTGAGGGTGGCATGGCGCAGGATACTGATTAAGTTTAGTTGACGATACAGTCTAAGAAGTTTGGATTTGGAGTTCATTTATGAGCTAGGTCCCATCAGACATCCAGACATACTAAGACAGGTATTGCTCATTTCGGGAGATGGTTTTCTCCACGAACTTGAGATATAGAGAGACATAGAAAGAAACTTCTAGGCGGATCCACTCACTGAGGCTATTCCTCGAACGCAATAGTTTCGCAAACGGATTTTGTGAG
The DNA here is from genome assembly GCA_030015575.1 of Agapanthus africanus. Taxonomy (NCBI): domain Eukaryota; kingdom Viridiplantae; phylum Streptophyta; class Magnoliopsida; order Asparagales; family Amaryllidaceae; genus Agapanthus; species Agapanthus africanus. The sequence continues at coordinate 444,172,867 of JASDDO010000031.1, read as the reverse complement.
ACTGACTAGTAGGGGAGTTGGGTGTTCGGTATCACACAGGCTGTGAGTATGCGACATCGCAATAATTAGCCTTGAGTGCAAGTGGGAGATTGTTGGAGATAGTGCCCTCAGAGTCGATTATTGGATCACAGGCGCGTGATTGCAATGATTGAGGGAGGACCTATCCCGGTAGGACAGTCTTACTCGAGATGATAGTATGCTATCTGGTTTACCTTTATCATCGTGTACTGCTTTAGGTGACCTGACAGGTCGCTATTACACGTTGATAGAGCCCCTAGGATTCTTGCTTGACTGCCAGCAGTATGAGGGCGATCATATAAGTGATAGCTGGAGTCTAAAAGCACATCCTTAAAAGGTCCCTAGTCGTGGGAGTTTCGAGATTGGGCATCGATACTCCAGAGTAGACTAGTGTATACAGTCGAGACCCCGACGAGGGGCGGTGGCCGGTCTCACAAGCCACTGGTGTCAGTTGGTTCACCTAAGATGTATACAGGTGCTCATTGGGTTATGAGTACACCGGACAGGACTCGCCGGGAACATGCTAGTTGGTCTTATACCTGACGTCAGATAGCAGTTCCCAGGTGACATGTGTACAGGTTAGTTCATCGACCTGAGGATCGTCATTTGTCTCGTGTGAGTTCCCACTGTACTTTGATTACTACCCTACCACGGCTCAAAGGAGTCGTGCAAACAGGTTTTAGTTGGGTACAGTCCCGAGCCACATGGAGGCAGTGAGCGGATCTTCAGGGGTTCGTCTCTCCCGGTATTGGGGGTGAGGTCGCGCTGTGTCTAGGAGAGCCATTACACGAAGACCTTGGCCAAGGCAGAAGATTTACTGGTAGGTATTCCAGTAGTATCTCAAGGTGTTCTGGGCTACACTCCGACACGACTTGTACCGCTTTTGGGGGTCTGACTTTTACCAACCCCCTAGGCCCGACATGCGATGCTCATAGACGAACGGACCGAACTGTACGGATATTGTCACTGACAGGCTCAGTAGGGTGTCAGGATGAGTTCGCTCATCGACGTCCCTTTTAGTCAATAGCTGGTGGCCCGTCACGTATTGGCTTATACCTCTGACGTGCTAGTGGTTAAATCCACAGCCATAGTATTGACGAGTCTTTAGAGTCCACCACACTTTCAGTTACTCAAGCTTTCGGGCGAAACGCTGTAGAGACCGTATGGAGATATGGCAGGGTCCGATCAGATACGTGCGGTATTGCATGGATCAGGATCGGACGGTTTGTACTAGTGGCCGTATGGTTATATGGCAGGGTTCGATCAGATACGTGCGGTATTGCATGGATCAGGATCGGACGGTTTGTACTAGTGGCCGTATGGTTATATGGCAGGGTTCGATCAGATACGTGCGGTATTGTACGGATCAGGATCGGACGGATATTACTAGCCGGCTTTGGTTTAAGCCGGATCCTAGTATAGTACAGTGTAGATTTTGTCTCATTTGCATTTGTATCCGGACGGAATACAGATGCGGGTGCGTATGCACAGTATGGGGTTTTCCTGTAATTTATTACGGGACCAGTTTTCTGGAGTTGCCAGTTTGCATTCCGTTCCGGCCGGTTTTCCTTTGTTCTTTCCCGGCCGGACTTTTCCGATGGAGGGGCCGGCCATTTTTTTGAGAGGGGAAGAAAAATGAGAGAGTTTCATTTGTGAGCTTGTGACATATTTCCTTCATCTCATTCTCATGTAATGAAAAATGAAAGCACCATTTTTCATACCTTCATTCCTCCACATCCATGGCAACCAATACCCCAAAGTGAGACATGCATTCTACACTACATTCTACAGCATATCTTGAACATGTCGAGTTGCCGGCTTCATGCCCGAGTTGCCTCGGTATTGAGGCGGGAGCCCGTAAAAGACGCAAGCGATGTGGTGCCCTTCCGGCGAGGAGGAGACGGACGGAGATCCCGCGAGGAGATCGGAGTGGAGATGAAGACCGGAGGACTCGGATCAGTCGGTATATCTCTAACCCATCTTCTAGTAGCTTAGACTTGTTAATGGTTACGATCCGGATGTTTAGTGCGCGGTGGTGCCGGTTTGCTAAGTCCGCAAAATTAAAGTTTATCACCGCTTCCGCATTTGGCCGTCGGATTGACGGCCGGGGCGCCGCCGTGCACTTACATAAACTCCATGGACTATGATGTCCTTAAACCTAATAGACCGCAACGTCCCTAAACTAAACTCCATAGACTATGATGTCCTTAAACCAACCGCGGACCGAAACGTCCTTAAACTAACAACGAACCGTAACGTCCTTAAACTAAAACAATAGAGCCCAAATGCTCTTTTGTTAGATCTGAATGATCCTAAAACCATGTTAAAGAGATCTTAGTCTAAAATTGGACTAATGTATTTGTAAGTCTACGGTAGCCCCGGCCGTCTGTCCGAGGCTAAAATGCGGAAACGAAAACTTTTTCTAAACTAGAAACCGGCGCTATCGCAGACTTTAATCCGGGATCGAACCATTAACCTATAACTAGCAACTAGAGAAAGGGTTGGAAAGCTATACCGATCGATCCGTGTCCTTCGGTCTTTGGCCACCATCCCAAACTCCTCGCGGTATCTCCGATCTCGATCTCCTCGTCGGAAAGGGCACCACATCATCGAGTCTTTTTACGGGACCCCGCTTCATCCGAAGCAACTCAGGCACGAAGTTCGCTAGCCGACGTGTCCAAGACGAAGTAGAGAATGTGTGTGACAACTTTTTCTCTTGCATCCATTGCATGGATGGAGGTTGAAGATGAAGCCATCAATGGAGTTTATGAGCTAGAGGAAGAAGAAGATGAGGAGCCATTTTCTTTCTTTTGTTCTATCATAAAAATGAGAGTGTGAGTCCAAAATACAAGACCAAAAACCTTTACAATGGCTGCCCTTCTCTCTCTTCCTCTCATTTCAAACCATAAATTAATCACATAATGTGACATTAGCACAAGAAAAGAGACCATGAGTCACTAATGAAGTCTATGTCACATTAAATATTCAAAATGACGATATGAGTCACTAAAACCTGCTTGCACGACTCCTTTGAGCCATGGTAGAGTAGTAATCAAAGCACAGTGGGAACTCACACGAGACAAATGACGATATCAGGTCGATGAACTAACCTGTACACATGTCACCAGGGAACTGCTATCTGACGACAGGTATAATACCAACTAGCATGTTCCCGGCGAGTCCTGTCCGGTGTATTTATAACCCAATGAGCACCTGTATACATCTTAGGTGATCCAACTGACACCAATGGCTTGTGAGACCGGCCACCGCCCCTCGTCGGGGTCTCGACTGTATACACTAGTCTACTAATGGAGTATCGATGCCCAGTCTCGAAACTCCCACGACTAGGGACCTTTTAAGGATGTGCTTATAGACCCCATCTCCCACGTATATGATCGCCATCATACTGCTGGTAGTCAAGCAAGAATCCTAAGGGCTCTATCAATGTGTAATAGCGACCTATAAGGTCACCTAAAGCAGTACACGATGATAAAGATAAACCAGATAGCATACTATCATCTTGAGTAAGACTGTCCTACCGGTATAGGTCCTCCCTCAATCATTGCAATCACGTGCATGTGATCCAATAATTGACTCTGAGGGCACTATATCCAACAATCTCCCACTTGCACTCAAGGCTAATTATTGCGATATCGCATACTCACAGCCTGTGTGATACCGAATACCCAACTCTTCTACTAATCAGTCTCACAAAGACCATTTGCGAAACTATTGCGTTCGAGGAATAGCCTCAGTGAGTGGATCCGCCCTGATGTTTCTTTCTATGTCTCTCTTTATCTCAAGTTAGCGGAGAAAGCCATCTCCCGAAATGAGCAATACCTGTCTTAGAATAAGTCTGGATATCTGATGGGACCTAGTTCATAAATGAACTCCAAATCCAAACTTCTTAGACTGTATCACCAACTGAACTTAATCAGTATCCTGCGCCACACCTCCCTCAGTATCCGCTTGAACCACCTGTCTAAAATACTGCCCCTCGTCAGAGGGAAAACTATAACTTTGACAGCCACTCTGTCATCCAGGTCACCTTGGAAGCCTGGAATGATAACCGTCTCCTTAAAGAGGCTGTTGTTATCATATCCCTAGAACATCCACTTATGTTCTAAAACTGCTTCCGAATGTCTCTCCAGGATAGGATTAATATCAACTTACTGCATGTAGTGCAAAAAACAACGTCTGGTGTGGTACTTGACATCTCATGATTGACTCAATTGCCTAAGCAAGTGATCTGCCAATCATGCACATCCCTTTCCCCTTTAGTCTGTAAGATACCTTTAGAGAGGGTGATTCCATCATCTGCAGGTACATGTTCATATCATAATATTGCATTATTACATTTCCCATTCTTATTCATTGTACAAATAAACAGGTGCTTTTGACCCATGTCTGCTACATAGTTACAGGTTCTCAGAGAAAAAACAGTGAAATTGATGAAAAAGATGATACAAAGTGAGACTACGACCAATAAATGGTGGAATCTTGATCAAGACTACACGAAGATCAGTTCACAAAGTACAAGGCAGCGCAAGGTTCAAGACTTCGTCATGAAGCAACGGTAAAAGTCCACTACAATTATTCACTGTGGAGATCTGGAAGAAACCTAGAAGCCAATCTGAGAAAACAACTGAAGAAAATTGAAGGAAACATGCACCAAAAGCAAACAGGAGAAATTGAGCCTACAAGCACCACATACGGCCACGGAACCGCGGCCAAACGTGGGCTTTGGCCGCGGATCCGCGGCCACGTGGCCCAAGTATCGATGGAAAAATTATGTGACACGTGCGAAGCGCGTGTCGGTGCGTCGGTGCAGTAAATAGGGTTTTCTTATGGTAAAATTGTAAATGCAGACGTGAATCAATTGTAACCCTAGGGTTTCTATAATCTATAAATAGAAACCCTAAATCTCTTTTGGAGGTATGCCTCTTCTTGTGCCTCATTTTATATCTAAAATTCAGATCTGTAAATTTCTGTAAAGAAGGAAGAGAGCATCAAATAAAATTAGAGTAAGTTTTCAATTCTTGCCCTAGTTAATTTTATTTCATTGCCATAGTATAATTTCTTATCTGCCCTAGTTAGATCTTTTATTCTCTGCCCTAGATAGATAGTTTAGAAATGTTTTTCAATTCCTTAATGAGCGAGAAGTCTCCTCGCTTGTCAGGGTTAACTTTAGGGAAGGCTTGAGAGATGAAGATCTTTCACCCCTTTCTTGCCCATCACACGTTTTTATAGGACTCCATGCATACATGCACACACCACTCCCTACGGCACCCTATCCCACGAGGTAGCGGTGATACCGTAGTATAAAAGCCCGGTTGAGCGTGTTTTCCATGGAGGTTGGGGTAAGGATTAAGAAAGGAAAGACAAGAACCTAGAGGAAGAAACACCGTTTCTTCCCGATGGTACTAATCCCCTTTATTAATAATTACCATAACTCCAAAAGAAATCTTAATTTGGGTATAGAAAGTGGTGAAGAAATCTTCAATTTCCAAACTTAACCTAAACCTAACCCTAACAAGATTTAGATCTAGATAAACTTATTTTTTAGATTTAATCGATCCGACAACAATCGGAATTAACTCGTAATAACAATTAGAGAATACACAAAATCCCTGTGGACCGGCCCGTACTCACCGGCTAGCTACCAAGCGATGTCGTTCTAGATTGCGGTTAACATATATTTTTGATCTATAAATCTCTTTAAATCAAATGGCGCCGTTGCCGGGGATGGCGTGTTATTTTCTTTTTGCAATTTCGGGTTAATCTAAAATTGAAAAATCATAAAAAGCTATAATATATATATATATATATATATATATATATAAATATATCACTTTGTTATTTTGTGAAGGGTATTTTACGTGTGAATTTTGCAGGATCGACGAACGAGTTCGGATCTGGAAAAATCCAGAGATCAAAACAGAAAACCCTAAATCTGAACAAACAGAGGATAACAACAACAGAAAACAGAAGAAGTTGGGAGGCTCGAGTCAACAGGTCAACCACGTTTCCGCCGCCGAAGTGGCGCTTTGACCGCGCATCCGCGGTCAGGAGGTGACCCCATCATCTCGAAAAATTTCCCGGGACCTGAACCATACTGAGGACCGCGGATCAGTGGCAGGAAGCTGACGTCAGCAAGAAAAATTTCCACTGTAAGTTTCCTCTTTTTCTCTGAAACCCTGATATCTCCTCTGAAAATTTTTCCTGCAGGATTCTTTGCGCCAAATTTTTTTTCTCCCCTTCCAATAATTGATCTTGTGCAGGATTCTTTGCGCCGCGCTAAAAAATAAAAAATTTGTTTGCAAGTGATTGTGTTACTGCTTTGGATATTTTAAAACTGACTTTAAGGAGCTTGAGACCAATCCAGATTGGGTGGGGATTTCATCACCATTCCCAGGACCCCAGAAATCACATAAGGCATTTTTGCATTGACTATTTATTAATTAAAAAAATACTAGACTCGGCTCTAAGGACTTCGCGCTCAATAGGACAGAGGACTAGTTGTAGGCATCGGCCGTTGATCCTAACCTGAGTTTGCGGTGTCTAGGCAAGTGTGTCTAAGGTGAGTGGTTACTTAATTAGGGCCACTACTTGTAGTGGAGAGCCTCCTACTCACCTGGCACTTACCTGGCCGCAATTGGTGGTGAAGAAGCGGTTTGAGGTCCTATTTCTAGCCCTTTGGAACAGTTAGGAGCTGTCTAGCTGACCTAGGTGACCCTAGATCTAGACCTGATTGTGCATTTTTGGTTGATTGCATTTGTGTCAAAGCCTTTTATCGAAAATCTTTTTGCAAAGAGCACCACATAAAAAAAGGGATTTTTTTTTATAAAAACTTGCAACTTGTCGCTAAGAAATCCTTGCACCGCACTTACACCCACATTCTTTTTCTTCTCTCTTCCTACATAATAGGTACTCCACCTCAAAAATCTCTTGTCGAACTTTGGTACCCTGAACCAAACTTTGCTTCATACGCGAATTGTTTCGGTCGAATTACGGACGACCCCTCCATGCCCAAAATTTCTTTGAAAGATCGAATAGAAGCGTCTAGGAGAAACAGTCCGACTCCATAATCCACTTTGTATCAACCATTTCAACCTTCACCACCTTCTTACGTTGATACCACTTTTGAGAGTCCTGTAGTAACTCCAAAACCCATGTCTATTGCTGAACACATTGAACAATCTCGTAACCGATCTTTCAGTCCTTTCAACACTCCGAGTTCTTTGGATCAACAAGTCCATTCACCTTTTTATCCAAATGTTGATCCTACTCCTGTCCAACCATTCAATTCCTACCAGTCCTACCCAACTTTCGCACCTTCACTAGACATTGCTTCTACACAACCATTTGGGAGTTTCACGTATCCAAACAATTTTGAATCTTTTACCGAAATCCCTTCACAACCTATGTCTAGTATAGAACAGTCGTTGGAGGCTTATATGGTAGCGACAAACCAAATGATTAGGAATGTGGATGCGTCCATGGCCGCCCTTATGCAACCTAGTGAACCGGTAGCTAGTTTCCAACTAGCTCCAAAAATTCCAATATATGAGGAGGCGGTTGGACAGAATGAGAATTTGACAAGAGAGAGCGAGTTCTACACCTTTCCAAATCAAACCTACCCATACCCAATTGAATCCCACAACTCCGGTTTTCAAACAAGTGTTCCAAATGATTCATCAGTTGAAAACAAAACATTTAATAAGTTGTGCGACTTTGTAGTGCTTGATTTGCCGGATTGTGAAGAGTCCCTTTCAAGTGAAAGCATACCTAATCCTTTTGAACTTTACACCTCCACTCTAGAGCCTAAATTAATTGATATCCATGCTTTTGATGAGGTGTCTGAAAAAATTGATTTTCACTTGATTGAGGATATTGACGCCGGGAATATTTTGGATGATGAACCCGTAGATTTGATTGAAATTTTATGTCCAATTCATTATCCCGAGTCATTAAATGTTTCTCCCGAACCTCATATGCGTCTTGATTTTGATGATAATGGCATGGATAAGCTAAATATTGAGGAGAATTATGAGGATAGTATTGAGGAGAGTATTGAGGATAATATTGAGGATGAACCATTTTTGTTTGATGTGTCGGATTTTCCAATTCATTCTCCTGAACCTTTAACTGTTATACTTCCTAAATCAAACCCCTTCCTTTCCATCGTTCCGACCACGCAAAAGATCACGCTTGAGGGCTGTGAGCTTAAAAAATTTCTGTTTGATCACAACGGTTTTGACGCCACTAGTGCGTACCTCTTTGAATCTGACTCAGTTCTCACAGACGATAATGATTACGAGTGTTTTACTTTTTCGGACGATGTTGAAGACTCACCACCCGAGTTTGAGTCTTTTGAATTTTCAGATGAGTTTGTTGAACCATCAGACTCGGTTGCTTATAGTCATTTCGAACTATTGATGGAATCTTTCAAGTTCGAGACAGATTACTTAGGTGAGAATAAGACTATCCCTAAATCACTCCCTTTCGTCCTTCCTATCGTTTCGACCACGCAAGAATCCGTCGCGTTTCCATTTTCAATGGATGGTTTACCAAGTTCAACGTACCCATGTTTTCGTGCGAATCTTGAGGGATTTGACCCCATTTCTCGACGGGTTGATAGATTAGCACAATCGCTTTTAACCCATCGGTCATCACAAATTGCGCTAATTTATTCACTTGATTTACACCCTCAAGATCGTACTACACTTCTTTCTCTTTTCCGCCATTCTTCTTCTCCATGACCATATTCCACTCTTCTTCCCATTCGGTCTCGTGTGTTTCTCAACTCCTTTCTCTACACTCCATTCTTTCACCAACCCTACCATTACCACGATAAGATTTTTGAATGGTTGGTGCTAACCTTTGGTCTGTGTAAGGCCTTGTATAGTTTGATTTTTTCCCTCCCTAACTCTGAACTTTAACGCTTAAAACAGTAGAAACACTGTCTCACTTAAGCTTGGGCGGGACTGTTGTATATATATTTTGCTTTTTTCTTTTTTTTTCTTTTAACAATAAAAAAAATATTTTATAAATAAATAAACAGGGGAGTGCCGACATTTTGACCCTCTTGCTATAGCATGACAGTGAGGACACTGTCAAGTTTAAGTTTGGGGGTGTGCTCGGTAAGCCTTCTTCCTTCGCATTCATGTGTATATTTTTACATTTGCATACTTATTTTAAAACCCATAAAAACTGAAAAATTTGAATGATTATAAAAATTAAAACATTCAATTTTGGCCTTAATTGACTTGAGTTTTACAAAAAGGTTAACTAGTTAGGAACAACTAGATCTTAGACTTAGTAAATTAAAAACCCTAAAAATAACCTTTCTTAAAATTTAACGGTAGAAAGTATATGTTTTTGTAGTTTATTTAGAAATAGGCAAATTTTGAGTTCACTTCTTGGGCTAAGTTAAAACAAGGGAAAAGTATTGATATTTTTATTAAAGTATAAGTTTGAAAAATAATTCCTAACCTTAAGTCTAAATTCTGAAAATATATACCCTACAAAATTGCACAAACACGAACCTTGAAACTTGAGAGACCTTGAAATGCTCTTGTCTAAAGTCCTTAGTATGAAGAAAAATATAATAAAATAAAAGTGCGAATAAAGAGATAATAAAAAAATGAACACTGGTTTTTGTGATCACTTAAGGCTGCATTAATAGAAAAAATATTTAGCGAGGGTGGTTCATTACCTAATGCCTTAGACCAACTGGTTTGGGAGTCACTGCTAAAGCCTTAGGTGTTACAAGACTAGGAATTACACTTTAATGTGCATACACATTTTGTAATCGGTTGTTGGTACCTCAAGAGGTATTAACGGTTGCATGAAGAATGTGTGAGCGAAATTCATCTAAAAATTCACCAATCAAGAAGTGCTTTGGACAACGGACAAGAGTATGATTGCTTGATTTGAATTTCCATATGTAAGGGTGATATATACACACACGTAGGGGTATGCGATTGGGATTTAGATAAGAGATAGGAATGAAGAATAGGACTTGTATCTTTAGTAGAGATGATAAAAATTCCTAAGTTGAGATAGAACCTTAGAAGGAAAACTTAAAAGATGCTAAAAGCTAAGTAAGTCTACAGAACATATATAATCTTAAGTTTAATGATAAGGAAGCGTGAAGAATACGGGTGGATAATTTATGAGTCGAAGATAATAGAATTCCTTGTTAGAAAACCTAATTGGAGAATAAAAGTCGATAAGCCAAATTGATAGGATTTTGTGGGCAGTATCCGCTGAAAACCCTGAGAAGACAACACTCCTCCTACTAACGACACCTAGAGGTTTAACGGCTTATTGCACGAGCTCAGTGCAATCGCGTTTCCCTGCGAAAGTGAGATTAGGTTTTTGTTGAGAATAAAACCAGGTTTGCTCGAGGACGAGCAAAAGATAAGTTTGGGGGTATTTGTTCATATCATAATATTGCATTATTACATTCCCCGTTCTTATTCATTGTACAAATAAACAGGTGCTTTTGACCCATGTCTGCTACATAGTTACAGGTTACAGGTTCTCGGAGCAAAAACAATGAAATTGATGAAAAAGATGATACAAAGTGAGACTACAACCAATAAATGGTGGAATCTTGATCAAGCCTACACGAAGATCAGTTCACAAAGTACAATGCAGCGCGAGGTTCAAGACTTCGTCACGAAGCAACGGTAAAAGTCCATTACAATTATTCACTGTGGAGATCTGTAAGAAACCTAGAAGCCAATCTGAGAAAACAACTGAAGAAAATTGAAGGAAACATGCACCAAAAGCAAACAGGAGAAATTGAGCCTACAAGCACCACATACGGCCGCGGAACCGCGGCCAAACATGGGCTTTGGCCGCGGATCCGCGGCCACATGGCCCAAGCATCGATGGAAAAATTCTGTGACACGTGCGAAGCGCGTCTCGGTGGTGTCGGTGCGTCGGTGCAGTAAATAGGGTTTTCTTAGGGTAAAATTGTAAATGCAGACGTGAATCAATTGTAACCCTAGGGTTTCTATAATCTATAAATAGAAACCCTAAATCTCTTTTGGAGGTATGCCTCTTCTTGTGCCTCATTTTATATCTAAAATTCAAATCTGTAAATTTCTGTAAAGAAGGAAGAGAGCATCAAATAAAATTAGAGTAAGTTTTCAATTCTTGCCCTAGTTAATTTTATTTCATTGCCCTAGTATAATTTCTTATCTGCCCTAGTTAGATCTTTTATTCTCTGCCCTAGATAGATAGTTTAGAAATGTTTTTCAATTCCCTAATGAGTGAGTAGTCTCCTCTCTTGTTAGGGTTAGCTTTGGGGAAGGCTTGAGAGATGAAGATCTCTCACCCCTTTCTTGCCCATCACACAATTTTATAGGACTCCATGCATACATGCACACGCCGCTCCCTACGGCACCCTATCCCACGAGGTAGCGGTGATACCGTAGTATAAAAGCCCGGTTGAGCGTGTTTTCCATGGAGGTTAGGGTAAGGATTAAGAAAGGAAGGACAAGAACCTAGAGGAAGAAACACTGTTTCTTTCCGATGGTACTAATCCCCTTTATTAATAATTACCATAATTCTAAAAGAGATCTTAATTTGGGTATAGAAAGCGGTGAGGAAATCTTCAATTTCCAAACTTAACCTAAACCTAACCCTAGCAAGATTTAGATCTAGATAAACTTAGTTTTTAGATTTAATCAATCCGACAACAATCGGAATTAACTCGTAAGAACAATTAGAGAATACACAAAATCCCCGTGGACCGACCTGTACTCACCGGCTAGCTACCAAACGATGCCGTTCTTGATTGCGGTTAACATATATTTTTGATCTATAAATCTCTTTAAATCAGTACACCACCATGCCAGGAGTCATCCATTCTAAATACCTTTAGAATGCTGTCTAAGTACCCTGATTGGGAAAATACCCAAATCTAGATCTAAAACCATAGATCTAGTAACCAGAATGTCTGATATAATATCCAAGTCCTATGTGGAGAAACCACTGTGTGACAACCAAAGTATAACCGATCGTAGTATAGGAATTTCACTTCCTACTCTGTGTATGTCATCCAAATACCAGGACATCACACCCTACTACCTTCTTAACAGATCCATCCCCTATTCTGATGAAGTCAAACCAATGACTGTCACATCAGAAATAGATGATCTATCTCCGCTATATCTTCTTTAGTCCATAAATAGACATAAGCTACTTGTCCACTATGCTTCCGCTGCTCCCACTGACTACGACAACCCTATGGCAGAGTCATATACACGTACACTTCTAAAGCTAGTTTAGAACGACGCTATACTCATCCTCCTGCCGGGTCTCATAGCCTGGAACAACAGTAGTGTCAAGTTTGGGTAAACAAGAACCTCCCTGTCACCGTCCTTGAGGCTACCGGAGTACCTCTCGGGTGCCTGAGGTTACCCACCATATCTGCGGGTGGCTAATGGAATGTCAAACCAGATTGAATCTTTAGGTCCTATTAAATTTTCTGTAATCGTTTGAGGTTCTGAAATCACTTCCAGTTCTACCATACTCCCAGTACCGTTTTCTGAAAAAATCCATTTTTATTAAAACTGTGGCGAGTTAAGAACAATATCACTATTGATCTTCCAGATGGTAGAAAGTCAACCCTCGTCATTGTTAGTTATATGTATGCCATAGAGGCCATTACTGTACATGAGATGTATGTTGTAGTGGATGCTGGGACATATATAGGTAGGACTTTCTTGCTCGACATGATAGTACGCTATCTGGTTGCTCTTTATCTTAACATGTATAATTTCTGTCTCTCTGTTACATGTTGATAAAGCCCGTAGGATGTGTACTCGACTTGCAGGACTATGATGCAGATCATACTAGTGGGGCCTGGGTAGTCCATGAGTACATCCTTCAATGTTCCTAGTCGTGGGAATATCGAGACGGGGCATCGATATTCCAGAGTAGACTAGCGTATATCTTCTCGAACCATGAGATGGGCGATGGATGATCCCATATCCATTGGTGTTTGACATCAGAGACGATATGCGGGTGCTCAGTGGAGACTGGGTACACTGAACGGACTCGCCGAGAACTCCCAGATGGTATTATACCTCATGTCAGATGGTAGTTCTCTGGCGACACCGGTACAACTTAGTTTGTAGACCCGAGATCGTCATAGAGTTTTATGAGTCTCCCACTGTGCTTTGATTTCCACCCTACCAGTCGTGCAAACAGGTGGTTTTTGGGTACAGTCCCGATTCACATGGAGGCAATGAGCGATAGGAGGGGATTCGTTTCTCCCGGTATTGGGGGTTGATGTTGCGCTATGCTCGACTGGCCATAACTGGAAATCCCTGGCCAGGGTTGCGGTGATTTACTGGTAAGTGTTATCAGTAGTTTTACGCTTGTTGTGGACCTTACATCGGCATGACTTATCAAGCTACTAGGGTCTGACGTTTACCACCCCTAGGCGAGATATGCGACATATCAGACGAACAGACCGGACTGTGCGGTAAGTGTTACTGATTGGATTCGCAGGAGTGTGAGCAGGCTTGCTCGTTGATCTTCTGATCGCTCAATACCCGGGTGGCCGTTACGTTTAGCAGACCGCTTGCGGCTTGTGGGTGATTGATATGATCACCACCTACTGCCGGCGTATTGACGAGTCTTTAGAGTCCTACACAGAGGTTTCCTGGCTCAAGCGAAATGAAATAGGAGCGCATATGAGATATGTGCGGGACCGAGAATAATACCAGTATGTGATACTGTATTCTATTCTCGCGATTTGTATCATCGGACGGTTATATAAGATATAGCCGGGTTACCGAATGAAGTGTTGATTCGATACATTGATACACTAGATATTAGTCGGTTATATGCGATATGACCGGATCATTAAATCAAGAGTTGATTTAATGATTTAATGTATAATTATATATTTGATATATTACTTTACATTAACTAGTATCGGTTCACTTAAGATTGATTTTCTCACTTGATGTGCACAAGTTGTATATATGATATATGTTTGTGCACTAGTTTGTATCATGATGGATGATACATGCAAACATGGGTGTGTGTGTGACATACACCATATTAATTATAATTTAGGTTTTTATTTATCTTAATTATTCAAAATGGTGGCTTCTTTTGTCATGGCTTGAAGCTTCATGAAGCTTGAAGCAACTTTGACAAAGTCCACTCATTTTGTCTTGTTTAAGATATTCATTAACCAAACCATTATAATTAACTATGGTTTAGTATCTATATAGGTTAGCTCACCCATGGTTGCATTATGATAGACTTCACTTGATTATTCATTTTACACAATTCATTATTATTCTTTTCTTCTTCTTCTTCTTCTTTAAGAAGAAGAAAGCTTTCTAGAATTTTTCAAGTGAAGATTTAGAGTGAGAAATCCAAATCTAAAGTGAACCCATTTCCTATTTCATAATCCTCTACTACTTGCCATTTAGTTTAGGGTGTTCTCTTCACAAAGTTCTTGACCTAGTAAAGATGGAGCTTGAGTTTGAGTCTCCTCGACGTAGATCATCTTCGGCCTCAAAGTCAATGACGTAGCCCGCTCATTTCTCCGAAGAAACCATCACTCCAGTCCGGGATCTCGATGATCGCAGCGAAGGGACGTCAACACGGAGCTTTAGAAGTGAAGAACCGGATCTACAAAGGTTGTAATCCCTTTTCACTTAGTGTTAAATTGTTTAACTTGCTAGTTTTCGCATAATCTCTAGTATACGATCTTGGTTAGGGTTGTTCGGTATGGCTAATTTTTTTTTGAATCGGGCATGGTTGATGCCTTGTAGAACCTTGTTAGAGTGCCTAGAAACCCTACAGTGGTATTAGAGCCAAGCTAGAGCTTTACGCGAAGTCTAGGCGAAATTTAAAGTCCGAACGAACCCGTAAACCCCGACGAATACCCTTCTCTGGACAATTTTCAAAACTATGATTTTTTATGAATTAAAAATGCTCAGAAAATTAAGCAGGAAAAGCTAAGAATTACTGTGAAGTACGGCCCACTGATTCGTATATATGACCGCGGAACCGCGGCCAAACCAAAGGTTTGGCGGTGGTTCCGCGGCCCAAATTATGACTTAGTCCCTCATACTTCATATATTTATTCTTAGGTCCTTTCTTGTCAATTTTTTCTGGGAATTTTTTAATTCCACTCAAGTGTTGAGTTTTCTGGGGTGTATTGGGGACTCATTGATTCGATCGGATAATTTAACTTCGTTTAAGTTTTTCCGGGTAATTTTAGAAAGTGTTAAAAAGTTCGACCGGATATCAATAACTCACTTTTTCCCCTGCCGGAAAATATCCAAGTGTTCGATTTTTCCGTAGTTTAAGAACGTTCTAAGTCGTGCAAGTAACGCGATGGACCCTCTAGAAGACAACAAACCTTAACTCGATTATGTGACCGTCTTGAACTGCTTTTTGAACCTTAGGGTTTGGGGCGGTACGGCGTGCCACATGTGAGGCGTTGGCTTGACCCTTCTACGGCTGGACCGTTGGTACTGTGGCATGAAATGGATGTTTTTAAACTTATTTCAAGTGTTGAGCTATTTGGGAAAACTTGGGTGTTTGATTATTCGATCGGAAAGTTTAACATTGTCTATTTATCTGGAATGTGATACAATATTTGGAATCCACAAATTGTTATGAGATAAATGATTTGAATGTTATAAATCTAGCACTTCAGTCTCAAATGATTGGCTGCCACGGGATTTTGATGCGATCAAAAGTCTGTCACAATCACGTAGCGTACGCGGATACTCGCCGGTAAACTTAATAGACAGCCACGCCCCATAGGCCCGAACAAGTGACTGTAGGAGAACCCCGTCGCCAAAAGCATCCGTTCGGGTGCTCGCGGCAGCGGTGTTCCGCCTTAGTGCACTTCGTCGACGGCATCCGGGGGTGCGGCCGTCTACTAAAGTTTGCGACGAGCATTCGATCAGGATGTCGAGAATCTTGTTGAATTGCCCGACTTGATATTGAAAAGAGTTTTCGATAATGAGACTAAAATGCGGGGTTTGTAATTGTTAGTCATGCGATGTCTAAGGAATTCATTTGGTTAGGCATGCGATGCCTAAGGAGGTTGCGGATTCCAACTGTTGTAGTTTTACATTTTCTTTTCTGCAACCGTAAGTGTAATATGTGGTGTATCGCTGGTTTCGTTGCTATACATCAACGACAATTGGGATACGCATATTTACTTACGTTGATGACATGTGATGTTATGTGTTGCTGGATATGTTATATTGGATCGTTGTGTTTGAATAGCCGGGTTTTTTTTATGTGAGATGAGTGTTTTTCTTTTTCATTCATGTAAAATTCATTGTATGTAATATTCTTTTATTGGGGCACTTTCGGGCTGAGGATGATGTCACCATTGTATATTATTTACTTTTCCGCATTAGGATAGACCCAAGGAGGGGAGCACAATTAACCGGGTTCTGGGGTCCAGTGGGAGACCATCTCGAGGAGTCGAGTCCGGGTCTCCTAACTCTAGAATTGGCAGGGTTGCTTGCCGCTCTCGTAGGGGTCTAGGGGTGTGGGATTGGCTATTCATCACGACCGTGGAATCCGTGTTTTATAGGGGCTCAAAATAAAATACGGACGTCCTAGTATATCCAATATTTCATATATTGTTTTCTGCTGCGTTATCTGTGATGTGATCATATGATATGTTCAGATAGATACTGTATATAGTATATATGATATATTATATAGACGTTGCTTATGTTTTACACCCGCGCTAGCCCTGCCCCGTTCTGCCGTTAGTTACCTAACCTAACGGTACAGACAGGACATCGAGGCGAATGCGGATGGCATAAGTGTACGTTGTATTTATCTGTGATGTTTAGGTGGACTAAAATGATGGGACATTCATTAATGAGATTAATGAAAGAAAATAAACCTAAATGATGTTGTGGAATCGAATTTCAAAAATCAGGTAGCTCTAGTTGTTGCTTTGCATAGCGGCGTTCCTTATAGAACATCCAGCACCTTATTCGATAAGGAAAGAGCCGAGATCTCTTCACCGAGAGTGACCTCTTTAGCAATAATTAGCAGATGCTACAACCTTCGGTTTGTCTTTTGACTGCTTTTCTAGTTCTTGCTTTGCATAGTGGTATTGTAAATATCCAGCACCTCATTCGACGAGGAAAGAGCCGAGATCCCTTCACCGGGAGTGACCTCTTTAGCGAAACTAGTAAAAGCCTCAAAAACACTCCATTTAAAACCATTTAATTCTGCAGCGAGATCATGTTCAAAACATTAAAGGTTTTCTTAAAAACCATCCGCAACCCTCCGTCATTTTAGGAAGTAGAGTACTTAGTATTCGTGTTGTGTTTGTTGACCATAGTCAAGGCATAGTGTACGGTAGCTAAGTGATGTCTTCCTACACAGCATATGATGCGATTAGTTAGGACAGTCATGTGACTTTGTTGACCTTAGTTAAGGGTCATGTGGGTGGGTCTAACTAATCACGAAATGACGGGTAGAGCTTGACTCGTGCTTATGATTTGTTGACCATAGTTAAAGTCATAAGTGCTAGGGGTAAAAACCTTTATCGGGAGTTTCAAGTGTTGAAATTTTCAATGAGATTGCATACCTTCTATGAGATAGTTGGATCCCGATACCCACTGCGAGTAATTGTTACTCCTGGGAGAGTTGTGCACTTTACAATTAGCCGATCAAGTAGGTGTCTAGAAAGGTGTCAACGGGGTTACGCCCCTGGGAAAACGAGGTTTATTTTAATTAGGTCCGTGCGAAAGCACGGGGAACCTCCCTCAAAGTACCGGCACTGGCCTGGCTGAAAGATTGGCGAACTTGTAGAGTGTAATTAATCCCGGCTAGTCTTTCCTTTTAAAGTTTGAAGGAAGATTTGATAAAAACAGTGGGAGCCATCTTGATTAGATAAAATATATAACCAATCTAATCTTGCAAGAGCGCACGCAGAGTGTTTTCTTCTCTCTCTCTCTCCAGGTAGCGACCATGTCACGCCTTAATCAAGATAATAATATGGATGTATTGACCGAACCCGCTTGTTATACTGTGCTGGGGAACATTGGTCCTGCTCCAACTTATAATTGTTATAAGACCGAGCAGGAAATTGGGGAATACCAGATTTCCCGTGCCGCCCAAACGAAGAAAGTGCATGATGATGCATCTTCTTCGGGTGTGTTCATTACAGAGAACTGTTTCTCAGTATCCTTTACGTCCTGGGTATGAGATACCGGATCAGGATCCCGCATATGTAATTGTTACATGGGCTACAGAAAGGTAGAGAACTGAGAATGGGTGATAAGTTTCATGAGACAGAAAATGGTGCAAGTGTTGCAGCCAAGTCTGTTGGTCACTATCACCCTGTATTACCAGAATACATTGATTCTGAACGAATGTTATTAGATACCGAACCTGATATACAACATCATATCAGTCTCTTTACTAGTAAAGAAAGGATATAATTTTGTATTGTTGGATAATGTTTTGAACATTTTCTATATCAAGAGTTGATCGGTTCAGGCACGCTATCTAAAGCATTGACGTTCTAAATCAAACTACAGTTCTTAGTATACAGAACACACACGAGAGGAAGAGTTCAGAATGAACGAATTCTTCTTGAGGCATTGTAGACTAGGTCATATCAATGCGACCCGACTAGCTAAGTTACATTTAGATGCATATTTAAATCAGTTTAAATTTACATCTTATGAAACTTACCAGTCATGTCACAAAGATAAGATGACCATAGCTCCATTTACTGGAAACAGAGAAAGAGTTAGTGAACTCTTGGGATTGATACATGCTGATGTATGAAGGTCCCCAGTCTACATATGCCAGGACTGATTCTTTGTACTTCCTTACATTCACTGATGATCTCTCAAGATTCGGACACATGTTCCTGTTGAAACACAAGTCCGAAACTTTTGAGATAATCACCGAATATAAGTTAGAAGTAGAGAACCAAAAACGGGTATAAGTATTATGTCCTTTGATGTGATCGGGGAGGAGAATACTTGAGCACGGGATTCCTGGACTATTCTAAAGGAGAATGAGATTCTCTCTCAGCATTACTCCTCTGTATACACCACAACACGTCAGTGTATCGGGGCGGAGCAATCACACCCTCTGTGATATGGTGCGCTCTATGATGAGTACTACTGAGTTTCTTATTTCCTTTTGGAGTTATGCACTTGAGAAGCTGCATACCTATTGAATGGGGTTCCAATCAAATCCATTGCCTGCCACTTCATATGTGAAATGGAATGGGAAGAGCCCATATCTTAAGTTTGTTAAGATTTGGGGTTGTCCGGCCTATGTCTAAAAGCAAAATCCCGACAAGCTCGAGGCAAAGTTAGTTCTGTAGAAGTTTGTTGGATATCCCAAGCATTCGCAAGGGAATATCTTCTACCTAACAGAGGAACAAAATATGTTTTGTTTCTCAACATACCACCTTTGTGAAAGGGAATTTCTTATGAAGAAATTAGTGGTCATGAGGTAGAACTGGAAGGAGTTCCAGCTATACAAACTACAGCAGATGATTTGGTAGAACCAAAGGATTCAATAGATTCCGACGAACCTCAGCCTCTCCGCCGATCTAGCAGGGTTGCTTATCCGCCTGAGAGATACTTCGGTTTCTCGATGACAGTGACAGCGAGGATTGCATCATGAGATGATGACCCAACTACTTTCGAGCAGGCCATCAAGAGTGGGGACTTTGTAAGAATGGCTGGATGCTTAGCGATCTGAGATGGAATCCATGTACACCAACAAAGTATGGACTTTGGTTGCTATATCTGAAGGGTTAAATTCCCATCAGGAGTAAGTATATCTTGAGAAGATTACTTGGTGTAGATGGAAAAGTTGAGACTTTCAAAGCTAGACTTGTTAAAGTTTTTCGTCATCGACCAGGCGTGGATAATGATGAAACCTTTTCCAGTGGCTATGCTTAAGTCCATCCGGATCCTACTTACCATTGCTGCATACCATGACCGTGATATCTGATGGTTGGGTGTCATGACTGCTTTTCTAAATATTAATTTAGAAGAGAGCGTCTATAAGAACACAGCCAGATGGCTTCGTAAACAGTGGGAGCAGCGGAAACGTATGCAAGATGCTTTGTGTGATAAAGCAGGCATCGCGGAGTTGGAACATCTGTTTTGATATGGTAGTCAAAGAGTTTGACTTCATCAAAGTGGTAGATGAACCTTGTATATACAAAAAGGTAGTAGAGAGTAAGGTGGTGATCCTCGTAGAGTACGTGGATGACATACTCTTGATAGGGAAAGAGTTTCCTATGCTACGCTTGGTCAATCTCCGCTTATCACAAGGATTCTCCAAATAAGATCAAAGTGATACCTCCTAAATCCTGGGTTATGGATCTATGCGATAGATCTAAATGGATAGTAGGATTCTCACTAGGTGTAGTGAGATGGTATCAGTTTATCCTGGGGAGAATCACTGGAAAAGTTCCAGGGTGACAAGGACGACTGAATGTCAGTCGCAGTCATTGTCTTTACCATCAGTGGGGGGACGGTATGTTGGAAGAGTTCCAAGCTAGATACCGTGGCAAACTAGACGATAAAGGTTGGTGGCATCGCTATCAATGATACTACCAAAGAGGCAGTTTGGGAGTATATTAGTTCATGAGATGAACTAGGTTCCTACCATTGTATGACAATGGAGGTGAGGCTTTGGCCCAGGAACCACGGTCCCATCAGTGACCCATACATATTCCAAGGCAGTATCACCTCATCATGGAGATAGTTGATCTCTAGGGTGATCGAGGTTAGGAGAGTAGACTCAGAGGACAATACGGCGGATTCACTCACAAAGGCTTTTTCCCAAAGAGAGACTTATATGGGATGGTTGAGTATGAGATACTGCAACCACTGCTACAGATTGCCCTGTGCAAGTGGGAGATTGTTAGTTATATGTATGCCCTAGAGGCCATTACTGTACATGAGATGTATATTGTAGTGGATGCTGGGACATATATAGGTAGGACTTTCTTGCTCGACATGATAGTACACTATCTGGTTACTCTTTATCTTAACATGTATACTTTCTGTCTCTCTGTTACATGTTGATAAAGCCCTTAGGATGTGTACTCGACTTGCAGGACTATGATGCAGATCATACTACTGGGGCCTGGGTAGTCCATGAGTACATCCTTCAATGTTCCTAGTCGTGGGAATATCGAGACGGGGCATCGATATTCCAAAGTAGACTAGCGTATATCTTTTCGACCCATGAGATGGGCGATGGATGATCCCATATCCATTGGTGTTTGACATCAGAGATGGTATGCGGGTGCTCAGTGGAGACTGGGTACACTGAACGGACTCGCCGATAACTCCCAGATGGTATTATACCTCACGTCAGATGGCAGTTCTCTGGCGACACCGGTACAACTTAGTCTGTTGACCCGAGATCGTCATAGAGTCTTGTGAGTCTCCCACTGTGCTTTGATTTCCACCCTACCACGGCTTTACTGAGTCGTGCAAACAGGTGGTTTTTGGGTACAGTCTCGATTCATATGGAGGCAATGAGCGATAGGAGGGGATTCGTCTCTCCCGGTATTGGGGGTTGATGTTGCGCTATGCTCGACTGGCCATAACTGGAAATCCCTGGCCAGGGTTGTAGTGATTTACTGGTAAGTGTTATCAGTAGTTTCACGCTTATTGTGGACCTTGCATCGGCATGACTTATCAAGCTACTGGGGTCTGACGTTTACCACCTCTAGGCGAGATATGCGACATATCAGACGAACAGACCGACCGGACTGTGCGGTAAGTGTTACTGATTGGATTCGCAGGAGTGTGAGCAGGCTTGCTCGTTGATCTTCTGATCGCTCAATACCCGGGTGGCCGTTACGTTTAGCAGACCGCTTGCGGCTTGTGGGTGATTGATATGATCACCACCTACTGCCGGCGTATTGACGAGTCTTTAGAGTCCTACACAGAGGTTTCCTGGCTCAAGCGAAACGAAATAGGAGCGCATATGAGATATGTGCAGGACCGAGAATAATACCAGTATGTGATACTGTATTCTATTCTCGCGATTTGTATCATCGGACGGTTATATGAGATATAGCCGGGTTACCGAATCAAGTGTTGGTTCGATACATTGATACACTAGATATTAGTCGGTTATATGCGATATGACCGGATCATTAAATCAAATGTTGATTTAATGATTTAATGTATAATTATATATTTGATATATTACTTTACATTAACTAGTATTGGTTCACTTAAGATTGATTTTCTCACTTGATGTGCACAAGTTGTATATATGATATATGTTTGTGCACTAGTTTGTATCATGATGGATGATACATGCAAACATGGGTGTGTGTGCACATACACCATGTTAATTATAATTTAGGTTTTTATTTATCTTAATTATTCAAAATGGTGGCTTCTTTTGTCATGGCTTGAAGCTTCATGAAGCTTGAAGCAACTTTGACAAAGTCCACTCATTTTGTCTTGTTTAAGATATTCATTAACCAAACCATTATAATTAACTATGGTTTAGTCTCTACATAGGTTAGCTCACCCATGGTTGCATTATGATAGACTTCACTTGATTATTCATTTTACACAATTCATTATTATTCTTTTATTCTTCTTCTTCTTCTTCTTCTTCTTCTTCTTCAAGAAGAAGAAATCTTTCTAGAATTTTTCAAGTGAAGATTTAGAGTGAGAAATCCAAATCTAAAGTGAACCCATTTCCTATTTCATCATCCTCTACTACTTGCCATTTAGTTTAGGGTGTTCTCTTCACAAAGTTCTTGACCTAATGAAGATGGAGCTTGAGTTTGAGTCTCCTCGACGTAGATCATCTTCGGCCTCGAAGTCAATGACTTAACCCGCTCATTTCTCCGAGGAAACCATCATTCGAGTCCGGGATCTCGATGATCGCAGCGAAGGGACGTCAACACGGAGCTTTAGAAGTGAAGGACCGGATCTACAAAGGTTGTAATCCCTTTTCACTTAGTGTTAAATTGTTTAACTTGCTAGTTGTCGCATAATCTCTAGTATACGATCTTGATTGGGGTTGTTCGGCACGGCTAATTTTTTTTTTGAATCGGGCATGGTTGATGCCTTGTAGAACCTTGTTAGAGTGCCTAGGAACCCTACAGTCGTAGCCCGGGTCAACCCACAAATAGCCATTACAGAAACGTGCCTTGAGTTATCCAGAGTCTAGTTTTAAGCATAAGCCGGACAACTCCCCGTACCTTAACATTGTTAAGATATGAACTATTCTATATCCAATATAGAAACAGAGGCACTGATTTAATTGGAACCAGATTCAAATTATGCAGTTGTCTCCAGTGCATGTCAACTAAATGGAGAGAGGCCGATCAGCATTGCTCAACTTAGGAGTGCTTCCAATTATGAGTAACCTGAAAGAGAAGCAAGTTCTCTTAATCTTTACTATCAACTGAATACCATACACAAGTATCTACATCTTCGATCACCTTGAAGAATCCTGATACTTGCAACACCTGATTCTCTACTTTATTCTTATACCTATAACTTCTCAAAACTTAGACCTTGCATTTCTACGTAACATATGTCTAAGAACTAAAGAAGTCACAAGTAAACAGAATATAGTACGAGTACCAACCCCTCTGTCCTAATGGACACTGGACAACATACAATACTCTGTATAAGTCCGCTGAGTTGAATAACTCAAACCCTGTGCGTCTTTGGTTGAAAACTGTACTTATGGTTAAGAAGAATTACACCGCTGTTTAATACTCCTTACCTAACCATCCACTGATATAGGTAAATGTCACAGACATACTTTCAAAAAGTTATATCTCACTTTATAAAAATAAACGTACATATATATCAATTTAAAATTGGTGCATAATAACGGATATTCAAAACCAAATATTTGCCGTCCGGCAAACAACCCATGCGATTTCCTCAAATATCACCAATTACAACGAATCCCGATATAATGAGGATGATCACCCAATTCCCAATAACTTACTCCCACTCATCATCTGTAAAACCATACAGATGTGAGAATCAAACCTGGTAAATGCATACCCTGGAGCAAGGACTAATTGGGAAATCAGTTTTCTTTTAACAATACACAGTGAAACTGAAACATATAAATGTTTCGAAAGGGTATCCGGGTATTCCTAGTAATGTCTCTTCCATTATCAGATTCACAACTGTAACCGTGTATTTCTTTGCCATCTCTCCAAATCCCTTTATATGTCTTTAGTCATTACCTTCTGTACACCCACTTAGGCTAAATGGTTTTCTTCCTTCCCTACCGTTCGGCACCAGCCTATGGTTTGGAAGAAGACTATCCAATAAGCATAATGGGTGTACTCTCCTAATCCTAGGAGCACCCGCAACCCGAGAGAAGGTAAAAATAAAAGACAACAGGAACAAGTTCCTTCGAGTTCGTATATAACCATACGATGGAGTATCCAAAAAACTGTGGATCTTCGTAGTGATACGGAGTGTCCTGGAGAAATACAAAGGTGAAGTAGGAGTGGCGATGAAATACTTGGTTTGGTCGTGAATAGCAGGCGCGGTTTACTTTGCCCTCTTTCTGATCCCTTTATTTGTCTTAACTTATTACCTTCTGTACACCATCGTTAGGCTAATTGGTTTTCTTCATACCCTACCTTTCGGCACCTGCCTATGGTTTGGATGAAGACTATCCAATTAGCGTAATAGGTGTACTGTCCTAATTCAAGGAGCACTCCCAACCTGAGAGAAGGTAAAAGGAAAAAACAACTGAATAGTCCTATTCATTTTCTCCAGAACCAGAAACCATCCTCGAATCTGGAACAAATTCCTTCGAGTTCGTATATAACCATACGATGGTTTTATCCAATGGAAGTAGATGTTCGTAGTAATACGGGGTGTTCTGGAGAAAAGGGTAAAAGTAGGAGTGGAAATGAGGTATGCAACTTTGACAATCCAAAAGCCAGTGTTTAAGACGGTTCGGTTAGCTTGGTCACTGAGTCATAGTCTAGGGTCGGGCCATGGTCACTGCCAAAGAGAGAGAGAAAAGAAACACTCTGCATGCACTCTAACCTAGATCAGAATGGTTCTCAATTTATCTAATCAGGAAACCTCCCACTGTAACCTCAAATTCTCCTCCAAACCTGAAAGAAGAATTAGTCGGGATCACCCGAGGAGTAAACCAACTCATCAGTGGGAATCGGGATCCAACTATCATCGCATGATAACGTGATGGAATCCACTCACGTTATTACACTCCAGAAGGTATGCGCATATCTGGAAAGTTTCAGTTTCTTCAGAAACTCCCGAAGTGATTTTTACCCCTAGGACCTAAGTGACCTTGACTGAGCCAACATATCAAAGGATCCTAGCCAAGTTCAACCCGTCATTATCTTTATTGCATTAGACCCACCCGCACAAGTCCTTGACTGAGCCAAAATGACCGTACGACTGTCCTAACCAATCACATATCCATAAGACAGAAAAGCATTACAGAGCTACCGCACACTACGCCTCGGCTGAGCATGACATACGTGCACGAATACTAAGCAATACTAATCTGAAATGATGGAGGGCTACAGTTGGTTTTTGGCGAAAAACCTTTAACGTAATGAACTTGATATCGTTGAAGGAACCGGATAGCTTTTTATAAAAATATAGTGGCGAAAACCTTTGCTAAAGAGGTCACTCCCGGTGAAGGGATCTTGGCTCTTTCCCCGTAGAATGGGGTGCAGGATATTCCAACTGAATACCACGATGCAAAGCAAAAGGCAATCGGCTATAGTGAAGTTATTACCATGACGCAAACTTCTGTCCAAGGGGTCACTCCTGGTGAAAGGATCTCGGCCCTTGCCTCGTCGACTGAGGTGCTGGATATTCATAATCGAATACCACTGTGCAAAACAAAAGAAACGTCCTTGCAATAACAGCTTCTTTTGAAAAATGTTCCAACAATATCAAACAGGTTCGTTTAGCTTGCATTGATCCAAATCAATGAAGTCCCATCAATTAATCACACCACAAAAGAACGAAAATACGATGTACGTATATGACATCCGCATTCGCCACTGGGTCCCGTCATCACCTGTTAGGTTACTTAACTAACGACAGAGCAGGGACTGGACTAGCGCGGGTGTAAAACATATACAATATCTACTAGTATATATATATATCAATATATAATAATCGCTCATGGCGTGATAAAAATGCAATATCACAGAAATGTAATAAGCATCACAGAACAATACAGATAATCTGGGATCCCTGGGTTTCCTTTGAGCCACAAGTAAAACCCGACGTTCCCCTGGTCGTGTGGATAGCCTGTGCAATGAAATCCTAGACCCCTACGGGTGCGGAAAGTTACCCGCCGAAACCTGAAGCGAGGCAGCCCCCTTCAACAACGTGAATGGACCACCCATCACTTCACAGAATCCGATAACTTGAGCACCCCTCCTTGGGCCAACCTGTACCCCCTACGAGTGCGGCGAATAGCCCGCCAATTCTAGAGTGAAGCCCCCTCCATCTCAAAGCCATGAGATGCAGGCCCGTTGCCCTCTACAACCCGGTTATCTGTGCACCCCACCGCGGGGTAATCCTAGTACAGAAAGTAAAATATATAACGGGTACATCGACCTCAGCCCGGTCGTGTCCCAAAAGAATAATATACAAACAGGCAGTGACGGTAGTCCACATGTCGGACGCTCGCCCCGCAATATCAAATGTAAAAATACAACCAAACTGTACTACCATTGCATCCAGGCTATCCACCACGACAAATCCGCAACATCACAGCACAACACAGAACATCAACGTGAATGTCACGTTCGTAAATCCGTCTAAAAGGGCTATAACAATTAGACAAGATTTACCGATCAAATGACATTCACGGTCGCAGATATAATGTAAATACTGTGAACTAACATGTTTAAAATTTTCGTTCGACAAAATTTCCCGAAGTGGGCCCCAAGTACAATTCCCAGTACTCAAAATAATCTGGGCCAAAACAAAAATTACCAGAAACCCCAATTCCAACTCAGAGACCACTGTAGAAATTTTGATGCCTTAATGCTACAGTAGTGCGGCGGAACCACGGCCAAAACAAGGGTCATGCCACGGTTCCGCGGCGCTACAGTGGGCTCAGGCTACGAAATTTCTGCAGTGTTCTAATAAAAGCCTGCCTGATTTTTTGCAATACTCAAAATAATTTTTTGACGACAAAAAAATTTCAACAGAAACTGCAAAAATTGGAATCGCGGTTTTGGAAATTTTGTTCGATCGAAGTTCTAAACACGTTAGAGCAAGCTAGTAAAGGTTAATGGCGTGGCTCTGATACCATGTAAGTCTACGGTAGCGCCCCGGCCGTCTGTCCGAAGCTAAAATGCGGAAACGAAAACTTTTTCTAAACTAGAAACCGGCGCTATCGCAGACTTTAATCCCGGATCGAACCATTAACCTATAACTAGCAACTAAAGAAAAGGTTGGAAAGCTATACCGATCGATCCGTGTCCTTCGGTCTTTGGCCACCATCCCAAGCTCCTCGCGGCATCTCCGATCTCGATCTCCTCGTCGGAAAGGGCACCACATCATCGAGTCTTTTTACGGGCTCCCGCTTCATCCGAAGCAACTCGGGCATGAAGTTCGCTAGCCGACGTGTCCAAGGCAAAGTAGAGAATGTGTGTGGCAACGTTTTCACTTGCATCCAATGCATGGATGGAGGTTGAAGATGAAGCCATCAATGGAGTTTGTGAGCTAGAGGAAGAAGAAGATGAGGAGCTATTTTCTTTCTTTTGTTCTATCATAAAAATGAGAGTGTGAATCCAAAATACAAGACAAAAAACCTTTACAATGGCTGCCCTTCTCTCTCTTCCTCTCATTTCAAACCACAAATCAATCGTATAATGTGACATTAGCACAAGAAAAGAGACCATGAGTCACTAATGAAGTCTATGTCACATTAAATGCTCAAAATGATGATTTAAGCTCACAATTTCCATTTGTAAACATTAATCTAAATGTTTACAACAATAAAAAGATACGGCAACATCTAAAGTAAACTCATGACGGATCACAAGGATACCCCTCACCTGTATATACATACCTGCATCCGCATTCCGACCGAATGCGAATGCGATGAGACTAAAGTAATCCAACAAATCTAATACTAGGATCCGGCTTAAACCAAATCCCACTAGTATGATCCGCCCGATCATGATACGTGCACTACTGCACGTATATGATCGAACCCTGCCATAATACCATATAGCCTTTACAACGTTTCGCCCGAAACATGAAAACTGTCTGTGGGGGACTCTAAAGACTCGTCAATACTTTGGCTGTGGATTTAACCACTAGCATGTCAGAGGTACTAGCTGTAAGTAACGGGCTACCAAGTATTGACCAAAAGGGAGGTCGATGAGCGAACTCATCCTGACACCCTACTGAGCCTGTCAGTGACAATATCCGTACAGTCCGGTCCGTTCGTCTACGAGCATCGCATGTCAGACCTATGGGGTTGGTAAAAGTCAGACCCCCAAAAGCGGTACAAGTCGTGTCGGAGTGTAGCCCAGAACACCCTGAGATACTACTGGAATATCTACCAGTAAATCTCCTGCCTTGGCCAAGGACTTCGTGTAATGGCTCTCCTAGACACAGAGCGATCTCATCCCCAATACCGGGAGAGATGAAACCCCTGCCGATCCGCTCACTGCCTCCATGTGGCTCGGGACTGTACCCAACTAAAACCTGTTTGCACGACTCCTTTGAGCCGTGGTAGGGTAGTAATCAAAGCACAGTGGGAACTCACACGAGACAAATGACGATCTCAGGTCGATGAACTAACCTGTACACATGTCACCAGGGAACTGCTATCTGACGTCAGGTTAATACCAACTAGCATGTTCCCCGCGAGTCTTTTCCGGTGTACTCATAATCCAATGAGCACCTGTATAAATCTTAGGTGATCCAACTGACACCAATGGCTTGTGAGACCGGCCACCGCCCCTCGTCGGGGTCTCGACTGTATACACTAGTCTACTAATAGAGTATTGATGCCCAGTCTCGAAACTCCCACGACTAGGGACCTTTTAAGGATGTGCTTATAGACCCCAGCTCCCACGTATATGATTGCCATCATACTGCTGGTAGTCAAGCAAGAATCCTAAGAGCTCAATCAATGTGTAATAGCGACCTATAAGGTCACCTAAAGCAATACACGATGATAAAGATAAACCAGATAACATACTAACATCTTGAGTAAGAATGTCCTACCGGTATAGGTCCTCCCTCAATCATTGCAATCACGTGCCTGTGATCCAATAATTGACTCTGAGGGCACTATATCCAACAGTATCCTTAACAAACATTTAAGTTGATCTCAATCTCAAACGAGGTTAACGATTCTTAAATCAAACCAAATCCAAATCTAAGAAAATACGGATTTGGACTAATCCACGCCCTACTGGCGACAACACAAATTAGTTTCCGTATACAATCCACAGGCAACCTAAAACAAAACAAACACACACGACACGAAGTGAACATCTGGAGCAGGAGAAAGTGGTTATCTCTATGCGGTAACGTAATTAACTGCAGGGGCTTGCGCCTGCAGGGAAGAGCGTCCCTACAATCAAAAACCCCTCGCCAACGAGGGGGAATCTGACGAAGTCTGCTACAACGGCCGCATCCGTCCAAACATCCGATGCACGGTACCATAAATCAACTTGGAATTTTCGGAGAGGTGGACGGATAAACCCAAATAGCATCTGCCCCCAAATTCAGGCAAGACGTTAGTCTTTCCCGGCTTTCGGCAGTAAACAAACACGTTCTTCGAGGCTATTGGGAGCCTTGAACTCTACTGTTCAATAAGTTTTTTCGTTAAATGAGAATCCTTTTGGATTCTCATAATGGGTGCATGTATCATCACTGATGAGGCATCGCCATGATTTTGTGGGGGCCACAGTTTTTCTTCTAGATTGTAATGATTTTGGTATTTTGATTGCTAACCCTTTACCGGTTTTTCTTTTTAGATACTATGGCTTCTCATCTGTATGATCTTGAAGAGATTATCTCTTATGAGGAGATTCGCAGCTAAGGCCGCTGTCAAGGCCAGGAGTTTACTGACGCCCAATGCGCTGAGGTGATGCGTCGCTTTGACGATTACAATGGTCGATTGCTCCTCCACCGTTCTGCACTTTTGAAAATTGTCGTTGGGTCGATTTGGGAAACACTTCCTGAGCTTGATGAGGCTATGCCGCTCGAGGCACTTGATGATGCTGAAGACAAGGTGCATTTAGTATATCTGATGGGCCTGATCTTAAAGAAGCGGAGAGATGATCTTGTCGCTGTTTTGCATCGCGTCTTCAAACAGAAGGCGATAATATCACCAGAGGATGGACGGCATCAGCGGGGATCCCGACGCTTGCATTCGTGAGAAAATGCATAACAAGATGGTCAACGAAGTTAGAAGCACTTTATTCAAACTTGCCTTTAAGTTCATGAATCCATGTCTGGAATTCAGCGTCTTGCCATTGTAAATATTTTGATGATATTTGTTTCCCTTTTTATCACCAATGCATAAATTTCTTCGAAGTATGAATGACACGGCTCCCCCTTTTCTTTACGCCAATGCTCATATGTACCTCAGTGAGTTGTTATTGTTGTTGTGTGTGTGTGTGTGTGTGTGTGTGTGAAACTAGCGCCGGTGCTCATGTATCATGCACATGAAGCGCTGCTGATAGATTTAATCCTAAAAAGAATCAGTGCCGGCACTAAAAAGAATCAGCGCCGACGCTCACATGTCATGCACGTGAGGCACTGCTAAAGAAATCACTTCACATTCTGGCTACGATTTTCATGAGTCAACTCTTTCTTTTCCCATGCCCTTTTTGTCAGGCCTTGGAAATAGTTCCACTATGCACAACATTTCCTGTGCCTAAATTTAACTGCTTCTCTTTATATTTTGAAGCAATG
Organism: Agapanthus africanus; assembly: GCA_030015575.1. Classification (NCBI taxonomy): domain Eukaryota; kingdom Viridiplantae; phylum Streptophyta; class Magnoliopsida; order Asparagales; family Amaryllidaceae; genus Agapanthus; species Agapanthus africanus. The sequence continues at coordinate 444,141,866 of JASDDO010000031.1, read as the reverse complement.
ATCTTCTTTTTCTTCACAAGGAGAGAACCATTTTTTAACAGACCAAGTGTCATGGCTTGCAATCGTCCTCGTTTTGCTTCGCGATTAGTGGATCCGTTCTCATAAATGACCAATGTGACACCGTGATGTTTAAGCTCCTGGCTCGTATGGGCTCTCATCTTCCTATCGGCTCCATTTGGCTCCGGATGATCTTCCCGTCTGTACTTGCTGACATCCTTCGTCATCCAGTGGAGATGACTCCGACGATGCTCGAAGCAGCGGAGGACAAGATCGAGCGCTTTCATGAGGCACATTTGATTACCCAGTCTCTGAGGGATCGTTCTGTTCGGTTGCTAAGCCAGATACGGGCTTAACGAGCCATCATATCTGCCTTCGCTGATAAGCACAGCGTTGACTGATGGGAAGCAACTCCTCGTGAAGATCGCCGCTTCGAAATGGTGGAGAAGGCGGAGAGGGCTTTAGAAAATTTTATTCTTAGTTTTGTAAACCCTTGTACTTTTGATCCCGTGTTCGGTGATCTGTTTCCTGCAGAATAAAGTACTTATTTAAATGTGCTTCTTTATTGTTGACTGTTGAATTTTTTTTCTCCAGTACATATCCATGTGGGCATCTTGCCTCTGCACATATACTTTGCATTTTAATCTTAGAAGTTTCCGATGCATGCATCTAGCTATAGGTGAACACTGGACTGATGTGAACAAATGCTCCCCTACTATCTGAGAAGATAGCGAGCAGATACAGGCGTCATCATCTATCGTTAACTCAGATCTCGATCCTTAAGAAATGTAATTCTAAACCCCGAGGCTTATGAGTTGCGCCTTTCTGTTTCTTGATGTCTAGATCTGGCGTGAAGTAGTTTATGTACTCATTTTGGAGTTTATAGTTTATCCACTCATTTCGGAGTCTCTAGTTTATGTACTCATTTCGTAGTGTATAGTTTATTCACTCATTTCGGAGTCTCAAGTTTATGTACTCATTTCGGAGTATTTTTAGTTTACTTCCCTTGGGTTTACAGGCAAACTTGTCCTAACGTTGTATGTAGATAATCCATATTCTTTACGACAAAGGTTCGTTAGGTTTGTGGTACTAGGGGTTTAGTCCGTGGTCCTGTCGCGTAGGCCGATGTATTTCTTGATATGCAGTCTTTAAGCCGCTATTCGAGTAGCCCCACGACTGTCGTGTCTCTGATCCCTTCGGGGGCTGGACAAGTTGTCTTCAAGTAATCTCCTTAGGTCATATTACCGTCGAAAGAGCAAACGTTAGGAATTTTCCATGACGATTTTACTTGAGGTTAGGCTCAATTTGGAGCCCCGATGAGTCATAACCACTCCGCTCTCGTGTGGGATGATCTCCGATAGTCTTGTAGGCTTTTTATGAGTTGCCGTCGAGTCCCGAAGCTGGGAATATGCCGTCACTTCATTTTTGTTTTGACAATGCCGTGCTGTTTCTTTGCTGAAGTAGGGTAGACATCTGTAAGACCTCTATGCTGCATGTATTGCAATTGAAGCCCGGAGCTAGGAATATGCCGTTGCTTCAATTTTATTTGATAGTTGCGTCCGCATCCTGCTGAAATGAGAGGGAACGTCATAATGGTCTCTAGGTTGTATATGTACCGTAAGACTTGGAGCTAGGATTTTGCCGTTACTCCATTTTTGTTTCGACCCTTGGGTCTTTTGTTGACGTTGTGTCTGCATCCTGCTGGAATGAGAAGGAACACCGGGATAGTCTCTAGGTTGTATATGTACCGTCAAGACTTGGAGTTAGGATTTTGCCATTACTCCATTTTTGTTTCGACCCTTGGGTCTTTTGTTGAAGTTGCATCCGCATACTGCTGGAATGAGAAGGAACGCCGAGTTGGTGCTAGGATTTTGCCATTACTCCATTTTTATTTGGCTCCTTGGAGCTTTGTTGACGTCACGTCTGCACCCTGTTGGAATGAGAAAAACGTCGAGCTGATCTCTAGGCTGTAGATATTGCCATCGGGATGTGACAGAAGATCACTAGTCACCCTTGGATAAGTAACTAGAATATATTGTTCATTCGGATGCTCCGATGCGAGGTCATCAAATTGACTAGCTTCAGCTAGAAGGGAACCTCACTCAGGCGTGTTGTGAGTCGATCAAGAAAGGACGAGCAAAAGTATATTCCTCCGATGATTTGGAAGAGTTTCCGAAGATGTAAATGCCCAGATGCCTTCCACAGGATATTAATGACGTCGAGTTCATAGCTTCGGAAGAGACTCTAGATATGACTATAGCCAATTTGAGTACAGTCCACACAGCTACGAAGAAATGATTCCGAATCGGTCCATATCGAAGGGAAGCGGAGTAAGAGGTTCGTGCGAGATCCTAACGAGTTAATGTTCCTCTCCGTTGATATCAGAGACTTGATACACACATAGAGGTGTTGAATACGACCGTATTTCCAGAGGAAGGTCTTGATGAGAATGCAACTGTCCCGGAACAAGAAACGTGTTGAGTAAAAGTGCCAACTTCCGGGCAGTTCGGCAGAAATAAGATTGGAAGAGACCCTGACAGGATCTTTCTAGAATACTACACGATAAAGACTTGGACCCCGGATCGGTTGTAATGCACATACTCAGTGGGCCAAAGGCCGCCATCATTGGCGTGATACGTTACGGGTAGCCATGCTAATCGGCCAAGAAATCTTTAGAGAAGCGCCAGAGCGAGACTGTTTCCATCATTACTCCTAATCGGGGCTGTCGAGCCGAGGAGTCATGCAAATGGTAATCCACAAAGAGAAACGAGGACCTAAAAGTAGAGGACGCCAGACCGTGGGAAGGAGGCAAGTAGATATTCTTGCTCTGCCAGCCCTGGGTGCACCAACACTTTTCGACATTAAAGGGGGTGTACCCCAACGTCAGTTATTTATGAATTGCGCCTTGGTGATTCGGATATCATATTTCCATCGTTTTGATTCCGGTATTTTGACGATGTGTTTAACGATTGATATTTCCTATGTGCACCAAAGTTGCACTTGATTTGTATTTTCATGCATTAGCTGTACTGATTTCATTTTTTTGCATACCCATTGGCACTCGATTTTGATTTTATGCACTCTGAGATACTTGATTTTAATTCGGTGTATGTTGTATTCCGTTGATTTTGATTTTGATACTCGATGCTCGTTTTCGTGCACTCTAGTGCACTAGATTTATGTTTTTATGCACCTTGTGCACTTGATTTAGATTCTTGCGTACGCTTGGCGCACTTGATACAATTTTGTGCACGCCAGATGCACTTAACCGAGATTCTTCGTGTATATTAGATGCACTTAATATTGTTGTCATGCACACCCGTTACACTTGACAGATACTTTCGTGCACACCCGTTGCACTTAGTTTTGTTTCTGTGCACATTCGTGGCACCTGTATTTGATTTCGATTTCTGTGCGCACCAGACATACGCGGCATTTTTATATATACTATCTGACGTCGATTTCTTTCGAGCATTGTGTTTTTATGACATATATTATATTATATAGTAACTGAGCAGGACCAGTCTGAGAACAGTACTTGAGTATTTTTGCATGCATCGATATTTGCGAGGGGATTTCAAAAAAGCTATTGTCTCAATATTTTCCTACGTGTTCATGAGTGACACGAAAAAATTTACAAGAAAACCCTTTCCAAAGTCATTTTCAAAAGGCGGAACGTCTACGTTAAATAAAAGATATGTAGATATATATTGTTATTTCCTTACAAATGAACGTCCGCTACTTGTGTCGTGATAGGCGCATCACACGTGGATTTGAAAAAGATTTTGCTTGCACTTTTATTCAGTTGTTTTGACGATTTTACAACAATGCGTACTATATATATGTTATAGTCCTAATTATATTATACTTGATTTTAACAATGGATTTTGAAACTGGTATTTCGTAGCCCCGTTGACTTGATTGCTTTACTGAAATGTTTTAGTAATTGGGGGGTTTAAATTTAAATTCGGGGACCGAATTTATTTAAGGAGGAAAGATTGTAATATTTCAGAGATATAAAATATTATTTTTAGGATTTAAATAATTTAAATAATAAATTTTAGAAATATTATAAAAAGTATGGAGATTAGTTTTAATGAAATGGTATGATTATATATATAGTTTGGAAAATATTTGGAAATTAATAAGAATTATTGATTTTGAAAGCAATTATTTGATTTGGACATTTTATAAATTATTATACAATTATTTGTATACAAGTTTAATGCTAAACTTGATTAATATTTTACTAATTATGCATTAACCTTATATATGTATCATGACATGCAACATATCATGTTTGCAACATTTGTCCATATTTATTGAATCATGGCTTTATTTCTTTAGTTGCTTTAATTGGTTTTGTTTTAATTTGGGAAAAGAAAAGAAAAAAATAAATAATATGGTGGGGACAAAAGGGCATGGTTGAGAGAGGGATAGAGAGAGAGAAAGAGAGAGAGAGAGGTAGGTTCCACACTCTTCTACACTTTTCTTCACCTCGTCATTCTCTTCATTTTCCTCATCTCCCATTTCTTCTTTTCCTCCTCCTTCATCCTCCACCACCTCACTACTATCCCAAGTCCATCCTCAAAACCACCACAAAACCCCATACAACCTTCATAAATAATGTTCCTTACCTCATTACAAACACCATGGTAGGATCAAGTTGGGACTTTGAGCACTTTGGTCATCCTAGAGGTTTCTTGGGTTGCTCTTGGAAGGTAAATCCCTCACTTTTAGTTAAGTATCTAGTTTTCCTAGTCTCTTATGGTAATTTAGAGTTAAACAAGTGTAGGTTAATAATCTTGGAAAATTCTAGAAAGAGTTTTAGTGGATGTTTTGGAGTTATGGAAGTGTATTTGAGGCTTAGTTAGTGACTACAACCTTTTAGTGATAAAATTCTGGACCAAACTAAGATTAGAAGTCCCAAACATGAAATTAAAGTTTTCCGATATCGGGTTTTTGTGGAAATGTAGTGATCAATTGGGATCTGATATGGCCTGGAGATCCTGAAAAGCATTTAGCAAATATAGAGAGATGTGCAGGCAAATAGGAACATACTATAGAGACCCGAGCCCCCAATTCCCTCATCTGACCTCCAAAATAAGCATTCTGGCTGCAATTTGCAGCCTGACCTAGGTGAGTGGGCCCCAGGTTTGGTCCATAGCTCCTTTATCTGATATTTAGACCTATCACATATGAAAAATTTCCTGATATCACCTATGGTAAAATCTGGAAGTGTTTTTGCAAGTTACTGTTTTCGTTTTGCGACTTTTGTGAACTTGCGTTTTGGTATTTGAGTTTTGACTCGGTCGTTTGACGTTTGTAGGTCAACATCGAGAGTTGTTTGGTTATTCTTGCATGCATAGACCTTAGGTTCTAACCTATGTATGTCTCGTTTGCCATATCGGTTTCCGGATTTGATTTTGATGTCGAGACGACGTGCATTGAACTGTAGGTACCTTCGTGTGGACTTTGGGATGACAAAGGAGAGCAAGGCGTTCATCGACTTCGGCTAAAATGAGGATAGTAGGTGAGTAGATGTATATCTACGGGGGAAGTCGGGTGGATGGCGTATAGCACCTCTGCAACCGTAGATTAGGGTACTTATATATATATTTCAATGTTAGATATGGATTCTTAGTTAATAAGGTTCTAGAGGACTGTAAGTTAGAATAAGCGTATTTGTAGGAAGGTATACCCTTAACCTTATTTTCTCTTAGTCTTAAACCATTGGGATATACGTTGTCACACACACATGCACACACTTGGTATGATATGTGTGTGTATGTGTGTGTGTGTGTGTGTGTGTGTGTGTGTGTATACACATACGTGTAAGATGCGGATATGATATGTTAGAAGGATATGAGTCGATATGATCGGACATAATGTCACGAGGTTATGATATATGATTTGAGATTAAAACACCATGTTATGATATGAAATATTACATGATAATTAGGTGATATACATATAACATGTGACAACATGTGAATAGATGAGATGATAGAATGTACGTGACCATAGATCCGCACCCTTGAGTTATGACATAGTACGACGGATTATACCGTACGGGATATGATATATATGATAATTGACCCGTACTCTTGATTTGAGAATATCGTACGGCGGATTATACCATATGAGATATGATATATATGATGATTAATCTGCACTCTTGACTCGAGGATGCCGTACGATGGACTATACCGTAAGTGATACTATGAGGATGTATCGACTCAGAAATGTTATAGATTTCTAATCACTTTCGACTCGGGATTAGTTTAGCCTTTTAATCACTTAAGTAGATATTAGAATATAATTAGAGTCATACCCATTTTCAAAACTAACGGATCGTATGCATTTTCAAAGACAACCCCGAGGGACGCTACGGATTTTCAAATGGTATCTTTTTCTCAAAAACACCGTAGCCCCTTATTTTTCTAAAAACAACGATACGTGCTATTTTAAATAATGTAACTGTATGGCTCGTATGTAGCTAAATATATTTTTTATATTGTTGCGTTTACTGTTTACTTTTCTGCTATGCTTGTATTATTCTCGTTTGCGTCTTACATACATGTTCTTTTCATTATAATATATGATATTGTCTGCTAGGACACATGCACCATTACCAATGATGCGCATGTTGTACGTACACATACTCGCCGGCTCACACACTCATCATCGGTAATTGCCATGCCACGTATACACTAGAAACCGTTACTTCGTCGTATGAATTAATAACTTGTAGCTTATTAGTAGTTCTTAGTACTTATTAACTCACATGCTAGTTTAGATATTGCATTTCTTACTTAGTTAGATGACACATTTAAATATACATTCTGGTAATGTACTGTAGATTGGCTCTGTGCCGATATTCATTATTTCATTATTGGCTAATGTTTACGAGATTTCAGTTTCCATGAGATTTCTGAATTTGGGAAACCGCATGTGAATTTTGAAAACTTATGATCATATTAAAAGAAAAATGTGGTTTTTCTTGATATGATGTGTGGCTTCCACCATAAGTTTTATCAGTTCTGAGCTATATGTATACCCGATTCGATGAGAGAGGAGGAATCTTCTACGGGTACATGGTGGACCCGGTGCGGTATCCCGGGGCAAGAAGATCGTATAGAGAGATGTTGAGCCCGACAGGGAAGCACTACCGGCCGGTGATAGTTTGGCTCGGCGGATATCCATAGGATACCGACTGGACTCATGAGATCGGATGGATATGAGGGTCGATCAGATGAGACGGCGTCCGAGATATGAGGATTATGTGTCGCTGCTAGACACGGTTTTTATGATATTTTTGAGTGTCGATGCTGGACACTCAGGTTTTATCATGATTTGGTGTGTCGTTGATGGACACACGTTGGATGATACATTTATACTCACACATATATTTTACATGTGACATGGTACTACTTTATGGCACGGACACGAGTATATTGGTATTTACACTTATACTTATACTATTACCCTTGCTACCACTCATCGTATTGTATTATTATTATATTATTGTATGACCTAACAGATTGTCATACATTCGATTTCTACTCGGTGATGTCTTCTACTCACGAGTTGGCAACTCACCCCCATTATGCCACAGTTTTCTTGCAGGTTGACCGTACAAATTCGGTAGCAGCTTGCTGGCGCATCGCTTTTCTTCTGGGTGACTTGCTTTGGTAGGTAGGGTATACTTCCATCGTGACCACCATTTGTGCTTGTATATTTATTCAGTTGTATCAGTTAAAAACTCCATCAATCAGACTATGTATAATTGGTAGACATAGAAACCACAGTTTGTATATTCTTTCGAACCTAGAGTTACGGGTATGTATTTATTCTTTATTTTGGTTTCTTTTCTCTCTTTTTGTGTTTTGATCTTCGCCTTTGGCGTCATATATCTTTATTGCGTGGTTGTGTTTCCGCCTAATGGCGAAGAGTTAGCTCCCGCTTGGTGATGCCTTTTATTATGGCTTGTATTGCTTTCGGATTAAAATTTACAAAGGAGGTGCTGCCCAAATTTCAAATGACGAAAATGTTTTAATTACGGTATATAATCCACTTGTGTTTCATATATTATTACTTATGTTTTAAAAGAAAGAATCTGATTTCATTAAACTTTTATTTCAAAACTTCACCTCTACTATTTTCCCTAAAATGTTTAGATTTCTGGGCTTTTGGCTTACTTGGATTGGGTGGGGTCCTATAGACTTCACGTGATTCAAGTATCAGTCACATGCCTTTTCCGGGTCGTGACATCTATGTTAGGAAAATATCTTCCTAATCTTGTTAAAAAAACAAGATATCCATATGATAGAAGAAAATTCTATAGTTGGGAAATATCTTCATAATCTTGTTAAAACAAATAAGAAATCTTCTCTGTTAAACAGAGAGCTTTCGGATTAAAAATCCAACGGTGAATAAAATTCACCAGTTGATCTTTAAGATCAATTTAATTGATTATAAAATCAATCACGATCTCTCAATGAGATATTTCCTTAAACATATTGATTTTTCTCTTTTCCTATAAATAGGAGTAAAGAGATTAAATAAAAAAAAGGAGACCCCTCATAAGCTTCTGTAAAAATACAGAAGGCACTCAAAAGGTTCCACAAAAAACAACAGAGAATTTAATTCTCAAAAGAAGAAAAAGAACTTTCTTCTCTCAAACCCTAAATAAAGAAAAAACAGAGATCAAAATATCTTCTTTACCTATCATATTATATCTAAAGGTTTAACCCTTTAAAAGAATTTAGATCTCTGGATCTGATATCCACAAGACAAGTCTTCCACAAGTTGAGAATTTAATTCTCATCGGGAAGATCTTGTTCTTGGGAATCAAAGATTCAAGGAAAAACAATGTCAAAAAGAACACGGAAGAAAAGAACACGAAGAAAATTGAGTCCATAATACTCCAGGAACTTAGTTTCTTCATAATCAAGAACTTAGTTCTTAAAGAACCTGATCCCATATTCTCAAAATAGTGATCTTGGTGATCGTTAATGGTTAAAATACTATTAATAGAGGTATAACCTCTTTGAAAACATCAACAGAGATTAAATATAGAAGATAGCGCCTTATGCGAAACACATGTGAGAACAAAAATTCAACGCCTCACGTGAAACACAAGTGAGCACTCAAAAGAAGCTAAAAGCTCAGCGCCTCACGTGAAACACACTTGAGCGCCAGAAAAGACTAGTGCTTAGCACTATTTCAGCGCCTTACATGAAACACACGTGAGCGCTATATATCTGAGTGCTTAGCACTGCTGGGTAGTATAAACACAATCTTAGTCCAAATTGACTAAGTCTGTGAAGTTTACGCTTCTTCATTGATCTTAGTCCCATATACGACTAACGATCTCTCATCGATGATATCCAAAATGATATTCATCTCATATCTTCTAAGTTAATCTTAGTCTCATATAAGACTAACGATTCTTAGGTCTACCATAATCTTTTCTCTTAAATACGAGATTTGGTTCATGGGTGCATCTTTTCACACCTCTGATATATGTCATTGTAATTTTTCAACGTCTTTAGAGAGGTAGAGGGTCCCGACAACCAACAGCAACTCCTCGTCCCAACTTGATGAAAAATATGAAATTTCATCATGACAGGAAATGATACGTCCTATATTTATGCACTTCCATATTGATGTGTAACTCATATTGATACACATCCCATATAGATGCAACTCTCATATTGAGGATCGGCTATGTGTGTGTGTGTGTGTGTGTTTGAAGGAAATATAAATGCCTCCAAATTAGACCGCACCCTAAATTGGGTGCATCCCATGTCACCATCGTTCACTTCGCCACGTAACAAATACACGTGCGCGCAAGATGAACGTTGGACCGAAATGTTCCTAAACATATATGTTTTGCCCTGCGGACTGTCTCCATACTGACTACCATATGTTATCCATAGGCTATTCATATATGATCTAATGATCAGTCGAGCTCATATGCTCACTGTTTCTAAGTCAATCTAAGTCTCATACATGACTGACGATCCTTAGATCAAACCTAAGTTTCCCATGAACGGATAGATCTCACAAATGTGATAAATGCATCCCGAGTTCATTCCTGTTGGCAAACCAAGCTACCAATACGGTCCCTGTCTAGTAAATGCTTGATCCAAAACATCTAAATTGATCTTAGTCTCAAATAAGACTAACAACTCTTAGATAAAGCCCAAGTTTCATATGAACCGATGGACTTCACAAATGTGAGAAATGCGTCTTAAGTTCATTCCCGTTGGCAAACCAAGCTACCAACGTGAACCCCATCAATAAAATGCTTGACCAAAATCATGAAAATATATATACAGACTTAGACTAATCCGCGCCCTATGGGCGACGACATAAACCAGTCTCCGTATACAATCCACGGGTAACCAAAATAAACAAACATAACACGACACGAAGTGACCTTCTGGAGCAGGAGAAAATTGTTATCACAACGCGATAACGTAATTAACTACAAGGGCTTGCGCATGCAGGGAAGAGCGTCTCCACAATAAAAAAAACCTCACAAATGAGGGGAATCTGATAAAGTCTGCTATATCGGTTACATCTATCCAAACCTCCGATATACGGTGCCATAAATCAACTTGGTATTTTTGGAGAGGTGGATGGATATGTCCAAATAGAATCTACCCCCAAATTCAGGCTGGACGTCCTCTGTGTCTCAGTCCAGTTTTCAGTGGTAAACATATTCTAGCACACCCGGTGCGACCTCTTCCTCTTTCTACTCCACACTTCGTGCGTCGTGTTTTTCCGCCATCAAATAATCGCGGTATATATGTTTGTAGTTGCCCTTGGGTGATGAGATTCTAAAACTGGAGTTTCGTCTGTATGCAGAATGGAATTTGCTTCCACTCACCGCAACTTAGGCCCTGTCATATCTGGTGGAGTCACGTATAGGCCACTTGCAACCTCAAATCTCTGCAATCCAACTCTTCAAGAAATGAAGGGGCTTCTTTTTAGGTCTATGCTCTCACCTCCTACTCTCAGTGCCTCAATGCCGAAGGAGGAAGCCCAGAAGAAGTCTGTCTTCCATAGGCTAGCTCCCCAAGCTGCAGGTTTGCCAACGAAATCAGTTCTCAAACAACTGGCACCTGCCAAAGACTAAGGTCGACGCAGGGAGCATAATCTCATGCTCTAAAAGAAAGCAGGGGGCAAGCTCAGGAAACTCTTAAGAATGATAAATCTCCGGTCGCAAGATATCATCGACGTCGAAATGAACGTCAAATAAGAAGAGCTGGGGCAGTTCTCCGTCCGAGCTGATTCCAACTCTAACGGCGAATGCTGTTGTTCCAACCGGGAACTGTTTTGAACTGCTGCGAAGGGTTAGGAAAAATTCCCCCATCACAGTATTGAAAAAGTCTTCGCAAGCCACGGAGATCCAAGGAAAGAAGAAACTGTTTTCCTTCCTAAAAGAACTTTCCTCATATATATATAAGATGTGGAAGTAAGTGAAGGACTCAGTCGTTATCCGCGGCCCTTCCCCTAAGCGTCTGGTAAACTCTGACAAATCCCCTTCTAAATACAAGGGGACTCATCTCAAGGCAGTTCCTGATACGATGGTTCCTCCCAAAACAGCTTCTTACAAAATAGAGAGGTCATATAAAGCTCAAGCGCCCGAGGCAAACTCTAAATGCCCCAAGCTTGGAGGCATGGGAGTTCATACAGTCCACATGGTGAACTCCAAAGATGAAGTTCGAGCGTCTACTAGCCACGGAGCACATACTCAGTCTCCTACAAACGCTCAACTACAACATGAAAAGCTGCAGCAGATGCTTGCTCAGGCGGCAGCATTCGCTAGTCCTCTGCCTAAGGCAAACCCCGAAGACACACCTGAAAAAAGGACATAGCAGGAGTTAGATATTGACTTCCTGAAGCGCCTTCTCAAGAAGAGATATGAAGAAGCGGTAGAGATGTCCGCTAAAATGAACCAAATGGCCCTCTTGATCCAGAATATGGCCGGAATGATGGACCATTCGGAACCACTGGCAGATGAACCACCGATAGTCGCTCTTAAAGAAAAGGGTGACACTTCAAATTCTCTGCAAGCCCCGCCAACAGCTAAATAGGAAATGATTTACAAAACAAGGCTGGATGCATAAATCACCCACAAGTCAAAGCTCAGTATGTCAGTGAAGCCGCACATAGGTCAATCGAGACTAGTCGACTGTATCCGGCGTGCTACGATCAAGTACAGTACCCGCTAAAATACATAATTCCAACATTCCATGTGTACAAAAGAACCGGTAATCCTCGCCAGCATATCGCGCGATTTAAATCCATGTGCGGCAACACTGGAGGAAATGATATACTGCTCCTCCGACAGTTCATCAGCAGTCTGGCGGGCATTACGTTCAAATGGTATGCGGAACTCCCAAATGACTCCGTGAATACCTTCGACGAGATGGAGATGCTCTTCTGTCAGATATTCGCCAGTGCAAATAAACGCACTACCGTGGCGGCATTGGTCAACAAAAGGGTTGGACTAAATGAGACCTGGATTCAATATGTTACCCGATGGCGAAATCTCTGGTCTAAATGCGAGCAGCACATCAACAAACTCTAGCCGTGGGAATGTTCATAGCCACCCTTGGCCCAAATTCAAAGGTGTTCGCATATATGGCCCTCTTCAAGCCGACAACCTTTCAAGAGCTCATAGATAAAATGGCTCGATTGGATCAGATGGGTCAAGACGCATCCTCTTCTGATGAAGATATATGAAAAACAAAGGCAAAACAGAGTTTGTCACCAACGCTCAATAAAAAATGAGCGGCTCCGAAGCAACCCGTCGTCAAAATAGCGACAACACGGGTTCTACCTTTCGAAAGATTAGGGACGCGAATACTCGCTCCCCCGAAATATACGCAAGGGGCATCTTGCTTGTTAGCGGAGGAATCACTACGTGAGATAGTATTTTCTTCAAATAACAGAAAGGATATTAAAGGACCTACAAACGAGTCCTATAATCAAGTGAAATAACCCACTTGAACCAGAAATCATGGAAGGGACGTGGAAGCCATGTCCCACTCTTAAAATGGATGATGAGGGGAAAATCCCCCAAGTCAAGTTCATTCTTCCAAGGAAGAAAAAAACTCAGCAGAAGGAGTGACGTGATATCTCATTCCTTCGTATATGAAGATGATGCTCCGTCAGTGTCAGAAAGCGACATTGATGAGCAGGGGGCAGATACCGTGTAAAATGCCCGGTATTTCCCGCAGGATAACCCGATTGCTGCGATGGTAAAAGAAGCAGTCCAAGAAGGTGAATATGGCTTAAGGTGTGAGGTGTCCATACAAATAAAGGACAGGCAGCAGCGCTTAAGCAAACCAGCGTTGAAAGGGATGAGTAATGTAACTCTCCGACTGAATGATAAATTTTGGACCGAAATGTCCTTAAACTAATATTCATCCCAAACACGGCGATAATAGACCGAAATATTCTTAAACTAGTGCATCTCCCCAAATACGGCGATAATGGACCGAAATATCCCTGAAACTACTGCATCGCCCCAAACACGACGATAATGGACCGCAATATCCCTAAAACTAGTGCATCACCCCAACATGGAGATAATGGACCGAAATGTCTCTAAACTAGCGTGTCACCTTAAACACGGCGATAATAGACCGAAATATCCCTAAACTAGTGTATCGCCCCAAATACGGCGATATTCATCTTGAGATAGGCATTGCAATTGAATTCCCAACAACGAAGATTGCAACTCAAGTCCCACCGGTTACACAGCCACTCCAGCAATGAAGCCACCCGCAAATCCCACTGGAAAAATGACAGTTGGTCCTGCGGCGAAGCTACTTTCGAGAGTTCCACCATTCGTAAAAAACGGTACGTTCACAAGCAAACGGACATGAATGAAAACCCGAAAGGGTGCCATGATTAAAAACAGCAGGACTGCCAGCGAGTTTGTGAAAACCCGAAGGGGCACAATCGGGTAAAGTAAAAAAAATTAATTATGTGCACTTGCAAGGTCCTCTCGATCTTATGAGGAGAAAATACCTGTTTGAGATCCTTACGACTCAAATAGGATCAACACACTTAGGAGTCCATACGATTCCTATGGAGAAATTACACTTGCGAAATCCTCACGACTCGTAAAGAGAATTCCCCCTATAAGACCCTTACGGCTCATAGAATTCAAAATTCATAGCTTACATGGATCTAAACCTGTTCTTAAGCTATCATATTCCACAAGTTGCCCTACAAGCAGTTTGATATCGACTCTTGTATACAATCCACGGGCACGAACAAAATATATTCCAGTTCCACCAATGGTAAGAAATATCCCCATATAGTGAACGACACTTGTAAGTCCTCTTGACTTACAAGAAGAAAATACTCTTGTAAGATACGACTTACAAGAGAAAATATCACTTAAGAATCTCCACGATTCCTAAGAAGAAAATACACCTGCGAGACCCTCACGATTCGTAGGGGGAAATACTTTTATGAGACTCTTACGGCTCATAAAGTCAAAAGCCTTAGTCGAAAAGATCTTAACCCTGTTTGCTAAGCCACCTTTGTTCAAATCAACAAAGGCAAATGATAATTCGCTCCTGCCAATATCCCAAGTATAGCAATGCTGATGCTTAAACAGGTGTCAAATTCTAAGTCCTCTCACGGCAAATGGTGATTCGCTCGTGGCAATATTCCAGTTGTAACGATACTGGTATTAGGACCCAAGTCCCCAATTCACAACAAAATCAGCGAGCAAAAAAAATGCATATGAAATAGCCGAAATGATGGGGCAATTCGCAATAAAAATCAACGAGCAAAAAATATGCATATAAAAATAGCCGAGATGTTTGGGCAACTCGTAATAAAAAAATAGCGAGTAAAAATTAAAAAAAAATGACATAGCCGAAATATTTGGGCAACTCGCAATTAAAAATAGCAAGTAAAAATAAAAATGACATAGCCGAAATGATTAGCCGCCGTGATAAATAGCCGAAATGATTGGGCAATCTCGACTTTCGTGATATAAAAAAGCTAAAAAGATAGAGCATCGCAGAAATATAATAAAATTAATTTTTTCT
Organism: Agapanthus africanus; assembly: GCA_030015575.1. NCBI lineage: Eukaryota > Viridiplantae > Streptophyta > Magnoliopsida > Asparagales > Amaryllidaceae > Agapanthus > Agapanthus africanus. The sequence continues at coordinate 444,126,777 of JASDDO010000031.1, read as the reverse complement.
GCCTTGCAGGTAGGTCCACACCGACCCCTGTATACAATTCATGGGCACAAATGAAAGAAAAGGGAACCATATTTTCCCATCATATTTCGTCAAAAGAAGAACCGAGTCTTGATGGCACATTTACAGCTTAGAGACTAATTCGACATCTTTCTTACCCCAGCGGAGTACAGATGTGGTGTCAACAAAGCTTTAAGGAACTAAATCAAAGTAAAGTAATGGCAAAACTCTAGCTCAATTCAATGTCTCTCTTACTCCAGCAGGGGGTAGATGCGACGTCAACAAAGAACATAAGGGTCAAATAAAAGTGGAGCAATGGTAACATCATAACACCGGATCTTAATGGCAACATCTATAGCTTAGAAATCATATCCACATTCTTCTCATTCCGACAGGGTGCAAACACGACGTCAACAAAGGACCCAAATGTCAAATAAAAGAGGAGTAATGGCAAAATCCTAGCACCAAACCTCGATGGCGTTACATACAGCATAGATGTCATTTGGATGTCTACCCAACTTCAGCAAAGAATCGATACGATATCATCAAAATAAAAACGAAGTGATGGCATATTCCTAGCTTCAGGTATAGATGGCAATACATACAAAACCTAAAAACCATTGGAGATTATCCCACACCAGAAGGGTGCGGTTATGACTTATCAGGATTTCAAATTAAGCCTAACCTCAAGTAAAAAGCGCCATGACAATACCTGACGCTTGATCTTCCGATGGTAATACGGATATTCCAACCTAAGAAGATTACTTGAAGACGTCTTGTCCAGCCTCAGAAGGGATCAAAAACACGACAGTCGCAGGGCTACTCGAGCAGCAACCTAAGGGACTGCATATAGAGAAATACATCAGCCAACGCGATAGTACGATGGACATAAACCTACTATCACAAACCTAACGGACCCCTATAAAAAACGGGGGTTATCTATATTTCACGTTATGATACACCTGCGAGATCCTCTCAACTCGTAGGGAGAAACATCTTTATGAGACTCTCGAGGCTCATAAAGGTAAAAAGTCTTGGGCAATGGAGATATTAACCTGTTTCCTAAGCACTGTTGCCCTACAAGTAGTTCGATATGACTCTTGTATACTATCCACGGGCTACATTCTCCAAAGTTGCATCCAATGAGGAGAAGAAGCCACTTACGGGTCCTCTCGACTCGTAAGAAGAAAATACTCTTGTAAGATCCTTACGACTCTCAAGAGAAAACACACTTAGGAGTTCTCATGACTTCTAAGGAGAAAATACATGCCACGCTCCGCTTCCCAAAAGAAGGTGAAGGATGACGTGGCATGGCCCGCAACCTAACTGTATTGAAGGTGGTCTATTCAATACAGTTACGTTAAGTGTATGAATATCTATAATATGCAGGATATGTACCAAAACAAAATAATAAAAGCGAAAGGTATTTATTTCCATTAACCAAACTTTATTACATCTCAAAAGAAAGAGTAAAATAAACTAAATAATTTAATTACATCGAAGCAAAAGCAAAAAGCTCTAAACACGTGGACAACAAAACAAAAATAAACTAGCTAATCTTTCGTTGTCAGGTCCGCATAATCTTCATTAGTTGGTTCCACACCTTAATTCTTGTCATAATACTCATTCCAATCTAATGGACATTCCAGAGATAGGGAAGAGAAAAGAAAAGTCCGTCAGCGAGTTACACTCGGGTAGGATTGCCTCATAAGGAAGTAAAGATACTAAAACGAGCAAATGTATATAGGTATGATGTGTGTCCAGAAATGATATATATAGGTATAAGGGTATGAGGTGTATCCAAATAAGGCATGTTGCATGAGGTATATGTGAGTAAGAGTATGTTTGTATGAGGTACATGTTATGTAAAAGTTCGTATTAGTTTGTTAAATAAGGGTCCGGATACTCGCGATTATTCCGTTTTGGCCACACAACAACAACCGGGGAAGTGAAATGTACCGTTTCACTTCCCGGGATCATGATCGAGTAGTAGGAGAATCCGAGTTCCGCATCACCTTACCTAATCAAACTACCCATCCCCGTTATTCAGTGTAAAGGTTTTGACGAATTAGAGTTAGTGTGTATATCATCTAGGCATGGAATTTCCACATTGTATGTCATCCACATTTTGGATTATTCTCCCTCAAAATAGGGTCAATATTCGCCCGAATATCGAGTTAGTATTCGTCCATATATTGAACCATTCAGCCTCAGAGTAGGGTTAGTATTCGCCCGACTATCGGGTTAGTAGTCGTCCGTATATTAGACTGTTCACCCTGCCTGCAGGGATCTTCATTTATAAGTATTCCATACTTAGGTTCGCGCATTCTAACTCTAACCATATCATGTGTCATGTATATTGTAACTTGTATTCAAATAGTTGATCTCATTTAATATGGCCTTCCATAACCATCCATTTTATCTTGTTATCTTTTAAAATCTGTAAGGTGCATTATAATAATTTATAGCGAGCTTAGTTAATAAAGATCATGGTATTTAATGGTAGTTATTGTTTATAAGAAACCATGATATTTTTAGAGTAATTATAATTTTGGGAAAACCCATGGTATTTTAAAGAAATGGTTTTTTAATGAAAGATTATGGTATTTATTTGAAATTATCTTTTAATAAAGTTTTAGGTATTCTTATTTTTTTTTGAAAATATCATTTAAAAAGGTTATGGTTTTTATTTGAAAAATAGCCTTTTAGTAAGGAACGAGGTATTTAAATGAAATTATATCATTTTAGGATGGATTAAGGTATTTTATTGTAATTAATAACTTTATAAAGTTATGGTTTTATATTTGGGGGTAACATTTAAGAAATACGTCCGTGTTGCAACCGCTGCACATGAGCGGCAGGATTTGTTTCCTTTTCAAGAACGATTGCCTATCAACCATGGGGTATTTACGTAAAACGTCATCCTATAAAAATTTAGGGTATTTTATTAAAGGTGATATTCTACAAGAATAACTCCGCCTTGACAACCGCTGCATATGAACGACAGGATTTGTGTTCTTTTCATGGACAATTGTCTATTAACCACGGGGCGTTTCATGTGAAATATTCCCCTATTAGGGTATCTTATTAAATCTTAGTTAATAGGCTAAGAAAATTTATATAAAAATATTCTCCTTGAGTGGAAGGGGTTAAGTTGAAAACTATGGCACAATTATTTAGATTAGTATTCCCCTTTATTTATTTTAAAAGTAAAGGGATATTAACAAACTGAAGTAATTGGTGGATGAAAATGCAAGTAAAAACATATCGTTTTAGTGTGTCTAAAGTATTTCATTCAAATCATCTTATATCATATGGGTGTTTTAAATACATACAAGATTTTAATAAAATGAAGGTATTTTGTGAAAGTAACCTATTTCGAGATCTTATTGGCATCATAGGTAAGTGTGTGTGCATAAAGGATAGATTGATACACCATGAATTATAATATCAAGCATATCATTTTCCATGAAGGATGAGAGTGCAATATTCACGCATATAGGGATAATTTAATTAAACCATTTTAAGCATGTGTCAAATTTATAACTAAGAGGTACCACAATAGGCGTACAGAAATATTTTTTTAACATCATTTTACAATAAGGTTGGGGAATAGAACTTGAAACTAAGATCATTAAAGAAAAGAAGGTGACAGACAAGTGGAGAGAGGCGGTTCCTGCCATTGGTTTGAGTTGGATGTCGATGGGTCGAAAACGTAGACTTGTACTACGATCTAAATAACTCCGTGCTTGAATTTTTCCTCGATATTTGGGTGGAACCACAGCGTCGGCGTCGTCGATACGAAGGCCTGGATATTTTTTGTTAGAATTTTCAGAGTTCTGTGGTGTGAGAAAATAGAGTTTGAAGGTCTCTATTTATAGGGTCTTTCCCCAACAATAAAATCCAAAAAATCTGATCAAAATATCCCAAAATCCGAACCCAATAATTTCCCCAATCATCAACTAATGATTGCCGCCGCCGCCGTCGAATCGTGGCCGTTGGATCTGAATCCAACGGCCCACGAGCCACCGCCGCCGCCATGTGGCCGTGTGAGGGATCACGCGGTTTCGCTTGGTCCTCCACCACGTGGGCGGTGCCAGTAATTCTGGGCCGTTAGATCTCCCATCCAACGGTCCAGGTTAAAGTTTGGTTTTAAATTTTTTTCTTTATAAATAAAAATCTAACTGTTTATTTATAAAAAATCGAATTTGCTTTTAAAAATTTGTTAAAAATATTGTAAAATAGGGGAAAATATGAGAAAAATTCCAGAAAATATATTTTATTGTTATCTTCAGTTTAAAAATGATTTTGGGCTAAAACTAAATAATATTTCTATATCTATGATATTTGTTAGTTATCATAACTATTTAAAATCTATTTTATTCTCGAAAATATTTTAATTACGAAATAATTATTTTAATTTATAATAAAAATATGTAAATTATTTTAAAGCATTATAAAATTTCATTAAAACATTTTTAGCCCAGAAGCATATAAATAGATTTTAGAAAATTCCCTTAATTATATTCCAATGCTTTAACAATTACTCGCATCACTTTTAAAAAATAAAATCATTAAGATAAAATATTTTTCCATCAAGCAAATACGCAGTTAAATACTCAGTACTAAATAAAAGACTTTTTATTGAGTATTAGAAAAAACACGGTCATTACAATCGACCCTCCTTAAAACAATTTCGTACTCGAAATTACGATGATAGACAAAAGAGAAGAATTTACATAGGGGAAATCCCAAATAGATAAGGATATCGTTCTCTCATCTCATATTCTCTTTTCCATATGGACTCACCCGGAGAGTCCTTCCTCCATATGACCCTAACCAACTTGTTCGTCTTGTCCCTTAAGGTCTTCTCTTTCCGGTCCAGAATCTCAATCGGTTGTTGTTCATAGGTTAGGTCAGCCTATACGGTGATTTCGGAATGATCCAAAACGTGACCAGGGTCGCCGACATATCTCCTCAACTTTGAGATATGGAAAACGCTGTGTACGCCTTCCAGAGAAGGTGGTAAGACTAGGCGATACGCAACCTCTCCAACTCGTCCGAGGATATCGAAAGGACCTATGAACCGTGGGCTGAGTTTTCCGCGTTTCCCAAAACGTATCACTCCCCGGTTAGGAGAAATCTTCAAATACACGTGTTCTTCTGGTTGAAATTCTAGCCTTCTCTTTGCATCAGCCCAATGTTTCTGCCGATCTTGTGCTATGCGTAATTGTTCCCCGATTGTTCTTATCACCTCCACTATCTCGACAATTATCTCGGGGCCCAAAAGTTCTCGATCCCCAATATCGTCCCAGCTTAACAGTGATCTACACTTCCGCCCATACAAAGCGGCGAAAGGCACCATGCAGATACTAGACTGGTAGCTATTGTTGTAAGCAAACTCTACCAAGTGTAGGTGATCTTCCCAAGATCCCTTAAAATCTAACATACAGGCCCGGAGCATGTTTTCGAGAATCTGAATAACCCTTTCTAATTGGCCATTGGTATGAGGATGGTAGGCGGCACTGAAACTCAGATTCGTGCCCAGACTTTCTTGTTGACTTTGCCAAAACTGAGATCTGAAACGCGTATCTCGGTCGGACACAATGCAAATTGACACTCCATGCAATCTGACAATCTCCTCCATATACCTCTTGGCGAGGCTTTCAGTTGATTGGCCGACTCGAAATGGCATGAAATGTGCCGACTTGGTGAGTCGATCCACTATCACCCATACTGTGTCGTTTCCCTTGGAGCTGCGAGGGAGTGCGGTCACAAAATCCATTGTGGTGTTTTTCCATTTCCATTCGGGTATTGGAAAGGGTTGTAATAGACCTTCCGTCCTGTGATGTTCAGCCTTTACTTGTTAGAAAACTAAACATTTGGACACACTCTTGGCTATCTCTCGCTTCATCCCATGCCACCAATAGTTTTGTCTGAGGTCCTTGTACATCTTTGTTCCTCCCGGATGAACAGAGTATGTTCTTCTCTTATCTCGCCCTTAGGCACACAGATTCTGCACCCATACCTTAAAGAACAATCTTCGTGGAATGAAGTCCACCTGCAGATTCGTTTCCACTTGTTCTCTAATCTTTTGCAATCTAGCGTCCTCAAGTTGAGCTGTCTTGATTCATTCGACTAACCTGGAGTGAATTTGCATATTCATGAAGGATGTGAGCATTCCAGACATAATCATCTCAGTCTCCGGTTCATTGAGGTCTTGACGATTCCTCCAATGAGCAGTCAGACTCGAAACCATTGGTTGGCGACTCAAAGCGTCCAGGACTACATTCACCTTCCCCGGATGGTACTGCAAATTTACGTCGAAATCTGCCATTAATTCCAGCCATCTCCTCTGTCTCATGTTGAGTTCCTTTTGGGTGAAGATATACTTCAAGCTCTTATGATTGGTGTAAATTTCTCCCTTCTCTCCCAATAAGTAGTGCCTCCAAATCTTGAGTGCAAAGACAACTGCGGCAAGCTCTAAATCGTGCATTGGGTAATTTCGTTCATGCACCTTTAACTGTCTTGATGCATATGCCACCACCCTACCATGTTGGTGCAAAACACATCCCAAACTTTTCCCAAGGCGTCGCAATGCATGTCAAAACCTCCAGTTCTGTCGGGAATTGTAAGAATGGGTGCTGAGATTAAACGAGTCTTCAACTCTGAGAATGCTTCCTCACAACCCTCGGACCATATATACGGCACATCCTTCCGAGTCAAGCTAGTCAGTGGTTCTGCAATCTGGGGGAAGTTCTTAATAAAACGGCGGTAATATCCGGCAAGTCCTAAGAAACTTCTGATCTCTGTAACTGTTCTTGGTATCGGCCATGTCTGAACTGCGACAATCTTGGTCGGGTCCACTGAAATCCCTTCACCTGACACAACATGTCCCAAGAACGCTACCCGCTCTAACCAAAACTAGCATTTGCTGAGCTTTGCATATAGATGGTGTTGACGCAAGGTTTCGAGCACCGCACGTAAGTGTTCTACGTGTTCCTCCTGACACTTCGAATATATAAGAATATCGTCGATGAAGATAACGAAAAACTTGTCTAAGTATTCGTAAAACATTTGGTTCATCAAATTCATAAATACTGCTGGAGCATTGGTTACTCCAAAAGACATCACTAGAAATTCATAGTGTCCATACCTAGTCCTGAAAGCCGTCTTAGGTATCTCAGACGCTTTTACTTTGAGTTGATGATAGCCCGTCCGCAAATCCAACTTTAAGAACACTCGAGATCCCTCCAATTGATCGAACAGACCATCTATCCTCGGTAAGGGATACTTATTCTTGATTGTTACTTTATTTAACTCCCGGTAGTCGATACACATCCGCTTAGTTCCATCCTTCTTAGGTACCAAAAGAATCGGGCCACCCCAAGGTGACGAGCTCGGTCTAATAAATCCCTTATTGAGGTGGTCCTCAATTTGCGTCCGAAGCTCCTTCAATTCTACTGGCCCCATCCAGTACGGTGTTTTCAATATAGGTCGAGTCTCCGGCATCAAGTCTATAGTGAACTCGATTTCCCGATCTGGTGGTAAAACCGACACATCTGCAAACATGTCTTCAAATTCTCGTACAACCATCGGCATACTTTCCTCCTTCTGTACCGTGTATAACATCTCTTCCTTCCTCGGTACAACCCGGTAAGTTGCTGGATCCAAGGATTTACTTCCGCTCTCGAATATGAACATTGGGTGGTCAGCGATTTCAAACACTACCCTCCTTTGACGACAGTCGATGGTAGCATAAAAAGTACTCAACCAGTCCATACCCAAGACCCCGTTGAAATTTGGCATATCTATCATAAAGTTGGCATAGAAACCTCGACCACAGATCACCACGGGACACAGATCGTATCCCATAGTGGACTTGATCATACTATTTCCCGTATTGACATTCCACTCAGTGATGAGAGGTGTCACTGGAATGGAACTGGCGGTCGCAAACTTTTGTGCTATGAAGCAGTGCGACGCGCCAGAGTCAAAAAGTGTGAGTGCAGGTGTAGAGGCTACTAGTAGGGTACCTACGTTTTATATGAAAAATAAGGATGAGCCTAACAAGATATGCATGCATAAAAAAAAGAGGGTAACATGGATGTATGACAGCCATAAAAAGTAGCGGTACCTGTAATAACTTTCCCCGTTGCTTCAGCCTCTTCCGTGGTCATAGTGAAGGCTTGACGCTTTGGGTCGTTGCGCTGAGCTTGCTAGAAGACACGTTTCTGAGAGGGCAGGGGTGGTCCCCTAGCGGCAGACCATGTCCGATTGGATTATTAGCGGGAGGTGGTCGGGCTCCCTTTTGATGCGCTCCATGATTGACTGGTTTGTTATCAGGGGCTAGTTGTCGTCTTCTCTGTGGACAATCCCCCATAGCATGGTTTGCTGACCCACATATTATGCAAAGTTTGTTCAACATGCGGCAGTCCCTCATGTAATTTCCGGCTCAACCGCAATGGTTGCATACGACGGCTGGTTTTCTGAAGACGGTTGGTCCTGCTGGCCTATTGGGTTGCTGCCTTCCGTTGAATCTGAAAGATGATCCCTTAAGAATTTGATTGGTTGATCGCTTATTGCTAGACATACAGTCATCCTTCCTTATGTGTCTCTGAAGGTCTTCAAAGTTTCGCGCCGCTTCTAAGATTTCATCATAAGTTGAAAGGGTAGCAGAAGACATGGAGGACTGTGTCTTCAGATCCAACCCTTGTCGGAATTTTTTAGCATATAGTTTAGGGGTTGCCACCAGGTGATGTGCGAACCGACTTAACCTTGCGAACTCCGAAGCGTACTCGTCTACCGACTTATCTCATATGCTCCCTTGTTGGAATTGTATAAACTCTCTTTCCATCTGCAGGTGTGCCACGACTGGAAAGTATTGAGTATCAAAACGATGTTTGAACGTTTCCCAATCGATGGGCTTTTGCAGTCTAGTTTTCTCAACCTCCCACCATATCCTGGCATTATCCGTGAGTTGTAGTTTGGAGATGTTCACCGACGCGTCCTTAGGAATTTGCGCGGCACCGAGATCATTAGTTGTTCCTTTGAACCATTCCTCAGCTTCTAAGGGAGTTTCCTTCCTTAAAAAATTCTTAGGGTGGAGTGATCTAAATTGCTTCATTCCCACCGAACCTTTAGGAACTGGGGCTAGTTCCTTTCTTAAAATCTTTGCTTGTTGCTGCCCACTTTCTCACAGTTCCTAATGAAGGAAAGCTGTCTGCTGCTGCTGTTGCTCCAGTAGTCCTTGCATCATTTGTAGCATAGTTGTTTGCTGAGCAGCGGCTTCATTGACCCCATTTCCCCTTTTGTTGCGGTTATGGTGTCGTCCGGCCATGATGGTCTGAATCAGAAGAGGTTATATTACAAACAGGCTGAGAATGATATAGGATAGTAGCTTGCATAAGAAGTAACAATTAATGCAAGAGGAAAACTAATAAGGAAAAAGCGAGAGGCACAAGGGTGAAATTGTTTGAAGTTAAGATTTTATTAATAAATGCTAAAGGAGATACAATGAAGATTAAATATGGCCCTACTGATATACATAGCTTATTTGGTCCACTGAGGAACTAAGAAACTAGACATGACACGAACTAATCATAAGCGTTTCGGTCATCGTCCATCAATTATACAGTGGAAACTGCGCGTTATTGGCTCGGCGTTTATTGACCGTTCTTGCAAAACTGTAAAAGAAGGGCGAGCCGGGTAAATCCCGACAATAGAGTTGTGGAGGGGTACGATGAACACATCGATAAGCATGTCCCTGAATATAGAGTGTTTCCCCAATAAACCACATGTGCGGACCGTATTCTTTTAGTTCCTCCTCTTCCACAGGGATCTCCTCTTCAGCGGGGGCCTCCTCCTCGGATTCCTCCTCCTCCTCTAGTTCCTCCTCCTTAACGGGGTCTTCCTTTTCAGCAAGGATGTCCTCCTCAGGCTCTTCTTCCTGAGCCTCCTCTCCCTTGAGTTCTTCCTCTACTGGGGCTTCTCCTTCTCCATCTTTCAAATCGCCATTGGAGATATTTGTTTAGGGACCTATTACTTCGTCGTCCAAATATCCAAGCATAGCCTCAAAAGTGATATTTAACATGTTGTCCTCATTCGAAAGATTTTCCATGACCTGAGAAGAAATGCCATGGTCAGGATACCGAATGTCAAGGAAAGGCAAGGAATATGGAAAAATTATGAAATTGATACAGGTGGATGAGATTCACAAATATAATAAGTCAGTTAACAGTTTCATTTTAGTACATAGGACCTGCATGGGCCACCACTAAAAGCTGTCACACCCCTGTTGGGGTCAAAAATTGCACCCCGGTTGACCATGTCAAAATCAAAGTCAACCCCAAACAAGCGGGCCCAAGCTCAGATCAAGCGGACCCATGCCTAAGTCGAGCCCCGCGGCCAGCCTCCCCAATGCCAAAATGAAATCATGTAATAAATAATTTTGATGTAATTTTTTATGCATGAATGTAAGAAAATGGGCATAAAGCCAAATTTTTTTAAAGCCCATGGCTCATGTGCAAAAGAAATGAGCACATGAGGCATGGGATAGGAAAAATGCCATTTTGTAAATCCCAATGGGCTATATGTAAATTTGTAAGCCTATATAAGGCAACATGATAATGAAATAAAATATACAATTCATTCTCCCCAAAAATTAGGGTCTGTGCCTCCTTCTCCTTGCTCAAGGTTCTAAAACCTTCTTCTCCTTTTGAATTAAATCAAGTGTTTAACTCTTCTTTTTCCAAAAATAAATAGTTTTTCACCATAAAACCCTTGAAGGGGAGCTCGGGTCCTCCATCAAATCCCTAAAAAGAGGAGATTTTAAGTCCCACCTCCCCTTTTCCCGCCAAGATCCAGCCAACAGTGAGGAAGAAGAAGGATACCCATCTCCGAAAATCCCATTCTGGGAGGATCCGAGGCTCAAAAGAAGATCTAAAGATTTCTAGGAGTTTAACTCCATTCAAGATCTATTGGAGTATAACTCTATAAATCAAACCCCTTTTAGGAGTTTAACTCCAAATCTATACATAATCCCTGTTAGGAGTTCAACTCCAAAGCCCCTTGGGAGTTCAACTCCTAAACTAGGGGCTAAGCCCCTTTTCCGCTGGTGTTTCCAGCGGTCGCGTGTCGCGCACGTGACACACGGGCGCCTAGTGATCGCGTGACGCGCACATGACTCGTGGGCACCCAACGGTCATGTGCAGGGCATGTGACCCGCGGGAGCTAAGCGCCCACGTGCGCCTCACGTGACCCGCAGGCGCTCAATGCCCAGCGGTCGTGTGCAGCTCACGTGACCCGCTGGCACCCAACGGTCACGTCCTGGGCACGCGACCCGCAGGCGCTAAGCACCCACGTGCGCCTCACGCAACCCGCCGGCGCTCAGCATCCAGCGGTCGCATGTAGCTCATGTGATCCACTGACACCCAGCGGTCGCGTGCTACGCATGTGACCCACAGACGCCCACGTGCCAGGCTCGTGACCTGCGGGCGCCAAGTACCCACATGCCGGACACGTGACATGTGGGCGCCCAGCTCCCACGTACCATGCACGCATCTTTAAGACGCTCCTCTCCCCTCATTTTTCATGCACTCCACACCAAAACACCCCCGTAAACTCTGCGGGGCCCCCGTTATATCCAAAACCCTTCCAAAACATAACACACGCACACTGCATATTGAGTTCACATGATTAGTTAACCTGTCAATCGGAGGTTCCCTCGCTTCAAAAGCGAGGGGTAATTAACGGCAGCTTAGTCTGCGGCTGCCGGAGATTCGAATCCCCACAATCAATAAACCCCAGCCTACCCTAGATAGGGGGAATCTATAATACGCCTGACAAGCGCGCGTGTATTCCCATCTCAATGGGGTGACGAAAAACACACTACAGCCCCGCTTCCCAAAAGAAGGTGAAGGGTGAAGTGGCATGGTCCGCAACCTAACTGTATTGAAGATGGTCTGTTCAATACAGTCACGTTAAGCGTATGAATATCTATAACATGTAGGATATGTACCAAAATAAAATAATAAAAGCGAAAGGCATTTATTTCCATTAACCAAACTTTATTACATCCCAATAGAAAGAGTAAAATAAACTAAATAGTTTAATTACATCGAAGCAGAAGCAAAAATCCCTAAACACGTGGGCAACAAAACAAAAATAAACTAGCTAATCTTCCGTTGTCAGGTCCGCATAATCTTCATTAGTTGGCTCCATACCTTGATTCTCGTCATAATACTCATTCTCATCTAACGAACATTCCAGAGATAGGGAAGAGAAAAGAAAAGTCCGTCAGCGAGTTACACTCGGGTAGAATTGCCTCATAAAGAAGTAAAGATACTAAAACGAGCAAATGTATATAGGTATGATATGTGTCTAGATATGATATATATAGGTATAAGGGTATGAGGTGTATGCAAATAAGGTATATTGCATGAGGTATATGTGAGTAAGAGTATGTTTGTATGAGGTATATGTTAGGTAAAAGTTCGCATTAGTTTGTTAAATAAGGGTCTGGATACTCGCGATTATTCCGTTGTGGCCACGGAACAACAACTGCGGAAGTGAAATGTATCGTTTCATTTCCCGGGATCATGATCGAGTAGTAGGGGAATCCGAGTTCCGCATCTCCTTACCTAATCAAACTACCAATCCCCGTTATTCGGTGTAAAGGTTTTGACGAATTAGAGTTAGTGCGTATATCATCTAGGCATAGAATTTCCATATTGTATGCCATCCACATTTTGGATTATTCGCCCTCAAAGTAGGGTGAGTATTCGCTCGAATATCGGGTTAGTATTCGTCCACATATTGGACTATTCGCCCTCAAACTAGGATTAGTATTCGCCCGACTATCGGGTTAATAGTCGTCCACATATTGGACTATTCACCCTGCCTGCAAAGATCTTCATTTATAAGTATTCCATACCTAGATTCGCTCATTCTAACCCTAACCGTATCATGTGTCATATATGTTGTAAATTTATTCAAATAGTTGATCTCATTTAATATGGCCTTCCACAACCACTAATTTTATCTTGTTATCTTTTAAAGTCTTTAAGGTGCATCATAATAATTTATAGCACGCTTAGTTAATAAAGATCATGACATTTAATGGTAGTTATTATTTATAAGAAACCATGATATTTATAGAGTAATTATAATTTTGGGAAAACCCATGGTAATTTAAAGAAATGTATTTTTAATGAAAAATTATTGTATTTATTTGAAATTATCTTTTATTAAAGTTTTAGGTATTCTTTTTTTTTTGAAAATATCATTTAAAAAGGTTATGGTTTTTATTTGAAAAATAGCCTTTTAGTAAGGATCGAGGTATTTAAATGAAACTATATTCTTTTAGGATGGATTAAGGTATTTTATTGTAATTAATAATTTTACAAAGTTGTGGTTTTATATTTGGGGGTAACAATTTAGAAATGCGTCCGTGTTGGCAACCGCTGCACATGGGCGGCAGAATTTGTATCCTTTTCAGGGATGATTGCTTATCAACCACGGGGTATTTACGTAAAATATTATCCTGTAAAAATTTAAGGTATTTTATTAAAGGTGATATTCTACAAGAACAACTCCGCGTTGACAACCGCTGCATATGGACTGCAGAATTTGTGTACTTTTCAGTGACGATTATCTATTAACCACGGGGCGTTTCATGTGAAATATTCTTCTATTAGGGTATCTTATTAAATCTTAGTTAATAAGCTAAGAAAATTTATATAAAAATATTCTTTCTAAGTGGAAGGGGTTAAGTTGAAAACTATAGTAAAATTATTTAGATTAGTATTCCCCCTTTTTTTTAAAAAAGTAAAGGGATATTAACAAACTGAAGTGATTGGTGGATGAAAGTGCAAGTAAAAACATATCGTTTTAGTGTGTCTAAAGTATTTCATTCAAATCATCTTATATCATATGGGTGTTTTAAATACATACAACATTTTAATAAAATGAGGGTATTTTATGGAAGTGACCTATTTCGAGATCTTTTTGGTATCATAGGTAAGTGTGTGTGCATAAAAGGTGGATTGATACCCCATGGGCTATAACATCAAGTATATCATTTTCCATATAGGATGAGGGTGCAATATTCACGCATATAGGGATAATTTAATTAAACCATTTTAAGTATGTGTCGGATTTATAACTAAGAGGTACCACAGTAGTCGTACAAAAATATTTTTTTAACATCATTTTGCAATAAGTTTGGGGATTAGAACTTGAAACTAAGATCATTAAAGAAAAGAAGGTGACAGACAAGTGGAGAGAGGCGGATCTTACTTTTGGTTTGAGTTGGATATCAATGGGTCGAAAGCGTAGACTTGTACTACGATCAAAATAACTCCGAGCTTGGATTTTTCCTTGATGTTTGGACGGTACCACAGCGTCCGCGTCGTCGATACGAAGGCCTGGGTATTTTTTTCAGAATTTTCGGAGTTCTGTGGGGTGAGAAAATAGAGTTTGAAGGTCTCTATTTATAGGGTCTATTCCAACAATAAAATCCAAAAATTCTGGTCAAAGTACCTCAAAATCCATGCCCAATTATTTCCACAATCATCAACTGATGATTGCCGCCGCTGCCGCCGAATCGTGGCTGTTAGATCTGAATCCAACAGCCCACGAGCCGCTGCCGCCGCCTCCATGTGGCCGCGTGAGGGATCACGCGGTTTCGCGTGGTTCCCCACCACGTGGGCGCCACTAGCAATTCTGGGCCGTTGGATCTCCCATCCAACAGTCCACGTTAAAGGTTGGTTTTAAAAAAAATTCTTTATAAATAAAAATCTAACTGTTTATTTATAAAAAATCGATTTTGCTTTTAAAAATTTGTTTAAAATATTGTAAAATAGGGGGAAAATATGAGAAAAATTCCAGAAAATTTATTTTTATTGTTATCTTCGGTTTAAAAATGATTTTGGGCTAAAAGTAAATAATATTCCTATATCTATGATATTTGTTAGTTATCATAACTATTTAAAAATCTATTTTTTTCTTGAAAATATTTTAATTACGAAATATTTATTTTAATTTATAATAAAAATATGTAAATTATTTTAAGGCATTATAAAAATTCATTAAAACATTTTTAGCCCAGAAGTATATAAATAGATTTTAGAAAATTCCCTTAATTATATTCCAATGCTTTAACAATTACTCACATCACTTTAAAAAAATAAAATCATTAAGATAAAATATTTTTCCATCAAGAAAATACACAGTTAAATACTCGGTACTAAATAAAAGACTTTTTATTGAGTATTAGAAAAAACACGGTCATTACAATACACCTACGCGATGCTCTCGATTCATAGGGAGAAACATCTTTATGAGACTCTCACGGCTCATAAAATAAAAAAAAGGCTTAGACGACAGATCTAAATCTGTTTGATAAGCCATTGCTGCCCTACAAGGAGGTCAAGACCAACTCATGTATACTATCCACGGGCCACATTCGCCAAAATTGCATGACAATGAAGTGAAGAAGGCACTTACGGATCCTCATGACTCATAAGGAAAAAATACCCAAGTGAGAACCTTACGACTCACGGAAGCGATGGACACTTAGGAATTCTCACGATTTCTAGTGAGAATATACACCTATGAGATCCTCACGATTCATAGGGAGAAAAAACTTATTGAGAGCCCTACGGGTTATGAAGATAGACAAAGTCTTAAGACGAAAGAGAGCTAAATCTATCTTCTGAGCCAACAATTCTATATCGATGCATTGTTTTGCACTACTTAACCCACGTACATACCTACGTGGGCAAACTAGTGGGGGCATTTGTTCCCGCTAAAAAAAATTGGCTCGAAACTTGCTGTTCTTTTTATAAAAATATAGGGCAGCCCCCACATGTTAAACATGTGATCACTCATATACATAGCATGCGAGTAGCGGCTTCAAATAGATTTAAATCGTATGACAATCCCCACGTGAAAAGCACGTGAGCACTAACGTGCAAAGCACGTGAGTACCGGCTGTAGTTATGATTAAATCCTATAGCAACGCCTACATGTTAAATATGTGAGCACTCACATGCAAAGTATGTGAGTATTGGCTTCAGATATGATTAAATCCTATGATAGCCCCTATGTGTTAAACATGTGAGCGCTCACGTATTAAACACGTGAGTTCCCTTGCCGCATTTTTTTGGCAGTGCTCACATGCAAAGCACGTGAGCGCCGCTATCAAATGTATATGGCAGCGCTCACGTGATGGCACATGAGCGCCACAATTTAAAATGCCCTCATCAGATAAAATTAAATTCTATATGATAGAATCAAATTCTATTTGGGAAAATATTTTCCTTGATCTTTCTAATATAAAAAGATCTTTCTCTAATAGAGAATATTGGATTTAAAATCCAATGGTGATAAAATCACCAATTAAACTATCTGATAGAACTGAATTCTATGTAGGAAATATTTTCCTTATTTTTCTTAAATAAGAAAGATCTTCTATGTTAAATAGAATAAAATTTTATCTTAGGAAAATATCTTCCTAATCTTGTTAAATCAACAAGATATTCATATGATAGAATAAAATTCTATGTTAGGAAAATATCTTCCTAATCTTGTTAAACAAATAAAATATCTATATTATAGAATAAAATTCTTTATTTGGGAAATATCTTCCTAATCTTATTAAAATAAATAAGAAATCTTCTCTGTTAAACAGAGAGCTTTTGAATTAAAAATCCAACGGTGGATAAAATGCACCTATTGATCTTTAAGATTAATTTGATTGATTATGAAATCAATCATAATCTTAGAGATTTTCTCAAACAGATTGATTTTTCTCTTCTCCTATAAATAGGAGCTAAGAGATTAAATTAAAAAAAAGAGGAGACCCCCCATAAGCTCCCATAAAAATACAGAAGGCTCTCAAAAGCTTCCACAAAAAAAAACAGAAAATTTAATTCTCAAAAGAAGAAAAAGATCTTCCTCCTCTCAAACCCTAGGTAAAGAAAAGCAGAGATCAAAATATCTTGTTTACCTATCATATCATATCTAAGAGTTTAACCCTTTAAAAAAAACTTAGTTCTTTCTCTGAATCTGAGATCCATAAGACAAGTCTTCCACAAGTTGAGAATTTAATTCTCATCGGGAAAATCTTGTTCTTGGGAATCAAAAATTCAAGGAAGAACAATATAGAAAAGAATATGGAAGAAAAGAACATGAAGAAGATGGAGTCTATAATACTCCAGGAACTTAATTCCTTCATAATCAAGAACTTAGTTCTTAATGAATATGATCCCAGATCCTCAAAATAGTGATCTTGGTGATCGTTTATGATCAAAATACTATTAACAGAGTTTTAAACCTCTTTGAAAATATCAACAAAGATTAAATCTCTAAGAAAACAGCGCCTCACGCGAAACACACGTGAGCGCCAAAATTTAGCACCTCACGTGAAACACATGTGAGCACTGAAAAGAAACTAAAAGCTCAGTGCCTTACGTGAAACACACGTGAGCGCCAGAAAAGACTAGTGCTTAACACTATTTCAGCGCCTTACGTGAAACACACATAAGCACTATATATCCGAGTGTTTAGCACTGCTGGATAGTATAAAATCCCAATCTTAGCCCAAATTGGCTAAGTCTATGAAGCTTAAACTTCTTCGTTGATCTTAGTCTTATATACGACTAATGATCTCTCATCGATGATATCCAAAATGATATTCATCTCATATCTTCTAAATTAATCTTAGTCTCATATAAGACTAACTATTTTTAGGCCCACCATGATATTTTCCCTCAAATACGGGATTTGGTTCAAGGGTACATCTCTTCACACCTCTGATATATGTCGTTGTAATTTCTCAACGTTTTTAAAGAGGTGGCGGGTCCCGACAACCAACAGCAACTCCTCATCCCAACTTGATGAAAAATATGAAATTTCATCAAGACAGAGAATGATACATCCCACATTTGTGCACTTCCATATTGATGTGTATACCTCATATTGATACGCATCCCATATAGATGCAAGCCTCATATTGAGCCATATATATATATATATATATATATATATATATATATATATATATATATATATATATATATATAGTGAAGAAAATATAAATGCCTTCAAGCCTTCAAATTGGATCGTGCCCTAAATAGGGAGCATCCCATGTTACCATCGTTCACTTCGCCAGATAAAAAATACGCGTGCACGCAAGATGAACGTTGGATCGAAACGTCCCTAAACTAATAATGGACCGAAACGTTTCTAAACTAATATGTTTTGCCCTGCGGTTTGTCTCCATACTGACTACTGTATACTATCCATGGGTTATTCATATATGATCTAATGATCAGTCGTGTTGGAGATAGTGCCCTCAGAGTCAATTATTGGATCACAGGCACGTGATTGCAATGATTGAGGGAGGACCTATACCGGTAGGACAGTCTTACTCAAGATGATAGTATGCTATCTGGTTTATCTTTATCATCGTGTACTGCTTTAGGTGACCTTACAGGTCACTATTACACGTTGATAGAGCTCCTAGGATTCTTGCTTGACTGCCAGCAGTATGAGGGCGATCATATACGTGGGAGCTGGGGTCTATAAGCACATCCTTAAAAGGTCCCTAGTCGTAGGAGTTTCGAGACAGGACATCGATACTCCAGAGTAGACTAGTGTATACAGTCGAGACCCCGACGAGGGGCGGTGGCTGGTCTCACAAGCCACTGGTGTCAGTTGGTTCACCTAAGATGTATACAGGTGCTCATTAGGTTATGAGTACACCGGACAGGACTCGCCGGGAACATACTAGTTGGTCTTATACCTGACGTCAGACAGCAGTTCCCTGGTGACATGTGTACAGGTTAGTTCATCGACCTGAGATCGTCATTTGTCTCGTGTGAGTTCCCACTGTACTTTGATTACTACCCTACCACGGCTCAAAGGAGTCGTGCAAACAGGTTTTAGTTAGGTACAGTCCCGAGCCACATGGAGGCAGTGAGCGGATCTGCAGTGGTTCCTCTCTCCCGGTATTGGGGGTGAGGTCGCGCTGTGTCTAGGAGAGCCATTACACAAAGCCCTCGGCCGAGGCAGGAGATTTACTGGTAGGTATTCCAGTAGTATCTCAGGGTGTTCTGGGCTACACTCCGACACGACTTGTACCGCTTTTGGGGGTCTGACTTTTACCAATCCCATAGGCCCTCCATGCAATACTCATAGACGAACGGACCAGACTGTACGGATATTGTCACTGACAGGCTCAGTAGGGTGTCAGGATGAGCTCGCTCATTGACGTCCCTTTTGGTCAATATCTGGTAGCCCGTTACGTATGGCTAATACCTCTGACGTACTAGTGGTTAAATCCACAACCAAAGTATTGACGAGTCTTTAGAGTTCCCCACAGACCGTTTTCTCAAGTTTCGGGCGAAACGCTGTAGAGGCCGTATGGAGATATGGCAGGGTTCGATCATATACGTGCGGTATTGCACGGATCATGATCGGACGGATAATACTAGCGGGCTTTAGTTTAAGCCGGATCCTAGTATTGTACAGTGTAGATTTTGTTTCATTGCATTTGTATTCGGTCGCAATACAAATGCAGGTATGTATATACAGTAGCGGGGTTTTCCTGTAATTTATTATGGGATCAGTTTTCTGAAGTTGCCAGTTTGTATTCCGTTTCGGACATATTTCTTTGTATCTTTCATTGGCTGAAAGTTGGTGGAGGAGGGCTTATTTGCAAATGTGCAAATTAGCATTGTGGAGGGTGGTCTTTACATATTGTTGTTTCATGATGGTTGCACCATCATTGACTTCATTGGATCATCATTGCTTGACTTTTGAGACATGATTGCTTTCTTTATATGATGAGAAGAGTGATGGTTGTTAATGATGTGACTTGGATGTGATGATTATTCATCATGATGAGCTTTTCTCTTTCTTGCATGATTTTCCTTGGCTCATACATTCTTTCTCCTCCCCTCTTGGAGCAAGGCCGGCCACTTCTAGCAAGGGGGCTGTCCCAATTTTTGTGTGGGGATATACACTCATTTGGCTTCACAAAAATCCCATAGTTCCATCTCCAAAAGTTTAGTTCATTTCCTCCACCGAAAAGGCAACTTTTTAAAACCCCAATGAGACATAGCACTACACTATTCTACAGCAATTCTTTGGCACGTCGACTCGCCAACTTCGTGCCCGAGGTGCCTCGGTCCAGAGGTGGGAGCCAGTAAAAGAACCCGGCGATGTGGTGCCCTTCTGACGAGGAGTTAAAGACCGGAAATTCCGCGGGGAGATCGGGACGACGACGAGAAGACCGGAGGACACGGATCGCTCGGTATATCTCTACCCTTTCTCTAGTTTGCTAGCATTAGGTTAATGGCCCGATCTGGGTTTAAAAGTCCGCGGTAGCGCCGGTTTCTTGTTTAAAGAAAAGTTTTGATTCCGCATTTTGGCCTCGTACTGACGGCCGGGGCGCCGCCGTGCACCAACAAGTCGAGCCCATATGCTTACTGTTCCTAAGTCGATCTTAGTCTAATACATGATTGACGATCCTTAGATCAAACCCAAATTTCCCGTGAACGGATGAATCTCACAAATGTGATAAATGCATCCTAAGTTCATTCCCGTTGGCAAACTAAGCTACCAGCGTGGACCCTGTCAAGTAAATGCTTGACCCAAAACATCTAAGTTAATTTTAGTCTCAAATATGACTAACGATTCTTAGATAAAACTCAAATTTCATATAAACCTATGGACCTCACAAATGTGAGAAATACGTCCTAAGTTCATTCCCATTGGCAAACCAAGCTACCAATGTGGACCCCGTCAAACAAATGCTTGACCCAAATCATGAAAATATATATACAGATTTGGACTAATCCGCGTCCTACGGGCAATGACATAAACCGGTCTTCGTATACAATCTACGGGCAACCAAAATAAACAAATATAACATGACACAAAGTGACCTTCTGGAGCAGGAGAAAGTTGTTATCGCAACGCGATAACGTAATTAACTACAGAGGCTTGCACCTGCAAGGAAGAGCATCCCCACAATCAAAAAAACCCTCACAAATGAGGGGAAATCTGATAAAGTCTGTTATATCGGTCACATCTATCCAAAGCTCTGATATACGGTGCCATAAATCAACTTGGTATTTTCGGAGAGGTGGATGGATATGTCCAAATGGTATCTGCCACCAAATTCAGGCCAGACATCCTCCGCGTCTCAGTCCAGTTTTCAACGGTAAACACCTGCCCTATGGCCTCGGCGCATTCCTCTACTCCTGCTGGAACACTTGCCGTTGGGGTGGCAGAGATGGTCCCTGCTGAGGTGGAGCGGTAAAAGCTGGCCTGGGAGAGAAGCGGAGCTACATTATATTAATTTCCTTTGTTTCTTTTCCATTTTATTACATGCAATTCAATAAGTATGAAAGATGTCAATTTAGGTATTTGTTATTATTACCAAAAATAAAGCTGGTCATGAAAATGACATTAACATGGTGGCAGTAAGTGAAAGGCCTTATTTCTTATGATAATTAGATTTCATATATTTTAGGGATTACAAAATAAATTATAAATATATATTTTGTACTTGTATTATTGTACGCACACATGTGCATTGCATATACAAAATGGTAGTTTATTTGACTGGGGACCTAACCCTTTCACCTAAAGTTATATTTGTCTGCACGGAAGTAACATGAAAGTATCAGAAATAAGATTATTTTAAGTATTTCAGCTGTTTGTTTTGGCAGAAAGTAGATCTTGAAATTATTTCATTGTGATGAAGTTGATCCTATATAGCATTGTTAGTTCCAAAAAAATACCCATACTTTGGATGGGAAGATAAATGATTAATTAATTAATATCTTTATTATTTCCAAAAAGCAATAATATATTGGTATTAAAAAAATATTTTTTTGTGTTTGTTTTGCTAATGAAAGAAATATAGCAAGTTGCTTTATTTTTTACTTTCTTCTATAAAAAAACAAACAAACTCACATTAGAAATAAGATTTAGGTTTACTTGTATGACATTTTTTTTCGAAAGCTACTTCAATATTACTTTTGGTTCTTCCAGTGCTTTCAGACAATCAAATATGCCGTGAAATTGGATAAGCCTAAGGGTGCATTTGGCAAATGGTAATCCTAAATTCCCATGATATATTACCATTAGTGTTTAGGTGTAAAATATATTACCAGGAATATAATATTACCATGGTGATGGAGGTCGGGATCTTCCTAGGATGTTGTCCTCCATCGATCTTGTAGCCAGCGAGACTGAACGGTTGAGATTTGTTGTTGAAGGTTCAACGTGTGGATCTCAATGGATTTGTTGGTTGATGGGGACACCGAGCTATCTGCAAACAAGTCTTGGGGTGGGAGACCACCGTAGGATCCTCCGACGATCAAATAAGTACCGGAGAATAATTGGGCAGAGTAGTGGCATATTGAATTCAATTCGAGTTACCTGAATCGTCTAGAGGAGGGGTTTAAATAGAGGTCTCATTAGAGCGAGCCGATGCGAGATTCTTACCGTCCATTTTGCCCCTGCATCACGTTCGCGTTGATGGCGGGATACGCTTATTAATGGCGAGATACGCTAGTATGGGATGCGGGATATGAAACATCGGAGATCTCATCGTGGCAAGATACATGGAGCCGTTACGGGGGCGCCCGTGCTCCATGCTCCCAACCAAACAGGGACGTTGAGGAATCTCAGCTATAGAGTAGTTCGGAGACAAGCGAAGAAGCTTTTTAAGGGGAAGTTGAGGAAGCTCAGTCCGAGAAAGCTCGGGATTTATGCTACCGCTCTTGAGCTGGTCGGGGTGGCTGTCACGACCCAATTTTTGGTCCGTGATCGGCACTTAGATTGTATGACATCTAAAGATGACGACACAATTTAAGTAAGCCAGAAAACCAAGATCAAAACCCTTTTTGCAGAAATTTAGAAAATGTCAGTTTTTAAGTAATAAGAATGAAGTAGCATGCCGAATGGTTTTAATAATTGAAATTTAAACAACTGATTTAAAGCATTTTTAAAAATTTGACCACACCTCTTTTTTTTATTATTAATAAAAGCAGTTATAAAGTGTGTAAATAAGTTGCATCCCTAGTTGGGAGCAAAACAATGCCAAACGGCGGAAATCAATTCGCAATAATAATACGACACTCAAGGTGAAGAGTCTCATGCATAAGTAAAGGAAGCATAAATTAACACAACTAAACGATCTCATCAGTCGAAATAAAATACATACAAACACATCTCGTTCTAAGTCAATTATACAGGGTCTGATGGAGTAATACTAGATCCAAAGTACATATACCAAAATAGGAGGTTACTACGTGTAACAACCCTAATTTTTCTATACACTTTTCTATACAATTTTTTTTTATAAATTTTTAAAAATCCATAAAGGAGTATTTTAACCTGAGCACAATATATATAAGTAATTATTTTGTTTTTAAATAACTCCATTTTTAGTGTACATAAAATTGTTTTAAAATTAAAGTAATACTTGGGGTATTTAGTGTTGTTGTTACCACTTTAAATAGTTATTTTCTCACAATAATTACAAGAAGGAGCTTGTAGCTCATTGGTAATACCTTGCACTGCTGAACCAAGCCACCAGAGTTCAAATCCCATGCCCCACATTATTTTTATAATTATTTTATTTTAAATTTTTGGAAAGTCAACAGTCAAACCGCCATAACTCACAAAACTTGAACTGAAGACAAAAAGTTAAATACACAAAAATTCCCCCCATGAAAAACCCCACCCGACGAGCCTTCGACTCGGCCCGACTCGGCCGGCGGACAGGCCGACTCGGGCCGGCGCCGCCGGCCGGACTCGGCCGGACGGCCGAGTCGTTGACCTGGTCTTCTCACCTGAATACTTTAAAGTTTTTATCGGTTATCAAATTCTCAATAAATCCCTTTTACTCCAAAAATTTAATGATTTTTAATGTTTTTAATATATTTTTATATTTTTTTTATTAAAACCCTAACCCTAGCCTAACCTTATATAAACCCCCATACCCTCTACCCTCTCACCCTACATTTCTAAGTCCACTCTCTAAAAATTTCAAGAGAACTTGGTACGTGAGAAAACGAGCGAAAGACGAAGTGCTGACGAAATCGACGGCGAAATTCCGACGATCGTGCTAGAACCTCTCAACGACGTTTCGACGCACCGGCAAACCCACTACCTTCCTCTCACTCTTTAGCGTTGTCCAAAACCGTAAGTCCCTCTTTTCTACCTTTCTATTCTTTCATAAAAATACGATTTTTCAAACCCGACAGAAATCGGAACAAACCGATTTCCGATTCGGTTTTCTATCAAAACTCACTTATCACTAATTCCATAATGCTTAAACGTCTTCATGTTGACTACTAATCACTTAAAAATCAATTTGAACAAGTTTTCACACATGAAATGATAGCTTTTGCAATATATCGTATTATTTCTCTTAAATACCATCATGTTTCGATTTCACATTTAACCCCTAAACTTTGCTATACATTTAAAGTAGAGTACGAGATAATGACCTACCTCCACACACACGCAAATACAACCCTAAATTTACATCATCAAAACTTAGAATACGATAAAACGAAACTTTCATTTAAATACCATAATATTAATAAAACCATTCTTAAAAGTTTTAGATTTGATACACTTTTAAATAAATACCTTGTATTAGGAAAATACGATAAGTTGTGGATATCGATCGTTTATCTAAACCCGACTTTGTGGTGTCTAGGCTAGGCAAGTAAGCTTAGGTAACTTTAAAAGGCCCGTCTCACGATTCGTGAGCGGATCCCTCCTTCCTCACTTGTACTTACCTGGCCACAATTGGCGGTGAAGAGGCGATTTGAGGCTTCTAACGACTTGTCGTTTAGACCATTTAGAAATAGGCTAGTTGGCTTAGGAAACCCTAGAATCTAAAATACGGAAAATTACACTTTTCAAATAAATACCTTTTACTATATAAAACCGTTTTCTAAAGGATCAGTATTTTACAATCTTTGCAAAGCGCCACTACAACCCATCTTTGGGGAACCCATTCGGGATCGTGCGGTTTATCGCGCACTCTCAGGCTAGTAGTGCGAGATTCAGACCTCCGCAAGGAGCATTCGGTCTCGAAAGGTTTAAAATACGACATCTTAAGAAAATGAGATTTTTGGAATATAAAATATTTATTAAAAATTATTTTTGTATAAACATATGTATATTTATCATTTAAATATCTATTTTACTATAATATAAATTTTCCACTTTTTCCTAAAAATCCCAATAATAAATTTTACACTAAAATACCATGAACTTCAATAAATCAATATTACAGATAAATACCTATAACTAGGATATTTTCACTAGAAATATCACAACATAAAATGCACCCTCATTACAAATCTAAAGACGAACAATAAATACTTGAGGTGTATTTTGAAAAGTATATAAAAGTATTTTTACATAAAACCCCCTCAAGTTTTATAAATTACCCTAAGGACCTTAGCAATTATAAGACTTCGATTCACATTTCCGATTGTCTGACTCGGGTTTGAGTCTGATTAATCTGACTTGAATATAATTCAAGTCAATCTATAATCTACAAGTTTCCACTTCAATATGAACTCATAAATTCATGAATCCAACTATACAATCTATACAACTTGACTGAACCGAACCATGGATATACCTATTCCTTTTACATGATTCTCAGTTATTCCATTTACATGACTCTATGGTTACAACCGCTTACTGATATCATGGTTTTGGTCAGTCAATCAATCTTACAACCAATACAATTTACAAGATAACAATACAAACAAGATATCGCGGGGTTTAAGGGGTAGACTGGTACGGAATATGTTAAAGGTGACACGAGGTGGTCACTTAAGACGTAATTACATCCATGTCGTTGTTCCGTGGTATTATCGACGGAGCCTTGTACTACAGGTTACCAAGGTCCCCGGTGTAAGTGGGACTCTCCTCGTATACACTCGCATCTTCTGTACCAGGCTACAAACAACAGCGTTAATACAATATTACAATATTATAATACAACATTAAAAGAGCTCTCTCTCTCTCTCTCTTACTTTCTGTCTATTTCTCCCTTATCTTTGGGACTTACCGAGCGACCCGTTCGCTGACGACATTCTATTTCTTTCTTCTTTGAATGTCGCCAGGTGCTTTGGACACAGCAGAGATCGAGCTACCGGTGAAGACTTGGAGCAGTTTCACGAAGACCCCGAGCTCTAGACATTGTACCTTGTTCTATTTAGTATTTTCATTTCCTGTTATGCCATTGTTTAGGCATCGCTTTTCATTTCAGTTGTATTTACTTTTCATGCATTGTACAAAAGAATGTTATTAATAAAGTTTCTGTTATTTCTATATCTCTTGTCTCTTGTGATTTACTTTTATATTGCTTAGATACGCTTAGCGTATGTACTTCTAAGTATATACGTAGCGGTCCTCGTCGCGTCCACTTCGCCGTACACCGGGAAGCGGGGCGTGACACTACGTAGGTAACCCACCTAGCAAAAAGAACGATAAAAAGCTGACGAGTGGATCCGCACAGCCGCTACACGTCCACACGACTACTGCAAGGAACTATGGCACAGCGGAAGTGAATTGCCAATTCAGTGAATAAAACTAATATATAGCGGCTGATAATGTTAGTATGACGAACTAGAGTTAATAGCAACAAAAATGAATATGATGCATGTTAACAGGTGGAAACATGAATATGTACTACTCAATGTATAAATCAAAACTGAAATCTCATCAATTATTTCTAAATAAGGTTCATTTTTTCGTGTCCATCATCGACACAAATCTTCTGCTTCCATCAGGCATCGTTCCCCGAACGATCCTGTTAATCAATAACACCGGTCGGTATCACCTAGATATCCACCGTGTTCACAATTGTCTCCGGTATCGAGTATCCTCGCTAGGCTCCCCGCCTAAAGTGCGGCTTTCCTGCCCCCCGGTCTCGACTGGGTCCACCATGAATCCGGCTGTATAGCTACCCCACTCAGCCCGGATAAAGTAAAAATCCGCAATCGTATAACTACCCCACTCGGTTCAGAATAAAACCAAATCATAAAAACATCTCATGGTGAACATGTCACATAAATCATGAAGAATCGCTGAATCTATTCAATAGTGTATAAAAAATCAAAACCATAAATCCGCAATAATCCAGTGCATCTTATATCAAAATTACTAATACTTGAATATGAAACATGATAACATTTATGCAAAATAACTACCATTATTGATGCTTAAGGCATGATATGAATCATATTTAACATAATAAGTACTAAGTGTGTATGTGACATATTAATATCGACGAGGTGTAGTGTAACATGTAGATATGTGTATATGCAACATGACTCGTCGATAATTTATGCAGTGTTCTAGCAATTTTTAACATGACGATGTATATATATGAAGGAAAACGATGAAGTTACTAAAATCAAACTTTATAGACAAAGGAGCAATTTTAATTTAAATTTTAAACCACAGACGTATCACGTCATCCATACAAAATCCCCCGGTAGATGTTAATCTACTCACCGGAATACGTCAAAGTCACTCGGATGTCATCAATCCTTTTCCTTTCCTTGCGGCCTCCGAAGTTTCCGTATTCGAATCTAATATCGAAGTTAACTTCGTATAAGAAACAGCTAAAAACCGATACGGCGAAAAACTTGAAACTACAAGGTTTACATACTATGCAAGCTACATGTGACTATTGTGAACTTTCTAAGACTCATCTAATCCGGTTTAACCCTTCTCTGTTCATAACAGAAAACGCAGAATCGCGACACAAACTACCCGTATCGTATTTAGAAGTTTTAACCCCAAAACCGATATTTGCTTCCAGATTTTATATACTTAATAATTAACATAAACAAATAATACCAGATATCCTAACACATATACACAGAGCTACCCTACAAAAACCAGCACCCAACTCCATGAAAGACCCGGCGAACTCGGATTTTTGGTAAGTGTCGCCGGCCAAAATCCGAGAAAATGGGTTCGTCTTCCTAGGGGTTATTCTAGGTCCAAATTACAAGATGAAGGCACTGTTTGATTTTGTTAACTACCATCTAAACTATAGCAGACTCAATAACAGAGCCTATATTATCTAAATACGACATTTTCGATATCAAACTTCTATAATAACTAGTACAGAACTAAAAATCTGCAGAGTTAAAAATTATACCTACAGAAAGATTATTGAAAAGTTCCTTCCAAGATGCACAAGCACCACTAATCTTAGCTTGAGGGTTGTGGTAGTGATCCTTAATACGTAACTTCTTTCTTTGCTCTCTCTTTTTCATTAGTGAGTGTTAGGATTTTCTTCTAAGCTAGTGATAGTTTCTACTTGATATATATCAACTGAACAATTTTTTTAAAACAAGATAAGAAAATGAATGATAAAGCAAGGAGGTGGTGTCACCATGAAAGATGGTGGTGCTTTCATGCAAAGAGAAGGTGTGGCCATTAGGTTAAACCTAAGGTGTGGTGTCTAGGAGGTTTATTTTAAACTTAACCACTATCTAACCCTCTTTTCATAATAACCCTCATACAATCCTAATTAACATAACGAAACTAATATTTTCATATAAACCCTTCATTACACATATTATTATATAAACACTATTTTCTTTACTAAATTATTTCCACTACAAATTAAAAGGCCATCTTTACTACAATAAAAATTAAATAACATTTTCTATTTAAATAAATAATTTAATTAATTATTTAAAATATTTCAAAATGTTACAATATTCCTCCCTTAAGAAAATTCGGTCCCCGAATTTAAATCTTAACTACACGTAACTTCAAAAAGATGCGGGAATTTCTTCCGTATCGCATCTTCGGCCTCCCGAGTGACCTCCTTACTATTTGGTCCTCGCCAAAGAACCTTTACAGACGGAAGTACCCTCGATCTCAGTTTCTTTGCCTGCCGGTCTAGAATAGCTACCGGCTGCTCAGTGTAGGATAAATCCTGCTCAAACTGTAAGGTCTGATACTGGATCGCGTGAGAATGATCGTGAAGATACTTGCGAAGCATAGACACATGGAACACCGGACGCACATCAGGAAAACTCGGTGGAAGCGCTAAACGATAAGCTACAGCACCCAACCTCTCCAGAATCTCATAGGGTTCGACATATCTGTGGCTGAGCTTCCCCTTTTTTCTCGAAACGCATCACACCCTTCATCGGAGATACACGAAGGAACACATGATCTCCCACATCAAACTCGAGTCTGCGACGGTGTCGATCAGCATAAGATTTCTGTCTACTCTGGGCCGCTATCATCCTGTCCTGTATCAACTGGATCTTTTCTGTAGTTTTCCTGCACTATCTACGGTCCCAGTATGCTGCTCTCGCTGAGTTCTGTCCAGCAAATGGGCGATCGACACTTTCTCCCATACAAAGCTTCGAAGGGTGACATCTGGATCGTCTCCTAAAAACTGATGTTGTAAGATAATTCTATCAAAGGAAAGTAACGATCCCAACTGCCACCGAAATCAAGACTGCAGGCTTGAAGCATATCCTCAAGAGTCTGTATGGTCCGCTCTGACTGACCGTCGGTCTGCGGGTGGAAAGCCGTACTAAAGCTCAATCGGGTGCCTAAAGCTTCTTGAAGTTTCTGGCATAACCGGCTGGTGAACTGGGCACCTCTATCGGACACTATGCTATTCGGAACTCCATGCAATCGCACAATCTCGTCAATATAGATCTGAGCATACTGCGCATATCCATACGTTGTCTTCACCGGAAGAAAGTGAGCTGTCTTTGTCAATCTATCTACAATCACCCAGATGAAATCATACCCTCTGCCGGCCCTGGGTAGACCCACAATGAAATCCATAGAGATCTGCTCCCATTTCCACTCCGGAATAGACAAGGGTTGTAATCTCCTGCCGGCCTCTGGTGCTCGGCCTTGACTTATGACAAGTCAAGCATCTCGAAACTAATTCCGTAACATCTTTCTTCACCCCTTCCAACCAGTAAACATCTCTCAAGTCATGATACATCTAGGTGGAACCCGTACGAATACTATATGCTGACCGATGCGTCTCCTCTAAGATCTTGCGTCTCAGCCCCTCAGAATCTAGCATACAAGATGATTCCCAAACCGTAACACTCCATGGTCATCGATCATAAACTCATAATCTCTACCCTGTCTAACCTGTTCTATGATCTCAGATAAACGAGCATCTGTGGGCTGTGTCTCTCGGATGCGATCCAGTAACTGAGGACGGGTGCGAATATGAGCGAACTGTCCTCCTGTCGACGTGAACTCAAACTACACACGGCTATGACATAGGATCTGCCAGTCTGCAGAAGACTTTCTCTGAACTGCGCCCAAATAAGATAAGCTACCTCCGGGCCTCCGACTCAAAGCATCTTCTACAACATTCGCTTTGCCCGTATGATAAAGAATCTCGCAATCATAGTCCTTCACGAGTTCCATCCATCGACATTGCCTCAGATTCAGATCCCGCTGCTGAAAATATACTTTAAGCTCTTGTGATCTGTGAATATCTGGCACGACTCACCGCATAAGTAATGCCTCCAAATCTTAAGTGCGAAAACCACTGCAGCCATCTCTAAGTCATGAGTGGGATAGTTCTACTCGTGCCTCTTCAGCTGCCGAGAAGCATAAGCGACGACCCTGCCGTGCTGCATCAACACACAGCCTAAACCCACTCGAGAGGCATCACAATAAACGACAAAACCACCTGACCTAGAAGATAAAGATAAGACTGGTGCAATCGTCAAGCGAGTCTTCAACTGCTGGAAACTCTGCTCGCATGCCTCTGTCCAAAGAAATGGAACCTCCTTCTTGGTCAACCCGATCAGTGGTGCGGCGATACGAGAAAAATCCTGCACAAACCGTCGGTAGTAACCGGCCAAACCCAAGAAGTTGCGAATCTCCGTAACTGATACAGGTCTGGGCCAGTGCTGTACCGCTTCGATCTTCTTTGGGTCCATACGTATACCGTCTCCCGTAACTATGTGACCCAAGAAATCCACACTATCCGGCCAGAAGGCACACTTGGAGAATTTAGCGAACAATTGGTGTTCTCTCAAAATCTGCAATATAATTCGCAAGTGTTGCTCATGTTCCTCTTGGCTACGGAAGTATACAGGGATATCATCAATGAATACAATAATGAACTGATCAAGAAATGGCCCGAAAATACGGTTCATCATATCCATGAAAGTTGCTGGGGCATTGGTGACCGCGAACGACATTACCAAAAACTCATAATGCCCGTAACGTGTGCGAAAAGTAGTTTTCGGAATATCATCCTTTCGAACTCTCAACTGGTGATACCCTGACCGCAAATCGATCTTCGAGAAGTAGCCAGCTCCTTGCAGTTGATTGAATAAGTCATCAATGCGAGGTAATAAATACCTATTTTGCACTGTAACTTGATTCAGCTGCCTGTAGTCGATGCACAATCTCATTCTGCCGTCCTTCTTCTTTACGAATATGACAGGAGCTCCCCACGGCGATACACTCGGACGAACAAGTCCTCTATCAAGCAATTTTTGCAACTGACTCTCGAGCTCCTTCAGCTCCGTCGGGGCCATTCGATAATGTGGTATAGAAATAGGCCCTGCACCTGGACAAGTCAATCCAATATCCCGCTCAGGTAGCAATCCTGGTCACTCAGCAGGGAACACATCAGGAATTTCTCGTACGATCGGAGCCTGGTCTAACAGAACTTCAGCGGCTCCTACGTCCTGCTAAGAACCCACAACAACCCTTCTTCAAGAGCCGTCCCGCACAAAGAGCAGAAATCATATTGGCAGGAGTTATACTACAGTCTCCCTGCACAACCAAAATCGGTTCGCCTGGAAAACAGAATCTGATCGCTTTCCCCCGACAATCTACATAAGCATGACAAGCGGCCAGCCAGTCCATCCCAAGAAGTATATCAAAATCTAGCATATCCAGGAGAATTAAATCGACTAATGAATCCCTATCACCAATACGTACTAAACAGGACCTAAATACGTGTCGGGCTACAAAAGAATCTCCCACCGGAGTAATCACAACTAGCGGTAATTCTAGCAACGACGACTCTCTCCCCAGAGAAAGTGCAAAGTGTGGAAACACGCACGAGTGCGTAAAACCGGGATTAAATAAAATATATGCATCTAAGGAACATACTGAAAGAATACCTGTTACGACAACGTTCGACGCCTGTGCGTCCCGAGGAGTCAACACAAAAGCTAAAGCCTGCCTTCTTCCAACGACCAACTGTCGTCTGCCTCTACCTCCTCGTCCTCTCGAATTATGACTGTCTCGACCACGGCCTCTATAAGCGTTGATCTAGCGTGGAACAACAGCAGGTGTAGGAGGTATTGCGCTTGGAGGAGGTGGTGAAGGTGGAGAAGTCACTTGTGAGACCGATGCCTCACTCTGTCACATCACGGGACAATTTCTGATAAAGTGATACGGACACCCACACCTGAAACATCCTTGTGAGGGCTGTTGATCATGTGGGTATAAGCAATATAACTGGTCCATAATGAATTCACCACGGCTTCTACGAACATGTCTAGGATCTGATATATCAGTACGAATCTGCCTTGGTCGTTGAACAACCGTAAGTGGAGTAATAGCCGATCTCCGTGCTCGACTAATCTCTATCAAGGATCCGATCATTTGGCGCATATCATGAATACTCGCCTCCATCCTAGCTATACGATCAATAGAGGGTGGATCAATATGTCCATGAAAGATAAGCGTACTGCATTGGTCTCTCCTCGTCTCAGACGAGCCCGTTTCAATCTCATCTCTGACAGTGGCCCTCTGGGCCCTCGTAGTCATCGGCGACATAGTGGCTGGGGTAAGAAACAGAATTGATAAGGACATTGCAATCGAATCACAGGATACATGGAATCAAGGAAGGAAGTACGAACAAATATGTCCTAAGGTCACTTAGGCTGAGTATCGTAGCATAAATATACCGCGGAACATATGTACGGTACTCTACTCATCCTAAATCACCTACTCCATAAAACCAAGGGTCAACCTACCTAACGAAACTAAAGCCTACTAACTTCAATTCACTACTCGGTTCCGAAGGTTAATCCTAAGCTCTGATACCAACTTTGTCACGACCTAATTTTTGGTCCGTGACCGGCACTTAGATTGTATGATATCTAAAGATGACAACACAATCTACGTAAGCCAGAAAACCAAGATCAATACCCTTTTTGCAGAAATTTAGAAAATGTCAGTTTTTAAGTAATAAGAATGAAGTAGCATGCCGAATGGTTTTTAATAATTGAAATTTAAACAACTGATTTTAAGCATTTTTAAAAATTCGACCGCACTTCTTTTTTTATTTTATTTTATTAATAAAAGCAGTTATAAAGTGTGTAAATAAATTGCATCCCTAGTTGGGAGCAAAACAATACCAAACGGCGGAAATCAATACGCAATAATAATACGACACTCAAGGTGAAAAGTCTCATGCATAAGTAAAAGAAGCATAAATTAACACAACTAAACGATCTCATCAGTCGAAATAAAATACATACAAACACATCTCGTTCTAAGTCAATTATACAGGGTCTGATGGAGTAATACTAGATCCAAAGTACATATACCAAAATAGGAGGTTACTACGTAGGTAACCCACCTAGCAAAAAGAGCGATAAAAAGCCGACGAGTGGATCCGCACTGCCGCTACACGTTCACACGATTCCTGCAAGTAACTATGGCACAACGGGGGTGAGTTGCCAACTCAGTGAATAAAACTAACATATAGCGGCTGATAATGTAAGTATGACGAACTAGAGCTAATAGCAAAAAAAATGAATATGATGCATGATAACAGGTGGAAACATGAATATGTACTACTCAATGTATAAATCAAAACTGAAATCTCATAAATTATTTCTAAATAAGGTTCATTTTTCCGTGTCCATTATCGACACAAATCTCCTGTTTCCATCAGGCATCGTTCCCCGAACGATCCTGTTAATCAATAACACCGGTCAGTATCACCTAGATATCCATCGTGTTCACAATTGTCTCCGGTATCGAGTATCCTCGCTAGGCTCCCCGCCTAAAGTACGGCTTTTCTGCCCCTCGGTCTCGACCGGGTCCACCATGAATCCGGCTGTATAGCTACCCCACTTGTAGGGTTCCTAGGCACACTCATGAGGTTCCACAAGGCATCAACCATGCCAAAATCAAATTTTTGTGTGCCTAACAACTCTATGCAAGATCGTTAACCAGAGGTAAGGCGAAACTAAAAGCTAGTAAACTACTTTACTACTAAGTGAAAGGAATTACAACCTTTGTAGATCCGGTCCTTCACTTCTAAAGCTCCGTGTTGACGTCCCTTCGCTGTGATCATCGGGATCCCGGACCCTAGCGTTGGTTTCATCGGAGAAAAGAGCGGGCTAGGTCATTGACTTCGAGGCCGAAGATGATCTACGTCGGGGAGACTCAAACTCAAGCTATTCCTTCACTTGGTCAAGAACTTTGTGAAGAGAACACCCTATACAACATGGCAAGTGGTAGAGGATGAAGAAATAGGAAGTGGGTTCACTTTAGATTTGGATTTCTCACTCTTTTTCTTCACTTGAAAATTTTTAAGAAAGATTTCTTCACTTCAAGAAGAAGATGAAGAAGAAAAAAAATATGAATAATAGAATAATAGAAAATGAATAATCAAGAGAAGTCTATCATATTGCAACCATGGGTGAGTAAACCATTGTAGAGACTAAACTAGAGTTTAGGTTGATGGTTAGGTCAAAGAACAAAACAAAATGGTTAGACTTTTTCAAAGATGCTAAAAAGCTTCATGAAGCTTCAAGCATAAAACAAAAGAAAGCCACCATTTTATTTTTTCCAAAATAAATAAAATAAATAAAACCCTAACCATTAACCTAAACATGGTGTAAGTCATACACACACCCAAGTTTGCATGTATCATCAAACATGATACAAACTAGTGCACAAAAATATATCACATATACAACTTGTGCACATCAAGTGAGAAAATCAATCTTAAGTGAACAAATACTAGTTAATGTAAAGTAATATATCAAATATATAATTATACATTAAATCATTAAATCAACACTTGATTTAACGATCCGGTCATATTGCATATAACCGACTAGTATCAAGTGTATCAATATATCGAATCAACATTTGATTCGGTAACCCGGCTATATCTCATATAACCTCCTGATGATACAAATCGCGAGAATAGAATACAGTATCACATACTGGTATTATTTTCGGTCCCGCACATATCTCATATGCGCTCCTATTTCGTTTCGCTTGAGCCAGGAAACCCCTGTGTAGGACTCTAAAGACTCGTCAATACGCCGGCAGTAGGTGGTGATCATATCAATCACCCACAAGCCGCAAGCAGTCTGCTAAACGTAACGGCCACCCGGGTATTGAGCGATCAGAAGATCAACGAGCAAGCCTGCTCACACTCCTGTAAATCCAACCAGTAACACTTACCGCACAGTCCGGTCTGTTCGTCTGATATGTTGCGTATCTCGCCTAGGGGTGGTAAACGTCAGACCCCAGTAGCTCGATAAGTCATGCCGATATAAGGTCCATAACAAGCATGAAACTACTGATAACACTTACCAGTAAATCAGTGCAACCCTGGCCAGGGATTTCCAGTTATGGCCAGTCGAGCATAGCGCAACATCAACCCCCAATACCGGGAAAGACGAATCCCCTCCTATCGCTCATTGCCTCCATGTGAATCAGGACTGTACCCAAAAACCACCTGTTTGCACGACTCAGTAGAGCCGTGGTAGGGTGGAAATCAAAGCACAGTGGGAGACACACAAGACTCTATGACGATCTCGGGTCAACAGACTAAGTTGTACCGGTGTCACCAGAGAACTGCCATCTGACGTAAGGTATAATACCATCTGGGAGTTCTCGGCGAGTCCGTTCAGTGTACCCAGTCACCACTGAGCACCCTCATACCATCTCTGATGTCAAACACCAATGGATATGTGATCATCCATCGCCAATCACATGGGTCGAGATGATATACGCTAATCTACTCTGGAATATCGATGCCCCGTCTCAATATTCCCACGACTAGGAACAATGAAGGATGTACTCATTGACTACCTAGGCCCCACAAGTATGATCTACATCATAGTCCTGGAAGTCGAGTACACATCCTAAGGGCTTTATCAACATGTAAAAGAGAGACAGCAAGTATACATGTTAAGATAAAGAGCAACCAGATAGCGTACTATCATGTCGAGCAAGAAAGTCCTACCTATATATGTCTCAGCATCCACTACAATATACATCTCATGTACAGTAATGGCCTCTAGGGCATATATATAAATAACAATCTCCCACTTGCACTAGGGCCATCTGTAGCAGTGGTTGTAGTATCTCATACTCAACCATCCCACAAAAGTCTCTCTTTGGGAAAAGGCCTTTGTAAGTGGATCCGCCGTGTTGTCCTCTGAGTCTACTCTCCTAACCTCGATCACCCTGGAGACCAACTATCTCCTTGATCGGGTGATACTGCCTCAGAATATGTCTGGGTCACTGATGGGACCGGGGTTTCTGGGCCAAAGCCACACTTCCATCGTCACACAATGGTAGGAACTTAGTTCATATCATGAACTAATATACACCCAAACTTCCTCTTTGGTAGTATCTTTGATAGTGATGTTACCAGCCTTTATCGTCTAGTTTGTCACGGTATCCCATCTTGGAACTCTTCCAACATACCGTCCCTGCACTGAGGGTAAAGACAATGCCTGCGACTGACATTCAGTCGTCCTTATCACCCTGGAACCTTTCCAGTGATTCTCCCCAGGATTAATTGATACCATCTCACTACAACTAGTGAGAATCCTAACATCCATTTAGATCTATCTCATAGATTTAAAACCTAGGATTTAGGAGGTATCACTTAGATCCTAGATGGAGAATCCTTGTGATAAGAGGAGATTGACCGTGCGTAGCATATGAAACTCTTTCCCTATCAAGAGTATGTTATCCACGTACTCTACGAGGATCACCACCCTACTCTCTACTACCTTTTTGTATATACAAGGTTCATCTACCATTCTGATGAAGTCAAACTCTTTGACTACCACATCAAAACAGACGTTCCAACTCCGCGATGCCTGCTTTATCCTGTAAAGCATCTTGCACACGTTTTCGCTGCTCCCACTGTTTACGAAGCCCTCTGGCTGTGTACTTATAGACGTTCTCTTCTAAATCAGTATTTAGAAAAGTAGTCATGACACCCAACCACCAGATATCGTAGTCATGGTATGTAGCAATGGCAAATAGGATCCGGATGGACTTAAACATAGGCACTGGAAAAAGGTTTTATCATTATCCACGCCTGGTCGATAACTAAAACCTTTAACAAGTCTAGCTTTGAAAGTCTCAACTTTTCCATCTACACCAAGTAATCTTTTCAAGATATACTTGCTCCTGATGGGGATTTAACCCTTCAGATATAGCAACCAAAGTCCATACTTTGTTGGTGTACATGGATTCCATCTCAGATCGCTAAGCATCCAGCCATTCTTACAGAGTCCCCACTCTTGATGGCCTGCTCGAAACTAATTGGGTCATCATCTCATGATGCAATCCTCGCTCCCACTGTCATCGAGAAACTAAAGTATCTCTCAGGCGGATGAGGAACCCTGCTAGATCGGCGGAGAGGCTGAGGTTCGCCGGGGACTATTGAATCCTTTGGTTCTATCAAATCATCAGCTGTAGTTTGTATAGCTGGAAATCCTTCCAGTTCTACAGAATTGACCTTGCCTCGATCTTGTCTGGATTTTGCTTTTGACATAGGCACGACAATTCCTAAATCTTAACTTACTTAAGAGACAGGCTCTTCCCATACCATATCTCATATGAAGTGGTAGGCAGTGATCTGATTCGAACCTAATTCAATAGGTATGCAGCTTATTAAGTGCATAACCCCCAAAAGGAAATAGGTAACTCAGTAGTACTCATCATAGAGCACACCATATCATATAGGGTGCGATTGCTCCGCCCCGATACACCATTGTGCTGTGGTGTATTCAGAGGAGTAACACCGAGAGAGAATCTCATTCTCCTTTAGAATAGTCCAAGAATTCCATGCACAAGTATTCTCCTCCCTGATCTCATCATAGAACATAATACTTATACCTGTATTTAGTTCTCTACTTCTAACTTATATTCATTGAATTTCTCAAAAGCTTCAGACATGTGTTTCAACAGGAACATGTGTCCGAATCTTGAGAGATCATCAGTGAATGTATGGAAGTACAAAGAACCAGTCTTGGCATATGTAGACTGGGGACCTCTATACATCACTATGTATCAGTCCCAAGAGTTCACTAACTCTTTCTCTGTTTCCAGTAAACGGAGCTATGGTTATCTTATCTTTGTGACATGACTGGCAAGTTTCATAAGATGTAAATTTAAACTGATTTAAATATGCATCTAAATGTAAATTAGCTAGTCGGGTCGCATTGATATGACCTAGTCTACAATACCATAAGAAGAATTCGTTCATTTCTGAACTCTTCCTCTCGTGTGTGTTCTGTACGTAAGGAACTGTAGTTTGATTTAGAATGCATATGCTTTTAGATAACGTGCCTGAACCGATCAACTCTTGATATAGGAAATGTTCAAAACATTATCCAACAATACAAAATTATATCCTTTCTTTAATAAATAAAGAGACTGATATGATATTGTATATCAGGTTCGGTATCTAATAACATTCGTTCAGAATCAATGTATTTGGAAATACAGGGTGATAGTGACCAACAGACTTGGCTGCAACACTTGCACCGTTTTCTGTCTCATGAAACTTTTCACTTGTTCTCAGTTCTCTACCTTTCTGTAGCCCATGTAACAAATTACATTTGTGGGATCCTGATCCGGTATCCAATACTCAGGATGTAGAGGCAACTGAGAAACAGTTCTTTGTAATTAACACACCCAAAGAAGATGCATCATCATGCACTTTCTTCGTTTGGGCGGCACGGGAAATCTTGTATTCCCCTAATTCCTGCTCGGTCTTATAACAATTATAAGTTGGAGCGGGACCAACGTTCCCCAGCTCAGTAAAACAAGCGGGTTCGGTCAATACATCCATATTATTATCTTGATTAAGGCGTGACATGGTCGCTACCTGGAGAGAGAGAGAAGAAAACACTCTGCGTGCGCTCTTACAAGATTAGATTGGTTATATAGTTTATCTAATCAGGATGGCTCCCACTGTTTTTATCAAATCTTCCTTCAAACCGTAAAAGAAAAGACTAGCCGGGATTAATTACACTCTACAAGTTCGCCAATCTTTCAGCCAGGCCAGTGCCGGTACTTTGAGGGAGGTTCCCCGTGCTTTCGCACGGACCTAATTAAAGTAAACCTCGTTTTCCCAGGAGTGTAACCCCGTTGACACCTTTCTAGACACCTACTTGATCGGCTAATTGCAAAGTGCAAAACTCTCCCAGGAGTAACAATTACTCGCAGTGGGTATCGGGATCCAACTATCATATAGAAGGTATGCAATCTCATTGCAAATTTCAACACTTGAAACTCCCGATAAAGGTTTTTACCCCTAGCACTTATGACCTTAACTATGGTCAACAAATCATAAGCACTAGTCAAGTTCTACCCGTCATTTCGTGATTAATTAGACCCACCCACATGACCCTTAACTAAGGTCAACAAAGTCACGCGACCGTCCTAATTAATCGCATCATATGCGGTGTAGGAAGACATCACTTAGCTACCGTACACTGTGCCTTAACTATGGTCAACAAACACAGCACGAATACTAAGTACTCTACTTCCTAAAATGACGGAGGGTTACGGATGGTTTTTATGAAAACCTTTAACGCTTTGAACTTGATCTCGCTGCGGAATCAAATGGTTTTTAAATGGAGTGTTTTTTAGGCTTTTGCTAGTTTCGCTAAAGAGGTCACTCCCGGTGAAGGGATCTCGGCTCTTTCTTCGTCGAATGAGGTGCAGGATATTCACAATACCACTATGCAAAGCAAGAAATAGAAAAGCAGTCAAAGGACAAATCGAAGGTTGTAGCATCTGCTGATTATTGCTAAAGAGGTCACTCCCGGTGAAGGGATCGTCGGCTCTTTCCTTATCGAATAAGGTGTTGGATGTTCTACAAGGAACACCGCTATGCAAAGCAACAACTAGAGCTACCTAATTTTATTTTTGAAATTCGATTCCACAACATCTTTTAGGTTTATTTTCTTTCATTAATCTCATTAATGAATGTCCTATCATTTTAATCCACCTAAATATCACAGATAAATACAACGTACGCTTATGCCATCCGCATTCGCCTCGATATCCCGTCTGCACCGTTAGGTTAGGTAACTAACGACAGAGCGGGGCAGGGCTAGCGCGGGTGTAAAACATAAGCAACGCCTATATAATATATCATATATACTATATACAATATCTATCTGAACAAATCACATGATCACATCACAGATAAACGCAGTAAAAAATATCATATGAAATATTGGATATATTAGGACGTCCGTGTTTTATTTTGAGCTTGTATAAAACACGGATTCCACGGTCGTGATGAATAGCCAATCCCACACCCGTAGACCCCTACGAGAGCGTCAAGCAACCCTACCAATTCTAGAGTTAGGAGACCCGAACTCAACTCCTCGAGATGGTCTCCCACTGGACCCTAGAACCCGGTTACTTGTGCTCCCCGCCTTGGGTCTATCCTAATGCGGAAAAGTAAATAATATACAACGGTGACATCATCCTCAACCCGGAAGTGCCCCAATAAAAGAATATTACAAACAAGTTTTGTACATGAATGAAAATGAAAAACACTCGTCTCACATAAAAAAAAACCCGGCTATTCAAACACGACGATCCAATATAACATATCCAGCAACATATGACATCACATGTCATCAACGTAAGTAAATATGCGCATCCCAATTGTCGTTGATATATAGCAACGAAACCGGCGATATCACATATTACACTTACGGTCGTAGAAAAGAAAGTGTAAAACTACAACAGTTGGAATCCACAACCTCTTTAGATATCGCATGCCTAATCAAATGAATTCCTTAGACATCGCATGCCTAACAATTATAAACCCCGCATTTTAGTCTCATTATCGAAAACACTTTTCAATATCAAGTCGGGCAATTCAACAAGATTTCCGACATCCTGAACGAATGCTCGTCGCAAACTTTAGTAGACGGCCGCACCCCCGAATGCCGTCGACGAAGTGCACTAAGGCAGAACACCGCTACCGCGAGCA
This sequence comes from Agapanthus africanus, assembly GCA_030015575.1. Classification (NCBI taxonomy): domain Eukaryota; kingdom Viridiplantae; phylum Streptophyta; class Magnoliopsida; order Asparagales; family Amaryllidaceae; genus Agapanthus; species Agapanthus africanus. Next base: position 444,085,439 of record JASDDO010000031.1, on the reverse strand, counting down.
CCCGAACGGATGCTTTTGGCTACGGGGTTCTCCTACAGTCACTTGGTCGGGGCTATGGGGCGTGGCTGTCTATTAAGTTTACCGGCGAGTATCCGCGTACGCTACGTGATTGCGACGGACTTTTGATTGCATCAAAATCCCGTGGCAACCAATCATTTGAGACTAAAGTGCTATATTTATAATATTCAAATCAGTTATCTCATAACTACTTGTGAATTCCAAATATTGTATCACATTCCAGATAGATAGACAATGTTAAACTTTCCGATCGAATAATCAAACACCCAAGTTTTCCCGAATAGCTCAACACTTGAGAGGAGTTTAAAAACATCCATTTCATACCACAGTACCAACGGTCCAGCCGTAGAAGGGTCAAGCCAACGCCTCACATGTGGCACGCCATACTGCCTCAAACCCTAAGGTTCAAAAGGCAGTTCAAGACGGTCACATAATCGAATTAAGGTTTGTTGTCTTCTAAAGGGTCCATCGCGTTACTTGCACTACTTAAACGTTCTTAAACTACGGAAAATTCCAACACTTGGAAATTTCCCGGGTCAGGAAAAAGTGAGTTATTCATATCCGGTCGAACTTTTTAACACTTTCTAAAATTACCCGGACAAGAAAGAACAAAGTTAAATAATCCGATTGAATCATCGAATCCCCAATACAACCCAGAAAACTCAACTCTTGAGTATAAATAAAAAATTTCCAGAAAATACAGGAATTACAGAAGGGCATTACTGTGCAAAGCACGTGACAAGATTCACTTTTATGGCCGCGGAACCGCCGCGCAAGCCAGGGTGGGGCCGCGGTTCCGCGGCGCATTAGTCGGCTTAGGGTCACATGCTCCACAGTAATTCCTATAAAACCCTGCTGAATTTTTTGGATATTTTTAATTTGGAAAAATCCACAGTTGCAGAAAATGTACAGAGAAGGGTATCGATTAGGGTTTCGGGGTTCGATCGGCTTTCTAACTTCGTCTACACTTCGCCTAAAGCTCTAGCTAGGCCCTGATACCACTGTAGGGTTCCTAGGCACACTCATGAAGTTCCACAAGGCATCAACCATGCCAAAATCAAATTTTTGTGTGCCTAACAACTCTATGCAAGATCGTTAACTAGAGGTAAGGCGAAACTAAAAGCTAGTAAACTACTTTACTACTAAGTGAAAGGAATTACAACCTTCGTAGATCTGGTCCTTCACTTCTAAAGCTCCGTGTTGACGTCCCTTCGATGCGATCATCGGGATCCCGGACCCTAGCATTGGTTTCATCGGAGAAAAGAGCGGGCTAGGTCGTTGACTTCGAAGCCGAAGATGATCTACGTCGGGGAGACTCAAACTCAAGCTATTCCTTCACTTGGTCAAGAACTTTGTGAGGAAGAACACCCTATACAACATGGAAAGTGGTAGAGGATGAAGAAATAGGAAGTGGGTTCACTTTGGATTTGGATTTCTCACTCTTTTTCTTCACTTGAAAATTTTTAAGAAAGATTTCTTCACTTCAAGAAGAAGATGAAGAAGAAAAGAATATGAAAAATAGAATAATAGAAAATGAATAATCAAGTGAAGTCTATCATGTTGCAACCATGGGTGAGTAAACCATTGTAGAGACTAAAGTAGAGTTTAGGTTGATGGTTAGGTCAAAGAACAAAACAAAATGGTTAGACTTTTTCAAAGATGCTAAAAAGCTTCATGAAGCTTCAAGCATAAAACAAAAGAAAGCCACCATTTTATTTTTGCCAAAATAAATAAAACCCTAACCATTAACCTAAACATGGTGTAAGTCATACACACACCCAAGTTTGCATGTATCATCAAACATGATACAAACTAGTGCACAAAAATATATCACATATACAACTTGTGCACATCAGGTGAGAAAATCAATCTTAAGTGAACAAATACTAGTTAATGTAAAGTAATATATCAAATATATAATTATACATTAAATCATTAAATCAACACTTGATTTAACGATCCGGTCATATTGCATATAACCGACTAGTATCAAGTGTATCAATATATCGAATCAGCATTTGATTCGGTAACCCGGCTATATCTCATATAACCGCCTGATGATAAAAATCGCAAGAATAGGATACAGTATCACATACTGGTATTATTCTCGGTCCCGCACATATCTCATATGCGCTCCTATTTCGTTTCGCTTGAGCCAGGAAACCCCTGTGTAGAACTCTAAAGACTCGTCAATACGCCGGCAGTAGGTGGTGATCATATCAATCACCCACAAGCCGCAAGCGGTCTGCTAAATGTAACGGCCACCCGGGTATTGAGCGATCAGAAGATCAACGAGCAAGCCTGCTCACACTCCTATAAATCCAACCAGTAACACTTACCGCACAGTCCGGTCTGTTCGTCTGATATGTTGCATATCTCGCTTAGGGGTGGTAAACGTCAGACCCCAGTAGCTGGATAAGTCATGCCGATGTAAGGTCCATAACAAGCATGAAACTACTGATAACACTTACCAGTAAATCAATGCAACCCTGGCCAGGGATTTCCAGTTATGGCCAGTCGAGCATAGCGCAACATCAATCCCCAATACCGGGAGAGACGAATCCCCTCCTATCGCTCATTGCCTCCGTGTGAATTGGGACTGTACCCAAAAACCACATGTTTGCACGACTCAGTAGAGCCGTGGTGGGGTGGAAATCAAAGCACAATGGGAGACACACAAGACTCTATGACGATCTCGGGTCAACAGACTAAGCTGTACCAGTGTCACCAGAGAACTGCCATCTGACGTAAGGTATAATACCATCTGGGAGTTCTCGGCGAGTCCGTTCAGTGTACCCAGTCACCACTGAGCACCCGCATACCATCTCTGATGTCAAACACCAATGGATATGGGATCATCCATCGCCCATCACATGGGTCAAGAAGATATACGCTAGTCTACTCTGGAATATCGATGCCCCGTCTCGATATTCCCACGACTAAGAACAATGAAGGATGTACTCATTAACTACCCAGGCCCCACTAGTATGATCTACATCATAGTCCTGGAAGTCGAGTACACATCCTAAGGGCTTTATCAACATGTAACAGAGAGACAGCAAGTATACATGTTAAGATAAAGAGCAACCAGATAGCGTACTATCATGTCGAGCAAGAAAGTCCTACCTATATATGTCCCAGCATCCACTACAATATACATCTCATGTACAGTAATGGCCTCTAGGGCATATATATCACTAACACCACTCAGCCCGGATAACTTAAAAATCCCCAACCGTATAGCTACCCCACTCGGTTCGGAATAAAACCAAATCATAAAAACAACATCTCATGGTGGACATGTCACATCAATCATGAAGAATCACTGAATCTACTCAATGGTATATAAAAACTCAAAACCATAAATCCGCAATAATCCAGTGCATCTTATATCAAAATTACTAATACTTGAATATGAAACACGATAACATTATGCAAAATGACTACCATTATTGATACTTAAGGCATGATATGAATCGTATTTAACATAATAAGTACTAAGTTTGTATGTGACATATTAATATCGACGAGGTGTAGTGTAACATATAGATATGTGCATGTGCAACATGACTCGTCGATAATTTGTGCAGTGTTCTAGCAATTTTTAACATGACGATGTATATATATGAAGGAATACGATGAAGTTACTAAATTCAAACTTCATAGACAAAGGAGCAATTTTAATTTAAACTTTAAACCACAGGCGTATCACGCCATCCATACAAAATCCCTTAGTAGATGTTAATCTACTCACCGGAATACGTCTAAATCACTCGGATGTCATCAATCCTTTTCCTTTCCTTGCGGCCTCCGAAGTTTCCGTATTCGAATCTAACATCGAAATTAATTTCGTATAAGAAACGGCAAAAAACCGATACGGCGAAAAACGTGAAATTACAAGGTTTACATACTACGCAAGCTACATGTGATTATTGTGAACTTTCTAAGACTTATCTAATATGGTTTAACTCTTCTCTGTTCATAACAGAAAACGCAGAATCGCGACACAAACTACCCGTATCGTATTTAGAAGTTTTAACCCTAAAACCGATATTTGCTTCCAGATTTTATATACTAAATAATTAACATAAACAAACAATACCAAATATCCTAACACATATACAGAGAGCTACCGTACAAAAACCAGCACCCAACTCCATGAAAGACCCGGCGAGCTCGGATTTTTGGTAAGTGTCGTCGGCCAAAATCCGAGGAAATGGGTTCGTCTTCCTAGGGGTTATTCTAGGTCCAAATTAGAAGATGAAGGCACTGTTTGATTTTGTTAACTACCATCTAAACTATAGCAGACCCAATAATAGAGCCTATATTATCCAAATACGACATTTCCAATATCAAACTTCTATAATAACTAGTACAGAACTAAAAATCTGCAGAGTTAAAGTTCATACCTACAGAAAGATTACTGAAAAGTTCCTTCCAAGATGCACAAGCACCACTAATTTTAGCTTGAGGGTTGTGGTAGTGATCCTTAATACTTAACTTCTTTCTTTCTTCTCTCTTTTTCTTTAGTGAGTGTTAGCATTTTCTTCTATGCTAGTAATTAGTTTCTACTTGATATATATCAACTGAACAAATTTTTTAAAACAAGATAAGAAAATGAATGATAAAGCAAGGAGGTAGTGTCATCATGAAAAATGGTGGTGCTTTCATGCAAAGAGGAGGTGTGGCCATTAGGTTAAACCTAAGGTGTGGTGTCTAGGAGGTTTACTTTAAACTTAACCACTATCTAACCCTCTTTGCATAATAACCCTCATACAATCCTAATTAACATAAGGAAATTAATATTTTGACATAAACCCCTCATTACACATATTATTATATAAACACTATTTTCTTTACTAAATTATTTCCACTATAAATTAAAAGGCCCTCTTTACTACAATAAAGTTTAAATAATATTTTTTATTTAAATAAATAATTTAATTAATTATTTAAAATATTTCAAAATGTTACCGTGGCCAAGAGGTTGAGGAAGCTCAGCTCTTGTGATTACTCGAAGACGAGCTATTGGCTGGTGGTTAAACGAAAAGGGAATGTACTCAGGGGAGGCCTCCAAAAGATTGGGTGCTACCTCGGAGGCGAAACGCTAAGAAAAGCCCCCATTGCATCATACATATTCCATCTTCATAGCCTCTGGGAATCTAGCGGGCTTACGTGGACGACACGTCATCTGCTACGTGTCGTGATCTGGGGAATCCCCACTTATGAGTATCATCATATGGTAATCAAATGATCCCATTTCATGGGAATCCTATCCTCACCTCCCAAAACCGGTGTTTATCGTAGATTATCCCGAAATATTCCCACATGACTCAAGATGTGCCATGACCGTTCGTCACCCGCCACCGGTCAGCCTCGCCGTCCGTCGGCCACCATTCAGCCATCCTACCGCCGGTAGGCCGCCAGCCCGCCGTTCGCTGTCCGTGGTCATTCTCCATCGGTCGACGGTTGCACACACATATATATTGCCGTGGAGATGATTAAAATATATAAAGCACATTAATGCAAAATTTATTAGAATTTGATGCTCAGTCATCACATTCTTGGAAATATGAGGATTTTCGGGAATCTTCCATTTCATATACCAAGAGCAACCTACAGAATTGATATTAACTGGACCAGTATGTTGCACGTGAGATGCGAATTTATATGTTTTTACATTACAAAGATTTTTAACAAATTAGTCGGAGAGATTGGGTAATGAGGAGAGTTACAAAGATGATGGTAATCTAATATCTTTCTGTAGGGAGTTTGTTATGGATGAATAGTAATAATAACCCCAAAATCTTCGTATTTTATATTTTATTTCAACTGTAATATTCCAATATTTGACACATCAGCATCGCTGACATGGCAGAAAATTAGGCCATGTTTGGATACCCATATCCTAATGGGAAAAAAACCTAAATTCCTTTTTTCTATTGGACCGGGATAATCCAAGAAATTGGTTGTTTGAGCAACTTTTTTTTTGAAGAATTCCAATGGAAAAAGACTCAAAAATATCCCTAATCCATTGGATTCTAAAAATCAATAAAGACCGAATTTTTCTAACCCAAAACACACATTCTCTCTCTCTCCCCCCTTGAAATGGCACATCATTATATCAACCTATCTTTTCTTTCTCTCTCTTACTTTAATGTTATCTTAGCCCATTGATTATTTGGTGTGCCAGGTGTAATACATCCGGGTAGAGAGTTAGAAGAGGAGAAAATTTCGGGCAGCGTATGGGTCCAACACTTTTATTACTTCTCTCTTTTCCGGATGTATACGGTCGGCACATAGAATAATTTTTCTATCCTAACATTCATTATGTTATCAAATCAATTGAAATTTTACTTTTTGAACGCATATGCATTCCAAAATATTTTAATTCTAAACTCAAGTCTCTGGAATCTAACCCTAACCATCCAAACAAAGCCCGGTTTTTTTTTCACATACCTCGTACACCCCTCGTTACTATTATATTGTTGTTATAATATTCCGTTCCTTGCTGTGGCACGCTTCTCTAGAGGTCAGAATTTGCAGCGGATCTAAATTGGCACGGGTTATGGCCCACATGCCTTGGCTCTCGTGACATGCAAATATAAAAAAGCATGGCCCATTAATTTCTGCATAATAAATGTTTGAGCTAACTTGAACGGGGTGATCCATGCAAACCGGTCCGCGTTTTTTTGTTAAAACGGAAAGTCTCGTTTTGCGACGTATTTGAACGATCTTATCTGTTCAAGTTGATCATTCCACACTCAAATATACGTGTATGAAAAATCAATGGATTTAAAGATTTCTAGCATATGCACCGGATGAAGTTTATGTTGCATTATCGAAAAACGTTCATTTTTGCACTCATCGATGCATATGTTAGAGATCTTTAAATCCTTTAATTTTACTTACACGTATATTTAGGGGTACGGTGATCAACTTGAACGGATCGAATTGTTCAAACATGTTTTAAAAAAAACACGGACCGATTTGCAATGGATTACTCCCCAACTTCAAAGACTACAGTTAATTAGAATTCGGTGAAGATTAATAATCGTCTCTTTCATCTACACTTGCGATTAATGGTTATCATGTGCCACTAATACCAATTAAAAAACATCAAGGAAAGAAAAGCAAATTTTGATTATTTTCAATACACATGCTAGCTTAGTTTATATTTTCTTGAGACGTGTGGTTTTATGCAACATGTTTCTTGTTAAGAAGTTCACATCAAAGAAAAGTCCGTACACATTTGGACTAATTGATGATGATATATATCAACTCGAATTATAAACCTATGCTCTTTTATCGTTTATCTTTACCATTACAGCTAAAACTCTTGAGAGCCCTCAATTTTAGATTTTTTTTGAGGAAAACAATTTTAGATTTAATTAGTTTGGTGTAATAATTATTTATTGAGTATCATATGTCATTTTTATAAAGAAATTTGAGAACATAGACTAGGGCAATAAAAAATTGAAAGAGGAACCAAAATCAAACACAAAAGATATAGAACTAATCTACTACAATAACTATGACTACTTATTTAATAAAAACTATTTTATCATGTGTTAAAACAATCTCCACTAAACTACCACTAAAGTACTCCATAGATATGGTTTACAATGAACAAAAATAAAAGAAAAATAAAAGAAAAACAAAAGAAGAAAAAGATGAAGAATAAGAAATTAAGAATAATAGGCTATAGAATTTTTTTTTTTGTTTCCCCTTTCTCTCATGTATTTCTTCTACAATCCATGAGTTCTTTTTTTTGCTTGCTTTTATTATGTTTCAAGATTATATGTTTAGATGATAACTTTGATCTCAATTCTAATTTTCTTCTTTTTTATTCAAATTAGGTACTTTCTGTTTAAGAAATCATGAGAATATAGTATAAAACATGGTGATTGCATCCATTCTTAAAAATTAATTTATATCCACATCATTAAGGTATGCTCCCTTTCATTTTCTTTTGGAATACATTTTATATTTGGTTTTTATACAATTTATTTGCATACATGCATTTTCCGTCCAATATACTAGTGTCTTAGAAGCAAATTTTTTTGGCACTGGCCCGTAAGCCCTAACCTAAGCACAATACATTCACGCACACAAAGTACAAATTAAATGCATACGTGCTGATGTAATTATAGTGATTTTTATCATAAACGTCTTAATTTATTTAACTACGTGCATCACATTTGTAAAATAATAATGACACGTCAATTTAATTACGTGTATTGTACTTGTAAAATAATAACGATGTGACATTTAATTAAAACAAAGGTATTTTTTGTTTGATTTCTCTGCATAAATAATAAATTGCATCACCAATTAATTTCAAAATTAAATGGCCCATTTACTTTTGCCCTATAATAGTAGAGATGACACATGTTACTCAACGGGTATTTGTTAGTCCAATTAAAATTTAAAACTGAAGACTCCAAGTTTTGTGGTTATAATAACTAGTATCTTGCATGTGCGTTCCATATGTTAAAATAGAAATTATGTTTAATTTAAATTGAAAAAAACAGAGAGGGTTAAAACATAGATGGCGGGAACAATTAATTTGTTTTCGAAACAATAATTCTAGTAATTATTTAAGATCGGCAGAGATGATTGTATAGTTAAAGCTGATTCAGTTGATAATAGTGTTTATTAAATATTTGTTAAAAAATCTATATTTAATTTTTTATGGCTCATGTGGCGCTATTTAAGGCTATATTAGACCATCAAATTAAAATCAATAAGAGAACCCTCAAGTTTTGCGGTTATAATAGTATCATAACTAGTATTTTGCACATGCGATGCACGCGTTTAAATAAAAATTATGTTTGATTTTTTAAATTTGAATTCAAAAAAATTAGAGAAAATTAAAACTTATGTGGTGGGAGTGATTAATTTGTTTTCAAAATGATACACGATGATTCTTGTAGTAATTTAAGATCAGTAGATATGATTGTATGATTATAACTGAATCAGTTGATTATTGTATTTATTAAATATTTGTTAAAGAAAATTCTGCATTTAAGTTTTTACTGCCGATGTGGCCCTATTTGAGCCTACGCTACACCATTAAATTGAGATCAATTTGGGGGCCTTCAAATTTTGTGATTATAATAACAGAGATAATAGTGTGTTTGGACATGCGATGCACGTGAGTATTAAAATTTTGAATTTATTTGAAGAGTTCAATTAAATGCAAAATAAATGTATTATAATAACAAAAATAAAATCGAAGAATACATTGAAAGAAACTATTTTTAAATTAAATCTAAAAGAGAAATAAAAAAATAATTCCGGCTTTGTGCCTGTTAGGATAGCGGCGAAGAAAATAGAGAAATGGATAGTTAAATTTAACGAGGTATTTTGAAATTCAATTTTTGTAACTAATAGTTAGCGGGATCCAGAATTTGGTTAGGTTCATTTCTTAATTTTTAATTTCCATAATAATTTCTCTATTTTCCTTTTCCACATGGCATTATACGAAGTAATGTTAATTAAATTTTGCTATCCAATTTACTATTTATCCTCAGATTTTGTAGTTATAATAGTAGAGACTAGTATCTTGTACGTGCAATACATATGTTCAAAAAAAACTTATGTTTAAATTTTATAATTCAAATAAAAATTATTTTTAACTTTTGTAATTTTAAATTAAAAAAACTTAAAAAAGATTAAAATTTATATGATGGGAGTGGTTAATTTATTTTCAAAATGATTCACAATGATTCTAACGGTCATTTAAGACCAGTAGAGATGATTGTATAGTTATATCTGATTCGGTTAATGATTGTATTTATTAAATATTTGTTAAAGAAAATTCAACATTTAGTTCTATTTGGCTGCAAATGTGGCGTTATTTGAGGCTGCGTTAGACCATAAAATTGAAATCAATTCGGACCCCTTAAGTTTTGTGGTTATAATAGCAGAGAGTGAGAATGATAAACCGCATCTATTTTTGTGCAAAGTAAAATTTGATCTCTTATTTGCTTAAGTAAAATAAAATTCTCATTTATTGATCTTATTAAAATACTATTTTAGCAAAAAAGAGCAGTAATCATTTTTTAAAATTGGTTTGCACCCATTTTTTAAATTTCACATAATCTTTTAATAATTTGATAAGCATATTGAGAGAGGGAGAGGGAGAATGTCATTTCAAAATTCAAACGGGTAATTACATGAATAGCCTGGGGGTGAACAGATGCTAGAATGTATGCACATGCAATGCTATGCATATGAACGATAAAGATGAATATAATAATGAGAGTGAACATGTGTAAATTAATAAATATTATTAGAGGTATTATATATAATTTTTCATTTTAACTTCCAAGATGCATGAGTGGTTTTTTTGGATCCGGGGTGGCTGCTATTAAAAGCATAATAACACTCATGTTATTAAATCCAATGGTCCAAATTCATCCAAAATTGAAGTCAACGGTCGAGATTAGTGTAAAATAAAAGGCCTTGTATATTGATGTATCATACGTGTTTTGCACGTAGGATGTGCGGCGAGAATGATCTAATAGCATCCATGTTATTATATCATAATAGAAACCACTCTTTTCCCGATTATTTTGGAGGGGGGGAGAGAAGGATTTGGAAACCTTTAAATTTTATAAAATAAAATGTTGAAATTTTATAAATTTTTTGAGTTTCTTTTTAGAAAAATAAAAAATAACATACGACATCCCTTGAGTTCTAATTATATTGGTAAAGATATTGTAGATTTTTCTTTTCTTTTATAATGAATTTTTCTCAATATCTAAATACAAAACAAAATCAATTCGTACCTTCCGAAGAGTTTGCAGAATAATAATTTTGAAGATGTAATTTGTTTATGAAAAATGCTTAACCTACCGGGTTTGAAATCCTACCACAATTTACTTAATGGGATAAATACCATAGGCCCATTTGTTTGGCACTACCATTTAGGTGTTGTGGGTTCCACCATTTTGTTTTTTGGGTAAACTGCGGGAGGAATTCAAGTCTGGTATGTAAAGCATTACTCTTTGTTTACAAGTAAAAAGAGCGTTTTGTTTAAGCGTTTAATGGGGCTGTGTACGTTCACGGCCCTATTAGCTGTGAAAAAAGAATTAAAATAGGGATAGGTGACCTTCAACATTGGCCGTGACATTCAATGCCCCATTTTTTCTCCGGGTTAAACAAAAAGGTAGCAATTAAACGGTTACAAGTCATTTTAAATGCTTACAAGCCTTAAACGTGCCAGTTCAGTGGGGTCACATTTTTGGCACCATTTAAGTTAAGGTTTGGTTGTGGTAAGACTTTTGTGCTTATTGCGTTTTAATTTGAAACAGTTTATATAAGCGAACAAAAAATTTGAATAGTTTATACAATCGATTAAGGGTACAGTTTATAAACAGTAAAAAATGATACCAATTTGTAATCATAGATATAGATTTTAGGTACATTACAGTAAAATACCATGACCATGCATCGTTTTTCATATAAATGACATATACTCTATTTCGATAGCATGATTGAAGATTTTGTTTTGCATTTATTCAATTCATTACTTTTTATTTTTCATTTGATTTAGTGGGGATTGAAAGAGAGAAGTGACAAGAATAATAGGGCAATGAAGGTAGGAGCTGAAAATAAAATTTAAGATCCATAAGATTAAATGATGAATTAAATAGAAGGGATTAGCGGCCGTAAGACAACTTTTGATAACAACCTTTACCTTTAAGGAAAATAGAGTATTTTAAAATTTAATTATCAGAATAAGAAGCGTCGCCCCAAACCCCCAATCCCCCTTATTGAAGGAGTGCGGGTTTCTAGAAAACCCCGCACCCCTTTATCCACCCCCAAAGATAGAGGGTGGATTCTAGCTAGGGAGGACGGGTTCCTAGAAGCCGCCACCCTCCCCATAGGGAGGGCCGGTTCTCCGAATCCGCTCTCTATTTTTAAATTTTAATTTTTTTAAAAAGAATTAAGAATTAAAAAAAATTATATTCTTAAATTTGAAAAATCAATCAAAAAAATAAATTCTATTTTGCATGGATGTGTATCCGGAATACCTAAGTTGCGTCGAGTAAATACGGGTTCCAAGGACCCACCCTCCAAGAAGGGGCAATTTTTTTTTTTTAAAAAACAAGTTTTCCTCAATTTTTTTCTTTAAAAGATGCACGGAAAAAATTGGAATTTTCATATTAAACAGAAATTCATACAAACAAAAATCCCAGATTAATTTACTTCAAAAAAATTACTATGCACATGTGAAACCTTATGTCTGATCAACACTTTAAGTAACTGACATGATAATTCTCATCAATACACGCAAATATTGGATAAAATTGACAGGGTTGTTACTGTTTACTGACGTGCAAATATTGGATAAGATCGATAAATAAGAGTTGTTACTGTTTCTATAGGAGGAATCCAATACTTGGATCATACTATAAATATCAATGAAGAACACTTCAGTAACAACATACAAGAAAAGAAAGCAAACGAGTTTGAGCTTCAAGTTTTGTCTACTCATGAAAGAGTTAGAGAAGATACGAAAAATGCAACTACAGTTGGAATGAAGTTTCTAAGTGGTTACTAAAGGGTGAAAAATATGAGGATGGAATGACTCGAAGTTTTTAAGCAGTTACTAACGTAATTTCTTAATACTTGAACTTCATCCCATTTCCAATCTAAGAACCCACCCTCCAAGAAGGGACAATTTTTTTTTTAAAACCAAGTTTACCTCAATTTTTTTCTTTAAAAGATGCACGGGGAAAAAATTGGAATTTTCATATTAACCAGAAATTTATACAAACAAAAATCCCAAATTAATTTACTTCCAAAAAAAATACTATGCACATGTGAAACCTTATGTCTGATCAACACTTTAAGTAACTGACATGTTAATTCTTATCAATACACGCAAATATTGGATAAGATTGACAGGGTTGTTACTGTTTACTAATATGCAAATATTGGATAAGATCGACAGATAAGGGTTATTACTGTGTATAGGAGAAATCCAATACTTGGATCATACTATATATATGAATGAAGAATACTTCGGTAACAACATACAAGAAAGCAAAACAAACGAGTTTGAGCTTCAAGTTTTGTCTACTCATGGAAGAATTAGAGAAGATACAAAAAATGCAACTATAGTTGCAATGAAGTTTCTAAGTGGTTATTAAAGGGTGAAACATATGGGGGTGGAATGACTCGAAGTTTCTCAGCAGTTACTAACATAATTTCTTAATACTTGAACTTCATCCCATAGCCAATCTAAGAACCCACCCTTCAAGAAGGGGCAATTTTTTTTTTAAAAACAAGTTTGCCTCAATTTTCTTCTTTAAAAGATGCATGGAAAAAAAATTGGAATTTTCATATTAACATGAAATTCATACAAACAAAAATCCCAGATTAATTTATTTCCAAAAAAAATACTATGCACATGTGAAACCTTATGTCTGATCAACACTTTAAGTAACTGACATGTCAATTCTCATCAATACACGCAAAAATTGGATAAGATTGACAGGGTGGTTACTGTTTACTGACATGCAAATATTGGATAAGATCGACAGATAACGGTTGTTACTGTTTCTATAGGAGGAATCCAATACTTGGATCATACTATAAATATCAATGAAGAACACTTCAGTAACAACATACAAGAAAGCAAAGCAAACGAGTTTGAGCTTCAAGTTTTGTCTACTCATAGAAGAATTAGAGAAGATACGAAAAACGCAACTACAGCTGCAATGAAGTTTCTAAGTGGTTACTAAAGGGTGAAAGATATGGGGGTGGAATGACTCGAAGTTTCTAAGCAGTTACTAACGTAATTTCTTAATATTTAAACTTCATCCCATTGCCAATCTAAACCCACGACACTCGTTGAAGAGAGTATTATACTATGCCGCGGAAGCTAGAAGGAGAAAACGGGCCATGTAGAAACACGCTCTTTTACCCCTCTCAGAGCTTCATTCAATCCAACATCACGGACCGTGTAACATCTACTTCTTTAATATTATTGTCACGCCCCGCTTCCTAAAATACGAAATACGGGAGGTGAATAGGCCAGCCATATTCCTACGGTCAGGGAAACAATCCCGCTGTAGTCACACTTCGGCTTTTACTATAACATGGTAATCAGTAAACACAGCGCAGAAATAAAGGAAACACATCACTAGTTTATTACATCAAATTTCATTGTTCACAGTTTACAATAGTTCGAAAGAAAAGAAACTGCTAACCAGGTGCGAATAATAGGTTGATTTATGGAAAGCGGTAAAAATACTAATGGTACGACCATCTAGATCTCTGCGAGCTCAAAAGGTAGGTCTGACTCCTGAACTGGGTCCTCTCCAAGCCCTGAGCATGCATACTCAAGTCGTCAGGACGACATAATAGCAATATTATGGTAACCATAATGAGGCAAGAAAATAAAAGTAATAACGGTGAAGACAATAAATGCAGGTAATCGATATGTCAATAATCAATGCAGTGTATGATCTGTGTTCCTACTGGTCTCTAAGTAAAATTTGAAATCGAGTTTGCAGGAAGGAGTGATCATGTTTAACGAGGGTCTCGTGCGTAGCTGAGATTACGGCCCACTGTTGCCCGGGACATAACCCTGTCAGCCGGACCACTAAGTCCAAACCTAATATATATAAGAGTCATTGTTCGAATGATCATTCTCTAAATCGCTAATCTCGCTAAACACAAGTTCTTTTCCACTTCGATTTCCCCTTTTTTTTCCCAGGTTTCACTATTTATGAGTATGGGCTAGTTGTGTATAAGCACGCACCAATAACTATGCTTTATTCACTATCCACTGTGCTGTTCACTATCACGAATCGTTCACATTTTTACGGGAGTACTTGACACAACTAAACTGATTACATTCATGTTCGACAATTCATTATACACCGAGAATTAATAAAGACACTCACTATCATTAAAGGTATCATAGCCAGGTAAATATGTGAAATATGCCGCTAAGCCAATCATATGCAATATAGATCATTACACGTCTTAGAAGCTTAGAAAAATTACATTAAATCTTACTATCATAATTTAGCAAAAAGATACAAAATGGGTAAAGAGTAAACTCAATTACCAACCCAACGTAATTTGTTTCAAGTCAAACGGGTTTCGGGTTTGCGAATTACAGTCCTTTCTTTTTAAGTGACATCTGCTGGAAATTCAATTCCTGAGCTGAAAGTCCATTTCACAACACTGTTTTCACCCTGTTGGGATCATATTTAGGTGACGCTGCAGTTGGGTAAAGTTAGGTCTATAAACTAGGTTTCCAACGTACCAGATGGATAGACAATATCCACTGTGTACTGGAAAATATGGATTGTTTAAGGTCAGGGTATACGTTCTGTCCCTGCTTGGGACTGCATAATGTATCGATGATTTAAAATATAACTAAAATATCAGAAGTTGGTAAAAACGAATGTAAATACCACCATTAGTTAACTAACATAATATCTTTCGCAACGGTATAGGGTTACACATAGAAACATTTCCATACAGAGTTGTAAATGCGCCTTAAACCGGGTGTTGACAAACAGGGCTGCTCCGGAGTGCAGCCCAGAGCCGCACTCCCAAATAGTTTTCGTTGTCGTTTCTAAACAGGAAAGACATATGAATTACAGGGGCTCTAGGGTGTCGATTCGGATTCGATATAAGCCTTTGAACACACCATTCCAGTATGTAACCAAATTACTGTGATTTTTTCAAGTTAGGTGTACGA
Source organism: Agapanthus africanus (assembly GCA_030015575.1). Lineage (NCBI taxonomy): Eukaryota > Viridiplantae > Streptophyta > Magnoliopsida > Asparagales > Amaryllidaceae > Agapanthus > Agapanthus africanus. The sequence goes on along the minus strand of JASDDO010000031.1, from coordinate 444,069,685 downwards.
AATATTCTAGATTTGGTGAGACTAATTAGGAGCGACATTTCACGGTGTTAGGGTCCGTATTTTCATTATCTTCTTACGTATTATTCATTATCACTAAAGGAATCTATTCGTCACAAATTCCGCCATTTTTAAAAGGGTTTTCATTCGAGTAACACATCTAGCACTTGGATCATGTCCTTGTATATTAAATGTCGTTAACTCGTACAGGTTAACTTAAAACAACAACCAATTCGTATGAATATCTAATTGGTTTCAATACGGTTTAATGGGTTCGGTTGTACTTAAAGCAATATTATTATAGCCTATGGTTACAGATAAAGTTACGGTGTTTTAGCAATCGGATCTCATACACATACACCTAATTAAAAGTTATATAATCTAATTAGAATATATATACATTTAGCATGATATAGCAAGGGATGGGGTTCCACTTGCCATAAGACAAATTGGCGCTCATGACAGTGACAATGGCACGTCATGAGTACGGCCACAACAAGGCTTGGCTATGATACGGAGCAACACGGGAGTGGACACGGCGTGGCACGAAAGCAGGGCACGGGGTAGCATGGGAGCTGGGTGTGAGGTGGGCACGGTCGTGGTGCGTTGTGGGCACGTAAGTGGGTACGGGGTGGCATGGGAGCTGGGTGTGAGGTGGCACGGCAGCAGGGCGGGAGTTCAGGAAGTGGGCATGGGAGCTGCGCAAGCGATGTCGGAGCTTCACTGGGGGTCACCAGCAGTGGAGGTTAGGGCGACGGTTGAGGGTGTCAGGCGATGATGCTCTGGTGGTGGGCGGCAAAGTGCTCGAGGCTAGTGGTGTTGGGGCTCGGAGTTGGGTACTCGGTGATGATGAGTTGGCGTTGGAGGATGATCGGTGCAAGGGTTGGGAGCTCGGGGTTGCTGTGATGTGAAGGAGGAGAGTCGTTGTGGTGTGGTGGGAAAGAAAGAGAAGGAGGAGAAGAAGAAGAAGTAAAGGGTCGGGGTTGGGTCGGGCTTGGGCTGGGGTTTGGGATTGGGTTTAGATTAGGGAAAAAGAAAAGAAAAGAAAAAATAGAATTTTTTTATAAAAAGAAATAAAATATAAAAATATATAATAGGGAAAAATATATACACGGAACTGGGGATCTATATCATACCCCCCTTACAAAAATTTCGTCATCGAAATTAAGGAACGAAAATGGGTAAAGATGCAAACAACAACTTGAAAATATCTGGGAACTGCGAATGGATATCCTCTTCACGTTCCCAGGTGGATTCCCTAGGCGAACGACCGCCCCAAGATTCTCGGACTAACGGAATGACTTTATTCTTTAGCACCTTCTCTCTGCGGTAGAGTATCGTAGTAGGGTTCTCCACATAAGATAAGTCGGTACCCAAAGTCAATTCTGAATTATCGAGAACGTGATTGTCGTCTCGAATGTAGCGCCTCAACTAAGATACAGGGAAAGTATTGTGCACACAAGCTAACAATGGAGGCAAGTCAAGTCAATAAGCCACCTCTCCTACTCGCTCCAATACCCCGAATGGTCCAATGAATTGGGGACTGAGTTTCCCGCGACTCCTAAATCTGATAACACCGTGGGTAGGTGAAATCTTCAGGAATACATGATCACCGATTTCGAATTCTAACGATCTCCTGCTGGTATCTGCCCAACTCTTCTGTCGGTCCTGAGCCGTCTTAATACACTGTTTGATCATCCGGACCTTGTCTACCGTCTGGATTATAAGCTCAGGGCCCAGTAATCTTCACTCACCAACGTCGTCCCAGCAAACAAGGGATCGACATTTTCGTCCGTAAAGCGCTTTGAACGGAGCCATCTGGATACTAGCTTGGAAACTATTATTATAAGAAAACTCCACTAGATGGAGGTGATCCTCCCAAGAACCCTGAAAGTCCAGCATGCAAGCCCTCAACATGTCCTCGAGCGTCTGAATAGTACGTTTGGACTGTTCGTCCGTCTGTGGATGGTAAGTCGTGCTGAACTTGAGACGAGTGCCCAAACTCTCCTACAGGCTCTTCCAGAAATGGGAAATGAACCTGGTGTCTCGGTCAGACACGATACTAACGGGTACTCCATGCTGTCTCACAATCTCCTGCATATATATAACATTTTAGAAATATAAATATTATTTTTTGGAATTAAATATTAAAATAATATATTTCACGAAAACTATTCGATTTATGAATAGGGGTTTTTCGTAAAATGGTATAATTATATACCGATATTTGAATATAAGTGGAGATTAAAATGATTTATTTATTATAATGATATTTATCGGATTTTGGCATCTTTATAATAAAATATATGCAAGTTTAAATTAGATCGATTAGTGCACTACTAATCACGACTAAGCCAAATCCGTATATTTTTACATTTCCCATGGCTAGTGCACCATGTCATGTGACATTTTGGTTGCATGTTGTTTGCTTAAGTGTTTGGTTTTAATGAGTGAGAGTGTAAAAGAAAAGAAAACAAAACAAAACAAAAGAGATGCCTTGAGATATTTTGAGAGAAAAACAAAATAGATGTTTGTGAGAGAGTGAGCATAAAAAAGAGCAACCCTTGACCATTCCATTATTCTTCTTCCTTTATCATTTCATTTCCTTCATTCTCCATTGTTTTCTTCATCTCCTTCATCCTCCTCTACCTCCATATATCATCTCCAATTAATCACTAAAATCCCATGCCACCTTCATTAAAAAGATGCACACCTTCATCCCAAACCCTTTAAACCATTTAAGTATGGATTTTGAAGATTTTGGGCAACTCAAGAATTTTCCTAAGTTGCTAAATGAAATATATTTCCTCTCCTATTAGTTAAGTTGTTATGTTAGTGTATCCTAGTTAGTTTAGATTTCGTATTAGTTAGGTTATGTGATCTTGGAAATTTCCAAGATGATGTTTAGTGAATTATGGACTTGTTAAGATGCAAGAGAGGTATAGTGAATATTTCAAGTCCTTAGAAATCGCTTTTCTGGACCAAAACAGAGATTAAAACCCGATACACGAACTTAGGATTTATCCCTTGTCGGTTTTGTAAAGTTTTGTTGGCCTACAGGGAATCTGGAGCTATCTGGGATATTTTTAAGAAAATCAAACAAGTCCATTGACCTAGATAAACTACTAGAAGACCACCACCGAAGTACGAACCCGTTTTGCCCTACCCAGACCGGCGGCACCGGATTTTATGGTAATCTCGTCGGGTCACCTTCTTGCAATGGTGTTTGGGTTTTGCCTGTAGCTCACTTATCCTATAACCTATGCCATGTATTGTTTGTTTAGTCCCTATTGACCTGAGCCAAAATCGGGGAGCTTTTTGTGAGTGCTTTGGCAAAGTTTTCCAATATTTGAATTCTTGGTTTTGATATTTGAGATTTGATTTGGATGTTGGACGTTTGTACGTCAGCAACGAGGGATATTTGGTTGATCTTGCATGCGTAAGCTATAGGTTCTAACCTATGAGCAATTCGTGTGTCGTATCGGTTTTCGGATATTGGTTTTAATAGTATTGCGATTGTGTATTGATTGTAGGTACCTTCGCATGGACTTCCGAGATGACGAAGCACATCGACTTGGACTATGCGAGGAAAATTGTAGGTGAGTCGATTTATATCTACGGGGGAAGTCGGGCGGATGACGTATAGCACCCCCGTAACTATTGATACGGATAAGTGAATTATAAACTATAGTTTGGAGAAAAACCCACGTATGAAATCACGGATATGATAGCTAAGGATGATTTGGATTAATATATGAGGATTGATGTGAGAATGTGAAGTTTGATATATATAGAATTATAAGAGGACAAGTATGAGTTGATAGTAGTATGATATGAGATCGAGATCGATACGACTTGAGATTTATAAGATATGACGTTGATACAAATGCGACTTGAGATATATGTGTATATATATTTATTTATGAGGATAAAGAGTGATATGCCGTACGAGATATTAGATCCGTACCCTTATTGATGAATATGACGATAGAATCCCTATTCTGTTTGATACCACCATACGATAGATTACCGTACGCGATGAGTTGCCGGATGAATGATCCGCGCTAGTGATTTGAGGATGATGATCGAGGATTATTGTCATAGCGGATGTTATGAGGCGGGATCACCGACGTAAAGATTGCCATATGAACCATACCTATTTTAAAAACGACGATTTGTATCTTTTAAAGGTGACCGTATGGTTCATGTGTAGATAGATATACCTATTGATTGTCCATGTTGTGTAGGATATTAACATCATGATGGTCATACCATGTTCTGGTATTTAATGCTATATGATATCAATTTCTAGTACACCTGCACAATTACCGTTGATGCACATGTTACACTTACACAGATTTGCCGGCTCACACATATTCTTCATAGGTAATTGACATGCCACTTACACAGTAGAACTGCCATATCATGAGATTAATCTTAAACATAAAAGTACATTCATTGTTCATGTTGGCTATAGTGCCCTCAAGGCAATTATCATAGTCGCGGACAGGTGATTATGATGATTGAGTGAGGACCTATACCGATAGGACAATCTTACTTGAGATGATAGTATGCTATCTGGTTTATCTTTATCATCATGTACATGTTGATGGAGCTCATAAGATTCTTGCTTGACTACCAGCATTATGATGGCGATCATATACGTGGGAGCTGGGGGTCTATAAGCACATCCTTAAATGTCCCTAGTTAAGCGAGTATCGAGACTGGGCATCGATACTCCAGTGTAGACTAGTGTATACTGATCGAGACCCCGATGAGGGGCAGTGGCCAGGTCTCACAAGCCATTGGTGGTAGTTTGTTCACCTAAGATAGTATACAGGTGCTCATTGTGTTATGAGTACACTGGACGGACTCGCCAGGAACCTGCTAGTTGGTATTATACCTAATGTCAGATAGCAGTTCTCAGGTGACATGTGTACAGGTTAGTCTGTCGACCTGAGATCGTCATTTGTATCGTGTGAGTTCCCACTGTGCTTTGATTACTACCCTGCCACGGCTCAAAGGAGTCGTGAAAATAGGTTTTAGTTGAGTACAGTCCCGAGCTACATGGAGGCAGTGATCGGATCGTCGGGGATTCGTCTCTCCCGGTATTGGGGGTTGATGTCGCGTTGTGCACGGGTGGCCATCACCACAAATCCATGGCCATGGTGAACGAGAATTACCGATCCAGGATCGATAGTTTCTCAGGAGGTGATGGGTTTCATACCGACACTAAATGTCGCGTTGTTAGGTGTCTGACTTTATCCACCCATTAGACTCGATATGCGATACTCTTAGACGAACAGACCGAACTGTACGGATATTGTCACTGTCAGGCTCAGTAGGGGTTCAGGATGAGTTTGCTCGTCGGCCTCCCTTTCGCTCAATACCTGGATAGCCGTTACGTACAGCTAGTGCCGCTGACGTGCTTATGGTTAAACCCACTGCTAGCATAATGACGAGTCTTTAGAGTCCCACACAGAGGGTTTCCCTGGATCTGACGAAATGATGTAGTAGTCGTATTGGATATGTGCAGGGTTCCGATCGATTGGTGTACTTTGTACCAGGACTTTCGATCGGACAGTTGATAATACTAGCCAGCTCGGGTTTGAGCCGGATTATTAAATCAGGTATTGATTTAATAATTTACGTATATGTATTTCGATACGTATATTCTAGTATTATATTCTTTGTTTTATTATATCTCTTTGGGTATTCATATTTCGGTATGAATACAAGTATGTATATACAGTAGAATGTAATCCGTATTTTTTACCGGATAACATCCTAGAAGGTGCCACCTCACTTTGGATTTGACCATTTTCATAAAATGGATAATGAGGTGGAAATTGCATAATGGAGGTATGGTGAGAACCATACTTGAATAGTGCACACAAATGAATTGTTAATTCATTTGTGATCACTATTCAAGTATGGGAGGATTTTTTAAAATGGAAAATTGATTTTAACAAAACCATGCATGCTTCTTTTCTTCAAAAGTGAGAGCTCATTTGGGTGCATGCTTATTCTTCTTCACTGGAGTTTTCTCTTGAGCTCCTCCATCACCATCAGCCTCATTTCCTTCTAGCTTTGCAATTTGTGCTTCCACCTTCATGTTATGAGATGGCCTAACACTTAGTTCTTATACACTACATCCTAGGCTCTCTAGGGTGGCATCCTAGAGACCCCAATTGCTCTATTTGCCTCTTGATATGGAGCTATAGTCGGAACTACATCCCTCAGGTGGATCATCGGAGATGGAGGAAGACCGGCAACCAAACTTTATCAAGGAACCACTAGAAGCTTGGAATGAAGACCGAAGGACACGGATCAACTCGGTATAACCATTCTAACTTCTTTATTAGCTTGCTAGTTTAGGGTTTAAGGCAGATCCGGGAATCGGGTAATGGTAGCGCCGGTTTAGTAAATTTTTGTTCCGCATTTGGCCACCGTTTGATGACCGGGGCGCTGCCGTAACCCTACAGTTCAGTACTATCACTGGACATGATTGCATGATATACTCGATATGCTCATATTACTACTCTATGTTGCATACATCATACTTTATGGTAATATGCTTAAGATGATGTTTTCATGAGATCTCTGGATTTGAGAACCGCAGTTATATTTCAAAGGGAATTATGTATTAGTTTAAAAACGCGGTTTCTCTTGATATGATATTTCGAGGCGTCCACCATGAGTTTTCTCGATTCTGAGCTATGATTATACCCGATTCTAGGAGCGGTAGGCACCGTCTGTGGGTACATGGTGGACCCTGTATGGTACCCCGAGGCAAGAAATGATTTTTGTGGTGTAGACAATGAGCCTGGTAGTGGAAGCAATACCTATCGGCGATAGTTTTGGGCTCGGCGGTTATCTGGAGGATACCGACCGGAGTCGTGAGATGATATGGGCCGATCCGGACTGACGGAGCCCGAGATAGTTTGGCGCGGCGGATATCTGGAAGATACCGACCGTAGTCGTGATATGGGCCGATCTGGACTAACGGAGCCCGAGATATGAGGATTTACATATCGATGCTGGACACGGGTTTCATGATGTTTCGAGTGTCGGTGTTGGACACTCAGGTTCCATGATTTGATATGTCGTTGATGGACACACGTGGTTGATATCCTCATATATACAGGCATATGTTTTCATGATATTTCGAGTGTCATTGTTGGACACTCAGGTTCTATGATATTGTTTATGTCGTTGATGGACAAGTGGATAATACCCACATGCATACATGCATATGATGTCGGATGTTTATTTATATATGTCATTGCATTGACTCGATTGTTGACATATATGCATACATGGTCACCGTAGATATCACAGTATTACCTTCAGGATATAGTGACCTAGGAAATCGTTGTTTTATTTCGATTTCTACCTGCTGATGTTCTCTACTCACGAGTTGTAAACTCACCCCCGTTGTGCCACACTTCTTGCAGGTTTGACTTCTTGGGATCAGTTGCGGTATCGCTGGCACACAGCTTCTTCCAGGGTGTTTTGCTTTGGTAGGTGGGACACATGTTGGATTGTGCCCACTCTCGTACTTTATATTCCGTTGTATCTAAATAAACTCCATCAAATCAGAACTATACTTTGTATAATTGTAGATCTAGTCATACTTGGGTATTGTGCGATATTTAGAGCGATGGGTTTATGTTCGCTTTGTGAGTTTGATGTCTTGCTTATTTATTGTTCTTTCTGGGTTGATCTTCGCCGTTGGGCATCGTATATATGTTATTGCGTGGTTGTGATTCCACCAGTTGGCGAAGAGCTAGCTCCCGCTTGGGGATGCCTTTATTGTGTATGTGGTTTTTGGATCAAAATATACAAGGGAGGTGCTGCCCAAATTTTTAAAAACGAAACATGTTTTCAACTGTAGTATAATCCACTTGCATTTTCATGTCTCATTAGCTATGCATTTAAAGAAAAATATGAGTCATTATACCTTTATTTCAAAACTGCACCCCCACTATTTTCCGCAAAAAGGTTTAGATTTTCTGGGCTTTGGCTTACTTGTTTTACGTTACGCTTTTAGACGTTGCGTAATTTAAGTGCCGGTCACGTGCTAAATTTCGGGTCGTGACAATATACTTCTCTGCAAGCGACTCCGTCGATTGTTCGACTCGGAAATGTATGAAATGTGCTGCCTTTGTGAGACGATCAACAATAATCCATACATCATTGTTGCCCCTTGGAATTCGAGGCAGTGCCGTCACAAAATCCATGGTGATGTGCTCCCATTTCCACTCTGGTATCGAAAGCGGTTACAACAATCCAGTTGTTCTTTGGTGTTCAACCTTTACATGTTGGCATATTAGGCATTTGGACACAAACCGTGCAATTTCCCGCTTCATCCCGTTCTACCAGTAGTGTTGCCTTAGATCTCGGTACATCTTCGTGGCTCCCGGATGTACTGAGTAAGCCGAACCATGAGCCTCCGCTAGCACCTCCGCTCGAACATCCCCCTGGGGAACATAGAGTCTACTACCGAATCTCAAAGAACCATCTCGATGTATGAGCAAGTCTGTCCTCAGTCCGGCTTCCACTTGCTCTCTGAACTTCTGCAATCGAGAATCATCGACCTGTGCAGCCTTAATGCGATTTACAAGTGAAGACCGCACCTGAAACTGCCAAAACTGCTCGGTTGCACTCGGCGTAACAACCTCCAGTCCGAGCTTCTGAAAACCCTTAATGATGCTCCTCTGACTGGTCAACATCAAGGCTGCTGGCTTACGACTGAGAGCGTCGGGTACGACATTTACTTCCCCAAATGGTACTGTAAGTCCAAGTAGTCTTCCATCAGTTCTAGCCATCGACATTGTTGCATATTCAATTCCTTCTGAGTAAACACGTATTTCAGACTCTTGTGATCCGTGTCCACATCTACCTTTTCGCCTAGTAAGTAATGTCTTCAGATCTTAAGCGTGAAAACCACTACCGCTAACTCCAAGTCGTGTGTTGGGTAGTTCTTCTCGTTATTCTTCTGCTTCCGTAAGGCATAAGCAACTACCCACCTGTGCTGCATCAGAACACAGTCTAAACCCTTTCCTGAATCATCACCGTGTATCACCAAACCATCTGAATTATCCGGTACTGTAAGAATAGGAGCCGTGGTCAACTTTTGTTTCAATGACTCAAAAGCATGAGTACATCCCTCTGACCACATGTAAGGCACTTCCTTTCGTGTCAGCTTTGTCAAGGGTTCAGCAACTCGTGCAAAGTCCTGAACGAAACGTCGATAATATCCTGCCAATCCCAGGAAGCTTCTGATCTCCGCCACTGACTTCGGTGTCGGCCAATTCCTAAGGGATTCTATCTTCGCTGGGTCCACAGAGATACTTTTTCCCGAAACAATGTGTCCCAAGAACTGCATTTTGTCGAGCTAGAACTCACACCTGCTCAACTTTGCGTATAACTTCTCTTCTAGGAGAATTTCTAGTACAGTTCGCAAATGTTCGGCGTGCTCCTCTCAAGTCTTAGAGTAGACTAGTATGTCGTCGATGAATACAACGACAAACGTGTCCAAGTATTTTGCAAACACCCTGTTCATCAGATCCATGAATATTGATGGAGCAGTAGTAACATCGAACGGCATCACAAGAAACTCATAATTCCCATATTGGGTTCGGAAAGCTGTCTTGCATATATCTTCAGCCGTTACCCTGATCTGGTGATAACCCGAATGAAGATCCAGCTTCAAAAATACCTTGGCGCCACCCAATTGGTCAAATAAGTCGTCGATGCGTGGAATGGGGTATTTTTTCTTTATCGTTACTCTGTTCAGCTTACAGTAGTCTATGCACATCCGTAGCGAGCCATCCTTCTTCTTCACCAATAAGACTGGTGCACCCCACGGTGAAGCACTTGGGAGAATGAATCCCTTCTCCAGAAAATCTCCAATTTGCTTCTTCAATTCTGCCAATTCAACTAGTGACATTCTGTACGGTGCTTTAGAGACTAGTGGTTTACCCGGAATCAAGTCGATTGAGAATCCCAAGTTGGGAAGAGGTGGTAGACCTGGTAAATCTTTAGGGAACACATTAAGAAAATCCCGAATGATCTCTGGGGCTGGATTCTCATCAATCTCCATAGCCGTCAATATTCTCGGCATGGCTCTATACTTAGCTGGCTCCAAAGATTCACTTCCGCCTTCGGAAACAAACTCAGGGTGATTGGGAATGCGTAAAGTCACATTCCTAGCTCGGCAATCGATAATCGCATGGAACGTACTCATCCAATCCATCCCGAGAATTGCGTCATAGCTGCCTGTCCCGATTAAAAGGAAATTCGCATAGAATTCCCTGCCACATACTACCACTGGACATGATCTATATTCCCGACTAGACACTATGATACCATTACCCATATGTATTTCCTATCCCTTGGTCAAAGGTTCGTGTGGTATGGAGTGCGTGTCGACGAAATGTGCAGATATGAAACAGTGTGATGCCCCAGAATCAAATAGTACTCTAGCTGGTATAGAATGAACGAGTAGGGTACCTGTAACAACTTCGCTTGAGGCCTCTTCCTGCTCGGCCGTCAGGGTGAAAGCCCGCCCCTGACCGCGACCAGTGTTGGTCTGCCTCCGCTCTAATGATCTCTGCTGTTTTGGTCCAGATCCTCCCTGCAACTTTATTTGCTGGGGGCAACCACTAACCCTGTGCTGACTAGATCCGCAAATCAAACGCTGTCCCTTAGCATGGAAACAGTCCTTCTGGGTGTGCTCGTCCCTGTGGAAATAGTCGCATACTAAAGCCTTCCCATGTGTTTGCTGCTGAGGCACGAAGGGATGCTTCATATGCGTCGTCCCTGTCCTGTGAACTGGTACGACCCCCCGGGACGATGTATGAGTACGTTTCGGGACAACTGGGGGTCTCTTGTCGCTCGAGCTGGGCCCCTTGAATTTATTTATTAGCTTCTCCTGAATTCGTGTAGCGTTGAGTACCTGCGCGAAAGTGTGCAACTTGAGTGACGCAATCAACTATTGCAGCTCAAAGTCAAGTCCTTGCAAGAAATGTCTGGCCCTGGTGGCTTCTGAAGCGACCATATATGAAGCGAATCGGCTCATACGATTGAACTATGCCGTAATTATGTCAATGGGGCGGCCGTTTTACTTCAGTAAGATAAATCTTTCTTCAATCTCTGCCTTGGCGGTGGTGGGGAAATAATGGTCTAAGAAGCATTCTTTAAACTTGCTCCACTCGATCGGCCCATCGAGTCTGCTCTCTTCGACGGACCACCAAGTACGGGCCTAGTCCTCCAACTGGATCTTTATAACGTTCACCTTCTCTTCATCGAGGACCCGTGCGTCCGTTAGTAGGTTCTCCATATTTACCAGCCATTGTTTGGCCTCGAGAGGTCCGGCTAGCCCAGTAAACACAGCTGGGTGTAGCCTCCGGAAATCTGACACAGTGCCAGTCCTGGAAGGTGTAGCTGGTGTAACGGCGCCCTCAGGAGCGACAATGAGAACGGAGGGTCCTCCTAATGCGGTAATTTCCCTGAGACCCTCGGTAAGTAATTCTGTCTTTCTCTCCTGGGCTTCCGCGAGGGTCGTCAGTGTGCTTAGGATCCTCTCCGTGCGATCCTGAGAACCAGAGTCCGAGGAGAGGTCGTTCGAGAAAGTCATGTCGTTGAAAAAGATGAACGGATATGGTTAGATACAAGAATGAATGTGAAAGATAATGAAGTGAAAATAATATAATAAAGTATAATTAATATTATCCGTTAATACTAAAATCTGGCTCTGATACTAACAAAACCATGTCATACCCCGCTTTCCAGAATACGGAATACGGAAGGCAACTAGGCCAGCCATGCTCTTACGGTCAGAGAAACAATACCGCCGTAGTCGCATTTCGGCTTTAGCATAACATGGTAATCAGTAAACATATCGCAGAAATAAAGGAAATATATCACTATTTTATTACATCAAATTTCATTGTTCACAGTTTACAATAGTTCGAAAGAAAAGAAACTGCTAACCAGGTGCGAATACAAGGTTGATTTATGGAAAGCGGTAAAAATACTATTGGTACGACCGTCTAGATCTCTGCGAGCTCGAAGGGTAGTTCTGACTCCTGAACTGGGTCCTCTCCAAGCCCTGAGCATGCATACTCAAGTCGCCAGGGCGGCGCAATAGCAATATTATGGTAACTATAACGAGGCAAGAAAATAAAAGTAATAACGGCGGAGACAATAAATGCAGGTAATCTATATGTCAATAATCAATGCAGTGTATGATTTGTGTTCCTACTGGTCTCTAAGTAAAATTTGAAATCGAGTTTGCAGGAAGGAGTGATCATGTTTAACGAGGGTCCCGTGCTTACCCGAGACTACGACCAACTGTTTCCCGGGACATAACCTTGTCAGCCGGACCGCTAAGTCCAAACCTAATATATATAAGGGTCGTTCGAATGATCATTCTCTAAATCGCTAATCTCACTGAATACAAGTTCTTTTCCACTTCGATTTCCCTTTTTTCCCCAGGTTTCACTATTTATGAGTATGGGCTAGTTGTGTACAAGCACGCATCAATAACTCTGCTTTATTCACTATCCACTATGCTGTTCACTATCACGAATCGTTCACATTTTTATGGGAGTACTTGACACAACTAAACCGATTACATTCACGTTCGACAATTCATTATACACCGAGAATTAATAAGGATACTCACTATCACTAAAGGTATCGCATCCAGGTAAATATGTGAAATATGTCGCTAAGCCAATCATATGCAATACAGATCATTACGCGTCTTGGAAACTTAGAAAAATCACGTTAAATCTTACTATCATAATTTAGCAAAAAGATATAAAATGGGTAAATAGTAAACTCAATTACCAACCTAACGGAATTTGTTTCAAGTCAAACGGGTTTCAGGTTTGCGAATTGCGGTCCTTTCTTTTTAAGTGACCTCTGCTAGAAATTCGGTTCCTGAACTGAAAGTCCGTTTCGCAACACTGTTTCACCCTGTTGGGATCATATTTAGGCTACGCTGCAGTTGGATAAAGTTTGGTCTATAAACTAGGTTTCCAATGCACTAGACGGATTGACAATATCCGCTGTGTTCTGGAAGATATGGATTGTTTAAGGTCAGGGTATATGTTCTGTCCCTGCTTGGGACTGAAGAACGTATCGTTGATTTAAAATATAACTAAAATAGCAGATGTTGGTAAAAACGATTGGAACTATAACCATTAGTTAACTAACAGAATATACTTCACAAATGTATAGTCCATACAGAGTTGTAAATGCGCTTTAAACCAGGTGTTGACAAACAGGGCTGCTTCGGACCGCAGCCCAGAGCCGCACTCCCAAATAGTTTTCATTGTTGTTTTTAAATAAGAACAACATATGAATTATAGGGGGCTTTAGGGTGTCAAGTCAGATTCGATATGAGCCTTCAAACACACTATTCCAGTATGTATCCAAATTACTGTGATTTTTACAAGTTAGGTTTACGAAATATTCCAGATTTGGTGAGACTAATTAGGAGTGACATTTCACGGTGTTAGGGTCCATTTTTCATTATATCTTCTTACGTATTTTTCATTATCACTAAAGGAATCCATTCATCATAAATTTTTCTATTTTTAAAAGGGTTTTCATTCGAGTAACACATCTAGCACTTGGATCATGTCCTTGTATATTAAACGTCGTTAACTCGTACGGGTTAACTTAAAACAACAACCAATTCGTGTGAATATCTAATTGGTTTCAATACTGTTTAATGGGTTCGATTGTACTTAAAACAATATTATTATAGCCTATGGTTACAAATAAAGTTACAGTGTTTTAGCAATCGGATCTCATACATATACACTTAATTAAAAGTTATATAATCTAATTAGAATATATATATACATTTAGCATGATATAGAAAGGGATGGGGTTCCACTTGCCTTAAACCGAATTGGCGCTCACGACAGTGACAGTAGCACGTCACGGATACGGCCATAGCAAGGCTTGGCTACGATACGACGCGATATGGGAGTGGACACGTTGTGGCTCGGAAGCAAGGCACGGGGTGGCACGGGAGCTGGGTGTGAGGTGGCACGGCAGCAGGACACGGGAGTTTGGAATGTGGGCACGGGAGCTGCGTAGGCGGCGTCGGTGCTGCACTGGGGGTCGACAGCAGTGGAGGTTGGGGCGATGGTTGAAGGTTTCCGGCGATGATGCTCCGGTGGCGGGCAGCAAGGTAGTCGAGGCTAGTGGTGTTGGGGCTCGGAGTTAGGTACTCGGTGATGATGGGTTAGCGTTGGAGGATGATCGGTGCAAGGGTTGGGAGCTCGTGGTTGCTGTGATGTGAAGGGGGAGAGTCATTGGGGTGTGGCGGGAAAGAAAGAGAAGGAGAAGAAGAAGAAGAAGTACCGGGTCGGGTCGGGTCGAGCTTAGGCTGGGGTTTAGATTAGGGAAAAAGAAAAGAAAAAAATAGAAAATTTTTATAAAAAGAAATAAAATAAAAAAATATATAATAGGGAAAAATATATACACGAAACTGGGGATCTACAATTATTTTATGACATTTAATTGATGTATGTGGCGTAGCACAGATTTGTAGCACTGTAGTAAAAAATCAGTATGCTGCAGAAGCTATTTATTTGAAAATGAGCAAATTCAAGTGTTATTATTCGCTACTCAATTTACATATTACAATTTTAATAGTAGTTTACAGTAAATTAGCCTCCAACGAATAATATAAAAGATCGTACTAAAATTAAAATTACAAGTTTCCTTACAAATAATAATTGATTTTCCTTCCGCTGTTTCTTCACGACCTCGAAAGTCCTGCCCTTGATGACTATCCTGGACATCTGGTCCTATAATTACCTAGTAGTTTGCATAAGCTATATCTGTCGTGCCTTTACTGAGTATCAAAATCCATTGTCATTCGATCTCGACGCACCTTCGATCTTCCGGGTCCTATATTTTTTTCCGGTGGTAATACCGTCGGTGTTTGTCTGTTCCCACTATAGTAAGGCCAATAGCGATTGTCTAGTATAGGATGAAATTTTGGATCGTATGCGCCTTGATAACTGAAAACCGTATACTAACGTGAAGAAAAATTATAATGTGAATTATGCATGTTGCTCACAGCGGCAATTGCATGGGCACACGGTAAATATTGTTGCTGAAAAATACCGCATGTGCATGAAGAGAGTCTTTCATCTCTAAAATTAACGGTATATTGATTCTCATTGTTCCTCGTAACTTGAAACTCCACTGCGTCAAATCTTTCAGATCTGTAGCATTGTGATCTTCGCTCTCTTTTCCAAAATATATCTTCATAATACGCAGTGAGTGGAGTCTCCATCGCCAAAAACTTTTCCCTTCTTTGCACAAAATAAGTATTCACTCTGAAAAAGGTTCGGACAATCAACTCATGCATCGGTAAGTCTCTAAATCCCTTAAAGACCCCGTTGAAGCTTTCAGAAATATTAGTGGTCATTAGTAAATACATATATCTATTATCATGTGCTTGTGTCCACATACGTGTTGGATACTCATCTAACCACGCTTTCGCTGCTTGACTCATCTCTTCAATTTTCACCATGTACATGTCATGAACACTAGGGTCAGACGCTTCACCGGCTTTGTACATAAGCTTATGTAGATTTGAATTTTTAAATTTCCTATCAAAATTCTGTCTGAAGTGCCGCAAACAAAGCCTATGTGGTGTCGTCGGTAATACAGCTCTCACAGCAGCTAATATTCCAAGATGTCTATCAGATATAATCTATAAATCTGTTTTATCATCAACAAATGAGATATTTTCGAGTTAATGAAAAAACAATGACCAAGATGATGTATTTTCACCATCGACAATAGAAAATCCCAACAGAAATATATTGTTATTAGCATCAACGCCTATAACAATTAACATGTAATCTCTGTATTTACCATACAGATATGTCTCATCCACGCACAATACCTGCCGACAGTGTGTGAAACCAGCCGCGCAAGGAGCAAACCACCAGAAAAATCTTTGAAACCTGACATGGTCATCGACATCTATTTTTGTGGTTTTTAATTGGTATACGGACCCCGGATTTGATGCATTCATGGCTTCCCTAAAAGAAACCAACGAGTAGTATGAGATTTCCCAATCCCCAAATATCTTGCATAAACCCTTTCTACGAGTGTCCCATGCCTTCACATAAGAAATCTAAATTTTATGCTCTCTACTTACATAGAGCTGTATCTCTCGAGGAGTCATCGCCACATCTATACGGATAAGTGGCATGATAAGTAAGCAAATGTATGATGAAGTGCAATTCCTGTGATCTTTTAATATAATCGAATTGATACAAGTGCATTCCTGATTGTATTTCGTGACTTTCAAAGGTTTTGATCTTTTGGAACAATATGCATGCAATCACCACTTACATTCAGGATCTTTCGTATATATTACGGTATAGTGCGTCTTATTTGAATTTTCGGTTTTAAATGAAACATTTTTTTTCAATATCTCATGACTTCGGTTTACAAATAAGATCTATTTTTTTCGGAAATATATCTCCAACAGTTATGCAATTTTTGCTTGCTACACTCACTTTCAAATAAGGCTCAGTATTTACTTCTGTCACAGCTAAATCTACCCAACAATCATCTTCCAACAGATTGAGGCCGGGATCTTCTAGTTCGACAAAATCATTATTCACGGCCATGTCATCAATCAATGTTATTTCATTCAATTCAGCGGTATATTCCATGCTATCCCGCCCTTGATGATCTTCATCAGCTTCATCATTACACTTTCACCCATACCATTGTCATCCATATCATTATCATCCATAGCAACATAAGGCTCAGATGCAATATACGATGGTTGAGATTGGTATACTATGGATGGTTGGGGTTGAAAAGATCGGAATGATGTGGACAGACATACTTGAAATACGCTACTTGGATTGTGTGGAATGATGCGGAAGGAAAAGATTGAAATGCAGGGGTTTAGGAAAATCTGCATTTAGTATATAAAATTTTGTTAATATTTTCGTATTACAAAGAAAATAAACATAATCACCATTTGTTTCAGATAGATTTACCCTTGGAATGTTGTGTATGGTAATCCTTGTTGTTCTTCAGGTGTGCATGTCACTACAGCAGTCGCTTGGGAAAATCTATATTTAATATATATAATGTATTAGTATTTTGGTATTACAAAGAAAATATATAAGTAAACTAATTATAATATGTTTACCCTTGTGTTTGAAGTTGTGAATAATTATGTGTATAGTCGTATCCACTGAGACTAAAGGTATCATCGTTAACCATCGAACCGTATCCCCAGGAACTATCTCCAGCATTATCATCAAAATAATTCGTTGGAGTAATATCTGATACTTCCAACTGTTCTTTCTAAACTAAAAGTTCAAAAGAATGCCCGGTGTTTTCCAAACTGAAGTCTATCGTCGAAGATATTGTTGCATCGTCTATAATTTCAACCAATGCATTTTTACTAAATAGAGACCATATACAACTTAAGTTAACCTTAATTTCACGGGGATCGTATTTCGTGATTTTAAACACTTTATTCTCAAGTTCATTGTAAGTACTTGATAATCCTAATCGCATAATCCTTACACACACGTCCATATACTCGGGACCTTATACACTTGTCACAATCCGGCCATCGTATTTACATAGAACAAATAAACTTGAACTCGATATTATCTATATCAAATAATATCAACCCAACAATAAATATAAAATGCTAACAACTGAAGTAATGATTATATTTACTGAAAATAAAATAAACAGTAAATAAAATTTATATACGTTGTCAATCGGGAACTTTGATAGATAGTTCTATAGGGTTAGAGAGATCGAGTTCCTTTGAAAGGGTGCAGATGAGAGATTGAGGTTTTTTAGGAGATGCAGATGCAAATTGGAGCAGAATGGGGAGAAAATGGGGAAGAAAAGGCTTTTGTAGGTATTTGGTAGTCTTTGGTCAAAAAAAGGGTCACACTTGATTTCAGAAAAAGTGTTCACGAATCTTGTTATGAGATAAAAAGTCACGTAATTGCCTTGGATTCAGAGAAGGGATTGGCTCCTATTGTTTTGAGAGAAGGGGGTCACGGGCTCGTCTTGGGTTAAGTAAAAGGGGTCACGGGTGAAGGCATGGCCAATTATCAGGCAACCCATTAATAAGATAAATTATTTTTTTAACTGTCTTTTTTTTAATCTGAGGAAGGAGGGCATGTTCCAAGAACCGCCTTAAAGGATAGGGAGGGTTCATCTAACCCGCTCTCCCCTTTTAAAAGCCATCACCTTTCTAAAGGAGTCTCTCTCCTTCAAAAAGGAGAGGGCGGCTTCTTGACAAATCCCCTATAAAAAGGGACCCTCTCATTTTTAAAAGAAATTCCATCTTATTTAAAAAGGTGAGGATCCGTTCTTGGAACCCACGCCCAAAAAATGGTCAGTAGAGAAAATAGAGGGAAATCAATAGTGAAATTATTAAAACGAGATAAGGTGGGACCAATTAATGGGCAGCACATCAAAAATTGAAATTATTTTTTTAACTGTTATTTTTGGGAGGAGGGCGGGTTCTTGGAATCCGCCCTGCCCTTTTAAAAGTCATCTCGTTTTTATTGGAGATTCCCGCTCCTTTAAAAAGAAGAGAGCAGGTTCTTGATAAATCCCCTTTAAAAATGGGCCCTCTCCTTTTTAAAGGAGATCCATCTCCTTTAAAAAGGTAAGGGCAGGGTTTCGGAACCTACGCCCAAAAAATAGTCAATGGAGAAAATAGAGAGAAAGTAGTAGTGAAATTATTAAAACGAGATAAGACGTGACCAATTAATGGGCAGCCCATCAAAAATTGAAATTATTTTTTAACTGTTTTTTTTGGGAGGAAGGCGTGTTCCAAAAACCCGCCCTCCCCTTTTAAAAGCCATCTCTTATTTAAAAGAGATTCTCTCTCTTTTAAAAAGGAGAGGATGGATTCTTGACAAATCCCCTTTAAAAGGGGGAATCTCCTTTAAAAAGGAGAGGACGAGTTCTTGGAACCCATGCCCAATTAATATCTCTAAACTCCCTTTTTCCTTTGAAAAAACCCCCTTCTTCCATCTCCTCTCCCTTATCGCTTTTCTCTCCGAACTCTATTCTATACTCACTGGCTTTCACAAATTTTCAATTATTTGAGTTTGAAAAAATACAATGAAGGATCAACTAATCGACAAATAACTCCTTATAAATCAAAATGAGAATAATTTTTTTAGTATATTACACCGGGAAAAAAGATTCGAAACTTATTAAATTTTTTTCAAATATTGCCCCATATATTTTAATTCAAATAGTTAAAAATAATATGAATAAATTTTGCAGGGTGGAGATAATTTTACAGTCGTCGGTCATACTTCTGATAAATGGCAAATTACCGATCATCGTATTATCGAGCGAATTCGCAGAGCCGGTTTTTATGAAGCTTCATTACCGCGTCATATCCAACTCGACCACAGCCTTGTTATCTCTCTTGATGAGCGTTAGAGAAAAGAGACTCACACTTTTCATCTTAGATGGGATGAGGCCACTATCATGTTGGATATATGTATGCCCTAGAGGCCATTATTTGATTGTGGATGTATAGACATGTATATATATAATCAGAGGACTTTCTTTCTCTACATGATAGTATGCTATCTGGTTACTCTTTATCTTAACATGTTCACTTGATTGTGTATACTGTTCATTTGATACATGTTGATAAAGACCTTAGGATATTTGCTTGACTACTGTGATTATGATGTAGATCATACTAGTGGGGCATGTGTAGTTTGTAAGAATATCCTTAAATTTTCCTAGTCGTTGGTGTATTGAGACGGGGCATCGATATTCCAGAGTAGACTAGCGTATACGTTTCTTGACCCATTTGATGGGCGATGGATGATCCCATATCCATTGGTGTTTGACATCAAAGATTGTATACGGGTGCTCAGTGGAGAATGGGTACGGACTCGCCAAGAACTCCTAAATGGTATTATATCTATCGCCGGATAGCAGTTCTTAGGTGACACTTGTACATGTTAGTCTGTAGACCCGAGATCGTCATAGAGTCTTTTGTGTTCTTCCATTGTACTTTGATTTCCACCCTACCACGGCTCTTTTGAGGCGTGCAAATAGATGGATTTTGGGTACAATCCCGAGACACATGGAGGCAATAAGAGATAGGAGGGGTTTCGTCTCTCCCGGTATTGGGGGTTGATGTTGCGTTGTGCTCGATTGGCTATAACTGAAAGTCCCTGGTCAGGGCTGATGAGATTTACTGATAAGTGTTATCAGTAGTTTCTCGATCTGTTATAGGCCATACATCGGCATGACATATTGAGTTAATGGGGTCGACGATACCATCCCTAGACTCGATATGCAACATATCTGACGAAGAGACCGGACGGTACAATAAGTGTTACTGGTTAGCTCTACGGGAGTTTTGACAGGTTTGCTTGTTGTTCCTCTGTTCGCTCAATACATGGGAGCCGTTATGTGCAGCTAGTACCACTAACGGTTTGTGGGTATGTGATATGATCGCTACGTACTGCTAGCGTATTGACGAGTCTTAGAGTCCCACAAATGGGTTTCCGAGCTCAGGCGAAACGAAGTGGGGGCGCATATGGGGATATGTGCAGGAGCTTGATTAAACACGTGTATTTGATACCGTATTTTAATCTGGCGTTTTCTATTGGTCGGGTCGTATGTGATATGACCGGATTATTAAATCAAGTGTTGATTTAATATCAATTGACCATTATCTCATTTATTAATTCCTTTCTTTATTTGTATGCATGTATGTATATTTATATTGATATGTATGCACACATGCATGTATACATGTGTCATGGTTGATGATACATTAGAGATGACTATACAAGACTCACATGGAAACATTTGTGATAATTTAATTATTGAGTCAATGGAAATTAGGAAATAATCCATGGTTGATATTTGTTTCTACACACTTCTTTTAAAATATCTTATGTAACAATGGTTTCATTTCTAATCCTCCACTAACTCAACTACTAAAAATATCTAGTTTTTTTCATGCCTTAGTTAAGAGTGAGTGTGATTCTCACTCTCTCATATTATTATTATTCTTGTGCTGATCTTTCTTAAGCTCAAGCTTAGTCATTTCCATCTCTTTCTTCCTCCAAGCTCTCTACCTTTTTCTAGTGAGTAAAAGAGAAAGAAAAGAAAGGTTTTATTAGTGAGAAAAATACCCACTTCATCAATCTATATTAGTCCAGCCCACTAGTGTAGGTTGTTTTCCTCACTTCTACTTAGGTTAAGTGAAGCTAGGAGCTTGAGTTAAGGAACCCCGTGGTGGATCATCATGGATTTCAAAGGCTTCAAGCGGACCGGTTCAAGTTTCAAGTAGAACCAAGGAGTCATGGACATCTACACGGAGCTTTTGAAGAGAAGAAGAGGTCTACAAAGGTTGTAGTTCTTTTTCTCTTAGTGTTAGACACTTACTTGTATGTGATACTTGTTAGATTTATGCCTAATCCTTTAGTTCGATTCTAGGTTCGGGTTGATTAGCACCCTAGATTTTAAAGTTGCATACTTGATGCTTGTTAAAACCTAGTGAGGGTGCTAGGCAAAACCCCAACAGTGGTATCAGAGCCAAGCTAGAATATTAGGCGTGACCTAGACGACGTTAAAGCATTTGAACGAACATCGATACCCACGCATTAGATGCTCTCTGGAAATTTTTCAAAAGTTGGAATTTTTGGGTTTAAAAATATGCAGAAAATAATGCAAGGTATTGTGTGGACCCCCAAGAAAAACGACCCCCTAACTCGACCTAAAGGCAACGGAATCGCGGCCAAAACATGCTTTTGGCGGCGGTTCCGCGGCGCCGTTGGTGAGGCTAGGGACGTGCCTTCTTGTGCTGGTCCGTATGTACTATTGTCACCGTTTGGGTATTTTTTAATCTGTCTCAAGTGTTGAGGTCTCTGAGAAATGTGGGTTTTGATAGATCGATCGAAATGTTTAACATCGTCTAGTTTTTTATGAATGTGATACAATATTTGGAATCTACACTAATTAGTTTTGAGAAAATTAATTGGTTTCTTGTAAATCTAACATTTCGGTCTCGGTCGGAATCGGGAATCTTGTTGAATTACCCGATTTCTTTTGAAAATGTGTTTTCATTTTTTAGACCCAAATGTAAGATCTACATAGTTAGGCATGAAATCCGTGATATGAGATAGACCGGGTTTTTGATGTTTAAGTGTTGTGCGGATTCCAAATGTTGTAGTTTTACATTAATTTTCTGCGGCCGTAAGTGTAATATGTGCATCCCTAATTTCGTTGCTATATGTCGACGACGTTGGGAATACGCATATTTAGTTACATTGATGATCTGTGATGATTATTCTGTTGCTGTGGTGATATAGTGTATAAGATCGTCGTGAATGAATGGCTGGGGGTTTTATGTGAGATGAGAGATTTTCTTTTCATTCATGTAAAATTCATTGTATTTAATATTCTTTTATTGGGACACTTCCGGGTTGAGGATGGTGTCGCCATTGATGTATATTATTTACTTTTCCGCATTATGATAAACCCGAGGAGGGGAGCACAAGTAACCAGGTTCTAGGGTCCAGTGGGAGACCGGCTCGAGGAGTCGAGGTCGGGTCTCCTAACTATAGAATTGGTAGGGTTGCTTGCCGCTCTCGTAGGGGTCTAGGGGTTTGGGCTTGGCTGTTCGTCACGACCGTGGAATCCGTATTTTTTATGTTGGCTTAATTTAAAATGCGGACTTCCTAGTATATCTTATGCATTCATATATCTGTTTCTGCTGCGTTGTTCTGTGATGAGATCATATTACTGCCTGAGATGAATGATATTATATATATGATATATAATAAATGTTGCTTATGTTTTGCATCCGCGCTAGTCCTGCCCCCGCTATGCCGTTAGTTAAGTAACCTAACGGTGCATAACGGGACACTGTGGTGAAAACTGATGGCATAAGCGTACGTTCTATTTTTCGTTTCTTTTCTGTGATGGCTTAGGAACTTAAATGATAGGACTACATTAATAAGATTAATGTAAAGAAAAAGAAACCTAAAAGATGTTGTAGAATCAAATTTGAAACTCACTCGGCCTTTTTATGAAAAAGAAAGTTTCAAAAATGCGGAGCTCAAGCCACTCCTTTTAAAAGTATTTGATTCTACAATGAGATCAAGTTCGAAGCGTTAAAGGTTTTCTTAAAAATCATCCGCAACCCTCCGTCATTTTAGAAAGTAGAGTATTTAGTATTCGTGCTATGTTTGTTGACCATACTTAAGGCGTAGTGTACGGTAGCTAAGTGATGTCTTCCTACACAGCATATGATGCGATTAGTTACGACATTCATGGGATTATGTTGACCATACTTAAGGGTCATGTGAATGGGTCTAATTAATCACGAAATGACGGGTAGACCTTGACTAGTGCTTATGATATGTTGACCATAGTTAAGGTCATAAGCTGTTAGGGGTAAAAACCATATCGGGATTTTCAAGAGTTGAAATTTGCAATGAGATTGCATACCTTCTATATGATAGTTGGATCTCGATCCCACTGTGAGTAAGAGTTACTCCCAGGAGAGTTTTGCAATTTACAACTAGTTAACCCATTAGGTGTCTAGAAAGGTTTCAACGGGGTTATGCCTCTGGGAAAATGAGGTTTACTTGAATTAGGTCCGTGTGAAAGCACGGGGAACTTCCCTCAAAGTACCGACACTAGCCTGGCTGACCGGTTAGCGAAATTGTAGAATGTAATTTATCCTGGCTAATTTTCTTTTTAAGGTTTGAAGGAAAATTTGATAAAATCAGTGGGAGACATCAATTAGATAAGAAAATAACCAATCTAATCTTTGCAAGAGCTTTCGCTAAGTGTATTCTTTTTTTCTCCTAATGGTAGATACCATGACTGGATTTAACCTTCTATTAGAGAAAAATAAACTGACAGGACAAATTATAAAGACTGGCTGAGGAATATAAACATTGCCCTTACACATGATAAGGTATCATATGTCATCACTTCCCCAGCCCCTTCCATCCCAGGCCCTGAATCTT
The DNA here is from genome assembly GCA_030015575.1 of Agapanthus africanus. Taxonomy (NCBI): domain Eukaryota; kingdom Viridiplantae; phylum Streptophyta; class Magnoliopsida; order Asparagales; family Amaryllidaceae; genus Agapanthus; species Agapanthus africanus. The sequence goes on along the minus strand of JASDDO010000031.1, from coordinate 444,045,608 downwards.
CTGTTGCGGATAGGGAGATCCGCATGACATGGGATATTGATTGTGACACTGCCAAATGCTTCACGCTTGCTTCGATGGATAATATACATCAAAAGCAGCATGAGAAGATGGATGTTCAATCCATATTTCTCCATACAAAGGGGTTGTATGGAGAGCAATCTCGTACCCTGCGCTATGAGGCTTCTAGAATGTTGTTTCAGATGAGAATGGCTTCCGGCACGCCAGTAGGTGATCATGTCTTGAAGATGATAGATCTTATTGAAGAACTTGAGGGCCTCGGATAGACCATGGAGAACGAACAATATGTTGATATTGATCTACAGTCTCCCCCCTCCCCGCTTTTGCTTAGTTTGTAGTAAACTTCAATATGCACAATATGGAGAAGTCACTACCTGAACTTCTCAATATGTTGAGAAGTGCAGAGAGCACGCTCAAGGCGAAGACTCCCTCTCTGATTGTTGGGCAATCTTCATCTTCCGTCCCAAAAGCCAAGGCTAAAGGAAAGAAGAAGAAAAAACGTACCAAATCGAGAGGTGGGGTTAAAAAGGAAAAAAGGAGAGATAAATCAAGGGCTGAGAAATCCAGAAAAGGAGAATGTTTCTACTGCAACAAGTCGGGACACTGGAAGCAAAATTGTGTTGGGTATCTTACTGATCTCAAGAAGAAGAAGTATGGTGATACTTCCGCTTCAGGTGTGTTCGTGACCGAAAACTGTTTTTCAATAAACTATGCTTCTTGGGTATTGGAAACTGGTTCGGATTCTCACATCTGCAATTGTATGCAGGGATTGAGAAATAGCAAAGTTTTGAAGACTGGTGATCACACTCTCCGGATTGGAAATGGTTCTAATGTACATGCAGTATCAGTGGGAGAGTATCACCTGGGGTTGCCATCGGGATGTATATTGGTTTTGAACCAGTAATATTATGTACCAAGTATGCTGTGTAATATAATATCCGTTTCTTTGTTGGACAATGAAGGATATGATTTTGTGCTGCAAAATAATGTTATGAACATTAACCTGAATCAAAAGTTGATTGGGTATGGTACACTAAATAATGGGATATACGTTCTAAATCAACACACAGTTTTCAACATACAACACACTAATAAAAGGAAAATTTCAGATATAAATGAAGCTTTTGTTTGGTATTGTAGACTTGGTCATATTAACGAAACAAGACTAAACAAGCTATATAAAGATGGATATTTAAATTCCTTTGAATATAAATCTTATGTGACTTGTCAGTCTTGTATCAAAGATAAAATGACCAAAACTCCGTTTACTGGACACGGAGAGAGAGCTACATAACTCTTAGGCCTCATACATAGTGATGTATGTGAACCAATGTCTACACATGCTAGAGGCGGTTTTTCTTACTTCATAACTTTTACTGATAATTTCTCAAGATTCGGATATGTGTTTTTGTTAAAGCATAAGTCTGAAGCTTTCGAGAAATTCAAAGAGTATAAACTTGAAGTAGAAAAGCAAACAGGACTGAGCATCAAGAAACTTCAATTGGATCGAGATGAAGAGTACTTAACCACCGAGTTTTCGGACTTCCTAAAAGAGAATGGGATTCTCTCTCAGCTCACTCCCCCTTACACACCATAGCACAACGGTGTGTCAAAATGGCAGAATCATACCCTATTAGATATGGTACGTTCTATGATGAATGATGCTGAGTTACCTCTCTTCTTTTGAGGGTATGCATTGGAGACTGCGGCATTTCTGAACAGGGTTCCCATCAAAACCGTGTCTACCACTCCATATGAGATATGGTATGGGAAAAGACCATCTCTTAAGCGAGTTAGGATATGGGGTTGTCCTGCTTTTGTGAAAAAGCAGAATCCAGATAAACTCGAGACACGGTCAGTCATGTATGCATTTATGGGATATCCAAAGCACTCGTATGGATATTTTTTCTACCACAAGGAGGAACAAAAGGTGTTTGCAGTATGCCACATTTTTAGAAAATGAATTTTTTTACAAATAATACCGATGCAATGCGGTAGAACTAGAAGAAATCTAGAGACACAAGTTACTATTGACGATTTGGTCGAACTAGATGTTTCAATAGAATATTATGAACCTCGACCACTCCGTAGATCTAGTAGGACTTATCGCCTACCGGAGAGATACTACGGTTTTCTCATTGATGGTGATAGAGAAGATTGCATCATGGATGATAATGACCCTACTAGTTTTCATCAAGCTATCACGAGTGGTGACTCTGTGAAGTGGCTGGATGCCATGAGATCCGAAATGGAGTCAATGTACACCAACAAAGTATGGACTTTGGAAGTTATACCCTCTGAGGTAAAACCCGTAGGGTGCAAATGGATTTTTAAGAGAAAGATCGGTGTAGATGGACAGGTAGAGACCTATAAGGAAAGGCTTATAGCGAAAGGATTTCGTCAAAGACCGGGATTGGACTATGACGAAACTTTCTCTTCTGTAGCAATTCTTAAATCCGTTCAGATCCTACTTGTTATTGCTGCTCACTATGACTATGAAATCTGGCAGATGGACGTTAAAACTGCATTTCTAAATGGTGATTTAGAAGAGTGCGTTTATATGGATCAGCCAGAGGGCTGAGTTGATAGTGGGGGCAGGGAGAAAGCATGTAGGTTGCTTAAATCCATTTATGGATTGAAGTAGGCATCACGGAGTTGGAACATCTATTTTGATGATGCGATCAAAGATTTTGATTTTATCAAAAATGCAGATGAACCGTGAATTTATAAAAGGATTGTAGGGAGTACTGTCACATTCCTCGTATTGTACATGGATAATATTCTCCTGATTGGAAATGACATTCCTATACTACAATTGGTCAAATTTTTCTCAGGGACTGTATTTACCCTCAGAGGAGGGGAGGTTTGTTGAAGAGTTCCAAACAGGATACCGTTACAGAATCAACGTTGGAAGCTGAGTACATTGGTGCAAATGATACTGCTTAGGAAGCCGTCTGGATATAGAACTAGGAGTAGTTCCAGACATTATTATCCAATACTATTGTATTGTGTTAATAATGGGGCTATGGCACTGCCAAACAGCCCAGGTCCGATCATCAATCCAGACACATCCTGAGGCAATATCATTAGATCCATGAGATATTTGATCCCCGCGTGATCGAGATTAGGAGAGTAGACACAGAGAATAACAGCGCGGATCCACTCACCAAGGCCTTTCCAGAAACGCATGATGAGCGATGTTTAGGGATGTTGGGTATGAGATATTCCAATAAGTGGCCTTAGTGCAAGTGGGAGATTGTTGGATATATGTATGCCCTAGAGGCCATTATTTGATAGTGGATGTATAGACGTGTGTGTGTGTGTGTGTGTGTGTGTGTGTGTGTGTGTGTGTGTGTGTGTATTCAGAGGACTTTCTTGCTCGACATGATAGTATGCTATCTGATTACTATTTATCTTAACATGTTCACTTGATTATGTATACTCTTCATTTGATACATGTTGATAAAGCCCTTAGGATATTTGCTTGACTACTATGATTATGATGCAGATCATACTAGTGGGACATGTGTAGTTTATAAACATATCCTAAATGTTCCTAGTCGTTGGTGTATCGATACGGGGCATCGATATTCCAGAGTAGACTAGCGTATACATTACTTGACCCATTTGATGGGCGATGGATGTTCCCATATCCATTGGTGTTTAACATCAAAGATTGTATATGGGTGCTCAGTGGAGACTGTGTACACTGAACGGACTCGCCGAGAACTCCTATATGGTATTATATCTATCGCTGGATAGTAGTTCTCAGGTGACGCTTGTACATGTTAGTCTGTAAACCTGAGATCGTCATAGAATCTTGTGTTTTCTCCCACTGTACTTTGATTTCCACCCTACCACGACTCTACTGAGTCGTGCAAACGGGTGGCTTTTGGGTACAGTCCCGAGACACATGGAGGCAATAAGCGATAGGAGGGGTTTCTTCTTTCCCGGTATTGGGGGTTGATGTTGCGCTGTGCTCGATTGGTTATAACTGAAAGTCCCTGGCCAGGGCTGATGAGATTTACTGATAAGTGTTATCAGTAGTTTCTCGATCTGTTATAGGCCACACATCGGCATGACTTATTGAGTTATTGGGGTCGAAGATACTATCCCTAGACTTGATATGCAACATATCTGATGAAGAGACCGGACTGTACGGTAAGTGTTACCGGTTAGCTCTATGGGAGTTTTGAAAGGTTCGCTTCTTGTTCTTCTGTTTGCTCAATACCTGGGAGCCATTACGTGCAGCTAGTACCGCTGATGGTTTGTGGGTATGTAATATGATCACTACCTACTGCTAGCGTATTGACGAGTCTTAGAGTCCCACAAAGAGGGTTCCAAGCTCAGGCGAAACAAAGTGGGGCGCATATGGGGATATGTGTAGGAGCTTGATTAAATACGCGTATTTGATACCGTATTTTAATCTGGCGTTTTCTATTGGTCGGGTCGTATGTGATATGACCGGATTATTAAATCAAGTGTTGATTTAATATCAATTGACCATTAGCTCATTTATTAATTCCTTTCTTTATTTGTATGTATGTATGTATGTTTATATTAATATGTATGCACACATGCATGTATACATGTGTCATGGTTGATGATACATTGGAGATGGCTATGCAAGGCTCACATGGAAACATTTGTGATATTTTAATTATTGAGTTAATGGAAATTAGGAATTAATCCATGGTTGATATTTGTTTATACACACTTCTTTTAAAATATCTTATGTAACAATGGTTTCATTTCTAATCCTCCACTAACTCAACTACTAAAAATATCTAGTTTTTTCATGCTTTAGTTAAGAGTGAGTGTGACTCTCTCTCTCTCATATTATTATTATTCTTGTGCTTATCTTTCTTAAGCTCAAGCTTAGCCATTTCCATCTCCTTCTTCCTCCAAGCTCTCTACCTTTTTCTAGTGAGTAAAAGAGAAAGAAAAAAGGTTTTATTAGTGAGAAAAATACCCACTTCATCAATCTATATTAGTCTAGCCCACTAGTGTAGGTTGTTTGCCTCACTTCTACTTAGGTTAAGTGAAGCTAGGAGCTTGAGTCAAGGAACCCCATGGTGGATCATCGTGGACTTCGAAGGCTTCAAGCAGACCGGTTCATGCTTCCAATAGAACCAAGGAGTCAAGGACATCTACACGGAGCTTTTGAAGAGAAAGAGAGGTATACAAAGGTTGTGGTTCTTTTTTTCTTAGTGTTAGACACTTACTTGTATGTGATACTTGTTAGCTTTACGCCTAATCCTCTAGTTCGATTCTAGGTTCGGGTTGGTTAGCACCCTAGATTTTTAAAGTTGCATACTTGGTACTTGTTAAAACCTAGTAAGGGTGCTAGGAAAAACCCCAACAGTGGTATCAGAGCCAAGCTAGAATATTAGGCGTGACCTAGACGACGTTAAAGCGTTCGAATGAACATCGATACCCACGCATTAGATGCTCTCTGGAAATTTTTCAAAAGTTGGAATTTTTGGGTTTAAAAATATGTAGAAAATAGTGCAAGGTATTGTATGGACCCCTAAGAAAACGACCCCCTAACTCGACCTAACGACCGCGGAACCGCGGCCAAAACATGCTTTTGGCGGCGGTTCCGCGGCGCCGTTGGTGAGTCCAGGGACATGCCTTCTTGTGCTGGTCCGTATGTACTATTGACACTGTCTAGGTATTTTTTAATCTGTCTCAAGTGTTGAGGTCTCTGAAAAATGTGGGTTTTGATAGATCGATCGAAATGTTTAACATTGCCTAGTTTTTTATGAATGTGATACAATATTTGGAATCTACACTAATTAGTTTTGAGAAAATTAATTGGTTGCATGTAAATCTAACACTTCGGTCTCGGTCAGAATCGGGAATCTTGTTGAATTGCCCGATTTCATTCGAAAAGGCGTTTTCATTTTTGAGACCCAAATGTAAGATCTACATGGTTAGGCATGAAATCCGGGATATGAGATAGACTGAGTTTTTGATGTCTATGTGTTGTGTGGATTCCAAATGGTGTAGTTTTACATTTATTTTATGCGACCGTAAGTGTAATATGTGCATCCCTAATTTCGTTGCTATATGTCGACGACGTTGGAAATATGCATATTTACTTACGTTGATGATCTGTGATGATTATTCTGTTGCTGTGGTGATATGGTGTATAAGATCGTCGTGAATGAATGCCCGGGGGTTTTATATGAGATGAGAGATTTTCTTTTCATTCATGTAAAATTCATTATACGTAATAATTTTTTATTGGGACACTTCCGGGTTGAGGATGATGTCGCCATTGATGTATATTATTTACTTTTCCGCATTAGGATAGACCTGAGGAGGGGAGCACAAGTAACCGGGTTTTAGGGTCCAGTGGGAGACCATCTCGAGGAGTCGAGACCGGGTCTCCTAACTCTAGAATTGGTAGGGTTGCTTGCCGCTCTCATAGGGATCTAGGGGTGTGGGATTGGCTTTTCGTCAATACCGTGGAATCCGTATTTTTTATAGTTGGCTTAATTTAAAATGCGGACTTCCTAGTATATCTTATGCATTCATATTTCTGTTTCTGCTGCGTTGTTCTGTGATGAGATCATATTACTGTCTAAGACGAATGATATTATATATATGATATATATTAAACGATGCTTATGTTTTGCATCCGCGCTAGTCCTGCCCTCGCTATGCCGTTAGTTAATCACCTAACGGTGCATAACGGGACACTGTGACGGATGCGGATGGCATAAACGTACGTTCTATTTTTCGTTTCTTTTCTGTGATAGCTTAGGAACATAAATGATAGGACTACATTAATAAGATTAATGTAAAGAAAAAGAAACCTAAAAGATGTTGTAGAATCGAATTTGAAACTCACTCGGCCTTTTTATGAAAAAGCAAGTTTCAAAAATGCGGAACTCAAACCACTCCTTTTAAAAGTATTTGATTCTACAACGAAATCAAGTTCGAAGCGTTAAATGTTTTCTTAAAAACTATCTGCAACCCTCCGTCATTTTAGAAAGTAGAGTACTTAGTATTCGTGCTACGTTTGTTGACCATAGTTAAGGTGTAGTGTGCGGTAGCTAAGTGATGTCTTCATACACAGCTTATGATGCGATTAGTTTGGACACTCATGTGATTATGTTGACCATAGTTAAGGGTCATGTGAATGGGTCTAATTAATCACGAAATGACAGGTAGAACTTGACTAGTGCTTATGATATGTTGACCATAGTTAAGGTCATAAGCTGCTAGGGGTAAAAACCATATCTGGAGTTTCAAGAGTTGAAATTTGCAATGAGGTTGCATACCTTCTATATGATAGTTGGATCCCGATCCCACTGTGAGTAAAAGTTACTCCCAGGAGGGTGCTAGGAAAAACCCCAACATATCACACTTCAGGATATTGCCCTTTTACTAATGGACTTGAATTGGTTGAAGGTACAATTGTCGGTCCGGAAACTGAGCACCCATATTGAGATACGTATTTAGAGTCTGCTCTCCAATAAGTATACTTCATAGTTTTTTTAAATTAAAAGTTTAAATATATTACAGTGATATTAATTAACGATTAATTGTAAAATTCAGGTACCAGAAAGGTCTGTTAAGGAGTATAAAATCAGTTTAAGTTGGCTCAAAAATATATTTACTAATATCCATGGTGAAGCTATTAATGATGTCTTGGATAAACATACGTGTGCTTACATTCTATACATGATCGGTTATTGGTTGATACCAGACCAGTCGGCAACGCATGTCCATCTTTTATACATTAGGTTTCTTAGAAACTTCGATGTATGTGGCTAGTATGCTTGGGGAGAAGAAGTCCTGGCGTATCTTTATAATGAATTAGATAAGGCATGTATGTAGGGTGTTTTCCGTCACCCCATTGAGATGGGAATACGCACGCTTGTCAGGCGCATTACAGATTCCCCCTGTCTAGAATAGGTCGGGATTTATTGATTATGGGGATCTGAATCTCAGGCAGCCGCGGACTAAGCTGCCGTTAATTACCCCTTACTTTTGGAGCGAGGGAACCTTCGATTAACGGGTCAAACTGGTCATGTGAACTCAATGTGCGGTGTGTGTGTGTGTCTTGAGGGGTTTTGGGCATATCGGGGGACTCGCAGAGTTTACGGGGGTCCCGCTATCTGGATGGCGGGCTGGGGGTTAAGAAAGCTAGCAGCCCCCTTGCGGGGTGTGGGGCAGCGCCTCGTTAGAAATTTTTTCTATCGGGGATGTTCACCGCCGAAAATAAAGACGAACAGGGATGGATCGTCTTGCCTGAATTTGGGGGTAGATGCTATTTGGATTTATCCGTCCACCTCTCCGAAGATACTAATTTGATTTATGGCAGCGTATATCGGAAATTTGGATGGACGCGGCCGTTGTAGCAGTCCTCATCGTTTGCGAGGGGTTTTTGGTTGTGAGGACGCTCTTCCCTACAGGCGCAAGCCCCTGCAGTTAATTATGTTATCGTATCGCGATAACCACTTTCTCCTGCTCCGGAAGTTCACATCGTGTCGTATGTGTTTTTATTTTTTTTGGTTTCCCGTGGATTGTATACGGGGACTAATTTATGTTGTCGCCCGTAGGTCGTAGATTGGGCCAAATCCGTATATCTTAGATTTTGGGTTTTTATTTAAGGACCGCTAATCTATTTTGAGATTAAGATCGACTTAAATATATGTGAGAACTTGGGGCTCGATTTTTTAATGATACATTAGTCTAATTTGATACTAAGATCCACTTAACGGGGTATCAGGATCATTTTTATTTCAGATCCAACAAAAGAGCGTTTATGCTCTATTGTTTTAGTTTAAGAACGTTTCAGTCCATTGATCACCATTTTAGATGTGAGATTTTAGTTTAAGGACATCTCAGTCCGTCGATCACCATTTTGGAGGTGAGATTTTAGTTTAAGGACGTCTCTATCCGTTGATCACCATTTTGGAAGTGAGATTTTAGTTTAAGCACGTCTCGGTCCGTCGATCACCATTTTGGAGGTGAGATTTTAGTTTAAGAACGTCTCGGTCCGTTGATCACCATTTTGGAGGTGAGATTTTAGTTTAGGGACGTCTCGGTCCGTTGATCACTATTTTGGAGTCCGTTGTCCATCTTGCACGCACATGTATTTGTTACGTGACGAGATGAACAATGATGATTTGGGATGCACCCAATTTGGGATGCGGTCTGATTTGAGGTATGCACATCAGTTTGGAAGTTCACCAAAAAGCTGTTGGTTGTTGGGACCCGCCACTTCTCTGAAGACGTTGAGGAATTACAACGACGTGGATCAGAGGTGTGGAAGGATGTACCCTTGAACCAATTCCCGTATTTAAGGGAAAAAGGAGTTAGTGGTAAACCTGGAAATCATTAGTCATATTTTGAGACTAAGATTTTCTCGGGCGGATGTGGGATGAGTATCGTTTTGGATATCATCAGTTGGAAGATCAATAATCGTATTTGGGACTAAGGTCGGCTTGGGAAGTCATGAGCACATGGGCTCGGATGGTCCGAATCAAGGGGGTTCTATCCTTGAGGGGACCTAGCCAATTTGGGCTTGGTCCATTCAGTTTTTGTTGAAAAGCGCCAAGCACTTGTTTGGGCTTTGTATAATCAGTCCTTCTTTTTGTACAAAGAGAGCTGAGGACTTATGTAAGTTCTGACGCTCACATATAATCATGTGGGCTTTTAATCATGGGGATTGCCCAATAAGTGTTAAAAACTTTACCCCTTTTGTCTTTGTATGGAGTACTAGGCGCTCTTTATGGCGTCCGCGTGAGAAACACGTGAGGTGCTGGGCGCTCTCCTTTTTTTTATGGCGCCCACATGAAGAACACGTGGGACGCTGCCCAATGAGCGCTAAGCACTCTTTTCTTCTGTGACGTCCAAGTGGGGAACACATGGGGCGTGGAGCGCCGCTCATTGAATGCGAAGTACTCTTTCATCTATGGCGCCCACGTGAGGGGCACGTGAGGCGCTGGGCACCGCTCTTTGAGTGCTAAGCACTCCTTTTTTTCTGTGGCGCCCGTGTGAGGGGCAAGTGAGGCGCTGGGCGCTAGCTTTTTCCTTATATTCTTTGTTTTAAGGAATTCGATTTCCTAATTCTTTTCTGAATTTTTTATTCTCAAGAACAAGTTTTTCCTGATGAGAATTAAATTCTCAACTTGTAGGAGACTTGTCTTGTGGATCTCAGATCCGGAGAAAGAACTATGTTCTTTTAAAAGGGTTAAACCCTTCAATAGGTAAATGAGATGTTTTGATCTCTCTTCTTTTTATTTATCTAGAGTTTTTTTTTGGATAAGGGAGATCTTCTTCTTTCTTCCTTTTTGAAGCTTTCTGCTTTATATTTAGAAGCTTATGGGAGGTTCCTCCTCTTTAGACTTGATGTCTTGGGTCCTTTATATAATAGAGGCAAGTTTATTGATTAGTTGAAGAAATTTCTCATTAAGAGATCCTAATTGATTTGGGGATTTTTACCTGCCATTGGATCTTTAATCCAAGGGCTTCTGTTTTACAGAACAAGATTAGGGAAATATTTTCCCTTGTACATAATTTATTCTGTAAAACGGTGATTTTTTAATCACCGTTGGATTTTTAATCCACCGACTCTCTGTTTTACAGAGGGCAATCTTTCTTGTTTAGAAAAATAGAGGGAATATATTCCGAGAAAAGAATTTTATTCTATAATTTAATTTGGGGATTGTTTTCTCCTGACAGAATTTAATTTTGTATTTCTGATGATTTATCATCTCCGTTGGATTCTTGATCCAACGACTCTGTTTAACAGAGAGTAGAATTTAATTCTACCTGGGCACCGGCGCTCACGTGTTGTGCACGTGGGCGCTAATTAAGGTTTTAATTCCTTTATGTGCTTTGTACATCGACGCCCATATGAGGAGTACGTGCGGCGCCAAAATAAAAGTTTTTAACTCTGGCGTTGACGCCCTCGTGGAAGGCACGTGAGGTGCTGCCTCTTAAATTTTGAACAGAGCTTTGATCTTATTATAGGGGAAAACAAATGCCTCCCACCGTTGCGCTCAGGTGGCTCACACGTGAGTGCAGTGGTGGCACCTTTTCCACCGTTCGATCTCCTGGGGAGTTGAACTGTCTCTTAAAGTTTTATAAATAGGGCCTTTGGCCCTTGAGATGGCTGCTGCTCATTTCTTTCTAACCTTCTTCTATCTTGAGAATTTAATTCTCCTTTCAGACCTCAGATCTCAGTTCAAAAAAACTCTTTTAGAGTCAAAACTCTGTCAAAGTTTTGGGAAAAACCATGACCTTGTCCTAATGTTTGAGGAATTTCTTCATGACTTAGGGTTTTTAACCCATTAACAGAGCTTTGCTCTTCTTTTTGCAATGATCTCTTAGAGATCTAAAAAAAATTACATGAGTAAATCGTAGATCTTAAAGATCTTTTAGGGCTTTACTCTGTTAGAAAGTTTGTTTTTTGAAGGTTATTTGGAATTTAATTCCCTTTCTCGTGTGGAGTTCTGGGATGTTATCCCATTGTTCTACAGATCTTGGCTCTGAAGAATTTCTGAAAGAAATTCTTTTTGGAATTTTATTCCCTTCATAATTTTTTGACAGATTTGAAATCTGTTTGCAGAACACAGTTTTCGAGGGAGTTCAACTCCAGAGTTTAATGATATTTTCTCATTGATTAAGAATCCTTTTGGATTTTATTTTTTTTAATGAGCGGCTGCCCCATCATTGATGGGGCGTTACCACTATTTTTATTTTAGATTCTAAGAATCTTGATATTTAATTGCTAACAATTTACTGAATTTTCTTTCCAGATACTATGGCTTCTTATCTGTATGATCTTGACGAGATTATCTCTTATGAAGACATTTGCGTTCAAGGCCACTGTCAAGACCAGGAGTTTACGGACGCCCAATGCGCTGAGGTGATGTGTCGCTTCGATAAATACAACGGTCGACTACTCCCCCGCCGTTTTGCTCTTTTGAAAATTATCGTGGGGGCAATTTGGGAAGCACTTCCTGGACTTGACGAGACTATGCCACTTGAGGCACTTGATGATGCGGAAGACAAAGTGCATTCAGTATATCTGATGGACATGATCTCAAAGTGGCGGTGAGATGATCTTATCAATATTTTGCATCGCGTATTCCAACAGACGGCGATAATATCCGCCTACCAAAGGACGGACGATATCAGTGGGGATCCCGACGCTTGCATTCGTGAGAAAATGCAAAAGAAAATGGTCAGAGAAGCCATAAGCAGTTTACTCGGACTTGCTTTTGAATTAATAAATCCATGTCCAGTGTAACAACCCTAAATTTTCTATACAAGTTTTTACAAAAAGAAATTCAAAAATCCATAAAGGAGTATTTATTGCCCGAGCACAAGACTTAAGTAATTAATTAGCAATTTAATTACAAGAAAGAGCTTGTAGCTCATTGGTAATACCTTGCATTGCTGAACCAAGCCACCAAAGTTCAAATCCCATGCTCCACATTATTTTTAATATTTATTTTGTTTTAAATTTTATAGAAGCCCAACAGTCCACCTGGGATAACTCCCAAACTTTGAACTGAACCTGAAAAACTGAAAGTACCAGAGCCTACATCAGGCGACCCCCCACATTCTGGGCACCCGACTCGGCCTGACTCGGCCGAGTCGTCAATATCAAAAACGTGACTCTTGGCCTCCCCTACCCCCCTGTATACTCTATTTATTTAGATCGGTTTCAGAAACCTTTGAAATACCCTATTTACTCCAATTTTTAATGATTTTATACATTTTTACATTTTTTTTATTTAAAACCCTTCATCTACCCTAACCTTAGCCTAACCCTATAAATACCACCCTACCCTCTACCCTCTCACTCACATTTCTGAGCCAACTCTCAAGAAAAATCCTTAGAACCCTAGTGTGCAATCGAAGTGAGCACGAGGCGAAGCTACGACGAATTTCCGGCGGAACTTCCGGCGATCGTTTTAGGAACCACCGGCGACGACGCAAGACATCGGCGATTCCACTACTTCCCTCTCACTCTCTTATGTGTCCTAAAACCCATAAGTCCCAACTTTTCTATCTCTCTTTTCTATTCTAAAAATACGAATTTACAAAACCCGACGAAATTGGAACAAATCCGATTTCCAATTCGGTTTCTTATAAAATTCCACCTCTCACTAATACAATCATACTTAAACTTCCTCATGATGACTATAAAACACTAATCAACCAAATTGATCAAGTTTCATCACATGAAATGATGGCTATTTCAAATTATCGTATTTTTTCACTTAAATACCACATTGTTTCAACTTTACATTTAGCTCCATTAAACATGCTATACTTTTAAAGTAGGGCACGAGGTAACGACCTAGCTCCTCACACACTCATATACAACCTAACAGGATACCATCGAAAATTTAGAATACGAGAAAGCAATATTTTCATTTAAATACCCTTGACTTAATAAAACCATTTCTAAAACATTTAGTGTTGATACACTTTTAAGTAAATACCACTTATTATGAAAATAGGACAAGGTTATGGACATCAGTCGTTTATCTAAACCAGACTTTGTGGTGTCTAGGCTAGACAAGTGAGAAAGGTAACTTTAAAAGGTCCGTCTTACGGTGATTCGTGAGCGGATCTCTCCTTTCTTCACTTGTACTTACCTGGCCACAATTGGCGGTGAAGAGGCGATTTGAGGCATCTCACAACTTGTCGTTTTGGACCAGTTAGGAATAGTCTAGTTGACTTAGGAGACCCTAGAACATAGAATACGGAAAATTTACATCTTTACAAATAAATATCATTTACTTCATAAAACCGTTTTCTAAAGGATTTAGTATTTTACAATCTCTACAAAGCGCCGCTACAACCCATTTTGGGGAACCCGTTCGGGATGGTGCGGATTATCGCATATCCTCGGGCTTAGTAGTGCGAGATTCAGACCTCCGAAAGGAGCATTCGGTCTCGAAAGATTTAAAATACATCTTAAGAAAATGAGATTTTTAGAATATAAAAAAGAAGATATATTAAAATTATTTTTCTATAAATATATGTATATTTATCATTAAAATACCTATTTTGTTATGATATAAATATTCCACCTTTTTCTAAAAATCACAAGAATCAATTTTACACTAAAATACCATAAATTCCACACAAATCAATATTACAAATAAATACCTTTATTTATGAAATTAGGATATTTCCACTAGAAATATCACAATATACAATCTACATTCATTACAACTCTAAAGATGAATAATAAATACTTGGGGTGCATTTTGAAAAGTATATAAAAGTATTTTTACTTAAAACCCCCTCAAGTTCTATAAATTACCCTAAGGACCTTAGTAAACATAGGTTTAAGCGGGACCAATCTCTTGAGCCTCATGGAGCCGGAGAAGTGGGTGCTTGCCTATCTAAGGTAGACAAATTAATCAAAACAATCAGGACTTCAATTTACTTTTTTAATTGTCTGACTTATGTTTGAGTCTCTTTATAATCTGACTTGAATATGATTCAAGTACAATCTATAATCTACAATCTATAATTTACAATCTACAATATTTCAATTCAACATGAATTCATGAATCCAATTATCAATCTATACAACTAGACTGAACCGAACCATAGATATACATTCCATTTACATGATCTCCAGTTTACATCCATTTGCATGATTCTACGGTTACATCCTTTACAGATATCATGGTTTCGATCAGTCATCCAATTATACAATCTATACAGTTTACAATACGATACAATCAAAACACTACAGGGTTTAAGGGGTAGACTGGTATGGAAGGTGTTAAAAGTGGCACGAGACTGTAAGATTAAGACACCTAACAAGAATCCAGTTGCTGTTGTACCGTGGCATAAATGGTTCCTTGAGTTCCTGATACCTTAGTCTATGGGACAAGTGAGACTCCTCTCGTATATACTGACATCCTTCTGTACCAAGCTACAAACAACAGCGTTAACACTAAATACAACAATATAACAATATAATACAACTGTAAAAGCTACTCTCTCTCTCTCTCTTACTCTCTGTTTATTCTATTTCTCCTCTTATCTTTAGGACTTACCGAGCGACCTGTTCGCTGACGATATTCTCTTTCTTTCTTCTTTGAATGTCGTCAGGTGATCTGGACACATCAGAGATCGAGTCCACTGCTGAAGACTTGGACCAGTTCAGTGAAGACCCCAAGCTCTAGCCATTGTACAAATTTCCTTTCAATACATTACATTCCTGTTATGCCATTGTTTAGGCATCGCTTTTATTTTAGTTGTATTTACTTTTAATGCATTGTACAAAAGAATGTTAATAAATAAAGTTGATGTTCAGTTTATATATCTTGTCTCTTATGTATTTACTTTTATATTGCTTAGATACGCTTAGCGTATTTACTTCAGAGTAAATACGTAGCGGACCTCGTCGCGTCCTCATCCCGTATACCGGGAAGCGGGGCGTGACAGGTTTTGTTGGTGGCCCATACAGGTCAGAGCTGCATGAAACCCTATCATGCAGTTCTGTTCTGCGTGGACAACCTAAGCAATATAACATAAGAACCAGCAACTAAAACATTCTTTACAATCATGTTCCTTAAATCCCATTATTTCTTATTCTTTAAATCATATACTTTGAATCTGTCCTAACCTAAATTTTTCATTCAAGGTTATGGATTCACTAAACAACACCAGCACCAATGTCAACAACACATCTCCACCACTACCTCTGACATGTGCTGTTCCTGCGCCACCCACCGAGCAAACAGTGCTACTTGATGTGATCCGCAGCCTCCTTGAGGGACAACAAAAACTCCTGAACCGTCCCGAGACTGACGCACCTGGGGTAAAGCAATTCGGGGCTTTACATCCCAAGCAGTTCTCCGGAAAGGGAAGCCAACTTGAAGCTGAGGAATGGGATCAAAGTATCGAGGATGATTTGGCGGCAGCACAAGTGCCAGAAATAGCTTGGATCCGAGTTGCAAAGCTGCAATTCACGGAACTGGTGGAAGGCGGAAGAAAGCCGTCTTGTACAGCCTATTGAATGGAAGAATTTTCGCGATAAGTTCGACGCGAAGTACTTCCCTGTGACTGCCATGTTTGCCCTGGAATAACAATTCATTCATCTATAACAAGCTTCGATGTGGGACAAGTCAGTAGATGAGTATGACGCTGAATTCACCATGCTAAGTCTGTAAGATATGTCATAATAGTTAAATTTTTAAATATCACACACCACACAGCTAACACAAGACTGTAATAGATTTGCGGCACACCTGATACCGACGGATGAGATCAGAGCCCGTCGATTTCAACAAGGTTTGGACACAAAAATTCATGCTGCACTAGCCACAGGGAAATTTCTGACTCATGAAGATGCTCTGGAAGCTGCCCGCAGTTATGAGGCAGTAATAAAGGCGAGGAGCAGACCTCAATATGCCGGTTTGAAACGCCCTGCCACTCAAATAGCAGGAGGAGCCTCTTCCAGGCCATCGTTTGAACCTAGAAGACCAGAAGAAACCAATAACCAGTCGAGTCCAGATTTCTGCTACTACTGCAGAAGAAAGGGACACTTATGGAAGGACTGTAGGCGCGCAAAAGGCCTGTGTCTAATTTGTGGCGCATCCAACCACGGAATTGTGAACTGTCCTTATAATAGTAACTCAGCTCAGACACCTACCAACTACCCGCAGCGGCCATCTATCCAGGCTCCTGCAACTTGTCCTGCACTCCCAGCACCACCTCCACATAGAACTCTTGCACAGCCTACTCGCCAATTCCAACAGACAATGAGGGACATGCATAGAGGGAGAGAAATAGGCCCCAAAGGCAGAATGTGCCTCCAGCTAGAAGGAATGTACCACGGCGACAGACATTCACATTAGAAGCCGTAGAAGCCGAGACTGTAGGTCAAGGTAACACCGGTAAGCCTTTTTTCACCCTTGTATCACTTTGTTATTTTTATACACTATCAAGTGCTCCAGACACCAAACTTTCCTTGAAATTGTTAAACTTTCCTATTACAAATTTCGAGGACGAATTTTTTTTAAGAAGGGTAGAATGTAACAACCCTAAATTTCCTATATAAGTTCTTACAAAAAAAAATTCAAAAATCCATAAAGGGGTATTGCCTGAGCACAAGACTTAAATAATTAATTAGCAATTTAATTACAAGAAGGAGCTTGTAGCTCATTGGTAATACCTTGCATTGCTGAACCAAGCCACCAGAGTTCAAATCCCATGCCCCACATTTTTTTAATATTTTTTTTGTTTTAAATTTTATAGAAGCCCAACAGTCCACCTGAGATAACTCCCAAACTTTGAACTGAACCTGAAAAACTGAAAGTACCAGAGCCTACATCAGGCGACCCCCCACATTCTGGGCACACGACTCGGCCTAACTCGGCCGAGACCGGCCGGACTCGGTCGGTCGGCCGAGTCGTCAACATCAAAAACGTGACTCTTGGCCTCCCCTACCCCCTGTATACTCTATTTATTTAGATCGGTTCCAGAAACCTTTGAAATACCCTATTTACTCCAATTTTTAATGATTTTATACATTTTTACATTTTTTTATTTAAAACCCTTCATCTACCCTAACCCTAGCCTAACCCTATAAATATCACCCTACCCTCTACCCTCTCACTCACATTTCTGAGCCAACTCTCAAGAAAAATCCTTAGAACCCTAGTGTGCAATCAAAGTGAGCACGAGGCGAAGCTACGATGAATTTCCGGCGGAACTTCCGGTGATCGTTTTAGGAACCACCGGCGACGACGTAACACATCGGCGATTCCATTACTTCCCTCTCACCCTCTTGTGTGTCCTAAAACCCGTAAGTCCCAACTTTTCTATCTCTCTTTTCTATTCTAAAAATACGAATTTACAAAACTCGATGGAATCGGAACAAATCTGATTTCTGATTCGGTTTCTTATAAAATTCCACCTCTCACTAATACAATCGTACTTAAACTTCCTCATGATGACTATTAAACACTAATCAACCATATTGATCAAGTTTCATCACATGAAATGATGGCTATTTCAAATTATCGTATTTTTTACTTAAATACCATGTTGTTTCAACTTTACATTTAGCTCCATTAAACTTGCTATACCTTTAAAGTAGAGCACGAGGTAACGACCTACCTCCTCACACACTCATATACAACCTAACACGATACCATCGAAAACTTAGAATACGAGAAAGCAATATTTTCATTTAAATACCCTTGACTTAATAAAACCATTTCTAAAAGATTTAGTGTTGATACACTTTTAAATAAATACCACTTATTATGAAAATAGGACAAGGTTGTGGACATCAGTCGTTTATCTAAACCTGACTTTGTGGTGTCTAGGCTAGACAAGTGAGAAAGGTAACTTTAAAAGACCCATCTCACGGTGATTCGTGAGCGGATCCCTCCTTTCTTCACTTGTACTAACCTGGCCACAATTGGCGGTGAAGAGGCGATTTGAGGCATCTCACAACTTGTCGTTTTGGACCGGTTAGGAATAGTCTAGTTGACTTAGGAGACCCTAGAACATAGAATATGGAAAATTTACATCTTTACAAATAAATACCATTTACTTCATAAAACCGTTTTCTAAAGGATTTAGTATTTTACAATCTTTGCAAAGCGCCGCTACAACCCATTTTGGGGAACCCGTTCAGGATGGTGCGGATTATCGCACATCCTCGGGCTTAGTAGTGCGAGATTCAGACCTCCGAATGGAGCATTCGGTCTCGAAAGATTTAAAATATATCTTAAGAAAATGAGATTTTTAGAATATAAAAAAAGAAGATATATTAAAATTATTTTTGTATAAATATATGTATATTTATCATTAAAATACCTATTTTGTTATGATATAAACATTCCACATTTTTCTAAAAATCACAAGAATCAATTTTACACTAAAATACCATAAATTCCACACAAATCAATATTACAAATAAATACCTTTATTTATGAAATTAGGATATTTTCACTAGAAATATCACAATATAAAATCTACATTCATTACAACTCTAGAGACGAATAATAAATACTTGGGGTGCATTTTGAAAAGTATATAAAAATATTTTTACATAAAACCCCCTCAAGTTCTATAAATTACCCTAAAAACCCTAGTAAACTTAGGTTTAAGCGGGACCAATCTCTTGAGCCTCAGGGAGCCGGAGAAGTGGGTGCTTGCCTATCTAAGGTAGACAAATTAATCAAAACAATCAGGACTTCAATTTACTTTTTTAATTGTCTGACTCAGGTTTGAGTCTCTTTATAATCTGACTTGAATATGATTCAAGTACAATCTATAATCTACAATCTATAATCTACAATATTCCAATTCAACATGATCCATGAATCCAATTATCAATCTATACAACTTGACCGAACCGAACCATAGATATACATTCCATTTGCATGATCTCCAGTTTACATCCATTTACATGATTCTACGGTTACATCTTTTTCAGATATCATGGTTTCGATCAGTCATCCAATTATACAATCTATACAGTTTACAATACAATACAATCAAAACACTACAGAGTTTAAGGGTTAGACTGGTACGGAAGGTGTTAAAAGTGGCACGAGACTGTAAGATTAAGACACCTAACATGAATCCAGTTGTTGTTGTACCGTGGCATAAACGGTTCCTTGAGTTCCTGATACCTTAGTCTACGGGACAAGTGAGACTCCTCTCGTATATACTGGCATCCTTCTGTACCAAGCTACAAACAACAACGTTAATACCAAATACAACAATATAACAATATAATACAACTGTAAAAGCTACTCTCTCTCTCTTACTCTCTGTCTATTATATTTCTCCTCTTATCTTTGGGACTTACCGAGCGACCTGTTCGCTGACGACATTCTCTTTCTTTCTTCTTTGAATGTCGTTAGGTGATCTGGACACATCAGAGATCGAGCCCACTGCTGAAGACTTGGACCAGTTCAGTGAAGACCCCGAGCCCTAGTCATTGTACACATTTCTTTTCAGTACATTACATTCCTGTTATGTCATTGTTTAGGCATCGCTTTTATTTCAGTTGTATTTACTTTTCATGCATTGTACAAAAGAATGTTAATAAATAAAGTTGATGTTCACTTTATATATCTTGTCTCTTGTATATTTACTTTTATATTGTTTAGATATGCTTAGCGTATTTACTTCAGAGTAAATACGTGGCGTACCTTGTCGCGTCCTCAGCCTGTATACCGGGAAGCGGGGCGTGACATCCAGAATTCAGTGTCTTGCCGTTGTAAACATTTTGATGATATTTTTGTTTTCTTGTTATCACCAATGTATAAATTTTCCCAAGTATGAATGACAAAACTCCCCCTTCTTTTATTCCACTGCTCATATGTGCCTCACATGAAGTAGTAGTTACTCATATAAAAAAAACTGGTGCTAAAAGAAAATGAGAGAGAGAGATAAATATCAAAAGAATAACCATAGTTAATAAATAATATCTAGATATTTTCTTCTTGAGTTAAAGGCAAAGGAAAAAAAAACCATGGTTGAGTCAAAGTCAACCATGGAAAAGTGTAGAAGAAATGAGTCATGGAAAAAGGAATGAGTCATTTTCTATTTTTCCTTTATCTTTAACTTTATTCAAAAATATCCATATATATATTTATCTACCATGTGATTCTTATATTGCCATCTAACTTGTATCATCAACCATGATACATTTGCATGTATGTATGTGTGTATGCACATCATCATGTACATATACATGCATGCATCCATTAAAAGAAAAAGGGTTTAAATAAATGAGATAAAAGTCAATATTAAATCAACACTTGATTTAATAAACCGGTCATATCTCATACGACCCGACTAGTATAAAACGCCCGATTAAAATACAGTATCACATACTCGTATTTAATCGAGCTTCCGCACATATCTCATATGCGCACCACTTCGTTTCGCCTGAGCCGAGAAACTTCTATGTGGGACTCTAAGACTCGTCAATACGCCAGCAGTACGCGATGATCATATCAAACACCCACAAGCCGCAAGCGGTCAGCTAAACGTAACGGCCACCCGGGTATTGAGCGATTAGAAGAAGAACAAGCGAACCTGTCAAAACTCCTGTCAATCCAACTGGCAACACTTACCGTACAGTCCGGTCTCTTCGTCGGATATGCTGCATATCGAGTTTAGGGATGGAATCGTCGACCCCAATAACTCAATAAGTCATGCCGGTATATGGTCTATAACAGATCGAGAAACTTATTGATAACACTTATCAGTAATATCTCAGCAGCCCTGGCCAGTGACTTCCCGTTATAGCCAATCGTGCACAGCACAGCATCAACCCCCAATACCGGGAGAGACAAAACCCCTCCTATCGCTCACTGCCTCCATATGCCTCAGGACTATACCCAATATCCACCTGTTTTTACGACTCAGTAGAGCCGTAGTAGGGTGGAGATCAAAGTACAGTGGGAGGACACACAAGACTCTATGACGATCTCGGGTCTACAGACTAACCTGTACCAGTGTCACCTGAGAACTGCTATCCGACGTATGATATAATACCATATAGGAGTTCTCGGTGAGTCCGTTCAGTGTACCCAGTCTCACTGAGCACCCGTATACTATCTTTGGTGTCATCACACCAGACGGATATGTGATCATCCATCGCCCATCATATGGAACAAGAATGGTATACGCTAGTCTATACTGGAATATCGATGCCCTGTCTCGATATACCTACAACTAGGAATATTTTAAGGATATGCTTATAAACTACAGATGTCCCACTAGTATGATTCGCATCATAATCCCAGTAGTCAAGCCAATATCCTTAGGGCTTTATCAACATGTACCAAATGAATATAAACATGATCAAGTGAACATATGATAAAGTGAAACCAGATAGCATACTATCATGTCGAGCAAGACTGTCCTCTGAATATACATATATACACACATCAGTACATACACTATCTCATAATGGGATCTAGGGCATACATATATCCAACAATCTCCCACTTGCACTAAGGCCAGTTATTGGCGTATCTCATACCCAACATCTCAAAAAGTCGCTCATGATGCGGCCGAGGGAGGGCCTTGGTGAATGGATCCGCAACGTTGTTCTTTGTGTCCACTCTCTTGATCTCGATCTCGCGGCGATCAACTATCTCCCGGATCACATGATATCGCCTCAGGATGTGTCTGGACTTCTGATGGGACCTGGGCTCTTTGGCCAACGCCATAGCCCCATTATTGTCACAATACAAAGGTATTGGATCAATAATGGTTGGAACTACTCGTAGCTCCGCGATGAACTTCCTTATCCAGACGGCTTCCTTGGCAGCATCATTTGCAGCAATATATTCAGCTTCCATCGTTGAGTCTGCAACGGCATCCTGTTTGGAACTCTTCCAACTCACCGTCCCTCCATTGAGGGTAAATGCAAACCCTGAGATAGACTTGCTGTCATCCTTGTCACTCTGGAAGATCGAATCGGTAAAGGCCTCCATTTGGAGATCCCCGTTACCATACACCAAGAACAATTCTTTAGTCCTTCCTAAGTACTTAAGAATGTTCTTCACAGCAATCCAGTGATTCTCCCCTGAGTTTTACTGATACCTGCTTACTACACTAAGTGCATAAGCAACATCAGGGCGTGTACATAACATCGCATACATTATCAATCCTACTGCCGAAGCATAGGGAATAATGTTCATGTGAGCTCTCTCTATATCAGACTTTGGGCAATCGTCCTTTGAGAGAGTGACTCCATGGCAAGCGAGTAAGGCACTCCGCTTGGAGTCTTCCATACTAAACCTCTTTAGGATGGTGTTAATGTACTTGGTTTGGGACAATCCCAATAACCGTTTGGATCTATCCCTATAGATCTGTATACCCAATATGTATGTGGCATCACCCAGGTTCTTCATGGAGAACCTTTGTGATAAGAATGATTTGACCGACTGTAGCATAGGAATGTCATTTCCTATCAGAAGTATGTCATCCATGTACAATACGAGGAACGCGACATTACTCCCTACAGTCTTCTTATAAACACAAAGTTCATCTGGATTTTTGATGAAATCAAACTCTTTGATAACATCATCAAAACAGATGTTTGTTCATATCATAATTTTGCATTCTTTTAGACCCCATTGTTATACATTTTACAAATAAACAGGTGCTTTTGACCCATGTCTGCTATATAGTTACAGGTTACAGGTTCTCGGAACAAAAACAGTGAAAAAGATAAAAGACGATGCAAAAGTGAGAATACGATCAACAAATAGAAGGATCTTGATCAAGCCTACACGAAAATCAGTTCACAAAGTAAAAGGCAGCACAAGGTTCAAGACTTCGACATGAAGCGAATGGTAAAAGTCCGCTACATTACTCACTGTGGAGATCTGGAAGAGAAATGGAAAACATTCTGAAGAACCAACCAAAGAAACAAGAAGGCAAAGTCAACCAGAGGAGCAAAAGAAAAATTGAAGAGACGACCTCACTGTTTGGCCGCGGAACCGCGGCCAAACCTGGCCTACGGCCGCGGTTCTGCGGCCGTGCTGAGCCCGTAGTGGCGAAATTTTTTACCAAAATACTTGGCGGCGCTGACTAGTCTTCCTAAGGGTATTTTTATAAAAGCATACATGCGGAGATTGTAAACCTAGGGTTTTCTATGTCCTATAAATAGAGACCCAAACACTTGTATTAGGTCATGCCTCCTTTCATTAATAAAATTCAGAATTCTCTTGAAGTTTTGGAGAGCATCAATTTGTAAGTAGTTTTTATTTTCTGCCTTAGTTCTTAGTTTTAATTTCTGCCCTAGATAGATCTATTCTTTGCCTTAGTTTTAAATCTAGATTAGAATTTTTATTAAACTGCAGTAGTTAATTAATCTCTTAAAACGAAAACCAAAATAAAAATTATGTTTTTCTTAGATCCCTTAATGAGCGAGTAGTTTCTACGCTTGTTAGGGTTAGGAATAGGGAAGGGTTTGAGAGATGCAAATCTCTCACCCCTTTCTTGCCCATCACATGTTAATAATTAGGACTCCATGCATACATACATATTCCACTCCCTACGGCACCCTACCCATGAGGTAACGGTGATACCATAGTATAAAAGACCGGATATGCATGTCTTCCATGAAGGTTAGGGTAATGATTAAGAAAGGACGGACAAGGATCTAGAGGAAGAAACATAGTTTTTTCCGATCATCCTAATCCCCTTTATTAATAATTACCATAACTCCTGAAAAGATCTAATTTAGGGCATTGAAAGAGGTGGGAAATTTTATTTTACCAAACTTAACCTAAACCTAACCCTAGCAAGATTCCTAAATCCTAATCTAAATCAAATTAGTTTTAGTGATAAAGATCAAAACACCATTTGGAATTAACTCGTTAGAACAACTAGGAAATATACATCATCCATGTGGACCGACCCGTATTCACCGGCTAGCTACCAAGCGACGCCGTTCTTGATTGCGGTTAACATAAATTTTTGATCTAAAAATCCAAACGAATCAATGTTCCAACTCTGTGATGCCTGCTTTAATCCATAAATGGATTTAAGCAACTTACATGCTTTTCCGCTGCTCCCACTGTCAATGAAGCCTTCTGGCTGATCCTTATAAACGCATTCATCTAAATCACCATTTAGGAATGCAGTTTTAACGTCCATCTGCCAGATTTCATAGTCGTAGTGAGCAGCAATAGCAAGTAGGATTCGAATGGATTTAAGTATGGCTACCGGAGAGAAAGTCTCGTCATAGTCCAAACCTGGTCTTTGACGAAAACCTTTTGCTACCAACCTTGCCTTATAGGTCTCTACCTGTCCATCTACACCGATCTTTCTTTTAAAGATCCATTTGCAACCCACAGGTTTTATCCTGGAGGGTAAATCTTCCAAAGTCCATACTTTGTTGGTGTACATGGACTCCATTTCGGATCTCATGGCATCCAGCTATTTCACAGAGTCACCACTCGTGATAGCCTGATGAAAACTGGCAGGATCATCATCATCTATGATGCAATCTTCTCTATCACCATCAATGAGAAAACCATAGTATCTCTCCGGTGGGCGAGAAGTCCTACCAGATCTACGGAGTGGCTGAGGTTCATTAGATTCTGTTATAACTTCAGGTTCAGCCAAGTCGTCATTTGTAACTTGTGTCTCTAGAACCTCTTCTAGATCTACCACATTGCCATCAGCGTCATTTGAAAAAAATCTCATTTTCTAAAAAGGTGGTATACTGAGAAACAAACACCTTTTGTTCCTCCTTGTGGTAGAAAAGATACCCAAACGAATGTTTAGGATATCCTACAAATATTCATTTGACTGATCGTGTCTCGAGTTTGTCTGGATTCTGCTTATTGACAAAAGCCGGACAACCCCAAATCTTAACTCTTTTAAGAGATGGTTTCTTCCCATGCCATATCTCATATGGAATGGTAGACACGGTCTTGGTTGGAACTTTGTTCAACAGAAAAGCTGTTGTTTCCAATGCATGCCCCCAAAACGAGAGAGGTAACTCAGAATCACTCATCATGGATCGTACCATATCCAATAGGGTACGATTCCGCCGTTCTGACACACCGTTGTGCTGTGGTGTGTAAGGTGGAGTGAGCTGAGAGAGAATCCCATTCTCTTTTAGGAAGTCCAAGAACTCAGTACTTAAGTACTCTTCACCTCGATCTGATCGAAGTATCTTGATACTCTTTCCTGTTTAGTTTTCTACTTCATGTTTATACTCCTTGAATTTCTCGAAAGCTTCAGACTTATGCTTTATCAAATACACATGACCGAATCTTGAGAAATCATCAGTAAAAGTTATGAAGTATGAAAAACTGCCTCTTGCATGTGTAGACATTGGTCCACATACATCACTATGTATGAGGCCTAGGAGCTCAGTAGCTCTTTCTCCGTGTCCTGTAAACGGAGTTTTGGTCATTTTACCTTTGATACAAGACTGGCAAGTTGCATAAGATTTATACTCAAAAGAATTTAAATATCCATCTTTATGAAGCTTGTTTAGTCTTGTTTCATTAATATGACCAAGTCTATAATGCCAAAGAAAAGCTTCATTTATATCTGAAAATTTTCTTTTATTTGTGTGTTGTACGTTGAAAACTGTGTATTGATTAAGGACGTATATCCCGTTATTTAATGTACCACAACCAATCAACTCTTGATTAAGTTTAATGTTCATAATATTGTGTTGCACAACAAAATGATACCCTTCATTGTCTAACAAGGAAACAAATATAATATTACAAAGCATACTTGGCACAAAATAACACGAGTTCAAAACCAATATACAACCCGAAGGCAACCCTAGGTGATACTCTCCCACTGAAACTGCATTTACATTGGAATCATTTCCAACTTGGAGAGTATGATCACCTGTCTTCAAAACTCTGCTATTTCTCAACGCCTGCACAGAATTGCAAATATGAGAACCGGAACCGATATCTAATACCCAGGAAGCAGAGTTAATAGAAAAACAGTTTTCAATTACGAACACACCTGAAGCTGAAGCCTCACCATGCTTCTTCTTGAGTTCTAGGTACTCAATACAGTTTCTCTTCCAGTGTCCCGTCTTTTTGCAGTGGAAACATTCTCTTTTCCCCGATTCCCCAACCTTCGACTTGCCTTTTCCCTTAACCTTTTTGACTCCACCCTTAGGTTTGGTGGGTTTCTTCTTCATCTTTCCCTTGGCCTTAGCCTTCGGGTAAGAGGAGGAGGATGGCCCAACACTCATAACGGGAGTCTTCACTGACTTCAGTGTGCTCTCTGCACTCCTTAACATATTAAGGAGTTCAGGCAGTTCCTTCTCCATGTTGTGCATGTTGAAGTTAACAATGAACTGAGCAAAGGTGGAGGGGAGAGACTGCAGAATACTATCCGTATATTGTTCATTGTCTATTGTCCACCCAAGGTCCTCAAGCTCTTCTATGAGAGCTATCATTTTCAGAACATGGTCTCCTACTGCTGTGCCAGCGGTCATTCACATCTGAAACAGTTTCTTAGATGCTTCGTTTCGTAATACGCGAGATTGCTCTCCATACAACTCTTTTGTATGGAGGAATATGGCTTGTACGTCCATATTCTCGTGCTGCTTCTGATGTGTGTTATCCATCGATGCAAAGGCGAGGTATTTAGCTGTGGCACAGTCAGCGTCCCATATCCTGCAGATTTCCCTATCCGCAACTGAAGATTTAGGACCTAGGATGGGCAGGGCTGGAGCCGTGAGGATATATGATACTTTATCATAAGTCATGGCAATGTTTAAATTCCTCAGCCAGTCTTTATAGTTGGTCCCATTCAGATTGTTTTTATCTAATAGAAGCTTAAGTCCTGTCATAGGCGCATTAAGAGAGAGAGAAGAATACACTTAGCGAAAACTCTTGCAAAGATCAGATTGGTTATTATCTTGTCTAATCGATATCTCCCACTGTTTTTATCAAATTTTCTTTAAAACCTTTTAAAAAGAAAATTAGCCGGGATTAATTACATTCTACAACTTCGCTAACCGTTCAGCCAGGCTAGTGCCGGTACTTGAGGGAGGTTCCCCGTGCTTTCGCATGGACCTAATTAAAATAAACCTCATCTTCCCAGAGGCGTAGCCCCGTTTGACACATTTCTAGACACCTACTGAGTTAGCTAATTGTAAAGTGCAAAATTCTCCCGGGAGCAACATTTGCTCGTAGTTGGATCGGGATCCTACTATTATATAGAAGGTATACAATCTCATTGTAATTTTCAACTCTTGAAATTCCCGATATTATTTTTACCCCTAGTACTCATGACCTTAACTAAAGTCAACATATCATAAGTACTAGTAAGTTCTTCCCGTCATTTCGTGATTAACTAGACCTACCCATATGACCCTTAACTAAAGTCAACATAATCATATGAATGTCCTAACTAATCTGCATCATATGCAGTGTAGGAAGACATCACTTAGCTACGGTCCACTACGCCTTAACTAAAATCAAAATGCGCAGCACAAATACTAAGTACTCTACTTCCTAAAATGACGGAGGGCTGCGGATAGTTTTTAAGAAAACTTTTAACGCTTTGAACTTGATATCGTTGTAGAATCTAATGGGTTTAAAAGGAGTGGCTTAAGCTCCGCATTTTGAAACTTGCTTTTTCATAAAAGGCCGAGTGTGTTTCAAATATGATTCTACAACATCTTTTTAGGTTCATTTATCTTTTACATTAATCTCATTAATGTAGTCCCATCATTTAAATCCTAAGCCATTACAGAAAGAAACGAAAATATAACGTACACTTATACCACTCGCATTCGCCACAGTGTCCTGATATGCACCGTTAGGTTACTTAACTAATGGCATACCGGGACGGGGCTAGTGCGGGTGCAAAACATAAGTAACGTCTATTATATATCATATATATAATATTGGATTCATCTCAGATATATATATTAAATGATAACATCAGATAATAAATGCAGCAGAAGCACATTTAATATAGGATGTCTAGGAGATCCGTATTTTGTATTTAGCCAGCAATAAAAATACGGATTCCACGGTCGCGATGAATAGCCAAGCCCACACCCTTAGACCCCTACGAGAGCGGCAAGCGACCCTACCAATTCTGGAGTTTAGGAGACCCGGTCTCGACTCCTCGAGATGGCCTCCCACTGAACCCTAGAACCCGGTCACTTGTGCCCTCCTCCTTGGGTCTATCCTAATGCGGAAAAGTAAATAATATACAACACTGGTGACAACAACCTCAACCCGGAAGTGCCCCAAATAAAAGAATATTATATACAATTTAATTTTACATGAATGAAAAGAAAACTCTCATCTCACATAAAACCCCCGGCTATTCATTCATGACAATCCTGCACATCAAATCTCATCGACACATAATATCAAATATCATCAACGTAAGTAAGTATGCATACACCGATCGTCGTTGATGTATAGCAACGAAAACCGACAATACAACTACATACTACACTTATGGCCACAGAGAAATAAAATGAAAAATTACAACAATTGGAATCTTAACTTCCTTTAGACAACAAAAACCCAGAATATCACATATACAAGATTTCATGCCTAACAATGTAAAGCTCGCATATGGGTCTCATCCAAGAAAACACGTTTTCAAAACAAACCGGATAATTCAACAAGATTTCCGTTTATCCCGAGACCGAACTGCTAAATTTACACGCAACAAACAAATTTGTAGATTCTAATTATTGTATCACATACTAATAAACTAGGCGTAGTTAAAATATTCGATCAAACGATTAAACACCCACAGACTGCTCAGAAAGCTCAACACTTGAGCAGTTTTTAAAAATACGAGTAACTGCACAAAATACATACGGGCCTGCACAAGAAATTAAGGCCCATGAATCGCCTACTGCGCCGCGGAACCGCCGCAACAAGGCCACTATGGCCGCGGTTCCATGGCCGTACGGTCAATTCAGGGCATCGTACTTCTGGTGGGCCCATAAAATACCCTGCTGAATTTTTTAAGTATTTTTAATTTGAAAAAATCCAGGTTTTTGAAAAATTTCCAGAGAGCACCCCCGGGCGTCGTGTTTCGTTCGTTCGAGATTTTTAATGTCGTCTAGGTTACTCCAAAGCTCTATCTTGGCTCTGATACTACTATAGGGATTCCATAACACCTCGTTTAGGGTTTGGAAGCATCACACATGCCATAACTTTAAATTTATGAGGTGCTAAGTAAACTAAACTAGGAATCGAACTAGAATTATGAAGTAACTATTAAAAGTATTATATCTAAAAGTTAATTTATACTAAGTGGATAGACTACAACCTTTGTAGACCTCCTGGGATGACTCCTTTGGTTTGGAAAGGTTCGCTAGATCATCTCCAAGTCCACGACGATCCACCCGAAGTCCTTTGCCCAAAGCTTGTTGCTTCACTTGATCTTTGAAAACCTTGAAGCAAAACACCCTACACAAAGTAGCAAGGGTTGTGTAGGATGATGAAGTGGTTGCTAATCTCACTTAATACCCTTTCTTTTTATTTATCAAACTCAATTTAACACACTCAAGAGAGAGCTAGAGAGAGGAAGAAGAAGATGGCTTGATATTTTCTTTTGGAATGAATAATGCAAAAGAAAATGAGAGAGAGAGATAAATATCAAAAGAATAACCATAGTTAATAAATAATATCTAGATATTTTCTTCTTGAGTTAAAGGCAAAGGAAAAAAAACCATGGTTGAGTCAAAGTCAACCATGGAAAAGTGTAGAAGAAATGAGTCATGGAAAAAGAAATGAGTCATTTTCTATTTTTCCTTTATCGTTAACTTTATTCAAAAATATCCATATATATATTTATCTACCATGTTGTTCCCTTCCGAAAGACGGCGCACAAGACTGCGAAGTCCTGGCGTTGAGATTCGGGGCAGATGCTATTTGGTTTTATCCGTCCACCTTTCTGAAGATGCCAAGTTGATTTATGGCACTGTGTATCGGAGGTTTAGACGGATGCGGACGATGTAGCAGATTTCGTCAGATTCCCCCTCGTTCGAAGGGTTTTTGATTGTGGGGACGCTCTTCCCTGCAGGCGCAAGCCCCTGCAGTTAATTACGCTACCGCATCGCGGTAACAACTTTCTCCTTCTCCAGCTGGTCACTTCGTGTCGTGGGTGTTTGCTTTGTTTGTGGTTGCCCGTGGATTGTATACGGAGACTAATTTATGTTGTCGCCTGTAGGACGTGGATTAGTCCAAATCCGTATTTTCTTAGATTTGGGTTTGGGGGTTTGGGTTTAAGGATACGTTAGCCTTATTTGAGACTAAGATCAACTTAAACGTTTGGTAATGATACGTTAGTCTAATTTGAGACTAAGATCGACTTAACGGGATCGTTTAGATCTAACAAGAGAGCATTTGGGGGCTCTATTGTTTAGTTTAGTGACATTGCGGTCGATTGCCAGTTTAGGGACATGGTGGTCCATTATTCCCATTTGGGGGACGAATATTGGTTTAAGGACGCATTAGTCCATGAGTTTAAGGACCCCACAGTCCGTATTACCAGTTTAGGGACACAGTGTTCCAACATTCCCATTTTGGGGATGAATATTGGTTTAAGGACGCATTAGTCCATGAGTTTAAGGACCCCACAGTCCGTATTACCAGTTTAGGGATATGGTGGTCCAACATTCCTATTTTGGGGACGAATATTGGTTTAAGGACGCATTAGTCCATGAGTTTAAGGACCCTACAGTCCGTATTAATTTGTGGTTGTCGGGACCCGTCACCTCTCTGACGACGTTGAAGGATTACAACGACAAATATAAGAGGAGTTCAGAGATGTACCCTTGAACCGGGTGTAAATTGATTTGGGAGAGCAGTTGTGCTCGGTTCAATTTAATTTGAGGACTTATGGCCAGCATTGGGCTAAGTCCAGTTGAGAATATTCAACATTTTATTTGTGTTTGGCCTGTCAGGCCTTTATTTGGGCTCTGCCCTTTTTAATAATGCAGTGCATTTTTTATTTGGTCTGATAGACCTTTTAATTGGGCTCTGCCCCTTTTTTTAATAATGCATTGCATTTTTATTTGGTCTGATAGACCTTTTAATTGGGCTCTGCCCTTTTTAATAATGCACTGCATTAAATGTCCTGACAGTGCCCCACGTGGCTTGTCAGGCGCTTTGCGCCAATTGAGGAGCGCAAGGCGCAAATTCATGTGGAGGTGACACGTGTCACGCGCTAGTGAGCGCAAGTCTGTTAGCGCAGTGCGCTATGCCAGTGCGCTGCTGACACGTGGCGCGCTCTGGTAACTTGCGCCAGACCAAGAGAGCAGTGCTATGTTTTTATAAGCGCAAGGCGCGGTTGTTCTGGGATTTACACGTGGCGCTCTCCGGTGACTTGCGCCAATCTAAGGAGCGCAACAGTGCATATTTCAAAAGTGCAAGGCACTGTTTAATATCTTGATCAAATTTAGATCAAGGAAAACAAGTTTTTCTTTTTTCCAGAGAGGTTCTACCTCAAATTTCAAGAACCAGTGGTTCATCAAAAGGCAATGCCTTTATATAGATCAAAAGATCTAGTCATGAAGTAGATTACTTCTTTTTTATTATTTTTTTTATTAAAGATCTTGATCTTGTTCTTAGATCATTGATCTTTTTAGAAGAAATTCTTCTTTTTTTCCCAAAGGTTTTATCTTTTTTCTTTCTCTCTGAATTCTTCTCAAAGTTTTAGAGGAGGTCTTTGTATCTCTATCTCTGTATATCTTTTAGACTTTGAGTCTAGGGGCCTTTATATAGGGCCAATTAGTTTGTTAGGTTGGTTACAGAGATCTTTCTCTGGTTGATTTGGGGATATTTTCGCACCGTTGGATCTTTGATCCTAGGGCTTCTGTTTTACAGAAGATAATCTTCTTATTTTTAACAAGATTGTAAAGATCTTTCTGGAATTTTAATTCTGTTTTAGTGTTGACACAGTTGGCGCAAGCGCACCTGCGCTTGACACGTGTCGCGCAGCGCAACTGCGCGAGCGCAACTGCGCTGACACGTGTCGCGCAGCGCAGCGCGCAACGCAACTGCACTAGCGCAACTGCGCTGACACGTGTCGCGCAGCGCAGAGCGCTAGTCAGCTGAAGCGTTGCTTCCTTTATTAAAATTTGAATTTTAAACAGAGCCTTGCTCTGATTGGGTGCGCTGCCTTGGGCGCAGCGCTGGCGTGTCAGCTTTTGACACGTGGCGCGTTGCGCGCAGTGCAAGAAATCTGAAGCATTGCTTCACCTTTTGAATTTTAATTTCAAAGCTGAGCTTTGCTCTGATTGGGGGAAACAGAAGCGTTGCTTCATTTCCCGCCTTGGAACTTGAACATAGCTTTGCTCTGATTGGGGTAAACAAATGCCCCCCACCGTTGCGCTTACGTGGCCCCAAACGTGAGCGCAGCGGTGGCAGAATTCCAACCGTTGGGAAGTTGAAACGCCTCTCAATGCCTATAAATAGAACCTTTGGTCCCTTAGATGATTTTCATCTCTTCATAAGAATTATCTCTTATTCAGAGCATTGCTCTTTTGTTCAAGCACTTTTAAGAGTTAGAACTCTAGAAAAAAATTTAGGTAAAAATTAAATTGGATTAATTTTTAAGAGCCTTGCTCTCAATAGATCCCTGATCTGAAGAAAACTCATTTACGATTTCACTTAGCAGAGCTTTGCTCTAAAGGGATCTAAAGAGAACTAAAGAGAACTCTATTAGAGTTCCATTAATAGAGCTCTGCTTTCTGGAAGATTTTTCTCATATTTTCTTAATTTATCAATGGAGCTTTGCTCCTTCCAAATCATATAGAAGAACTCTTAAGAGTTTTTCATGGTTCTTGGAGGTTAAAGATGACTTTTTATTATATCGCCTTGCTTAATCATTCTGTCTGCTAATTTTTTAATTTTCCTTTTACAGGAGAAATGGACGCCCACATGTATGACCTTGATGAGATCATCTCTTATGGAGACATTCGCCGACTCGGCCGTTCTCAGAACCGAGAACTCACAAACGCCGAGTGTGCCGAAATCATGAGCCGCTTCGACGCATACAACGGTCAACTGCTTCCTCGACGCTCCCCCTCCTGAAGCTTATCGTGGGCGCCATCTGGGAAGCGCTTCCCTTATTCTGTACTGGTGTGCCACTTAGGGCATTGGATGCCGCCGAGGATAAGGTGCACTCGGTGTATCTGATGAGCCTAATCTCAAAGAGGAGGCGAGATAACCTTATCGATCTTCTGCACCAAGCTTTTCAACAGTCTGCAATACTTGCTGCCTATCGAAAGGAGGAGGACATCAGTGGGGATCCCGACGCTCGTGCTCGCAAAAGGAAGCACACTAGGATGGTTCGCCAGGCTGGAAAGTCTTGGACAAGGTCACTTTCGAGTTCCTCAATCTATGTTCAGGATTTGAGGTTTTGCCGTTGTAATCATTTGGATAACGTCTTTGTTTATTTCTTTATAATTGTAAGAACTTTCCAAATATGAATGACAAATCTTTTGACTCCTTCCTTTTATTTTCTGCTTTGTTACTGGCATATTCTTTAAGTAAGCATAGCCTGTAAGCGATATAGAACATTCTGTCTTGAACACCTTGGGGAGTAGTGATGGCTTAGGAAGCAGGTTCAGGTCTGCTACCTAAGGCTTTTCAACTTTATGAGCCGTGAGGGTCTCATAAAGACTTTGCTCCCTACAGATCGAGAGGAACTCGTAGGTGTACTTTCTCCTTAGGAATCGTGGGGGTTCCTAAGTGCGTTTTCTCTTATAAGTCATAAGGATCTTATAAGAGAATTTTCCCTCTTACGAGTCGAGAGGACCCGTAAGCGGTTGTTTCCCTCCTTGTCGAGATTCGACTTCGGAGAGTGTGACCCGTGAATAGTATGTAAGAGTCCATTTTGGACCGACTTGAAGGGTCCCAGTGCTTAGGAAACGGGTTTTTTAATCCCCGCTGCCTAAGGCTTTTCTTCACGAGTCGAAACATATCGAGTAGTTCTAGTAAAGATACTAATTTCCTCACGCGTCGAGATGAATCGAGCATTTCTCGTAAGAATATCCTAACGTCATAGTTAACCTCTGCTCTTTACGACAGAGGTCCATTAGGGTATGTGGTACTAGGGTTTTGTCCGTTGTACCGTCGCATTGGCTGATGTATTCCTCGATAGGCAATCTTGCTGTTCGAGTAGCCTTGCGATTGTCATGTCTCTGATCCCTTCGGGGGCTGGAAAAGACGTCTTCAAGCAATCCTCCTAGGCAGTTTGACCGTCAGAAGAGCAAGCGTTAGGAATTTTGCCATGTCGCTTTTTACTTGAGGTTAGGCTCATTTTGGAGAGCCCCGATGAGTCATAACCACTCCACGCTGGTGTGGGATGATCTCCGATAGTCTTTCAGGCTTTATATGACTTGCCGTTAAGACCTGAAGCTAGGAATTTGGCCTTTGCTTCGTTTGCTAGCATTGCGTCCGCTATATCAAGACGAGTGTCGCGGTTGTCTCTAGGTTGTTGGTGAACCGTCGAGGTTTGGAACTAGGGATTTTGCCGTGGCTCCGTTGTTTGATTGTCGCATCTAAATCCTGCTAGAGGAAGAATGCTGGGGTGACATCTCATCTGCCGTATCGAGACAAACGTCGAGGTGGTGACCACTCCACGCTGGTGCGAGAATTGTCTTTCACGCTTTATATGACTTGCCGTTAAGACCCTGAAACTAGGAATTTGGCCTTCGCTTCGTTTGCTTTGGTATGTCCGGATCCTATTGGAGGAAGGATGCTGTAGTGACATCTCGTCTGTTGTACCGAGACGAACGTCGAGGTGGTGACCACTCCGTGCTGGTGCGAGATGATCTCCGACTGTCTTTCAGGCTTTATATGACTTGCTGTCAAGACCCTGAAGCTAGGAATTTTGCCTTCGCTTTGTTTGTTTTGTCATGTCCGAATCCTTTTGGAGGAAGGACGCTGTTGCTGATATTGCGTCTGCTGTATCGAGACGAATGCTGAGGTGGAGCTGGGATTTTGCCGTCACTCCGCTTTGCTGACCATGGGGCCTTTTTGTTGATGTTGCATCTGCATCCTGCTGGACTGTGAAGGAACGCCGTTGTTGGTCTCTGGGTTGTTGGTGAACCGTTGGGACCTGGAACTAGGGAATTTTCCATGGCTCCGTTTGTTGACGTCGTATATTCCTGCTGAGACACTGATTTCTCTGCGGGTCGGCACGGATCGAGATGTTCTCGTCAAGGACGCTGATTTTCCTGAATCGAGGTATTGCCAAGGACACTGATTTCCTCGGAGTTGAGATGAATCGAGGTATTCCTGCAAAGATGCTGATTTCTCTGCGGGTCGACGCGAATCGAGGTTTTGCCAAGGACACTGATTTCCTCGGAGTTGAGACGAATTAAGGTATTCCTGCAAAGATACTGATTTCTCTGCGGGTCGACGCGAATCAAGATGCTCTCGTCAAGGACGCTAATTTCCCTGAATCGAGGTATTTACCAAGGACACTGATTTCCCTGGGGTTGAGACGAATCGAGGTATTCGTGCAAAGACACTGATTTCTCTGCGGGTCGACGCGAATCAAGATGCTCTCGTCAAGGACGCTAATTTCCCTGAAACGAGGTATTTACCAAGGACACTAATTTCCCTGGGGTTGAGACGAATCGAGGTATTCCTGCAAAGACACTGATTTCTCTGCGGGTCGACGCGAATCAAGATGCTCTCGTCAGGGACGCTAATTTCCCTGAATCGAGGTATTTGCCAAGGACACTGATTTCCTCGGAGTTGAGACGAATCGAGGTATTCCTGCAAAGATACTAATTTCTCTGCGGGTCGACGCGAATCAAGATGCTCTCGTCAGGGACGCTAATTTTCCTGAACCGAGGTTTTTACCAAGGACACTGATTTCCCTTAGGGTTGAGACGAATCGAGGTATTCCTGCAAAGACACCGATTTCCTTGCGGGTCGACACGAATCGAGATGCTCTCGTCAAGGACGCTGATTTCCCTGAATCGAGGAGGTTGCCAAGGACACTGATTTCCCTGGGGTTGAGACGAATCGATATATTCCTGCAAAGACACTGATTTCTCTGCGGGTCGATGCGAATCGAGATGCTCTCGTCAAGGACGCTGATTTCCCTGAGTCGAGGTTTTTGCCAAGGACACTGATTTCCCTGGGGTTGAAACGAATCGAGGTATTCCTGCAAAGACGCTGATTTCTCTGCGGGTCGACGAGAATCGAGATGCTCTCGTCAAGGACGCTGATTTCCCTGAATCGAGGAGGTTGCCAAGGACACTGATTTCCCTTGGGTTGAGACGAATCGATATATTCCTGCAAAGACACTGATTTCCTTGCGGGTCGACGCGAATCGAGATGCTCTCATCAAGGATGCTGATTTCCCTGAGTCAAGGTTTTTGAGTTGACTTGATTCCGAGACAGGGTCATTGGATGACGTGTTTCCGTGACGGGGGCATTGGATGACGTGTTTCCGTGACGGGGTCATTGGATGACTCCAGGTTGTCTGTGAACCGTAGAGTTTTGGAACTGGGGACTTTGCCGCGGTTCCGATTGATGGTGTGGATTTGTGTCCTGCCGGAATGGGGATGCACACCGTTGTTGGTCTTCGGGCCGTAGATGTATCTATTGAGATTTGGAACTAGGGACTTTTCCATGGCCCCGCTTCATTGCGACTCTGAGTCTGTTGTTGACGTCACGTGTGCATCTGGTTGGAGTGCGGAGAAACGCCGTTAGTGATCTCTAAGTTTTCGATATCGATGTCGAGGCCCTGAAGCTAGGGATCTTCTTCTGCTCCGTTTGTTGACATCGTGTCTGCAATATTGCGACAAATGCCGATGTTGTCTCTAGGTTGTTTATGAACCGTCGAGATTTGGCTTCGCTTTCTGGTGGAGCTTGTTGGGAAGGTATGGTTCCCTCTTTGTTTGTGCCCCTGGATTGTATACAGGGATCAATGTGATCTCACCTGTAGGGCAAAAAGTTTCATACTTTCATCATTTTTTTATTCTTGCCGCGATGCTCTATCATTTCAGCTTTTTATATCGCGAAAATCGCGATTGCCCAATCATTTCGGCTATTTTTTTGCAGTGCCTAATTATTTCGGCTATTTGTTTTATTTTTACTCGCTGCTTTTTATTGCGAGTTGCCCAATCATTTCGGCTATTTGTTTTATTTTTACTCGCTGCCTTTTATTGCGAGTTGCCCAATCATTTCGGATATTTTGCATGCATACATTTTTACTTGCTGATTTTGTTGTAAGTTGCCCTATCATTTCGGCTATTTTGCATGCATACCTTTTTACTTGCTGATTTTGTTGTAAGTTGCCCCATCATTTCGGCTATTTTATATGCATGTGCGGCTCGATAGCTTTTTACTGCAAGCTTGGAATTAGACACCGATTTCAGCATCAGCACCACTACAACTGGAATATTGCCAGGAGCGACTCATCATTTGCCTCTGTCGACGTCGAACAAAGGTGGCTTAGTAAACAGGGTTAGGATCCTGTCGACTAAGGCTTTTGACTTCATGGGCCGTAAGGGTTTCACAAAGGAATTTCTCCCTACAAGTCTTGAAGATCTTGTAGGTATGTTTTCTCCTTAGGAATCGTGAGGATTCCTAAGTGCATGTTCCCCTGTAAGTCGTAAGGATCTTACAAAAGGGTTTTCTCCTTATAAGTCAAGAGGACTTACAAGGGTTGTTAATCGTGCAAACATATCCCTAGTCACGGATGGGACTTGGTTAGGGAAATGTTTATTCGCGTCCGTGGATTGTATACAAGGGTCAGTATGAGCCGCTTATAGGGCATTATCGAAGGTTGTGGGGGTTGCTTAAGAACAGGTTCAGGTGTCTGTAACTTAAGACTTTCAAATCTTATGAGCCGTGAGGGTCCCATAAGAGAGTTCTCCTTACGAGTCGTGAGGATCTCGCAAGTGTAATTTCTCCTTAGGAATCGTGATAATCCCTAAGTGTATTGTTCCCTAGTGAGTCGTAAGGATCTCACACGGATGGTTTCTCCTTACAAAATCGAGAGGACCCTGTAAGTGTCTTTTAGCGAGGTTGCGCCCTTTCGGGTTTTCACAAACACTCGCCGGTAGTCCTGCTGTTTTTACTCACGGAGCCCTTTCGGATTTTCATCCGTGCCCATTTTGCTTATGGACATACCGTTTTTTTTATTTTCTCTCTTTTTTTTTATTCTTTTTATATAACGAGGTCGTGCCCTTTCGGGTTTTCACAAACACTCGCCGGTAGTCCGGCTGTTTTTACTCACGGAGCCCTTTCGGGTTTTCATCCGTGCCCTTCTTGCTTGTGGACGTACCTTTTTCTTTTCTTTTTTTTACCACGTCAGCCTGGGGTTGCCGCGGGTTGGTAGTAGTTTAACGACGTTTCAGTCATAGGTCAACGTATGATCACGCAGCTAGATTTTGCCGCAAATATTCGCATGTTCTGTGCCGGAGGTGGACTCCTTGAAGAGAAGACCGAGGGCGATTTCTTCATCAGAGTCGCTTCCAAAGATGATAACTTGCGATCCCTTGGTGTCGGCTATGTGACAGGTGCCAGAAGCTCTTTCGCGCTCATCTGTCGTGCTTTTCCGTTCCCGACGAGCCTTGCGCTTCATTTGTTGAACATGTCGTCGATGGGCAACATATCCCTGCCACCAGTTTTTAAAGGCTATGCACTCCTCGGTGGGGTGTGCAATCTTCTGATGGTATAAGCAGAAGTTAAAATGTATGTCCGCTTTATCAAGACGTATATTGCCAGGGGAATTTTCTTTGAGAGAGGGCAACTTCATTCTTATTGCTAAGGCCCTAGCGAATTGATTCCTTACTTTAAGTTTGCTTTTGCTGGCGATAGGGACGCTTTGCTCCAGTCGGTGGCGTTTGGCCTTTTCAAATATAACCAGTTCACGCTCTCGATTGGCTTTGCTTTCCTGACGGGCTTCGTTTAGAAATGCATCAATCATTTCGTCTGATGGTCCTAGAAGTTCTGGTTCGGGATTTACCCCCAGTTTCCCTACGTCAAGAGTTTCTTCACTGTCTATCGACGAGTGAGAGATCACATGACAACTTGCTATGTAATCCTCAAATCCATCTGATGAGTCTTCTTCATCATCTTCATCCTCAAGGACGTGGCTGAGAAATTCTTGGAGCGTGAATGGATCCCGCGCCTTCTGGTTATGATCTTCCAGCGCGTTAATATATTTTCGCAGATCCGTGCACCTGTCATCAAACCGCGGAGCTTTTTCTATAAAAGAGCATGATGCCCCCGGCATGTTCACCTTTTTAGGAGCATGAGGCTGTGGCGGGTTTACTTTCCACTTCTCAGACAACGCAAACTTGCCTTGTAGGTACCGATCCTCGATCCATCCCTTAAAGACGAAGCAATCCTCGATCGGGTGACTTACCGTTTGGTGGTAAGGGAAGTAATTGGGATTATTAACTTCGCTGGGTTGCGATGGTCGCCTCGGGTTTGGTAGGTTGATAAGCCTGTTGCGTATCGCCAGCTCGAATAATCTCTTCGTTTTGTCTCGCGGGAATGAATAAGGACGCTTCATTTTCTCATTGTAATAGCGCCGTCTTTCTTCCAACTAATCCGCTAGCTTTGGGGCATTAGGCTACTGTTGGGTGTTCGCAACGAAGGTCGCATTCCCTTTACCCTTGTCGTTTCGTTATTCCGGTTTCGGGGGAGACGGTCTGTGACCCATTTGATCCATTTGTGCTAACTTGTCAATTAAAGCCTGGAACGTGGTCGGCTTGAAGAACATCATGAACTGGGAGATGGCTGCTTGAGGGTCAGGAGTGCCTACGAACATGCCCACCGCCGGCGCTTCTTCGATCCGCTGTTCGCATTTTGACCACAGATTCCGCCATCGGACAGCGTACTGGACCCACGTCTCACCTGGCTCCACCCTGGCATTGATCAATGCCGTTACCGGGGTGCGTTCACTAGCACTCGCGAATCTTTGTGTAAACAGCAGCTCTATCTCCACAAATGTTTTGACAGAGTCGTTAGGTAGCTCTAAATACCATTCAAAGGTCGTTTCTGCTAGGCTGCCGACGAATTGGCGAAGCAACAGTTTGTCATCGCCTCCAGTGTTGCCGCATAAAGCCCTGAATTGAGCGACATGCTGATGTGGATTTCTCGTCCCTTTATATACGTGGAACTTAGGGATCGTATATCCCGGCGGGTAACTGATTTGGTCATACGAGCTCGGATAGGGTCGTCCAGTTTTAACAATTTGTCCAGCCGTTTCGTTCGCCCGATGAACTCGTATCCGCTGAGCAATATAGTCATCCATTGCAGCTTTGGAAATGGTTTCCTCCTTGGCTGCTGAAAGGGCCGGAGGAGGATTAGATATCTCCCCTCCGTCGTCTCCAACAATGATTGGAAGGTCTTCAGCTGGAGGGTCCGGCTGTAACATCATCCCTACTATATCTTGGAAGAGGAGTGCCATTTGTTTTATGTTAGCCGCTTGCTCTGCGGCTTCTTTGTCTTTATTTTTGAGGATTCTACGTAAGAAGTCAGCATCGGTTTCTTGCTCGTGACGCTGTTCTGATGATGCCTCCGAGCTTTCTTTTGGCCCGGTAAGTGCAGCCATTGCAGTCATCATTTCCTAAAGCTTCTGTTGCTACTCCTGGGCTTTTGTCACGGATCGGGTGAGCGGTCGGTGACCCGTCGAATCACAGCTTTCCTCCTTTTCGGAAGCCATATAAACAGTGTGCACCACCATGCCCCCAGACTTGGGGCGTTTTTGTTTAGCGCTTTTACGGTTCGCCATGTTCACAGGGGCTTTTTGCGGCCTCCTTTTTTTTGAGTGATTGACGCTGAGGGAGCCGTTGCAGTGGGCACCCAGCCAGCTGTTGCTTTTTCTAGATTGACAGAGTAGTCCTTCTCTTGCCAAACCTTCATCTTTTTCTGTCGGCGGAAATAGTCTTGATCCATTACGGGGTCTTGGACTTGACGCCAGACCTTGTAAATTTCAAAGGACAGCCGTTGAGGGGACTGTTCCAGCTTCTTCTCTGGAGCATTCTCCACAGGTGAAGGAGTTCACTTCAACACTGCAGTAGGAGAGTTTCTGTGCACCTTGTTGAGCAGTTCAAAGCTGTTCTCGGTTAGAACAGCATCATCGATCCCCATCATCGGAGCTGGCGGAATTATCCCGGAGGAGGAGTTGCCCCCAGCCTTCCTTACTCGGTGCCAGTGGCGACGTCGAGCGTGTCGTGATCAAATTTAGATCAAGGAAAACAAGTTTTTCTTTTTTCCAGAGAGGTTCTACCTCAAATTTCAAGAACCAGTGGTTCATCAAAAGGCAATGCCTTTATATAGATCAAAAGATCTAGTCATGAAGTAGATTACTTCTTTTTTATTATTTTTTTTATTAAAGATCTTGATCTTGTTCTTAGATCATTGATCTTTTTAAAAGAAATTCTTCTTTTTTTCCTAAAGATTTTACCTTTTTTCTTTCTCTCTGAATTCTTCTCAAAGTTTTAGAGGAGGTCTTTGTATCTCTATCTCTGTATATCTTTTAGACTTGGAGTCTAAGGGCCTTTATATAGGGCCAATTAGTTCGTTAGGTTGGTTACAAAGATCTTTCTCTGGTTGATTTGGGGATATTTTCCCACCGTTGGATCTTTGATCCTAGGGCTTCTGTTTTACAGAAGATAATCTTCTTGTTTTTAACAAGATTGTAAAGATCTTTCTGGAATTTTAATTCTGTTTTAGTGCTGGCACAGTTGGCGCAAGCACACCTGCGCTTGACACGTATCGCGCAGCGCAGAGCGCAGCGCAACTGCGCTGACACGTGTCGCGCAGCGCAGAGCGCAAGTCAGCTGAAACGTTGCTTCCTTTATTAAAATTTGAATTTTAAACAGAGCCTTGCTCTGATTGGGTGCGCTGCCTTAGGCGCAGCGCTGGCATGTCAGCTTTTGACACGTGGCGCGTTGCGCGCAGCGCAAGGAATCTGAAGCGTTGCTTCAACTTTTGAATTTTAATTTCAAAGCAGAGCTTTGCTCTGATTGGGAGAAACAGAAGCGTTGCTTCATTTCCCGCCTTGGAACTTGAACAGAGCTTTGCTCTGATTGGGGTAAACACATGTGATTCTTATATTGCCATCTAACTTGTATCATCAACCATGATACATTTGCATGTATGTATGTGTGTATGCACATCATCATGTACATA
The DNA here is from genome assembly GCA_030015575.1 of Agapanthus africanus. NCBI lineage: Eukaryota > Viridiplantae > Streptophyta > Magnoliopsida > Asparagales > Amaryllidaceae > Agapanthus > Agapanthus africanus. The sequence continues at coordinate 444,002,937 of JASDDO010000031.1, read as the reverse complement.
TACATGCATGCATCCATTAAAAGAAAAGGGTTTAAATAAATGAGATAAAAGTCAATATTAAATCAACGCTTGATTTAATAAACCAGTCATATCTCATACGACCCGACTAGTATAAAACGCCCGATTAAAATACAGTATCACATACTCGTATTTAATCGAGCTTCCGCACATATCTCATATGCGCACCACTTCGTTTCGCTTGAGCCGAGAAACTTCTTTGTGGGACTCTAAGACTCATCAATTCGCCAGCAGTAGGCGACGATCATATCAAACAACCACAAGCCGCAACCGGTCAGCTAAACGTAACGGCCACCCGGGTATTGAGCGATCAGAAGAAGAACAAGCGAACCTGTCAAAACTCCTGTCAATCCAACTGGCAACACTTACCGTACAGTCCGGTCTCTTCGTCGGATATGCTGCATATCGAGTCTAGGGATGGAATCGTCGACCCCAATAACTCAATAAGTCATGCTGGTATATGGTCTATAACAGATCGAGAAACTTACTGATAACACTTATCAGTAATATCTCAGCATCCCTGGCCAGGGACTTCCCGTTATAGCCAATCGTGCACAGCACAACATCAACCCCCAATACCGGGAGAGACGAAACCCCTCCTATCGCTCACTGCCTCTATATGCCTCAGGACTATACCCAATATCCACCTGTTTGTACGAATCAGTAGAGCCGTAGTAGGGTGGAGATCAAAGTACAGTGGGAGGACACACAAGACTCTATGATGATCTTGGGTCTACAGACTAACCTGTACCAGTGTCACCTGAGAACTGCTGTCCGACGTATGATATAATACCATATAGGAGTTCTCGGTGAGTCCGTTCAGTGTACCCAGTCTCACTGAGCACCCGTATACTATCTTTGGTTTCATCACACCAGACGGATATGGGATCATCCATCGCCCATCATATGAAACAAGAATGGTATACGCTAGTCTACACTGGAATATCGATGCCCTGTCTCGATATACCTACGACTAGGAACATTTCAAGGATATGCTTATAAACTACAGATGTCCCATTAGTATGATCCGCATCATAATCCCAGTAGTCAAGCCAATATCCTTAGGGCTTTATCAACATATACCAAATGAATATAAACATGATCAAGTGAACATATGATAAAGTGAAACCAGATAACATACTATCATGTCGAGCAAGACTGTCCTCTAAATATAAATATATATACACATCAGTACATACACAATCTCATAATAGCCTCTAGGGCATACATATATCCAACAGGGCTCACGTGTTATGCGCGTGAGGCGCTGATATAGGTTCTAAGGATTGACGCCGGCACCCGCATGGTACGCGCATGAGGTGCTATCACTGATTCTAAGGCGCCAGCGCTCACGTGATATGTACGTGAAGAGCTATAATCGTTTCACCTACTTGCTCTGATTTCTATAAGTCAACTTTTTTTCTTTTCCCATGCTTTTTTTCCAAGCCTTGGAAATAGTTCCACCATGCACATAATTTTCTGTGCCTAGACTTGAATGCTTCTCTTTATAATCCGAAGCTATGTCTTTCTCCTTATTCACAAAGTGAAACCCATTTCTTTTAATAGAACTCAAGGTAACCATTTTCTAAAGGAACAAACCAAGAACTATGGCTTGCGATCGTCATCACGCTTGTCGGCAACAATGGGAGGTGCCTATCGAGGAGACTATTCCTCGTTTTGTTGCGCGGCTAATGGATCCCCTCCTCATCGATGCTCAACGTGACGCGATAATGTATGAGCTCCTGACTTGCAGGGGCTCTCCCCTTCCTATAGGCTCCATTTGGTTCCGGATGATTTTTCTATCCGTGCTTGCCGACATCCCCCCTCATCTGGCAGAGATGACTCCGGCGATTCTCGATGCGGCGGAGGACAAGATCTAGTGCTTTCACGAGGCACGTTTGATTACCCATTCTTTGTGGGACCGTTCAGTTCAGTTGCTAAGACGGATACGGACTCATTGGGCTATCATGTCTGCCTTCGCTGATAAGCACAGTGCTAACCGATGGAGAGCAACTCCTCACGAAGACCGCCGCTTCGACATGGTGGAAAGGGCAGAGAGGGAATCGGGGAACTTTGTTTATTGTTTTGTTAACCCCTATATCTATGATCCCATATTTGGTGATCTCTTCACTGTAGAGTAGGATGTTTATTTCAATGTATTTCTCTTATTATTGACTGTTGAATGTTTTCTGTTGAATGTTTCATCTTCATCATATATTCATACGTGTATCTCGCCTCTGTGCATGAGCTTTATACTTAACCTTTAGGAATTTTTGCTAAGTGCGAACGCCATTGTTGTGTCATGCACTAATCCTTCTCACACATACATAAATCAGCACGTTTTGAACACTATTTCCATTTAAGTACGTATGCAGTTGTGAATGAACGCTTAGTCGGGTGTGAATCAAATACTCTCCTTACTGCTTTGCATAGCACACGGTTGGTGCTCATAGGTTGTGCCTTTCTGTATTGACTTGACGTAAAGTAGTTTATGTACTCATCTCGGTGTTTGTATTTTATTCACTCATTCCGGAGTCTATAATTTATGTACTCATTTCGGAGTTTGTAGTTTATTCACTCATTCCGGATTCTCTAGTTTATGAACTCATTTTGGAGTTTGTTTAGTTTACCTCCCTTGGTTTTATATGCAAACTTGTCCTAACGTCATAGATAACCCCTGCTCTTTGTGACAGAGGTCCGTTAGGCTTTGTGGTATGAGGGTTTTAGTCCGTGGTACCGTCGCGTTGGCCGATGCATTCCCTAGTATGCAAAATTTACACTGCTGTCCGAGTAGCCTCGCGACTATCGTGTCTCTGATCCCTTCGGGGGTTGGCAAGACGTCTTCAAGTAATCTTCTTAGGCAGTTTGACCATTGGAAGAGAAAGCGTTAGGAATTTTGCCATGCCGCTTTTGACTTGAGGTTAGGCACAGTTTGGGAGCCGCGATGAGTCGTAATCATTCCGCACTGGTGTGGGATGATCTCCGATAGTCTTTCGGGTTTTATTTGAGTTACCATCAAGACCCTGAAGCTAGGAATTTTGCCTTCGCTTCATTTTGATTTGGCTATTTTGGAGCCTTTATTGACATTGTGTCTGCTGTAATAAGAAGAATGTCGGGATAGTATTTATGTTGTTTTGTGAACCGTTAAAACTTAGAGCTAGGAATTTTGCCACAGCTCTGTTTTGTTTCGACCCTGGGGTCTTTTGTTGACATCGCATCTGCATCCTGCCGGAGTGAGAGGTAACGCCGTTGTTGACATTGCGTTTGCTGTAACGAGACGAATGTTGAGATAGTCTTTAGATTGTTTTTTGAACCGTCAAGACTTGGAGCTAGGAATTTTGCCATGACTCCTTTTTGTTTTGACTCTGGAGTCTTTATGGACGTCGCGTCTGCATCCTGCTGGAGTGAGAGGGAACGCCGAACTGATTTCCAGGCTGTGGTTGTCACCGTCGAGATCTGGTTCTCCTTTGACGGAGCCTGGTGGGAAAATATGGTTTCCTTTTTCATTTGTGCCTATGGATTGTATACAGGGGTCGGTGTAGACTCACCTGCAGGGCAGAGAAAATTTTATTTTATTTTATTTTTTATTTCCGCGATGCTCTATCTTTTCAACTTTTCATATCGCGAAAGTCGCGATTGCCAATCATTTCGGCTATTTTTATATTTTTACTCGCTGCCTTTTATTGCGAGTTGCCCAAACATTTCGGTTATTTCATATGCATATATTTTTGCTCGCTAATTTTTATTGCAAGATGCCCCATCATTTTGGCTATTTTTATATGTATTTTTTTGCTCGCTGATTTTTATTACAAGTATGGAACTTAAGATCTGATCCAATCTTGGCATCAGTATCGCTGCGACTGGAATATTGCCAAGAGCGAATCATCATTTTCCGTGAAAGGACTCGGAGTTTGACACCGATTTAGGCACCAGCATCGCTGCAACTGGGATATTGCCAGGAGCGAATCATCATTTGCCAGTGCTGATTTGAACAAAGGTGGCTTAGTAGACAGGGTTAGGATCCCGTCGACTAAGGTTTTTGACTTTATGAGCCGTAAGGGTCACATAAAGGGTTTTCTCCCTACAAGTCGAGAGGATCCCGTAGGTGTAGGTTCTCCCTAGAAATTGTGAGGACTCCTAAGTGATATTTTCTCTTGCAAGTCGTAAGGATCTTACAAGAGTGTTTTCTCCTTACAAGTCAAGAGGACTTATAAGTGTCGTTCAACATATGAGGATATTCCTCGTCATTGGTGGAACATGGTGGGTGGAAATCATTTATTTGTGCCCGTGGATTGTATACAAGGGCCAATATTGGATCGCCTATAGGGAAACTTGAGGAATATGACGGCGTAAGAACAGGTTTGGATCCCTGTAACTTAAGACTTTGAATCCTATGAGCCGTGAGGGTCTCATAGGCAGAGTTCTCCTTACGAATCGAGAGGATCTCGTAAGTGAAAATTTTATGAGATTGTGCACTTTCGGGTTTTCACAAGCTTGTCGGTAGCCCTGCTGCTTTTACTTACGGCGCCCTTTCGGGTTTTCATCCGTGCCCATTTTACTTGTGGACATACCTTTTTTTACGAGTTTGCGCTCTTTCGGTTTTTCACAAACTCGCCGGTAGCCCTACTGTTTTTACTCACGGCACCCTTTCGGGTTTTCATCCATGCCCATTTTGCTTGTGAACATACTATTTCTTTTCTTTTTTTTTTGCCCATCGGTTTGCCAATGGGACTTGGGTTGCAATATAGATCTCAAGCTAAGATATTGCCGTATTTGTGGCGATGCGTCATGTTTGAGGCGGAGCACTAGTTTTAGGACATTCTGGTCCATTGTTAGTTTAGGGACATCTCAGTCCATTTCCAGTTTAAGAACGTAGTAGTCCATTGTTAGTTTAGGAGCATCTCAGTTAATTTCCAGTTTAAGGACGTAGTGGTCCATTATCACCATTTTTGAGGTGAGGCTTTAGTTTAAGGACATTACAGTCCATTGTCGCCACGTTTGAGGCAAAGTTTTTCCGAATACCACTTAGAGTTTTGACTCAGGAAGATAGCGAGCAGACACGAGCGTCGTCATCTACCATTGACCTAAATCGTGACTCGTCAAGTATGGTATTTCTTGAGGAATCGGCTGTTTATTGGTCGGAAAGGTCTTTCGCTATGCATATCCATGAGCAAATAGGCCCCACCTTGGTAGACCTTGCCTATGATGTACGGGCCTTAATAGTTCGGCTCGAATTTCCCCCGTTTTGCAAGATTGGGGATCATAGGTCTTTTGACGACTAACACGAGTTCTCATTGGCGTAATGTTCTCAGCCTAGTCAGTTTTTCGTATGAGCGCGTCATCCTTGCCTTGTAAACATATAGGTTTTGCTGCGCCCTGAGGCGAGTTTCATCGAGGGCGTCGAGCTCCTCAAGCCGAAGATGGGCATTTTCATCATCTGTTAGCCTGTATCGAACTGCTACTCGGAGAGCAGGGAGTTCTATTTCCAAACGAAGGACTGCTTCGGTGCCGAATACCAACGCGTATGGTGTTGTATTCGTAGCCATTTTGAACGTCGTTCGGTACGTCCAGAGAGCTTCGTGCAGTCTCTCATGCCAGTTATTTTTGTTTCTGAACGCCGTTTTCTTTATAATCTTGGTCAAGGTCTTATTGAAAGCTTCAGCTAGACTGTTGGCATGAGGATTATAGACTGAAGAGTATCTGCGGTCTATTTTATGCTGCTCTGCGAAGCGGCTAATTTTATGGCTCCTGTAGGCTGGCCCATTATCCGAGATTATCCGTCACGGAGTACCGAACCGGTAGATGACATGTGTCTTGAAGAAATGGAGAATATTCTCCATCTTCACTTCCCTTAGTGGTACTGCTTCCGCCCACTTAGAAAAGTAGTCAGTCGTTGCCAATATGAACCGTTGTCCTTTGGATGATTGATCGCACGCTTTTGGCGTGTCGGATGTTCAAAGTTCTAAAGTTTACCGCGATCAGGACGGTGTCGCTATGCAGCTAGCCGGTTGAGCACGGGTCGATCCACAGGGAGATGGTTGTATTTCCGTTCTTGTCTTAGACGAGTCAATAAAGAATGAGTATATATTTGTTCGAGACTATCCTATGTGTAATATTTGCAAGTATAAAGTTGTTAAGAAAAAGATACGAGATTATAAGCTAAAGAAATCCGTACTCAAAACCTTTGAGCCAAATCTTGACCAATTGAAGCTAGAGCAATCGGCAACAACGTGGATTAGGGGATTTAAGCGCGGTATTCGTGGAATACGGCTTATTTACCCTTGTCCTTCCGTTCTTGTCTCTTGCTTTCGCCTCCGGCCAAACCGAACGCAACCGGTCGCGGTTAGGAATCACCGTTACCTTGTCAGGGTACGGTGCCTAACGGAGCGCTTGCGTATCGTTTGGGCGGAGTTCAATGGAAAATAACGGGAAAAGGAGATGAGCAAAGAAACGTTAACTTATAATACCGTATTTCTTCTTAACAATAATAATTATATTCATTCACAAAAAAGAACCAAAAAGAGAGAACAAAAAGAAAAGAACAAAGGAAAGAAAAGATTATAAGTAATTAAGTGCATGGAATTTAAGTGCATGAAAGTAAAGCAAGGTAATAAAAAACAAGTAATAAATAAGCAATAAAAAGAACAAGAAAGTAATTACAAGAATATAGAACTCAAGACAAGCATGTGATCAATAGCCAACCCTTAAACTTGCAAGCTCAATTAAGAGGTTGCAAGATCAAGAGAAGGGTAGAGAACGCATGTGAAGTGAAGAACTAGTCCCGTGAGAAAATACGACCCTTGAGATCAATAACTAACCCTTAACCATTCAAGCTCAATGAAGAGGTTGAATGATCAAGAGAAAGCAAGAATCTCAAGGGGAAGAAGAAACAAAAGAGAATGATACAAAAAGCCCTCATCTTCATTGATCTCCCACTCAAAAAGCTCTCACTACAATTTTCATGGAAAAAGAATGAAGAAGAAGAAGAAAAAAGACTAAATCCTAACAAAAAGAGGAACAAAAGAATGACCCTAAAGCTTGGCAAGTTCTAGGGTATTTATAGGAGGTGAACTGAAAACCTAGGGCAAGAATCTGCAATAAAATGAAGTACCCAAAGTGCCCCCAGAAAACGACACAACGACGACCCCACATGGCCGCGGATCCGCGGCCAATACCCCCTATTGGCCGCGGATCCGCGGCCCTATGGTGGGATTAGGGGCTCTGATTTCTTGTACTTCCCTGGTTCTGTTTTTCCTTGTGTCTGAAAACTTCATACTGCACAAAAGTCTTCCAGAATATCAGCAGAATTCATAGTCCAAGATTGCTATCTTTTCTTCACTTTTTGACTTTATCTCTCTTGAGCTCCGCGCACCCATTGATTCTTGTGCTGCCCCCCTCGTGCTCTGTGCTTGTCCGAGACACGAATGACTACTGTCATATGTCTTGTCTCTGGAACTGGTACTCGGCACTGGACGGATATGGATGACCGGAACCCGGCTTTTATCTGCTGTGACAGATGTTCTGTACTTGGTGTAACTGTGGAGATTTTGTCTTGATTTGCAATATTTGGACTGAAAACCTGTACTCTGTAAATATGTAACAAACACGGATTAAAAGCACCTACCTATAAACAACCGAGCGTAAGAATGGGCGGTATAAAATACAGTATTCTGGTATGAACAATGATGCTGGCTCAATGGGGCTAATTATATCGATTTCCCACATTTCGAATGGCCAGCTAGCTACCGTTGGATGCAGCGGATTTAGATGTTGGTGGATGAGGTCCCCGTGAATCTGGCATGAGTAACACTGTTTCGCATATTCGAGACAGTCCTGAATCATTGTAGGCCAATAGTAACACATTCTTTTGATCTTCAGCTTCATCTTTGGCCCGGCCTGATGAGAACCGCAGAGTCCGTCGTGAGTTTCTTAAACGACTCTTTTTTATTCTTCTGGTCCCGGGCATCACAGCCACAAGTAGTCAAGTGACCTCTAGTATAAAGTATTATTGACGAAGGCGAAAGACAGAGCCCATTTCATGAGCTGATGTCTTGACGACGCGTTTTCGGGCGTTCGATGGGATTTGAAGTAGTTTATGAAGACTTCCCTCCAATCCTTGATCTTTTCTTCATTTTTTATTTGAAGGACTACTTGTTTGGTCGTTTCTTTTCCTTCATATGGCTCTATTGAATCCTCTGAAGATATTTCTGTTTGCGCGAGAACCCGGTGGCTATGCACAACGATCCTTACGTCATCGAGATTTTCGTCAACCAGCTCCTTAGCAAGCTTGGCTAATGAATCCTCCTTGCTATTTTCCGCACGTGGTATGCTTTCCAAGATATAGGAGGGGATTTGTGTCAGCAGTTACTGCACTCTCCTACTATATTTTATCAACTCTGGTTTGCACGTCTGATAGTTGCCATTTACTTGGCTAACGACCAGCTGGGAGTCTCTATATATGAGGAGGTTTTCGATTCCCATATCGACAGCGATCTCAAGATCCGCTATCAAAGCTTCATATTCAGCCTCATTGTTTGTTCTTGGTCCGTTAAGGAAACGGCAAAACGCATTATCCCTCCTTGCGGAGTCACGAAGATGAGGCCCACCATGGCTTTGATTATAAAGGTGCTATGCTTCCACTTATTCATAGATTATGCTCCATCGAAGTAGAGTTCCTATTGGACATTATTTCCTTCCTCCTCTCCTTCGATTGTGTCGAACGCGTGTTCATTTGGCAATTCGCAATTTAAGGGATAATCGGCTGGTATCGGATGCTCAGCGAGAAAGTCGGCGATGGCCTGACCTTTCACTGCTTTGAGGGGTCGATACGTTATCGAGAATTTCATCAAATGGAGGGCCTATTTGGCTAGCCTTCCTGTTAGTATGGCTCTTGACATCAAATATTTGAGAAGATCCACCTTTGATATAAGATGGACCTCATGTGCCAAGGCGTAGTGTCTGAGCTTCATTATAGCGAAGATCGGTGCCAGGCAATGCTTTTCGATGGGGGGTAGTTTTTTTCTACCCCCAGGAGAACTTGACTCAAATAGTAGATAGCTCTCTCCTTCCTCTGGTCGTTCTCCTGTGCCCATAGCACGCCTAGAGAACCTTCAAGGGCCATTGTGTATAGGATGAGGGGCTTTCCTTTGACCGGAGCAGTCAGTACCGGCGGGTTCCGCAGGTATTGCTTGATTTCGTCCAGTCCACTTTGGCATTTATGATCCCAAACGAACGGAGTCCCCTTCTTCATTAGATGGCTGTAGGGGCAGCATTTGCCGGAGAGGTTGGCTATGAACCTCCGGATATACGCGAGCTTTCCTTGGAGAGACAGCAGTTGTTTGAGAGTTCTTGGCATGGGCATTTCCATAATCGCCTTGATCTTTGATGGGTCTATTTCGATGCCTCGGTGCATATGATGAATCCTAGGAATTTGCCTGAGGAGACTCCAAACGCGCATTTCAGAGGATTCATCTTTAGATTGTATTTCCGAAGACGCTGGAACACTATGTTCAGATGTTCCCAGTGCTCCTCGTACGATTTGCTTTTCACCACAAGCTCGTCAATATAGCATTCGACAATCTCATGTATGAGGTCATCGAAAATCTTTGTCATGGCCCTCTGGTAGGTAGCGCCTGCGTTCTTCAAACCGAAGGGCATCACTTTATAGCAGAATATGCCTAGTGGAGTCCGAAAGGCGATGTGATTTTGGTCTTCAGGATGCATTTTTATTTGATTGTAGCATGAAGATCCATCCATGAAGGAGAAGACCTCATGAGTGGACGTGTTATCAATCATCAGCTCGGTAATAGGTACTGGGAAGTCATCCTTCGGACAAGCTTTGTTAAGGTATCGAAAGTCCACGCAGATGTGCACTGTTCCATTTTTCTTTATCACGGGAACAATGTTGGCAATCCAATCGGGATACTGAACTTCTTGGATGAAACCAAAGTCAATTAGTTTCTTGACTTTGGCATTGATATTCATCTCGAGTTCGAGCCGCATTCTTCTTGGCGCCTGTTTGACTGGCTTAACGTCCGTCGATATAACCAGTTTATGTATAACTACTTCTGGATCTAGTCCCGGCATCTCGGAATAATTCCATGTGAAGCAGTCTTTATATTGCATAAGTATGTCCTTTAGTGTGGCCATCTGTTTTTTAGACAGCAGCTCACTGACGAACATGGGTCTTGGCTCATTTTCCGTGCCCAAGTCGATTTTCCTCAGGTTGTTTGCCGTAGTGTGTATCCCATCTTCCAGCTCTTTTGGTGCTGGTGGAAACTCTGAGATCACTTCATCCTCGTCTTTATTTTTGAAGCACCTGAAGGAGTCATCTATAGTCTCGTGCCCTCCCTCCTTTGAGAATGTTATCACATGGCAGGTACGAGTTTGTTTCCAAGCTAGATGTTGATCTGGCCCTACTCTCGCAATATAGGTTGCTTTTGGCTCATGCTTTCGCGGTGGGGTTACTCTCCAACTGTCGAATAGAGCGGACCTGCCTTGTTGATACCGGTCTTCGACCCAGTCTTTGAAGGTGAAGCAGTCTTCAAGGGGATGACCTGTTGCTCGGTGGTAGAAGCAATAATCCGGATGATGGACCTGATTGATCATGCGCTTGCGCGCGTCGTCTTTAAGTTCTAAAGTTAACCGCAATCAAAAAGGCGTCGCGTGTAGCTAGCCACGATGAGTACGGGTCGTCCGCAGGGAGACGGTGCATTTTACGTTCTTGTTATGACGAGTTAAGCAAAGGTCGGAAATGTTCGTTTCTAACCTAAGTGTTGTATATGCAAAGTATAAGGTTGTTAGGAATAGATAGGTTAGTGTAAGTTAGGGAAGTCCGTACTCAATCCTTTGTGCCGAGCTTGACTATTGAAGCTAATGCAATCGGCAACAACGTGGATTAGGGTGCTTAAGCACGGTATTTGTGAAATCCGGCTTATTGACCCTTGTCCGTCCGTTCTTGTCTCTCGACTTTCACTTCCGGCCAAATCGAACGCAACCGGTCACGGTTAGGGATCACCGATACTATGGTATGGTAGGGTACCTAACGGAGCGCTTGCGTAAGGTTTGGACGGAGTTCAATTGGAAAATATCGGGCAAAGAAAATGAGCAAAGAATACCTTAACTTACAATACCATTCTTTTTCCTAACAACACCATTATTTACAAACCATCAAAACAAAAAAAGAAAGAGCAAATGAAATGATAAAAGAAAAGAATAAAACAACATTACAAATAAGTAAATGGCCAGAAATAAATTGCAAGTAAGTAAATAGCAAGAAATAAAATTGCAAGTAAAAGAGAGAAAATACTAAGAACCCAAAAGCACAAATGAAAGTTTTATTAATTCCAAGTGATGATATAAACCTTGAGTTCAATAACCAAAACATAAACTTGTAAGGTCAATGAAGAGGATGCAAGATTAAGAGAAAGCAAAGAACTCAAGGTGAACTATCTACTATGTACAAAAATCAAAGAGAAAACTCTCACTCACAATGTCAAAATCTATACAAAGTATATCAAGTATGAGTCATCTTCCCTTGCTCACTGATCTGGTATTTATAGGCTCAACTCTTGAATAAATAAACAATATAGCTGGACTGATGTGACCCTAATAAATGACCAGAAGAAAAATGGGGACGAATGGAGCTGGGGGACCGGTGGCGCCGGGTTTAAGGAGGAAGTCGCCGGTTTTGATCCGAGAAATTTGGCTCGTGTTGGTGTGGTGGTCTCGTGTTCTCTCCACAATCCTACTGGTATTGTTTGATTTGTCTATATGAACTTAGTTATACTCAGTAGACTTGGAGGGAAACTTGATGCTTTAAATCACATCACATCTTTTAGCATTTATCACACATCACCTCACTTGTGCCCACCATATGCCATGGGCAGCCCCACCATGGTCCATATGCCAAAGAGTTATGTGCACACTTGTATTGTGTTGGACCAAAATTGTGTACACATTTATTTGTTGCAAAAGAACTCTTTGGATATCGATCGGTTTGCAGTTCCGGTTGCAGTGTCGGCTCATAAATGTTATATCCGTGAATTTGAGTGTGTTTCCAGTATTTTGTTATGAATACCTGTAATCTGTATTTACTGAGCAGACACTGGTTAATAGTACTGATATATAACAAAACAGATAATGAATGATTGGTATTGAAATGCAGTTTTCTGTGATGAACAGGACCTCATTTATCTGTTCGGGGTACCAAGGCTCCGGGAGCATCATCATTTGATTCTTAATGACTGTTCCCCTCCGAATGACGGCACGACTGGGCGTCTTGCCTGAAATTCGGGGCAGATGCTAATTGGCGCTATCCGTCCACCTCTCCGAAGATGCCAAGATGATTTATGGAACCATGTATCGAAGGTTTGAACGGATGCGTCCGATGTAGCAGACTTCGTCAGATTCCCCCTCGCTTGAGGGGTTTTTGATTGTGGGGACGCTCTTCCCTGCAGGCGCAAGCCCCTGCAGTTAATTACGCTACCGCATTGTGGTAACCACTTTCTCCTTCTCCAGATGGTCACTTCGTGTCGTGTGTGTTTGTTTTATGTTTTGTTGCCCGTGAATTGTATACGGAGACTGAGTTATGTCGTCGCCCGTAGGGCGTGGACTAGTCCAAATCCGTATTATCTTAGATTTGGGTTGGTGGTTTGGGTTTAAGGATACGTTAGCCTCATTTGAGCCTAAGATCGACTTAAACGTTTGTTAATGATACGTTAGTCTAGTTTTTAGACTAAGATCAACTTAACGGGATCGTTCAGATCCAACAAGAGAACAATAAAAAGGGGGCTCTGTTGTTTAGTTTAGTGACGTTGCGGTCGGTAGGTAGTTTAAGGACATTGCGGTCCGTGGATAGTTTAAGGACATTGTGGTCCATGGGTAGTTTAAGGACATTACGGTCCAAGGTTAGTTTTAAGACATCGCGGTCAAGGTTAAGGACCTCATAGTCCATGGGTTTAAGGACCCCACAGTCCGTTGTTAGTTTTAAGACATCTCGGTCAAGGTTAAGGACGTCATAGTCCATGGGTTTAAAGACCCCACAGTCCGTTGTTAGTTTTAAGACGTCTCGGTCAAGGTTAAGGACGTCATGGTCCGTGGGTTTAAGGACCCCACAGTCCGTTGTTAGTTTTAAGATGTCTCGGTCAAGGTTAAGAACCTCATAGTCCATGGGTTTAAGGACCCTACAGTCCGTTGTTAGTTTTAAGACGTCTCGGTCAAGGTTAAGGACCTCATAGTCCATGGGTTTAAGGACCCCACAGTCCGTATCAATATGTGGTCATCGGGACCCGTCACCTCTTTGAAGACGTTGAGGAATTACAACGCCACGTATCAAAGGAGTGAAGAGATGTACCCTTGAACCGGGGTGGATTAAATAGTCTTCGGCCCAGTTTGGGATCAAGACCAATTAATTATGTTATGAGCCCATTAGCCCAATTAAGTCTGAATTGAGGACTTATGGCCATCTTGGGCTAAGTCCAATCATGTTTGGGATATTGGCTTCTTGTTGGTCCATTGAAGGAGAGGCTTTGCCTCTGGCCATTTAGCCAATTGGGCTAACGTTAATTCAGCAGCGTTGAACACTGGGATCAAGTTATTGTTTTAACACTAAAAGACAGTTGGTGTTAAACACCAGCAACAGGGATTCCAAATTAGTGTTAAACACTAGAGCGAATCAGTGTCAAACACTAGCAACAGAGGCTTCAAATTAGTGTTGAACACTGAGAAATTCAGTGTTAAACACTGCAAATAAAGTTCTTTGATTAGTGTTGAACACTAAGGCCAAACAATGTTTTAACACTGGATTTAGGGGTTCCAATTTAGTGTTAAACACTAAGGCAAGAGGGGTCACGTGGTAACACGTGAGGGCGCCCTCCCTTCATTTGTTCTGCTGAGAATGTTGCATCTTTTAGAGCATCACGTGCCATCACGTGACGGGCATTCAAATGCTTGTATGTTAAAGCTTCTGCCAAGGGTCACGTGGGTCACGTGAGGCACTGCCTCAAAGGGGATTTTCTGTAGATCTTTTTGGGGGTCACGTGGTGACACGTGACCTTGCCTCTATGTATATTCTTCAGAAGATCTGTTAATCCCTTTCAGGAATTATATTCCTCGTAGGGTTGAACCCTAACAATAATTTCATAGGAATTAAATTCCTATAGTTCTTTTTTGAAGATTTATGTTCTGGGATAGGGTTGAACTCTAAATTTCCAGCAGGAATTAAATTCCTCATATACGTGAAGAACTGAATTCTGTCATAGGGTTAAACCCTAATAAAAGCTTTAAGGAATTAAATTCCCACTCTCTGTTAAAGAATTATTCTGAGGATTGGGATTCTGTCATAGGGTGAAACCCTAATCTCTTCTTTCTTAAGGGAATTAAATTCCTGTTATTTTAACAGAACTAAGTTCTTAACTAGGGTTAAACCCTAATTCTATTTATTCTGAAGGAATTAAATTCCCATAACATAGGGTTAAACCCTAATTTTATTTTAAAGGAATTAAATTCCTATAGTTCTGTTAGAATTAAATTCTCAGACTTCCATTCTCTCTCTATGCTTTGGATCTGCATGGCAGGATCTCAACCCATTGAGAATTAAATTCTCAATTCAAGGGGAGATGTGCACTTTACAGCTCCTCCACCAAAGAGAGAACTATGTTCTTCTGTTTTTATATCAGAGTTAAACTCTGTTGAGAATTAAATTCTCTTTTCCTTTCAAAAAGCCTTCCCTTTCTTACCTAGGGTTTTCTTTTGCAGAAGATCCAAATTTCTCCAAAGTATCAAGACTCCCCTCTTTTTTTATGTCTCGATTCCTTTCTGCCTCTATATATCTCTATCTCTCTCTCTGTGTGTCTCTTGGCTCCTATTTATAGGGGAAGCAGCCGAGTCAATTAGTTTTTGATGAATCTTTCATTGAGAGATTTGATTTGTATTCACCATTCGTTTTGGACCTTTGGATTATTAGGTGAATTTTATTCACCATTGGATTTTAAATCCAGAGATTCTCCTTTGTTATTTCGGTTAGATTTTAAGGGGAAATCTTTCCAAATTCGAGATTTTCCTATAGATAGATGATATTTAATCACCTTTAAATCTTTAATTCAATCGGTTCCTTTGGAAAGATTTGAGAGGTCTTTTCTCAGAATTTAATTCTGTTAACAGATAGGCTTTGAAAGTCGGTCACGTGTGGCCACGTGACCCTTGGTCACGTGTGGGCACGTGACCCTTGGTCACGTGTGGGCACGTGACCCCCTTGGAACGAGCCATCTTCTTTCTTTTTGCGCTCTGCCTTTTGGTTGCTGCTTAACCGTCACCTACCACCACGTGACCCTCGTCTGGACCCTTTTTCTTAATTTAACCGGAGAACAAGTCTGCTGCTTTGAGTGTCGCGTGCTAACACGTGACCCTGGTCATGTGGGAGCACGTGACTTCTTCTGAAGCCTCTTCCTCGATTTGATCAGGGAACCAATGTGCCTTTGAAGCCGCTTTTAAATGTCACGTGCCAACACGTGATTGCTGGTCACGTGTGAGCACGTGACCCTTTTCTGAAGCCCCTTCCGTAGGCTTTCCTGATTTTAAATTCAGGAAACAAATGCCCCCACAGCGTTGTTCTCACGTGTTTGCACGTGAGCACAACGCTGTCACTTTTTGTGACCGTTGGATTCCTCTAGGGGTTTGGGGAGATGAAGCGTCTCCTTCACATCCTATAAATACCCATGTCTCTTCAGAAGAGCCTTCACTTTGCTCATCTTCTTCCTTTGAGAACTTTTTCTCTTGAGAATTCAATTCTCGTTTCCAGAGCTTAGTTCTCTGTCTCAAACATTTTCCAGAGTTTAACTCTGTTGAAGGATCCTTTTTCCTCAGGTAATAATGTTGAACGGTCGAAGCACCTTTGTTTTAAAAGAACTCTCCGGATTTTAAATCCACATTAGGGGTTTTACCTCTTTTAATACAAACCTATTTTTTTTGAATTTATCAGCGAAAATAGAGAACCATTTAATCTCCGAACAATGGATCTCCTAGGGTTCACTTGATGCTTTTAGGGAGATGATGAGATCCGTTACCTCTTTTTTTTTAAGGAATTTAATTCCGTTTGAAGAAAATGTTTCTGGGAATTTAATTCTCTTCTCTTAATAAGGAATTTTAATTCCTATGAAGAACTCAGTTTCTTCACATGGAGGCCTCTTAGGGTTTCCTTGCCCTAAGCTGTCCTTCTGTAATCAATGCAACAGAAGCCTTGTAACAATTCTCATGACCTTTATTTTTGAGGTATTATGGATGATCATATGTATGGACTTGACGAAATCATTTCCTAAGGGAACATTCGTGCACTGGGCCGCAGTCAGAACCAGGAGTTCACCGATGTTCAGTGTGCCGAGATCATGAGCCGCTTTGACGAGTACAACCATCGGCTACTCCCCCGTCGCTCTTCTCTTCTGAGGCTGATCGTGCTGGCGATCCGGGAGGCACTTCCTCTCTTTTGCACCGGCATACCGCTCAGGGCCTTGGACACTGCTGAGGATAAGGTACATTCGGTGTAGTTGATGGACTTGATCTCAAAGAGGAGGCGAGATCACCTCATTGATCTCTTGCACCAAGCCTTTCAGCAGTCAGCCATACTTGCCGTCTATCGGAGGGTGGAGGATATTCGTGAGGACCCCGACGCTTGCGACCGCGAGAGGAAGCATACCAGGATGGTTCGAAACGCCTGGAAGATCTTGGACAAAGTTACGTTCGATTTCCTCAATCCATGTCCTGCGTCTGAGGTCTTACCGTTGTAGTTGTGTCCTCTTTATTTTGTATGAACTTCTCAAAGTATGAATGATAAGTTTTATTATGTTTTTCCCTGTTTGCATGCCTTTCTCTGGGATTTCATCATTTTGCTACTGTTGTTGTTGATGCTTTTAATATGCAGGGTGCCACTCCATCCATTTTTTTTAGTGCACATCAAGTTTGGGCCTACGTGTTCTGCACGTGGGGTCCCTTGATGGGGCTGTTCACAAAATTTTCCCATGCCATATTTTCAGTGCACAATATCAGATGCAGAAAAAGGGCATTGGAAATAGTTCCATCTCCCTGATTTTCGATGCCTTTCCTTTTTTTTTTGCCTTGGAAATAGCTTCATCATGCAAGATTTTCCGCGCACAGCACTTAATGCACTCCTTTATATCTGAGGCAATGGCCTTCCCTTTCTCTTCACAGAGAACTTTTATTCCCATTTTAACGCGATTTAATTCGAGAACAACTAAGTGCCATGGCCTGCAACCGTCTATACGCTCGTCGACAGCCATGGGAAGTTCCTATCGAGGAGATGATCCCCCACTTTGCCGCACGATTGGTGGACCCTCTCCTTACCGACGACGAATGCGACTTAGCAATGTATGAACTCTCGATCCGTAGGGGGTCCCCCCTCCCGATGGGTTCCCTCTGGCTCCGGATGATTCTCACGGCCGTGCTTGCCGACATCCCTCCTCACCCGGCGGAGATGACCCTGGCGATGCTTGACGCGGCTGAAGAAAAGCTCGAGGGCTTTCATAAAGCGTGCCTGATTACTCAGGCTTTGAAGGATTGCTCAATTCATCTTCTGAGCCAGATAAAGGCCCGGCGAGCTATTATGTCTGCTTTCACGGACGAACCCGGCGCCAATCGATGGGGAGCGACTCCTCGTGAGAACCGTCGCTTTGATGTGCTGGAGAAGGCAGAGAGAGAGATGGAGAATTTTGTTCTCTGCTTCATTAACCCTTGTGCCATTGATCCCGTGTTTGGTGACCTTTTCCCGTTAGCATAGCATTTTTAAATCAGTCCTTCTTTTTGTATGCTTTATATTGAACTTCCATGTAGGCTCGGTACTCGTATGTATGTTTTCGCTTGCATGAATAAATTTTGTGTTCCTTTTATGAAAACTTCCTTCAATTATCAACACTGTTGTCATGTCGCATGCGCATTAAAGCTTCGAATTTTATTTCTTTTTCGGATGCTCATATGATTGTGAACACATGCCCGATAGGATAATCATCGGAAAGTTTCTCGTTGCTTTTCATACCAGGTTATGTGAGCGCGTTTTAGATCGATTATTGTTGTCGATCGGAAGCCCATTTATATGGTCTTGAGCGTGTATGTCCCGTTTCCAAGGTTGCGGTCATGAAAGTGAGCTTACATGGCCTGATAGGGCGACGCGTGGCAAACATATTGTCGTGCGAGAAAAGGGGTTCGGCCGTAAATTCTCGGAGAGGGAGTTGGCTTCTAAGGCGCTGAGCGAGCTTCAGGAGAGTCTTAGGCCAACAAAGCGTATGAACTCTGGCGGGTGCTTCAAGAGTCTATCAGGGAGGTGGTGGCTCTCGATAAAGCTGCCACGTTCGCTCGTGAGAGGGTCAAGGCTCATAAGGTCACCGAGAAAGAGCTTGACGGCCGGCTTGCTTCGTATCAGACCCAGCAGGCGCAGGCGGAGGCTCGTCTTCTGGAGATCTTACATCATGAAGCCGTGGCTCAGCAACAAAACGATGAGCTGGTAAAATTACTACACCGCCCGCCGGCTTGAGGACTTGTATATTTTCCCCTTTTTGTACATACTCATGAATGGGAGTATCTTTCTTTTTTGTTTCTTTCATGAATTGTACTTTGTATCCATTTTGGTTTATGAATAAAAGATACATTTTTCTTCTCAATGGTGTGTCCCCTTTTTATTGAATGTATTCTGCGGATATTCTATCTTGATCTCCTTGCAGGACAGCGATGGCTCAGGATTCAGTGTTAAGATCTGCTTCCTAAGACTTTTGCATTTTATGAGCCACGAGGGTCTCACAAAGAGTTTTTCTCCCTACAGGTCGAGAGGATCCCATAGGTGTAATTTCTTCTTAAGAATCGTGAGGATTCTCAAGCGGGTTTTCCCTTGAGAGTCGTAAGGATCTCACAAGAGAGTTTTTCTTCCTTACATGTCGTGAGGACTTGTAAGTGCTGGATGTGGTCACCCTTATCCGTGTTTCACGGGGTTAGGGGCTGCTCCAGGTATTGTAGTTTAAAGACGTCGCGGTCAAGGTTAAGGACCTCATAGTCCGTGGATTTAAGGACTCCACAGTCCGATGTTAGATTTAAGACATCACGGTCAAGGTTAAGGACCTCATAGTCCGTGGATTTAGGGACTCCACAGTCCGATGTTAGTTTTAAGACATCACGGTCAAGGTTAAGGACCTCATAGTCTGTGGATTTAGGGACTCCACAGTCCGATGTTAGTTTTAAGACATCACGGTCAAGGTTAAGGACCTCATAGTCCGTGGATTTAGGGACTCCACAGTCCGATGCTTGGTTGCAGGGACCCGTCACCTCTTTGAAGACGTTGAGGAATTACAACGTCAGGCATCAAAGGAGTGAAGAGATGTACCCTTAAACCAAAGTAGACTCAGTACAGAATCAGGGTGGTTGATTGTTAGTTTTAAGACATTGCGGTCGAGGTTAAGGACATCATAGTCCGTGGATTTTAAGGACTCCACAGTCCGGTATGTGCTCTGGATGCTTCACACGGGTTCACTGCCGTGCTTGGCGAGGACCAGGCTCCGCTCTGGGCGTTTTCCGTGGGGTCAAAGAGTGACGTTATCCGCGTTCCACGTAACCAGGAATTTTGCACTAGATGCTTCACACGGGTTCATTGCCGTGTTCGGCGAGGACTAGGCTCCGCTCTGGATGCTTCACACGGGTTCACTGCCGTGCTCTGCGAGGACCAGGATCCGCTCTGGACGTTTTCCACGGGGTCAAAGAGTGACGTTATCCGCATTCCACGTAACCAGGAATTTTGTACTAGATGCTTCACATGGGTTCACTGCTGTGCTCGGCGAGGACTAGGCTCCGCTCTGGGCGTTTTCCGCGGGGTCAAAGAGTGACGTTATCCGCGTTCCACGTAACCAGGAATTTTGCACTAGATGCTTCACACGGGTTCACTGCCGTGTTCGGCGAGGACTAGGCTCCGCTCTGGATGCTTCACACGAGTTCACTGCCGTGCTCTGCGAGGACCAGGATCCGCTCTGGACGTTTTCCACGGGGTCAAAGAGTGACGTTATCCGCGTTCCACATAACCAGGAATTTTGCACTAGATGCTTCACACGGGTTCACTGCCGTGTTCGGCGAGGACTAGGCTCCGCTCTGAATGCTTCACACGGGTTCACTGCCGTGCTTTGCGAGGACCGGGATCCGCTCTGGACATTTTCCACGGGGTCAAAGAGTGACGTTATCCGCGTTCCACGTAACCAGGAATTTTGCACTAGATGCTTCACACGGGTTCACTGCCGTGTTCGGCGAGGACTAGGCTCCGCTCTGGATGCTTCACACGGGTTCACTGCCGTGCTCCGCGAGGACCAGGATCCGCTCTGGACGTTTTCCACGGGGTCAAAGAGTGACGTTATCTGCGTTCCACGTAACCAGGAATTTTGCACTAGATGCTTCACATGGGTTCACTGCCGTGTTCGGCGAGGACTAGGCTCCGCTCTGGATGCTTCACACGGGTTCACTGCCGTGCTTCGCGAGGACCAGGATCCGCTCTGGACGTTTTCCACGGGGTCAAAGAGTGACGTTATCCGCGTTCCACGTAACCAGGAATTTTGCTGATTGTATCCGCATTTCACGGGATGGAGGTTTGACTGTTGGCGATATGTATACCACCGAGCCATGGAACTGGGAGTTGCCGCTGTTCCGCTTAGCTTAGAGTTGTGTCCGTTGTTACGAGACGAGTGCTGAAATAATCTTTAAGTCATTCGCGGCCTGTCGAGATTTGGCTTCTTCTTCTGATGAAACCTGGGGGAGAAGTATGATCCCTTTTTTGTTTACGCCCTTGGATTCTGTACAGGGTGTGATGGAACATCACCTGTAGGGCATAAATTGAAACCCTTTTTTTTTATTTCTTTTTCCGCGATGCTCTATCATTTTAGCTTTTATATCGCGGAGGTCGCGATTGCCCCATCATTTCGGCTATTTTTCGCGGTGCCCAATCATTTCGGCTATTTATTTATTTTCTACTCACTGCTTTTTATTGCGAGTTGCCCCATCATTTCGGCTATTTTTCATGCATACATTTTTATTTGCTGCCTTTTATTGCAAGTTGCCCCATCATTTCGGCTATTTCGTATGCATGTGTGGCTCGCTAGCTTTTTCGCCGCAAGCTTGGATTTTAGACACCGATTTCGGCATCAGCACCGCTGCAACTGGGATGTTGCCAGGAGCGAATCATCATTTGCCTCTGTCGATGTTGAACAAAGGTGGCTTAGTAAACAGGGTTAAGGGTCCTGTCGACCAAGGCTTTTGACTTCATGAGTCGTAAGGGTCTCACAAAGGTATTTCTCCCTACAAGTCGTGAGGATCTTGTAGGTGTATTTTCTCCCTAGGAATCGTGAGGATTCCTAAATGTATGTTCCTCTGCAAGTCGTAAGGATCCTACAAGAGGGCTTTCTCCTTATAGGTCGAGAGGACCTACAAGGGTTGCTCATCATATGGACATATCCTTAGTCACGGGTGGGACTTTGCTGAGGAAATGTTTATTCGTGCCCGTGGATTGTATACAAGGGTCAGTATTGAGCCCCTTGTAGGGCAATATCGAAGGTTGTGGGGGATTTGCTTAAGAACAGCTTTAGGTTTCTGTAACTTAAGACTTTCAAATCTCATGAGCCGTGAGGGTCTCATAAGAGAATTCTCCTTACGAGTCGTAAGGATCTCGCAAGTGTATTTTCTCCTTAGGAATCGTGAGGATCCCTAAGTGTGTTGCTCCTTTATGAGTCGTAAGGATCTCACGCGGGTGGTTTCTCCTTACAAGGTCGAGAGGACCCTGTAAGTGTCCTTTAACGAGGTTGCGCCCTTTCAGGTTTTCACAAACACTCGCCGGTAGTCCTGCTGTTTTTACTCACGGAGCCCTTTCGGGCTTTCATCCGTGCCCATTTTTCTTATGGACATACCGTTTTTTTGTTTTTTTTTTCTTCTTCTTTTTTTTTTACAAGGTCGCGCCCTTTCGGGTTTTCACGAACACTCGCCGGTAGCCCTGCTGTTTTTACTCACGGAGCCCTTTCGGGTTTTCATCCGTGCCCATTTTGCTTATGGACATACCGTTTTTTTTTGTTTGTTTTTTTTTTGTTTATATATTTTTTTCTTTTTTGTCTCGTCGGCCTAAGGATGCCGCGGTAGTAGTTTAGGGACGTTTCGGTCCGTCGTTAGTTTAAGGACATTTCGGTCCGTCGTTAGTTTAAGGACGTTTCGGTCCATCGTTAGTTTAAGGACGTTTCGGTCCGTCGCTAGTTTAAGGACGTTTCGGTGTCGTTCAGGGGAAGGCCGGCTACTGCTTATAAATTCTGAGCTTAGGAAGATAGCGAGCGGACATAGTCGTCGTCATCTATCATTGACCCAGGCTGTGGCTCATTAAGCATAGTATTTCTTTAAGAAGCGGCCGTTTATTGGCCTGAGAGGCCTTTCACCGTGCATGTCCATGAGTAGATAGGCTCCACCCTGGTAGACCTTGTCTATGATGTACGGGCCTTCATAGTTCGGCTCAAATTTTCCCCGCTTGGCATGATTGGGGATCATAGGTCTTTTGATCACTAGTACGAGTTCGCCTTGGCGAAATGTCCTCGGCCTGGTCAATCTTTCGTACGAGCGCGTCATCTTTACTTTGTAGGCCTCTAGATTTTGTTGCGCTATGAGCCGGGTTTCATCGAGGGCATCAAGCTCCTCAAGCCGAAGGTGGGCATTTTCTTCGTCCGTCAGCTCGTGGTGGACTGCCACTCGTAGAGAGGGTAACTCTATCTCGAGGGGGAGCACTGCTTCCGTCCTAAATACCAACGCGTATGGCGTTGTGTTCGTGGCCGTCTTGAATGTAGTTCGATAGGCCCAAAGGGCCTCTTGCAGCCTCTCATGCCAGTCCTTCTTATTTCGGGACGCCGTCTTTTTTATGATCTTTGTCAAGGTCTTATTGAAGGCCTCGGCCAGACCGTTAGCTCGTAGATTGTAAATTGAAGAATATCTCCAGTCTATATTGTGCTGCTGCGCGAAGCGGCTAATCTTATGGCTTCTGTAGGCTGACCCGTTATCGGAGATAATCCGCCGTGGAGTTCCAAACCGATAGATGACGTGCGTCTTGAAGAAGTGGAGGATATTCTCCGTCCTCACTTCCCTCAGCGGTACTGCTTCTGCCCATTTGGAGAAGTAATCAGTTGTCGCCAGGATGAAACGATGTCCCTGGGACGATGCTGGTTCGATGGGGCCGACTACGTCAGTCCACCACATTTCGAATGGCCAGCTAGCCACCGTCGGATGTAGTGGATTCGGATGCTGGTGGATGAAATCCCCATGGATTTGGCACGAGTGGCACTGCTTCGCATATTCGAGGCAGTCCTGGATCATCGTGGGCCAGTAGTAATCCATCCGTTTAATTTTTAACTTCATCTTTGGGCCTGCTTGATGAGAACCACAGATTCCGTCATGAACCTCTTGAACGACTCTTTCTGCTTCGTCAGGTCCTAAACATCTCAGCCACAGAGAATCAAACGACCTCTTATACAGAGTATCATTGACGAAAGCAAAAGATAGAGCTCGTTTCATGATCTGATGTCTTGAGGACGCTCCTTCGGGCATTCGGTGGGACTTAAAGTAGTCTATGAAGACTTCCCTCCAGTCCTCAGCCTTCTTACGGTCTTTTATTTATAGGGTCGTCTGCTCAGTCGCTCCCTTTTCTTCGTATGATTTCGGAGATATTTCTGCCGGGGCGAGCACTCGACGGCTTTGCACCATGATTTTGACGTCATCGAGGTTCTCGTCAGCCAGTTCTTTAGCGAGTTTAGCTAGCGCGTCTGCTTTGCTATTTTCCGCACGTGGTATACTTTCCAAAGTGTAGGAAGGAATTTGGGTCAATAGTTGTTGCACCTTTTCGCCATACTTCACCAACTCCGGTTTGCACGTTTGGTAGTCACCATTTACTTGACTAACGACCAGTTGAGAATCCCCGTATATAAGGAGGTCTTCAATTCCCATGTCAATGGCGATCTCGAGGCTCGCTATCAAAGCTTCGTATTCGGCTTCATTGTTCGTCCTCGATTTCGTTAAGGAGAAAGCAAAGCGCATTATCCCTCCTTGTGGGGTTACGAAGATAAGGCCTACTCCCGATTTGATTATGGGGGTACATTGTTTGCGCTTCTTCATGGAAGATGTCCCGTCAAAATAGAGTTCCCATCGGGTATCACCGCCGCCGATCACATCAAATGTATGTTCGTCCGGCAAATCGCAGTTCAGAGGAGAACCGGCAGGTACTGGATGCTCAGCAAGGAAGTCGGCAATGGCTTGGCCTTTCACTGCCTTAAGAGGTCGATACGTTATCGAGAACTCCATCAAGAGTAGAGCCCATTTAGCGAGTCGACCAGTCAATATAGCCTTTGACATCAAATATTTAAGAGGGTCCACCTTCGAGATGAGACGGACTTCGTGCGCCAACGCATAGTGTCTGAGTTTTGTTATCGCGAAGATTAACGCCAAGCAGTGTTTTTCAATGGGAGAGTAGTTGCTTTTCGCCCCCAGCAGAAATCGACTTAAGTAGTAGAGTGCTCTCTCTTTTCCTTGATCGTTCTCTTGTGCCCATAATGCGCCTAAGGAACCTTCGAGGGCGGTTGTATAAAGAATGATGGGTTTTCCCTTGACCGGCGCAGCCAACACCGGAGGGTTCTGTAGGTACTGCTTGATCTCGTCTAGTGCACCTTGGCATTTGTGATCCCAAACGAATGGAGTTCCCTTCTTCATCAGGTGGCTGTAAGGACGGCACTTGCCTGAAAGATTGGCGATAAATCACCGAATGTATGCGAGCTTCCCTTGGAGAGACCGCAACTGTTTGAGGGTTCTTGGCGGAGGCATTTCCATGATCGCCTTGATCTTAGATGGATCCACTTCGATACCTCGGTGTCGGATGATGAATCCCAGGAATTTACCCGAGGAGATTCCAAACGCGCATTTGAGGGGATTCATCTTCAAATTATATTGCCGAAGGCATTGAAATACAGTCTCCAGATGCTTTAAATGCTCTTCGTATGACATGCTCTTTACTACAAGGTCATCGATATAGCACTCGACGATGTCATGTATGAGGTCGTCGAAGATCTTTGTCATGGCCCTTTGATAGGTAGCGCCGGCGTTCTTGAGACCAAAGGGCATAACCTTGTAGCAGAATATACCCAAAGGGGTCCGAAAAGCGGTGTGCTTCTGGTCTTCGGGATGCATCTTTATCTGATTGTACCCTGATGAACCGTCCATAAAGGAGAAAACCTCATGAGCGGACGTGTTATCTATCATTAGCTCGGTTACCGGTACTGGAAAATCGTCCTTCGGGCAGGCTTTATTGAGATCCCTGAACTCCACGCATATGCGCACCGTCCCATTTTTCTTCATTACCGGGACGATATTGGCGATCCAGTCGGGATATTGGACTTCTTGGATAAATCCATAATTGATCAGCTTCTTGACTTCGGCGTTGATGCTCATCTCAAGCTCGAGCCGCATTCTTCTTGGTGCCTGTTTGACTGGCTTGACGTTCGGAGATATCGCCAATCTGTGCACAGCAATTTCTGGATCCAGTCCCGGCATTTCGAAATAGTTCCACGCGAAGCAGTCTTTATGCTGTAGAAGCACGTTCTTTAACGCAGCCACCCTTTCTTCAGATAGCAGCTCGCTGACAAATGTCGGTCGCGGATCATCTGCCGATCCCAACTCAAACTTCTTGAGGTTATCTGCAGTAGTATGTATGCCATCTTCCAGTTCTTTCGGAGCTGGCGGAAATTCTGAGATCACCTCATCATTGCTGTTCTCAAAGCACCAGGGAAGGTCATCTATGTTCTTGGGCTCTTTTTTTAATATCGTAATCGTATAACAGGTGCGAATCCGCTTCCAGGACTGAGGTGGATCTGGTTCTGCTTTTGCGGCTTTGGGTTCGTGCTTTTGTGGCGGCGTTACCCTCCAGCCGTCGGATAAAGCGAATCTGCCCTGTTGGTACTGGTCCTCGGCCTAGTTCTTGAAGGTGAAGCAGTCTTCGGTAGGATGTCCTATGGCTCGGTGATAAGAGCAATAGCTCAGATGAGAAGCCTTGTTAGCTTGCTCAGGGTGTTTAGATTCTAGAAGCGCGATCATTTGATGTTTTATGGCGAGCTCGAGTAACCTCTCCGTCTTGTCTCGGGGGAAGGAATACGCTCGACTCATCTTCTTCACGAGGGACAAATCCGGACCACGCAATGCCCGATCACACGACTCTCTAATCCTGCGTCGTTGTTGTCGGCTCCTCTTTCCGCTTCTTGATTTATTTCTGCCTCTGCGTCGGGCCTTTTGTACAACGGGTTGACAGGGATGAGCATCTTCGTCTTTTGCAGCCTGTCGAAACAGACGTTGCGTCTTGGCCTTCTCGTAGATGGCCATCTCGCGGTTGTGGTCTTCCCGAGCTTTTTGACCCGCTTTCCTGATAAGCTTGTCCATTCGTTCTTCAAACGACGGACTCGGCACTTCAATCACAGGATCTAGTTTTGATGAGGGGTTGGCATTTCCCGACAAGGCGTCCTCTTCTTCATCAAAGGTATATATGGCGTAGTTACTGTGGGCCCATTCCCGTTTTCCGGGTCTCGCGTATCCAAGCCCAAGTGTTTCCATTTTCCCGTTGGGCAATTTGCGTTGGGTCGCAGGGACATCCCAAATCCTGTTGTAGAACCGAGCTTGTCGAACTGTCTGTTTTAAGGGTACCCCTTAGCGCTTCAATAGCCTCTTTAGTCCGTTTTTGTAGTATCTGGACAAACGGATGGGTTGGAGCCTGTCGAGTGTAGCATCCGCGCCATGCCAGATCTCTTTCTCTACTTTCGACTCTGAGGATCGGTAGAATAGGATTACCTTCTCACCCCTTTGCCTGGGAGGGACGTAAAATGTTTGCAGGTCCTGCACATTGTAAGCTTGAAGTGTGTCGAGATCCTTGTAGTGTTCTCGCGGCACCATGGTGATTTGCAAACTCTGATCATCGCTAGGGGGTGCTTGTATTGACGGCCGATTGGAGAACACGGCATTGATCTCATCTTCCGAGTCACTTCCGAAGACCAACGTAGGGGCGGACGTACCCGGGTTGTTGCGTTGAGATGGCCCAGCATAAACTATCTCTTCTTCTTCTTCGGTATCGCTCCCGAAAGAAGGGATGGTGGCGGCGGCTTTGTTCTCCGGCTTGCGACACCTTTCTGTATCCTCGAAATCTGGCAAAAAGTACTTCGCATCTTCGTATTTGCGGACTTCGTTCACGGAAAATGGGTTTAGCTCACCTGTTACGGTATACTCGAAACCATCCTTAAAGTACTTCATACACTGATGTTGTGTAGAAGGGATGATGTTGTACTCGTGTAACCAAGGACGACCGAGCAAGGGTTGTAGCAGGTCTTGGCGTCAATGACATAGAATTTGATGTCTGTGACGAGTAGTCCAAAGCGTAATGTTAGTATCACGGATCCGAGAGTTCGTGACGATTGTGAATCGAAACCGGAGATGGTAATTTTGTCACGAGCGAGATGTTGCACACTCATGCAGATTTCCTTTAACACCCGAACGTTAAGGAGATTGACGGAGGATCTATTATCCACTAGGATCTTGCCTATCTTGATATCATGGCAGTATCCAGAGACATATAGGGGACGGTTGTGGTCGCACGTCCCGAGAAGGAGGTCTTCGTCCCCGAAAGTGATGTCGGCCGTATGCACTTCCTCCAGTTCATCCTATCCTTTCAGTGGCGAGGAAGGCTTGGAATTGCTCAGGTTCTTGTAACGCCTTAATTAGTGAATCTCGCGCTTCTTTTGATAATAGGAGGGCATCGAGGATGCTAAGTTGAGAAGGTGGCTTCCTTAGGTGTGCTAGGATGTTGTAGTCCACCTTACCCTTCCTGGGAGGGTCTTTGGTAGCCAGCTCTTTCATGACTTGGTCATCTAAAGTGATATCCTCGGTGACCTTTTCCTTTCCCTTATTTTTTCTATTTGCGGACCCGAGATTCTTTTCTGGGAGTGTGCGATTGCGCAGCTGAATGTTCTCGCAGGCTTCTAGTTCTTCCTCTTTCCCTAAAACGGATTCTTTAAAGAGAGGGCCCAGAGCCATTTCTTCATCAGAGTCGCTCCCAAAGGTGAGAACTCGTGACCCTCCGGCGTTAACCATGTAACAGTTGCCAGTGGTTCTGTTATGCCCGTCGGCAGTACTTCTTCGTTCCCGACGAATCTTGCGTTTCATGCGCTTAAAATGTTGCCGATGAGCAACATATCCTTGCCACCATATCCTAAAGGCATCGCACTCCTCCGTGGGGTATGAAATTTTCCGATGATATGCGCAATAATCAGGGTGCCTCTCCGCCCCATTGAGCGTGTTTTCTTCCGAGGGTGGTAGCTTCATTCCCATTGACATGGCTTTGGCAAACCTTTTCCTCGTCTTGAATATCTTCTTGTCTGCCTCGGATGCCTTTCGATCTGGCGGGAGTACTTCAACTCTTTCGTTCAGTCGCCTGCATTTGGCTCCTTCCGATACGGCCATCTCACGCTCCTGATCCGCTTTACTCTTTAGACGAATCTCGTCTAGAAAGGCGTTGATCATTTCATCTGTTGGCCACACACGCTCTTGTTCAGGCTCTATCCCCAGTTTCTTAGTGCCAGGAGTTTTCTCATCGTCGGTAAACGAGTGGGAGATTACGTTACAACTCGCCACATATCCCTCAGATTCATCCGACGAGCTCTCTTCATCATCTTACTCTTGAAAGATGTGGCTGAGGAACTCTTGCAGCGTGACAGGAGTTCGCGCCTTTTGATTGTACTCTTCTAGCGCGTCGATTTGCTTCTGCAAGTTCGTGTGCTCGTCTCCAGGCTTCACGGGCTTCTTGGATTTCTTCTTCTTTTTCTTCAAAGATTTTGACGGTTGGGCGTGAGTACTTGGGCCATCACCACCGCTTTTTGTAGTTGGGCTCGGCTTCAACATCCCTTCGATAATTTGAGGTTCAAGCGGGTCCTTCCATTCGATTGCAGGGCACGCATGAAGGTCCCTCAGCATTCTTTTGGTTTTAGTTGACAGCACGACCTCCCATGGAGCTTCTTCAATAAAGGAACAGGTTGCCCCCGGTGTATCTGCTTTCTTAGGAGTATGCGGCTGTGGTGGGTTCACCTTCCACTTTCGGACAATGCAAACTTCCCCTGGAGGTATTGATCTTCAATCCATCCTTTGAAGACGAAGCAATCCTCAATCGGATGACTTACCGTTTGATGATAAGGGCAATAGTTAGGGTTATTCACCTCAGTGGGTTGTGGCGGTCGCCTTGGATTTGGTAGGTTTATGAGTCTGTTGCGTACTGCTAGCTCGAATAACCGTTTCGTCTTGTCCCGTGGGAACGAATAGGGACGCTTCATCTTCTCATTATAATACCGGCGTCTTTCTTCCAATTGATCCGCCAGCTTCGGGGCGTTAGGTTGCTGCTGGGCATTCACGACGAAGGTTGCCCTTCCTTTACCCTTGTCATTCCGAGGTTCCGACTTCGGGGGAGGTGGTCTATGACCCATCTGGTCCATCTGAGCTAATTTGTCGATTAAAGCCTGGAATGTGGTTGGCTTAAAGAACATCATAACCGGGAGATAGTTGCGTGAGGGTCTAAGGTTCCCACGAACTTGCCCACTGCGGGCGCTTCCTCAATGCGTTGCTCGCATTTCGACCACAAATTCCGCCAGCGTATAGCATACTGGACCAAAGTTTCGCCTGGTTTTACCCTGGCGTTAATCAATGCCGTTATTGGAGTGCGTTCGCTGGCGCTTACGAATCGCTGAGTGAATAGCAACTCCATTTCAGCGAACGTCTTGATAGAATCGTTCGGGAGTTCCGAATACCATTCGAACGCTGTTTCCGATAAGCTGCCCACCAACCGGCGAAGCAACAGTTTATCATCACCGCCGGTGTTACCGCAAAGAGCCCTGAACTGGGCGACATGTTGGTAGGGATTGCCGGTCCCCTTGTAAACATGGAACTTGGGAATTGTATAACCCGGCGGGTACTTGATTTGGTCGTACCAGCTTGGATATGGCCGCCCCGTTTTTATGATTTGACCAGCTGCCTCAGTCGCATGATGAACCCGGATTTGCTGGGCTATATAGTCGACCAAATCAGCCTTAGAGATTGTCTCCTCTTTGGCCGTTGAGAGGGTCGGTGGTGGATTTGACGTTTCTCCCCTGTCGTCTTCAAGGACGATCGGGGGATCCTCAGTGGGTGGGTCCTGTTGGATCATCATTCCTATCATATCTTGGAAGAGAAGGCCCATATGCTGTATGTTGGCTGCTTGTTCAGCAGCCTCTTTGTCCTTCTTCTCCAATATCCGGCGAAGGAATTCGGCGTCGGTTTCTTCCTCCTGGCGTTCGTCTGAGGACGTTTCTGGGTTTTCTTTTTTCCCGGTAAGTGCGGCCATAGCATTCATCATTTCCTGGAGCTTTTGCTGTTGCTCTTGAGCTTTGGTCACCGACCGTGTAAGCGGTCTATGACCTGTAGACGCACGACTGTCTTCCTTTCCTGACGCCATGTATACGGTATGGACCATCATGCCCCCAGACTTAGGGTGTCTGGGCTTAGTGTCTTTAGCTGTCGTTGCAGGCTGGGGGATCTTCTCTGGCTTCCTCCTTTTATGAGCAGTGGAAGTTGAGGGGGTCGTTGAGGCAGGCACCCAAACAGCCTTTCGTGGTTTAGCCTGGTGACTGGCTTCCGGTTGGATTTTCAGCTTCTTGTGCTGGCGAGAGAAGTTTGGATCGATCATCGAGTCTCGGGCCTGCCTCCAAACCTTATAGATTTTGGAAGACAGCCGTTGAGGGGATCGGGGTTGTTCTGGCTTTATTTCCGCAATCTTTTTTAGTGGAGGAGGAGACCTCTTTAGCATCGCAGTAGGAGAATTCCTTCGGACCTTATTTAGCATCTCGAAGTTGTTCCCAGTTGGAACGGCAGCATTAACTTCCACCGTTGGGGTTGGTGGAGTTAGCCCAGAGGGGGAGTTGCCCCCAGCCTTCCTTACTCGGCGCCAGTGGCGACGTCGAGCGTGTCGAGCGGACGGCACTGGTTCAGCGGTGAGGATGGCTTCGTCTTGCCCCCTGTGTAGGTGGGGGGTCGCTGCTGGTGTTAGCCTGTCAAAGACCGATGTCCTTTGGGTAGCAGGAGCGGGAGCTGGAGCCGTCAATTTTGTAAAGACCGACTTTTTGGCAGGGGAAGCCGCCTTGACGACTTCAGGAGCAGGACCGGTCACTTTCTTAGAAGCAGCCTTCTCTGGGATTGTAGGCCCCATGGTGGGTCCACAGGAGTCTTGGCCCAATCTAGAGAAGACCGGGGCGCTGGTGTTGGGCGACCCGTTGAGAGGGGCCGCGGCAGGGGTAAGACGATCAAAGACCGACTTCTTGGGAGCTTCCTTTGTCAGCACCGGCGTGGTGAAGCTTGTCGGTGGGAGCATAGTCCCAAAGAACAATCCTGTGGTGGCTCGAGTGACTTGTTCCACGGGCATTGTGAATAGCGAATCAGCTTGGGGTCCGTAGGCTATACCTCCTGGCGAGGCAGAGCGTTGGTTGCAATTGCAGTCCGAGCAGTTGGAGCATTTCGCAGAAGTAGAAGCCATCAATTCTTTGCTTTCTGCAATGAGCAAGACGCCAAGTCATAGTATCTTGAAACCCAAGGGCAACCATTAGCGAACCGCACTTGGTTCGCAAATCACAACACACGAAGTGTGGAGTGGAAAGAGGAAAAGGTCCCACCGGGCGTGCCAGAATCTGTTCCCCTCCGAATGACGGCGCGACTGGGCGTCTTGCCTGAAATTCGGGGCAAATGCTAATTGGCGCTATCCGTCCACCTCTCCGAAGATGCCAAGTTGATTTATGGCACCATGTATCGAAGGTTTGAACGGATGCGTCCGATGTAGCAGACTTCGTCAGATTCCCCCTCGCTTGAGGGGTTTTTGATTGTGGGGACGCTCTTCCCTGCAGGCGCAAGCCCCTGCAGTTAATTACGCTACCGCATTGCGGTAACCACTTTCTCCTTCTCCAGATGGTCACTTCGTGTCGTGTGTGTTTGTTTTGTGTTTTGTTGCCCGTGAATTGTATACGGAGACTGAGTTATGTCGTCGCCCGTAGGGCGTGGAATAGTCCAAATCCGTATTATCTTAGATTTGGGTTGGGGGTTTGGGTTTAAGGATACGTTAGCCTCATTTGAGCCTAAGATCGACTTAAACGTTTGTTAAGGATACGTTAGTCTAGTTTTTAGACTAAGATCAACTTAACGGGATCGTTCAGATCCAACAAGAGAACAATAAAAAGGGGGTTCTGTTGTTTAGTTTAGTGATGTTGCGGTCGGTAGGTAGTTTAAGGACATTGCGGTCCGTGGATAGTTTAAGGACATTGTGGTCCATGGGTAGTTTAAGGACATTGCGGTCCAAGGTTAGTTTTAAGACATCGCGGTCAAGGTTAAGGACCTCATAGTCCATGGGTTTAAGGACCCCACAGTCCGTTGTTAGTTTTAAGGCATCTCGGTCAAGGTTAAGGACGTCATAGTCCATGGGTTTAAAGACCCCACAGTCCGTTGTTAGTTTTAAGACGTCTCGGTCAAGGTTAAGGACGTCATAGTCCGTGGGTTTAAGGACCCCACAGTCCGTTGTTAGTTTTAAGACGTCTCGGTCAAGGTTAAGGACCTCATAGTCCATGGGTTTAAGGACCCCAGAGTCCGTTGTTAGTTTTAAGACGTCTCGGTCAAGGTTAAGGACCTCATAGTCCATGGGTTTAAGGACCCCACAGTCCGTTGTTAGTTTTAAGACGTCTCGGTCAAGGTTAAGGACCTCATAGTCCATGGGTTTAAGGACCCCACAGTCCGTATCAATATGTGGTCATCGGGACCCGTCACCTCTTTGAAGACGTTGAGGAATTACAACGCCACGTATCAAAGGAGTGAAGAGATGTACCCTTGAACCGGGGTGGATTAAATAGTCTTCGGTCCAGTTTGGGATCAAGACCAATTAATTATGTTATGAGCCCATTAGCCCAGTTAAGTCTGAATTGAGGACTTATGGCCATCTTGGGCTAAGTCCAATCATGTTTGGGATATTGGCTTCCTGTTGGTCCATTGAAGGAGAGGCTTTGCCTCTGGCCATTTAGCCAATTGGGCTAACGTTAATTCAGCAGCGTTGAACACTGGGATCAAGTTATTGTTTTAACACTAAAAGACAGTTGGTGTTAAACACCAGCAGCAGGGATTCCAAATTAGTGTTAAACACTAGAGCGAATCAGTGTCAAACACTAGCAACAGAGGCTTCAAATTAGTGTTGAACACTGAGAAATTCAGTGTTAAACACTGCAAATAAAGTTCTTTGATTAGTGTTGAACACTAAGGCCAAACAGTGTTTTAATACTGGATTCAGGGGTTCCAATTTAGTGTTAAACACTAAGGCAAGAGGGGTCACGTGGTAACACCTGAGGGCGCCCTCCCTTCATTTGTTTTGCTGAGAATGTTGCATCTTTTAGAGCATCACGTGCCATCACGTGACGGGCATTCAAATGCTTGTATGTTAAAGCTTCTGCCAAGGGTCACATGGGTCACGTGAGGCACTGCCTCAAAGGGGCTTTTCTGTAGATCTTTTTGGGGGTCACGTGGTGACACGTGACCTTGCCTCTATGTATGTTCTTCAGAAGATCTGTTAATCCCTTTCAAGAATTAAATTCCTCGTAGGGTTGAACCCTAACAATAATTTCAGAGGAATTAAATTCCTATAGTTCTTTTTTGAAGATTTATGTTCTGGGATAGGGTTGAACTCTAAATTTCCAGCAGGAATTAAATTCCTCATATACGTGAAGAACTGAATTCTGTCATCGGGTTAAACCCTAATAAAAGCTTTAAGGAATTAAATTCCCACTCTCTGTTAAAGAATTATTCTGAGGATTAGGATTCTGTCATAGGGTGAAACCCTAATCTCTTCTTTCTTAAGGGAATTAAATTCCTGTTATTTTAACAGAACTAAGTTCTTAACTAGGGTTAAACCCTAATTCTATTTATTCTGAAGAAATTAAATTCCTATAACATAGGGTTAAACCCTAATTTTATTTTAAAGGAATTAAATTCCTATAGTTCTGTGAGAATTAAATTCTCAGACTTCCATTCTCTCTCTATGTTTTGGATCTGCATGGCAGGATCTCAACCCATTGAGAATTAAATTCTCAACTCAAGGGGAGATGTGCACTTTACAGCTCCTCCACCAAAGAGAGAACTATGTTCTTCTGTTTTTATATCAGAGTTAAACTCTGTTGAGAATTAAATTCTTTTTTCCTTTCAAAAAGCCTTCCCTTTCTTACCTAGGGTTTTCTTTTGCAGAAGATCCAAATTTCTCCAAAGTATCAAGACTCCCCTCTTTTTTTATGTCTCGATTCCTTTCTGCCTCTATATATCTCTATCTCTCTCTCTGTGTGTCTCTTGGCTCCTATTTATAGGAGAAGAGGCCGAGTCAATTAGTTTTTGATGAATCTTTCATTGAGAGATTTGATTTGTATTCACCATTCGTTTTGGACCTTTGGATTATTAGGTGAATTTTATTCACCATTGGATTTTAAATCCAGAGATTCTCCTTTGTTATTTCGGTTAGATTTTAAGGGGAAATCTTTCCAAATTCGAGATTTTCGCATAGATAGATGATATTTAATCACCTTTAAATCTTTAATTCAATCGGTTCCTTTGGAAAGATTTGAGAGGTCTTTTCTCAGAATTTAATTCTGTTAACAGATAGGCTTTGAAAGCCGGTCACGTGTGGCCACGTGACCCTTGGTCACGTGTGGGCACGTGACCCCCTTGGAACGAGCCCTCTTCTTTCATTTTGCACTCTGCCTTCTGGTTGCTGCTTAACCGTCACCTGCCACCACGTGACCCCTGGTCACGTGTGAGCACGTGACCCTCGTCTGGACCCTTTTTCTTGATTTAACCGGAGAACAAGTCTGCTGCTTTGAGTGTCACGTGCCAACACGTGACCCTGGTCACGTGGGAGCACGTGACTTCTTCTGAAGCCTCTTCCTCGATTTGATCAGGGAACCAATGTGCCTTTGAAGCCGCTTTTAAATGTCACGTGCCAATACGTGATTGCTGGTCACGTGTGAGCACGTGACCCTTTTCTGAAGCCCCTTCCATAGGCTTTCCTGATTTTAAATTCAGGAAACAATGACAAGGTCGAATATTTTCCTTGTCTTGTCTTGGGGGAAAGAGTATTTCTGACCCATCTTCTTCATAAAAGACGGATTCCAGCTTACTTTTACTCGATCGCGTGGCTTCTTGGCTCTGCTTCATTGTTTTCGAAAGTCATTCTCGTTCTCCACCATGTTTTTGTCTCTGTGTCGGTCCTTTTCCTTGTCGCGAGAACCTACAACGGGCTGAGGGCGAAGGGCATTGCAATTTTCCTTTTTCGCAGACTACTGAATGAGACGCTGAGGCATGTCCTTTTCGTAAATGGCCATTTCGCGGCTGTGGTCATCCCGAACCTTTTGGCCGGTTTCACTTATTAGCTTGGCAAGCTGCTCCTTGAACGACGGATTTAACACTCTTACAGTGGGATTTTTCTCCATTCCAATGTCACAGCTATCTGGAAAAGTATTCATTTCCACACAGGAATTATGGCGCGGCAGCCATGGAATCGCTCCCGTTCTTTAGACCGAACATATCCGAGCCCGGTTGTTTCCTTTTTCTCGTTGGGCATTCTTCGTTGAGTCCCGGGGACGTCCTAGATCATATTGTAGAACTGGGTTTGTCGAGCGGTTTGTTTGAAGGGTACGCCTTGGCATCTTAACAACCTTTTCAATCCCTCTGTGTAATATCTGAGCAAACGGATTGGATGAAGCCTGTCAAGCGCAAAATCGGCGCCATGCCAGACTTCTTTTTCCACTTTGGTCTCCGTAGATTGATAGAAGAGGATCGCCTTTTCACCTCTTTGCCTGGGAGGGACGTAGAAATTCTGCAGCTCTTGTACGCTGTATTTATCATGCGCATCATGTTCTTTATAATGCCATGGTGGAACCATGGTGATTTGTAAACTCTGATCAGCTCCAGTAATGGTTTGTGCTGACGGGCCAGTGGAGAACGCGGCATCGGTCTCGTCCTAAGAGTCACTGCCGAAGACCAAAATAGGAGTAGATGGTATGGGCTTGTTGCATTGGGGTTGCCTCGAGTAGACTATTTCCTCATCTTCCTCGGTGTCACTCCCAAATACCGGAATGGTGGCGACGGCCTTTTGTTTATTCTTCGGCTTATGACATCTTTCTGTGTCTTTGAAGTCTGGTAGGAAGTACTTTGCATCTTCATATTTTCGGACTTCATTTACGGAGAATGGATTTAGCTCCCCCGTAATGGTATACTCGAGACCATCTTTGAAATACTTCATACACTGGTGTTGTGTAGAAGGGATGACATTGTACTCATGTAACCAAGGCCGGCCGAGCAGGGCGTTGTAGTTAGTCTTGGCGTCAATGACATGAAATTTGATGTCAGTGACGAGAAGCCCAAAGCATAATGTCAATATTACAGACCCAAGTGTCCGCGATGACTGAGAGTCGAACCTGGAGATGATAATTTTATCCCGAACCAGGTGCTGAACGTTCATGCAAATCTCCTTCAGCACCTTCACGTTGAGAAGGTTAACGGAGGACCCGTTGTCGACCAGGATCTTCCCTATCTTAATTTCGTGGCAGTACCCAGTGACATATAGAGGACGGTTATGCTCGTACGTTCTGAGGAGGAGATATTCATCGCCGAATGTAATGTCAGCTGTATGAACCTCTGCCAGCTCGTCCTTCATCTTTTCTTTTGCCAGGAAAGCTTGGAACTGATCGGGCTCTTGTAATGTTCTGATCAGAGAATCTCTTGCTTCTTTAGATAAGAGGAGATCATCCAGTATACTCAGTTGTGAGGGTATTTTCCTCAAATGCGCTATGATATTGTAATCCACCTTGTTTTTCTTAGGCGGGTCATTTGCTGCAAGTTCTTTGACGACTCTATCATCGAAGGTAATTTCCTCAGGGATTTTTTCCTTCCTCTTGTCTCTTTTACTCGAAAATTTGTTTTTAGGACCGAGGTTCTTTTCAGGCAGCATGCGGTTACGCTGCTAAATATTCTCGCAGTTCTTCTCCTATTCTTCTTTTCTGGAGGTGGATTTTTTAAAGAGAGGGCCGAGGGTTATTTCTTTCTCAGAATCGCTCCTGAATGTAAGAACTTGGGATTTTCCTTTTGTCGAACTGGTATCAACCATATGACAGTTGCTAGCCATTCCTTCACGCTCATCTGTCATGCTTCTTTGCTGCCGACGAGCTTTGCGCTTCATCCGATTGAAGTGTTGTCGGTGAGCAACGTATCCTTGCCACCACTTCTTGAAGGCATTGCACTCTTCGGTGGGGTGAGTGACCCTCCGATGATATAAGCAATAGTTCATATGTGAAACCTCTCCATTGAGGCAAGTGGCCCCGGGAGTATTTCCCTTGAGAGGTGGCAGCTTCATTCCCATTGATTTGGATTTGGCGAACCGTTTCTCCGTCTTAAAACTGCTTTTGTTTACCGCAGGTGTGCTATGGTCTGGTTGGAGTACTTTTTGACTCCTCCTTGCTACGTCTTCTTTATCCCAATGTTGATGCTTGACCTTTTCGTATATGGCCGTTTCATGTTCTCGGTTAGCTCTGCTCTTTTGAAAAGCTTCGTTTAGCATCCTTTCATTTAGGCCTTCTGGTGGCTCCGGGGATTTTGGCACCGACCCTGCCCCCGGTTCCTCTGCGTTGCTTTCCGATGCCGAAGGAGTTTCTTCGTTATTTAACGACGAATGAGAAACCATGTGGCAACTTGCTGCATAATCTTCGGTTTCTCCTGACGAGTCATTTCCCTCATCATCGTCACTATCTATGTTCTCAGCTATATGGTTGAGAAACTCTTCAAGGGTGACCAGTGTCTGCGCCTTCTGATTGTACTCCTCCAGCGTGTCGATGTACTTTTGTAGGTCCGTGTGCTTGTCGTCAGGCTGCACGGGCTTCTTGGTCTTCTTCTTTCCCTTCAAAGACTTTGAAGGCTTGATCTTGGTGTTTTGCCCATCATTAGCAGTTTTCGGTATGGGACGCGGTTTCAGCATCCACTCAATGATCTCGGGCTTAGCCGGCTTTTCCACCTGATCGCCGGACATGCTTGAAGATCCTTCAGCTTTCTTTTGGTTTTAGCTGAAAGGACAACTTCCCACGGAGCTTCTTCAACAAACGAACATGATGCCCCCGGCGTATCCGCCTTTTTAGGAGCGAGCCTCTGTGGCGGGTTCACCCTCCAGTTCTCCGACAGCGCGAATTTCCCTTGACGGTACTGGTCCTCGACCCAGTTCTTGAAGATGTAGCAATTCTCAATGGGGTGGCTCATTATTCGGTAATAGGAGCAGTAGTTGGGATTGTTGACGTCACCGGGCTGCGGTGGACGTTTTGGGTCCGGCAGAGTGATGAGTTTGTTGCGCACTGCCAGTTCGAACAATCTCCTTATTTTATCACGGAGAAAGGAGTAAGCACGTCCTATCTTCTCTTCCAGGGATTGGCGCGGGTGTGCGTTGTTTTGGCGAGCAACCGGTTTTGGGTCACTCGGTTGTTTTTGAGTATTGGCAACAAATGTCGCTTTCCCTTTACCCTTTACATTCCAAGGTCCATTTTTGAAGAGGAAGGCTCGTGGCCCATCTAGTCCATTTGGGCTAACTTGTCGATCATAGCCTGGAAGGTGGTTGGCTTAAAGAACATCATGAACTGGGACACAGTCGCTTGAAGATCGAGAGTCCCTATGAACATGCCTACGGCAGGAGCTTCTTCGATGCGTTGTTCGCATTTTGACCATAGGTTCTGCCACCGGATTGCATATTGAACCCAGGTCTCTCCTGGCTTTACCCTGGCATTGATTAATGCCGTGATCGGGGTGCGCTCGCTTGCGTTGGAGAACCGCTGTGTGAATAACAATTCCATTTCCATGAATGTTTTGATGGAGTCATTTGGGAGCTCCGAGTACCATTCGAACGCTGTTTCCGACAGGCTGCCAACGAAGTGGCGAAGCAGCAATTTATCGTCGCCTCCAGCATTGCCGCATAAAGCTCTGAACTGAACGACGTGCTGATGCGGGTCACCTCTTCCTTTGTACACATGGAATTTGGGGATCGTATATCCCAGCGGGTATTTGATTTGATCGTACCAGCCTGGGTACGGTCGCCCGGTTCTAACGACTTGGCCAGCCGCTTCACTTGCCTAATGAGCTCGTATTTGTTAAGCTATGTAATCATCAAAGGCAGCTTTGGAGATCATTTCCTCCCTGGCTGTCAATAAAGATGGAAGAGGGTTTGATATTTCCCCTCTGTCGTCCTCGATAATTATCGGTGGGTCTTCAGCTGGAGGTTCTGGCTGGTCATCATTCCAACCATGTCTTAGAACAGGAGCGCCATCTGTTTTATTTTAGCAGCCTGTTTCGCGGCCTCCTTATCCTTTCTTTCCAGCACCCTTCACAGGAACTCTGTATCGGTCTCCTGCTCCTGGCGCTGTTCAGACGCTGCTTCCAGGCTTTCTTTTTGCCCGGTAAGTGCTGCCATTTTTGACAGCATCTCCTGGAGTTTTTGTTGCTGCTCCTGAGATTTTGTCAACGACCGAGTTTGCGGCCAATGACCCACGGAAGCACGGCTATCCTCTTTTCCGGAAGCTATGTAAATCGTGTTCACGATCATGCCCCCGGACTTGGGGCGTTTGAATCCATCACCTTTGGAATTTGCCGCCGGTGGTGGTATTTTCTCCATCGTCGTCCTTTTGTGGGAGGTTGAAGTTGTAGGAGCCGTTATAGCAGGTGCATGTGTGAAAGAAGTCATTCCTGTATGCTGGAGGGATGAATTTCCTCTTGTCGAACCTTCATTTTCTTCGGTTGACGAGAGTAGTTCTTCTTAATCACAGAATCCTGGACTTTCCGCCAGACTCTGTGAATTTGGGAAGACAGCCGCTGAGGGGGCTGCTCTGGTTTTGCCTGCGTCATATTTTCAGCAGGATGTGGATATTTCTTCAACACCGTGGTTGGGGAGTTCTTTCGCACCCTCCTTAGAGGTTCAAAGTTGTTCCCGGTTGGAACAGCAGCATCAATTTCCACCATTGGAGCTAGTGGAGTAAGTCCAGAGGGGGAGTTGCCCCGGCTCTTCTCACCCGGCGCCAGTGGCAATGTCGAGCATGTCCTGAAGATGGGACCACCTCAGTTGTGGAAGCGGCTCTGTCATGCCCCTTTCTTTGATGAGAGGCTACTGTTGGTGTCAGCCTGTCGAAGACTGACGTCCGTTGAGAAAGAACGACCAATCTTTCGAAGGCCAATTTTTTGGTAGGGGACGCACCTTTGACGACATCACCCATATCAGGAGTTGGAAGGACTATTCGTTTCGGGATCGCCCCTTCGGGTATCGCGAGCCTCTTTACGGGCTCACTTGAGCTTTTTCTCAGCCTGTTGAAGACTGAGGTGGCGGACTTGGACAACCCGTTGAGAGGGGCCATGGTGGTTGCAAGTCGGTCGAAGACCGACTTCTTGGGAGCTTCCTGTGGTGGCACTGGGGTGCTGAAACTTGCTAGCGGGAGCATGGTCCCGAAGAACAATCCAGTGGTGGCTTGAGTCACCTGCCCCACCGGCATTGAAAAGATAGAGGCCACATTAGGCCCATATTTCACTCCTCCAGTTGTGGCGAAGCGGGAGTTACTATTGCAGTTTGTGCAGCTGGAAGCCATTGATGTTCACTTCTTCTTTCTGCATAGAAACAAGACACCAAATCTTAGTACTTCGAATCCAAAGGCAACTATAGCAAACCGCGATTTTTTGTTCGCGAAACATGATACACGAAGTGTGGAGTGAAAAGAGGAAAAGGTCCTACCGGACGTGCCAGAATCTGTTCACCGCCGAAAACAGAGACGAACCGGGATGGATCGTCTTGCCTGAATTTAGGCTAGATGCTATTTGGATTTATTCGTCCACCTCTCCGAAGATGCCAAGTTGATTTATGGCACCATATATCGGAGGTTTGGACGGATGCGGCCGTTGTGGCAGACTTCATCAGATTCCCCCTAGTTTGCGAGGGTTTTTGGTTGTGGGGACGCTTTTCCCTGCAGGCGCAAGCCCCTGCAGTTAATTACGTTATCGCATCGCGATAACCACTTTCTCCTGCTCCGGAAGTTCACTTCGTGTCGTGTGTGTTTTTATTTATTTTGGTTACCCGTGGATTGTATACGGAGACTAATTTATTTTATCGCCCGTAGGGCGTGGATTAGTCCAAATCCGTATTTCTTAGATTTGGGGGTTTTATTTAAGTATCGTTAATCTATTTTGAGATTAAGCTCGACTTAAATGTATGTGAGCACTTGAGACTCGATTTGTTAAGGATACATTAGTCCAATTTGATACTAAGATCCACTTAACGGGGTTTCAGGATCATTTTTATTTCAGATCCAATAAAAGAGCGTTTAGGCTCTATTATTTTAGTTTAAGAACATTTCGGTCCATTAATCACCGTTTTGGAGATGAGATTTTAGTTTAACGACATCTCGGTCTATTGATCACCATTTTGGAGGTGAGAGTTTAGTTTAAGGACATCTCGGTCCGTTGATCGCCGTTTTGGAGGTGAGATTTTAGTTTAAGGACTTTTCGGTCCGTTGATTACCATTTTGGAGGTGAGATTTTAGTTTAAGGACGTCTCGGTTCGTCGATCACCACGTTGGAGGTGAGATTTTAGTTTAAGGTCATTTCGGTCCGTTGGTCACCATTTTGGAGATGAGATTTTATTTTAAGCACGTCTCGGTCCGTTGATCACCATTTTGAAGGTGAGATTTTAGTTTAAGGACGTTTCGGTCCGTTGATCACCATTTTGGAGGTGAGATTTTAGTTTAAGGACATTTCGGTCCAGTGTCCATCTTGCGCGCACGTGTATTTGATACGTGACGGGATGAACAACGATGATTTGGGATGCACCCAATTTGGGGTGCGGTCTGATTTGAGGTGTGCACATCAGTTTGTAAGTGCACCAAAAAGCAGTTGGTTGTTGGGACCCGCCACCTCTCTAAAGACGTTGAGGAATTACAACGACGTGGATCAGAGGTGTGGAAAGATGTACCCTCGAACCAATTCCCGTATTTGAGAGAAAAAGGAGTTAGTGGTAAACCCGGAAATCATTATTCATATTTTGAGAATAATATTTCATCGGGAGGATGTGGGATG
Organism: Agapanthus africanus; assembly: GCA_030015575.1. Classification (NCBI taxonomy): domain Eukaryota; kingdom Viridiplantae; phylum Streptophyta; class Magnoliopsida; order Asparagales; family Amaryllidaceae; genus Agapanthus; species Agapanthus africanus. The sequence goes on along the minus strand of JASDDO010000031.1, from coordinate 443,960,664 downwards.
AGTATCGTTTTGGATATCATCAGTTGGAAGATCAATAGTCGTATTTGGGATTAAGGTCAGCTTGGGAAGTCATGAGTACATGGGCTCGGATCGTCCGAATCAAGGGGGTTCTATCCTCGAGGAGACCTAGTCAATTTGGGCTTGGTCCACTCAGTATATGTTGAAAAGCGCCAAGCACTTGTTTGGGATCTGTATAATCGGTCCCCCTTTTTGTACAAAGAGTGCTGAGCACTTATGTAAGTTCCGACGCTCACATATAATCATGTGGGTTTTTATTCATAGGGATTGCCCAATAAGTGTTACACTTTACCCCTTTTGTCTTTGTATGAAGTATTAAGCACTCTTTATGGCGCCCACGTGAGGAACACGTGGGGCGCTGGGCGCTACCCAATGAATACTAAGCACTCTTTTCTTCTATGGCGTCCATGTGGGGAACACATGGGGCGTTGAGCGCCGCTTATTGAGTGCGAGGTACTCTTTCTTCTGTGGCGCCCACGTGAGGGATACGTGAGGCGCTGGACGCCGCTTATTGAGTGCTAAGCACTTCTTTTTTTTTCTGTGGCGCCCGCGTGAGGAGCACATGAGGCGTTGGGCGCTAGCTTTTTCCTTATATGCTTTTTTTTGTAGAATTCGATTTCCTAATTCTTTTCTGAATCTTTGATCCTCAAGAACAAGTTCTTCCCAATGAGAATTAACAAGTTCTTCCCGATGAGAATTAAATTCTCAACTTTTGGGAGACTTGTCTTGTGGATCTCAAATACGGAGAAAGAACTAAGTTCTTTTAAAAGGGTTAAACCCTTCAATAGGTAAATAAGATACTTTGATCTCTCTTCTTTTTATTTACCTAGAGTATTTTTGGAGAAGGAAGATCTTCTACTTTCTTCCTTTTTGAAGCTTTCTGCTTTGTTTTTAGAAGCTTATGGGGGGTTTCTCCTCTTTAGACTTGACTTGAAGTCTTGGGTCATTTATATAGTAGATGCAAGTTTATTGATTAGTTGAAGAAATCTCTCATTAAGCGATCTTAATTGATTTGGGGATTTTTACCCACCATTGGATCTTTGATCCAAGAGCTTCTGTTTTACAAAACAAGATTGGGGAAATATTTTCCCTTGCACAGAATTTATTCTGTAAAACGGTGATTTTTCAATCACCATTGGATTTTTAATCCACCGGCTCTCTGTTTTACAGAGGGCAATCTTTCTTATTTAGAAAGATTGAGGGAATATATCCCGAAAATAGAATTTTATTCTATAATTTAATTTGGGGAATGTTTTCTCCTGACAAAATTTAATTCTGTATTTCTGATAATTTATCATCTCCGTTGGATCCTTGATCCAACAGCTCTGTTTAACAGAGAGTGGAATTTAATTCTACCTGGGCGTCGGTGCTCACGTGTTGTGTATGTGGAAGCTAATTAAGGTTTTAATTCCTTTATGTGCTTTGCACACCGGCGCCTACGTGAGGAGCATGTGCGGCACCAATATAAGAGTTTTTAACTCTGGCACTGGCGCCCTCATGGAAGGCACGTGAGGCATTGCCTCTAAAATTTACAGAGCTTTGCTCTTATTATTAAGGGAAACATAGGACATGTTTTGAGTGTGGAGCGTGCAGGAAAAAGAGGGGTGAAGAACGTCCTAAGGACGTGTGAATGGGGCGTGGATGCTGGGCTCCCGCGGGTCACGTGAGCGGAGCGTGGACGCTGGGCGCCAGCAGGTCACGTGCGCGGCACGCGACTGCTGGAAACACCAGCAGAAAAAGGCTGGGAGTTGAACTCCCGAGGGGTTTTGAAGTTGAACTCCTAAACAGAAATTATGTATAGATTTTGAGTTAAACTCCCAAAAGATTTGGATTTGGAATTAAAATCCTATATGATAAATTGGATGTGGATTTGGAGTTAAACTCCTAAAAGGCTTGGATTTGGAGTTAAACTCCTAAAAGGTATGGATGTGGAGTTAAATTCTTTTGAGGATTTGGATCTTAGAGTTGAACTCCTCGAAGATCTTCGGAGATGATCAAAGGGGACTTATTTCTTCTCCCTGAAGCCTCGGATCCTCCAAAATTGGGATTTTTGGAGGTGGATCTTCCTCCTCCTCCTCTTCTTTTGCTGGATCTCGAAGAAAAAGGGAGGTGAGATCAAATATCTCCCTTTTAGAGATTTGATGGGAGATATGAACTCCCCTTCGAGGGTTTTATGGTGAAAACTATTTCTTTTTGGGAAAAAGAGAGTTAAACTCTTAATTTAATTGAAAAAGAAAAGGGAGAACTTAACAGAAAGGAGATGAAGGCACAAACTCTAGAATTTTTTGAGAGAATAAACAGTTGCTATTGATTTTCTCATCATGTTTGACTTTATAGGCTACATACTTTACATATAACCCTTTGGGCTTTTCTAAACGGCACTTGTGCCTCCCCATATTTCATGTGCTTATTTCTTTTTGCACATAAGTCATGAGGTTTACAAAATTTTGGATTTTTGCCCATTTTTCATACATTTATTTCTAAAATTTGAATTTAAACTAATTTATTGCTCCCATTTGGTATGGAGCCGACCCCTTCCATGCTTAGTCTTGACTTGGGCTTGGGCCCACTTGGTTTAGGGTTGATTTTGACTTTGACATGGTCAACCACGGTGTAACTTTAGATCCCAACAATGTACTCCTATGAAGAATAAAATTTATGATTGCGTTACATTACTTTAGGTACATAATAATTTTGAACTAAATATTTGAAAAATTATAATATTTGTTCTTTCTGATATTATGATAATTTATAAATATATATATATATATATATATATATATATATATATTTGGTAATGAGAGCACATGTATATTGGTAGACCGGATCATATTCGTATTTTTGGCGAAAATGTCCCTGGAAAGCCTCTCAGAGGTTGGTGGAGTGGTAAGAAGTCATATGAGGTTTCTCATTGAGTTTTTAAGTATTATAGAGATGAGTTAGATCGAATGGAGGCAAATCAGATAACCATTAATTAGGTAATTAAATTTGTTTGAAATTTTTAATTGACATTATTTACAATTTTTGTACTATATTATTTGCATAGCTCACGTGGACGCTTTATACAGTAGATCATCTGCAAGAATTACCCGACATCTATATCCAAAGAGAGTCGGTTTGGTAGGCTCGATGCCCACTACTGTGCATTAACATCTTGGTCATGCACTTACCGGACAGGGTATTGCAACAGTTTGATAGATTTACTGTAAATAGGTGACTAAATACCCACTAGCGCTATAGAAACATATCTATAATGGTATAAATGTGTCACCGTAAGATATTTTTCTGCTTCTCCTACTGACTTTTCGAACATCCAGCAGTACGAGCCTAGAGGCCACGTGGAACGAGAAATGGTAAGTTAAATTTTTTTAAATTAAATCAGTTTTTAACATCCAACGATACGAGCCTATAATTATATGTTATTTTTTATGTAACGACAGGCTCGCGGGTTGCATCATATACAATTATTGATACAATATCTGTATCCGGCTAATGCTGGTCCAGATAGTCAGGCTATATTTTATACTGTAGACTCATATATTGATGGTATATTCAGTTCATATCATATACTTCCACATTTATCGCCGTCGCTAAAACCGAACTATGAGCCGGAACCAGAGCCGTTGCATGAGCCGGAACCAGTGCCACGGCATCAGCCAGATCCAGAGCCACAACATTAGTGGTTCGGAATACCATACGGTCAGCAGCAACTCTGGCATAGTCAGTGGTGTCGACAACCATCGAGACATAATGAACGAGCACAACAATCGCAGCAACAGCAGTTTTGGGGGACATGTTTTGCGCAACAACAACAGACTTGGTGGGCAGGTTTTGAGCAGCAACAACAGTCTTGGGAGACAGGTTTTGCGTAGCCTTAGATGACATGTTTTGCACAACAGCAGCAGGAAACATGGACAGTTTCTTCGCAACAACCCAGTTAGGGGATGGATTTTGCGTCCTACATACATTTGTTGGGAAACAGCACATATCCGGAATCTGTGCCACATACAGGATTTGCGCAACAACAGTAACAGCCTGTACAAGACGAAGTTGAAAACGAAGCAGAAAAGAAAGCGAAAGAACAAGCAGAAGAGCAGACACCACTGCTACATACACAGAACACGAGGGGTCGTCGAGTCAGCCCAAGAGCTATAGGCTTATGTCAAGCCTTCTCGGTTTGGGAAAAGGGAAAGAGAAAGCGTTAAGTGTATACTTTTAATTTGGATGTCGAAAATGTTAGATTCATGTGTTATTATTCGTTGCTAAATTTTTACTTTTTTTAATATCAATTTACATATTAATTTGGGTTCGTCTTGTTTTTGGATAAGTGTTCAGGATATTGATAAATGTTCATGTCACGCCCCGCTTCCCAAAAGAATATGAAGGGTGACGTGGCATGCTCTGCAATCTAACTGTATTGAAGGTGGTCGATTCAATACAGTTATGTTAAGCGTCTGAATATCTATAACATGCAGGGTATGTACCAAAACAAAATAATAAAAGCGGAAGGCATTTATTTCCATTAACCAAACTTTATTACATCGCAAAAGAATGAATAAAATAAACTAAATAGTTTAATTATATCGAAGAAGAAGCAAAAGCCCTAAACATGTGGGCAACAAAAAAAAATAAAACTAGCTAATATTCTGTCGTTAGGTCCGCATAATCTTCATTAGTAGGCTCCACACCTTGTTCCTCATCATAATACTCATTCTCATCTAACGGACATTCCAAAGATAGAAAGAGAAAAGGAAAGTCCGTCAACGAGTTACACTCGAGTAGGATTGCCTCATAAGAAAGTAAAGGTACAAAAATGAGCAAATGTATATAGGTATGATGTGTGCGTACCAATATGATGTATATGGGTATGAGGATATGAGGTGTATGGAAATAAGGGCATGTTGAATGAGATATATGTGAATAAGAGTATGTTTGTATGAGATATATGTTAGGTAAAAGTTCGCATTAGTTTGTCAAAGAAGGGTCCGGATACTCGCGATTATTCCGTTGCTGCCACGGAATAACAAACGGGGAAATGAAATGTACCATTTCACTTCCCGGGATTATGATCAAGTAGTAGAGAAATTCGAGTTCCGCATCTCCTTACCTAATCAAACTACTCATCCCCGTTATTCAGTGTAAAGGTTATGACGAATTAGAGTTAGTGTGTATATCATCTAAACATGGAATTTCCACATTGTATATCATCCACATATTGAATTATTCGCCCTCAAACTAGGGTTAGTATTCGCCTGAATATCGGGTTAGTGGTTGTCCACATATTGGACCGTTCGCCCTCAAAGTAGGGTTAGTATTCGCCCGAATATCAGGTTAGTAGTCGTTCATATATTGGACTGTTCACCCACGCCTGCAGAGATCCTCATTTATAAGTATTCCATATCTAGGTTCACGCATTCTAACCCTAACCGTATCATGTGTCTTGTATGTTGTAACTTGTATTTAAATAATTGATTTCGTTTAATATGTCCTTCTACAACCACTCATTTTATCTTGTTGCCTTATAAAATCTGTAAGGTGTATCATAATATTTTATAGAACCCTTAATTAATAAAAAACATGGCATGTAATGGTAGTTATGGTTTATAAGAAAACCATGATATTTTATAGTAATTATAATTTTGGGAAAACCCATGGTGTTTTAAAGAAAATGTCTTTTTAAGTATTCTTTTTGGAAATATCATTTATAAAGATTATGGTTTTTACTGAAAATAGCCTTTTAGTAAAGATTTTGATATTTAAATGAAATTATATTCTTTTACGATGGATTAAGGTGTTTTATTGTAAATAATAATCTTATAAAGTTATGGTTTTTACTTGGGGATAACATTTTTTGAAATACGTCCGTGTTGGCAACCGCTGCACATGGGCGGCAGGATTTGTGTCCTTTTCAGGGACGATTGCTTATCAACCACGAGGTATGTTCCCCTCCGAAAGGCGGCCGTGACGCGGCGACGTCTGGGTCTGAGGTTCGGGGCAGATGCTATATGGTTTTATCCGTCCACCTCTCCGAAGATGCCAAATTGATTTACAGCACCATGTATCGGAGGTTTAGACGGATGCGGCCGATGTAGCAGACTTCGTCAGATTCCCCCTCGCTTGAGGGGTTTTTGATTGTGGGGACGCTCTTCCCTGCAGGCGCAAGCCCCTGCAGTTAATTACGCTACCGCATCGCGGTAGCCACTTTCTCCTTCTCCAGAATTTCACTTCGTGTCGTGTGTGTTTGTTTTGTTTGTGGTTGCCCGTGGATTGTATACGGAGACTGAGTAATGCCGTCACCGTAGGACGTGGATTAGTCCAAATCCGTATTTACTTAGATTTGGGTTTGGTGTTTTTAGTTTAAGGATACGTTAGCCGTATTGAGGCTAAGATCAACTTAAACGTTCGTTAAGGATACGTTAGTCCTGTTTGAGACTAAGATCAACTTAACGTGGTGATCCGTTTAATATATGGCCGTCAGGATTCATCACCTCTCTGACGTCGTTGAAGGATTACAATGATAGGTGTCAGAGGAGTTCAGAGATGTACCCATGAACCAAAGTCGATTTGGAGTTTTATAGTCCATTTAAATGTTTAAGAATACGTTAGCCGTATTTGGGGCTAAGATCAACTTAAACAGGACCGTTTAGATCCGGCAAAAGAGCATTTGGAGGCTCTATTGTTCCAGTTTAGGGATGTAGTGGTCCATGTTCCAGTTTAGGGACGTGGTGGTCCACCATTAGTTTAAGGACGTTTCGGTCCATCATTAGTTTAAGGACGTTTCGGTCCAATATTAGTTTAAGGACGTTTCGATCCACGAGTTTAAGGACCCCGCAGTCCGTGTTGATGTGTGGTTGTCGGGACCCGTCACCTCTCTAACATCGTTGAAGGATTACAACGATAGGATTCAAAGGAGTTCGGAGATGTACCCTCGAACCGGTCGTGAATTGATTTAAGAGAAAGCAGTTGTGCTCAGTCGATTTAATTTGAGGACTTACGGCCATGATTGGGCTAAGTCCAGTTGAAAAATATTCAACGTTTTTACTTATTTTTGGTCTATTAGAACTGTGCTAGGGCTTTGCCCACATTTAAATAATACATTGCATTGCTTTTTATTTTTATTTGAGCTCTGCCCAGAAAGGATGCAGAGCATCAATTTGCTTTGGGCTCTGCCCATTTGTAAATGATGCAGAGCATCAATTTTACATGGGCTCTGCCCTTTTTATTGCTTTGCAATTTATTTTGGCCTGCTAGGTCTTTTTGACTTGGGCCTGGCCCTTTAACAATAGAAATGCATTGCATTTTTCAGGCGCTTTGCGCCAATCAAAGAGCGCAAGCGCTTGTGGTGATGACACGTGTCATGCTGCGCTAGTGCGCTGCTGACACGTGGCGCGCTCTGGTGAGTTGCGCCAATTTCAGAGAGCAGAGCTCTATTTCATAGCGCAAATGGTTCAGATGATGACACGTGGCGCTCTCTGGTTGCTTGCGCCAGCCCAAGAGTGCAACAACGCAGTTTTTCAAGTGCAAAGCACTATTAATTTGAGAATCTTTTAGATTCAAGAACCAATGGTTCATAAAAGAAGTGCAAAGCACTATTTGATTTCTTGATCTAATTTAGATCAAAGAAAAACAAGTTTTTCTTATTTCAGGAACCAGAGATTCATAAAAAGTGCAAAGCACTGTTTTTATTTTGTTTTTTATTAAAGATCTTTGATCTTGTTTTTAAATTAATGATCTGTTCATAAGAGAATTTTCTCTTTTTCTAAAGGCTTTTTTACCTTTTTTGTTCTTGAGGATTTCTCTCCAATTCTTCAGAGTTCTCTCTGTTTAATTTCTCACAAAATGTTCCTCCCTTTGAATTGAGGTCTAGGGTCCTTTTTTTAGTGCCCATAAATTAGTTAAATTTGTTAAAGAGATCTTTCTCTGAGTGATTTGGGGAATTTTCCCCACCGTTGGATCTTTGATACAAGGGCCTCTGTTTTACAGAAGAAAATCTTCTTGTTTTAACAAGAACAGAAAGATTTCTTTAAAATCTTAATTCTGTTTAGCGCAAATGCCCCAGTGCGTGACACGTGTCAAGCAGCGCACAGCGCAGCGCAACTGCGCTAGCGCATCTGCGCTGACACGTGTCGCGCAGCGCAGTGCTTGCGCAACTGAAGCGTTGCTTCCTTTAATTTTGCTTTAAATAGAGCTTTGTTCTAATTGGGTGCGCTATGTACCTGCGCCTGATACGTGGCGCGTTGCGCCCGGGATTTGAAGCATTGCTTCGAAATTTGAATTTTGAATTTCCAACAGAGCTTTGCTCTGATTGGGGGAAACAAATGCCCCCCCCACCGTTGCGCTCACGTGGCGCGCACGTGAGTGCATCGGTGGGAAGCTCCTGACCGTTGGATCAAGGGGTGAGCTGAAGGGGCGCAAGCGTCTTATAAATAGGACATATGGCCCTTAAAAAATCTTCACCATCTTTTTTAAGATTTTGATTTCAACAGAGGTTTGCTCTTGCTTAAGAACTTCAGAGCTTTGCTTATTTCCAAAGTTAGAAACTTTAGGTAAAATTAATTTAAATTAAATTAAATTAAATTAAATTAATTCAATATTAATTCATATCAATCTTAACTAAAAGTGCTTTGCTCTCACAGATCTTTTGATCTAAAGAGATCCCCATTGGGGTTTCATAAATAGAGTTTTGCTCTCAAAAACTTATAGATCTACAGAGATCTTGTTCATGGGTTCTAACCCATGAACAGAGCTTTACTCTTGAATCAAATGTAGATCTTTTAGATCTGAGAAATGAAGAATTTTCCATAATTTTTCATGGATTTTTCAAGATTCCAAAGATTTTAATTTTTTTTAAGTGTTAAAATTTTTTGGTGGATCTTTCCATTATTACCACAGAGCTATGCTCTTTTAAGAAATTTTATTCCTTTAAGACCAGAATTTGACAAGTGTCATTCTGTGACAGAGCTTTGCTCTGAAAGAGGAGATTTTCTCCTTGTCTCTAGGGATTCCCCACTGATGAGAATATTCTCTTGGAGATCTTTTCTTTAATTGACAGTCTCATCCAATGATGGGGCTATCTTATTAAATGATGCATGTCATCCAAATTTTGTGGGCCCCCATTTGGTCCCCCACCCACTGTATTGCAGTGTGGTGTAAATTTTAAAATGTTGAGCGTTGGAATATTATAACACTGACGGCTAACTTTGTCTCTTCGCAGGAGACATATCCGCCAACTCGTCTTTTTCGTTTGTTCGCTCGGAGGGAAGGTTTCCCCAGGCACCGGTGGACCGCGTGGTGCTCGCTCTCATCAAGGATCATGACCCCGAGCACAAGAGCCTCCACTTGTGGGGTAAATGGTACAATAAGATCATCCAGGGTCGCCGAAGTTTCGGTTTCGCCACGCCATCTGAGCCAACGTCTTCACTCCCCTACGCAGATGAACCCCCGGTGAAGTATGCCGTGGAGGTTAAAAATTGGAATTCGGATGACCTCCTCCAGCCTGCGATTGGTGCTATCCCTGTGCAGCCGCCGCCAGCAATAGATATTTTAGGAAGGCGAATTTGTCAGGGTGAAACACGCCCTTGGGGACAAGCTTATAATATTGTATTGCTCCCGCGACCGCCTGCCGGATATTTGCAATGGGCCCGGTACATCCTATCAGCGAAGAGGACTCATCTGATGAGAATTGGTTTGTACTCGGCCATTTACGTCTCACTCTTTGAGTATCCTTCTCCTCCAACATGGTGGGTTAAGGCTTTTATCGAGCAATGGAACATTCCCACCCACACCTTCCTGATGACGGACCGGGAAGTCTCTATCTCCTTGGAGGAGTTTGCTGAAATCTCGGGTTTGCCGATGAGGGGAGAGCTTTACGAGGAGCTGCTTCCTCCCGATGAATACGTCTTTGCCACCAAGCCGCTGGTGTTTGACCTGACGCCAGAGAACGCTATTCAGCACCAGTACCCAGGCTTGGTTAAGGTGCTGGAGATCTATGAAGGACTCTATTTGGAATCGGGCGTCCGGGGCATCAGTTTTGCAGATTTTATTGCCCGCTTCGTTCGACCGGAGTTCCTATCGGAGCGGAGCGAGAAGTTCTCCTAGCTCGACGACCCTTTTGGGTTCGGTTTGGATCGTCGACCCGCGTCGGAGGATGACCACAAAGACTTTTATCTCCCTAGTGCCGTCGTCGTCCCTTTTTCAGAAATTGCTGTCCCAGGCATGGATGAGGAGACCTTTTTTGTAGGGTTCCTGGGCTTGTGGCCGTGCAACTTTGAGCTCCCTATGCACCCGCGCCACATGCGGCCATCTGTTTTCTATCCAGCGCATCGAATGGTGGCTGGTTTGCAATTGTCAGTAGGAATCGCTGGGCTGGCTTACCTTTATAATGGACTTAGCGTAGCGGCGGACGCTAGTGAGCCTGGGGTGCAACCCGCCAACTTCCCGATGCACTATTTTACCTCTTGGATGGAAATGCACGTGCAGGAGGTGTTCGGCGCCCATAAGATTCCTCCCTTCTTTGAGAGATGCAGACTCCCGAGGGTCATACGGTTGGTCGAGGCTTCGATCGTAGTTGCACTTCCTCGGGATGCTAGGGGACTGCTCCTTCGACCACGCCTGGTTGGAGCGAAGACTTCTTTCTTGGATAAGGTCATAACAATTGGCTCAGAGACCACCAAGTCGGTTGTGTCACTACGCGATGACTTTAAAGACGGGGCTTCCATATTGAAGGCTCGTGAAATCCTCCATCTCTACTCCATTCGGCCGGGCTACTTGGTGTTCAGGCAGAATGAGACAGCACTCTTTATGAGGTATAATCCGCACCGGTTTGCTCAGTAATCGAGCTACAACCAAGGGATCCCAATGGAAGCTTTCTTGGACTCGGCAATCACTCACTCGTGGTTAGCCGAGAGGGGATAAAGAATGTGATGCACCACTTCATGCGGCTTAACACGGGTTCCTATTTCTTCATTAGCGAGCCAAGCTGCGTCCCCAAGATCCTCAACGTGTACGTGGCTTGGTATGCGCATGCTATGGGTCCAGTTATCCAAATGGAAAAACGCATGCTGGTCGACCGCAAGGGTGCGCCTCTTGGCGGCGATCGCAAGGCTCCCCTGAATCCGAGGACCCCGGTCATTCCTCCATTGAAAGGTGCTGGAATTGGACCTCCGCGCGTGTTGAGCCCTCCGCGCGGATTGCCGCTTTGCGATATTGTGGATGCGCCACCAGCCCCCCGTGCTCCAGCGGAAGTGGTAAAGGTGGTATCGCCGAAGTCCGGTGCAGGCGCGGATATCGGGACCCGCCGCCCCAAGGTGTCTGCCAAGCGCAAATCAGCCCTGGGTGCATCCAAAGCCGGCGGGCAAAAGAAGAAGAAGTCGCTCCTCTCACTTTATGCGATCCTTGGTTTAGAGCCTGAGTCCCCTCTTACCAAAAGAATAAGCGAATATGGCAGCAATAAGGGCTTCTCGGTAGACCCCGCAGACACCGATTTGGCGGCTGCTATTGCAGCTTCTGAGCGATCAGCGAGGCTCGAAGCGATGTTGAGTAAACTTGCTGAGTCAGGTAACCATCAGTTGCTTTCTTCGTCATTTTATCACACATTTTTTTTGTCATTGTTTTTGACAAAGTTTTCTCCATTTTTTTTATACAGGGGTCAATACCTAAGAAGCCATTGTTGCTTCTTTGAGAACCTTCCAGGAGGAAGAGAATAAGCGCGCTTTAACGGGCGTTGGTACGTATCGCCTTATCAGAAATTTTTGTCTTCTTCTCTGATGACCAATCTAACCTCCTTCCTTTGTTTCTTTGCAGGAGCTGCGCCAGCTGAAGTGGGGACTATCCCCGGATCCTTTACTGAAGTTCCAGCTTCCTCGGGGCTGCCGCGGGAGCCTCAACTTGACAAAACGACGAGGGATGCCTTGAAAATTTTGGAGGCATCCATGTTCACGGACGAAGACGCCTCAATGAAAGAGGCTCTGGTGAGGTCCGTCTCAACGGCTCAGGAGGAGAGGAAGCGGCTAAGGCGCGAGGCGAAAGCGCGCAGGGCTGCTTTGGCCACGGGAGCGGGCCCAAGCACTATTATTCTCTCTGCTTCTCCTTCTAAAGAGCTCCCGGCCAGTCTATCTACCGCACGTAGACAGGTAGTGCGTGCGGTTCGGGAAGCTAATGATAAGTCCACTTCAGGTAATTTTTCTTTCAGAATCTTGTTGTAAGAATTATAAAGCCATCGGTTCTTATATATTCTATCCTGCAGGGCTAAGTCCGACCGAGGGGGAGGCGGAGGCCGTCGAACCCAAGGAAACAGAGGACGAGGCACCGGACGAACCCGAGTCGACGGTGGGCAACGTCGCCAGGGTTACTGAGCCTGAGTTGGGGGTTGGGGGAGCCGCACTCGAAAAGGTCGTTGATGCCGAGCCTGAGGTGACAGCAAATGAGATGACCACTATTACAGAGCCTGGGGTGGCGGCGGACGAGGCGCTTAAGACCGGCGACCTCATGGTGGCGGCGGATGAGACGACGGCGACTGCCGAGCCCGAAGAAGTAGCAGGTGAGATGGGCACGACTCTTGGGGAAGAGCCAGCCGCTTTTTCTCAAGAGTCCGGCAATGCTCCGATTATTGCCCTCCCCGTCTACGGTCTTCCACCGTCTCCTGGCCACGCGAGTACGACGACGGCCCTCATTGAGTCGGGCGATGAGGCCACGGGCGGTGGCCTCATGTCGGTGGAGGAGGGAGTCGCCTCCGTTTCGGCCGGCAGCTCATCAGGTAAATCCCAAGTTACTGTCTTTTTTATCTTACAATCCTTTCTGACAAGTTCACATTTGTTCGTAACGCAGGTACAGCCAGCGCCGATGCCCCATTGCTCGAGGGAGCGCCTTCAACTACTGCCTTGGCGGTGGTCACCTCTCAGCCCTCTTTCATACCATCGAAGATGTTGGAAGGTATGGGTTTGCAACTTATTGATCTTATCTTTCAGATGTATAATTTGTGTACTAAAGTCACACTGTTGTGTCTTTCAGGAGTGCTTTTTGACCATCTCTATCAGGTGTTGCTCCCACACTTCTCCTTCCCATCTGAACTTGCTTCTTCCTCCAGTGGCGCTGGTGAGTATAGTTTCCAACCGATGTCTTTCTCTTTTTAGTACTGGAATTATTTCTAATTTTCCCTTGTCCTGATTGCAGTGCTACAAATCGAAGGAAGAGACGAAAGATCGGTCGCGCCACCGGCCCTTCCGGCCTTGCCACCTGCCTCAGCTGGTACAGCGACTATCATATTGATAACTTCCCCCCCTTTTTATTTCCTGAACTATCATCTGATCACATCTTGTTTCTTTTCAGCTGTCGTTCCAGTCTCGGCGCCCTTCGAGCCTCGCATCACAATGCCGGCAGGTCCTTATCTGAGACGTCCATCTTCGAAAGGGGCCGCGAATAGTCTGCACATGTTGAGTGAATACGTCGAGGAACTCGACATTGAAACTCCTACATCTGCTGCAGACTTCGCTACAGCGGTTAACCCGATGCTGGTGATACTCGTGAACTTTCATGACGAGGGCATCATCTCATCTTGGGTTAACCATTGCAGGGAGATCGAGGCTCGCCTGCATCAGCTGGAGTCGATGCGTCCCGCTCCCGAGACCTTAGCCGCCAGCAATCAAAGAGCAGCGTGGATTAAGCAGAGCGCTTCTTACTTTCGCCATCTCGAACAAGAAGTTACTTCGAGGCGTAAGAAGCGTGGTGAGACTTCGAGCAAATCTGCCCAACTGCATACTCGGGTGGGGGCCAACGCTGCACGGCTGAAGGTTATTTTTGAGGGCCTTCTGCAATGCCTCTCCGAAGGGTTATCACCGAGGCAACAGCTTGACGTTGTCGAGCAGGATGCACCTAACCAGGAAGCAGCCCAGAAGGCGGCGGAGGAGCAACTTTCATCCCTTTTGCAGCAGCGGGCCCAGGTGGAAGCGGAATTGGCCGCGGCAGCAACTCAGGAGGAGGCGCTAAAGGAAGTGCGAGAGCAGCTCGCGGATTTGTTAAAGACACTTCCTCCCCAGTAGCTATCCCTTTTTGTATCATTTGTACTTGTAAATAAAAAATGTATATATATTTTCTCTTTACTACAATGTATCTTGTATTCAATCAAGTTTATGAATAAAAGATACACATTCTTTGTAATGTCTTGCGTCACTTCTCCGCCTTTTCTTTCTTTTATTATCAGCATGCCACCTTAGTAAACATGGTTGACAAATAATAGAGCAAGCATCTTGATTTCCTCAAGAAATAACGATGGCTTAGGCCGCAGGCTCAGATCTTCCGCCTAAGACTTTTCAACTCTATGAGCCGTGAAGGTCTCATAGAGACTTTTCTCCCTACGGATCGAGAGGATCTCGTAGGTGTATTTTTCTCCTTAGGAATCGTGAGGATTCCTAAGCGCGTTTTTTTTTATAAGTCGTAAGGATCATATAAGAGAATTTTCCTCTCTTACGAGTCGAGAGGACCTGTAAGCGGTTGTTTCCCTCCTCGTCGAGATTCGAGTTTGGAGAGTGGGACCCGTGGATAGTATGTAAGAGACCGTTTTGGGCCAACTTGCAGGGTCCCAGTGCTTAGGAAACATGCTTCTTTTATGCCTGCTGCCTAAGGCTTTATCTCACGAGTCGAGCCGCATCGAGAATTTCTCGCAAAGACATCAATTTCTTCACAAGTCGAGACGAATCGAGCATTTCTCGCAAGAACATCCTAACGTCACAGTTAACCTCTGCTCTTTACGACAGAAGTCCGTTAGGGTCTGTGGTACTTAGGGTTTTGGCCGTCGTACCGTCGCATAAGCTGATATATTCCTCGATAGGCAATCGTGCTGTTCGAGTAGCCCTGCGACTGCCGTGTCTCTGATCCCTTCCGGGGCTGGACAAGACGTCTTCAAGCAATCTTCCTAGGCAGTTTGACCGTCGGAAGAGCAAGCGTTAGGAATTTGCCATGCCGCTTTTTACTTGAGGTTAGGCTTATTTTGGCGAGCCCCGATAAGTCATAACCACTCCGCGCTGGTGTGGGATGATCTTCGATAGTCTTTCAGGTTTTATGTGAGTTGCCGTCAAGACCCTGAAGCTAGGAATTTAGCCTTTGCTTCGTTTGCTGGCATCGCGTCTGCTGTATCGAGACGAATGTCGCGGTGGGAACTAGGGATTTTGCCGTGGCTCCATTTGTTTGATTGTCGCGTCTGAACCCTGCTGGAGGAAGAACGCTGGAGTGACATCTCGTCTGCTGTATCGAGACGAACGTCGTAGTTGTCTCTAGGTTGCTGGTGAACCGTTGAGGTTTGGAACTAGGGATTTTGCCGTGGCTCCATTTGTTTGATGATGTTGCATCTGTTGTGTCGAAACGAATGTTGGGGTGACATCTCGTCTGCTGTATCGAGACGAACGTCGCGGTAGAGCTGGGATTTTGCCGTTACTCCATTTGTTTGATGATGTTGCGTCTGCTGTGTCGAGACGAACGTTGGGGTGACATCTCGTCTGTTGTATCGAGACGAACGTCGCGGTGGAGCTGGGATTTTGCTGTTACTCCGCTTGTTTGATGATGTTGCGTCTGCTGTGTCGAGGCGAACGTTGGGACGACATCTCGTCCACTGTATTGAGACGAACGTCGCGGTGGAGCTGGGATTTTGTCGTTACTCCGCTTGTTTGACCATGGGGTCTTTTGTTGATGTTGCTTCTGCGTCTTGTTGGACTGCGAAGGAACGCCTTTGTTGACATCTCGTCTGCTGTATCGAGACGAATGCTGAGGTGAAGCTGGGATTTTGCCGTCGCTTCGCTTTGTTTCGACCGCGAGGTCTTTTGTTGGCGTTGTATCTGCATCTTGATGGACTGCGAAAGAACGCCGTTGTTAACATCTCGTCTGCTGTATCGAGACGATTGTTGAGGTGAAGCTGGGATTTTGTCGTCGCTTCGCTTTGTTTCGACCGCGGGGTCTTTTGTTGACGTTGCTTCTGCGTCTTGTTGGACTGCGAAGGAACGCCTTTGTTGACATCTCGTCTGCTGTATCGAGACGAATGCTGAGGTGAAGCTGGGATTTTGGAGTCGCTTCGCTTTGTTTCGACCGCGAGGTCTTTTGTTGGCGTTGTATCTGCATCTTGATGGACTGTGAAGGAACGCCGTTGTTAACATCCCGTCTGCTGTATCGAGACGATTGTTGAGGTGAAGCTGGGATTTTGCCGTCGCTTCGCTTTGTTTCGACCGCGGGGTCTTTTGTTAGCATTGTATCTGCATCTTGATGGACTGCGAAGGAACGCCGTTGTTAACATCTCGTCTGCTGTATTGCGACAAATGTCGAGATTGTCTTTAGGTCGTCTATGAACCGTCGAGATTTGGCTTCGCTTTCTAACGGAGCCTGTTGGGAAGGTATGTTCTCTCTTTGTTTGTGCCCCTGGATTGTATACAGGGATCGATGTGATCTCAACTGTAGGGCCAAAGTTTTATCATCTTTTTTTTTGTTTTATTTCCGCGATGCTCTATCATTTCAGCTTTTATATTGCGAAGGTCGCGATTGCCCGATCATTTGGGCTATTTTTCGCGGTGCCCAATCATTTCGGCTATTTATTGTATTTTTACTCGCTGTTTTTTATTGCGAGTTGCCCAATCATTTCGGCTATTTATTTTATTTTCACTCGCTGCTTTTTATTGCGAGTTGCCCAATCATTTCGGCTATTTTTTATGCATATGTTTTTACTTGCTGCTTTTTATTGCAAGTTGCCCTATCATTTCGGCTATTTCGTATGCACGTGCGGCCTACCGGCTTTTCACCGTAAACCTCAAATTAGACACCGATTTCGGCATCAGCACCGTTACAACTGGGATATTGCCAAGAGCGAATCATCATCTGCCTCTGTCGATGTCGAACAAAGGTGGCTTAGCGAACAGGGTTAAGGACCTGTCGACTAAGGCTTTTGACTTCATGAGCCGTAAGGGTCTCACAAAGGTATTTCTCCCTACAAGTCGTGAGGATCTTGTGGGTGTATTTTCTCCTTAGGAATCGTGAGGATTCCTAAGTGTATGTTCCTCTGTAAGTCGTAAGGATCTTACAAGAGAGTTTTCTCCTTGTAAGTCGAGAGGACTTATAAGGGTTGTTCATCATGCGTACATATCCCCAATCACGGATGAAATTTTGTTAGGGGAATGTTTATTCGCGCCCGTGGATTGTATACAAGGGTCAGTATTGAGCCACTTGTAGGGCAATATCAGAAGTTGTGGGGGGTTTGCTTAAGCACGGGTTTAGGTCTCTGTAACTTAAGACTTTCAAATCTTATGAGCCGTGAGGGTCCCATAAGAGAGTTCTCCTTACGAGTCGTGAGGATCTCGCAAGTGTATTTTCTCCTTAGGAATCATGGGGATCCCTAAGTGTGTTGCTCCCTTATGAGTCGTAAGGATCCCACGCGGGTGGTTTCTCCTCACAAGGTCGAGAGGACCCTATAAGTGTCTTTTAACGAGGTTGCACCCTTTCGGGCTTTCACAAACCGGTAGTCCTGCTGTTTTTACTCACGGAGCCCTTTCGGGTTTTCATCCGTGCCCATTTTTCTTATGGACATACCATTTTTTTTTATTCTTTTTATTTTTATTTACTTTTTTTTTACGAGGTCGCGCCCTTTCGGGTTTTCACGAACACTCGCCGGTAGCCCTGCTGTTTTTACTCACGGAGCCCTTTCGGGTTTTCGTCCGTGCCCTTTTTGCTTATGGACATACCGTTTTTATCATCATTTTTTTTATTCATCTCGTCAGCCTAAGGATGCTGCGGTAGTAGTTTAAAGACGTTTCGGTCATTCATTAGTTTAAGGACGTTTCGGTCCGTCATTAGTTTAAGGACGTTTCGGTCCGTCATCGACGTATTTGAGGCGAAGCTCTAGTTTACTGACTTTTCGGTCCCTGGGGCCTTCCCTATTAATGAGCATGATGCCCCCTGCGTTTCCATCTTTCCCGACGCGTGCGGTTGTGGCGGGCTTACCTTCCAGTTTTCGGAGACGACGAACTTGCCTTGTTGGTATTGATCTTCAACCCAGTTTTTAAAGACATAGCAATCCTCGATCAGGTGACCCAGTACTCGGTGATAGGGACAGTAGTTGGGCTCATTGACGTCATTTGGTTGCGACGGACGTTTTGGCTCCGGCAGATTTATGAGTCGGTTGCGCAACGCCAGCTCGAACAGTCCCCTTGTTTTATCTTGCGGAAACGAGTAAGGACGTTTCAACTTTTCCTGGAGGGGTTGCTGCTTGTTGTTTCGGCAAACAACCGGTCTAGGGCCACTCGATTGCTGTTGAGCATTGGCTACGAAGGCTGTTTTTCCCTTCCCTTTATCCTTTTTGCTCGATCCCTTATTTGCGGGGCCGAGATTTTTTCCGAGCAGCGTGCGATTACACGGCTGAACGTTATCGCAATTTCTCAATTCTTTCATCTTTGAAATGGATTCCTTGAGGAGAGGGTTGAGGGCAGCTTCCTCGTCAGAGTCGCTTCCAAAGGTGATAATTTGCGATCCCTTGGAGTCGGCTATATGACAATCGTCGGCGGTTCTTTTGTGCTCATCTATCACATTTTTCTGATGTCTACGAGCTCCACACTTTGTCATGTTGAAGTGTTGCTTTTGAGCGACATACCCTTGCCACCAACACTTAAAGGAGTCGCATTCTTCGGTAGGATGTGTGATCTTCTGATGATATAAGCAGAAGTTAGGATGCACCTCTACTTCACCGAGAGTATTTTCTTCAAAGGGTGGTAGCACCATTCCCGCTGACAGGGCTTTAGCGAACCTTTTTCTCGTCTTGAATTTGTTTTTATCCGCAGCGGATGGCTTTTGATTTGACGGGAGTGCCTCGACTCTTTGGTCCAGTCGTCGGTGTTTGGCTTCTTCCAGTATGGACATCTCACGCTCTTGATTGGCTTTAACTTTCAGACGAATCTCATTCAGGAAGGCATCGATCAACTCGTCTGACGGCCGCGGAATTTCTGGCTCAGGGTTCGCCCTCGGTTTATCAGCGCAAGGAGCCTCTTTATCATCCGCCAATGAGTGAGAGATCACGTGACAAGTCGCTACGTAATCTTCAGACTCGTCTGATGAGTCTTCTCCATCATTTTCGTCCTCGACAAAAGAACAAGCTGCCCCCATCGTGTCCGTCTTCTTTGGAGTGTGCGGCTGTGGTGGGTTTACCTTCCAGTTTTCAGACAGCGTGAATTTGCCTTGTAGGTATTGATCCTCGATCCATCCCTTAAAGACGAAAAAATCCTCGATCGGGTGACTTACCGTTTGGTGGTAAGGGCAGTAATCGGGATTATTGAGATTGCCTGGCTGCAACGGACGTTTTGGATTCGGCAGATTGATGAGTCTGTTGCGTACTGCCAGTTCAAACAGTCTTCTCGTTTTATTCTGAAGAAACGAGTAAGGACGTCTTAGTCTCTCCTCGAGGGACGGGCGTGAATGCGCGTTATTTTGGCGAACGGCCGGCTTTGAGTTGCTCGGCTGTTGTTGAGCATTGGCAACGACAGTCGCTTTCCCTTTTCCTTTCTCATTTCGAGAGTCGAGTTTTGGGGGAGACGGTCCATGGCCCATCTGGTCCATTTGGGCTAACTTGTCAATCAATGCTTGAAAGGTGGTCGGCCTGAAGAACATCATGAATTGCGAGATGGTCGCTTGAGGGTCAAGGGTACCCACGAACATGCCTACCGCAGGTGCCTCTTCTATGCGTTGTTCGTATTTTGACCATAGGTTCCGCCATCGTGTTGCGTATTGGAACCACGTTTCACCTGGCCTTATCCTGGCATTTATCGGTGCTGTTATCGAGGCGCGTTCACTAGCACTCGCGAATCTTTGGGTAAATAGTAGCTCCATCTCTGCAAATATTTTGACAGAGTCGTTAGGTAGCTCCGAATACCATTCAAAGGCTGTTTCTGCTAAGCTGCCGACAAACTCTCTAAGCAACAATTTTTCATCGCCTCCAGTATTGCCGCATAAGGCCCTGAATTGAGCGACATGCTGATGTGGATTCCCTGTCCCTTTATATATGTGGAATTTAGGGATCGTATATCCCGGTGGGTAACTGATTTGGTCATACCAGCCCGGATAGGGTCGTCCAGTTCTAACAATTTGCCCAGCCGCTTCACCCGCCTGATGAGCTCGTATTTGCTGAGCTATATAGTCCTCCAATGCGGCCTTGGAAATGGTTTCTTCCTTGGCTGCTGCAAGAGCCGGAGGAGGACTAGATGTTTCCCCACCGTCGTTTCCGACAATGATCGGAGGGTCTTCAGCTGGAGGGTCCGGCTGTAACATCATCCCTACCATATCTTGGAAGAGGAGTGCCATTTGTTTTATGTTAGCCGCTTGTTCTGCGGCTTCTTTGTCCTTCTTTTCGAGGACTCTGCGTAGGTAGTCAGCATCGGTTTCTTGCTCGTGACGATGTTCTGGTGATGCCTCTGAGCTCTCTTTTGGCCCGGTAAGTGCAGCCATTGTAGTCATCATTTCCTGAAGCTTCTGTTGCTGCTCCTGGGCTTTTGTCACGGATCGGGTAAGCGGTCGGTGACCCGTCGAAGCACGGCTTTCTTCCTTTCCGGAAGCCATATAAACAGTGTGCACCACCATGCCCCCCGACTTGGAGCGTTTGTATTCAGCGCTTTCACGCTTCGCCATGTTCACAAGGGCTTTTTGCGGCCTCTTTTTCTTTTGAGCAGTTGAAGTCGAGGGGGCCGTTGCAGTGGGCACCTAAGTAACTGTTGCTTTTTGTGGCTTGACGGAGTAATCCTTCTCTTGCCGAACCTTCATCTTTTTCTGTCGGCGGAGGTAGTCTTGATCGATCACTGACTCTTGGACTTGACGCCAGACCTTGTAGATTTTAGAGGACAGCCGTTGAGGGGGCTGCTCTAGCTTTTTCTCTGGAGCATTCTCCACAGGTGAAGGAATTCGTTTCAACACCGCAGTAGGAGAGTTTATGCGCACCATGTTTAGCAATTCAAAGCTGTTCCCGGTTGGAACAGCAGCATCAATCCCCACCGTTAGACCTGGCAGAGTTATCCCAGAGGGGGAATTACCCCCAGCCTTCCTTACTCGGCGCCAGTGGCGACGTCGAGCATGTCGTGCGGATGGGATCACCTCCGTTGTTGGATAAGCTTCTTCATGCCCCCTCTGAGCAGGGGAAGCAGCTTTGAGGACCTTGCCTGGAGCAGCAACCGGAATGACCAGCCTTGTAAAAACTGACTTCTTGGAAGGAGGAGCCTTTCCAATGATTTCTTCCGCTTGAGCCGGGATAGCTCTCCGCTTTGGGATGGCAGCTTCGGGTATCGTGGGTTTGCAGACGTTCTGGATCAGTCTGTTAAAAACTGAGGCAGTGGAGTTGGGCGGCCCGTTGAGAGGGGCCGCGGCAGTGGTAAGTCGATCAAAGACTGACTTCTTTGGGGTTTCTTGCAACGTCATTGGGGCATTGAAGCTCATCGGTGGGAGCATGGTCCCGAAGAATAGTCCAGTGGTGGCTTGAGTTACCTGCTCTACTGGAATTTTGAAAAGGGAGGCCACTCGGGGCCCATAAGTCACTCCTCTAGCAGGGACGGAGCGAGAGTTGCAGTTGCAGGTAGTGCAGTTTGAAGCCATTGAATCTTCTATTTTCTGCACGGAGCAAGACACCAAATCTTAGTACCTCAAATCCATAGGCAACCACAGCAAACCGCGATTCGTTCGCGAACACGACACACGAAGTGTGGGGTGGAAAAAGGAAAATGTCCCACCGGGCGTGCCAGAATCTGTTCCCCTCCGAACGGCGGCCGCGACGTGGGGACGTCTGGGCCTGAGGTTCAGGGCAGATGCTATATGGTTTTATCCGTCCACATCTCCGAAGATGCCAAATTTATTTATGGCACCATGTATCGGAGGTTTAGACGGATGCGGCCGATGTAGCAGACTTCGTCAGATTCCCCCTCGCTTGAGGGGTTTTTTATTGTGGGGACGCTCTTCCCTGCAGGCGCAAGCCCCTGCAGTTAATTACGCTACCGCATCGCGGTAGCCATTTTCTTCTTCTCCAGAATTTCACTTCGTGTCATGTGTGTTTGTTTTGTTTGTGGTTGCCCGTGGATTGTATACGGAGACTGAGTAATGCCGTCGCCCGTAGGACGTGGATTAGTCCAAATCCGTATTTACTTAGATTTGGGTTTGGTATTTTTAGTTTAAGGATACGTTAGCCGTATTGAGGCTAAGATCAACTTAAACGTTCATTAAGGATTCGTTAGTCCTGTTTGAGACTAAGATCAACTTAACGTGGTGATCCGTTTAATATATGGCCGTCAGGATTCATCACCTCTCTGACGTCGTTGAATGATTACAACGATAGGTGTCAGAGGAGTTCAGAGATGTACCCTTGAACCAAAGTCGATTTGGAGTTTTATAGTCCATTTAAATGTTTAAGGATACGTTAGCCGTATTTGGGGCTAAGATCAACTTAAACGGGACCGTTTAGATCCGGCAAAAGAGCATTTGGAGGCTCTATTGTTCCAGTTTAGGGACGTAGTGGTCCATGTTCCAGTTTAGGGACGTGGTGGTCCACCATTAGTTTAAGGACGTTTCGGTCCATCATTAGTTTAAGGACGTTTCGGTCCAATATTAGTTTAAGAACGTTTCGGTCAACGAGTTTAAGGACCCCACAGTCCGTGTTGATGTGTGGTTGTCGGGACCCGTCACCTCTCTGACATCGTTGAAGGATTACAACGATAGGAGTCAAAGGAGTTCGGAGATATACCCTCGAACCGGTCGTGAATTGATTTAAGAGAGAGCAGCTGTGCTCAGTCGATTTAATTTGAGGACTTACGGCCATGATTGGGCTAAGTCCAGTTGAAAAATATTCAACGTTTTTATTTATTTTTGGTCTATTAGACCTGTGCTAGGGCTTTGCCCACATTTAAATAATGCATTGCATTGCTTTTTATTTTTGTTTGAGCTCTGCCCAGAAAGGATGCAGAGCATCAATTTGCTTTGGGCTCTGCCCATTTGTAAATGATGCAGAGCATCAATTTTACTTGGGCTCTGCCCTTTTTATTGCTTTGCAATTTATTTTGGCCTGCTAGGTCTTTTTGACTTGGGCCTGGCCCTTTAACAATAGAAATGCATTGCATTTTTCAGGCGCTTCGCACCAATCAAAGAGCGCAAGCGCTTGTGGTGATGACACGTGTCATGCAAGCGCAGTGCGCTGCGCTTGCGCTGCTGACACGTGGCGCGCTCTAGTGAGTTGCGCCAATTTCAGAGAGCAGAGCTCTATTTCATAGCGCAAATGGTTCAGATGCTGACACGTGGCGCTCTCTGGTGGCTTGCGCCAGCCCAAGAGCGCAACAGCGCGGTTTTTCAAGTGCAAAGCACTATTAATTTGAGAATCTTTTAGATTCAAGAACCAATGGTTCATAAAAGAAGTGCAAAGCACTATTTGATTTCTTGATCTAATTTAGATCAAAGAAAAACAAGTTTTTCTTATTTCAGGAACCAGAGGTTCATAAAAAGTGCAAAGCACTGTTTTTATTTTGTTTTTTATTAAAGATCATTGATCTTGTTTTTAAATTAATGATCTGTTCATAAGAGAATTTTCTCTTTTTCTAAAGGCTTTTTTACCTTTTTTTGTTCTTGAGGATTTCTCTCCAATTCTTCAGAGTTCTCTCTGTTTAATTTCTCACAAAATGTTCCTCCCTTTGAATTGAGGTCTAGGGTCCTTTTTATAGTGCCTATAAATTAGTTAAATTTTTTAAAGAGATTTTTCTTTGAGTGATTTGGGGAACTTTCCCACCGTTGGATCTTTGATCCAAGGGCCTCTGTTTTACAGAAGAAAATCTTCTTGTTTTACCAAGAACAGAAAGATTTCTTTAAAATCTTAATTCTGTCTGGCGCAAATGCCCCAGCGCGTGACACGTGTCAAGCAGCGCACAGCGCAGCGCAACTGCGCTAGCGCATCTGTGCTGACACGTGTAGCGCAGCGCAGTGCTTGCGCAACTGAAACGTTGCTTCCTTTAATTTTGCTTTAAATAGAGCTTTGCTCTGATTGGGTGCGCTGCTTTGGGCGCTGCGCTGATGTACCTGCGCCTGACATGTGGCGCGTTGCGTCCGGGATTTGAAGCGTAGCTTCAAAATTTGAATTTTGAATTTCCAACAGAGCTTTACTCTGATTGGGGGAAACAAGGTATTTACGTAAACCATGATCCTATAAAAATTAGGGTATTTTATTAAAGATGATATTCTACAAGAACAACACCGCGTTGACAACCGCTGCATATGGACGACAGAATTTATGTTCTTTTCAGGGACGATTGTCTAGTAACCACGAGGTGTTTCATGTAAAATATTACCCTATAAAACATAGGGTATTTTATTAAACCTTAGTTAATAGGCTAAGAAAAATTAATATAAAAATATTCTCTCTAAGTGAAAGGGGGTTAAATTGAAAACCATAGCATAATTATTTAGATTAGTATTACCCACTTTTAAAAGGTAAAGGGATTTTAACAAAACTAAAGTAATTGGTGGATAAGTGTAACAACCCTAATTTTCCTATACAAATTTTTGTACATTTTTTTTCAAAATTGTTTAAAGGGGTATTTATTTCCTGAGCACAAGATAAGTAATTAATTAGCAATTCAATTACAAGAAGGAGCTTGTGGCTCATTGGTAATACCTTGTATTGCTGAACCAAGCAACCAGAGTTCAAATCCCATACCCCACATTATTTTTAATTTTATTTTGTTTTAAATTTTTTAGAAGTCCAACAGTCAACACGTGATAACTCCAGAATTTCCCACTACACCTGAAAAACTAAATGTACCAGAGAATTGATCAGGCAACCCCCCATCTCCCCAGCCCTTGACTCGGCCTGACTCGGCCGAGTCGTCAACTGAAAAGATTTGCCTTTTCAACTTCTAAACCCCCCACACACTCCATTTATTTAGATTGGTTCCAGAGAAGCCATAAGGTCCCTTTTACTCCATTTTTAATGCATTTTAACATATTTTTTTTACATTTTTTAAATTAAAACCCTTCATCTATCCTAACCTTATAGATACCAACCCTGCACACTACCCTCTCACCCCAAAACTCTGAGCCAACTCTCAAGAAATCACTAGAAACCCTTGTGTGCAATCGAAATGAGCGAAAGGCGAAGCTCCGGCGGATTTTCCGGCAACGACTCTAGGAGCTCCCGGTGACGAAACGACGCACCGGCGACTCCTCCCGATCCATCTCCCTCTCTTTGTTGTCCTAAACCCGTAAGTCCCAATTCTATCTTCCCTATTCTTTTCTAAAAATACGGAATTACAAAACCCGACGGAATCGGAACAAATCCGAGTTCCGATTCGGTTTTTTTATAAAACGTCACTTTTCATTAATACAATTATGCTTAAACCATTACATGTTGACTATTAATCACTACTAAACATGTTGAACAAGTTTCATGACAATCTAATTCAATTTGTAACCTTTACCGTATTTGTTTCATTAAAATACCACATAGTTTCATTTCTACATTTTAATCATCAAAACCCTTGCTATATCTTTAAGTAGATCACGACGTAATGACCTACCTCCTCACACACTCATATGCAACATAGCACAATACCCTTGGGAACATAGAATACGGGAAAACGACATAATTTCATTTTAATACCATTTACTTAACAAAACCTTTTTCTAAAAGATTTAGTATTTATACAAATCTTTGCAAAGTGCCGCTACAACCCATTTAGGGAACCCGTTCGGGATGGTGCGGATTATCGCACATCCTCAGGCTTAGTAGTGCGAGATTCAGATCTCGACAAGGAGCATTCGGTCTCGAAAGATTTAAAATACAACATCTTAAGAAAATGAGATTTTTAGAATATAAAATATATATTAAAATTATTTTTGTATAAATATATGTATATTTATCATTAAAATACCTATTTTATTATGATATAAATATTTCATCTTTTTCTAAAAATCACAAGAATCAATTTACCTTAAAATACCATGAATTCCATACAAAACCAATATTACAAATAAATACCATTTATCATGAAAATAGGATATTCTCATTAGAAATATCACAAATATAAAATCTACATTTATTACAACTCTAAAGACGATAATAAATATTTGGGGTGTATTTTGAAAACTTTACAAAGTATTTTTACATAAAACCTCCTCGAGTTCTATAAATTACCCTAAGGACCCTGGTAAACATATGTTTAAGCGGGACCAGTCTCTTGAGCCTCAGGGAGCCAGAGATACGGGTGCTTGCCTATCTGAGGTAGACAACTTAACAACGGTGTTATCAATACGGTAATCGTCTTTGAAAAAGACACAAATCCTGCTGCCCATGTGCAGCGGTTACCGATAACATCAAAACAATCAGGACTTAAATTTACTTTTCTAATTGTCTGACTCAGATTGAGTCTCAGTATAATCTGACTTGAATATGATTCAAGTACAATCTACAATCTACAATCTACAATATTCTGATTCAACATGAATCCCTATATTCAATCTACATTGACCGAACCGAACCATGGATATACATCCATTTAATGATTCTCCAGTTATTCCATTTACAGGATTATACAGTTACATCCGTTTACTGATATCATGGTTTTGGTCAGTCATCCAACTATACAATCTATACAATACAATACAACAATACACTACGGGGTTTAAGGGGTAGATTGGTACGGAAGGTGTTAAAAGTGGCACGAGACAGTAAGATTAAGACACCTAACCTATATTCCGTTGCTGTTGTATCGTGGCTTAACGGTTCCTTATATATTCTGTTTGCCCTGGTCTCTAGCATATAGAGACCCCTCTCGTACACACTGGCATTCTTCTGTACCAAGCTACAAACAACAGTGTTAATCATATAATACAACTTTCAAAAGCTACCTTCTCTTTCTGTCTATTCTAGTTCTCCCTTATCTTTAGGACTTACCGAGCGATTTGTTCGCTGACGACATTCTCTTTCTTTCTTCTTTGAATGTCGTCAGGTGATCTGGACACTCCGGAGATCGAGCCCACTAGTGAAGACTTGGACCACTTCATTGAAGACCCAGAGCTTTAGTTCATTGTACACTTTTATTTCATTACTTTTCCTTTTCTGTTATGCCATTGTTTAGGCATTGCTTTTATCCAGTTGTATTTACCTTTCCATGCATTGTACAGAAAGAATGTGAATAAATAAAGTTGTTGTTTTATTATATCTTGTCTCTTGTGCATTTATATTTATATTGCTTAGATATGCTTAGCATATTTACTTCATAGTAAATACGTAGCGGCCTCGTCTCGTCCTCTATCCGTATACTGGGAAGCGAGGCGTGACAATAAGAGCGCGAGTAAAAGTATATCGTTTTAGTGTGAATAAAGTATTTTTTTTCAAGTCATCTTATACCATATGGGTATTTTAATTAGATATGACATTTTAATAAAATGAGGGTATTTTGTGGAAGTAACCTATTTCGAGATCTTATTAGGATCCTAGTTAAGTGTGTACATAAAAGGGTGGATTGATACCCCGTGGGTTAAAACATCAAGCATATCATTTTCCATGTAGCATCAGGGTGTAATATTTATGCATATAGGGATAATTTAATTAATCCATTTCAAACATGTGTCAAAACTATAATTATGAGGTATCATAAAAAGCATACAGAATTATTTTTAACATCATTTTAAAATAAGGTTGGAGAATAGAACTTGAAACTAAGACCACTAAAGGAAAGAAGGTGGAAAACAAATGGTGAGAGACGGATCCTACCTTTGGTTTGAGTTGGATGTCGATGGGTCGGAAACGTAGACTTGTACTAAAGTCTCAGTATCTCCGTGCTCGGATTTTTTCTCAATGATTTGGTGGAATCACAGCGTCGGAATCATCGATCCGAAGGTCTGGATATTTTTTTCAGAATTTTCGGAGTTCTGTGGTGTGAGAAAATAGAGTTTGAAGGTTTCAATTTATAGGGTATTTCTCCAACAATAAAATCCAAAAAATCTGGTCAAATACCCCAAAATCCGCGCCGTGATGTTCCCCAATCATCATCTGATGATTCGCTGCCGCCGCCGCCGAATCGTGGCCGTTGGATCTGAATCCAACGGCCCATGAGCCGCCGCCCAGCGCCGCCACGTGGCCGCGTGAGGGATCACGCGTTTTCGCGTGGTCCCCCACCACGTAGGCGCCGCCAGCCCTACTGGGCCGTGAGGCCCAACGGTCCAGGTTAAAAGTTGGTTTAATATTTTATTTTTTTATATAAATAAAAATCTAAATTGTTTATTTATAAAATCGAATTTGTTTTTAATAAAATTTGTTTAAAATATTGTAAAATGCGGGGAAAATTCCAGAAAATATATTTTATTGTTATCTTCAGTTTAAAAATGATTTTGGGCTAAAACTAAATAATATTCTTATATATATGATATTTGTTAGTTATCATAACTATTTAAAAATCTATTTTATTCTCAAAATTATTTTAATTACGAAATAATTATTTTAATTTATAATAAAAATATGTGCATTATTTTAATGCATTACGAAATTTCATTAAAACATTTATGCTCAGAAACATATAAATGGATTTTAGAAAATTCCTTTAATTATATTTCAATGCTTTAACAATTACTCGCATCACTTTAAAATAAAATCATTAAGATAAAATATTTTTCCATCAAGCAAATACGCAGTTAAATACTTGATACTAAATAAAAGACCTTTTATTGGGTATTATAAAACACGGTCGTTACAGTTCAGAATATTGGTTAATGGGAAAAAATGAAAATTGCGGTAAAAAAGCGTTGTTAAGGGTGGTTGGGTTTTTAGAACCCGTCCTGATACATAGGAGAGGACGGGTTCTTGGATCCCGACTTTCCTCTGGGTCCTGTTACTGGGCAGTACCATTCATCCAAAACTGGCTCAAAGATAGTATGATCCAAGTATTGGATTCCACGTATAGAAACAGTAACAACGTTTATCTGTCGATCTTATCCAATGTTTGCACGTCAGTAAACAATAACAACCCTTGTCTGTCAATTTTATCCAATTTTTGGGTGTATTGATGAGAATTGACATGTCAGATACTTAAAGATGAGACATAAGGTTTCACATGTGCATGGATTTTTGTGTGTATGAATTTCTCGTTAATATGAAAATTCCTTTTTTTTTTCCGTGCATCTTTTAAAGAGAAAAATTTGAGGCAAACTTGTTTTTTAATTTTTTTTGCCTCTTCTTGAAGGACGGGTTCTTGGAACTGTATTTACTCGACGCAACTTATGTATTCCGTCCATATCCATCCAAAAGAGAAATTTTTTTTTGAAAGATTTTTTTATTTTAGAATATTGTTTTCTAAATCTTTAATTTTTTTTTTTAAAAATTTAAATTTAAAAATGGAGGGCGGGTTCTCCCAGGAATCCGCCCTCCTTTGATGAGAGGCTTGAAGGCTTGGGGCCATGCCCTACTTGGCCCAAACCGTGCTATTATAATAATTAATTTTTAAAATATCTTATTTTCTTAATTTTGATCTCTGACTGTCCTATTTTAAAAAAAATGCAGAATAATCATGTGGTAACTAGACTTTATCTATAATAAATAAAGTAAACGGTATTCATCCGAAAACCGATAAAACCTCATGTGTAACATAGGCTCGATTTTATTGTATGCTATATTTATGATTGCAAATAAATATAATTAATTTCTGAATCATGATGTTTCATTTTAGTTTGTTGTAATTGATATTTTAAATTTTTTTGCTAATTTAACTAATGATGTTGTATGGTTTGCATTGTAAAAACTTGCGGCACTTTATGTTCCTATCTTTTTTCTTACATGCTATCACTTCCAATTACCCTCCTAAATCCTGATAGAGATTTTATCTCCCTACTCCATCCGTCCCAATCTAGTCTCACCCTCTTCTCCCTCTAAACGAAACCCCAACTTCCATCATTTTCTTCATCTTCTTTATCATCATCAACAGCAACAACTTCCCATATTCGATAAAGCTAGAAAAAGAAAAGGAGAAGAGGAGGAAGAAGAAAAAGGAGAGAAGCTTAAGAAGAAGAGAATAATTTTTTATTTTTAATTTAAAGTTATCTTATTTACGGAAATACACCAAGTTTAAGGAAAAAACTAATTAAAACTAATTTAAAATAATAATTACCGTTTATATTAACGAAATTAAAGGACTTTTCTAAAAAGATGCTTATTCCTGATAGTTATTTGGGGTTCTTTTAGTGAATTTTGTAGACTTTTGTGAGTGTTTTCGGAATTACCAAGTTTAGGGGATGTTTTAGTAATTAGTTAAAGTTGTGCAGGATAGTTTTAATGAAAAATTGAGCACACCTCATAATTATATTAATAAAAGAAATTAACTCATAATTATATTAATAAAAGAAATTAACTCATAATGGGCGAGAACCATAATAAGAATACAAATGATTTGATTTCATTTAGAAGTTCGAAAATCGATATGATAGACTTGAATAGCTGCATGCCTTTCTCTACTCATCTTTCATATTATCAGTAGCTGGATATGCCCACCAATTGAAATGAAACTCAACATCAAATACAGTTTCACACGAGGAAATACCTTTCTCATTGAAATCTTTTAGTTTCTATGTTTCCATTAATAGCAAATGACTAGTTTAAGATCATCTCAAGTCGAAGAAGGCAAAGTGCTTGGAGGTGTTAAAGATAGGAAAGATCGTGATGGATTATATTTCATATCATTGCTTATTAGACTGTTTCATAAAGCAAAATCTATTAACTTATGCATTAGGTCAAATTTGAATTATGTATTTTTCCTTTTCTAGGTTATTCTGTATTCTTGTTTTTGTATGCTCTATATCTCTATAAATAGAGTATTATAATATTAATAAACTCATCACGGTATCATAATTTGACTTGGTATCAAAAGCTATGATTTTGATCCAAAAAAAAAATGTTCCACCTTTATCTTTCTTGAAATAAAACATTTTCATATCATTTACCTTTTCTAAGCCTATGTTCTTTAATCTGCATCGCATGTTTCTACGGCGTTTTTCTGGCGACATAGTTTTCCTTCTCCAGCATCTTCTTCTTTCAGCTGAAGCGGTTTCATGGTAAAAGTTTGTTTCAATTTCAAGAGACTTTAGTTTACGGTCCGCCTTGCATCACGCGAAAGTGACTAGAGCCTTCAAACCCACCTTGCTCGATGCATCAGAAGATTATGCTGCTCTCGTCATTCTCATCTTTGCAGATATTCAACTCAATCAAAATTCTCTCCAGATTCTCGGCAGACAAAACCTACTGTGGATTTGTGTGAGGGTGTTAAAGATGGAAAAGATCGTGATTGATTATATTTCATATTATTTCTTATTAGACTGCTTCGTTAAGCAATATCCATAACCTTATGTATTAGGTCAAATTTGAATTATGTATTTTCCCTTAATTTTCTAGGTTATTCTGTTTCCTTGTTATTGTATACTCTATATCTCTATAAAGTAGGATCCCATCTGAGAGCCATCTTCTCAAATCTATTCGGCAAAGTAGCAGCCGGAAACCGCTCGACGTCATCGTCCACTTTAGTTTTCCTGCAGTATAATATATCATAAATAAATGATCATTGTTTCTTCTCTTTTTTTATCTGGGATTAATTTTGAACCACTAACACAAGGCAAATCTCCTATCCATAGGATTAGTAAAGTTTCAAAATATAAATTCTATGATAGAATTCTAAATGTTTCTTTTTGCAGAATTTATTATTTAACTCAAAAAGAGAGGAGAATTAACACATCTTTGATGATATATATCATGGTCTTTGTTGTTGAGGGCCATATCTAGTAGTGGTGTTGATCTATACCTATGCAATTTGACCCATACCTTCATGATGCCTACATGTCAACTAACTTGATTGTCATTTTCTCCAAAAGCTAACCATCCAATTCTATTACTGCATAAATTATTCACCATCGAATTCCATACACCAGCTTGTTGCCATCAGTCAAATGTTTGCCTATTATTATTGTGGTCACCATCTAAATTTTTCCCCATATCAATAGGACATGATAGAATTTTTTAAGTTGTTTTTTTAATCATTATTTATTGATCTAATGTTTACTCTTTTTAAATGGCTACTTGTTGGAATTTTTATATGGGTATGTGAATTCAATAAACTTTAGGGTAAACAGTCAAAAAGCGCCCGGGCCGGCTCGGGAGTTGATAAATATCCTCGTTTACCGCACCGTTAAAACCAATTTCGCGCTTGCGCGCTCGTCCGTCAAATCTGGAGAAGGAACTAGAATCTTCACTGAGAAGGAGAAGGGGAGATTTCGGTCGTGTTAGCATTGAGATCAAAGAAGCATCGCAGAGCTCCCGAGGGGTTTAAGAACCTCTGGTATTTTCAAAATTGTTGGAAAAGGCCTACTGTTCAAAATCTTTATGAAAAACTCTGGGTTGTATTTCATTTGGACCTTGTATTATATTTTAAATGTAATCACAAAAATACCCCCCACTCCTCTGGACGGTGCTTAAATATTGCAGGCAACAACTTAGATATTACATGCAGCTCATGCAACTGCTTAGATATTACATGCAATACTTAGATATTACAGATAACTACTTAGATATTACAGATAACTATTTAGATATTACATGATAGCAGAAAGATATTTCAGAGGCTTTTGGTGGAAAAGAAGTATATTTGGCGGGAAAAATAAAAACAGAATAAATATTACAGGTAAGTCTCCAGATATTACATGCAAGTCTTCAGACAACTCCTCTGTGCTATAACTGCCTTAAATCCAACTGTAAAGAAATGTTGACCCACATGGACAAGGGGCATTTTGGGAATATACGAAATTACAATAGGGGAATTTGTGTAAAAACCTTTGGGCTTTTTGGCCTTGTTAAAAACTCTTGGCCTAATAAAATACCCCACCATACAATTTAGCTACCGGGTTTAAAAATCCTTTTTTTTGATTCAATGATCTAATTCAAAAGAGCAATACTTTAGCTACCGGGTTTAAAAATCCTACCACAATCCATCCAAGAAACAAAATGATGGGACCCACAACATCTAGATACTAATGTCAAACAAGTGTGGGTCTATGGTTTTTGTCTCTTGGATTGATTGTGGTAGATTTCAAGCACAGTAGGTTAAGTATTTTCAATTCAGAAAAGATACATTGAATTTCTCCTTTCAAAACATGATCCACTTTCAAAGCCGCTAGATAAAATTGCATCTTTTCTTTCTACCAACGGAAGTGGGTTTGCGTCAAACTTATCAAGCCTTTGAAGACATCGTCAAACTTCATCCCTGCCATATTAAACTTATATTATCGATTGGTTGGCAAACCTTTATTTGATAAATCCACGCCCCTATCTATTTATCTCTTGAATACCTCTATAATTGCCCTAAAACTCGAACGCCTTTTCTTTAAATAAATTAAAATTGCTTTTAAATATGCATCTGAAAGTAATCGAACCTGTATTGCCCTGATACCAATTTGATAGCTCCTATCACGGCACCGAAACACCCGATGATTGAGAGATTAATTATATTCTAATAAAATTATAGATAAAGATATGTGTGTAATTATTGTATATGCACATCCTTATTCTTCTACAGTTGAGAACTATCTAGAAAAACATAGAAGATACTCCACTTGGTTTTAACCAACACAAACAAATTCAAGTTACGCAAGAGATGGGATATATGGCCCCCTCAATCTTTATTATTTGTAAGAAGTAGTTTTGGTTAAGCTAACCCATGATGTAGGAGGGAATATGCAAAATTTAATTCAGTTTTACTCGTGTATTTGCACGTGCGATTCATGTGAGTAGCGAAGTTTTAAATTTTACTTAAAGAGTTAATTGTGAGCAAAGTAAATTTATTAATTAACGGAATTTTTTTTAAATAAATCAAATTAAATAAATAAATAACAATTTTTTCTACGTGAGCTCATGGAAAATATAGAAAAATTAGAAGACATGAAAAGCGGTCCTTATACCTTTTTTCTGCGTGAGCTCTTTCTCTTCTTCTTCTTATATCAGCGTCCATTTTAGTATCCTTTTCTATGCTACTTTTTCTCACCGTACTTTGTTTTTTTTCCTCACTCAAAGATTATTCTAAGACTCATGGAACTCATAGAAAATATAGAAAAATTAAGGGACGGAGGTAAACCGATCCTTACACTCCTCTCTATGCTTCTTTTTGCAATGTGCATTTTAGCATCCTTCTTATTTGTGTGCCAAGTGAGTGAGGGTAAAGATGGAATGAATAAATGGATATATATGTTTGTTGAGGTAATTTGAAATTCAATTTTTATAACTTATAATTAGCGGGATGCAGAATTTGGCTAGGTTTTCTTTTTATTTTTTTCCGCAGTAATTTCACTTTTCCATACGGATTGTATGAAGCAATGATGGTTAAATTTTTCCATCCAAATTCCCTTCTTACTCCTTGGAGCCATCTTTAAAATTGTAAAGAGAAAGATATTTTATTTATAGTTGTGGGTTTCAGATTTTTTCTTTTACATTTTAAAAATCAGTTTATTTGGATTTATAGTTTATTTAGATTGATAATTTTAGGATAGAATTTATTTACTTAAAATACCTTATTTAATTTGTTAGGGAAGATTTTTATTTAGCCTTTTGAGTCATCTTGGATGAGAAGACAGAAACCTACTTCATCGACTTAATCCTCGGAATAGTATCAAAGAACTCCGTTTTAAGGCATGTCTCAACAAGGCTTCTTCATAAAGAAACTGGTTTTATTTAGTTTGAGTCCTATTAGATTTAAAACTGCTTTATGCCTATATTGGCTTCATTGTAACTTCTTTATATGAAGTTTTGATATTTGGTTTTCTCTGAGTTTTATAAATTCGGTTTTTAGTCTGCAACATATCCAAAATTATTATAGATGCTTGTCATAAGACTCCATTGCGAGTTGGATCTCTTTATTTACTTTAGGAAATGTAGTACATGCTGCAAATTAAAATTTGGACTACAACAACAACAACAACTGAGCCTTTTATCCCAAGCATATGGGGTAGGCTACATGAACCAACATGAGAATCACGCCGGGTCCAGCACATGAATCCTCCGCCTCCACACACTCCTATCGAACAATATACTTTCATCGAGTCCTTTGGCACCCATATCGTTTCGTATCACCTCCATCCATATTTTCTTCGGTCTTCCTTTTGCCTTTTTGCCATTGTCCATATCTAGAGTATTTATTCGTCGAATCGGTGCTTACATAGGTCTGCGTCGCACATGACCAAACCATCTTAGCCGGTTTTTCCGCATCTTCTCCTCCACAGGTGCTACACCAACTTTTGCACGAATATTCTCATTTCGCACTATATCTTTTCTAGTGTTACCGCACATCCAACGAAGCATGCGCATCTCCGCTACGTGCATCTTCTGTGTATGATGCTTCTTAGGAGCCCAGCATTCTATACCATATAATAAGGCAGGCCGAATAGCGCTCCGATAAAACTTCCCTTTCAATTTTAACGGAAAGTTACGATCACACAAAATCCCTGTTGCACTCCTCCATTTCAACCAACCAGCTTGGATCCTTTGATTAACATCACTATCGATCTCCCCATTCTTTTGGATGATGGAACCTAGATATCTAAACTGGTCGTTCGGTGATATCTCTTGCCCTTCCAATGTTATATCAATATGGTTTTGACTTCTCTGGTTACTAAATTTGCAATGCATATATGTTGTCTTGGACCTGCTCAATCTGAATTCCCGAGATTCCAATGTTTGCCTTCATAATTCCAATTTGGCATTAACCCCTACTTTCGTCTCATTTACTAGAACAATATCATCAGTGAATAGCATACACCAAGGTACCTCATCTTGGATAGTTCTAGTAAGTTCATCCATCACGATGGTAAACAGGAATGGACTTAATGCAGATCATTGATGTAAACCAATTGTAATCGGAAAATCACTCATTAAGCCGCCATAGGTTCTGATATTTGCCACTACTCTATCGTACATATCCTTGATTATGTCAATATACTTGACGGGGACACCCTTCTTCATCATTATCCCCCATAATACCTCTCTAGGTACCTTGTCGTACGCTTTTTCTAAATCAATAAATATCATATGCAAATCTTTTCTCCTCTCTCGAAAACGCTCGACAAGTTGACGAAACAAATGAATAGCCTCTGTCGTCGATCGTCCAGGTATGAACCCAAACTGGTTCTCTGTTATCTTAATATCCTTCCTTAGCCTATGTTCAATCACTCTCTCCCAAAGTTTCATGGTGTGACACATAAGTTTTATTCCACGGTAGTTTGGGCAACTTTGAATGGCACCCTTGTTCTTGTAGATAGGTACAAGGATACTTTTCCTCCATTCATTTGGCATCTTTTTTATCTGCCAAATCTTATTAAACAGATCTGTCAGCCATTTAACGCCTATTTTTCCTAAGTAACTCCAAATCTCGATAGGAATCCCGTCAGGACCAACCGCTTTTCTTAAACTCATTCTGTTCAAAGCTTCTTTAACCTCAGGTAGTCTTATTTTACGCATGAAATCACAGTTTATATCTTGAGATTGAATGACAAGTCCATCCAAATTCTTAGTAAAGCTCTCATTGAACAATTTGTCAAAATAATCTCTCTATCTTTCCTTGATATTCTCATCTCGAACTAAAACCTTCTGATTTTCATTTTTGACACACTTCACCGCACATAACTCTCTAGTCTTCCTTTCCCGCATCCGAGCAATCCGGTATATATCATTTTCAGCCTCTTTAGTGTATAATTTCTCGTACACCTCCTTGTAGACCTTAGATTTAGCTTCCCGAACAGTTTTCTTAACTTCCTTTTTAGCTATTTTATACTTCTCAAATCTTTCCACATCTCTACTTTTCTTCAAATCTTTATAAGAATCCCTTTTAATTTTAATAGCAGCGTTTACTTCTTCATTTCATCATGATGTGTCCTTAGATGGTGGAGCACCACCTCTCGACTCACCAAGTAGATCTCTAACCACCTTCTTGATACAACTAGCCATTTTGTTCCATATTCTGTCTGAATCATCTTCCGACTGCCAATCCGCTTCTTGGACTATACGATCTATAAAAGTCTTTTGGTTACCTTCTTTCAATCGCCACCATCTAATTTTAGGCTCTACCTTACGTCTAATCTTCCTAAGTCCTCTTCTAAATCGAAAGTATAGAACTAAAAGTCTATGTTGAGTGGTTACACTCTCACCTGGCACTACCTTACAGTCGATACAACAACCTCTATCTATTCTTCTCGTCAGAAAAAAGTCTATTTGAGTAACACTTGATCCGCTCCTAAAAGTGATAAGGTGGGACTCTCTTTTCCTAAACCGGGTGTTTGCTAAGATCAAGTCATAAGATAAGGCAAAATCTAGAATCGAGTCACCTATTTCATTCCTTTGTCTAAAACCAAAACCTCCATGGATAGTATCAAACCCACTACGACTAGTACCTACATGTCCATTAAGATCACCACCAATAAATAACTTCTCTCTACTAGGTATACTTTGCACCATCTCGTCTAAATCCTCCCAGAATAGACGCTTACTAGCGTCATCAAGACCTATCTGTGGTGCATAAGCACTAATAACATTAAGGATCTCTCCACCTAGAATAAGCTTAACCAGTAAAATTCTATCACCTTTTCTCATAATCTCAACTATATTCTCAAGCAACCGTCTATCTATGATTATGCCTACCCCATTACGATTTTTATCTCTACCCATATACCAAAGCTTATAATCCCAAGGCTCTATGACTCCACTCTTTTCACCTACTCACTTAGTTTCTTACAAACACATAATACCAACTCTCCTCCTAATCATCACCTCCACTAATTCTATTAGTCTACATGTACCTATGTTATAGGAAGATAGACGGATCCTATGAAACCCTTGCTTATTTTCCAGGTCGCCGTTTCTAGACGACGACCCTTGCTTATTTG
Source organism: Agapanthus africanus (assembly GCA_030015575.1). Lineage (NCBI taxonomy): Eukaryota > Viridiplantae > Streptophyta > Magnoliopsida > Asparagales > Amaryllidaceae > Agapanthus > Agapanthus africanus. The sequence continues at coordinate 443,922,717 of JASDDO010000031.1, read as the reverse complement.
TCACTACACCCGGGGTCCGATGTCGCCGTTTCTGGATGACGACCCTTGCTTATTTGTCACTACACCTGGGGTCCGATGTAGCGCGCCGTTTCTGGATGACGACCCTTGCTTATTTGTCACTACACCCGGGGTCCGATGTAGCGCGCCATTTCTGGACGACGGCCTAGAAGCCCTTGCATACTTAAAACTACACCCGGGATCCGATGTAGCGCGTCGCTGAGTAGGGGACGCCCCAACGATATTCTTATTATGGTTCATGTCATAGAATATGACAAAGTTTTACGTTGGCTATCACAAGCCTACCACAACCCTCACCCTTTCTCGTCCGGACTTAGGACCGGCAACGGTGGGTTTAAAATTTGGACTACAATTAAATAAATAAAAAAGGCTTATCTCATAAAAACCGCCCTTTTGTTTACTCGATTTTTTCGAAACCATCATGTAATTTAAACTCATCATGAGAACTCCCAAACGTTTATTTCGTTACACAGAAACCCGCTGTGATTATTTAAAAAGATTGACATTAATAAAAATACGGATACTCTACCTGCATTGAAATTAAACTATACTCCTAATGTCATTTTAGTGAGCAATTTGCCCTAACTTGAAGGACGGGACTTTAGATTTGAGGATTTGGAGAAGAAGACTCAATTTGAAATTGAATCGAAATTTAGAGGAAATGCTGATATGACAATTTAAAATGTGGGTCACATGATCCGTTAATCGCCAAAAAACTTTACAAACCAAACCATATGGGATATTTATATGACGAATTGAAAGTTCAAGAGGTTTCATGATGAGTTTGAACTATATGGTGGTTTTGAAAAACTGAAGCAAATCGCATGGTGGTTTCTATGAAATGAGCGAAAATAAAATGAAATCAAAATATTGATAAGATTATCGATTCCGGGGTGTAACGAATTAGATACGGGATCGATATAGGTGTTACCATCGTCATATCTGCCGGTCACCGGCGGATGTGAATACGGTTAGAAATAACAATTTCTATGCAAGTCGGATACATACGCGAATATGCTAAAACTCCTAAACATGCATTAGAAAATTGCGTACAGATACGAAACAGATATAAACATTCTCGGATATAAACGTTATCATGGCTGTATCCGGTGGCTGTTGATGGATGTAAATGCAAACAAGAATACAGACACTACTACAATAAGGGGTTGCCCCTACGGAGATAGGAATCCGTAGGGGCAACTTTTTATCCCCTACAGATTAATCCGTAGAATCATCGATTTGCTCCTACGGTCCCCTACGGATTAATTAAAAAATATTAAAATGTAATTTTTTATTTGGCCCTACAGAGCCGCAAAAGAAGGCCCTACGGATTAATCCGTAGGGGTATCAAAGGGTTATTTATAAAAAAAATAAAGCTCGGTAATTTCCCACCTCTCCCAATTTTTCCCACCAACTCCCCCGCGCGATCGATCACCCGCTCCTCCACCTCAGTCTCGTCACCCGCCTCCTCTACCTCTCGTCGCCAAAATTTCCCTCCATCGTCGTCACCACAGTCTCGCCAAAATTTCCAACTCATCGCCATCTTGCCGCCGCCACAGTCTCGTTGAGCTCCATCTCTGGCCTCCTCCACCTCGTCGAGCTCCATCCGCCGGCAAAACTACAACTGAGATGAATTAATTCCATTTTGAACTTATAATTATGTTTTTTTGTGTTATTGTTGATTTTAGGGTTAGGGTTAGTTCCGGATTAATTGGGGGTTAGTTAGGGTTAAGGTTAATTAGGTAGGGTTAAGGTTAGGGTTAAGGTTAATTAGGTAGGGTTAGGGTTAGGATTAGTTAGGGTTAATTAGGTAAAATAGGGTTGGTGATGATTAGGGTTAGTCGGGGTTAATTAGGTAAAATCGGGTTGGTGATGATTAGGGTTAGGGTTAGGGTTAATTAGATTAATTAGGGTTAATTTTGGTTTGGGATAGAGTTAATTTGGGTTGGGGTTTGGGTGATGATTAAGGTTGGGTTAATTTGGGTTAGGGTTTGGGCTAGAGTTAATTTGGGTTAATTAGGTAAAATAGAGTGTATTTGTGTTAGGGTGTTGATTAAGCTTTATTTGTGTTAATTTTGGGTTAATTAGGGATAATTTGAGTTAGGATGGTGATTAGGGTTAATTTGGGTTACTTAGGTAAATTTGGGTTAATTTTTGGTTAATTTTGGATAATTCGAGTTAGGGTGATGATTAGGGTTAATTTGGGTTAGGGTTTAGAGTGCACTAATTCCTTCAGTAGGATACTCGATGATTGTTGGGTTATGCAAGCGTCCTGGCCATCAAACCGTGGCCGATTGCTAAACAAAAATTTTCAAAACCGACTCTAACACAACCCGCTACCCGGATCTACCATGAATCCTAAACTAGAAAACTAAATATATAGGAGTTAAGAATGGTTATACCGAATTGATCCGTGTCCTTTGGTCTTCAACCACCTTTCCAAGCTCCTAGAGGCCATCATGATCTAGCTTGATCTCCGGTCTCTCTCCATCAAAGATGATCCACCTGAGGATTTGTATTCCGGGCTCCTACCTCAATAGCCGAGGTAACTATGGTACCTAGATCTCTAAACTAGATAGCCTAGAGGATGTAAAGTGTAGTGATAGATTAATTTGTCTCCAAACACCCTAGATTTCTCAACACATGAGACTTGAAGGGTGGAGGTAGAAGAAGAAGTTTGAGGATGAGAGGGAGAGGCAACTCAAGAAAAAAATGGCTAAGTATTTGTGTTGTTGTGTTTTTGTGTTGTGTGAGCAATAATTGAAGCGATCCAATAAATATCTCAAGTCCCCAAAATATCTTAAGTCAACCTAAAATATCTCACAACAAAACAAAAAAACAAGCATGCTTGAATAGTAACAATAAGTCACTACAAAGCCATGCAAACAACACCTCATCCTCTCCAACTCATTAACCATTTAATTCTAAATGGTTAAAACTAAATGAGGTGGCATCTTCTAGAAGCACCTTGTAAAGAATTACAAGAATATCCCTCATCTGTATATACATACCCGTATCTGTATTCCGAAAAATACGAATACAATGAGACGAAAATAATCTAAAAATATAATACTAGAATCCGGCTTAAACCAAATCCACTAGTATTATTCGTCCGAATCCTGATACGTGCACAAGTGCACGTATATGATCGAATCCTGCCGTAAAACCATACGGCCTCCACATCGTTTCGCCCGAAGCATTGAAACTCACTGTGTGGGACTCTAAAAACTCATCAATACGCAGGCAGTGGGTTTAACCACAAGCACGTCAGCGGCACTAGCTGTATGTAACGGCTACCCAGGTATTGAGCGAAAGGGAGGCCGACGAGAAAACTCATCTGAACCCCTACTGAGCATGTCCGTGACAATATCGGTCCAGTCCGGTCTGTTCGTCTAAGAGTATCCCATATCGAGTCTACGGGGGTGGATAAAGTCAGACCCCTAATAACATGACATTTCGTGTCGGTATAAAGCCCATCACCAACTGAGAAACTACTGATCCAAATTAGTAATTCTCGGCTACCTTGGCTAAGGATTTCTGGTGATGGTCACTCGTGCACTGCGCGACATCAACCCCCAAGACCGAGAGAGACGAATCCCCGACAATCCGCTCAATACCTCCATGTAGCTTGGGACTATACGCAACTAAAACCAGTTTTCACGACTCCTTTGAGCCGTGGTAGGGTAGTAATCAAAGCACAGTGGGAACTCACACGTGACAAATGACAATCTCAGGTCGACAGACTAACCTGCACACATGTCACCTGAGAAATTCTATCTGACAATAGGTATACTACCAACTAGCAAGTTCTCGTCGAGTCCGTCCAGTGTACTCATAACCCAATGAGCACCTGTATACTATCTTAGGTGAACAAACTAACACCAATGGCTTGTGAGACCTGGCCACCGCCCCTCGTCGGGGTCTCGATCAGAATACACTAGTTTACTATGGAGTATCGATATCCAGTCTCAAAACTCCCACAACTAGGGACATTTAAGAACGTGCTTATAGACCACCCAACTCCCACGTATATGATCGCCATCATAATACTAGTAGTCAAGCAAGAATCTTATAGGCTCTATCAACATGTAATGGTGATCTGTAATACCACATAAAGCATGTACATGATGATAAAGACAAACCAGATAGCGCACTATCATCTTGAGTAAGACTGTTCTATCCGTATAGGTCCTTCCTCAATCATCGCAATCGCGTGCCTGCGATTCAATAATTGACTTGAGGGCACTATAGCCAACAATCTCCCACTTGCACTTAAGGCTAATTATTGCGGTGTCGCATACTCACAGCTCGTGTGATACCGAACACCCAACTTCTCTACTAATCAGTTTCGCAAAGCTCGTTTGTGAAACTATTATGTTCGAGAAATAGCCTCAGTGAGTGGATCTGCTCCAATATTTCTTTCTATAACTCTTTTTATCTCAACTTCGCGGAGAAAAACTATCTCCCGAAATAAGCAATACCTGTCTTAGAATTTGTCTTGATATCTGATGGGACCCAGTTCATAAATAAACTCCAAATCCAACAAACTTCTTAGACTGTATCATCCACTTAATTTAATCATTATCCTACGCCATGCAATCCACAGTATCCGCTTGGACCACCTGTCCAACATACTGTCCCTCAGAAGAGGGAAAACTATAACTCAGACAGCCACTATGTCATCTAGGTCACCTTGGAAGCCTGAAATGATAATCGTCTCCCGAAGGAGGCTACCGTTACCATATCTCAAGAACATCCATTTATGTTCATAACTGCTTCCCAATGTTTTTCCAGGATTGGATTAATATATGCTTATTGCAACTGGTGCAATATCTGGTGTGGTACTTGACATCTCATGATTGACTCAATTGCCTAAGCAAGTGATATACCTATCATGCAACTCTCTCTCCCCATCAGTTTGTAAGACATCTCTTTAGAGAGGGTGACTCCATTACCCGCGGGTACACCACCATACCAGGAGTCATCCATTCTAAAACACTTTTTAGAATAATGTCAAAGTACCCAAATTGGGACACTTCCCAAATCTAGATCTAGTAACCAGAATCCCTGATATTTTATCCATATCGCATGTAGAGAAACACTTTGTGGCAACCACGGTATATAACCAATCGTAGTATAGGAAGATCCCTCCCTATCAAGTGCATGTCATCCACAAAGCTGGACATCACTCTCTACTACCTTCTTACCAGATCCATCTCATATTCTGTTAAAGTCAAAACCTATGACTATCACATAAAAAATAGATGATCTTTTTCCGCTATACCTGTTTTAGTCTATAAATAAACATAAGCTACTTTCCCACTATGCTTCTGCTGCTCCTACTGACTACAACAACCTTCTGGCAGAGTCATATACATGTGCACTTTCTAAAACTAATTTAGAACAACGTTCTACTCATCTTCCTGCCATGTCTCATAGTCTAGAACAGCAGCAATGGTAAGTCTGGGTAAACAAAAACCTCCATGTCATCGTTGTTCCCCTCCGAATCACGGAGACGCGACCGTGCGGGTCCGTCTTGCCTGAGATTCGGGGCAGATGCTAATAGGTGTTATCTGTCCACCTATTAGGATGCCAAGTTGATTTATGGCACCATATATCGAAAGTTTAAACAGATGCGGCCGATGAAGCAGACTTCATCAGATTCCCCCTCATCTGACGGGTTTTTTTATTATGGGAATGCTCTTCCCTGCAGGCGCAAGCCCTTGCAGTTAATTACGCTACCGCATCGCGGTAACAACTTTCTCCTTCTCCAGCTGGCCACTTCATGTCGTGGGTGTTTGTTTTGTTTGTGGTTGCCCGTGGATTGTATACGGAGACTAATTTATGTTGTCGCCCGTAGGACGTGGATTAGTCCAAATCCATATTTTCTTAGATTTGGGTTTAGGGTTTTGGTTTAAGGATACGTTAGCCTTGTTTGAGGCTAAGATCAACTTAAACGTTTGTTAAGGACACGTTAGTCTAATTTAAGACTAAGATCGACTTAACGGGATCGTTTAGATCCAATAAGATAGCATTTGGACTCTATTGTTTAGTTTAGGGACATTGCGGTCGATTTCCAGTTTAAGGACATGGTGGTCCATTGTAGTCCGTAGAATGTATGGCTGTCGGGACCCGTCACCTCTCTGAAGACGTTGAAGGATTACAACGAAAAATATCAGAGGAGTTCAGAGATGTACCCTTGAACCAATGTTGGTTGGGAGATCTGTAGTCCAATTTGGGACTAAAGTCTGTTTGAAGGTTTATGAGCATATAGGCTCAATTGATATGAGTTGAACATTTTATTGTTCTGGCTGTTGAGCCTTTATTTGGGCTCACCCTTTTATTAATGCATAGCATTGGGCTCTGTAATTAAATGCATAGTATTTATAGTGGTCTGATAGTGCGCCACGTGGCTTGTCAGGCGCTTTGCGCCAATCAAAAAGCGCAATGCGCTAATGCATGCTAAGGTGACATGTGTCATGCTCTGCGCTAAGCGCAAGTCTGTTAGCGCAGTGCGCTGCGCCAGTGAATGACACGTGGTGCGCTCTGGTGCAGTGCGCCATTCCAAGAGCGCAGTGCGCTATTTTAGAAGCGCAAAGCGCAGATTGTGTCTGTAGTTGACACGTGGCGCGCTCTGGCGCAGTGCGCCAATCCAAGGAGCGCAAAGGCGCATTTCAAAAAGTGCAAGGCACTGTACAATAGCGCAGAGCGCATCTTGATCCAATTAAGATCAAAAAAACAGGTTCTTTGTTTTCTCAAAAGAGGTTCTACCTCAAGATTCAAGAACCAATGGCTCATCAAAAGGCTATGCCTATATATAGAACAAAAGATTTAGGAATGAAGTAAATTACTTCTTTAAATTTTTTGTGATTAGATCTTTCTGATCTTTTTCTTTTTATTGAAGATCTTGATCTTGATCTTGTTCTTAGATCTTTGATCTTTTTAGAAGAGATTCTTCTTTTTGTGAGGTGTTTCCATCTCTGTTCTTCAAGAATCAAATTCTTTACCTTTAAAGATGAATAAGATGATCTTCTTTCTTCAAAGGCTTGTCTTTTCTTCTCTTTTGAGTTTTTCTCCAAGTTTTTAGAGGGTTCTCTCTCTTCTGTCTCTCTATATCTCTGAGACTTGGAGTCTAGGGGCCTTTATATAGGGCCAATTGGTTTGTTAAGTTAGTTATAGAGATCTTTCTCTGATTGATCTAGGGATATTTCCCCACCGTTGGATCCTTGATTCTAAGGCCTCTGTTTTACAGAAGACAATCTTCTTATTTTAATAAAATTGGAAAGATCTTTCTAGAATTTTAATTCAAATTAATTAATAATTTATTATTTAAATTCCAGTGCAGGCACAATTGGCGCTAGCGCACCTGCGCTTGACACGTGTCACACAGCGCAGAGCGCAGCGCAACTGCGCTAGCGCAGCGCTCTTGACACATGTCGCGCAGCACAGAGCGCAGCGCAACTGCGCTAGCGCGTCTGTGTTTGACACGTGGCACGCAGCGCAACTGCGCTAGTGCACCACTTTTTGACACGTAGCGCGCAGCGCAGAGTGCAGCGCAACTGCGCTAGCGCACCTATGTTTGACACGTGGCGCACAGCGTAGAGCGCAAGTGATCTGAAGCGTTGCTTCAATTTTTACTTTAGATTTTTAATACAGAGCTTTGCTCTTTTCTTGGGAAAATGAAGCGTCGCTTCATTCCAAATCTTGGAATCTGAACAGAGCTTTGCTCTAATTGGGAGAAGCAGAAGCGTCGCTTCATTTTCATTTTTAAGACAGAGCTTTGCTCTGATTGGGGGAAACAAATGCCCCCCCCACTGTTGCGCTTACGTGGCCCCAAACGTGAGCGCAGCGGTGGAAACATCTCGGTCGTTGGATCAACTTTTGGAAGTTGAAACGGCTCTTAATGCCTATAAATAGGACCTTTGGTCACTTAGATGATTTTCATCTCCTCCTTGAGAATTTTTATTCAGAGCCTTGCTCTTTCGTTCGAGAACTTTTATGAGTCAGAACTCTAGAAAATTTTTAGGTAAAAATTAAATTAGATTAAATTAAATTAATTTTAAGAGCCTTGCTCTTAATAGATCCCTGATCTAAAGAAAACCCATTTAGGGTTTCACTTAGCAGAGCTTTGCTTTATAGGTCTAAAGGGATCTAAAGAGAACTATAGAGAATTCTATTAGAGTTCCATTAATAGAGCTCTGCTCTCTAAAAGGATTTTTCTTGTGTTTTCTTAATTCATTAATGGAGCTTTGCTCCTTCCAAATCATATAGAAGAACTCTTAAGAGTTTTTCATGGATCTTGGAGGTTAAAGATGGCATTTTATTTTTTGATGAATTATATCATCTTGCTTAATTAGTCTGTCTGCTAATTTTGTTGATTTTATTTTACAGGAGTAATGGACGCCCACATGTATGATCTTGATGAGATCATCTCTTACGGAGACATCCGCCGACTCGTCCGTTCTCAGAATCGAGAATTTACAAATGCCGAGTGTGCCGAAATTATAAGTCGCTTTGACGCCTATAACGGTCAACTGCTTCCTCGATGCTCCCCTCTCCTGAAGCTTATTGTGGGAGCAATTTGGGAAGTGCTTCCCCTATTCTTTACCGGCGTGCCGCTTAGGGCATTGGATGCCACCGAGGATAAGGTGCACTCGGTGTGTCTGATGAACCTAATCTCGAAGAGACGGCGAGACAATCTTGTCGATCTCCTGCACCAGGCCTTTCAACAGTCTGCCATACTTGCTGCCTATCGGAGGGTGGAGGACATCAGTGGGGATCCCGATGCTCATGCTCGCGAAAGAAAGCACACTAGGATGGTTCGCCAGGCTTGGAAAGTCCTGGACAAGGTCACTTTTGAGTTCCTCAACCCATGCCCTGGGTCTGAGGTTTTGCCATTGTAACTATCTTGATAATGTTTTTGTTTATTGCTTTCATAATTGTAAGAGCCCCCCCTTTTTTTTTGAAGTATGAATGGCAAATTTCTCATTTCAGCGTGTCTTATTTTGTGTACTGAATCTTTTGCACATGCATGAATGGGTACGCCTCGAACGCTTAATTAAATGCAAATCAGATGTTCTTTCTGTCGCTTCCTTCTCCTTACTGTGTTGTTGCCGTGTGATTTTAGCAAGTGCGGTCTGTAGATAGTATATAGCCGTCAATCTCGGATCCTTTGTAGAATGATGATGGCTTAGGAAACAGGGTTAGGATCTGTTACCTAAGACTTTTCAACTTTATGAGCCGTGAGGGTCTCATGAAGACTTTTCTCCCTACGAGTCGAGAGGATCCCGTAGGTGTATTTTCTCCTTAGAAATCGTGAGGATTCCTAAGTGTGTTTTCCCTTATAAGTCGTAAGGATCTTATAAGAGAATTTTCCCTCTTACGAGTCGAGAGGACTCGTAAGCGGTTGTTTCCCTCCTTGTCGAGATTCGACTTTGGAGAGTGTGACCCGTGAATAGTATGCAAGAGTTCATTTTGGATCGACTTGCAGTGCCACAGTGCTTAGGAAACAGGTTTTTTTTTAATCCCCGCTGCCTAAGTCTTTTCCTCACGAGTCGAAACGAATCGAGCATTTCTCGCAAGAATATCCTAACGTCACAGTTAACCTCTGCTCTTTACGACAGAGGTCCGTTAGGGTCTGTGGTAATAGGGTTTTGTCTGTCGTACCGTCGCGTTGGCTGATGTATTCCTCGATAGGCAACCTTGCTGTTCGAGTAGACTTGCGACTTTCATGTCTCTGATCCCTTCGGGGGCTGGACAAAACGTCTTCAAGCAATCCTCCTAGGCAGTTTGACCGTCGGAAGAGCAAGCGTTAGGAATTTTGCTATGCCGCTTTTTACTTGAGGTTAGGCTCATTTTGGAGAGCCCCGATGAGTCATAACCACTCCGCGCTACTGTGGGATGATCTCCGATAGTCTTTCAGGTTTTATATGAGTTACCGTCAAGACCCTGAAGCTAGGAATTTGGCCTTCGCTTCGTTTGCTGCCATTGCGTCTGCTGTATCGAGACGAATGTCGCGATTTTCTCTAGGTTGCTGGTGAACCGTCGAGGTCTGGAACTAGGGATTTTGCTGTGGCTCCGTTTGTTTGATTGTCGCGTCTGAATCCTGCTGGGGAAGAACGTTGTGGTGACATTTCGTCTGCTGTATCGAGACGAACATCGAGGTGGTGACCACTCCATGTGGGATGATCCTCGGTAGTCTTTCAGGTTTTATATGAGTTACCGTCAAGACCCTGAAGCTAGGAATTTGGCCTTCGCTTCGTTTGGTTTGGCATGTCCGAATCCTGTTGGAGGAAGGACGCTGTAGTGACATTTTGTCTGCTGTATCGAGACGAACGTCGAGGTGGTGACCACTCCATGTGGGATGATCTCCGGTGGTCTTTTAGGTTTTATATGAGTTACCTTCAAGACCCTGAAGCTAGGAATTTAGCCTTCGTTTCGCTTGCTTTGGCGTGTCCGAATCCTGTTGGAGGAAGGACGCTGTAGTGACATTTTGTCTGCTGTATCGAGACGAACGTCGAGGTGGTGACCACTCCATGTGGGATGATCTCCTATAGTCTCTCAGGTTTTATATGGATTACCGTCAAGACCTTAAAGCTAGGAATTTTGCCTTTGCTTCATTTGCTTTGACCGTGAGGTCTTTCGTTGACGTTGCATCTGTATCCTGCTGGACTGCGAAGGAACGCCGTTGTTGACATTGCGTCTGGTGTGGCGAGATGAATGCTGAAGTGGAGCTGGGATTTTGCCATCACTCCGCATTGTTTTGATACTTCGTCTGCATCCTGTTGGATTGCGAAGGAACGCCATTGTTGACGTTGCGTCTGTTATAATGAGACGCATGTCGAGATGATCTCTAGGTTGTCTGCGAACCATCGAGGTTTGGAACTAGGGACTAAGCCGTGGCTCCGTTTGGTGATGTTGCGTCTGAGTCCTGCTGGAATGAGGAGGAACGCTGTTGTGGGTCTCCAGGCTGTAGACGTGGCCGTCAAGACTTGGCTCCGTTTTCTGATGGAGCCTGGGGGGGAGTGTGATTCCTTCTTTGTTTGCGCCCTTGGATTGTATACAGGGACTGCTGTGATATTACTTGTAGGGCAAAAGTTACATTCTTTCATAAGTTTTTTTTATTTCTTCCCGCGATGCTCTATCATTTCAGCTTTTATATCGCGAAAGTTGCGATTGCCCAATCATTTCGGCTGTTTCTCGCGGTGCCCAATCATTTCAGCTATTTGTTTTATTTTTTACTCGCTGCTTTTTATTGCGAGTTGCCCAATCATTTTGGCTATTTTGCATGCATACATTTTTGCTTGCTGATTTTATTTGCAAGTTGCCCCATCATTTCGGCTATTTCGTATGCATGTGTAGCGTGCTGGCTTTTCGCTACAAGCTTGGGTTTAGACACCGATTTCAGCATCAGCACCGCTACAACTGGGATATTGTCAGGAGCGAATCATCATTTGCTTCTGTCGATGTCGAACAAAGGTGGCTTAGCGAACAGGGTTAGGATTCTGTCGACTAAGGCTTTTGATTTCATGAGCCGTAAGGGTCTCACAGAGGTATTTCTCCTTGCGAGTCGTGAGGATCTCATAGGTGCGTTTTCTCCTTAGGAGTCGTGAGGACTCCTAAGTGTATGTTATCCTATAAGTCGTAAGGATCTTATAAGAGGGTTTTCTCCTTATAAATCGAGAGGATTTACAAGGGTTGTTCACCGTGCGAACATATACCCAGTCGCGGATGGGACTTGGTTAGGGAATTGTTTATTCGCGCCCGTGGATTGTATACAAAGGTCAGTATCGAGCCACTTGTAGGGCAGTATCGGAGGTTGTGGGGGCTGCTTAAGAACAGGTTCAGGTCTCTGTAACTTAAGAGTTTCAAATCTTATGAGCCGTGAGGGTCCCATAAGAGAATTCTCCTTACGAGTCGTGAGGATCTCGCAAGTGTAATTTCTCCTTAGGGATCGTGAGGATCCCTAAGTGTGTTGCTCCGTTGTGAGTCGTAAGGATCTCACGCAGGAGGTTTCTCCTTACAAAGTCGAGAGGACCTTGCAAGTGTCTTTTAACGAGGCTGCGCCCTTTCGGGTTTTCACAAACACTCGCCGGCAGCCCTGCTGTTTTTACTCACGGAGCCCTTTCGGGTTTTCATCCGTGCCCATCTTGCTTATGGACATACCGTTTTTTTTTGTTTATTCTTTCTTTTTCTTTTTTTTTATTCTAAGGAGCTTGCGCCCTTTCGGGTTTTCACAAACACTCGCCGGTAGCCCTGCTGTTTTTACTCACGGAGCGCTTTCGGGTTTTCATCCGTGCCCATTTTGCTTATGGACATACCGTTTTCTTTTTTTTTATTCTCCCTTTTTTGTATCAGCTTTGGGATGCTGCAATCCACCGTAGTTTCTCGAAGTCTCGGTCAACAGCTAGTTTTAGGACATAGTGGTCCGCTGTTAGTTTAAGGACGTTTCGGTCCGCTGTTACTTTAAGGACGTTTCGGTCCGTTATCACCGTATTTGAGGCGGAATTTTTTTTTAGTTTACGGACTTTTCGGTCCATGGTGCCTTCCCTATGAATGAGCATGATGCCTCCGGCATATCCATCTTTCTCGGAGCGTGTGGTTGTGGCGGGCTCACCTTCTAGTTCTCGGACAGCGCGAACTTGTCCTGTTGGTGTTGGTCTTCAACCCAGTTTTTGAAGACGTAGCAGTTTTCTATCGGATGGCCCAATACTTGGTGGTAAGGGCAGTAATTAGAATTGTTGACATCATTCAGTTGTAACTGGTGTTTCGGCTCCGGTAGAGTGATAAGCCTGTTGCGCACTGCTAGTTCGAACAGCCTCCCTGTTTCATCCTGGGGAAATGAGTAAGGACGTTTCTGTTTCCCCAATCAGAGCAAGGCTATGTTTAAATTTCAAAAAAATTCAAATTTTGAAGCAACGCTTCAAATACTGTGCGCTGCGCGCAACGCGCCATGTGTCAAAAGTTGATACGACAGCGCAACGCCCAAGACGGTGCGTCCAATCAGAGCAAGGCTCTCTTAAAAAACAAAAAGTAAAAGAAGCAACGTTCAGTTGCGCAAGCGCTGCGCTGCGCGACACGTGTCTGCGCAGCTGCGCAAGCACAGCTGCGCTGCGCGACACGTGTCACGCGCTGGGGGAGTTGCGCAAAACAGAATAAATCTTTTCTGTTCTTATTAAAACAATAAGATTTTCTTCTGTAAAGCAGGGGCCTTTGGATCAAAGATCCAACGGTGGGGAAAATTCCCCAAATCACTCAGAAAAAGATCTCTGTAACAAATTTAACTAATTTGTGAGCACTATAAAAAGGACCCCAGACCTCATTTCAAAAGCATCAACATTTTAAAAAAGAGAGAAAGAGGACTCTGAAGAACTCCTCAAGAATAAAAAAGGTAAAAACCTTTGAAAGAAGAGAAATTTCTCTTATGAACAGATCAGTGATCTAAGAACAAGATCATGGATCTTAAATAAATAAATAAACAAATAAAATAAAAATAAAAATAGTGCCTTGCACTTGTTATGAACCTTTGGTTCTCTGAAACAAGGAAAAACTTGTTTAGATCAAGGGATCAAAAAGCGCTTTGCACTTCTGTTTTGAATCTAAAAAGATTCTTAGTGCTTTGCACAAATGCAGTGCATTACTTAAAGGGCCAGGCCCAAGTCAAAAAGACCTAACAGGCCTAAATAAATTGCAAAGCAATAAAAGGGGCAGAGCCCCATTTAAATTGACACTCTGTCTGAGCAAAGCCCAAAATAAATAAACAGCCATGGCACAGATCTAACAGACCTACAACAAATAAAAGTGCTTCCAATTGGACTTAGCCCAATCGCGGCCATAAGTCCTTAAATTAAATTGACTGAGCAAAATTGCTCTCCTAAATCAATTTATCTCCGGTTCGAGGGTACATCTCCGAACTCCTCTGACATCTATCGTTGTAATCCTTCAACGACGTCAGAGAGGCGACGGGTCCCAACGACCACATATGAATACGGACTGCGGGGTCCTTAAACTCGTGGACCGAAACGTCCTTAAACTAATGCGGACTGCGGGGTCTTTAAACTCGTGGACCGAAACGTCCTTAAACTAATGTCAGACCGAGACGTCCTTAAACTAATGTCGGACCGAAACGTCCTTAAACTAATATCGGACTGAAACGTCCCTAAACTAATAACGGACCACCACGTCCTTAAACTGGAATATGGACCACCACGTCCATAAACTGGAGCATGGACCGCAATGTCCCTAAACTACCTATGGACCATTATGTCCCTAAACTGGAACAATAGAGCCTCCAAATGCTCTTTTGCCAGATCTAAACGGTCCCGTTTAAGTTGATCTTAGCCCCAAATACGGCTAACGTATCCTTAGACATTTAAATGAACTATAAAACTCCAAATCAACCTTGGTTCAAGGGTACATCTCTGAACTCCTCTGACATCTGCCGTTGTAATCCTTCAACGACGTTAGAGAGGTGACGAGTCCCGGTGGCCAGATATTAAATCGATCATCACGTCAAGTTGATCTTAGTCCAAAACAGGACTAACGTATCCTTGACAAACGTTTAAGTTGATCTTAGTCGCAACGCGACTAATGCATCTTTAAATTAAAAACACCAAACCCAAATCTAAGTAAATACGGATTTGGACTAATCCACATCCTACGGGCGACAGCATTACTCAGTCTCCGTATACAATCCACTGGCAACCACAAACAAAACAAACACACACGACACGAAGTGAAATTCTGGAGAAGGAGAAAGTTGTTACCGCGATGCGGTAGCGTAATTAACTGCAGGGGCTTGCGCCTGCAGGGAAGAGCGTCCCCACAATCAAAAACCCCTCAAGCGAGGGGGAATCTGACGAAGTCTGCTACATCGGCCGCATCCGTCTAAACCTCCGATACACGGTGCCATAAATCAACTTGGCATCTTCGGAGAGGTAGACGAATAAAACCATATAGCATCTTCCCCGAACCTCAGGCCAAGACGCCCTCGCGTCGTCGGCCGCCGTTCGGAGGGGAACAGATTCTGGCACACCCGGTGGGACCTTTTTCTCTTTCCACTCCATACTTCGTGTGTTGTCCTCGCGAACCAATCGCGGTTTGTTAACGATTGCCTTTGGATTTCCAAGTTACTAAGATTTGGTCTTTTGTCTGGCGCAGAACTCAAGCATCCATGGCTTCTAACTGCACCAACTGCGCGAAGTGCCACTGCAACGGACGCTCCACCTCACCTAGAGGTGTAGCATATGGCCCCAAGCGGCCTCTTTCCTCGCTCTGCCGGTAGAATAGGTGACCCAGGCCACCACCGGCCTGTTTTTCGGGACCACGGTCCCACCTACAAGCTTCTCTATGCCGATACCTGCACCGGAAGTGAACAAGAAGTCGGTGTTCGACCGGCTCACTGCTATGACGGCCCCTGTCAACAGGTCGCCCACTGCCGAACCAACAGCCTCTGTTTTCACCAGGCTAAATCAGAACTCTAAACTGGCTGTCCCAAGGAGGGCAACGGCCGCTGCTCCGGAAGACGTTAAGGCGGCTTCCCCTGTCAAAGAGTCAGTCTTTTCAAGACTGACGATTCCTGCTCCTATCCCTGCTCGAGGATCTGTCTTCGATAGGTTGGATATCACACCTCAGAAGACAACCTCAGTCTTTAAGAGGTTAACACCGGCGGCGCCTCATTCAGACAGGGGGCAAAAAGAAGATGTCTCAATCTCCGAGCTAGTCCCAACGGCTCGTCATGCTCGACGTCGCCATTGGCAACGAGTGAGGAAGGCAGGGGGCAACTCCCCCTTAGGGATAACTCCACCGGCTCCAGTGGTGGAAATCAACGCTGCTGTTCCAACTGGGAACAGCTTTGAACTGCTGAGCAGGGTACGTAAGAATTCTCCAACCGCTACACTGAAAAGATCTCCCCCACCTGCGGAGAGAGTTCCAGAAACAAAACAGGAACAGCCCCCTCAACGGCTGTCCTCAAGAATTTATAAAGTTTGGAGGAGGGTTCAAGACTCCGTGATCGACACGGATCACTCCCGTGAACGAAAGAAGATGAAGGTGCCAAAAGAAAAAGACCGCCCAATTAAACAGCAGGGGACAGCATCTGCTAGGCTGCCCCCTTCAACGGTTCCTTCAACCTCAATGGCCCACAAAAGGAGGAGGCCAGAGAAAACTCCCGTGTCAGCGGCAAAAGTTAAAAATGGTGAACCTAAATGCCCTAAGTCAGGGGGCATAACAGTTCATACGGTTTACATGGCATCGGGAAAAGAAGATAGCCGCATGTCAATAGGTCATAGACCGCACACGAGGCCGGTGACCAAGGCTCAGGAGCAGCAGCAGAAGCTCCAAGAAATGATGAACGCTATGGCCGCACTTACAGGGCCAAAAGAAACCCCGGAAACATCCTCAGACGAGCATCAAGAACAAGAAACGGACGCCGAATTCCTTCGGCGCGTACTAGAGAAGAAAGATAAGGAAGCTGCGGAGCAGGCAGCCAACATAAAGAAAATGGCCCTCCTGTTCCAGGATATGGTGGGTATGATGATTCAACAAGATCCACCTGCTGAAGATCCCCCGATCATTCTTGAAGACAATAGGGGAGAGACGTCGAATCCTCCACCGGCTCTATCCGCAGCTAAAGAGGATACCATCTCAAAAGCTGATTTGGATGAATATATCGCCCAGCAAATACGGGTTCATCATGCGACCGAAGCGGCTGGTCAGGTCGTAAAAACGGGGCAGCCATATCCAAGTTGGTACGATCAAATCAAGTACCCACCCGGTTATACGATTCCCAAGTTCCATGTCTACAAGGGGACGGGCAATCCACATCAGCATGTTGCCCAGTTCAGGGCACTCTGCGGCAATACCGGCGGTGATGACAAGCTTTTACTGTGCCAGTTTGTTGGAAGTTTCTCGGATACGGCGTTCGAGTGGTACTCTGAGCTCCCAAACGACTCTATTAAAACCTTCGCGGAGATGGAGCTGTTGTTTACTCAACGTTTTGCAAGTGCCAGTGAGCGTACCCCGATGACGGCACTGATTAACGCCAGGGTAAAGCCAGGTGAGACGTGGGTTCAGTACGCTATACGATGGCGGAACTTATGGTCGAAGTGTGAGCAGCGCATCGAAGAAGCTCCCGCGGTTGGTATGTTTGTGGGAACCTGGATCCGAAAGCAACCATCTCACAATTTATGATGTTTTTCAAGCCAACTACCTTCCAAGCATTGATCGACAAACTAGCACAGATGGATCAGATGGGCCATAAACCTCCTCTTCCAAGGCCGGACTCCCGAAATGACAAAGGGAAGGGAAAAGCGATCGTCGTCGCTAATGCTCAACAACAACCGAGCGACCCGAAGCCAGTGGCTCGTCAAAATAATATGCGCCCGTACGTACCCCTTGAGGATAGGATGGGACGTCCTTATTCCTTTCCCCGCGATAAAACAAGGAGGTTATTCGAGCTGGCGTTGCGCAACAGACTCATAAATTTGCCGGATCCAAAACGTCCGTTGCAGCCAAGTGATGTCAACGAGCCTAATTACTGTCCATATCATCGAGTACTGGGCCATCCGATTGAAGATTGCTACGTTTTCAAAAATTGGCTTGAAAACCAGTACCGACAGGGCAAGTTCGCGTTATCTGACAAATGGAAAGTGAATCCCCCGCAGCCCCACACCTCTAAGGGGACGAATACGCCGGGGGCAACATGCTCCGTCATTGAAGAAGCTCCTTGGGAGGTTGTATTATCAGCCAAGACAAAGAATATGCTAAATGATCTTCAGGCATGTCCAGCGATCAGGTGGAAGAACCTGTTGGAACCGCAGGTCATTGAAGGGATGTTGAAGCCACGTCTAACTCCAAAGACCGAAGGTGGTGGCTCAAGCACTCGAAACCAACCATTAAAATCTTCGAAAAAGAAGAAGAAGAAATCTAAGAAACCCATGAAGCCTGGCGACAAGCGCACGGACTTACAAAAGCAAATTAACACGCTGGATGAATACAACCAAAAGGCGCGGACTCCCATTACACTCCAAGAGTTCCTCAATCACGTCAAGAAGAAGATGAGGGAGAAAGTTCATCGGATGAATCCGAGGAATATGTAGCAAGCTGTCATATGATCTCCCATTCGATCACGAACGATGAGGAGACTTCTGGCACTAAAACGCAGGGGGCAGATACCGAATCAAAAATTCCGGAGCTATCAGTCGAAATGATTGACGCGTTCCTTAACGAAGCTCGACTGAAAAGTAAAGCTGATCGAGAACGCGAGATGGCTATATTTGAAAGGGCCAAGCGCCAGCGACTTGATGAAAGAGCTGAGACGATCCCACTGGAGCAAAATACCTTCTCTACCGACAAAAGCCAATTCAAGATAAAGAAAAGGTTTGCTAAGGCCATATCAATGGGCATGAAGCTACCATCCTCTGAAGGAAAAATTACTGGTGAAATAGAAATGCACCCCTCCTATTGCTTATACCATCAGAAGGTTTCGCACCCCACTCAAGAATGCAAAGCTTTCGATAAATGGTGGCAAGGATATGTTGCTCGTCGACAACGCTTTAAGCGGGAAAAACTTAAAACTCGTCGAGAGCAAAGAAATACGACCGAAGAGCTTGAAAGAACTACCAGCGATTGTCACATGGTTAACACTGGCGGGTCACAAGTACCTACATTCGGGAGCGATTCTGATGAGGAGCTGGAACTCGCCCCTCTCTTTAAAGAGTCAACTTCGGGAAAAGAAGAAGAGCCAAAGGTTTGCGAAAATATCCAGCTACGCAATCGGACGCTACCTGAAAAGAATCCCGGACCCTTAAACAAGAAAGATAAAGGGAAAAAAAAGGTCTCTGACTCTAGATGACCAAGTTGCGGAAGAGCTAACCGCCAAGAATCCGCCGAAGAGAAATAAAGTGGATTACAACGTCTTAGCGCATCTGAGGAAGCTACCCTCACAGCTCAGCATTCTTGACGCTCTCTTGCTATCAAAAGAGGCGAGAGATTCGTTGATTAAGGCACTACAAGATCCGGAACAATTCCAAGCCTTCCTGGCCGAGGAAAAGATGAAGGATGGGTTGGAGGAAGTGCACACGGCCGATGTCACTTTCGGCGACGAGGACCTTCTCCTTGGGACGTGCGAACACAATCGCCCCCTCTATGTCTCAGGATACTGCCATGATATTAAGATAGGCAAAATCCTGATCGACAATGGATCCTCCGTTAATCTCCTCAACGTGCGGGTGTTAAAAGAAATCTGCATGAGCGTCCAGCACCTTGCTCGGGACAAGATCACCATCTCCGGGTTTGACTCCCAGTCATCAATAACTCTTGGATCTGTGATACTGACGCTACGCTTTGGGCTACTCGTCACGGACATTAAGTTCCACGTCATAGACGCCAAGACATGCTACAATACTCTGCTCGGCCGACCGTGGTTACACGAGTACAACATCATCCCTTCTACACAACATCAGTGTATGAAATATTTTAAGGATGGCTTTGAGTATACCGTGACGGGAGAACTAAACCCATTCTCTGTGAACGAGGTCCGCAAATACGAAGATGCCAAATACTTCTTACCGGATTTTGAAGATACGGAGAAGTGTCACATGCCAGAGAATAAAGCTAATGCCACCATACCTGTTTTCGGCAGTGATACCGAGGAGGAAGAGGAGATAGTATATTCGGGTCCGCCCCAAAACAACAAGCCAGGACCGTCCGCCCCTACGTTGATCTTTGGTAGCGATTCAGAAGATGAGATCCATGCTGTATTCTCTGCTCGATCTTCGATACGGATGTTCCCTGATGAAGAGCAAAGTCTGCAAGTCGCCATGGTGCCGCTTGGACACCATAAAGAACCGGATGCACTTAATACCTGCAATGTAGAAGAGCTACAAACATTCTACGTCCCTCCCAGGCGAGAAAGCGAGAAAGCAATTTTGTTACCGCTCTGAAGAAACCAAGGTAGAAAAGGAAATTTGGCACGGTGCGGATTCTACGCTCGACAGGCTTCAGCCTATCCGTCTCCCCAGATATTATACGGAAGGTTTGAAAAAGCTGCTGAAACGCCAGGGGATATCCTTCAAGCAGACCGTTCGAAAAGCCAAGTTCTATGATAAAGTCTGGAACGTGCCCGGGACTCAGCGTAAACTGCCTAATGGGAGAATGGAAACAATTGGGCTTGGATACGTCCGATCAAAGAAACGGGAGCTACTAAACAGCTGCTATGTCATGTATGACTTCGATGAAGAAACAGATGCTTAATGTGAGGACGCTAATCCTGAGCCCGTGAAAGTTCCAGATGCAAAAGTGCCCAGTCCGTCGTTCGAAGAACAAATGGACAAGCTTATAAGGGAAGCGGGTCAAAAAGTCCGAGACGGTCATAGCCGCGAAATGGTCATTTACGAGAAAGCCAGAACGCAACGCCTTCTCCAACAGGCCGTAAAAGATGAAAATGCCGCTCCTTGTCAACCTGTTATAAAGAAGGCTCGGCGCAAAAGCAGAAATAAGTCGAAAGGCCAAAAAGGCGCTCAACAACAACAAATCAGGGCTAAGAAGCCACGCAAACGGGAGTCGAGCGTTATTGATCTATCCCTCATGAAGAAAATGGGTCGAGCGTACTCGTTTCCTCGGGACAAGACGAAGAAGATACTTGATCTTGCTCTAAAACATCAAATACTTACATTGCCGGAGTCTAAACACCCCGAACAAACGGGCGAAGTCTCACACCCAGACTATTGCTCTTATCACCGAGTGGTAGGGCACCCTCTCGAGGACTGCTTCACCTTCAAGAATTGGGTCGAAGATCAGTATCAGCTTGGCAAGTTCGCTCTGTCCGACAACTGGAGGGTAGCACCGCCACAAAAGCACGAGCCCAGGGCCACGAAAGAAGAACCAGTTCCACATTGGAATTGGAAACGAATTCGCACCTGTCATATGATTACAATATTAAAAGAAGAGCCCGAAGACATAGATGAGCTCCCTTGGTGCTTCGAAAACAGCAGCGACGAGATAATCTCAGAATTCCCGCCCGCACCAAAAGAGCTGGAAGATGGAATCCATACCACTGCAGATAACCTCAAGAAGATTGAGTTGGGGACGGCAAACGATCCACGACCGACATTCATCAGCGAGTTACTATCTGAAGAAAGGGTAGCTGCGTTAAAAGACGTGCTTCTACAACATAAAGATTGCTTTGCGTGGAACTATTCCGAAATGCCGGGATTAGATCCAGAAATTGCTGTGCATAGGTTGGCAATATCTCTGTACGTCAAGCCAGTCAAACAGGCGCCGAGAAGAATGCGGCTCGAGCTTGAAATGAGCATCAACGCTGAGGTCAAAAAGTTAATCGACTCTGGCTTCATCCAGGAAGTTCAATACCCTGAATGGATCACCAACATCGTCCCGGTGATGAAGAAAAATGGGACAGTGCGTATATGCGTAGACTTTCGAGATCTTAATAAAGCTTGCCCGAAAGACGATTTCCCGGTGCCAGTCACCGAGCTGATGATAGACAACACGTCCACTCATGAGGTTTTCTCCTTTATGGACGGCTCGTCAGGGTATAATCAGATAAAGATGGATCCCGAAGACCAGAAGCACACCGCCTTCAGGACTCCTCTGGGAATATTCTGTTACAAGGTGATGCCCTTTGGTCTAAAGAACGCCGGTGCCACCTACCAAAGGGCCATGACAAAGATCTTCGATGACCTTATACACGAAATCGTCGAATGCTATATCGACGATCTCGTGGTTAAAAGCAAATCATACGAGGAACATCTCGAGCATCTGAAGACCGTATTTCAACGCCTTCGACAATACAACTTGAAAATGAACCCGCTCAAGTGTGCGTTCGGAGTTTCCTCAGGCAAATTCTTGGGATTCATTGTTCGACACCGAGGTATTGAAATAGATCCGTCAAAGATCAAAGCGATCATGGAAATGCCTCCGCCGAGAACTCTTAAACAGTTGCGATCTCTCCAAGGGAAGCTCGCATACATACGGCGATTTATAGCCAACCTTTCAGGCAAGTGCCGTCCCTATAGCCACCTGATGAAGAAGAGAACCCCATTTGTCTGGGATCACAAATGCCAAGACGCATTGGACGAGATCAAGCAATACCTGCAGAACCCTCCGGTGTTGGCTGCTCCGGTCAAGGGAAAACCCCTCATTCTTTATACAACCGCTCTCGAAGGCTCCTTAGGCGCATTATGGGCACAAGAGAACGATCAAGGGAAGGAAAGAGCACTCTACTACTTAAGTCGAGTTCTGCTGGGGGCAGAAAGTAACTACTCCCCCATTGAAAAACACTGCCTGGCGTTGATCTTTGCGATAACAAAGCTCAGGCACTATGCGTTGGCGCATGAAGTCCGTCTCATTTCAAAGGTGGACCCCCTTAAATACTTGATGTCAAAAGCCATATTGACGGGACGACTCGCTAAATGGGCCCTGCTCTTAATGGAGTTCTCGATAACCTATCAACCTCTCAAGGCAGTGAAAGGCCAGGCCATCGCCGACTTCCTCGCTGAACATCTGATACCCGCCAATTCACCTCTGAATTGCGATCTTCCAGACGAACATGCGTTTGATGCGATCGACGGTGATAATATCCGATGGGAACTTTATTTCGACGGAGCATCTTCCGTGAAGAAGCGCAAACAAAGTACCCCTATAATTAAATCAGGGGTGGGACTCATCTTTGTAACTCCACAAGGAGGGATAATGCGCTACGCGTTCTCCCTAACAGAGCCGAGGACAAATAACGAAGCCGAATATGAAGCTCTGATAGCAGGTCTCGAGATCGCCATTGACATGGGAATTGAAAACCTCCTCATATACGGAGATTCTCAACTGGTCGTCAGTCAAGTAAACGGCGACTACCAAACGTGCAAGCCAGAATTGGTAAAGTACGGCGAAAAAGTGCAACAACTGTTGACCCAAATTCCCTCCTATACTTTGGAGAACATACCGCGCGCGGAAAACAGCAAAGCGGACGCACTGGCCAAACTTGCTAAAGAACTGGCTGACGAGAACCTCGATGACATTAGAATCGTGGTACAAAGCCATCGAGTGCTTGCCCCAGCAGAAATATCTCCAGAATCATCCGAAGAAAAAGGAGCGAACGAAGAGACAACCCTGCAAGTAAAAGATTGGGAAAATACCGATGATTGGAGGGAAGTCTTCATAGACTACTTTAAGTCCCACCGATTGCCCAAAGAAGCGTCCACGAAACATCAGCTCATAAAACGAGCTCTGTCTTTTGCCTTCATCAATGATACTCTGTACAAAAGGTCATTTGATTCTCTGTGGCTGAGATGCTTAGGACCTGACGAAGCAAAAAGGGTCGTCCAAGAAGTTCACGACGGACTCTGCGGTTCTCACCAAGCGGGCCCAAAGATGAAGTTGAAGATCAAACGGATGGGCTACTACTGGCCCACGATGATCCAGGACTGCCTCGAATATGCGAAGCAGTGCCACTCATGTCAAATTCATGGGGATTTCATCCATCAGCATCCAAATCCACTACACCCAACGGTGGCTAGCTGACCATTCGAAATGTGGGGGACTGATATAGTCGGCCCCATCGAACCAGCATCGTCTAGAGGACATCGTTTCATCCTAGCGACGACTGACTACTTCTCTAAATGGGCAGAAGCAATACCGTTAAGAGAGGTGAAGACGGAAAATATCCTCCAATTCTTCAAGACGCACGTCATATATCGGTTTGGAACTCCGCGACGGATCATCTCCGATAACGGGCCAGCGTACAGAAGCCACAAGATCAGTCGCTTTGCGCAACAGCACAATATAAACTGGAGATATTCCTCGGTTTATAATCCGCGAGCTAACGGTCTAGCTGAGGCCTTCAACAAGACCTTGACAAAGATCATGAAGAAAACGGTGTCCCGAAATAAGAAGGACTGGCACGAAAGACTGCAAGAAGCTCTCTTGGCGTATCGAACTACGTTTAAGACGGCCATGAACGCAACGCCATATGCGTTGGTATTCGGTACAGAAGCAGTACTCCCCCTAGAGATAGAATTACCCTCTCTACGAGTGGCAGTCCACTACGAGCTGACGGACGAAGAAAATGCTCACCTTCGGCTTGAGGAGCTTGACTCACTTGATGAAACCCGGCTCATAGCGCAACAAAATCTAGAAGCTTACAAAGCAAAGATGACGCGCTCATATGAAAGATTGACCCGACCGAGGACATTCCGCCAAGGCGAACTCGTGCTAGTGGTCAAAAGGCCTATGATCCCCAATCACGCCAAGCGGGGAAAATTCGAGCCAAACTATGAAGGCCCGTACATCATAGATAAAGTTTACCAGGGTGGGGCCTATCTACTCATAGATATGCACGGTGAAAGGCCTTTCAGGCCAATAAACGGTCGCTTCCTAAAGAAATACTACGCTTGATGAGCCACAGCCTAGGTCAATGATAGATGACGACGACTATGTCCGCTCGCTATCTTCCTAAGCTCAAGCTTTATAAGCAATAGCTGGCCTTCTCCATGACGGACCAAAATGTCCTTAAACTAATGACGGACCGAAACGTCCTTAAACTAACGACGGACCGAAATGTCCTTAAACTAATAGCAGACCGAAACGTCTTTAAACTACTACCGCAGCATCTTTAGGCTGACAAGATATAAAAAAAATATAAAAAGAATAAAAAAAAATGGTATGTCCATAAGCAAAAAGGGCATGGATGAAAACCCGAAAGGGCTCCGTGAGTAAAAACAACAGGGCTACTGGCGAGTGTTCGTGAAAACCCGAAAGGGCGCGACCTCGTAAAAAAAATATAAAAATAAAAAGAATAAAAAAAAGCGGTATGTACATAAGCAAAAAGGGCATAGATGAAAACCCGAAAGGGCTCCGTGAGTAAAAACAGCAGGGCTACCGGCGAGTGTTCGTGAAAACCCGAAAGGGCGCGACCTCGTAAAAAAAAGAAGAAAAAAAATATAATAAAAAAAACGGTATGTCCATAAGCAAAAAGGGCACGGATGAAAACCCGAAAGGGCTCCGTGAGTAAAAACAGCAGGACTACCGGCGAGTGTTTGTGAAAACCTGAAAGGGTGCAACCTCGTTAAAAGACACTTATAGGGTCCTCTCAACCTTGTAAGGAGAAACCACCAGCGTGAGATCCTTACGACTCACAAGGGAGCAGCACACTTAGGGATCCCCACGATTCCTAAGGAGAAAATACACTTGTGAGCACCTCACGACTCGTAAGGAGACCTCTCTTATGGGACCCTCACGGCTCATAAGATTTGAAAGTCTTAAGTTACAGAAACCTAAACCTGTGCTTAAGCAAACCCCGACACAACTTTCGATATTGCCCTACAAGTGGCTCAATACTGACTCTTGTATACAATCCACGGGCGCAAATAAACATTTCCCTAACCAAGTCTCATCCGTGACTGGGGATATGTTCGCATGGTAAACAACCCTTGTAAATCCTCTCGATTTATGAGGAGAAAACCCTCCTGTAGGATCCTTTAGACTTTCAAAGGAAACGAACACTTAGGAATCCTCACGAGTCCTAAGGTGAAAATACACCTACAAGATCCTCACGACTTGTAGGGAGAAATAACTTCGTGAAACCCTTACGGCTCATGAAGTCAAAAGCCTTAGCCGACGGGACCCTAACCCTGGTCGATAAGCCACCTTTGTTCGACATCGACAGAGGCAGATGATGATTCGCTCCTGGTAATATCCCAGTTGTAGCGATGCTGATGCCGAGATCGGTGTCTAATTTCAGGTTTACTGCGAAAAGCCAGTAAGCCGCACATGCATACGAAATAGCCGAAATGATGGAGCAACTTGCAATAAAAAAGCAGCAAATAAAAATGTATGCATGCAAAATAGCCGAAATGATAGGGCAACTCGCAATAAAAAGCAGCGAGTAAAAATAAAATAAATAGCCGAAATGATTGGGCACCGCGAAAAATAGCCGAAATGATTGGGCAATCGCGACCTTCGCGATATAAAAGCTGAAATGATAGAGCATCGTGGAGATAAAACAAAAAAAAATGATGATAAGACTTTGGCCCTACAGTTAAGATCACATTGATCCCTGTATACAATCCAAGGGCATAAACAAAGAGGGAACCATACTTTCCCAGCAGGCTCCGCCAGAAGACGAAGCTAAATCTCGACGGCTCAGTCCAACTCCGAAGAAACCAGTATCTTCATCAAATTCCTCGATTCACGGATATAAACACTCCTTGACGAGAGCCTCCTGATCCGCGTCGACTCGCAGAACCACCAGTGCCTCCATGGGAATCCTCGACTCGTTTCAAACCCCAAGGAAACAAATAATCCTTGGCGCTTGGGAAACAAATAATCCCTAGCAAACTCATCGACTCACGGATACAAACACTCCTTGACGAGAGCCTCCTGATCTGCGTCGACTTGCAGAGCCACCAGTGCCTCCATGGGAATCCTCGACTCGTTTCAAACCCCAAGGAAATAAATAATCCTTGGCGCTTGGGAAACAAATAATCCCTAGCAAACTCCTCGACTCACGGATACAAACACTCCTTGACGAGAGCCTCCTGATCCGCGTCGACTCGCAGAGCCACCAGTGCCTCCATGGGAATCCTCGACTCGTTTCAAATCCCAAGGAAACAAATAATCCTTGGCGCTTGGGAAACAAATAATCCCTAGCAAACTCCTCGACTCACGGATACAAACACTCCTTGACGAGAGCCTCCTGATCCGCGTCGACTCGCAGAGCCACCAGTGCCTCCGTGGGAATCCTCGACTCGTTTCAAACCCCAAGGAAACAAATAATCCTTGGCGCTTGGAAAACAAATAATCCCTAGCAAACTTCTCGACTCACGGATACAAACACTCCTTGACGAGAGCCTCCTGATCCGCGTCGACTCGCAGAGCCACCAGTGCCTCCATGGGAATCCTCGACTCATTTCAAACCCCAAGGAAACAAATAATCCTTGGCGCTTGGGAAACAAATAATCCCTAGCAAACTCCTCGACTCACGGATACAAACACTCCTTGACGAGAGCCTCCTGATCCGCGTCGACTCGCAGAGCCACCAGTGCCTCCGTGGGAATCCTCGACTCGTTTCAAACCACAAGGAAACAAATAATCCTTGGCGCTTGGGAAAAAAATAATCCCTAGCAAACTCCTCGACTCACGGATACAAACACTCCTTGACGAGAGCCTCCTGATCCGCGTCGACTCGCAGAGCCACCAATGCCTCCGTGGGAATCCTTGACTCGTTTCAAACCCCAAGGAAACAAATAATCCTTGGCGCTTGGGAAACAAATAATCCCTAGCAAACTCCTCAACTCACGGATACAAACACTCCTTGACGAGAGCCTCCTGATTCGCGTCGACTCGCAGAGCCACCAGTGCCTCCGTGGGAATCCTCGACTCGTTTCAAACCCCAAGGAAAAAAATAATCCTTGGCGCTTGGGAAACAAATAATCCCTAGCAAACTCCTCGACTCACGGATACAAACACTCCTTGACGAGAGCCTCCTGATTCGCGTCGGCTCGCAGAGAAACTAGTGTCTCCGCGGGAAATTCCCGATTCGTCTCAACATGCAAATGAAGCCTCAGGCAGCAGGGACTAAAAAACTTGCTTCCTGAGCAATGGGACCCTGCAAGTCAATCCAAAATGGTCTCTTGCATACTATTCACTGGTCTCACTCTCCAAAGTCGAATTTCGACGAGGAGGGAAACAACCGCTTGTGGGTCCTCTCGACTCGTAAGAAGGGAAAATTCTCTTATAGGATCCTTACGACTTATAAGAGAAAACCACACTTAGGAATCCTCACGATTCCTAAGGAGAAAACCCACCTACGAGATCCTCTCGATCCATAGGGAGAAAAATCTCTATGAGACCCTCACGGCTTATAGAGTTGAAAAGTCTTAGGCAGCAAATCTGAACCTGCGGCCTAAGCCATCGCTATTTCTTAAGAAAGTCGGGATACTCGTCATGGTCACTAAGGTGGCATGCTGATAATGAAAGAAAGAAAAGACGGAGAAAATGACATATTACAAAAAAGGTGTATCTTTTATTCATAAACTTGATTGAATACAGGATACATTATGTCAAAGAATAAAAAATAGGTATATATATACATTCTTTTATTCACAAGTACAAACAATACAAGGAGAGTTACTGAGAAGGAAGCCTCTTGAATAGCTCTATCAAATGCTCACGTACTTCCTTCCACGCGTTCTCTTGATTAGCCGCCACCGCCAATTCGGCCTCTACTTGAGCCCGCTGCTGCATGAAGGAGGCAAGCTGTTCCCCAACGACCTGCTGAGCTGCTTCACGGCCTCGGGCATCACGCTCGGCGGCATCAAGCTTCTGCTTCAGGGCTAGCCCATTAGAAATACGCTCCAGAAGGCCTTCAAAGACAGCTTTCATCTCGGCAGCATTCGTCCTGACTTTAGCGCGCAAGCGAGCAGCTGCGCTTGAAGATTCCTGACGTTCCTTCAACCGTAAAGCTACTTCTTGCTCCAAATGACGGAAATAAGAAGTTCTTTGCTCGAGCCAGGCTGTCCGTTGGGTGCTTATGGCCAAAACTTCAGGAGAAGGATGCGTCGACTCCAGCCGATGTAGGCAGGCCTCGACCTCCCTGCAGTGGTTAACCCAAGATTCGATGACGCCTTCATTGTGAAAGTTTACGAGCGCCGCCAACATTGGATTAACTTCCACAGCGAAATCTGCGGCAGAAGGGAGAGCGTCCGCGTTAAGCTCTTCGATATACCCGCTCAGCATGCCCAAACTCATCACGGCACCCTTTGAAGATGGACGTTTCAAGAAAGGGCCTGCCGGTGAAAGGACACGAGACTCAAGAGGGATCGGAGCCGGAACGATAGCTGCAAAACAAAACATTGTTAGACGATGGTTCAAGAGATGTTAAAGAATCGTCAAAAAGGAAATTTACTATACCAGCTGCAACAGATGGTAAAGCTGGAAGGGTCGGTGGCGTGGCAGGTCTTGCGTCCCTTCCTTCAATTCGTGGCACTATAATAAGGAAGAGGAAAAGTCAGAAATCATCCCATTGCTAAAAAGGGGGGGGGAAATAAAGACATCGAAATGAAAGTATGCTCACCGGCACCACTAGAAGGAGAAGCGAATTCGGATGGGAAGGAGAAGTGTGGGAGCAACACTTGGTATAGATGATCAAAGAGCACTCCTGAAAGGACACAGTGGTATAACGTTAGTACATAAGCTACACGTTTAAAAGACTAACTCATGAGTCGTAAATCCATACCTTCCAGCATCCGCGATGGCACGAGGGAAGGCTGGGAGATGACCACCGCCAGAGCAGTAGTTGACGGTGCTCCTTCGAGCAAAGGAGCATCGGCACTGGCCGCGCCTGCGTTAAAAACAAAGACAGAATTGTTAGAAAAGATCGCAAGATATGTAAAAAAAGAGGGAATGATGGTAACTCGAAGTTTACCCGACGAGCTGCCAGCCGAAACTGAGGCAATTCCCTCCTCCATCGACATGAGGCCACCACCCGTAACCTCATCACCCGACTCGATGGGGACCGTCATCGTGCTCGCACGACCAGGAGACGGCAGAAGATCGTAGACAGGGAGGGCAATGATTGGAGCATTGCCGGACTCTTGGAAGGAAGCGGCTGACTCTTCCCCAAGAGTCGTACCCATCTCACCCGCTACTTCCTCGGGCTCCGCTGTCTTCATCGGCTCATCTACCGTCACCACGAGGTCGCCAGCCTCAAGTGCCTCGTTCGCCATCACCCCGGACTCAGTTGTAATGATCGTTTCATCTGCCGCCACTTCAGGCTCGGCATCAACGACCTTCTCGGCTATAGGCCCCTCAACCTCCGCACCAGGCTCCATGGCCTCAACGATGTTGCCCACTGTCGGCTCAAGTTCGGCAGGAACCGCCTCCTCTGTTCCCCTGGGTTCAACGGTCTCCGCCTCACCCTCGGTAGGACTCGGCCCTGCAAAATAATAGATATAAGAACCGTCGACATTATAACTCTCACAATAAAAATTCTGAAGGAAATGTTACCTGAAGTGGACTTATCATTTGCGCTTCGAACGGCGCGCGCCACTTGTCGGCGAGCAGTGGATAGGGCGACAGGGGCCTCTCCGGAAGGAGTATCTTCCCGAGGGACGGTGCTTGGGCCCGCTCCCATAGCCAAAGCAGTCCGGCGCACCTTTGCCTCGCGCCTCAGCCGCTTTCTCTCCTCCTGGGCCGTTGAGACGGACCTCACCAGAGCCTCTCTCATTGAGGCATCTTCGTCCGTGAGTAGGGATGCCTCCAAATTTTTCAAGGCATCCCTCGTCGTTTTGTCAAGTCGAGGCTCTTGCAACAGCCCCGACGAGACCGGGACGTCAGTAACAGGCTTGAGAAGGATCCCCGCATTAACTGATATAGCCCCTACAAAGAAACAAAGGAAGAAGGTTAGGTTGACCATCAGAAGAGATAACAAATTTTTCTGATGAAAGAAAAGGGGGTGGAATGTACCAACGCCTGCTAGAGCACGTTTCTCCTCCTCCTCTTGGAAGGTTTTCAAAGAGGCAGCAATAGCCTCTTCGGTAGAGACACCTGTTGAAAATAGGAAAAGTATTAGTCAAGAATAAAAAAAATGCGATGAAATGATGAGGAAAGCGGCTAATGATCACCTGACTCCGTGAGTTTGCTCAACATCGCTTCGAGCCTTGCTGATCGCTCAGAAGCTGCAATAGCGGCCGCCAAATTGGTGTCTACAGGGTCTACCAAGAAGCCCTTATTGCTGCCATATTCACTTATTCCTTTGTTAAAAGGGGCCTCAGGCTCTAAATTGAGGATCGCGTCGAGAGAAAGGATCGACTTCTTCTTCTTTTTCCCGCCAGCTCTAGATGCACCTGGAATTGATTTGCGCTTGGCAGTCACCTTGGGGTGGCGGGTCCTGATATCCGCTCCTACGCCGGACTCTGGCGACATTACACTAACCGTCTTCGTAGGAACACGGGGCGCCTGTGGTGCATTCACCGTAGCAGACAGCGGCAATCCACGCGGGGGGCTCAACACGCGTGGTCGGTCTACTCCGACATCTTTAAACGGAGGAATGACCGGGATCCTTGGTTGCAAGGGGGCCTTGCGATCACCGCCAAGAGGCGCACCCCTACGGTCAACCAGTATACGCTTCTCCGTTAAGATAATTGGGCCCATCGCATGCGCATACCAAGCCACGTACGTGTTAAGCATCTTAGGGACACAGCTGGGTTCACTAATGAAGAAATAGGAACCCGTATTAAGCCGTGTGAAATGGTGCATTGCGTTCTTCATCCCCTCTCGGCTGACCACAGGCTTTTCCAAGAAAGCTTCCATCGGGATCCCTTGGTTATAGCTCGATTGCTGAGCAAACCGGTGCGGGTTGTACCTCATGAAAAAATGCGGTCTCATTCTGCCTAAACACTAGATAGCCCGGCCGAATGGAGTAGAGGTGGAGGATTTCCCGAGCCTTCAATACGGAAGCCCCGTCCTTGAAATCATCGCGCAGTGGCACTACTGACTTAGCAGTCTCTGAGCCTATGGTTATAACCTTATCCACAAAGGAAATTTTCGCTCCGACCAGATGTGGACGAAGGAGCAGCCTCCTAGACTCCCGTGGGGGTGCAAACACAATTGAAGCGCCGACCAACCGCATGACTCTCGGGAGTCTGCATTTCTCGAAGAACGGAAGAATATTATGGACACCGAACACCCCTTGCACATGTATTTCCATCCAGGAGGTGAAATAATGCGTCGGAAGTTAGCAGGCTGTATCCCCGGCTCACTAGCGTCCGCCGCTACGCTAAGTCCTTTATAAAGGTAGGCAGCCCGGCGATTCCTACCGATAACTGTAAACCAGCCACCATCCGATGCGCTGGGTAAAAGACGGAGGGCCGCATGTGACGCGGGTGCATAGGGAGCGCAAAGCTGCATAGCCACAAACCCAAGAACCCAATAAAAAAGGTCTCCTCATCCATGCCCGGGACGGCAATTTCTGAGAAAGGGACGACGGCAGCGCCGGGGAGATAAAAATCCCTTTGATCATTCTCTGATACAGGTCGGCGGTCTAAGCCGAAGCCGAAAAGGTCATCGAGCTGAGCAAACTTCTCACTCCGCTCTAATAGGAGCTCCGGGCGAATGAAGCGGGCAATAAAATCTGCGAAACTGATGCCCCGGTCGCCCAATTCCAGATGGAGTCCTTCATAGATCTCCAACATCTTCACCAGGCCCGGATACTGATGCTGGACGGCGTTTTCCGGAGTTGGGTCAAACACCAGCGGCTTGGTGACAAAGACGTATTCGTCAGGAGGTAGCAACTCCTCGTAATGCTCCCCCCTCATCGGTAAACCCGAGAGCTCGGCAAACTCCTCCAAGGAAATTGAGACCTCCTTATCCGCCATCAGGAAAGTGTGGGTGGGGATATTCCATTGTTCAATGAAGGCTTTGATCCACCACGTTGGAGGAGAGGGATACTCAAAGAGCGAGACGTAGATGGCTGAATACAACCCAATCTTCATTAGATGAGTCCTTTTCGCCGATAAGATGTATCGGGCCCACTGCAAGTATCCGGCGGGCGGTCGCGGCACCAATCCAATATTATAGGCCTGTCCCCAAGGGCGTGCTTCATCCTGACAGATTCGCCTTCCTAAAATATCTATTGCCGGCGGCGGCTGCACGGGAATAGCACCAATTGCGGGTTGGAGGAGGTCATCCGAATTCCAATTTTTAACCTCCACGGCATACTTCGCCGGGGGTTCGTCCGCATAGGGGATTGAAGTTATGGGTTCAGACGGCGTGGCAAAACTGAAACTGCGGCGACCCTGGATGATCTGGCTGTACCACCTCCCCAACAGGTGGAGTTTTTTGCACTCGGGGTCATGATCCTTAATAAGAGCGAGCGCCACCCGGTCCACTGGCGAATGAGGGAACCCTCCTTCCGAGCGAACAAAGGGGAAAGACAAGTCGTCAGACATGTTTCCTGTGGAAAGACAAAAATAACCGTTTAGTGTTCTAACGCTTGGCATTTTAAAATCTTACTCCACACTGTGATGCAGTGGGTAGGGGACCAAAGGGGGACCCACAAAATCTGGATGACGGTGCATCATTTAATAAGACAATCCCATCATTAGATGAGACTGTCAATTCATGGAAAAAGATCCACAAAGAATATCCTCATTAATGGGAAATCCCTAGAGACAAGGAGAAAATCTCCTCTTTTAGAGAAAAGCTCTGTCACAGAGTGACATTTGTCAAACTCTGGTCTCAGGGGAACAAGATTCATCAAAAGAGCATAGCTCTTTGGTAATAATGGAAAGATCCATCAAATTTTTTTTAACACACTTAAAAGAATTAAAATGTTGGAATATTGAAAAATCCATGGAAACTTATGAAAAATTCTTCATTTTTCAGATCTAAAAAGATCTACATTTGATCCAAGAGCAAAGCTCTGTTCATGGGTTAAAACCCATGGACAAGATCTCTGTAGATCTGTAAGTTTTTGAGAGCAAGGCTCTGGTGATAAAACTCTAAAGGGGTTTTTTCTTTAGATCAAAGATCTATAAGAGCAAGGCTTAATTAAATTTAATTTAATTTAAATTACCTAGAGTGATTCTAAGTTCTGAACTTTGAAGTTCTTGGGGAAAGAACAAGAGCAAGGCTCTGAAAATTCTTAGGCAAGAGCAAGGCTCTGAGAATCAAAATTCTTAAAAGTTGTAAGAATTTTCTAAGGACCAAGGGTCCTATTTATAGGCGCCTGCGCCCCTTCAACTTATCAGTTGATCCAAAGGCTGAGGTTTTGCCACCGCTGCACTCACGTGCGCGCCACGTGAGCGCAACGGTGGGGGGGCATTTGTTTCCCCAATCAGAGCAAGGCTCTGTTTAAATTTCAAAAAAATTCAAATTTTGAAGCAACGCTTCAAATACTGTGCGTTGCACGCAACACGCCATGTGTCAGAAGTTGATACGACAGCGCAACGCCCAAGGCGGTGCGTCCAATCAGAGCAAGGCTCTCTTAAAAAACAAAAAGTAAAAGAAGCAACGTTCAGTTGCGCAAGCGCTGCGCTGCGCGACACGCGTCTGCGCTGTTGTGCAAGCACAACTGCGCAAGCGCTGCGCTGCGCGACACGTGTCTGCGCAGTTGCGCACACACAACAGCGCAAGCACAACTGCGCAAGCGCTGCGCTGCGCGACACCTGTCTGCGCAGGTGCGCAAGCACAGCTGCGCAAGCGCTGCGCTGCGCGACACGTGTCTGCGCAGTTGCGCAAGCATAGCTGCGCAAGGGCTGCGCTGCGAGACACGTGTCACGCGCTAGGGGAGTTGCGCAAAACAGAATAAATCTTTTCTGTTCTTGTTAAAACAATAAGATTTTCTTCTGTAAAGCAGGGGCCTTTGGATCAAAGATCCAACGGTGAGGAAAATTCCCCAAATCACTCAGAAAAAGATCTCTGTAACAAATTTAACTAATTTGTGAGCACTATAAAAAGGACCCCAGACCTCATTTCAAAAGCATCAACATTTTAAAAAAGAGAGAAAGAGGACTCTGAAGAACTCCTCAAGAATAAAAAAGGTAAAAACCTTTGAAAGAAGAGAAATTTCTCTTATGAACAGATCAGTGATCTAATAACAAGATCATGGATCTTCAATAAATAAATAAACAAATAAAATAAAAATAAAAATAGTGTCTTGCACTTGTTATGAACCTTTGGTTCTCTGAAACAAGGAAAAACTTGTTTAGATCAAGGGATCAAAAAGTGCTTTGCACTTCTGTTTTGAATCTAAAAAGATTCTTAGTGGTTTGCACAAATGCAGTGCATTACTTAAAGGGCCAGGCCCAAGTTAAAAAGACTTAACAGGCCTAAATAAATTGCAAAGCAATAAAAGGGGCAGAGCCCCATTTAAATTGACACTCTGTCTGAGCAAAGCCCAAAATAAATAAACAGCCATGGCACAGATCTAACAGAACAACAACAAATAAAAGTGCTTCCAATTGGACTTAGCCCAATCGTGGCCATAAGTCCTTAAATTAAATTGACTGAGCAAAATTGCTCTCCTAAATCAATTTATCTCCGGTTCGAGGGTACATCTCCGAACTCCTCTGACATCTATCATTGTAATCCTTCAACGACTCAGAGAGGCGACGGGTCCCAACGACCACATATGAATACGGACTGCGGGGTCCTTAAACTCGTGGACCGAAACGTCCTTAA
This sequence comes from Agapanthus africanus, assembly GCA_030015575.1. NCBI lineage: Eukaryota > Viridiplantae > Streptophyta > Magnoliopsida > Asparagales > Amaryllidaceae > Agapanthus > Agapanthus africanus. The sequence goes on along the minus strand of JASDDO010000031.1, from coordinate 443,887,506 downwards.
ACTAATGCGGACTGCGGGGTCCTTAAACTCGTGGACCGAAATGTCCTTAAACTAATGTCAGACCGAGACGTCCTTAAACTAATGTCGGACCGAAACGTCCTTAAACTAATAACGGACCACCACGTCCTTAAACTGGAATATGGACCACCACGTCCATAAACTGGAGCATGGACCGCAATGTCCCTAAACTACCTATGGACCATTATGTCCCTAAACTGGAACAATAGAGCCTCCAAATGCTCTTTTGCCGGATCTAAACGGTCCCGTTTAAGTTGATCTTAGCCCCAAATACGGCTAACGTATCCTTAGACATTTAAATGAACTATAAAACTCCAAATCAACCTTGGTTCAAGGGTACATCTCTGAACTCCTCTGATATCTGCCGTTGTAATCCTTCAACGACGTTAGAAAGGTGACGAGTCCCCGTGGCCAGATATTAAATCGATCATCACGTCAAGTTGATCTTAGTCCAAAACAGGACTAACGTATCCTTGACAAACGTTTAAGTTGATCTTAGTCGCAACGCGACTAATGCATCTTTAAATTAAAAATACCAAACCCAAATCTAAGTAAATACGGATTTGGACTAATCCACGTCCTACGGGCGACAACATTACTCAATCTCCGTATACAATCCACGGGCAACCACAAACAAAACAAACATACAAGACACGAAGTGAAATTCTGGAGAAGGAGAAAGTTGTTACCGCGATGCGGTAGCGTAATTAACTGCAGGGGCTTGCGCCTGCAGGGAAGAGCATCCCCACAATCAAAAACCCCTCAAGCGAGGGGGAATCTGACGAAGTCTGCTACATCGGCCGCATCCGTCTAAACCTCCGATACACGGTGCCATAAATCAACTTGGCATCTTCGGAGAGGTAGACGGATAAAACCATATAGCATCTGCCCTGAACCTCAAGCCAAGACGCCCTCGCGTCGTCGGCCGCCGTTCGGAGGGGAACAGTTTCAACTTTTCATAGAGGGGTTGCCGCCTGTTGCTTTGGCGAACACCCGGTCTAGGGTCACTCGATTGTTGTTGAGCGTTGGCGACGAAGGCCGTTTTTCCTTCCCTTTATCCTTTTTGTTCGATCCCTTGTTTGTGGGTCCGAGATTCTTTCCGGGTAGCGTGCGATTGCACGGCTGAATGTTCTCGCAACTTCTCAATTCTTTCGTTTTAGAGATGGATTTCTTGAAGAGAGGGCTGAGGGCTACTTTTTTGTCGGAGTCGCTCCCGAAGGTGAGAACTCGCGGTCCCTCGGGGTCAACCCTATGAAAATTGTCGGCAATTCTTATATGCTCATCTGTCGTATTTTTCTGCTGTCTACGAGCTTCACGCTTTGTCCTGTTGAAGTGTTGCCTGTGTACGACACCCTTGCCACCAACACTTAAAGGTGTTGCAATCTTCAGTAGGATGTGTGATCTTTTGATGATATAAACAGAAGTTAGGATGTACGTCCGTTTCGTCAAGATGTATACTACCAGAAGAATTTTCTATGAAAGAGGGAAGCCCCATTCCCATCGATACGGCTTTGGCGAATCGTTTCCTTGTCTTGATCCTGCTTTCATTTGCGGTGGATGTATTTTGATCTTGTGGGAGTGTTTCGACCCTTTTGTCCAGTCGCCGGCGTTTGGCCTTTTCAAATATGGCCATCTCATGCTCCCGATCAGCTTTACTTTTCAGGAGAGCTTCGTTGAGGAATGTGTCGATCATTTCATCTGACGGCCCTAGAAGTTCTGGTTCAGGGTCTGCCCCCAGTTTCTCTGTGCAAGAAGCCTTTTCATCGTCTGTAAACGAGTGAGAGATCACATGACAACTTGCCACGTAATCCTCAGATTCATCCGACGAGCCTTCTCCATCATCTTCGTCCTTAAGGACGTGGCTGAGGAACTCTTGGAGCGTAATGGGAGTATGCGCCTTCTGATTATACTCCTCCAGCGCGTCGAACTGTTTCTGCAAGTCTGTGCGCTTGTCGCCAGGCTTCACGGGCTTTTTGGATCTCTTCTTCTTTTTCGAAGATTTCGACGGCTGGGTGTGAGCACTTTGGCTATCACCACCAATCTTTGGAGTTGGGCGTGGCTTCAGCATCCCTTCAATAATCTTGGGTTCCAGCGGGTTCTTCTATCTAATCGCCAGGCATGTCTGGCGATCATTCAGCATCTTTTTGGTTTTGGCCGAAAGGGCCACTTCACATGGGGCCTCTTCAACAAAAGAGCACGATGCCCCCGACGTGTCCACCTTTTTAGGAGCATGAGGCTGCGGTAGGTTCACCTTCCAGTTTTCGGATAACGCGAATTTGCCTTGTTGGTATTGGTTTTCAACCCAGTTTTTGAAGACGAAGCAATCTTAGATCGGATGGCTTACTGCTCGGTGGTAAGGGCAGTAATTAGGATCGTTGACATCGCCTGGCTGCAATGGACGTTTCGGACTCGGCAGATTGATGAGTCTGTTGCGCACTGCCAGCTCGAACAGTCTCCTCGTTTTATCCTGAGGAAACGAGTAAGGACGTCCCAGTCTCTCCTCGTGGGATGGGCATGGACGCACGTTGTTTTGGCGAACAACCGGCTTTGAGTTGCTCGGCTGTTGTTGAGTATTGGCAACGACGATCGCTTTTCCTTTTCCTTTCTCATTTCGAGAGTCTGGCTTTGGAGAGACGGTCTGTGACCCATCTGGTCCATTTGGGCCAGTTTGTCGATCAAGGCCTGGAAAGTAGTTGGCTTGAAGAACATCATGAATTGTGAGATGGTCGCTTGCGGATCAAGAGTGCCCACGAACATGCCTACCGCAGGTGCTTCTTCGATGGGTTGTTCGCACTTCGACCATAAGTTTCGCCACCGTATTGCGTATTAGACCCACGTCTCGCCTGGCTTTACCCTAGCATTAATTAGTGCCGTTATCGGGGTGCGTTCACTAGCACTCGCGAATCTTTGTGTAAACAGTAGCTCCATCTCCGCAAATGTTTCGATAGAGTCGTTAGGTAGCTCCGAATACCATTCAAAGGCCGTTTCTGCTAAGCTGCCAATGAATTGGCGAAGCAACAGTTTGTCGTCGCCTCCAGTGTTGCCGCATAAGGCTCTGAATTGAGCGACATGCTGATGTGGATTTCCCGTCCCTTTATATATATGGAATTTAGGGATCGTATATCCCGACAGGTAACTGATTTGGTCATACCAGCCCGGATAGGGTCGTCCGGTTCTAACAATTTACCCAGCCGCTTCATTTGCCTGATGAACTCGTATTTGCTAAGCTATATAGTCGTCTAGTGCAGCTTTGGAAATGGTTTCCTCCTTGGCTGCTGAATGAGCCGGAGGAGGATTAGATGTCTTCTCTTTATCGTCTTCAATAATGATCGGAGGGTCTTCAACTGGAGGGCCCGGCTGTAACATCATTCCTACCATGTCTTGGAAGAGAAGCGCCATTTTTTTATGTTGGCAGCTTGTTCTGCTGCTTCTCTGTCCTTCTTTTCGAGGACTCTGCGTAGGAAGTCAGCGTCAGTTTCCTATTCGTGACGCTGTTCTAATGATGTTTCCGGGCTTTCTTTTGGCCCGGTGAGTGCGGCCATCGCAGTCATCATCTCTTGAAGCTTCTGTTGTTGCTCATGGGCTTTTGTAATGGATCGGGTGAGCGGTCGGTGACCCGTCGGAGCGCGGCTATTCTCTTTCCCGGATGCCATATACACAGTGTGCACCACCATGGCCCCAGACTTTGGGCGTTTAGATTCAATGTCTTTGCGATTTGCTAAAGACACAAGGATCTTCTCCGACCTCCTTCTTTTGTGAGCGGTCGAACTTGAGGGGGCCGTTGCAGTGGGCACCCAAGTAGCTGTTGCTTTTTCGGGCTTGACAGAGTAGTCCTTCTCCTGCCGAACCTTCATCTTTTTCTGTCGGTGGAGATAGTCTTGATCCATTACGGAGTCTTGGACTTGACGCCAGACCTTGTAAATTTTAGAGGACAGCCGTTGAGGGGGCTGCTCCAGCTTTACCTTTGGGGAATTATCCACAGGTGGAGGAGATCTTTTCAATACGGCAGCTGGTGAGTTTTTGCGCACCCTTCTTAGCGGTTCAAACCTATTCCCAGTCGGAACTGCAGCATTGATTTCCACCATCGGAGCCGGCGGAGTTAGCCCAGAGGGGGAGTTTCCCCCAGCCTTCCTTACCCGGCTCCAGTGACAACGGCGAGCATGTCGTGCGATTGGAGTTGGTTTAGCCGTAGGGGTGACCTCTTCATGCCCCCTATGTTGGTCAGAATTCGCTGGTATCAGCCTTTTAAAGACCGACGTCCGTTGAATGGCGACGGCCAACCTATCAAAAGCAGACTTCCGAGTAGGGGAAGCAACCTTGGTGACTTCGCCTGGAACGGGAGCAGAAATAGTCAGTCTTGTGAAGACCGACCCTTTGGCAGGAGAAACTGCCTTGACGATTTTGGGAGCAGGGATGGCTATCCTCTTCGGGATAACGCCTTCTGGTGTTGTAGGTTTCTTTATGGGCCCGTTGGAGCTCTGGCCTTATCTGTTAAAAACCGAGGCAGTGGAGTTGGGCGACCCGTTGAGAGGGGCCGCAGTAGTAGCAAGCCGATCGAATACTGACTTCTTGGGAGCTTCTTGTGATGGTACAGGGTCGTTGAAGCTCATGGGTGGGAGTATGGTCCCGAAGAATAGTCCAGTGGTGGCTTGAGTTACCTGCTCCACTGGCATCTTGAAAAGGGAGGCCGCTTGGGGCCCGTAAGTCACTCCTCCAGCAAAGACGGAGTGAGAGTTGCAGTTGCAGGTAGTGCAGTTTGAAGCCATTGATCTTCTGTTTTCTGCACTGAGCAAGACACCAAATCTAAGTACCTCAAATCCACAGGCAACCATAGCAAACCGTGATTCGTTCACGAACACGACACACGAAGTGTGGAGTGGAAAGAGGAAGAGGTCCCACCGGGCGTGCCAGAATCTGTTCCCCTCTGAATCACGGAGACGCGACCGTGCGGGTCCGTCTTGCCTGAGATTCGGGGCAGATGCTAATAGGTGCTATCCGTCCACCTCTCCGAAGATGCCAAGTTGATTTATGGCACCATGTACCGAAAGTTTAAACAGATGCTGCCGATGTAGCAGACTTCGTCAGATTCCCCCTCATCTGAGGGGTTTTTGATTGTGGGAACGCTCTTCCCTGCAGGCGCAAGCCCCTGCAGTTAATTACACTACCACATCGCGGTAACAACTTTCTCCTTCTCCAGCTGGTCACTTCGTGTCGTGAGTGTTTGTTTTGTTTGTGGTTGCCCGTGGATTGTATACGAAGACTAATTTATGTTGTCGCCCGTAGAACGTAGATTAGTCCAAATCCGTATTTTCTTAGATTTGGGTTTAGGGTTTTGGTTTAAGAATACGTTAGCCTTGTTTGAGGCTAAAATCAACTTAAACGTTTGTTAAGGACACGTTAGTCTAATTTAAGACTAAGATCGACTTAACAGGATCGTTTAGATCCAACAAGAGAGAATTTGGACTCTATTGTTTAGTTTAGGGACATTGCGGTCGATTTCCAGTTTAAAGACATGGTGGTCCATTGTAGTCCGTGGAATGTATGGCTGTCGGGACCCGTCACCTCTCTGAAGACGTTGAAGAATTACAACGACAAATATCAGAGGAGTTCAGAGATGTACCCTTGAACCAATGTTGGTTGGGAGATCTGTAGTCCAATTTGGAACTAAAGTCTGTTTGAAGGTTTATGAGCATATGGGCTCAATTGATATGAGTTGAACATTTTATTGTTCTGGCTGTTGAGCCTTTATTTGAGCTCAGCCCTTTTATTAATGCATAGCATTGGGCTCTGTAATTAAATGCATAGCATTTATAGTGGTCTGATAGTGCGCCACGTGGCTTGTCAGGCGCTTTGCGCCAATCAAAGAGCGCAATGCGCTAGCGCATGCTAAGATGACACGTGTCACGCTCTGCGCTAAGCGCAAGTCTGTTAGCGCAGTGCGCTGCGCCAGTGAATGACACGTGGCGCGCTCAGGTGCAGTGCGCCATTCCAAGAGCACAGTGCGCTGTTTTAGAAGCGCAAAGCGCAGATTGTGTCTGTGGTTGACACGTGGCGCGCTCTGGCGCAGTGCGCCAATCCAAGGAGCGCAAAGGCGCATTTCAAAAAGTGCAAGGCACTGTACAATAGCGCATAGCGCATCTTGATCCAATTAAGATCAAAGAAACATGTTCTTTATTTTCTCAAAAGAGGTTCTACCTCAAGATTCAAGAATCAATGGTTCATCAAAAGGCTATGCCTTTATATAGATCAAAAGATCTAAAAATGAAGTAAATTACTTCTTTAAATTTTTTGTGATTAGATCTTTCTGATCTTTTTCTTTTTATTGAAAATCTTGATCTTGTTCTTAGATCTTTGATCCTTTTAGAAGAGATTCTTTTTTTGTGAGGTGTTTTCATCTCTGTTCTTCAAGAATCAAATTCTTTACCTTTAAAGAAGAAGAAGATGATCTTCATTCTTCAAAGGCTTGCCTTTTCTTCTCTTTTGAGTTTTTCTCAAAGTTTTTAGAGGGTTCTCTCTCTTCTGTCTCTCTATATCTCTGAGACTTGGAGTCTAGGGGCCTTTATATAAGGCCAATTGGTTTGTTAAGTTAGTTACAGAGATCTTTCTCTGATTGATCTGAGGATATTTCCCCACCGTTGGATCCTTGATCCTAAGGCCTCTGTTTTATAGAAGACAATCTTCTTATTTTAATAAGATTGGAAAGATCTTTCTAGAATTTTAATTCTAATTAATTAATAATTTATTATTTAAATTCCAGTGTTGGCGCAATTGGCGCTAGCGCACCTGCGCTTGACACGTGTCGCAGAGCGCAGCGCAACTGCGCTAGCGCACCTGCGCTTGACACGTGTCGCGCAGCACAGAGCGCAGCGCAACTGCGCTAGCGCGTCTATGTTTGACACGTGGCGCGCAGCGCAGAATGCAGCGCAACTGCGCTAGCGCACCAATGTTTGACACGTGGCGCGCAGCGCAGAGCGCAAGTGATCTGAAGCGTTGCTTCAATTTTTACTTTAGATTTTTAATACAGAGCTTTGCTCTTTTCTTGGGAAAAGGAAGCGTCGCTTCATTCCAAATCTTAGAATCTGAACAGAGCTTTGCTCTAATTGGGAGAAGCAGAAGCGTCGCTTCATTTTCATTTTTAAGACAGAGCTTTGCTCTGATTGGGGGAAACAACCGTCTCTGAGAAGACTGAAGTACCTCTCAGGTGTCTGAGGTTGCCCACCAAATCTGCGGAGTGGCTAATGGAATGTCGAATCCAATTGAATCTTTAGATTCTATTAAATTTTCAGTAATCGTTTGTGGTTCTGGAATCACTTCAAGTTCTACCATACTCCCACTAATGTTTTCTGAAAAGAATTCATTTTACTAAAATTGTGGCGAATCAAGAACAATATAACTATTGATCTTCCTGATGGTAGAAAGTTAACCCTCGTCAAAACCCGGGATAACCCACAAACTGCCATTACTGAAACGTGCCTAGAGTTTATCCGGATTCTGGTTTTAAGCATCAGCCGAACAACTCCATATATCTTAACATCGTTAAGATATGAATCTATTCTATATATCCAATATAGAAACAAATGCACTAATTTAATTGGAACCAGATTCAAAATCATGCAGCTATCTCTAGTGCATATCAACCAAATGGAAGGAGGCCAAGCAGCATTACTCATCTAGGAATGCATCCATATATGAGTAACCTGAAAGAGAAGCAAGTTCTCAAAACCATTACTTACAACGGAATACCTAGCACAAGTATCTACATCTTCGACTACCTCGAAGAATCCTGATACTTCCAACAAATGGTTCTCAAATTTATTCTTATACCTATAACTTCTCAAAACTTGGACTCTGTATTTCAACGAAATACTTGTCTAAAACTAGAGAAGTCAAAAGTAAAGAGAATATAGTATGAGCACCAACCCTTTGTCTTGCAACATATGTTTCTCTACTTTATTCTTATACCTATAATCTTCTCAAAACTTGGATCATGTATTTCAACGAAATACATGTCTAAAACTAGAGAAGTAATGAGTAAACAGAATATAGTACGAGTACCAACCCCTTTGTCCTGACGAACACCGGACAACATACAATATTTTGTATAAATCCCCTGAGTTCAATAACTCAAACCCTGCACGTTGTAGGTTGAAAACTGTACTATGGTTAAAAAGAATTACACCGTTGTTGAATACACCTTACCTAATCACCAGCTGATATAGGTAAATGTCATAGACATGATTTCAAAAAGTTATATCTTATTTTATAAAATAAACGTACAGATATATCAGTTTGAAATTGGTGCATAACAACGGATATTCAAAACCAAATATTTGCCGTCAGGAAAAACCCAGGCGATTTCCTTAAATATCACCAATTACAAAGAATTCCAATATATAGAGGATCTAATCACCCAATTCCCAATATCTCACTCCCACTCACCATCTATAACGCCATACAGATGTGAGAAACAAATTTGGTAAATACATACCCTGGAGTCAGAATCCAATTGGGAAAACAGTTCTCACTTAATATCGCACAGAAAATCTGAAACATGAAAAATGTTTCGAAGGGGTAACTGGGTATTCCTAGTAATGCCTCTTCCATTATCCCGATTCATGACAGTAACCATATACTTCCTTTCCCTCACTCCAATCCCTTTTATATGTCTTTACTTATTATCTTCTGTATACCACACTTAGGCTAATTGATTTTCTTCCTTCCCTACCCTTCGGCACCAGCTTAAGGTTTGGAAGAAGATTGTCCAATAAGCCCAATAGGTGTACTCTCCTAATATCAGGAGCCCTCGCAACCTGAGAGAAGGTGAAGAGAAAAGACAACTGAATAATCCTATTCTATTTCTCCTGAACCAGAATCCATTCTCGAACTGGAACAAGTTCCTTCAAGTTCGTATGTAACTATACGATGGAATATGTTGGAGATAATGCCCTCAGAGTCAATTATTGGATCACAGGTACGTGATTGCAATGATTGATGGAGGACCTATCCCGGTAGGACAGTCTTACTCGAGATGATAGTATGCTATCTGGTTTACCTTTATCATCGTGTACTGTTTTAGGTGACCTGACACGTCGCTATTACACGTTGATAGAACCCTTAGGATTCTTGCTTGACCACCAGCAGTATGAGGGCGATCATATACGTGGGAGCTGGCAGTCTATAAGCATATCCTTAAATGGTCCCTAGTCGTGTGAGTTTCGAGACAGGGCATCGATACTCCATAGTAGACTAGTGTATACAGTCGAGACCCCGACGAGGGGCGGTGGCCGGTCTCACAAGCCACTGGTGTCAGTTGGATCACCTAAGATGTATACAGGTGCTCATTGGGTTATGAGTACACCGGACAGGACTCGCCGGGAACATGCTAGTTGGTTATATACCAGACGTCAGATGGCAGTTCCCTGGTGACATGTGTGCAGGTTAGTTCATCGACCTGGAGATCGTCATTTGTCTCGTGTGAGTTCCCACTGTACTTTGATTACTACCCTACCACGGCTCAAAGGAGTCGTGCAAACAGGTTTTAGTTGGGTACAGTCCCGAGCCACATGGAGGCAGTGAGCGTATCTTCAGGGGTTTGTCTCTCCCGGTATTGGGGGTGAGGTCGTGCTGTGTCTAGGAGAGCCATTACACAAAGCCCTCGGCCGAGGCAAGGAGATTTACTGGTAGGTATTCCAGTAGTATCTCGGGGTGTTCTGGGCTACACTCCGACACGACTTGTACCGCTTTTGGGGGTGTGACTTTTACCAACCCCCTAGGCCCGCCATGCGATGCTCATAGACAAACGGACCGGACTGCATGGATATTGTCACTGACAGGCTCAGTTGGGTGTCGGGGTGAGCTTCCTCATCGACGTCCCTTTTGGTCAATAGCTGGTGGCCCGTCACGTATTGGCATATACCTCTGACGTGCTAGTGGTTAAATCCACAACCATAGTATTGACGAGTCTTTAGAGTCCACCACACTTTCAGTTACTCAGCTTTCGGGCGAAAGGTTGTAGAGGCCGTATGGAGATATGGCAAGGTCCGATCAGATACGTGCGGTATTGCACGGATCAGGATCGGACAGTTTGTACTATAGGCCGTATTGGTATATGGCAGGGTTCGATCAGATACGTGCGGTATTGCACGGATCAGGATCGAACAGATATTAGTAGCCGGCTTTGGTTCAAGCCGGATCCTAGTATAGTACAGTGTAGACTTTGTCTCATTGCATTTGTATTTCGGTCGAAATACAGATGCGGGTGTGTATGCACAGTATCGGAGTTTTCCTGTAATTTATTACGGGACCAGTTTTCTGGAGTTGCCAGTTTGCTTTTAGTTTCGGCCAATTTCCATTGTTCCGTTCATTGGCCGAAGATTGGTGGAGGAGGGTTATTTGCATTGTTGCAAATAGACATTTGTGGAGGGGGTCTTTGCTTTTGTAGCATCATGATAGTCTTCATGATGGTTGCACCATCCATTGACTTGCTTGACTTTGTTAGCATCATGGTTGTTGATGATGGTTGTGTGGAGTGTTGGCATTGCTTTGTGATCATGGTTGATTATGATAACCATTCCTCTCTCTTTTTCTTGCATGATTGATATGGTCACTCCCCCTTGACTTTTCCCTCTCTCCTTTTCCTACATGGGCCGGCCACTTTAGTGGTGTGGATGATGGATTCATTTTTGGTGTGGCATTTTTGTTCATATTGTGCTAAGAAAAGAGCTCTCTAGTTGATCTCCAAAAATCCTTTCTTTCCTCCACCACAAATGGCAACTCCACTACCCAAAAAGAGACACAAGGTCACTACATATTCTACAACGAATCTTGGGCACGTCGTATAGCCGCTTCGTGCCCGAGTTGCCTCGGCATTGAGGTGGGAGCCCGTAAACGATATAGGCGACGTGGTGCACTTCGGCGACGAGGAGGAGACGGACGGAGATCCCGCGAGGAGATCGAGTGGAGATGAAGACCGGAGGACTTGGATCGTCGGTATATCTCTTTCCCTTCTTTAGTTAGCTTAGACTTAGTTTAATGGTAACGATCCGGGTGTTTAGTGCGCGGTGGTACCGATTTGCTAAGTCCGCAAAATCAAAGTTATTCACCGTTTCCGCATTCCGGCGTCGGATTGACGACCGGGGTGCCGCCGTGCACTTACAGTGGTATCAGAGCCTCGCCATTAACATTGTCTAGCTTGGTGTAATGTGTTTTTCTGTTTCGATCGATCGAATGTTCCAAAACTGCATTTTAGTTCGAATCAGTTTCTGTTGAAAATTTTTGGTCTCGAAAAATTTTTCTGGTTGTAAAATATTGATGTACTGGGAAATCTAAGGGTTCTGTAAAAATTTGACGATGTAACTCCACAGTTGGAGCGCGGATCCGCCGCGAAACTCCCCCTCGTGCGGCCCTTCCGCCGCGCACTATTCACATCACATCACCAAATTTTTTCAGAGGCCTTCTGGGCTTAAAATATGGGTTTTGGAATATTAAAATTGGGCCCAGGGTTTCTGTGAGTGCTACAGTTTTGTTTGAGGGCCCACTTGTTAATTTTTGATCGATCGGATATTTCAAACACATTATTTTTCACAGTATTTAACATTATATCTGCGACCGTGAATGTCACTCGATCGGTAAATCCAGTCTAACTGCTATAGCCGGTTAGACGGATTTGCGAACGTGATTTTCACGTTGATGTTTTGTTTTTGCTGTGATGTTGCGGATCGGTCGTGGGGGATAGCCTGGATGCAATGCTAGTACAGTTGTGTTGTATTATGTACATTTGATGTTGCGGGGCGAGCGTCCGACATGTGGACTGCCGTCACTGCTGTTTGTATTATTATTTTGGGGCACGGCCAGGTTGCGGTCGTTGTACCCGGTATATGTATATTTTACTTTCTGTACTAGGATTACCCCGCGGAGGGGTGCACGATAGCCGGGTTCTGGAGGGCAACAAGCCCGCATCTCATGGCATTGAGACGGAGGGGGGCTTCACTCTAGGATTGGCGGGCTATTCGCCGCACTCGTAGGGGGTACAGGTTGACCCAGGAGGGGTGCCCAAGTTACCGGATTCCGTGAAGTGCTGGGTGGTCCATTCACGGCGCTGAAGGGGGCTGCCTCGCTTAAGGTTTTGGCGGGTGACTTGCCGCACCCGTAGGGGTCTAGGATTTCATTGCACAGGCTATCCACACGACCAGGGGAACGTCGGGTTTCAGCAGTGGCTCTGTGAAACCCGGGGATCCAGATATCTGTATTGTTTCTGTGATGCTGTTCATTCTCTGTGATGTTGCATTTCTTTCACGCCTTGAGCGAAATATTATATATTGGTATATATATTAGTAGATGTTGTATATGTTTTACATCCGCGCTAGTCCAGTCCCCGCTCTGTCGTTAGTAAGCTAACCTAACGGGTAATGACGGGACCCAGTGGCGAATGCGGATGGCATATACGTACATCAGTATATTTTCGTTCTTTTTGGTGTGATCAATTGATGGGACTGCATTGATTTGGATCAATGCAAGTTAAAACAAACCTAATCTGATGTTGTTGGAACACTTTTCAAAAGGCTGTTATTGCAAGGACGTTCACTTTTGTTTTGCATCGCGGTATTCAGTTGGAATATCCTGCTCCTCAGTCGACGAGGCAAGGGCCGAGATCCCTTCACCGGGAGTGACCCCTTGGATAAAAGTTTGCGTCGGGGCATTAACTTCACTATAGCCGATTACTTTTGCTTTGCATCGCGGTATTCATTTGGAATATCCTGCACCCCATTCTACGGGAAAGAGCCGAGATCCCTTCACCGGGAGTGACCTCTTTAGTAAAGGTTTTCGTCACTATATTTTCTAAAAAGCTATCCGTTCCTTCAACGATATCAAGTTCTTTACGTTAAAGGTTTTCGCCAGAAACCATTCGTAGCCCTCCGTCATTTCAGTTAAATATTCGGTAGTATTCAAGCTATGTATTTTGACCTCACGCCAAGGCATAGTGATTGGTAGCTGCCGGGTATTTATCTGTTGCATAGATAGATGCGTTGGTTTGGGACAGTCGTACTACTATTTTGGCCTACGTCAAGGGTATGTACGGGTGGATTCAAATTAACCTGGATAATGACGGGTAGAACTTGACATGTGACTTATGATATTTTGACCTCACGCCAAGGTCATAAGAGCATGGGGCAGAAATCCACATCGGGAGTTTCAAAAGTACTGAAACTTGCCAGATATGCGCATACCATCTGGAGTATGACACCGTGAGCGGATTCCGTCACGTTATCATGCAATGATAGTTGGATCCCGATTCCCACTGATGAGTTGGTTTACTCCTCGGGTGACCCCGACTAATTCTTCTTTCAGGTTTGGAGGAGAATTTGAGGTACAGTGGGAGGTTTCCAGATTAGATAAATTGGTAACCATTCTGATCTAGGTTAGAGTGCACGCTGAGTGTTTCTTTTCTCTCTCTCTTTGGCAGCGACCATTGACCCAACCCTAAGACTTTGACTCAGAGACCAAGTTGACCGAACCTTCTTAAACATTGGCTTTTGGATTGTCAGAGTTGCGAACCTCATTGCCACTCCTACTTTTCCCCTTTTCTCCAGGACACCCCGTTTTACTACGAACGTCCACTTCCATTGGACAAAACCATCGTATGGTCAGATACGAACTCGAAAGAAATTATTCGAGGATGGTTTCAGGTTCTGGAGGAAACGGATAGGATTATTCAGTTGTCGTTTCCTTTTACCCTCTCTCAGGTTGTGAGTACTCCTTGGTTTAGGAGTAGTACACCTATTACGCAAATTGGATAGTCTTCTTCCAAACCTTAGGCTGGTGCCGACCGGTAGGGAATGAAGAAAACCAATTAGCATAACGATGGTGTGCAGAAGGTATTAAGTTAAGACAAAGCAAGGATTAGTAAGAGGGCAAAGTAAATTGCAACAGATATTCACGACCAAACCGAGTATTCCTTCGCCAATCCTAAATCACCTTTGTATTTCTCCATAACACTCCGTATCACTACGAAGATCCACAGTTTATTGGATACTCCATCGTATGGTTATATACGAACTCGAAAGGAACTTGTTCCAGTTCGGGGATGGATTCTGGTTCAGGAGAAATAGGAATGAGGTTTATTCGGTTGTCTTTTATCTTCACCTTCTCTCGCTTTGCGAGTGTTCCTAGGATTGGGACAGTACACCCATTATGCTTATTGGATAGTCTTCTTCCAAACCATAGGCTGGTGCCGAACGGTAGGGAAGGAAGAAAACCATTTGGCCTAAAGGGGTGTGCAGAAGGTAATGACTAAAGACATATGAAGGGATTTGGAGAGGTGGCAGGGAATTACACGGTTACAGTTGTGAATCTGAATACTGGAAGAGGCATTACTAGGAATACCGGGATACCCCATCGAGACATTTCAATGTTTCAGTTTCACTATGTACTGTTAAAGGAAAACTGATTTCCCGATTAGACACTTACTCCAGGGTATGTATTTACCAGGTATGATTCTCACATCTGTATGGTTTTACAGATGATGAGTGGCAGTGAGTTATTGGGAATTGGGTGATCATCCTCATTTTTGAGGAAGTCACCTGGGTTGTTTGCCAGTTGGCAATTATTTGGTTTTGAATATCCGCGGTTATGCACCAATTTCAAATTGATATATCTGTACGTCTATTTTCATAGAGTGAGATATACCTTTTGATATTATGTCGATGACATTTACCTATATCAGTGGATGGTTAGGTAAGGAGCATTAAACAGCGGTGTAATTCTTCTCAACCATAAGTACAGTTTTCAACCTACGACATATAGTGAAAGAGTTTTTAGACTCAGCGGACTTATACAGAGTATTGTATGTTGTCCAGTGTCCATTAGGACAGAGGGGTTGGTCCTCATACTATATTCAGTTTACTTTTGACTTCTCTAGTTCTTAGACATGTGTTTCGTAGAAACACAGGGTCTAAGTTTTGAGGAGTTATAGGTATTTGAATAGAGTAGAGAACCAGGTAGAGCAAGTATCGGGATTCTTCAAAGTGATCGAAGATGTAGATACTTGTGTATGGTATTCAGTTAATAGTAATGATAAAGAGAAATTACTTCTCTTTCAGGTTACTCATAATTGGAAGTATTCCTAAGTTGAGTAACGCTGATCGACCTCCTTCCATTTAGTTGACATGCACTGGAGATAGCTGCATGATTTGAATCTGGTTCAATTAAATCAGTGCCTCTGGTTCTATATTGGATGTAGAACAGTTCATATCTTAACGTTGTTAAGGTACGGGGAGTTGTCCGGCTTATGCTTAAAACCAGACACTGGACAACTTAAGGCACGTTTCTGTAATGGCTGTTTGTGGGTTGACCCAGGCTATGACGCGGGTTGACTTTCTACCATCTGGATGATCAATAGAAATATTGTTCAAGACTCGCCACAGTTTTATCAAAAATGGTTTTTTCAAAAACAGCAGTGGGAGTATGGTAGAACTGGAAGTGATTCCATAACCACAAACGATTACTGAAGATTTGATAAGGAACCTAAAGATTCAATCTGGATTGACATTCCATTGACCACTCCGCAGATAAGGTGGGTAACTTCAGGCACCCGAGAGGTACTATGGTAGCCTCAAGGAAGGTGACAGGGAAGTTCTTGTTTACCCACAATTACCATTGCTGTTGTTCAAGGCTGCGAGACCCGGCGGGAGGATGAGTATAGCGTCGTTCTGAACTCGCTTCAGAAGTGTACGTGTATATGACTCTGCCAGAGGTTGTCGTAGACAGTGGGAGCAGCGGAAGCATTGGTGGACAGGTAGCTTATGTCTATTTATAGACTAAAGCAGATGTAGCGGAGATAGATCATCTATTTCTGACGTGACAATCATGGGTTTGACTTCATCAGAATAAGGGATGGATCTGTTGAGAAGGTAGTAGGGTGTGATATCCTGGTATTTGGATGACATACACAGAGTAGGAAAGGAAACTCCTATACTACAGTCGGTTATACTTTGGTCGTCACACAGTGGTTTCTCCACAAAGGAAATGGATTTTATATCAGACATACTGGTTACTAAATCTATGGTTTTAGATCTAGATTTGGGTGGTTTCCCAATCAGGGTGCTTGACAGCATTCTAAGAGTATTTAGAATGGACGACTCGGCACGGTAGTGTACCTGCAGGTAATGGAGTCACCCTCTCTAAAGGTGTCTTACAGACTAAAGGGGAGAGGGACGTGCATGATTGGCAGATCACTTGCTCAGGCAATTGAGTCAATCATGAGATGTCAAGTACCACACCAGATGTTGTTCTTGCAGTAGATGCAATAAGATGATAATGATCCAATCCTGGAGAAACAGTCGGAAGCAGTTATAGAACATAAGTGGATGTTCTTGGGATATGATAACGACAGCCTCATTCGGGAGACAGTTATCATTCCAGGCTTCCAAGGTGACATGGACGACAAGGAGGTTGTCAGAGTTATAGTTTTCCTTCTGACGAGGGGCAGTATTTTGGACAGGTGGTCCAAGGCAATACTGAGGGAGGCATGGCGCAGGATACTGATTAAGTTCAGTTGACGATACAGTCTAAGAAGTTTGGATTTGGAGTTCATTTATGAGCTATGTCCCATCAGACATCCAGACACATTCTAAGACAGGTATTGCTCATTTCGGGAGATGAGTTTCTCCGCGAACTTGAGATATAGAGAGACATAGAAAGAGACATCAAGGCGGATCCACTCACTGAGGCTATTCCTCAAACGCAATAGTTTCGCAAACGAGCTTTGTGAGACTGACTAGTAGAGGAGTTGGGTGTTCGGTATCACACGGGCTGTGAGTATGCGACATCGCAATAATTAGCCTTGAGTGCAAGTGGGAGATTGTTGGAGATAATGCCCTCAGAGTCAATTATTGGATCACAGGTACGTGATTGCAATGATTGATGGAGGACCTATCCGGTAGGACAGTCTTACTCGAGATGATAGTATGCTATCTGGTTTACCTTTATCATCGTGTACTGTTTTAGGTGACCTGACACGTCGCTATTACACGTTGATAGAACCCTTAGGATTCTTGCTTGACCACCAGCAGTATGAGGGCGATCATATACGTGGGAGCTGGCAGTCTATAAGCATATCCTTAAATGGTCCCTAGTCGTGTGAGTTTCGAGACAGGGCATCGATACTCCATAGTAGACTAGTGTATACAGTCGAGACCCCGACGAGGGGCGGTGGCCGGTCTCACAAGCCACTGGTGTCAGTTGGATCACCTAAGATGTATACAGGTGCTCATTGGGTTATGAGTACACCGGACAGGACTCGCCGGGAACATGCTAGTGTGTCATATACCAGACGTCAGATGGCAGTTCCCTGGTGACATGTGTGCAGGTTAGTTCATCGACCTGGAGATCGTCATTTGTCTCGTGTGAGTTCCCACTGTACTTTGATTACTACCCTACCACGGCTCAAAGGAGTCGTGCAAACAGGTTTTAGTTGGGTACAGTCCCGAGCCACATGGAGGCAGTGAGCGTATCTTCAGGGGTTTGTCTCTCCCGGTATTGGGGGTGAGGTCGTGCTGTGTCTAGGGAGAGCCATTACACAAAGCCCTCGGCCGAGGCAAGGAGATTTACTGGTAGGTATTCCAGTAGTATCTCGGGGTGTTCTGGGCTACACTCCGACACGACTTGTACCGTCTTTTGGGGGTCTGACTTTTACCAACCCCCTAGGCCCGCCATGCGATGCTCATAGACAAACGGACCGGACTGCACGGATATTGTCACTGACAGGCTCAGTTGGGTGTCGGGGTGAGCTTCCTCATCGACGTCCCTTTTGGTCAATAGCTGGTGCCCGTCACGTATTGGCATATACCTCTGACGTGCTAGTGGTTAAATCCACAACCATAGTATTGACGAGTCTTTAGAGTCCACCACACTTTCAGTTACTCAGCTTTCGGGCGAAAGGTTGTAGAGGCCGTATGGAGATATGGCAAGGTCCGATCAGATACGTGCGGTATTGCACGGATCAGGATCGGACAGTTTGTACTATAGGCCGTATTGGTATATGGCAGGGTTCGATCAGATACGTGCGGTATTGCACGGATCAGGATCGAACAGATATTAGTAGCCGGCTTTGGTTCAAGCCGGATCCTAGTATAGTACAGTGTAGACTTTGTCTCATTGCATTTGTATTTCGGTCGAAATACAGATGCGGGTGTGTATGCACAGTATCGGAGTTTTCCTGTAATTTATTACGGGACCAGTTTTCTGGAGTTGCCAGTTTGCTTTTAGTTTCGGCCAATTTCCATTGTTCCGTTCATTGGCCGAAGATTGGTGGAGGAGGGTTTATTTGCATTGTTGCAAATAGACATTTGTGGAGGGGGTCTTTGCTTTTTGTAGCATCATGATAGTCTTCATGATGGTGCACCATCCATTGACTTGCTTGACTTTGTTAGCATCATGGTTGTTGATGATGGTTGTGTGGAGTGTTGGCATTGCTTTGTGATCATGGTTGATTATGATAACCATTCCTCTCTCTTTTTCTTGCATGATTGATATGGTCACTCCCCCTTGACTTTTCCCTCTCTCCTTTTCCTACATGGGCCGGCCACTTTAGTGGTGTGGATGATGGATTCATTTTTGGTGTGGCATTTTTGTTCATATTGTGCTAAGAAAAGAGCTCTCTAGTTGATCTCCAAAAATCCTTTCTTTCCTCCACCACAAATGGCAACTCCACTACCCCAAAAAGAGACACAAGGTCACTACATATTCTACAACGAATCTTGGGCACGTCGTATAGCCGGCTTCGTGCCCGAGTTGCCTCGGCATTGAGGTGGGAGCCCGTAAACGATATAGGCGACGTGGTGCACTTCCGGCGACGAGGAGGAGACGGACGGAGATCCCGCGAGGAGATCGGAGTGGAGATGAAGACCGGAGGACTTGGATCGTCGGTATATCTCTTTCCCTTCTTCTAGTTAGCTTAGACTTAGTTTAATGGTAACGATCCGGGTGTTTAGTGCGCGGTGGTACCGATTTGCTAAGTCCGCAAAATCAAAGTTATTCACCGTTTCCGCATTCCGGCGTCGGATTGACGACCGGGGTGCCGCCGTGCACTTACATGAATATCCAAGCTATATGGATGTTCATAGTGATACGAAGTGTTCTGGAGAAATTCAAAGTGGATGTAGGAGTGGCAGGGGCATACATGGTTTCGTCGTGAATAATAGCAGTCGCAATTTCTTTTTGCCCTTATTCTAATCCCTTTCTATGTCTTTACTTATTACCTTCTGCACAACACACTTAGGCTAATTGGTTTTCTTCCTTCCCCACCTTTCAGCACCTGCCTATAGTTTAGAAGAAGACTATCCAATAAGCACAATAGGTGTACTCTCCTAATACTAGGAGCCCTCGCAACCTGAGAGAAGGTAAAGGAAAAAGACAACCGAATAATATTTATTCAATTTCTCCTGAACCAGAATCCATCCTCGAACTAGAACAAGTTTCTTCGAGTTCGTATGTAACTATACGATGGAATATCCAAATATTTGGATCTTCGTAGTGATACGGGGTGTTCTGGAGAAATGCAAAGGTGATGTAGAAGTGGCAATGATATATGCGACTCCATGACAATCCAAAAGACAAAGTGTTTTTAAGAAGGTTTGGTTAATTTGGTACATGAGTTTTAGTCTAGGGTCGGGCCATGGTCGCTGCCAAAGAGAAAGAGAAAAGAAACACTCAGTATGCACTCTAACCTAGATCAGAATTGTTAATCACTTTATCTAATCAGGATGGCTCCCAACCCAAAAGGAGAATTAGTCGGGATCATCTAAAATCGTCCGAGAAGTAAACCTACTCATTAGTGGGAATCAGGATCCAACTATCATCGCATGATAACTTGATGGAAGTCACTCAAGTCACCACACTCCAGAAGATATGCGCATGCCTGGCAAGTTTCTTGTATGTTTGAAACTCCCGATATAGTTTTTACCCCAAGCGGCTTATGACCTTGACCGAGATCAACATATCATAAGTCGCAAGTCATGTTCAACCCGTCATTGTTCTGGATTGACTTAGACCCACCCGCACGAGCACTTGACAGAGGTCAACATGACCATGCGACTGTCCTAAATAATCGCATATCTATGCAACAAACAAGCATTACCCAGCTACCAAGCACTGTGCCTTGACAGAGTTCAACATACACGGCATGAATACTAAGTAATACCTGTAAGAAATGACGGAGGGCTACAGCTGGTTTTTGGCGAAAAACCTTTAACGTAATGAACTTGATATCGTTGAAGGAATCCAAGTGGTTTTTCAAATATATAGTGGCGCAAACTTTTGCTAAAGAGGTCACTCCCTGTGAAGGGATCTTGGCTCTTTCCTCGTCGAATGAGGTGCAGGATATTCCAAACTGAATACCACGATGCAAAGCAAAAGAATTGACTATAGTGAAGTTATTACCCTGACGCAAACTTTTTCCCAAGAGGTCACTCCCGATAAAGGGATCTCGGTTCTTACCTCGTCGAATGAGGTGCTAGATATTCATAATCGAATACCACTGTGCAAAGCAAAAGGGAACGTCTGTAATGTCAGTTTTTAAAAACTTGGTTCCAAAAACATCATATATAGGTTTTTTTTCCTTACATTGATCAGAATCAACGCATTCCCATC
The DNA here is from genome assembly GCA_030015575.1 of Agapanthus africanus. Classification (NCBI taxonomy): domain Eukaryota; kingdom Viridiplantae; phylum Streptophyta; class Magnoliopsida; order Asparagales; family Amaryllidaceae; genus Agapanthus; species Agapanthus africanus. Next base: position 443,866,842 of record JASDDO010000031.1, on the reverse strand, counting down.
AATTAAACATATCACACCAGAAAAGAACGAAAATAAAATGTACGTATATACTATCCGCATTCGCCACTGGGCCCCGTCATCACCCGTTAGGTTACTTAACTAACGACAGAGCGGGAGCTGGACTAGCGCGGATGCAAAACATATACAACATCTACTAGTATATATATAAATATATATATAACAGTTGTCCCGGGCATGATATAAAACAACATCATATAATCTCAGCCAAACAAAACAGAGTGGTGGATAAGCCTGGAGCCTCGGGTTTCACTTGAGCCACAAATGAGACCCGACGTTCCCTGTCGTGTGGATAGCCTGTGCAATGAAAACCTACACCCCTACGAGTGCGGCAAGTTACCCACCAATCCCAGAAGCGAGGCAGCCGCAATCAACAATGTTAATGGGCCACCCAGCACTTCACGGAATCTGATAACTTGAGCACCCCTCCGTGGGTCAACCTATACCCCCTACGAGTGTGGTGAATAGCCCGCCAATTCTAGAGTAAGGTCCCCTCCATCTCAACGCCATGAGATGCGGACCCGTTGCCCTCTAGAACCCGGCTATTCGTTCACTCCACCGCGGGGTAATTCTAGTACAGAAAAGAAAATAATATGTACAAGCGTGACATCGACCATGTTCCCACCAAAATTTTGGCTCAAAACTCGCTCCCTTATAAAATAATAGTAATAAAATAAAAAAATAAAAGGAAAAACTCCACATGCAAAGAATGTAACAAATGTCTCAGCGCCAAGAGTTAAAACACTCTGAGGCAGCGCCTCACGTGCAAAGCACGAGAGCGCCAACAGCGCCAGCGCCAAGAGTTAAAGACTCTGAGGCAGCGCCTCACGTGCAAAGCACGAGAGCGCCAACAGCGCCAGCGCCAAGAGTTAAAGACTCTGAGGCAGCGCCTCACGTGCAAAGCACGAGAGCGCCAAGCGCCAAGAGTCAAAGACTCTGATGCAGCGCCTCACGTGCAAAGCACGAGAGCGCTAGCGCCAAGAGCGCCAGCATTAAGAGTCAAAGACTCTAAGGCAGCGCCTTACGTGCAAAGCACGAGAGCGCCAGCGCTAGAACTAAATGTTCTCCACCCTTGGATCAAAGATCCAACGAGGATGATTAAAAATCATCAAATAACCAGAATGAAATTCTGTTGAGGGAATACTCCTCAAATCTTTCCAAACAGGAAAGATTGTGCTCTGTAAATCAGAGCACCATTGGATCAAAGATCCAATGGTGATTAATTATGTTGAGGGAATACTCCTCAAATCTATATAAAGGACCCAAGACTTCAAGTCTTGCATAGAAGAACCCCCCCCCCATAAACTTCAGAAAAGAAAAAAGAGAAGAGCTAGCTCTGAGAAGAAGAAATTTTCTTCAAGGTAAATAAAAAGAAGAGAGATCATAATATCTCCTTAATTTTTTTGAGAGTTTAACTCTCACATCATAAGAACTCAGTTCTTTTTCTAGATCACAGATCTATAAGAACAAAGAGATCATAGCATCTCATCAAAAAGAGAAGAACTTAGTCCTTAGATCCATGAGACAAAGTTTCTTATAAACCAAGAATTTAAAAGCTATCAGAGAAAAGCCTTAGCGCTCCAATTTAAAAAAGAAGCGCCTTAGCGCTCCAAGTCTGGCGCTCAGCGCCCAGCGTTCCAAGCGCTATTTTAAAAGAAGCGTCTTAGCGCTCCAAGTTTGGCACTCAGCGCCAAGCGCACCATGTGCTCCTCACATGTGCGCTATTTCATAAGAAGCGCCTTAGCGCTCCAAGTCTGGCGCTCAGCGCCAAGCGCACTACGTGCTTCTCACGTATGCGCTATTTCGTAAGAAGCGCCTTAGCGTTCTAAGTCTAGCGCTTAGCGCCAAGCACACCACGTGCTCCTCACATGTGTGCTATTTCATACGAAGCGCCTTAGCGCTCCAAGTCCGGCGCTCATCGCCAAGCGCACCACGTGCCCCCCATGTGTGCGCTATTTCATAAGAAGCGCCTAAGCGCTGCAAGTCTGGCGCTCAGCGCCAAGCGCACCACATGCTCTTTACGTGTGCGCTATTTCATAAAAGTGCACTGCACTCATTGATTGGCGCCAAGCGCCGAGCGTTCTACGTGCTCCTCACAGGGGTGCTTCTAACACAGAGCACTCTGCACTCCTCAAGAAGGACTTCAGCGCCATAAAAAGTGTCCAACGCTCAATAAAAGACAAAAGGAGAGAGGGGTGTCAGAACCCAAATTAATGCTCAGCATTATTGAACAAAAATATGCTGAGGCCAAACAAATGTTCAACATCAAAATAAATGTTCAACATTTCAATCAAAACTGAGTGGGCTGAGCCCAAGTCGGACACAAGTCCCTAGCTCAGACCAACCGAGCCCATGTGCACACAATTTCCCTAATTGGTCTTAGTCCCAAACCTGACTACAGATCTCCCAACCAACATTGGTTCAAGGGTACATCTCTTCATTCCTCCGATATGTGTCGTTGTAATTCTTCAACGTCTTCAGAGAGGTGGCGGGTCCCGACAACCAAACATTCCATGGACTATGATGTCCTTCAACTTTATGGATTTTGATGTCCTTAAACTCATGGACTATGGTGTCCTTAAACTTTGCGGACTATAAGGTCCTTAAGCTCATGGACTATGATGTCCTTAAACCCAATGGACTGCAATGTCCCTAAACTAAACCCCACAGACTATGATGTCTTTAAACCGGACTTTGAGGTCCTTAAACTCATGGACTATGATGTCCTTAAACTTTACGGACTATGAGGTCCTTAAACTCATGGACTATGATGTACTTAAACTTTATGGATTATGAGGTCCTTAAACTCATAGACTATGATGTCTTTAAACTTTACAGACTATGATGTCTCTAAACTGCCACGGACTATGATGTCCTTAAACCCAATAGACCGCAATGTCCCTAAACTAAAACGACAGAGCCCAAATACTTTTTCGTCGGATCTAAATGGTCCCAAAATCCCGTTGAGTGGATCTTAGTCTAAAATTAGACAAGCGCATCCTTAACAAATGTTTAAGTTGATCTTAATCTCAAGGAGATTAACGATCCTTAAATCCAACCCAAACCCAAATCTAAGAAAATACGGATTTGGACTAATCCACGCCCTACGGGCGATAACACAAATTAGTCTCCATATACAATCCACGGGCAACCAAAAAAATAAAACAAACACACACGACACGAAGTGATCATCTGGAAAAGGAGAAAGTGGTTACCGCGATGCGGTAGCGTAATTAACTGCAGGGGCTTGCGCCTGCAGGGAAGAGCATCCCCACAATCAAAAACCCCTCACAACGGGTGGGAATCTGACGAAGTCTGCTACATCGACCGCATCCGTCCAAATCTCCGATGCACGGTGCCATAAATTAACTTGGCATCTTCGGAGAGGTGGACGGATAAAACAAAATAGCATCTGCCCCTAAAATTCAGGCCGGACGTCCCAACGTCCCGGTCGCGTCTTTCTGCGGCGAACAGATTCCAGCACGCCCGGTGGGACCTTTTCCTCTTTCCACTCCACACTTCATGTGTCGTGTTTTTCCGCGATCAAATAATCGCGGTATATATGTTTGCGGTTGCCCTTAGGGGAGTGGATACTGAAGCCGGCGCTTCATCTCTATGAAGAATGGCGTTTGCTCCCACCTTAGCAATTCAGGCTCTGTCATATCTAGTGGAGTCAAGTACGGGTCACTTGCAGGCTCAAATCTCTGCAATCCTACTCTTCAAGAAATCAACGAGCTTCTCTTTAGGTCGATGCTCCCACCTTCTACCCTCGGTGCCTCAACGCCGATGGAGGAAGGCCAGAGGTAGTCTGTCTTCCACAGGCGGGCTCCCCAAGCAGCAGCTTTGCCGACGGAATCAGTCCTCAGACAACTGGCACATGCCAAGGACCAAGGTCGACGCAGGGGGCAGAATATTCAAGCTCTCAAAGGTAACAGAGGGCAGGATCGGCAAAATCCTGAAGCTAATCAAATCCCGGCCGTAAGAAACGGTCGACGTCGATATCAGCGTCATACAAATGAGCTGGGGGCAGTTCTCCATATGGTCTTGTTTCAACCCTATTGGTGAATATTGTTATTCCAACTGAGAACGGCTTCAAATTGTTGTGAAGGGCCAGACAAAATTCTTCTACCGCAATATTGAAGAAGTCTCCGCAGCCCATAGAGATCCCACGAGAGCAAAAACCAGTTCACTCCATGAAACAACTTTCCTCATCTATATATAAGGTGTGGAAGCAAGTGAAGGGGACTCACCCGAAGACGGATCCTGATACAGCGGTTCCCCCCAAAACCAAAGCGGCTTTTCACAACAAGAGGCCTAATAAAGCTCAAGTGCCCGAAGCAAACTCCAAAAGCCAAAACTCCAAACACCCAAAGCCTGGGGGCATGGTAGTTCACATAGTCTATGTGGTGAATTCCAAAGACAAAGTTCGAGCTTCCACTAGTCACCGACCTCAAACTCAGTCCCTGACAAAAGTTCAACTGCAACATGAAAATCTGCAGGAGATGCTTGCTCAGGCGGCATCACTCGCTAATCCATCGTCTAAGGCAAATCCCGAAGACGCACCTGGAGAAAGAACAGAGCATGAGTTGGATATTGATTTCCTAAATCACGCTCTCAAAAAAAAATGGTATGTCCACAAGCAAAATGGGCACGAATGAAAACCCGAAAGGGCGCCGTGAGTAAAAACAGTAGGACTGCCGGCGAGCTTGTGAAAATCCAGAAGGGCGCAACCTCGTTAAAATAAATACACTTACGATATCCTCACGACTCGTGAGGAGAACCCCCCCTCCCCCCCCCCCCCGCGAGACCCTTACGGCTCATAGGATTCAAAAGCCTTAAGTTACAGGGATCTAGACATGTTCTTAAACCGTCATATCTCTCAAATTTCCCTTTAGGCATAGGCACGAATAAATATTTCTTTGCCAAGTTCTACAAATAGCAAGAAATGTCCCCATATGGTAAATAACACTTGTAAGTTCTCTCGACTTATAAGGAGAAAACACTCTTGGAAGATCCTTACGACTTACAAAAGAAGACATTACTTAGGAATCCCCACGATTCTTAAGGAGAAAATACGCCTACGAGATCCTCACGACTCGTAGGGAGAAAACCCTTTATGAGACCCTGTTTACCGCCGAAAACAAAGACGAAACTGCGTAGGTCGTCTTGCCTGAATTTGAGGGCAGATGCTATTTGGTGTTATCCGTCCACCTCTCCGAAGATGCCAAGTTGATTTATGGCACCATGTATCGGAGGTTTGGACAGATGCGGCCGTTGTAGCAGACTTCATCAGATTCCCCCTCATTGTGAGGGGTTTTTAATTGTGGGGACGCTTTTCCATGCAGACGCAAGCCGCTGCAGTTAATTACGCTACCGTATCGCGGTAACCACTTCTCCTTCTCCAGATGGTCACTTCGTGTTGTGTGTGTTTGTTTTATTTTTGGTTGCCCGTGGATTGTATATGGAAACTAATTTATGTTGTCGCCCGTAGGGCGTAGATTAGTCCAAATCCGTATTTTCTTAGATTTGGGTTTGGGTTAGGTTTAAGGATCGTTAATCTCATTGAGATTAAGATCAACTTAAACGTTTGTTAAGGATACGTTAGTCTAATTTTAGACTAAGATCTACTCAACGGGGGTTTTGGGATCATATAGATCCAACGAAAGAGTATTTGGGCTCTATCATCTTAGTATAGGGACGTTGCTGTCCATAGTTTAAAGACATCATAGTCCGTGGCAGTTTAGAGACATCATAGTCTGTGTGGTTTAGTTTAGGGACATTGCAGTCCATAAGTTTAAGGACATCATAGTCCATGGAGTTTAAGGACATCATAGTCCATAGTTTAAAAACGTCATAGTCTATAGGGTTTAAAGACGTCATAGTCTGTGGGGTTCTGGTTTTAACCAGTTTGGGGGTGCGCCAAAAGTTATTGGTTGTTAGGACCCTCCATCTCTCTGAATACGTTGAAGAATTACAACGACATGTATCATAGGTATGAAGAGATGTACCCTTGAACCAATACTGGTTGGAAAATCTATAGCCAAATTTGGGGCCAAGATCAATTAAAAGATTGTGAGCACATGGGCTCAGTTAATCTGAATTAGAGATTTGTGGCCAACTTGGGCTCAGCCCATTCAGTTTTGAATAAAATATTAGACATTTATTGGGGACAGTCCCTTTTTTATTTAACAATACTGAGCATTGATTTGGGTTCTAACACCCTTTCCCTTTTTGTCTCTTACTGAGTGTTGAACACTCTTTATGACGCTGGGCTTTATTTTTAAAGAACACTTTGTGTTCACTCAGCGCCCATATGAGGAGCACGTGGAGCGCTTGGCGCTGAGCGCCAGACTTAAAATGCTGAGGCGTTTCTTATGAAATAGCGCACACGTGAGGAGCACGTGGCGCGCTTGGCGCTGAGCACCAGATTTGGAGCGCTAAAGCGCTCCTTATGAAATAGCGCACACGTAAGGAGCACGAGGCGCGCTTGGCACTGAGCGCCAGACTTGGAGCGCTGAAGCGCTCTTTATGAAATAGCGCACACGTGGGGAGCACATGGCGCGCTTGGCGCTGATCACCAGATTTGGAGCGCTAAGGCGCTTCTTATAAAGTAGTGCACACGTGAAGAGCACGTGGCGCGCTTGGCGTTGAGTGCCAGATTTGGGTGCAGAGCGCTCTTTATCAATTCTGTGCTCTGAGAATTAAGTTCTTGTTTATAACAGACTTTGTCTTGTGGATCTAAGAACAAAGTTCTTATTTTATAGGAGATGCTACGATCTCTTCTGTTTTTTGTAAAAAAAACTTTGTTTTATAGATCTATGTTCTAAAGAGAACTAAGTTCTTCTCCCTCCCTTTTTATGATGAGATGCCCCGATCTCTTTTTCTTTTATGAAAGACATCTGTCTTTGTAGATCTATGATCTAGGAAAAGAACTAAGTTCTGTAAGTCTACGGTAGCGCCACGGCCGTCTAACAGACGCCAAATGCGGAACAAAAACTTTTTAAGTGGCGCTATCGTATACTATAACCCGGATCGGCCATTATTGCTAAACTAACAAACTGTAAAGAGGGTAGAAAGGTTATACCGAATGATCCGAGTCCTTCATTCTTTAACCATCATCCCACGCTCTGTTGCGGCTGCTCCGATCTCGTCGATCTCCGATCTCCTTGTCCAGGTGGCACCACGTCAACGGATCTTTAAACAGGCTCCCGCCTGTGACTCGAGGCAACTCGGTCATCAAATTTGCTAAAAGAGATGACCAAGATTGATGTAGAGAATGAGTAGAATACTTTGTCTCACTTCGTCCAAAGCCGTGGACGAACGGTTAATGAAGTTGCCACTCGAAATGAAATGGAATGAGAAATGAACTATGAAATTTCCATACATCCAAAACTTTAATCTTTTCAAAACAACAACCATGAATCCTTCACCAAGAGGGGCCGGCCACTTATAGGGAAGGAGGAGGGTGAGTGTAGGAGAGGGGGGTGACCACAACAATGAAGCTTATCATAACACATTTAAAGAAAACATGACTCACTAATGACACCTAGTATGAACACATTAATGAAACAATGAGTCACCTTAACAAGTCATCAACTAATTAATGCCAAGATGAATCACAAGTCACCTCATCATCCTAGCCATCATCTAGAAACTTCTAGAACCATGACTCACCCAAGAAAAGATAAATCCGCATTTAACCGAATGTCAAATACGGCTGATAGAAAACTGGAAACTGGCAGCTTCCAAAAGCGATCCCGAAACGAATTTCAGGATAACCCCGTAACAGTATAAACATACCGCATTTGTATTACAACTGAATACAAATGCATCTGAGACAAAGATATTATATCTACACAGTATAATACTCGGATCCGGCTTAAACCAAAGCCCACCAGTATTATCTGCCCGAAATATGACACGTGCGTAAACGCACGTGCATTTTCCGAACCCTGCCATAAAACCATACGGCCTCTACAACGTTTCGCCCGAACTTAGGAAACTATCTGTGGGGGACTCTAATGACTCGTCAGTACCCTGGCAGTGGGTTTAACCACAAGCCGTCAGCGGCAGTAGCTGTGCGTAACGGCTGCCCATGTTCTGACCTCAAGGGAGGCCGATGAGCGAACTCATCCGGAAACCTTACTGAGCCTAACAGTGACAATGTATATACAGTCTGGTCCGTTCATCTATGAGTATCGCATATCTTCCTAGGGGGCTGGTAACGTCATATCCCCAATAGCGGTATAAGTCGTGTCGGAGTGTAGCCCAAAAAACACCCTGAGATACTACTGGAGTTCCTACCAGTAAATCTCCTGCCACGGCCGTGGGCTTTGTGTAATGGCTCTCCTAGACACAGCACGATCTCACCCCCAATACCGGGAGAGACGAATCCCCTGCCGATCCGCTCACTTGCCTCCATGTGGCTCGGGACTGTACCCAAAAAATACATGTTTGCACAACTCCTTTGAGCTGTGGTAGGATAGAAATCAAAGCACAGTGGGAACTCACACGAGACAAATGACGACCTCAGGTCGATGAACTAACATGTATACATGTCACCAGGGAACTGCTATCTGACGATAAGTATAATACCAACTAGCAGGTTCCCGGCGAGTCCTGTCCGGTGTACTCATAACCCAATGAGCACCTGTATACATCTTAGGTGATCCAACTGACACCAGTGGCTTGTGAGACCGGCCACCGCCCCTCGTCGGGGTCTCGACTGTATACACTAGTCTACTCCGGAGTATCGATGCCCTGTCTCGAAACTCCCACGACTAGGGACCACAATTAAGGATATGCTTATAAACCACCCAACTCTCACGTATATGATCGCCATCATATTGTTGGTAGTAAAGCAAGATCCTAAGGGCTCTACCAAAGTGTAACAGTGATCAGTCACCTGAACCTGTACACAACTAATAAAGGTAAACCAGATAGCATACTATCATCTCGAGTAAGACTGTCCTACCGGTATAGGTCCTCCGCAATCATTGCAATCACGTGCCTGCGATCCAATAATTGATTTTGAGGGCACTATATCCAACAAGTTCTTCTTTTTTGATAAGATACTTTTATCTCTCTGTTTTATTTACCTTGAAGAAGTTCTTCTTTTCAGAGCTTGCTCTTCTCTTTAAAATTTCTTAAAGTTTGTGGGGGTTCCTCTATATAAGACTTGAAGTCTTGAGGCCTTTATATAGTGGAGGCTGATTTCTTTAATCAGTTAAGGAAATCTCTCCTCTGATTGATTTAGGAATGTTTCCCACCATTGGATCTTTGATTCTAGAGCTTCTGTTTTACGGAAGACATCTTTCTTGATATTAACAAGATTGGGAAATTATTTTCCCATACAGAGATTATTCTGTATCTTGGTGATTTTTAATCACCATTGGATTTTGATCCAACGGTGCTCTGATTTATAGAGCACAATCTTTCTTATTTAGAAAGATTGGAAAGATATTTTTCCCTACAGAGCTTATTCTGTAACTTGGTGATTTTTAATCACTATTGGATCTTTGATCCAACGGTGCTCTGATTTACAGAGCACAATTTTTCTTATTTAGAAAGATTTGAGGAGTATTTTCTCAACAGAATTTAATTCTGTAATTTGATGATTCATCATGTTCGTTGGATCCAACGGTGGAGAACATTTAGTTCTAGCGCTTGACGCTCTCGTGCCTTGCACGTGAGCGCTACTTCAGAGTTTTTGACTCTTAGCGCTGGCGCACTTAGCGCCAGCGCTCTTATGCTTTGCACGTGAGCGCTACCTTAGAGTCTTTGACTCTTAGCGCTGGCGCATTTGGCGCAAGCGCTCTCGTGCTTTGCACGTGAGCGCTGCCTCAGAGTCTTTGACTCTTGGCGCTGGCGCTGGCGCTCTCATGCTTTGCACGTGAGGCGCTGCCTCTTTACTGAAGGTGACTTTTCGCCTTCTTTCTCCGCTTTTCCTGAGTCAAACTTCTCTTTCCCGATGCATTCTCAGATCTTGGAAACAGTTCCATCATGCACGAAATTTTCTGTGCCTAGACTTAAATTCTATCTTTATAATTTGAAGCAATGCTTCTCTTCTCTCTCACTTTCAGAGAATTGTTTTAATAGAGAAGAGCTATGGCTTGTAATCGTCTACATGCTCGCCGGCAACCATGGGAGGTTCCTATTGAGGAAATCGTTTCTCGTTTTGCTGCACGTTTGGTTGACCCTTCTCTTACGGATGACCAATGTGATACGGTGTTGTACGAGCTCTTGCAACGTTTCGCCCGAACTTAGGAAACTATCTGTTGGGGACTCTAATGACTCGTCAGTACCCTGGCAGTGGGTTTAACCACAAGCCGTCAGCGGCAGTAGCTGTGCGTAACGGCTGCCCATGTTCTGACCTCAAGGGAGGCCGATGAGCGAACTCATCCGGAAACCTTACTGAGCCTAACAGTGACAATGTATATACAGTCTGGTCCGTTCATCTATGAGTATCGCATATCTTCCTAGGGGGCTGGTAACGTCATATCCCCAATAGCGGTATAAGTCGTGTCGGAGTGTAGCCCAAAAAACACCCTGAGATACTACTGGAGTTCCTACCAGTAAATCTCCTGCCACGGCCGTGGGCTTTGTGTAATGGCTCTCCTAGACACAGCACGATCTCACCCCCAATACCGGGAGAGACGAATCCCCTGCCGATCCGCTCACTTGCCTCCATGTGGCTCGGGACTGTACCCAAAAAATACATGTTTGCACAACTCCTTTGAGCTGTGGTAGGATAGAAATCAAAGCACAGTGGGAACTCACACGAGACAAATGACGACCTCAGGTCGATGAACTAACATGTATACATGTCACCAGGGAACTGCTATCTGACGATAAGTATAATACCAACTAGCAGGTTCCCGGCGAGTCCTGTCCGGTGTACTCATAACCCAATGAGCACCTGTATACATCTTAGGTGATCCAACTGACACCAGTGGCTTGTGAGACCGGCCACCGCCCCTCGTCGGGGTCTCGACTGTATACACTAGTCTACTCCGGAGTATCGATGCCCTGTCTCGAAACTCCCACGACTAGGGACCACAATTAAGGATATGCTTATAAACCACCCAACTCTCACGTATATGATCGCCATCATATTGTTGGTAGTAAAGCAAGATCCTAAGGGCTCTACCAAAGTGTAACAGTGATCAGTCACCTGAACCTGTACACAACTAATAAAGGTAAACCAGATAGCATACTATCATCTCGAGTAAGACTGTCCTACCGGTATAGGTCCTCCGCAATCATTGCAATCACGTGCCTGCGATCCAATAATTGATTTTGAGGGCACTATATCCAACAAGTTCTTCTTTTTTGATAAGATACTTTTATCTCTCTGTTTTATTTACCTTGAAGAAGTTCTTCTTTTCAGAGCTTGCTCTTCTCTTTAAAATTTCTTAAAGTTTGTGGGGGTTCCTCTATATAAGACTTGAAGTCTTGAGGCCTTTATATAGTGGAGGCTGATTTCTTTAATCAGTTAAGGAAATCTCTCCTCTGATTGATTTAGGAATGTTTCCCACCATTGGATCTTTGATTCTAGAGCTTCTGTTTTACGGAAGACATCTTTCTTGATATTAACAAGATTGGGAAATTATTTTCCCATACAGAGATTATTCTGTATCTTGGTGATTTTTAATCACCATTGGATTTTGATCCAACGGTGCTCTGATTTATAGAGCACAATCTTTCTTATTTAGAAAGATTGGAAAGATATTTTTCCCTACAGAGCTTATTCTGTAACTTGGTGATTTTTAATCACTATTGGATCTTTGATCCAACGGTGCTCTGATTTACAGAGCACAATTTTTCTTATTTAGAAAGATTTGAGGAGTATTTTCTCAACAGAATTTAATTCTGTAATTTGATGATTCATCATGTTCGTTGGATCCAACGGTGGAGAACATTTAGTTCTAGCGCTTGACGCTCTCGTGCCTTGCACGTGAGCGCTACTTCAGAGTTTTTGACTCTTAGCGCTGGCGCACTTAGCGCCAGCGCTCTTATGCTTTGCACGTGAGCGCTACCTTAGAGTCTTTGACTCTTAGCGCTGGCGCATTTGGCGCAAGCGCTCTCGTGCTTTGCACGTGAGCGCTGCCTCAGAGTCTTTGACTCTTGGCGCTGGCGCTGGCGCTCTCATGCTTTGCACGTGAGGCGCTGCCTCTTTACTGAAGGTGACTTTTCGCCTTCTTTCTCCGCTTTTCCTGAGTCAAACTTCTCTTTCCCGATGCATTCTCAGATCTTGGAAACAGTTCCATCATGCACGAAATTTTCTGTGCCTAGACTTAAATTCTATCTTTATAATTTGAAGCAATGCTTCTCTTCTCTCTCACTTTCAGAGAATTGTTTTAATAGAGAAGAGCTATGGCTTGTAATCGTCTACATGCTCGCCGGCAACCATGGGAGGTTCCTATTGAGGAAATCGTTTCTCGTTTTGCTGCACGTTTGGTTGACCCTTCTCTTACGGATGACCAATGTGATACGGTGTTGTACGAGCTCTTGACTCGTAGAGGATTTCCTCTCCCCATTGGCTCCATTTGGCTTCGGATGGTCTTCTTGTCCGTGCTCGATGACATCCCTCCTCATCCAGCGGAGATGACTCTGGCAATGCTTGACGCCGCAGAGGATAAGATCGAGTGCTTTCACGAGGCACTTTTGATTACCACAGCTCTGAGGGATCGCTCTGTTCGGTTACTAAGACAGATACGGGCTCAACGGGTCGTCACGTCTGCCTTCGCTGATGGGCACGGTGCTGACCGATGGGAAGCGACTATTCATGAAGATCGCCGCTTTGGCATGGTGGAGAAGGCAGAGAGGTAGTTAGATAATTTTATCCATAGTTTTATGAATCTCTGTACTTTCGATCCCACATTTGGTGATCTATTTCCTGTAGAATAAAATGTTCAATTAAAATTTTTTTGTCGTTGACCACCAAGTGCTTCCTTTTTAACCCATATTCTTCCTCTGATGTATGCATGTGCGTATATGAATGAGACCGATTTCACAAATGTCTGTAAACAAAACTTAAACCGGTGTAAACAGGCACAAATAGCCCTTGGCCGAAGATTTTGGCGGGAACAAATGCCCCCACTACTTTGCCCACGTAAGTATGTACGTGGGTGAAGTAGTGTAAAGTTGTGCATGGCCATGGAATTGAGGGCTTAGGAGACAAGTTTAGGGTTCTTGTAGCCTAAGACTTTTTTTATCTTCATGAGCCGTAAGGGTCTTAAGAAGGTTGTTTCTCCCTGCGAATCGAGAGGATCCCGTAGGTGTAAATTCTCCCTAGAAATCGTGAGGATTTCTTAGTGTTCATCGCCTCCGTGAGTCGTATGGATCTCATTCGGGTATTTTTCTTTACGAATCATGAGGGCCCGTAAGTAACTTCTTTATTTCATTGGCGAATGTGGCTTTGGCAAATGTGGCCCGTAGATAGTCCACCTTGACCTTCTTGTAGGGCAGCGATGGCTTAGGAGACAGGGTTAGGATCTGTCACCTAAGGCTTTTCAAATTTATGATCCGTGAGGGTCTCATAATGATTTTTCTCCCTACGAGTCGAAAGGATCTCATAGGTGTATTTTCTCCTTAGGAGTCGTGAGGATTCCTAAGTGTGTTTTCTCTTGAAAGTCGTAAGGATCTCACGAGAGAATTTTTTCGGCTTACAAGTCAAGAGGACTTGTAAGTGGTTATTTCCCTCCTTGTCAACGTTTGACTTCGGACAGTGTGGCCCGTAGATAGTCCATCTTGACCACCCTGCAGGGCAATGATGGCTTAGGAGACATGGTTAGGATCCTGTCGCCTAAGACAATTCAACTTTACGAGCCGTGGGGGTCTCATAAAGACTTTTCTCCCTACAGGTCAAGAGGATCCCGCAGGTGTATTTTCTCCTTTGGGGTCATGAGGAATCCTAAGTGTGTTTTATCTTAAGAGTCGTAAGGATCTCACAAGAGAATTTTCTTTTCATGCGCGGGGACATTAATTTCCCTGTAGGTCAAGACGAATCGATAGATTCTCGCAAAAACACTGATTTCCTTGCGGGTCGAAACGGGTCAAGAGATTCTCGCCAAGGACACTGATTTTCCTGAATCGAGAGGATTTTGCCAAGGACGTTGATTTCCCTGGGGGTCAAAACAAATCGAGAGATTCCTGCAAAGACATCGATTTCCTTGCCGGTCGAAACGAATCAAGAGGTTCTCGCCAAGGACGCAGATTTTCCTGAATCGAGAGGTTTTTGCCAAGGACACTGATTTCCCTGGGGTTCGAGATGGATCGAGAGATTCCTGCAAAGACACTAATTTCCCTACAGGCCGAAACGAATCGAGAGATTCTCGCCAAGGACCCTGATTTTCCTGAATCGAGAGGTTTTTTTTCCAAGAACACTGATTTCCCTGGGGGTCGAGACGGATCGGGAGATTCCTGCAAAGACACTGATTTCCTTGCGAGTCGAAACGAATTGAGAGATTCTTGCCAAGGATACTGATTTCCCTGAACCAAGAAATTTTTGCCAAGGACACTGATTTCCCTGAGGTCGAGACGAATCGAGAGATTCCTGCAAATACACTGATTTTCCTGCAGGTCGAAATGAATCGAGGTTCTCGTCAAGGACGCCGATTTCCTTGAATCGAGATATTTTGCCAAGGACACTGATTTCCCTGAAGGTTGGTTGACTTGTTCTACTTTTTGCGGTGTCTGGGTTGACGTGCTCCGCTTTCTGCAGTATACTCCACTTTCTGCGGTGTCAGGGTTGACGTATTTCCGAGACGGGGTCATTGGATGACGTGTTTCCACGATGGGGTCACTTGCTGACGTATTTCTGCAACGGGGTCATTGGATGACGTATTTCCGAAACAGGGTCATTGGATGACGTTAGGTTGTCTGTAGACCGTAGAGTCTGAGAACTGGGGACTTTGCCGTGGCACCGATTGGTGATGTCGCGTCCGTATCCTGCTGGAATGAGGAGGAACACCGTTGTTGGTCTCTAGGCTGTAGATGTGGCCTGTAGATAAGAACAGTTCATCTTGAACTCTTTTGTGGGGTAGCGATGGCTTAAGAAACAGGTTCAGGTCTGTCGCCTAAGACTTTTCAACTTTATGAGCCGTGAGGGTCTCATAAAGATTTTTCTCTCTACGAGTCGTGAGGATCTCGTAGGTGTAATTTCTCCTTATGAATCGTGAGGATTCCTAAGTGCGCGTTTTCTCTCAAGAGTCGTAAGGATCTCACAAGAGAATTTTCTCCCTTACAAGTCGAGAGGACTCATAAGTGATTGCTTCCCTCCTTGTCGATGTTCGACTTTGGAGAGTGTGGCCCGTGAATAGTATGCAATAGTCCATCTTAGACTGACTTGCAGGGCCCCAGTGCTTAGGAAACAGGTCCTTATCCCCATTGCCTAAGGTTTTTCCCTATGAGTCGAGACGAATCGAGAAGTTCTCGCCGGAACATTATTTTCCCCACGAGTCGAGACGAATCGAGAAGTTCTCGCAAGGATGTCCTAACATCACAGTTAACTCCTGCTAATAGAAGTCCGTTAGGGTCTGTGGTACTAGTGTTTTTTACCCGTTGTACCGTCGCGTTGGCCGATGTATTCCTCGATACGCAATCTTTTTGTTCGAGTGGCCCCGCGACTGTCGTGTCTCTGATCCCTTCGGGGGCTAGACAAGACGTCTTCAAGTAATCTTCCTGGTAATATTACCGTCGAAAGAGCAAGCATTAGGGATATTCCATGTCTCTTTTTACTTGAGGTTAGGCTCAGTTTGGGAGCCCCGATGAGTCATGACCACTCCGCGCTGGAGTGGGATGATCTCCGATAGTCTTTTCAGGTCTCATTTGAGTTGCCGTCAAGACCCTGAAGCGAGGGATTTTCCTTGGCTTCATTTATTAACATTGTGTTTGCAATATGGCAACGAATGTCGAGGTTGTCTCTGGGTTTTCTGTGAACCGTCGAGGTTTGGAACTAGGGGACTTTGCCGTGGCTCCGTTTATTGATGTTGCGTCTGCATCCTGCTGGAGGGGGAACGCTTTTGTTGATCTCTAGGCTGTAAATGTTGCCGTCGAGACTTAGAACTAGGGGCTCTGCCATGGCTCCGAGGTAGTCTCTAGGTTGTCTGTGAACCGTCGAGAATTGGAACTAGGGGACTTTGCTGTGGCTCCGTTTGTTGATGTCGCGTCTGCATCCTGCTGGAGGAAGAATGTTGTTGTTGATCTCTAGGCTGTAGATGTTGCCGTCGAGATCTGACTCTCTCTTTGACAGAGTCTGTTGGGACATGTGGTTCCTTTTTGGTTTATGCCCATGGATTGTATACAGAGGTCGGTATGGACTTACATGCAGGGCCAAAGTTTCATTTTATATGTATTTTTTGTTTTCTTTCCGCGATGCTCTGTCATTTCAGCTTTTTATATCGCGAAAGTCGCGATCGCCCAATCATTTCGGCTATTTTTCGCGGTGCCCAATCATTTCGGCTATTTTTTTTTCTTTTTTACTCGCTGCTTTTTATTGCGAGTTGCCTAATCATTTCGGCTATTTTTGTATGCATATATTTTACTTGCTGATTTTGTTGCAAGTTGCGCCATCATTTCGGCTATTTCATATGCATTTTTGGCTCGCGGATTTTTATCGCGAGTTTAAACTTGGAATTTGATACCGATTTAGGCATCAGTATCGCTACAACTGGGATATGGCCAGGAGAAAATCATCATTTTCCTTTGTCGGTTCGAACAAAGGTGGCCAAATCTCAATTTGTGGAAAGCCTTCGATGGCTTAGCAAACAGGGTTAAGGTCCTGTCGGCTAAGGCTTTTGATTTTATGAGCTCTAAGGGTCTTATAAAGATGTTTCTCCTTACGAGTCGTGAGGATCCCGTAAGTGCGTTTTCTCCTTAAGAATCGTGAGGATTCTTAAGTGTATGGTCTCTTATAAGTCGTAAGGATCTTACAAGATTGCTTTTTCCTTATAAGTCGAGAGGACTTATAAGTGTTGTTCACCATATGAGGATATCCCTCGTCGCTGGTGGTACTCTGTTGGGGAAATGTTTATTTGTGCCCGTGGATTGTATACAAGGGTCGGTATTGAACCGCTTTGTAGGGCAATATTGGGGTGTATGACGGCTTAAGAACAGGTTCAAATCCATATAGCTTAAGACTTTTGAATCCTATGAGCCGTGAGGGTCTCATTGGGGAATTCTCCTTACGAGTCGTGAGGATCTCGTAAGTGTAACTTCTACTTAGGAATCGTGTGGATCCCTAAGTGTGTTGCTCCCTTATGAGTCGTAAGGATCTCACACGGGTATTTCCTCCTTATAAGGTCGAGAGGACCTTGCAAGTGTCTTTTAACGAGATTGCGCCCTTTCCGGTTTTCACAAACTCGCCGGTAGCCCTGCTGTTTTTACTCACGGCGCCCTTTCGGGTTTTCATCTGTGCCCATTTTGCTTGTAGACATACCGTTTTTCTTTTATCTTTTTTTTTTTTTTTTGAGAGTGTGATTTAGGAAATCAATATCCAACTCGTTCTATGTTCTTTCTCCAGGTGCGTCTTTGGGGTTTTCCTTAGACGATGGATTAGCGAGTGATGCCGCATGAGCAATCATCTCCTGCAGATTTTCACTTTGCAGTTGAACTTTTGTCAGGGACCGAGTTTGAGGTCGGTGACTAGTAGAAGCTCGAACTTCGTCTTTGGAATTCACCACATAGACTGTATGAACTACCATGTCCCTAGGCTTGGGGTGTTTGGAGTTTTGGCCTTTGGAGTTTGCTCCGGGCACTTGAGCTTTATTAGGCCCTTTTTTTGAGAATCCGTTTTTTTTTTTGGGAGGAACCGCTGTATCAGGATCCGTCTTAGGATGAGTCCCCTTCACCTGCTTCCACACCTTATATATAGATGAGCAAAGTTGTCTCGGGGAGTGAACTGGTTTCCGCTCTCGTTGGATCTCCACGGGCTACGGAGATTTCTTCAATATTACGGTAGGAGAATTTTGTCTGACCCTTCGCAACAGTTTGAAGTTGTTCCCAGTAGGAACAACAACATTCACCACTAGAGTTAAAACAGGACCATACGGAGAACTGCCCCCAGCTTATTTTGTATGATGCCAATATCGACGTCGACCGTTTCTTATAGCTGGGATTTGATTAGATTCAGAATTTTGCCGAGCCTGCCCCCTGTTTCCTTTGAGAGCTTGAATATTCTTCCCCCTACGTCGACCATGATCCTTGGCATGTGCCAGTTGTTTGAGGACAGATTCTGTCGGCAAAGTTGCAGCTTGGGGAACCAACCTGTGGAAGACAAACTTCTTCTAGGCTTCCTCCATTGGCGTTGAAGCACCGAGGGTGGGAGGTGGGAGCATCGACCCAAAGATCTGTTGATTTCTTGAAGAGCCGGATTGCAGAGATTTGAGGCTGCAAGTGGCCCATACTTGACTCCACCGGATATGACAGAGCCTGAGTTGCTAGGGTAGGAGCAAACGCCATTCTTCATAGAGACGAAATGCCGGCTTCGGTATCCCCTCCCCTAAGAGCAACTACAAACATATATACCGCGATTATTTGATCGCGGAAAAACACGACTGTTCATCACAGAAAACTGCATTTCAATACCGCTCATTCGTTATATGTTTTGTTATATATCGGTACTATTAACCAATGTCTTCTCAATAATACAGATTACAGGTATCCGTGACAAAATACTGGAAATACACTTAAAATCACGGATATATCATTTGCGAGCTGACACTGCAACCAGAACTGCAAATCGATATCCCAAGAGTTATTTTGCAAACAAATAAAGTGTACACATTTTGGTCCAACACATAACATGTGTACACACTAACTCTTGGAGCTTGGACCATGGACCTAAGGGGCTGCCCAATGCACACAAGTGGGGGGAGAAGTGCAATAAATGCTAATGGTGTGATGTGATCAAAAGATTCAAGTTTCCCTCCAATACCCTGGTGCATCCAAAGTCAAATTTGAGAAAACCAACTGGACCAAAGTGATATTGGGAAGCACACAAGTCAACACACAAAGAACAAGCCAGAGAGCTCGGATTTGGGCCGAGATCACACCCTATGTGGCCGGCCCCACTGCCTCCAAATGCCCCCAGTTTTCTACAGTGCATCCCCTGCTGCCACCTCATCATAATGTTATTGTTTGTTTAATCTCTTTTTTTGCCTATAAAAGCAGAATGAGGCGGCAAGGGAGAGGGGGTCTCATATTGTATCTTTCATTTTACACTTCAACTCTTTTGTTTTCTTTTGTTCTCTTGTACATAGCTAACCCCTTGAGTTCTTTGCCTTAACTTGATCTTGCAACCTCTTCTTTGAGCTTGCAAGATTAAGCTTTGGTTATTGCACTCAAGGGTTGAATCATTACTTTGGTATGAATAAAGCTTTCTCTTTGTGCCTTCATTTCACCTTGGGATCTTTATCTTCACTTGATCTTGCAACCTCTTCATTGAGCTTGCAAGTTTAAGTTTAGGTATTTGATTCCATGGTTTGTTATGTGCTCTTGGGTTCCTAGTTCTCTTTATCTTGCTCTTTTCTTACTTGCTTTTACATTCATGCAATTTATTACCTTTCTTTACTTTCATGCACTTTCATTCCATTCCCTTTACTTATTTGCTTGTTTCTCTTTTCTTTTCTTTATTTTTTCTTTTCGTAGCTCTTTTTGGTTTGTTGTTTGAATGGTTGTAAATATGTGTTGTTAGGCAAGAATACGATATTGTAAGTTAACGTTCCGTTTCTCATTTCCTTTTCCCGTATTTTCCATTGAACCCCTTCCAAATGTTACGCAAGCGCTCCATTAGGCACCCTACCCTACCAAGGTAACGGTGATTCCTAACCGCGACCGGTTGCGTTCGGTTTGGCCGGAGGCGAAAGCAAGAGACAAGAACGGACGGACAAGGGTCAATAAGCCGGATTCCATGAATATCACGCTTAAGCACCCTAATCCACGTTGTTGCCGATTGCTCTAGCTTCAATCGTTAAGTTTGGCTCAAAGGTTTTAGTGCGGATTTCCTTAGCTTACACTATTGTATTTTTTCCTAACAACTATATACTTTGCATATAACGCATAGGATAGATAATAAACTTTCCGCCTTGCGCATTAACTCGTTATGACAAGAACCATAAACGCACCGTCTCCCTGCGGACGACCCATGCTCATCGCGGCTAGCTGCAGAGCGACACCATCCTAATCGCGGTTAGATTTTAGAACTTCAAAATACGACACGCCAAAAGCGTGCTGATCAAATGGCGCCGTTTCCGGGGAGACGGTAACATTTTTATTCTTGTTATTTTGGGTTAATCATTGTACATCTCATTTATACAACTAACCCTATTTTCAAAACAAACTAAAAATTTCAAAAACCAAAATAAAAATTAACACATCTAACCAATTTTTTTATCTGGATTGTATACCTGCTTGCACTCTGTAACTATACTAAAAAATCAAACAATACCAGTGAGACACTAATAGGACAGTGGGACACCAGAAGAAGTTTGGAGCCCAAAATCCAAAATCAGACCGGCGACATTCCATCTTCATCCGAGCTCGCCGGCCCAAGCTCCCCCAATTGCTCCAAATTTTTGTTTTTTTGCTCCAGTGTTCTGTTTTTGTCCTATTTTTATTATTTGTTTTTTATAATTTTCAATGTGCAGGTATTTGGGCATTCGTATCGCTTTTCCGCACTAATATCCGGTTTTTCGACATTTGTCGATTTTTGCGGATTTGCGAACTGCGAGCATGTGGAGCAAAATATACATTCAAGGCTAAGGTGATTGCGAAGAACAGTGCCAAAGATCCGGATAGTTTGACCCGCGCAAGCGAACTTTTCAAGCTAACCGGATTTACTTCAACGGGGGTTTCCTAATCCAAAAACTTAACGGTACGTACTTTACTAACACCTTCTTCTCAAATCCAACGCATCAAATATAATATCTTTGCAGGATTCTTTGCAAGTTCGCTGTCAAACGTCAAAATTGACTAACCCATATTTGTTGCAGTGCTGTGCATAAACGTAAAAACGATTGTTTGATTTTCTGGAAAAAAAAATTTCATTGAATTGAGCATTGCATACATTAATACGGACTTAAGGGCAAGCGAACCCCACAACATATGGTAAAGGGTTTCATCACCTTTTCCGTGGCCCACAAATCACGAACATGTGCATAACGTTTACCCGCACAAAGTTTAAAAGAAACTAGACTTTAATCTTTTAAGGACTTCGCGCTCACTAGGAGAAGTTAACTGTGTTTAGAACACTGCTTAACGGTATATCGTTTATGGAGTGTCTAGGAAAGTGTTCACGGCGAAACCGCTAAAAAAGAAAGAGTTCTTTAATTAAGAACTTTCGCGAAAGCGTCGGAAAACCTCCCCTTATCTCTGCACTTACCTGGCCTCATGATCAGTATATCTTGAGCCCGTTTCTCAACACAGTTTTACTTCGACAATCAAGTTCTTGAGCAGGTCTAGTTGAGCTAGGTGAACCCTAGAACGATTAGATGCGTGGTATTTTTGTGTCGTGGTTATTTTTTTCCAGATTTTTTTTGTTTGTATATTTCACTCTTTTGTTAATAACTAACTTTAAAAAATATATTTTAAAAATACCCATATTCTTTTTCCCTCCTTTTCTCTTCTTCTTCTTCTCTTCATATCATGGGTACCCCACCTTGAAAAACTCTTGCCGAACTTTGGTACCCACAACCAGACATAACTTCCTACGGTTCTTACTTTGGCCGAATTTCGAACGATCCCTCCATGCCAAAAATTTCTTTGAAAGATCGGATAGACGTGTCTAGGACAAACAATTGGACTCCGCAATCCACCTTGTATCAACCATTTCAACCTTCACCACCTTCTTACGTTGATACCCCTTTTGAGAGTCCAGTTGTAACCCCAAGACCTATGTCTCTTGCTGAACGCATTGAACAATCTCGTAACCGATATTTCACTTCTTTCACCACTGCGAATTCTTTGGATCAACAATTCAATTCACTTTCTTATCCATGCGTTGATCCTACTCCTGTCCAACCATTCAATTCCTACCAGTCCTACCCAACTTTTACACATTCCCTAGACATTGCTTCTCCACAGACTTTTGGATGTTTCTAGTATCCAAACGAGTTTGAATCTTTTACTGAAACCCCTTCACAACCCATGTCTAGTCTGGAACAGTCATTGGAAGACTTTAGGGTAGCGTCATGCCAACAGATGATGGATTTGAATGCATCCATGGCCGCCCTCATACAACCTAGTGACTCGGTAGCTAGTTTTCAGCTAACTCCAAATTTTCTAATGTATGATGAGGCGGTAGGACAGGTTAAGAATTTGAGTAGTGAGAGTGAGCTGTACACCCTTCCAAATAAAACATACCCGTCCCAAATTGAATCCCACAACTCCAGTTTTGAATATCTATCAAGTGTCCCAAATGAATTATCAATTGAAGATAGAATGTCTAATGAGTTGTGCGACTTTGTAGTGTTTGATTTACCCGATTGTGAAGGGACCTTTTCAAGTGAAACCATACCGAATCCTTTTGACCTCTACACCTCCATCTTAGAACCATAATTGATTGAAATCCATGTTTTTGATGAGATGTCTGAGAAATTTAATTTTCACTTGATCGAGGATATTGACGCTGGGAATATTTTGGATGATGAACCCGTAGATTTGGATGAGTTTTTCTCTCCAATTCATCATCCCGAGTCATTAACTGTTTTTCCCGAACTTCATATGCGTCTAGATATTAATGATAATTGTATGGATAAGCTGAATTTTGAGGAGAATATTGAGGATATTTTTTAGGATGAACCAGTTTTGCTTGATGAGTCGGATTTTCCAATTCATCCTGTCCCTTTCATTGACTGTGTACACCCTCCTGAACCTTTACCTGATACCCTTCCTCGATCACTCTTATCCTTTCCATCGTTCCGA
The DNA here is from genome assembly GCA_030015575.1 of Agapanthus africanus. Lineage (NCBI taxonomy): Eukaryota > Viridiplantae > Streptophyta > Magnoliopsida > Asparagales > Amaryllidaceae > Agapanthus > Agapanthus africanus. The sequence goes on along the minus strand of JASDDO010000031.1, from coordinate 443,843,901 downwards.
CCTTGTAAGACACCGTATCACTTTCATTTCTTGTGTCGGGTTTACCAAGTTCGGCGTACCCATGTTTTTTCACGAATCTTGAGGGATTTAATCCCATTTCTCGACGGGTTGATAGATTAGCACAATCGCTTTTTGCATATCGGTCATCACAATTTATGCTAATTTATTCACTCAATTTACACCCTTAAGTTCGTACTACACTTCTTTCTCCCTTCCGCCATTCTTCTCCTAATATACCGAGACCGTATTCCACCTCTCTTCCCATACGGTCTCGCATATTCTCCATTTCTTTTCTCTCCGTATTCTTTCACCAGCCCGGGCCTTATCCCGATAGAATTTTTGCATGGTTGGTGCTTACTTTTGGCCTGTGTAAGGCCTTGTATAGATTGATACGGTTCTCTTTTCCCCCTAATCCTGAACTTCACCTCTTAAACAGTAGAAACACGGTTTCACTTAAGTTTGGGGGGAACCTTTTTGTGTATATATTTTTGGTTTGCTTTGTATATACTTTATTTAGGGAGCGCCGACAATTTTGACCCTCTTGGTATAGCCTGACGGTGAGGGCACTGTCAAGTTTAAGTTTGTGGGTTTGCTCGGTAAGCTTTCTACCTTCGCATTCATATGTATATTCTGTATTTGCATACCTTATTTAAAAACCCATAAAAATCGAAAATTTTTACAGAATATAAAAACTTTGTCGTCAAGTCAGCTAATAGGGTAACTTAGATTTTTATTCCGAAAGTTTAGTTGATATGTTAGAAATAACTAAATCCTAGACTTAGAAATTGAAAACCCTAAAAATAACCCTCATTCTGTTTAACTTTGGTAAGTATACGTCCTTACAGTTTTTTTTTTTACAGAAGTAGGTAATCTTGAGTTCAGTTCTTGAGTTAAGTCAAGATGAGGGGAAAGTATTGAAGCTTTGTTGAAGGATAAGTCTGAAAAAATAGTTTCTGTTCTTGAATTCAAATTTAGAAAGTATATACCCTACAAACTGCACATACACGCGCCTTGAAACTTGGGATAGTAGAGGATACCTAGAAATACTCTTGCCTGAAAACCTAGTATGAAAGAAAAAACGGTATTTAAAGCTAACCACCTAAAGAGCATATTGAAAAATATATCCGGTCTTGAAAAAGAAAAAAATAAAGAGAAGAAAAATAAATAAAGTCTAGACCTGGAAACTGCTATTTACTCTTTAAGCTCGCACATTCAGTAATCGGCTGTTAATGCCTCAAGTTGCATTAATAGTCGCATGAAAGGTGTGTGAGCAACACCGTCCATCATTAATGAAAAGAAACAATATTAGGTATTAAGGCAAGGGTACTATAGCTTGAATTGAATTCTTAAGTGTAGGGGTGAAAATTTACACACACGTAGGGGTATAAAATCGATTTTTGGAGGAAAGATAGAAATGAAAAATAAGACTTATGTTTTCTGTAAAGTTGATAGAAATCCCTGATTTGAGACCGCACTTTAGAAGGAAAACTTAGGAGATACCAACATCTTTCTAAACGTTTTTAGAACGTATAGGATCTAAGGTTAAATAGATAGGAGGTGTGTAACATAAGGGTTGGATATTTCTAACTTAGGATGATAGAATTTCTAATCTAGATACTAAACTGTAGGAGTAGAATCGATGTTAGCTTATAAAACCAGCTTGACGGGATTTTGTGGGTAGTATCCGCTGAAAACCCTCAGGAGATAACACTCCTCCTACTAGGGACACCTAGAGGTTTAACGGCTTGTTGCACGCGCTCAGTGCAATCGCGTTCCCTGCGAAAGTGAGGCTAGGATTTTATTTTGCTCGGGACAAGCAAAAGATAAGTTTGGGGGTATTTGTTCATCACAGAAAACTGCATTTCAATACCGTTCATTCATTATCTGTTTTGTTATATATCGGTACTATTAACCAGTGTCTGCTCAGTAATACAGATTATAGGTATCCATGAAAAAATACTGGAAATACACTTAAAATCACGGATATATCATTTGCGAGCTGACACTGCAACCAGAACTGCAAATCGATATCCCAAGAGTTATTTTGCAAAAAATAAAGTGTACACATTTTGGTCCAACACATAATATGTATACACACTAACTCTTGGAGCTTGGACCATGGACCTAGGGGGCTGCCCAATGCGCACAAATGGGGGGACAAGTGCAATAAATGCTAATGGTGTGATGTGATCAAAAGATTCAAGTTTCCCTCCAATACCCTGGTGCATCCAAAGTCAAATTTGAGAAAACCAACTGGACCAAAGTGATATTGGGAAGCACACAAGTCAACACGCAAAGAACGAGCCAGAGAGCTCGGATTTGGGCCGAGATCACACCCTATGTGGTCGGCCCCATTGCCTCCAAATGCCCCCAGTTTTCTACAGTGCATCCCCTGCTGCCACCTCATCATAATGTTATTGTTTGTTTAATCTCTTTTTTTGCCTATAAAAGCAAAATGAGGCAGCAAGGGAGAGGGGTCTCATATTGTATCTTTCATTTTACACTTAAACTCTTTTGTTTTCTTTTGTTCTCTTGTACATAGCTAACCCCTTGAGTTCTTTGCCTTAACTTGATCTTGCAACCTCTTCTTTGAGCTTGCAAGATTAAGCTTTGGTTATTGCACTCAAGGGTTGTATCATTACTTTGGTATGAATAAAGCTTTCTCTTTGTGCCTTCATTTCATCTTGGGATCTTTATCTTTACTTGATCTTGCAATCTCTTCATTGAGCTTGCAAGTTTAAGTTTGGGTATTTGATTCCATGGTTTGTTATGTGCTCTTGAGTTCCTAGTTCTCTTTATCTTGCTCTTTTCTTACTTGCTTTTACATCCATGCAATTTATTACCTTTCTTTACTTTCATGCACTTTCATTCCATGCCCTTTACTTATTTGCTTGTTTCTCTTTTCTTTTCTTTATTTGTTCTTTTCGTAGCTCTTTTTGGTTTGTTGTTTGAATGGTTGTAAATATGTGTTGTTAGGCAAGAATACGATATTGTAAATTAACGTTCCGTTTCTCATTTCCTTTTCCCGTATTTTCCATTGAACTCCTTCCAAATATTACACAAGCGCTCCGTTAGGCACCCTACCCTACCAAGGTAACGGTGATTCCTAACCGCGACCGGTTGCGTTCGGTTTGGCCGGAGGAGAAAGCAAGAGACAAGAACGGACGGACAAGGGTTAATAAGCCGGATTCCACGAATATCGTGCTTAAGCACCCTAATCCACGTTGTTGCCGATTGCTCTAGCTTCAATCGTTAAGTTCGGCTCAAAGGTTTTAGTGCGGATTTCCTTAGCTTACACTATTGTATCTTTTCCTAACAACTTTATACTTTGCATATAACACATAGGATAGATAAAGAACTTTCCACCTCGCGCATTAACTCGTTACAATAAGAACCATAAACGCACCGTCTCCCTGTGGACGACCCGTGCTCATCGTGGCTGGCTGCAAAGAGACACCGTCCTGATCGCGGTTAGATTTTAGAACTTCAAAACACGACACGCCAAAAGCGTGTTGATCAAACACGACACACGAAGTGTGGAGTGGGAAGAGGAAAAGGTCCCACCGGGCGAGCCAGAATCTGTTTACCACCGAAAACAGATACGAAACCGCGTAGGTCATCTAGCCTGAATTTGGGGGCAGATACTATTTGGTGTTATCCGTCCACCTCTCCAAAGATTCCAAGTTGATTTATGGCACCATGTATCGGAGGTTTGGACAGATGCGGCCGTTGTAGCAGACTTCGTCAGATTCCCCCTCATTGTGAGGGGTTTTTGATTGTGGGGGCGCTCTTCCCTGCAGGCGCAAGACCCTGCAGTTAATTACGCTACCGCATCGCGGTAACCACTTTCTCCTTCTCTAGATGGTCACTTCGTGTTGTTTGTGTTTGTTTTATTTTTGGTTGCCCGTGGATTGTATACGGAGACTAATTTATGTTGTCGCTCGTAGGACGTGGATTAGTCCAAATCCGTATTTTCTTAGATTTGGGTTTGGGTTGGGTTTAAGGATCGTTAATCTCATTGAGATTAAGATCAACTTAAATATTTGTTAAGGATACGTTAGTCTAATTTTAGACTAAGATCTACTCAACGGGGGTTTTAGGATCATTGAGATCCAATGAAAAAGTATTTGGGCTCTATCGGCTTAGTTTAGGGACGTTGCGGTCCATAGTTTAAGGACATCATAGTCCGTGGCAGTTTAGAGACATCATAGTTTGTGAGGTTTAGTTTAGGGACATTGCGGTCCATAAGTTTAAGGACATCATAGTCCATGGAGTTTAAGGACATCATAGTCTATAGTTTAAAGACGTCATAGTCTATAGGGTTTAAAGACGTCATAGTCTGTAGGGTTCTGGTTTTAACCAGTTTGGGGGTGTGCTAAAAGTTATTGATTGTTGGGACCCTCCATCTCTCTGAAAATGTTGAAGAATTACAACGACATGTATCATAGATATGAAGAGATGTACCCTTGAACCAATACTGGTTGGAAAATCTATAGCCAAGGCCAAGATCAATTAAAAGATTATAAGCACATAGGCTCGGTTAATCTGAATTAGGGATTTGTGGTCAACTTGGGCTCAGCCCATTCAGTTTTGAATAAAATGTTGGACATTTATTTGGGGTCAGTCCCTTTTTTATTTAACAATACTGAGCAATGATTTGGGTTCTGACACCCTTTCCCTTTTTGTCTCTTACTGAGTGTTGAACACTCTTTATGGCGCTGGGCTTTATTTTTAAAGAACACTTTGTGTTCACTCAGCGCCCACGTGAGGAGCACGTGGAGCGCTTGGCACTGAGCGCCAGACTTAAAATGCTGAGGCGTTTCTTATGAAATAGCGCACACGTGAGGAGCACGTGGCGCGCTTGGCGCTGAGCGTCAGATTTAGAGCGCTGAAGCGCTCCTTATGAAATAGCGCACACGTATGGAGCACATGGCGCGCTTGGCGCTGAGCGCCAGACTTGGAGCGATGAAGCGCTGATTATCAAATAGTGCACACGTGAGGAGCACGTGGCGTGCTTGGCGCTGATCGCCAGATTTGGAGCGCTAAGGCGCTTCTTATAAAGTAGAGGAGCACATGGCGCGCTTGGCGCTGGGCGCCAGATTTGGGTGCAGAGCGCTCTTTATCAATTCTGTACTCTGAGAATTAAGTTCTCGTTTATAAGAGATTTTGTCTCGTGGATCTAAGAATAAAGTTCTTATTTTATAGGAGATGCTACGATCTCTTCTGTTTGTTGTAAAAAACTTTGTTTTATAGATCTATGATCTAAAGAGAACTAAGTTCTTCTCCCTCCCTTTTTATGATGAGATGCTCCATCTCTTTTTCTTTTATGAAAGACTTCTGTCTTTGTAGATCGAAGATCTAGAAAAAGAACTAAGTTCTTCTTTTTTGATGAGATGCTTTGATCTCTCTGTTTTATTTACCTTGAAGAATTTCTTCTTTTCAGAACTTGCTTTTCTCTTTGAAATTTCTTAAAGTTTGTGGGGGGGGTTCCTCTATATAAGACTTGAAGTCTTGAGGCCTTTATATAGTGAAGGCTGATTTGTTTAATCAGTTAAGGAAATCTCTCCTCTGATTGATTTGGGAATGTTTCCCACCGTTGGATCTTTGATCCTAGGGTTTCTGTTTTACAGAAGACATCTTTCTTGTTATTAACAAGATTAGGAAATTATTATCCCATACAGAGATTATTCTGTATCTTGGTGATTTTTAATCACCATTGGATTTTTGATCCAATGGTGCTCTGATTTACCGAGCACAATCTTTCTTGTTTAGAAAGATTTGAGGAGTATTTCTTCAACAGAATTTAATTATGTAATTTGATGATTCATCTTGTTCGTTAGATCTTTGATCCAACGGTGGAGAACATTTAGTTCTAGCGCTTGGCGCTCTCGTGCCTTGCACGTGAGCGCTGCTTCAGAGTCTTTGACTCTTAGCGCTGGCGCACTTGGCGCGAGCGCTCTCGTGCTTTGCACGTGAGCGCTGCCTCAGAGTCTTTGACTCTTAGCGCTGGTGATCTTGGCGCTAGCTCTCTCATGCTTTGCACGTGAGGAGCTGCCTCTTTACTGAAGGTGTCTTTTCGCCTTCTTTCTCCGCTTTTCCTGAGTCAAAATTCTCTTTCCCAATGAATTCTCAGAGTTTGGAAACAGTTCCATCATGCATGAAATTTTCTGTGCCTAGACTTAAATGTCTATCTTTATAATTTGAAGCAATGCTTCTCTTCTCTCTCACTTTCAGAGAACTGTCTTAACAGAGAAGAGCTATGGCTTGTAATCGTCCACATGCTCACCGGCAACCATGGGAGGTGCCTATTGAGGAAATCGTTCCTCGTTTTGCTGCACGTTTGGTGGACCCTGCTCTTAAGGATGACCAATACGATACGATGTTGTACGAGCTCTTGACTCATAGAGGATTTCCTCCCCCATTGGCTCCATTTGGTTTCGGATGGTCTTCTTGTCCGTGCTCGATGACATCCATTCTCATCCAGCAGAGATGACTCCGGCATTGCTTGACGCCGAAGAGGATAATATCGAGTGCTTTCACGATGCACTTTTGATTACCACAGTTTTAAGGGATCGATCTGTTCAGTTACTAAGCCAGATACGGGCTCAGCGGGTCGTCATGTCTGCCTTCGCTGATGGGCACGGTGCTGACCGATGGGAAGCGACTGTTCGTGAAGATCACCGCTTTGACATGGTGGAGAAGGCAGAGAGGGAGTTAGATAATTTTATCCATAGTTTTGTGAATCCCTATACTTTCGATCCCACGTTTGGTGATCTATTTCCTGTAGAATAAAATGTTCAATTAAAAATTTTTTTTGTCGTTGACCACCAAGTGCTTCCTTTTTAACCCTTGTTCTTCCTCTGATGTGTGCATGTGCGTATATGAATGAGCCCGATTTCACACATGTCTGTAAACAAAACTTAAATCGGTGTAAACATGCACAAATAGCTCTTGGCCGAAGATTTTGGCGGGAACAGACCCTTACGGCTCATAAAGTCAAAAGTCTTAGTTGACAGAGTCATAACCCTGTCGACTAAGCCACCTTTATCCAAATCGACAGGGGCAAATGATGAGTCGCTCCTGGCGATATCCCAGTTGTAGCGATGCATATGCTTAAACAGGTGTCAAACTCCAAGTCAACCTCTTCGGCAAATGCCCCCCCTACAGTCATCTGATGAAGAAGGGAACCCCGTTCGTCTGGGACTGCAAATGCCAAAACGCACTAAACGAAATCAAGCAATACCTGCAGAATCCACCGGTACTGACCGCTCTGGTCAAGGGAAAGTCTCTCATCCTGTACACAACCGCCCTTGAAGGCTCCTTAGGCGCACTATGGGCACAGGAGAATGACCAAAGGAAAGAGAGAGCCCTCTACTATTTGAGTCGAGTTCTCCTGGGGGTAGAAAATAACTACTCCCCTATCGAAAAACGCTGCCTGGCATTAATCTTCGCGATAACGAAGCTCAGACACTATGCGTTGGCGCATGAGGTTCACCTCATATCAAAAGTGGATCCTATCAAATATTTGATGTCAAGAGCCATACTAACGGGACGACTCGCTAAATGGGCCCTCCTCTTGATGGAGTTCTCGATAACATACCGACCTCTTAAGGCAGTGAAAGGTCAGGTCATCGCCGACTTTCTCGCTGAGCATCCGATACCTGCCAATTCACCCCTAAATTACGAATTGCCAAACGAGTATGCGTTTGACACGATCGACAGGGAGATAGGAGGGAGTGATACCCGATGGGAACTCTACTTCGATGGGGCATCTTCTATGAAGAAGCGAAAGCACAGCTCCCCTATAATCAAATCTGGGGTGGGCCTTATCTTCGTGACTCCACAAGGAGGGATAATGTACTTTGCCTTTTCCTTAACAGAGCCGAGGACAAACAATGAAGCTGAATATGAAACTTTGATAGCAGGTCTTGAGATCGTTGTCGACATGGGAATCGAAAATCTCCTCATATACGGAGACTCCGAGCTGTTCGTTAGTCAAGTAAACTGCGACTACCAAACGTGCAAACTAGAGTTGGTTAAGTACGGCGAGAGGGTGCAGCAACTGTTGACTCAAATGCCCTCCTACATTCTGGAAATCATACCGCGTACGGAAAATAGCAAAGCGGATGCGTTATCCAAACTCGCTAAAGAACTGGCTAACGAAAACCTCAATGACGTAAGGATCGTGGTACAAAACCGTCGGGTTCTTGCGCCGGCAGAAATATCTCCGGAGTCGTCTGAAGAAAAGGAAGCGACCAAGCAAATGGCCCTATGAATAAAAGGACAGGAAAAGGCTAAGGATTGGAGAGAAGTTTTTATAGACTACTTCAAATCCCGTCGAACACCTGAAGAGGCGTCCTCAAGACATCAGCTCATTAAACGAGCTCTGTCTTTCGCCTTCATCAATGACACGTTGTATAAGAGATTGTTCGACTCTCTATGGCTGAGATACCTGGGACCGGAAGAAGCAAGGAGAGTCGTTCAAGAAATTCACGACGGACTCTGCGGTTCTCATCAAGCCAGGCCAAAGATGAAGCTGAAGATCAAAAGGATGGGCTACTATTGGCCCACGATGATTCAGGACTGCCTCGAATATACGAAGCAGTGCCACTCGTACCAGATTCACGGGGACTTCATCCACCAGCATTCAAATCCGCTACACCTAACGGTGGCTAGCTGGCCGTTCGAAATATGGGGAACTGACATAATTGGTCCCATCGAACCAGCATCGTCCAGAGGACATCGGTTCATATTGGCGACAACCGATTACTTCTCTAAGTGGGCAGAAGTAGTACCGCTAAGAGAAGTGAAGACAGAGAATATTCTCCATTTCTTCAAGGCACACGTCATCTATCGGTTCAGCACTCCGCGACGGATTATCTCCAATAATGGACCAGCCTACAGAAGCCACAAAATCAGCCTCTTCGCACAGCAGCATAGTATAGACTGGAGATACTCTCCGGTCTATAATCCCCGAGCTAATGGTCTAGCTGAGGCTTTCAACAAGACCTTGACGAAGATCATAAAGAAGATGGTGTCCAAAAATAAAAAGGACTGGCACGAGAGACTGCATGAAGCTCTCTGGGCGTATCGGACCACATTCAAAATGGCCACCAACACAACGTCATATGCGTTGGTGTTCGGCAGAGAAGCAGTACTCTCCTTGGAGATAGAGCTACCCTCTCTACGAGTGGCGGTTCATTACGAGCTAACATACGAAAAGAATGCTCATCTTCGAATTGAGGAGCTCGACGCCCTTGACGAAACCCGGCTCATTGCGCAGCAAAACTTGGAGACTTACAAAGCAAAGATGACACGCTCATACGAGAGATTGACTAGGCCGAGAACATTCCGCCAAGACGAACTCGTACTAGTGGTCAAGAGACCTATGATCCCCAATCGTGCCAAACGGGGGAAATTCGAGCCGAACTATGAGGGCCTGTACATCATAAACAAATTCTACCAGGATGGGGCTTACTTGCTCATGGATATGCATGGCGAAAGACCCTTCCGACCAATAAATGGCCGATTCCGTAAAAAGTACTACGCCTGACAGTCATGAACCAGGTTAATGATAGATGACGACGCTTATGTCCGCCCGCTATCTTTCTGAGTCCAAACTCTATAAGTAGTGCCCAGCGAAACCTCACCTCCGAGGCTACGGACCGAGATGTCCTAAAACTAACAAGGGACCGCAATGTCCTAAAACTAACGACTGGCCGAAAACGTCTCTAAACTACTACAAACCGCAGCATACCAAGGCTGGAAAAAAATGGTACGTCCATAAGCGAGATGGGCACGGATGAAAACCCGAAAGGGCCTTGTGAGTAAAAACAACAGGGCTACCGGCGAGTTTGTGAAAACCCGAAAGGGCGCAATCTCGTTAAAGGACACTTGCAAGGTCCTCTCGACCTTGTAAGGAGAAAATACCTGCGTGAGATCGTTACGACTCACAAGGGAGCAACACACTTAGGGATCCCCACGATTCCTAAGGAGAAGTTACACTTACGAGATCCTCACGACTCGTAAGGAGAATTCCCCTATGAGACCCTCACGGCTTATAGGATTCAAAAGCCTTAAACTACAGGGATCTGAACCTGTTCTTAAGCCGCCATACACCCCAACATTGCCCTACAAGCGTTTCAATATTGACCCTTGTATACAATCCACGGGCATAAATAAACATCTCCCCCACCAAGTTCCCACAAATGGAGCGAAATTTCCCCGCTTGGTGAACAACACTTGTAGGTCCTCTCGACTTGCAAGGAGAAAATATTCTTATGAGATCCTTACGACTTGTAAGAGACCATACATTTAAGAATCCTTTCTTAAGGAGAAAACGAACTTATGAGATCCTCACGACTCGTAAGGAGAAACATCTTTATGAGACCCTTACGGCTCATAAAGTCAAAAGCCTTAGTCGACAGGATCCTAACCCTGTTTGCCAAGCCACCTTTGTTCAAATCGACAGAGGCAAATGATGATTCGCCCCTGGCAATATTCCAGTCGCAGTGATGGTGATACCAAGATTGGTATCAGATCCCAAGTTCTATACTCGCGGCGAAAAGTCAGCGAGCCAAAAATGCATATGAAATAGCCGAAATGATTAGGCAACTCATAATAAAAGCAGCGAGTAAAAAAACAGCCAAAATGATTGGGCACCGCGAAAAATAGCCGAAATGATTGGGCAATCGCGATTTTCATGATATAAAAAGCTGAAATAATAGAGCATCGCGGAAAGAAATAAAAAATGAAAGAATGAAACTTTTGCCCTGCAGGTAAGTCCATACTGACCCCTGTATACAATCCATGAGCATAAACGAAAAGGGAACCACATGTCCTAACAAACTTTGTTAAAGGGAGAGCCAGATCTCATCGGCAACATCTGCATCCCAAAAGATTAACACGGCATTCCTTCTCAACTCCAACAACCGACCTCAGGGTCGCAACGAAGCAGAGCCATAGCAAAGCCCCAGTTCCAAATCTCGACGGCCACATCTACGGCCTAGAGACCAACAATGGTGTTCCACCTCATTCCAGCAGGATATGGATGCGACACCGCTAATCGGAGCCACGGCAAAGTCCCCAGTTCCAAGACTCTACGGTTCACCGACAACCTAGAGTCAACCTGACACCGCAGAAATCGGAGCAAGTCAACCCTGACACCGTAGAAAATGGAGAAAGTCAACCCTGACACCGCAGAAATCGGAGCAAGTCGACCCTGACACCGTAGAAAATGGAGAAACTCAACCCTGACACCGTAGAAAACGGAGAAAGTCAACCCGACACCGTAGAAAACGGAGAAAGTCAATCCCGACACCGTAGAAAACGGAGAAAGTTAACCAGACGCCGTAAAAAGTGGAGAAAGTCAACCCTGACACCATAGAAAGCGAAGCAAGTCAACCCTGACACCGCAAAAAGCGGAGCAAGTCAACCCCGACACCGCGAAAAGCAGAACAAGTCAACAAACCCCAGGGAAATCAGTGTCTGTGGCAAAATATCTCGATTCAGGGAAATCAGCGTCCTTGATGAGAACCTCGATTCGCGTCGACCCGTAAGGAAATCAGTGTCTTTGCAGGAATCTCTCGATTCGTCTCAACCCCAGGGAAATCAGTGTCCTTTGCAAAATATCTCGATTCAGGGAAATCAGCGTCCTTGACGAGAACCTCGATTCGCGTCGACCCGCAAAGAAATCAGTGACTTTGCAGGAATCTCTCAATTCGTCTCAACCCCAGGGAAATCAGTGTCCTTGGCTAAATATCTCGATTCAGGGAAATCAGCGTCCTTGACGAGAACCTTGATTCGCGTCGACCCGTAAGGAAATCAGCGTCTTTGCAGCAATCTCTCGATTCGTCTCAACCCCAGGGAAATCAGTGTCCTTGGCAAATTTTCTCGACTCAGGGAAATCAGCGTACTTGACGAGAATCTCCTAATTCGTTTAGACCCGCAGGGAAATCAGTGTCTTTGCAGGAATCTCTTGATTCGTTTCGACCCCAAGGAAATCAGTTTCCTTGGGAAAATCTCTCATCTCAGGTAAATCGGGGTCCTTGGCGAGAACCTCTCGATACGTTTCGACCCGTAGGGAAATCAGTGTCTTTGCAGGAATCTCTCGATTCGTCTCGACCCCAGGGAAATCAGTGTCCTTAGCAAAACCTCTCGATTCAGGGAAATCAGCGTCCTTGGCGGGAACCTCTCGACTCGTTTCGATCCGCAAGGAAATCAGTGTCTTTGCAGGAATCTCGATCCGTCTCGACCCCAAGGAAATCAGTGTTCTTGGCAAAACCTCTCGATTCAGGGAAATCAGCGTCCTTGGCGAGAACCTCTCAACTCGTTTCGACCCGCATAGAAATCAGTGTCTTTGCAGGAACCGCTCGATCCGTCTCGAAACTAGGGAAATCAGTGTCCTTGGCAATACCTCTCGAATCAGGGAAATCAGTGTCCTTGGCGAGAATCTCTCGATTCATTTCGACCCGCAAGAAAATCAGTGTCTTTGCAAGAATCTCTCGATTCGTCTCGACATGCAGGGAAATCAGTGTCCCCGCGCATAAAAAATTCTCTTGTGAGATCCTTACGACTCTCAAGAGAAAATGCACATAGGAATCCTCACGACTCTTAAGGAGAAAATACACCTACGGGATCCTCTCGACTCGTAGGGAGAAAAGTCTTTATGAGACCCTCACGGCTCATAAAGTTGAAAAGTCTTAGACGGCAAATCCAAACCTGTTTCCTAAGCCATCGCTGCCATACAAGGAGGTCAAGATGGACTATCTACGGGCCACATTTGCCAAAATTACATGCCACTGAAATAAAGAAGCTACTTACGGATCCTCACGATTCGTAAGGAAAATAACCTGAGTGAGATTCTTACAGCTCACGGAGGCAATGAACACTTAGAAATCCTCACGATTTCTAGGGAGAATATGCACCTATGAGATCCTCTCGACTTGTAGGGATAAAAAACCTTCTTGAGACCCTTACGGCTAATGAAGGTGAAAAAGTCTCGGGCTACATGGACCCTAAACTTGTCTCCTAAGCTCTCAATTCTATGGTCATGCATAACTCTGCACTACTTCACTCACGTACATACTTACATGGGCAAACTAGTAGGGGGCATTTGTTCCTGCCAAAATTTTGGCTCAAAACTCGCTCCCTTATAAAATAATAACAACAAAATAAAAAATAAAGGGAAAAACTCCACATGCAAAGAATATAACAAATATCTCAGCACCAAGAGTTAAAACACTCTGAGGCAGCGCCTCACGTGCAAAGCACGAGAGCGCCAACAGCGCCAGCGCCAAGAGTCAAAGACTCTGAGGCAGCGCCTCACGTGTAAAGCACGAGAGCGCCAAGCGCCAAGAGTTAAAGACTCTGAGGCAGCGCCTCACGTGCAAAGAACGAGAGCGCTAGCGTCAAGAGCGCCAGCATTAAGAGTCAAAGACTCTAAGGCAGCGCCTCACGTGCAAAGCACGAGAGCGCCAGTGCTAGAACTAAATGTTCTCCACCCTTGGATCAAAGATCCAACGAGGATGATTAAAAATCATCAAATAACCAGAATGAAATTCTGTTGATGGAATACTCCTCAAATCTTTCCAAACAGGAAAGATTGTGCTCTGTAAATCAGAGCACTATTGGATCAAATATCCAATGGTGATTAATTCTGTTGAGGGAATACTCCTCAAATCTTTCCAAACAGGAAAGATTGTGCTCTATAAATCAGAGCACCATTGGATCAAAGATCCAATGGTGATTAAAAATCACCAAGATACAGAATAAGTTCTGTATGGGAAAATATTTTCCCAATCTTGTTAAAAACAAGAAGATTGTCTTCTTTAAAACAGAAGCCCTAGGATCAAAGATCCAACGGTGGGGATACATCCTCAAATCAATCAGAGAAAAGATTTCCTTAACTGATTCAACAAATCAGCCTCCCCTATATAAAGGACCCAAGACTTCAAGTCTTGCATAGAAGAAACCCCCCCCCCCCATAAACTTCAGAAAAGAAAAAAGAGAAGAGCAAGCTCTGAGAAGAAGAAATTTTCTTCAAGGTAAATAAAAAGAAGAGAGATCATAATATCTCCTTAATTTTTTTGAGAGTTTAACTCTCACATCATAAGAACTCAGTTCTTTTTCTAGATCACAGATCTATAAGAACAAAGAGATCATAGCATCTCATCAAAAAGAGAAGAACTTAGTTCTTAGATCCATGAGACAAAGTCTTTTATAAACCGAGAATTTAATTCTCAGAGCACAGAATTGATCAGAGCTATCAGAGAAGAGCCTTAGCGCTCCAATTTAAAAAAGAAGCGCCTTAGCGCTCCAAGTCTGGCGCTCAGCACGCCTTAGCGCTCCAAGTCTGGCGCTCAGCGCCAAGCGCACCACGTGCTCTTCACGTGTGCGCTATTTCATAAGAAGCGCCTTAGCACTCCAAGTTTGGCGCTCGGCGCCAAGCGCACCATGTGCTCCTCACGTGTGCGCTATTTCGTAAGAAACGCCTTAGCGCTCCAAATCTGGCGCTCAGCGCCAAGTGCACCACGTGCTCCTCACGTGTGCGCTATTTCGTAAGAAGCGCCTTAGCGCTCCAAGTCTGGCGCTCAGCGCCAAGCGCACCACGTGCTCCTCACGTGTGCGCTATTTCATAAGAAGTGCCTTAGCGCTCCAAGTCTGGCGCTCAATGCCAAGCGCACCACGTGCTCCTCACGTGTACGCTATTTCATAAGAAGCGCCTTAGCGCTCCAAGTTTGGCGCTCAGCGCCAAGCGCACCATATGCCCACCACGTGTGCGCAATTTCATAAGAAGCGCCTTAGCACTCCAAGTCTGGCGCTCAGCACCAAGCGCACCACGTGCTCCTCACGTGTGCGCTATTTCATAAAAGTGCACTACACTCATTAGTTGGCGCCGAGCGTTCTACGTGCTCCTCACGGGGGCGCTTCTAACACAGAATGCTCTGCACTCCTCAAGAAGGACTTCGACGCTATAAAAAGTGTCCAACACTCAATAAAAGACAAAAAGATAGAGGGGTGTCAAAACCCTAAATTAATGCTCAGCATTATTGAACAAAAAGAGGCTGAGCCTAAACAAACGTTCAACATCAAAACAAATGTTCAACATTTCAATCAAAACTGAGTGGGCTGATCCCAAGTCGGACACAAGTCCCTAGCTCAGACCAACCGAGCCCATGTGCACACAATTTCCCTAATTGGTACATTGGTTCAAGGGTATATCTCTTCATTCCTCGGATATGTGTCGTTGTAATTCTTCAACTTCTTCAGAGAGGTGGCGGGTCCCGACAACCAGACATTCCATGGACTATGATGTCCTTAAACTTTATGGATTGTGATGTCCTTAAACTCATGGACTATGATGTTCTTAAACTTTATGGACTATGAGGTCCTTAAGCTCATGGACTATGATGTCCTTAAACCCAATGGACTGCAACGTCCCTAAACTAAATCCCACAGACTATGATGTCTTTAAACCGGACTATAAGGTCCTTAAACTCATGGACTATGATGTCCTTAAACTTTACGGACTATGAGGTCCTTAAACTCATGGGCTATGATGTCCTTAAACTTTACGGACTATGAGGTCCTTAAACTCATAGGCTATGATGTCTTTAAACTTTACAGACTATGATGTCTCTAAACTTCCACGGACTATGATGTCCTTAAACCCAATGGACTGCAATGGACCTAAACTAAAACAACAGAGCCCAAATACTCTTTCGTTGGATCTAAATGATTTCAAAATCCCGTTGAGTAGATCTTAGTCTAAAATTAGACTAACGTATCCTTAACAAACGTTTAAGTTGATCTTAATCTCAAGGAGATTAACGATCCTTAAACCTAACCCAAACCCAAATCTAAGAAAATACGGATTCGGACTAATTCACGCCCTACGGGCGACAACACAAATTAGTCTACGTATGCAATCTACGGGCAACCAAAAAAATAAAACAAACACACATGACACGAAGTGATCATCTGGAGAAGGAGAAAGTGGTTACAGCGATGCGGTAGCGTAATTAACTGCAGGGGCTTGCGCCTGCAGGGAAGAGCGTCCCCACAATCAAAAACCCCTCACAACAGGGAGGAATCTGACGAAGTCTGCTATATCGGCCGCATCCGTCCAAACCTCCGTTGCACGGTGCCACAAATCAATTTGCTATTTTCGGAGAGGTGGACGGATAAAACCAAATAGCATCTGCCCTCAAAATTCAGGCCGGACGTCCCAACGTCCCGGTCGCATCTTTCGGCGGCGAACAGACCTCAACCCGGTCGTGCCCCAAACAAATAATATACAAACTGGCAGAGACGGCAGTCCACATGTCGGACGTTCGCCCCGCAATATCAAATGTACAAATGAATCTGAACTGTACTACCATTGCACCACTGGCTATCCACCACGACGATCCAACCACAACCTTAGCACAACACAGAACATCAACGTGAATGTCATATTCGCAAACCCGTCTAAAAGAACATATAGCAGTTAGACGAGTTATACCGCTCTAATGATATTCACGGTCGCAGATAGTAATGTATGTACTGAAAACACACACTTAAAATTTCGATCGACTAAATTTTTCCAAATTGGCCCCAAATACAAAACCAGCACTCAAATAAATCTGGGCCAAAACTAAATGTACCAAAAATCACAATTCCATGTAATAGAATACCAGGAAAAATTTTGTGCTCAGTTGACACTAAACGACCGCGGAACCGCCGCAAATAGGCACCAAATGCGGCGGTTCCACGGCGGTTTAAAAGGATCATGAGCCCATATTTTTCCTATGCTTCTAAATATGCCTGCACGAATTTTTAAGACCCTCTGGAAAAAAAATTGAACACATTTTAAAATCGACGGCAAACACAAAAAATGGAATCGTGATTCGGAAAAATTGGTCGATCGAGATTTTAACCTTGTGCAAACTAGCTAGTAAGGGTTTATGGATTGGATCCGATACCATGTTGGGTTATGCCAGTGCCCTGGCCATCAAACCGTGGCCGATTGCGGAACAATAATTTTCAAAACTGGCGCTAACACAACCCGCTACCCGAATCTACCATGAACCCTAAACTAGCAAACTAAATATATAGAAGTTAAGAATTGTTATACCGAATTGATCCGTGTCCTTCGGACTTCAACCACCATCCCAAGCTCCTAGAGGCCACCATGATCTAACTTGATCTCCGGTCTCCCTCCATCGAAGATGATCAACCTGAGAATTTGTATTCCAGCTCCTACCTCAATAGCTTAAGTAACTAGGGTACCTAAATCGCTAAACTAGATGGCCTAGAGATAGAGTGTCGTGATGGATTAATTTGTCTCCAAACACCCTAGGTTTCTCAACACATGAGACTTGAAGAGTGGAGGTAGAAGAAAAGGCTTGAGGATGAGAGTGAGAGGCAACTCAAGAAAAAATGGCTAAGTGTTTGTGTTGTTGTGTTTTTGTGTTGTGTGAGCAATAATTAAAGCCATCCAATAAATATCTCAAGTCTCCAAAATATCTTAATTCAACCTAAAATATCTCAAGTCAACAAAATATCTCACAACAAAACAAAAAAACAAGCATGCTTGAATAGTAACAATAAGTCACTACAAAGCCATGCAAACAACACCTCATCCTCTCCACCTCATTAACCATTTAATCCTAAATGGTTAAAACTAAATGAGGTGGTATCTTCTAGAAGCACCTTGTAAAGAATTACAAGAATACCCCTTATCCGTATATACATACACGTATCCGTATTCCGAAAAATACGAATACAATGAGACGAAAATAAACCAACAAAATAATACTAGAATCCGGCTTAAACCAAAGCCACTAATATTATCCGTCCGAATCCTGATACGTGCACAAGTGCGCGTATATGATCGAACCCTGCCGTAAAACCATACGGCCTACACATCGTTTCACCCGAAGCATTGAAACCCTTTGTGTGGGACTCTAAAGACTCGTCAATACGTTGGTAATAGGTTTAACCACAAGCACGTCAGCGGCACTAGCTGTACGTAACGGTTACCCATGTATTGAGCAAAAGGGAGGCCGACGAGCAAACTCATCCAAACCCCTACCGAGCCTGTCCGTGACAATATCCGTCCAGTTTGGTCTGTTCGTCTAAGAGTATCGCATATCGAGTCTATAGGGGTGGATAAAGTCAGACCCCTAATAACGCGACATTTCGGGTCGGTATGAAGCCCATCACCAACTGATAAACTACTGATCCAAATCAGTAATTCTCGACTACCTTGGTCAAGGATTTCTGGTGATGGCCACCCGTGCACTGCGCGACATCAACCCTCAATACCGGGAGAGACAAATCCCCGACGATCCGCTCACTGCCTCCATGTGGCTCAGGACTGTACCCAACTAAAACCTGTTTTCACGACTCCTTTGAGCCGTGGTTGGGTAGTAATCAAAGCACAGTGGGAACTCACACGAGACAAATGACGATCTCAGGTCGACAGACTAACCTGCATACATGTTAACTGGGAGCTGCTATCTGACAATAGGTATACTACCAATTAGCAGGTTCCCGGCGAGTCCGTCCAGTGTACTCATAACCCAATGAGCATATGTATACTATATTAGGGGATAAACTAACACCAATGGCTTGTGAGACCTGGTCATTGCCTCTCGTTGAGGTTTCGATCAGTATACACTAGTCTACTCTGGAGTATCGATGCCCAGTCTCGAAACTCCCACGACTAGGGACATTTAAGGATGTGCTTATAGACCACCCAGCTCCTACGTATATGATCGCCATCATAATGCTGGTAGTCAAGCAAGAATCATATGGGCTCTATCAACATGTAATAGTGATCTGTAATACCACATAAAGCATGTACATGATGATAAAGGTAAACCAAATAGCATACTATCATCTTGAGTAAGACCGTTCTATCCGTATAGGTCCTCCCTCAATCATCGCAATCGCGTGCCTGCGATTCAATAATTGACTTGAGGGCACTATAGCCAACATTGATAACGTAAATGTACAACTTTAACGTAAACGCAAGAAAAATTCACCCTAAACTAAAAAATTCGAACCCTTAATAACGAAATGTAAACGTAAAACCTATTCAAGTTAAATGTTCAAGTTAAAACCAATATAAGATACTCGATGATAATATGAAACTTTCATATTCTCATCGATACTCATATGTAAAAATCAAAGCGCGACTTAGTCCCCGTCTATCGGTTAACATACGTTCGATATTTATCGTGACATAGAAATATACGAAGGTTGTTAAATATCGAACGGTATAGTTCCGTACTAACAACCTTCGTGTAGTCTATATGACGAGAAGATTCAATTGTATGATAACCGATAGATTTGTCCAATGTGGACAAGTTAGGAATGTATAAAGCAAACACCTGCGCATCCAATATCCCGGATGGTAGGATCGGATGGTGTGATTTATTATGGATACTTAAATTGCATACTTGGATTCCAATATCCCGGACGATCAGAACCGTTTTATATATTTCGGTGTACTTGGTACGATATACGGACCGATACGGATAAGTGGAGAAATAATCTCAGGACTTGGAAAGATGAATATGGATTGCCTAGTGTAAACACACTTCGATTTTGCGGTCAGGACGATCCATTTATCTTTCCGAACCAAGCATTCCAAGTATACTACTCACAGTGCTTGAAACATCTGGGATGGAGTGTCATATGCCGTTGGAAAATGTAATATGCCGTTGGAAAATGTAATGACTCTGTTTTTACTGTACAAAATTTTTTTAAGTTAATGTACAGAATAGATTTTACAAGCCTGAGTATACTTTAAATGTTGTTTTTGTTTAAGAACATTAAAAAACAACTTGTAGCTCACTGGTACAGCCCTTGCACTGCTATGGTGTAGTCCATGTGTTCGAATCCCATCAGCAACATATATTTTTAATGATTTTTCCTTTAAATTTTTTGGAAGCCCAAAAGTTTACACGTACAATACACGTAAAATGAAAAGTCACAGAAAATCAAATATGTGCTAAATGTTATATGAACAGACATGAACACGTGGCACAAATCTAAGCCCCAACCTCCTACAGTGGACCGGCGAGATCTCTCCCCAGGCCGACACCGCCGGGCCCCCCGTAAGGGATGGTCTCCGTGTTTTGCACACAACACCCCTTGGCCTACCCCACTATCCCTGTTCTGTTTGTTTTCTTTGCAATTATCCAGAGAATTAAAATTCAGCATTAATTAAATTTTTTATGCATTTTAATTCAATCTTTCAATTCCAAAACCCTAATTCCACACTATAAATACAACCCCATACCCTAGCCTCTCTTCATTCTGAAATCTATTGTCAAAATTCTCAAATTTTTCTAAGTCCTAGAAGAGTACAAGTGGAGTTAGCTCAAGAATGACTTCCGACGAGGATTCAAGACAATTCCGGCTACCTCGCGACTCTACGAACCTACCTTTCTCATCCTATACCTCCTCTCTCTCATTTTAACTCGTAATTCCCATCTCTCTTCCTCTCTTCCTATCTTAAAATGATCTCTTTTCAAAATCATGTCGGTAAGTGGAGTTATACCGACATTCATTTATAAAACTTTTAAAATTTCAATTTTTCTTAAGAACCACTCATCCAGATGATTATACCTTGCTTGATAATCATTAACTGATATTTAGAAACAAGTTTCTTTTTAAACCTCCATGTAAAACAATTTTAATTAAGCTTTTACGTTTAAATACCATAAACTTTACACATAACATATTTTAATCATTTTTTTATATTATCTTTAGAAAACCTCATGAGTTAATGACCTATCTCTCATATACACACATCTTGACATAGCACGCTCTTGAACAATATTTTTGGGACAAATACGACTTTTCATCAAAATACCTTAAACTATTAAAAACCGGATTTCTTTAAATTGTGTTATTTTAAATTCCTTACGTTGTGCCTCTACAACCCACTTTTGGGGAATCCAAATCGGATAGTGCGAGTAGTCGCACATCCATCGGACTAGTAGGGCGAGATGCAGACCTCCTCATATGATCTCGATGGAATTTTAATACAATTTTTAAGAAAAACGAGAATTTCTATTTAGTAATAAAAATTAATTTTTAATAATTATATAAATATTATCAAACCATCTATTTTTAATATATAATAAAAATTCCACGATTTCTAGAATATAAAGAATGACAAGTTTCATGATAATACCATCAAGAATCAATACAAGTCAAATTTTACACTAAAATACCTTGAACTATTCAAACTATATATATATATATATATATATATATATATATATATATATTCACTAAGATGCCTCATTCTCCAAAATTCACATCCATGACAACTCTAAAGAATATAAATAAATACTTGAGGTTTATTTTGAGAGTATATTTAAAATATTTTTCATAAAACCCCCTCAAGTTATATTAAATTTACATTAAGGACCCTAGTAAATATAGGTTTAAGCGGGACCAATTCTCTTAAGCCTCAGCGAGCCGGAGAAAGTGGGCGCTTGCCTATTTAAGATAGAAAACTAAAACGGGGTTATCAATGGTAATTGTCTTGGAAAAAGACACAAATCTTGTCGTCCATGTGCAGCAGTTACCGATAACTCCAAAACTAATTCAGGAATCCAAATCGGTTTAAGTGTCTGACTCAATCTAAGTCTCAGTCTAATCTGAATACAATCTAAACTTGAATACAATCCAAACATAACTCCAATTCAACATGAATTCAATATATATTTGGACTGAACATGAATACCAGAATTTTATCAAGTATACAACATTAGTTGACTTGACCGAACCATGGATATATCTTGACTTGACTACATGACTGTCCATTTACATCCTGAACCGCTTACATGAACAATTTATACCATGGTTTCGGCAAGTCTTATATCCACAAAACAATACAATATACATTACGGGGTTTTAAAGGGGTAGACTAGTACGGAATGTGTTAAAAGTGGCACGATGATGGTCACTAAAAGAGACCTACATGAACATCCTGTGCCGTTGTCCCGTGGGTTTTGACAGGGCCTTGTACTTACATGTTACTTTAGTCCACGAAGCAAGTTGGACTCCTCTCGTATACATTGATATATTCTGTATCAAGCTATAAACAACTACGTTAGCATAACAAACACATACTTTACCTATTCTATTCTCTTTACCTATCTATTACATTCTATCTTTTGGGACTTACCGAGCGCTAGTTCGCAGACGACATTCCTGTCTCTTCTTTCTTTGGAATGTTATCAGGAGGACCCGATTCTCAGGAGATCAAGCCCAGCCAAGACGATTTGGAGCAGTTCACTGAGGAGCCAGAGTTCTAGTTCCTACTTGTACTTACTTTTCTTTCAGTTCTTATGCCATTGTTTAGGCATCGCTTTCTTTCATTGTACTTTACTTTTCAGTTGTATGTAAAGAATGGTTATCAATAAAAAGTTGTTGTCTTATTACATCTCTTTTCATTCTTGTGATTTACATTTATATTGCTTATTTACGCTTAACGTGTTTATTTCTGAGTAAATACGTCGTGGCCTCGCCATATTTCCTTACCCGTACACTAGGAAGCGGGGCGTGACAGAAACCCAGGGATGTTTACGATGTCCCAGAATTCGAGAATCGTATGGAGGACAGCGATGAGGATGAAGAGGAGAGAAGATTTAGAGTACTCCGACCGTCTGTTTCAAAAGACGGGTTGTCTTTGGCTGATCGTAAAATTACATGGGTTAGAAATGATATCGATGATGAAATCCAAGTAGATATGCTTATGCGTCCACAAAATGAAAAAGGTTATCAGTAATATTATATTATTACTTCATATTTCTACGATCTATACATATATTGCATGCATATGTAATGATTGTACTCTTATCTAGATTTGATGACGTCGACCGGGTCAGCGAGGGACGGCAGGAGCACCAGCAGCGGCAGAGGCAAAGGCAGAGTGGTTCTGTCATCCGGAGAGCTGCGTAGGATCCCAATCGGTATCCCCTTCGGATGACTCCTTCCGTGTGGACTTTACCACACCTCCAGGTATATTGCACGCGTATTCATTTTGAATATAATATTATAGATATACACGCATATTTATTTCAAAATTACTTATATAGTTAATGTTTAATTGTCTAGCTATTGGTGGTGCATCCACATCAGAGGCAGAGGTCACCACCGCAC
Organism: Agapanthus africanus; assembly: GCA_030015575.1. Lineage (NCBI taxonomy): Eukaryota > Viridiplantae > Streptophyta > Magnoliopsida > Asparagales > Amaryllidaceae > Agapanthus > Agapanthus africanus. The sequence goes on along the minus strand of JASDDO010000031.1, from coordinate 443,820,729 downwards.
CTTCTGGTATGTTTATATATCTTATAGTGCATTCATATTGATTTAGAATGTTATATTATAAATATACACATTCTTTTTGTTCTTACTTAGATAATCATTTTTTGATTGTCTAGCTATAGGTGGTGCCTCCACATCTCAGGCAGAGGCCGCCACCACACCTGCGAGTATGTTTATATATCCTATATTGCATGCATATTGATTTAGAATGTTATATTATTGATACACACATTCTTTTTGCAATTACTCATATAATCTATTTTTTATTGTCTAATTATAGGTGGTGCGTCCACATCTGGCGCAGAGGCCACTCCCGCCACTTCCATACCCTCCGCTCAGTCTGCAGGTTGGTATGAATAAATATAAAATATTTATTCATTTTACATATCCGCTAAGAATAAACATGAACTCCATGTAATTTTATCGTTAATGTTTATTTTCTAGTTGGAGGGGACGCGTCCACGTCCGGGTCACCGGTTGTTCTCACCGGAGGAACTATCGTCCCGCTTGTGCTGCTGTCCGGGCCCAGACTCGTGCTGTTGTCGCCGGAGGTATATATCGCACTTCAATTTTCGTTAATCCTTGATTTCTTAATACCACTCTGTCTTAATATTGCTTGTCTTGATATTTCTTGTAGATGTAGGGTAGCCCCATCCTAAGAGAATGACTTCAGGGCCGAATCAGTCCCACAGGCTGAGCCCCGACAGAGCTAGGGGGAGGCACCATTCCTCCTCTTATTTACCCCCGATTATCGCTATACCGGCGATTATGCCGAGAGGTTCGGCCGGTATATGGGGGATGAGAGCCGCATCATAAAGAAGTATCCACTTCACATTGAGTAGGGCAATCAACACCGGCGCTCATTTGCCCTCTTCTGGGATCAAGCTCGGGTATTAATATATATTTTCATTTGACTTATCCAATATATTTATTATTATTTAACACTTGCAATTTAAATACATTATTTTTTTGTATTTCCAATTGGATTACGACTTTCAGCCTATACCCGACCCTGATCATCCTGAGAGAGTGCTCGATCTTCACGCTCTGTACCAGGGCCTGATGAAGAACATACAATTAAAGGTCTGATACAATAGGAACGAGCTGAAGATCGACTGCTATTCCATGTGGATGGCGACCCCCGAGGCAGAGAGAGCGGCTCTCCTATATACACCGGTCTTTGCGAGAGTCGACGTAGATACATGGCCTCTCTTGTGCCAATATTTCGACTCTCAGCGCAAATAGGTTTGTAATTTAAATTTAATTCATTATTTAGCATATAATTTATTTTTTTGTGTTACTTAATTAGAAAACTAAATCTGAATGTGTTGTGCAGAAACAGACCGATCAAAATAAGGAGAATAGGAAGTCGGCGAAGAAATATCGCCCCACTTATAGCTCGAGAAACATTACTCATGACATAGAGATATCGGTAAATTACAATAGATCTATTTTGATATAATGTAATATTAAGAGTTATTTTATAACATATGTAAATTTTTGGCGAATTGCAGAGAGCTCGGACCCTGGCGTAGGGTGGTACACCGAGCGTGCTGACCGCGTATCTTGTCGTCCACGGCACCTCGACAGATCCCGCCACGGACGAGTTTCAATTCTCCGACACCGCTACCCAGGAGTATTGCGTAAGTGTTAATATTTATTCTAACAGGTTTGAAATTTTTTTTTTGAAAAGTTCAAATTTAAATGATATACTTATATTTTAATGGTTAATGTAGGTGTAGGAGCGGGTGGTGGAGCAGGCGGAGGCATCGAGGATCGATTTTACTGAACAGACCGATTCGATGCTACTGACCCCAGTCCTAGACGCCGCACACGGAGGGTAGCACGGAGGTTGGGAGAGAGGCTGGGAACTGGGTCTTAGCAGGGCCCATATGAGGTTGGACTCCACTCTGGCGGTTACTTCCCCTACCCCCCGTGAGCGACGTTCAGAGCATGATGTTGCCGCCTTGAAGACCACCGTCGAAAAGTTGAAGGAGATATTGGTACGTATACTACTTCATAGTAAAATATTATATCACATTATAGATAGTAACATATGCAATATCAGTAGCCTGAACTTATTTGGTTGTAGACTTAGTTTTGATTAATTATACTTACATAAAACTATCTAATTAAAATAAACTACGGTTTTCCAAACTAGATACCCAAACGAGATCTAAGTCCCTAAGTATTCTTAGATTGAGGTTTCGCAATAACCTGATAATGATACGAATTCGACTAAAATCTAATACACCGTTCTTACTCGTTTATTACACACAAAATTTAACAGATGCGACAAGCTACTTTGGCTGCGGCTGCACATGCATCTCCTTCGGCTATGGCTCCGCAAGCCACTATCTTGGCTGTGGTTGCGCAGACTACTCCTGCAGCTCCACAGACCGTTTAGACTCATGCACAGTCCGCTCCTTCATTAGACAAGTTTTTGACGACTCAGGGCCGCACCGAGGAGCAGATGCGTCAGATTACGGCGTTTATCAGAGATGGAGAAGCTGAACCGAACTAGGGTGGCTTTTTTTTATATTTTGAGGATGTATGTATATGATACATATTGTATATATTTTGGACGATATTGGTGTTGTTTGCTTGTTCATGATGATTTAGATTGATATCGTATTCTGTTTGTTTATTTCTTTCATATATTATGCGTGATATATTGATTATGAATATTTCTGTATTTGGTTATATGATGTATATATTATTGTGCACAGAACGGGGGGAAAACAGGAAGCCTTTTTTTTATAAAAAAAACCCTGATATTTTGTCCCTACGGATTAATCCGTAGGGCCATCTATTGCACCTACGGATTAATCCGTAGGTGCAAGGCTTGCCCCTACACAGTTAACCGTAGAGACAAAATATCAGAATACCTGATATTTTGTCCCTATGGACTCAGTAACAGGGGTAAAACTTGCCCCTACGGATTAATCTGTACGGGTATAATCTAGACCTACGGATACATCCGTAGGGATAACAGGCCCTACGGAGGGGCAAGTATTTTATTTTATAAATCAATAAATTAAATAAATATTTTGTCCCTACGAAGTAATCCGTAGGGATATATGTCCCTACGGAGTAAGGCCTGGGGGCAATTATTACTCCGTAGGGACATGTTCAGGACGAAAACTTGTATCTACGGTCTTTTGCTTCTGAGGGGGAATTTTATGTCTCTACGGACATATCCGTAGGGACAACCCATTATTGTAGTAGTTAGATAATCGTCGGAATTGAAAATTAACATCTGGATCAATTCGATAAAGATCCGAAGCGAATTCATGTCCCGTCCATTCACATCCTTAATTTCATCCGGCAATTGATGACAGTCGTGGGAGCTGTTGAGCCTTAATACACACTTAATGCACATTGCCCAAAAAAATAGAGCTTGTAACTCTCTTCACATTTCCCATTGATTCCAAATTTTTTCCCTAAATTTTCCAACTATTAAATTTTTTCCCTTACAAAATAATAACTCAATGTAAAGTTTGCCCAAAATAGCGGCGTGCATTTAATTTTCCATCCGCTGCTCAACAATAAATAACTTCCTCCTCCTCTTCTTCTTTAAAAATAAATTATAACTCACATTCATTCTCATTCTCATCTCTCTCTCTATAATTTTTCATTCCTGATTTTTTTTTAAATATATATTTTCGCATCAAGGGAAGAGAGATGGTTGGGATCTTCACTTTGTTAACGGGTCTGCCCGGCCCAAGCGGGTTTGGATCCGCAAGCACCGCGGAGCAGGTCACTGAGAACGTTGATGCCAGCAATCTCACTGCCATCATCACTGGTTTGTATTCTTCAATTTTCGATCTTTTATTTAATTAGTTTATATTTAAAATATGTTCTTTGTTTCTTGAAATCATATGCCGTGCATTTCATTTGTTTTCATATAACTGAAATCTGACACTAATTAAGAGAAGTGATGATTAATTAATCTCATCTTGGTGCTTAATTGGTTATCTCTTGTAAAAAAAAAATTTCAAAATTTCAACCCTATTATGAGCAAGCTTTCTTAAGAAATATGAGATGGTGATTATAACGTCCCTTTCACCTCACCAAAACTTAAATTGTTGAAATGCGGTTTTAATCAGAACCTCGAGATCTGATAACCACTTTTATCAAAAAATAATAAATAATATAATTAAGATTGTGAGTTGTGGGGTACCACGGATCCGGGGATCCTGTTATTTTATCACACAAGTTATTCCCTGCTATTTGATACACGGTGGGAATTGGTTAAAACATGAGGGCCCACAGGTTTGTTTGTTTTTTTACATCGAAGATGTGAGACTAGGATATGAGAATAGCATCCAAATAGCAGAGTCCCCAAATCGGGGGTAAAACTATTTATCTATTGGGGAAAAGGTACACAACAAGCTACACAACACTCACAAAAGCAGTGGACGCCACACCAAGATGTTTGATTGTGTTGTGTAGGAAATTTGCGCAGCTGCTCTTTCCCCTTATCTTTTTTAGTTTATGAAATATCTTTCTATGCCTTTTTTTTTCAATCACGTATACTTTTGTGTTATGAGCATTTAATTAATACAGAGATCCGGGGGTTTTCTTGTTACTGTATATATATTTTATTCATCTATCAGGGCAAGTGCAGTGATAGTTTGGTCCACAACCTGTGCATTGTTAATCTAAATTGCTATTTGGAAATACTATTTTCTTGTTGCGAATAAATTCAACGGTGAAAAAGTTGTAGAATCACATGAAATTTGGTGTACCCATATCTTAGATGATAACGATGAAGATGATGGGTGCCGATCTTCGGAAAACACAATGGAGGGCGTACTTTTTCGACGCCATAAGGGAAAATTCGCTCCTATGGCATCTTTCCTCCGTTATTCTCATATATATATATATATATATATATATTAGGTTCGCTTAACTATCGAAAGTTATCAGATAAACATTATTCAGTTATACGATGCATATGTATATTAAGTTCGGTATTGCTGCCATATAGAATTTGTTCCTACTCTTAATTTTGATTTGAATGAGAAACATGTACACATTCTTTTGGTTTAATTCGAAATTTTCTTCAGCGCATGCTATATTTTGTTGAGCATAAAAATATATCCCCTCAAAACCCATCCCTACGTAGAATTTTTGATGCGCTTGTCGTGACTTCAAGATAGATGTATATGAGAATGTTGTACGCTTATAATTTGTGAAAAAATGCAGGAGGAGCTAGTGGAATTGGAGCAGAAACCGCTCGAGTTTTTGCACTTCGCAGAGCTCATGTCATTATCGCCGCAAGAAATTTGGATGCTGCGAATTCTACAAAACAAAACATTCTCAAAAGCAATCCATCGGCTCGTATCGATGTATTGAAGCTCGATCTGAGCTCAATGAAGTCTGTTCGGGCGTTTGCAGATAATTTCATTGCAATGAATCTCCCGCTCAACATCCTAGTGTAATAATTTTTATTTCTCTAATAATTGGTGTTTTTGTTTGTGACTATACTGAAATTTAGCTTTAAGGTAGTTAATTAAAATTGATCATAGTTAATAGCAGTTTAATGAAATTTAGCCTTCGTATAATGCTTCATACATGATTTTATTCCTCTATTGTTATGCGTAGACTAAATCTAAATCTGTTTCTTGTTTTGTTATGTAGAAATAATGCGGGTGTCATGTTCTGTCCATTTCAACTTTCTGAAGATGGTATCGAGATGCAATTTGCTACGAATCATCTTGGTATTGTTTATTACCCATTTTTGTAATTTTTTAAGATAATTTTTTTGAGTTTCAATATTTGTCTGTGATGGGGCAAAGCGACCCCAACCCCCGGATCTATGTAAGAATACGAGAAATAATAATACGGAATAATAACAAGTACAAAGCCACATAGATAACACTAAGATTTAACATGGTTCGGTTCCGATTGGACCTAATCCACAACAATGCCCAGCTTCCACTACATCAAAGAAGAAGAAGAGAGATACAATACTCAACCAAAGCACGGTAACTTTGGGATACAATGAGAAAATACAAGATTGACTCATTAGCTCCAAACCCACTTGAAGCCAACTCCTTCCAAACAAATACAAGCAACAATCTTCTTCAATGTGGTGGGCAATGTTGAAGAATCAACTAAATGAGCTCTTATAAGAAAACCCTTTTGCTTTCCCTCTTCCTCTTCTTTACTTCTCTCAAAACTTAACCCTTTAGAATGGATGATAGAATAATTGGGATTGAATGAGAAAGAGACCCTCTTACCTTATTTAACTTGAGTCCTAACCCACATCAAATGAGTTCAAGTCAAAATGACTCAAGTTTGGTCGCATACACCAAATCAACTAAGAGACGCCAAAAATGGTTGAGTCCACTCATGGGTGTGGACCCAAATCCAACAATCTTCCCTTTCAAACCCATGAAGGAAACCATCATAGTTATTCAAAACAGAACCCATGCCGGATGTTTTCCGGCAAAACAGCTCGTCTTTCGGCAAGCATTTTGTCAACATATTGGTTCCATTCTTATCGGTGTGGATTTTCACAAGTTTCAATAACTTGTTCTCAAGCACATCTTGTATCTAATGATACCTCATATCAATATGTTTGGACTTCGAGAGGAAACTCAGATTTTTGCTTAAGTGGATCGCATTTTGACTATCGCAATAAACAATATAATGTTTTTGCGACAAAACCAATTCTTTAAAGAAGCGCTTCATTCACAATATAAAGTATTAGGAGAGATAGAGAGATTATGAGAGAGAAATTGTTTTGGGGAAATGTAATGGATAAATTGGTCTAAACCTAATCCTCCTCTTTATATAGGCAACGCCATTATGTTATTATACCTCTATTAAGCATCTAATTATATATAAGAGACCCGTGTATAAGATGGATATTCTAACACTTTCTCTCAAGCTGGAGTATACATATCATGCATGCCTAACTTGTTACAAATAAACTGCACTCTATTCATTCCCAAAGGTTAGATGCTAACTGATGGGCAGATTGAACATAGTAAGCATCAATGATCTAACTTTCAACCTTCTCCCTCACAAGTGGCAATCCATCTCAATGGGTTTCATTCGCTCATGAAATACAAGTTTAGAGACGATATAGATTGCAGCCTTATTATCACAATATAACCACATAGAGAAAGTGGGCTCAAAGTCATGCTCTCCAAGCAAAAAACGAATCCATACACGCTCACAAATGGTATTTACCATGGCTCAGTACTCTGATTTAGCACTGGAGCGAGACACTATACTCTGCTTCTTACTCTTTTAGGAGACCAAGTTACCTCCTACAAACACGCAATATCATGTAATAGATCTGCGATCGGATGGAGACCCGGCCCAATCTGCATCAGTGAAACCCGCTATCCAAAAAAGTCTATGATCTGAGTACAGTAGACCCTTTCCGGGAGAATTCTTCAAATAGCGAAGTATCCGAATCACAGTATCCCAATGAGCCACTCGAGGATCGACGGTATCTTCCGGGATTTTCAACCAAATCATCTTCTTCCGGAAGCAGCTTAGTATTAGGATTCATTAGAGCCTCTATGGGTTTGCACCCCAATATCCCCGCTTCAGTTAACATATCAAGCATATACTTCCACTGTGAGATGTAAATTTCATCTTTCGATCGAGTAATCTCAATACCCAAAAAATATTTAAGGCTTCCAAGGTCCTTAGTCTGAAACTTCGTCTGAAGGTGGTGCTTAAACTGTGCAATACCAGTCACATTATCGCCAATAATCACTATATCATCAACATATTCCACCAATAGAATGCGAAGGCCGTTAGTGTTATTATGGTAGATCACCGAATGGTCATGAGCACACCATATTAGGCCAAACGAAATAACTACCTCAGTAAATTTCCCAAAGCACTCTCGAGAAGACTGTTTCAAGTCATACAATGATTTCTTCAATCAACAAACTAGATCAGACCCCCTGAGCAATAAAACCAGGTGGTTGCTCCATATAAACCTTCTCAGCCAAAGAACCATGAAGAAACGTATTCTTCACATCAAGTTGATGCAGTGACCAATGATGGATAGCCGCAAGAAACATAAGTAAATGAACATAGGTCATCTTGGCCACAAGAGAAAAAGTCTCCTCATAATCAATGTCATAAGTCTGCGAATACTCTTTAACAACCAAATGTGCTTTCAAGCGGGAAAGGGTCACATTAGGATGAAACTTCATAGTGTATATCCAGTGGCACCCTTATGTCTCTTGTGGCCTTCTTCCCAGTTGGAAGAGGAACCAAATCCCAAGTTGAGGGCAAGTATCTCATTAATCATAACATTGGTCCATCCTTTATGAGACAAAGCATTGGAGAGGGACTTGGGTAAAGCATGAGAGTCGAGAGAGAAGATAAACGCCTGATATGCCGGAGATAAATAAGAAGTGGCCACATAATGAGCTATAAGGTGAGAAGTGCAGTTTCGGGTGCCTTTTTGTAAGGCAATAGAAAAATCAATGTCAGCTTTTGGCGAAGCTTGAGACTCTAGGAGATCAGCAACAAGATGCTGAGGTTCAGGAGCCGTACGGGATCGACGAATATACACCTTTGTAACTGGTAGTATGGGGCCCAACAGTGGAGTATCAGGATTGGGAGGCGGGTCAATAGAAATAGTACGAGTGACCTCCAATACAGGGGGTGGATAATCAACTGACTCGGATGAGATGTTGTCTTGTGACAAAAGATATAAGATATCTAAAGGAAAATCATTGTCTATGTCTACAGGAGTGTGATGTAGAAAAGTATGGGATGGACTTATGAAAAGTCACGTCAGCCGATAAAAACCGACGACGTAACCCAGAACGATAGAAACGATATCCCTGTGCCCAAGAAAAATGCACTTAATGGCGTTGGGGTCCAGTTTAGAGTCCCCAAGTTGCAGATCATAGACAAAACAAACACACCCAAAAACCCACGGAGGAACAGAGAAAGAGACCACCAAAGGGAACAATGTAGAATGAAGAATCTGTCCAGGTTTTATTGCAGATCAGGACAGAGGACGGCATACGATTGATCAAGTAATTTGCAGTAAGGACTGTATCCCCCAAAAGAATTTAGACACTCGCATATGAAATAAAAGGGTGCGAGTAGCCTCTGACAAATGCCTATTCTTTCTTTCTACCATCTTATTTTGTTAGGGATATAAGGACAAGGAGACTCATGAACAATGTCAAGTTTCTCCATATACTCCCTAAAAGGAGTACTAAAATACTTCTTGGTATTATCACTTCTCAAGGTACCAACTGTGACCCCAAAATGAGTCTGAATTTCAGAACAAAATATCTGAAAATGAGAAAATGCTTCATTTCAAGATTTCATCAAATATAACCATGATATTCGAGAAAATCATCAATAATGGTCACAAAGTAGCGAAAGCCCACTTGGGCAACAACAGGCCATGGCCTCCAAATATCAGAATGTACTAAAGCAAAAGGTTTCACAACTCTCTTATTGATACGAGATGGGTAGTTAGAGCGATGATACTTACCCAACTCACAAGATTCACACTCTAAACTAGATAAAGTCCAAGAGAGGGAACAATCCTCTTCAAGGTCTGTAAAGAAGGGTGACTAAACCGACAATGAGCATCAAAGATAGATGTGGATGTTGTTGGGCATGCTATAGGGCGTGGATGCTCATCAAGGTGATACAACCCATCAACCTCGGTCTCTGTGTCAATCGTCCGCCTCATTCCAAACTCCTGAAAAACACATCCGCCAGAAAAGAAAGTTACGTTATAGTTCAAATCTCGAGTCAGCTGGCTAATAGAGTAAGTTGAAAGGAAATCCTAGCAAATATAAGACAGTAAAAAGAGATAACTGTAATGTGGCATGAGTAGACCCCACTCTCTCTATAGCAGAGGTGGTGTCGTTCACTAAAGTCACTTAGGTGCATCCAGGCCTTAGCCTATATGAGGACAATATGTCTTTCTCTCTTATCATATGATTCGTCGCTCCTGAATCAATTACCCATGGACGATATACAGAAGTCGAAGTAATAAAAGTTGTATGGTTACCTCGTGAGAGATCCAAAGTGGTCACAGCTGAAGCATGAGGTGTGGCCGATCCAACCTCACTATTAGAAGCAATCGAGATCACAAGAAGCCTCAATTGAGCAATCTCCTCCATAGATTTGACGGAACTCTTGGACGATACTGAGTCCATCAAAGTAGTGGAGGATGCACGAGATGATGTCCCAACATGTGCACGGACAGCAGGGCAAGGAGGGTGATTGATATGGAAAAGTGAAGTTTGTAAATACCGCAATCAAGAACGGTGTCGTTTAGGCTAGCCGAAGATGAGTTCCAGGTCATCCACAGAGAAACGAATGATTATCGTTCTAGTTTTAAACGAGCTAGCACAAGATATGTGAGTTTTTGTGTTTGTTTTAACTATATGATATGTCAAGTGTGAAAGGGGTTTGTTAGGGTTTTCAGATTAGGTAGTTTAAGTAAGATAACAATTCCGTATTCTCACCTTTGAGCTCCTCATTTTTGTCGATACTAGAATAGTAGCAAGGAACGTGGATTAAGGTTCTTTAGAGCGGTAATAGTAAGTATGGCTAGGCATTCCATGCGCTTTGCCCCCTCTATTGACCGTTGTCCTTACGTTCCATACTCTTATCATTAGTCCTCAGCCAAAGCGAAGCAAACTTGTCATCAACATTTGGTCGCAACTGTCATGAAAGGATAGTGCGTCTAAATAGAGAGATTTGTGCCGTTTTGGTCGAGATTCAACTCAACGAGTTGGAACAAAGGAGGGGCAAAAGAATGTTACACTCCTTATACTATCATATCCTAAACCCTAACAAGCACAAGAAGATTACTTTCTCATAAAAAGAAAATAAGACAAGAAGGAGTTCATCAAAACACAAAGGAATGAAAGTGCAACTAAATTATTACAACCGAATCAATGGATACTTGGCACTTGGGGTCTTCCCTCAAATAATGAGTGAACCCACCTTACTAATAGCAGCCTAGAAGATTATTTAATTAAACTAGAACTAGAGTTGAAGAGCATAAATGGAAAAAGATGCTAATTAAGAACAAGAAATAAATGGCATAAATGAAAAGAGTTCAATCTTATTAAGCAAATAAAAAGTTATAAGAAGGTAAAGCTTAAAGCTTCGTCAAGAAGAAGAGCTATAGGGCCAACCTTCAAAGAAGGAGAAGAAAATATCATGCTTAACCTAACAACTATTTTACCCTAAGAAAAACTTATCTTCTTAAGCGGCTGATCCGAGATATATATAGAGACTCTAGGAAGAAACCCTCGGATGATTCTGGAGCTCCATGAAGAAACCAAAATAACCCCTAAATTCCTCTCTGTGAGCCGATAATTTGGCCGCCAATTGGCGGCCAAAAAGTGGAGTTGGGCCTTGGGCTCTTTTGTGTGTTCTTGTGGGCATTTTTGGTGGTCTTCTAACACTTGAAATCTTGAAATTGAGGACTTTGGATTCTGCAGGATTTGACCGTTGACTGTTGACTTTAACTTGGTCCGTTTTGCATCGTTGGGAGCTTTAAAGTCCATCAAATGCCCGTATACATGTTTCTTGCACTTATGCAGCACAGATCAAATAGCACTTATTTAACAAACTACCTATCGCTAAGCTCATTATGACAACCCCGTCCGGAGCAGAGTTGCTAAGAGATACCACCAATGTCTCCCAACTTTCCGGTAAGGAACTAAGCAACAACAATACTTGCAACTCATCTTCAAGCGTCATTTTCATAGAAGTGAGTTGGTTCACAACACTTTGGAACTCATTCAAGTGCTCGGATATGAAAGAGCCTTCCTTGTACTTCACATATAGAAGCGTCTGAATCAAGAATGCCTTATCGCTCGTGGTCTTTCTTTCATAAAGACTTTCCAATTTCTTTCATACGGAATCTGCCGAACTTTCAGTGGAAACATGATTGAAAACGAAATCATCCAACTATTACCGTATAAACCCAGCAGCCTTGTGATCAAGCTTCTTCCACTCTCCTTTGGGCATATCAGTGGGCTTCACGCCATCGCCTTCCAAATACGCATAAAAATCTTCGCAATATAAGAGATCCTCTATTCTTGGCTTCCATATACTCCAACTGCCTCTATTGAGGCAAATCATACGACTTGTGCTACCACCTATCTCTCACATACAACAAACGAAAATAAAGTGTATACTTCCGCTAGGAAATGAAGATCCCTTTCTGTGAGCGAGCTACTTCAATCCCCAGGAAGTACTTAAAAACCAAAATCTCAATGAAGCAATTTCACAAACCCCTTGTGGTCACCGCGGCTCTGATACCACTTTGATAGGCTAAAGCGATCCTGACCCCTGGATCTATGTGAGAATATGACGAATAATAATACATAATAATAATAAGCACAAAAACCACACAAATAACACCAAGATTTAACATGGTTTGGCTCCGATTGGACCTAATCCACAACAATGCTAGAGACGGCTTCTACTATATCAAAGAAGAAGAAAAGGGATGCAATACTCAACTAAAGCACAACTTTAGGAGAAAAAATACAAGATTATCTCACTAGCTTCAAACCCACAAACCCACTTGAAGCTAACTCCTCCCAAGCAAATAGAGACAACAATTTTCTTCAATGTGGTGGGCAATGTTGAAGAATCAACCAAATAAGCTCTTGTGAGAAAACCCCTTTGCTTCCTCTCTTTCTCTTCTCTCCTTCTCTCAAAATCTAACCCTTTTAAAATGATTGATAGAATAATTAGGATTGAATGAGAAAGAGACTTTCTTGTCTTATTTAACTTGAGTCCTGACCCACATCAAATGAGTCCAAGCCAAAATGACTCAAGTTTGATCTCTTACACCAAATCAACTAAGAGACACCAAAAATGGTTGAGTCCACTCATGGGTGTGGACCCAAACCCAACACTGTGAGCTATATAATTCTTGTTAGAATTTTTAGGTCCCAAATAATTCAGAAAACCAACTGAGAAGAAAGAAATAAAATAAAAGGCGCAATCAAAAGCAAGAAATACTTCCCATTCCTCTTCTTTATTCAAACTTCAATACAAATTACAAAATCTCTCTTCCTAAAAAAACTTCTCTTCAACTCTACTTCTTCTTCTCTACATAAAATACCCTAATCAATCTATATTTATAGGTCTAGAAACCCTAAATCTAATCCTACCAGAATACCTAATTTAGATCTCATCAAATCTTTATAATAGTCTATTCAAATCTTTAAATTATTCTCTAACCAACTTTCCTAGATACATCAGAATTCGGCCTAATACTCAAGTTGACGTCTAAAGAAAGCAATACAGACGTCTGCCCAAACGACTGCCCAAAACACGGAGTGTCGACAGACGTCTAAAGATCAACCCTCAGACTCTCTGCGGTTCTTTGAATTTGCATTACATACGTCTGAAGCACTATGGCTCAGACGTCTGACGCATAGACTTGTTGAATATAAGTTAATTTCATAAAAATCTCCACCTTGAGTTATATTCAACAAGCCGTCTTCTATCTTCTCTTCACAATATCCACCCACGACAACTTTTGAGCTTTGCACAAAGCTCCACCTTGCTCTAAATTTGTTCTTTCATACACAGGCTTTCCCACAACTTGATATATATCACTTGAGTTTCTGACTACTTTCATCACGACACAATTATTCTGGCACACCTTCATTACTCCATCTTGAGAAATAATTGTGTAAGCTCTTGTATCCAATCTTCCAAGCGATATTAAATTCCTCTTCGGTTTTGAGACATATCTGACACCAAGAACTCTCTGCTTTCCATCGAACATCTTTATCTTCACGGTGCCCGCGTCTTCTACTTCTACTTCAGAATTATCCGCTAACGTCACCGTCTCCTTTTTCTCTTTGATTTCATTGAACCACTCCTTATTTGAATATACGTGAAAGGATGCTCCAGAATCCATGTACCACATATCTTCCTTCTTGATTTTATCATCACGAATCATAAGCAAATCGCGTTCTATCTCGACATTATGGGCCACGTTCGCTTGCTCTTTCTCTCTATGTCTCTTCAGATCATCTAAATCGTTCTTTATCTTGGGGCAACCAGATATATAGTGACCTATCTTATTGCAGTAATGACACGTTATCTTCGAAACATCTTTGCATGCCACGATCTCTGATTTCTTCTATCGTTGCTCTGTTCCTTCCTCCATTTCGGACCCTCTCTTGCAACAAGTGCAGAGGAATCAGATGATCTACTTAATGATTTCCTTCTTAATTCTTCATTTAGGAGACAGTTTGTTACTATGCTCATAGAAATAACTCTGTCAGAAGACGAATTACTCAAAAAACTACCATAGTTTTCCAACTACTCGGAAGGGAACTCAATACGATAAGTGATTGCATCTCGTCTTCAATCGGTATCTTCATGGCTACACGTTGATTCACAATATTCTGAATTTCGTTCAAGTGCTCCGCTATTGAGAAATCTTCCTGGAACTTTAGATTCATCAATTCTCTCATAAGAAAAGCCTGCTTCATAGTCGTCTTTCTCTCCTAGAGATATGTCAACTTCTTCCATAAAGTTTCTACAGTGCTCTTCTACGATACATGGTGGAATACCGAATCTTCTATCTATCCGCGAATAAGACTTCTCGTCTTTCAATTCATTCTCGCTCAATCTTCATCAGACATCTTCTCTGGTTTGGCGCTAATCCCATAAAGAGGCGCATCTAAACTTTGAGGCATAACATATCCTCCATTCTCGACTTTCATATCGACCAATTTGTGCTATTCAAGCACACTATCTTTGTTGCGATTTGAGTTGTCTCCATCTTTGTCGTTCTTCTCTCAACCAATGCTCTTATACCAATTGATAGGATTTTTAGGTCCCAAACAATTTAGAAAACCAACATAGGATCCTTGAGTAAAAAGAAATAAAATAAAAGGCACAATCAAACGCGAGAATACTTTCAACTTCTCTTCTTTATTCAAACTTCAATACGAACTACAAAATCTCTTTTCCTACAAAAATTTCTTCAACTCTTTTTCTCTACATAAAATATCATAATCAATCTATATTTATAGGCC
This sequence comes from Agapanthus africanus, assembly GCA_030015575.1. Taxonomy (NCBI): domain Eukaryota; kingdom Viridiplantae; phylum Streptophyta; class Magnoliopsida; order Asparagales; family Amaryllidaceae; genus Agapanthus; species Agapanthus africanus. Next base: position 443,805,682 of record JASDDO010000031.1, on the reverse strand, counting down.
TAGAAATCCTGAACCTAATTCTACTATAATACCTAATTTAGATCTCATCAAATCTTCAAAATAGTCTTTTCAAATTTTCAAATTATTCTCCAACTAACTTTCATAAATATACCGAAATTTGGCCTAATACTCGAGCAGACGTATGAAGAAAGGAATGCAGACGTATACCCAAACGATTGCCCAAAACACATAACGTCGACAGACGTCAAAAGATCAACCCTCAGATTAGGATCGCTCTCTATGGTTCTTCGAATTTGCATTACAGACGTCTGAAACACTATGGCTCAGACGTCTGACGCTGTCATGTTGAATACAAGTCAATTTCATAACATTTCTTATATCAAAATCTAGCTTCTTATAAGATAATGACATTGTTATTTTGTTTAAGACTGAAAATTTTGTACTTATACCATAAACTTTTTATGATTCTAGGCTGAATCTCTGTACTATAGCATGAACTTTTTATACCATAAACTGTAAGATTTTTTAATGATTCTAGGCTGAATCTCGATACTATACCGTGAACTTTTTATGCCATAAACTGTAAGATTTTTTCCGCTTTGATACCATCTAATCGCAAGTGTAAAAAAATTTCACTTTAATGATTCTAGGCTGAATCTCGATACTATACCATGAACTTTTTATACCATAAACTGTAAGATTTTCTCAATTTGATACCATCTAACAATCTCAAGTGAAACTGGCGTATGGTATTAAATTGAAAACTCTAGTTCATGTTTTTTTATCTGCAACTTATAATTCACCAAAAAAGTGGGGATAATTCATGTATTTTAGATAAATCTAGCCATAAATATATCCTTATTTCAGTTACCGGGTATTAGCTTAGATTTATTTTGTTTCTGTCAATTTCTTCATATTAGGTCACTTCTTATTGACGAAGCTGCTTCTTGAGAAAATGAAACGGACTGCAAAGGAAACAGGAATCGAGGGCCGTATTGTAAATCTATCATCGATTGCACACCTTAATCCTTACGAAGAAGGAATTCGATTTGATTCAATCAATGATAAGGATGCGTATGTCAATTTCATCATCTAGCTATATATTGATAGTTCCTGTTTTTAATTTGTAATTTGTCAAATGTGATTTTGTCTTCTATTTTAGATACAATGATAAAAAGGCTTATGGGCAGTCGAAGCTAGCGAACATTTTGCACGCGAATGAGCTCTCGAGGCGCCTCAAGGTAATAATCCTTTTAAAGAATATGTTCTTTTCAGTGATTATGATTACATAAATTGGTAACTTATTTAGTGATAAGATGAAATATATCCTGCAATACTCAATAAAATGATACAAGTACGTAATTGTTCCACATGTCTGATTTTTTTTTGAAACAATTAAATAAATATTAATCTTTGAAGATGCTAAATAAAGCTCAAAAACTATGTGATGCAGGAAGATGGTGCAAATATTATAGTAAATTCTGTTCATCCCGGGCTAATCATGACCAATTTGATGAGGCACTCCTTCGTTCTAATGAGTATGTCTTTCGATTTTAAACATTCATAATAAAGCTACAAATTTGAGCTCAAAAGTTACTAATTTCTCCTTAACTCTGTTTTATTGCAGAGGCGCTACAAGTTTTTACCTTTCTCTTTTGGAAAAATGTGCCACAGGTGAGGATCCAAAACAAATCTAAATGATCATTTACTTCTCATGATATGCAGTAGACACTTGAGTAGTTATTTTTCAAGCCGTAAAACTTAATTTAATTCGTGAATCGGTACATTTCTAATCTCTGGAGTTTATCGTCTTACTCTTGTATGCTCAGATTTGCTCATCCCAAAGGTTGAAAAAGATTTATGTAGCAATGAGCTAATTAAAATAAGTAAATAAATTTTCCATATATAACATGTGTACCATGACATAATTTTTTTATTTATTTGTAATCATTTTTGCAGGGAGCGGCAACTACGTGCTACGCTGCTCTGCATCCAAGCCTCGAAGGTGTGTCCGGAAAATATTTTCTCGATTGCAATGAGCTGGAACCGAGCCCTCTGGCAAGGCAAGAAACCTTGGCCAAAAAATTGTGGGATTTTAGTGAAAAGCTAGTTCAGCAAGCTCGCTCAGTGTAAACTTGAAGTGGAGCTATCGATAAAATATATCGTCTCGCATAGTTGTTTGTTATTAGTCCTTTGAAAGAAGTTAAATGTTCTTAAGGGTTTTAAGATGACCCCTACAGTGGCTGAACTAAATATCTGATATGTTTCAGTTATTTGCATAGGTAATAGGTTATGGGATGTGCAAAATAATGAATAATTTCTCATTACCAAACGTTATTAGTTTAATATGGATCATGGTGTTCTTAGATAAAGAAGAATTTCATCTTTGTATTGTTTTTTTTTTTTTCCAGTTTATCTCGTTAATTTGTTTTTAGAAATTTTCTTATAACCGATAGGATATCTGTAGTTGCAAATCATGCAGATTGTAAATTTATTTTACTTTCCTTCTACGGATTACAACACTTTGGATTTTGAAACAATGAAAATTTCTGGAGCTGAACCTTTTAAAACAAACATTAAGCTTTTGCATTAAATTCATAAAACCAGCAAAACCCGAATTGGAAAAATTACTTGTGAACTTTAATTGCACAAAACATAAATCATAAATCATATCAGGTCGCAACAATTTGCAGCAAGCTATAAACAGACCAAAAATTCTACAACAAAAGATACTGGAATGAAACAATAAAATACAAATATATGTCGCATATTAACTGCCAAATCATTACAGAACCTGAGTGATTTAAGCAGTGATAACCTTTTCAAACATTATACAGCGATTACATTTATCGCTTTGCCTGTTTAAAAAATAAAAATCTGCAAAACTTGAAGAAATACTATGTTGGCAGTTAAAACACCCAGATGCCACCAAATTGCAATTCAACTCTCGATCTCCTCATCTTCCTCCCATAGCCCAACTGATCGGACGAAGCATACCGATGCAGCGACAACTATTGCAGCAAATATAGGTGGAACAAAAAGATCAAGCTTAGACTGTTCAAAAAGCTGCATGGGCAAGCACACCACCTCGCCTGTCGGACCATCCAAAGGCAGCCTCACAGAACTGGGCTCACATGAGCTCGAGAACGAAGATGGAGGCGAGACTGAGATCGTGAATGCAATCTCAGGCGAGATCGATACTAAAGCCACCGTGGCTGTTATAAGCATAGTCCACGTTGTTGCATACACGAGCAATGGATGGCGCTGCAGGAGTGAATCCCAGGTTCCTGCAATAAAAGATAGTACCATTATGTGAGATTTTGATTTCTTAAGTTAACAGAAAACAAGGATATATATATATAGGGCATTGCCTAGTTTTGAGGTTGGAGTAAAGGTTTGACAGTAGATTAGGTTGACCTGAGGCACCAAATTCAGAAGAGCATTCTTCTAACAACTCTTTGATGAGGGAAGATGATGACACGATTAGCCTAAACTTGGATTAGTTGAGATTGAAAAAATATGTGACCTACCTTTTACCATCCTCCCATATGAATTATCCGGTGACATTAATCTTAAATCTGTTATTTTACTACTGCAAGACCTGTATATACATCTAGTATACATACATGAGACAGCGTGGAAATTAACATCTTACATTAAAACATAGAACTCCCTCAAGTTCATGCGAGTTGCCTAGACATTCGAGCATGATAAATATTTAAGAAAATCAATATGTATTATTTTGGGCATTTATAGTTTTGCCAACACCTATATCAATATGGGCAGCTGCTTATAAGCAATCTATATGGTATATCTACTATTGGATGTTGTGCGACACCTTTACGATATTCATTCATTAATTTGATAAAAGTATGTGGGACTTGCAGAATTCCATTAAAATATTTTTATGAACTGTTATGAAATTGAGATTTACATATGAGGAAAGTGTTCCTACACAGTACATTTCTAAGCAACTCCTACACAACAAGATTCAAAAGAGGGATGTTCTTGTTGTGTAGGAGTTGCTTAGAAAAGTGTTGTGCCGGAACACTTTCCCATTTCCAATTCCTCCATCATCCTATGCTTCTTCTATTAACATGCACAACACCAGCTAAAATATAGTGAATAACCTTTTCAAAAAAATTTGATGAAAAATTGAGCCATTGAGCTATAGCTCACCTCAATGGCATATCAATAATAATAAGAAAAGATAAATTTAATTACATGAAAGTAATCTTGGTTGAGATAAATAAAGTACATGAGAATATCAAAAGTTTCAGAATTCACCCAGTCAACTGTAGTAATTCCACATAGACCTTAAATTTTCCTTTAACCTTGTTAACAGCTGTTGCCGCCTAGCATTTGAAGAAAAACTATATATATATATATATATATATATAAGGATAAAGGAGGAAAGGTGCCATGGGAAGGAATTTTATATAAGGATAATGGAGGAAAGGTGCCATAGGAGTGAACTTCCTCCAGCAGCGTTGAAAAAAATTCACCCCGACGATTTTTTTGACGATCAGCACCCATCAACTTCATCTTTATCATCTTAAGATGTGGACACACCAATGTGATTCCATCACTTTTTCACCATTAATTTAGTGGATGCAAAATTAATGGTTCACCGGCAACAGAACTTTTTACATCGTTAATTCAACGATGAAAAAATAGTGGAATCGCATGAAATTTGGTGTGTCCACATCTTTCATGATAAAGATGATGGATGTTGATCGTCGAAAAAAATGTTGGAAGGTGTATTTTTAGCCGCCGAACAACGAAAAAGCCTCCTAGGGCCTCTTTTCTTCATTATTCACGCGCACACATATATATATGATAATAATGAAGAAAAGAGGTATGAGAATAATGAAGAAAAGAGGCCCTAGAAGGCTTTTTCGTTAGGTGGCGTCAATATATATATAAGAGGATAATGGAGAAAAGAGCCCTAGACGGGTTTTTCGTCGGGTGACGTCAAAAAACTACATCCTCCACAGTTTTATTTAACAATCGGCATCCATCATCTAAGACGTGGATACACCGAATTTCATGTGATTTGATCACTTTTCACCGTTGAATTAGCAATGTAAAAAGTTCTATCGTCGATAAACCGTTAATTTTGCACCCACTAATTCAATGATGAAAAGGTGGTGGAATCACTTGAAATTTGGTGTATCCATATCTTAGATGATAAAGATGAAGATGATGTGTGTCGGTCGTCAAAAAAATCGTGAAGGATGTATTTTTTCGACGCCATAGGAAGGAAACGCCATAGGAGGAAATTCCCTCCTATGGCACCTTTCTTCCATTATTCTCTCTATATGTATATATGAGAATAATGGAGGAAAGATGCCATAGGAGGGAATTTCCTCCTATGGCGTCGAAAAAATACGTCCCCCGTGTATTCCGACGATCGGAACCCGTCATGTTCATCGTTATCATCTAAGATGTAGGTACACCAAATTTCATGTGATTCTATAACTTTTTCACCGTTGAATTAGTGGGTTCAAAATTAACGGTTTACCGACAATAGAACTTTTTACATTACTAAATCAATAGTGAAAAAGTTGTAGAATCACATGAAATTTGGCGTACCCGCATCTTAGATGATAACGATGAAGATGATACATTCCGATCGTCGGAAAACACGATGGGGGCATATTTTTTCGACGCCATAGGAGGAAATTCACTCCTATGGCCTCTTTCCTCCATTATTCTCTATATATAGAGAGAGAATAATGGAGTAAAGACGCCATAGGAAGGAATTTACTCCTATGGCGTCGAAAAAATACATCCTCCCTTATTTTTCCGCCGATCGGCACCCACCATCTTCATCGTTATCATCTAAGATGTGGGTACGCCAAATTTCATGTGATTCTACAACTTTTCACCGTTGATTTAGCAATGTAAAAAGTTCTATTGTCGGTAAACCGTTCATTTTGAACCCACTAAATCAACTGGTGAAAAAGTTGTAAAATCACAAAATTTGGCATACCCACATCTTAGATGATAACGATGAAGATGGTGGGTGCCGATCGTCGGAAAAAATGAGGAAGGGTGTATTTTTTCGACGCCATAGGAGGAAATTCCCTCCTATGGCCTCTTTCCTCCATTAATCTCATATATATATATATATATATATATATATATATATGAGAATAATGAAGAAAAGATGCCTTAGAAAGGGGTTTTTGTTAGGTGACAGCAAAAAAATACACATTCCAACATTTTTTCCGACGATCGGCATCCATCATCTTTATCATGTAAGATATGGACACACCGGATTTCATGTGATTCCACCACTTTTTCACCGTTGAATTAGCAATATAAAAAGTTCTATTGTTGGTAAACAGTTAATTTTGCAACCACTAAATCAACGGTGGAAAAATGGTGGAATCACATGAATTCGGTTTGTCCGCGTCTTTAGATGATAAAGATGAAGACGATGAATGATGATCGTCGAAAATAATCGTGGAAGGTGTATTTTTTCAACGCCATAGGAGGAAATTCCCTTCTATGACAACCCTCCGTGTGTGTGTGTGTGTGTGTGTGTGTGTGTGTGTATATATATATATATATATGCACGTGCAGTTCTTTTGAATTTATTATCATTTTTTATAAGTTATTAATATGCCATTTTAAAAGTTAAAAGTTAAATTGTGTTTAAGAAAATTGGCACAAGGAATTGTCTAAAAATATCTGATAAATTGTCTCTAACCTTAACCTTACAGATATTCTAAACATTAAATTTTGTAAAGAAAGTATAATGAAAGGAAGAAAATTATTATAGATGTGTGCAATTTAAATTTGATTTCTATCCAATAATAAAACAAAAAAATTGCCAAAATAACTATAAACGGCTTTGAAAAACTAAGTACATAATCATCTCATTTTAGTTTTATAATGTTTAAATCTTTTGAAACACATCAGAAATATATAGAATAAAATTACCAAAAGGAAATGAACTAATATAAAGAAAATGAGTCGAGAGATTAAAAAAAATATTCTGGTAAGGTTTGACTTGCATTGTAAGACTGTTAAATTCTAAATAGACGATGGAATTCTTTTCTAACAATTAAGTAATAATTATCCCAACTAATATTAAATATTAGAGATTTACAAAAAGGAATATAAAAGAGGATTTAATATAGGACAATTATAATTGTATATTAGACGAAAAAATAGGTTATATCAAGTTAAACACCAACACATATTTTCAACCTATTAGTACTTTCACTAACAAAAAAGAAAACAAATGGCAACTAAACAAAATTGTATCAAATGCCAAGAGTTTTCGTCTGGATTAGCCACCATAGAAACTTAGTATGCAACAACAGAGGCAAACATCTTGGATGGCAATTCCAGCCAAATATTGTCGTCTTTTTGAGAGATGTGTCTATATTAAAAGTGATAATAAAAGGCCAGCACCCAAGTGATGGTGTGGAATCTGTGGATGACACATAAGTATTTGAGGCCGAGATGCAATTCGTCGTTAAAGAAGAAAAAAATTAATTAGCATTGCATTCTAAGTTTCTAACAGTACTGCTAAGCTGATCCTAGGGCCAACCTTAACTTTGTGTAGAAAAGTCTGAGTTCATTCCAGAAAGATCATGATCTAATTCGACATTGTCAACACAAACGATTGAAAATAAGAGCAGGCTTGTCTTTGATAAAAAGCCATGTTTCCATACACAGGGAAAATTCTACAAAGTGCACTTTAAAATTGTTTGAAAATTATGGGTAGATGGAAACAAAAATTAATTGTATTATAAACAATGTTCTAAATATCGGATATCGGAATCGTATCGGTCTGAAGATTTTCATATCGGATTGCGGATATCGTGATGTATCGGGTGATATTTTCTAAATATCGGACAACAAAATTTTGTATCATAAATATTATATCTATAGCTTAATATAAAGTTGGTTTTCTTAAATCGACTTATTCCTCCACTAACCACATTCTTACGAAAAGTGTATAAAAACTTTTAAGGTTTCATTAGGATTTACCCTTTTCCCACATTTCTCAACACCGAACGGTACTCTTTTTCTTTGGCTTACTAGTCGTATTAATACCGGGCAACAAAGTTCTGTATCGTAAATATCGAGTATTTCATAAATGATGTTCTAAATATCGAGTATTTCATAAATACCGGACAACAAAGTTCTGTATCGTAAATATCATAGCTATAGCTTAATATAAAGAATTGATTTTCTTAAATCAACGTATTCCTCCACTGACCACCTAACGAAAAATGGGTAAAAACTTTTGAGGTTTCATTAGGATTTACCCTTTCCCCATATTTCTCATACTGAACGGTATTCTTTTTCTTCGGCTCGTTAGAAGTTTCGGATTACATTTATGATCTACTTACTTGGGGAGAAAAAATTAAGGATTTTAATTGACCCTGAGTTTGGGCATCAATTTCAAAAATACTTATATCCCGAAAAAAAGATATAATGACGGAGAGGAAGAGGCACAATCAATTCCAGATAATACTTAGACTTGGTATAAAAATAAAGACAGGAGGGGAGGAGAGGAGGGGCATAGAGAAAGGTACTTTGACAGTCGATCTAGGGTTTTAGGGTTCGTCGATCAAGAAAAAGATCAGTCGTCGAGCTTCTAAGAAGCGAGATCGAGAGATCTAGGATTAATGGATTTTGAACGAGAGAAATAGAAAGAAAGAGAAAGCGAGATTTCGTTTTCATATGCCCTGTTTTTTCTTATTTTAACCGGTACGGGCTGCTCGAAAACGGATTAAGCATGTTAGAACTACTTGAAACCCAATAAACCAAAAACAAATTTTATGAGAAAATATCGCGATATATCAGCAGAAATGATATTTCCAATATATCGACCGATATTTCGATACATCGGCCGACATTTTCTAAACTCGCAAAACGATATAGTTCTGAAAAATCATAGCTTTTTCTCTACAAAACCAATATATCGACGATTCGGCGATCTGTATCAGATATCGCTCAATATTTAGAGCACAGATTATAAATATATAGAATTTGAAAAAACATTATAGGCTTCAAGACGCATTGAGTACGGCTTTTTTTAAAGTACTCATCGTCCCCTACTCTGTTGAGTTTTCTAATTTTTAAAGTAAATTATGGGTTACTAGAAGAAACCCTTCCATGATACAACGATTTTTTGAATGCGACTTTGGAGAGGAAAGTGATACCAATAAAGCTACGTCTGATTGGTAAAATTCTACAAAGTTGTAAGAATATGGAGGGAGATGTGGGGAGGGTGTAAAAGTGTTGTTTATATGCTCAAAAAAAAGTTGAAGGCCAAAAGGCTTCAATTAATCAACGGAGGGGGAGAGTCTTTTGAGTTTCATTTCTATATGTTTTTGACCACAAACTCATATTATAATATTATTACATTAGCACTAAATAATTACCATAAATAAATATTGATGGTTTTTATCTTTTGAATTTCTCTCCACATTTTTTCTTTTTTTCCTTCTCCCATAACACTCTCTTCACCAACATATACCATCTTTTTTAACTAAATTTAATATACCATATACATTATGTGGAATATGATATTTTGAACTCTAAATTAACAATGGTAACAAAGTTAGAGATGATTAAAAAAAAGGGCTATATATTTTCAATTTTAGAAATACTATAGATTGCCAAGTCATAGGTTATTACAATTTAGTCTCCATATTCCGAGAAATTATTCGATGTACTGGGTGTAAATACACCCGAGCATGAAAGAGAAAGAGATGGAGAATTTTGAGCATCCTTCAGACAGCTTGGTAGGGTCCATGTTCCTCTCTTACTCTTATGGCCGGCCAAGAACTAGCATTAAAATCTTTCAAGCCAACACCTACGCCACCATTACCAACATCATGTAGGTATTTCCTCGACTCTCCCAAAAGAACGTTTTTCTGATAGTATTAATTTTTTCAACACCCAATTTGGAAGCTTATAAAGACATGGTAATAAGTGGTGAAAGTTCATAGTGCCTTTGCCGCTATAAGACCGATGCGAAATCGAAAAACAAAGATTTTAATAGAGAGCACTAGTAACTAATTCCTAGTGATCGATCCAAACACTAAACTAGAAGCATAAAACAAGCAAGCTATCTACACGATTATGGAAACTACAACCTTTATCGCATGTCCACCCAATCGTGGAAGACCCCTCCAAGCTCCGTAGACCGTCGGAAACATGCTTGCGAGACGGCCGTCCTTACCGAAGATGATCCACCTGAGGGAAACCGATCTAAGCTCCAGCTTTACCTAGTAAAGCAACTAAAGATCACAATTGCTAGTTTGTGATGCGTAGACATAAAGATACGTGTTAGTAGTTTTCTATCTCTATTTCCTTTGATTCTCAACTCATGAGAGTGTAAGGAAAAACGAGGAGCTCTTGAGGAAAAAGAAAACTAAGAATAGAATGAGCTAGCATAAAGAATGAGGTATACTTTTATGTGTTTTGTTAAAAGATTTTCCAATAAAAGAAAACACCAGCCATACTTGAATAGTGTAGGCAAATGAATAAAGAATCCATTTGCCCAGACTTTCCACCATTCTCTATGCCACATAACCCTCCACCTCATTTCTATTTTCCAATAAATGGAAAATCCTAAAATAAGATGTACTCCTTCTAGAAATATCCTTGTATAAATACAAGAATGCAATCCCGTATATACATACCCGTATTCGTATAAATGCGAATATCAAATAGATAGGAAAAATACAATGAACATAATACTAGAATATACATATCAATATATATGTGTGTGTAAATTATTAAATCGATACTTGATTTAATAATCCGGCTTAATTCTAAACCGGCTAGTATTATCATCCGTCCGATTAAAGTCCGTGTAGCTAGTACACGTATTTAATCGGAACCCTATACGTACCAATGTACGACAACTACATTATTTTGCCTGAACCGGAATAACTCTCTATGTGGGACTCTAAAAACTCGACAATACGCTAACACTGAGTTACTGGATAAATCCATAACCACAAGCACGTCAGCGGCACTACCTGTACGCAACAGCTATCCAGGTATATGCCAAAATGGAGGTTGATAATCAAGTCCGTCCGTACCTTACTGAGCCTGTGCGTGACAATCTCCGTACAATCCGGTCTCTTTGTCTAAGAGTGTCGCATACCTGTTCTAGGGGATGGTAAACATCATACCCCTAATAACCCGATAAGTCGTGTCGGTGTCAAGCTCATCACCAACAAAAAAACTACTTATCTCCTATCAGTAAATCTCATCCGTCTTGCCCAAAGACTTATGGTGATGGACAACCGAACACAGCGCGACATCGACTCTCTATACCGGAAAAGACGAATCCCTTCCGATCGCTCACTGCCTCCATGTGGCTCGAGACTGTACCCAACTAAAACATGTTTGGACGACACGTTTGAGTCGTGGTAAGGTAGTAATCTAAATACAATAGAAACTCGCACGAAACAAATGACTTTAAATACAATAGAAACTCGCACGAAACAAATGACGATATCAGATTCAAAAACTAACATGTACTCTCTGCTATCTGACGATAGGTATAATATTATCTAGAAGTTCTCGGCGAGTCCGTCCGGTGTACTTATCTCCAGTGAGCACATGTATACTATCTCAGGTGCCAAAACACCAATGGCTTGTGAGACCGGCCACCGCCCCTCGTCAGGGTCTAGAAACGTATACACTAGTCTACTCTGGAATATCGATACACAGTCTCGATACTCTCTCAACTGGGAACATTTAAAGATGTGCTTATGGACTACCCAGCTCCCACACATATGATCGCAATCATAATGCCAACAGCCAAGCAAGAATCCTACGGGCTTTATTATTATGTATTAGCGACACATAATAATCAGTAAAACGTATACACGTCAATGATAAAGACAAACCAAATAGCATACTATCATCTCGGGTAAGTCTGTTCTACCTGTATAAGTCCTCTCTCAATTGTCATAATCGCCTACCTGCAATTACAATAATTGCATTGAGGACACTATATCCAACACAGACATGATTAAAATCACCGAATTTGTCGAGGCTAACCTTCCTCCGTACAATATTAGTTCTCTTCCAAGTTGAAAGTCTTTTTGAAATTCAACCTAGCAATAGCAGTCAATCCTTTTCTTTTATGTTTTCCTTTTCTAAGTAGAGCAATTATATATATATATGAGAATAATGAAGGAAAGGGGCCCTACGAGGCTTTTTGCGTTAGGTGGCGGCACAAATCACGTTCTCCACCATTTTATTCAACGATCAGCACTGGCCATCTTGATTTTCATCGTCTAACATGTCGATACACCAAATTTCAAATGATTCCAACACCTTTTCATCGTTGATTTAGTGGGTGTAAAATTAACGATTTACCGACAATAGAACTTTTTGCATTGCTAAATCAACGGTGAAATGGTGTTGTAATCATATAAAGTTTGGTGTATCGACAAATTCGAGAATGGAGATCAAGTTGGAATGTGCCGGTCGTCGAATAAAATGGACGTACTTTTTACCGCCGCCTAACGCAAAGAGGCTCCTAAGACCTCTTTCTTCAATTGTTCTCTCTCTCTCTCTCTCTCTCTCTCTCTCTCTTTATATATATATATATATATATATATATATATATAAAGCTGTAGTTGGGAGCTTGAACTTGATCAAGCTTTTCTTCTTCCAAATTTACTCCATTTTTACCTTAATGCCTTGCTTAATTTTGTCATTTTCTATGGAAAGTTATCCTGTGCCCATTCTTTTTGAAAGAAATTTGCATTTGCCACCATCTTTTTGATTAATGATGGTTGGTGCTGGGAACATTTAGCATTGCCCCCTATGCTTTAAGAACATTTCATTTAGCCCCTTCTATTCTTATCCAAAAAGAGAAAAAAAACGGAAAATTAGATTTTGCACCTTTTATGTTCAACTTCTTAATGAATTCACAATGTGCTTTTTAGCCTTTTTAAATTTATCTGTACATGGCTACAAGACTAAAAACTACATTTCGGTTCCTCATATTCTTTTTTATATTTATAACTGTAGTTGGGAGCTTGAAAGCTTGGTTAAGCTTTTCTTCTTCCAAATTTACCCACTTTTACCTTAATGCCTTAATTTTGTCGTTTTCTTTGGAAAATTATCATCTATCCCTTTCTTTTTAAAGAACTTTGCATTTGCCACCTACCTTTTAATCAATGATGATTGGTGTTGGGAACATTTAGCTTTGCTTCCTATGCTTTAAGCGCATTTCATTTCGCCAATTCTATTCTTATCCAAAAAAGGTAAAAGACTGGAAAATTAGATTTTACGCCTTCTTTTATGTTCAACTTTTTATATGAATCCTTCACAATGTACTTTTTTAGCCTTATTAGATTTATATGCACATGGCTACAAAACTAAAAACTACATTTCGGTTTCTCATATTCTTTTTCTTGATTGAAATCGATTGTTTAAAGGTGTTATCTAAACTGATATATATTTTGAAGTTATATGAAGTTGCAATCAACAATACTAAACTCGATGTGGACCGCCGCGTATCAGTACGATTTTTCTAAAATTATCCTCTTAAACTGATAAGTTGCTACCGATAAATATATAGATAGCTTAATTATCACTTTACATATATTTTCATATCAATTCTTTTTATAATTGCCATAAACTTTTGTGTAATTAATTGTCATAAATTATTATATATTTAATTGTCATAAACTTCTTATACAATATAATATTCTTTTATATAACCTATTTTTATTCATCGTAGAGTATACAAAATGTCAAAACAAATCTTTTCGGCATTTTTCATGGACCCGTGCATTTGCAAAGGGACCCTTGCAAGTATATGTAAAAGTAATACTCTCCAACTAACAGTTCGGCAATTAGCACATATATCTCTCCTCTACATGCATTTCTATCAAACTAAATAAAGAGAGATTTATGAGAGAACTTTACTTTTAAACCAGAAATGTCAACAAAATAAATACAAGATGAGCTTCATATTAGTGATCGCCTTGCAAAACATCAAAGTGTCGTCAACAAATTGAACAATTGGAATTTCTACCGGCATACCTTCGCACATGTGGCCTATAGATGATACAATTATATACTTTCCACTACATAATATTTTGTTCAAAACATATGCAACAAGAACATGCAGGGAAACGGTGGATCACCCTCTTGCAAGCTATGTTTCTAGCAGCAACTATATTTACTAAAACAGAGGACTTTGCACATCCTAAGCTAGTTTAACCAATCTAACCCATTTGCTACTGAACCCTAAAAACTCCCACCCACCCCCAAAAAACAACTCCCAACCCCCCCCCCCCAAAAAAAAACTCCCAACTTCAGTTGACCATTGCAATTTTCTTATTCCTATTCTAACCAGCAACAATTATTGTTTTTGCTAACTGTTGGGGTCAAAAGTTTCACCACGATCGACCAAATCAAAACCAAGGTCAACCCCAAGTCAAGTGGGTCCGAGTCCAAGCTAAGTGGGCACAAGCCCAAGTCAAGACCAAGCATGGAAGAGGCCGGCTCCATACCAAAAAGGATGCAATAAATTAGTCTAAATGTAATTTTTAGAAATAAATGTATGTAAAATGGGCAGAAAACCAAAATTTTGTAAACCTCATACCTTATGTGCAAAAAGAAATAAGCACATAAGGCATGGGGTGGTACAAGTGCCATTTGGCAAAGCCCAATGGGCTATATGTAAAGCGTGTAGCCTATAAAGGCAACATGATGAAAAAATCAAAGCATAACTTTTTCTCTCTCAAAAAATTAGGGTTCTGTGCCTCCTGCTCCTTCCTCAAGATTCTAAACTTTCTTCTTTTTCTTAAATTAAATCAAGAGTTTCACTTTTCTTTTCCCAAAAAGGAAAAGTTTTTCACCATAAAACCCACAAAGGGGAGCTCAGATCTCCCATCAAATCTCTAAAAAGGGAGATTTTTAAGTCTAACCCTCCTTTTCCCCAAGATCCAGCCAACAGAGAGGAGGAAGGAGACACATCTCCAAGAATCCCATTTTGGGAAGATCCAGGGCTCAAACGAGAAGAAAGGGGTCTCCTTTCATCAGCTCCAAAAAATCTATTAGGAGTTTTAGCTCCACAAAAAATAAATAAATAAATAATAATAAATCCCTTTTTAGGAGTTTAACTCCAAAAGTCAATTGGGAGTATAACTCCCAGTGCAGGGATACAACTCCCAGTGCAGGGGCTAAGCCCCTTTGTCCCTTTTTTAGGAGTTTAACTCCCAAAGTCAATTGGGAGTACAACTCCCAGTATAAGGGGCTAAGCCCCCTTGCCGCGTACCAAGCACGGATACAACTCCCAGTGCAGGGGCTAAGCCCCTTTGTCCCTTTTTTAGGAGTTTAACTCCCAAAGTCAATTGGGAGTACAACTCCCAGTATAAGGGGCTAAGCCCCCTTGCCGCATGCCAAGCACGTGAGGCATTGGCGTCCCACGTCCACGTGCCAAGCACATGAGGCGCTGGCGCTCCCACGCGTCCTTTGGACGCTATTTCCCTTTTTTTATATACACACACTCCACAACACTGTTCCCGTTAGAAAAAAAAATTCTAACGGGACGCTGCCCAGCACCCCGTAAGGGGGCTGCTAGCCCTCTTGATCCCCAGCCCGCTATCCGGATAGCGGGACCCCAGTAAACTCTGCGAGGCCCCCGATATACCCAAGACCCTTCAAAACACAACACACGTACACTACACGTTGAGTTCGCATGACCAGTTTGACCCGTCAATCGGAGGTTCTCTCGTTCCAAAGGCAAAGGGTAATTAACGGCAGCTTAATCCGCGGCTGCCGAAAATTCGAATCCTCACAATCATTAAACCCCCACCTACCCTAGGCAGGGGGAATCTGTAGTACGCCTGACAAACGATGCGTATTCCCATCTCAATGGGATGACGAAAAACACCCTACAGATTCTGCCATGTCCGGTAGGACCTTATCTCTCCTCTCATATTTCGGGTTAAACGTCCATGCGAACTCAATCAACATATATATATCGGTTGCCTGTACTACAGTCATTTTTTATGTACAGGTTAACAAGTTTTCAGTTACAATCTCAAACTCTGCAATCATGTCTCCCAAGACGAGCTTCGTTTCTGACGCGACTCCGATCCAGTTCGTGGTCAAGATCAACGCCCGTGTGGTTCTCCCTCCAAGTCTCAGTCGGTAATGGGAGCCAGCCCATCAATTTGGTTCCGTCATCATCTACCCTGCCGGAAGCGCTCATCTAGCGGAGGTCACGGCAAACCAGTCTCAAGAGGCAAAAGGCCGAACATTGTGATCGCCCAGGCACCACAGCCCAAACGTAAAACGGTGTCCGAACGACTATAGTGCTCCAGTTGGGGGCAAAACTACCGAAACAAAGGGCATCATCGAACGTCGCGGACAAACACAGGAGACGCATCTGACAATTGCACAATGAGGCGTATCTCCAAAACTCTCCATCGCTCGGTCTACAGCGGCTCCCCGAAGAGCCGAAGCCTGCCGAGTGCTCAAATCAGAAAAGTTAAGGCAGAAACGGCTCAGATATAGAGCCAACAAGAGGGCTAGGACTCCGGCCAAATGAAATCTTATGAGGTTCCAAGAGCAGGATCACCCCGCGACGACGGCTAAGTCAGCCGTAAAAGTCAGCAATTCCTTTGAACCTCTGAAGTGGGCTCAGAAAAACGCCATGACCGCCGAAATCAGGAAGACAGCTGTCCGAATGATACTACAAAGAGGCGTATCCCAGCCCCAACAGAGAAAGCATAACGTCGTCTCTTCAAAAGTCTATCGGGCACGGCGCTCTGTGCTGCGCGAAAACAGCGGGGCAAAACCAAAAAGGAACCGCCAGCACCATTCAAGAACCCGGTCAGACCAGCCGCCTTCAGTCGATTGCCCGTTACCGAAAAAGAAGGGCCACGACATCAGTCCACAAAATCAGCTGCCAATAATGAAAAGACGGCTGGATATGTTATCCATACGGTCTATATGGCGGGCGGGCGTCCCAGCGACAACTTACGGAGCAAAAACAAGGATGAGGCCACCACATCCCAAGCCCAATCTGATTTGAATGTGGTTGTCGTTTCCCAAGATCAGCCGCCTCCGCTGCATGATGAAAACCCTCTCGATGAGGCCGATAGGCAGAAAGACCCCTCAGTTCATGTAGAGTCAAGCTCGGACAGCGAGGAAGAGCCGACTTTCCGCCCCAGAACCGCAGAGCAAGAGCTGCTTCAAGAGCTTCGAAAACAGCTCAGGAGCAAAGATAAAGAGATGGCCAAGCTCTATTTGAAAATTGACGACCTAACGAACGTTGTGATGCAGCTCACGGCTCAAATTGCTCGGGTGCCTCCCAATCAAGTACAAGTCTCTACTCATGAGCCGGGCGATGACAACCCGAAGCAACCGATGCCTGTCCCCTTGGGTCCTAGATTGGATGAGCCGCATGAAAGCCGGCGACATTCCGCTTCTGGGGACGCCTTGGTCCCAGATAGCACCATCCCGCTAACAGAAGATCGGATAATGGATTTGGTCACCAGCAAGGTTAATACATTAGTGGCCGAAGCCGAAGTTCAGAAAGAAATTGGCTGTAGTGGGCGGCCATATCCCGCACAGTACGATCTGATTGAGTTCCCGAGCGGCTACGTCATTCCCAAGTTCGGAAGATTTGACGGGACGTGAAACGCAAACCAGCACGTCGCCCACTTTAAAGCGTCGTGCAGAAATACATGGGGCAATGATGCGCTCCTTCTTCGTCGGTTTGTCAATAGTCTGACCGATGTTGCTTTCGACTGGCACGCGAGCATACCAAACGGGTCCGTCGTTAGTTTGGCCCAAATGGAGTCTCTGTTTCGACAAAGGTTCATGAGTGTTAGTGATAAAATCTCCATTGCTGACCTTGTGAGAACCAAGCCGGGAAACAACGAAAGCAATACGGACTTTATTGCCCGGTGGCGCGACCTCACTGTCAAGTGCGAACCGCCGCTAGAGCAGGACCAGTCCATCAGCCTCCTCATTGGGAACCTCAGCAATTGGATGGTCCCATTCTTGCGTACAGCAGGCCTCAAGACGTTTCAGGAGCTGACCAAGAAAGTCCAAATGGTGGAACGATCGAAGCAAAAATCTATCCCAGACTCTCAAAGAGACAGACTTGAAAGAGTAAGAGGGACGACAACTGTAGAAGCGGAAATTCCAGCAATACCAATGTCTTCAATGCATCTGATAATGAAGACAAGCGAAAAGCAGGCGAATCCAAAACCAACCGGTCTCGAAAACCAGTACGAGGAGGAGAAAGGCCTTCCATAAAGGAGAAAAAGGACAAGCTTTACTCTTTCAGAAAGGACAAGGTCCACAAGATATTCAAAGATGCCTTGAACGGTCTACAATTGCCAGAGTCGAAAAGACCTCACGAAGCAAAAAATGACCGACAATCCTCTATATTGCCCGTACCACCGAGTAGTGAGCCATGCAATCGAGGATTGCTATATTTTCAAAGACTGAGTCGAGAAACAATACAAGACTGGGGAGATCGAGTTGTCCAAGAGTGTGTTGATGAACAATCAAGCTGCAACCACCAACTTCATACAGACACAAGCTGAAGCCTTCTGGGAACAGACAGCTAAACACGCTACCCGGAAGAATGAAACGGACTCGCCGCAGCCTCTATGGAGCATGCACATGTCTAAAAAGATGAAGATGTTAACACTACTTCAGAAAGAGCCCAGAACAGAATGGGAAGGGCAGAAGTAGCCCACCATTCCAGCTACCAATTTGGCTCAATCAGGCTCAAAATCCAAAAAACTCAAGAAGAAGAAAAGTGCAGCTCGACGCGAAAAAGAGTCTGCAGGGAGATCGACCATTCAAAAATATATCGATTCCCTTAAAAACTATGAACAAAAGGAAAGAACTCTAATTTAATTGAAGAAGTTCTTCCCCGTAGAAGCGGCTGAGATTCTGGAGGAGCTGGACGAAAACTCCGATAACGAGATCCCTATAGTGATCTGTTACGTCGTCCACTTTGGTAGGGACTCTGGGAAAGAACTCTGTTTTCCCGAGGAGGACGAGAAACTCGCCACGAAAGCCAACCAAATCCAGCTCAGAAACGATAAAGCTCTACCGCCAAATCAAGGCAACACCCCCAAAATGGAAGGAAAAACAAGTCGCTAATGAAGAAGATGGCGAAGAGTCGGCTCATGAAAATTCGAGTCCTTCCTCGATGGATTATAATGTCTTGGCTCATCTCCGAAAGCTTCTGTCTCTCATGAGCATCTATGATGCCTTGGTTCTATCTAAGGAACTTAGAGATGTTCTCATTCACGCTCTACAAAACCCCGAGCGGTACCAGGCATGCTTTGCGAAAATTGATATGAAAGAAGTGCAGTACACTCTGCATACAGCTGCGGTCACATTTAAAGATGAAGACCTGTTACTAGGAACAGCTAAGCACAACCGACCGCTTTACGTGACAGGGTACAGCGACGGAGATCGGATTAATCGCATATTGATTGATCCAGGGTCCTCAGTGAACATCATCAACTTGCGAACTCTGAAGAGTTTGTCAATGGACATCCGACACATGTCAAGGGAAAGGATTGTCATTCAAGGCTTCAATCAAAATTGCCAGTAAGTTCTGAGATCTATAGCTCTATCGATCAGGTTCGGGGACCTACAAACTGAAGCCAAGATATACATGATCGACGCCGACACATCCTATAAGATTCTCCTGAGAAAGTCGTGGCTTCACGGTTACGGCATCGTTCCGTCTACTCTCCATCGGTGCATGAAATATACCAAAAATGGAGAATAAAGACGCATTGACGGAGACATCCAGCCGTTCGGTGTGCATGAAATCCGATATGAAGATTCTCGGTACTTTGTAAATCCGATTACGGCATCGTTCCCTCTCTCACTCTTATCTCACTCTATCTCTTTCTCAATCATTCTCAATTATCTTTCCTCTCCTCTTCACTCTCAACTGAAACCCTCACTGATCCTTCACTAAATCTTGCAAAAACCTTCACAAAACATCACCAAATCACTTCCCAAGTCTTGTTTTAGCCTCTAGGATCCCTTGGAGCTTGGAAAGCTAGGATCTTTGAGCTTGTGTGGTTAGGTAATGATCTCTATCTGTTAAGTAGATGTTTTTAATGTTGTGTAGCTTATAAGTTTCAGTTTAGAACATTAAAGTTTAGTTTCGTGCGCATATCGTATTTTTGGTTTAGTTTTGGGTCTCGGATGAATCTGCTATCAAACCAGATGTTTGTTGGAAAAATTGCCATCACAGTGACCTAGTGTTGTGACCTAGAAGCTACCCTAAAAACCTGAGACCATTCCCAAAATTCGTGGCCGCAATTTTATTGCTTCTGGCCGCAATTTGCGGCCAGACTGGGGAGTGTTGGGTTGAGTTTTGGTTTAGGGGTCTCTGGGGTTGTATGTGGTCTCATGGAACTTGCAACCTTCACTAATTGTTTGTGTAGCAAAATCTGGGATCACTTTGCTTGTTTCTAGTGTTTCGATTACGCGTGTTACGTTATCCGACACGGTTCGTATACTTTGTGTAGCTGTTGCTCTTGGGTTGATTTCGTAGTGTCGCTACGCATGTTAACCACTAGACGAACACTTGAGAGTTTGATTAGAGTTGGTGCATCGGTCAAACGTAGTTTGTACGTGTTATTGGTCGATTGCTAATGTGAACTTGTTATGTTGTTATATGATTTTAGGGTCACAGGCGAGGACTTCGGACGCTGCGAAGAAGGGAAAGCGAGTAGTTGGCTTTACTTAGCCCAAGATCATCTGTGAGTAGATTTAACATCTACAGGGGCATCGCCCGCATGGCGTTATGCGTCTGGGCTAGATTAAATGATATGATTCTTGATATTAAGTATATTGCACATATAGAGATTGTGCATGAATTTCATTGCATATTGTTACTTGTTGTGCCTGGACTTGTACACATTGGACACTGCACTATTATTGACGGTTCATGTTTCACGAGCACTAATTGTATGCTACACACACTCCGTCGATAATTGTCATAACACGCACAACCCATATACATATGTGATATTGTATGGTTAGTGACATTGAGACATTGATTCTTATTCCATTGTACATATGAAATATAGCATATCTGCATACCTACATGCTTACACATATGCCTTGTATACTTACATGTACACTCACATACCTTGCTATAGCTACATGTACCTCATGCATACATACTTACATGTGCACCCATATACCTAGCTATAGCCACATGTTCACCTTTATATGATTTTGCGTTGGATTTTGGAGAAATTAGAAACCGCATAATATATTTAATGACTTGATGCATTTAAATAGCGGTTTTTTCTTGATATGTTTATGTTGCATATATTATATTTCATGGATTTACGCATTGAGATATGGATTTTATATGAAGTTTTCTGGATTTGAGGACCGTGGTATTTCATGAAATTATGCATTGTTTAAAAAACCCAGTTTCTCTTGATATGATATTTCGATGCGTCCACCATGAGATTTCTCGGTTCTGAGATTTATGTTAGAAACCACATGCGAGGAGTGGACGAGGCCGTGTGCGGGTACATGGTGGGGCCCGGAGGTACCCGGGGCAAGAAGATCGCAGATGATGGCATTGAGCCCGAGGCAGGGGAGTACTACCTTACCGGTGACCGGTGACAGTATTTGGACTCGACGGATATCTGGAGGATATCGACCGGAGTTATGAGACGTATGGATACGTGGATTGCGAGTGTCGAAGTTGGACACTCAGGTTCCGTGAGACGTATGATACGTGGATATGAGGGCCGGTCCTACTGACGGCGCCTGAAAGATGAGTATTTACATGTCGATGCTGAACACTAGTTTTCATGATATTTTCGGGTGTCGATATTGGACACTCAGGTTCCATAAGACTTACAGGATGTGAGGGCCGATCTAAGAATGTGGTGCCTGTGGTATTGGGATTTGGAGTGTCATTCATGGACACTAGACTCTCCACGATGAGGATTCCGTGAGGATGACATGTTTTATCCCATACTCAGCATTTATTTGATATGCATTGCTTCATGTATTAGTAGTACCTGATAGAGTACCTTTCATGACCGTTGCATATACATATTGCCATTTATTGCTATCAGTTTGCATGTGATAGATTATCGCGGTACGTGCATACCTGTGATTGCCTGCATATGTTATTTACTATTCACGAGTTAGCATCTCACCCCCGTTGTGCTACGGTGTTTTGCAGGTAGCCCCTCAAAACAGTCGCGGCAGGGCTTCTTCATATCGTATCATCTTTTGCAGCGGATACCGCTACGGCTGACTGTGAGCAGTTTTGCTATAGGTGGGTTTTGCGGTTATCCGATGATGCTCATTGTATATCTTGTTGTATCTGGTATTCTCCATCTACTACTTTCATGTATTGACTTAGAGACGAGATGTGAGGACGATATTCTATATTGTTTTATGACTTGGGTGTCGTGCTCGTGTGAGCCGGCCTTTTATGCAGCTTTATCTTTTATGATGTTTTCACTTTATATCATCCATTTTCTTCGCTACGGCGTCGTATATCTGCTTGTGGTGGTTGTTCCCGCCTTTGGGCGTAGTTTGCTCCCGTTTGGGATGCTTTACTTGTATCTTTTGTATGTACCCTTTTTGGAGCTAGTTTTTACAAAGGAGGTGCTGCCAAATTTTTTTTAAAGGAAGTAAAATTTGGACTTTAAAGATTTTACTTGAGATTCCCAAGAGCTTTTAACAATGTTCTTACTACTTTTGATGGTTTAGATTGCTGGGTTTTCGGCTTACTTAAATTGTGTTATGCCTGTAGACGTTACGTGGTTTAAGGGCCGTCACGTGCCAAATTTCGGGTCGTGACAGTGCATAAGCTGGCTATATCTCCTAATGCCAAGCCGGTCAAACAAGCTCCTCGTAGAATGAGAAGGGAACCGGAAGAAAAGGTCATCGAAGAAACCAAGAAACTCATCGATGCCGGTTTCATCAGAGAAGAGAAATATGCGGACTGGATCGCATGCATCGTCCCAGTGAAAAAGAAGAATGGACAGATATAAGTTTGCATTGCAGGGACCTCAACAAGGCATGCCCTAAAGACGACTTCCCGCTACCGATCATGGAAATGATGATCGACGACACCTCAAATTACGAGCTGTTCACCTTCATGGATGGCTTGTCTGCGTACAATCAGATCAAGATATCGCCCGAGGATGAGAAACACCCAGCATTTCGAACCCCGATCGGGATATACTGCTACAAGATGATGCCATTCGAATTAAAGAACGCAGGTGCTACATATCAAAGGACAATGACCAATATCTTTGATGACTTAATCCATAAAGTCGTAGAATGTTATGTTGATGATTTGGTCGTCAAGACTAAAACCAAGGCCGATCACATCCAAGATCTCAGGACCGTTTTCACCGGACTGAGGAAATACGATCTGAAGATGAATCCTCTAAAGTGCGTTTTTGGTGTCATCAGGAAAATTCTTGAGTTTCATAGTCAGACATCAGGGAATCGAAGTCGACACATCGAAAATAAAGGCCATCATAGAGATGCCTCCTCCGAAGAATTTTACACGGCTAAAATCCTTTCAAGGAGGCTCGCTTACATACGAAGGTTCATCTCAAACCTATCGGGAAGATGTAGGCCTTACTCGAAGCTCATGAAGAAAGGAGCTTCTTTCATCTGGGATGTCGAATGTCAAGAAGCGTTCGAAAATATCAAACAGTACCTGTTGTATCATCCGGTGCTTGCTACTCCCATTCCAAATAAACCGTTGATCCTCTATACTACCGCGCTAGATGAGTCACTCGATGCACTCCTCGCCCAGAACAATAAGGAGGGAAAAGAGAATGCCTTCTACTATCTCAGTCGAACGTTAGTCGGGGCAGAACATAACTATTCCCTGATCGAAAAAGCAGTACCTGGCCCTGATATTTGCCGTGAAAAAGCTAAGACACTATCTTCTCGCTCATCGAGTTATGCTGATCTCCAAGGTCGACCCGCTCAAACACTTAATGACTAAATCAAGCCTAGCCGGTAGAATGGCAAGATGGGCTATCACGCTGCTTGAATTTGACAGAATATATACTCCTCATAAAGCAATAAAAGGGCAAGCCATCGCGACTTCCTTACTGCTCATCACGTACCGAGAGTCACCGCTCAATTACGAGTTACCCGACGAACAAATGCTGCACCTCGAGAATGACGAGCCATCTTGGGAGCTCTACTTCGACGGAGCCTCATCAATTAGGACCTCCAGCAAATCAAGCGTCCCATAGATAAAAGCAGGGATAGGATTGGTGTTCATCACGCCATCGATGGGAACCCTACGGCGTTCTTTTGCTCTCACCGAGCCTCGCACAAACAACGAGGCTAAGTACGAGGCTCTGATAGCTGGTCTGGAGCTCGCCATAGAAATGGATATCCTTCGGCTACGAGTCTACGGTGATTCCCAGCTTGTTGTCAACCAAGCAGCGCTATAAGGTATACAAACCCGAGTTAGCTTTGTACAGAAACCGGGTGGTGAAGCTTAAGAAACAGTTCACCCATATTGAATTGATGAGAATTCCTGGGACGTTGAATGGAAAAACTGGCGTACTCGCTCGTTTAACCAAGGAGCTGGCTGATCCCGGTATGGATGAAATTCTAATAACAGTTAGAAGCCGGCAAATTCTACCTCCAGTCTCTTTACGTGAAGAAAGAAGCGTAGAACAAGAGAACAATCCTGCCAAAGAAGCTCTGATCTTCCAAGATGAACCCGATTGGAGAGAACCCTTCATAGAGTACCTCCGATACGACAAGTTGCCCGAAGGAAAATCTGTGAGAATGCAGCTGAAGAAGAGAGCTCTTCGATATGTGTTTGTAAATAATATGCTATACCGCAGATCATATGAGCTCAGATGTCTGTCATCGGCCGAAGCCCAGAAAGTCATGAGAGAAGTTCATTCAGGTGTCTGCGGAGCTCACCAATCCGGCCCAAAATGCGGCTTCAAATCAAACGGCTTGGATATTACGGGCCTACTATGATAAAGGATTGCGAAGAGCATGCAAAGAAGTGTCATCTTTGCCAAATTCACGGTGACTTCATTCACAAGCATCGCAATCCGTTGCATCCTATGGTGGCGTCATGGCCCTTCGAAGTTTGGGACACCGACATAGTTGGTCCAATTGATCCTCCGTCGTCTAAAGGTCACCGGTTCATATTGGCCGCAACTGACTACTTCTCCAAATGGGGCTAAAGCTGTCCTACTAAAAGAAATCAAGACAGAAGATATTATGGCGTTCTTCCAGTATAATATTCTATACCGCTTCGGTACACCGAGAAGAATCATATCTGACGACGGGCCTTCTTTCAAGAGCTTCAAAGTCTCGAGGTTCGCTACTCAGCACAAAATAGACTGAAGATATTCCTCCATCTATAATCCAAGAGCCAATGGGCTAGCCGAAACCTTCAATAAAACTTTATGCAAGCTCCTGAGGAAAAATACATGAGACTGGAATCTCAAGCTCCACGAGGCGTTATGGGCATATTGTACCACACACCGCACTCCAACTCAGTCCACCCATACTCACTACTCTTCGGGGTAGAAGCAATCCTCCCGCTCGAAGTCGAAATTCCATGCCTGAGAATGGTCGTCCAACACGAGTTGACGGAGGAGGAAAACGTCCTCCTTCGGCTCGAAGAACTCGACGCTCTCGAAGAAAAGAGGCTCGCGGTACAGCAAAATCTGGAGTTGTATCGAGCCCAAATATCATGGGCATATGATAAGATGACCCGTCTCCACGTTTTTAAGAAAGGCGAATTGGTGTTGGTCCTCAAAAGACCGATCATTCCCAATCGACATGCCGAGAGAAAATTCGAGCCAAACTGGAAAGGACCATACGTCATCGAAAAAGTGTTTGATGGAGGATCCTGCAGCTGATAAATGCCGAGGGAGAAAAGCCCATGCCACCTATCAATGGCTGATACCTCAAGAAATACTACGCGTGAATGCTCCAAGTCGCAGGCGAATTGAGCACACCGGCCCTACGGTCTGGATCATATATCCTGTAAAACCGTATACAATCCACGGGAATAAATGACTCCTATCTCTCCCAAGTCCTACCGGCGAGACTACATTTAAAGTCCCACCAGCGATGAAGATCTGCCAATGTAAAAAAATAATAAAAAGGGGGTATGTCCACAAGCACAACGGGCACAGATGAAAACCCGAAAGGACTCCGTGAATAAAAACAACAGGATTGCCGGCGAGTTTATGAAAACCCGAAAAAGCGCAAACTAGTGAAAAAGAGATGAAATACACTCGCAAAGTCCTCTCGACTTTGTGAGGAGAAATTCCCCGCGTGAGATCCTTACGACTCTCAAAGGAGCAACACACTTAGAAATCCCCACGATTCCTAACGAGAAATACACCTGCGAGATCTTTTCTCGTAGGGAGAAAATGATTTTATGAAACCCTTACGGCTCATAAAATTGAAAAGTCTTAGGTGATAGAGATCTAAACTTGTCTGCTAAGCCATCGCTTCCCAATAGGCAATGGCAAATGATGAGTCGCTCCTGGCATTGCTTCAGTGTTAGCGGTGTTGATACCGACCCAAAACCTAAACCCCAAGTATTCCCAAAGGAAAATGATGAGTCGATCATGGCACTAGGCTTCAGTGTTAGCGGTGCTGATGCCGACCCAAAAACCAAATCTCAAGCCCTCCCGAGGCAAATGATGAGTTGCTCCTGGCATTATTCCAGTGCAGTAATGCTGATGCCGATCCCAAAAACCAAATCTCAAGCCCTCCCGAGGCAAATAATGAGTTGCTCCTGGCATTATTCCAGTGCAGTAATGCTGATGCCGATCCCAAAAAAAACACAAATCCCAAGTCTTCCCAAAGGCAAATGATGAGTCGCTCCTATCACTACGCTTCGGTGTTAGCGGTGCTGATGCCGATCCAAAAAAGAAAACCAAATCCCAAGTCTTCCTAAAGGCAAATGATGAGTTGCTCCTGGCATTATTCCAGTATAGCAATGTTGATGCCAAACAAAATCCAAATTCAAAGTTCCTCTCATATTCAAAAGTCCCACCAAACAAGGCAGAAATCAAACAAATCAAATTAATGTCCCAGCTGGTAGCGCTTCCAAGCTCAAAAGTCCCGTTGGACAGGTAGGGAACTCCCAAAATCAAACAAATCAACCCTGACACCGTAGAAAGCGGAACAAGTCAACTTGAACCCTAACACGCAGAAAGCGGAGCAAGTCAAATCAAATCACCGACCGTTCAAGTCGCAAAATTGGCAACACCGACCGTCCTGGTTGCAAAAATGGCAGTAACGACCGTCCAAGTCGCAAAAAGGGCCGCACTGACCGTCCAAGTCGTAAAAAGGGCAGCACCGACCGTCCACGTCGCGAAGAGGGCAACATCGACCTCCACATCATCAAAATGGAAACCAAATCAAGTCAACCTCCACGCGAAGGAAGATCCATCAATTTCATGCATACGACCCATATACGTGGTGTGCATGTATTGATGGGGGCACTTTATTGGGGTTAAAAGTTTCATCCCGATCGACCAAGTCAAAACCAAGGTCAACCCCAAGTCAAGTGGGTCTGAGCCAAAGCTAAGTGGGCCCAAGACCAAGCATGGAAGAGACCGGCTCCATACCAAAAAGTATGCAATAAATTAGTCTGAATGTAATTTTTAGAAAAAAATGTATGAAAAATGAGCAGAAAACCAAAATTTTGTAAACCCCATAGCTTATATGCAAAAAGAAATAAGCACATAAGGCATGGGGCGGCACAAATGTCATTTGGCAAAGCCTAAGGGGTTATATGTAAAGTGTGTAGCCTATAAAGGCAACATGATAAAAAAAATCAAAGCATAACTTTTTCTCTCTCAAAAAATTAGGGTTATGTGCCTCGTTCTCCTTCCTCAAGGTTCTAAACCTTCTTCTTTTTTCCTAAATTAAATCAAGAGTTTCACTCTTCTTTTTCCAAAAAAAAAATAGTTTTTCACCATGAAACCCACAAAGGGGAGCTCAGATCTTCCATCAGATCTCTAAAAAGGAAGATTTTTAAGTCTCACCTCCCTTTCCCCCAAGATCCAGCCAACAGAGAGGAGGAAGGAGACTCATCTCCAAGAATCCCACTTTGGGAAGATCCGGGGGCTCAAGGGAGAAGAAAGAGGTCCCCTTTCAACAGCACCAAAAAATCTCTTAGGAGTTTAACTCCACAAAAAAAAAATAATAATAATAATAATAAATCCTTTTTTAGGAGTTTAACTCCAAAAGTCAATTGGGAGTACAACTCCCAGTGCAGGGTGTAACTCCCAGTGCAGGGACCAAGCCCTTTTGTCCCTTTTTTAGGAGTTTAACTCCAAAAATCAATTGGGAGTACAACTCCCAGTATATGGGGCTAACCCCCCTTTTTCCTGCTGGCGCCGAACGCCCGCGTGCCAAGCACGTGAGGCGCTGGCGCCCAGCGCCCGCGTGCCAAGCACGTGAGGCGCTGGCGCCCAGCGCCCGCGTGCCAAGCACGTGAGGCGCTGGCGCTCACGCGTCCTTCGGACGTTATTTCCCTTTTTTATATATATACACTCCACAACACTGTCCCCGTTAGAAAAAAAATTTCTAACGTGACGCTGTCCCTCACCCCGCAAGGGGGTTGTTTAGCCCCTTGATCCCCAGCCCGCTATCCGGGTAGCGGGACCCCCGTAAACTCTGTGAGGCCCCCGATATACCCCAGACCCTTCAGAACACAACACACGCACACTGCACATTGAGTTCGCATGACCAGTTTGACCCATCAATCGGAGGTTCTTTCGTTCCAAAGGCGAGGGGTAATTAACGGCAGTTTAGTCAGCGGCTGCCGAAGATTCGAATCCCCACAATCAATAAACCCCCATCTATCCTAGGCAGGGGGAATCTGTAGTACGCCTGACAAGCGATGCATATTCCCATCTCAATGGGGTGACGAAAAACACCCTACACTAGCATCATACAATCCATGGTATATTGACAAGATTCTCAAGACCCCATTTAAAGAAAGAGATTTTCCATTCACAACTTTTTCAATTTGAACAAACATGTATATCCTACAACCTATATATATATATGTCAATAAATTCAAGATGTCTAACATGGGTCACATTAAAGTCTCTATAAATACAAAAAATTAAACTTCATAAATTTGGGGATTGATTGATTAGGAGCAAGAACGCGTCTAAAACCACTCTGGAGGATATGAACTTAATATGCAACTTCATGCCTCCTCGTTTGTTCTTTAGTTGTCCTACCATTTTTTTGATATGTAGCTTCCCGCTAAAAAGAACAATCAACAGAACACCTTAATGGTAGGACGAATTATAACGCATAAAGAAGCAGGAAGAGATTTACTAACCAGCTCAAATGGATACCAATACGATCTTGGCCTATTGCATGTTTTCTTCTGATTATTGATATTCTTATGGATACAGACAAAGCTCCCTGTAGTTTCTCTCTTCTTTTTACATCTCCTTCACTTCTGGTGCTTATGGAAAGGGTAGCACAAGCCTAAGAGGACAGCCGAAATGCCATATCTATGAGCATGCTGCTATGATACCAAGAAGAAAAAAAGACATGCACCTCATTTTTTTAATTTTAAATTTCAGTCTAAATAATGGAAAACCTTGATAGTCTATTAATAGAGGGGTAATTCCAAATAACCACCCGTTGGTTTGACTATTTGTGAGAAAACCAACCTGTGGTTCCACCATCTCCAAAAAACTACCCATGTTATTGTTCATTTAGCAAAAAAACACCGTGTGGTTTACTATGTTAGCTAAAGAGCCACCCTGTGGTTTGCTTTGTTGGCTAAAAACCACCATGTGAGTGGTCATGTGAGGATTTATTCCAGAAATCGCAAAAATGTGGGGGGATATTCCAGAAGAAAATTAACCGCAGGGGTTAAAATGAAACCACAAGATGGTTTTTTTGCTAACAATGTAAACCAAGCCACCAAGAGGTGGTTCTTCACTTCCAGAACAACCACAAGGTGGTTTTTGGCACAGTCAAACCAAATGGCAGTTATCAATGTTTTGGGATGCGATATACGTTTTCATGCGTCCGAAGACCGCATAACGCATAAACAATTATGCATCGCATATGCGATTTGCATTATTTAAATTAAAACATCCAAAAAATATAGTAATGATAACAAATGAAAAAATATAGAAAAATGCTAAACATGTGCTCATAACATATAGTGTCCATAATTTTAATATAATGAATATTATTGAATTATTAAAGAATAAATTTGTTGTTGAGAAAAAAGGTCAAAATACATAAAGTTTTAGGGTTTCTTAAAAAACAAACATGAAAATTGAAGAAAACACATATCTTTTTGTTGAGAAGAAGCTAAAAAGCTTTCGCATGTTTCTATGCTAAAAAGGCGAAGTCTTCCCGGATTTTCATCCAAGAGCAAAGGAGAAGAGGTAGAAGGCAACCCCTAATTTGATATGAGAGAGAAAAGGAGGAATAAGTTGAAATAATTCATTTGGCTTTTGGAGAGGTTTTATAAACGTACTCAAGTTATTGGGTGGGATTTGGATACGGATATAATAAAACCCCATACTCGTTTGACTCGTTTCATAGCCTTACTCAAACTTTAAGTTTCTATGCGCTTTATGCGGCCACATAACAATTTTTATGCATCAAGGCAAACTTTTTTGCCGCATATACCAAGAAAAGCTCTCGTTTTCATGTGCCAAGGAGGCGCATTTGCATATGCGGCCGCATAGAACGCGTTTTTCAACACTAGCAGTTATTGGTAAATAACTCTGTAAAGAACAATATTTTACTGGTTTTGTTATATTTATTTGGTATTTAGACAAGGTAAGCTAATTTATTTGCTTGCTTTACTCTCCTTTCACTACTTCTGTTGGAAACAAATAAAGGCAGAATTATTTAAGGACTTGCCCCATCTTTCAGCAGAACTTTAGCCTAAGTAGAGGCACAATCCTCTTCCACCTGAGCAGCACAAAAGAGGCTGCTAGCTCCCCTACTGCTTTATTTGGACCTGATTGATACAAACAATGGAGAAGGAAAAAGAGTACAAGGTTTAGACAGTTTGTAGAAGGATCCATGCCAAGATGTACGATAGCCAAACAATATATGTGTGTGTGTGTGTGTACTATGCAATTTGAAAACGATAAAATATTCAAGGCTTGTGCAGAAAATTATTCAAGGCTTGTGATGCCTTTACCTAGTTCAGGTGATTAGCTAATACAGTAGGAAAAATTATTCGAGGCTTGTGATGCCTTTTCCCAGCTCAGGTGATTAGCTAATACAATATATATTAGACAGTCTCTTACCGTTAAAATTCAAGCGAGACCAAAGTAATTAATAAGTAGAAAAAATACAAAATATTAAGATGAACATATAATCAGCGTCAGAACTATGAAGTATGAACAGCACTGATAGTTATCGTCTGCAAGGCACTCATCCAAGGTATATTAAGAGATTCTTAGGAGATTGTCATGAACCACTTTACTAAAAGCTTAAGCTATTGGGTTGGGATATAAATGTATATCCAGTGGACAAAATGTTTAGCGTCCCCCCCCCCTTCTCTCACTTGCTATTGGGTTGGGATATAAATGTATATCCAGTGGACAAAATGTTTAGCGTCCCCCTCCCCTTCTCTCACTTGGGTTTTTGGGTGACAAGGTCACGTGAAAAGACCTCAGAAACTCCCGCTTGTAAAGGCAGAATAAATTGGAGTGAATAAATATAACTAAACTGTGAGGTTTGAACCCCAAAGGCCCAAACCTCTTAAACCTGGTGTGCTCTAATACCATGTCTATGACCAGTTTACCCCTATTGGGTAGTGGGATAACAAACTAACAATGTATATCTAGCTGAGATAGCGCTTCTTAGAGATGTATAGAAAAAACATCAGTTATGGACTAAGCTTTGAACTAGAGATATAATCAGAAATTCTTAGTTTCTAGTGGAAATAAATAAAAGTCAATACCTAACTAACAATCATATCTTAACAACAGGTCTCAAACAAGTTCTATTATCAGCAGGTACCTATCTTTAATGCTTCCCTCCAATCCCTCAACCATTTTATTGAATATGCATATTCTTACTGTGCAGCCAGCTATATAACTCAAAGGATTTAATCACTGCGATGTAAGTTGTCATTATTGAATTTTCTTAAATGAGGAATGTAATATTTTAGGTGACTGCTTTGTATCTCCAAAGACGTTTTATATTCTTCTGATTGGTGGCAGAGTGAAAGATATAGTTGCCTGAGTGAGTTAAGTTCAAAATGAGGGATATGATGGAAATACACACCTTGATAACTGTCTAAGACTCTAAGTAGCATGGACACCAAAACAAATCAGATCTGTGGATTCATAATGTTCCAAAAATCTGGGTTTTGGTTCATTGGGATATACAAAGGCTTGCTTATTTAAATATCTGGGCGTAGAAACAAAAATTATCATGCAAGAAAATTTATACAAATAATCCTAATATATTATTGGTGTAGATACATATGTTGTTGGTGTCTTAACCATTACTAATTGAATGCATATTCGTTGCATCTAGAATACAATTAAAATTTTCGGGTGTGCAAAAAGGAGTTCCACGGTATCTTCGATGAATCCGATAACGATACGTCGCCTCGACAATGAGTCCATGCAACGTAAATGACTATCAATAGATAAGACAGATAAATACAGCAAACAGATATTTGTAGGCAAAGTAAGCACTTGCGGTGACAGGCAGTACAAGAGTATTTTTTATTGAAAAGTATCGATGCTAATGGCATAATAAGATAAAGTGAAATATTAGTATAAGTACATTACCTTTAGAAGTCTGGTAGAGGGCAGTGTCAAACTAATCCACAGGATCCCACATACCAGCATATGCTCATCAACAGAACGTGAACCCTTTTTTCGTCGTCATCATTCAATTAGTAATGAAGTTCCTCTCTTGTCAGCCATCGAACAAATTCCATGAAGCAGAGAACCATACGTAACCCAATTTGGCCTTACATTATTTCTTACCATATCATCATACAAAGAAAAAGCCTTCAACATTTCTCCATTTAGTCTGCATCCTTCTATCAAAAAATTGTATGCTAGAGTATCAGGCTTCACCCCTGTACTCAACATGTCATCCCACAGCACAAAAGCTTTCCCTAATGCACCCCTTTTACAAAACTCACAGATAACTGTGGAATAGCTAATGCAATCAGGAACCAAACCATTCTCTCTCATTTCTGCAATAAGATTAATTGCATCCTGAATTCGCCCAATTCGGCATAAGCCATTTATTAATATGTTGTAAGTCACGCTGTTTGCAATAAGCCCTTTGAGCATAGACTTATGCAATATCAAAGCTCCATCCATATTCCCCTCCCTCGCCAAGTGATCAAGGAAACAACCAAAAGTAACCTTATTAGGAAAAAAACCACTCACCAACATTTCTTTACAAAGCAACTCTGCTTTATGTACAAATCCTGCTTTGCATAAGCCATCAATTAAAACAGTATATGTCACAACATTTGAAACATGTCCCTCACTAGCCATTGTATTCCATATATTGAAGGCCTCTGGGAGTTTCCCTACTTTGCAGTAGGTGTCAATTATATTTGTATACAATACATTATCTGGCTTAATTCCCTTGTCGTCCATCTCCTTCAAAAGTGAATAGGATCCAATCATATAGTTATTTTTTAAAAATCCGTAAATGAGAACACTATAGCATATAAGATCAACCTCTGCTCCTCTCCCAAGCATATCTTTGGAAAAATTAAAAGCGTCATGCACTCTTCCTTCTTTGCACAATCCAAGAAGAAGTGCACTAAGGCTCATTTTATTCACCACATTGTTCGCATTGAGTAAACTGTCAACAAAATCTTTGGCATTAGAAACTCTACCAGTAATACATAATCCTGTTATTAAAGGCCTATAGGTATAGTTATCAGGTACATGACCCCTCACCCTCATTGCATCATATAATTCAAAAGCTTTCTTCATATCGCCAACCATGCAATACCCTTCTATCATTACATTGTAAGTCACTTCATTTGGCATCACATTTAGATCAACCATTTCATCAAACAACTTAGATGCTTCCATCATTAACTTTGCCCGACAAAAACCACCAATAAGTGCCGTGAATGTATGAGTATTATGTTCTACGCCGTTTTTTGGCATCTGACGATGAAGCTTAAGAGCAGTATCGAGATCCCCTTGCCGGCAATAAGCACTTATCAATGTAGTATAAGTCGATGCATTCGGATTCAGCCCTTTATCAATTAACTCTTCAAAAAGGGCTTCAGCCTCGCTTAATCTCCCCCACTTGCAATGCCCGTTCATTAAAGAATTGTACGGGTAAATCGTAGCCCTTATTCCCTCCTCTCTCATTTTATCAAACATAATTTGTGCATCAGTCAATTTCCCCCGTTTGCACAAAGAATTAATCAAAATGGAATATGTAACATCATTAGGTGAAAGACCCTTCTCTCTCATCTTCACGAAGAGCAATTCCGCCTCATCAAATTTTGAACTTTTGCACAAAGAATTAATCAACGCATTGTAAGCAAACAAATTAGGAATTACTCCAACTTTACCTAAATTACCCACCAAGTTAAAAGCCTCCTCAATCTTCCCTTCTCTCCTCAATCCATCAACAACTGAAGAAGCAGAAGCTTCAGTTGGGACCAACCCCAATCTTATCATTTCATCCAACAACTCTTTGGCCTTAACAAAATCCTCGACTTTACAAAAACCAAGCACCAACGTGCAATAAGTTACCTCATTAGCTCTCAACCCTTTACCTTCCAAAGAACTTTTCACCTCAATTGCCTCTAATGCTCTGCCATTTTTGCACAGCCCATGAATCAACACATTATAAGTTACAACATTCAAAGAATTAACCCCGTCGCTCTCCATTCTCGAAACCAACTCCCTAGCCCTACCCAAATCTCTCATCTCACAATAGCTCCTCACAGCCGAAGTATAAATAAACACGTCAGGACGAATCTTAACCCTAATTACCTCATCGAACATGGCCGCAGCCAAACCAAACCGCCGGATCTTCACCAACCCATTCATCACATCGCTAAAGGTCCTGGCTTCAGGGATCAACCCGGACCTCACCGCGATCTCGACAACCGCCAAAGCATCGAGAACTCTTCGGTTTTGCAGATAGGCTTGAACCAAGAAATCAAACCCCGCCGTCGACGAGACCCCGCAGATCTCCCGCGACCTAGTGAGCGACTCGAACGCTTCGCGGGGCGTGATTTGGCGTGAGATTAGGGTTTGGAGAAGGGAGCAGGCGGGCCAGTTGAGGTTCGATCTGAGCAGCGACTGGATCAGAATCGAGAAGGAGAGGGGCGAATGGCTGAAGTTGAGGTGGAGGCCGAGATAGTTGAAGAAGCGGAGGTTGAGCTTCGGGTCTTCGTCTAGGGTTTGGACGAGGAGCTGCTCGATGTGGCTAGGGTTTAAGCGGGAGGAGACGAAAGGGTTGGTGAGAGAAAGACGCCAGCTTTGCTTTGAGGTGAGGATCTCGTGTAGGATCTTGACGAAGCCATGGTCGCGCTCGAGGTTTGGAGAATTGGACAAGGGTTTGATGCAGATGAGAGAAAATGGAGAAAGCTTCATTGATTGGGGGTTTTGAGCAAAGAGGAGGGTTTTCGGCTTCTAAAACATTTTTCTTCACTGGAAAAGGCATGGGGGCTAAAAACCATGGCATGAAATAAATCCAAACAGCTTGATTCCATACCGGCTACCCAACTGGGGACAGAAATATTATCCTAATGGAAAAAAAATTATAGTAAACCAAATTAAAATAATAAACATTAAAAAAAAACACTATCAAAGATAATCAAAAAAAACGACCAATTTTTCCGTCGTAGGCGCCACGTCAGCGTCAGCTCAGCGCTGACGCTGGTATGGAAAAATAAATTTGTATGGATACAGTTTGAAACTGCGTCCATAGCCATTTGTATGGAGCGTAGTTTGAAACCGTGTCCCATACATTTGTTATGGGCATAGCAACTGCGCTCTTTGCATTTGTATGGGGCGCAGTTTCAAACTGCGCCCTGAAAATTTTAGTAAAAAATAATGGGACTCACTTTCAAAGTGCGCCCGCCATATTCTCCCATCTAACCCAACACCGATTTTCTTTTTCCTCGCTTCACTCTCATCCCTCTTTCAGGCACTCGATCTCCCCCCCCCCTCTCGCTCTTTGCTCTCTTGATCTCTCTCTCGATCTTTCTCTCTATGCTCTCTCCCTCTCTCGATCTCTCTTTCCTCCGACCTCCCCCACCTCCTCCTACCTCCCCCCACCTCCGACCTCCTTTGAGCTCGCCCTAGCCTCCTCTAGCTTCTCTCCCTCTGTCTTTCTCTCTCATCTCTCTCGTTCGTTCAGATTTTTCGATCTCATGGTCTCTCGCTTGTACAGTTTTAGTTGGAAATTCACGAACGAACAATCGCCTTCATGCCCGCCGTCGTCATCACCATTTTGAGCATCTCGAAAGTTAGCTAAATCCTAATTTTATTTAAAAATAATTTTTTAAAAAATTGGTTCAAATTTCGTGTTGGTAAGCAATTCAAACAAATTGGATATATATTAGAGTTTTCCTCAATTTTACTTATGACGGATCAATGAATAGGATACAAGTTCTTACAATCTGGTACATACTATAAATATGGATTTTATTGTAATGTTATGTAATTAGTTGAGATAAGCAGGTTGTTTGATAAGAACTCTCAAAATGTGTCAATATTTTTGGCAGTTGGAAAAATGACAAATGACTATATCTATCTAATTTGCTATTCCGGTGGTCAATTAACGATTAGAAAAAATAATATTCCTAAATATGTCGGTAGAAAAATTAAGATGACTAGAGTTAAAAAGTCCAGCACATACAACAAGCTGTGTCAAGTGGTGTACAAAGCCACCAAAATCAATTTGTTAGAGTTCAATATGTCCTTGATATGCAAATGGGCGACGGAGCATGAATATGCGTGATGGCCGCCGAAGACCGGACTGAGACGTGGAGGACGTCTAGCCTAAATTTTGGGGCAGATGCTGTTTGGACATATCCATCCACCTCTCCAAAAATACCAAGTTGATTTATGGCGTCATATATCGGAGGTTTGGATAGATACAACCAATATATTAGACTTTATCAGATCCCTCTCATTTATGAGGGGTTTTTGATTGTGAGAACACTCTTCCCTATAGGCGCGAACCCCTGCAGTTAATTACATTATCATGCTACGATAACGACTTTCTCCTTCTCTAATAGATCACTTCGTGTCGTGTGTTATTTTGTTTGTTAAGATTGCCCGTGGATTGTATACGGAGACTGGTTATGTCATCGCCCGTAGGGCACGGATTAGTCCAAATCCGTACACATATTTTCATGGGTTGGGTTTGGGTCAAGGATTTGCTTGACGGGGTCCACATTGGTATCTTGGTTTGCCAACGAAAATGAACTTAGGACGTATTTCCCACATTTGTGAAGTCCATCTGTTCATGAGATATTTAGGTTTGATCTAAGGATCATTAGTCATATTTGAGACTAAGATCGACTTAAGAACAATGAGCATATGGGCTCAACTGATTGTTAAATCATATATGCATTGCCCGTGGATAGTATACGGTAGTCAGTATGGAAACAGTCCATAGGGCAAAATATATTAGTTTAAGAACATTTCGGTCCATCATTCATATTGCGCGCACGCGTATTTGCTACGTGACGAAGTGAACGATGGTGACATGGAATGCGTCCAATTTGGGGTGCAATCCGATTTGAGGTGTGCACGTCAATATGGAAGTGCATCGATATGGGACGTATCATTCCCTGTCTTGATGAAATTTTACATCAAGTTGGGACGAGAAAGGAGTTGTTGGTTGTCGAGACCCGCCATCTCTCCGAAAACGTTGAGAAATTATAACGACATATATCAGAGGTGTGGAGAGATGTACCCTTAAACCAAATCTCATATTTGAGATAAAAGATCACGGAGGATCATTTAAGAATCATTA
Organism: Agapanthus africanus; assembly: GCA_030015575.1. NCBI lineage: Eukaryota > Viridiplantae > Streptophyta > Magnoliopsida > Asparagales > Amaryllidaceae > Agapanthus > Agapanthus africanus. The sequence goes on along the minus strand of JASDDO010000031.1, from coordinate 443,767,681 downwards.
GTCTTATTTGAGACTAATATTAACTTAGAAGGTATGGGATGAAGATTGTTAGTCATGTATGACACTAAGATCAATTTGGATATCACGAACATAAGCTTAGCCAATTTGGGCTAAGATTGGATTTCTGTAAAATCCAACGGTGCTAAGAACTCAGTTGCATATAGTGCTGACGTGTATATCACGTGAGGCGCTATAATACTGCTAAGCACTAGTTTTTCTCTAGCGCTCAAGTGTTTATCGCGTGAGGCGGTGAATCCTTTAGGAGTCTTTTGGGCGCTCACGTGTATTTCACGTGAGGCATTGCACTAGTGCTAGGCACTAACTTTTTCAGGCGCTCACTTGTGTTTCACGTGAAGCGCTATATAACTTGGCCTTGGATGCTCACGTGTTTTTCACGTGAGGCGCTGAGTTCTTTGGAGATTTAATCTCTGTTGATATTTTTAGAGGACTTAAATCTCTGTTAATGGTATTTTGACCATTAACGATCACCAAGATCACTATTTTAAGGATCTGGGATCAAGTTCTTTAAGAACTAAATTCTTTATTTGAATGAACTAAGTTCCCGGAACTCCATCTTCTTCATCTTTTTTTATCCATATTCTCTTGTTCTTGTTTTCAGAGAGGTTAAACTTTTGTTAATGATATTTTGACCATTAACAATCACCAAGATCACTATTTTGAGAATCTCGGATTAGGTTTTTAAAGAACTAAATTCTTGATTTGAAGGAATTAACTTCCTGGAGTGTTATGGACTCCATCTTCTTTCTTTTCAACTTTGTTATTCGTTTTAATCTTGTTCTTCTCTGAATTTTTAATTCTTAAGAACAAGATCTTCTCGATGAGAATTAAATTCTCAACTTATGTGAGACTTATCTTATGGAGCTCAGATCCAGAGAAAAAACTAAGTTCTTTGAGAAAGGTTAAACCATTGTATTTGATATGATAGGCAAAGGAGATATTTTGATCAGAGAATTAAATTATCTGTTGTTTTGAGAGCATTCTATATTTTTTCAGAAGGTTATGGGGTGGTCCTCCCCTTTTTTATATCGAGCCATTTTTCCTCTTTTCATCACTTTGCACTTATTTATAGAAGAAGAAAAAGAATCAATTTGTTTCGAAAATCTCTCATTGAGATTATGATTGATTTCATAATCAATCCAATTGATTTTTTAGATCAACCGGTGAATTTTATTCACCGTTGGATTTTTAATCCAAAGGCTCTCTATTTAACAGAGAAGATTTATTGGTTATTTTAATAAAGTTAGAAAAATATTTTCCTAAGATAGAATTTTATTCTATCATATGAATATCTTGTTAATTTAACAAGATTAGAAAGATATTTTCCTAACATAGAATTTAATTCTGTTATATGAATATCTTGTTAGTTTAACAAGATTAGAAAAATATTTTCCTAATATAGAATTTTATTCTATCTAATAGAGAAGATCATTCTTATTTGTTTATCAAGATTAGAAAAATATTTTCGTAAGATAGAATTTTATTCTATCAGATGATCGATGGGTGATCTTATAATCACCGTTGGATCTTTGGTCCAAGGGTCCTCTGTTTATCTGTTTAACAGAGAAGATCTTTCTAACTCGAGAAAGATCAGGAAAATATTTCCCACATAAAATTTAATTCTATTAGATGGTTTGATTGGTGATATTTTATCACAATTGGATTTTAAATCCAAGATTCTCTATTAGAAAAAGATCTTTTCATATTAGAAAGATAACGAAAAATATTTCCAAAATAAAATTTAATTCTACCGGATAGTTTAATTGGTGATATTTTATCACCATTGGATTTTAAATCCAAGATTCTCTATTAGAAAAAGATCTTTTCATATTAAAAAGATAACGGAAAATATTTCCAAAATAAAATTTAATTCTATCAGATAGTTTAATTGGTGATATTTTATCACCATTGGATTTTAAATCCAAGATTCTCCGTTAGAGAAAGATCTTTCCACATTAGAAAGATCAGGAAAAATATTTCCCACATAGAATTTAATTCTATCACATAGAATTTAATTCTATTAGATGGAAGCATTTTAAATTGAGGCGCTTAAATGTTTTGCATGTAAGCGCTACCAAGGAATACGGCAAGAGAATTCACGTGTTTAACACATGACCCCTAGTGTGGGTTTTAGCCTATTTATTTTCAGGCTCATATGAGCGTTCACATGTTTAACACGTGAGTCCTGTTTGGCCTTTGGTTATTTATGTTCAGCGCTTATATGCTTTGCATATAAACGCTCACGTGTTTAACACGTGAAGCATGTTTCGCCTTTTTGTTATTTGTTTTCAGCGCTTATATACTTTGCATATAAGCGCTCACGTATTTAACATGTGATGCCAAACCGGAGGAATTCTTTTTCTCTTTCTTCTCCCCCTTTTTTATAAGGAAACAAATAACTCTTAACCAAAAAAAATTGACGGAAACAATAACACCATTGAAGTATCTGATGATGAGGATACACAAATCATGCTTGCATCGGAATTGAAATCGATCGAGCTGTTTGTGAAGATATAGATATTGACATCCGCTCAACTGCTCGAACCTTATTCTGAAGTGTCTGATCCTTCTTTTTGAGCATCTGAGTAATACCCGCAAGGAGAAATAACACACATGCTCAATATGAATGGTGATTCTACCGGATTTATGTCTCCCACCAATGATGAACGGTATATAGATCAATGTTACGTAAGCAAAGGCACGTCAAGTGGTACTCCAGTGAATTAGCGGTTTACGAAGTAAATATTATCTTGCATATTTTTATATCACATATACATTTAGCGGATCACTATTTATTTATAGTGGAGATATGTTATAGTTACTAAGTATTCATAAATTCAAAAACATACATCTACACACACATACACGCACACATATGTTCTTTGTTATACATGCTCATTTTTTCAAAAATAATATAACCGAACCTTTTCATTATGCAGATATACCTATGGATTCTGGACCTATAGATACGAGTGTTCTGTGCTTGCAGGCCGACCACAGATCGACCAACGCCGCGGTAATACAGGTAAACCTTTGTAATTATATTTTCTTTAATTGCATATGTTATTTATACGTTCCTGATACAAGTCCTCTTTTTGTAATTGACAGAGCGATCAAGTGAATACATGTGTTGATCACTCGGTCCAGAGCAGCTGGATCCCAGCTGGAGATGCCCGTGTGCAGGCTGAGCTGCAATGGGCAGGCTTTTATCTTCTATCCAGATTAGAGTATATACGTCTGGATAAAAACTTGATTACGGGTTTGGTAGATAGATGGAGACCAAAGACCTGCATATTTCATTTTAGAGTTGGTGAGATGACTATCACAACACTCATCTTGATATAGCACGATGGCTTTTGTAACAAATTTTTTGTGGGACAAAATACAGTTTACATTAAAATACCTTAAACTATCAAAATCCGTATTCTTTAAATTGTTTTAAATAATTCCTTATAAATAAGCCTCTACAACCCATTTTGGGGAACCCGATCGGGATGGTGCGGGTTACCGCACATTCTCGGGGCTAGTAGAGCGAGATGCAGATCTCCTCACGGGGCATTCGATCTCGATGGAATTCTTATTACAATTTTTAAGAAAATGTGATTTCTATTTAATAAATAAATTATATTTTTATGATTATATATATATATAAATATTATCAAAATATCTATTTTAAATATAATATATATTCCATGTTTTCTAATAAAAGAAAAGAATCACAAAAGATTATGAAAATACCATCTCATTTCAATACAAGTCAAATTACAAGAAAATACCATATACTATTCAAAGTTAGATTTATATCCACCAGAATATTTCATTTTATAAAAATTACAACTATGAAAACCCTAAAGACGATAAATAAATACTTGAGGTATATTTTGAGAATAAATTAAAACTATTTTTCAAAAAAACCCCTCAAGTTATATTAAATTACAATAAGGACCTTAGTAAATATAGGTTTAAGCAGGACCAGTTCTCTTAAGTCTCAGGGAGCCGGAGAATTTGGGTGCTTGCCTATTTAAGATAGATAAACTAAAAACGGTGTTATCAATATGGTAATTGTCTTGGAAAAAGACACAAATCCTGTCGTCCATGTGCAGCAGTTACCGATAACATCAAAACTAATTCAGGACTTCAATTCGTTTTAAAGTGTCTGACTCGGATAGAGTCTCGGTCTAATCTGAAATCAATCAATCTATCTATCCTTGAATATGATTCAAGTATAACTCATATTTAACATGAATCCGTTAATACCAGAATTCAATCTATATCAACATGACTAGACTAAACCGAACCATGGATATACCCCGATTATATGACTATCCATTTATATCCATTCTGTTTGCATGATATCATGATTTCGGCAAGTCGTACATCTATTAAATAAAATAATACAAATCAATACATAATACATCACGGGGTTTTTAATGGAGTAGACTGGTACGGAATATGTTAGAAGTGTCACGATACGGTCACTTTAATACACCTAACCTGAATATCCATTGCTGTTGTTCTGTGGCTTAACGGTTCCTTATGCTCCGTATACCTTAGTCCACGGAATAGTTGGACTCTTCTCGTATACAATGATATATTCTGTACCAAGCTACAAATAACTGCGTTAACATAACAATCAAATAGTATACTGTTATATTCTTTCTATCTATTCTATTTTTACCTTTCTTTGAGACTTACCGAGCGATTGTTCGCTGACGACATTCATTCTCTCTTCTTTCTTCGAAATGTTGTCAGGTGGATCCGGCTCACTGGAGATAGAGCCCGGTTCAGAGGACTTGGATCAGTTCAGCGAGGACCTCGAGCTCTAGACTCTTGTACATACTTTGCTTTCATGTTCATGCCATTGTTTAGGCATTACTTTCATCATTGTATTTACTTTTCAGTTATATTGTAAAGAAATGTTTAATAAATAAAAGTTGATGTTCATTTACATTTCATGTCTTCTTATGTATATTTACATTATATTGCTTAGTTACGCTTAGCGTGTTTACTTCTGAGTAAATATGTAGCGGGCTCCGTCGCGTCTCCTTACCCGTATACTGGGAAGCGGGGCATGACATGTTTTGTTGGCGGCCCATATAGGTCAGTTCTGCATGGACATGTAGGTCAATTCTACATGAAGTTCTAAGCAATATAACACAAGAATCAGCAACTAATTTTTTTTTATATTTCATATTCCTTGAATCTTACAATTTCATATTCTTTGAATCTATCCTAACCCTATTTTTTCTTTCAAGGTTATGGATTCTCCAAACAATACCAGCACAAACTTCAACAACACACCACCACCTCTTCCACTTACGCCTACCGTTGCAGCTCTGATCAACAAGCAAACTGTATTGCTTGAGGCAATCCGAAGCCTCCTAAAAGGACAGCAGCAGCAGAATACTATATTATTGAACGCCTAGAAGCGGAAGCACCCAGAGTGAAGCAATTTCGGGCATTGAACCCGAAGCAATTTTCTGGGAAAGAGGGCCATTTAGAAGCCGAAGAATGGGCTCAGAGCATTGAGAACGATCTGGCGGCAGCACAAGTGCCAGACATCGCTTGGGTATGGGTTGCAAAGCTGCAACTCACCGACAACGCCCGAGTACGGTGGAAGGCGGAAGAAAGCCGTTATGCCCAGCTTATCGAATGGAAAACTTTTCGCGACATGTTCGACGCGAAGTACTTTCCAGAGACTGCCCGATTCCACATGGAGAAGCAATTCATTCACTTACAATAAGGCTCTATGTGGAGCAAATCGGTGGATGAGTATAATGCCGAGTTCACTATGTTGAGCAGGTAAAGATATGTCTCAAATATTCGATTTTCTTATATCACATACTACACAGCTAACACAAGACCGTAACAGGTTTGTGGCGCACCTCATTTCGACTGCTGAGATCAGGTCCAGACTAGTAAGGGTTAGATCCGGAGATCCAAGCTACTTTAGCTACAGGGGATTTCCCAACCCAAGAACTGGCTCTAAAAGCTGCCCGTCGATACGAGACAGCGGTAAAGATGAAGGGCAGACCCCAATCTGCCAGAGTGAAGCGTCCTGCCACTCAGATGGCAGGAGGAGCCTCTTCAAGGCCATCTTTTGTACCTAGGAGACCGGGAGTACCTTTCAACCGGCCCAGTCCAGCCTTTTGCACCTACTGCAGGAAGGATGGACACCTGGAGAAGGATTGTAGGCATGCTAATCGCCTTTACTTAGTCTGCGGCTCAGCCACATATGATATTGAGTCTTGTCCTTGTAGACTCAATCCAATTACTGCACCGAGACCAGCAATTACCTATTCGCAGTGGCCAGCTATCCAGGCACCTGCTCAACGTCTTGCTCTCCCAGCTCCACCTCCTCGTGGACCGACTGCACCTCCTCCTCGTCAGTTCTACCAACCACAAAGGAACCTACCTCAAGTACAGAGGAATGCTCCTCCAGCAAGGAGGAATGTACTGAGGCGACATGCTTTCACAATGACTGTGGAAGAAGCTGAAGCCACTGACCAAATCATCGCTGGCAACTGTTTCCTTTCAAGCTTTCTTTCAGTCTTTATATATACCCATATATATTTTTCTTATACCTAAAACATATCCCATATAACTTAGGTACGATCGTAGTAGCCTCACTTCCTGCACCAGCACTCTTCGATACCGGAGCATCTCATTGCTTTATGTCGCAACGGTTCGTCCGAACTCATATGATTCCAGTCAAACCACTTATATCCAGCTGGAATGTCAGTTGAGAGAACGACGTTCTAAAGGCAATAATGGGATACGGCCTGTGTCCAGTGGTCGTTTGCAGCAGAGAATTCTATGCTGACTTCAAGGTGCTGGACATACCGAATTTTGATGTCGTTTTGGGTATGGATTGGTTAGGAACATTCTATGCTACCATTGACTGTCGTCGAAGGAGGTTGGTGTTCAAGATTCCAGAGCATCCGGTCTTTTATTTCAAAAGTGGAGACCGTACCCTAGAGCCAAGCACATACAAAGCAACACCAAAGAAGGCTGTGATTGCAACACTTCAAGCAGAGGAAGGATCGAAGCCAAAGGTAGTTCGACGATATATTTCCTGAAGACATATCAGGTTTGCCTCCCGATCGAGCTCTTGAGTTTAGTATTGATTTAATACCTGGAGCACAACCGGTGATCAAAGTTCCGTATCGCTTGAGTCCCGATGGTTTGAATGAGATCCGAACTCAGTTGGACGAATTATTGAAGGAAGGATGGATTTGTCCCAGCACTTCAAGTTGGGGATCGCCAATTCTGCTTGTGAAGAAGAAGGAAGGTTCATATCAAATGTGCATTGATTATAGAGCTCTGAACGAAGCAATTATAAAGAACAAGTATCCACTCCTCGCATCGATGATCTGTTCGGTCAGCTAAGTAGGTCTTGCGTTTTCTCCAAATTAGATCTTCGTTCGGGATATCATCAGGTGAAGGTCAAAGAGTCTGATATTCTGAAGACGATATTCAGGACTCGCTATGGTCATTATGAGTTTCTTGTGATACCATTTGGAGTGACCAATGCACCAGATATATTCATGAACCTAATGAATCAAGTTTTCCGAGAGCACTTAGACATGTTTGTTGTCATCTTCATCGACGACATCCTGGTGTATTCTAAGAGTCGGAAAGAACATGCCGAGCACCTACAAATTGTCCCGGAGACTTTATGACAGCATCAACTCTATGCCAAGTACAGCAAGTGCGAGTTTTGGCTAGATCAAGTCGGTTTTCTTGGACATATTGTATCAGGCGACTGAATCTCTGTAGATCCAGCTAAGGTATCAGCACTAAGCGAATGGCCGACACGGAAGTCAGAGAAGCACATTCGAAATTTCTTGGGTTTAGCAGGATATTGCAGAAAATTCATTGAAGGATTTTCGAAGATTGCAACACCCTTGACCAAGCTCACGCATAACGATGAAGAATTCATGTAGTCAGAAGCATGCGAACAAGTTTTCGTAGAACTTAAGTCAAGATTGACATTAGCGCCTATTCTCGTCATACCGGATCAATATGAAGGTTTCATAGTGCATTGCGATGCATTCGATAAGGGATTAGGATGTATTCTACATCAGCACGATAAAGTGGTAGCTTATGCATCAAGACAGCTGAAGATTCATGAGCGCAACTATCCAACACATGATTTGGAGCTGGCAGCCGTTATCTTTGCTCTTAAGATTTGGTACCATTATCTTCTTGGAGAACGAGTGGACATATACACAGACCACAAGAGTCTGAAATACGTGTTTACTCAGAAAGAGTTGAATATACGGTAAAAAAGATGGTTAGAACTCATGGCAGATTTCGACATCAACCTATAATATCATTCAGGGAAGGTGAATGTAGTACCTGATGCACTTAGTCGCCAACCACTATCAATGAATCTCACCGCACAGTAGAAGCTTCAACAAAATTTGCATCAGATGGAGATAGAAATGGTCATGCCAGGTAACGCTTCAAGTTTGATGAACTTACAAGTTCAGTCTACAATTGTCAATCAGATCAAAGCAGCTGAAGCAAGTGATGCCAAGTTGCAAAAGATCAGAGAACAAGTAGAAAGTGGACTTAGAACAGACTTCATCATCCATGAAGACGGATCTTTGAGATACAACAGTAGATTGTGTGTACCACAAGATTCTGCTCAGGAAGAATTGATGAAAACAGCTCATAGCTCTCCCTATTCAGTACACCCTGGTGGTACAAAGATATACAAAGATCTGAGGCAACATTACCAGTGGCATGGAATGAAGCATTGTTTCCCCCCAATAAGAGAGCAAAGCTCTGTTCAAAATTTGAACTGAGGCAGCGTCTCACGTGCAAAGCACGAGAGCGCCAATGCCAAGAGTTAAAAACTCTGAGGCAACACGTACAAAGTACGAGAGTGCCAGCGCCAAGAGTTAGAAACTCTGAGGCAGCGCCAAGAGTTAAAAACTCTGAGGCAGCGCATCACGTGTAAAGCATGAAAGCGCCAGCGCCAGAACTAAAAGTTCTCTACCCTTGGATCAAAGATCCAACGAAAATGATAAATCATCAAATTACAGAATTAAATTCCGCGGATAAAACATTTCTCGAATCTTTCTAAAACAAGAAAGGCTAATCTCTGTAAAACAAAGCACCGTTGGATTAAAGATCCAATGGTGATTAAAAATCACCAAGATACAGAATAAGCTCTGTATGGGAAAATATTTTCCTAATCTTGTTGAGAACAAGAAAAATATCTTCTGTAAAACAGAAAGCCAAGGATCAAAGATCCAACGGTGGATAAAATCCCCAAATCAGTTAGAGATCTCTCAATGAGAGATTTCCTTAACTAAATCAACAAATCAGCTTCCACTATATAAAGGACCCAAGACTTCAAGTCTTGCAGAGAGGACCCCCCTACAAACTTCAAGTTCAAAAAAAAGAAGAGCAAGCAAAAAGAGCTTTCAGAGAGAAGAAAGAAGAAGAACTTTCTTCAAGGTAAATAGAGATCTAGTATCTCATATGCATACCTAAGGGTTTAACCCTTATAAATGAACATAGTTCTTTCCCTGGATCTGAGATCCATGAGGCAAGTCTCTCACAAATGAGAATTTAATTCTTACAGGGATGAATTTGTTCTTGGGGATTGAAGATTCAGAGAAGAACAAAGAATTGAACTCTTCAGAAAAATGCACAAAGAAGGAAACATCGCTGAGCGCCTCACGTGCCCCTCACGTAGGCGCTACTAATAAAATAAAGAGTGCTCTGCACTCAGTGGTCGGCGTCTAGCGCCAAGCGCCCCACGTGCCCTTCACGTGTGCGCTAATAAAATAAAGAATGCTCTGCACTCAGTGGTTAGGGCCCAGCGCCAAGTGCCCCTCACGTGGGCGCTAATAAAATAAAGAGTGCTTTGCACTCAGTGGTTGGCGCTCAGCGCCAAGCGCCCTATGTGCCCCTCATGTGGGCGCTAATAAAATAAAGAGTGCTCTGCACTCAGTGGTTGGCGTCCAGCGCCAAGCGCCCCACGAGCCCCTTACGTGGACGCTGTTTAACATAAAGCACTTTGTAAATAGAGCCCAGCACCATAAAAAGTGTTTAACACTCCATAAAAAACAAAGAAATGGGGTGAAAGTCAGAGGCTATATCAATGCTTAGCATTGTTACACATAAAAGGGACCGAACCCAAACAAGTGTTTAACACTTTATTCAATACTAAGTGGACTGAGTCCAAGTTGACCAAAAGTCCCTAATTCAGATCAACCGAGCCAATGTGCTCACATTCTTTCCAAATTGGTCATAGTCCTAAACCCAACTACAGATCTCCCAACTAACATTGGTTCAAGGGTACATCTCCCCACACCTCTGATATATGTCGTTGTAATTCTTCTACGTTTTCAGAGAGGTGGCGGGTCCCGACAACCAGCAATTCCATGGACCGTAATGTCCTTAAACTAGCTATGGACCGTAATGTCCTTAAACTAGCCCATGGACCGTAATGTCCTTAAACTAAAACGACAGAGCTCAAATTCTCTTTCATCGGATAAAAAATGACCCCGAACCCCCGTTAAGTAGACCTTAGTCCAATATCGGATTAACGCATCCTTAACAAATATTTAAGTTGATCTTAATCTCAAACGAGGTTAACGATCCTTAAAACAACCCAAACCCAAATATAAGAATATACGGATTTGGACTAATTCACGCCCTACGGGCGACAACACAAATTAGTCTCCGTATACAATCCACGGGCAACCAAAAATAAAACAAACACACACGACACGAAGTGACCTTTTGGAGCCGGAGAAAGTGGTTACCGCGATACGGTAACGTAATTAACTGCAGGGGCTTGCGCCTGCAGGGAAAAGCATCCCCACAATCAAAAAACCCTCACAACGAGGGGGAATCTGACGAAGTCTGCTACAACGGCTGCATCTGTCCGAACCTCCGATACACAGTGCCAAAAATCAACTTGGCATCTTCGGAGAGGTGGATGAATAAAACCAAATAGCATCTGCCCCCTAAAATTCAGGCCAGACGTCCCAACGTTCCGATCGTGTCTTTCGGCGGTAAACAAATTCTGGCACGCTCGGTGGGACCTTTTCCTCTTTCCACTCCACACTTCGCGTGTCGTATTCACGAATGAATCGCGGTTTAATATGGTTGCCCCTGGATTCGAGGTACTAAGATTTGGTGTCTTGCTCCTATGCAGAAGAGAAGATGGCATCGATGGCTTCCAATTACACCAATTGCAACAGCAACTACCACTCTGTCCCTGCTGGAGGAGTGACTTATGGGCCCCAAGCAGCCTCCATCTTCGCGATGCCAGTGGAGCAGGTGACTCAGGCCACCACTGGACTGTTCTTCGGGACTATGCTCTCTCCAATGAGCTTCAATGCTTCAATGCCATCACAGGAGGCTCTAAAGAAGTCGGTCTTCGATCGGCTTGCGACTACCACAACCTCTCTCAACGGGTCGTCCAATTCCAATGCCTCAGTCTTTAACAGACTGGGCCAAAGCTCAAATGGGCCCGCGAAGAGGCTCGCAATACCGGAGAAGGCTATCCTAACTCCTGCTGTAGGCGAAGTCGTCCAAACTACTTCCCCTACTCGAAAGTCGGCCTGCGACAGGTTGACCATTCCTTCCCAGCGGATGTCAGTCTTTGACAGGCTGGCGCCAATAACAGCCTCTCCTTAAAGCAGGAGGCATGACGAAGCAACTCCGATGATAGAGGTGATCCCAGCTACACGACATACTCAACGTCGTCACTAGTGCCGAGTGAGGAAAGCTGGGGGCAGTCCCCCTTCTGGACTTACCCCACCAGCTCCAATGGTGGAAGTTGATGTTGTTATTCCAACCGGGAACAACTTTGAGTCGCTCAGGAGGGTGCGCAAGAACTCTCCAACCGCTGTGTTAAAAAGGTCTCCTCCGCCTGCGGAAAACATCACAAAGGCAATGCCGGAACAAACCCCTCAGCGGCCGTCGTCCTCCAAAATCCACAAGGTCTGGCGAAGAGTCCAAGACTCTGTAATCGACAAAGACTGCTCCCGCAGACAAAAGAAAATAAAAGGTTCGGCAAGAGGAGGACCATCCCGCCGCCATGCTACGGAAGGTGTCGTCTACAGGGGTGCTTATTGCTGCCCCCTCAACCTCGACCGTCCATAAAAAGAGATAGCCGGAGAAGATCCCCGTGCCTACGACAAATTTCAAGGGCACTGAGCCCAAACGCCCCAAGTCTGGGGGCATGATAGTGCACACCGTCTACATGGCTTCCAGAAAAGAGGAAAACCATGCTTTTGGGGGTCATCGACCACTTACGCGGTCCGTAATAAAGGCTCAGGAGCAACAACAGAAACTCCAGGAGATGCTGACAAAGATGGCCGCACTTACTGAGCAGAAAGAAAGCCCGGAAGTGCCGTCGAAGCAACGCCAGGAACAGGAAACCGACGCCGAGTTCCTCCGAAGAATGCTCAAAAAGAAAGATAAAGAAGCCGCAGAACAAGCAGCCAACATAAAACAAATGGCGCTCCTGTTCCAAGATATGGTGGGGATGATGATCCGGCCGGACCCTCCAGCCGAAGATCCCCTAATAATCATTGAAGACGATAGAGGGGAAACATCGAACCCTCTTCCGGCTCTATCAACAGCTAGGGGGGAGACGATCTCAAAAGCTGCGCTTGATGACTACATAGCTCAACAAATACGAGCTAATCAGACAAGCGAAGCTGCCGGCCAAGTCGTCAGAACTTGGCGACCCTATCCAAACTGGTACGATCAAATTAAGTAACTTCCAGGATACACGATCCCTAAATTTCACGTGTATAAGAGGACAAGCAATCCCCATCAGCACGTCGCTCAGTTCAGGGCTTTATGCGGTAATACTGGAGGTGACGACAAACTGCTGCTTCGCCAATTCGTCGGCATCTTAGCGGAGACGGCATTTGAATGGTATTCGGAACTTCTGAATGACTCTATCAAAACATTCATAGAAACGGAGTTGCTATTCACCCAGCGTTTCGCAAGCGCCAGCGAACGCACCCCAATCATGGCATTGATCAATGCCAGGATGAAGCCAGGAGAGACTTGGGTTCAGTATGCAATTCGGTGGTGGAACCTATGGTCGAGATGCGAACAACGCATACAAGAAGCTCCTACCGTGGGCACGTTCGTGGGGACCCTTGATCCGCAGGCAACTATATCCCAATTTATGATGTTCTTCAAGCCGACCACTTTCCAGACTTTGATCGACAAGCTGGCCCAAATGGACCAGATGGGTCATAAACCGTCCTCCTCGAAAACGGAGCTTCGAAATGAAAAGGGCAAAGGGAAAGCGACCTTCATCGCCAACGCACAGCAACAGCCGAGTGATCCGAAACCAGCTGCTAACCAAAACGATAAACAGCGATCACTCGGAGAAAAGTTGAGACGTCCTTACTCATTCTCTCGGGATAAAACGAGAAGGCTATTCGAACTGGCGGTGCGCAACAGGCTCATCACTTTGCCGGATCCGAGACGCCCACTGCAACCGGGCGACGTCAACAATCCCAATTATTGCCCCTACCACCGAATAGTGGTCCACCCAATCGAAAATTCCTTCGTCTTTAAAAACTGGGTCGAGGACCAGTACCAACAGGGCAAGTTCACGTTGTCTGAAAACGGAAGGGTAAACTCGCCACAACCGCGCGCTCCTAAAAAGGTGGACACGCCGGGGGCATCGTGCTCATTTATAGAGGAAGCTCCATGGGAAGTTGTCCTTTCGGCTAAGACCAAAAGAATACTGAAGGATCTTCAAGCATGTCCGGCAATTAGATGGAAAATCCCGCTGGAGCCAGAGATCATTGAGGGGATGCTGAAACCGTGCCCAACACCGAGAGTTGATAGCGATGGGCAAAATACCCAGGCCCAGCCGTCAAAGTCTTCAAAGAAAAAGAAGAAGACCAAGAAGCCCGCACAGCCTGATGACAAGCGCACGGACCTGCAAAGGCATGTTGACGCACTAGAGGAATATAACCAGAAGGCACGAACCCCGGTCACACTCCAAGAGTTTCTCAACCATATCCTTACGGACGGAGATAATGACAATGATGAGGGAGAAAACTCGTCAGAAGAACCCGAGGATTATGTGGCAAGTTGTCACATGATCTCTCATTCACCAATAAATGATGAAGAAGCTCGCTCGGCATCAGAAGATAATATAGAAGAGCTGGGGGCAGGATCAGTGCCAAAATCCTTAGAACCGTCAGATGAGACGATTGACATGTTGCTGAACGAAGACCGTCATAAGAGCAAAGATGATCAAGAGCGTGAAATGACCATATTCGAAAGGGCCAGGCGTCAGCATCAAGTTAAAGAAGTCATGGTAGGGATAAGTCACAAAGCACTCCAACCAGATCAAAGTACGCCCACGGCAGACAAAAGCAGGCTTAAGACAAGGAAACGGTCGTTAAAGCCCTGTCAATGGGAATGAGGCTGCCATCTTTCAAAGGAAATACTCCTGGTGGTATACACCTTGACAAAGCGGATGGGCATCCTAACAACTGCTTATACCATCGGAGGATTGCACATCCTACCGAAGAGTGCAATGCCTTCGAGAAGTGGTGGCAAGGATACGTTGCTCACCGACAACATTTCAAGCGAATGAAATGCAAAACTCGTCGGGAGCAGAAAAACACGACAGATGAGCATAAAAGAACTGTCGGCAACTGTTACATGGTTGATACCAAGAGATCTCATGTTCTCACCTTCGGAAGCGATTCTGACGATGAAATAGCCCTCAGCCTTCTCTTCAAGGAATCCACCTCAGGAAAAGAGGAAGAGATGAAGAGCTGTGAAAACATTCAGCTGCGTAATCGTACGTTGCCCGAAAAGAATCTCGGACCTACGAACAAGGGATCGAACAAAAAAGGTAAGGGGAAGGAAAAAGTCCCTGAGGATATCGCCCTCGATGACCGAGTCGTCGAAGGGCTTGTAGACAAGGACCTGCCTAAGAAAAACAAAGTGGATTACAATGTCCTGGCACACCTGAGGAAGATACCCTCACAGCTAAGCGTTTTGGATGCCCTTCTGTTGTCTAAAGAGGCACGAGATTCTCTGATCAGGGCATTACAAGAGCCCGAGAAGTTTCAAGCTTTCCTTGCCGAAGAAAAGATGAAGGACGAGTTGGAAGAAGTGCACACAGCTGACATCGCTTTCGGCGATGAAGATCTCCTCCTCGGAACGTACGAGCACAACCATCCCCGGTATATCACCGTGTACTGCCATGACATCAAGATATGGAAGATCTTAGTTGACAATGGGTCCTTTGTGAACCTCCTAAATGTGAGGGTGCTAAAAGAAATTTGCATGAGTGTTCAGCACCTCGCTTAGGATAAAATCACTATCTCCGGGTTCGAATCCCAGTCATCATAGACGCTCGGGTCTGTGATACTGACGTTACACTTTGGGCTGCTCGTCACTGACATTAAATTTTATGTCATTGACGCCAAGACCTGCTACAACGCTTTGCTCGACAGGCCTTGGTTACACGAGTACAACATCATCCCTTCTACATAACATCAATGTATGAAGTATTTCAAAGATGGTCTCGAGTATACCGTGACGGGGGAACTAAACCCATTCTCCGTAAATGAAGTCTGAAAGTACGAAGATGCAAAGTGTTTCCTACCAGACTTTGAATACACGGAAAGATGCCATAAACCGGAGAATAAGCAAAAAGCTATCACCATTATCCCAGTCTTTAGGAGCGATGCGGAGGAGGAAGAAGGGATAGTCTATTTGGGGCCGGCCCAATGCAACAGGCGGGACCATCTACCCCTATTCTTGTCTTTGGCAGTGACTCTGAAGACGAAGTCAACGCAGTATTCTCGGTCCGTCCATCAATGCAGGCCCTCACTGGAGATGATCAGAGTTTGCAAATCGCCATGGTTCCACGGCAGCATTACAGAGAACTTGATGCGCTTGAGACATATGGCATGCAAGAGCTGCAGACATTCTATGTCCCTCCCAGGCGAATAGGTGAAAAGGCGATCCTATTTTATCGATCCAGGGAAACCAAAGTCGAGAAAGAAGTCTGGCATGGTGCTGAACCTGCGCTTGACAAGCTCCAACTAATCTGTCTGCTCAGATACTACGCAGAGGGATTGAAAAGGTTATTGAGATGCCAAGGCGTACCCTTTAAGCAAACCGCATGACAAGCCCAATTCTGCAACAGGATCTGAAATGTCCCCGGAACTCAGCGAAAAATATCTAACGAGAGAATGGAAACGATCGGGCTTGGATATTTCCAATCCAAGAAACGGGAGCGATTCCATGGCTGCCCTGTCATAAATGACCTCGATGAAGAAGTGGATGCTCTTTTAGAAGACGCTGACATTGAACCAGAACGAGGTCCTGCCAAATAAATACAGGGTCCGTCGTTTGAAGAACAGATGGACAAGTTAATAAGGGAAGCGGGTCAAAAGGTCTGGGATGACCATAGCCGCGAAATGTCCATTTACGAGAAAGCCAGGATGCAACGTCTCCTTTAGCAGGCCACAGAGGATGACGGTGCCCTTCACCGTCAGCCCGCCATGCATTCCCTAGGCAAGAAAAAGGCCCGACACAGAGGCAAAAGCAAGTTAAAGAACGAAAAAAATGTTCGACAGCGGCGAAGCGGGTCTAAGAAGCCATGCGATCGAGAATAGGTCAGCCGGAATCCATCGCTGATGAAGAAGATGGATCAGGAATATTCCTTCCTCAAGACAAGATAAGGAAGATATTCGACCTCGTCGTGAAACATCAAATGATTACGCTCCCGGAGTCCAAGCACCCCGAACAAGAAAACGAGGTCTATCAACCAGATTATTGCTCCTATCACCGAGCAATAGGACATCCTCTTGAAGGCTGTTTCACCTTCAAAAACTGGGTCGAAGACCAATACCTATCCAACAGTTGGAGGGTAGCCCTACCACAAAGGCATATTCCAAAAGCAACGTAAATAGCGAGAGTAGAACCAGATCAACATCGGTCTTGAAAACGATCTCGTACCTTTCATGTGATAATGTTGTCGGAAGAAGGAAAGCACAAGAATATGGATGACCTCTCCTGGTGCTTCGAAAATGAGGATGAAGATGAGTTGATCTCAGAATTTCCACTGGCGCCAAAAGAGTAGAAGATGGGATACACACTACAGCGGACAACCTGAGAAGAATCGACTTGGGGATGGAAAACGACCCGCGACCAACGTTCGTCGGTGAACTTCTGTCTCAAGAGCAGGTGGCTACGCTAAAAGATGTATTCATGCAGTATAAAGACTGCTTCGCATGGAACTATTCTGAGAATCCATGATTAGATCCAGAATTAGTTGTGCATAAATTGGCGATATCTCCAGACGTCAAGCCAGTCAAAAAAGCACCAAGAAGAATGCGGCTCGAACTTGAAATGAGTATCAATGCCGAAGTCAAGAAGCTAATCGACTCTGGCTTCATCCAAGAAATTCAATACCCTGATTGGATCGCCAACATTGTCCCAGTGATGAAGAAAAATGGGACGGTGCGCATCTGCGTAGACTTTCGGGACCTCAACAAAGCCTGTCCGAAGGATGACTTTCCCGTACCGGTTACCGAGCTGATGATAGATAACACGTCCACTCACGAAGTCTTCTCCTTCATGGACGGATCATCGGGGTACAATCAAATAAAGATGCATCCCGAAGACCAAAAGCATATCGCTTTCCGGACATCTCTGGGCATATTTTGCTATAAAGTGATGCCTTTCAGTCTGAAGAATGCAGGCGCTACATATCAGAGGGCCATGACGAAGATCTTCGATGATCTTATACATGAGATTGTCGAATGTTACATCGATGAGCTCGTAATGAAAAGAAAATCGTACGAGGAACACTGGGAGCATTTGAAAATAGTGTTCCAACGTCTTCGTAAGTATAATATGAAGATGAACCCTCTGAAATGTGCATTCGGGGTCTTCTCAAGAAAATTTCTAGGGTTCATCATACGACACCGGGGCATCGAAATAGATCCATCGAAGATCAAGGCGATTATGGAAATGCCCACTCCAAGAACTTTAAAACAATTGCGGTCTTTACAAGGGAAGCTCACGTACATCCGACGGTTCATAGCTAACCTTTTCGAAAAATGCCGTCCCTATAATCACCTGATAAAGAAGGGAACCCCGTTCATTTGGGATCGTAAATGCCAGAGTGCACTGGACGAAATCAAGCA
This sequence comes from Agapanthus africanus, assembly GCA_030015575.1. NCBI lineage: Eukaryota > Viridiplantae > Streptophyta > Magnoliopsida > Asparagales > Amaryllidaceae > Agapanthus > Agapanthus africanus. The sequence goes on along the minus strand of JASDDO010000031.1, from coordinate 443,749,475 downwards.
ATACCCACAGAATCCGCCGGTACTGACGGCTCCGGTCAAGGGAAAGCCCCTCATCCTATACACAGTCGCCCTTGAAGGTTCCTTAGACGCACTATGGACATAGGAGAACGACCAAGGGAAGGAGAGGGCCCTACTATTTGAGTCGAGTTCTCCTGGGAGCAGAAAACAACTACTCCCCTATCGAAAAACACTATATGGTGTTAATCTTCGCTATAACGAAGCTTCAACATTATGCCTTAGCGCATGAGGTCCATCTCATATCAAAGGCGGATCCTCTGAAATATCTAATGTCAAGAGCTATACTAACGGGACGGCTCGCTAAATGGGCCCTACTCTTAATGGAATTCTCGATAACATATCGACCTCTCAAGGCAGTGAAAGGCCAGGCCATCGCCGACTTACTCGCTGAGCATCCAATACTTGCCGATTCACCCCTAAATTGCGAATTGCCAGACGATCACGTGTTTGACACGATCGACGGGGAGAGAGGAGGGAGTGATACCCGATGGGAACTCTACTTCGATGAGGCATCTTCCATGAAGAAGCGAAAGCACAACTCCCCCATAATCAAATCTGGGGTAGGCCTCATCTTCGTGACTCCACAAGGAGGAATAATACGCTTTGCCTTTTCCTTAACAGAGCCAAGAACAAACAACGAAGCGGAATATGAGGCTTTGATAGCAGTTCTTGAGATCGCTGTTGACATGGGGGTCGAAAATCTCCTTATATACGGAGACTCCTAGCTGGTCGTTAGTCAAGTAAACGACGACTATCAAACGTGCAAACCAGAGTTGGTAAAGTACGGCGAGAGAGTGCAATAACTGCTGACTCAAATCCCTTCCTACGCCCTAGAAAGCATACCGCGTACAGAAAATAGCAAAGCGGATGCATTAGCCAAACTCGCTAAAGAACTGGCCGACGAAAACCTCGATGATGTAAGAATCGTTGTGCAGAGCCGTCGAGTTCTCGCACCAGCAGAAATATCTCCGGAGTCGTCTGAAGAAAAGGAAGTGACCAAGCAAACAACCCTGCAAATAGAGGACCAAGAAAAAGCTAAGGATTGGAGAAAAGTCTTTGTAGGCTACTTCAAATCCCATCGAACGCCTGAAGATACATCCTCAAGACATCAGCTCATGAAACGAGCTCTGTCTTTCGCCTTCGTCAATGATACTCTGTATAAGAGATCGTTCGAGACTCTGTGGTTGAGATGCCTGGGACCGGAATAAGCTAGGAGAGTCATACAAGAAACTCACAACGGACTCTGCGGTTCTCATCAAGCCGGGCCAAAGATGAAGCTGAAGATCAAAAGGATAGGCTACTATTGGCCTACGATGATTCAGGACTGCCTCGAATACGCGAAGCAATTCCACTCGTGCTAAATTCATGGAGATTTCATCCACCAGCATCCAAACCCACTACATCCAACAGTGGCTAGCTGGCCGTTCGAAATGTGGGGAACCGACATAATTGGGCCCATCGAACCAGCGTCGTCCAAAGGACATCGGTTCATATTGGCGACAACCGATTACTTCTCTAAGTGGGCAGAAGCCATACCGCTAAGAGAAGTGAAGACGGAGAACATCCTCCATTTCTTCAAGACACACGTCATCTATTGGTTTGGCACTCCGCAACAGATTATCTCCGATAACGGGTCGGCCTACAGAAGTCACAGAATCAGCCGCTTCGCACAGCAGCATAATATAGACCGGAGATACTCTTCGGTCTACAATTCCCGAGTTAACGGTCTAGCTTCACACAGTAGCAATGCTATATCGTTTGGCTTTTCCACCCGACTTTCTAGATGTTCACCCCGTGTTTCATGTATCGATACTCCGTAAGCACCTTCATGACCCCTCTTACGCGATATAGTATCAGATTATTCAGCTAGAGCGCAAAACTTCTTTCACCGAGCAGCTGATAATTATTCTAGATCGGCAGATGAAGAAACCGAGGTCCGAGATCATACCGACCGTTTTGATTCTTTGATGTGGCCCGAGCGACGAAGAGGTCACGTAGGAAGCCGGGGTCGACATGCGGAAGAAATGTTCCCATCTCTTCGAGAGTACGTGTAATTAGATTTTAAATTCGGGAACCGAATTTCCTTAAGGGGGAAGATTGTAACGTTTTAAAAATAAATAAATAAATAGATAAATAAATAAATCCTTTAGGAATTTTTTTCCGATAATTGGAAAAATAAATTGTGTTTTTCGTAAAACATAACTATAATTATTTTTCATCATAAATTTAAATACGCCTATTTTAACTATGAAATTGCTAGTAATTGGTATTTATTAGGTCACTTATAAATTTCTAATGTACTTAATATTTTTCCTTAATTAATTATTTTTAATATTGTTTTAAGCTTTCATTATACATTAAATTAGTGTAAATTAATTATAAATGGGTTAATTACATAAATGTGAGTCATGACAACCTTAAACCAAATGTAACATGTGTTTTTGAAATGAAATGGAGTTGTCATGAGGGTTCTAGAAATCTAAAGAAAAAGTTAAATAGAAAAGGAAATTAAATAATTAAAGAAAAGAAGTAAAAGATGTGATAATTAGAGAAGTTTCTATACACACACACACACCTCACTTTTTCTCTCTCCCTCTCATTTCTCTCATGGCCGAGCCCTCCTCCTTGGCTGCCCAAATTTTTCTCACCCCATTTTGTAGGGTGTTTATCGTCACCCCATTGAGATGGGAATACGCGCGCGCTTGTCAGACATACTACAGATCCCCCTGCCTAGGGTAGGCTGGGGTTTAATGATTGTAAGGATCCGAATCTCCGGCAGTCGCGGACTAAGCTGCCGTTAATTATCCCTCGCCTTTGGAGCGAGAGAACCTCCGATTGACGGGTCAAACTGGTCATGCGAACTCAATGTGCAGTGTTGTGTTTTGAAGGGGTTTTGGATATATCGGGGGCCCCGCAGAGTTTTTACGGGGTTCCCGCTACCCGGATAGCGGGCTGGGTATCAAGGAGGCCAGCACCCCCCTTGTGGGGTGCGGGGCAACGCCCCGTTAGAAATTTTTTCTAACAGGGACAGTGTCGTGGAGTATGTGTGTGCGCGCGTGTGTGTATATATATATATATATATATATATAGATATATATATAGGAAAGGGCATCCAAAGGATGCGTGGGTCAGCGCCCCACGTGCATGGCACGCGGGCGCTGTGCGCCAGAGTGCCAGCGCACCACGTGCCTGGCACGCGGGCGCTAGGCGTCAACAGCAAAAGGGACTTTGTCCCTGTACTGGGAGCTGTGCTCCCGATTTGACTTATGGAGTTGAACTCCTAAGATATTTTTGGAGCTGATGAAGGGTCTTCTCCCTTGAGCCCTGGATCTTTTCCAAAGTGGGATTTTTGGAGATGGGTCTCCTTCCTCCTCTTCTGTTGGTTGGATCTTGAAGAACAAGAAGTATGGGATTTTAAAAATCTCTTATTTTTGAGATCTGATGGGAGATCTGAATTCCCCTTTGTGGATTTTGTGGTGAAAAACTATTTATTTTTGGAAAAGGAAGAGTAAAACTCTTGATTTAATTCAAAAAAAAGAAGAAGGTTTAGAACCTTGAGGAAGGAGAAGGAGACACAAAAGCCCTAGGGTTTTGAGGGGAATGAAAAGTTTTTTAGATATTTTCATCATGTTGCCTTTTATAGGCTTACACATTTACATACATCCCCTTGGGCTTTACAAAATACCATTTTGCCCATCCCATGTCTCGTGTGCTATTTGTTTTTGCACATAAGCCATGGGCTTTATGCCCATTTTGCTTACATGCATGCACAAAAAAATATATCAAAATTATTTATTACATGACTTTTTATTTTGGCATGGAGGAGGGCCGGCCGCTTCATGTTCGGACTTGATCTGGACATGGGCCTACTTGATCTGGGCTTGGGCCCACCTGGCTTGGGGTTGACCTTGACTTTGACTTGGTCAACCGGGGTGCAATTTTCGACCCCAACAAAGTGCCCCCCATCAATAAATGCACATCGCACATTTGAGTTGTGTGCATGAAATTGATGGATCTTGAAGCTGGACTTCGAGGTGGAACATCATTCCGGGGGCGGAGCATCCCTTGGGGAGCATGATTCCCGGGGATCGGAGCATCATTTCGAAGAGCGGAGCATGATTCCAGGGAGCGGAGCATCATTCCAAAGAGTGGAGCATGATTCCAGGGATCGGAGCATCATTCCGTAGAGCGGAGCATGATTTCAGGTGTCGGAGCATCATTCGGAAGGCCGGAGCATGATTTCAGGCATCGGAGCATCATTCCGAAGAGCGGGGCATGATTCCAGGCATCGGAGCATCATTCCGAAGAGCGGAGCATGATTCCAGGCATCGGAGCATCATTCCGAAGAGCGGAGCATGATTCCAGGGATCGGAGCATCATTCCGAAGAGCGGAGCATGATTCCAGGGATCGGAGCATCATTCTGAAGAGCGGAGCATGATTCCAAGAGGGTCGAAGCATAATTCCAACGAGCGGCAGACATTCTGACCGAAGCATAATTTCGATGCAGAGGTTGATTCCCAGGGGAAGCATAATTTCGATAGGGAAAGCAAATACTCCGAGGCGAAGCATGATTTCGACACAGGGTACATTCTGAGACAGAGCATGATTTCGGCGCAGAGCTTGTTGGCTGACTTGATTCCGAGACGAAGAATAATTTCGACAGGGAAGGCAGGTACACCGAGGCGAAGCATGATTTCGACACGGGGTGCACATTCTGAGACAAAGCATGATTGTGACGCAGAGCTTGCTGGTTGACTTGATTTCGAGGCGGAGCATAATTCCGACGAGGAGGTCGTTGGTTGATTCCGAGCCGAAGCATAATTCCGACAGGGAAGGCAGATACACCGAAGCGAAGTTTAATTTCGACGCGGGGTACGCTCTGAGATGAAGTATGACTCCGACGTAGAGCTGGTTGGTTAATTTGATTCCGAGGCGGAGCATAATTCCGGCAGGGAAGGTAGATATCCCGAGGCGAAGCATGATTTCGACACGGGGTAAATTCTGGGATGGAGTACGATTCCGCCGCAGAGGTTGTTGGTTTGATTTGATTTGGGTTGACATCAGCATCGCTATACTGGAATATGGTACCAGAATCGAATCATCATTTGCCATGAGAGGATTTTGGGATTTTGGTTTTGGTTGGCATCTGCATTGCTGCACTGGAATAATGCCAGGAGCAACTCATCATTTGCCCTGGTAGGATTTCGGAATTGGCTTTTTGGATCGGCATCTGCATTGCTGCACTGGAATAATGCCAGGAGCAACTCATCATTTGCCCCGGGAGGACTTGGGAAGCGATGGCTTAGGAGACAGGTTTAGATCCCTATCACCTAAGGCTTTTCAATTTTATGAGTCGTAAGGGTCTCACAAAGCATTTTCTCCCTACGGGTCGTAAGGATCCCGTAGGTGTATTTTCTCCTTAGGAGTCGTGGGGACTCCTAAGTGTGCTGCTCCTTTGTGAGTCGTAAGGATCTCACGCGGGAAATTTCTCCTCACAAAGTCGAAAGAACTTTGCGAGTGCATTTCATCTCTTTTTCACGAGTTTGCGCACTTTCGGTTTTCATAAACTCACTGGCAGTCCTGCTGTTTTTACTCACGGAGCCCTTTCAGGTTTTCATCCGTGCCCATTTTGCTTGTGGACATACCCTTTTTTTTTAATCTTCATCGCCGGTGGGACTTTGATGTGGTCTCGCCGGCAGGACTCGGAAGAGATTGGGATCGTTTTACGCCCGTGGATTGTATACGGTTTTGCAGGATGTATGATCCAGACCGTAGGGCCGGAAAAATTTCGGAACTTTGTTGGCGTCTGCATCGCTGTACTGGAATATGGCACCAAGAGCGACTCATCATTCGCCGTTGGGGTATGGGATTTGGAATTTGGTTGGCGTCTGCATCGCTACACTGGAATATGGTACCAGGAGTGACTCATCATTCGCTGTTTTGAGATTTGGAATATGGTACCAGGAGCGACTCATCATTTGCCGTTTTGGGATTTGGAATTTGGTTGGCGTCTGCATCGCTGCACTGAAATATGGTACCAGGTTTGAGATTTGGAATTTGGTTGGCGTCTGCATCGCTGCACTGGAATTTGATATCAGGAGTGACTCATCATTCGCCGTTGGGACATTCAGAGATTTGAAATTTTTGTTGGCATCTGCATCGCTGCACTGGAATATGGTACCAGGAGCGACTCATCATTCGCCGTTTTTTTTACCGCGATTGCTCTATCATTTCAGCTTTTCTTATCGCGAAGGTCGCGCGATTGCCCTATCATTTCGGCATTTTATTCGCTGTTGCCCCATCATTTTGGCTTTATTTTTATTTTTGCTCGCTGATTTTTATTGCGAGTTGCCCCATCATTTCGGCATTTTATATTATTTTTTTTATTTTTGTTTTATTTACACATTTTTACATCCCCAGTTTAACGACTTAGAGGTCGACTGTTCCTAGTTTAATGGCGTGGTGGTCGACTGTTTTCAGAGAAAGGCAGATGTCTGAGAGAATCAGTTTCACGAAGAACTTCGGTCTTCGTTTGTATGAAATTGGCGGTCGCGGCTTGACTGCTTGTTAACACACCTTTGGACAGTTCTATCTCTCCTGCCTTGTATTGCTTTTCGACCCAATCTTTGAAGACGAAGTAGTCCTCAATGGCATGACCTATCACTCTGTGATAGGGGCAGTATTTGGAGTCGTCGGTCATATTCGCTTCCCGCGGTCTTTTTGACTCTGGCAGTTGTAGACCGTTCCTCAGGGCGTCTTTGAATATTTTCCTGATTTTGTCCCTTCTGAAGGAATAGACCTTATCCAGTTTCTCTTTCAGTAGAGATTCTCCTCCCTCTCCGAACACTGGCTTCCGAGGCTGGTTGGCACTAGGCCTGCTCATCCCTCGCTTATTTCGGTTAGCCAAAGTGTTGAAAGATTCAGTATCGTCGAAATTTCTGCCTTTGCGATTTTCGTCCTTTCGGTTTCTACAGGACCTATTGTTATTTTGGGAGTCAGAGGAGGACTCCTGCTTTGAGCGTTCCAACATCTGAACTTTCCTCGTCAGCTCTTGGAATGTTTTGAGACCCGCGGTGCAAAGAAATGGGGCCATCCAATTGTTGAGATTTCCGACAAGGAGACTGACAGATTGGTCCTGCTCTATCGGCGGTTCACATTTGACGGAGAGATTACGCCATCGGGTTATAAAATTCGTGCTGCTTTCGTTGTTCTTTGGCTTGGTCCTTACGAGACCGGCAATGGTGATCTTATCGCTGATGCTCATGAACCTCTGCCGAAACAGAGACTCCATTTGGACGAAAGTTGTGACGGAGTCATCCGGTATGCTCGTGTACCAGTCGAAAGCAATATCGGCCAAGCTATTAACGAACTGGCGGAGGAGAAGCGCATCATTGCCCCCAGTATTCCCGCATGAGGCCTTAAAGTGGGAAATGTGCTAATTCGCATTTCCCGTCACATCGAATCTTCCGAATTTAGGGATGACATAGCCACTAGGAAATTCTACCAGATCATACTGAGCAGGATATGGTCTCCCACTGCTGCTGATATCTTTTTGCGCTTCGGCTTCGGCTACCAATGTTTTGACTTTGTTGGCAACCAAATCCATGATTTGATCTTGAGTTAGCGGGCTACTGTCATCGGTAGCCAAGACATTTTCTGAGATAGGATGCGACTGGCTTTCGTGCGGTCCGCCCACCTTTAGATTTGAGGGAATAGGCATCGGCTGTCTCGGGACACCGTTTCCCGGTTCATTAGCAGAGCCCTGCGTTTGATTGGGCGGCTGAGAGGCAAGTCGGGCCGTAAGACGTGAGACGACATTTGTCAAGTCGTCGATCTTTGAGTAGAGCTTGGCCATCTCCTTGTCTTTGCTTCTGAGCTGTTTTCGGAGCTCTTGGAGAAGTTGCTGCTCTGCGGTCTTAGGATGGAAAGTTGGCTCATCTTCGCTTTCTGAGCCCGACTCCTCATGAACCGAGGGATTTCTCTGCCTATCAGCCTCACTGGGAGGATTTTCATCACCCTCCGGAGGACACTGGTCTTGAGAAGTGACAGCTATATTCATACCAGGTTGGATTTGAGATGTGGTGGCCCCATCCTTGCTTTTGCTGCGAAAGTTGACGTCGGGACGCGTGCCCACCATGTAGACGGTGTGGATAACACATTCAACCATCCTTTCATCACTGGCAGCAGGTTTCGCGGAGCGGTCCGGGCTTTGGAAATTCAAAAATTTTAACATGGCCGGAGCCCTAGCCCTTTTGTTGGCTCTGTATCTGAGCCGCTTCTGCCTCAGCTTCTCTGCCTTGAGCGCTTGGCAGGTTTCTGCTCTTCGGGAAGCCGCCATAGGCCGAGTGATGGGGAGGCTTGAGAAGACATTCGCCCGCGTGTCCGTCGAAGGCATCGCTTGGGCTTGCCCATGACGTCTGGCAACCTCTTTTGTTCTGACGGCTTTGCCCCCAGCTGGGGCCATGGAAAGCCGTTCAGACACCGATTTGCGTTTGGGGCGCTTTCGAGACCACCACATTTGACCTCTTGCCTTTAGAGGCCGGTTTGTCGGTTACTGGAGCTTGAGGTGTAGGGATGGCATTAGCCGAGACAAACAGAATAGACCCAAATTATAGCAGAGGTTTTCCCACTATCGTCCGAGACTTGCCGGGAGGACCGTCCTGGCGTCTATCTTCATCGTGTAGGAGACGGGAGCTAAGTTTGTTTCCACCAATCAGAGCAAAGCTCTGTTCAAATTTTGAAATTTGAAAAGCAGCGCCAGCGCTTCATAGCAGCGCCAGCGCAGAGAGTCAAAGACTCTGATGCAGCGCTCACGTGCAAAGCACGAGAGCGCAAGCTCTAATAGCGCCAGCGCTGAGAGTCAAAGACTCTAAGGCAGCGCAACACGTGGAAAGCACGTGTGCGCTAGCGCTAAGAGCGCTGCACTCCAAGCAGCGCACCATGTGCAAAGCACGTAAGCGCTAGCGATAGAACAAAATGTTCTCGGCCTTCGGATCAAAGATCCAACGGACATGATTAAAAATTATCAATTGACCATAATAAAATTCTGTTAAGGAAATATTCGTTAGAATCTTTCCAAACAAGAAAGATTGTGCTCTGAAAATTAGAGCACCATTGGACCAATGATCCAATGGTGATTAAAAATCACCAAAATACAGAATAAATTATGTATGGAAAAAGATTTCCCAATCTTGTTAAAAACAATAAGATTGCCTTCTGTAAAACAGAAGTCCTAGGATCAAAGATCCAACGGTGGGGAAATCCCCAAATCAATTAGATAAAAGATCTCTTCAACCGATTTAACAAATCAGCCTATCCTATAAAAAGGCCCCAAGAATTCAAGTCTCATATAGAGGAACCCCCCCACAAGTTTTCATAAATTTCAAAGGAAGGAGCAAGCTCTGAGAAGAACAACTTTTCTTCAAGGTAAAAATAGAGAGATAAAAAATCACATCAGAAAAAGAACTTAGTTCTTATGCTAGATCATAGATCTTTAAGACAAACTGTCTTTCACAAAAGAGATCATAACATCTCATTATAAAAGAGGGGAGGATAATTCAATTCTCTCAGGATCACAGATCCATAAAGACAAAGCCTTTCACCAAGAACATAAGAGATTGAAACATCTCCTATAAAACAAGAACTTTGTTCTTAGATCCATGAGACAAAGTCTCTTATAAGAGAGAATTTAATTCTCAGAACGCAGAACTGCCTAAAAAGAGCCTTAGCGCTCCAAGTTTAAAGAAGCGCATCAGCGCTCCAAATCTTGCGCACAGCGCTGCAGAGTCTTTGCGCTCCAAATTTAAAAGAAGCGCTCTGCGCTCATTGACTGGCGCACGGCGCCGGCGCGCCACGTGTTCCTCACGTGTGCGCTACTTCACCAGAAGTGCTTTGCGCTCATGATCTGGCGCTCAGTGCCATACGCACCACGTGCTCCTCACGTGTGCGCTACTTTAACAGAAGCGTTCTGCGCTCATTGACTGGTGCTCAGCGCCAAGCACACCATGTGCTCCTCACGTGTGCGCTAAGGGAACATAAACTGTGTTAGTGTATATGCCCTAGAGGCCATTACTGTATCATACTAGTTTGTATATTATTTAATGGAAGTTAGGGATATTCACCTTGTATAAACAATCTTGCTCAATATAGTAGTATGCTACTTGGTTTGTTTCTACTTCAATGTGTACATGTGTTTATTTTAGTATATCACCTATACACATTAGTGAAGCCCTTAGGATCTTTGCTTGATTACCAGCGTTGTGATGGCAGTCACACTAGTGGGGGCTGGGTAATCTATAAGCACATCCTTATGCAGGTCCCTAGTCGCAGGACTATCGAGACAGGGCATCGATACTCCGGAGTAGACTAGCGTATGCGCTTCTCATCCCAGTGTGGGAGATAGTCTGTCCCACAGCCATCAGTACGTCGTACTGGAGATAGTATGCAGGTGCTCGTTGGGTTACGAGTACACTGGACAGGACTCGTCGGGAACTGTTGGTTGGTACTATACCTATCGTCAGTTATCTGTTCCCAGGTGACACGAGTACAGCTTAGTCCACTGACTTGATACTGTCACTCCGCCTCGAGTGTGTTCCTACTGTACTTTGATTACTACCCTACCACGGCTCAAAGGAGTCGTGCAAACAGGTAGTTTTTGGGTGCAGTCCCGAAGCACTTGGAGGCAATGACGGTTAGATAGGATTCGTCTCTCCCGGTATTGGGGGATGACATCGCGCCGTGTCTAGGAGAGCCATTACACGAGTAGTCCCTGACCAGGGCAAGCGAGATATACTAGTAGGTTTCCGGTGTTATCTCAGGGTGTTCTGGGCTTCACTCCGACACGACTTGTACCGCTATTAGGGGACTGACGTTTACCGCCCCCTAGGCCCGCCATGCGATGTATCAGACGAACAGACCGGACTGTATGGAGACTGTCACATTCAGACTCAGTAGGAGTTCAGATGGGTTTCACCTCATCAGTCTTCTTGTCGGCATCTACCTGAGGACCATTACGCACAGCTAGTGCCGCTTGCGGTCTATGGTTAAACCCACCGCCAGCGTAGTGTCGAGTCTTTAGAGTCCCATACAGAAAGCTATTCGCCTTTAGGCAAAAGAGTAGAGGTCGCATGGTTTTGCGACAGGTCGCATGGTTTTGCGACAGGGTTCGGTCACATCCGTGCACTTGTGCGCGTACAATGTCTGGACAATTAACACTAGCGGGCTTTGGTTTAAGCCAGATCCTAGTGTACGTTTTGGGATTGGTTTTATCTCGTATGTATTCGTGTTCCTCGGAACGCGGATACGGGTGTGTATGCACAGTTGACGGAGAAACAGAGGCAGAGGATTCTCATTAGGGTTGTTGACTGTTGACTTTTTGCTCAACCCTAATGAGAATATGATATGTAATTAACAATAATATTAATTAAGTATTATAGTGACATGGTTGTTGAGGGGTTGACTTTGTTGACTTGTTGACTTTGTTGACCGGTTGACCGGGTTGGACTAGTTGACCATCATCATGACAATAGCTATCATTTCATGGCAAGGACTTTTGCTTGCTTGTTTATCTTGTGCAAAATGAGTGCATGAAATGATATGGCTATTGTAGCTTAAACCATCACATAATACTTGATTGCTATGATTTGTTATGATGGCTTTGGATTATGAGAGCCAAGAGAGAAAAGTCTTGCTCATTCTATCATTTCCATTCTCTCTCTTGGCTTGAGCTCTCACCCTCTTCCTCTTGCTCTCCCTTTCTCTCTAGTCTATGGTTCATTTGTCTCATGAGTTGAGAAGCAAGAACCATAGAGAAAAATCCCAACACACTCTCCTCTACTCACTCTCGTTCACAAGGTTTAGCAAACCGAGTGAACTAGTTTCTTCAAAGCTCGAAGAAGAAGCCAAAGATAGAAGCTTTCGGGTGGATCGATCTTCGGCGCAAGGAGACGACGGGGTGAAGCTGTTAGGTCCACGTTGCCCACCCCGGTGCTTACGGGGAGGCGGAAAACATAATAAAAATTGGATTTTTATCGACTTAGGCAACATGGACCGAGCTTGTGAGGATCTTTGCTAAACGAAAACTAGCTAAAGCAAACTTACAACTAGCTAAGTTGTAGAAAGGTTATACCTTGAGCTCGAACTCCTTCTCTCCTTGCTCGCCGGAATGGTAGAAAGATGTCACCTTGCTTGTCTTCTCCCGTCAAAGAACGATCCACCCGAAAGCCTCGACCTTTAGCTTCAACTCCAAGCTAGGAGTAACTAGAGTGCAAGAAATGCTAAGACTTGAACCCTAGAAGAGAGTAGAGAAGATCAAGTGAAGGTTTTTCTCAAGCTTTTTGTTTCTCAACACATGAGAGGGAGAGAGCTTGAGGGAGAGGATGAGCAAGAGAGAGAAATGATATGAGATAATGAATAATTAGTGAGCCATTCTCACTAATATGTGTGTAATATTTTAATTCCATAATTAGCTAGAAAATTGTCATGGTTTAATCAAGAGGTGGCCATTATCATTTCAATATTAATGCAAATGCAAGGATCAAAGAGCATCTTCCAAATGAAATGATTATGGTCAAGTTGTCAACATGGTCAACAAGTCAATGAAGTCAAATGGTCAACAACAACAACCATGCACAATAATTAAGCTAATTATCAATTAACAATAATACACACAAAAGCAATAGGGTTAATAAAATGACAATAGTCATTAACCCTAAACAAGGTCCTCTCCCTCAATCTCAAGCAACTGTGCATACGCACCCGCATTCGTGATCCGAGGAACACGAATGCACTGAGAAAAACCAATCTCAAATCATATACTAGGATCCGGCTTAAACCAAAGCCCACTAGTATAAACTGTCCGGACAGCAAACGTGCACAAGTGCGCGGATGCGAACGAACCCTGTCGCAAAACCATGCGACCTCTACTCATTTTGCCTAAAGGCGAATAGCTCTCTGTGTGGGACTCTAAAGACTCGACACTACGCTGGCAGTGGGTTTAACCACAGACCGCAAGCGGCACTAGCTGTACGTAACGGTCCCCAGGTAGATGTCGATAAGAAGACTGACGAGGTGAACCCCATCTGCACTCCTACTGAGTCTGTATGTGACAGTCTCCGTACAGTCCGGTCTGTTCGTCTGATACATCGCATGGCGGGCCTAGGGGGGCGGTGAACGTCAGTCCCCTAATAGCGGTACAAGTCGTGTTGGAGTGAAGCCCAATACACCCTGAGATAACACTGGAACCTACCAGTAGATCTCGCTTGCCCTGGCCAGGGACTACTTGTGTAATGGCTCTCCTAGACACAGCGCGATGTCAACCCCCAATACCGGGAGAGACGAATCCTGTCTAACCGTCACTGCCTCCAAGTGCTTCGGGACTGCTCCCAACTACTACCTGTTTGCACGACTCAGTAGAGCCGTGGTAGGGTAGCAATCAAAGAACAGTGGGAACACACTCGAGGCGAAGTGATAGTGTCAAGTCAGCGGACTAAGCTGTACTCATGTCACCTGGGAACTGATAACTGACGATAGGTATATTACCAACCAACAGTTCCCGACGAGTCCTGTCCAGTGTACTCGTAACCTAACGAGCACCCGCATACTATCCCAAGTACAACGTACTAACGGCTGTGGGACAGACCGTCTCCCACACTGGGATGAGAAGCGCATACGCTAGTCTACTCCGGAGTATCGATGCCCTGTCTCGATAGTCCAACGACCAGGGACCTGTATAAGGATGTGCTTATAGATTACCCAGCCCCCACGAGTGTGATCGCCATCACAACGCCGGTAATCAAGCAGAGATCCTAAGGGCTCTACTAATATGTATACCAGCAATATGCTAAAAGAAACACATGCACATATTAAAGCAGAGACAAACCAAGTAGCATACTACCATTTCGAGCAAGATTGTATATACAACTGTGAATATCCCAAGCTTCCATCAAGTAATATACATACTAGTATGATACAGTAATGGCCTCTAGGGCATATAGGGCATATACACCAACAATCTCCCACTTGCACTAAGGCCATGTACTGGCGTATCGAAGACCTATCATCTCGATCAGCCGCTCGAACTGAGTCTGGGGTAAAGCCTTCGTGAATGGGTCCGCAGTGTTGTCCTTTGTGTCCACTCTCCGCACCTCGATCTCCTGTCGATCAATGATCTCCCTGATCAGGTGATACCGCCTTAAGATGTGCCTGGATTTCTGATGGGACCTTGGTTCCTTCGCTAAATCTATAGCCCCATTGTTATCGCAATACAAAGGTATTGGGTCAACAATGGACGGAACCACCTGAAGTTCACTAATGAACTTCTTAATCCAGACCGCCTCTTTTGCGGCATCGCTTGTGTTGGGATAAAAATTTACACCCCCGTTGACTGAGTCAAAGTCAAGGTCAACCCCAAGCCAGGTGGGCCCAAGCCCAGGTCAAGCGGGCCCATGCCCAAGTCGAGCCCGCGGCCAGCCTCCTCCATGCTAAAATATAGATCATGTAATAAATAATTTTTATGTAATTTTTTACACATGAATGTATGCAAAATGGGCATAAAGCCAATATTTTGTAAGCCCATGGCTTATGTGCAAAAAATGAAATGGCACATGAGCCATGGGATGGCTAAAATGCCATTTTTGTGAAGCCCAAGGGGCTATATGCAAATATGTAAGCCTATAAAAGGCAACATGATGAATAAAAAAATAATACTTTTCATTCTCTCCAAAAATTTAGATCTGAGATCTTTTCTTCCTTCTTCAAGGTTCCAAAACCTTCCTCTTTCTCTTGAATTAAATCAAGAGTGTTACTCTTCCTTTTTCAAAACTAAATAGTTTTCCACCACAAAACCCATTAAGGGGAACCCAGATCTGCCATCAGATCTCAAAAAGGAGAGATTTTGATATCTCACATCCCTCGATCTTCAAGATCCGGCCAAACAACAGGAGGAAGAAGAAGAACATCTTTCACTAAACCCCAAAAAGAAGAAAAACACATTCAGGAGTCCAACTCCTCTCTGATTTCTCTTCTGAGAAATTTTTTCAGGCTAAAAGCCTGTTGTGCCTCACCTGCGCGCTCGCGCAAGTGCGCAAGTGCGCAAGTCGCCCGCGTGCCGACACGTGGCGCGCGCGCTCGCGCACCTGCGCAAGTGCGCAAGGCGCCCGCGTGCCGACACGTGGCGCGCGCGCTCGCGCACCTGCGCAAGTGCGCAAGGCGCCCGCGTGCCGACACGTGGCGCGCGCGCTCGCGCACCTGCGCATCCCTTGGATGTCTTTTCCCCCTCTTTTTGTGTACATACATACATATATACATATGTATACAAATGTACACATACACATACTCCGCCACACTCTCCCCCTCCAAAAAATTTTCGGGCCGGGGCGCTGCCCCGAACCCCGCAAGGGGGCTGCTAGCCCCCTTGACCCCCAGCCCGCTATCCGGGTAGCGGGACCCCCGTAAAAACTCTGCGTGGCTCCCGATATATCCAAAACCCCCCTTCCAAAACAGAACACACGTACACTGCACATTGAGTTCGCATGACCAGTTTAACCCGTTAATCGGAGGTTCCCCCGCCCCAAAGACGAGGGGTAATTAACGGCAGCTTAGTCCGCGGCTGCCGGAGATTCGGATCCCCACAATCAATAAACCCCGGCCTACCCTAGGCGGGGGGAATCTGTAGTACGCCTGACAAGCGCGCGCGTATTCCCATCTCAATGGGGTGACGAAAAACACCCTACAGCTTGCAGCAATGTATTCAGCTTCCATCGTCGAGTCTGCGACGGTATCCTGCTTGGAACTCCTCCAACATACCGCCCCTCCGTTGAGGGTAAACACAAAACCCGAGACGGACTTGCTGTCATCTTTGTCACTCTGGAAGCTTGAATCGGTAAAGGACTCGACTCTGAGGTCTCCATTACCGTAAACCAGGAACATCTCCTTAGTCCTTCTCAGGTACTTGAGAATGTTCTTCACTGCTGTCCGGTGGTCCTCCCCTGGGTCTGACTGATACCGGCTTACCGTGCTCAACGCGTAAGCTACATCTGGTCTTGTACATAGCATCGCATGCATTATAGATCCTACCGCCGAAGCGTAGGGTATAGTGCTCATGCGAACCCTCTCCTCGTCAGTCTTAGGAGACATCTTCTTGGAGAGGGTAATTCCGTGCAATGCGGGTATGTTACCGAGCTTGGAACCCTCCATACTAAATCTCTTTAGTACGGTCTCTATGTACCTGGACTGTGAAAGTCCCAACAGTTTCTTGGATCTATCTCTATAGATCTTGATCCCCAGAATGTACGAGGCATCACCCAGGTCCTTCATGGAGAACCTTTGTGACAAAAACAGCTTGACCGATTGTAGCATAGGAATGTCATTTCCTATCAAAAGAATGTCGTCCACGTACAAGAATAGGAATACGACAGTTCGTCCTACAATCTTCTTATATACGCAGGGTTCATCTTCGTTCTTGATGAAATCAAATTCCTTGATTGCCTCATCAAAACAGATATTCCAGCTCCGCGATGCCTGCTTTAATCCATAAATGGATTTAAGCAACTTGCACACCTTTCCGCTGCTCCCACTGTCTACGAAACCTTCTGGTTGATCTATGTAAACGCACTCTTCCAAACAACCGTTTAGGAAAGCCGTCTTAACATCCATCTGCCAGATTTCATAGTCATGGAAGGCAGCAATGGCAAGTAGGATCCGAATGGATTTGAGCATAGCCACCGGAGAAAAAGTCTCGTCATAGTCCAAACCAGGTCTTTGACGAAAACCTTTTGCAACGAGTCTAGCTTTATAGGTTTCCACCTGCCCATCTACACCAAGTTTCCTTTTGTAGATCCACTTGCATCCTACGGGTTTTACCCCGTTTGGAGCAATATCTAAGGTCCACACTTTATTGGCGTACATGGACTCCATTTCGGATTGCATTGCTTCCTGCCACTTATCAGAGTCCCTACTGACAATGGCCTGCCTGAAACTGGTAGGGTCATCTTCTTCCAAGATGCAATCCTCTCGATCCCCGTCAATGAGAAAACCGTAGTATCTCTCGGGCGGATGAGAAATCCTACCAGATCTGCGGAGTGGCTGAGGTTCGTTTGGGGTTATTGAATCTAGCGGTTCCACCAAATCTTTTGTTAAAGTTTGTGTTTCTGGAATTTCATCCAGTTCTACCGTGCTGCCACTAATGTTTTTAACAAGAAATTCTTTTTCTAAAAATATGGCATTTCTTGAAACAATTATCTTCTGTTCCTCTGCATGGTAGAACAGATACCCACTTGAATCTTTTGGGTATCCCACAAACTTACACAAAACTGCCCGTGCCTCAAGTTTGTCTGGGTTCTGCTTTTTGACATAAGCTGGGCAACCCCAAATCTTAACACGTTTAAGATACAAACTCTTACCACTCCATATTTCATACAGAGTCTTAGGCATGGATTTGGATGGAACTTGATTCAATAGATGTGCTGCAGTTTGAAGTGCATATCCCCAGAATGAAAGAGGTAACTCAGCACTACTCATCATGGAGCGAACCATATCCAATAGGGTACGATTCCTCCGCTCCGATACACCGTTGTGCTGTGGTGTATAAGGAGGAGTAAGCTGAGAGAGAATACCATTCTCTTTTAAGTAATCTAGGAATTCCGTACTTAAGTACTCCCCTCCCCTGTCAGACCGGAGGATCTTGATACTTTTGCCTGTCTGGTTCTCTACTTCGTTTCTGACTTCCTTGAATTTCTCAAAAGCTTCAGATTTGTGTTTCATCAGATACACATATCCGAACCTAGAGAGATCGTCAGTGAATATGATGAAGTACGAGAACCCACCCCTTGCATGTATAGACATCGGACCGCATACATCACTGTGTACGAGTCCCAAGAGCTCTGCTGCTCTTTCTCCATGTCCGGTGAACGGAGATTTGGTCATCTTCCCTTTGAGACAAGACTGACAATTTTCATAAGATGAAAACTCGAACGTATCCAAGAGTCCATCTTTATGCAACTTACTCAGTCTTTTCTCTCCGATATGACCAAGTCTACAATGCCACAAGTAGGATTCATTCGTATCTGAATTCTTCCTCTTGCGTGTGTTTTGTATATTGAGAACTGTATTCTGATTTAGAACGTAGATACCATTACACAGTGTACCCTCTGCAACCAGTACCTTATGAAGGTAAATGTTCATGATATTCTTTTCAAGAACAAAGTTATATCCATCTTTATCGAGTAAAGACACTGATATGATGTTGCAAACCATGGAGGGTACATAGTAGCAATCGTTCAAAATCATAGTCTTGCCATTTGGCAATACTAGGTGATATTCACCGATGGCTGCCGCATAAACTTGTGCTCCGTTCGCTACTCTGAGCGACATATCACCCGGTGCAACTTTCCTACTTTTTCTCAGTCCCTGTAATAAATTACAGATATGAGATCCTGATCCGGTATCAAGTACCCAGGAGGTAGGGCTGACCGTAAAACAGTTCTCAATTACAAGAACACCTGAAGTAGATGCAAAACCATGCTTCTTCTTCGCCTGGGTATCCTGGAAATCCATACTTTTCTCTTTCCCATTCTCATACTCATGACTGTTGTCACAAGTTAGAGCTGAACCAACTTTCCCCAGTCCCGAATAAGAATTCGGATCGGTCAAGCAATACATTTTATTATCTTGATTACGGCGTGAAATGGTTGCTGCCTGGAGAGAGAGAAAAGAAACACTCAGCGTATGCTCTTGCAAGATTAGATTGGTTTATTAATTTATCTAACCAGGATGTCTCCCACTGTTTCCTCAAATTCTTCTTAAAACCTTTTAAAAGAAGAACTAGCCGGGTATTAATTCACGTCACAATACTTGCTTAACCTTTCAGCCAGGCTAGTGTCGGTACTTCGAGGGAGGTTTTCCAACGCTTTCGCGAAGTTCCTTAATTAAATAACCTCTTTTCCCTGGGGGCGTAACCCCGCTAACACCTTTCTAGACACCTACTAGGTTTATAGCATTGATCGTTAAGTGAAATAATCTCCCGAGAGTAAACCAACTCATCAGTGGGATCGGGATCCAACTGTCATTGTGTGATAACCTAGATGGAATCCACTCTAGTCACCACACTCCAGAAGATATGCTAAATCTGCAAGTTTCAGTTGTTTTGAAACTCCCGATGTGGTTTTTGCCCCTAGGACCCAAGTGATCTTGACACAGTCAACAAATCAGAGAGTCCTAGTCAAGTTCATCCCGTCGTTGTCTTGATTGCATTAAACCCACCTGCATAACCCTTGACACAGTCAACAAGGTTACACAAATGTCCTAACCAATCACATTGTATCCAGCAAATAAGCAACACTTAGCTACCGTTCACTGCGCCTTGACACAGTCAACAAACGCAGCACGAATACTAAGTATAACTTATAAGAAACGACGGAGGGCTACGGCTGGGTTTTTGGCGAAAAACCCGTTAACGTAATGAACTTGATATCGTTGAAGGAACATGATACAGTTTTTGAAAATATAGTGGCGAAAACTTTTTGCTAAAGAGGTCACTCCCTGCGAAGGGATCTCGGCTCTTTCCTCGTCGTATGAGGTGCAGGATATTCCAAATTGAATACCTCGATGCAAAGCAAGAATAATCGACTATAGTGAAGTTATTGCCCTGACGCAAACTTTTGTCCAAGGGGTCACTCCCGGTGAAGGGATCTCGGCCCTTGCCTCGTCGACTGAGGTGCTGGGCATTCACAACCGAATACCGCTATGCAAAACAAAAATGAACGTCCTTGCAATAACAGCTTTTTGAAAAATTGTTCCAACAACGTCTTTTAGGTTTATTTTCTTGCATTAGTTCTTTTAATGCGTCCCATCATTTAATCCTACCATTACAGAAAACAACCAAAATATGACGTACGCTTATGCCATTCGCATTCGCCACGGGGCCCCGTCATCACCCGTTAGGTTACTTAACTAACGACAGAGCGGGGGCTGGGCTAGCGCGGCTGTAAAACATAAGCAACGCCTAAGTAGTTATTTTATATAAATATATAGCAATGATAGACATTACAGATCACAGATGAATACATTGGATATACTAGGAATACGCAATGCGTTCGAGCCTGCAACGTAAAGGGATTACACGGTCGCGGTGAATAGCCAATACCCCACCCAAGACCCCTACGGGTGCGGCAAACTACCCGCCAAGCACCCGAAGCGAAGCAACCTCCCTCACTACCGTGAGTAGGCCACTCGGCACTTCGAGATACCCGGTAGTTTGTGCACCCCTCCATGGGTCTATCCTAGGAGCAAAAACAGTAAAAAGAATTATACAATGACGGCTACAACCCCGACCCGGTTGTGCGGCCATACAAAGAATATTATTACATCAATTTACATGTTACAAATGAATGAAAGAAAAACAACGCTCATCTCACATCCATCCCGGCCATTCACCCGCGACAATCCAATCCATTCATATCCACAAACCAATAACAAACACAGATCATGTATAACCCCGACCAATCGTCTTATAGCGATTAGCCGACGTTCAATACATGCAAGCATCACAGATATAACCGATGTAGTCAAAGTGTAGTGAAGCTCCGGAAAAATACGGATTTATAGGCCCCCAAAAGTAAATTTTAGTTCTGAAAAATCTGGGCACATATAATATATTTCAAAAATCCCAAAACCAACACAGACACACACTGCACGAAAAACGATGCAGAGAAGACGACAAACGGCGGCGCTTCCGCGGCACATGCCTACCTCGTGCCGCGGAAGGGCGGCGGTTTGAACGAATCACTGTACCGTTTTTCAAGGGTGTTCATACAAAACCCTGAGCCGAATTTTCAAGTATAAAGTTTTTCATTTAGAGCAGAAAAATTTTTAACAGAAACTAGGGTTTTGCAAAAGTTTGGTTTTTGGATTTTCCGGTTTCGAAACTTCGTTACACTTCACTACCTAGCTAGTTTGAGTTTAGTTAGGCTCTGATACCACTGTTAGGTCCACGCTGCCCACCCCGGTGCTTACGGGGAGGCGGAAAACATAATAAAAATTGGATTTTTATCGACTTAGGCAACATGGACCGAGCTTGTGAGGATCTTTGCTAAACGAAAACTAGCTAAAGCAAACTTACAACTAGCTAAGTTGTAGAAAGGTTATACCTTGAGCTCGAACTCCTTCTCTCCTTACTCGCCGGAATGGTAGAAAGATGTCACCTTGCTTGTCTTCTCCCGTCAAAGAACGATCCACCCGAAAGCCTCGACCTTTAGCTTCAACTCCAAGCTAGGAGTAACTAGAGTGCAAGAAATGCTAAGACTTGAACCCTAGAAGAGAGTAGAGAAGATCAAGTGAAGGTTTTTCTCAAGCTTTTTGTTTCTCAACACATGAGAGGGAGAGAGCTTGAGGGAGAGGATGAGCAAGAGAGAGAAATGATATGAGATAATGAATAATTAGTGAGCCATTCTCACTAATATGTGTGTAATATTTTAATTCCATAATTAGCTAGAAAATTGTCATGGTTTAATCAAGAGGTGACCATTATCATTTCAATATTAATGCAAATGCAAGGATCAAAGAGCATCTTCCAAATGAAATGATTATGGTCAAGTTGTCAACATGGTCAACAAGTCAATGAAGTCAAATGGTAAACAACAACAACCATGCACAATAATTAAGCTAATTATCAATTAACAATAATACACACAAAAGCAATAGGGTTAATAAAATGACAATAGTCATTAACCCTAAACAAGGTCCTCTCCCTCAATCTCAAGCAACTGTGCATACGCACCCGCATTCGTGATCCGAGGAACACGAATGCACTGAGAAAAACCAATCTCAAATCATATACTAGGATCCGGCTTAAACCAAAGCCCACTAGTATAAACTGTCCGGACAGCAAACGTGCACAAGTGCGCGGATGCGAACGAACCCTGTCGCAAAACCATGCGACCTCTACTCATTTTGCCTAAAGGCGAATAGCTCTCTGTGTGGGACTCTAAAGACTCGACACTACGCTGGCAGTGGGTTTAACCACAGACCGCAAGCGGCACTAGCTGTACGTAACGGTCCCCAGGTAGATGTCGATAAGAAGACTGACGAGGTGAACCCCATCTGCACTCCTACTGAGTCTGTATGTGACAGTCTCCGTACAGTCCGGTCTGTTCGTCTGATACATCGCATGGCGGGCCTAGGGGGGCGGTGAACGTCAGTCCCCTAATAGCGGTACAAGTCGTGTTGGAGTGAAGCCCAATACACCCTGAGATAACACTGGAACCTACCAGTAGATCTCGCTTGCCCTGGCCAGGGACTACTTGTGTAATGGCTCTCCTAGACACAGCGCGATGTCAACCCCCAATACCGGGAGAGACGAATCCTGTCTAACCGTCACTGCCTCCAAGTGCTTCGGGACTGCTCCCAACTACTACCTGTTTGCACGACTCAGTAGAGCCGTGGTAGGGTAGCAATCAAAGAACAGTGGGAACACACTCGAGGCGAAGTGATAGTGTCAAGTCAGCGGACTAAGCTGTACTCATGTCACCTGGGAACTGATAACTGACGATAGGTATATTACCAACCAACAGTTCCCGACGAGTCCTGTCCAGTGTACTCGTAACCTAACGAGCACCCGCATACTATCCCAAGTACAACGTACTAACGGCTGTGGGACAGACCGTCTCCCACACTGGGATGAGAAGCGCATACGCTAGTCTACTCCGGAGTATCGATGCCCTGTCTCGATAGTCCAACGACCAGGGACCTGTATAAGGATGTGCTTATAGATTACCCAGCCCCCACGAGTGTGATCGCCATCACAACGCCGGTAATCAAGCAGAGATCCTAAGGGCTCTACTAATATGTATACCAGCAATATGCTAAAAGAAACACATGCACATATTAAAGCAGAGACAAACCAAGTAGCATACTACCATTTCGAGCAAGATTGTATATACAACTGTGAATATCCCAAGCTTCCATCAAGTAATATACATACTAGTATGATACAGTAATGGCCTCTAGGGCATATACACCAACAGAAGCCGATCCGTACACCATCGAGAGTCGAAGACGAAAGAGATCAAGAAGGAAAGGTATAACCCCCTAACCGAGTAGTTAACAACTCCTAGTTAGGTTGTTAGGTAGATAGTTTAACAAAGATCCGTTTTGAGTCCATGTTACCTCCTCTAGAAAAATTGTTTTTCGTCATTTCCGCAAACCCGTAAGTACCGGGAGCGGTAGCATGGACTGACAAACTATTCTTTAAATGATAAAACCCAGTGCCATAATGAGTGCTCAGCATTCAATAAAAGACAAAAGTTGTCAGGACCAATGCTCAGCATTGTTAAATAAAAAAGGACCGAGTCTAATTAAATGTCTAACATTTAAACTGAATGGACGGAGCCCAAATTGGCCATAGATCCCCCAATTCAGATTAATTGAGCCTATATACTCACAATCCTTTGATCTTAGTCCCAAACTGGATTACAGATCTCCCAACCCATATTGGTTCAAGGGTACATCTCTTCACTCCTCTGATATTTGTCGTTGTAATCCTTCAACGTCTTCAGAGAGGTGACGGGTCCCGACAACCAAACATTCTACGGACTGTGGGGTCCTTAAACTCATAGACTATGATGTCCTTATACTTTATAGACTATGACGTCTTTAAACTACTACGGACTGTGGGGTCCTTAAACTCATGGACTATGATGTCCTTAAACTTTACAGACTATGACGTCTTTAAACTGGACCGCAAAGTCCCCAAACTAAAACAATAGAGTCCAAATACTCTTTTGTTAGATCTAAATGATCTTGTTAAGTAGATCTTAGTATAAAATTAGACTAACGTATTCTTAACAAATTGTTAGGTTGATCTTAGTCTAAAATTAGACTAACGCATCCTTAACAAACGTATAAGTTGATCTTAGTCTCAAATGAAATTAATGATCCTTAAACCCAACCCAAACCGAAATCTAAGAAAATACGGATTTGGACTAATCCACGCCCTACGGGCGACAACATAAATTAGTATCCGTATACAATCCACGGGCAACCAAAAATAAAACAAACACACATGACACGAAATGTACATATGATGTATATTATGATGGAGATTGTTAGTTATGTATATGCCCTAGAGGCCATTGTTGTACATATGATGTATATTATGATGGATGCTTGGAAATATATAGAGAGGACTTTCTTGCTCGTCATGATAGTATGCTATTTTGTTTCACTTTATCTTAACATGTTGACTTGTAATGGTTTACTGTTTTTCTCTCACATGTTGATAAAGCACTTAGGATCTGTACTCGACTACTGGGACTATGATGAGATCATACTAGAGGGGCTATGGTAGTCGATGAGTACATCCTATAACTGTTCCTAGTCGAGGGTATATCGAGACAGGGCATTGATACACCAGAGTCGACTAGCGTATACGCATCTTGACCCATATGATGGGCGATGGATGATCCCATATCCATCGGTGTTTAACATCAAGGATGGTGTACGGGGGCTCAGTGGAGACTGGGTACACTGGACGGACTCGCCGATAACTCCCATATGGTGATATACCACACGTCAGATGGCAGTTCTCCGGTGACACTGGTACAGGATAGTCTGTAGACCCGAGATCGTCATAGAGTCTTGTGTGATTCCCACTGTGCTTTGATTTCCACCTTACCACGTCCTAGAGGGCATGCAAAACGGTGGCTTTTGGGTACAGTCCTGAATCACATGGAGGCAATGAGCGATAGGAGGGGATTCGTCTCTCCCGGTATAGGGAGTTGATGTTGTGCTGTGTTCGATTGGCTATAACTGGAAGTCCCTGGCCAGGGCTGATATAGAGATTTACTGGTAAGTGTTATCAGTAGTTTCTCGACCCGTTATGAGCCTCACATCGACACGACTTATCGGTTACTAGGGTCTGACGTATAGACCCGAACTTTCGTCCCATAGGATGACCCTTGGTTGATGGAATAGGTGACTAAAGTAGAGTGACGTACCGTGGGTATGTTCCCCGGCATACTTACGACACACCACTCCGCTTAAGGAACCTTAGGATGTACAGATTTTCGAGATCAGTGACTCTCTTCATATCCATGATTATACATCCATTTGAGATCTCCAATTCTATTAGTTTCATGATCATACCTTCATTGATGCTGTTCCTTCTTATGATCATGTATCCACTCTGGATCTGTTGTTCTCTTTCTTGCCATCGATCAGCTCTCTTCGATACTCGATTGAGGTTCCTGTCGCCATGTTTGAGCGCAGTTTGGGCTGCTGCTAGGGTTACGGTCAGTGCGAGCTCGTATGGTACGAGGGCCGACCATTGTGTTTTCTGGTGACATGGGAACGTCTCGAGTTAGTATTGGTGACAGTGACCTCTAGTGGAGGTGAGTGCTTGGTTTTGCACCGGATGATCGGGCCATTGTTAGAGCTGCCAGTTGAGAGAGGATTGTTGATGTACAGCATACCTCAGAGATTATGATGTCGCCTACCGTGCAGACAGATGGACCAGCTGTTGCTGAGATTGACAGGATGTCGCTTCCGGAGCTTACGAGCTGAGATTGCCGGAGCTTCTAGGCAGATATGAGACAGATGATAGCTAGTCTACCAGATTTGAGAGACGAAGGTGATTCGTCCGATTTATGCGCCGGAGCGGGCCCAGTTGAGTTGAAGATTTCCAGTGTGGAGAGTCTTACTCAGATTTATAGCAGACCGATTCATAGATGACTGCCAATGTATCGCCTTTCCTGGAGGATTGAGGCGTTGTTCGGCGTACAGGCGAATGATCCAGTTGTTGCTGCAAATAACGAGATATCGCCCAAATGGTTGGAGCTACTGCAGCATGAGCATATACTTAGAGATATGATGGACGGTCGCTAGTCACCTGAGGATGAATGACAGGACATGTGGTTCGTTCGTTTACCGATGCGAGGTTATCAGATAGATTGTTTCCAGCTAGAGACGACTTCACGCAGGTTCGTTGAGAGTCGATGGAGACGATCGAATGTCAGAAGCCCATTTTCCAAGTTTAAAGTATACGGAAATACATGTAGGTGATTCTATGGACCCTCTAGAAGAATGAAACCCTAACTCGACTTAATGACCGTGTGAAAGCCTTTGAACCTTAGGGTTTGCGGCAGTTCCACGGCGCCATTAGTGAGGCTTGGGTTTGCCCTTCTACGGCTGGACCACCGACGCTGTGGCATGTACTCGATACTATTAAACTGTACTCAAGATGTTGATCTCTTGGGGGATTATAAGGTTCTGACGAGTCGATCGAATGTTTCGACATCATTCGGATATCATGTGATGGGATGCCTTGCTTGGGAGACTCCAGATACGAGTATAGCCGTTGGAGCACAGTCCATACAGCCACGATGAGACGGGTCCGAATCAGTCGACATTGAAGCAGAGTGAAGAAGAGAGTTCGCAAGAGATTTCGACGAGATGACGTCCCACTCCGCTGACATCAGAGATGCGATACGCACCCAGAGGCGTTGTATATGGATATATCATCCAGAAAGAGGTGCGTTAAGTATGCAGCCGTTCCGGAATAAGAATTAGCTTCAGCAATGGATGATGACTTCCGGGCAATTCGACAGGAATGAGATTTGAGAAAGAAACCTCGACAGGACCTTTATGGAATACGATACGAGAAGACCTAGACCTAGGAGTGGTCATATTGCGCACACCCAGCAGGCCAGAGTTCGGCATCGTCGACGAGGTAGTTGACCAGGTTCAGATAAACGACCTTACCCAGATGCATTGCGAATTGATCAAGGACGGACGGGTATTGAGTATTCCTCCGATGGTTGGGACGCGTTCCCGAGGACCTGTTCGGCCAGACATCTTCTCTAGAATGATGAAGCTACAGAGTACGCGATTTCGAGTCCGTGCGAGGGACTTCGGATCAACCGTGGCTGAGAACAGTGCAGTGCGTAGATAGCATGGCGTGACGTCGAAGTGGACGGAAATACAGACAAGCGGACAAGAGGTTCGTGCGAGATGCTGAAGAGCTGTCATTACTTCCCGTCGAGACCAGAAGTCAAATATGCTTACAGAGGCGTTGGGGTGCAACCATATTCCAAGAAATATTGTGCTGAGGACACAGATGTCCATTGAGCGAGAAGAGATTATGCAAGAGTACCAGCCTCCATACAGATCGGCATAGGCATGATTGGAAGAGACCCTGAGCAGGATTCCTTCCAGGACACTGCTGCAATGATGCTTGCACCTAGGATCAGATGTGTGACGTGCATTCAGAGAGCCAGAGGCCGACGCCAGTAATATGCAGCTTTATCAGTGGTCGTGAGGATTGACCGAGAGATGACCAGAGAAGTGCCAAAACGGAATCGTCCCCGTTAGCACACCTGACAGGGCCGATGAGCCGATTGACTGCAAGATAGGTAATCTGCAGCGAAGATAAGGATCCAGAGTCAGAGGACGCCAGACCGTGAGCAAGAGGCAAGTAGATATCTTGCGCTACTAGCATTGGATGCACCGACTCCTTCTCGACCTTGAAGGAGGAACTACCGACGACGGTATTTATGATTTGTGATTTTGTGATTCGATTATCACGTATCCGTCATCTTGGATTTTGGTATTTTGGGCGTTCTAATGCATGATTTAGGTTTGATGACTGAGTTTCATGATATTGTTTCATGCACCCACTGGATATTTATATTTTGCGCATAAGTTATTACATTTGAGCTATTGATTGTGATTTCACGCCTATCTTATGCAGTGATTTGATTTACACTTCCAGCATAGTTTTCATGCACCTTTAGTGTTTTGATATACGATTTTGGTGCACGCCAGATACACTAAATCGGGATTCTTCGTGCATGTCACATGCACCTGATTTTGCTGCAGGCACACACGTTGCCTATGACAGATGTTTCGTGCACACCAGTTGCACCTAGATGTTGTTTTGTACACCTGTATGACACATATATGGATTTTGATTCCGTGCGCACCAGACGCACCGGATGTTCTTATATACAATTTTGGGGATTGATTTCTTATAGAGCAGTATATTTTTATGATATACGCTACGTATTGATGTTTTCGGAGCCCCAACAATTTGGATTTTTGCTGAAATGTTTTAGTATTGGGGGTTTTAAATTTAAATTCGGGGACCGAATTTATTTAAGGGGGGTAGATTATAACATTTTGAAATAATAAAAATATTATTTTGGGGAATTTAATATTATTTTATTGAATATTTTAATAATTCGGTATAATTAAATACAAATAAATGGGGAAATTTTTTGGAAAATTCTAAAATAGGGTAAATTAGAGAATTATGCCATTTCTAAGTATAATTGATTAGTTATATACTAATTTAGTGCTAATCGCGATTAAAAATCGCTAATCGGATTTTAGCATTTTTGTGCAAATCATGCACACATCTCTTTTTTCACACTTGTGCATTTTTCTTGCCATGGTTCACTTTGGATTTACTATTCTTGGGAGAAGGATTTTGAGAGAATGAGAAAAGAAAAAGAAAGGAGAAAGGAATAAAGAAATGAGGTATGGTGAGAGAGAGAAAGGTATGGGCTTTCTTTGACTTTGGACTTAGCTATTCTCTTCATTCCTCATTCATTTTCTTTCCCTCTTCCCTCAGCTGAGCTGCAGCTGCTGCTGCCCCTTCCTCTCTCTCACTTAATCCCTTCAATTCATCTCTAAAACAATTCCCAAAACCCAATCTCCATTTCATTAAAAGTGTGCACAAGCTCAAGATCTACACTTGGAGCTAAAGAAGCAAGAATTTTGGCCACTAGGGGCAACTCAAGAAAATTCTTGAGTTGCCAAATGAGGTATTTTTTGGACTATAAGCTTAGTTATGCATTACCTTTGCCCCCATGTTTAGATTGAACTGATATTGTTTGATATTGTGGAGTTAAGGAAAACCTAGTTAGGGTTTGAGGAAATTATGAGTTGTAATGGGAAATTGAGCTCAGTAGAGGCTACACCAACACCCTAGTGTATGAATTGAGACCCAAACCTGAGACTTAAGACCCGGATTATGGATTTAGAAACCGATATCGGGGAATTTGTGAAATCTGTGAGGGGTATATTGAATCTGCTATCACACGAGACATCCTAAATTAAAATTGATTGGACAGTGACATGTGCAGGCACCCAGGAAACTACCACCAGAACCCTAGCCCCTACCTCCTATACCCGGCCGCAGATTTATCCATTCTGGCCGCAATTTGCGGCCAGACCATGGTGGATTTGCCTCGTATTGGTTTTGGTGTTCCCTTATCTGTAGATTAGGCCCCTGGTATGTATAGATTTGTCTAATTTGACCTATGGTGAAATCTGGAGCCTATTTCCTAAGTTGCTGTTTTGGATTCATGTTTCCGTATTCCGTATTCTTAATTCTGAATTTGTATCTTGTGTTTTACCTCGACTATTTGGCGTTTATAAGACGATATAGAGGATTTATTGATGGTTTTGAAGGCGTGCCATAGGTTCTAACCTATATGCCCCTTATCGTATCGTTTTGGGATTCGTATGCCGTTTTAGTTTTGAATTGGTTTTAATGTGCATATACGACACTTTGATGTGTAGGTACCCCATGAAGACTTCGGGACGACAAGCAAACGCGTGGTGACATCGAAAGATAAAGACGCAAGGTGAGTAGATTATAACTACAGGGGGAAGTCGGGTGGATGGCGTATAGCACCCCCGCAGTCCGTAGTTGATATATTCTGTATAATAGTTAGGTGTATTATGGATAGTGTAGGGTTAGAAGTAACTAGTGTAGTTCATAGTCGCGAACTCTAGAATAGATTTACACCTACACGCACACCCTTGCGTATTCATTATACTTGCACTGTGTTTGATGATATTGGATGACTTTGGAGATGAGTCGATGATGTTGGGCATTGTGCCGCGAGATCGGTGATTTGATGTGATTCATATTTGGGATACGATACGTGATCTTTAGAGGGCCTTGGGACGTGTGCTTGCACATGCAGTATATAGATGGTATCGATTTGTACTAGACTTAGATCAGTACCCCAGATTATGTGTTATGATGATAATGATACATGATATCTGATGAAAGGAAATGTGATATTGACCCGTACCCAGCTATTGGGATGCCGTACGACGATTTACCGTACGAGCCTATATTGATGATAGATCCGTACTTATGACTCGAGGATGTCTTACGATATATTGTATCGTACGCGATATTATTGAGGCGGGATCACCGACTATTATATCTATATATATATCGACTCAGATTTAGGTGGTTTCCATACCTCTCCCGATTGACTTGATACTTAGATCTGTAGTTTGTATAGTAGATTCTTCACTGTGGTGTTGACCATTTGATTTCCGCATATTCATGCTATTTGCATTGCTTGCATATGTTTATTGCTATATTATTATCATGCTGTTAGGACACCAGCACCATTATCGATGATGCGTATATTCCACGTACACTATTTACCGGCTCACACACTTCATCATCGATAATTACCATGCCACTACACTGTAGTACTGTTGCATTCATGATATGATTCTTGCATGGCATATTGTACACTTATACCTGCGCACAAACATAGATGATTCTGACTTGATTAGAGATTTGGGAACCGCAAGATGTTCTTCAAAACTGATTCGTTTTAAAAACCCGGTTACCCTTGATATGATATTTCGGTGCGTCCACCATGTGTTTTCTCGGTGCTGAGAGCGACATGTGAAACCCGATTCGAGGAGGCGGATGAGGCCGATTGCGGGTACATGGTGGACCCGGTATGGTACCCCGGGATGAGAATGGTTTCGCTGTGTAGTAGACGGTAAGCCCGGCAGAGGGACTAATACCTACCGGTGATTGGTTGGACCAGGCGGTTATCCAGAGGATACTGACCAGAGTCGATAGATGGATATGGGCGTACTGCCGGGGCCGAGGGCCGATTCCGCAGGCATAGCCTGTGGGCTGATCTGGAGTGACGGAGCCCGATAGATGAGGATTTACGTGTCGATGCTAGGCACGGGTTTCATGATGTTTTTCATGATTTGATTATATCCTCATATTTACATACATGACGTTTATTGTCATTGGGTGACGGGTGGACGGGGTCCACGTTTATACAGACTTGATCACATACAGACTGGATTTACATTGATCATACTTCATGCAGACATACCTTGTACTGATGACATGTTATTACCTGAGTACTTAGCACTATATACATGTTTAGATGTTACATTGCCACCTTATCATGCTTCAGACGTACTCTTGTGGTTTATATTTTACTGATCGTATTGACCTAGGATTATGTCTTGCTTTCGGTTTCTGCCTGTAGATATTTCTATTCACGAGTTGGCAACTCACCCCCATTGTGCCACAGTTCTTGCAGGTTTTGCCGTATAGGTTCCATTGCGGCATTTTTGGCACACTGCTTCCTTGCGGGTGAATTGCTTTTGGTAGGTGGGTTCTTTTGCATCAAGAACCACCATTGTACTTGTATTATTCATTGTATCTAGAATTCCATCAACCAAAAACTTGTATATTATTTCAGACTGAGACACTAGTGATGTATTATTTCGACCTTAGAGTCGCGTTTAGTAGTGTTTCAGTTTTCATGCTTATCTGGGTTTCTTTTGAATTTTGATCCTCGCCATTCAGCGTTGTATAATATATTGCTTGTTGTTTATTTATCCTTAAAATGGTTTTAGATTTCTGGGCTTTTGGCTTACTTGGATCAGATGGAGTCCTATAGACTTCATATGGTTCAAGGGCCAGTCACGTGCTCTTTCGGGTCGTGACAGTACGGGTGCTCAGTGGAGACTGGGTACACTGGACGGACTCGCCGAGAAATCCCATATGGTGATATACCACACGTTAGATGGCAGTTCTCCAGTGACACTGGTACAGGGTAGTCTGTAGACCCGAGATCGCTATAGAGTCTTGTGTGATTCCCACTGTGCTTTGATTTCCACCTTACCACGTCCAAGAGGGCGTGCAAAACGGTGGCTTTTGGGTACAATCCTGAATCACATGGAGGCAATGAGCGATAGGAGGGGATTCGTCTCTCCCGGTATAGGGAGTTGATGTTGTGCTGTGTTCGATTGGCTATAACTGGAAGTCCCTGGCTAGGGATGATAAAGAGATTTACTGGTAAGTGTTATCAGTAGTTTCTCGACCCGTTATGAGCCTCACTTCGACACGACTTATCGGTTACTGGGGTCTGACGTATACCACCCCTAGACTAGATATGCGACATATCAGACGAACATACCGGACTGTACGGGAGTGTTACTGATTGGATTCACATGAGAACGTACATGCTAGCTTGTTGATCTTCTGATCACTCAATACCTAAGTGGCTGTTACGTTTAGCTGACCGCTTGTAGCTTGTGGATGTTTGATATGATCATCACCTGCTACCGGCGTATTGACGATTCTTTAGAGTCCTACACAGAGGTTTCTTGGCTGAGGCAAAATGGAGTAGAGGCACATATGTGATATGTGCAGGACCGAGGATAATACGATATGAGATACCGTATTGTATTCTCGCGATATTTAGATATGAACCGGGTCATCGGATCAAGTGTTGATTCGATGAATCGGTACATGATATATTAGTCGGTTATATTCGATATAGCCGGATCGTCGGATCAAGTGTCGATTCGATGATTTAATGTATAATAATATATATGATATATTGTATTACATTATCTAATATTAGCTCACTTTATTATTTCATTTTCTCACCGGATAATACATTGATATATATGCGATATATGTTAATTGTATTATTTTCTTTTGTTGCAAATATATATAATATATATGTGATATATATTATTGCAACATGATATGATTAATAATGGAACATGTTTAGTAGAGGTTAAGCAAGGTTAGGGTTTGATTAGGGTTAGCTCCTTCTTGCACCATCTAGAAGCTTTCCTTTTGTCAAGTGTAAGATATTATGGTTGATATTATCTTATGACTCATTCTTTAACCTAACCAAACCCTAGCCCTAGTTTATTCTCTACAAAGGTTATCCTTGTCATCCTTGACCATGGTTCCATGATCAATCATATATTCTTTTCTACTATTCATCACAAAAGGATGATCTCTTTTATTCATCATCTTCTTCTCTCTTTATCTTTGAGAAAGCTCACTAGATTTTCCTTTTGTGATGTTTTCATGTGAGAATTTGATATAAAAAGATAGCATAAATACTACTCCATCATCCTCATCTAATCTAGCCCATTAGATTAGGGTGTTCACCTTCTTAGAGTGAGAGAGCTTGAGTTATAGCAACTTCGACGTAGATCATCGGAGAAACGGAACACTACAAGCTAGCATGGATTGTTCGAGTCGTGGAGCCTCTCTTGAGTCCGGGATATCATGGATCGCGGCGAAGGGACTTCTACTCAGAGCTTATGAAGCGAAGGAGCGGACTACAAAGGTTGTAATTCCTCACACTTAGTAGTAAAGATGATTTCTTGCATGTTAAACCCTAATAATCTAGCAAAGATCCCGACTTTGGGTTGTTCGGCACGTCTAAAATTTTATTCGGGCATGGTTGATGCCTTATGAACCCTTACAAGAGTGCCTAGGAACCCTACAGTGGTATCAGAGCCTAGCTAGAGCATTAGGCGACGTGTATACAAAGTTAAAACTCCGA
Organism: Agapanthus africanus; assembly: GCA_030015575.1. NCBI lineage: Eukaryota > Viridiplantae > Streptophyta > Magnoliopsida > Asparagales > Amaryllidaceae > Agapanthus > Agapanthus africanus. The sequence continues at coordinate 443,715,803 of JASDDO010000031.1, read as the reverse complement.
ACGAACCCCGAAACGCTAAAATGAACCCCTCTCTGGACAAATTTTAAAAGCTGTGATTTTTCTGAATTAAAAATGCCTAAAAAAATCAGCAGGGAAATATAAGAATTGTAGTGAAAAACGAGAGCATACACTGTACAAACCGCCGCGGAACCGCGGCTGTACCGCGCTTGGGCCGCGGATCCGCGGCAGCACAGAAGAATTATGCCCTAATTTTTACACTATAATTTCTATTTCTGTGATTTGTATTTTCTGGGTATTTTTAAAATGACTCAAGTGTTGAGTATTCTGGGGATTATTTTGTATTCGTTGATTCGATCGGAATATTTAATTTCGTTATGTTTTCCGGATATTTAGAAACTATTAAAATATTCGAACGGATATCATTAACTCATTATTTCCCGGCACGAAAAACTTTCAATTGTTGAATTTTTTTTCTTGAGTTTAAATCTTTTGGAAAATCGTGCATGTAACGCGATGGACCCTCTAGAAGACAACAAACCTTAACTTGATTATGTGACCGTCTTGAACTGCCTTTTGAACCTTAGGGTTTGGGGCAGTACGGCATGCCACATGTGAGGCGTTGGCTTGACCCTTCTACGGCTGGACCGTTGCTACTGTGACGTATTCTGAAATTTTCGAACTCCGCTCAAGTGTTGAGCTGTTTAGGAAATCTTGGGTATTTGATTATTCGATCGGAAAGTTTAATACTGTCTATTTATCTTGAATGTGATACAATATGTGGAATTCATATAGTTAGGTATGAAACGCGAAGTATGTGATATTTCGGATTTACGATGTCTAAAGAGAATGTAGATTCCAAATGTTGTAGTTTTACACTTTCTTTTCTACAACCATAAGTGTAATATGTGATATCGCCGGTTTCGTTGCTATATGTTAACGACAATTGGGATGCGCACATTTACTTACGTTGATGACATGTGATGTTATGTGTTGTTGGATATGTTATATTGGATTGTCGCGTTTCTGAATAGCCGGGTTTTTTTATGTGAGATGAGGGTTTTTATTTTCATTCATGTAAAATTAAATGTATGTAATATTCTTTTATTGGGGCACTTCCGTGATGAGGTTGATGTCACCATTTGTATATTATTTACTTTTCCGCACTAGGATAGACCCAAGGAGGAGAGCACAAGTAACCGGGTTCTAGAGGCCAGTGGGAGACCAGCTCGAGGAGTCGAGTCCAGGTCTCCTAACTCTAGAATTGGAAGGGTTACTTACCGCTCTCGTAGGGGTCTAGGGATGTGGGTTTGGCTATTCATCGCGACCGTGGAATCCGTGTTTTATACCGGCTCGTATTAAAAACACGGACCTCCTAGTATATCCAATATTTCATATATGTTCTTTTGCTGCAATGTTCTGTGATGAGATCATATTACTGCCTGAGACGAATGCTTATACTATATATATATGCTGATATATAAATATTACTGCTTTCGTTTCTTCTGTGATGCTTAGGAAGCATAAGCTGATGGGATTTATTAATGAGATTAATAAAAAGAAAAGAAACCTAAAAGATGTTGTAGAATCAAAACTTTATAAAAAGGGTAGCTACAGTTTTGCTTCGCATAGCGGTATATATAATATACCCTGCACCTTATTCGATGAGGAAAGAGCCGAGATCCCTTCACCGGAAGTGACCTCTTTAGCGAAACTGGCAGATGCTACAAACTCGCGGTTTAGTTTTTGACAGCTTATATAGTTCTTGCTTTGCACAGCAGTATATATGATATACCCTGCACCTTATTCAATGGGGAAAGAGCCGAGATCCCTTCACCGGGAGTGACCTCTTTAGCGAAACTAGAAAAGCCTCAAAAACACTCCTTTTCAAAAACACTCGATTCTACGACGATATCAAGTTCATTATGCTCAGGGTTTTCTGAAAAACCTGCGTAGCCCTCCGTCATTTCAGATAAAGGCTAGTTAGTATTCGTGCTACGTTTGTTGACTATGTTAAGGCGTAGTGTGCGGTAGCTAATTAGTACTTATCTGCTAAAATATGAGATGTGATTGGATTAGGGTAGTTGTACGACTTTGTTGACTATGTTAAGGGTCGTGCATGTGGGTTTAATTCAATCGAGAAATGACGGGTTGAACTTGGCTAGCAATTATGATTTGTTGACTATGTTAAGGTCATAAGTTGCTAGGGGCAAAAGCATTATCGGGAATTTCAAGTGTTGAAATTTGCAATTAGATTGCATACCTCCTATGAGATAGTTGGATCCCGATACCCACTGCGAGTAAGAGTTACTCCTGAGAGAGTTTTACACAGGACAATTAGCCGATCAAGTAGGTGTCTAGAAAAGTGTTAACGAGGTTACGCTTCTGGGAAAACGAGGTTTACTTTAATTAGGTCCGTGCGAAAGCACGGGGAACCTCCCTTAAGTACCGACACTGATCTGGCTGAAAGATTGACGAAATTGTAGGGTGTAATTAATCCCGGCTAATCTTACCTTTTAGGGTTTGAAGGAAGATTTGATAAAAACAGTAGGAGACATCCTGATTAGATAAGATAATAACTAATCTAATCTTGCAAGAGCATACGCTAAAGTGTTTTCTTCTCTCTCTCTCTCCAGGTAGCGACCGTGTCAGGCCATAATCAAGATAATAATATGGATGTATTGACTGAACCCGCTTATTATACTGAGCAGGGGAACGTTGGACCCGTTCTTTCTTATAAGAGTTATAAGACTGAATAGGAAACAGGAGAATATCTGGATTCTCACGCCGTCCAAACGAAGAACATGCATGTTGATGCATCTTCTTCGGGTGTGTTAGTTATTGAGAACTGTTTCTCAGTTCACCCCACGTCCTGGGTATTAGATACCGGATCAGGATCCCACATATGTAAATTGTTACATGGGCTACGTAAAGATAGAGAACTGGGAAAAGGTGATCATTCCGTTCAAGTAGGGAGTGGTGCAAGTATTGCAGCCAAAGCAGTTGGCGAATATCACCTTGTATTACCAAGTCGTAATACACTGATTCTGAATGAGTGCTATTATATACCGAACATGATGTGCAACATTATATCAGTTTCTTTATTAAGTAAAGAAGGATATAATTTTGTAGTAAAGGATAATGTTATGAACATATTCCTAAATCAAAAGTTGATTGCATCAGGCTCGTTACATAATGGCATATTCATTCTCAATTAAAATACAGTCCTCAATATACAAAACACACACAAGAGGAAAAGTTCATAAATGAACGAATCCTACTTGTGGCATTGTAGACTTGGTCATATCAATGCGACACGACTGGTTAAGTTACATAAGGATGAATATTTGAATCCGTTCGAATTATCATCTTATGATACTTGCCATTCATGTCACAAAGGAAAAATGACCAAAGCTCCGTTTAGTGGACACGGAGAAAGAGTTACGGAACTCTTAGGACTGGTACATAGTGATGTATGCGGTTCCATGTCTACGCATGACAAGAACGGTTCTTCCTACTTTATTACATTCACTGACGATCTCTCAAGATTCGGACATGTGTTCCTAATGAAACACAAGTCTGAAGCTTTTGAGAAATTCAGAGAATATAAGCACGAAGTAAAGAACTAAACGGGCAAAAGTATTAAGATCCTTCGATCTGATCGAGAAGGAGAATACTTAAGCAATGAGTTTCTAGATTATCTAAAAGAGAATGGGATTCTCTCTCAGCTTACTCCTCCCTATACACCACAGCACAATGGTATATCGGAGCGGAGGAATCGCACCCTATTAGATATGGTGCGCTCTATGATGAGCACTGCTGAGTTGCCTATTTCCTTCTGGGGTTATGCGCTTGAGACAGCAGCATACCTATTGAATCAAGTTCCATCTAAATCTGTACCTACTACACCATATGAGATATGGAGTGGGAAGAGACCATATTTTAAACGAGTTAAGATATAGGGTTGTCCGGCCTATGTTAAAAGGCAAAATCTGGACAAACTCAAGGCACGATCAGTTCTTTGCAAGTTTGTGGGATATCCTAAGAATTCCCAAGGATACTTTTTCTACCACGCTGAAGAACAAAAAGTGTTTGTTTCTCAATATGCCACCTTTTTGGAAAAGGAATTTCTTGCAAAAGAAATTAGTGGCAAAGAGGTAGAGCTGGAAGAGGTTCCAGCAACACAAACTGCAACTGAAGATTTAGTAGAACCAAAGGATTCAGTAGTACCCGACGAACTCCAGCCTCTCCGCCGATCTAGCAGGGTTTCTCATCCACCTGAGAGATACTACGATTTTCTCATTGATGGTGGAAGCGAGGATTGCATCATGGAAGATGATGACCCGACTAGTTTTGAGCAGGCCATCACGAGTGGTGACTCTGTGAAATGGCTGGATGCAATGCGATCTGAGATGGAATCCATGTACACCAACAAAGTATGGACTTTGGAAAATACTCCTGAAGGGGTAAAACCCATTGGGAGCAAATGGATCTTTAAAAAGAAATTTGGTGTAGATGGAAAAGTTGAGACTTTCAAAGCTAGACTTGTTGCAAAGGGTTTTCGTCAACGACCAGGTGTGGATTATGACGAAACCTTTTCTCCAGTGGCTATGCTTAAGTCCATCCGGATCTTACTTGCCATTGCTGCATACCATGACTACGAAATCTGGCAAATGGATGTTAAGACCGCCTTTCTAAACGGTGATTTAGAAGAGTGCGTGTACATGACTCAGCCAGAGGGCTTCGTAGATAGTGGGAGCAGCGGAAAGGTGTGCAAGCTGCTTAAATCCATTTATGGGTTAAAGCAAGCATCGCGGAGTTGGAACATCTGTTTTGATGTTGTAGTCAAAGAGTTTAACTTCATCAAAAATATAGATGAACCTTGTATCTATAAGAAGGTAGCAGAGAGTAAGGTTGTCTTCCTCGTATTGTACGTGGATGACATACTCTTGATAGGAAATGATATTCCTATGCTGCAATCAGTCAAGCTCTTCTTATCACAAAGATTCTCAATGAAAGATCTAGGTGATGTCTCCTGCATATTGGGAATCATGATCTATAGAGATAGATCTAAACGGATACTGGGATTGTCCCAATCCAGGTACATTGACACCATACTAAAGAGGTTTAGTATGGAAGAATCCAAGCGTGGGAACCAACCCACGATCTCTGGACTCACTCTCTCCAAAGAGATGTCTCCCAAGACTGATTTGGAGAGAGCTCGCATGCAAGGGATACCCTATGCTTCGGCAGTAGGCTGTATCATGTATGCGATGCTATGTACCAGACCTGATGTAGCATACTCACTAAGTGTAGTGAGTCGGTATCAAGCAGATCCTGGAGAGAGTCACTGGACAACTGTGAAGAACATTCTCAAGTACTTGCGAAGGACTAGAGACATGTTCTTGGTGTATGGTAACGGAGAACTCCGGGTGGAGTCCTTTACCGATTCCAGCTTCCAAAGTGATAAGGACGACTCTAAGTCGCACTCGGAATTTGTCTTTACCCTCAATGGAGGGGCGGTATGTTGGAAGAGTTCCAAACAGGATACCGTTGCAGACTCGACAATGGAGGCTGAATACATCGCTGCCAACGATGCTGCCAAAGAGGCTGTCTGGATAAAGAAGTTCATTAGTGAACTTGGTGTGGTTCCATCCATTGAGAATCCAATACCTCTGTATTGCGATAACAATGGAGTTGTGGCTTTGGCCAAGGAACTCAGGTCCCATCAAAAGTCCAGATATATTCTTAGGCGGTATCACCTGATCAGGGAGATAGTTGATCGCCGGGAGATCGAGGTCAGGAGAGTAGATACAAAGGATAACACTGCGGATCCACTCCCGAAGGCCATTCCCCAGATACAGTTTGAGAGATTATTCGGGATGCTAGGTATGAGATACTACAGCAGCTGGTCTTAGTGCAAGTGGGAGATTGTTAGTTATGTATATGCCCTAGAGGCCATTGTTGTACATATGATGTATATTATGATGGATGCTTGGATATATATAGAGAGGACTTTCTTGCTCGTCATGATAGTATACTATTTGGTTTCACTTTATCTTAACATGTTGACTTGTAATGGTTTACTGTTTTTCTCTCACATGTTGATAAAGCACTTAGGATTTGTACTCGACTACTGGGACTATGATGAGATCATACTAGTGGGGCCATGGTAGTCGATGAGTACATCCTATAATTGTTCCTAGTCGAGGGTATATCGAGACAGGGCATCGATACACCAGAGTCGACTAGCGTATACGCATCTTGACCCATATGATGGGCGATGGATGATCCCATATCCATCGGTGTTTGACATCAAGGATGGTGTTTGGGTGCTCAGTGGAGACTGGGTACACTGGACGGACTCGCCGATAACTCCCATATGGTGATATACCACACGTCAGATGGCAGTTCTCCGGTGACACTGGTACAGGGTAGTCTGTAGACCCGAGATCATCATAGAGTCTTGTGTGATTCCCACTGTGCTTTGATTTCCACCTTACCACGTCCAAGAGGGCGTGCAAAACGGTGGCTTTTGGGTACAGTCCCGAATCACATGGAGGCAATGAGCAATAGGAGGGGATTCGTCTCTCCCGGTATAGGGAGTTGATGTTGTGCTGTGTTCGATTGGCTATAACTGGAAGTCCCTGGACAGGGCTGATATAGAGATTTACTGGTAAGTGTTATCAGTAGTTTCTCGACCCGTTATGAGCCTCACATTGACACGACTTATCGGTTATTGGGGTCTGACGTATACCACCCCTAGACTAGATATGCGACATATCAGACGAGCAGACCGGACTGTACGGGAGTGTTACTGATTGGATTCACAGGAGAACGTACAGGCTAGCTTGTTGATCTTCTGATCGCTCAATACCTGGGTGGCTGTTACGTTTAGCTGACCGCTTGCAGCTTGTGGGTGTTTGATATGATCATCACCTGCTACCAGCGTATTGACGATTCTTTAGAGTCCTACACAGAGGTTTCTTGGCTGAAGCAAAACGGAGTAGAGGCACATATGTGATATGTGCAGGACCGAGGATAATATGATATGAGATATCGTATTGTATTCTCGCGATATTTAGATATGAACCGGGTCATCGGATCAAGTTTTGATTCGATGAATCGGTACATGATATATTAGTCGGTTATATTCGATATAGCCGGATCGTCGGATCAAGTGTTGATTCGATGATTTAATGTATAATAATATATATGATATATTGTATTACATTATCTAATATTGGCTCACTTTATTATTTCATTTTCTCACCGTATAATACATTGATATATATGTGATATATGTTAATTGTATTATTTTCTTTTGTTGCAAATATATATAATATATATGTGATATATATTATTGCAACATGATATGATTACTAATGGAACATGTTTAGTAGAGGTTAAGCAAGGTTAGGGTTTGATTAGGGTTAGCTCCTTCTTGCACCATCTAGAAGCTTTCCTTTTGTCAAGTGTAAGATATTATGGTTGATATTATCTTATGACTCATTCTTTAACCTAACCAAACCCTAGCCCTAGTTTATTCTCTACAAAGGTTATCCTTGTCATCCTTGACCATGGTTCCATGATCAATCATATATTCTTTTCTACTATTCATCACAAAAGGATGATCTCTTTTATTCATCATCTTCTTCACTCTTTAGCTTTGAGAAAGCTCACTAGATTTTCCTTTTGTGATGTTTTCATGTGAGAATTTGATATAAAAAGATAGCATAAATACTACTCCATCATCCTCATCTAATCTAGCCCATTAGATTAGGGCGTTCACCTCATTAGAGTGAGAGAGCTTGAGTTATAGCAACTTCGACGTAGATCATCGGAGAAATGGAACACTACAAGCTAGCATGGATCGTTCGAGTCGTGGAGCCTCTCTTGAGTCCGGGAGATCGTGGATCGCGGCGAAGGGACTTCTACTCGGAGCTTATGAAGCGAAGGAGCGGACTACAAAGGTTGTAATCCCTCACACTTAGTAGTAAAGATGATTTCTTGCATGTTAAACCCTAATAATCTAGCAAAGATCCCGGCTTTGGGTTGTTCGGCACGTCTAAAATTTTATTCGGGCATGATTGATGCCTTATGAACCCTTACAAGAGTGCCTAGGAACCCTACACTCCATGGGTCATCGACCACTCTCCCGATCGGTAACAAAAGCTCAGGAGCAACAACAGAAGCTCCAGGAGATGCTAACACAGATAGCCGCACTCACCGGGCCAAAAGAAAGCCTAGAGACGTCGTCAGAGCAGCGTCATGAACAAGAAACTGATTCTGAGTTCCTCCGCAGAATCCTCGAGAAGAAGGACAAAGTGGCAGCGGAACAAGCTGCCAACATAAAACGAATGGCGCTTTTATTCCAAGACATGGTCGGGATTATGTTACAGCCGGATCCTCCAGCTGAAGACCCTCCGATTATCCTCGAAGACGACCGAGGAGGGACATCAATCCTCCTCCCTGCTTGTTTAGCAGCCAAGGAGGAGACCATCTCCAAAGCCGCCCTAGATGACTATATAGCTCAAAAAATACGAGCTCATCACACGAGCGAAGCGGCTGGCCAATTCGTTAAGACTGGACGACCCTATCCGGGTTGGTATGACCAAATAAAATACCCGCCGGGATATACGATCCCCAAATTCCATGTATATAAGGGGAATCCACACCAGCTCGTTGCTCAATTTAGAGCTTTGTGCGGCAACATCGGAGGTGACGACAAACTGCTGCTTCGCCAGTTCATTGGCAGCTTGTCGGAAACAGCGTTTGAATGGTACTCTGAGCTCCCGAATGACTCCGTTAAGACATTTGCAGAAATGGAACTACTGTTTATGCAAAGATTCGTGAGTGCTAGCGAGCGCACTCCGATCACCGCACTAATTAACTCCAGGGTGAAGCCAGGGGAAACATGGGTTCAGTACGCGATACGGTGGCGGAACCTATGGTCGAAATCCGAACAACGCTAGAAGAGGCTCCTGCAGTGGGCATGTTTATAGGAACCCTCGATCCGTAGGCGACAATATCCCAGTTCATGATGTTTTTCAAGCCGACTACCTTTCATACCTTGATTGATAAGCTGGCCCAAATGGACCAGATGGGTCATAAGCCTTCCTTTTTAAAGACAGAACCGCGGAATGAAAAGGGCAAAGGGAAAGCCACCTTTGTCGCCAATGCTCAACAACAGCCGAGCGACTTAAAACCTGTTGTTCGCCAAAGCAACGTGCGTCCATGCCAATCCCTCGAGGAGAGACTGGGACGTCCTTACTCGTTTCCTTGGGACAAGACAAGGAGATTGTTCGAGCTGGCAGTGCGCAATAGACTCATCAATCTGCCAGAGCCAAGACGTCCACTGCAGCCAGGCGATACCAACAATCCTAATTACTGCCCCTACCACCAAGCAGTAAGCCATCCAATCGAAGATTGCTTCGTTTTCAAAGGCTGGATTGAGGACCAATACCAACAAGGCAAATTCGCACTGTCCGAGAATTGGAAAGTAAGCCCGCCCCAGCCGCACGCTCTTAAAAAGGTGGACACGCCAGGGGCATCATGCTCTTTTATAGAAGAAGCTCCATGGGAGGTCGTTCTTTCAGCCAAGACGAAAAGAATGCTGAAGGATCTCCAAACATGCCCGGCAATCAGGTGGAAAAGTCCACTGGAACCCGAGATCATCGAGGGAATGCTGAAGCCGCGCCGGACTCCAAGAATTGTTAGCGATAATCAAAACGCTCAGGCCCAGCCGTCAAAGTTTTCGAAGAAGAAGAAGAAGACCAAAAAGCTTGCAAAGCATGTCGACAAGCGCACAGACCTGCAAAAACATATTGACGCGTTGGAAGAATATAACCAGAAGGCGCGAACTCCGGTCATGCTTCAAGAGTTTCTCAACCACATCCTTGAAGACGGAGATAGCGACAAAGATGAGGGAGAAGACTCGTCAGATGAACCTGAGAATTATGTGGCAAGCTGCCACATGATCTCTCACTCGATAAATGGCAAAGAAGCTCCAGATGCAGAAAAACTGGGGGCAGATCCCGAAACGGAACTCCTAGGACCATCAGACGAGATGATTGACATTCTGCTGAACGAAGCCTCTCAAAAGAGCAAAGATGATCGAGAGCGTGAACTGGTTATATTCGAAAAGGCTAAACGCCGGCGACTGAATGAAAAGGTTGATGTACTCCAACCAGATCGAAGCACGTCTGCCGCAGACAAAAGCAAACTTAAGATGAGGAGACGATTCGCTAGAGCCCTGTCAATGGGAATGAAGTTGCCCTCTTTCAGAGGAAATTCTCCGGGCGGTATACATCTTAATGAAGCAGACGTACATCCTAACTTCTGCTTATACCATCAGAGGATTGCACACCCTACCGAAGAGTGCATGGCCTTTAAAAACTGGTGGCAGGGATACATTGCTCACCGACAGCATTTCAAGCGGATGAGGCGCAAAACTCGTCGGGAACAAAGAAGCACGACAGATGAGCATATAAGAACTGTCGGTGAATGTCACATGGTTAATTCCGGAGGATCGCAAGTTCTCACCTTCGGGAGTGATTCTGATGAAGAAATAGCCCTCGACCCTCTCTTCAAGGAATCCATCTCTGAAACAAAAGAGATGAAGACCTGCGAGAACATTCAGCTACGCAATCGCACGCTAGCTGAAAAGAATCTCGAACCCGTAAATAAGGGATCAAACAAAAAGAATAAGGGGAAAGAAAAGTTCCTTGAGGATATCGCCCTCGATGATCGATTCGTCGAAGAGCTTGCAGCCAAGGACCCGCCCAAGAAAAACAAGGTGGATTACAACGTTCTGGCACACCTGAGGAAGATACCCTCGCAGCTAAGCATTCTCGACGCCCTTCTGCTATCCAAAGAGGCGAGAGATTCTTTGATCAAGGCATTATAAGAGCCTGACCAGTTTCAAGCTTTTCTCGCCGAAGAAAAGATAAAGAACGAGCTGGAAGAAGTTCACACAGCTGACATCACTTTCGGCGACGAAGATCTCCTCCTCGGAACATGTGAGCACAACCGTCCCCTATATGTCTCCGGGCATTGCCATGACATTAAGATAAGGAAGATCCTAGTTAACAACGGGTCCTCTGTCAATCTCCTAAATGTGAGGGTACTAAAAGAAATCTGCATGAGCGTTCAACACCTTGCTCGGGATAAAATCACTATCTCTGGGTTCGACTCCCAGTCATTACGGACGCTCGAGTCTGTGATACTAACGTTACGCTTTGGGCTGCTCGTTACTGATATCAAGTTCCACGTCATTGACGCCAAGACTTGCTACAACGCTTTGCTCGGTCGACCTTGGTTACACGAATACAACATTATCCCTTCTACACAGCATCAGTGTATGAAGTACTTCAAAGATGGGCTTGAATATACCATGACAAGGGAGCTGAACCCATTCTCCATGAATGAAGTCCGCAAATACGAGGACGCAAAGTACTTTCTGCCAGACTTTGAAGACATGGAAAGATGCCATAAACAGGAGAATAAGTAAAAAGCTATCACCACCATTCCGGTCTTCGGGAGCGATACCGAGGAGGAAGAAGAGATAGTCTATTCGGGACCTCCCCGATACAACAAACCGGGACCGTCTACCCCTATTCTGGTCTTTGGCAGTGACTCTAAAGACGAGGTCAACGCAGTATTCTCGGCTCGTCCATCAGTGCAAGCCTTCACTGGAGATGATCAGAGTTTGCAGATCGCCATGGTTCCGCAAGAGCATTACAAAGAGCTCGACGCACTTGATACCTACAGTGTGCAAGAACTGCAGACATTCTACGTCCCTCCCGGGCGAAAAGATGAAAAGGCAATCCTCTTTTATCGATCCGCGGAAACCAAAGTGGAGAAAGAAATCTGGTATGGTGCCGGTTCTACGCTTGACAGGCTCCAGCCCATCCATCTGCCCAGATACTACACAGAAGGATTAAAAAGACTGTTGAGGTGCCAAGGCGTACCTTTGAAGCAGACCGCGCGACAAGCCCATCTTTTCATTCATGGAGAATGGGGTAATGAAAACGATCGGGCTCGGATATGTTCAATCCAAGAATCTGGAACGTCCCTGGAACTCAGCGAAAATTGCCCAACGGGAGAATAAAAACGATCGGGCTCGGATATGTTCAATCCAAGAAACGGGAGCGATTCCATGGCTGCTACGTTATACATGATTTCGATGAAGAAGGAGATGCTCTGTTAGAATACGCTAACCCTGAACCAAAACGAAGTCTCGCCATGAAAGTGCCAAGTCCGTCATTCGAAGAACAGATGGATAAGCTAATAAGGGAAGCGGGTCAAAAGGTCCGGGATGACCATAGCCGCGAAATGGCCATCTATGAAAAAGCCAGAACGCAGCGCCTCCTTCAGCAGGCTACGAAAAATGACGATACCCTTCATCTCCAACCCGTCATACGGAAGACTCGAAGCGGAGGCAAAAATAAACTGAAGAACGGAAAAAATGTTCGATAGCAGCAAAGCGGGTCCAAGAAGACTCGCGATCGAAAATTGAGCAGCCGGGATCCGTCTCTTATAAAGAAGATGGGTCGAGCATATTCTTTTCCCCAAGACAAGACAAGAAAGATATTTGATCTTGTCATGAAACATAAAATGATTACGCTCCCGGAGTCCAAACACCCCGAACAAGCAGGCGAGGTCTCTCACACGGATTATTGCTCCTATCACCGAGCGATAGGACATCCTCTAGAAGATTGCTTCACATTCAAAAACTAAGTAGAGGACCAATATCAGCAATGCAGGTTCGCTTTATCCAGCAGTTGGAGGGTAACCCCACCACAGACGCATGAGCCGAAAGCCACATATGCAGCGAGAGTAAAGCCGGATCAACATAGGTCTTGGAAGCGATCTCGTACCTGTCACGTGATAATGATGTCGGAAGAAGGAGTGCCCGAGGATATGAATGACCTCTCCTGGTGCTTTGAAAACGATGACGACAAAGTAATCTCAGAGTTTCCACCGGCGCCAAAAGAACTGGAAGATGGGATACATACTACTGCACATAACCTCAGAAAAATCGACTTGGGAACGACAAATGACCCGCGGCCAACGTTCGTCAGTGAGCTGCTATCTGAGAAACAAGTGGCTACGCTAAAAGACGTGCTCATGCAGTATAAAGATTGTTTCGCATGTGTAGGGTGTTTTTCGTCACCCCATTGAGATGGGAATGCGCGCGCGCTTGTCAGGCGTACTACAGATTCCCCCTGCCTAGGGTAGGCGGAGGTTTAATGATTGTGGGGATCCGAATCTCCGGCAGCCGCGGACTAAGCTGCCGTTAATTACCCCTCGCCTTTGGAGCGAGGGAACCTCCGATTGACGGGTTAAACTGGTCATGCGAACTCAATGTGCAGTGTGCGTGTGTGTTGTGTTTTGAAAAGGGGGTTTTGGATATATCGGGAGCCACGCAGAGTTTTTACGGGGGTCCCGCTACCCGGATAGCGGGCTGGGGGTCAAGGGGGCTAGCAGCCCCCTGTGGGGTGCGGGGCAGCGCCCCGTTAGAAATTTTTTTCTAACAGAGGCAGTGTCGTGGAGTATGTGTATGTGTATATTTATATACATATGTATATATATACATGTATATATAAATAAAGGGGAAAAAGACATCCAAAGGATGCGTGGGGCCAGCGCCTAGGCGCTTGAGCGCAAGCGCGCCACGTGTCGGCACGTGGGCGCTTTGTGCTCGAGCGCAGAGTGCTGGAGCGCAACGCGCCACGTGTCGGCACGTGGGCGCTTTGCGCTCGGACGCTGAGCGCTTGGGCGGAAGCGCGCCACGTGTCGGCACGTGGGCGACTTGCGCTCGAGCGCTTGTGCTGGAGCGCAAGAGCGCCACGTGTCGGCACGGGGGCGACTTGCGCTCGAGCGCTTGCGCTGGAGCGTAAGAGCGCCACGTGTCATCACCGGAGCGACTTGCGCTCGAGCGCTTGCGCTTGAGCGCAAGAGTGCCACGTGTCAGCACGGGGGCGACTTGCGCTGGAGCGCAAGAGCGCCACGTGTCGGCACCGGGGCGACTTGCACTCGAGCGCTTGCGCTGGAGCGCAAAAGCGCCACGTGTCGGCACGGAGGCGACTTGCGCTCGAGCACTTGCGCTTGAGCGCAAGCGCGCCACGTGTCGACACGCGGGCGCTCTGCGCTTGAGCGCTGTGCGCTTGAGCGCAAGCGCGCCACGTGTCGGCACGCGGGCGCTCTGCGCTTGAGCGCCAGCGAGAAAAGGAGGCTTTTTGCCAAAAAAAATTTCTCAGAAGAGAAATCAGAGAAGAGTTGGACTCCTGAATGTGTTTTTCTTTTTTTTTTAGGGGGGTTTAGTGAAAGATGTTCTTCTTCTTCCTCCTCTGTTAGCTGGATCTTGAAGATCAAGAGATGTGGGATCTTTAAAAATCTCTCCTTTTTGAGATCTAATGCAAGATCTGAGTTCCCCTTTATGGGTTTTGTGGTGAAAAACTATTTTGTTTTATAAAAAGAAGAGTAAAACTCTTGATTTAATTCAAGAGAAAGAAGAAGGTTTTGGAACCTTGAAGAAGGAGAAAGATCTCAGATCTGGAAAATTTTTAGAGAGAGAAAAAGGTTGTTAGATATTTTCATTATCTTTGCCTTTATAGGCCATACACTTTACACATAGCCCCTTGGGCTTCACAAAATGGCATTTTGCCTATCCCATGGCTCATGTGCATTTCTTTTTGCACATAAGCCATGGGCTTTACAAAAATTTGGCTATATGCCTATTTTCTTACATTTATCCATAAAATAAAATAAAAGAAATGCAACAAAATTATTTATTACAAAATTTTTATCTTGGCATGGGGGGAGGCCGGCCGCCTCATGTTCTGGCTCGACCCGGGCATGGGCCCACTGGATCTGGGCTTGGGGTTGACTTTGATTTTGACTTGGTCAACCGGGGTGTAAATTTTTACCCCAACAGCATGGAACTATTCCGAGATGCCAGGATTAGATCCAGAAATAGCCGTCCACAAATTGGCGATTTCTCCGGACGTCAAGCCGGTCATACAAGCGCCGAGAAGAATGCGGCTCGAACTTGAAATGAGCATCAACGTCGAGGTCAAGAAGCTAATCAACTCTGGATTCGTACAAGAGGTTCAGTACCCTGACTGGATTGCCAACATTATCCCAATGATGAAGAAAAATGGGACGGTGCACATATGCGTAGACTTTCGAGACCTCAACAAAGCATGTCCGAAGGATGACTTCCTCATACCAGTTACTGAGCTGATGATAGATAACACGTCCACTCACAAAGTTTTCTCCTTCATGGATGGCTCGTCAGGGTACAATCAAATAAAGATGCACCCCGAAGACCGGAAGCATACCGCCTTCCGGACCCCGCTAGGCATATTCTGCTACAAAGTGATGGCTTTCGGCTTGAAGAACGCTGGTGCCACCTATCAGAGGGCCATGACGAAGATTTTCGATGATCTCATACATGAAGTCGTCGAATGCTATATCGACGACGTTATGGTGAAAAGCAAATCGCACGAGGAGCATTGGGAGCATATAAAAATAGTGTTCCAACGTCTTCTGAAATACAACTTGAAGATGAACCCTCTGAAATGCGTGTTCGGAGTTTCCTCGGACAAATTCCTAGGATTTATCGTACGACATTGGGGCATTGAGATAGACCCATCAAAATCAGGCGATTATGGAAATGCCTACGCCAAGGACTCTGAAACAACTGCGGTCTCTCCAAGAAAAGCTCGCATATATCCGACGGTTCATAGCCAACCTCTCCGGCAAATGCCACCTCTAATGAACAAGGGACCCCTTTCGTCTGGGATCGCAAATGCCAAAGCGCACTGGAAGAAATCATGCAATACTTGATGAATCCGCCGGTATTGACAGCTCCGGTTAAGAGAAAACCTATCATCCTGTATACAACTGCCCTTGAAGGTTCCTTAGGCGTGCTATGGGCTATAAGAGAATGATCAAGGGAAGGAGAGAGCCCTCTACTACTTGAGTCGAGTTCTCCTGGGGGCAGAAAATAATTACTCCCCCATTGAAAAACACTACCTGGCGTTGATCTTCGCGATAACGAAGCTCAGGCACTATGTGGGCGCATGAGGTCCATCTCATATCAAAAGTGGATCCTCTCAAATATTTGATGTCAAGAGCCATACTAACAGGGCGGCTCGCTAAATAGGCCTTACTCTTAATGGAATTCTCGATAACTTATCGACCTCTCAAGGCAGTGAAAGGCCAGGCCATCGCTGACTTCCTCGCTGAGCATCCTATACCTGCCGATTCACCCCTAAATTGCGAATTGCCAGACGAGCATGCGTTTGACACAATCGACGGGGAGAAAGGAGAGAGTAACACCCAGTGGGAACTCTACTTCGACGGGGCATCTTCCATGAAGAAGCGAAAGCACAGCTCCTCCATAATCAAGTCTAGGGTAGCCTCATCTTCGTGACTCCACAAAGAGGGATAATGCGCTTTTCCTTTTCCTTAACAGAACCGAGGACAAACAATGAAGCAGAATATGAAGCTTTGATAGTAGGTCTTGAGATCGCTGTTGACATGGGGATCGAAAACCTCCTCATATACGGAGACTCTCAACTGGTTGTTAGTCAAGTAAATGGTGACTATCAAACGTGCAAACTGGAGTTGGTAAAGTACGGTGAGAGAGTGAAACAATTGCTGATTCAAATCCCTGCCTACGCCATGGAAAGCATACCGCGTGCGGAAAATACCAAAGCAAACGCGTTAGCCAAACTTGCTAAAGAACTGGCTGACGAAACCTCGATAACATGAGGATTGTTATGCAAAGTCGTCGGTTCTCGCACCGGTAGAAATATCTCCGGACCCATCCGAAGAAAAGGGAGTGACCAAGCAAGCGGCCCTACAGATAGAGGACCAGGAAAAGGTCAAGAATTGGAGAGAAGTCTTTATAGACTACTTTAAATCTCGTCGAACACCTGAAGATGCGTCCTCAAGACATCAGCTCATGAAACGAGCTTTATCATTCGCCTTCGTCAATGACACTCTATATGAGAGATCATCCGATTCTATATGGCTAAGATGCCTGGGACATGAAGAAGCAAGGAGAGTCGTCCAAAAAACTCACGACGGACTCTGCGGTTCTCACCAAGCTGGGCCGAAGATGAAATTGAAGATCAAAAGGATAGGCTACTATTAGCCCACAATGATCCAAGACTGCCTCGAATACGCGAAGCGGTGCCACTCGTGCCAGATTCATGGGGACTTTATCCACCAGCATCCAAATCCGCTACATGCAACGGTGGCTAGATGGCCGTTCGAAATGTGGAGAACTGACATAATCGGGCCCATTGAACCAGCGTCGTCCATAGGACATCGGTTCATACTGGCGACGGCTGATTACTTCTCCAAGTGGGCAGAAGCAGTACCACTAAGAGAAGTGAAGACGGAGAAATCCTCCATTTTTTCAAGACACGCGTCATCTATCGGTTCGGCACTCCGCGACGGATTATCTCCGATAACGGGCCGGCCTACAGAAGTCACAAAATCAGCCGCTTCACGCAGCAACATAATATAGACTGGAGATACTCTTCGGTTTATAATCCTCGAGCTAATGGTCTAGCCGAGGCTTTTAACAAGACCTTGACGAAGATCGTGAAAAATACGGTGTCCAAAAATAAAAAGGACTGGCACGAGAGACTGCATGAAGCTCTCTGGGCGTATCGGAACACGTTTAAAACGGACACAAACACAACGCCGTATGCATTGGTATTCGGCGCTGAAGCAGTACTCCCCTTGGAGATAGAGCTACCCTCCTTACGAGTGGCAATTCATTATGAGCTAACGGACGAAGAGAATGCTCATCTTCGGCTGGAGGAGCTCGACGCCCTCGATGAAACCCGGCTCATGGCGCAGCAAAACTTGGAAGCTTACAAAGCGAAGATGACGCGTTCATACGAGAGATTGACTAGGCCGAGAACATTCCGCCAAGGCGAACTCGTGCTAGTAGTCAAGAGACCTATGATCCCCAATCATGCCAAACGAGGGAAATTCGAGCCGAACTATGAAGGCCCGTACATCATAGAAAAATTCTACCAAGGTGGGGCTTACTTGCTCATGGATATGCATGGCGAAAGACCCTTTAGGCCAATAAATGGCCGTTTCTTGAAGAAATACTATGCCTGACCGAAACGTCTATAAACTACTATGGACCACAGCATCCCAAGACTGATGCAAAAAAAATGAACGTCCATAAGCGAGATGGGCACGGATGAAAACCCGAAAGGGCTCCTGTTTTCCCCAATCAGAGCAAAGCTCTGTTTGAATTTCAAAATTCAAAAGGTGAAGCAACGCTTCAGATCCCTTGCGCTACGCGCAGAGCGCCACGTGTCAAAAGCAGACACGCCAGCGCAAGGAGCGCTGTGCCCAAGACAGCGCACCCCCCAATCAGAGCAAGGCTCCGTTTTAAAATTCAAAATTTAAATAAAGGAAGCAACGCTTCAGATAACTTGCGCTCTGCGCTGCGCGCCACGGGTCAAACAGCGGTGTGCCAGCGCAGTTGCGCTGCGCTCTGCGCTGCGCGACACGTGTCAGCGCAGGTGCGCCAGCGCAGTTGCGTTGCGCTCTGCGCTGCGCGACACGTGTCAGCGCAGGTGCGCTAGCGCTCTACGCTGCGCGACACGTGTCAAGCGCAGGTGCGCTAGCGCCAATTGCGTCAGCACTGTAATTTAAATAATAAATTATTTAATTAATCAGAATTAAAATTCTTGAAAGATCTTTCCAATCTTATTAAAATAAGAAGATTGTCTTCTGTAAATCAGAGGCCTTAGGATCAAAGATCCAACGGTGGGGAAACATCCCCAAATCAATCAGAGAAAGATCTCTGTAACTAACCTAACATACCAATTAGCCCTATATAAAGGCCCCTAGACTCCAAGTCTCGCATACAAAGATATACAGAAATAGAAAAAGGAGAGAACTCTGAAAAGATTTGAAAGGCAAGCCTTTAAAGAAAGAAGATCATCTTCTTCAAGGTAAAGAATTAAATTCTTGGAAGAACAGAGATGAAAACATCTCACAAAAAGAAGAATTTCTTCTAAAAAAAAGATCAAAGATCTAAGAACAAGATCAAGATCTTCAATACAAAAAAATAAAAAAAGATCCAATCACAAAAAATTAAAGAAGTAATTTACTTCATCCCTAGATCTTTTGATCTATATAAAGGCACAGCCTTTTGATGAACCACTGGTTCTTGAATCTTGATGTAGAACCTCTTTAGAACTAAAAAGATTCTGTTCTTTGATCTAAATTTGATCAAGATGCGCCCTGCGCTATTGAACAATGCCCTACACTTTTAATCTGTGCCTTTGCGCTCCTTGGGCTGGCGCAAGTCACCAGAACGCGCCACGTGTCAACCACAGAACAATCTGCCTTGCGCTCTTAAAAACAGAGCGCTGTGCTCTTGGATTTGCGCACTGCACCATAGCACGCCACGTGTCAGCTGCGCACTAGCGCAGCGCACTGCGCTAACAGACTTGCTCTCATGCAGAGCGTGACACGTGTCACCTCCGCATGCGCTGGCGCCTTGCGCTCTTTAATTGGCGCAAAGCGCCTGACAGGCCACGTGGCACATTGTCAAACCACTAAATGCTGTGCATTATTAAGAAAGGGCAGAGCCCAATTAAAAGGTCTAACAGACCAATTTAAATGTTGTGCATTATTTAAAAAGGGCAGAGCCCAATTAAAAGGCCTAACAGGCCTAATATAAATGCCATGCATTTAATTATAGAGCCCAATGCTATGCATTGTTTAAAAAGGGCAGAGCCCAAGCAAAGGCCTAACAGGCCAAGTATAAATAAAATGTTGAACATTTTCAAATGGACTTAGCCCAATTATGGTCATAAGTCCTCAATTTAAATTGAACTGAGCACAACCGCTCTCCCAATCAATTTACACTCGGTTCGAGGGTACATCTCTTTACTCCTCTGACATCTGTCGTTGTAATCCTTCAACGTCGTTAGAGAGGTGACGGGTCCCGACAACCACACACTGTTACGGACTGTAGGGTCCTTAAACTCATGGACTATGATGTCCTTAACCTTGACCGCGATGTCTTAAAACTAACAATGGACTGTGGGGTCCTTAAACTCATGGACTATGATGTCCTTAACCTCCGTGATGTCTTAAAACTAATACCGGACTATGATGTCCTTAACCTCGACCGTGATGTCTTAAAACTAACATCGGACTGTGAGTTCCTTAAGCTCACGGACTATGACGTCCTTAATCTCGACCGTGATGTCTTAAAACTAACACCGGACTGTGAGGGTCCTTAAACTCATGGACTATGACGTCCTTAACCTTGACCGCAACGTCTTAAAACTAACATTAGATCACAATGTCCTTAAACTACTTATCGACCGCAACGTCACTAAACTAAACAATAGATCCCCCAATTGCTCTCTTGTCGGATCTAAACGATCCCGTTAAGTCGATCTTAGTCTAAAATTAGACTAACGTGTCCTTAATGAACGTTTAAGTCGATCCTAGCCTCAAATAAGGCTAACGTATCCTTAAACACACCCCCTCTAAATCCAAATCTAAGAAAGATACGGATTTGGACTAATCCACGTCCTACGGACGACAACATAAATTAGTCTCCGTATACAATCTACGGGCAACCGAACACAAAACAAACACCCACGACACGAAGTGACCATATGGAGAAGGAGAAAGTTGTTACCGCGATGCGGTAGCATAATTAACTGCAGGGGCTTGCACCTGCATGGAAGAGCGTCCCCACAATCAAAACCCCCTCGAATAAGGGGGAATATGACGAAGTCTGCTACATCGGCCGCATCCATTTAAACCTTCGATATACGGTGCCATAAATCAAATTGGCATCTTCGGAGAGGTGGACGGATAGCACCAATTGGCATCTTCCCCCAAATTTAGGCAAGACGTCCAGTCTTTCCGGCTTCCGGCGGTAAACAGATTCTGGCACGCCCAGTGGGACCTTTTCCTCTTTCCACTCCACACTTCGTGTGTCGTGTTCGCGAATCAATCGCGGTTTGTTAATGGTTGCCCTTGGGTTTCAAGTTACTAAGATTTGGTCTCTTGCTTGGCATAAAAAGCAAACAGCAATGGCATTCACCTGCTCGAAGTGCTCCAACTGCAGCTACAACCCGCGCTCCGCCTCACCTGGAGGTGTAGCTTATGGACCTCAAGCGGCATCCCTGTTTACGATGCCGATAGAACAAGTCACCCAGGCTATGACTGGATTATTTTTCGGGACCATGCTCCCGCCAATGAGCCTTCACCGCTCCCGTGCCCTTACCAGAAGCTCCTAAGAAGTCGGTTTCGATCGAATTACAGCTGCTGCGGCCCCTCTCAACGGGTCGCCCAACACCAGTGCCTCAGTCTTCTCCAGGCTGGGCCAGAACTCCTGCGGGCCCACGATGAAGCTTGCGGTCCTAGAAAAGGTTATTCCGAAGAGAGTAACCAAACCTGCTCCTGAAGTCGTCAAAGCGACTTCTCCTGCCAAGCGGTCAGTCTTTACAAGACTGACCGTCCCAACTCCCATTCCCGCTCCCGCTGCTCAAAAGACATCAGTCTTTAATAAGCTGACACCGGCAACAGCCCCTCACCTGAACAGGGGGCAAGACAAGGCTGTCCCCATTACCGAGCCAATTCCCACAACTCTACATGCTCGACGTCACCACTGGCGCCGAGTGAGGAAGTGTCACGACCCGAAATTGGCACGTGACGGCCCTAATACTACGCAACGTCTACAGGCGTAACGCAGTAAAAGAAAGCCAAAACCCAGAAATCTAAACCAGTTAAAAGATAAGAAAAGATAAGAAACATTGTTTAAAAGTCTTTGAAATCACAACCCAAATTCTTTAAAAGTCCATCTTTATTTCCTTTAAAATTTTGGCAGCACCTCCTTTGTAAAAACTAGCCCCAAAAATGGGTACAACATATATATAAAGTAAAGCATCCCCAAACGGGAGCAAATACACGCCCAAATGCGGAAAACAACCACCACAACAAATATACGATGCCTTAGCGAAGAAATAAAAGACGGTAGAAAGGAAACTGAATAAAAGACAACAAGTCACAAATAATATACAATATCGTCCTCACCAAGTCTCTAAGTCAACAAGAAAATATAGTAGATGGAGAGTAAAAGGATACAACGAATATACAATACAATAAACGAATAACCACAAAACCCATCTAAGCAAACTGCACACTGTGAGCTGACGCGGTATCCGTAGCAAAAGATGATAGAAGAATAGCCTGCCTCTGACTATCCTGAGGAACACCTGCAAACACTGTGGCACAACGGGGGTGAGTTGCCAACTCGTGAATAGTAAATAACATATGCAGGTAATCGCGAGTATGCATGTCACGCCCCGCTTCCCAAAATACGGAAAACGAGGGATGACTAGGCCAGCCATGCTCCTACGGTCAAGGAATCATCCCGCCGTAGTCACACTTCGGCTTCTAGCATTACATGGTAATCAGTAAATAAAGCACAGTAGTAAATGATTCACATCACTAATTTATTACATTAAAATCCATTGTTCACAAATTACAGATAACAAGAACAGTTACTAACCAAGTTCAATATCACGATCACTTTTATGGAAAGCAGTAAAGGAAGAAAGTACACCAGACTATATCTCCGTGAACTCGAAAGGTAGATCTGTCTCCTGCGCTGGTCCTTCCACGGGATCTGAGCATGCATACTCAGGTCGTCAGAGTGACACAATAACAATATTATTATAATAAGATGAAACAGGTAAAAGAGGTGATACTAGTGAAAGTACAATGCGAGTAATCACTATGTCACTATATGATGCGGAATATGATCTGTGTCCCTATCGGTCTCTAGGTCATATTTGAAATCGCATAGTGGAAGGAGGATCATGTTTAACAGGAGTCTCGTACATACCCGAGACAACGACCCACATGCCCAGGACATAACCCTGTCAGCCGGATCGCTAGATCCTACCTAATATATATATCGCTGCTCGAATGATCATCCTCTAAAACACGGTCCCGCTAAATACGATTCTCTTTCCACTTCGATTTCCCCTTCATCCCCAGGTTTACACTATTTATGATCTTGATTTAGTCGTGTACAAGTATACCAATGGCACGGTTTTATCACTGTTCACTGTATCAATCACTGCCACGAATATTCACTTCCCATTGGTGTACTTGTCACTCCTAAACCAACATCAATCACGCACGATAATGCAATGTCCACTGACTCTAACATGCACTAACACTAAGTATATGGCAAATGGGGTATGCTATATGTATGTATGCCATCAATAAGCTAAGTATATTATGAATCAATGTGCACGTCATTAACTTACAAAAATTGCATAAATTCATATGTTTAGAATTAAACGAAATGATACAAATACGATCAATAGAATACTCAGTCAGAAATTCATAAAAATTAGTTTCAGTTCAATCGGATTTCCGGTATTCAAGATACAGCTGTTTCATTTTAAGTGCTCGCGGCTGGAAATTCAGTTTCAGAACTGAACGTCCGTTTCGCGACACGAATTGCACCCGGTTGAGCTCAGAATTTAGCGATACTACGGTTGAATAAAATCTAGTTTTTTCGATGGTGTATTCAACTCAACAGAAGGATCCTCAATCGCGTCTGTACGTCGAAAGTTATACACAGTTTAACATCAGTATGTCACTTCTGAATCTGTTCTGGACAGTTATACGTTCTGCCCTTTTATTTACAATTTAAATAGCAAACGGCAATGAAACGGAATGAAACCACTTGTTTTGTTTAGATAACAGATCTTCCTTTAATCCACTACAGAGTCCCGTAACATACAAATTCAGGAAACAAAGTGACACACATTTTGGGACAGTACACAGTAGTCAGAGTCGCTCTGGACTGCAGTCCAGAGTCACACTCCGATCTAAATATCATCGCAGTTACAGTACAGAAATCATTAGAAGTTTATATATGGCTAAAGTTCGTCGAGTCGGGTTCGATTTAAGCCCTCGAACACATCATTCCAGTATGTACATAATTTACAGTGATTTTAATCATTTTCAGATACGGGAAAATTCTAGTTTTATCGGCATATTTGGGGGTATCAATTTTAGTCACTAACAGTCGTATTTTCCAGTGAGATTTATACACGATATTCGTCATTATATGGGCCAACAGAAAACATCTATTTCCGTCAAGTTAAGCAAGTATTTTCATTGGGGTCTAGCATCGAACACATAGGTCGCAAAATATATCGGGAATCGGTAAATTATAAACTATATGATTTAAGTATGTATCACAATTATATTAGCATGTAGCAAGTAAAACACTTGCCTGGAAACATCTCGGGGTTGCACGGCAGCAGCGGCGTCACGAACGCGCGATGTACGTCGTGAAACGATTTGCGCGAGCTTGGCTCGCGATACGGAATTTGTGTCGGAGTTGCCCGGAGACTTCTTGTACTCGCTGGAAATGGAGGGGGTGCTTTGTGGTTTGCCTGAGAAGTGCTGGGGTTGCCGACGGTCGACGGCGTCGCTCCGACGATGGGCCGCAGTGGGTGTTTGGAAAATGGGTTATGGGATTTTTCTTAAAGAGAGAGAGGGGGGGAGAGAGAGAGAGAGGGGGCTCGGGTGTGGATCTTGGAGGAGGAGGAGAAGATGCAGAGGGTGTAGGGGTCGATGGCGTGGTGTGGAGATCGCCGGCGTCGAGGGGGCAGGGTGGTGGTCGGCTCGATGCAGGGGGTTGGTGTGCAGGGGGTTGCTCGGTTGATGGAGGGTGGAGTCGTAGAGGGCGAGGGAGGGTGAATGAGGGGTCGCCGAGGGGTTGTCGAGGGTTGTCGCCGTCGGAGGGGCGACGAGCGGAGTTGGGTACTCGGTGGGTTTTTGCTGAATGGAGAGAGGTGAGGGATTTCGAAAAGTGCAAGAGAAGGGAGAGGTGTGAAGGAGATAAGGGAGACGAGGGGGTGCGAGTCGCGGGTGTAACGTCGCAAGAGCATGGGCATGGGCGTGGGCGCGATCGGAGGCGAGGAGCGTGGATCGCGAGCGGGAAATGAGGCAGAGAGCCGTTGGAGAAGGAGGGGAAATAGTAGCGGGTCGGGGCGGGTCTGTTGAGGAGGCGGGCTGGGCTTAGGAATTAATTGGTTAATTAAAATTTGATTTTTAGGTTGTTGGGCTTAGGGTTTTAACGGGCCGGGGTTTAAAATTTCATTTTAATTTGATTTTTGAATGGGCTGAGTGAGAATGGTTGGGCTGAGAGGTTTTAATTATGAATTTAAATGGAAAAATCTAAATGGGCTGAGGGTTTATGAAAGTAGTTTGGTTTTAGTTTAATTTGGCTTTGGTTTTAAATCTTGGGTTTTGGCTTTTAGGGTTTGGGAAATTTTGTTGGGTTTAGGGTTGTGTATATATTAGTATATTTTAGCTTTTGGTTTTGGACTATGATTTTTAAAAGAGCTGGAAAATAAAGTTTAAATATTAAGCTTAAGCAACCAATTAAAATACGAGGGAAAAGGAAAGGAAATCTCTGGGATTTAGAAAATAGAAAACTTTTATTAAGATGGGAACGGGGATTTACAATGCACGTACAGCGCGAATCTAACATGTGCAATTAATAGCAATAAAAAGTCATATGAATGCAATAATCATGAAAGGTACACTAGCAGGTACAACTAATACATGAAGCAATGCATATAAATAAAGGTATGTAAATGCAACAGTCATGAAAGGTACTCTAACAGGTACTACTAATACATGAAGAAATGATATGAATAAAGGTATGAAAACGCAACAGTCATGGAAGGTACTCTAACAGGTACACTAATGCATGAAGCAGTGCATAAGCAGTAAATGTAGAGTATGGAATGAAATATGTCATTTCCACGGAATCCTGACAACGTGGTAGGATCAAAATCCATCAAGACAATCCAAATCCCAATTTCCTTAAATCGGCCCCCATTTTGGCTATCATATCAAGTAAGTCTCACATATCCTTAATGTACAATATCAAGTAGATCTCACACATCCCGTATGTACAATATCAAATATATCTCACATACCCCGAATGTACAATATCAAGTAGATCTCACATATACCCTGTAATCAATATCAAATAAATTCTCAAATGTCCTAAATCCAATGTCAATGAGTCCTTTACATTCTAAGTATTTTGCATGAATAAATATGATGATGTATATAATTTAATGTTAATACACATATATTAGCGTCCCATTCCACTAATATTGGTGTAAGGGCATATATAACAGCGGCCTAAACCCCTGTTATATATACAAAGGAGTAAAAAGAAATATCATGAAACCAATGTGTCAAGTATCGACACAGAAATGCAGGTCTATCAGGTGCTGTCACCATGACTAGCACCCTGATAGGTACGTATCATACGCTATCCCGAAAGCTCGAGTGCCTAGCTCTGACCCTCGCCTCTCGACGTATCTATACGTACATGACTCCCGTCGGTATCCCCATGATAACCGCTGAGTCATTGGTAATGTCACCAGAAAGTATGGTTCCCCCACTAACTCATCTCCTCACTGAGATTCTTGCCCCGGGGTACCTCCGGGCCCCACCATATACCCGCAGACGGTGCCTCCCGCTCCTCGAATCGGGTATATAATCAGAACCGACAAATCTCATGGTGGATGCTGTAATATCATATCATCAAGGGAAACCGGGTTTTTCAAATAATGCATAATTTTATGAACTACCACGGTCCTCAAATCCAGAAAACATCATGAAAAATCCATATCTTAATGCGAAAATCCATGAATATAATATATGCAACAGAAAACTGTAATGTAAGCATATAAAAGAAAAGTCGCTATTTAACTGCAACAAGTCAAATATAAATATATGCGGTTCCTAATTTCTCCAATTCTAAATAACATCAAGTAAAAATAAACATGTAGCTATAACCAGATATGTGTGTAAACATGAAGTTATAGCAAGGTATATGTATCTACCTATCAGTAATGATGTAATATACCCTCCGGGTATAAGTGAAGTATGTATGCATGGTATACATGTAGTTATGTCATTATGTGTGTATGTACCTATCACTAATGGTACAATACCCTATAGGTATACATGTAATTAGCATGTAAGCATGTCAAGGCATATATGTAAGCATATTGATATACATGTATGCTATAAGTCAATACATAAAGAAATATGATTAAAGTCTCAATGTCCCTAACCAAGCAATATCATATCTATAAGTGGGTTATGCGTGACATGGCAATTATTGACGGTGTGTGTAGCATACAATCAGTGCTCGTGCAACATGAATCGTCAATAATATGTGCAGCGTCCTAAGGATACTAGTCCAAGCACAACAATATCCAAGTAATAGGGTAAATGAGCAATTCTAAATATGACATAGAATATGCGACAGAAGTAACATCTCTAGCCCAGACGCATAACGCCATGCGGACGATTCCCCTGTAGATGTTAAATCTACTCACCAACGCTCCTGGCTAAGTGAAGCCTACCACCTGTTTTCCCTTGTTGTAGCATCCGAAGTCCCCGCTTGCGAACCTAAAATTTCACAAACACATCACATAAGCAAAAATCCTACATCGACGAAAAGACATCGAAACACAAGAATAACGTCCTGAAAATTACACTGCGCGCTTAGCGCATCTATCGCGCACGACATCGGCCAAAAACCCTAATTGGGGTCACTAAACTACAAAACACAAGTCTAGACCACGATCGTCCCAATCGTGCAACACAACACAAAAATTACAAGGAATACAATAGATATAACCTCGCAACGACCAATCGAACCCATGTCGGAAAAACGGCGAAATCTAGTAAGCAACCTATCGTAATATTTCGTACTAGTTTCAAGCTAACGCATATCTAACGATTACAAACACCCTATAATGGCTTAACTAAGCTATCTAAACCATTCCTGTATTTTTAACACTCGCTAATTATGTTTTACCAAAAACCTAGTAAACTAATTGCATAATTAAACAAAGTGTTCATTAGCAAAAATTAACATTTTCTACTAGGTTAATCTTCTCCAAAACACAAATTAACACTTCAAATGAACACTAAACACTTAACAAAATTTAACCCTAACATGAATTTCTTAAACCAAATAAAAATGAATTAATCATAATTTAAAAACTAAACTAAACACATAATTAGCTAACTAAATTAGCTAGAATAAGATTAAAGCAAATATAAAAGGATTAAGGTAAGAATTATACCTCCCCAAGAACACCAAAATGAATTTAATCTCACATCATAGCATCAAAAAAACCATGCTTTGTTGAAGATCCAAGAAGAATTAGTGAAGGAAATGAAGGAAAATGATTATATTTGAATTTTTGTGATTTTATTTGGATTTTTCATGATTTATTTGATGCAAAATGAGTTGAAAAAGAGTGGGAATGATGGAGGGCAGCAAAGGGAAGGGAAGGGCCGGCCAAGGGGTGAGGGGGGTATTTTTGTGAATTTTTGTGAAGAAATTGCTAGGAAAAAGAGTAATAAATGCTTTATAAATGCACTTTGCCGCCTTTACACATTTTCTTTTCTTTTTAATATAAAACCTTTTGCACTCCAAAAAAATATCTAGATATTTAAAAAGAAGTTTCCAAAATATTCTAGTGACAAAAAAAATAATTTATTCATAAGAAAAGAAATTTCCCGATTTACGTGCACCAAATACCGCTTAAAATAATATTTTATTTGGAAAAAATTCTATCTGAACCAAAACCTCCCAAATACCCCTAAAGTTCGCGCACAAGCTTTATTTTAGCTAAACAAGGTGCCGACAAGGTTATACGGACGTTTGATCGAAATCGGGTTAAAACGGAAAATACCGACAATTTTGCCCTAAAACGGAAAAATTCGCAAAACGATTTCTGAAACGTTACAGGAAGTTTGGAAGCAACTCCCCTTCCGGGATAACTTCACCAGCCCCGACGGCGGAAATTAATGCTGCTGTTCCAACTGGGCACAGCTTTGAGCTGCTAAATAAGGTGCGTAGGAATTCTCCTACCGCTGCACTGAAAAGGTCTCCCCCTCCACTGGAGAAGGTTGTGGAAGTGAAGCCAGAACAACCCCAATCCCCTCAACGGCTGTCCTCTGAGATCTATAAAGTCTGGCGGTAGGCCCGAGATTCGGTGATCGATCCAAATTTCTCCCACCAACACAAGAAGCTGAAGGTCCAACAGGAAGTAAGCCATCCTGTCCAGCCATGAAAAGCTGTTTGGGTGTCCACCGCAACGGCCCCCTCAACTTCGACCGCTCATAAGAAGAGAAGGCCGGAGAAGATCCCCATGCCCGCGAAGAATGTCAAAGGCGCTAAACCCAAACGCTCTAAGTCTAGGGGCATGGTAGTCTATACTGTTTACATGGCATCTGGAAAGGAAGATAGCCGCGCTTCAACGGGCCACCGACCACTCATCCGATCCATCACAAGAGCCCAGGAACAACAGCAGTAGAAGCTCCAAGAGATGCTAACTGCGATGGCAGCACTCACCGGATCGAAAGAAAGCCCAGAGGCGTCATGGGAGCAACGCCGTGAACACGAGACCGATACTAAATTCCTTCGTAGAATGCTTGAAAAGAAGGACAAGGAGGCTGCGGAACAAGCGGCCAATATAAAGCAGATGGCTCTTCTGTTTCAGGACATGGTCGGGATGATGATCCAGCCGGATCCTCCAGCCGAAGATCCTCCGATTATCCTTGAAGATGACCGAGGAGAAACATCGAATCCACCTCAGGCTCTTTCAACAGCCAAAGAGGAAACAATCTCCAAGGCCGCCCTGGATGATTATATTGCTCAACAAATACGAGTACACCGGGTAAATGAGGCAGCCAGCCAAGTTGTCAAAATGGAGCGACCATATCTGAGCTGGTATGATCAGATAAAATACCCACCGGGCTACACGATACCGAAATTCCATGTCTACAAGGGGACAGGCAATCCCCATCAACATGTCGCCCAGTTCAGGGCTCTTTGTGGCAACACCGGCGGCGATGATAAGCTCTTGCTTCGCCAGTTCGTCGGCAGCTTATCGGAGACGGCATTTGAGTGGTACTCCGAGCTTCCAAATGACTCCGTCAAAACTTTCACAGAGATGGAGTTGCTATTCACTCGGCGATTCGCGAGCGCCAGTGAACGCACCCCGATAACAGCCCTGATCAATGCAAGAGTGAAGCCAGGAGAAACTTGGGTTCAATATGCAATCCGATGGCGGAACTTGTGGTCGAAGTGCGAACGGCGCATCGAAGAAGCACCAGCGGTGGGCATGTTCGTGGGCACCCTAGACCCTCATGCAACTATTTCATAGTTCATGATGTTCTTTAAACCGACCGCATTCCAGGCTTTAATCGATAAGGTAGCCCAAATGGATCAAATGGGTCACAGACCGTCTCCCCCGAAGCCGGAACCTCGAAACGACGAGGGTAAAGGGAAGGCGACCTTCGTCGCGAACACCCAACAACAGCCCAGTGCCCCAAAGCTAGCAGATCAACTGGAAGAGAGACGGCGCTATTACAATGAGAAAATGAAGCGTCCTTACTCATTCCCGCGGGACAAAACGAAGAGGCTGTTCGAGGTGGCTATGCGCAACAGGCTTATCAATTTGCTGAATCCCAGGCGACCGTCGCAACCCAGCGAAGTGAATAATCCCAATTATTGCCCTTACCACCAAACGGTAAGTCACCCGATCGAGGATTGCTTCGTCTTCAAGGGATGGATCGAAGATCAATACCTACAAGGCAAGTTTGCGCTGTCCGAGAAGTGGAAAGTAAACCCACCACAACCGCACACTCCTAAGAAGACGGACACACCGGGGGCAACGTGTTCTGTTGTTTAAGAAGCGCCATGGGAGGTTGTGCTTTCAGCCAAAACCAAAAGGATACTGAATGATCTCCAGACATGCCCGGCGATTAGGTGGAAGAACCCGCTGGAACCATAGATCATCGAAGGGATGCTGAAGCCGCGCCCAACTCCAAAGATTGGTGGTGATGGCCCGAGCACTTATGCCTAGCCGTCAAAATCTTCAAAGAAGAAGAAGAAGAGATCCAAAAAGCCCTTGAAGCCTGGCGATAAGCGCATGGACTTACAGAAACAGATCGACGCGCTGGAGGAGTATAATCAGAAGGCACGGACTCCCATCACGCTCTAAGAGTTCCTCAGCCACGTCCTTGAGGACGAAGATGATGGAGAAAGCTCGTCGGATGAATCTGAGGGATACGTAGCAAGTTGTCATGTGATCTCTCACTCATTTACAGACGATGAGAAAACTTCTTGCACTGAGAAGCTGGGGGCAAAGCCTGAATCTGAACTTCTGGGGCCGTCAGATGAAATGATCAACACATTCCTCAATGAAGCTCTCCTGAAAAGTAAAACTGATCGGGACCGCGAGACGGCCATATTTGAAAGAGCCAAACGCCGGCGACTAGATGAAAAAGCCGAGACACTCCCGCCGAATCAAAAGACATCCGTTGCAGATAAAAACAAGTCCAGGACGAGGAAAAAGTTTGCTAAAGCCATATCAATGGGAATGAAGCTACCATCCTCTGAAGAAAACACCCTTGATGAAGCAAAGATGCATCCTAGCTACTACTCATATCATCGAAAGATTTCGCACCCCACAGAGGAGTGCAATGCTTTTAAAAGATGGTGGCAAGGATATGTTGCTCATCGGCAACATTTTAAGCGAATAAAACGAAAAACTCGGCGAGAGCAAAGGAGTGCGACTGAGGAGCATAAAAGAGATACCGGTAACTGTCGCATGGTCAACACCGGGGGATCGCAAATTCTCACTTTCGGAAGCGATTCTGACGAAGAGATGGCTCTTGCCCCTCTCTTTAAAGAATCCACATTGGGGAAGGAGGAAGAACCGAAGGCCTGTGAAAACATCCAGCTGCGCAATCGCACGCTTCCAGAAAAGAATCTCGGATCTATGAGTAAAAAAGATAAGGGAAAAGAAAAGGTCTCCGAGGATATCGCCCTGGATGACCAAGTCATGAAAGAACTGACCGCCAAGGACCCGCCAAAGAAGAGGAAGGTGGACTATAACGTTCTGGCGCACTTGAGGAAGTTACCTTCGCAGCTCAGTATTCTCGACGCCCTTCTACTATCCAAAGAAGCGAGAGATTCATTGATCAAGGCGCTACAAGAACCAGAGAAATTCCAAGCCTTCTTGGCCGAAGAAAAGATGAAGGACGGGCTGGAGGAAATACATACAGCCGATATTACCTTCGGCGACGAAGACCTCCTCCTTGGGACGTGCGAGCACAACCGTCCCCTATATATCTCAGGATACTGCCACGATATAAAGATTGGCAAAATCCTGGTCGACAATGGGTCTTCCGTCAATCTCCTCAACGTGTGAGTGTTGAAGGAAATCTGCATGAGCGTCCAGCATCTCGCTCGTGATAATATCACTATCTCCGGTTTTGACTCCCAGTCATCGCGAACTCTCGGGTCTGTGATATTGACATTACGATTCAGGCTACTTGTCACGGATATTAAATTTCATGTCATTGACGCCAAGACATGCTATAACGCTTTTCTCGGCCGGCCTTGGTTACACGAGTACAACATCATCCCTTCTACACAATATCAGTGTATGAAGTACTTTAAGGATGGTCTCGAGTATACCGTAATAGGAGAGCTGAATCCATTCTCCGTAAATGAAGTCCGCAAGTATGAAGATGCAAAATATTTCTTACCGGATTTTGAAGACACGGAGAGATGTCGCAAGCCGTAGAACAAAGCTATCACCACCATTCATGTCTTCAGGAGTGATACTGAAGAAGAGGAAGCGATAGTTTATTCAGGCCACCCCAGTACAACAAGCCGGGACCGTCCGCTCCTATGTTGATCTTTGGCAGCGACTCGGAAGATGAGGTCCATGCTATATTCTCTGCTCAGCCTTCACTACGAACATTCACTGATGAAGAGCAAAGTTTGCAAGTCACCATGGTTCCGCCCAAACATCATAAAGAACTAGACGAGCTTGATACCTACAGTGTGGAAGAGTTACAAACGTTCTATGTCCCTCCTAGGAGAGAAGGTGAAAAGGCGATCCTATTCTACCGCTCTGGGGAAACCAAAGTGGAGAAAGAAATCTGGCACGGCGCGGATCCTACACTTGATAGGCTTCAGCTCATCCGTCTGCCTAGATATTATACAGAAGGCTTGAAAAGGCTGTTAAAGCGCCAAGGAATACCCTTCAAACAGACCGCTCGAAAAGCCAAGTTCTATGACAGGGTCTGGAACATTCCCGGAACTCAGCGCAAGTTGCCCAATGGGAGAATGGAAGCAATCAGGCTTGGATATGTTCGGTCCAAGAAACGGGAGCTGCTCCGCAATTGCTATGTCGTACATGACTTTGATGAAGAAGGAGATGCTCAATGGGATAGTGCTAATCATGAACCAGAAAAAGTCCCCGACGTAAAAATGCCCAGTCCTTCGTTCGAAGAACAAATGGACAAGCTTATAAGGGAAGCTGGTCAAAAAGTTCGAAATGACCATAACCGCGAAATGGCCATCTACGAGAAAGCCAGGGCGCAACGCCTTCTCCAACAGGCCGCGAAAGATGAAAATGCCGCTCCCTGTCAACCTGTTATAAAAGAGGCCCGATGCCAAGGCAGAAACAAGTCAAAAAGCGGAAAAGGCGTCCGACAGCAACAAAGCGCGACCAAGAAGTCACACGAGCGGGAATCGAGCGGTCCGGATTTATCCCTTATGAAGAAGATGAGTCGAACATACTCTTTTCCTCAAGACAAGACAAAGAAGATATTTGACCTCGCTATAAGACATCAAATGCTTACACTCCCGGAGTCCAAACACCCCGAGCAAGCAGGCGAGGTCTCTCACCCAGATTATTGCTCTTATCATCGAGTAATAAGACATCCTCTCGAAGATTGCTTCACCTTCAAGAACTGGGTCGAAGATCAGTATCAGCTCGGCAAGTTCGCTCTATCCGACAGTTGGAGGATAACTCCGCCGCAGAAGCATGAACCCAAAGCTACGAGAGTAGAACCAAATACACATCGGTCTACGAAGCGAGCTCGCACTTGTCATATGGTAACGATATCAAAAGAAGAGCCCGAGAATATGGATGACCTTCCCTGGTGCTTCAAAAACAATGATGACAAGGTGATCTCAGAGTTTCCACTGGTGCCAAAAGAGCTGGAAGATGGAATACACACTACTGCAGATAACCTCAAGAAGATTGATTTGGGGACGACGAGTGACCCACGGCCGACATTCGTCAGTGAGCTATTGTCTGAAGAGAGGATGGTTGCGCTAAAAGACGTGCTTATGCAGCATAGAGATTGCTTCACATGGAACTATTCTGAGATGCCAGGACTAGATCCAGAGATTGCTGTCCATAAACTGACAATATCCCCGGACGTCAAACCAATCAAACAAGCACCAAGAAAAATGCGGCTCGAGCTTGAGATAAGTATCAACGCCGAGGTCAAGAAGCTGATCGACTCCGGCTTCATCCAAGAAGTTCAGTATCCTGACTGGATCGCCAACATTGTCCTGGTGATGAAGAAAAATAGGACAGTGCGCATATACGTGGACTTCCGGGATCTCAATAAAGCCTGCCCGAAGGATGACTTCCCAGTACCAGTCACTGAACTGATGATAGACAATACGTCCACTCACGAAGTCTTCTCCTTCATGGACGGATCGTCAGGATACAATCAAATAAAGATGCATCCCGAAGACCAGAAACATACCGCTTTCCGGACCCCTTTGGGTATATTCTGCTATAAGGTAACGCCTTTCGGTCTAAAGAACGCCGGTGCCACCTATCAGAAAGCCATGACAAAGATCTTCGATTACATCATACATGAAATTGTCGAGTGCTATATCGACGACCTCGTGGTGAAAAGCAAATCATACGAGGAACATCTCGACCATCTGAAGATCGTATTTCAACGCCTTCGGCAATACAATTTGAAGATGAACCCTCTCAAATGCGCGTTTGGGGTGTCCTTAGGCAAATTCCTAGGATTCATCATCCGAAACCGAGGTATCAAGATAGATCCGTCAAATATCAAGGCGATCATGGAGATACCCCGACCAAGAACTCTCAAGCAATTGCGGTCTCTCCAAGGGAAGCTCGTGTATATCCGGCGATTTATAGCAATCTCTCTGGCAAGTGCCGTCCTTATAGTCACCTGATGAAGAAGGGGACCCCGTTCGTCTGGGATCACAAATGCCAAGGCGCGCTGGACGAAATCAAGCAGTATCAGCAGAACCTGTCAGTGCTGGCTGCTCCGGTAAAAGGAAAGCCCCTTATTCTTTATACTACGGCCCTCGAAGGCTCCTTAGGTGCATTATGGGCACAAGAGAATGACCAAGGGAAAGAAAGAGCTCTCTATTACTTGAGTCGAGTTCTGCTGGGGGCAGAAAGCAATTACTCTCTCATCGAAAAACACTGCCTGGCGCTGATCTTCGCGATAACGAAACTCCGGCACTATGCATTGGCGCATGAAGTTCGTCTCATATCGAAGGTGGATCCCCTCAAGTATTTGATGTCAAAGGCCATACTGACGGGGAGACTCGCTAAATGGGCCCTGCTCTTGATGGAGTTCTCAATAACCTATCAGCCTCTTAAGGCAATGAAAGGCCAGGCCATCGCCGACTTCCTCGCCGAACATCCGATACCTGCTGATTCTCCTTTGAATTGCGAACTGCCAGACGAACATGCGTTTGATGCGATCGACTGTGGTGATACCCGATGGGAACTTTATTTTGATGGAGCGTCTTCCATGAAGAAGCGCAAACAAAGCACTCCTATAATCAAATCAGGTGTAGGCCTCATCTTCGTGACCCCACAAGGAGGAATAATGCGCTTTGCCTTCTCCTTAACAGAGCCAAGGATAAATAATGAAGCCGAGTATGGAGCTTTGATAGCAGGTCTTGAGATCGCCATCGACATGGGAATTGAAAGCCTCCTCATATACGGAGACTCCCAACTAGTCGTTGGTCAAGTAAACGGCGAATACCGGACGTGCAAGCCAGAGCTGGTAAAGTATGGCGAAAGAATACAGCAACTGCTGACCCAAATACCTTCCTACACCTTGGAAAGCATACCGCGTGGGAAAATAGCAAAGCGGATGTATTAGCTAAGCTCGCTAAAGAACTGGCCGACCAGAACCTCGATGACGTGAGGATCGTTGTGCAAAGCCGTCGGGTTCTTGCGCCGGCGGAAATATCTCCGGAGTCATCCGAGGAAAAGGAAGCGACCGAGCAAATGGCCCTGCAAATAAAAGACCAAGAGAAGGTTGAAGATTGGAGAGAAGTCTTTATAGATTACTTCAAATCCCGTCGAACGCCTGAAGATGTGTCCTCAAAACATCAGCTCATGAAGCGATCCCTATCTTTCGGTTTCGTCAATGATACTCTGTACAAGAGGTCATTTGATTCTTTATGGTTAAGATGTCTGAGACCTGAAGAGGAGAAAAGAGTCATCCAAGAAATTCATGACGGACTCTGCGGTTCTCACCAAGCCGGGCCGAAGATGAAGTTGAAGATTAAATGTATGGGCTATTATTGGCCCACGATGATCCAGGACTGTCTCGAGTATGCGAAACAATGTCACTCATGCCAGATCCATGGGGACTTTATCCATCAACATCCAAATCCACTACACCCAACAGTGGCTAGCTAGCCGTTTGAAATGTGGGGAACTGACATAATCGGCCCCATCGAACCAGCATCGTCCAGAGGACATCGATTCATTTTGGCGACGATTGATTACTTCTCCAAATGGGCAGAAGCAATACCGCTGAGGGAAGTGAAGATGGAGAATATCCTCCATTTCTTCAAGACGCAAGTCATTTATCGGTTCGGGACTCCGCGACGGATCATCTCTGATAATGGGCCAGCCTACAGAAGCCACAAGATTAGCCGCTTCGCACAACAGCACAACATAGACTGGAGATACTCCTCAGTTTATAATCCTCGAGCCAACGGTCTAGCAAAGGCTTTCAACAAGACTCTGACGAAGATCGTGAAGAAGACGGTGTCCCAAAATAAGAAGGACTGGCATGAGAGACTGCAAGAAGCTCTCTGGGCGTATCGAACAACGTTCAAGACGGTCACGAACACGATGCCGTACGCGTTAGTATTCGGTACAGAAGCGGTGCTCCCTCTCGAGATAGAGTTACCCTCTCTACGAGTGGCAGTTCATTACGAACTAACAGACGAAGAGAATGCCCACCTTCGGCTTGAGGAGCTCGATGCCCTTGATGAAACCCGGCTCATAGCGCAACAAAATTTGGAGGCTTATAAAGCAAAGATGACGCGCTCATATGAAAGATTGACCAGGTCGAGGACATTCCGCCAGGGCGAACTCGTGCTAGTGGTCAAAAGACCTATGATCCCTAATCGCGCCAAGCGGGGAAAATTCGAGCCGAACTATGAAGGCCCGTATATTATAAACAAGGTCTACCAGGGTGGAGCCTATCTACTCATGGACATGCATGGCGAAAGACCTTTCAGACCGATAAACGGCCGCTTCCTGAAGAAATACTACGCCTAACGAGTTACGACCTAGGTCAATGATAGATGACGACGACTATGTCCGCTCGCTATCTTCCTAAGCCCAAAACTCTATAAGTAGTAGCTGGTTAATGGACCGAAACGTCCTTAAACTAACAGTGGACCGAAACATCCTTAAACTAACAACAGACCACTATGTCCTAAAACTAGCTGTTGACCGAGATGTCAAGAAGCTGCTGCGGATCGCAGCATCCCGAAGTTGATAAAAAAAACAAAAATGGTATGTCCATAAGCAAAATAGGCACGGATGGAAACCCGAAAGGGCTCCATGAGTAAAAACAGCAGGGCTACCGGCGAGTGTTTGTGAAAACCCAAAAAGGCGCAACCTCGTTACAAAAAAAAAGGAAGAAGAAAAAAGAAAACGACATGTCCATGAGCAAAATGGGCACGGATGAAAACCCGAAAGGGCTCCGTGAGTAAAAACAGCAGGGCTACCGGCGAGTGTTTGTGAAAACCCGAAAGGGCGCAGCCTCGTTAAAAGACACTTACATGGTCCTCTCGACTTTGTAAAGAGAAACCACCCGCGTGAGATCCTTACGACTCACAAGGGAGAAACACACTTAGGGATCCCCACGATTCCTAAGGAGAAATTACACTTGCGAGATCCTCACGATTCGTAAGGAGAACTCTTTTATGGGACCCTCACGGCTCATAAGATTTGAAAGTCTTAAGTTACAGAGACCTGAACCTGTTCTTAAGCAACCCCCACAACCTTCGATATTGCCCTACAAGCGGCTCGATACCGACCCTTGTATACAATCCACGGGCGTGAATAAACATTTCCCTAACCAAGTCCCATCCGTGACTAGGGATATGTTCGTACGGTGAACAACCCTTGTAAGCCCTCTCGACTTATAAGGAGAAAACCCTTTTGTAAGATCCTTACGACTTACAGGGGAACACGCACTTAGGAATCCTCACGATTCCCAAGAAGAAAACACACCTACGAGATCCTCACGACTTGTAGGGAGAAATACCTTTGTGAGACCCTTACGGCTCATGAAGTCAAAAGCCTTAGTCGACAGGACCCTAACCCTGTTTACTAAGCCACCTTTGTTCGACATCGACAGAGGAAAATGATGATTCGCTCCTGACAATATCCCAGTTGTAGCGGTGCTGATGCCGAAATCAGTGTCTAATCCCAAGCTTGCAGCGAAAATACAGCAAGCCACACATGCATACGAAATAGCCGAAATGATAGGGTAACTTGCAAATAAAAAAAATCAGCAAGTAAAAAAAATGTATGCATGCGAAATAGCCGAAATGATTGGGCAACTCGCAATAAAAAGCAGCGAGTAAAAATAAAACAAATAGTCGAAATGATTGGGCACCGCGAAAAATAGCCGAAATGATTGGGCAATCGCGACCTTCGCGATATAAAAAGCTGAAATGATAGAGCATCGCGGAAAGAAAAAAAAAGAAAAAAAAAGAAAAATGAATGAAATTTATGCCTTACAGGTGATATTACATCAATCCCTGTATACAATCCAGGGGCTCGAACAAAGAAGGAATCACACTCCTCCTCCCCCAGGCTTCCTCAGAAGAAGAAGCCAAATCTCGATGAGTCACAGATAGCCTGGAGCTCATCTCAACATTCGTCTCAGTAGACATGATATCAAGAAAAGCGGAACAACGACAACTCCCAGTTCCATGACTCGACGGTGTACAGATGACCGAAAGTCAAATCTTAACTCCGTGAAATGCGGATTTAATCAACAAAATTCCTGGTTACGTGGAACACGGATAACGTCACTTTTTGACCCCGTGGAAAACATCCAGAGCGGATCCTGGTCCTCGCAGAGCACGGCAGTGAACCCGTGTGAAGCATCCAGAGCGGACCCTAGTCCTCTCCGAACACGGCAGTGAACCCATGTGAAGCATCTAGTGCAAATTTCTGGTTACGTGGAACACGGATAACGTCACTTTTTGACCCCGTGGAAAACATCCAGAGCGGATCCAGGTCCTCGCAGAGCACGGCAGTGAACCCGTGTGAAGCATCCAGAGCGGAGCCTAGTCCTCGCCGAACACGGCAGTGAACCCGTGTGAAGTATCTAGTGCAAATTCCTGATTACGTGGAACACGGATAACGTCACTTTTTAACCCCGTGGAAAACATCCATAGCGGATCCTGGTCCTAGCAGAGCACGGCAGTGAACCCGTGTGAAGCATCCAGAGCGAAGCTTAGTCCTCGCCAAACACGGCAGTGAACCCGTATGAAGCATCTAGTGCAAATTCATGGTTACGTGGAACACAGATAACGCCACTTTTTGACCCTATGGAAAACGTCCAGAGCAGATCCTGGTCTTCGCAGAGCACGACAGTGAACCCGTGTGAAGCATCCAGAGTGGATCCTGGTCCTCGCAGAGCACGGCAGTGAACCCGTGTGAAGCATCCAGAGCGGAGCCTAGTCCTTGCCGAACACGGCAGTGAACTCGTGGGAAGCATCTAGTGCAAATTCCTGGTTACGTGGAACACGGATAACGTCACTTTTGACCCCGTGGAAAACGTCTAGAGTGGATCCTGGTTCTCGCAGAGCGCGGCAATGAACCCGTGCGAAGCATCCAGAGCGGAGCCTGATCCTCGCTAAACACGGCAGTGAACTCGTGGGAAGCATCCAGAGCAAACATTGGACTGTGGAGTCCTTAAATCCACGGACTATGATGTCCTTAACCTCGACCGTGATGTCTTAAAACTAACAATCAACCCCAGAGATTTCAAAATGATTCTATCTTGGTTCAAGGGTACATCTCTTAACTCCTTTGATATTTGTCGTTGTAATTCCTCAACGTCTTCAAAGAGGTGATGGGTCCCAACAACCACACATTTCACGGACTGTGGGGTCCTTAAACCCACGGACTATGATGTCCTTAACCTCGACCGTGATGCCTTAAAACTAACATTGGACTGT
Organism: Agapanthus africanus; assembly: GCA_030015575.1. Classification (NCBI taxonomy): domain Eukaryota; kingdom Viridiplantae; phylum Streptophyta; class Magnoliopsida; order Asparagales; family Amaryllidaceae; genus Agapanthus; species Agapanthus africanus. The sequence goes on along the minus strand of JASDDO010000031.1, from coordinate 443,675,359 downwards.
GGAGTCCTTAAATCCACGGACTATGATGTCCTTAACCTCGACCGTGATGTCCTAAAACTAACACCGGACTATGGAGTCCTTAAATCCACGGTCTATGATGTCCTTAACCTCGACCGTGATGTCTTAAAACTAACACCGGACTGTAGAGTCCTTAAATCCATGGACTATGACGTCCTTAACCTCGACCGTGATGTCTTAAAACTAACGTTGGACTGTGAGGTCCTTAAACTCACGGACTATGATGTCCTTAACCTCGACCGTGATGTCTTAAAACTAACAACGGACCGTGATGTCTGTAAACTCACGGACTATGATGTCCTTAACCTCAACCGTGATGTCTTAAAACTAACAACGGACTGTGGAGTCCTTAAATCCACGGACTATGATGTCCTTAACCTTGACCACGATGTCTTTAAACTACGGTACCCCGGAAAGTATCCGCAACAACCCCTGACTCCGTGAAATGCGGATAAGGGTAACTTCACCCATTACTTGCGGGTCCTCACGACTCGTAAGGGAGTAAATTCTCTTGTGAGATCCGTACGACTCTCAAGAGAAAACACACATAGGAATCCTCATGATTCCTAAGTAGAAAACGCACCTGCGGGATCCTCTCGACCTGTAGGAAGAAAATACTTTATGAGACCCTCACGGCTCATAAAGTTGAGAAGTCTTAGGTGACAAACCCTAACCCTGTTTTCAAAGCAGTCGCCACTCTACAAAAAGCATAAGATTGACAGTTACATACTATATACGGACCGTACTTACTAAAATCGTAGGGCAAACAACACAACAATAAAGAAGAAAGCAGAGAAATGACACAAGACATTATAAAGAATGTATATCTTTTATTCATGAATTCAATTGAGTACAAGTTACATCGTGTGAAAGGATAAAAGAAACAAATACATTTTATTTACAATTACAAATGATACAAAATGTTTATGGAGAAGGAAGCGTCTTCAACAAATCCGCAAGTTGCTCTCGCACTTCCTTCAGCGCCTTCTCCTGATCGGCTGCCGCAGCCAACTCTGCTACCACCTGGGCCCGCTGCTGCAAGTAGGATGAAGTTGTTCTTCGATGGCTCGCAGAGCTGCTTCACGACCTTGGGCATCACGCTCAACGGTATCGAGCTTCTGCTTCAATATTAACCCGTCGGAGATACTTTGCAGGAGACCCTCGAAGATAACTTTCACCCGAGCAGCGTTCGTGTCGACCTCAGCACGCAGTCGAGCAGACTCCCTTAAGATCTCTTTGCATTCCCTCCGCCTTAAAGCCGCTTCTTGTTCAAGATGGCGAAAGTAATAAGCGCTCTGCTCGAGCCATGCCGCCCGTTGAGTACTCATGGATAAAATCTCGGGGGCAGGACGCATAAGTTCCAGCTGATACAAGCGGGCCTCGATCTCCCTACAGTGGTTAACCCAAGACTCGACGACGCCTTCATTGTGGAAATTTACAAGCATCGCCAGCATCGTATTAACCTCAGCAGTGAAATCTGCGGCAGATACAGGAGCTTCTACGTCAAGCTCCTCGACGCATCCGCTCAGCATACTCAGACTCATTGTAGCACCCTTTGAGGATGGGCGTCTGGAGAATGGGCCTGCCGGCATCATGATGCGAGACTCGAAGGGGGCCGGAATTAGAACGACAGCTGCAAAACAAAACATGATCAAATGACGGCTCAAGAAATATAGAAAGGTCATCAATGACGGAATCTACTATACCAGCTGCAGCAGGTGGCAAAGCCGGGAGGACCGGTGGCGCGACTGATCTTACATCTCCTCCTTCGATCCGTAGCACTGCAATCAGGGCAAGGAAGAATCATAAATAATTTCATTATTGAAAAAAGAAAGGTCATTAATTGAAAACTATACTCACCAGCGCCGTTGGAGGAAGCAAGCTCTGACGGGAAGGAGAAGTGTGGGTGCAGCACTTGGTACAGGTGATCAAAAAGCACTCCTGCAAGGACGCAATAATACAACATCAGTACATAAATTATGCAGCCAAGATAAGACTGATAAGTCACAAATCCATACCTTCCAGCATTTGCGACGGTACGAGAGAGGGTAGAGATGTGGCTACCGTCAGGGCAGTAACTGACGGCGCTCCCTCGAGTAAAGGGGCATCAGCACTAGCCGCACCTGCGTTAGAAACAAGATAAGCCCGGTCAGAAAGGATTGCAGAATAAAAAGAAGGACGGTAACCCAAAATTTACCTGATGAGTCGCCAGCCGAAACGGCGGCGTCTCCCTCCTCCATTGGAATGGGTTCACCTCCCGTTGCCTCATCGCCAGACTCTACGGGAGCCGTCGTCATGCTTGCAACGCCGGAAGACGACAAGGAGCCGTAAGCAGGGAGAGCGATGATCGGAGCGGCGCCCGACTCTTGAAAAAGAACGGCCGTCTCATACTCAGCGATCATGCCCGTCTCATCCACTACCACCTCGGGCTCGTCGGTCGCAGCCGTCTCGCCCACCACTGCCATGGGTTCATCGGTCGCAGCCGCTCCATCCGTTGCTGCCTCAGGCTCGGCCGTAGCAGCCGTCTCATCTTCCTCCACCTCGCTCTCAGCAGTGGTGGCCGTCTCGGGCATAGTAGTCATGACTGTCTCGTCAGCCACCAGCTCAGGCCCAGCGACTACGGCTGCACCGCCTACCGTCGCCTCAGGATCAGCTGCTACCTTCTCCACCGTCCCCTCAGGCTCAACGGTCGCCGCCGCCCCTTCAGTAAGACTCGGACCTGCAGGACAAGATGTATAAGAACCGATAGTTTTACAACTTTTACAACAAAGCCTCGAAAAGCACATTACCTGAGGTGGATTGACCGTTGGCTTCCCGAGCTGCACGCGTCGCCCGTTTATGAGCAGTAGACAAGGCGACTGAGGGCTCCTCTGAAGGAGCAGCAGCGGGAGTAACGGCGCTTGAGCGCTACGCTCCTTCGCTACGCCTCAAGCGCTTCCTCTCCTCCCGGGCCGTCATGACGGACCTCTTGGAAGCCTCCTTCAGCAAGGCGTCGTCGTCCGCGTTCAGAGTTGCCTCCAGAGCCTTCAAGGCATCCATCATCGGCTTTTTGAGTTGGGTCTCTTGCGGCAATTCCGAAGAGGCCGGAACATCGGTAGCTGGCCCGGAGAGAATTCCCACGTCAGTTTGCGAGATAGGTCTTGTGGTCCTTGCGATAAGACAAAGAGGGGGTCAGATTACTCATAAGAAATGGAAGCAGAGGCATAGTAAACTGAAATGTACCAAGGCCTAAGGATGCTCCGAGTCGTTCCTCCTCCTGGAAAGTTTTGAGAGAAGCAGCGATAGCTTCTTCGGTAGAAATGCCTGTTAAAAGAAGGAAAAGCGTTAGTCAAAAACCAATGATAGAGGTACGATGCAATGACGAAAAATACAACTAGTGATTACCCGATTGCGCAAGTTTAGCCAACCACGCATCGCGCCTCGCCAATCGCTCTGAAGCTGCGATGGCAGCCGCCATATCAGTGTCGTCTGGCGGCATAAATAAGCCCTCGTTAGTCCCGTACTCACCCAAGCCCTCGCTATAAGGAGCATAAGGTTCCTGACCAAACGCAACGTCAGCAGAGAGGATCGACTTCTTCTTCCTATTCTACGCGCGAACCCCGGGTGCACCCAAAATCAACTTACGTTTTGTGGGCACCTTAGGACGACGGGTCTCGATGTCCGAGCCCACGCCGAATTCAGGCGAAACCACATTCACCGTCTCCACCGGAGCATGGGGCGCTGAGGGCACGTCCACGGGATCACGAGGCAATCCATGCGTGGGGCTTAGCACATGAGGAGGCTCATCCCCAGCATCTCCTCTTAGTGGAGGAACGACAGGGGTCCTTTGCCTTAGGGGGACTTTGCGATCGCTGGCGGGGGGCGCACCCTTACGGTCAATCAGCAGCCGCTTCTCTTCCCGGATAACAGCGCCCATCGCGTGCTGATACCAAGTCTCGTGTACGTTGAGGGCCCTTGGAATGCAAGTCAGCTCGCTAATGAAAAAATGGGAGCCCGTGTTCAGCCGCATGAAGTGATTCAATGCATTCCGTATCCCCTCCCTAGTGGCCGCAGGCTCTTCCAAAAACGCCTCCAGTGGGACCCCTTGGTTATAACTTAACTGCTGGGAGAAGCGATGGGGATTGTACCTCATAAAGAGCGCCAGTCGTTCTGCCTGAACACAAGGAAGCCCGGCCGGATGGAGTATAAATGTATAATCTCCCGGGTTTTCAATACGGAGGCCCCGTTCTTAAAACTATCACGCAACGCCAACACCGACTTGGAGGTCTCCGGACCGATGGTCATGACCTTGTCCATGAAAGAAATGCCTGCTCCGACCGTGCGCGGATGAAGAAGTAACCCCCTAGCCTCCCGCGGAGACGGATTCACAATAGAAGCGCCGACCAGCCGCATAACTCTCGGGAGTCTACACTTCTCGTAGAACGAGGGCCTCTTGTGAATACCAAAAACCCCGAGCACATGCATTTCCATCCATGAAGTAAAATAGTGCATCGGGAAATTGGCGGGTTGCACCCCTGGTTCATTTGCGTCCGCCGCCACACTGAGACCATGGTACAGGTGGGCCAACCCGGCGATTCCAATCGACAATTGTATGCCAGCCACCATCCGATGCGCTGGGTAGAAAACAGACGGCCTCATGCAGCGCGGGTGCATGGGGAGCGCGAACCAGCACAGCCATAACCCCAGAAACCCGAGAAAGAAGGTCTCCTCGTCAATGCCCGGAGCGGCGATTTCTGATAAGGGCACGATTGCAACATCGGGAAGGTAAAAACCCTTTTGGTCGTCCTCCAATGCCGGTCGACGATCTAAGCCAAAGCCGAAGGGGTCGTCGAGCTTGGCGAACTTTTCGCCCCGTTGTGATAGAATCTCCGGTCGAAGAAAGCGTGCGATGAAATCTGCAAAACTAACTCCCCGGCCTCCCGATTCCAAATAGAGACTTTCATACATATTCAGCACCTTTACCAGGCTCGGAAACTGGTGCTGAATAGCATTCTCCGGCGTTAGGCCCATTACCAGCGGCTTGGTGGCGAAGACATATTCATCCGGAGGAAGTAGCTCCTCATAGTGCTCTCCCCTCACCGGCAAACCGGAAATTTCAGCAAATTCTTCCAAAGTGATGGAAACTTCCCTATCCGTTAGAAGAAAGGTATGCGTGGTGATGTTCCATTACTCCACGAATGCCTTAATCCACCACGTCGGGGGAGCAGAATATTCAAACAGCGAGGCGTAAACTGCATGATACAGACCGATCTTCAGCAAATGCGCCTTCTTCGCTGACAAGATGTACCTGGCCCACTGCAAGTACCCGGCCAAAAGTCGAGGGGTCAATCCAATGTTATAGGGTTGTCCCCATGGGCGCGACTCACCCTGGCATATGCGCTGCCCCAGAATATCCACGGCTGTCGGCGGCTGCACGGGAACGGCAGCAATCGAAGGCTGAAGAAAATCCTCCGAATTCCAATTTACGACCTCCACGGCATAGTTCACCGGGGGTGCATCTGCATATGGGATCGATGAGATCGGCTCTGACGGTGTCGCACAAGAGAAGCTTCGGCGACCCTTGATGAGTTCACTGTACCATCTACCCCACAGGTGAAGGTTCTTATACTCCGGGTCGTAATCTTTAATAAGAGCAAGAACCTCCCGGTCCACTGGCGCCTCAGGAAATCCTCTCTCTGAGCGGAAGAACGGGAATGAAAGATCAGCGGACATGTTGCCTGCAAGAAAAAGCGAAATTCAGTTATTGGCATCATAAGTTAATTTTTAAAAAAATTCCAACGCTTGGTACTTTAAAATTTATACCACACTGCAATGCAGTGGAGAAGGGACCAAAGGGGGACCCACAAAATCCAGATGACAATGCATCAGTTAATAAGACAGCCTCATCATTGGATGGGACTGTCAATTAATGAGAAAATACTCAAAAAATATTCTCATTAAATGAGAAATCCCTTGAGACAAGGAGAAAGTCTCCCTTTTCAGAGCAAAGCTCTGTCACAGAGTGACACTTGTCAAACTCTGGTCACAAGGGAATAATATTCCTTAAAGAGCCTAGCTCTGTAATAATGATGGAAAAATCCATCAAAGAAAAAAAATTTAATTTCTAAAAATTAAAGTTCTGGGATCTTAAAGATCCATAAAAAAAACTCTTAAGAGTTCATCATCAGAAGATCAAAAAGATCTATATTCTGTCAATGAGCAAAGCTCTGTTCATGGGTTAAGAAACCCTGAAACAAATTCTTGAGAGCAAAGCTTTGTTTTTATGAAACCCCAAAGGGGATTTCTTTAGATCAAAAGATCTATAAGAGCAAGGCTCTATTAATTAAAGTTGATTTAATTAAGTTTAAATTTTTACCCAAAAATTTCTAGAGTTCTAACTCTGAAGTTCTTGAAAACGAGAGCAAGGCTCTGAAAATAAAATTCTTGAAGATGATAATCATCTGCTGAGGACCAAGGGTCCTATTTATAGGCGCTCAAGCGCTTCTTCAACTCCTGAATCGATCCAATAGATCAGAGGTTGCCACCGCTGCACTCACGTGTGCGCCACGTAAGCGCAACGGTGGGGGGCATTTGTTTCCCCCAATCAGAGCAAAGCTCTGTTAGAATTTCAAAATTCAAAAGGTGAAGCAACGCTTCAGATCCCTTGCGCTGCGTGCAGAGCGCTACGTGTCAAAATCAAACACGCCAGCGCAAGGAGCGCTGCGCCCAAGGCAGCGCACCCCCAATCAGAGCAAGGCTCTGTTTTAAAATTCAAATTTTAAATAATGAAAGCAACGCTTCAGATAACTTGCGCTTCTCGCTGCGCGCCACGTGTCAAACAGTGGTGCGCTAGCGCAGTTGCGCTGCGCTCTACGCTGCGTGACACGTGTCAGCGCAGGTGCGCTAGCGCAGGTGCGCTGCGCTCTGCGCTGCGCGACACGTGTCAAGCGCAGGTGCGCTAGCGCCAATTGCGCCAGCACTGTAATTTAAATAATAAATTATTTAATTAATCAGAATTAAAATTCTAGAAAGATCTTTCCAATCTTATTAAAATAAGAAGATTGTCTTCTGTAAAACAGAGGCCTTAGGATCAAAGATCCAACGGTGGGGAAATATCCCCAAATCAATCAGAGAAAGATCTCTGCAACTAACCTAACAAACCAATTGGCCCTATATAAAGGCCCCTAGACTCCAAGTCTCGCATACACAGATATACAGAAATAGAAAAAGGAGAGAACTCTGAAAAGATTTGAAAGGCAAGCCTTTGAAGAAAGAAGATCATCTTCTTCAAGGTAAAGAATTAAATTCTTGGAAGAACAGAGATGAAAACATCTCACAAAAAGAAGAATTTCTTCTAAAAAAAAGATCAAAGATCTAAGAACAAGATCAAGATCTTCATTACAAAAAAATAAAAAAAGATCCAATCACAAAAAATTAAAGAAGTAATTTACTTCATCCCTAGATCTTTTGATCTATATAAAGGCACAGACTTTTGATGAACCACTGGTTCTTGAATCTTGAGGTAGAACCTCTTTAGAACTAGAAAGATTCTTTTCTTTGATCTAAATTTGATCAAGATGCGTCCTGCACTATTGAACAGTGCCCTGCACTTTTAATCTGTGCCTTTGCGCTCCTTGGACTGACGCAAGTCACCAGAACGCGCAACGTGTCAACCACAGAACAATCTGCGCCTTGCGCTCCTAAAAACAGAGCGCTGCGCTCTTGGATTGGCGCACTGCACTACAGCACGCCACGTGTCAACAGCGCACTGGCGCAGCGTACTGCGCTAACAGACTTGCGCTCATGCAGAGCGTGACACATATCACCTCCGCATGCGCTGGCGCCTTGCTCTCTTTAATTGGTGCAAAGCGCCTGACAGGCCACGTGGCACATTGTCAGACCACTAAATGCTGTGCATTATTAAGAAAGGGCAGAGCCCAATTAAAAGGTCTAACAGACCAATTTAAATGCTGTGCATTATTTAAAAATGTCAGAGCCCAATTAAAAGGCCTAACAGGCCTAATATAAATGCCATGCATTTAATTACAGAGCCCAATGCTATGCATTGTTTAAAAAGGGCAGAGCCCAAGAAAAGGCCTAACATGCCAAGTATAAATAAAATGTTGAACATTTTCAAATGGACTTAGCCCAATTCTGGCTATAAGTCCTCAATTTAAATTGAACTGAGCACAACCGCTCTCCCAATCAATTTACACCCGGTTCGAGGGTACATCTCTTTACTCCTCTGACATCTGTCGTTGTAATCCTTCAACGTCGTCAGAGAGGTGACGGGTCCCGACAACCACACACTGTTACGGACTGTGGGGTCCTTAAACTCATGAACTATGATGTCCTTAACCTTGACCGCGATGTCTTAAAACTAACAACGGACTGTGGGGTCCTTAAACTCATGGACTATGATGTCCTTAACCTCGACCGTGATGTCTTAAAACTAATATCGGACTATGATGTCCTTAACCTCGACCGTGATGTCTTAAAACTAACATCGGACTGTGATGTCCTTAAGCTCATGGACTATGACGTTCTTAACCTCGACCGTGATGTCTTAAAACTAACACCGGACTGCGAGGTCCTTAAACTCATGGACTATGACGTCCTTAACCTTGACCGCAATGTCTTAATACTAACATTGGACCACAATGTCCTTAAACTATTTATCGACCGCAACGTCACTAAACTAAACAATAGAGCCCCCAATTGCTCTCTTGTCGGATCTAAACGATCCCGTTAAGTCGATCTTAGTCTAAAATTAGACTAACGTGTCCTTAACGAACGTTTAAGTCGATCTTAGCCTCAAATAAGGCTAACGTATCCTTAAACACACCCCCTCCAAACCCAAATCTAAGAAAGATACGGATTTGGACTAATCCACGTCCTACGGGCGACAACACAAATTAGTCTCCGTATACAATCCACGGGCAACCGAACACAAAACAAACACCCACGACACAAAGTGACCATATGGAGAAGGAGAAAGTTGTTACCGCGATGCGGTAGCGTAATTAACTGCAGGGGCTTGCGCCTGCAGGGAAGAGCATCCCCACAATCAAAAACCCCTCGAACGAGGGGGAATCTGACGAAGTCTGCTACATCGGCCGCATCCGTTTAAACCTTCGATATACGGTGCCATAAATCAAATTGGCATCTTCGGAGAGGTGGACGGATAGCACCAATTGGCATCTGCCTTCAGATTCAGGCAAGACGTCCGGTCTTCCCGGCTTCTGGCGGTAAACAGCTCCGTGAGTGAAAACAGCAGGACTACCGGCGAGTTTGTGAAAACCCGAAAGGGCGCAATCTCGTTAAAAGACACTTGCAAGGTCCCCTCGACCCTGTATGGAGAAAATACCTGCGTGGGATCCTTACGACTCACAAGGGAGTAACACACTTATGAATCCCTACGATTCCTAAGGAGAAAACACACTTACGAGATCCTCACGACTCGTAAGGAGAATTCCCCTTTGAGACCCTCACGGCTCATAGGATTCAAAAGACTTAAGCTACAGGGATCTGAACTTGTTCTTAAGCCATCACATTTCTCAGATTGCCCTACAAGTGTTTCAATATTGACCCTTGTATACAATCCACGGGCACGAATAAACATTTCCCTAACAAAGTCCCACCAGCGATTAGGGATATGTTCATACGGTGGACAACCCTTGTAAGTCCTCTTGACTTATAAGGAAAAAACACTCTTGTAAGATCCTTACGACTTATAAGAGAACACACACTTAGGAATCCTTATGATTCCTAAGGAGAAAATGCACTTACGAGATCCTCACGACTCGTAGGGAGAAACACCTTTATAAGACCCTTACGGCTCATGAAGTCAAAAGCCTTAGTCGACAAGTTCCTAACCCTGTTTGCTAAGCCACCTTTGTTCGAATCGACAAAGGCAAATGATGATTCGCTCCTGGAAATATCTCAGTTGTAGCGATGCTGATGCCAAAATTGGTATCGGATCCCGAGTTTCATACTCGCAATAAAAATCAGTGAGCCAAAAAGGCATATGAAACAGCCGAAATGATGGGGTAACTTGCAACAAAATCAGCAAGTAAAAATATATGCATACAAAATAGCCGAAATGATTGGACAACTCACAATAAAAAGCAGCGAGTAAAAAGAAAAAAATAGCCGAAATGATTGGGCACCGCGAAAAATAGCCGAAATGATTGGGCAATCACGGCTTTCGCGATACAAAAAGCTGAAATGATAGAGCATCGCGGAAAGAAAACAAAAAAATACATATAACATGAAACTTTTGCCCTACAGATGAGATCACATCGATCCCTGTATACAATCTAGGGGCACAAACAAAGAAGGAACCATATCATCCCACCAGGCTCCATCAGAAAGAGAGCCAAGTCTCGATGGCAGCATCTACCGTCTAGAGACCTAAAACAGTGTTCCAGCTCATTCCAGCAGGTTTCGGACGCAACAATCAATCTCGGAGCAGCGGCAGAGTCCTTGGTTCCAAATCTCGACGGTCCACATCTACAGCCTAGAGATCACCAACAACATTCCTCCTCATTCCAGCAAGATTCGAACGCGACAATCAAAGCGGAGCCACGGCAGAGTCCCTAGTTTTAAATCTCGACGGTTCACAGACAACCTAGAGACCACCTCGACATTCGTCTCGTTACATCAGACGTAACGTCAACAAAGCGGAGCCACGGCAAAGTCCCTAGTTCCAAATCTTGACGGTTCACTGACAACCTAGAGACCACCTCGACATTCGTCTCATTACAGCAGACGCAACGCCAGCCAAGCGTAGCCACGGCAAAGTCCCTAGTTCCAAATCTTGATGGTTCACAGACAACCTAGAGACCACCTTAACATTCGTCTCGTTACAGCAGACGCAACATCAGCAAAGCGGAGCCACGGCAAAGTCCCTAGTTCCAAGTCTCGACGGTTCACACACAATCTAGAGACCACCTCGACATTCGTCTCGTTACAGCAGATGCAACGTCAGCAAAGGGGAACCATGGAAAAGCCCCTAGTTCCAAGTCTCGACGGTTCACAGACAACCTAGAGACCACCTCGACATTCGTCTCGTTATAGCAGACGCAGTGTCAACAACGGCGTTTCATCTCAACTCCAGCAGGATGCAGATACAACATCAACAACTGATCCCAGGGTCAAAACAGCGGAGCCACGACAAAGTCTCTAGTTCCAAATCTCGATGGTTCACAGACAACCTAGAGACCACCTCGATATTTGTCTCGTTACAGCAGACGCAACGTCAGCAAAACGGAGCCACGGCAAAGTCCCTAGTTCCAAATCTCGACGGTTCACAGACAACCTAGAGACCACCTCGACATTCATCTCGTTACAGCAGACACAACGTCAGCAAAGCGGAGCCACGACAAAGCCCCTAGTTCCAAATCTCGATGGTTCACAGACAACCTAAAGACCACCTCGACATTCGTCTCGTTACAGCAGACGCAACGACAATCAATCAGCGGAGCCACGGCAGAGTCCCTAGTTCCAAATCTCGACGGTTCACAGACAACCTAGAGACCACCTCGACATTCGTCTCGTTACAACAGACGCAACGTCAGCAAAGTGGAGCCATGACAAAGTCCCTAGTTCCAACTCTCGACGGTTCACGAACAATCTAGAGAACACCTCGACATTCGTCTCGTTACAGCAGAAGCAGTGTCAACAACGGCGTTTCTTCTGAACTCCAGCAGGATGCAGATACAACGTCAACAACTGATCCTAGGGTCAAAACAGCGGAGCCACGGCAAAGTCCCTAGTTCCAAATCTCGACGGTTCACAGATAACCTAGAGACCACCTCGACATTCGTCTCGTTACAGCAGACGCAACGTCAGCAAAGTGGAGCCACGGCAAAGTCCCTAGTTCCAAATCTCGACGGTTCACAAACAACCTAGAGACAACGGCGGCATTCGTCTCGATACAGTAGACGCAATGCCAGCAAACGAAGCAAAGGCCAAATTCCTAGCTTCAGGGTCTTGACGGCAACTCAAATAAAACCTGAAAGACTATCGGAGATCATCCCACACCAGCGCGGAGTGGTTATGACTCATCGGGGCTCCCCAAACTGAGCCTAACCTCAAGTAAAAAGCAGCATGGCAAAATTCCTAACGCTTGCTCTTTCGACAGTCAAACTGCCTAGGAAGATTGCTTGAAGACGTCTTGTCCAGCCCCCGAAGGGATCAGAGACACGACAATCGCAAGGCTGCTCGAACAGCAAGATTGCATATCAAGGAATACATCAGCCAACACGATGGTACGACGGACAAAACTCTAGTACCACAAACCCTAACGGACCTTTGTCATAAGGAGCAGAGCTTAACTGGACATTCTTGCGAGAACTTCTCTATTCGTCTCGACTTGTGAGGAAATTAGTGTCCTTGCGAGAGCCTCTCGATTCGTCTCGACTCGTAGGGAAAAGCCTTAGGCAGTAAAAAAAACTGTTTCCTAAGCACTGGGGTCCTGCAAGTCGTTCTAAGATAGGCGCTTGCATACCATTCACGGGCCACACTCTCCAAAGCCGAACATCGACAAGGAGGGAAACAACCACTTACGAGTCCTTTCGACTTGTAAGCAGGAAAATTCTCTTGTGAGATCCTTACAACTCTCAAGCGAAACGCACTTAGGAATCCTCACGATTCCTAAGGAGAAAATACACCTACGAGATCCCCTCGACTCGTAGGGAGAATGAGACCCTCACGGCTCATAAAATTGGAAAGCCTTAGGAGGCAGATCTGAACCTGACTCCTAAACCATCACTACCCTACAAAGAAGTCAAGATGGACTATTTACAGACCACATTTGCCAAAATTACATGCCAGAGGAACGGAGGTGCTACTCAAGAGTGCGTAAACTGCTCTGCGTCAAATCGAGATGAAAAGCCGTAACCTGCTGACGTCAATCACATACTATGAGTGACAATAAGAAGAACATTTGATCCGCATCCAGTTAAGCGTTCAAAACATACCCATTTATTGATGAAAACGGTAAACAAAAATGTCATTAAAATGTTTACAATGGCAAGACATCAAATCTAGGACATGGATTGAGAAATTCAAAAGTTAGGCCATCTAAAATGTTTCAGGCCTCTCGGACCATTCTTGTATGCTTCCTCTCACGATCACAAGCGTCAGGGTCATCACTGATGTCCTCCGCCCTTCGTTAGGCAGCGATTATCATCGCCTGTTGAAAAGTTTGATGCAGAATATCAACAAGATTGTCTCACCTTTTCTTTGAGATCGGGGCCATCAAATATACTGAGTGTACCTTATCTTCGGCAGCATCCAATGCTTTAAGCAGCATGCCATCATAGAATAAAGGAAGTGCTTCCCAGATCGCTCTCACAACGAGCTTCAAAAGAGCGGAACGACGAGGAAGCAGTCGACCATTGTATTCATCAAAGCGACGCATGATTTCGGTGCACTCAGCGTTTATAAATTCCTGGTTCTGGCAGTGGCCTAGTGCGCGAATGTCTCCATAAGAAATAATCTCGTCGAGATCATACAGATGAGCGGCCATAACGTCTGAAAAGGAAAATCAGTGAGAGTTTAGTGGACAGACTGATTAAGAAAAAGCTTATTGAAACAGACACGGGGATCTAAACAACTCTTGATATCCTCACGGAGAAATTAAGTTCTGATTAAGAGACCCAACAAATTCAAATTTATGCAAATAAAGGAGAAATCCTAAAAAAAAAAAAGATTCTCGTTTAATGTGAGACCCCTCAGGCCAAGGAGTAAAACTCTATTGAGAGCAGTGCTCTGTGACAGAGTGACATCTGTCAACTCTAATGATGAAGAGAATAAAAAAATTCCCTAGGGAAATTTTTTGGAGAGCTATGCTCTGTGAAGATGATGGAGTAACCCATCAGAAACCCTAAAAGCGAAGCTTTTAATGAATTAAAAACCCCATGATCTTCAAGATCCATGAACAAACTCTTAAGAGTTCTTTATGAAAGATTAACAAATCTATATGTTTTGAAAAGAGCAAAGCTCTGTTAATGGGTCAAGAAATCCTCAGAAAGATCTCTATAGATCTATGATTTCAAGAGAGCAAAGCTCTGATAAGAAAATCCTAAAAATCTCTTTAGATCTATGATCTAAGTAGAGCAAAGCTCTGTTAATGGGTTCAAATCTTACCAGAAATTTGACAGAGTGTTAACTCAAAAAGAGTTTTCTGAAGCAGAGAATTAAAATTCTCAAGAAACAAGAAAACAAGAAGATGAACAGGGGTCATCTCAATAGGGCCAAAGGTCCTATTTATAGGCACTGAGAGCTGTTTCAACTTCTGAGTTGATCCAATGGTGGAGATACCGCCACCGCTACACTCACGTGTGAGCCACGTGAGCGCAACGGTGGGGGGCATTTGTTTCCACCAATCAGAGCAAAGCTCTGTTCAAATTTTGAAATTTGAAATGAAGCAGCGGGTCATAGCAGCGCCAGCGCTGAGAGTCAAAGACTCTGATGCAACGCTCACGTGCAAAGCACGAGAGCGCTAGCGTTAACAGTGTCAGTACTAAGAGTCAAAGACTCCAAGGTAGCGCACCACGTACAAAGCACGTGTGCGCTAGCGCTAAGAGCGCTGCACTCCAAGCAGCGCACCACGTGCAAAGCACGTAAGTGCTAGCGATAGAACAAAATGTTCTCGGCCCTCGGATCAAAGATCCAACGAACATGATTAAAAATTATTAATTGACCAGAATAAAATTTTGTTAAGGAAACATTTCTCAGAATCTTTCCAAACAAGAAAGATTGTGCTCTAAAAATCAGAGCACCGTTGGATCAATGATCCAATGGTGATTAAAATTCACCAAAATACAGAATAAATTCTGTATGAAAAAAGATTTCCCAATCTTGTTAAAAACAATAAGATTGCCTTCTGTAAAACAGAAACCCTAGGATCAATGATCCAACGGTGGGGAAATCCCCAAATCAATTAGAGAAAAGATCTCTTCAACCGATTCATCAAATCTGCCTATCCTGTATAAAGGCCCCAAGACTTCAAGTCTCATATAGAGGAACCCCCCACAAGCTTTGAGAAATTTCAAAGAAAGGAGCAAGCTCTGAGAAGAACAACTTTTCTTCAAGGTAAAAACATAGAGATAAAAAATCTCATCAGAAAAAGAACTTAGTTCTTATGCTAGATCATAGATCTTTAAGACAAACTGTCTTTCACAAAAGAGATCATAACATCTCATTATAAAAGGGGGGAGAATAATTCAATTCTCTTAGGATCACAGATCCATAAAGGTAAAGCTTTTCACCAAGAACATAAGAGATTGAAACATCTCCTATAAAACAAGAACTTTGTTCTTAGATCCATGAGACAAAGTCTCTTATAAGAGAGAATTTAATTCTCAAAGTACAGAACTGCCTAAAA
Organism: Agapanthus africanus; assembly: GCA_030015575.1. Classification (NCBI taxonomy): domain Eukaryota; kingdom Viridiplantae; phylum Streptophyta; class Magnoliopsida; order Asparagales; family Amaryllidaceae; genus Agapanthus; species Agapanthus africanus. The sequence continues at coordinate 443,659,968 of JASDDO010000031.1, read as the reverse complement.
AGAGCCTTAGCGCTCCAAGTTTAAAGAAGCGCATCAGCGCTCCAAATCTAGTGCACAGCGCTGCAGAGCCTTAGCGCTCCAAATTTAAAAGAAGCGCCATGCGCTCATTGACTGGCGCACAGCGCCAGCGCGCCACGTGCTTCTCACGTGTGCGCTACTTCACCAGAAGCGCTCTGCGCTCATGATCTGGCGCTCATCACCAAGCGCACCACATGGTCCTCACGTGTGCGCTACTTTAATAGAAGCGCTCTGCGCTCATTGACTGGCACTCAGCGCTAAGCGCACCATGTGCTCCTCACGTGTGCGCTACTTTAACAGAAGCGCTCTGCGCTCATGATCTGGCGCTCAGCACCAAGCGTGCCACGTGCTCCTCACGTGTGCGCTAAGCGAACAAAAATTGTTCTTTAAATGATAAAGCCTAGAGCCATAATGAGTGCTCAGCATTCAATAAAAGACAAAAGTTGTCATGACCAATGCTCAGCATTGTTAAATAAAAAAGGACTGAGCCTAATTAAATGTCCAACATTTAGACTGAATGGACTGAGCCCAAATTGGCCATAGATCACCCAATTCAGATTAATTGAGCCCATATGCTCACAATCCTTTGATCTTAGTCCCAAACTGGATTACAGATCTCCCAGCCCATATTGGTTCAAGGGCACATCTCTTCACTCTGCTATTTGTCGTTGTAATCCTTCAACGTCTTCAGAGAGGTGACGGGTCCCGACAACCAGACATTCCAGGGAATGTGGGGTCCTTAAACTCATGGACTATAATGTCCTTAAACTTTATAGACTATGACGTCTAACTACTACGGACTGTGGGGTCCTTAAACTCATGGACTATGATGTCCTTAAACTTTACAGACTATGACGTCTTTAAACTGGACCGCAAAGTCCCTAAACTAAAACAATAGAGCCCAAATGCTCTTTTGTTGGATCTAAATGATCCTGTTAAGTAGATCTTAGTCTAAAATTAGACTAACGCATCCTTAACAAATTGTTAAGTTGATCTTAGTCTAAAATTAGACTAACGTATCCTTAACAAACGTTTAAATTGATCTTAGTCTCAAATGAGATTAAAGATCCTTAAACCCAACCCAAACCGAAATCTAAGAAAATACGGATTTGGACTAATCCACGCCCTACGGGCGACAACATAAATTAGTCTCCGTATACAATCCACGGGCAATCAAAAATAAAACAAACACATATGACACGAAGTGACCATCTGGAGAAGAAGAAAATGGTTACCGCGATGCGGTAGCGTAATTAACTAGAGGGGCTTGTGCCTGCAGGGAAAAGCGTCCCCACAATAAAAAAAAACCTCATAATGAGGGGGAATCTGACGAAGTCTACTACAACGGCCGCATCCGTCTAAACATTCGATACACGGTGTCATAAATAAACTTGGCATCTTCGGAGAGGTGGACGGATAAAACCAAATAGTATCGCCCCCAAATTCAGGCAAGTCGTTTGTCTTCCCGTCTTTCGGCGGAGAACAAAGTTCATCTTTGGAGACATTGTTGAAAATTGATGGCTTGAAAACCTGCATGAAAAAGCATTATTTTAGTATAAATATAGATATGTATATTGATCGAGTTTGCATGAACGTTTAGCCCGAAATATGGGAGGAGAGATGGTCCCACCGGGCGTACCAGAATCTATAGGGTGTTTTTCATCACCCCATTGAGATGGGAATACACGCGCGCTTTTCAGGCGTACTACAGATTCCCCATGCCTAGGGTAGGCTGGGGTTTAATGATTATGGGGATCCGAATCTCCGGCAGCTGCGGACTAAGCTGCCGTTAATTACCTCTCGCCTTTGGAGCGAGAGAACCTTCGATTGACGGGTCAAACTGGTCATGCGAACTCAATGTGCAGTGTTGTGTTTTGAAGGGATTTTGGATATATCGGTGGCCCCGCAGAGTTTTTATGGGTGTCCCGCTACCCGGATAGCGGGCTGGGGGTCAAGGGGGCTAGCAGCTCCCTTACGGGGTGCGGGGCAGCGCTCCGTTAGAAATTTTTTTCTAACAGGGACAGCGTCGTAGAGTATGTGTGTGCGTGTGTGTGTGTATATATATATATACAACACACACACACACATATATATATATAGAAAGAAAGGGCATCCAAAGGATGCGTGGGCCAGCGTCCCACGTGCCAGGCATGCGGGCGCTGTGCGCCAGAGAGCCAGCGCACCACGTGCCTGGCACGCGGGCGCTGTGCGCCAGTGCCCCTCGTACCTGGAACGTAGGCGCTGTGCGCCAGAGCGCCCGCGTACCACGTGCCTAGCACGCGGGAGCTAGGCATCAGCAGCAAAAGGGACTTTGTCCCTATACTGGGAGCTGTGCTCCCGATTTGACGTATGGAGTTGAACTCCTAAGATATTTTTGGAGCTGATGAAGGGTCTTCTCCCTTGAGCCCTGGATCTTCCCCAAAGTAGGATTTTTGGAGATGGGTCTCCTTCCTCCTCTTCTGTTGGCTGGATCTTGAAGAACAAGAAGTATGAAATTTTAAAAATCTCTTATTTTTGAGATCTGATGAGAGATATGAGTTCCCCTTTGTGAGTTTTGTGGTGAAAAACTATTTAGCTTTGGAAAAGAAAGAGTAAAACTCTTGATTTAATTCAAAAGAAAGAAGAAGGTTTAGAACCTTGAGGAAGGAGAAGTAGGCACAAAAACCCTAAAGTTTTGAGGGGAATGAAAAGTTTTTTAGATATTTTCATCATGTTGCCTCTTATAGGCTTACACATTTACATACATCCCCTTAGGCTTTACAAAATGGCATTTTGCCCATCCCATGTCTCATGTGCTATTTTTTTTTGCACATAAGCCATGGGTTTTACAAAAATTTGGCTGTATACCCATTTTGCTTACATACATGCACAAAAAATTACATCAAAATTATTTATTATATGACTTTTTATTTTGGCATGGAGGAGGTATTTATTATATGACTTTTTATTTTGGCATGGAGGAGGGCTGGCCGCTTCATATTCGGACTCGATCTGGGCATAGGCCCACTTGATCTGGGCTTGGGCCCACCTGACTTGGGGTTGACCTTGACTTTGACTTGGTCAACCGGGCTGCAATTTTCGACCCTAACACATTTTCCACTTTAAAATTCTTCAAAATTGCTTCAAAAATCCACAAAAAATATCACAAATTCCTAATTTAAACCTTACCCATTATTCGTTGGCCAATTCTAGCTTGAATCTTGGAGTAAGAGAGCAAATTGGGAGGCTTAGTTTGCATGTTGATCTCATGTTTGTGAGGTATAAATCCTAACCCATGTTTAAATTGTTGCTAAATTACTTTAATCTAGCTTAATTGGGTGTTTAATATGGTTTTAATTTGTAGATTTAATTTTCAAGAAAAGGGGTTTGCGATCAGGTTAGGGTTTTGTATCATTTCATCATGGTTTAAATGTATAGTTTAACATGTTTAGTCATGCAAATTCTAGTCTAATTGTTAAATTTCAATCGTTGCTTCAAAATTGTCAAATTAGATAATTTTGCAAACCAGGTTTTTAAAATTAACATAAATTGGTGAGATAAGATTTTAGTAATGGTTTGTATGACTTAATTAAGATATTTAGTGAGCATTGTGGCCACTAGAATTATTAAAACATCAAGATTTGAACTAAAATGGAAAATGGATGCTTACTAGGTTTTTGAAATAAATCGATTCTAATTAAGTTTGAGGTTTTGATGAGTTATAACTTAATCTCTAAGATATTTAATGTGTTGTGAATAAGCGGTTGGGTTCTAGACTTGGTTGTGGTCTTGTATAGCGACCCTAGTCATGGGTTATGGCGTTGTCGCGAGGGCGCTTGTGCACCAAGCGTGTGTGCGTCTAGTTAGTGCTCGTGATTTACTTGTGTCTTTTGTTCCGTGACTATCAATTATTTATCCTCTTAATTGCTTGTGTACGATCCTAGGATCAAGTGCAGAGGCGTCAGACATGGTACAGAAAAATAAAGCTGAGATCGGATCAGATTAGCCGAGACGTCCCGGTGAGTAGATGTATACATCTATGGGGGGATCGTCTGGATTGCGCGAGGCGCCCGATGGTTTAGTATTACTTATAGTATTTGCATTATATGCATAGTTTCCTAGTTAGTCATCGCATTGCATTGCATCGTTGTGTGTGTGTGTGTGTGTGTGATATCATCATCATCGGATACTTGCACCATTACCATTGGTTTATGTCGCACGTGCACTATTTATGCGAACACACACACCATTGGTAATTGCTATGTCACAAACACTATAGAACTTACTTAGAATTGGTATTAGTGCATTTGTATCATATATGATACGTAGAATTATACTTGTATATTCATTTCATTAAGATGGATACGTAGGATTGTTAATCATATATGCATACCTCATTGCATCATGATTCATGCATAGTTTCTGGCCGTACCTCACATGGTATATACTACCGTGTCTTAGATTTCTATCATCACCGGTATGTTTATATATTATGATTCTTCTCGAGAATTTCAGTATTTATGAGATTTCTGGATTTTGGAGAAAACCGCAAGAATTTATAAACTTATTATCCTTTTTAAAATGCAAGTTGCGGTTTTCTCAAGATGTATGTGTCGTTCACCATGAGTTTTCATGATTGTTGTTGGTTTTCGAGACCCGATTCGAGGAGTAGGATGAACCGTTTCGGATACATGGTAGGCCCGGTACGGTACCCCGGGGCGAGAGTGTTTTTGTGGGGATGACGATGAGCCTGGCAGGGGCAGACTACCTACCGGTGATGTATGACGCGGCGGATATCCGGAGGATACCGACGTGGTCGTGAGATTTGATGATATGGGTCGATCCGGACTGACCGAGCCCTAGACATTGAGATATTGAAACATTGAGACATTGAGATTATTGAGACATTGAGATATTCTGATTTTGTGTCGATATTTGACACGGATTTCTGTTGATTTCATTGATGATATGATAGTTATTTTACAGAAGTTTTTCTAAGATGAGAATACAGATTTTTCGTACTAAACATTTTTCAGGTCTCGTATTGATTATGCATTCATGTTGCATACATACTTGGCATCGCATCATATCGGTATATGTAGGGTGTGACGCATTTGTGTGCATGCTTACGATAGCCTTATTAGATGTTACTTACTATTCACGAGTTTGCAACTCACCCCCGTTGTGCCATAGTATCTTGCAGGTTTAACCCGTCAGCACAGTAGCGGTGGGTGTACTTTCTCCGTTTGCTTCCTTTGCTTCGTTTGCTTGGACTTGCGGCTTGCTCATAGGTGCTCATAGGTTGGTTGCAATGATATTTTGTTTTCACTTTGTATATTACTTTGTATCTAGTATACTCCATCTACCCTTGTATATTGGACTAGACGGTGAGACTTGTATTTGTGGTTGGGTGTCGATGCTCACTTGAGCCGACGTGATGCTTTTATACTTATTTCGCATTATTATGATATATTCATTGCATATGGTTGTGTTTCTGGCTTTGGCGAAGAGCTAGCTCCCGCTTGGGGATGCCTTTATTGATTTATATGTATTTTCATGTGTTGTACCCGTTTGGGGGCCAGTATTTACAAGGAGACCCTGCCGAAATTTTCGGTAATTTTGATATTTTTTTAAATGTTTAATGTGACTTGTTTTAGTTAAAATCGTTTTCTTTAATAAGTTTCCCTTCACTCTATTTCTTTAATTGGTTTAGATTTCTAGGTTTTGGCTTACTTATATTACGTTACGTCTTGAGACATTTCGTAATTTAAGTGTCAGTCACGTTCCGTACTTTCGGGTCATGACAAAATTGGTATCAGAGCGTAGGGTTTTACCTTTCCGAGTATAGGATAACTTTTGGTAGATGGAGTAGGTGACTTTAGCAGAGTGACGTAGCGTGTGTATGTTCTGCGGCATATTTACGATACAGTACTCCACCTAAGTGACCTTAGGATATATATATATATATATTTGTTTTTATTTCCCTTCTTGATTCCGGAAATCCTTTGATTCGATCGCAATATTCCTATCGATCCTGTTTCTCGTTCCAGCCACTATGCCGCCGGAGACTACGAGGGCCAGAGGACTGCCGCCGAGGATGAGATTAGAGCAGTTTCGTTTGAGATGAAGACCGATCAGGGCGGTACGCCTACCCCTCAGGGACAGAGTGGTCCGCCTTTTCTAGGATGGCTAGGCTGGAGTCGAGTATTCAGGACGTGTTACAGATGATTTGGTTATTAGTTGTGGTTAGTCGAGCTCCGAGAGCCGATGATGCCCCTCCTATTTCAGGGACTGTGTTTGCACCTGCTGCTCAGGAAGCTGTTTTTGTTGTTACCAAGATTTTTCCCTTATCCTTACAGGAGTTTTGAGGCTGAAACCTCCAGTTTTTACCAGCACAAATGCAGCGGAGGATTCGTAGACAATCCTCGACAGGATGGCTGGAAATTGTCGTTTACAGAGATGTTCTGATGAGATATAGCGAGTTTTCGTCTAGAGAGTCTGGCTCAGACGTGGTACGAGTCAGTTGAAAGAGGTCGAGCTGCAGATCTACCTCCTATGACTTTGGGATGAGTTCATGACTATAGTTCTTGCTCATTTCCTTCCGGAGGGTGTTCGAGATGTCCGAGCTTGTAGTTTTGAGTCTTTGCGCAAGACTCCTGTGATGACAGCGTCAGAGTACGACATTCAGATTCCTTGGTGGTTCGATATGCTCCTTACCTGGAGAACACTGAAGAGAAATGGATAAAGAGGTTCGTGTAGAGATTGGACGTACAGTTATTGCTTGCTATAGGCACCCAGCATTTTGACACTTATGCAGCCGCGATGGATGCAACCTTACTGCTAGAAGAGCGCATTTCTGAGGCTTCGGTCATTTCTGGACCAAAGCGGATTTGTACTAGTATGCCAGCTCAGAGGCGGTAAGATAGACGCCGTTGTAACAAGCTAATCTTTTGGTCGCTCGATATGTTGTTCGTTTGGGATTCGTTCGCATTGGAGATAAGGATTCTTTTGTCGATTTGATTCTTCCGATATGTTAGACTTTGACGTTCTTCTGGCCTTGGATTAGTTAACCACGTGTTATGTGTCCGTGGACTGCCGTGAGCAAGCGGTAATATTTAGTTTCTTGGGTGAGCCAATTCTTGTTTTTTGGGAGACCGTAGCGCCACCCTTCTCGATTTGATTTCTTCTCTTCGCGTTAGTCAGCTCCTGAGGAAAGGATGTCAGGAATTCTTGGCATATGGTTGCGATGTTAGAGCCGTAGAGGTCCCGTTGGACCAGGTCCCGATTGTGAGGGAATTTCATAATGCTTTTCCTGACAAGTTGCTTAGTTTGTCGCCAAAGCACGATGTTGTGTTTTGCTTTGATTTGATTTCCGGCACGGAGCCTTTTTTTATACCACCATATCGGATGGACCCGGCGGAGCTTAGAGGACTGAAGGATCAGTTACAAGATTGTTGGATAAAGGGCTTGTTCGTCCGAGTGCGTCACCTTGGGAAGCTCCTGTCCTGTTCAAAAACGACAGTTTGTGTTGATGCATTGATTATCGTCAGTTGAATCGGGTTACTGTGCGGGACATTTTTTGAAGATTGACTTGCGGTCAGGCTACCAGTTGTGGGTTTGAGAGAATGATATTCCCAAGATTTCTTTTCACACGTTACGGGCGTTGTGAGTCTTGGTGATGTCGTTCGAGCTCACCAATGCCCCATCAGTGTTTATGGATTGGATGAACCGAATATCCAGGCAGTTCTTGATCAGTTTATCATAGAGTTCATTGAGGATGTCTTAGTGTACTTTTGGAGCCGAGTGGAGCCTGGGCAGTAATTGAGGATTTCGTTGTAGACTTTGAGGGAGCACCAACTATTCGCTAATTTATCTAAGGGTGTTTTCTGGTTGGATGGTGTTGGCTCCTTGGATCACGTAGTTAAGAGAGATAGTATATGTATGGAACCGAATAAGATCGAGACCATTCGACACTGGCCCAGACCTGTATCAGTGACAGAGATTCGCAACATTTTGGGTTTGGATAGATACTATTGATATTGCGTACAGGATTTTCGCATATAGCTACAACGTTGACCGGGTTGACCGGAAGGAAGTTCCTTTTTCTTTGAACTGAGGCATGCGAGCAGAACTATTCCACGCATGATTTAGAGATGGCTGCAGCGATTTTTACACTTAAGATTGGAGACGAGTCGAGCCAGATATTTACGGATCACAAGAAGCTTAAGGTATATTTTTCAGCAACGAGATCTAATTTTAAGACAGCGCCGATGGGTGGAGCTAGTGAAGACTATGACTGCGAGATTCTTTATCGTCCGGACAAGGCGAATGTTCTGGTGGATGCTTTGAGTTGGAGGCCCGGAGGTGGCTTTTGTTGTTTGAGCACGGTTTAGAAATAGACGACGGCAGAATGGCGGATTCTATGTGACACCCGAGTACAGTTCGAGTCTACTTCGACCGGGGGACAACTTGTCCGTGTCCGTGCACATCCACAATGATTTGACCGTATCCGTGAGGCATAGTCCGATGACGTTCATTAGTCAGAGATCATTGAGTAAGTTCGACAGGGTCGAGATTCACAACTCATGATTTATGATCAAGGAGTACTATGATTTGGGACCCGACTATGTGTGCCAGATTCCGAGAGACTGAGACGCAAGATTTTAGAAGAGGCACATCAGTCGACATATAGTGTTTATCCGGTTTCCACCAAGTTGTATCATTGCGTAAGAGATGTCTACAGATGTGAATGGATAAAGAGAGATGTCACAGATTTTGTTTCAGGATGCTGACTTGTCAACAAGTCAAGGCCGAGTATCAGAGGCCAACAGGAGAATTACAACCTTTGCCCATTCTAGAGTGGAAATGGGAAAGAATTCTATGGATCTTATTGCGGGTCTACCTAGGACCAGTCAAGAGTGTGACTCTAATTGGGAGATCGTAGACCGATTGATGGAGAGCGGCTCATTTTCTACCAGATAAGACCACTTTCGGACTCTTTCGGTATGTTCAGATATGTGTTGATAAGATGGTGCGACTTCATGGAGTTCCGACCAGTTTTATGTCCGACAGAGACACCCAGTTTACCAGCCGACTATGGCAGAAACTTCGGAGGCTTTGGACACCAATTGAGTTCAGTGCATCTTTCTATCCACAGACCGACGGTCAATCAGAGAGGACCATTCAGATTATTGAAGACATGCTCTAGGCTTGCGTTCTAGTGGCAGTTGGGATCGCCACTTGCCCTTGATAGAGTTTTCCAATAATAACAGCTTCCAAGAGAAGATTCAGATGACACCCTTCAAGGTATTATATAAAAGGAAACGTCGATCACCCGTAAATTGAGCAGTATGTTGGACAGAGCTCAGTGAGAGCAGTATTTTGGGGCTACAGATGGTATAAGAAACGACCGAAAGAATTCAGTGATTCAGGATAGGTTGAGAGTGGCCCAGAGCGGGCAGAAATCTTATCTAGACCGACGTCGGCATAGACTTAAGTTTACTATTGGCGATCATGTTTTCTTAAAGGTTTCTTCGATGAAGGGCGTGTTGAGATTCGGAAAGGAAGGAAGGCTTAGTTCCATATATGTGGGTTCTTTCGAGATTCTCGAGCGTATCGACGCGGTGTTATCGTTTGGCTTTTCCACCTGACTTTCTAGATGTTCACCCCGTGTTTCATGTATCGATGCTTCGCAAGTACCTTCATGACCCCTCTTACGCGATATAGCATCAGATGATTCAGCTGGAGCGCAAACCTTCTTTCACCGAGCAGCCGATAGTTATTCTAGATCGCCAGATGAAGAAACCGAGGTCCGAGATCATACCGACCATTTCGATTCTTTGGCGTGGCCCGAGCGGCTAAAAGGTCACGTAGGAAGCCGAGGTCGAGATGCGGAAGAAATGTTCCCATCTCTTCGAGTGTACGTGTAGTTAGATTTTAAATTTAAAGACCGAATTTCCTTAAGGGGGAATATTGTAACGTTTTTAAAATAAATAAATCCTTTAGGAGAATTTTTCTAATAATAGGTAAAATAAATTATGTTTCCATAAAACATAACTATAATTATTTTTCATCATAAATTTAAATACGCATATTTTAACTATAAAATTGCTAGTAATTGGTATTTATTAAGTCACTTATAAATTTCTAGTGTACTTAATATTTTTCCTTAATTAATTAATTTTAATATTGTTTTAAGCTTTCATTATATATTAAATTAGTGTAAATTACAACTTAGATATGGGTTAATTACATAAATGTGAGCCATGAGAACCTTAAACCAAAATGTAACATGTGTTTTTGAAATGAAATGGAGTTGTCATGAGGATTCTAGAAATCTAAAGAAAAAGTTAAATAGAAAAGGAAATTAAATAATTAAAGAAAAGAAGTAAAAGATGTGATAATTAGAGAAGTTTCCACACACCTTACTTTTTCTATCTCCCTCTCATTTCTCTCATGGTCGTGCCTTCCTCCTTGGATGCCCAAAATTTTCTCACCCCATTTTCCACTTTAAAATTCTTCAAAATTGCTTCAAAAATCCACAAAAAAACATCACAAATTCCTAATTTAAACCTTACCCATTATTCCTTGGCCAATTCTAGATTGAATCTTGAAGTAAGAGAGCAAATTGGGAGGCTTAGTTTGCATGTTGATCTCATATTTGTGAGGTATAAATCCTAACCCATGTCTAAATTGTTACTAAATTACTTTAATCTAGCTTAATTGGGTGTTTAATATGGTTTTAATTTGTAGATTTAATTTTCAGGAAAAGGGGTTTGAGATCAAGTTAGGGTTTTGTATCATTTGATCATGGTTTAAATGTGTAGTTTAACATCTTAAGTCATGCAAATTCTAGTCTAATTGTTAAATTTCAATTGTTGCTTCAAAATTGTTCAAATTAGATAATTTTGCAAACTAGGTTTTTAAAATTAACATATATTGGTGAGATAAAATTTTAGTAATGGTTTGTATGACTTAATTAAGATATTTAGTGAGCATTGTGGCCACTATAATTATTAAAACATCAATGTTTGAACTAAAATGGAAAATGGATGCTTACTAGGTTTTTGAAATAAATCGATTCTAATTAAGTTTGAGATTTTGATGAGTTATAATTTAATTTCTAAGATATTTAATATGTTGTGAATACGCGGTTGGGTTCTAGACTTGGTTGTGGTCATGTATAGCGACCCTAGTTGTGGGTTATGGCGTTGTCGCGAGCGCGCTTGTGCACCAAGCGTGTGTGCGTTTAGTTAGTGCGCGTGATTGACTTGTGTATTTTGTTTCGCGGCTATCAATTATTTATCCTCTTAATTGCTTGTGTGCGATCCTAGGATCGGGTATAGAGGCATCGGACGTGGTACGGAAAGATGAAGCTGAGATTGGATCAAATTAGTCGTGGCGTCCCGGTGAGTAGATGTATACATCTATGGGGGGATCGTCTGGATGGCGCGAGGCGCCCGATAGTTTAATATTATTTATAGTATTTGCATTATATGCATAGTTTCCTAGTTAGCCATCTCATCGCATCACATTGTTATATATATATATATATATAGAGAGAGAGAGAGAGTTATATGTGATATCATCATCATAGGACACTTGCACCATTACCATTGGTTTATACCGCACGTGCACTATTTATGCAAACACACACGCCATTGGTAATTGCTATGTCACAAACACTATAGAACTTGCTTAGAATTGGTATTAGTGCATTTGTATCGTATATGATCCGTAGAATTATACTTGTATATTCATTTCATTAAGATGGATACGTAGGATTGTTAATCATATATGCATACCTCATTGCGTCATGATTCATGCATAGTTTCTGACCGTACCTCGCATGGTATATACTACCGTCTCTTAGATTTCTATCATCACCGGCATGTTTATATATTGTGATTCTTCTCGAGGATTTCAGTATTTATGAGATTTCTGGATTTTGGAGAAAACCGCAAGAATTTATAAACTTATTATCCTTTTTAAAATGCAAGTTGCGGTTTTTCTTGTGATGTATGTGTCGTCCACCATGAGTTTTCATGATTGTTTTTGGTTTTCGAGACCCGATTCAAGAAGTAGGATGAACCGTTTCGGATACATGGTGGGCCCGGTACGGTACCCGGGGCCAGAGTGTTTTTGTGGGGATGACGATGAGCCTGGCAGGGGCAGACTACCTACCGGTGATGTCTGACGAGACGGATATCCGGAGGATACCAACGTGGTCGTGAGATTTGATGATATGGGTTGATCCGGACTGACGGAGCCCTAGACATTGAGATATTGAGACATTGAGATTATAGAGACATTAAGATATTCTAATTTTTTGTCGATATTTGACACGGATTTCTGTTGATTTCATTGATAATATGACAGTTATTTTACAAAAGTTTTTCTAAGATAAGAATACAGATTTTTCGTACTAAACATTTTTCAGGTCTCGTATTGATTATGCATTTATGTTGCATACATACTTGACATCGCATCATATCGGTATATGTAGGATGTGACGCATTTGCGTGCATGCTTACGATAACCTTATTAGATGTTACTTACTATTCACGAATTTATAACTCACCCCGTTGTGCCACGGTATCTTGCAGGTTTAACCCGTCAGCACAGTAGCGGCGGGCGTACTTTCTCCGTTTGCTTCCTTTGCTTCGTTTGCTTGAACTTGCGGCTTGCTCATAGGTGGGTTGCAAGGATATTTTGTTTTCACTTTGTATATTACTTTATATCTAGTACACTCCATCTACCCTTGTATATTGGACTAGACGGTGAGACTTGTATTTGTGGTTGGGTGTCGATGCTCACTTGAGCCGACGTGATGCTTTTATACTTATTTCGCATTATTATGATATATTCATTGCATGTGGTTGTGTTTCCGCCTTTGTCGAAGAGCTAGCTCCCGCTTGGGGATGCCTTTATTGATTTATATGTATTTTCATGTGTTGTACCCGTTTGGGGGCCAGTATTTACAAAGGAGACTCTGCCGAAATTTTCGGGAATTTTGACATTTTTCTTAAATGTTTACTGCGACTTGTTTTAGTTAAAATCGTTTTCTTTTAATAAGTTTTCCTTCACACTATTTCTTTAATTGGTTTAGATTTCTGGGCTTTGGTTTACTTAGATTACGTTACGCCTTGAGACGTTTCGTAATTTAAGTGTCTGTCACGTTCTATACCTTCGGGTCGTGACAATAGTGTATGTACCGGTATGTGTGTGTGTATATATATATATATTCAGGATACATTCTTGCTCGACATGATAGTATACTATCTGGTTGTACTTTATCTTGACATGTTCATTTGATCATGTTTCTTATTCATTTGGTACATGTTAATAAAGCCCTTAGGATATTTGCTTGACTACTGAGATTATGATGCGGATCATACTAATGGGATATGTATAGTTTATAAGCATATCCTTAAAATGTTCCTAGTCGTATGTGTATCGAGACGGGGCATCGATATTTCCAGAGTAGACTAGCGTATACGTTACTTGTCCCATATGATGGGCGATGGATGATCCCATATCCATTGGTGTGGTGACACCAAAGACCGTAAACGGATGCTCAGTGAGACTGGGTACACTGAACGGACTCGCCGAGAACTACTATGTGGTATTATATCTATCGTCGGATAGCAGTTCTCAAGTGACACTGGTACATGTTAGTCTGTAGACCTGAGATTGTCATAGAGTCTTATGTGTCCTCCCACTGTACTTTGATCTCCATCCTACCACGGCTCTACTGAGTCATGCAAACAGGTGGATTTTGGATACAGTCCCGAGGCACATGGAGGCAATGAGCGATAGTAGGGGTTTCGTCTCTCCCGGTATTAGGAGTTGATGTTGCGCTATGTATGATTGGCTATAACAGGAAGTCCCTAACCAGGGCTGATGAGATTTACTGATAAGTGTTATCAGTAGTTTCTTGATCTGTTATGAGCCATATACCGGCATGACTTATTGGGTTAATGGGGTCGACGATACCATCCCTTGACTTGATATGCAGCGCATTTGATGAAGAGACCGGACTGTACGGTAAGTGTTGCCAGTTGGCTCGACGGGAGTTTTGACAGGTTCGCTTGTGTTTCTTATGATCGCTCAATACCTAGGAGCCGTTAAGCACAGTTTGTGCCACCGACGGTTTGTGGGCATGTGATGTGATCACTGCCTACTGCTGGCGTATCGACGAGTCTTAGAGTCCATCAAAGGGGTCTCCTAGCTCAGACGAAATGATGTGGGGTGCATATGGGATATACGCAGGAGCTCGATTAAATGCGTGTATTTGATATCGTATTTTAATCGGACGTTTACTATTGGACGGGTCGTATGTGATATGACCGGGTTATAAAATCAAGAGTTGATTTAATATTAAGTCCATTAGATCATTTATTAAAACCTATTTCTTTATGATGCATGCATGAGTGTATGTATATGTTGATATGGATGCACACATGCAAGCATACATGTGTCATGGTTGATGATACATTGGTGGTGGCAATCCAAAACTCACATGGTAACATATTTATATATTTTGATTATTTGAGAAAAGCAAAATGGCAATAAAATCATGGTTGACTATTCAACTCTCTTCTCTTGTGTTGACCAAAATCAATACCATGGTTTCATTGCCCATGGTTTTGCTTAATCTCAAGACACAAAATATCTAGTCCATCTGGAAAACAAAATCTGATCGCTTTCCCCCGACAATCTACATAAGCATGGCAAGCAGCCAACCAATCAATACCAAGAAATATATCAAAATCTAACATATCCAGGAGAATCAGATCAACTAATGAATCCCTATCACCAATACATGTTGAACATGACCTGAATACATGTCGAGCTACAAAAGAATCCCCCACCGGAGTAATCACAGCTAGCGGTAACTCTAACAGCGACGACTCTCTCCCTAGAGAAAGTGCAAAGCGTGAAGATATGTAAAAATGCGTAGAACCGGGATCAAATAAAATATGTGTATCTAAGGAACATACTGCAAGAGTACCTGTCACAACTGCATTGGATGCCTGGGCATCCTGTGGAGTCAGTGCAAAAACCTGTGCCTGGCCCCTGCCCACATCCTGTCGTCCTATCCCTCGATCTTGTAAGTCTATGTAACCTATTGGCTATAGTGCCCTCAAGGCAATTATCATAGTCGCGGACTTATGATTATGATGATTGAGTGAGGACCTATACCGATAAATCAGTCTTACTCAAGATGATAGTATGCTATCTGGTTTGTCTTTATCATCATATACATGTTGATAGAGCCCATAGGATTCTTGCTTGACTGCCAGCATTATGATGGCGATCATATATGTGGGAGCTGGGGTCTATAAGCACATCCTTAAATGTCCCTAGTCGTAGGAGTATCGAGACCGGGCATCGATACTCCAGTGTAGACTAGTGTAGACTGATCGAGACCCCGACGAGGGGCGGTGGTCAGGTCTCACAAGCCATTGGTGTTAGTTTGTTCACCTAAGATAGTATACAGGTGCTCATTAGGTTATGAGTACACTGGACGGACTCGCCGGGAACCTGCTAGTTGGTATTATACCTACTGTCAGATGGCAGTTCCCAGGTGACATGTGTACAGGTTAGTCTGTCAGCCTGAGATCGTCATTTGTCTCGTGTGAGTTCCCACTGTGCTTTGATTACTACCCTACCACGGCTCAAAGGAGTTGTGCAAACAGGTTTTAGTTGGGTACAGTCCCGAGCCACATGGAGGCAGTGATCGGATCGTCGGGGATTCGTCTCCCCGGTATTGGGGGTTGATGTCGCGTTGTGTACGGATGGCCACCACCAAAAATCCGTAGCCACGGTAGAAGAGAATTATCGATCCAGGATCGATAGTTTCTCAGGTGGTGATGGGTTTCATACCGACACTAAATATCGCGTTGTTGGGGGTCTGACTTTATCCACCCCCTAGACTCGGTATGCGATACTCTTAGACGAACAGACCGAACTGTGCGGATATTGTCACTGTCAGGCTCAGTAGGGGTTCTGGATGAGTTTGCTCGTCGGCCTCCCTTTCGCTTAATACCTGGGTAGCCGTTACGTACAGCTAGTGCCACTGACGTGCTTGTGGTTAAACCCACTGCTAACGTATTGACGAGTCTTTAGAGTCCCACACAGAGGGTTTTCACGGTTCAGGCGATATGGTGTACATGAGGTATGTTGATACATACAGGTGACCGATTAAATATGTGCATGCTGCGCAGACTTTAATCGGACGGTTGATAATACTAGCGGCTTAGGATTAAGCCGGATTATTAAATCGGATTTTGATTTCATAATTTATATATGTATTTGTATATACGTATTCTAGTATTATTGTTCACTATTCGTTTTCACTCTTGGCTATTCATATTTTTGGTACGAATACGCGTATATGTATTTCGATACGTGTACCGGGAAGTATTCCGTATTTCATACGGAATAGCTTCTACAAGATGCCACCTCATTATTGATTTTTAGAAAATCGTTTGCTTTTAAATGAGGTGGAAAAGATGACATAAGTCAAGGCATGGGTCAAAGCATGGACTTCAGGTGCATTTGTTTAATGGTTAATTGGAAATATTTTTTTCCTTGTGGTGGGAATGAGAGGGGGGCCGGCCATATTTTGGTGGGGGTTCATTTTGATTTGAAGATAACATTTTTGACCTCCTCACTCTCTCAATCTCACACACACAAAACCACTTAGCCATTTTTGCTCATACATTTGATCATCATCTCCTCATCTTCTATGGTTTCTCCATGAGCATTTTTAGTTGAGAGAAAATTATAGTGACACTTTCATACACCCCCACTCTCCATCGCTAGCGATGCTGGAGCGTCGGTTACCTCGTTCGACGAGGTTGGAGCTTGCGTCGTTTCCCTCAAGTGGATCATCGGAGATGGAGGAAGACCGGCAACCAAACATTGTCAAAGGATCACTAGGAGCTTGGAATGAAGACCGAAGAATACGGATCAACTCGGTATAACCTTTCTAACTCTTAGTTAGTTTGCTAGAATAGGGTTTAAGGTCGATCCGGAAATCGGGCAGCGGTAGCACCGGTTTAGAAAATTTTTGTTCCGCATTTTGGCCGCGTTTCGACGGCCGGGGCGCTGCCGGAACCCTTCATGGTATCAGAGCCACCCTTTAAACCCCTTGCTAGCTTGTTTAAACGTGCTTAAAAGATCGATCAACGGAATTTACCAAAATCACGATTTCCATTTTGGGTTTGCTGTTGATTTTCAAAAGTGGTCAAAAAATTATTTCAGGCATCTTAAAAATCCGTGCAGGCGATTTTATGGGTACAGAAAACATTTGAGCCCCTGAAGCCTCCAAAGCGCCGCGGAACCGCCGCACTTACCCCCCATTGGCGGCGGTTCCACGGCCATTTAGTAGCGACGGGCTTCAAAAATTTTCCTGTAGCCCCCTAATGTGAAATTGTGATTTTTTTGATATTCTGTTTTGGCCCAGGTTTCAGTGAAGTGTTGTTTTGCTATTGGGGCCAATTTGGAATTTAGTCGATCGATATTTTAAGTGTGCGTTTAACAGTACATACATTTCTATCTGCGACCGTAAATGTCACTTGATCGGTAAACTCATCTAATTGCTATATGTTCTTTTAGACGGGTTTGCGAACGTGACATTCGCGTTGATATTATTTGTTGTACTGTGATGTTGGTTGGATCGTCATGGTGGATAGTTATGGTGAAATGTTAGTACAGTTTTATTTCATTTGTACATTTGATATTGCGAGGCGAGCATCCGACATGTGGACTGCCGTCGCTGCCAGTTTGTATATTATTCTTTTGGGGTACGACCGGGCTGAGGTCGATGTCACCCTTGTATATTATTTTATTTTCTGTACTAGGATTAACCCACGATGGGGTGCACGAATAACCGGATTCTAGAGAGCAACGGGTCCGCATCTCATGGCGTTGGGACGGAGGGGACCTTACTCTAGAATTGGCGGGCTTTTCGCCGCACTCGTAGGGGGTATAGGTTGACCCAGGAGGGGTGCCCAAGTTACCGGATTCCGTGAAGTGCTGGGTGGTCCATTCACGTTGCAGAAGGGGGCTGCCTCACTTCTGGTTTTGGCGGGTAACTTGCCGCGCTCGTAGGGGTCTAGGTTTCATTGCACAGGCTATCCACACGACAGGGAACATCGGGTCTCACTTGCGGCTCAAGTGAAACCCGAGG
The DNA here is from genome assembly GCA_030015575.1 of Agapanthus africanus. Taxonomy (NCBI): domain Eukaryota; kingdom Viridiplantae; phylum Streptophyta; class Magnoliopsida; order Asparagales; family Amaryllidaceae; genus Agapanthus; species Agapanthus africanus. The sequence continues at coordinate 443,641,772 of JASDDO010000031.1, read as the reverse complement.
TTCCAGATTATCCACCATTCTGTGTTGCTTCTGTGATGTTTCTGTGATGTTGCTTTATATCATGCCTGGGACGAATGTTATGTATATTTATATATATTAGTAGATGTTGTATATGTTTTGCACCCGCGCTAGCCCAGTCCCCGCTCTGTCGTTAGTTAAGTAACCTAACGGGTGATGACAGGACCCAGTTGCGAATGTGGATGGCATATACGAACATTTTATTTTCGTTCTTTTCTGGTGTGATTAATTGATGGGACTGCATTGATTCTTATCAATGCAAGGATAAAACAAACCTATATATATGATGTTGTTGGAACCAAGTTTTAAAAACTGACATTACAGACGTTCTCTTTTGCTTTGCACAGTGGTATTCGATTGGAATATCCTGCACCTCATTCGACGAGGCAAGGGCCGAGATCCCTTCATCGGGAGTGACCCCTTGGGTAAAAGTTTGCGTCAACGTAATAACTTTACTATAGTCGATTATTTTTGCTTTGCATCATGGTATTCAGTTTGGGATATCCTGCACCCCATTCGACGGGGAAAGAGCCGAGATCTCTTCACCGGGAGTGACCTCTTTAGCAAAATTTTCACCACTATATATTTATAAAACCACTTGGATTCCTTCAACGATATCAAGTTCATTACGTTAAAGGTTTTTCGCCAAAAACTAGCCGTAGCCCTCCGTCATTTCTTACAGGTATTACTTAGTATTCATGTTGTGTATGTTGACCTCTGTCAAGGCACAGTGCTTGGTAGCTGGGTAATGCTTGTTTGTTGCATAGATATGCGATTATTTAGGACAGTCGCAAGGTCATGTTGACCTCTGTCAAGGGCTCGTGCGGGTGGGTCTAAGTTAATCCAGGAAAATGACGGGTTGAACTTGACTTGCGACTTATGATATGTTGACCTTTGTCAAGGTCATAAGCCGCTTGGGGTAAAAACACACATCGGGAGTTTCAAACATACAGGAAACTTGCCAGGCTTGCGCATACCTTCTGGAGTGTGGTAACTTGAGTGGCTTCCATCAAGTTATCATGCGATGATAGTTGGATCCCGATTCCCACTGATGAGTAGGATTACTCCTCGGGTGATTCCGACTAATTCTCCTTTTGGGTTTGGAGGAGAATTCGAGGAAATAGTGGGAGCCATCCAGATTATATAAAATGATTAAACATTATGATCTAGGTTAGAGTGCATGCTGAGTGTTTCTTCTCTCTCTCTCTCTTGCTGCGACTATGACCCGACCTTTGACTAAAACTCATGAAACCAAGTTGACCGAACCTTCTTAAAACACTTTGGTTTTTGGAATGTCACGGTGTCGCATACATCATTGCCACTTCTATATCACATTTGCTTTTCTCCAGAACACCTCGTATCACTACGAACATTCACTTCCATTGGATAAATCCATCGTATAGTTACATATGAACTCGAAGGAACTTTTTCGAGAATGGATTCTGGTTCTGGAGAGAATGAATAGGATTATTCGGTTGTCTTTTCTCTTTACCATCTCTCAGGTTGTGAGGGCTCCTAGGATTAGGAGAGGGTACACCTATTGAGCTTATTGGATAGTCTTCCTCCCAACCATAGGCAGGTGCCGAACGATAGGGAAGGAAGAAAACCAACAAGCTTAACTGTGGTGTACAGAAGGTAATAAGTAAAGACATATAAAGGGATTAGAATGATGGCAAAGGAAATTGCGATCACCATAATTCACGACAAAGACTGGGTATACCCCTGCCACTCCTACATCCACTTTGCATTTCTCTAGGACACTCCGTATCACTACGGATATCCACTTCCATTGGATAAATCCATCGTATAGTTACATACGAACTCGAAGGAACTTTTTCGAGGATGGATTCTGGTTCAGGAGAAATAGAATAGGATTATTCAGATGTCTTTTCTCTTTATCTTCTCTCAGGTTGTGAGGGCTCCTAGGATTAGAAGAGTATGCCTATTATGCTTATTGGATAGTCTTCTTCCAAACCTTAGGCTGGTGCCGAAGGGTAGGGAATGAAGAAAACCAATTAGCATAAAGAAGGTGTACAGAAGGTAATAAGTAAAGACATAATAAAGGGATTGGAGTGAGGGCAGGTAAGTATATGGTTACTGTCATGATTCAGAATAATGGAAGAGGTGTTACTAGGAATACCAGTTAACCCTTTTGAAACATTTTCATGTTTCAGTTTTACTATGCGATGTTAATTGAAAACTGTTTTCCCAATAAGAATCTAACTCCAGGGTATGTATTTATCAGATCAGTTTTTCACATTTGCATGTCATTACGGATGGTGAGTAGGAGTAAGATATTGGGAATTGGGTGATTATATCCTCATTATATCGGAATTCGTTGTAATTGGTGATATTTGAGGAAATCATCTGGATTTTGCCGAATGGCAAATATTTGGTTTTGAATATCCGTTGTCATGCACCAATTTCAAACTGATATATCTGTACATTTATTTTATAAAGTGAGATATAACTTTTTGATATTATGTCTGTGACATTTACCTATATCAGTTGGTGATTAGGTAAAGTTCATTCAACAGCGGTGTAATTCTTCTTAACCATAGTACAGTTTTTTAACCTACGACGCACAGGGTTTGAGTTATTGAACTCAGGGGACTTATACAAAGTATTGTATGTTGTCCAGTGTCCATTAGGACAAAAGGGTTGGTACTCGTACTATATTCTGTTTACTTATGACTTCTCCAGTTCTAGACATGTATTTCGTTGAAATGCAAGGTCCAGATATTCAGAAGTTATAGGTATAAGAATAAAGTAGAGAACCATTTGTTGTAAGTATCAGGATTCTTCGAGGAAGTCGAAGATGTAGATACTTGTGTTTGGTATTCAGTTAATAGTAATGGTTTTGAGAACTTGCTTCTTTTTCAGGTTACTCATATATGGATGCACTCCTAAATGAGTAATGTTGATTGTCTTTTTTGCATCTGGTTGATATGCACTGGAGACAGCTGCATGATTTTGAATCTGGTTCAAATTAAATTAGTGCTTTTGTTTCTATATTATATTTATATAGAATCAATTTATATCTTAACGATGTTAAGATATAGGAAGTTGTCCGGCTGATGCTTAAAACCAGAATCTGGATAAATTCAAGGCACGTTTCGGTAATGGCTGTTTGTGGGTTTTCCCGGGCTTTGACGAGGGTTAACTTTCTACCATCAGGAAGATCAATATTTATAATTGTTCTTGACTTGCCACATTTTTAGTAAAATGGATTTTTCAGAAAATAGTAGTGTGGGTATGGTAGAACTGGAAGTGATTCCAGAACCACAAACGATTACTGAAGATTTAATAGAACCTAAGTATTCAATTAGTTTCGACATTCCGTTAGCCACTCCGCAAATATGGTGGGTAACCTCAGGCACCCGAGAGGTACTTCGGTCTTCTCAGTGACGGTGACAGGGAGGTTCTTGTTTACCCAGACTTGCCATTGCTGATGTTCTAGACTATAAGACCCGGCAGGAGGATGAATATACCGTCATTCTAAACTAGCTTTAGAGGTGCACGTGTATATGACTCTGCCATAGGGTTGTTGTAGTCAGTGGGAGCAGCGGAAGCATAGTAGCAAGTAGCTTATGTCTATTTACAGATTAAAGCAGGTATAGCGGAAATAGATCATCTAATTTTTGATGTGACGGTCATAGTCTTTGACCTCATCAGAATAGGAGATGGATCTGGTAAGAAGGTGGTAGAGAGTGATGTCCAGGTATTGGGATGACATGCACTTGATAAGAAAAGATATTCCTATACTACGATCGGTTATCCTTTGGTTGTCACACAGTTGTTTCTCCACATAGGATATAAAAATAATATCAAGTTTTCTGGTTACTAGATCTATGGTTTTAGATCTAGATTTGGGAAGTATCCTAATCTAGGTACTTTGACATTAAATGGACGACTCCTGGCATGGTGGTGTACCTGCAGGTGATGGAGTCACCCTATCTAAAGGTGTCTTACGGACAAAAGGAGAGAGGGGTCTACATGATTAGCACATCACTTGCTTATGCAATTGAGTTATTCATGAAATGTCAAGTACCACACCAGATATTGCTTCTGCACTAGATGCAATAAGCAGATATATTAATCCAATCCTGGAGAAACATTGGGAAGCAGTCATTGAACATAAGTGAATGTTCTAGGGAAATGATTAAGGTAGCCTCCTTCGGGAAACGATTATCATTTTAGGCTTGCAAGGTGACCTGGATGACAAAGTGACTGTCAGAGTTATAGTTTTCCCTCTTTTAAGGGACAGTATGTTGGACAGGTGGTCCAAGCGGATACTGAGGAAAGGTATAGCGCAGGATACTGATTGAACTCAGTGAATGATACAGTCTAGGAGATTTGCTAGATTTGGAGTTCGTTTGTGAACTGGGTCCTATCAGATATACGGACAAATTCTAAGGCAGGTATTACTCATTTTGGGAGATAGTTTTCTCCGCGAAGTTGAGATTAAGAGAGATATAGAAAGAAACATTGGAGCGAATCCACTCACTGAGGCTATTTCTCGAACGCAATCATTTTCGCAAACGGGCTTTGCGAAACTGATTAGTAGAGAAGTTGGGTGTTCGGTATCACACGGGCTGTGAGTATGTGACATCGCAAGAATTGGCCTTAAGTGCAAGTGGGAGATTGTTGGTGTTAGTTGTATGTATGCCCTATAGGCCAGTATTGTACAGATGATGTATATTATATTGGATGCTTGGACATATATAGAGATGACTTTCTTGCTCGATATGATAGTATGCTATCTGGTTGCTCTTTATCTTAACATGGATACTTGTCTCTTTATACTGTCTTATGGTTACATGTTGGTAAAGCCCTTAGGATGTGTACTTGACTACCTGGACTATGATGCGGATCATACTGGTGGGGACATGGTAGTCCATAAGTACATCCTTCAAGGTCCCTAGTCGTGGGTGTATCGAGACGGGGCATCGATATACCAGTGTAGACTAGCGTATACGCTTCTCGACCCATGAGATGGGCGATGGATGATCCCATATCCATTGGTGTTTGACATCAGAGATGGTATACGGGTGCTCAGTGGAGACTGGGTACACTGGACGAACTCGCCGAGAACTCCCAGATGGTATTATACCTCACGTCAGATGGCAGTTCTCAGGTGACACTTGTGCAGGTTAGTCTGTAGACCCGAGATCATCAAAGAGTCTTGTGTGATTCCCACTGTGCTTTGATTTCCACCTTACCACGTCCATGAGGGCATACAAAACGGTGGTTTTTGGGTACAGTCCCGAGTCATATGGAGGCAATGAGCGATAGGAGGGGTTTCGTCTCTCCCGGTATTGGGGGTTGATGTTGCACTGTGCTCGATTGGCCGTAACAGGGAAGTCCCTGGCCAGGGCTGATTGGAGATTTACTGGTAAGTGTTACCAGCAGTTTCTCGACCCGTTATGAGCCTCATATCGACACGACTTATCGGTTATTGGGGTCTGACGTTTACCACCCCTAGACTTGATATGCGACATATCAGACGAGGAGACCGGACTGCACGGTAGTGTTGCCAGTTGGCTCGACGGGAGTTGTAGCAGGTTCGCTTGTTTTCTTCTGATCGCTCAATACCCGGGTGGCCGTTATGTTTAGCTGACCGCTTGCGGCTTGGGGGTGCTTGATATGATCATTACCCACTGCCGGCGTATTGACGAGTCTTAGAGTCCCACAATGGAGTTTCCTAGTCCAGGCGAAAAGTTATGGTGCGCGTATGCGATATGCGCATGGACCCGATTAAAATGCGCGTATAGGATACCGTATATTGATCGGGCGGCTTGCTTTTGGTTAGGGTCGTATGTGATATGGCCGGATTGATAAATCAAGTGTTGATTCATCATTTAACCATTAGATTCTCACTAGAAATCTTTTCTTGTATCTATGGATGTATGGATGCATGTATGCATTCCTTATTGATTCATGCACATATGGATGTGCATGCACACATACATACATACATCATCTATCATGGTTGTTTATACATAGAAAATGGTGGATATATAAGACTCACACCATGGTTTATATTATGGATATTTATTTCTATTTTTGCTAAAACAAAAGAAAAGAGATAAGATTGAATCATGGTCAAAAGTTTCTACACTCTTCTTTTAACCTAACCATTAGCACCTAACTTTTGACCATGGTTTAATCTTTCTCTTGTGTTTTAACTAAAGTAAAATTAAATATCCATAAAGAGATAACCATGGTTTGAGATGAAGAAAGAAAAATATATATACTTGTCTTTTTCTTTTTCTCAATGTGAGTTATTCTTCTCTTCTTGAAAAATATCCATCATCTTCTTCAACCTTGAGCTCTTGCTCTCTTGAATTTTCAAGTGAGCAAAATATTCATCAAGATAGGATTTTGAAGTGAGAAAAACCACCACTACACCATTCTACACAAGTCTAGCCCACTTGTTTAAAGTGTTGGCTTCGATTTTCATTCTTGATCTTGCGAAGTTGCTAGCTTGGACAAAGCGGACTCCGGGTGGATCATCGGTGACCTAGAGGAGTTCAAGCTGAGCTTTTCCAAACCCCAAGTAGCCAAGGAGTCCAGCGTAGGGAGGTACAAAGGTTGTACTCTCCAAACCCTAGCTTTTTTTTCATATGATGATATGCAAGTTTTAGAAACCCTAATTATCTAGGAACGATCCGATGTTTGTTAACTTAGCACCCTAAAGATTCCATCTTTGGTACATGTGATGCATCCAAACCCTTCATGAGGTGCTAGGCTAACCCAACATTGGTATCAGAGCCGACCTAGAACATTAGGCGACACTTTAACGAAGTTAAAACCCCGATTGAACCCGATATCGACAAAACGACCCCCTCTCTGGACAATTTTTGAAATCTGGGATTTTTGTGAATTAAAAATACGTAAAAAATACAGCAGGGATTTCTAAGAATTACGGCGCAAAAATTATCACATGATCTGTACGGACCGCCGCGGTTCCGCGGCAGTAGCCTGCTTGTGCCGCGGAACCGCGGCCGTACAGTGAGATCTTGGCAGTAGGTTTGCACAGTAATTCTTTTACCTGAATGTGTTATTTTATGGGTATTTTTAAACTGACTCAAGTGTTGAGTATTCAGGGGTTCATTTTGTAATTGTTGATTCGATCGGAGAATTTAATTTCGTTTTGCTATTCCGGGTAAATTAGAAAGTATTGAATTGTTCGAACGAGTGTCATTTGCTCACTCTTCACGGGGTTTAAATCCTGTGGAGATATGTGAAAGTTTTGTGGTGGACCCTCTAGAATACAACAAACTTTAACTCGATTATGTGACCGTCTTGAAATGCCCTTTGAACCTTAGGGTTTGGGGCAGTACGGCGTGCCACATGTGAGGCGTTGGCTTGACCCTTCTACGGCTGGACCGCTACTACTGAGTTACACTCTGGGTTTTTTGAACTCCGCTCAAGTGTTGAGCTTTAGGGAATCTTGGGTATTTGATCGTTCGTTCGAAAACTTTAATACTGTCTAATTATCTGGAATGAGATGCAATATGTAGAATTCATATGGTTGGACATGAAATACGAAGAATGTGATATTTCGCATTTACGATCTCTAAAGAGAATGTGGATTCCAGATATTGCAGTTTTACACTTTCTTTTCTGTGACCGTAAGTGTAGTATGTCGATATCGCCGGTTTCGTTGCTATACGTCAACGACAATTGGGGTACGCATACTTACTTACGTTGATGATATGAGATATTATGTGTTGCTGAGATATGATGTGCAGGATTGTCGCGATTGAATAGCTGGGGGGTTTTATGTGAGATGAGAGTTTTATATTTTCATTCATGTAAATTCAAATGTAATGTAATATTCTTTTATTTGGGGCACTTTCGGGTTGAGGTCGATGCCACCAGTGTTGTTTATTATTTACTTTTCCGCATTAGGATGGACCCAAGGAGGGGAGCACAGGTGACCGGGTTCTGGGGTTCAGTGGGAGGCCATCTCGAGGAGTCGAGACCGGGTCTCCTAAACTCCAGAATTGGTAGGGTCGCTTGCCGCTCTCGTAGGGGTCCAGGGTGTGGGCTTGGCTATTCATCGCGACTGTGGAATCCGTATTTTCTATTGTTGGCTAAATACTAAATACGGACGTCCTAATATATCCCACATTATATCTATGTTTCTGCTGTGATATCTGTGATGAGATCATTTTGAGATGTACTATGATAGATACTTTATATAGTATATATGATATATTATATAGACGTTACTTATGTTTTACACCCGCGCTAGCCCTGCCCCGCTCTGTCGTTAGTTACCTAACCTAACGGTGCGTGAGGGGACATCGAGGCGAATGCGGATGGCATAAGTGTACGTCGTATTTATCTGTGATGTTTAGGTGACTTAAATGATGGGAATTCATTAGTGTGATTAATGAAAGAAAAGAAACCTAAAAGATGTTGTAGAATCAAATTTTAAATTAAAAAAGGGGTAGCTACAGTTTTGCTTTGCATAGCGGTATATATGATATACCCTGCACCTTATTCGATGGGGAAAGAGCCGAGATCCCTTCACCGGGAGTGACCTCTTTAGCAAAACTGGCAGATGCTACAACACTCGGTTTGACTTTTGACTGCTTTTGGAGTTTTGCTTTGCACGGTGATATATATGATATATCCCGCACCTTATTCGATGAGGAAAGAGCCGAGATCCCTTCACCGGGAGTGACCTCTTTAGCAAAACTAATAAAAGCCTCAAAATCACTCCATTTCAAAATTCATTCGATTCTACAACGATATCAAGTTCATTACGCAATTGGTTTTCAGAAAAATCTGTCATAGCCCTCCGTCATTTCAGATAAGTCCTTCTTAGTATTCGTGCTGCGTTTGTTGACCTTGTCAAGACGCAGTGTGCGGTAGCTGACCAGTGCTTATCTGCTTATGCATGTGATGCGGATTGGATTAGGGTAGTCGTACGGCCTTGTTGACCTTGTCAAGGGTCGTGCGGGTGGGTTTAATTCAATCAAGAAGTGACGGGTTGAACTTGACTTACGGTCTATGGTTTGTTGACCTTGTCAAGGTCATAGATCATTTGGGGCAAAATATTATCGGGAATTTCAAGTGTTGAGATTTGCAATGAGATTGCATACCTTCTATGAGATAGTTGGATCCCGATACCCACTGCGAGTAATTGTTAGTCCTGGGAGAGTTTTACACAGGACAATTAGCCGATCAAGTAGGTGTCTAGAAAGGTGTCAACGGGGTTACGCCTCCGGGAAAACGAGGTTTACTTTAATTAGGTCCGTGCGAAAGCACGGGGAACCTCCCTCAAAGTACCGACACTGGCCTGGCTGAAAGATTGGCGAAGTTGTAGGGTGTAATTAATCCCGGCTAGTCTTTCCTTTTAAGGTTTGAAGGAAGATTTGATAAAAAAACAGTGGGAGCCATCCTGATTAGTTAAGATAATAAACCAATCTGATCTTGCAAGAGCATACGCTAAAGTGTTTTCTTCTCTCTCTCTCCAGGTAGCGACCATGTCATGCCTTAATCAAGATAATAATATGGATGTATTGACTGAACCCGCATGTTATACTGTGCTGGGGAACGTTGGTTCCATTCTTTCTTATAAGAGTTATATGACTGAACAGGATATAGGGGAATACCAGGATTCTCATGCCACCCGAATGAAGAAAGTACATGTTGATGCATTTTCTTCGGGTGTGTTCGTTACAGAGAACTGTTTCTCCATTTGCCCTACGTCCTGGGTATTAGATACCGGGTCAGGATCCCATATAGGTAATCAGTTACACGGGCTTAGAAAAGGTAGAGAACTTGGAGAAGGTGATAAAGACATAAGAGTTGGAAATGGTGCAATTGTTGCAGCTAAGACCGTCGGGGAATATCACCTTGCATTACCAACTGGTAATACATTGGTTCTGAACGAATGCTATTACATGTCGAACCTGATATGCAACATTATATCAGTTTCTTTGTTAAGTAAAGAGGGATATAATTTTGTATTACAGGATAATGTTATGAACATTTTCCGTAACCAAAAGTTGGTTGGATCAGGCACGTTGTGCAATGGCATTTATGTTCTAAATCAATCAACAGTTCTAAGCATAACAAACACACACAAGAGGAAGAGTTCAGAACTGAACGAATCCTTCTTGTGGCATTGTAGACTGGGTCACATCAATGCGACACGACGAGCTAAGTTGCATAAGGATGGATATTTGAAACCGTTCGAATTTTCATCTTATGACACTTTCCAGTCATGTCTCAAAGGCAAGATGACCAAAACTCCGTTTACAGGACACGGAGAAAGAGTTACTGAACTCTTGGGACTGATACATAGTGATGTATGCGGTCCCATGTCTACACATGCCAGGGATAGTTCTTTGTACTTCATTACATTCACTGGCGATTGATTAAGAGAGGTTTTGTCGATCAAAAATATTTACCGCAATCAAGAACGGCGTCGCTTGAAGCTAGCCGGTGAGTACGGGTCGGTCCACAGGGATGTGAAAATTTCCTTTAAGTTCTTACGAGTTAATTCCAAATGGTGTTTGGATTTATAATTAAACCTAAAAATTGAAGTTGTATGAGACTAGAATTAGAAACTTGCTAGGATTAGGTCTAGGGAAAATTTGGTAAACAAAGATCTACATCTCTTTCCATTGCCATTAATTAAATGTATCATATTAGTGTTATGGTAAATCTTAACAAAGGGGATTAGGATGATTGGGAAGATTGATTCTTCCTCTAGATCCTTGTCCTTCCTTTCTTAATCTTTACCCTAACCTCCATGGAAAACCTTAAGATCCGGGCCTTTAGACTACGGAATCACCGTTACCTTGAGGGTAAAAGTGCCGTAGGGAGCGGAATAAAAAGGTATGCATGGAGTTCTAATGTTCATAAAAGTTTAGCAATGAAAAGAGATGAGAGATCTTCATCTCTCAAATCCTTCCCTATTCCTAACCCTAACAAGCGAGGAAACTACTCGCTCATTGAGGGGATGAAAAAAAACAAGAGTTTATTAAAGAGAGAAAACATCGATTGCAATTTAATAAAAGCTAAACTAAATTAAACTAAGGCGAGAAAATAAGAGCAGATAAAAAACTACAACTACTGCAAAGAAAATAACCTACTTACTGTTGATGCGCTCTAACTTCAAGAAAACAGAATTTTATTCATGAGTAGAGGCATAAGAAAATACAAGGTCTTGGGTTCTATTTATAGGACATAGAAACCCTAGGGCTACAGCTGACTCGCATGCCTAAAATTACAAATATACCCCTAAAAAAATCTTTCCAGAGCCGCCATAAATTATGGTAAACATTTCTGCGCACTATGGCTTCAAGTAGCCGCGGAACCGCGGCCCTTTAGTGGAGTCATCTGATGGGCTTTTCTGGGCTCTTTCAGGTTCTTCTGTTCATTTTATTTCTTCAGTTCTTTTTCCATTTGGGCTTCTACAGTGATTCCAGATCTTCAGTGAACACTTTGCGATGGATCTTTTAACCGTTTTTCTCGCAAATTTGGATCTTGCGTCGCCTTGTTGATGGTGAACCGTTCTTCTGCCGGGCTTTACTAAGATCTTCCTATTTGTTGGTCAAAAATCCTTCTTTTGTGTCGTCTTTTGTGTTTTTCACTGTTTTCGCGCCAAGAACCTGTAACCTGTAACATGTAGCAGACATGGGTCAAAAGCACCTGTTTTTATTGTAAAATGCATAAGAATGGAGAATACAAAATACAATATTATGTTATGAACAAATACCCCCAAACTTATCTTTTGCTCGCCCTCGAGCAAACTTATTATTTTATTTATTCTCGATAAAAATCTAACCTAGCCGCACTTTCGCAGGGAAACGCAATTGCACTGAGCTCGTGCAACAAGCCGTTAAACCTCTAGGTGTCCCTAGTAGGAGGAGTGTTGTCTCCTGAGGGTTTTCAGCGGATACTACCCACAAAATCCTATCAACTTGGTTTCTCGACTTTTGTTTTCCATTTAGGTTTTCTAACAAGGAATTCTATTATCGTCGACCCGCAAATTATCCACCCATATTTTTCACACTTCCTCATTATTTAACTTAAGATTACATATATCCTGTAGAATTACCTAGCTTTCGGCATTTCTTAAGTTTTCCTTCTAGAGTTCCATCTCCACTTAGGAATTTCTATCAACTCTATTAAAGACACAAGTTCTATTCTTCATTCCCTTCTCTTATCTAAACTCCAATCACATATCCCTACGTGTGTGTAAATATCACCGCTACACTTGGAAATTCAAATCAAGCAATCGTACTCCCGTCCATTGTCCAAAGCACTAGTGAAATTTCGCTTTCACATCCTTCATGCGATTGTTAATACTTCTTGAGGTACCAACAACCGATTACAAGATGCGTTAGCGTTTTAAAGCGTACTTCCTAGTTTTGCAACACCCAAGGCTTTTAGCAGTGGCTCCCAAACCAGTTGGTCTAAGGCACTAGGTGATGAAGCACCCTCGCTAAATATTTTTCTATTTTTACAGCCTTAAATAATCACAGAAACCAGTGTCCATTTTTTTTTTTTATCCACCCTTTTTTTTTCTTTTTCATTGTGCTAAGGACTTTAGACAAGAGTATTTCAAGGTCTCTTCTACTAATCCAAGTTTCAAGGTGCGTGTTTGTGCATTTTGTAGGGTACATGTTTTCAGAATGTAGACTTAAGCTAGGAACTATTTTTCAAACTTATACTCTAATAAAAGTTTTAATACTTTTCCTTCGTTTCGACTTAGCCCAAGAACTGAACCCAAAATTTGCCTATTTCTAAATAACCTACAAAGACATATGCTTTCCACAGTTACACTCTAAGGAAGGTTATTTTTAGGGTTTTTAATTTGCTAAGTCTAAGATATAGTTTTTCCTAGCCAGTTAACCTATTTATCAAACTCAAGTCAATTAACCAGAATTGAATACATTAATTTTTATAATTTTTGAATTTTTTCAATTTTTATGGGTTTTTCTGTTTTCTAATTTTTTTTTTATTTTTCAAATTTTTCAAATTTTTATGATTTTTATATAAAGATGCAATGCAGAAATATACATATGAATGCAAAAGGAAAATTTACCGAACATACCCCCAAACTTATAATGGACAGTGTCCTCACTGTCATGCTGCACCAAATGGGTTGATAATATCGGCGAGTTCCTGCTTATTATTATATTTACATAGTATATACACCCCCAAACTTATTTGAAATAAAGTTTTGGAAAAAAGGAAATTCGAGGGTGAAGGTGGAGGAAAATTAATCGGTGTAAATCGGCTCCTGCAAAAGCAGGAGCTCCTCCGAATGGTCCGCTGAGAAGAACGGTTTCAATCGATGTCCATTTACTTTGAATAAAGTACCGTCTTCTGGATTCTCAAGATCAACCGCACCGTGCGGATAAACGGTGCGGACTACAAAAGGTCCTCTCCATCTAGAACGGAGCTTGCCGGGATGTAAATGCAACCGAGTATCATATAATAAAACCTGTTGACCTGGTTTAAATGTTTTTCGCAAAAGGTTTTTATCATGAAATAACTTAACTCGGTTCTTAGCAATCACGGCATTATCATATGCCTCATCCCGCAGCTCCTCCAATTCATTCAATTGCAGCTTCCGATTGCTGCCCGCATCTCCTAAAGATAGATTCAGCTCTTTAATGGCCCAAAATGCCTTATGCTCAATTTCTACTGGGAGGTGGCACGCCTTCCCGTAGACGAGCCGGTATGGGGACATGCCGAGATCGGTCTTGTATGCAGTACGGAAAGCCCATAGTGCATCGATCAATTTTAGTGACCAATCTTTTCGGTTTTTAGAAACCGTTTTCTCCAAGATTTGCTTAATTTGTCGATTCGAGATCTCGGCTTGCCCACATGTTTGGGGATGGTATGGCGTTGACAGCTTATGGGTGATAGAGTATTTGCGCATTAGGGACTCAAAAGTCCTATTGCAAAAGTGAGAACCATTATCACTTATTATTGCGCGAAGGTGCCCAAATCGAGAAAAGATGTGTTCTTTTAGAAATCGAACGACAACCTTGTTATCATTCGTTCGACTAGGCACAGCCTCGACCCATTTTGAAACATAGTAAACAGCCAAAAGAATATACACATTTCCAAAAGAGTTAGGAAATGGTCCCATAAAATCTATACCCCAAACATCAAAAATGTCATCAACCAAAATCGGTTGGAGCGGCATTTCATTTCTCCGCGATATCCGGCCCAAGTGTTGGCACCGGGAGCAAGTTTTGCAGTATTCGAATGCATCTTTGAAGAGTCGTGGCCAATAGAAACCACACTGCAAAACTTTCTCAGCTGTCTTCTTTGGGCCAAAGTGCCCGCCACATGCTTGATCGTGGCAAAAAGACAGCACACTCTTGACCTCATTTTTAGGCACACACCGGCGAATGATTTGGTCGGAACAATATTTAAAAAGATAAGGTTCATCCCAGTAAAAATGCTTTACTTGGGACAAAAATCGTAGTTTGTCTTGTTTCGACCAATCGTTAGGTATCAAGCCGGTGGCTAAGTAGTTTACAATATCGGCGAACCATGGTTCGCAAGAAACGGTCAAGAGTTGCTCATCGGGGAAAGCATCAGTGATAGGCAGTTCAAGTGTGGGCGAAGAAGGAAGTCGTGAAAGGTGATCGGCCACTACGTTTTCACATCCCTTTTTGTCCCTTATAACAAGGTCAAATTCTTGCAGCAAAAGGATCCAACGTATTAGCCTAGACTTAGCATCCTTCTTCGCAAAAAGGTGGCGAAGAGCTGAGTGATCCGTGTACATTATAACTGGAGAGCCGATTAAATAAGGCCGAAATTTTTCAAGTGCAAACACAACTGCTAAAAACTCTTTTTCTGTTGTTGTGTAGTTTAATTGGGCTTCATTTAATGTTCGGCTAGCGTAGTAAATTACATGCGGCATCTTGTTAATGTGCTGTCCAAGAACAGCACCAATGGCAAAATCTGATGCGTCGCACATAATTTCAAAAGGGTGCGTCCAGTCTGGAGATGAAAGGATGGGCGCAGAAATGAGTGAGTGTTTCAAAGACTCGAACGCTTTCATGCAAGTTGAGTCAAAAATAAAAGTAGTATCCTTGGCCAACAAGAGAGTCAAGGGTCTAGCAATCTTGCTAAAGTCCTTGATGAACCGTCTATAAAAACCGGCATGGCCAAGGAAAGCTCGGATATCTTTGACGCATTTAGGAGGAGGAAGATTAGAAATGACTTCGATTTTAGCTCTATCAACCTCTATGCCGTTTTGCGAGATGATGTGTCCTAAGACAATGTCTTCTCGTACCATAAAGTGGCATTTCTCCCAATTCAAAGTTAGGTTCTTTTCCCTACAGCGGGTGAGAACTGCGTCAAGATGTCGTAAACACTCATCGAAGGAGTCACCAAAAATGGAGAAATCATCCATAAAGATTTCCAAAAACTTCTCCACCATGTCCGAAAAGATCCCCATCATACACCGCTGAAATGTAGCGAGTGCATTGCATAACCCAAAGGGCATGCGACGATAAGCAAAAGTGCCAAAGGGACAAGTAAATGTAGTCTTGTCTTGATCCTCTTTGGCTATGGGGACTTGATTATAACCGGAATAGCCATCTAAAAAGCAGTAGAATTCGTGCCCCGCTAATCGTTCTAGCATTTGGTCAATGAATGGTAAAGGAAAGTGGTCCTTCCTTGTCGCGGCATTGAGTTTTCGGTAGTCGATGCAAACTCGCCACCCAGTTTGGGTGCGAGTGGGAATTAACTCATTTGCCTCATTGGTGATGACCGTGATGCCCGATTTCTTTGGCACGACATGAATGGGGCTAACCCATTGGCTATCCGAGATAGGGTAAATGATACCGCTATCAAGACACTTAACAATCTCCTTCTTGACCGCCTCTTTCATGATGGGGTTGAGGCGTCTTTGTGGATCCCTTGCCGGCTTGGCATCATCCATCAAGTGTATATGATGTTCGACTATGAGGGGACTAATCCCCTTGATGTCCGCCATAGACCAGCCGAAAGCTTGCCGATTATTGTATAAGACCGTTAAAAGAGCCTTCTCTTGCTCACGAGCTAGAGAGGCCGATATGATAACGGGTAAGGTCTCATTTTCACCTAGATAAGCATATTTTAGGTGCGACGGCAAAAGCTTTAGTTCGAGTTTAGGTGGTGAAACAATAGATGGAAACAATGGAGTAACTATTTCAAACTCGAAGGATTCCATCAAAGGTTCAAATTGAGTGTACGCTACCGAGTCGGATGGTTTAACTAACTCATCCGAAAAAGCAAAAGACTCAAACTCGGGTGGAGAGTCTTCAAGATCATCAACAAAGGTGAAACACTCATAATCTTTGTCCGTCGTGAAAGCTGTGTCGGATTCTAGGAGGAACGCACTAGTGGCGCCAATATTACTGTGATCAAACATGAAATTCTCGAACTCACAGTCCTCCTCCGCGATCTCATCGATCGAGCACACATCAAGTACGCTAGAATTAGGCTCGCAAGGCCGACTTCCTAACTTGAAAATGTTAAGTTCAACTGTCATCTTGCCAAAAGATAGATTCATTGAACCATTACGACAGTTGATTACCACGTTAGAAGTCGCGAGGAATGGTCGACCAAGTATCACCGGAATTTGATTACGGGGGTTAGCGACAGGCTGTGTATCCATAACAATAAAGTCCACGGGGAAAATGAAATCCCCTACTCTAATTAACACATCCTCCAACTCTCCCCTAGGGTGGGTGATTGATCGGTCGGCCATTTGGAGAGTGCAATGAGTAGGCTTGAGCTCTCCAACCCCTAATTGTTCGTACACCGAATAGGGTAGCAAATTGATACTAGCACCAAGATCTAATAGTGCTCTATTGATGGTCTTGTTCCCAATTGTGATCGAAATAGTAGGACAACCGGGGTCCTTGTCTTTTAGGGCAAAGAATTGACAAGAGCATCACTAACAGCACTAGCCACGAAAACTTTCTTTGGTACTTGTGATTTCCTCTTTTTGGTGCATAAGTCCTTTAAGATTTTTGCATATGAAGGAACTTGTTGGATTGCATCCAAAAGAGAGATATTTATGCTAACATGTTTGAACAACTCTACAATCTTCTCCATCTATGGAGTTGGTTTATTGGATCTCAACCGATTTGGAAAAGGAACATTTTGAAAAATTGTTGAGTCCAATTTTTGCGGATCAGATTGTTGAGTTGGAACGGAACCCTGTGTAGATGTGTTCGTGTTGTGAGGAGAGGGTCCGTTCGAGCTAGAAGAAGTAGAGCCATGTGAAGGATGGAGAATAGGCTCTAACGAAGAAGAAGAGGAAGATGAAGAACCACCGGCAGAGGTGTCACGGTGAATACCCACATTGTTTTGCAGCACTTTTCCGGATCTCAATGTGGTCACAGCATTCACGTTATGATTCTGCTGTTCATGTGCAACATGTGCGTGACCGGGATTTGGGAGTGGTTGAGACGGAAGCTTTCCTTTCTCTCGCTCTTTCAATGCTGCGTTGAGTTGTGCAATTTGTGCCTCAATAGCTTTGATGCTTTGATCGTGTGAGGCACTGTTTTGCACCAAAGATTGAACAGAAGTCTCTATCCTAGCTGTGGACTGTGCAGATTGCTTTAGGAATGCTTCTAGACTTCTTTCGAACGAGCTAACAGCATTTTGCGGGGGAACAAAATTGTTGGGCACAAAATTGTTCATCTGATTAGGGTACGGTTGCTGTTGGAGAGGTTGCTGAAATTGAGTTTGTGGAGGTGCTTGTTGTTGTTGTGGAGGAGGAGCTCTTTGAAAATTGTTGTTTCCTTGGACTTGTTGATTTTGGTTCCAAGCGAAATTAGGGTGGCTCTTCCAACCCGGATTGTATGTTGAAGAGTATGGATCATTTCTTTATCGTTGCTGAAAGGCAGCATTGACTTGATCTTGTCCTTGAGTGGATGCAGTGTAAGGACACTCTTCGGTGAGATGTGATGGATCCGAACAACAAGCACAAACAGTTCGTGGGGGCACAACAGGGGCAGGAGAAGGTGCTGAGATTTTGGTCTCAAGCGCTTCTAGCTTTTTCGTAAGAGCGGCCATCTCGGCCTTCATAGCAATTGACATCTCTACTTGATGTATGCCTGCCCTAGGTTGACCAATAGAAGAAGATGATGATGTGGTCTTGGTGCTCTCCCACTGAATCGTTTGCTCACTAAGATCCTCAAGAAACTGCCACGCTTCCTCACTAGATTTGGACAGAAAGTGACCTTGACTAATGGTTTCTAGCAACTGCTTCGTTGCCGGGTTCAATCCCTCGTATAATGTTTGGCAAAGTTGCCATCTTTCGATTCCATGGTGAGGGCATTGAACGAGAAGGTCTTTGAATCTTTCAAAACATTTCCAAAATGGTTCGGCAGGAAGCTATGAAAATTGTATAATCTCATTACGGATTTTAGCAGTTTTGTGATGAGGATAGAACTTTTTAAGAAAAGCTTTCACAAACTCGTCCCAATTTCTAATTGAGTGTGATGCGGTGCTGTATAGCCACTTCTCGGCTAGGTCACATAAGGTGAAAGGAATGACCCTTAGCCTTATAGCGTCATCACTTAATTGGGTAGTTTTCATCATGGCGCAAACGTTTTGGAATTTGTTGATAAAGATATAGGCATCTTCGGATTCCAAACCATGAAACTTAGGCAGCATGTTGATGAAGTGGGGTTTGATCTCGAAATTGTCCCCATTAGCCGGTGGAAGGGAAAGACAAGTAGGAAGGGCGGTGCGGATGGGGTAGAAAAGATCCTGGAGCGCGACTCGTGCGGGCGCTTCGACAGGCGGAAGATTCGGGTTATTCGCACCTGGCGGAGGTGGAATCATTCCCGTCGGTAAGGTGTTGTTAGGATCGTATCCCGACATACCTTCGAAAGAATGTGATGGTGAAAGTGAAGAAGTAGACAAGATTTCGACTTCGGAGTCGAAAGGTTCGTCGGTCGGTACCAACGAAACACGGACTAATCGGGCGCTAGGGTCCCTAGTCCAACCGGACATACACTAAAAGGGTTAGTGTAGTCGAAAGATGAAAGACAGAATGTGAAGGTAAGAAAACGTTAATGAGAAGAAGTGGTGTAAGTGAGTGCAAAGATTCTTTAGTGACAAGTTGCAAGTTTTGAAAAGATTTTCCTTTTTCTTATTAAGTGAGCTTTTGCAAAAAGATTTTGAAAAGAGACTAGTGACACAAATGCAATTAACCACACATGCACAATCAGGCCTAAGTCTAGGGTCACCTAGGTCAGCTAGACAGCTCCTAACTGTTCCAAAGGGCTAGAGATAGGACCTCAAACCGCCTCTTCACGGACAAGTACGGTCAGGTAAGTGGGAAGGAACCACCACGACAGTGGGCCTAATTAAAAACCACCAGCCTAGACACCGCAATGTCGGTTAGGATAAACGGCCGATGCCTATACTAGTCCTCTGTCCTATTGAGCTCGAGGTCCTTAGGGCTGAGTCTAATATTTTTTAAATTAAAAGTGGTCAATGCAAATGCTTTAAGTGATTTCTGGGGTCCTGGGAAGGGTGATGAAATCCCCACCCAATCTGAATTGGTCAATAGCCCCTTAAAGTCAGATTAAAGTATGCAAAGCAGTAAATCACTTGCAATCAATTTGCTTTTTAGCGCGGCGCAAAGAATCCTGCAGAAAATCAATTATTGGAAGGGGGAAGAAGATTTTTAGCGCAAAGAATCCTGCAGAAGATTTGACAGAAGATATATGGGGATTTGCAGAGGGGAGAATAAGGAAACAAACAGTGCAATTTTTGCGCAGAGAACTCCACAGGGCGCTGCGGAAGCGCGGTCTTGACCAGGTAGGTGCGGCGGAAACGCGGCTCTTTGGGGGCTTTAGGTCTCCAAATTTCTTCAGCTCCTCTGTACTTTCAATCTCCTGCTGTTTTGATGTATCTTTTTCTGTGTCCCCTTCTGTGTTGTTTCAGATCCGTCGAACCTGCAAAGATCCACAAAGAAACCCTTCAAACAATAAAAGATGATAAAAAAAAAATTTTGGAATTTTTCAAAATTTTCAAATGTTTCAAATTTTTTTTTTGGAATTGTAGTATAGTGGTGAGTATTCCCGCCTGTCACGCGGGTGACCCGGGTTCGATCCCCGGCAACGGCGCCATTTGATTAAGAGAGGTTTTGTCGATCAAAAATATTTACCGCAATCAAGAACGGCGTCGCTTGAAGCTAGCCGGTGAGTACGGGTCGGTCCACAGGGATGTGAAAATTTCCTTTAAGTTCTTACGAGTTAATTCCAAATGGTGTTTGGATTTATAATTAAACCTAACAATTGAAGTTGTATGAGACTAGGATTAGAAACTTGCTAGGATTAGGTCTAGGGAAAATTTGGTAAACAAAGATCTACATCTCTTTCCATTGCCATTAATTAAATGTATCATATTAGTGTTACGGTAAATCTTAACAAAGGGGATTAGGATGATTGGGAAGATTGATTCTTCCTCTAGATCCTTGCCCTTCCTTTCTTAATCTTTACCCTAACCTCCATGGAAAACCTTAAGATCCGGGCCTTTAGACTACGGAATCACCGTTACCTTGAGGGTAAAAGTGCCGTAGGGAGCGGAATAAAAAGGTATGCATGGAGTTCTAATGTTCATAAAAGTTTAGCAATGAAAAGAGATGAGAGATCTTCATCTCTCAAATCCTTCCCTATTCCTAACCCTAACAAGCGAGGAAACTACTCGCTCATTGAGGGGATGAAAAAAAACAAGAGTTTATTAAAGAGAGAAAACATCGATTGCAATTTAATAAAAGCTAAACTAAATTAAACTAAGGCGAGAAAATAAGAGCAGATAAAAAACTACAACTACTGCAAAGAAAATAACCTACTTACTGTTGATGCGCTCTAACTTCAAGAAAACAGAATTTTATTCATGAGTAGAGGCATAAGAAAATACAAGGTCTTGGGTTCTATTTATAGGACATAGAAACCCTAGGGCTACAGCTGACTCGCATGCCTAAAATTACAAATATACCCCTAAAAAATCTTTCCAGAGCCGCCACAAATTATGGTAAACATTTATGCGCACTAGGGCTTCAAGTAGCCGTGGAACCGCGGCATGGGCGCGCTTGGGCAGCGGTTCCGCGGCCCTTTAGTGGAGTCATCTGATGGGCTTTTCTGGGCTCTTTCAGGTTCTTCTGTTCATTTTATTTCTTCAGTTCTTTTTCCATTTGGGCTTCTACAGTGATTCCAGATCTTCAGTGAACACTTTGCGATGGATCTTTTAACCGTTTTTCTCGCAAATTTGGATCTTGCGTCGCCTTGTTGATGGTGAACCGTTCTTCTGCCGGGCTTTACTAAGATCTTCCTATTTGTTGGTCAAAAATCCTTCTTTTGTGTCGTCTTTTGTGTTTTTCACTGTTTTCGCGCCAAGAACCTGTAACCTGTAACATGTAGCAGACATGGGTCAAAAGCACCTGTTTTTATTGTAAAATGCATAAGAATGGGGAATACAAAATGCAATATTATGTTATGAACAGCGATCTCTCTAAGTTCGGGTATATGTTCCTGATGAAACACAAATCAGAAGCTTTTGAGAAATTTAGAGAATATAAACAAGAAGTCGAGAACCAAACCGGAAAAAGTATTAAAATCCTTCGATCTGATCGAGGAGGTGAATACTTGAGCAATGAATTCCTGGACTTCCTAAAAGAGAATGGGATTCTTTCTCAGCTGACTCCTCCATATACACCACAGCACAACGGTGTATCGGAACAGAGGAACCGCACCCTATTAGATATGGTGCGCTCTATGATGAGCATAGCTGAGTTACCTATTTCCTTCTGGGAATATGCACTGGAGACAGCAGCATATCTATTGAATCAAGTTCCATCTAAATCAGTACCTACCACACCATATGAGATATGGAGTGGGAAGAGGCCATATCTTAAACGAGTTAAGATATGGGGTTTTCCGGCCTATGTCAAAAGACAAAATCCAGACAAACTCGAGGCACGGTCAGTTCTTTGTAAGTTTGTGGGATATCCAAAGAACTCATATGGGTATTTTTTCTACCACAGTGAGGAACAAAAAGTGTTTGTTGCTCAACATGCCACCTTTTTAGAAAAGGAATTTCTTGTAAAAGAAATTAGTGGCAAAGTGGTGGAGATGGAAGAGGTTCCAGATACACAAACCGCAACTGAAGATTTAGTGGAACCAAAAGATTCAGTAGCTCCCAACGAACCTCAGCCTCTCCGCCGATCTAGTAGGGTTCCTCGCCAACCTGAGAGATACTACGGTTTTCTCATAGATGGTGGGAGCGAGGATTGCATCATGGAGGATGATGACCCAACTAACTTCGAGCAGGCCATCATGAGTGGGGACTCAGTGAAATGGCTGGATGCTATGCGGTCCGAGATGGAATCCATGTACACCAACAAAGTATGGACTTTGGAAGATACTCCTGAAGGGGTAAAACCCATTGGGAGCAAGTGGATCTTCAAGAAAAAACTTGGTGTAGATGGGAAAGTAGAGACTTTCAAAGCTAGACTTGTTGCAAAAGGTTTTCGTCAAAGACCAGGTGTGGACTATGACGAGACCTTTTCTTCAGTGGCTATGCTTAAATCCATCCGGATCATGCTTACCATCGCTGCATATCATGATTACGAAATCTGGCAAATGGATGTTAAGATCGTCTTTCTAAACGGTGATTTAGAAGAGTGCGTGTACATGACTCAGCCAGAGGGCTTCGTAGATAGTGGGAGCAGCGGGAAGGTGTGCAAGCTGCTTAAATCCATTTATGGATTAAAGCAAGCATCGCGGAGTTGGAACATCTGCTTTGACGCCGTTATCAAAGAGTTTGATTTCGTCAAAAACGTAGATGAACCTTGTGTCTACAAGAAGGTGGCAGAGAGTAAGGTTGTCTTCCTCGTACTGTACGTGGATGACATACTCTTGATAGGAAATGACATTCCTATGCTGCAATCGGTCAAGCTCTTCTTGTCACAAAGATTCTCGATGAAAGATCTTGGTGATACCTCCTGCATATTGGGAATTAGGATCTATAGAGATAGATCCAAACGGATATTGGGATTGTCCCAATCCAGGTACATTGACACCATACTAAAGAGGTTTAGTATGGAAGAATCCAAGCGTGGGAACTTACCCACGATCTCTGGAGTCACTCTCTCCAAAGAGATGTCTCCCAAGACTGATTTGGAGAGAGCTCGCATGCAAGGGATACCCTATGCTTCGGCTGTAGGCTCTATCATGTACGCGATGCTATGTACCAGACCCGATGTAGCATACTCACTAAGTGTAGTGAGTAGGTATCAAGCTGATCCTGGAGAGAGTCACTGGACAGCTGTGAAGAGCATTCTCAAGTACTTACGAAGGACTAAAAAGATGCTCTTGGTGTATGGTAATGGAGAACTCCAAGTGGAGTCCTTTACTGATTCGAGCTTCCAGAGTGATAAGGACGACTCTAAGTCGCAGTCGGGATTTGTCTTTACCCTTTACGGAGGGGCGATTAGCTGGAAGAGTTCCAAGCAGGAAACCGTAGCAGACTCGACGATGGAGGCTGAATACATCGCTGCCAAAGAGGCTGTCTGGATCAAGAAGTTCATTACTGAACTTGGAGTGGTTCCATCCATTGAGCATCCAATACCTTTGTATTGCGATAACAATGGAGCGGTGGCTTTGGCCAAGGAACCCAGGTCCCATCAGCGATCCAGGCATATTCTGAGGCGGTATCACCTGATCCGGGAGATAGTTGATCGCCGGGAGATCGAGGTCAGGAGGGTTGACACGAAGAACAACACAGCGGATCCACTCACGAAGGCCATTCCCCAGATACAGTTTGAGAGACTCTTCGGGATGCTCGGTATGCGATACTACAGCAGCTGGCCCTAGTGCAAGTGGGAGATTATTAGTTGTATATATGCCCTAGAGGCCAGTATTGTACAGATGATGTATATTATATTGGATGCTTGGATATATATAGAGATGACTTTCTTGCTCGATATGATAGTATGCTATCTGGTTGCTCTTTATCTTAACATGTATACTTGTCTCTTTATACTGTCTTATGGTTACATGTTGGTAAAGCCCTTAGGATGTGTACTTGACTACCTGGACTATGATGCGTATCATACTGGTGGGGACATGGTAGTCCATAAGTACATCCTTCAAGGTCCCTAGTCGTGGGTGTATCGAGACGGGGCATCGATATACCAGTGTAGACTAGCGTATACGCTTCTCGACCCATGAGATGGGCGATGGATGATCCCATATCCATTGGTGTTTGACATTAGAGATGGTATACGGGTGCTCAGTAGAGACTGGGTACACTGGACGGACTCGCCGAGAACTCCCAGATGGTATTATACCTTACGTCAGATGGCAGTTCTCAGGTGACACTTGTGCAGGTTAGTCTGTAGACCCGAGATCATCATAGAGTCTTGTGTGATTCCCACTGTGCTTTGATTTCCACCTTACCACGTCCATGAGGGCGTGCAAAACGGTGGTTTGTATGTACAGTCCCGAGTCACATGGAGGCAATAAGCAAGAGGAGGGGTTTCGTCTCTCCCGGTATTGGGGTTGATGTTGCACTGTGCTCGATTGGCCGTAACAGGGAAGTCCCTGGCCAGGGCTGATTGGAGATTTATTGGTAAGTGTTACCAGCAGTTTCTCGACCCGTTATGAGCCTCATATCGACACGACTTATCGGTTATTGGGGTCTAACGTTTACCACCCCTAGACTTGATATGCGACATATCAGACGAGGAGACCGGACTGCACGATAGTGTTGCCAGTTGGCTCGACGGGAGTTGTAGCAGGTTCGCTTGTTTTCTTCTGATCGCTCAATACTCGGGTGGCCGTTACGTTTAACTGACCGCTTGCGGCTTGGGGGTGTTTGATATGATCATCACCCACTGCCGGCGTATTGACGAGTCTTAGAGTCTCACAATGGAGTTTCCTAGTCCAGGCGAAAAGTTGTGGTGCGCGTATGCGATAGGCGCATGGACCCGATTAAAATGTGCGTATAGGATACCGTATATTGATCGGGCGGCTTGCTTTTGGTTAGGGTCGTATGTAATATGGCCGGATTGATAAATCAAGTGTTGATTCATCATTTAACCATTAGATTCTCACTAGAAATCTTTTCTTGTATCTATGGATGTATGGATGCATGTATGCATTCTTTATTGATTCATGCACATATGGATGTGCATGCACACATACATACATACATCATCTATCATGGTTGTTTATACATAGAAAATGGTGGATATATAAGACTCACACCATGGTTTATATTATGGATATTTATTTCTATTTTTGCTAAAACAAAAGAAAAGAGATAAGATTGAATCATGGTCAAAAGTTTCTACACTCTTCTTTTAACCTAACCATTAGCACCTACCTTTTGACCATGGTTTAATCTTTCTCTTGTGTTTTAACTAAAGTAAAATTAAATATCCATAAAGAGATAACCATGGTTTGAGATGAAGAAAGAAAAATATATATACTTGTCTTTTTTCTTTTTCTCAATGTGAGTTATTCTTCTCTTCTTGAAAAATATCCATCATCTTCTTCAACCTTGAGCTCTTGGTCTCTTAAATTTTCAAGTGAGCAAAATATTCATCAAGATAGGATTTTGAAGTGAGAAAAACCACCACTACACCATTCTACACAAGTCTAGCCCACTTGTTTAGAGTGTTGGCTTCGATTTTCATTCTTGATCTTGCGAAGTTGCTAGCTTGGACAAAGCGGACTCCGGGTAGATCATCGGTGACCTAGAGGAGTTCAAGCGGAGCTTTTCCAAACCCCAAGTAGCCAAGGAGTCCAGCGTAGGGAGCTACAAAGGTTGTACTCTCCAAACCCTTGCTTTTCTTTCATATGATGATATGCAAGTTTTAGAAACCCTAATTATCTAGGAACGATCAGATGTTTGTTAACTTAGCACCCTAAAGATTCCATCTTTGGTACATGTGATGCATCCAAACCCTTCATGAGGTGCTAGGCTAACCCAACAGTTGGCTATAGTACCCTCAAGGAAATTATCATAGTCACGGACTTGTGATTATGATGATTGAGTGAGGACCCATACCGATAAAGCAGTCTTACTCAAGATGATATTATGCTATCTGGTTTGTATTTATTATCATATACATGTTGATAGAGCCCATAGAATTCTTGCTTGACTGCCAGCATTATGATGGCGATGATATATGTGGGGGCTGGGGTCTATAAGCACATCCTTAAATGTCCATAGTCGTAGGAGTATCGAGATCGGGCATCGATACTCCAGTGTAGACTAGTGTATACTGATCGAGACCCCGATGAGGGGCAGTGGCCAGGTCTCACAAGCCATTGGTGTTAGTTTGTTCACCTAAGATAGTATACATGTGCTCATTGGGTTATGAGTACGCAGGACGGACTCGCCGGAAACCTGCTAGTTGGTATTATACCTATTGTCATATGGAAGTTCCCAGGTGACATGTGTACAGGTTAGTCTGTTGACCTGAGATCGTCATTTGTCTCGTGTGAGTTCCCACTGTGCTTTGATTACTACCCTACCACGGCTCAAAGGAGTCGTGCAAACAGATTTTAGTTGGGTACAGTCCTGAGCCACATGGAGGAAGTGATCGGATCGTCGGGGATTCGTCTCCCCCGGTATTGGAGGTTGATGTCGCGTTGTGTACGGATGGCCATCACCAAAAATCTGTGGCTACGGTAGAAGAGAATTATTGATCCAGGATCGATAGTTTCTCAGGTGGTGATGGGTTTCATACCGATACTAAATACCGCGTTGTTGGGGGTCTGACTTTATCCACCCCCCTAGACTCGGTATGCGATACTCTTAGACAAACAGACCGGACTGTGCGGATATTGTCACTTTCAGGCTCAATAGGGGTTCTGGATGAGTTTGCTCGTCGGCTTCCCTTTCGCTCAATACCTGGGTAGCCGTTACGTACAGCTAGTGTCACTGACGTGCTTGTGGTTAAACCCACTGTCAGCGTATTGACGAGTCTTTAGAGTCCCACACAGAGGGTTTTCACGGTTCAGGCGATATGGTGTACATGAGGTATGTTGATACATACAGGTGTCCGATTAAATATGTGCATGCTGCGCAGACTTTAATCGGACGGTTGATAATACTAGCGGCTTAGGATTAAGCCGGATTATTAAATCGGATTTTGATTTAATAATTTATATATGTATTTGTATATATGTATTCTAGTATTATTGTTCACTATTCGTTTTCTCTCTTGGCTATTCGTATTTTTGGTACGAATACGCGTATATATATTTCGATACATGTATCGGAAAGTATTCCGTATTTTATATGGAATAGCTTCTACAAAATGCCACCTCATTATTGATTTTTAGAAAATCATTTGCTTTTAAATGAGGTGGAAAAGATGACATAAGTCGAGGCATGGGTCAAAGCATGGACTTCAAAGTATGGTGCATTTGTATAATGGTTAATTGGAAATATTTTTTTCCTTATGGTGGGAATGAGAGGGGGGCCGGCCATATTTTGGTGGGGGTTCATTTTGATTTGAAGATAACATTTTTGACCTCCTTACTCTCTCAATCTCACACACACAAAACCACTTAGCCATTTTTGCTCATACATTTGATCATCATCTCCTCATCTTCTATGGTTGCTCCATGAGCATTTTTAGTTGAGAGAAAATTGTAGTGACACTTTCATACACCCCCACTCTCCATCGCCAGCGACGTTGGAGCGTCGGTTGCCTCGTTCGACGAGGTTGGAGCTTGCGACGTTTCCCTCGGATGGATCATCGGTGATGGAGGAAGACCGGCAACCAAACATCATCAAAAGATCACTAGGAGCTTGGAATGAAGACCGAAAGACACGGATCAACTCGGTATAACCTTTCTAACTCTTAGTTAGTTTGCTAGAATAGAATTTAAGGTTGATCCGGAAATCGGGTAGCGGTAGCACCGGTTTAGAAAAATTTTGTTCCGCATTTTGGCCGCGTTTCAACGGCCGGGGCGCTGCCGGAACCCTTCATAACCCACCCCGGTACTTACGGGGAGGCGGAAAGAGTAAAAATCAAATTTTTATCATAAGGAAACATAGACTAACCTTGAAGGATCTTTGCTAAACAAAAACTAACAAACAATCTACAAGTTCTAACTACTAGGTTAGAAGGTTATACCTAGTTCTTGAACTCCTTCTCTTCTTGTTATGGTCCTCCTTGATGTGAGCTCCTTGGAGTGGTGTAGACGGCTTCTCCTCTTCGTCTTCTCTTTTCCAAAAAAGGATCCACCCGAAGGCCTCTACTTTGAACTCCTACCTCAACAAAGAAGAAACTAGAGTGCTTGGCTTGCCAGACTAAGAACTCTAGAGTGAGTAGAGAGGTGTTTTGATGGTTTGATCTCACAAAGCTCATGCTTTTCAACTCATGAAACAAGAGAGCTTTTGAGAGAGGAAGAGGAGAGAGCTTTTCAAGAGAGAGAAAGAGCAAGAGAGAATGAGAATAAAATGAACCTTGCTCTGATATGAACAAAAAGAATAATGAAAATTTTAATTAGGATAAATTGTCATGGTTGATGTTGATTTGACCCTTATCATATCATAATTAATGCTAAGCATGCTCACAAAAATATCCAAGTCAACATGGGTCAACTTGGTCAAAGGGTCAAACCTAATTAACCATGATGCAATTATCACTAATTAAAAACTCATTAATCAATTTCCTCAATCTCATTATGGTTTTAATCAACTCAATGGACAAAACCCTAATGAGGTTCCTCTGCCTCTGTCAACTGTGTATATACACCCGCGTCTGTGTTCCGAGGAACGCGAACACTATAAGGCAAGACCAATCCCAAAACAAATACTAGGATCTGGCTTAAACCAAAGCCCGCTAGACACCAAACGTGCACAAGTGTGCGTATGTAAACGAACCCCATCGTAAAACCATACGACCTCTACTCTGTTTTGCCCAAAGGTGAACAACCCTCTGTGTGGGACTCTGAAGACTTGACAATACGCTGGCAGTGGGTTTAACCGCAGGCCGCAAGCGGCACTAGCTGTACGTAACGGTCCCCATGTAGATGCCGATAAGAAGACCAATGAGGTGAACCCATCCGAACCCCTACTGAGCCTGAATGTGACAATCTCCGTACAGTCCGGTATGTTCGTCTGAGAGTATCGTATGTCGGGCCTAGGGGCCGGTAAACGTCAGTCCCCTAATAGCGGTACAAGTCGTGTCGGAGTGTAGCCCAGAACACCCTGAGAAAATACTGGAAACACTACCAGTAAATCTCCCTTGCCCTGGACAGGGACTTTGTGTAATGGCTCTCCTAGACACAGCGCGATATCAACTCCCAATACCGGCAGAGACGAATCCTGTCTAACCGTCACCGCCTCCAAGTGCTTCGGGACTGCACCCAACTACTACCTGTTTCCACGACTCATTTGAGTCGTGGTAGGGTAGTAATCTAAGAACAGTGGGAACACACTCGAGGCGAAGTGACAGTGTCAAGTCAACGTACTAAGTTGTACTCATGTCACTTGGGAACTGATAACTGACGTTAGGTATAATACCAACCAACAGTTCCCAGCGAGTCCTGTCCAGTGTACTCGTAACATAACGAGCACCTGCATACTATCTCCAGTACGACGTACTGATAGCTGTGGGACAGACCATCTCCCCTCCTGGGATGAGAAGCGTATACACTAGTCTACTCTGGAGTATCGATGCCCTATCTCGATAATTCTACGACCAGGGACCTGTATAAGGATGTGCTTACAGACTACCCAGCCCCCACTAGTGTGACTGCCATCACAACGCCGGTAGTCAAGCAAAAGATCCTAAAGGCTTTATCAATATGTATTAGCAACATGTCAAAAGAAACACATACACATATTAAGATAGATACAAACCAAGTAGCATACTACCTTATTGAGCAAGAATGTCAATCCGTGTATATATCCCAAGCTTCCAAAATGTAATATACAAAGTAGTACTATACAATAATGGCCTCTAGGGCATATCACACTAACAGATCTCCTCGGCCTCTCTGGAAGCGTCCAGCAAAGCCCCGACTGTTGGAGATAATGCCCTCAGAGTCAATTATTGGATCACAGGCACGTGATTGCGATGATTGAGGGAGGACCTATCCCGGTAAGACAGTCTTACTCGAGATGATAGTATGCTATCTGGTTTACCTTTATCATCGTGTACTGCTTTAGGCGACCTGACATGTCGCTATTGCACGTTGATAGAGCCCCTAGGATTCTTGCTTGACTGCCAGCAGTATGAGGGCGATCATATAAGTGAGAGCTGGAGTCTATAAGCACATCCTTAAAAGGTCCCTAGTCGCAGGAGTTTCGAGACAGGGCATCGATTCTCCAGAGTAGACTAGTGTATACAGTCGAGACCCCGACGAGGGGCGGTGGCCGGTCTCACAAGCCACTGGTGTCAGTTGGTTCACCTAAGATGTATACAGGTGCTCATTGGGTTATGAGTACACCGGACAGGACTCGCCGGGAACATGCTAGTTGGTCTTATACCTGACGTCAGATAGCAGTTCCCAGGTGACATGTGTACAGGTTAGTTCATCGACCTGGGGATCGTCATTTGTCTCGTGTGAGTTCCCACTGTGCTTTGATTACTACCCTACCACGGCTCAAAGGAGTCGTGCAAACAGGTTTTAGTTGGGTACAGTCCCGAGCCACATGGAGGCAGTGAGCGGATCTTCGGGGGTTTCGTCTCTCCCGGTATTGGGGGTGAGGTCGCGCTATGTCTAGGAGAGCCATTACACGAAGACCTTGGCCAAGGCAGGAGATTTACTGGTAGGTATTCCAGTAGTATCTCAGGGTGTTCTGGGCTACACTCCGACACGACTTGTACCGCTTTTGGGGGTCTGACTTTTACCAACCCCCTAGGCCCGACATGCGATGCTCATAGACGAACGGACCGGACTGTACGGATATTGTCACTGACAGGCTCAGTAGGGTGTCAGGATGAGTTCACTCATCGACGTCCCTTTTAGTCAATAGCTGGTGGCCCGTCACGTATTGGCTTATACCTCTGACGTGCTAGTGGTTAAATCCACAGCCATAGTATTGACGAGTCTTTAGAGTCCACCACACTTTCAGTTACTCAAGCTTTCGGGCGAAACGCTGTAGAGGCCGTATGGAGATATGGCAGGGTTCGATCAGATACGTGCGGTATTGCACGGATTGTGATCGGACGGTTTTTACTAGCCGGCTTTGGCTTAAGCCGGATCTTAGTATTTGACAGTGTAGTTTTATCTCTTTGCATTTGTATCCGGACGGAATACAGATGCGGGTGTGTATGCACAGTATCGGGTTTTTTTTTCCTGTAATTTATTATGGGACCAGTTTTCTGGGGTTGCCAGTTTGCATTCCGTTCCGGCCGGTTTTCCTTTGTTCTTTCCCGGCCGGACTTTTCCGGTGGAGGGGGGTTATTTGCATTTGTGCAAATAACTTTTGTGGAGGGGTTTATTGCAAAAGGTTTGATATGATAGCATCTTTGCTCCATGATGCATTAATTAAGACATGAGAGGGTATGGGTTTTGATGTGATTTAGAATTGGCCGGCCACTATTTGGTTTTGGGAGTGATGGGTGACATGATGATTTAATTAATAATTTAAAAGGTTACATTGAGCTTAAAAGGAGTGTGCTGGAGATGTTTGTTTATATAAGATAATGGATTAATTAATTTACACTTTTTGAGTGCATAAGTGGAGGCTCATTATTTTTTCACAGGAGAGGAGAAAGAGCTTGCTTCATTCTTAATTTTTCCAGTGAGCTCTAACAGAGGCCGGCCACTTCTTGTAATGAGAATGAGAGAGCATGCTCATTTTCTTTAGCATCCATCCATGAAAATTCTTGTGCAAAATTCCTCCAAAAGAAATGGCAACCTCATAACCCCAAAAGAGACAATCTTCTACACTATATCTATAGCAAACCTTGGACGCGTCGGCTAGCCAACTTCGCGCCCGAGTTGCCTCGGTCAAGAGGCGGGAGCCCGTAAAAGACGCAGGCAATGTGGTGCCCTTCCGGCGAGGAGACGACGGACGAAGTATCCGCGGGAGATCGGAGTGGAGATGAAGACCGAAGGACTCGGATCAGTCGGTATATCTCTTCCCTTTCTTGTTAGTTGCTTAGACTTGTTAATGGTTACGATCCGGGTGTTTAGTGCGCGGTGGTGCCAGTTTGCTAAGTCCGCAAAATTTAAGTTTATCACCGTTTCCGCGTTTGGCCGTCGGATTGACGACCGGGGCGCCGCCGTGCACTTACAGTGGTATCAGAGCCTCGCCATTAACTTAGTCTAGCTTTGTGTAATGTGTTTTTCAGTTCCGATCGATCAAATGTTCCAAAGCCCGTATTTTGATCACATCAGTTTTCTGTTGGAAATTTTTAGTGTCCAAAAATTTTTCAGGTGACAGAAAAGTGATCTACCAAAAGATATAAGAATTCTGCAAAAATACGATATAGTGATTCCTCTGTAAGAGCGCGGAAGCGCGGCGCAAACCCCCACTTGGCCGCGGTTCCGCCGCACTGTAGCTTCATCATGTTATCATATTTTTCCAGTTTCTTTCTGGGCTAATTCTAGGGGTTTTGGAATATTAAAATTGGGCCAATTGTTTCTGTGAGTACTGCAGTATTGGTTTAAGGGCCCACTTGTTAATTTTTGATCAATCGGAAAATTTTAAACACATTTTTCACAGTATTTACATTATATCTGCGACCGTGAATGTCACTCGATCGGTAAATCCGGTCTAACTGCTATAGCCCGGTTAGACGGATTTGCGAACGTGACTTTCATGTTGATGTTTTGTGTTTATGCTGTGATGTTGCGGATCGGTCGTGGGGGATAGCCTGGATGCAATGCTAGTACTGTGCTGTTGTATTATGTACATTTGATATTGCGGGACGAGCGTCCGACTTGTGGACTGCCGTCACTGTCGGATTGTATTATTCTTTTGGGGCACGACCTGGTTGCGGTCGATGTACTCGTTGTATGTATATTTTACTTTCTGTACTAGGATTACCCCACGGTGGGGTGCACGGATAGCCGGGTTCTGGAAAGCAACAAGCCCGCATCTCATGGCATTGAGACGGAGGGGGCTTCACTCTGGGATTGGCGGGCTATTCGCCGCACTCGTAGGGGGTACAGGTTGACCCAGGAGGGGTGCCCAAGTTGCCGGATTCCATGGAGTGCTGGGTGGTCCATTCACGGAGCTGAAGGGGGCTGCCTCGCTTCAGGTTTTGGCGGGTGACTTGCCGCGCCCGTAGGGGTCTAGGTTTTCATTGCACAGGCTATCCACACGACCAGGGGAACGTCGGGTTTCAGTAGTGGCTCTATGAAACCCGGGGATCCCAGATATCTGTATTGTTCTGTGATGCTGTACATTTCTGTGATGTTGCATTTCTTATCACGCCTTGAGCGAATATAATATATTGGTATATATATTAGTAGATGTTGTATATGTTTTACATCCGCACTAGTCCAGTCCCCGCTCTGTCGTTAGTAAGCTAACCTAACGGGTGATGACGGGACCCAGTGGCGAATGCGGATGGCATATACGTACGTCAGTATATTTTCGTTCTTTGTGGTGTGATCAATGATGGGACTGCGTTGATTCGGATCAATGCAAGTTAAACAAACCTATTCTGATGTTGTTGGAACACTTTTCAAAAAGCTGTTATTGCAAGGACGTTCTCTTTTGTTTTGCATCGTGGTATTCATTTGGAATATCCTGCTCCTCAGTCGACGAGGCAAGGGCCGAGATCCCTTCACCGGGAGTGACCCCTTGGACAGAAGTTTGCGTCAGGGCATTAACTTCACTATAGCCGATTACTTTTGCTTTGCATCGTGGTATTCATTTGGAATATCCTGCACCCCATTCTACGGGGAAAGAGCCGAGATCCCTTCACCGGGAGTGACCTCTTTAGTAAAGGTTTTCGTCACTATATTTTCTTAAAAGCTATCCGTTCCTTCAACGATATCAAGTTCATTACGTTAAAGGTTTTCGCCAGAAACCATTCGTAGCCCTCCGTCATTTCATATGGATAGTCAATAGTATTCAAGCTGTGTATGTTGGCCAAAGTCAAGGCACAGTGTTTGGTAGCTGTTGGGTATTCATATGCAGCATAGATAGATGCGTTGGTTTGGGACAGTCGTACTGCCATTTTGGCCAAAGTCAAGGGAATGTACGGGTGGGTTCAAATTAACCTGGAGAATGACGGGTAGAACTTGACATGTGACTTATGATATGTTGGCCAAAGTCAAGGTCATAAGAGCATGGGGTAAAAATCACATCGGGAGTTTCAAAAGTACTGAAACTTGCCAGATATGCGCATACCTTCTGGAGTGTGACACCGTGAGCGGATTCCGTCACGTTATCATGCAATGATAGTTGGATCCCGATTCCCACTGATGAGTTGGTTTACTCCTCAGGTGATCCCGACTAATTCTTCTTTCAGGTTTGGAGGAGAATTTGAGGTACAGTGGGAGGTTTCCAGATTAGATAAATTGGTAACCATTCTGATCTAGGATAGAGTGCACGCTGAGTGTTTCTTTTCTCTCTCTCTTTGCAGCGACCTTTGACCCGACCCTAGACTATGACTCAGTGACCAAGTTGACCGAACCTTCTTAACACTGGCTTTTGGATTGTCAGAGTTGCAGACCTCATTGCCACTCCTACTTTTACCCTTTTCTCCATGACACCCCGTATTACTGCAAACGTCCACTTCCATTGGACAAAACCATCGTATGGTTAGATACGAACTCGAAGGAATTCGAGGATGGTTTCCGGTTCTGGAGAAAACGAATAGGATTATTCAGTTGTCTTTTCTTTTCACCCTCTCTCATGTTGCGAGTACTCCTCGGTTTAGGAGTAGTACACCTATTACGCAAATTGGATAGTCTTCTTCCAAACCATAGGCTGGTGCCGACCGGTAGGGAATGAAGAAAACCAGTTAGCCTAAACGGTGTACAGAAGGTATTAAGATTAAGACAAAGCAAGGGATTAGTAAGAGGGCAAAGTAAATTGCGACTGATATTCACGACCAAACCAAGTATTTCTTCGCCAATCCTAAATCACCTTTTTATTTCTCCAGGACACTCCGTATCACTACGAAGATCCCATTTTATTGGATAATCCATCGTATGGTTATATACGAACTCGAAAGGAACTTGTTCCAGTTCGGGGATGGATTCAGGTCCAGGAGAAATAGGAATATGGTTTATTCGGTTGTATTTTATCTTCACCTTCTCTCGTATTGCGAGTGCTCCTAGGATTAGGACAGTACACCCATTATGCTTACTGGATAGTCTTCTTCCAAACCATAGGCTGGTGCCGAACGGTAGGGAAGGAAGAAAACCATTTGGCCTAAGGGGTGTGCAGAAGGTAATGACTAAAGACATATAAAGGGATTTGGAGAGGTGGCAAAGAATTATACGGTTATAGTTGTGAATCTGGATACTGGTAGAGGCATTACTAGGAATACCAGGATACCCCATCGAAACATTTCAATGTTTCAGTTCAACTGTGCACTGTTAAAAGAAAACTGATTTCCCGATTAGACACTTGCTCCAGGGTATGTATTTACCAGGTTTGATTCTCACATCTGTATGGTTTCACAGATGATGAGTGGGAGTAAGTTATTGGGAATTGGGTGATCATCCTCATTATATCGGGATTCGTTGTAATCGGTGATATTTGAGGAGATCACCTGGGCTGTTTGTCGGTCGGCAAATATTTGGTTTTGAATATCCGCTGTTGTGCACCAATTTCAAATTGATATATCTGTACGTCTATTTTCATAGAGTGAGATATACCTTTTGATATTATGTCGATGACATTTACCTATATCAGTGGATGGTTAGGTAAGGAGCATTAAACAGCGGTGTAATTCTTCTTAACCATAAGTACAGTTTTCGACCTACGACGCACAGTGAAGGAGTTGTTAGACTCAGCGGACTCATACAGAGTATTGTATGTTGTCCAGTGTCCATTAGGACAGAGGGGTTGGTCCTCATACTATATTCAGTTTACTTATGACTTCTCTAGTTTTTAGACAGGTGTTTCGTGGAAACACAGTGTCTGAATTTTGAGAAGTTATAGGTATTTGAATAAAGTAGAGAACCAGGTATTACCAGTATCGGGATTCTTCAAAGTGATCGAAGATGTAGATACTTGTGTATGGTATTCAGTTGATAGTAATGATTAAGAGAACTTGCTTCTCTTTCGGGTTACTCATAATTGGAAGCATTCCTAAGTTGAGTAACGCTGATCGGCCTCCTTCCATTTAGTTGACATGCACTGGTGACAGCTGCATGATTTGAATCTGGTTAAATTAAATCAGTGCCTCTAGTTCTATATTGGATATAGTACAGTTCATATGTTAAAGATGTTAAGGTACGGGGAGTTGTCCGGCTTATGATTAAAACCAGACTCTGGATAACTCAAGGCACGTTTCTGTAATGGCTGTTTGTGGGTTGACCCAGGCTATGACGAGGGTTGATTTTCTACCATCTGGGAGATCAATAGAAATATTGTTCAAGACTCGCCACGGTTTTATTAAAAATGGATTTTTTTTTCAAAAAACAGTCAGTGGGAGTATGGTAGAACTGGAAGTGATTCCAGAACCGCAAATGATTACTGAAGATTTGATAAGGAACCTAAAGATTCAATCTGATTTGACATTCCATTGGCCACTCCGCAGATAAGGTGGGTAACTTCAGGCACCCGAGAGGTACTTCGGTAGCCTCAAGGACGGTGACAGGGAAGTTCTTGTTTACCCATACTTGCCATTGTTGTTGTTCCAGGCTGCGAGACCCGGCAGGAGGATGAGTATAGCGTCGTTCTAAACTTGCTTTAGAAGTGCACGTCTATATGACTCTGCCAGAGGGTTGTCGTAGTCAGTGGGAGCAGCGGAAGCATTGGTGGACATCAGGCTTATGTCTATTTATAGACTAAAGCAGATGTAGCGGAGATAGATCATCTATTTCTGATGTGACAGTCATAGGTTTGACGTCATCAGAATAGGGGATGGATCTGTTGAGAAGGTAGTAGGAAGTGATATTCCTATACTACGATCGGTTATACTTTGGTCGTCACACGGTGTTTTCTCCACAAAGGACTTGGACATTATATCAGACATACTGGTTACTAGATCTATGGTTTTAGATCTAGATTTGGGTGGTTTCCCAATCTGGGTACTTAGACAGCATTCTAAGAGTATTTAGAATGGACAACTCCTGGCACGGTAGTATACATGCAAGTAATGGAGTCACCCTCTCTAAAGGTGTCTTATAGACTAAAGTAAAGAGGGATTTGCATGATTGGCAGATCACTTGGTTAAGCAATTGAGTCAATCATGAAATGTCAAGTACCACACCAGATGTTGTTCTTGCACTAGATGCAATAAGTTGATATTGATCCAATCCTGGAGAAACAGTCGGAAGCAGTTTTAGAACATAAGTGGATGTTTTAGGGATATGATAATGAAAGCCTCTTTCGGGAGACAATTATCATTCCAGGCTTCCAGGGTAACATGGACGACAAGGAGGTTGTCAGAGTTATATTTTTCCTTCTGACGAGGGGCAGTATTTTGGACAGGTGATCCAAGGCAATACTGAGGGTGGCATGGCGCAGGATACTGATTAAGTTCAGTTGACGATACAGTCTAAGAAGTTTGGATTTGGAGTTCATTTATGAGCTAGGTCCCATCAGGTATCCAGACATTCTAAGACAGGTATTGCTCATTTCGGGAGATGGCTTTCTCCTCGAACTTGAGATATAGAGAGACATAGAAAGAAACATCAGAGCGGATCCACTCACTGAGGCTATTCCTCGAACGCAATAGTTTCGCAAACGGGATTTGTGAGACTGACAAGTAGAGGAGTTGGGTGTTCGGTATCACACGGGCTGTGAGTATGCGACATCGCAATAATTAGCCTTGAGTGCTAGTGGGAGATTGTTGGAGATAATGCCCTCAGAGTCAATTATTGGATCACAGGCACGTGATTGCGATGATTGAGGGAGGACCTATCCCGGTAAGACAGTCTTACTCGAGATGATAGTATGCTATCTGGTTTACCTTTATCATCGTGTACTGCTTTAGGCGACCTGACATGTCGCTATTGCACGTTGATAGAGCCCCTAGGATTCTTGCTTGACTGCCAGCAGTATGAGGGCAATCATATAAGTGAGAGCTGGAGTCTATAAGCACATCCTTAAAAGGTCCCTAGTCGCAGGAGTTTCGAGACAGGGCATCGATTCTCCAGAGTAGACTAGTGTATACAGTCGAGACCCCGACGAGGGGCGGTGGCCGGTCTCACAAGCCACTGGTGTCAGTTGGTTCACCTAAGATGTATACAGGTGCTCATTGGGTTATGAGTACACCGGACAGGACTCGCCGGGAACATGCTAGTTGGTCTTATACCTGACGTCAGATAGCAGTTCCCAGGTGACATGTGTACAGGTTAGTTCATCGACCTGGGGATCGTCATTTGTCTCGTGTGAGTTCCCACTGTGCTTTGATTACTACC
Source organism: Agapanthus africanus (assembly GCA_030015575.1). Lineage (NCBI taxonomy): Eukaryota > Viridiplantae > Streptophyta > Magnoliopsida > Asparagales > Amaryllidaceae > Agapanthus > Agapanthus africanus. The sequence continues at coordinate 443,603,205 of JASDDO010000031.1, read as the reverse complement.
CTACCACGGCTCAAAGGAGTCGTGCAAATAGGTTTTAGTTGGGTACAGTCCCGAGCCACATGGAGGCAGTGAGCGGATCTTCGGGGGTTTCGTCTCTCCCGGTATTAGGGGTGAGGTCGCGCTGTGTCTAGGAGAGCCATTACACGAAGACCTTGGCCAAGGCAGGAGATTTACTGGTAGGTATTCCAGTAGTATCTCAGGGTGTTCTGGGCTACACTCCGACACGACTTGTACCGCTTTTGGGGGTCTGACTTTTACCAACCCCCTAGGCCCGACATGCGATGCTCATAGACGAACGGACCGGACTGTACGGATATTGTCACTGACAGGCTCAGTAGGGTGTCAGGATGAGTTCACTCATCGACGTCCCTTTTAGTCAATAGCTGGTGGCCCGTCACGTATTGGCTTATACCTCTGACGTGCTAGTGGTTAAATCCACAGCCATAGTATTGACGAGTCTTTAGAGTCCACCACACTTTCAGTTACTCAAGCTTTCGGGCGAAACGCTGTAGAGGCCGTATGGAGATATGGCAGGGTTCGATCAGATACGTGCGGTATTGCACGGATTGTGATCGGACGGTTTTTACTAGCCGGCTTTGGCTTAAGCCGGATCTTAGTATTTGACAGTGTAGTTTTGTCTCTTTGCATTTGTATCCGGACGGAATACAGATGCGGGTGTGTATGCACAGTATCGGGTTTTTTTTCCTGTAATTTATTATGGGACCAGTTTTCTGGGGTTGCCAGTTTGCATTCCGTTCCGGTCGGTTTTCCTATGTTCTTTCCCGGCCGGACTTTTCCGGTGGAGGGGGGTTATTTGCATTTGTGCAAATAACTTTTGTGGAGGGGTTTATTGCAAAAGGTTTGATATGATAGCATCTTTGCTCCATGATGCATTAATTAAGACATGAGAGGGTATGGGTTTTGATGTGATTTGGAATTGGCCGGCCACTATTTGGTTTTGGGAGTGATGGGTGACATGATGATTTAATTAATAATTTAAAAGGTTACATTGAGCTTAAAAGGAGTGTGCTGGAGATGTTTGTTTATATAAGATAATGGATTAATTAATATACACTTTTTGAGTGCATAAGTGGAGGCTCGTTATTTTTTCACAGGAGAGGAGAGAGAGCTTGCTTCATTCTTAATTTTTCCAGTGAGCTCTAACAGAGGCCGGCCACTTCTTGTAATGAGAATGAGAGAGCATGCTCATTTTCTTTAGCATCCATCCATGAAAATTCTTGTGCAAAATTCCTCCAAAAGAAATGGCAACCTCATAACCCCAAAAGAGACAAGCTTCTACACTATATCTATAGCAAACCTTGGACGCGTCGGCTAGCCAACTTCGCGCCCGAGTTGCCTCGGTCAAGAGGCGGGAGCCCGTAAAAGACGCAGGCAATGTGGTGCCCTTCCGGCGAGGAGACGACGGACGAAGTATCCGCGGGAGATCGGAGTGGAGATGAAGACCGAAGGACTCGGATCAGTCGGTATATCTCTTCCCTTTCTTGTTAGTTGCTTAGACTTGTTAATGGTTACGATCTGGGTGTTTAGTGCGCGGTGGTGCCGGTTTGCTAAGTCCGCAAAATTTAAGTTTATCACCGTTTCCGCGTTTGGCCGTCGGATTGACGACCGGGGCGCCGCCGTGCACTTACACCGACCTCGTGGTGCAACAGCCTGGTGCATAGTGCTAACTGGGGGAGGAAGTAAGGCCATCGAAGAAGAAGGTGGAGGGGATAAAGCAGCATGTGGAACAACAGTCCCTCCATGGCGTGTACACTCTCTAGACAGATGCCCTGGAAGTCCACAATTATAACATGTAAATGGAGGCCTCTGCCCTACGGGGTATGAACTGGACATCTGGCCCTGAGTCTAACCTCGACCAAAATCGCGGCCTGGAGTGTGCCTGCCTCGTCCTCTGCTAAACTGCCTAGTAGCAAACTCAATAGGTCTGGTCCTCTTGGGCTCTGGAACGATCACTGCCTCGTTCAGAAGCTCTTCTACTCGTATAGCTGTGTCCATGGCCTGCGCATAAGTATCGAAATGTTAGGAGCCGATAGCAAGAAATAGCTGGGTATCCAGGCTCCTCACAAATCTCTTCACCCGGTGCTCCTCCGTAGGAACTAAGTACGGAGCATAGCACGACAACTAGGTGAAATGTAAATCATACTCTGCCACCGACACACTAGCAGTCTTTCACAACGCTTCAAAATTGCTAGCTCTGACACCCCTCACACTCTGCGGAAGAAACCTAGCAAGAAACACCTCAGAGAACTTGGTCCACGACATCGGAGGAAGACCAGCAGCTCGCCCTCTCTCTATCGACTCACACCACTCCTGTGCAAGTCCTCCCAATCGAAAGCAAGTCAGCTCAACTGACCTCGCATCAGAATATCGCAATGATCTGCCTATCCTTGCCATCCTATCAAGAAAGGACTGAGGGTCCTCCGCTACATCGGTCCCTGTAAATACCGGAGGTCTCAACCTTATAAACTCTGGAAGTGATGCCTCCATCACTCTCGTGTGTACAAGCGTGACCGTCTGCATGGGCTGTACATCGGACTCTACTATGGTCGGTACCTGATCATGTCTCTGTACTCGAGTGGCCTCAGCCAACTGTCCTACCACCTGCTACAATCCTAACATGCCCTCCTCTATCCTAGTCAACCATCTGGAGGAGGAGGATCGACATGCTCAGGTATCGCCGGAATGTCCGGTGCTTCGTCACAGGCGGATTCGCCCTAGCTACATCTCTGGCTGCGGCTCGCCTAGCTCACGTAGCTATAGCAACTGGAACAAGAAACGAGAGTTGATAAGGCTTACGAGTAGGAATAATCAATAATAGAGAGTCAAAGGAAGGATAAATCAAGATAGACATCCTAAGGTTAGTTAGGCTGAGTATTGTAACGTAAATATGTCGCAGAACATACGTACAGTACTGCACTCATCCTAATTCACCTACTCCATCAAACCAAAGGTCATCCTACGTAACGAACTCAAATCGACATATTTTAACTCACTACTCAATTCCGTAAGGTTAATCCTAGGCTCTGATACCAACTTTGTCACGACCCAAGGTTTGGATGTGATCGGCACTTACATTGTATAATATCTAAAGATATCTACACAACCCGAGTAAGCCAAATACCAAGATCAAAACCCTTTTTGCGGAATTTTAGAAAAAAATTAGTTTTTAAGTAAAAATCACAGTTTTACATATTTAATTTGGTTGCATCCCTAATTGGGATCAACAATGCCAGCAGCGTACATCATTATATAATTATATACGACATCAATAAAAATCTCAAACATAAGTAAAAGAAATATCAGTTGACATAACTAAACGATCTCATCTGTCAAGATAATATACATACAACCACATCTCGTTCTAAGTCATAATACAGGGTCCAATGGAGATATTCTAGATTCAATATACAATACCAAAATAAAAGGTTACAACATAGGTAACCCACCTAGCAAAAAATACGATATAAGCTGATAAGTGGAGCTGCACTGCTGCTAACCGTCCACTTTACTCCTGCAAGGAACTATGGCACAACGGGGGTGGGTTGCCAACTCAGTGAATAAAATTAATATTTATCGGCTGATAATGTAAGTATGACGAACTAGGACTAATATCAACAATAATGAATGTGATGCATGATAACAGGTGGGATCATGAATATGTACTACTCAATGTACCAATCAAAACTGAAATATCATCAATTATTTTCCCAATAAGGTTCATTTTCTTCCCGTGTCCAACATCGACACAAATCTTCGATGTTTCATCAGGCATCGTTCTCTGAACGATCCTGTTACTCAATAACACCGATCGGTATCATCTAGATATCCGCCGTGTTCACAACTGTCTCCGGTATCGAGTGTCTTCGTTAGACTCCCAGCCTAAAATGCCGCTATCCTGCCCCTCGGTCTTGACCGGGTCCACCATGTATCCAACTGTATGCCCCCCGACTCAGTCTGGATAACGTATAAATCCGCAACCGTATAACCCCCAACTCGGTTTGGAATAAAACCAATTCATAAAACAATATTTCATGGTGGACATGTCACATCAATCAAGAAGAATCACTGAATTAATCAATAATATATGAAAACTCAAAACCATAAATTCTCAACAATACAAATGCCTCTTATATCAATTTCTAACACTTAAATATGAAATATGATGTCATTGATGCAAAGTACTACTGTTATTGATGTTTAAGGTATGATAGGAATCATATTTAGTAGAATAATGTCTAAGTGTGAAAGTGACATGTTAATATCGACGAGGTGTAGTATAACATATAGATATATGCATGTGCGGTATAACTCGTCGATAACGGTGCAGTGTTCCGGGGCCAGCCACAAAGGAGGAGGCTCAAATTAACAATTATTAACATGGCAATGTATATATATATCTATATGAATGCATATGATCAATTTAACATACAAAAGCCTATCTTTTATTTTAAACATAACTACGGGCGTATCACGCCATCCATACAAAATCCCCCAGTAGATATTTAGTCTGCTTACAAGAATACGTTGAATCAATTCGGATCACCAATCATTTTCCTTTCCTTGCGGCCTCCGAAGTTTCCGTATTCGAATCTAATATTGAAATTAACTTGAATAAGAAACGGCTAACTACGATACGCATGAAAACACAAGTATTAAGTATTAGCTATACCATGTACGACCATTCTAAACTATCTAACACTTATACTAACTAAATTTAATCCGATCTCTGTTCGTAACAGAAAACATAATCGCGTTACGAAACGTCTGTGTCGTGTTTTAAACGTTTTAACCCCATTTCAGATATTAACTCCCAGATTTTATATACTGTTAAATTAACTTAAATAAACAATACCAAAATATCCCGACAACTATACAGAGACCTACCCTAAAACCCAAAACACCTAACTCCTCCAAAAATCCGGCGACGCCGGAATTTCCCTATACCTCGCCGGCCAAAATCCGAGCAGGGAGGTTCATACTCCTAGGGTTTATTCTAGGTCCAGTTTATAAGATTTAGGCACTGTCTACTTAAGTTGATTTCCATCTAAACTATAGTAGATTAACACAGAGCTAAGTTTTCCCCAAAATACGATATTCGATTTCTAATTTAAAGTTTACAGAACTAAAATCCTACTGTTCTTAAAGATTATAGCTACAGAATATGGTTGAAAAGCCTCTATCAAGATACCCAAGTCCTTAGCTCCTACCTTGATGGTAAAATCCTTAGCACTTGTTCTTCTTCTCCTCTCTCTTTTGTTATTTTCTTCTGTGTGTTATGTTTTTCCCTTCTTCTTTTTTCTTTCCTTCAACTTAGTTCAGTTGTCCTAATATATTTACTGCCATAATTAGGTATAACTTAAGAATAATAGAATTAGGATAGTAGGTGGTGTCAACTAAAGAATAGTGGTGTTTTCATGCAAGGTGGAGGTGGTGTGCATGAGGTGTGCATGCAAGAAGGATGTGTCCATGACTTATCACCCCAAGTTGTGGTGTCTTGTGGTGAATTTTTGAGCTAAAACATTATCTAACCTCTTTTTCACTTACATCCTCAACATTTCCAAGTTTGCATAATTTTCTAAACTTTACACAAAGACCCTTCACTACATATGTTATTATATAACACCATTCTTATTAAAATGAAGCTAAATTTCACACTAAAACCCTTGTAATTTATTAATGTTACACACTAAAATTTTAATTTATTTTGTTTTACATACTACTTATGAAAATGTCCTATTTTGTTTTAATAACTTTTTAAATCAACATTTTATTATTTAATTAATTAATTTTATTTATTTCTAAATTTTCAAAATGTTACAATATTCCCCCCTTAAGAAAATTTGGTCCCCGAATTTAAAACTTAACTATACGTACCTTCAAAAATATGAGAAAATTTCTTTCGCATCGCATTCTCGATCTCCCAAGTGATCTTCTCGCGATTCGTTCCTCGCCAAAAAAACCTTTACAGATGGAATTACCATTGATCTTAGTTTCTTTGCCTGTCGGTCAAGAATAGCCACTGGCTGTACTGTGTAGGATAAATCCGGCTCAACCTGTAAGGTCTGATGCTGGATCACGTGAGAGAGATCGTGAAGATACTTGCGAAGCATAGACACGTGAAACCCCGGATGCACATCAGGGAAACTCGGTGGAAGTGCTAAACGATAAGCCACAACACCCACTCTCTCCAGAATCTCGTAGGGTCCGACATATCTGGGGCTGAGCTTCTCTTTTTCCCGAAACACTTCATACCCTTCATCGGAGATACACGAAGGAACACATGATCTCCCACATCAAACTCGAGTCTACGACGGCGTCGATCGGCATATAATTTCTGTCTGCACTGGGCCGCTCTCATTCTGTCCCGTATCAACTGGATCTTTTCTATTGTCTCATGTACTAACTGCGGTCCCAAAATACCACTCTCGCTCAGTTCTGTCCAGCAAACGGGTGATCGACATTTTCTCCCACACAAAGCTTCAAAGGGTGCCATCTGGATCGTCTTCTAAAAACTGTTGTTGTACGAGAATTCTATCAAAGGTAAGTGACGATCCCAACTACCACCGAAATCAAGGCTGCAAGCTCGAAGCATATCCTCTAAAGTCCGAATGGTCCGCTCTGACTGACCATACGTCTGTGGGTGAAAAGCTGTACTAAAACTCAATCGTGTACCAAGAGCTTCTTGAAGTTCTGCTATAGCCTACTGGTAAACTGTGTACCCCTATCGGACACTATGCACGTCGGAACCCCATGTACTCGTCCCATATCGTCGATATAAATCTGAGCATACTGTGCAAACCCATACGTCGTCTTCACCGGAAGAAAGTGGGCTGCCTTTGTCAATCTATCTACAATCACTCAGATGGAATCATACCCTCTGCTAGTCCTGGGTAGACCCACAATGAAATCCATGGAAAGCTGCTCCCATTTCCACTCCGGAATGGGCAAGGGCTGCAACTCTCCTGCCGGCCTCTGGTGCTTTGCCTTGACTTGCTGACAAGTCAAGTATCTCGAAACAAACTCTGTGACATCCCTCTTCATTCATTCCCACCAATAAACACCCTTCAAGTCATGATACATCTTGGTGGAACCATGATGAATACTATATGCTTATCGATGGGCCTCATCTAAGATCTCACGTCTCAGTCCCTCCGAATCTAGCACACAAAGACGAGTCCCAAAACGTAATACTCCACGGTCATCTATCACAAACTCCGGCTTTCTGCCCTGCCTAACCTGATCCATAATCTCCGACATACGGGCATCTGCGGGTCGTGTCTCTCGAATACGATCCAATAACTGAGGACGGGTTCGAACGTGTGCTAATTGTCCTCCTGTCGATGTGAACTCAAACTATACACGGCTATCACATAGAATCTTCCGGTCTGTGGAAGACTGCCTCTGCAAGGTGCGCAAATGAGATAAGCTACATCCAGGCCTCCGACTCAAAGCATCTGCTACAACATTTGCTTTGCTTGGATGATACAAGATCTCACTATCGTAATCCTTCACGAGTTCCATCCATCGACGCTGCCTTAGATTCAGATCCCTTTGCTGAAAAATATACTTCAAGCTCTTATGATCTGTGAAAATCTGGCACGACTCTCCATACAAGTAATGCCTCCAAATCTTCAGTGCGAAAACTACAGCAGCCATCTCTAAATCATGAGTGGGGTAGTTCTGCTCGTGCCTTTTCAACTGCCGAGAAGCATAAGCTACAACTCTGCCGTGTTGCATCAACACACAGCCTAAACCCACTCGAGAAGTATCACAATACACAACAAAACCGCCTGAACCAGAAGGTAAAGATAAGACTGGTGCAGTCGTCAAGCGAGTCTTCAACTGCTGGAAACTCTGCTCATATGCATTTGTCCAAAGAAATGGAATTTCCTTTCTAGTCAATCCGGTCAACGGTGCAGCGATCCGAGAAAAATCCTGCACAAAACGTCTGTAGTAACCGGCCAGACCCAAGAAACTACGAATCTCTGTAACTGACACAGGTCTGGGCCAGTGCTGTACTGCTTCAATCTTCTTTGGGTCCATACGTATACCATCTCTAATAACTACGTGACCCAAGAATTCCACACTATCCAGCCAGAAAGCACACTTGGAGAATTTAGCGAACAGCTGATGCTCCTTCAAGGTCTGCAACGTGATGCACAAATGCTGCTCGTGCTCCTCCCGACTCCGGGAATAAACAAGAATATCATCAATGAATACTATAATAAATTGATCAAGGAATGGCCTGAAAATATGATTCATCATATCCATGAAAGCTGCTGGGGCGTTAGTGAGCCCGAACGACATCACCGGAAACTCATAATGCCCATAACATGTGCGAAAAGCAGTCTTCGGAATGTCATTCTTCCGAACCCTCAACTGGTGATACCCTGACCGCAAATCAATCTTTGAGAAGTAGCCAGCTCCCTGCAGCTGATTGAACAAGTCATCGATACGAGCTAATGGATACCTATTTCGCTCAGTAACTCGATTCAGCTGCCTGTAGTCGATGCACAGTCTCATACTACCGTCCTTCTTCTTAACAAATAAGATAGGAGCTCCCCACGGCGATACACTTGGACGAACAAGTCCTCTATCTAACAACTCTTGCAACTGTCTTTTGAGTTCCTTCAACTCCATCGGGGCCATCCGATAGGGTGGTATAGAAATAGGCCCCGCACCCGGAATCAAGTCAATGCAAAATTCGATATCACGATCGGGCGGTAATCCTGGTAATTAAGCAGGAAACACATCCGGAAATTCTCATGCGATCGGAACCTGGTCCAACGGGACTTCAGCGGCTCCTAAGTCCTGAACAAAAGCTAAGAACCCATGACAACCCTTCTTTAAGAGTCGTCCCGCACAAAGAGCAGAAATCATGTTGGCAGAAGTTATACGACAGTCTCCCTGCACAACAAAAATCGGTTCATATGGAAAACAAAATCTGACCGCTTTCCCCCGACAATCTACATAAGCATAACAAGCGGCCAACCAATCCATACCAAGAAATATATCAAAATATAACATATCCAGGAGAATCAGATCAACTAATGAATCCCTATCACCAATACGTATTGAACATGACCTGAATACATGTCGAGTTACAAAAGAATCCCCCACCGGAATAATCACAACTAGCGGTAACTCTAACAGTGACGACTCTCTCCCCAGAGAAAGTGCAAAGCATGAAGATACGTAAGAATGCGTAGAACCGGGGTCAAATAAAATATGTGCATCTAAGGAACATACTGCAAGAGTACCTGTCACAACTGCATTGGATGCCTGGGCATCCTGTGGAGTCAGTGCAAAAACCCGTGCCTGGCCCCTGCCCGCATCCTGTGGTCCTCTCCTTCGATCTCCTCCGCCTCTCTGGAAACGCCCAGGAAAGCCCCGACCTCGTGGTGCAATAGCCTGGCGCATAGTGCTAACTGGGGGAGGAAGTAAGGCCATCGAAATAGAAGGTGGAGGGGGTAAAGCAGCCTGCGGAACAACAGTCCCTCCATGGCGTGTATACTCTCTAGCCAGATGCCCTGAAAGTCCGCAATTATAACATGTAAATGGAGGCTTCTACCCCATGGGGTATAAACTGAACATCTGGCCCTGAGTCTAACCTCGACCAAAATCGCGGCCTGGAGTGTGCTTACCTCGTCCTCTGCTAAACTGCCTAGTAACAGACTCAATAGGTCTGGTCCTCTTGGGCTCTGGAACGATCACTGCTTCGCTCAGACGCTCTTCCACTCGTATTGTTGCGTCCATGTCCTGCGCATAAGTATCGAAATGTTGGGAGCCGATAGCAAGAAATAGCTGGGTATCCATGCTCCTCACAAATCTCTTCACCGGGTGCTCCTCCGTGGGAACTAAGTACGGAGCATAGCGCGACAACTGGGTGAACTGTAAATCATACTCTGCCACCGACACACTAGCAGTCTTTCGCAATGCTTCAAAACTGCTAGCTCTGGCGTCTCTCACACTCTGTGGAAGAAACATAGCAAGAAACACCGCAGAGAACTCGGTCCAGGACATCGGAGGAAGACCAGCAGCCCGCCCTCTCTCCATCGACTCACACCACTCCTGTGCAAGTCCTTCCAATCGAAAGCTAGTCAGCTCAACTGACCTCGCATCAGAACATCGCAATGATCTGCCTATTCTCGCCGTCCTATCAAGAAAGGACTGAAGGTCATCCGCCACATCGGTCCCTGTAAATACCGGAGGTCTCAACCTCATAAACTCTAGAAGTGATACCTCTATCACTCTCGTGTCTACAAGCGCGACCGTCTGCATGGGATGTACATCGGACTCTACTATGGTCGGTGCCTGATCCTGTCTCTGTACTCGAGTGGCCTCAGCCAACTGTCCTACCACCTGCTGCAATCCTAACATGCCCTCCTATATCCTAACATGCCCTCCTATATCCTAGTCAATCTATCTGGAGGAGGAGGATAGACATGCTAAGGTACCACCAGAATGTCTGGTGCGTCAGTCATCGTCACAGGCAGATTCGCCCTAGCTGCATCTCTGGCTGCACTCGCCTAGCTCGCGTAGCCATAGCAACTGGAACAAGAAACGAGAGTTGATAAGGCTTACGAATAGGAATAATTAATAATAGAGAGTCAAAGGAAGGATAAATCGAGATAGATATCCTAAGGTTAGTTAGGCTGAGTATTGTAACGTAAATATACCGCGGAACATACGTACGGTACTGCACTCATCCTAATTCACCTACTCCATCAAACCAAAGGTCATCCTACGTAACGAACTCAAATCGACCTATTTTAACTCACTACTCAATTCCGTAAGGTTAATCCTAGGCTCTGATACCAACTTTGTCACGACCCAAGGCTTGGATGTGACCGGCACTTACATTATATAATATCTAAAGTTATCTACACAACCAGAGTAAGACAAATACCAAGATCAAAACCCTTTTTGCGGAATTTTAGAAAAAATTTAGTTTTTAAGTAAAAATCATAGTTTTACGTATTTAATTTGGCTGCATTCCTAGTTGGGATCAACAATGCCAGCAGCGTACATCATTATATAATTATATACGACATCAATAAAAATCTCAGACATAAGTAAAAGAAATATCAGTTGACATAACTAAACGATCTTATCTGTCAAGATAATATACATACAATCACATCTCGTTCTAAGTCATAATACAGGGTCTGATGGAGATATTCTAGATTCAATATACAATACCAAAATAAAAGGTTACTACATAGGTAACCCACCTAGCAAAAGATGCGATAGAAGCTGATAAGTGGAGCTGCACTGCTGCTAGCCGTCCATTTTACTCCTGCAAGGAACGGTGGCATAACGGGGGTGAGTTGCCAACTCAGTGAATAAAATTAACATATATCGGCTGATAATGTAAGTATGACGAACTAGGACTAATATCAACAATAATGAATATGATGCATGATAACAGGTGGGATCATGAATATGTACTACTCAATGTACCAATCAAAACTGAAATATCATCAATTATTTTCCCAATAAGGTTCATTTTCTTCCTGTGTCCAACATCGACACAAATCTTCGGTGTTTCATCAGGCATCATTTCCCGAACGATCCTGTTACTCAATAACACCGGTCGGTATCATCTAGATATCCGTCGTGTTCACGCATGTCTCCGGTATCGAGTGTCATCGTTAGGCTCCCGGCCTAAAATGCCGCTATCCTGCCCCTCGGTCTCGACCGGGTCCACCATGTATCCAACTGTATTCCCCCCGACTCAGTCTGGATAACGTATAAATCCGCAACCATATGACCCCCAACTCGGTTCGGAATAAAACCAATTCATAAAACAACATTTCATGGTGGACATATCACATCAATCAAGAAGAATCACTGAATTAATCAATAATATATGAAAACCCAAAACCATAAATCCTCAATAATACAAATGCCTCTTATATCAATTTCTAACACTTAAATATGAAATATGATGTTATTGATGCAAAGTACTACTGTTATTGATGTTTAAGGTATGATAGGAATCATATTTAACAGAATAATGTCTAAGTGTGAAACTGACATGTTAATATCGACGAGGAGTAGTGTAACATGTAGATATGTGCATGTGCGGTATAACTCGTCGATAACGGTGCAGTGTTCTAACAATTATTAACATGGAAATGTATATATATATCTATATGAATGCATATGATCAATTTAACATACAAAAGCCTATCTTTTATTTTAAACTTAATTACGGGCGTATCACGTCATCCATACAAAATCCCCCGGTATATATTTAGTCTACTCACCGGAATACGTCGAATCAATTCGGATCACCAATCCTTTTCCTTTCCTTGCGGCCTCCGAAGTTTCCGTATTCGAATCTAATATTGAAATTAACTTGAGTAAGAAACGACTAACTCCGATACGGCAAAACATGAAAACACAAGTATTAAGTATTAACTATACCACATACGACCATTCTAAACTATCTAACACTTATACTAACTGAATTTAATCCGATCGTTGTTTGTAACAGAAAACAGAATCGCGTTACGAAACGCCCATGTCGTGTTTTAAACGTTTTAACCCCATTTCAGATATTAACTTCCAGATTTTATATACTGTTAAATTAAATTAAATAAACAATACCAAAATATCCCGACACCTATACAGAAACCTACCCTAAAACCCAAAACACCTAACTCCTCCAAACATCCGGCGACGCCGGAATTTCCCTATACCTCGCCGGCCAAAATCCGAGCAGGGTGGTTCGTACTCCTAGGGTTTATTTTAGGTCCAGTTTATAAGATTTAGGCACTGTTTGGTTAAGTTGTTTTCCATCTAAATTATAGCAGATTAACACAGAGCTAAGTTTTTCCCAAAATACGATATTCGATTTCTAATTTAAAGTTTACAGAACTAAAATCCTACTGTGCTTAAAGATTATACCTACAGAATATGGTTGAAAAGCCTCTTCCAAGATACCCAAGTCCTTATCTCCTTGCTTGATGGTAAAATCCTTAGCACTTGTTCTTCTTCTCCTCTCTCTTTTGTTATTTCTTTTGTGTGTTATGTTTTTCCCTTCTTTTTTTTTCTTTCCTTCAACTTAGTTCGGTTGTCCTAATATATTTACTGTCATAATTAAGTATAACTTAAGAATAATAGAATTAGGGTAGTAGGTGGTGTCAACTAAAGAATAGTGGTGCTTTCATGCAAGGTGGAGGTGGTGTGCATGAGGTGTGCATGCAAGAAGAATGTGTCCATGCCTTATCACCCCAAGTTGTGGTGTCTTCTGGTGAATTTTTGGGCTAAAACATCCCTTTTTCACTTACACCCTCAACATTTCCAAGTTTGCACAATTTCCTAAACTTTACATAAAGACCCTTCACTACATATGTTATTATATAACACCATTCTTATTAAAATGAAGCTAAATTTCACACTAAAACCCTTGTAATTTATTAATGTTACACAATAAAATTTCAATTTAATTTGTTTCGCATACTACTTATGAAAATGTCTTATTTTGTTTTAATAACTTTTTAATCAACATTTTATTATTTAATTAATTAATTTTATTTATTTCTAAATTTTCAAAATGTTACACACAATAGGAGGTCTATAAAGGTTGTATTGCTTAGCTCTTAGTGTTAGACACTACTTAGTATGTGATACTATATGTTGTTATCCTAATTTTCTAGTTCGATTCATGGTTGGTATTGTTTAGCACACCCTAAAGTTTTAATATAGCATGTGTGATGCAACCCAAAACCTTGGATGGTGCTAGAGAATCACTACAGTGGTATCATAGCCAAGTTAGAAATTTAGACGATGTTAGATAAATTACGAAACCGAAACAACTCCAAAATACGATATTCTGGAACACTGAAATATTGCTCTCTGTCGATTTTTAAATGGGCTCGAAAATTTTTTTTAGCGGCTGCAGATGTTTGTATGTGATGCACTGAGAACACCAGAGAAAAACGAGGTGATTCCACCGGTTTTGAACCGGCCACACACTCAATAATTCCGGCCTGGACGCCCCCCTGCCTCGAAATTGTCTAGTTTTGCTCCGGTGCTCTGGTCTGTAGATTTTGGGGTTTCAGGTGTTGCTAGTTTAACCCAAAATTTCATGTGATGTTAATTTTGCTTAAGGGTTAATTCGGAGTATTTCGTAGTCATAATTTTAACTTTGTTTTTGGTAACTTGGACGATGTTAAACAATTCAAACGAACATCACACGCCACCTCATTACCCTCGCTAGAAATTTTCCAAGTGTTGGAATTTTCCAAGTTAAAGATATTTGAATGTTCATGCAATAACCCTATGGACCCTCCAGAGGAACGTAACCCTAACTCGATTCTATGACCATGGAACCGCGGCCAAATATTAGGGTTTGCCGCAGTCCTGTGTCGCCATAGGTAAGGCAAGGGTTGACCCTTCTACGGTTGGTTCATAGACACTGTGGCACGTTTTTGGGTATTTTAGTTTTGCTCAAGTGTTGAGCTCTCGGGGTAATTTGTGGGTGTTTGTTGATTCGATCGAAACGTTTAAACATTGTCTACATATTTATGAATGTGATACAATAATTGGAATCTACATTAATTAGTTTTGTGAAAAGTAATTAGTTGCGTGTAAATCTAATATTTTAGCCTCGGTAGAATTGGGAATCTTGTTGAATTACCCGACTTCTTTTGAAAAGGTGTTTTCATAGTTGATACCTAAATATAAGATTTGCATCGTTAGGCATGAAATCCAGAATATGTGATATTCCGGGTTTATGATGTCTAAAGGCAGTATTGATTCTAATTGTTGTAGTTTTTCACTTTCTTTTCCGCGACCGTAAGTGTAGTATGTGGTGTAACGTCGGTTTCGTTGCTATACATCAATGACAATTGGGGTACGCATACTTACTTACGTTGATGATATGTGATATTATGTGTTGCTGAGATATGATGTACATGATCGTCGTAAATGAATGGCCAGGGTTTTATGTGAGATGGGAGTTTTTCTTTTCATTCATGTAAAATTAATTGTATGTAATATTATTTTATTAAGGCACTTCTGGGTTGAGGATGATGTCGCCATTGTTGTATATTATTTACTTTTCCGCATTAGGATAGACCCAAGGAAAAGAGCACAAGTGACGAGGTTCTAGGGTTCAGTGGGAGGCCATCTCGAAGAGTCGAGACCGGGTCTCCTAAACTCTAGAATTGGTAGGGTCACTTGCCGTTCTCGTAGGGGTCTAAGGGTGTGGTCTTGACCATTCATCGCGACCGTGGAATCCGTATTTTCTATTGTTCGCTAAATACAAAATACGAATCTCTTAGTATATCCTGTATTTTCATATATATGCTTCTGCTGTTGATATTTTGTGATGTGATCACTTTATATGCTGAGATGAATAATGTATTATATATATGACATATAAAAACTTTACTTATGTTTTGCATCTGTGCTACTCCCGTTCTGTTATGCCGTTAGTTAAGTAATCTAACGGGACATTGTGGCGAATGCGAATGGCATAAGCATACATTCTATTTTCATTTCATTTCTGTAATGGCTTAAGAACTTAAATGATGGGACTAAATTAATGAGATTAATGTAAACAAAAAGGAACCTAAAAAGATGTTATAGAATCAGATTTGAAACCTACTCAGGTTTTTATGAAAAATCAAGTTTTCAAATTGCGGAGATTAAGCCACTCATTTTAAAACCAATGGATTCTACAACGATATCAAGTTCAAAACGTTAAAGGTTTTCTTGTTTTAGAATGCATATACCTCACCTTTTAAATGTACAAGTGTGCGGAACTATATATAGAAGCGTAGATAATTGAATTAGCTTTCCAATGGTACCAGTTTTACTAAATTCCAGTATCATTTGGTATTTAAATCACATTTTAAACGGATAACTTGTATGGCAGATTTCTGTCATTTTAGCTTGCACACTTCATCGGTAATATGATCATAACTCCTAAATAAAAATGAATATTGTTGTCCATCTCCTATTCTGTAAAGTTAACTCATAACCCTGCAATTAGTTGAACGGTAGTGTTGCCTAATTATGCTCTCAACTAGGAGTAAAACGTGTTACGAAATGGACTTTCAGTTCAGAAATTGGATTTTCAGCAGTAAACATTTAAAATAAAATGACCATAACAAGCGAACCCGAAACCCGATTGATGTGAAACCAATTTTGATGGTTAGATTATTAAATATACTGCTTACCCCTTTTATATTGTTTTGCTAAATTTTGCTCGTGTGATTTATAGTAAATTATGCAAGTGGTAGGACACCGGCTGCTGATAGTTTTATTCATATCGTAATTAATTGCATTCTCATCATATCATGTAGCGGTTATACCCTCATTTAAATAGTGGTCATAAAAATTGATAATCTAGTGTCCGTGATACATTACCCAGTGATAGATAGTAGTGATTAGATTGTGGCAAGTACGTTAGCGTTAAAGCGTAAATGAATAAGTGAAGTGACACGTAGTTGTACACAATCAGCAGGCCCAATTAATTTATTGCATTGTCGACGTCTATGGAAAATATATAAGTGTAACTATAATTGGAATGAGACGGTTATGCAAGCACTTATATTAGTGTCATAGGTAAGGCATCAAACACGGTCCATTTATCTTGGATACCAGTCGAGACATGCTTGATGGAGATCCTGTCTCCAGTTCTCACGTAGACTTGTCATAGACCGACCAGTATTTGGGTTTATGGTCACTATGTGATGCAGACCATGGGTGTCGGGTAGTTTGAGTGTGAGTTCGATCAACGGAATCTCGGAAGTCCCACTTCCGGCATATACAGCGATTTTGGAAGTCATATGGGTGATATTACTGATTATTAGTGAGCGTGATTCAGGCCCGTGTTCCCTAGCCCCTGGGGCCTACCCTTAGGTTGGGGATACTCCTGCGGTGGTTGACGCTCACACTTGGACTGACGATGTGTTTAGCGACCTGGACAGTAAGACTTAGAGGCTGATAGGTTTAGTGACATGGACATGCATTGGTTACTGATTCGATATACCTGCTTTACTGTTTACCTGTACCGATTATTTCATGCGCGTCATCGTTCTATATTTACTGCTTCATGTTCGTAATTATTGCATGTGTTTACATATGTTTATATATATATATATATATATATTGTTATTGTATCGCTCTGACGATCTGAGTATGCATGCTCAGAGTGAGAAGTGGACTTAGCTCGGATCAGGATTGATCGTACCTCGAGAATATCGCGGACATCTAGATCAGCCACGCCAGCGCTATCCTTCCCTTGATCTCTATATGGTATATCTTTTATCTGTTCTGATAGAATTAGTGACTGCATTTCTCATTACCTGTGCACTGATTACTGATTACCACGTAATTCTATAAGCCAAAGTGTGACTACGGCAGGATATTCCTTGACCGTAGGAGTATGGCCGGTCTTGTCAACCCATCGTATTCCGTATTTTAGGAAGCAGGACATGACACCTTAAAATTTTTAATCACGGAAAAATACATTAACTACTACTTTTCGCAGTTATTTCGGTGAAAAAATTTCATATATAAAAACCACTAAACTTTGTCCCACGCGTAACACATGAGATCAAAAATGATTCGATATATTCATAGATGAATTCGTACGGTACATAAAAATATTACAGTTTGAGATGTAAATAACACACGATAAAAATAACACACGATAAAAGAAAGTACATAGACATCTTCTTCCGGCTCAAAATAATCTTCATTAACCGGATTTTTTAATAAATTGTGATACTTCTTCATAAACATTATACTTCTTACAGAAATAAATAAAATTAGTATTTATTTTTAGTTTTGTATGGATTAAAAACACGTGATACGTTATTAGTTGTGATGGAATTAAAATTATTGAATGTAATTTATTAAAAAATAATTATATACTTTATATTATGCATCATCGATAATCTAAATATTGAACATAATTTTAATAATCTTTCAAATAGTCCGACTCTTCATTTGAATATCAAGATAGTATTTGATTTCTTTTTCTATAAGAAATATCATATGACAACTTAGATTTTAGTTTAATATTTCATGACTGTATAAAAGCTGAATTTCAGTTAAATATAAAAAACTTTTTGAATTTTTTTAATATAAATACCATACAATTTGTGGCTTCTGGGTAGATACCAAAAATAATCATCATATTTAAATGGATATCCTATTTTCGTGTTTTAAATTTATAATGTGACTATAAACCAATGAAAATAATAAATTATGTTGATATTTTAACTAAAATTTTTATTTTTCAATAAATTCGTTACTAGTAAATTTTTAAATGGTGATGGTTATTTGAGTCGTGAAATTTTACGATAAGTTTTAAAGCAATTATAGTTACTATAAAAAATGCAAATTAACTATTGTTATTTGAAAAGTAATTATTTCACCATATTTTAAAAAAAGATAAAGAATATTTTTTAAAAACTATTCCGATACAAATATTATTGTTTCTTTTTTTAAAAAAAATCTAAATTGCCATAAAAAAATTTGAGCTATAAAACCCAAGGATTTGTTCCGAAGGATTGTGCAAATCCTTTACATGTATAACATGGGAATCATTAAGGATTTTTTTCTAAATACACCCTTCTCAAACCATACTCAAATTTTGGAAGCGCATTTTGGTAAACACTTGCCAAAAATAATGTTTTGGCAAAAAATGCCTTCCTATGCAAAATATTCTTTCCCAAACCCCAACTTTGTATTTATGATATAAGACTAGACTTTGTTCCTACGCGCAACGCGTGGGTTAAAAAACGATCCAATATATTCATAAATGAATTCATACGGTACACAAAAGTTGATAACATTTGAGACGTAAGCAACACGATAAAAGAAAGCACATTTCCATTTTCTGCTAGCTCAAAATAATCATCATCAATCGGATTCTTTATAGATTGTGATATTTTTTCATAAATAATATAGTTCTTACAAAAACAAATTGAGCTAACATTTATTTTTAATTTTGTATGAATTATAAGCACATAATACATTATTAGTTGTGATGGAACTATAATTATTGAATATAACTTGTTAAAAAATATAATTATATATTTTATATTATGCATGATAAAAAATCTAATTATCGAATATAATTTTAACAATTTTCTAAATAGTCTGTCTCTTTATTTGATTACTCAGATAGTATTTGATTTCTTTTTTTATAAGAAATATCATATGACAACTAAGATCTTAGTTTAATATCTCAAGACTGTATAAAGACTACATTCCACTAAAATACCAAAATCTTTTAATGGATTTTTAATATAAATACCATATACTTTATTATTTATGAGTAGATATCAAAAATAGTCATCATATCTAAATAAACAACCTTTTTGGTGTCTACGTTTTACAGTTTATACAAACATTTTACGTTATGTAATGCGATTATAAACCAATATAAATAATAAATTATTCCAATATTTTGGCCAAGTTTTTTTTTCAATAAATCCTTTACATGGTAAATTTTTAAACAGCTATGGTTATTTGAGTCGTGAAATTACAACATAAGCTTTAAAGCAATTATAATTTTTATAAATAAATGTAAAATAACTATTGTTATTTGTAGCATTATTGTTTCACCATATTTGAAAAAAAGACATAGGATATTTTTTGTGACTATTTCGATACAAATGTTATTATTTCTCCTTTTAATTTTTTTTTTGTAAATTTCCATCAAATATTAAGAACTATAAAATCCAAGGATGATTAAAGGAAAAACTCCATATCCAAGGGAAAAAATTTCATGTTAGAAAATAAGTAAGATTTTCCCAAGAATTTTACAAATCCTTTACATGAATAATATGAGAATTATTAAGAATTTTTTCCAAATAAATCCTTTCTATGTAAAAAACTTTTATGGGTTTCCTAAGCATTTCGCAAATCCTTTATGGGAACAACTTGGGAAACATGTCACATCAAGAATTTGGTTTTCCAAAAATACCTTGCTCAGCCAAGACCAATAAATATTGTTACATTCAGATCTATAAGAACATTTTGGGAAACACTCGACAAAAATAGTTTTTTGGGAAAAGACACCACGCTTTGCAAATTACATTTATATTAGTTAAATGATCAGAGAAGATAGGGATAGAGATGGATGCTATCAAATCTTTATCTAAATTCCTAGTAATTATTCACGTGAATAAAATCAGCCAATATCATTTTTCCATAGCTAGTGACCGGATGATGGGCATTTTCATAATTAATCCTTGGGCTTCCTAATATTAAATTCTTCGCTTCATTGATATAATGGTGCTAAAATAAATCTTTGCAACAAACATCTCAAAGAAGGGCTTGTACTCGCAGCAGAGATACGAGAACAATTAAGTTGGCAGCACTAAAGTGTAAAATATGATACCGTTTAATATCGTCGATAAAGATCAGATCTTATGTTGTCGTTGGATATGGATTAAGATAGCGAGATCCAGATCGAGAAAACACTGTCTATCGAAATGTGATGCAGAGATGTGAAAGTTGATTATCGATGTCGAGGACGAAGGTGTAAGGTTAATTATAGTGAATTTTGATAACAATCGACATCGTCCGATAAAGAAACTATGACTACAACCGTAGAATAAGGATCGGTTGCTGTCGAGATCTCAAAGGCTTTTTTTTTTATCACTAGCCGATATCTTATTCGACCATCAAAGATCCAATAGAAGAGTCTAGCGCTTCCTTTTATAGTGAAATCCTACTACAGTTTTCAAAATAGCATATAAAGCTCCAAAAGTTTCAAAATAACATAAACAAAAAATTAGCAAAATAACATCTAAACAAAATAACAACGTGCAATCTCATGCTCCCGTGTCACTTTCACCGTACAAATTTCCTTGAATTGATAAAATAGATGATTAAACTATAAAATTAGAGCAAGATATGTTCTTGCAAATAAATAACGATCTTAAATTCTTCCAGCTCATCCATCTCCATGACGGAACGAGGATCTCTAAGATTGTCGCAACAACAGACATCTCCTTTATTTTTACATCGACACTTAAATAACCAATTAACATAATCTTCTATGAGACCATCCTTTAATCTTTCTTTCAAGCAGAGTACGCCAGAACCTACAGAGTCTCGAATGTTTGTCCCGGATCCAAGTAAAAAACGTGCCTATTATTTACCATATCATAAAAGAATGTCTTATCCATTAATACTGTATAAGAAAAATAGAGTGATGAAGGTGAAGCTAAAGCTCCATCTTCATCTTATTGTTTCTTAACTGTGCTATCCATTCTGCTCCTAATTCAAGCAACATAACAGGTAGCTAAACCAGGGACGGATCCTTTAAAGGTCGAAGATTGGCAGTCGCCCCAACTAGAATCAGGCAAGCCATATATATATGAGTGTGCATATGTATACGGGAAAGGTTTTTGTGAAATAGATATAATTATCTTTTAGTCATGTTCCAAAAATCCGAAGTGATGTCCTAACGGTGAGCAATTTGGACTGTATTGCAAAATCTAAAAGAGGCTGCATGTTCCAACCACAAGAAGCATTTTCTTTTGTCTTTATTTTTAATTTTCCTTTGCATGGCCTCTAGTATATTGGCTTTTAACTTATTTTAATTTGTTTTTGGTAAGTTTTTAAAATCAAATTTTTGTTTATAAGTTCATGCTCAACCAACACAATTTCTAAATATCTAATCATATTTAAATAGTAAAATCGACACCATTTCAACAGGCTACGTCAGAAATGATCCATGCTGGAAAAATGAGTCGGGCCTCCAAAATGCGATGCACGTGTCTTGCACGCGCCAGAACTGGGCACCTTCGAAATCCCCCAGTCAGCAATCCGCGACACCTGAAGCATCCACCGTTCATCGATCCAAACATCCAACGGCATCCACAGCGCCACGTCAACGATCCGCGTGACCTCTCTCCATCCAATCACAATCCTTCCTCTATCTCTCTCCCTCCCCGTATAAATTCTCTCCTTCATCTCCTGTTTCTCCCTCATCACAGCAGAAATCCCCGGTTCTCTCTCTCTCTCATCCCCCCAAATCTCAAAACCCTAAAGACCTCGACTTTCACCCCCACCTCTCAGATCTCCAATGGCGCCCAAGGCCGAGAAGAAGCCCGCGGCGGCGGCGGTGGAGAAGCCGGAGGAGGAGAAGGCCCCCGCCGGCAAGAAGCCCAAGGCCGAGAAGCGCCTCCCCGCCTCCTCGAAGGACAAGAAGGAGAAGAAGAAGAAGGATAAGAAGAGGAAGGCGAAGAGCGTGGAGACTTACAAGATCTACATCTTCAAGGTCCTGAAGCAGGTGCACCCAGACATCGGCATCTCGAGCAAGGCGATGGGGATCATGAACAGCTTCATCAACGACATCTTCGAGAAGCTCGCCCAGGAGTCGTCCAGGCTGGCGAGGTACAACAAGAAGCCCACCGTCACCTCCCGCGAGATCCAGACCTCCGTCAGGCTCGTGCTTCCTGGGGAATTGGCGAAGCATGCCGTCTCCGAGGGGACGAAGGCCGTCACCAAGTTCACCAGCTCTTGAAATTTTTGAAAGGTTTTTTATTTTTTTTATTTTAGGGCTTGTGGTTGTGCTTTCGATATAATATTTGGTGTTTTGTTTAAGGCGTAATGGAGTATATGCCTTTGGTATTCTTCATGTGACTGATGTCATAAGTTCTTCAAATTTAATTTATTTTGACCTCCGACTTTATAAAAATAACGATTGTTGTATTTATCCAGAGGAGTAGTATTTTCTGTAGCGCTGTAGTGGGATCGATATGTAATTTATAAGAATTGCTATTGAACACCAGACCTAGTTGAATCTATCTTATATTTAATTTTTATATTCAACCTTATATTTAATGATAATTCATATAGTCTATATGTATTTCATTGCATCTATAAAACATGTTTGGCTATCAAAAAGTGAAAAAAAATTAGAAAAGTAAGAAAGTACTAAGAAAGTGAAATGGATAGAAAGTGCAGAGAAAGTATTAATTATTATTTGTCTTGTTAAAATTAAAATGAGAAAGATTGAGCTAAGGCTTAGAGACTGTATTGTTGTAGGATTTTGAAATTTGGATTCCAATATATTTCTGGATTAGGTAATTCTTTGTTTTTTTGGTAATAGATTGATAGTATTTGAATTGTAGATTATTATAATTCTTGTTTGGTTATTAAAAAAAAGTGTGATTTGGATTTGAGCATTGTAGAGAGAGATAGAGTTAATTTTTTAATTATTAAATTATGGTGGGTCCTATATGAATAGTGAGATTCTAGCCAAACTCAAATAAAAAATAAGGATCCATGATTATTTCTTTTGGTATGGGCCCTTATCAAAACCGAAGAATTCCAAAAAAATGGAATACACCGACCAAACATAAATTTTGCTGATTCTCTTTTTTTGGATTCCACAATCCAAATCGTACAACTAAATATGCTTTTAATTAAAAGTAAGATTGGATTGTTTGGTTGGAATGGTGGAAAATAAAAAACTAAGAAAGAAAAAAGAGAGTAGAATAAAAGAAGATAAAATAATAATTAATTATTCACTTTCCTTTTACTTTCTTAAGTTTTGTGAAGTGAAAATGAAGGAAATATATAAAATACAAACCACTTGAGATTACTTTATCATTTTTCTTGCTCAATTTCCAAACAAGTAAAGAAAAAAAGCAAGGATTAATTTCTTACTTTCATTTCTACTTTCTTCCACCCAAACATGCACGAAGAAAATGATTATCCTTGCTTAGGATTTGAAAATTGATTATCCTTGCTTAGGATTTGAAAATTTGAATAGACTCTAGAATTTATATTTGAACTTTGATCGATTGGATGGAGCTTATTTGTTATGTGTTTTGATTATGCAAATATCGCTCATTTGTCTTTGGAGGGATGCAGCTAGAAAGTAGAGACCAACAATAACAATAGTGATCGTGGCACTTAAATTCATCAGGAGAGTACCGGTGACACTTGAAGAAATGGTAAAGTCATTGAGAGGCCGATAGGATAGAAAAACAATGAGGGATATCGATTAAGGGGCCGTTTGTCTGCAAGGAAATAAAAGAATTGCCAAAATTTATGGAAATTGGAGGGCATGATAACAATCATTTAGTTGAAAAACATTTCTAACTATACATCTCGCGGTTTATGAGTTTGGTTGGATGCAATTGCAACATGATAACAATCTTTTAGTTTATTTTATTATTTTGGTTTCAACATCTTTACACTAAATTTAGATCTGCACTAAAGATAAAATAATTAGCACGACACTATTTCACTTGACGGATGGACCGTCATTAGAGAAAGAGGAGAACATTCTTCCTATGAAATAAAAATAGACCATTTGGTTGCATGGATAAAAAATTTAAATAACACAGCAAAGTTAACAGTTATCCAGCCATGATGTTTCAATGATAAAAATAAGGTTACAGTTACATATGATCTAGTAATAAAAACAAACTCTTGAACCCTTAGATCATGACCTCATCTTGAAGACTGAGTGCAAGAGCTGGGATGGACATCTAAATCTCCTACACCACGAGCCTCAAGTCGAATCATGATACATCGGCTACACCGTTTGGTTTGCTCTCAATACCTGAGCGTATGAATGAACGTCTAAATCGCTATCGGTCTTTTATTACCAAACCGAGCGAGAGCCGATCATCTCGCCTAGACCGTGACTAATCTCAGAATCACAACACAAGGGCGGGAATGGACTTCTGAATCTCCTGTGTTGTGACCATTAAGCTTGACACGGTCGGAGGTCGATATCGGTTTCATTATTATGTTACGAGAGTAGGAATGGACGTTTGAACCTCTCGTAGCTACAATAAAAGCCTTGATCCAACCCTTGTCACCCTCGGCCATACCTCAATCAGTGCTATATGAGTGTTGGCGTGTCGAAAGGAAGGCCAAGGTGTTGGATATAGTGCCATCAAGGCAATTATTGTGATCGCAGGTAGGCGATTATGATAATTGAGAGTGTAACACCTTAGATTTGCGATTGGTGTTAATTAAGCGATAATGCGGGTTTTCTGTAAAAAGTTTACCAAATTGGTTTCCTCACATTTTATAACAATTAATTAATATTTTATTATTATTTATTATGGTTTGCACATACTTGTGCATGTTAATATGAGGGTTAGTCGGTGTTAATCTCGTTTAGTGATCATGACACCCTTAAGCTAATCCATGCCATAATTTAACCTAGCACTTAACCCTTTGATATTTGTTGTGAGATATTTCCTTGGGTTTTTGGAATGGAGGGAGGTGGCAAGGTGACTCATGGGAGGAGTCATGCTTGCATTAATGAAGGAGAGGGAGAGAGCAAGTGTAAGGGTGCACTTACCCTACACTCACCCTCTCACCTCACACTCTCATTCTCTCTCACTCTATCTCTTTCTCAATTATTACTCTTTTCTCTTCTCTCAAACTGAAACCCTTTACCAATCCTTCACTAAACCTTGCAAAGCTTCATTAAATCTCACCCAAATCACTTCTCATGTCTTGTTTTTCCTCTAAGATCATTTGTAGCTTGGAAAGCTAGGATCTTTGAGCTTGTGTGGTTAGATAATGATTTCTTTCTGTTAAGTAAGTATTTTTAATGTTGTGTAGCTTATTCGTTTCAGTTTAGAACGCGTAAAGTTTAGTTTCGTGCACATATCGTATTTTAATGTAGTTTTGGGTCTCGGATGAATCTGCTATCAAACTAGGCGTTTGTTGGAAAAGTTCCCATCACAGTGACCTAATGTAGTGACCTAGAAGCTACCCTAAAAACCTGAGCCCATTCCCTTTCTAAGCGGCCGCAAATATATTGCTTCTGGCCGCAATTTGCGGCCAGACTGGTGAGTTCGGGTTCGTGTTTTGGTCTAGGGGTCTCTGGAGTTGTATGTGGTCTCGTGGCACTTGCAACTTTCACCAGTTGTTTCTGTAACAAAATCTGGGATCACTTTGCTTATTTCTAGTGTTTCGACTACGCGCGTTACGTTATCCGACACGGTTCGTGTTCTTGTGTAGCTGTTGCTCTTGGGTTGGTTTCGTAGTGTCGCTACGCACGTTAGCCACTAGACGAACACTTGAGTATGTTTGGAGTTGGTGCGTCGGTCAAACGTAGTTTGTATGTATTATCGGTCGATTGCTAATGTGAACTTGTTATATTGTTATATGATCTTAGGGTCGCAGGCGGGGACTTCGGACGCTGCGAAGAAGGGAAAGCGAGTGGTTGGCTTTACTTAGCCCAAGATCATCTGTGAGTAGATTTAACATCTACAGGGGAATCGCCCGCATGGCGCTATGCGTCTGGGCTAGATTCAATGACATGATTATTAGTTATAAGTATATGAACATTGATTGTGCATGTGTACCATTGTTGCATACATCGTTTTCCTATTGCATATGGACATGGTATTAATGAGACACAATGCTAATATTGACGGTTCATGTTGCACGAGCACAAATTGTATGCTACACACACACCGTCAGTAATTGCCATGACACGCACAATATATATATATATATATATATATATATATATATATATATATATATTTACACGTGATATTGTATTGGTTAGGGACATTGAGACGTAGATTCTTATTCCATTGTGCATATGAGATATAGCTAACGCATATACATACATGATATTGTATTGGTTAGGGACATTGAGACGTAGATTCTTATTCCATTGTGCATATGAGATATAGCTAACACATATACATACGTGATATTGTATTGGTTAGGGACATTGAGACGTAGATTCTTATTCCATTGTGCATATGAGACATAGCTAACCCCTATACATACGTGATATTGTATTGGTTAGGGACATTGAGACGTAGATTCTTATTCCATTGTGCATATGAGATATAGCTAACACATATACATACGTGATATTGTATTGGTTAGGGACAATTGAGTCATTGATTCTTATTCCATTGCGCATATGAAAGGTAGTATACTTGTATACCTATATTCTTACACATATACACTATGCCTACATGCTTACACATATGCCTTGCATACCTACATGCTTACACATATACCTTGCTATAGCTACATGTTCACCTTTATATGATGTTGCATGGACTTTGGAGAAATTGGGAACCGCATGATATATTTAAAACTTGATGCATTTAAATAGCGGTTTTTCTTTTATATACTCATATTACTGTTTTATGTTGCATATATTATATTTCATAGATTTACGCATTGAGATACGGATTTCATGTGGTTTTCTGGATTTGAGGACCATGGTATTTCATGAAATTATGCATTGTTTGAAAAACCCGGTTTCTCTTGATATGATATTTCGATGCGTCCACCATTAGTTTTCTCGGTTCTGAGACTTGTGTTAGATACCACATGCGAGGAGTGGACGAGGCCGTGTGCGGGTACATGGTGGGGCCCGGAGGTACCCAGGGCAAGAAGATCGTAGATGATGGCGATGAGTTCGAGGCAGGGGAGTACTACCTTACCGGTGATAGTACTTGGACTCGGCGGATATCTGGAGGATACCGACCAGAGTTATGAGACGTATGAATACGTGGATTGCGAGTGTCAGAGCTGGACACTCAGGTTCCGTGAGACGTATGATACGTGGATATCAGGGTCAGTCCCGGTGACGGCGCCTGAGAGATTAGTATTTACGTGTCGATGCTGGACGCTAGTTTTCATGATGTTTTTCGGGTGTCGATATTGGACACTCGGGTTCGATGAGACTTACAGGATATGAGGGCCGATATGAGGATGCAGTGCCTTTGGTATTGGGATTTGGAGTGTCATCGATGGACACTAGTCTCTCCACGATGAGGATTCCGTGAAGATGCCATGTTTTATCCCGTACCCAGTATTTATTTGATATGCATTTCTTCATGTATTAGTAGTACCTGATAGAGTACCTTTCATGACTTTGCATATACATATTTCCGTTTATTGCTATCAACTTGCATGTGATAGATTATCGCAGTGCGTGCATACCTGCGATTACCTGCATATGTTATTTATTATTCACGAGTTGGCAACTCACCCCCGTTGTGCCACAGTGTTTTGCAGGTAGCCCCTCAGAGCAGTCGCGACAGGGCTTCTTCTTATCATATCATCTTTTGCAGCGGATACCGCTACGGCTGACTTTGAGCAGTTTTGTTATAGATGGGTTTTGTGGTCATCCGATGATGCTCATAATATCTCATTGTATCTAGTACTCTCCATCTACTATTTTCTTGTATTGACTTAGAGACGAGTTGTGATGACTGTTTCCCCCAATCAGAGCAAAACTCTGTTCAAATTTTCAAAATTTGAAATAAAGCAGCGCTTCATAAAAGCGCCAGAAAACAGTGCTTCATAAAAGAGCCAGAAAGCAGCGCTCACGTGCAAAGTACGGGTGCGCCAGCGCTCTGAAGCAGCGTTCACGTGCAGAGCACGAGTGTAATACCCCAGAGCAGTACGGTCTTAAAACATAATGGTGGTCTGCTCTGTCCACACTCAGTGCGGTCTGTTGCGGACATCTTGGTGATCTGAGTGAGGGAGCCATTTCAGAACAATGGGATCGGGTCCTTAAAGCACATTCCGAAAGAGGACCGAACTGCATTATAAATATAATGATACCACCCTCAATTACAGAGGCGCCTTTTAAGTGAACCGGAACTACAGGAGCTTGAGAACTCCGTAGTTAAGCGTGCTCGGGCCAGGAAAGTCTTGGGATGGGTGACCTCCTGGGAAGTAGCCCCTGGTCGGGTCCGGTTCGCTCTAAAGGGAAAAACCGTGCGGTTTCGGCCAGAGCGGACAATACCATCTATACCGGGGCGTGGGGCGTTACATTTATGGTGGCCCATGCAGGTCCCTCAATAGTAGGTCTGTGGTTCGAGGACGAACCATTGTTCTTAGATGGGGGGAATGTAATACCCCAGAGCAGTGCGGTCTTAAGACATCATGGTGTGATCTGCTCTGTCCACACTCAGTGCGGTCTGTTGCGGACATCTTGGTGATCTGAGTGAGGGAGCCATTTCAGAACAATGGGATCGGGTCCTTAAAGCACATTCCAAAAGATGACCGAACTTCATTATAAATATAATGATACCATCCTCAATTACAGAGACGCCTTTTAAGTGAACCGGAACTACAGGAGCTTGAGAACTCCGTAGTTAAGCGTGCTCGGGCCAGGAAAGTCTTGGGATGGGTGACCTCCTGGGAAGTGGCCCCTGGTCGGGTCCGGTTCGCTTTAAAGGGAAAAACCGTGCGGTTTCGGCCAGAGCGGACAATACCATCTATACCGGGACGTGGGGCATTACAACGAGTGCGCTCAAGTGCAAAGCACGAGTGTGCCAGCGCTCCGGCGCTGAGAGCAGCGCTTAAGTGCAAAGCACGAGTGTGCTAGCGCTAGAACTAAATGTTCCCCACCGTTGGATCAAAGATCCAACAAAGATGATAAATCATTAAGTTACCAGAATAAAATTCTGTTAAGAAAACATTCTTCAGAATCTTTCCAAAAGATGACCGAACTTCATTATAAATATAATGATACCATCCTCAATTACAGAGGCGCCTTTTAAGTGAACCGGAACTACAGGAGCTTGAGAACTCCGTAGTTAAGCGTGCTCGGGCCAGGAAAGTCTTGGGATGGGTGACCTCCTGGGAAGTGGCCCCTGGTCGGGTCCGGTTCGCTTTAAAGGGAAAAACCGTGCGGTTTCGGCCAGAGCGGACAATACCATCTATACCGGGACGTGGGGCATTACAACGAGTGCGCTCAAGTGCAAAGCACGAGTGTGCCAGCGCTCCGGCGCTGAGAGCAGCGCTTAAGTGCAAAGCACGAGTGTGCTAGCGCTAGAACTAAATGTTCCCCACCGTTGGATCAAAGATCCAACAAAGATGATAAATCATTAAGTTACCAGAATAAAATTCTGTTAAGAAAACATTCTTCAGAATCTTTCCAAACAAAAGGATTTTGGGAGAATAATTCAATTCTCTTAGGATCACAGATCCATAAAGGCAAAACCTTTCACCAAAAATATAAGAGATTGAAACATCTCCTGTAAAATAAGAATTTTGTTCTTAAATCCATGAGACAAAATCTCTTATAAGAGAAAATTTAATTCTCAGAGCAAAGCTGCCTAAAAAGAGCCTTAGCGCTCCAATTAAATAAGCGCCCCAGCGCTCCAAATCTAACGCACAGCGCTGCAGAGCCTTAGCACTCCAAAATTAGCGTACAGCGCTCCAAGTTTAAAGAAGCGCCCAGCGCTCCAAATCTAGTGCACAGCGCTGCAGAGCCTTAGCGCTCCAAATTTAACAGAAGTGCTATGCGCTCATAATCTGGCGCTCAGCACCAAGCGCACCACGTGCTTCTCATGTGTACGCCATTTTAACAGAAGCGCTCTGCGCTCATGATCTTGCGCTCAGTGCCAAGCGCACCACGTGCTCCTCACGTGTGCGCCACTTTAACAGAAGCGCTCTGCGCTCATGATCTGGCGCTCAGCGCCAAGCACACCACGTGCTCCTCACGTGTGCGCCACTTTAACTGAAGCGCACCGCGCTCATGATCTGGCGCTCAGCGCCAAGCGCACCACGTACTCCTCACGTGTGCGCTAAGAGAACATAAATTGTTCTTTAAATAAAGCCCGAGAGCTATGATGAGTGCTCAGCACTCAATAAGAGAACAAAATAATTGTCAGAACTCAAAACCAATGCCCATCATTGTTAAACATTTTAACTGAATGGGCCGAGCCCAAAGTGGCCACAGATCCCTAATTCGGATTAATTGAGCCCATGTGCTCATAAATCTTTGATCTTAGTCCCAAATTGAACTACAGATCTCCCAAACAATATTGGTTCAAGGGTACATCTCTTCAATCCTATGATATTTATCGTTGTAATCCTTCAACGTCTTCAGAGAGGTGACGGGTCCCGAAAACCAGACATGCCATGGATTGTAGGGTCCTTAAACTCATGGACTATGATGTCCTTAAACTTTACAGACTATGATGTCTCTAAACTGCTACGGACTGTGGGATCCTTAAACTCATGGACTATGATGTCCTTAAACTTTACAGACTATGACGTCTTTAAACTGGACCGCAAAGTCCCTAAACCAAAACAATAGAGCCCAAATGCTCTTTTGTTGGATCTAAATGATCCTGTTAAGTAGATCTTAGTCTAAAAATTAGATTAACGTATTCTTAACAAACGTTTAAGTTCATCTTAGTCTCAAATGAGACTAACGTATCCTTAAACCCAAACCAAAACCCACATCTAAAAAATACGGATTTAGACTAATCCACGCCCTACGGGCGACAACATAAATTAGTCTCCGTATACAATCCATGGGCAACCAAAAAAAAAAAACACACGACACACCATCCGGAGAAGGAGAAAGTTGTTACCGTGATGCGGTAGCGTGATTAACTGCAGGGGCTTGCGCCTGCAGGGAAGAGCGTCCCCAGAATCAAAACCCCCTCAAATAAGGAGGAATCTGATGAAGTCTGCTACAACGGCCGCATCCATCTAAACCTTCGATACATGGTGCCATAAATCAACTTGGCATCCTCGGAGAGGTGGACGGATAAAACCAAATAGCATCTGCCCCCAAATTCAGGCAAGACGAATCTACTAGGTCGCGTCTCTGTATTCGGCGGAGAACAGATTCCGGCACGCCCGGTGGGACTTTTTCCTCTTTCCACTCCACACTTCGTGTGTCGTGTTTCGTGAACGAATCGCGGTTTGCTATGGTTGCCCCTGGATTCGAGGTACTAAGATTTGGTGTCTTGCTCCGTGCAGAAAACAGAAGATCAATGGCTTCCAACTGCACAAACTGCAACAACTCCCACTCCGTCCTCGCCGGAGGAGTGACTTACGGGCCTCAGGTGACCTCCATTTTCAAGATGTCGGAGGAACAAGTGACCCAAGCCACCACGGGGCTATTCTTTGGGACCATGCTCCCGCCCATGAGCTTCAATGCCCCATTTCCGTCACAGGAAGCTGCGGAGAAGTCGGTCTTTGATCGACTTGCAACCACCACGGCCCCTCCCAGCGGGTCGTCCAACTCCACTGCCTCAGTCTTCGGCAGGCTGGGTCAAAGCTCAAGTGGGCCTGCAAAGAGGCTCGCAATACCAGAGAAGGACACTCCAACTCCTGCTACAGTTGAGGTCGTCCAGGCTGCTCTCCTTACTCGAAGGTCGTCTTTCGACATGTTGACCATTTCCTCTTACGGACGTTTGTCTTTGACAGACTGGCGCTAACAACAGGCTCTCATCAGAACAGGGGGCATGGAAAAGCTGATCCGACAATGGAGGTGCTCCCGGCCGCTCACCATGCTCGACGGCGCCACTGGTGCCGAATGAGGAAAGCTGGGAGCAGCTCCCCTTCCAGACTCACCCCACCAGCTCCAACGGTGGAAGTTGATGCTGCTGTTCCAACTTGGAACAACTTTGAACCACTTAAGAGGGTACGCAAGAACTCTCCGAAGACCGTGCTGAAGAGATCTCCTCCATCTATGGAGAGCCCTACAAAGGCGAAGTTGGAACAGCCCCCTCAGCGGCTGTCCTCCAAAATTCACAACGTCTGGCGACAGGTCCAAGACTCCGTGATTGATCAAGATTACCTCCGCCAACAGAAAAAGATGAAAGTTCGGCGAGAAGGGGATCACCCTGTCAAGCCACAAAAGGTGTCATCTGTTTGGGTGCCCGCTGCAACGGCTCCTTCAACTTCGACCGCCCATAAAAGAAGGAGGCCGGAGAAGATCCCTGCGTCTTTGGCAAATCACAAGGACACTAAATCTAAACGCCCCAAGTCTGGGGGCATAGTGGTGCACACTGTTTATATGGCTTCCGGAAAAGAGGATAGCCGTATCTTTACGGGTCATCGACCACTTACACGGTCTGTGGGTAAGGCTCAGGAGCAACAACAGCAAAAGCTTCAAGAAATGCTGACAGCCAATGCCGCACTCACTGGACCAAAAGCAGGACCGGAGACATCTTCGGAGCAGCATTATGAGCAAGAAACGGATGCCGAATTCCTTCAGAGAATGCTTGAGAAGAAGGACAAAGAGGCCGCGGAACAAGCGGCCAACATAAAACAAATGGCCATTTTATTCCAAGATATGGTGGGCCTGATGATCTATCCGGACCCTCGAGCCGAAGATCCTCCAGTAATAATTGAAGATGATAGAGTAGAGACATCAAATCCTCTGCCGGCTCTGTCAGCAGCTAAGGAGGAGACCATCTCCAAAGCCATGCTCGATGATTATATAGCTCAGCAAATACGAGTTCATCAAGCGAATGAAGCAACCGGCCAAGTCGTCAGAACTGGACGACCTTATCCGGGTTGGTACGACCAGATAAAGTATCCGCCAGGATACACAATTCCTAAATTCTATGTGTACAAGGGGACAGGCAATCCCTATCAATATGTCGCTCAGTTCAGGGCTCTCTGCGGCAACACTGGAGGGGATGATAAGCTATTGCTTCGCCAATTCGTCGGCAGCTTGGCGGAAACGGCATTCGAATGGTACTCAGAGATTCCCAACGATTCCGTCAAAACTTTTACGGAGATGGAATTGCTGTTCACCCAACGTTTCGCCAGTGCTAGCGAGCGCACCTCGATCACCGCGTTAATTAACGCCAGAGTGAAGCCAGGCGAAACATGGGTGCAGTATGCGATACGGTGGCGGAATCTATGGTCGAAGTGCTAGCAGTGCATCGAAGAAGCTCCTGCAGTAGGCATGTTCATGGGTACCCTCGATCCGCAGGCAACAATATCCCAGTTCATGATGTTTTTTAAGCCGACTACCTTTCAGACCTTGATTGATAAGCTGGCCCAAATAGACCAGATGGGTCATAAGTCTTCCTTTTCAAAGACAGAACCGCGGAATGAAAAAGGCAAAGGGAAAGCCACCTTTGTCGCCAATGCTCAACAACAGCCGAGCGACTTAAAACCTGTTGTTCGCCAAAACAACGGGCGTCCACGCCAATCCCTCGAGGAGAGACTGGGATGACCTTACTCGTTTCCCCGGGATAAAACAAAGAGATTGTTCGAGCTGGCAGTGCGCAATAGACTCATCAATCTGCCAGAGCCAAGACGTCCGCTGCAGCTGTTGGTGTATATGCCCTAGGGGCCATTATTGTATCATACTATCTTGTATATTACTTAATGGAAGCTTAGGATATTCACAGTTATATTAACAGTCTTGCTAAACATGGTAGTATACTACTTGGTTTATGTCTATCTTAATATGTGCATATGTTAGCATATCGAGAATACATATTGATAGAGCCCTTAGGATCTTGCTTGACTACCAGCGTTGTGATGGCAGTCACACTAGTGGGGGCTGGGTAGTCTACAAGCACATCCTTTTTCAGGTCCCTAGTCGTAGGATTATCGAGACAGGGTATCGATACTCCGGAGTAGACTAGTGTGTACGCTTCTTATCCTAGTTAGGGAGATGGTCTGTCCCACAGCCATCGGCACGTCTTACTGGAGATAGTATACAGGTGCTCGTTAGGTTACGGGTACACCGGACAGGGCTCGCAGGGAACTGTTGGTTGGTATTATACCCGTCGTCAGTTAACAGTTCCCAGGTGACATGAGTACAACATAGTCCGCAGACTTGACACTGCTGCTTCGCCTCGGGTGTGTTCCCACTGTTGTTAGATTGCTACCCTACCACGGCTCAAAGGAGTCGTGCAAACATGTAGCAGTTGGGTGCAGTCCCGAAGCACTTGGAGGCAGTGGCGGTTAGATAGGATTCGTCTCTCCCGGTATTGGGAGTTAATATCGCGCTGTGTTTGGAGAGCCATTACGCAAAGTCCCTGGCCAGGGCGGACGGGATTTACTGGTAGGTTTTCCAGTAGCTTCTCAAGGTGTAATGGGCTTCGCTCTGACACGACTTATACTGCTTTTAGAGGACTGACGCTTGCCGCCCCCTAGGCCCGATATGCGATAGTCATAGACGAACAGACCGGAATGTACGGAGATTGTCACATCAGGCTCAGTAGGAGTTCAGATGGGTTTCCTCATCGGCCTTCTTATCGACATCTACCTAGGGACCGTTACGTACAGCTAGTGTAGCTTGCGGTCTGTGGTTAAACCCACTGCCAGCGTAGTAGTCGAGTCTTTAGAGTCCCACACAGAGAGTTTCCCTCCTTCGGGCGAAACGATATAGAGGTCGTATGGTTTTACGACAGGGTTCGGACACATACGTGTTTTTACGCACGTACGATGTTCGGACAGTCTTTACTAGCAGGCTTTAGTTTAAGCCAGATTCTAGTATTGGATTATTGGATTTATACAGTCTCAGTATTTCCGTATTTTCACGGATGGGAGCGGCATTCTCGTAATTTGTCGAGAAGCTTCTAGAAGATTGATGAGTTGGAGGCTTAGGTGGAATTTGCATTAATTGGATTAATGACTCATGGTGTGATTCATCCAAAGAAGTTAATTATGCATTTATTGCTTAATGACTCATGGGATGAATCACACAAGGTGAGTTAATGAAGCATGGTGATATTATTATTTGTTATTCATTTAATAAATATCTTATGCTTCATATATTCACATATGGGATATTTTTCCAAGATCATTCTCACTCCCACCTTCTCTCTCCTCAAGCTCTCTCTCTTCAAGAACTAACCCTAACCTCTCATGTGTTGAGATCCAAGGGTTAGGAAGACTAATAGATGCCTAATCCTATTCTATATCCTCTAGGTTACTTTGATTAGCACTCATAGCAACCTAGTTACCTCAAGTGCGAGGTTAAAGCTTGGAGAAGTAGCTCTCGGGTGGAT
Organism: Agapanthus africanus; assembly: GCA_030015575.1. Taxonomy (NCBI): domain Eukaryota; kingdom Viridiplantae; phylum Streptophyta; class Magnoliopsida; order Asparagales; family Amaryllidaceae; genus Agapanthus; species Agapanthus africanus. The sequence continues at coordinate 443,567,446 of JASDDO010000031.1, read as the reverse complement.
CTTCTATCACAACGAGGAGGCCGACGAGGAGGTGGCCTACGAGAACAAGAAGGACTTGATTCATTAGGTATAATCATCTTTCATAGTAGCTAAACACTTCTATATTGTGGTTAGTTAGGGTTTGGCAAAGATCCGTAAAGTTAGTCGATGTTAGTTTAAACAAAATGATTGTTTTACCTATTCCGCCTCCCCGCATCTTGTGGGGTGTCTAACGTCGACTTCCAGCAGCCAGGCAATGCCAACAATCCTAATTACTACCCCTACCACCGAGCAGTAAGCCATCCAATCGAAGATTGCTTCGTTTTCAAAGGCTGGATTGAGGGCTAATACCAACAGGGCATATTTACACTGTCCGAGAATTGGAAAGTAAGCCCGCCTCTGCCGCACGCTCTTAAAAGGGGGGACATACCGGGGGCATCATGCTCTTTTATAGAAGAAGCTCCATGGGAGGTCGCTCTTTCAGTTAATACGAAAAGAATGCCGAAAAATCTTCATACATGCCCGGCGATCAGGTGGAAAAGTCCGCTGGAACCCTAGATCATTGAGGGAATGCTGAAGCCGTGACCAACGCCAAAAGTTGATAGCGATAATCAAAACGCTCAGGCCCAGCCGTCGAAGTCTTCGAAGAAGAAGAAGAAGACCAAAAAGCCCGTCCAACCCGAAGACAGCCGTACGGGTCTGTAGAAATATATCGACGCGTTGGAAGAATATAACCAGAAGGCGCGAATCCTGGTCACGCTTCAAGAGTTTCTCAACCACATCCTTGAAGACGGAGATGGTGATAAATATGAGGGAGAATACTCGTCAGATGAACCTGAAGACTATGTGGCAAGCTGCCACATGATCTCTCACTCGATAACTAACGAAGAAGCTCCTGATGTAGAGAAACTGGGGACAGATCCCGAACCAGAACTCCTAAAACCGTCAGACAAGATGATTGACGTATTCCTGAATGAAGCCCGTCAGAGAAGCAAAGCCAATCGAGAGCATGAACTGGCTATATTCGAAAAGGCTAAACGCCGGCGACTGGACAAAAAGGTTAAAACACTCCCACCAGATCAAAGCACATCCGCCGCAAATAAGAGCAGGTTCAAGACGAGGAAAAGGTTCACCAAAGCCATATCGATATGAATGAAGCTGCCACCCTTCGAAGGAAACACTCCTGATAGGATACACCTTAACGAAGAGGATGCACATCCAAATTACTGCTTATACCATCGGGAACAAAGAAGCGGATGAAGCGCAAAACTCGTCGGGAACAAAGAAGCACGACATATGAGCATAAAAGAACTGTCGGTGAATGTCACATGGTTAATTCCGGAGGATCGCAAGTTCTCACCTTCGGGAGTGATTCTGATGAAGAAATAGCCCTCGGTCCTCTCTTCAAGGAATCCATCTCTGAAGCAGAAGAGATGAAGACCTGCGAGAACATTCAGCTGCGCAATCGCACGCTACCTGAAAAGAATCTCGGACCCGCAAACAAGGGATCGAACAAAAAGGATAAAGGGAAAGAAAAGGTTCTTGAGGATATCACCCTCGATGACCGAGTTGTCGAAGAGCTGGCATCCTAGGACCCACCTAAGGAAAATAAGATGGATTACAATGTTCTGGCACACCTAAGGAAAATACCCTCGTAGCTAAGCATTCTCGATGCCCTTCTGCTATCTAAAGAGGCGAGAGCTTCTCTGATCAAGGCACTACAAGAACCTGGCCAGTTTCAAGCTTTCCTTGCCGAAAAAAAGATGAAGGACGATCTGGAAGAAATTCACACAGCTGACATCACCTTCAGCGACGAAGACCTCCTCCTCGGGACATCCGAGCATAACCGTCCTTTGTACGTCACTGGATACTATCATGACATCAAGATAGGGAAGATCCTGGTCGACAATGGATCCTCCGTCAACCTTCTCAATGTGAGAGTGTTGAAAGAGATTTGCATGAGCGTTCAACTTCTCGCTCGGGATAAAATTACTATCTCCGGGTTCGACTCCCAGTCATCACGGACGCTCGGGTCCGTGATACTGAAATTACGCTTTGGGCTGCTCGTCACTGACATCAAGTTTCACGTCATTGACGCCAAGACTTGCTACAACGTTTTGCTCGGCCGGCCTTGGTTACACGAGTACAACATTATCCCTTCTACACAACATCAGTGTATAAAGTATTTCAAAGATGGACTTGAATACACTGTAACAGGGGAGCTGAACCTATTCTCCGTGAATGAAGTCCGAAAGTACGAAGATGCAAAATACTTCTTACCAGATTTCGAAGACACGGAAAGGTGCCATAAGCCAGAGAATAAGCAAAAAGCTATCACCACCATTCCGGTCTTCGGGAGCGATACCGAGGAGGAAGAAGAGATAATCTATTCAGGACTGCCCCAATGCAACAAGCCGGGACCGTCCACCCCTATTCTGGTCTTCGGCAGCGACTCTGAGGATGATGTCAATGCAGTATTTTCTGTTCGGCCATCAATACAAACCTTCATTGGAGATGATCAGAGTTTACAGATCGCCATGGTTCTGCAAGAGCATTACAAAGAGCTCGACGCACTTGATACCTACAGTGTGCATGAACTACAGACGCTCTACGTCCCTCCCAAGCGAAAAGTTGAAAAGACGATCCTCTTTTATCGATCCACGGAAACCAAAGTGGAAAAAGAGATCTGGCATGGTGCCGATTCTACGCTTGACAGGCTCCAGCCCATCCGTTTTCCCAGATACTACACAGAAGAATTAAAAAGGTTGTTGAGGCGCCAAGGCGTACCCTTTAAGCAGACTGCTCGAAAAGCTCAGTTTACAACGGAATCTGGAACGTCCCCGGAATTCAGCGAAAGTTGCCCAATGGGAGAATGGAAATGATCGGGCTGGGATATGTTCAATCCAAGAAACGATGGCGATTCCATGGCTGCTATGTTATACATGACTTTGATGAAGAGAGAGATACTCTGTTAGAAGACGCTAACCCTGAACCAAAACGAGGTCCCGCCGTAAAAATGCCAAGTCCGTCGTTTGAAGAACAGAAGGACAAGCTAATAAGGGAAGCGGGTCAAAAGGTCCGGGATGACCATAGCCGCGAAATGGCCATTTACGAGAAAGCCAAGACGCGGCGCCTTCTTCAGCAGGCTGCGGAGAATGACGATGCCCTTCGTCGCCAACCCATCACACAAAAGACTCAACGCAGAGGTAGAAATAAAATGAAGAACGGAAAAAATGGTCGACAGCAGCAAAGTGGGTCCAAGAAACCCCGCTGTAAGGTGTTTTTCATTACCCCATTGAGATGGGAATACGCGCACGCTTGTCAGGCGTACTACAGATTCCCTCTGTCTAGGGTAGGCTGGAGTTTAATGATTGCGGGGATCCGAATCTCCGGCAGCCGCGGACTAAGTTGCCGTTAATTACCCCTCGCCTTTGGGGCGAGGGAACCTCCGATTAACGGGTTAAACTGGTCATGCGAACTCAATGTGCAGTGTGCGTGTGTGTTGTTTTGGAGGGGGGGTTTGAATATATCGGGAGCCACGCAGAGTTTTTACGGGGGTCCCGCTACCCGGATAGCGGGCTGGGGGTCAAGGGGGCTAGCAGCCCCCTTGCGGGGTGCGGGGCAGCGCCCCGTTAGAAATTTTTTTCTAACAGGGACAGTGTCGCGGAGTATGTGTATGTGTACATTTGCATACATATGTATATATATACATGTATATATAAGTAAAGGGGAAAAAGACATCCAAAGGATGCGTGGGGCCAGCGCCTAGGCGCTTAAGCGCGAGCGCGCCACGTGTCGGCACGTGGGCGCTTTGCGATCGAGCGCAGAGTGCTAGAGCGCAACGCGCCACGTGTCGGTACGTAGGCGACTTGCGCTCGAGCGCTTGCGCTGGAGCGCAAGGGCGCCACGTGTCGGCACGAGGGCGACTTGCGCTCGAGCGCAAGAGCGCCACTTGTCGGCACGGGGGCGACTTGCGCTCGAGCGCTTGCGCTGGAGCGCAAGAGCGCCACGTGTCGGCACGGGGGCGACTTGCGCTCGAGCGCTTGCGCTTAAGCGCAAGCGCGCCACGTGTCGGCACGAGGGCGACTTGCGCTCGAGCGCTTGCGCTGGAGCGCAAGCGCGCCACGTGTCGGCACGTGGGCGCTCTGCGCTTGAGCACCGGCGAGAAAAAGAGGCTTTTAGCCTAAAAAGATTTCTCTGATGAGAAATCAAAGAGGAGTTGGACTCCTGAGTGTATTCTTTTCTGTGGGGGTTTAATGAAAGATGTTCTTCTTCTTCCTCCTCTGTTAAGCTGGATCCTGAAGATCAAGAGATGTGAGATCTCAAAATCTCTCCTTTTTGAGATCTGATGACAGATCCAAGTTCCCCTTTGTGGGTTTGTGGTGAAAAACTATTTTGTTTTGAAAAAGGAAGAGTAAAACTCTTGATTTAATTCAAAAGAAAGAAGAATGTTTTGGAACCTTGAAGAAAGAAGAAAGATCTCAGATCTGAAACTTTTTTGGAGAGAGAAAAAGTTGTTGGGATATTTCATTATCCTTGCCTTTATAGGCCATACATTTTACACATAGCCCCTTGGGCTTCACAAAATGGCATTTTGCCTATCCCATGGCTCATGTGCCATTTATTTTTGCACATAAGCCATGGGCTTTACAAAAATTTGGCTTTATGCCTATTTTTCTTATATTTATCCGAAAATAAAATAAAAGAAATACAACAAAATTATTTATTACAAAATTTTTATCTTGGCATGGGGGGAGGCCGGCCGCTTCATGTTCGGGCTCGACCCGGGCATGGGCCCACTGGATCTGGGCTTGGGCCCACTTGGCTTGGGGTTGACTTTGATTTTGACTTGGTCAACCGGGGTGTAAATTTTTACCCCAACAAATTGCCCCCCATCAATAAATGCACACCACATATGTGGGTCGTGTGCATGAAATTGATGGATCTTCTTTCACGTGGAGGCGACTTGATTTGGTTCCCGCTTTTTGGAAAGTTGGCACTGCCCTTTTTACGACATGGACGGTCGTTGCTTGACATGTCTCCGAGACGGAGTGTCCGTGATAGACGTTTTCCCTGGCCCGGAGTTATCTGGTTCCCGCTTTGTAGGAATCCTGCGCTGCCCTTTTTGTGACTTGGACGGTCGGTGCTGCCCTTTTAGCGACGTGGACGGTCGATTCTGCCCTTTGTGCGACATGGACGGTCGGTTCTGCTCTTTTTGCGACTTGGACGGTCGGTGCTGCCCTTTTAGCGACGTGGACGGTCGACGCTGCCCTTTTTGCGACTTGGACGGTCGGTGCTGCCCTTTTTGCGACTTGGACGGTCGTTGCTACCCTTTTTGCGACTTGGACGGTCGTTGCTGCCCTTTTAGCGACGTGGACGGTCGGTGCTGCCATTTTAACGACTTGGACGGTCGGTGCTGCCCTTTTTGCTACTTGGACGGTCGTTGTTGCCCTTTTAGCGACGTGGACGGTCGGTGCTGCCATTTTAACGACTTGGACGGTCGGTACTGCCCTTTTAACGACTTGGACGGTCGGTGTTGCCATTTTAGCGACGTGGACGGTCGTTGCTGCCATTTTAGCGACTTGGACGGCCGGTGCTTGATTTGACTTGCTCTGCTTCTTGCAATGTCAGGGGTAGACTCGACTTGCTCCGCTTCTTGCGGTGTCGGAGTGGAAGTTGACTTGTTGATTTTGATTTGGATTGACATCAGCATCGCTCTACTGGAATATGGTACCAGGAGCGAATCATCATCTGTCATGGAGAGGATTTTGGAATTTTGGTTTTTGTTTGGCATCTGCATTGCTGTACTGGAATAATGCCAGGAGCAACTCATCATTTGCCCCGAGAGGATTTGGAAGAAATTGGGATTGTTTTACGCCCGTGGATTGTATACGGTTTTGCAGGATGTATGATCCAGACCGTAGGGCTGGAAAAATTTCGGGACTTTGTCGGCGTCTGCATCGCTGCACTGGAACATGGTACCAGGAGCGACTCATCATTCACCGTTGGGGTATGAGATTTGGAATTTGGTTGGCGTCTGCATCGCTGCACTGGAATATGGTACCAGGAGCGACTCATCATTCGCCATTTGGGGACTTGGAATTTGAATCTTTTTTTTTTTGCATCAGCATTGCTGCACTGGAATAATGCCAGGAGCAACTCATCATTTGCCTTGGGAGGACTTGGGATTTGGGTTTTTGGTCGACATCAGCACCGCTAACACTGAAGCGAAATGCCAGGAGCGACTCATCATTTGCCGTTGCCCGTTGGGGAACGATGGCTTAGGAGACAGGTTTGGGTCCCTATCACCTAAGGCTTTTCAATTTTATGGGCCATGAGGGTCCCATAAAAGCATTTTCTCCCTACGAGTCGTAAGGATCCCGAAGGTGTATTTTCTTCTTAGGAATCGTGAGGATTCCTAAGTGTGTTGCTCCTTTGTGAGTCATAAGGATCTCACGCAGGGGGTTTCTCCTCACAAGGTCGAGAGGACTTTGCGAGTGTATTTCATCTCTTTTCACGAGTTTGCGCCCTTTCGGGTTTTCACAGACTCGCTGGTAGTCCTGCTGTTTTTACTCACGGAGCCCTTTCGGGTTTTCATCCGTGCCCATTTTGCTTGTGGACATACCATTTATTTCTTCTTCTTCTTTTTTTCTTTTTCTTTTTTTTTCTTTTTTTTTGCCGCTGGTGGGACTTTAAAGTAGTCTCACCGGCGGGATTTGGGAGAAATAGGGTCATTTACGCCCGTGGATTGTATACGGTTTTGCAGGATGTCTGATCCAGACCGTAGGACTGATGTGCTCAATTCGCCTGCGACTTGGAGCATTCATGTGTAGTATTTCTTGAGATATCGGCCATTGATGGGTGGCATGGGCCTTTCTCCCTCGGCACTTATTAGTTGGTAGGATCCTCCGTCGAACACTTTCTCGATGACGTATGGTCCTTCCCAGTTCGGCTCGAATTTTCCCTTGGCATGTCGATTGGGGATGATCGGTCTTTTGAGGATTAGCACCAATTCACCTTTCTTGAAAGCGCGGAGACGGGTTATCTTGTCGTAGGCCCATGACATTTGGGCTCGGTATAGCTCCAGATTTTGCTGCACCACGAGCCTCTTTTCTTCGAGGGCATCGAGTTCTTCAAGTTGAAGGAGCACGTTTTCCTCTTCTGTCAACTCATGCTGAACGACCATTCTTAAGCTTGGAACTTCGACTTCGAGGGGGAGGACCGCCTCCACTCCGAAGAGCAATGAGTATGGAGTGGACTGAGTTGGAGTACGGTGCGTGGTACGATACGCCCACAATGCCTCGTGAAGCTTGAGATTCCAGTCTCTCTTGTTGGCTGAAGCATTTTTCCTCAGGAGCTTGCATAGAGTCTTATTGAAGGCCTCGGCTAGCCCATTGGCTCTTGGATTATAGATGGAGGAATATCTCCAGTCTATCTTGTGCTGAGTAGCGAACCTTGAGACATTGAAGCTCTTGAAAGAAGGCCCGTTGTCAGAAATGATTCTTCTTGGTGTACCGAAGCGGTATAGAATATTATGCTGGAAGAATGTCAGAATATCTTTTGTCTTAACTTCTTTTAGCGGGACAGCTTCAGCCCATCTGGAGAAGTAGTCTGTCGCGGCCAGTATAAACCGGTGGCCTTTAGATGACGGAGGATCAATTGGACCAACAATGTCGGTGCCCCAAACTTCGAAGGGCCACGACGCCACTGTAGGATGCAATGGATTGGGATGCTTGTGAATAAAATCACCGTGAATTTGGCAGATATAACATTTCTTTGCATGCTCTCCGCAATCCCGTATCATGGTGGGCCAGTAATACCCAAGCCGTTTGATTTGAAGTCGCATCTTGGGGCCAGATTGGTGAGCACCGCAAACGCCCGAGTGGACATCTTTCATGACCTTTTGGGCTTCGGCCAATGACAGACACCTGAGCCAGAGTTGGTCATATGACCTGCGGTATAACGTGTTATTTACAAACACGTATCGGAGAGCTCTTTTCTTCAGCTGAATCCTCGCAGATTTTTCTTCGGGCAGCTTGTCGTATCGGAGGTACTCTATGAAGGGTTCTCTCCAATCGGGCTCGTCTTGGATGATCGAAGCTTCTTCCGCAGGACTGCTCTTCTGTTCCGCGCTTTCCTCTTCTCGTAGAGAGACTGGGGGTAGAATTTGTCGGCTCCTGACTGTGATCAGAATTTCGTCCATGTCAGGATCAGCCAGCTCCTTGGCCAAGCAAGCGAGTACATCAGCCTTTCTGTTCAACGCTCTAGGGACTCTCGTTAGTTCAATATGAGTGAACCGTTTCATGAGTTCCACCACTCGACCTCTGTACCGAGCTAACTCGGGTTTGTATATCTTATAGTCGCCGCTTACTTGGTTGACGACAAGCTGGGAGTCACCGTAAACCCGTAGCCGAAGGATTTCCATTTCTATGGCGAGCTCCAAACCAGCTATCAGAGCTTCATACTCAGCTTCATTGTTTGTCCGAGGCTCGGTGAGAGCAAAAGAACGCCGTAGGGTTCCCATTGATGGTGTGATGAACACTAATCCTATCCCTGCTTTTATCTCCGGGACGCTTGATTTACTGGAGGTCCTTATTGACGAGGCTCCATCGAAGTAGAGCTCCTAACATGGCTCATCTTCCTCGAGGTGCAGTACTTGTTCATCGGGTAACTCACAATTTAGCGGCGACCCTTCTGGTATGGGATGAGCGGCGAGAAAGTCTGCAATAGCTTTCCCTTTTACTGCTTTCTGAGGGGTATAAACTATGTCAAACTCAAGTAGCATGACAGCCCATCTTGCCATCCTGCCGGCTAGGCTTGCTTTGGTCATCAAGTGTTTGAGCGGGTCGACCTTGGAGATCAGCATAACCCGATGAGCCAGTAGATAGTGCCTCAGCTTCTTCACAGCAAATATCAGAGCCAGGCATTGCTTTTCGATTGGGGAATAGTTGTGTTCCGCCCCGACTAGAGTTCGACTGAGGTAGTAGAGGGCATTTTCCTTTCCCTCCTCGTTATTCTGAGCGAGGAGCGCACCGAGTGACTTATCTAGCGCGGCAGTGTAGAGAATCAACGGTTTATTTGGAATGGGAGCAGCCAGCACTGGAGGGTGCAACAAGTATTGTTTGATGCTTTCGAACGCTGCTTGACATTCGGCATCCCAAATAAAAGGAGCTCCTTTCTTCATGAGCTTTGAGAAGGGCCTACATCTCCCCGATAAATTTGAGATAAACCTCCGTATATAAGCAAGCTTGCCTTGAAAAGATCTTAGCTGCGTCAGACTCTTCGGAGGGGGCATCTCCATGATGGCCTTTATCTTTGATGGGTCAACTTCGATCCCTCGATGTCGGACTATGAAGCCCAGGAATTTTCCCGATGACACGCCAAAAGCGCACTTCAGAGGATTCATCTTCAGATCGTATTCCCTCAGTCTGGTGAGAACGGTCCTGAGATCTTGGATATGATCGGCCTTGGCTTTAGTCTTGACGATCAGATCATCAACATAACATTCGACGACTTTATGGATTAGGTCATCAAAGATATTAGTCATCGCCCTTTGATATGTAGCACCTGCGTTCTTCAGTCCGAATGGCATTACCTTGTAGCAATATATTCCGACCGGGGTTCGAAATGCTGTGTGCTTCTCATCCTCAGGCGACATCTTGATCTGATTATATCCAGACGAGCCGTCCATAAAGGCGAACAATTCGTAATTTGGGGTGTCATCGACCATCATTTCCATAACCGGTAGCGGGAAGTCGTCTTTAGGACATGCCTTATTGAGGTCCCTGAAATCGACACAGACTCGGATCTGCCCATTTTTCTTCTTCACTGGGACTATGCATGCGATCCAGTCTGCATATTTCTCTTCCCAGATGAAGCCGGCATCGATGAGTTCCTTGGTTTCCTCAATGACCTTTTCTTCCAACTCCCTTCTCATTCTTCGAGGAGCTTGTTTGACTGGCTTAGCATCAGGAGATATAGCCAGCTTATGCACGGCTACCTCAGGGGAAAGGCCAGACATTTCTTTGTACGTCCACGCGAAGCAGTCGACGAACTCACGCAGCAGGGCAATTATCTGCTCTTTCATTTCCTCCGACAAGAGTGAGCTGATGTAGGTCGGCCTCGGATTATCGGGCGTTCCTAAGTCAATCTCGGCTAGCTCATCAAAGGTTGCTTGTCCGCCATCTTCGAGCTCTTGAGGAGCTTCTTCTGGCTCGTCTATCTCGTCATCATCATTTGATCTTTCGCTGGCCTCACCAACATGGATCATGTAGCACGCTTTGGAATCAGGTTGAATGTAGCCTATGCCCCGTCTATCTGGAATTCGTCCATCGATGAGTGCTCGGACCTGGGGCGGATACCATAGCCCTTCGTAAAACTTTGCTTCGGACTCCGTTTGATATAACCGGCATCCACACTTCTTAAAGTATTCCCGCATCTCGGTCGCATAGTATCTGGGATTGAGGACGGCTCTTATGCCTCTCTCATAGGGAAGGCACACGACAGAAAGGTCGTCCGGGTGCACAACGGGGTTTGACCTGTAAAACAGGATGCCCTTTTGTCCATTTTTCCTCTCGGGCACGTAGAAAGTTTTCAGCTGGTCCACGCTAGAGATTGACAATGCATCGAGCTCTTTGCACATCCGCTCCGGCACCCTTGTGATGGCCAGGGACCCTTCTGCGACTTCGAAGGTCTCTCGTAGTTTCGCTTGCTGCATGGGGGGCCGATCTGCACAGCTGTTGCACGGCAGGTCCTCTTCTTCTGACTCTTCAGTGTCACTGCCAAGATGAGGGCGGACTTTGCTGCTAGATGGGCCTTCAGTAACAGATTCGTCCGTATCGCTGCTGAAATGAGGGCGAGTTTTGCGGAAGGACGGGCTTCCAGCGTCGGACTCATCAGTGTCGCTGCCGAAATGCGGGCGCACTTGGGTATTTTTGCTTTTGAAAGTGATAGCCGGCGCAGATTTGCTTTTGAGTCTTGGGGCCGTTCTATCCTCAGTCAGTTGTGGCTTAGCATTTTGGTGGTTCGTAAAGTACCGAGAATCTTCATATCGGACTTCATGCACACCGAACGGCTGGATGTCTCCGTCAATGCGTCTTTCTTCGCCATTTTTAGTATACTTCATGCATTGATGGAGAGTTGACGGAATGATGCCGTAATCGTGGAGCCACGGCCGCCCTAAGAGAATCTTATAAGACGTGTCGGCGTCGATCACGTATATCTTAGCTTCAGTTTGCAGATCCCCGAATTTGATTGGCAAAGCTATAGACCCCAGAACTTGCTGGCAATTTTGGTTGAAGCCTTGAATGACAATCCTTTCCCTTGACAGGTGCCGGACGTCCATTGACAAACTCTTCAGAGTTCGCAAGTTCATGATGTTCACTGAGGACCCCGGATCAATCAATATGCGATTAATTCGATCTCCATCGCTGTATCCGGTCACGTAAAGCGGCCGATTATGCTCAGCCGTTCCCAGTAGCAAGTCTTCATCCTTAAATGTAGCTGCGGTGGCATGCAAAGCGTGCTGGGCTTCTTTCATATTAATTTCCGCAAAGTGGGCCTGATACCGCTCGGGGTTTTGTAGAGCGTGAATGAGAACGTCTCTCAGCTCCTTAGATAGGACCAAGGCGTCGTAGATGCTCAGGAGAGATGGAAGCTTCCGGAGATGTGCCAAGACATTATAGTCCACCGAGGAAGGACTTATGTTTTCATCGGCCGGTTCTCTGCCATCTTCTTCATTAGCGACTTGTCTTTCCTTCCTTTTTGGGGCGTTGCCCTGATTTTGCGGTAAAGCCCTGCCGCTTCTGAGCTGGATTTGATTGGCCTTTGTGGTGAGCTCCTCGTCCTCTTCCGGAAAACAGAGATCCTCTTCGGAGTCGCTGCCAAGATGGATGGCGTAGCAGGTCACTACCGGGATCTCTTCATTGGAGTCTTCTTCTAACTCCTCCAGAATTTCAGCCGCTTGTACAGGGAAGAACTCCTTCAATTGAATCAATGTTCTTTCCTTTTGTTCATATTCTTCGAGGGAATCGATATGTTTTTGAATGGTCGATCTCCCTGCAGACTCTTTTTCGCGCCGAGCTGCACTTTTCTTCTTCTTGAGCTTCTTGGATTTTGAGCCTGATGGAGCCGCATTGGCAGCTGGACTGGTAGGCCTCTTCTGCCCTTCCCATTCCGTCCTGGGTTCTTTCTGAAGTAGCCTTAGCATCTTCTTCGTCTTATTAGATATGTGCGTACTCCATGGAGGCTGCGGCGAGTCGGCCTCATTTCTCAGGGTAGCAGGTTCAGCTGTCTGCTCCCAGAAGGCTTCAACTTCTGTCTGTATAAAATTGGCGGTTGCAACTTGATTGTTCACCAACACGCTTTTGGACAGCTCGATCTCTCCAGCCTTGTACTGCTTCTCGACCCAGTCTTTGAAGATATAGCAATCCTCGATCGCATGGCTCACTACTCGGTGGTACGGGCAATACAGAGGATTGTCGGTCATTTTTGCTTCTTGGGGTCTTTTCGACTCCGGCAATTGTAGGCCGTTGTTCAAGGCATCTTTAAATATCTTGCGGACCTTGTCCCTTCTGAAAGAGTAAACCTTGTTCTTTTTCTCCTTTAGGGAAGGCCCATCTCCTCCCAGCAATGGCTTTCGAGACCGGTTAGTTTTGGATTCGGCCGCCCTTCGCTTTTCTTCATTGTCGGACGCATTGAAGACATTGGTATTGCTGGAACTCCCACTTCTACGGTTGTCGTCCCGCTTGCTTTTCCAAGTTTTCTCCCTCTGAGAATCCGGCGGGGACTCTTGCTTCGAGCGTTCCAGCATTTGGACTTTCTTGGTTAGCTCCTGAAATGTCTTGAGGCCCGCTGTACACAAGAATGGGACCATCCAATTGCTGAGGTTCCCAATAAGAAGGCTGACGGACTGGTCCTGCTCCAGCGGCGGTTCGCACTTGACCGTGAGATTACGCCATCGGGCGATAAAGTCAGTGTTGCTTTCATTTTTCTCCGGCTTGGTCCTCACAAGGTCGGCAATGGAGATTTTATCACTGACGCTCATGAATCTTTGCCGGAACAGAGACTCCATTTAGGCAAAGGTAATGACGGACCCGTCTGGTATGCTCGCGTACCAGTCGAAAGCGACACCGGTCAGGCTGTTGACAAATTGACGAAGAAGGAGCGCGTCATTGCCCCCTGTATTTCCGCACGATGCTTTGAAGTGGGCAACGTGCTGATTTGCATTCCCCGTTCCATCAAATCTTCCGAACTTAGGAATGATGTAGCCGCTCGGGAACTCAATCAAATCGTACTGCGCGGGATATGGCCGCCCACTACTGCCGATTTCTTTCTGAGCTTCAGCTTCGGCCACCAATGTTTTAACCTTGCTGGTGACCAAATCCATTATCCGGTCCTGTGTTAGCGGGATAGTGCTATCTGGGGCCAAGGCGTCCCCAGAAGCGGAGTGTGGCCGGCTTTCATGTGGCTCGACCAGTCTCGGTCCCAAAGGAACCGGCATTGGTTGCCTCGGATTGTCATCACCCGGCTGATTAGTAGCGGCTTGTGCCTGATTGGGAGGCGCTCGAGCAAGTTGAGCCGTAAGCTGCATCACCACGTTCGTTAAGTCGTCAATCTTCGAATAGAGCTTGGCCATCTCTTTATCTTTGCTCCTGAGCTGTTTTCGAAGCTCTTGAAGTAGCTCTTGCTCCGCAGTCCTGGGGCGGAAAGTCGGCTCTTCCTCGCTGTCAGAGCTTGACTCTGCATGGACCGAGGGGTCTTTCTGCCTATCATCCTCATCGAGAGGGTTTTCTTCATCCAGCAGGGGCGGCTGTTCTTGGGCGGCGGCAACCACATTCAGGCTAGATTGGGCTTGGGATGTGGTGGCCCCATCCTTGCTTTTGCTGCGAAGGTTGTCGCTGGGCGCCCGCCCGCCATATAGACCGTATGGATGATATATCCGTCCGTCTTTCTATCATTGGCAATTGATTTCGTGGATCGCTGTCTTGACCCCCTTGTTTCGGTAGATGGTAGTCGATTGAAGGCGGCTGGCCTAACCAGGTTCTTAAATGGTGCTGGCGCATCTTTTCTGGGTTTTCCCTGCTGCTTTCGTGCGGCACAGAGTGCTTGATAGACTCTTGATGAGACAGTGTCATACTTTTTCCGTTGGGGCCGGGACACGTCTCTTTGTGGCACTGTTCGGACCGCTGTCTTCTTGATTCTGGCGGTCATGGCATTTTTCTGAACCCACTTCAGAGGCTCGAAGGAATTACTGATTCTTACGTCCGACTCAGTCGTCGTCGCGGGGCAACCCTGCACTTGGAACTTCACATGATTCCATTTGGCCGAAACCTTGGCCCTCTTGTTGGCTCGATACCTGAGCCGCTTCTGCCTTAACTTTTCTGTTCTAAGCACCTGGCAGACTTCAGCTCTTTGGGAAGACGCCGCAGACCGGGCGATGGAGGGCCTTGGAGATACGCTCGATTGTGCATATGTTGGAGTCATCGCCTGAGCTCGTCCGCAACATTTGATTTTGCCCTTTGTACCGAAGTTCTTGCACCCCGCTGGAGCACCAGAGAATCGTTCAGATACAGTCTTAAGTTTCGGTTGTGGTGCCTTGGCGATCACGACATTCGGCCTCTTACCCCGTGAGACCGGCTTGGCCACCTGTTCCGCTGGGATCTCCGCCAGATGAGCGCTCCCGGCAGGGTAGATGATGACGGAACCAAATTGGCGGGGCGGTTCCTCCCACTGTCGACTGTGGCTCGCGGGGAGAACCACACGAGCGTTGATCTTGACCACGTACGGAATCGGGGTCACGTTGGAAGCTGAATTCGTCTGGGGAGACATTGTCGTCGAAGGTTGATTGCTGCATGGAAAAAAAGAACATCATTTCAGTATAGGCAATCAATATGTATATTGATTGAGTTCGCATGAACGTTTAACCCGAAATATGGGAGGAGAGAGGGTCCCACCGGGCGTGCCAGAGTCTGTAGGATGTTTTTCATTACCCCATTGAGATGGGAATACGCGCACGCTTGTCAGGCGTACTACAGATTTCCCCTGCCTAGGGTAGGCTGGAGTTTAATGATTGTGGGGATCCGAATCTCCGGCAGCCGCGGACTAAGCTGCCGTTAATTACCCCTCGCCTTTGGGGCGAGGGAACCTCCGATTAACGGGTTAAACTGGTCATGCGAACTCAATGTGCAGTGTGCGTGTGTGTTGTTTTGGAGGGGGGTTTGAATATATCGGGAGCCACGCAGAGTTTTTACGGAGGTCCCGCTACCCGGATAGCGGGCTGGGGGTCAAGGGGGCTAGCAGCCCCCTTGCGGGGTGCGGGGCAGCGCCCCGTTAGAAATTTTTTTCTAACAGGGACAGTGTCGCGGAGTATGTGTATGTGTACATTTGTATACATATGTATATATATACATGTATATATAGGTAAAGGGGAAAAAGACATCCAAAGGATGCGTGGGGCCAGCGCCTAGACGCTTAAGCGCGAGCGCGCCACGTGTCGGCACGTGGGCGCTTTGCGCTCGAGCGCAGAGTGCTAGAGCGCAACGCGCCACGTGTCGGCACGAGGGCGACTTGCGCTCGAGCGCTTGCGCTAGAGCGCAAGGGCGCCACGTGTCGGCACGAGGGCGACTTGCGCTCGAGCGCAAGAGCGCCACGTGTCGGCACGAGGGCGACTTGCGCTCGAGCGCTGGAGCGCAAGAGCGCCACGTGTCGGCACGAGGGCGACTTGCGCTCGAGCGCTTGCACTGGAGCGCAAGCGCGCCACGTGTCGACACCGGGGTGACTTGCGCTCGGGTGCTTGCGCTTGAGCGCAAGAGCGCCACGTGTCGGCACGAGGGTGACTTGCGCTCGAGCGCTTGCGCTCGAGCGCAAGCGCGCCACGTGTCGGCACGTGGGCGTTCTGCGCTCGAGCGCCGGCGAGAAAAAGAGGCTTTTAGCCTAAAAAGATTTCTCTGATGAGAAATCAAAGAGGAGTTGGACTCCTGAGTGTATTCTTTTCTGTGGGGGTTTAATGAAAGATGTTCTTCTTCTTCCTCCTCTGTTAAGCTGGATCTTGAAGATCAAGAGATGTGAGATCTCAAAATCTCTCCTTTTTGAGATCTGATGACAGATCCAAGTTCCCCTTTGTGGGTTTGTGGTGAAAAACTATTTTGTTTTGAAAAAGGAAGAGTAAAACTCTTGATTTAATTCAAAAGAAAGAAGAATGTTTTGGAACCTTGAAGAAAGAAGAAAGATCTCAGATCTGAAACTTTTTTGGAGAGAGAAAAAGTTGTTGGGATATTTCATTATCCTTGTCTTTATAGGCCATATATTTTACACATAGCCCCTTGGGCTTCACAAAATGGCATTTTGCCTATCCCATGGCTCATGTGCCATTTATTTTTGCACATAAGCCATGGGCTTTACAAAAATTTGGCTTTATGCCTATTTTTCTTATATTTATCCGAAAATAAAATAAAAGAAATACAACAAAATTATTTATTACAAAATTTTTATCTTGGCATGGGGGGAGGCTGGCCGCTTCATGTTCGGGCTCGACCCGGGCATGGGCCCACTGGATCTGGGCTTGGGCCCACTTGGCTTGGGGTTGACTTTGATTTTGACTTGGTCAACCGGGGTGTAAATTTTTACCCCAACACCCGCGATCAAAAATTGAGCAGTCGGCATCTGTCTCTTATCAAGAAGATGGGTCGACCATATTCTTTTCCCTAAGACAAGACAAGAAAGATATTCAGTCTCGTCATTAAACATCAGATGATTACCCTCCCGAAGTCCAAACACCCCGAGCAAGCAAACGAGATTCATCACCCGGATTATTGCTCCTATCACCGAGCGATAGGACATCCTCTCGAAGACTGCTTCATCTTCAAAAGCTGGGTCGAGGACCAGTATCAACAAGGCAGGTTCTCTTTATCCAGCAGTTGGAGGGTAACCCCACCAAAAAAGTATGAACCGAAAGCCACGTATGAAGCGAAAGTAGAGCCGGATAAATATCGGTCTTGGAAGCGATCTCGTACCTGTCACGCGATAACGCTGTCAGAAGAAGGAGTATATGAGGATATGGCTGACCTCCCCTGGTACTTCGAAAACGATGATGACGAGGTGATCTCAGAGTTTCCACCGGCGCCAAAAGAGCTGGAAGATGGTGTTGGGGTAAAAATTTACACCCCGGTTGACCAAATCAAAATCAAAGTCAACCCCAAGCCAAGTGAGCCCAAGCCCAGATCCAGTGGGCCCATGCCCGGGTCGAGCCCGAACATGAAGCGGCCGACCTCCCCCCATGCCAAGATAAAAATTTTGTAATAAATAATTTTGTTGTATTTATTTTATTTTATTTTATTGATAAATGTAAGAAAAATAGGCATAAAGTCAAATTTTTGTAAAGCCCATGGCTTATGTGCAAAAAAAATGGCACATGAGCCATAGTATAGGCAAAATGCCATTTTTTGAAGCCCAAGGGGCTATGTGTAAAGTGTATAGCCTATAAAGGCAAGGATAATGAAAATATCCCAAGAACTTTTTTTCTCTCTCCAAAAATTTTTTTGATCTGAGATCTTTTCTCTTTCCTCAAGGTTCCAAAACCTTCTTATTTCTTTTGAATTAAATCAAGAGTTTTACTCTTTATTTTATAAAACTAAATAGTTTTCACCACAAAACCCATAAAGGGGAACTCAGATCTTCCATTAGATCTTAAAAAGAAGAGATTTTTAAAATCTCATTGTTCCCCTCCGAATGGCGGCCTAGACTTTGCGTCTCGCCTGAGATTCGGGGCAGATGCTATTTGGTTTTATCCGTCTACCTCTCCGAAGATGCCAAGTTGATTTATGGCACCGTGTATCGGAGGTTTAGACGGACGCAGCCGATGTAGCAGATTTCGTCAGATTCCCCCTCGATTGAGGGGTTTTTGATGATGGGGACGCTCTTCCCTGCAGGCGCAAGCCCCTGCAGTTAATTACGCTACCGCATCGCGGTAACCACTTTCTCCTTCTCCAGAATTTCACTTCGTGTCGTGTGTGTTTGTTTTGTTTGTGGTTGCCCGTGGATTGTATACGGAGACTGAGTAATGCCGTCGCCCGTAGGACGTGGATTAGTCCAAATCCGTATTTACTTAGATTTGGGTTTGGTGTTTTTAGTTTAAGGATATGTTAGTCGTATTGAGACTAAGATCAACTTAAACGTTCGTCAATGATACGTTAGTCCTGTTTGAGACTAAGATCAACTTAACATGATAATTCATTTAATATCTGGCCATCGGGACTCGTCACCTCTCTAACGTCATTGAAGGATTACAATGGCAGATGTCAGAGGAGTTCAAAGATGTACCCTTGAACCAAGGTTGATTTAGAGTTTTATAGTCCGTTTGAATGTTTAAGGATACGTTAGCCGTGTTTGGGGCTAAGATCAACTTAAACGGGACCGTTTAGATCCGACAAAAGAGCATTTGGAGGCTCTACTGCTCCAGTTTAGGGACGTGGTGGTCCATGTTCCAGTTTAGGGACGTGGTGGTCCATCGGCAGTTTAGGGACGTGGTGGTCCATCATTAGTTTAAGGACGTTTCGGTCCGATATTAGTTTAAGAACGTTTTGGTCCGATATTAGTTTAAGGACGTTTCGGTCCACAAGTTTAAGGACCCCGCAGTCCAATATTGATATGTGGTTGTCGGGACCCGTCACCTCTCTGACATCGTTGAAGGATTACAACGATAGGTGTCAGAGGAGTTCGGAGATGTACCCTCGAACCGGATATAAATTGATTTAAGAGAGCAGTTGTGCTCAGTCAACTTAAATTTGAGGGCTTACGGCCAAAATTGGGCTAAGTCCAGTTGAAAATGTTCAACACTTTTATTTATTTTTGGTCTATTAAACCTGTGCTAGGGCTTTGCCCACACTTAAATAATGCATTGCATTACTTTCTATTTTTGTTTGGACCGGGCTCTGCCCTTTTGTAAATGATGCAGAAGCATCAATTTTATTTGGGCTCTGCCCTTTATAAATGATGCAGAGCATCAATTTTTTTCGGGCTTTGCCCTTTTATTGCTTTGCAATTTATTTTGGCCTACTAGGTCTTTTGATTTGGGCCTGGCCCTTTAAGAAATGCATTGCATTTGTCAAGCGCTTTGCGCCAATCAGGGAGTGCAAGCGCTTGTGGTGACGACACGTGTCATGCAAGAGCAGTGCGCTGCG
The DNA here is from genome assembly GCA_030015575.1 of Agapanthus africanus. Lineage (NCBI taxonomy): Eukaryota > Viridiplantae > Streptophyta > Magnoliopsida > Asparagales > Amaryllidaceae > Agapanthus > Agapanthus africanus. Next base: position 443,548,289 of record JASDDO010000031.1, on the reverse strand, counting down.
CTAGTGCGCTGCGCTTGCGCTGCTGACACGTGGCGTACTTTGGTGAGTTGCGCCAATCACAGAGAGCAAAGCTCTATCTTAAAGCGCATAGCGCAAGTAGTTCAAATGTTGACACGTGGCGCTTTCCCAAGAGCGCAACAGCGCAGTTTGGAAGTGCAAACCGCTAAGAATCTTTTAGATTCAAGAACAGAAGTGCAAAGCACTATTTGATTTCTTGATCTAATTTAAATCAAAGAAAAATAATTTTTTTCTTGTTTTTCTTATCTCAGAGAACCAAAGGTTCATAAAAAGTGCAAAGCACTGTTTAATTTAATTTTTTTTTATTAAAGATCATTGATCTTGTTTTTAGATCTATAATCTGTTCATAAGAGAACTTTCTCTTTTTTTTTAAAGGTTTTTACCTTTTTTTGTTCTTGAGGAGTTCTTCAGAGCTCTCTTTTCTTTTCTTTTTAGAAAATGTTGATGCCTTTGAATTGAGGTCTAGGGCCCTTTTTATAGTGCCCATAAATTAGTTAAATTTGTTAAAGAGATCTTTCTCTGAGTGATTTGGGGAATTTTCCCCACTGTTAGATTTTTGATCCAAGGGCTTCTATTTTACAGAAGAAAATCTTCTTGTTTTGACAAGAACAGAAAGATTTCTTTGAAATCTTAATTTTGTTTGGCGCAAATGCTCCAGAGCGTCGCGCAGCGCACAGCGCAGCGCAACCGCGCTAATGCATCTGCGCTGACACGTGTCGCACAACGCTCGCGCATCTGCGCTGACACGTGTCGCACAGCGCACAGCGTAGCGCAACTGAAGCGTTGCTTCCTTTGATTTTGCTTTAAACAGAGCTTTGCTCTGATTGGGTGCGCTGTTTTGGGCGCTGCGCTGATGCATCTGCGCCTGACACGTGGCGCGTTGCGCGCAGCGCAAAGGATCTGAAGCGTTGCTTTATTTATTAGCATTTAGATTTTCAAAGTAGAGCTTCGCTCTGATTGGGGGAAAATGATGCGTTGCTTCATCTCCCGTCTTGGAATTTGAACAGAGCTTTGCTCTGATTGGGGTAAACACTCATATCTCTTGATCTTCAAGATCCAGCAACCAGAAGAGAAAGCAGAAGAACCCCTTTCATCAACCCCAAAACATCTTAGGAGTTTAACTCCACTCTGATTTCTCTTTCGAGAATTTTTGTGGCCAAAAGCCTCTTTTTCTCGCCCGCGCTCAAGCGCCAAGCACCCACATGCCGACGCGCGGCGCGCTAGCGCTCTAGCGCAAAACGCCCACGTGCCGACACGTGGCGCGCTGGTGCTCCAGTGCCCTCAAGCGCAAAGCGTCCACGTGCCGACACATGGCGCGCTTGCGCTCCAGCGCCCAGCGCTCAAGCGCAAAGCGCCCACGTGCTGACACGTGGCGCGCTTGCGCTCCAGCGCCCAGCGCAAGCGCAAAGCGCCCACGTGCCGACACGTGGCGCGCTAGCGCCTAAGCGCACAGCACCTAAGCGCACAGCGCTCAAGGCGCTGACCCCACGCGTCGTTTGGGCGCTTTCCCCCCTTTTTTATATATATACATGTATATATATGTACAGATACATACACACTCCACAACACTGTCCCCCCCAAAAAAAATTTAGGCCGGGGCGCTGCCCCGCACCCCGCAAGGGGGCTGCTAGCCCCCTTGACCCCCAGCCCCGCTATCCGGGTAGCGGGACCCCCGTAAAAACTCTGTGTTGCTCCCGATATATCCAAACCACCCTTCCAAAACAACATACACGTACACTGCACATTGAGTTCGCATGACCAGTTTAACCCGTTAATCGGAGGTTCCCTCGCCCCAAAGGCGAGGGGTAATTAACGACAACTTAGTCCGCGGCTGCCGGAGATTCGGAGCCCCACAATCATTAAACCCCGGCTTACCCTAGGCAGGGGAAATCTGTAGTACGCCTGGCAAGCGCGCGCGTATTCCCATCTCAATGGGGTGACGAAAAACACCCTACAGATGGGATACACACTAATTATTTACTTATATATATATATATATATATATATATATATATATATATATATATATATATATATATATATATATAAAGCATGGTTGATTTTCTATTTTGAGAAAATAGAAAATGAGGTGGAATATTGAGGAGATATTTGTGGAATGGTGAAGTATGGTTTTATTGATTATTATATTGGTCTTGACTCACTATTGAAGTATGGTTCTATTTTATTATAGTTTTAAAATGGATGCTTCAATTATTGAAAAAAGATATAAACCATTCTTCACTTCTTTTTTCACTTGATACTTGAACACTTGTTCATTTTTCTTCACTTGAGCTCTTGCTCTCTAGCTCTCTTCATCTTCCTCCTCATCTCCTCCAAATTTAATCCCCCACATGAGTTGTGAAATCTTGAGTTTGTGAGAACCCTAGTGAGCAAACAAAACCCCTATTTCACCATCTTACACTTGATTAGCAATTAAGTGTAGTGTGTTTACTTCACTAAAGAGTTTAGTGAAGAGGTAGCTTAAATTAGCAAAGCTTCGGGTGGATCATCCTCGGCACGAAGATTGCAAAAGAAGCTCGATCCAACTTCAGGTGGAGCATAATGGAGTCGCGTGGACTACTACCCGGAGTATTTGAAGAGAAGAACACGGTCTATAAAGGTTGTAACCTCTTTCTCATAGTTTAGTTTTATCATATCATCATAGTAACCCTAATTATCCAGTTAGATTCTATGATAGTCTAGCTTAGCACCAAGAATTTTTTAAATTTGCATGATCGATGCCGGTTTAGACCTCATGGTGGTGCTAGGCTAGACTTTCACAAGAGCATGGATGAACATCTAAATCTCCTACACTGCAAGCCTTAAGTCGAATCAAGATAAATCGGCTACATCGTTCGGCCTGCTCTCAATACCCGAGCGCAGGAATGGACGTCTAAATCGCTATCGGTCTTTTAACACCAGACCGAGTGGGAGCCGATTTCCTTGTCTAGACCGAGACCAATCTCAGAATCACAACACAAGGACAGGAATGGACATCTAAATCCCCTGTGTTGTGACCACTAAACTTGACGCAGTCGGAGGCCGATATCAGTTTCATTATCATGTTACGAGAGCAGGCTTGGGACGTCTAAACCTCTCATAGCCACAATAACAGCCCCGATCCGGCCTTGGCACCCTCGGCCATACCCAATCGGCGCTATATGAGTGTCTGCACGCTGAAAGGAGGGCCAAGGAACGTTTCTTCACCTTCATACTTTATTTTCTGTAGATTTAAAGGAATGTGGAGGTATACTTGATCGAGTTGGGCTGGTCGTCTAAAGTCTCGACAGGGCCTCGATGAAGATGACGTTAGTCATCAGAGATCTAAATTACATTAACTGCGATAGGGTGACTGAGAAGCCCTATAACTAGGATAATTGATAATTGGTTGATTGAGAGAGATATCCTTTTCTTCGCATTAGTTTCCGGCTTTTATAAAACTAGGGTTTGTTAAGAAGTAATTCAAAACCTTAGATTTTCCATTGATCCAGGTACCAATTATTGCCTTTACTTGGTGCTTAAGCTATTCGATCAAAAGATCTCTGACCGTGAATCTTCTTAGAAATCTTGCTAAACCCTCCATTTCATTTATCCATCTAAGCCTTGGTCCTAAGTTGATTCCTCCCATGATCGTTGAGACCGGGCTTTTCATGTGGACCGGTTCCTTTCAATATTCGGTTCGCTCGGTTGAACATTATTTTTGTGCAAACACTACGCTTAATCCCTCCTATCATAATGCAAACTCATTTGGTCTCCAAATAATTTTGCGTTTTGTGTGGATATAAATGGTCTCTATTTTTTTTTATGAGAAAAAATTATAATGAAAAATGCTCCCATAAGCGATCTTGTAGTACCTTACCCATGCCATCAATTCCCACTTAGGTTCAAGACAGTGATCATCTAATTCAAATAAGCCCCACCCACCCACGCCACCCCAACAAAAAGGCACCAACCCAAAATATATAAATAATAATAAGAACTCCCACCCATCCTTTTATTATATAATTTATTTTTCAAATTTCAAAACGTTTATATAATAATATAAATATAAAATTATTAACCGAATAAAAATGAATGCATAAGAACTTTATAAATATACAATATTTTTACTAATATAAGATGTCATGATAAGTTTAATCAACAGACAATTTTTTATACCTAAATTGTTATGAATAAAAGATCAGATTTCACAATACACTTAACATTACCTCAAAAAAGAAAAACTATTACACTTAACATTGATATTATAATTTATTTATTACTTAACAATTAATAAAAACAAGGTATATCTTTTTGTATAGGAGTTTTGAGGGTTTTTTATCCTATATGTAATGTAAGCTTTCATGATTCATCGTGCATTGCAAGGGTAAAAAATAGTATGCGTATAGTTGCTAATAGGAATGTCTACGGATTGAATATGGATACAGATACTTATTGGAAATGAAAACTATAATCTGTATTTGGTAAAAATCGGATATATATATGTTATGAATATTGTAATAAAGCTTACTCAATAAATCCAAAAGTTACTAATTTTGCATGTTGGAGTTACTCAATAGAGCCAAAAGTTACTAATTATACAATCCGTGTATATCTTAGTTGCAACTACACAATTTCACAATCAAATTGTTGTTTCGACTGCAAGTTGGAGTTACAACCTTGAAAGCGAAATACCCGTTTTTAAGATTTCGGTACGGGGGAATCAAACACAAAGCTTTCGTGCAGTGCTCGAATCGGCTCTAGAAATATGGCGGGCCTACAAAATACAACAACAGGCTACGTCAGAAATGATCCATGCTGGAAAAATGAGTCGGGCCTCCAAAATGCGATGCACGTGTCTTGCACGCGCCAGAACTGGGCACCTTCGAAATCCCCCAGTCAGCAATCCGCGACACCTGAAGCATCCACCGTCCATTGATCCAAACCTCCAACGGCATCCACAGCGCCACGTCAACGATCCGCGTGACCTCTCTCCATCCAATCACAATCCTTCCTCTCTATCTATCCCTCTCCGTATAAATTCTCTCCTTCATCTCCTGTTAGTCCCTCATCACAGCAGAAATCCCCAATTCTCTCTCTCTCTCTATTTACCATAAATCTCAAAACCCTAAAGACCTCAACTTTCACCCCCACCCCTCAGATCTCCAATGGCGCCCAAGGCCGAGAAGAAGCCCGCGGCGGCGGTGGAGAAGCCGGAGGAGGAGAAGGCCGCGGAGAAGAAGGCCCCCGCCGGCAAGAAGCCCAAGGCCGAGAAGCGCCTCCCCGCCTCCTCCAAGGAGGCCGCCGGCGCCGGAGACAAGAAGGACAAGAAGAAGAAGGATAAGAAGAGGAAGGCGAAGAGCGTGGAGACTTACAAGATCTACATCTTCAAGGTCCTGAAGCAGGTGCACCCCGACATCGGGATCTCGAGCAAGGCGATGGGGATCATGAACAGCTTCATCAACGACATCTTCGAGAAGCTCGCCCAGGAGTCGTCCAGGCTGGCGAGGTACAACAAGAAGCCCACCGTCACCTCCCGCGAGATCCAGACCTCCGTCAGGCTCGTGCTTCCTGGGGAGTTGGCGAAGCATGCCGTCTCCGAGGGGACGAAGGCCGTCACCAAGTTCACCAGCTCTTGAAATTTTTGGGAGCTTTTTTTAAAATTTTTTTAAGGGCTTGTGGTTGTGTTTTCGATATAATATTTTGTCACGACCCGAAATTACGAATCATGACCGGCACTTAGACTACGAACGTCTCAAGGCGTACGTATTCTAAGTAAGCCGAAACCCAGAAATCCAAACCAAGTGAAGTAGTAGAGAATAGGAAAAACCATACCAAATCAACCTGTATGCATCAGAATATACAACGCCTAAAGGCGAGGATCTTAACAGAAATGAAACTCAACCAGCAAGAACCCATGGAAATATAACACGCGACTCTAAGGTCGAAAGAATAAACATCACTGGTTTTTATCTCAAATAAGTACATGTTTTGGTTGATGGAACTTCTAGATACAACTGAATATATTATACAACGTATAATGATGGGTACGATACAAATAACCCATCTACTAGCAAGTCACCTGAAATAAGCTGTGCCCGCAAAGCCGTAATGAAATCTGTACGGCAACACCTGCAAGAAACTGGGGCATAACGGGGGTGAGTTGCCAACTCGTGAGTAGAAAAAGATCTACGAACAGAAAATCGCATGTATGACGCAACCTAGGTCATACGATCATAATATATATAATCCTCAACTATATAATCAGTAATCTCTAACCATGGCTAGTGTAAATATCTAACCCAAATGTAATCCCATATGTCTGTGCCAGTGCATCAGGTGACAATATATCATATGAATGTTGTATGAATGCATGAAACAGAATGCATGTACTAAAGAAAACTGCTTTTGTAATTTTGTGAGATTTCTGTATTTTTAAAATGAGGTATCCCGATGAAATCAGTATAAAACAGTGCCTAGCATCGGCACAAAACATAAGTCTCAGTATCTCGATACCTCTGTATCACAATCTCTGTACCTCAATATCTCGAAATCTTAATGTCTCAATCATAAAATCTAGGGCGCCGTCAGTCCAGATCGGCCCCTACCATCCATCTCATGACTACGACGGTATCCTCTGGATATCCGACGTGTCGGGTAATATCACCGGTAGGTAGTGCTCCCCAGCACAGGCTCAACGCCATCATCTGCGATCTTCTTGCCCCGGGGTATCGCACCGGGTCCACCATGTACCCGAAACGGTTCATCCGCCTCCTCGAATCGGGTCTCGAAATCCATCAGCAAAACTCATGGTGGACGACTCAAACATCAAGGAAAAACCGCATTTTTATTAAAAAGAGAAAGCAGTTTATATATATGTTTTGCGGTTTTCCTCCAAATCCAGAAAATCTCATGGAAACTCGAATCCAATCATCAATAGCATGTGAAATCATGAATATAAGCATGAGAATCCATGAATGCATCATATAGTGAATAACAGCATGCATGAAGTGACAGGTAATAACTACAATGTCAAGCTGGTATATATGGCAAGTACACTAATATCATGTCACTACTAGCTAACAAGCTAAATCAGGCAATAATATTCTCTACGTGTACGTGACATGACAATTACCGATGAAGATGTGTGTGCGACAGCAAATAAGTGTACGTAGTACATACGCATCATCGGTAATGGTGCTGGTGTCCTAGCAGCATGATATCAATAATAGAATATGAATCATAACAGTATGCGATGCAGAGCAACAATAAAAATAAGCGGGAGCTGAAATACTAAACACCATGTTCGTTAAACTGCATCTAATGTCATAAAGGTTATATAGCTGCCCTACTACAAGGCTGAGCTAAAGCTAGTAGTAGGTAAGGGAAACCGCCTAACCTCTGAGTCGATACATATAAATATACATATATAGTCGGTGATCCCGCCTCGATCATATCACATCCGATACCATATCTCTATAATTGGTTATTTCCAAGTCAAGTAGACGGATCAAACATCAAAATATAGCTCGTACGTAAATCCGTCGTACGGCCTCCCCAATCTGGGTACGGGTCAATATCACATTTGTCATATCATTCTTCTGGTATCCTCTTTATCAATATCGTATCTGGGTACTGACCTAAGTCTAGTACAATACTAACATCATCACTATAATCAAGATCTGGCTACTGATCGACAATCCCGTATAAATCGATATCATCAGCACATATCATCTCAAGAGTATACCCCGCCCAAGGCGGCCTATTATAAATATCCTGTCATATCATATCATATCATATCTCGTATCATAATCACATGTCGATCATTTACATATTTATGTCACTATTCCTATGGCATCATTATTCCAAAATTCGCTAAGGTATCAAGGTGTATCTTATCTATGAATTTAACTGTCATAACATGTCATATCGCCGATATCATAATCTCAGATCAACTCATCGACTCATATTAATCCCATGTATCATCCTCAAATCCACAATAAATACATAGCCTCATACCCAAGTGAACACATGTCCATAACGAATCCCATAAGCATCTATGAAGTGAGGATGTATGCAAGTATGTATATGTGTGCATGAATGTGTAGTGCACCCACTACCCTATGGTTTCGTAACCAAAATCATCCAAGTTTACCAATATCCATTTAACATCAATAATAATCCCAACAACAATAATATTTATAGGTGTGTATACGCATCCGCATACACCACCACGGACTGCGGGGGTGCTATACGACATCCACCCGACTTCTCCCCGTAGATATAAATCTACTCACCTAGTTAAATGTGCCGGTGCCGATGTCGCCGTTTGTATCTCCAACGCCTCGACGTCACGTGAGTACCTGAAAGACCCTCTCATCCAATTGGCCAAGAGAGAGTTGCAGCGCATTGTAAGATCCATCATTGAAAGCCCAAGTCCTGCAAACAGTGAGCCCCATGTGTGCAGCTGCTTGAAACATTGCCCTAACCCTTGGCCTGCTGAAATCCTCAACAGCTTGATCCATCATCCAATATGAGTTCCACCCATTCACATAGAATGGCTTCCTGTCTACAACAATTTGAGCCTCACTTCTCCCCACAAAGCTCATCTTCGGGCCTGATGAGAACAGACCAAGGAACTCACCATCCCCAAATGACATGTAGATGAATGCAACACATGAGGCTATACCAATCACTGGATACAACAACCCATTTCCTATCATCATTTTTTTTCTTGTGAGATTTGAGGGAAAGGCAAAAAGAAGAAGAAAGGAATCTTTATTTGCTCAAATCTTGAGCAAACTAAGTGACAAAGCTGAAATATCCTGAGATGTTTATTATTTAAAGAGGCATGTTTGGCCTTGCCAAGAGCAGAGCTCACATGGGCATTTATCAAAGCAGAGGCCTACAAAGATTGAGAGGGTGTCAACGGCAGCAAATGGATCTCAAAGTTTTTAACTTGAGAGAAGGAAGAATTAATGCATCTCATTTGGTCTTCTGCTGACTTTAGGGGCTGTTCTGGTGGATGAAGTTAGGCAGAATTTGGGCTGATTGGTAGCAAAAGTCAGCCATTGGGGGCTGAAAAATGATGATGGGAGATTGTAGATCAGCTAGGAGGGCTGATAAATCATGATGGGGTGTGCAAGTCAGCTATGGTGGGCTGAAAAGATGATGATAGGAGTGTGCAGGTCAGCAATGGTGGGTTGAAAATGTCGAGGGTAGGCTGATGTATTTTTTTCGAAATGTTACATATTTGGTGTTTTGTTTAAGGCGTAATGGAATATATGCCTCATTGAAGTGATTTCCTTTGGTATCTTTGACTCTAATTCTGTTAGATTTTCTGATCGAGGGATACATGTAGTGTTTATTAAAGTTGATGAATTTGGTGTTTAGAAAGTTTTATGAGTAAATTACCTTAAATTGATTTTCATGCTGTTTACATTTCAGTCCCTTTCTGATTTTACTCTTTGGAATTAAAACCTGTTTCCATAATGCTTCCATTTCCCATTGTTATATCTCACCAAGTCTCAAAAAACAGATTTTTAGAGGCAAAGAAAGATAGGGAGCGGCAACAAGGAGTTGCACGTGAAGTAACTTGTTTTGTAAGTTGTTTAGTTTTTCAAATTATTTTTTTATGTCTTTGGCATATAATGACGGGTTTTTTGTTTCATTTTCAGATTGGGATGCTCCTTGTTGAATAGAGTCACGGGGATAGATCGCAATTGATAAGATGTGCTCATTATGTTTAAGGACAACACTGGAATGGTATGTTGAAAATGCAAATCTATTATTGTTTTTGCTTTATCGAATTTACTTAATCAAAAAGGTTGCTCGTTTATTCATCGTTATGTATTTTTTTTTCTGCCTTGTTCTGTTAACTTGCCCTGTATGAAGAATCTATATGGAACCATAGTTAGAATGAAAGATAACTGAGAATAAATAGGTTGAGTGCTACTTTGGACTTCTTGGGTGAATGGCTGTTTGTATTTTAAATTTTGCTTATGTATATCTGCAGGCGCAGATAGATATATCTTTTTCAGTATCGTGAGAGATGTGATAGACGACACCTTAAATGATTCGAGCATGAAAGCTATCATCTTTTTCAGTGCTGTTGTAGGAGGAAGCAATCTTGACCAGTTTTTCATTTTATTATCAAAAAGTTGCTGAAAGATTGAAGTAGAATTCAAGAAAAAGAATCGGATCTTGTGTGAAATAATGCTACAGATATTTAGGAATTACACGCCAGGTTTTGTAAAAGAGTGTGATTCGAGATTTTAGTTAACAATATGAAAATTTTGATTTATCAGAATTCTTCTAGTTTTAGGAAAGAATTAACTATGATCATGAGACTGTCTATATGTCTATATGAGAGTCACACTTCAGTCTAGAGTTAAGATTTTTCTGAATTGAAAACAGGTGAATGGTAGCTACTGGTGTAAAATTTAGATCATATTGCTGTCCTACTGAAGACGTGTAGATTCAACTGGAAAATCTTGCTTTATACGGGCTGTAGAGGATGAACAAAAATGTATGCGGAACTTTCAAAAATTGATTAACTAGATCTGGCAACTATGTAGGTTATTACTAAAACAGGTCTCCTATGGAAAGAATTGCTTTTGCAAATTCATCGCCAAACTAAAACAACTTTATTTTTTTTAAATTCAAGTTAATGAATTTCTCCTTTTGATTGATTTGCATCCACAGAAACAATTGTTATTGGTACAAAGCAATAGCATCCAAAATCGTTTATTGATTGGTTCTTATGTGTTTCCAAGCCTCTTGTTTCATGCAATTGAAGTTCAGTTTCTTCTTGACACATTGGGCTTTGCTCCACCCTTGACCATGTGTTTGCAAACCTCTTGTTTAATTGTGTATAAATCCTTCTTGTTTCCTTCTCTTTCTTCAAGTTTACTGTTTAGGTGTTTTCAACTTTTGTGGTTGAATTTCCAGATCTAAACCCTTTTTTGTCTGATTGAAAAAAAAAGGAAAGAAATGCAGCATTTGTTGCAAGATTGCTTGTGGCGTATGATGGGCGTTCATGATGTCCGTAAACCGTAGTAGTTAATGCGACGCATTTCTCAAAGTTGCAAAATTTGTTGTTACCGCAAAATGTTGGTGCCAATTTCAACTCAAATCCATGCAAGTTTTCTTAGCCGGTGACAATTTACTGGTTATTGAATGATTTGTGTGTTTGAGATGTAGGGTCTGTGTTTGGTACTCTAAATGTCGGTGTTCTCATGTTTAGCTTTTGTTTAGGTTTGTTAGATTACAATAGTAGTTATGTTGATAAATATCTGACTATCAAATTAGGTAATTTGATACGGTATCTCCATATTAACTCTATTCAATGAAACACAAATTTTCTTTGGGCTTATTTCCTAAAAACACCCATATGATTTGGGCAAGTTTCCAACAGCTTATATGAACTATTTCCATCATGCAATACCTCCCTTGTGCTTCCATTTGGTTAGAACCTTCTGTTTTATTTGAGCTAGTTCCTAAAAGAAAACAATTGAATGAAAGTTGTGTGTATATGGGAGGGGGTATTTATGTAATTAATACCTCTTGTTTTAATTCGGTTTCTTTAAGTTGAAAGTTAATTTGTTGATCGTATGGTAAGGTGAATGCAGTATTCACACTTATAATGAATGCGTGTTTTTATTCCAAACTTGCCCTTCTCAAGTGTCAGCTGCTGGCTCTTCCTCTCCTTTATTGCAAACTAGTATTTTGCACATGCTATGCACGTTGTGTGATAATGCCAATTACAAATTACAAAAGAATGATTTTCTTGCAAATGTATATATCATATACACACGATGAATTTCCTATTTCACAATTAAAACCACCAAAACAAACCAGACTGATGGAAATTTGAAATTGAAAGTATTTCAAGCAAAAGAAAGAATCAAAATGGAAGCTTATGGTTCTGTTTATAATGATACCTCAAATTCTAAAAAATTGAGAACTCCCTAGACCGTCTCCAAAAATACCAACTTTAACCATTGTTGACGAATATGGAGGAATTTCGGTACCCTAATTCGACTTGGGGGTTACATATCTGAACATAATGCAATTTACCCATACATGAAATTATGTTGGAATTGATTCTGATTGTAGATCATCATGAAGTACCAACTCCTTGTGGTTTATTCCATCCGTATCTTTAGAATTGTGTTTGTTGTCGCCTCTTTTTTATTTGCTGCTGTAGGTCCATCAGATTCCGACTACATCCCAATTTGATTGTTCATTTATGTTTCAGTCTTTCCCTGTAATTCCTACTAGATGTTGTGTAGTGTGTTGGACGACGTTAGTCGTGGAACTAGTTCCTTATTTCATATTCTTTCAGCAATTAGTTTTTTGTTTGAGGTTTCTCGGGTTCCAGGGATTTAGAACTCCCGAATTCTTCGGGTATCGGAATTGTTAGAAGGGCACAAGTTATGCATCAAAACCATCAAAAGGGTTGTAGATTTAGGCTTGGTGTGCACAGAATGCAATATTTATCCAAATTTTGAACTGATCATGGAAGAGTTTCTATTTACTTTATTCTAAATTTGAGTTTCTTGTTATCTTTCAGCGGTAAGGGTAATAAGATTGGTTTCATATATATGATCAGCTCATAGGGCAAGAATGAAGCTGCCATGGCGTGCTCAACATAATTTAGCATCAAGGATTGTGGTTGATCTTGTTGTGATCGTGTAAGAAGATTGTTTTCAGGCATCGTTCATCGCAACTTCTCTCTTGCTCAGGTTCGTACAAATGGCTTTTTGAATGCAGTAAATAGTTGGTCGTGTTATATGGAGCTGTCATAATGTGAACGATAAATTTATGCATTTCTTCTGTTCTCTCCATCTCATTACGGATTGTAAAACAAGTGCATATTGTTATGAATGCAGTGTTGAGTTCTTGAATGCCAGAAGTGCCACCTCCTCACTTTGGTTTATCGTGTAGAATTTTCTGTAGAGAAAGGGTAAATTGCTGTGTAGTTCCCAAAAGCCACCTGGTTTGCATTTTAATACCTTAATGATTATTTTGGCTACTGGCCCACACACTAATCTACAGCATGGGCCACATTGTATTCAAGGTGGGGTATAAGATTCAAGTACCTAGTAGTGGATGATATGATCCATCTTGTATCTAATGGGAATTCAAATAGCCTATATTGATTTCCTCACACAAGTCGGAAAACTATTACTCTTAGTTTATCTCTAATTATTCTAAAGAGTTGTGCTTTTCCTATGATGAATACAAAAGCAATTATGTAATCATTACCTAATTAAAATGTCCTGTAAAATTAGGAAAGACCGATGCTGCTGCCTGTCGTCTCATAATTGATTGGTAGGCAGCTAAGGGCGGGTAACTAGTAAAGGAGTACGCAGGGAAAACTCATCGAGGTATTTAGGTGCGACAGGACGGAAACTTAACGGGGTTATATAGCAATTTACCTTAACACACACGGCATGTGGTTGACAGCGAGGTATTATGCTAATGCAAAAATATGGATACTGTTTTTCCCGAAAACATGACATTTGTTTGGTCTTCCTTAATATATGTTGGTGTATGGCTCTATGTGATGGTGTATGGCTCGAAGTTCTGGTATTCTTATTTGAATTTTTATGCCCTAACCAAATTGTCTCATCTTTTTGGACGATGGAAAGGGATATTAGAAAAACTAATTTCAAAATCGAAGAAACATTTATTATTGGTTGAGTAGTTCAAATAGAGCAAAGAGAAACTGTTATGGTATCATCGCAAGAAATGGTTTTTGCAAGTTATAGGGGGTGGTTTCTTTTAGTAGTTCAACTAAATGTGTTAACGAGTTAAGAGATTGGGTTGATTTCAAACAGAATATCCAGACGTGTTTTAATTTGGAATAAACCATAAGGGGTTCAAAGGATCTTGGAACAAATAACAAAATTTATAGATTTATATTGAAAAAGAAATTCTTTGCTAAATTTGATTGGGGCTTTTAGGCAACATGTTATTAAAAAACAACAGGGGGGTATTTTAGCCGATGACTATCAAAACTTTACTTGAACTGGTATTTTGTACGTACGATGCAGGTATATACATTGAAATATGATAAGAATAAAGGTTTATTTATTTTATGAAATTTATTTTGCAATCGAATTAGAATAGGTTTTATAAGCTTATATGCAGAATAATTAATTGTATAAAAGAAACATGTCAACCAAAATAATATTGATTTCAAATTTAAATGAATTCTAAATAAAATAAAAATTATATAGCCGGTCAGTTAGTTTTATAACTAAAAAAATATGTGCCTAAAAATTTGGTATTGAGATGTGAATGATTTTCGGTTATATTGATTTGTTAAAAATAAGTAACGTGTAAAGTAATTTACTGTATGGAAAAAGACAGATGAGTGTATTCAGGAGCTTGGCACATGGAGAGATTACCAAGAATTTACGTACTCATAAAATGTGATACCACGAGCATATTATTCTAGGAAATGTTACGGTTAATATGATCAACATATTTAAATCATTTTGGTAATATAAGTGCAACAGTAATGGACGGCGACATGTGGCGTCCGATGATGTGCAACAGTAGCGGTTGTCGTTGAAGGGATGACGTCGGGTAATGATGCAGAGCGGTTGCGGAGGACATCGGACGGCGACAGTCGACAACGGAGGATGCCCGTCGTTGAAGGGCTATCGTCTGTGGGAAGACGGCGGGCCGGCAGCTAGTGACAGAATGACTGGTGATGGAAGGCCGCAATACAATCTCAACTTTTATAATACGAACTTTGTTTTTGAACTGTGCTCCTCTTGCGATCAATTTAAATCAAAATAAGCCATTTGAAATGTTTATATGGAAATAAATTATGTAAAATGTTGGGAATTGTTTTCTTTATTTATCTTCTTTTTTTAATATGCGCATATCATCATACCTTTAATAGGGCAAAAGAAAGAGGGTCATCCAATTTTAAAATTGAGTGGGGATTTTTCAAAGAATTCAAACAAAAATACATATGTACAATACACATAATTAAATTATCACTGTTATTATTATTTTACGAGTACGTTGCACACGATTAAATTGCAATGTCATTATTATTTTACATGTGCGATGCACGTAGTTAAATTAATAAAAAAAAGGTTTATAATAAAATTTCTATAATTGCAAGTAATGCATGTGTCAAAAATGCTATTTATTATAAAAAAGAATGAGCTTAATTAAATTCAAATAAAAAACAATAACCTTAATTCAAATTGGAAATCCAAATAGAAAACCCATAATTAACCAATGGTTCTAAATTTCTCCTGCAATCCCTTTTTCTCTCTAATTGGCTTTCAAAATAAATTTCATTTGTAAGACATTCTACTTACACATGGATTATGTATTTCCAACTATATGTCCATGCGCATCACGCGTGTAAAGCTATAATATTCACGGATTTGCTTCCTTTCTTGCACAACAATGCAACTGTGGAATTTTTCAAGCAAAAAATTATCTGCGTATCTGTTCATGCCGATTTAATCCCAGTAACACATGCTCTTCACATTGTGTCGAGGAAACAAAATCACATCCATTTCCCTATAATCCCCATGTTCCTTTATATGGTTCTGGTTCTGAACATAAAGGATCACATCCATTTCCCTATAATCCCCATGTTCCTTTATATGGTTCTGGTTCTGAACATAAAGGCAGACATATAGAAGATAAGGTTCAAGTGTAAATATCCTTATCCTTCACAAGCTCCAAGTAAAATAAAAAAAAAATCAATCGGCCAATGCCAAAACCCCTTTGGGTAGAATTGGAATCTATTTAATCAACTCTAATGTCAACAATAAAATCGAATTCAGACTTAAGAACCAACACGTATCAAATTTGCATTCAAATCAATCAGGCCTAGTTAGGAAGCAGTCGCTTTCCGAACCGGTTTCGTTTAAAGTTAAAATGAATATCCGGCTATATCCGGCTTACATGCGATTATGTAAAATTGGGGTTTCATAAAATTTAGGCCCTGTTTGGGAGTGGAGTTCAGATAGCCACAATTTATTTTTAAGTGGAGGTAGAGAGACAAACTCCAAAAATGAAGTTACATAAAGATTAGAGTTTGGATGGATAAGGTTTTCTCACTTTCAAAGGTGAGATAACTCACAGCTCCAAAATGACTCCCAAAGAAGATAAAGTAAGGATTTTAGAGTCCATTGTTTCTAACTTTATGAAACCACAGTTTAACAAACTTGATTCCATTCCCAAACTGGGCCTGATAGTCCTATGACAACATAGCTTTTAAACTAAGGTTTCGTTTACAAATAAAATTAGGTTTTGATTTTTGGAGCCCCGCAACCCCCCACAAAACCGAAACCATAACTCTGTAGCAAAACGAGTCCCAACGTCGCAAACCCCAGTTCCATAAATGGATACTAACAATACAATAGAATTTTTCATTCACTTAATTCCTTCACAAAAATACCATCAAGATTCAAAAGTAATACAATTGACTCGACGCACTCAGGATCCTCTACACAGAAGTGGAAAGTAAAAAATCCAAGGTTTGCAGCAAGTCTCATTAACTTCATTTGTGTTGATCCTGTTCCTTTCCATATGGGATTAGTTATGAAACATGACCCGGCATAGAGAAAGTACAACACACATGCACGCGTGCACTACTTGAGAAAAATTTATCAAGATAATTTCTCCAATGGTAATGCAACACCACTAACAGCAGATCTAATCATTACCTAGGTTAAACCGCAGTAAACAAAGATCACGACACATCATATTAGCCAAGAAACTTCACTGTCTGTGCATTTGTGTAAGCTTCTGATGATCAGTATAGCGCTTTCTGTTTTTCAAACTACAATACTAACAGAGTTGCTACATTCTCACACATCGATTCACTCTCCGATGCGGGCTTTCCTATCAAGGGAAAAATGGAAATCCGCCTTTATCTGTATTGCCAAATCGATACGTCCGTATGCTCTCATGCCAATTCAATCTCATCGATGCATACCATTCATCATGTGTTGAGAATAACAAAATAGCATCCATAATCCATAATTCCTATGAGCCTGGTAATTTCTAAACACAGACCCGAAAAGCATGATTCAAGTCTAAATATCCTTTACAAGTTTTACAGAAAACCATATAAATCAATAGCCCGACTAGACCGGTTTTACTGAGGCTCATCAACGATTTTTAGCTAGAATTTCTATAATAAGCCTAGACTGCTCATTCTACATTTACACTAGCAGAGGTCTAGTCTGCATATGCATTTCCATACCAAGCAAACATGATAAACTTATGGCCTCCAACAACCAGTCATCAAGATGCAAGTTTAAGATCTTTAACAAAAATGAAGTTTTAAACCTAGAAAAATGGAATTCATTTCCTAAAGAAAAGTGGTTGGTCCGGACGGGATTCCTATCGAGATTTGGAGATGCTTAAGAGAGATAGACGTTACATGGTTGACAAATCTGTTTAATAAGATTTGGCAGACCAAGAAGATACCAAATGAGTAAAGGAAAAATACCCTTCTACCTATCTACAAGAACAAGGGTCACATTCAAAGTTGCTCAAATTGCCATGGAATAAAACTTTGTATCGCACCATGAAGCTTTGGAAAAGAGTGATGGAACACAAATTCAGGAAGAATGTTATGATAACAGAGAACCAATTTGGGTTCATGTCTGGACGATCGACGACCGAGGCTATTTATTTGCTTGATCAACTTATCGAGCATTTTCGAGAGAGGAGAAGAGATTTGTATATGATATTTATTGACTTAGAGAAATTGTACGACACGATACCTAGAGGTATTATGGACGCCAATGATGAAGAAGGGAGTCCCGGTCAAGTATATTGACATAATCAAGGACATGATGGAATAGTGGCAAATGTCAGAACTTACAACAATGGCTTGCATCAAGGATCTGCATTAAGTGCATTCCTGTTTACCATCGTGATGGATGAGCTTACTAAAACTATCTAGGATGGGATACATTGATGTATATTATTCGCTGATGATATTGTTCTGGTAAATGAGACGAAAGCATGAGTTAATGCCAAATTGGAGTTATGGAGGCAAACGTTGGAATATCGAGGGTTTGGATTGAGCAGGTCCGACATAGCATATATGCAATGCAAATTTAGCAAACAAAGAAGTCGAGACCACAGTGGTATAACACTGGACGACGGACAAGAGATATCACCAACGATCAGTTTAGAAATCTATGTTTCATCATCCAAAAGGATGCGAAGATCGATAACGATGTCAACCAAAGGTACGAGGCTGATTAATTGAAATGGAGTGCAACAGGGATTTTGTGCGATCGTAACTTTCAGTTGAGGTTGAAAGGGAAGTTTTATCGGAACGCTATTCGGCCTGCCTTATTATATGGTACATAATGCTGGGCTCCAAAGAAACATCATACACAAAAGATGCACGGAGCGGAGATATGCATGCTTCGTTGGATGTGTGGTAATACTAGAAAAGATAAGGTGCGAAATGAGGACATTCGTGCAAATATTGGTATAGCAGAGAAGATGCGGAAAACCGGCTAAGATGATTTGGTCATGTGCGATACAGAACTATGGAAGCACCGGTTCGACGAATGGATACTCTCGATATATGCAATGTCAAAATGTCGTAAGGAAGACCGAAGAAAACGTGGATGAAGGTGATACGAAAAGATATTGTTGCCAAAGGCCTCAATGAAAATATATTGTTCGATAGGAGTGAGTGGAGGCGGAGGATTCATGTGGTGGACTTGGCGTGATTCTCATGTTGGTTCATGTAGCCTACCCCATATGCTTGGGATTAAAGGCTTAGATGTTGTTGTAAAATCTATTTATCATGCATAGCACCATATTTGTAACCAATCTATAATCCTCTTACCTTTCTCCTCTATTAAGACTGCATTCATTTCCATAACCCCATTTAAACCTGGCATAATCTTTGTACTCTGGGCTAGAATATTTCATCAAGGACTACGTAAAACTACAAGATAAAAATCATGCTTGAGAATCAACATCCACACATGATAAACCACTTAAATCAAACTCCTACAATTATTGTTGTAAACCCCAGGTCCCCTGTATACATATGTAGGATTGTTTATTCACTTAATTCCATCACAGATACCAGTTGAAATTATATATTTATAAAATTGACATGTTTCTAATTAAAGTTGATTATCTTTTAAGATGATGTACGTGCTATTATACATTAGTTAAACTCCTAGCAAGGCGCCTAGATGTTCTCAGGCTCCACTTCGAAGCGGTGGTCCACAGTTTGCAGTAGATCTCATTAACTTCATCACTTGTATTAAGCCTTTTCTTGAAGTTAAATCTTGGAAGCTTTTACTAGACAGATGACTTGACTCACAGCTCAAACTAGAGAGTCAAACCTAGGTCGCTAATGAATGTGGGAATGAGTGGGACTCGCCCAACTAATACAAGTCAAGTGAAAGAACTCGATTATTAAATGAAAGAGAAGTGCGATTCAAATGCCCTAACCTACCAACTCCGGTGATACATTATTAAGGGTAATATGCAATGCACACGAATCACATGGATAGATTGATAGAAACCTCTAGCAAAATACCCACTAGTGCCCTATCATCAATTAGATAGAGAAGATCACCAAGATTTCATGATCTGCTCGTCAGATGACATCAGTTAATGGAACATAACTCATCATGGAAAAGCCCCAACAAAATAGCCAAACTACTTTCTACTACCGCACGTAGAGACAATGAGAAGGCACAATGCACAATTAGTTTCTCGATTGAAATACCCGTCATAGGTGAGACTGTTTAAGCCCATCAAAATCAGAAGAAAAGTAACGGTAAGGATAGCATTTATCTGAGGCAAATGGAACCAGGTTTTGCAAAAATCTCGTCACTAACTTCCAGGAGAGATTTACTTGAAGGGCATATTGTCATATGATAATCATTGATAATTTAATGTTTAAGCAATTGATATCTAGCTCAATAGTCGTAGGAAGTCATCCATAGATGTGACTAGGGGGGAAATATACCAATTTCTGAAGTTTTCCATAGAAACTTACTAAGCACTTTCAGCAAATTTTATTGTCGACGTATCAATCTCGAACCCTTCACGATCCCTTAAACCATAACCTAAAGTGAAAAAAACGAAGACCATGTCACTGACATGGTTGCAAAGCAATTTGTCAAAAGTAATTCCCAATGATGGTACTGGTACTGAACAAATGTTTCTGTCATGTTCTGTACCACCCACAACAATCCAATCTACAGACCTCACCTCTATTGCCCTCATCACACATGTCACTAAATTACAATTAAAGTGTTTCATCTTACAAAATGAAAAAGAATGTCTAGAGGAAGGACACCAAGAGGACTTGAAGAAGGGATAAGAAAGAATCACATACCAAAGAGAACAACATATGCATTTCAAATTAAGGCAACACCACAAGGGTTAAGCATCCATTACAAATTTATAGAAACATTCAGGCTACAAATAGGCATTCATGATTCAAAACACAGGTTCCACAATTTAAGAAATCATTTTGTCGCCCAACACCAAAAGGGTCAAGGATAGAGAAGATTGCATGTAATATTAACCATAAACCGCAAGCCCATGTGATATCTAGAACAGTCAGCACCCATGGAACTATAAACATAGCTAAATAGCAACAAGATAACAAGCGAAGGCGTACTCAATTGGCACGGCCTCTAATAACATCCAAGCCCATCTCTGTAGGATCGGTTGCTTGCAACTCCACTTGAATGCCATCTAATTCTCTCTTGAACCTGTCCTTAGAGCTTGCATAAAGCATCTTGCTTCGTACCCTTGCGGTGTCAGGAGACCTTAATACAAATGAAGAAGAAAAACATAGCTGTAATACAAAACTATCTATCCATCCATCCATCTATCTATATACTAATATAAAGTTGGGTCATGGAAAGAATTGAGTTTTCATCCTTCCCAAATTGCTCTAGACTTGGAATATCACGGCTATGAAGATGGGCATGTTTTGGTGAATTGTTAAATATTTACTTTGGGTTTGGATTCTTTTTTAAAAGATATTTTAAGAATATCAATATCTGTAAAAAGAGTTCAAGTAAGCTTAGTTATGGATTATTTGATGAATGTGTAAACCATAAAGAAATAAACACAATCAACATCAATGCAGCAGTCCGTGCAACAACCATTAGGGAGGGTTATTTGAGTTCTTACGACCTTATAATTTTTCAGCTTCTTAAATATCCAATTTTTCACCAATGAATTTTCTCATGGGATGTATTCACAAAAAATATGAGATTTCATATATCGAGAGCTGAATTCCTGCGCATTATTCGCAAGCTACTTACCTAGTATCATATAAAGTAATGAGAACATAGACATAGAAAAAGAAAAGTTACCATGCAATGAAAAAGATCTTGCTTTTCTGGCAGTTCTCCTCAGTGACGAAATCAAAGTCGTAAATTGCATATCTGCATTCATTTTCAGGAATGCTGGTCGTGAAATCCTCGTAGCTCATAGTGGGTTCTCCTAGCTTCTCCACGATTACCTCCTTTGCCTTCTCATCGATCTTATAAATAATGAAGCGATGGGTTCTCTTAGCTTTCAGTTCCAAGAATTTCAACTTGCATTCATCATTAACAGCCATCCCTGACGCTGCGTTGGCCTGAAATTAATTATAACAAAATGAATTAATTAGAAAATAGACAGTGTTTGATGAAATTGAAACATTGAATTGCTCAAGATCTGAAACAGATTAAAATCCAATGTAGCTAGATGAAGATATGGAATATGATAATAAATGCGTGCCTAGATAATCTCATTTTAAATTAAAAGTAAGATAAGTTTTAGATTCTAAACATCAGAGTACTGAAGAACAACACCAAAATACGATGATGATAGTCAAGCAACGCAATTCCATGGAATCCACACTGCATATCATTTATTCTACAATTTCTACAAGAAAAAAATCCTCAAATTAAACAAAAAATAGTGTAAGAGAAAAGATTGGTAGATAAATTACTCCATCGGTGTCATCTATACACACATTACTCAGACAATTAATGACTTTAGTGTTGATGCATTACTGATATTCAACCACTCAATCCATCAATACGTGAGTGTTTATTTTCGGTAGAAGCAATGATTTAAACAACCATCCTTATCTAGCTACAGCCAAGATCACTCCTAATAAACAACCACCAAATAGGCAATATTGCACTAAGACTACCAAATAGGCATTATTGCTCTAAAACTATTGAGATAAACCTTTAGCACTCCTATACAGGTAGGAGCATGAAGATACAGATTCCTTGCTTTCAACTGGTATAGGAGAGACCCAATAACCTTTCACTAAACAACCACCCAAAAAGGTCCAAAGAAGGATATCGGCTAAGTCGCAATTGCCTGACCTTTGCTAAAATAAATACCAAAATCATTGCCTTCAATCTAAAATCTAGAAGCATGAAACAAAAGTATTGCACACTTAAGTGCCTCCCATGAAACAATCAATTTGGCCATACGGCCATTAATATTGGTCAGGCCAATAATGCTGGCAGCGATCACTCTACCCAGAAAATTCAGTTTCCCAATCCCCAATTTACCTTTTAAACTAACATGTGCCAGAGCACACCACCATTGCTTTGAGCGAATCAAGTCACAAGAGTAGGGCACTGCCATAAAATGCGAGAAAGGTATAATGGAGCATCATCCACTCACAGCGGATCCAATAGCCTGACAAGTGAATCATGAGCCTGCCTAATACCTTATAATGCTCATTGGCCTGCACCAAGGGCTTTATAGACTAGCAAAAAGTGGGAGATGAAAGCTTATTGACAGATGTAGCTAATGCGATTCTTTAAGATTATAAATCATTTAAACCTAATCATTGACTTCTTATTGTCAAAAATTCAACATCACAATAAAAGAACCTTCTAATAGTCACTAGATGTCTCGGAAGAAAACGCTAAAAAGTGGGGCAATGATAAATTGTATGATTCTAACAATAAACCTAGATGGAGCATATCACGTGAACAATAATGTTCTATCATTTAATATGTAGCTTACACTGCATAACGTTCCTACCAATTCTCCAACCGAATACCTGAACCTAAAACCATTTTGCTATATTCAAGAACTAAGACCGAGCTCCAAGCTTAGAGGGTAGGCTTTTACTTCTGCTTAGAGTTTCAAGAGTATAACCCAACATCCATTTGACCCACCTGTATCCATCGTCATGGAGAATCAAAAATAATGTGACAAGGGAAGAGTTGGCTGACAGCTCAACATTTCCCGAATGGTAATGTGTAATGAGCAGAAGTCATGGACACTTTAGTTCAGACTGTTCAGTAGTTCTTGCATTCTAGTGCAAACTGTTCAGAAGTCATGGACACTCTAGTTCATACTACAAAATAAAGGGTCCTAACCAATAAGAAAAGCCCAATCCTTAAGACCTTAAGAGTGACAATGCCCAACAATTCATTTCTTTATTTTAAAAATAAACGGAATAAGAAAGGAGAACTTCAATCATACGTGATGAAGTTGCGGACTCTAACCGCCCATGTTTCCAATCATGGCTAAGACCATACTTTGCTTCAAGGAAGGCGGACCACATCAAATTTTGCAAAATGTTTAGACTAAATTATACTAAAATACCATGGTCTTTCATCATTTTCCAAATAAATACCACACTCTTTATTTATTAGTGATAAACACCATATACTTTAGTTATTAGTGATAAACACCATACGCTTTATTTATTACAGATTAATGCCATGACCTCTACATGCAAATACCATCGTTAGTTCTCTGTCACAATGTCACAAATTCATGATTCGGCAATAATTCGGCGAGATCGAAAATTTGGATTCGGAGAACTATTCGGAAAAAATCGGCACGTATTCGGGAAAGATTCGGTAAGTGTTCGGGAAATGTTCAGGAAGGATTTCGAGCAAAAAATTAATATATGAGACGCTAGATTTTGATTTTGTGAATTATTTGCTGTTTTTTGAATAATTCGGGAATTATTCGCCGCGTTCGGCGACGGCGAATAATTCGTAGATTTAATCGGCAAATCAATAATTCGCGAATTATTCGCGAATTCGCCGAATAATTCGCGAATTATGTGACTATGTTCTCCGTCCGTCAAGGGTTGTTATACAATGATCATGTAATTATCAATTGCCTAAGTTATTTCCAAATTGTGCTTCATATGCTATTAAAATGCATTACCTTTTTTCGTCTTTGTATCCATAGCACTCATTAAGATATAATTTTTCCTTTATTTAGTACAATATCCTTCTTGACTTGTATTGATTTAGTGGAGTATTGAAAAAGAGAAGGGACAGAAATGGGGTGGAGAAACAAGGGCCCAAAAATTGGTGGTGATTAATTCAAAAGAGAAACAAATGCATGAGAAGTTTTAAGTGATGAATTAAAAAATAAGGTAAGAGTCATAAAACAACGTTCGTAAGGACAATGGTTATTTTGCATGTTTATCTGTAATAAACCATATGTTACTATCTAAAAAACGATGAAAGGTCATTGTATTTTGGTGCGACTAAGCTAAATATTCAAGTAGGGTCCTTCAAGGAGATATCTCTATTACATTCATTTTTTCCTTATCCATCTTTCTTGTCATGATATGATAATATACATCATAGGAATTTAAAAAGGCTAAAATGCAGGAAACCACCACATTCGCTCAAAAAGCAAGAAACCCTCATAAACTTGAAAAACATGCACTTTACTCTAAAAGCCCTAACGCTGTTGGTTTTTCCATCCATAAAACTCTTTTATGCCAAAATGCCCCTTTAAATATAATTGACTAACCTAATACTCTCCTTTCTTTCTTTTTCATCATTTTCAAATCCATACTCTTTTGAATTTGTGCTCACTTTTTGGAGGATTAGAGAAAAGATAGCACTAATCTATTGAATTAGAGATTTGGGGAAGAAATGATAAAAAAAATGCTTGGAAACAATTTATAGAGAAGAAAGACGGAATAAAATTGGAAAAGAAATGATTGAGGGGCGTTTTGGGAAATATACACCATAAAAATTAATAGTGTTAGATTTACGGGGTAAAGAGCATGTTCTTTAAGTTTAGGCGGTTTCCTGCATTTTAGACTTAAAAAAATAAATGTGATGAGCAAGGTCGACACTAAGAGTTGATGAGCTCAACAATCGCCAGGTTTTGTTGAGAATGGACACTCTAGCTCTTTCGTTAAGTCCTAAACATTAACAAAACAAAGGTCTTAAGCCAATAGCTAGCCCCCCAATCCTTCAAATCTAGAGGCTACAATGTCCTTGCTAGTATCTATTGCCATTTAACAACACCATGGGTAACAAGGAACAGTGAATCTATTAACTTTGATGGAGACGGTCCATGATAAATTAACAAAATTCGTCCTCACAGCCTTAAGTTTGAAGGCCAAAGCCAATCAGTCATTCTGCTTGTCGACAGAGCCTAGACAACACCTAGGGTTTCTACGAATCGGGAACTTCCCTTCAATCAAAGGAAGAATTGATTCCTTGATTTTCAATTTCTTCAGGACCCTAGCTAGGCGACGGCCCAAGATCTAGCCGAGATCCAAATGATCAGCCATAAGATCTCCAACAAAAAGCCCTAGATCTCAAAGAAGAGATCCAACTAGCACGCAAAAGATCACGATCTCATCATCTGATCTAGTTCTACCTCTCAGATCTATCGAATCGAACGCAAGACAACCAAAATCCCAAAACAGCAAGGGTGCCAAACAAATCAATCAAAAGGTTCAGACCAAATCGCATGTCGAAAGCTAAGGAACAGTTAGAGATTAGAAACCCTAAGAGCACAGAGAGAGAGAGATCGTACCATATTGAGAGAGACGATCCGAGCGAGATTTGAGAGAGAGAGTGGGGAGATATTTTTGGAGAAAATATAGGGCTCGGTTATTTTTAAAGAGGAGGGAGAGAGAAAAGGGGTCCGATTACAGAGGCTCAAAAAAAATATATGAAAAAAATAAAAAGAAAAGGGGAAGGGTAAAAGGCATTAAAGCAACGTCAGAACAAAAACTGGTAACAGACACGTCAGCAATTGCGGTCCTTGCGCGCGTGAGGGGTAGCTCCGTAAGGGCTGTTTGGTTGCAGGATTATGAGTTTGGATTTGGATTTTGGATTCTACGATTTTGTGTTTGGTTGCAAGATTAGGATTTTTAGGACTACTTTGTTTTGTATGGGGGGCCCATCACAAAAGAAGGATTCATGAATCCTAAAATTTTTCAAGGATTCTCAAGGATTTGGCACTATTCATTGTCGTTTTAGATGAGGCCCATGTATTTTATTTATTTAACAATACTCTCTCTCTATCTCTCTCTAAAATCCTCAAATCCAAATCCCATTTTTTTCCACCAACCAAACAAATATTACAAGGATCTACAAATCCAATATTAGGAATCCAAAACCAACCAAACAACAAATTACCAAATCCAGAAATTTCAACCGTACTATTTTGGAATCCAAATTCCATAATCCTGCAACCAAACAGGCTGCAGGATTATGGATTTGGATTTGGGATTTGGATTTGTATTGTGGAATCCTAGGATTCCATAATTTTGTGTTTGGTTGATGGATTTGGATTTCTAGGATTCCTTTATTTTTTATGGAGGGCCCACCACAAAACAAGAATTTTTGAATCCTAAAAGATTTCAAGGATTTTCAAAGATTTTGCACTATTCATCGTACTTTTAGATGGGACCCGTATACTTTATTTATTTAATAATCCTCTCTCTATCTCTCTCTCTCTAAAATCCTCAAATCCAAATCCCATTTTATTTCCACCAACCAAATAAAGATTACACGAATCTACAAATCCAATACTTGGAATCCAAAACCAACCAAATAACAAATTACCAAATCCAGAAATTTCAACTGTAATATTTTAAAATCCAAATTTCATAATCTTGCAACCAAACATGCCCTGACTGTTTTAGGATAAAATTCTTTTTTTTTTTGGAGTCTAGAAATAGTAAATAAATTTCTGTAAAAGGAAGTAAATTCTGATGCATAATCCTTAAGGATCGGAACTCGTCCCTCATCGCGTTACCAGACTTTGAAAGTCGTTGCTATTGGCGTTGTCATGATGGAACAAATCTTGCAAGAGAGCTCGCTAGAGATGGATGGAGTAGCCCTCCATTTGCCTTCCCATGCCCGAAGTCAGCCCTCACTTTAGGGCTACCGTTTACGGACAAGGTTCAAGGTCGAAAATTTTCGAAAATCCCTTCTTCGGATCGCGGTTCGCATCAATTGTTTTTATTTATCGCGCCCTGAGTGTACTACCAGCGATCTCCCTGAAGTATTATTCTACGCAAGCTAAGAGTCTGATCGTTGAAAGGTAAACTCGTCAAGCAAGCTCTTTCTACATGAAATAATGGATTCTTGAAATTAACTCGAACGCGGCCAATTAATCAAGAACAGGTACTTTACCACTTTTCGATCCGATGGACCTATTTTTCCGATCTGACCAAGACACTGCTTCCGAATCCATTGCTTGAATCCTGATATTCTCCATTCATGCCTGTTAGGGAAGCTTGAAATCAGCCCTTAACGAATATTTCCAACTCTTGCTTGAACCCATATATTTTCCGCCTGTGCCCGTTAGCCTGCATCCTACATCGATCAAGTTGGGATTCTCTACTATCTTTCACATGTGCAAACGAGAATATCCCAAGCCTCTTGGACCTTTCTTGTATTACAACGTTTGGAACAGCTGAAATCAAACGACAGTACAGCAGAGAGCCTGGATCCGCAATAATCCGCTTGCAAACAGCCTAGAGTACTTCTGCATTTTAAAAGGTTCTCCCATTTCACATGAAAGGTGTTGGAGATAGTGCCCTCAGAGTAAATTATTGGATCACAGGCACGTGATTGCAATGATTGAGGGAGGACCTATCCCGATAGGACAGTCTTACTCGAGATGATAGTATGCTATCTGGTTTATTTTTATCATCGTGTACTGCTTTAGGTGACCTGACATGTCGCTATTACACGTTGATAGAGCCCCTAGGATTCTTGCTTGACCACCAGCAGTATGATGGCGATCATATACGTGGGAGCTGGTAGTCTATAAGCACATCCTTAAAAGGTCCCTAGTCGTAGGAGTTTCGAGACAGGGCATCGATACTCCATTTGTAGACTAGTGTATACAGTCGAGACCCCGACGAGGGGCGGTGGCCGGTCTCACAAGCCACTGGTGTCAGTTCGTTCACCTAAGATGTATACAGGTGCTCATTGGGTTATGAGTACACCGGACAGGACTCGCCGGGAACCTGCTAGTTGGTCTTATACCAGATGTCAGATAGCAGTTCCCTGGTGACATGTGTACAGGTTAGTTCATCGACCTGAGATCGTCATTTGTCTCGTGTGAGTTCCCACTGTACTTTGATTACTACCCTACCACGGCTCAAAGGAATCGTGCAAACAGGTTTTAGTTGGGTACAGTCCCGAGCCACATGGAGGCAGTGAGCGGATCTTCAGGGGTTCGTCTCTCCCGGTATTGGGGGTGAGGTCGCGCTGTGTCTAGGAGAGCCATTACGCAAAGCCCTCGGCCGAGGCAGGAGATTTACTGGTAGGTATTCCAGTAATATCTCAGGGCGTTCTGGGCTACACTCCGACACGACTTGTACCGCTTTTGGGGGTCTGACTTTTACCAACCCCCTAGGCCCGACATGCGATGCTCATAGACGAACGGACCGGACTGTACGGATATTGTCACTGACAGGCTCAGTAGGGTGTCAGGATGAGTTCGCTCATCGACGTCCCTTTTGGTCAATAGCTGGTGGCCCGTCACGTATTGGCTTATACCTCTGACGTGCTAGTGGTTAAATCCGCAGCCATAGTATTGATGAGTCTTTAGAGTCCACCACACTTACAGTTACTCAAGCTTTCGGGCGAAACGCTGTAGAGGCCGTATGGAGATATGGCAGGGTGATCAGATACGTGCGGTATTGCACGGATCAGGATCAGACGGTTTGTACTAGTGGCCGTATAGTTATATGGCAAGGTTCGATCAGATACGTGCGGTATTGCACGGATCAGGATCGAACGGTTTTTACTAGCCGGCTTTGGTTTAAGCCGGTCCTAGTTTAGTACAGTGTAGATTTTGTCTCATTGCATTTGTATCCGGTCAGAATACATATGCGGGTGTGTATGCACAGTATCGGGGTTTTCCTGTAATTTATTACGGGACCAGTTTTCTGGAGTTGCCAGTTTGCATTCCGTTCCGGCCGGTTTTCCTTTGTTCTTTCCCGGCCGGACTTTTCCGATGGAGGGGGTTATTTGCAAGTTTGCAAATAACACATTGTGGAGGATTTTCTTGCAAATGTATTTATCATGAAAGCATCTTTTGATACCATTCTCATCACTTACTTTTTGTTGATTAGTTGTGATTAGAGTTGATGTGAGATTGTTATGATGAGGTTTTGGATATGGTTACCATTTGCTTTTACTACCATTACCTTCCTTCTATGGTTGTGGTTTTGTATTGCTTCCTCCACCATTCTCATTTGGAGGAGAGAGAACTCACTTGAGAAAAAGAAAAGAAGATGAGAGTTTTTCATTCTTGAGAGTGTAGTATTCTTGATCTCATTTTCATGCTAGAAAAATGCAAGCACCATTTTTCTAATCTTGATTCTTCCATCATCTTCAAAGGCAACAAAACCCCAAATAAGACATAGCCTCAACCCTACACATTCTACAGCAAATCTTGGACGCGTCGGCTAGCCTACTTCGCGCCCGAGTTGCCTCGGTATTGAGGCGGGAGCCCGTAAAAGACGCAGGCGATGTGGTGCCCTTCCGGCGAGGAGGCGACGATATGGAGACAAGACTTTCCGCGGGAGATCGGGACGATGAAGAGAAGACCGGAGGACTCGGATCACTTGGTATACTTCTCTTCCCATCTCTTGTTAGCTAGCATTAGGTTAATGGTTAACGATCCGGGTTTTATTGTCCGCGGTAGCGCCAGTTTCCAAGTAAGGAAAATTTTTGATTCCGCATTTTGGCCTCGGATAGACGGCCGAGGCGCTGCCGTGGCGCAACATGGTATCAGAGCCACGCCATTAACCTTGTCTAGCTTGCTTTAACGTGTTTACAAGTTCGATCGATCGGATTTTCCAAAAACCACATTTCCATGTCGCACTTTCTGTCGATTTTTTCCTTGCTCTAAATATTATTTGGTACATTGGAAAATTACGTGCAGGGTTTTTTATGAATTCTGTGAAAATTTGGTATGCTGATGTTACTGTAGAGCGGCGGTTTAGCGGCCAAAACCATGTTTTGGCCGCGGAACCGCCGCCGTTTTGTGGCCAAACCGTACCAAATTTCTACAGTGGTTTACTGACATGAAAATAGGGTTTCTGGTATATTCTTTTTGGGCCCAGATGTTTTTGAGTGCTACAGTTGTGCTTGGGGCCCACTTCGGAAAATTCAGTCGATCGAAAATTTTAAACATGTTATTTCACAGTATTTACATTATATCTGCGACCGTGAATGTCACTTGATCGGTAAATCCTGTCTAACTGCTATAGCCCGGTTAGACAGATTTGCGAACGTGATTTTCACGTTGATGTTCTGTGTTTATGCTGTGATGTTGCGGATCGGTCGTGGGGATAGCCTGGATGCAATGCTAGTACAGTTTTGTTTTATATGTACATTTGATTTTGCGGGGCGAGCGTCCGACATTTGGACAGCCGTCACTGCCTGTTTGTATTATTCTTTTGGGGCACGACCTGGTTGCGGTCGATGTACCCGTTGTATGTATATTTTACTTTCTGTACTAGGATTACCCCGCGGAGGGGTGCACGGATAGCCGGGTTCTAGAGGGCAACGGGCCCGCATCTCATGGCATTGAGACGGAGGGGGCTTCACTCTAGGATTGGCGGGCTATTTGCCGCACTCGTAGGGGGTACAGGTTGACCTGGGAGGGGTGCCCAAGTTACCGGATTCCATGAAGTGCTGGGTGGTCCATTCACGGTGCTGAAGGGGGCTGCCTCGCTTCAGGTTTTGGCGGGTGACTTGCCGCGCCCGTAGGGGTCTAGGATTTCATTGCACAGGCTATCCACACGACCAGGGGAACGTCGGGTTTCAGCAGCGGCTCTGTGAAACCCGGGCTTCCAGATATCTGTATTGTTCTGTGATGCTGTATATTTCTGTGATGTTGCATTTTATCACGCCTTGAGCGAAAATAATATATTGGTATATATATTAGTAGATGTTGTATATGTTTTACATCCGCGCTAGTCCAGTCCCCGCTCTGTCGTTAGTTAGCTAACCTAACGGGTAATGACGGGACCCAGTGGCGAATGCGGATGGCATATACGTACATCAGTATATTTTCGTTCTTTGTGGTGTGATCAATTGGTGGGACTGCGTTGATTCGGATCAATGCAAGATAAACAAACCTATTCTGATGTTGTTGGAACACTTTTTCAAAAAGCTGTTATTGCAAGGACGTTCACTTTTGTTTTGCATCGTGGTATTCAGTTGGAATATCCTGCTCTTCAGTCGACGAGGCAAGGGCCGAGATCCCTTCACCGGGAGTGACCCCTTGGACAGAAGTTTGCGTCAGGGCATTAACTTCACTATAGCCGATTACTTTTTGCTTTGCATCGTGGTATTCAGTTGGAATATCCTGCACCTCATTCTACGGGGAAAGAGCCGAGATCCCTTCACCGGGAGTGACCTCTTTAGCAAAGGGTTTTCGTCACTATATTTTTATAAAAGCTATGCAGTTCCTTCAACGATATCAAGTTCATTACGTTAAAAGTTTTTCGCCAAAAACTAGACGTAGCCCTCCGTCATTTCTTACAAGTATTACTTAGTATTCGTGCTGCGTTTGTTGACCGTGTCAAGGCGTAGTGTGCGGTAGCTAAGTAGTGTTTGTTTGTAGCATATTAATGGGATTGGTTAGGACAGTCGTGCGGCCTTGTTGACTGTGTCAAGGGCTCATACGGATGGGTTTAATGCAATCCAGGATAATGACGGGTTGAACTTGACTAAGACTCTTTGATTTGTTGACTGTGTCAAGGTCACTTGGGTCCTAGGGGTAAAACATTCATCGGGAGTTTCAAAAGAACTGAAACTTGCCAGGCATGCGCATACCTTCTGGAGTGTGGTGACTTGAGTGGATTCCGTCAAGTTATCATGCGATGATAGTTGGATCCCGATTCCCACTGATGAGTTAGTTTACTCCTCGGGTGACCCCGACTAATTCTTCTTTCAGGTTTGGAGGAGTATTTGAGGTACAGTGGGAGATTTCCTGATTAGATAAATTGGTAACCATTCTGATCTAGGTTAGAGTGCACGCTGAGTGTTTCTTTTCTCTCTCTCTGGCAGCGACCATTGACCCGACCCTAAGACTATGACTCAGTGACCAAGTTGACCGAACCTTCTTAACACAGGCTTTTGGATTGTCAGAGTTGCAAACCTCATTGCCACTCCTACTTTTACCCTTTTCTCCAGGACACCCCGTATTACTACGAACGTCCACTTCCATTGGACAAAACCATCGTATGGTTATATACGAACTCGAAGGACTTCGAGGATGGTTTCTGGTTCTGGAGAAAACGAATAGGATTATTCAGTTGTCTTTTCCTTTTACCTTCTCTCAGGTTGCGAGTACTCCTTGGTTTAGGAGATAGTACACCTATTACGCAAATTGGATAGTCTTCTTCCAAACCTTAGGCTGGTGCCGACCGGTAGGGAATGAAGAAAACCAATTAGCATAACGATGGTGTGCAGAAGGTATTAAGTTAAGACAAAGTAAGGGATTAGTGAGAGGGCAAAGTAAATTGTGACTGCTATTCACGATCAAACCAAGTATTTCTTCGCCAATCCGAAAATCACCTTTGTATTTCTCCAGGACACTCCGTATCACTACGAAGATCCACAGTTTATTGGATATTCCATCGTATGGTTATATACGAACTCGAAAGGAACTTGTTCCAGTTCGGGGATGGATTCTGGTTCAGGAGAAATAGGAATAAGGTTTATTCGGTTGTCTTTTATCTTCACCTTCTCTCGCATTGCGAGTGTTCCTAGGATTAGGACAATACACCCATTATGCTTATTGGATAGTCTTCTTCCAAACCATAGGCTGGTGCCGAACGGTAGGGAAGGAAGAAAACCATTTGGCCTAAAGGGGTGTGCAGAAGGTAATGACTAAAGACATAAAAAGGGATTTGGAGAGGTGGCAAAGAATTATACGGTTACAGTCGTGAATCTGGAAGAGGCATTACTAGGAATACCGGGATACCCCATCGAAACATTTCAATGTTTCAGTTTCACTGTGTACTGTTAAAGGAAAACTGATTTCCCGATTAGACACTTGCTCCAGGGTATGTATTTACCAGGAATGATTCTCACATCTGTATGGTTTTACAAATGATGAGTGGGAGTAAGTTATTGGGAATTAGGTGATCGTCCTCATTATATCGGGATTCGTTGTAATCGGTGATATTTGAGGAAATCACTTGGGTTGTTTGCCGGTCGGCAAATATTTGGTTTTGAATATCCGCTGTTATGCACCAATTTCAAATCGATATATCTGTACGTCTATTTTTATAGAGTGAGATATACCTTTTGAAGTTATGTCGATGACATTTACCTACATCAGTGGATGGTTAGGTAAGGAGCATTAAACAGCGGTGTAATTCTTCTTAACCATAAGTACAGTTTTCAGCCTACGACACACAGTGAATGAGTCATCAGACTCAAGGGACTTATACAGAGTATTGTATGTTGTCCAGCGTCCATCAGGACAGAGGGGTTGGTCCTCGTACTATATTCAGTTTACTTATGATTTCTCTAGTTTTTAGACAGGTGTTTCGTGGAAACACAGGGTCTGAATTTTGAGAAGTTATAGGTATTTGAATAGAGTAGAGAACCAGGTATAGCAAGTATCAGGATTCTTCAAAGTGATCGAAGATGTAGATACTTGTGTATGGTATTCAGTTGATAGTAATGATAAAGAGAAATTGCTTCTCTTTCAGGTTACTCATAATTGGAAGCATTCCTAAGTTGAGTAACGCTGATCGGCCTCCTTCCATTTAGTTTACATGCACTGGAGATAGCTGCATGATTTGAATCTGTTTCAATTGAATCAGTGCCTCTGGTTCTATATTGGATATAGAACAGTTCATATCTTAACGATGTTAAGGTACGGGGAGTTATCCGGCTTATGCTTAAAACAAGACACTGGACAACTCAAGGCACGTTTCTGTAATGGCTGTTTGCGGGTTGACCCAGGCTATGACGAGGGTTGACTTTCTACCATCTGGAAGATCAATAGAGATATTGTTCTTGACTCGCCACGTTTTTAAAAGAAATGGTTTTTTAGAAAACAGTAGTGGGAGTATGGTAGAACTGGAAGTGATTCCAGAACCGCAAACGATTACTGAAGATTTGATAAGGAACCTAAAGATTCAATCTGGTTTGACATTCCATTGGCCACTCCGCAGATACGGTGGGTAACTTCAGGCACCCGAGAGGTACTCCGGTAGCCTCAAGGACGGTGACAGGGAAGTTCTTGTTTACCCACACTTGCCATTGCTGTTGTTCCAGGCCGCGAGACCCGGCAGGAGGATGGGTATAGCGTCGTTCTGAACTAGCTTCAGAAGTGTACGTGTATATGACTCTGCCAGAGGGTTGTCGTAGTCAGTGGGAGCAGCGGAAGCATTGGTGGACAGGTGGCTTATGTCTATTTATAGACTAAAGCAGATATAGCGGAGATAGATCATCTATTTCTGACATGACAGTCATAGGTTTGACGTCATCGGAATAGGGGATGGATCTGTTGAGAAGGTAGTAGGGTGTGATGTCATGGTATTTGGATGACATACACATAGTAGGAAAGGAAACTCCTATACTACGATCGGTTATACTTTGGTCGTCACACAGTGGTTTCTCCACATGGGACTTGGACATAATATCAGACATTCTGATTACTAGATCTATGGTTTTAGATCTAGATTTGGGTGGTTTCCCAATCTGGGTACTTAGACAGCATTCTAAGAGTATTTAGAATGGACGACTCCTGGCATGGTAGTGTACCTGCAGGTAATGGAGTCACCTTCTCTAAAGGTGTCTTACAGACTAAAGGGGAGAGGGATGTGCATGATTGGCAGATCACTTGCTTAGGCAATTGAGTCAATCATGAGATGTCAAGTACCACACCGGATGTTGTTCTTGCACTAGATGCAATAAGTTGACATTGATCCAATCCTGGAGAAACAGTCGGATGCAGTTTTAGAACATAAGTGGATGTTCTAGGGATATGATAACGACAGCCTCTTTTAGGAGACGGTTATCATTCCAGGCTTCCAAGGTGACATGGATGGCAGAGTGGCTGTCAGAGTTATGGTTTTTCCTTCTGACGAGGGGCAGTATTTTGGACAGGTGGTCCAAGGCAATACTGAGGGTGGCATGGCGCAGGATACTGATTAAGTTCAGTTGACGATACAGTCTAAGAAGTTTGGATTTGGAGTTCATTTATGAGCTAGGTCCCATCAGACATCCAGACATTCTAAGACAAGTATTGCTCATTTCGGGAGATGGCTTTCTCCGCGAACTTGAGATATAGAGAGACATAGAAAGAAACATCACAGCGGATCCACTCACTGAGGCTATTCCTCGAACGCAATAGTTTCGCAAACGAGCTTTGTGAGACTGACTAGTAGAGGAGTTGGGTGTTCGGTATCACACGGGCTGTGAGTATGCGGCATCGCAATAATTAGCCTTGAGTGCAAGTGGGAGATTGTTGGAGATAGTGCCCTCAGAGTCAATTATTGGATCACAGGCACGTGATTGCAATGATTGAGGGAGGACCTATCCCGATAGGACAGTCTTACTCGAGATGATAGTATGCTATCTGGTTTATCTTTATCATCGTGTACTGCTTTAGGTGACCTGACATGTCGCTATTACACGTTGATAGAGCCCCTAGGATTCTTGCTTGACCACCAGCAGTATGATGGCGATCATATACGTGGGAGCTGGTAGTCTATAAGCACATCCTTAAAAGGTCCCTAGTCTAAGGAGTTTCGAGACAGGGCATCGATACTCCATTTGTAGACTAGTGTATACAGTCGAGACCCCGACGAGGGGCGGTAGCCGGTCTCACAAGCCACTGGTGTCAGTTCGTTCACCTAAGATGTATACAGGTGCTCATTGGGTTATGAGTACACTGGACAAGACTCGCCGGGAACCTGCTAGTTGGTCTTATACCAGATGTCAGATAGCAGTTCCCTGGTGACATGTGTACAGGTTAGTTCATCGACCTGAGATCGTCATTTGTCTCGTGTGAGTTCCCACTGTACTTTGATTACTACCCTACCACGGCTCAAAGGAGTCGTGCAAACAGGTTTTAGTTGGGTACAGTCCCGAGCCACATGGAGGCAGTGAGCGGATCTTCAGGGGTTCGTCTCTCCCGGTATTGGGGGTGAGGTCGCGCTGTGTCTAGGAGAGCCATTACGCAAAGCCCTCGGCCGAGGCAGGAGATTTACTGGTAGGTATTCCAGTAATATCTCAGGGCGTTCTGGGCTACACTCCGACACGACTTGTACCGCTTTTGGGGGTCTGACTTTTACCAACCCCCTAGGCCCGACATGCGATGCTCATAGACGAACGGACCGGACTGTACGGATATTGTCACTGACAGGCTCAGTAGGGTGTCAGGATGAGTTCGCTCATCGACGTCCCTTTTGGTCAATAGCTGGTGGCCCGTCACGTATTGGCTTATACCTCTGACGTGCTAGTGGTTAAATCCACAGCCATAGTATTGATGAGTCTTTAGAGTCCACCACACTTACAGTTACTCAAGCTTTCGGGCGAAACGCTGTAGAGGCCGTATGGAGATATGGCAGGGTCCGATCAGATACGTGCGGTATTGCACGGATCAGGATCGGACGGTTTGTACTAGTGGCCGTATAGTTATATGGCAAGGTTCGATCAGATACGTGCGGTATTGCACGGATCAGGATCGAACGGTTTTTACTAGCCGGCTTTGGTTTAAGCCGGTCCTAGTTTAGTACAGTGTAGATTTTGTCTCATTGCATTTGTATCCGGTCAGAATACATATGCGGGTGTGTATGCACAGTATCGGGGTTTTCCTGTAATTTATTACGGGACCAGTTTTCTGGAGTTGCCAGTTTGCATTCCGTTCCGGCCGGTTTTCCTTTGTTCTTTCCCGGCCGGACTTTTCCGATGGAGGGGGTTATTTGCAAGTTTGCAAATAACACATTGTGGAGGATTTTCTTGCAAATGTATTTATCATGAAAGCATCTTTTGATACCATTCTCATCACTTACTTTTTGTTGATTAGTTGTGATTAGAGTTGATGTGAGATTGTTATGATGAGGTTTTGGATATGGTTACCACTTGCTTTTACTACCATTACCTTCCTTCTATGGTTGTGGTTTTGTATTGCTTCCTCCACCATTCTCATTTGGAGGAGAGATAACTCACTTGAGAAAAAGAAAAGAAGATGAGAGTTTTTCATTCTTGAGAGTGTAGTATTCTTGATCTCATTTTCATGCTAGAAAAATGCAAGCACCATTTTTCTAATCTTGATTCCTCCATCATCTTCAAAGGCAACAAAACCCCAAATAAGACATAGCCTCAACCCTACACATTCTACAGCAAATCTTGGACGCGTCGGCTAGCCTACTTCGCGCCCGAGTTGCCTCGGTATTGAGGCGGGAGCCCGTAAAAGACGCAGGCGATGTGGTGCCCTTCCGGCGAGGAGGCGACGATATGGAGACAAGACTTTCCGCGGGAGATCGGGACGATGAAGAGAAGACCGGAGGACTCGGATCACTTGGTATACTTCTCTTCCCATCTCTTGTTAGCTAGCATTAGGTTAATGGTTAACGATCCGGGTTTTATTGTCCGCGGTAGCGCCAGTTTCCAAGTAAGGAAAATTTTTGATTCCGCATTTTGGCCTCGGATAGACGGCCGGGGCGCTGCCGTGGCGCAACATGGTATCAGAGCCACGCCATTAACCTTGTCTAGCTTGCTTTAACGTGTTTACAAGTTCGATCGATCGGATTTTCCAAAAACCACATTTCCATGTCGCACTTTCTGTCGATTTTTTCCTTGCTCTAAATATTATTTGGTACATTGGAAAATTACGTGCAGGGTTTTTTATGAATTCTGTGAAAATTTGGTATGCTGATGTTACTGTAGAGCGGCGGTTTAGCGGCCAAAACCATGTTTTGGCCGCGGAACCGCCGCCGTTTTGTGGCCAAACCGTACCAAATTTCTACAGTGGTTTACTGACATGAAAATAGGGTTTCTGGTATATTCTTTTTGGGCCCAGATGTTTTTGAGTGCTACAGTTGTGCTTGGGGCCCACTTCGGAAAATTCAGTCGATCGAAAATTTTAAACATGTTATTTCACAGTATTTACATTATATCTGCGACCGTGAATGTCACTTGATCGGTAAATCCTGTCTAACTGCTATAGCCCGGTTAGACAGATTTGCGAACGTGATTTTCACGTTGATGTTCTGTGTTTATGCTGTGATGTTGCGGATCGGTCGTGGGGATAGCCTGGATGCAATGCTAGTACAGTTTTGTTTTATATGTACATTTGATTTTGCGGGGCGAGCGTCCGACATTTGGACAGCCGTCACTGCCTGTTTGTATTATTCTTTTGGGGCACGACCTGGTTGCGGTCGATGTACCCGTTGTATGTATATTTTACTTTCTGTACTAGGATTACCCCGCGGAGGGGTGCACGGATAGCCGGGTTCTAGAGGGCAACGGGCCCGCATCTCATGGCATTGAGACGGAGGGGGCTTCACTCTAGGATTGGCGGGCTATTTGCCGCACTCGTAGGGGGTACAGGTTGACCTGGGAGGGGTGCCCAAGTTACCGGATTCCATAAAGTGCTGGGTGGTCCATTCACGGTGCTGAAGGGGGCTGCCTCGCTTCAGGTTTTGGCGGGTGACTTGCCGCGCCCGTAGGGGTCTAGGATTTCATTGCACAGGCTATCCACACGACCAGGGGAACGTCGGGTTTCAGCAGCGGCTCTGTGAAACCCGGGCTTCCAGATATCTGTATTGTTCTGTGATGCTGTATATTTCTGTGATGTTGCATTTTATCACGCCTTGAGCGAAAATAATATATTGGTATATATATTAGTAGATGTTGTATATGTTTTACATCCGCGTTAGTCCAGTCCCCGCTCTGTCGTTAGTTAGCTAACCTAACGGGTAATGACGGGACCCAGTGGCGAATGCGGATGGCATATACGTACATCAGTATATTTTCGTTCTTTGTGGTGTGATCAATTGGTGGGACTGCGTTGATTCGGATCAATGCAAGATAAACAAACCTATTCTGATGTTGTTGGAACACTTTTTCAAAAAGCTGTTATTGCAAGGACGTTCACTTTTGTTTTGCATCGTGGTATTCAGTTGGAATATCCTGCTCTTCAGTCGACGAGGCAAGGGCCGAGATCCCTTCACCGGGAGTGACCCCTTGGACAGAAGTTTGCGTCAGGGCATTAACTTCACTATAGCCGATTACTTTTTGCTTTGCATCGTGGTATTCAGTTGGAATATCCTGCACCTCATTCTACGGGGAAAGAGCCGAGATCCCTTCACCGGGAGTGACCTCTTTAGCAAAGGGTTTTCGTCACTATATTTTTATAAAAGCTATGCAGTTCCTTCAACGATATCAAGTTCATTACGTTAAAAGTTTTTCGCCAAAAACTAGACGTAGCCCTCCGTCATTTCTTACAAGTATTACTTAGTATTCGTGCTGCGTTTGTTGACTGTGTCAAGGCGTAGTGTGCGGTAGCTAAGTAGTGTTTGTTTGTAGCATATTAATGGGATTGGTTAGGACAGTCGTGCGGCCTTGTTGACTGTGTCAAGGGCTCATACGGATGGGTTTAATGCAATCCAGGATAATGACGGGTTGAACTTGACTAAGACTCTTTGATTTGTTGACTGTGTCAAGGTCACTTGGGTCCTAGGGGTAAAACATTCATCGGGAGTTTCAAAAGAACTGAAACTTGCCAGGCATGCGCATACCTTCTGGAGTGTGGTGACTTGAGTGGATTCCGTCAAGTTATCATGCGATGATAGTTGGATCCCGATTCCCACTGATGAGTTAGTTTACTCCTCGGGTGACCCCGACTAATTCTTCTTTCAGGTTTGGAGGAGTATTTGAGGTACAGTGGGAGGTTTCCTAATTAGATAAATTGGTAACCATTCTGATCTAGGTTAGAGTGCACGCTGAGTGTTTCTTTTCTCTCTCTCTGGCAGCGACCATTGACCCGACCCTAAGACTATGACTCAGTGACCAAGTTGACCGAACCTTCTTAACACAGGCTTTTGGATTGTCAGAGTTGCAAACCTCATTGCCACTCCTACTTTTACCCTTTTCTCCAGGACACCCCGTATTACTACGAACGTCCACTTCCATTGGACAAAACCATCGTATGGTTATATACGAACTCGAAGGACTTCGAGGATGGTTTCTGGTTCTGGAGAAAACGAATAGGATTATTCAGTTGTCTTTTCCTTTTACCTTCTCTCAGGTTGCGAGTACTCCTTGGTTTAGGAGATAGTACACCTATTACGCAAATTGGATAGTCTTCTTCCAAACCTTAGGCTGGTGCCGACCGGTAGGGAATGAAGAAAACCAATTAGCATAACGATGGTGTGCAGAAGGTATTAAGTTAAGACAAAGCAAGGGATTAGTGAGAGGGCAAAGTAAATTGTGACTGCTATTCACGATCAAACCAAGTATTTCTTCGCCAATCCGAAAATCACCTTTGTATTTCTCCAGGACACTCCGTATCACTACGAAGATCCACAGTTTATTGGATATTCCATCGTATGGTTATATACGAACTCGAAAGGAACTTGTTCCAGTTCGGGGATGGATTCTGGTTCAGGAGAAATAGGAATAAGGTTTATTCGGTTGTCTTTTATCTTCACCTTCTCTCGCATTGCGAGTGTTCCTAGGATTAGGACAATACACCCATTATGCTTATTGGATAGTCTTCTTCCAAACCATAGGCTGGTGCCGAACGGTAGGGAAGGAAGAAAACCATTTGGCCTAAAGGGGTGTGCAGAAGGTAATGACTAAAGACATAAAAAGGGATTTGGAGAGGTGGCAAAGAATTATACGGTTACAGTCGTGAATCTGGAAGAGGCATTACTAGGAATACCGGGATACCCCATCGAAACATTTCAATGTTTCAGTTTCACTGTGTACTGTTAAAGGAAAACTGATTTCCCGATTAGACACTTGCTCCAGGGTATGTATTTACCAGGAATGATTCTCACATCTGTATGGTTTTATAAATGATGAGTGGGAGTAAGTTATTGGGAATTAGGTGATCGTCCTCATTATATCGGGATTCGTTGTAATCGGTGATATTTGAGGAAATCACCTGGGTTGTTTGCCGGTCGGCAAATATTTGGTTTTGAATATCCGCTGTTATGCACCAATTTCAAATCGATATATCTGTACGTCTATTTTTATAGAGTGAGATATACCTTTTGAAGTTATGTCGATGACATTTACCTACATCAGTGGATGGTTAGGTAAGGAGCATTAAACAGCGGTGTAATTCTTCTTAACCATAAGTACAGTTTTCAGCCTACGACACACAGTGAATGAGTCATCAGACTCAAGGGACTTATACAGAGTATTGTATGTTGTCCAGCGTCCATCAGGACAGAGGGGTTGGTCCTCGTACTATATTCAGTTTACTTATGACTTCTCTAGTTTTTAGACAGGTGTTTCATGGAAACACAGGGTCTGAATTTTGAGAAGTTATAGGTATTTGAATAGAGTAGAGAACCAGGTATAGCAAGTATCAGGATTCTTCAAAGTGATCGAAGATGTAGATACTTGTGTATGGTATTCAGTTGATAGTAATGATAAAGAGAAATTGCTTCTCTTTCAGGTTACTCATAATTGGAAGCATTCCTAAGTTGAGTAACGCTGATCGGCCTCCTTCCATTTAGTTTACATGCACTGGAGATAGCTGCATGATTTGAATCTGTTTCAATTGAATCAGTGCCTCTGGTTCTATATTGGATATAGAACAGTTCATATCTTAACGATGTTAAGGTACGGGGAGTTATCCGGCTTATGCTTAAAACAAGACACTGGACAACTCAAGGCACGTTTCTGTAATGGCTGTTTGCGGGTTGACCCAGGCTATGACGAGGGTTGACTTTCTACCATCTGGAAGATCAATAGAGATATTGTTCTTGACTCGCCACGTTTTTAAAAGAAATGGTTTTTTAGAAAACAGTAGTGGGAGTATGGTAGAACTGGAAGTGATTCCAGAACCGCAAACGATTACTGAAAATTTGATAAGGAACCTAAAGATTCAATCTGGTTTGACATTCCATTGGCCACTCCGCAGATACGGTGGGTAACTTCAGGCACCCGAGAGGTACTCCGGTAGCCTCAAGGACGGTGACAGGGAAGTTCTTGTTTACCCACACTTGCCATTGCTGTTGTTCCAGGCCGCGAGACCCGGCAGGAGGATGAGTATAGCGTCGTTCTGAACTAGCTTCAGAAGTGTACGTGTATATGACTCTGCCAGAGGGTTGTCGTAGTCAGTGGGAGCAGCGGAAGCATTGGTGGACAGGTGGCTTATGTCTATTTATAGACTAAAGCAGATATAGCGGAGATAGATCATCTATTTCTGACATGACAGTCATAGGTTTGACGTCATCGGAATAGGGGATGGATCTGTTGAGAAGGTAGTAGGGTGTGATGTCATGGTATTTGGATGACATACACATAGTAGGAAAGGAAACTCCTATACTACGATCGGTTATACTTTGGTCGTCACACAGTGGTTTCTCCACATGGGACTTGGACATAATATCAGACATTCTGATTACTAGATCTATGGTTTTAGATCTAGATTTGGGTGGTTTCCCAATCTGGGTACTTAGACAGCATTCTAAGAGTATTTAGAATGGACGACTCCTGGCATGGTAGTGTACCTGCAGGTAATGGAGTCACCTTCTCTAAAGGTGTCTTACAGACTAAAGGGGAGAGGGATGTGCATGATTGGCAGATCACTTGCTTAGGCAATTGAGTCAATCATGAGATGTCAAGTACCACACCGGATGTTGTTCTTGCACTAGATGCAATAAGTTGACATTGATCCAATCCTGGAGAAACAGTCGGATGCAGTTTTAGAACATAAGTGGATGTTCTAGGGATATGATAACGACAGCCTCTTTTAGGAGACGGTTATCATTCCAGGCTTCCAAGGTGACATGGATGGCAGAGTGGCTGTCAGAGTTATGGTTTTTCCTTCTGACGAGGGGCAGTATTTTGGACAGGTGGTCCAAGGCAATACTGAGGGTGGCATGGCGCAGGATACTGATTAAGTTCAGTTGACGATACAGTCTAAGAAGTTTGGATTTGGAGTTCATTTATGAGCTAGGT
The DNA here is from genome assembly GCA_030015575.1 of Agapanthus africanus. Classification (NCBI taxonomy): domain Eukaryota; kingdom Viridiplantae; phylum Streptophyta; class Magnoliopsida; order Asparagales; family Amaryllidaceae; genus Agapanthus; species Agapanthus africanus. The sequence continues at coordinate 443,504,847 of JASDDO010000031.1, read as the reverse complement.
CCCATCAGACATCCAGACATTCTAAGACAGGTATTGCTCATTTCGGGAGATGGCTTTCTCCGCGAACTTGAGATATAGAGAGACATAGAAAGAAACATCACAGCGGATCCACTCACTGAGGCTATTCCTCGAACGCAATAGTTTCGCAAACGAGCTTTGTGAGACTGACTAGTAGAGGAGTTGGGTGTTCGGTATCACACGGGCTGTGAGTATGCGGCATCGCAATAATTAGCCTTGAGTGCAAGTGGGAGATTGTTGGAGATAGTGCCCTCAGAGTCAATTATTGGATCACAGGCACGTGATTGCAATGATTGAGGGAGGACCTATCCCGATAGGACAGTCTTACTCGAGATGATAGTATGCTATCTGGTTTATCTTTATCATCGTGTACTGCTTTAGGTGACCTGACATGTCGCTATTACACGTTGATAGAGCCCCTAGGATTCTTGCTTGACCACCAGCAGTATGATGGCGATCATATACGTGGGAGCTGGTAGTCTATAAGCACATCCTTAAAAGGTCCCTAGTCTAAGGAGTTTCGAGACAGGGCATCGATACTCCATTTGTAGACTAGTGTATACAATCGAGACCCCGACGAGGGGCGGTAGCCGGTCTCACAAGCCACTGGTGTCAGTTCGTTCACCTAAGATGTATACAGGTGCTCATTGGGTTATGAGTACACTGGACAAGACTCGCCGGGAACCTGCTAGTTGGTCTTATACCAGATGTCAGATAGCAGTTCCCTGGTGACATGTGTACAGGTTAGTTCATCGACCTGAGATCGTCATTTGTCTCGTGTGAGTTCCCACTGTACTTTGATTACTACCCTACCACGGCTCAAAGGAGTCGTGCAAACAGGTTTTAGTTGGGTACAGTCCCGAGCCACATGGAGGCAGTGAGCGGATCTTCAGGGGTTCGTCTCTCCCGGTATTGGGGGTGAGGTCGCGCTGTGTCTAGGAGAGCCATTACGCAAAGCCCTCGGCCGAGGCAGGAGATTTACTGGTAGGTATTCCAGTAATATCTCAGGGCGTTCTGGGCTACACTCCGACACGACTTGTACCGCTTTTGGGGGTCTGACTTTTACCAACCCCCTAGGCCCGACATGCGATGCTCATAGACGAACGGACCGGACTGTACGGATATTGTCACTGACAGGCTCAGTAGGGTGTCAGGATGAGTTCGCTCATCGACGTCCCTTTTGGTCAATAGCTGGTGGCCCGTCACGTATTGGCTTATACCTCTGACGTGCTAGTGGTTAAATCCACAGCCATAGTATTGATGAGTCTTTAGAGTCCACCACACTTACAGTTACTCAAGCTTTCGGGCGAAACGCTGTAGAGGCCGTATGGAGATATGGCAGGGTCCGATCAGATACGTGCGGTATTGCACGGATCAGGATCGGACGGTTTGTACTAGTGGCCGTATAGTTATATGGCAAGGTTCGATCAGATACGTGCGGTATTGCACGGATCAGGATCGAACGGTTTTTACTAGCCGGCTTTGGTTTAAGCCGGTCCTAGTTTAGTACAGTGTAGATTTTGTCTCATTGCATTTGTATCCGGTCAGAATACATATGCGGGTGTGTATGCACAGTATCGGGGTTTTCCTGTAATTTATTACGGGACCAGTTTTCTGGAGTTGCCAGTTTGCATTCCGTTCCGGCCGGTTTTCCTTTGTTCTTTCCCGGCCGGACTTTTCCGATGGAGGGGGTTATTTGCAAGTTTGCAAATAACACATTGTGGAGGATTTTCTTGCAAATGTATTTATCATGAAAGCATCTTTTGATACCATTCTCATCACTTACTTTTTGTTGATTAGTTGTGATTAGAGTTGATGTGAGATTGTTATGATGAGGTTTTGGATATGGTTACCACTTGCTTTTACTACCATTACCTTCCTTCTATGGTTGTGGTTTTGTATTGCTTCCTCCACCATTCTCATTTGGAGGAGAGAGAACTCACTTGAGAAAAAGAAAAGAAGATGAGAGTTTTTCATTCTTGAGAGTGTAGTATTCTTGATCTCATTTTCATGCTAGAAAAATGCAAGCACCATTTTTCTAATCTTGATTCCTCCATCATCTTCAAAGGCAACAAAACCCCAAATGAGATATAGCCTCAACCCTACACATTCTACAGCAAATCTTGGACGCGTCGGCTAGCCTACTTCGCGCCCGAGTTGCCTCGGTATTAAGGCGGGAGCCCGTAAAAGACGCAGGCGATGTGGTGCCCTTCCGGTGAGGAGGCGACGATATGGAGACAAGACTTTCCGCGGGAGATCGGGACGATGAAGAGAAGACCGGAGGACTCGGATCATTTGGTATACTTCTCTTCCCATCTCTTGTTAGCTAGCATTAGGTTAATGGTTAACGATCCGGGTTTTATTGTCCGCGGTAGCGCCAGTTTCCAAGTAAAGAAAATTTTTGATTCCGCATTTTGGCCTCGGATAGACGGCCGGGACGCTGCCGTGACGCAACATAGGTTCCTTCAACTTAAAATTATCTATACATTTTCTTAAAACATTAAATGATTAAAAAGAAATACATTATGCACTCTTTATCATCAACATCGAGAAAGGATATGATAAATTTTAAAACAAAGTTTTACAACCGGCTTTCAAGCAATGTCGAGAAATGCGACATGTGCAATCAAATCCTTTCCCTTTCACATAAGGTGGCCAACAGTAACATGCTTGTTAAAGTTGTTTGAAAGCTATAGGACTTAAAATTGGTCAAAATTTCCATTATTAGGCAAGGGAAAATGAATAATCAGCAGCTAACCGAGTGCTGAATGCAGCTCATTTGGTTTCCATGCACAAAGTACGATATTATTCCAAAAGAAAGCTACAGCATTAGGGGATATTATTTAGGCAAAAGATATCACAGCCTGGACTTAGTTGGAGCACTAGTTAAGCTAATAATTCAAACAGCTATTTGTCTTTGAAAACTATGGAGTCTGTTTACTTTTCCTTTTTATGTATTGTTGTTGGCCCATAAACTTATATCAATTAAGGATACCACTATTTAGAAATAAAAAGACACCACATAAAAACTTAACCATGAAAATATGAATGATTCTCATATGAAACAATTATATAAAAATATCAAATTGGCATTTGGAAGCATGATGCATGAACAAGGCTGAACCAAGAAGGACTAGATCATCAACATCCAACCAATTTAAATAAGGGAAATATGGGATCGAAGTCCCTAGCATAAAAAAGAAATAGATTTAGGTCCATGGCCCTAAAAAACTGTGAAAAACTCCCTAAACTTAAAGATTCCTGTATCTTAGTCCCTATAATTCATCTACTATTGTTTTATGCCAACATTGTCCTTTCAGATAAACAACTACATTTACCTTTTAAAATATTAAAATTATCTTTCAAAATACTACATTTATATTATAAAATACTAAATTTATATTAAAACATGTCAAATGTAATAGATACAGTAATTTTACTAAAATATGCAACCGTTTCATGTCAGATGCAGATGTAGCCCTTTATAATATAAATGTAGCACTTTATAATATAAATGCGGTACCTTGAAAAATAACTATAATACTTTACAACGTAAATGTAGTAGTTTACCTGAAAGAGCAATATTAGCATAAAACAAAAATAAATGCACCATAGGATCTAAAACACAAGAATCTTTTTGTTTAGAGAGTTTTTCATGGCTTCTTTAGGGCCAGAGACTTGATGTTTTTCAAAGCGAGGGACCTACACATTTTTCCCTTTAAATAATAACATACCGATTTTATAATTGCTAATAAGAAATGATAAAAGGAAAAAGAGAGAACTGCAAAATTTTGAAATCGCTATGAAATCAGCCTCCACAAGAGCTTTAGATAACGATTCATGGAAACCATATTTGAGGACTCATTTTAATAAAAGAAACCCAAGACTTTGCCACCGACGGTCTTCCTTCTCGCTTCCTCATGATCCATGATGCCAGCAGAAGTCGTCAGCACAATGTAGCCAAACTGCAGTCGAGATGCATTTAAGAAATTAGCTTTCCAAATCCAATATTATTCGGGATTTTCCTTTTTCCTTTTTAAAAAAAAAATTAGGCTGTTGATTTCTTGCACATGCATTTATTTTAGGAATTTTGTATGAATAAACTTAAAAAGAGAGCATTTGTAATTGAAGTATAAGAATATATCAAATTCATACGTGAAACATTTCGACGAGATATAATAATTTAAGATGTTCCATATCAGCACAAGAAGTTTAATGAGTTTACTGTTGCATTATATATATATATATATATATATATATATATATATATATATATATATAAAAGAAAAGGTTTGAATTGTGTGTGCACACACAAAACGATCAGCTCCAGATATGCTTAATTATCAAACTATAATTTCAAACTACATAGCACATGCATATGCAAATTTTAAATTCTCAGAGCTAAGTAAAAATTTTCTTTTTCGCCAATGGCTATAGAATTTGTGAGCAAGTTATCATTTAAACACAAACGTGTTTCATCGGTATCAAGATCAGTGATAAGCACTAAATTTTCAGCAAACCAGATTTGATCTGATATATAATAAGTAGATTATTTATAGTGAAAAAAGTTCTTAAAACAAGGGATACAAGCTCATAAGATAAGACCATCTCGACATGAGGAAGCGCCCATAAGCATATTGCCGATTTAATAAAATATCGTAGCAAAAATAATAATAATGGTATGAATGTGACTTCGGAAGCTCATTTGTGAAATGCAAACGTAAGCAAACATATGAATAAGTGATCGTTTAAGTGATAACACCGCACTTGTTCAATCTCCCATCCAGTTCTACCACGATCGTACCAGCTCTGTGGTCATCAAGAGAGGAAGATGATCACTTCGGAGGATGGCCTAATCAAAACTTGCCGTTTCCCGCGCTTCTCGGCATTGTACATGCTCTCGAGAGCATCATTCAGAACACCGACCCTCACCATTTTTCTGCAAACAAGAGCAAACTAGATCCCGAGCATGTGCAATAAAAAACGTAGTGTAGTTTATTCCTGAACACTTGATATAATTTATTTACTACAAAATTAAATATTTGAACTCATGTCAAAGGGACTGCTTGAAGAGTATGAGATGAGACGTGGATATTAATGCAAAATTGTAGGTTGTGATAGGCTTATCGATCATTACTATTTTACTGCAAAGGGGAGGGGGCCTCAGATTGATTTTTCCCCCGATCCGATTGTAAAGTCCCTTGAAATACTGATAAAAATATCTAAGTTTTTTTCCCGTAATTTATTTCTAACTACCAAATCTTTCAAATATATCCATTAAATATCTTTGAAAATCTTGCTTATGGTTGCTAAAAATCTCTTTTAAAATGTTCTCAAGTCTTTTTCCATGTCTAACAATGGACATGTGCATCAAAACATGCAAAATACTAATGTATAGAAAGGTGATGCACATGTGTTCTGTTATAGTCAATTTGCTTTTGGCTTATGTAGGTGCCATATGCCATATTGATGTGTTATGAGAGACCATGAAATAATAAGATCGAAAGCAAACCCTCATGAGAGAAATTGCATAACCGTAGTAAATTTAGTCCGTCATCGCTTGTTATAGTAAAGCTTGGTCCATGCCATAGATAAGCCTGAAAATAACTACAAGTCTGAAGCTTTCCTAGCTCGGACAATCAATCTGATCATTTCGACTCGAGGGAGAAAAGGTAAAAAGAACGAATGAAGAAAGAAGCGGAACGGAGAATAAACCGATCGTTCAAAACACCAGCACTATGCGATGACAACGGCAATCAAAATTAAAATTGAAAGGTGGACAACCCTAGCACAGACCCATTTTCTTTTATGTTAATCAAAAAGGGACAAAGAGGAACACGTAGCTGAAACTGGACACGAAAAATAAGACAATTCATTTTAATGATGGCCGTATGTATAACAAGTTGAGATACTAGCCTATGTGAATTAGAGTACCATTTCACAAAATATCTTCTAGTTAGCTATCAAACTATGGGAAGCGAACAAGCCGACGCAACAAAAAGAAAAATGAGCTAAAAACGACACTGCGGCAAGAAATTCATGGATCCATTCAGAAATGCAGTATGTTACCATCATAATGCAACGTTTGGAGTTGAAGCATGACATAATGCAACTAACCCTAAAACGCCATATAATGTAATGACAAAAATAGCCATATATTAACACACAATGAGGGTTCGGTAGTTAATGAAAAGATAGGAGAAAGCGGTCACTTTCCGTGTTTGGAGCGAGGAAATATTAAAAAGTGAAAAGAAAGAAAGAAACTCTCTCTCTAAATTAGATTTGATGTATGAGCCACCTTTTCTAGGAACAACCACGAAAACATTAACAGTTTCTAGCTTTCCTCAAAAACAACCTTTGACCACTCGTATAGGGTTAAATAAAAGTGTTCTTCCGCAAGAAAAATGATGGAGGTCCTTTTCGGGTCTGCATCAGATGTTGTCTTCTGTTGATCTCCCGATGGATCTTGGAGGTGATATTGCGTGTGGGTCTCAATAGGTTTTGAGGAGATTGGTGGTTTTGAGGAGTCTGCGTCGAGTACCTGCAAAGAAGTCACAGGGTGGTTTGGTACCACCGAGGACCCTCCGACGATCAAGTTAGCACAAGATCCGAGCAGAGTAACGGCTAAGTGGGGTGAACCCCTCTGTGATGTGGGTTTATATAGTGGCGGCAGCACGCAGCAGCAGGCGCGAGAATCTCGCCGGCAGTTACGCTCCCGACGTCACTCCCGCGTAATGAGCGGATCGCCTGTTAATGGGGATCGTGATGGCGTGGAACGTGGGATGTTGCCGGCGGAGAATCTGCGCATGGCGAGTTTTGCGGAGCGTCGATTATGCTTGTGAGTGGTGGAGTTGGTCGGTCGGAGAGACCGAGGAAGATGACCTTGGCAGGGGAGAGCTCGGGGACGAGCGGAAGGGCCGAGGCATCTTGGTCCTGTGGCAGCTCGGGGCGAGCTGAGAGGCCGAGGAGGCCAATTTGCAGGGGTTCTGAGGAGAGCCTGCTTGTGCTTGCAGGTCGGGTATAGGGGTGGCCTGGTCAGCCCCTGTGGGCCCTTTCTTCTGAGTTCTGGGACACGTCATCTGCCACGTGTCCTGATCTTGGAGATCGCCAATATTGAGCATCATCATTAGCCCCCACTCTTGCCCCGACCAGCTGGCGGGTCGGGTCAGGAGTGGACTGCCGGGCCGCCCGTGGTGAGCTCCCTCCTAAGGTTTCGTCGGGACGCGTCCCCGGGTTGTCAGCTGTTTTTTCCGCCAGCGAATCAGGGCGGGATCTCTGCATTTAAGGAAGCTGCGCCGGTTCATGCATCCTATCACTGAAGCGACGGTATACGTGTCAAGCGTCGGTTGGCCGACGCGACGTGTGCAGACCTGCAGCGTCTGATGGGATGCGGTCCAGTGTGGGAACGACAAGTGGAGCAATCGGAACCGTTGGATGTGAGGAGGCGCTTTGGCGGGAGATGAAGGGCGCCCTTAGATGGGGGCGATTGCAGTGACAAATAGGGGTGTGGCCCACTCCACGGCCCCTGCTCCTTCATATTTCCTCGTTATAAGTCCTGGTTGCTCGGCGCTCGTCTCCTTTCTTCTGCTTTCGTTTCCCGAGGATCCCTCTTCTTCAGGTTAGATGTCTTCTTTCGTAGAATCTGTAGATGTCGTAGGAGTAGGTTCTAGGGCCCCTTTAGTTGAGCCTGAGTCTTCTTGGGGAGCAGGGATCAGGCCCTCTTCCCGGGATCGTGCGGCGGGGGCAGCCCCTATGGAGGAGGCGATAGATGCTGCCCCCGGCGCCTCGTGTTGGGTGAGGCATGAGGAAGAGCTTGCCAATGCTCGGGCTCGCTTCCACATCCCCCCACGTTATACGCTTCGTATGGCCAAGGAGGGAGAGAGGGCAGACCAAGTACGGGATAGAGAGATCGCCCTGTACTTGGAAGCTTTTTGGGATGGAATGCGCCTGCCCTTCTCTCCCGAGGTCGTCGAAGCGCTGAACTTCTTCGGGCTAGCCCCTGGCCAGTTAGTGCCGAACTCATGGAGGATTCTCCTCGGGTTCCTGATCTGCCTGAAGTTACAGGCGGGTTCCCTTCAGCCTCTCCATCCTTGATTCTTCCCTCGTTTTCAAAAATCATCCTGGGGGTCGAGCGGGCGACCCGAGGTGGGTCTACCTCTCTTTTAGAAAGCAACAGAGGGACGCCGCTGGGACAGGGGTTGTAGCCCTGCCTTCTTCCATTCACGACTGGAAGAAGAAGTTTTTCTTTGTCACGCTGCCCGAGGGCGAGGATTGGCCCGTGCCCACCAGGTGGTCGAGGGAAAAATGCTTGCCGGGGAACCAGTCCAATGACCCCGCCGCGGTGAGAGTGGCGTCGTGAGAGCCCGTCCCCTGATTCGACGTGCTGCTGTCTGAGAGGGTCCTGAGTTGGGCCAGGCTCAGCCCCGTCGAGTTCGTCGGTAAGTTAGGCTTGCTTTGTATATTGCTTGTGTCGCTGACTTCTTTGCATTTGGTTTTGTGCAGGACCCATGGATATGGACGAGCTCCGAGCCTCCATGCGCCAGCTGAGGAAGGTCACGAAGGCTGGAGACGCCAGCTCTTCCCATTCGAAGCCTGCACCGGCTCCTTCTCCTCCGGTGGCCGCGTCCCATGGGCGTTCGGGGGCGGCTCCCGCCCCGGGGCCTAGTAGAGCGCCGGGCCGGAAGCGGGCTCGAATTCTGGAGGATCCGGTCTCGGAGGAGGAGATCGGCTCTCCGTCGGAGCCACTCAAGAGGGGTTCCCGGGGCCCGTCCTCGCCGATCATAGTGGAGGAGGGGGCCTCCAGTTCGCGGTGCCCTCGGGGCTATCCATCGCGGATAGCCTGCTGCACGACATAAAGAAGTCGGTAGGGGATAGGGTCCCCGGGGGGACCTTCAGGGCCCAGATGGCGTCCATCGCCCAGGAGTCCGTGCAGGTAAGTGCTCAGTTTTTTATGAGATTCGGTGCTTCCTTCGTCTTCCTGACCTCTTCCCTGTTTTTTAGGTTCTCCAGCACATCGCTCTTGCCTTACGCATGGAGGCCGAGGTGATAGCCCCGGCGATGAAGGCTGCGGACCAGCTTGCCTCGCTGGAAGAGAGCTCTAAGCGGGAGCTGGAGACGGTGATGGCGAGGGTTTCCGCCCTGGAGGGCGAGGTGGAGACCGGGAAACGGGAGGTTGCATGGTACCGCGAGGCCGCCGTGGCTGCCGAGGTCAAGCTTGAGGACGCTCAGGCGCTCGCCGGCAACATGAAAAAGACGGTGAGGACCCTCCTGAAGGAGCTGGGCGGCGGTCGAGGCGGTGAAGTTGGCCGACCTCTCGGCGCTGGAGGGCTACAAGAAGTCGAAGGACTTCTATAATGACTTAGCCGTGGCTACCACCCGCATCTGGCATGAGGCCCTCGACGCCGTTAAGGCCCGGATGCCGGAGTTCGCCGACGAAGAGCTTCGGGCCGAATACCCCCTCGCGGACGCCGATGAGCAGTGGGAAGAGATTCCTGACGAGGAGGTGGACGAGGACCCTGCTCGTCTCGTGGTAGACATCGAGGATCCCGAGGTTGCGCCTGGCCCCGAGGCCTAAAGTCCCTATCTTCCTCCTCTTTTTATTTTGCCGCTTCTGGAATTTTTGTAAGCCTCCGGGCAGTCTGTAAGGCTGGGGAGCCCAAAATACCCTTTGTAAAGACTTCGCTTTTTGGTAGTAAAACCTTTTTTGTTTCATCAGTTTGCACTTTATCTTTTGTTTGTGAAGAATGCTTGTAAAATATCTTTGCTTGCACTGTTGGGCTTCCATGTCAGGTCAGCTATCTGTCTAGCGATCGTTCGTCGAGTTGATCGATCACTTGCCAAGTGTGCCAAGCGCTGCTGAGAAGGAGGCATCTCTATGGCCCCGAAGTCGAGGGGGGATCGCTCAGACTTAGATAGACATGATGTCCCTTGTTGGGGCCTCCGATCGGCTGCATGTGATGGGCAGAGGGGTGTCCGCCGTAGTTGTGCCGAGCATGAATGGGTTTAGAGGCCTCGTTACGAAGGCTACATACCCGCAGCGTCTGTTGGGCAGGAGGACGCTTGCTGGGTATGACCGAGCAGGGAAGCTGCTCGGTTGCCTCTTGGCGAGGGCTTTGATTTCTGGCGTTGCGAGCAGGCAACCACCGGCCGGGGATGGCCGAGTGAGGGTCGGGCTCGACTGCCTCTGGGAGGACCTTTATCCTTAGCGTTGGAGGGGCCGTTGGAGACCTGCTAAGGATAACCTGGCAATGAAGCCGCGCAGTTGCCTCTTGGCGAGGTCTTCGATCCCTGGCGTTGCGAGTAGGGAAGCTACCGGCCGGGGATAGCCGAGGAGGGTAGCTGCTCGGCTGCCTCTAAGGAGGACTTCGATCCATAGTGTTCGAGGGGCTGTAAGAAGCCCACTATGGATGACCGGGCAGTGAAGCAGCGCAATTGCCTCTTGGGGAGGGCTTTGATCTCTCGCATCGCGGGTAGGCAACTACCAGCCTGGGATGACCGAGCGGGGTAGCCGTCCGGAGGCCTCTTGCGAGCTTTGATCCCTGGTGATTGTTGGTGATGTTTTTATGCGCGCTTGCTCTTTTAAAAGATGAATCAAAGAATAGTTAACCGCAATCAAGAACGATGTCGCTTGGTAGCTAGCCGGTGAGTACGGGTCGGTCCACAGGGATTTTGTGTATTTTCTATTTGTTCTAACGAGTTAATTCCAATTGGGGTTGGATTGATTATCACTAAAAACTGAAATGAGTTTGATTATGATTAAAATCTTGCTAGGGTTAGGTTTAGGTTAATTTTGGAAAATCAATATTTTCCTCACCGCTTTCTATGCCCTAATTAAGATCTATTTAGGTGTTAAGGTAATAATTAACAAAGTGGATTAGTACCATCGGGAAGAAACTATGTTTCTTCCTCTAGGTCCTTATTCGTCCTTTCTCAATTCTTACACTAACCTCTATGGAAAATATACACAACCGGTCTTTTAAACTACGGTATCACCGCTACCTAGTGGGATAGGGTGCCGTAGTGAGCGGTGTGTGTATGTATGCATAGAGCCCTATTAAAATGTATGATGGGTAAGAAATGGATGAGAGATTTTCATCTCTCAAACCTTTCCTATTCCTAACTCTAACAAGTGAGAAACTACTCACTCATTAGGGAATTAAAAGATTTCATTTTTTATGATTGTTTTTAATTACCTAGTTATCTAATCTACGACAGATAAATAAAATCTAAACTAGGGCAGATAAATAAAAGTTATACTAGGGCAGAAAAGAAATTAATTAGGGCAAGGTAAAGAAAAACTTACTTTATCTTTTATTTGATACTCTCTTCAAACATTACAGGAATTGAAATTCTGAATTTTGATAAATAAAATGAGGCATAAGAAGAGGCATGCTCCAAAAAGAGCATTAGGGTTTCTATTTATAGATTATTGAAATCCTAGGTTACATTCTGATCCTTATCTGCATTTACAAAACTACCCTAAAAAGCCCAGACAACGCACTGCCACCCACCGATAAAAAAATGCACCGGTACGTGCTCACTATGGCCGCGGAACCGCGGCCAAAAGCCATGTTTGGCCGCGGATCCGCGGCCATATGGTGGGGTTGTTGGCTCTGTTTTCTCACGTATATTTTATGTTGCATTTTCCTTGACTTTTCTTAATTTGGTTCTTCAGAATGTCTTCTAGTCTCTTCCAGATTTCCACAGTGTAGAATGTGGTGGACTTTTACCGTTCACTTCGTGTTGAGTCTAGAATCTTTGCGCTGCTTTTGTACTTTGTGAAATTGTTCATTGATCTTCGTTTGTTCTTCAAACTGTAGGCATGATAAAGATTCTCTATTTGTTGGTCGAAGTCTCACTTTTATAGCGTCTTTTCATCATTTTCACTGTTTTGTTCCGAGAACCTGTAAGCTGCAACTATGTAGCAGACACCCCTAAACTTATCTTTTGCTCGTCCTCGAGCAAAACTAGTTTTATTCTCGAAAAAGACCTACCCTCATTTTCGCAGGGAAACGCGATTGCACTGAGCTCGTGCAACAAGCCGTTAAACTTCTAGGTGTCCCTAGTAGGAGGAGGGTTGTCTCCTGAGGATTTTCAGCGGATACTACCCACAAAATCCTATCAATTCGGCCTATTTGACTTTTATTCTCCAATTCGGTTTTCTAACAAGAAATTCTATTATCTTCGACTCAGAAATTATCAACCCATATTTTTCACGCTTCCTTATCATTTAACTTAAGATTGTATATATTCTGTAAATTTATTTAGTTTTTAGTATCTTTTGAATTTTCCTTCTAAGGTTCCATCTCAACTTAGGAATTTTTATCATCTCTACTAAAGATATAAGTCCTATTTTTCATTCCTATCTCTCATCCAAACCCCAATCATATACCCCTACGTGTGTGTATGTATCACCCTTACACTTGGAAATTCAATTCAAGCTATCATGCTTTTGTCCATCGTCCAAGGTACTTTTAGTTGGTGAATTTTTAGATGAAATTGCTCACACATTCTTCACGCGACCGTTAATACTTCTTGAGGTACCAACGACCGATTAAAAAATGTGTTTGCACATTAAGACGTAATTCCTAGTCTTGTAATACCTAAGGCTTTTAGCAGTGACTCCCAAACCGGTTGGTCTAAGGCACTAGGTGATAAAGCACCCTCGCTATATATTTTTTATTTTACGCAGTCTTAAGTAATTACAAAACTAGTGTTCATTTTTTTTTATCTCTTTATTCACACTTGTTTTTTTATTTTATTTTCCTTCATACTAAGGAGTTTAGACAAGAGCATTTCAAGGTCTCCTCTACTATTCTAAGTTTCAAGATTCGTGTTTGTGCAAGTTGTAGGGTATATATTTTCAGAATTTAGACTTAAGGTTAGGAATTATTTTTCAGACTTATACTTTAATAAAAATATCAATACTCTTCTTTTATTTTGACTTAGCCCAAGAAGTGAACTCAAAATTTGCCTATTTCTAAGTAAACTACAAAGACATATATTTTCTACCGTTAAATTTTATGAAAGGTTATTTTTTAGGGTTTTTAATTTACTAAGTCTAGGATCTAGTTTTTCCTAGCTAGTTAACCGTCTTGTCAAACTCAAGTCAATTATGGCCAAAATTGAATTTTTCAATTTTTAAAATAATTTTTCATTTTTTATTTGATTTTAAAATAAGTATGCAAATGCAAAAATATACATATGAATGCGAAGGAAGAAAGCTTACCGAGCACACCCCCAAACTTAAACTTGACAGTGCCCTCACTGTCAGGCTACAGCAAGAGGGTCAAAATTGTCGGCACTCCCCTGTTTATTTTTTTATTTTTATTTTATTAAAAATGGAAATTTACAAAAATACCCAAAAATTTTTTTTACAAGTGGTAAACGTACCCCCAATCATACGGTTGGCTAAAAATCATTTTCTTTCTAGAGCTAACAAAATCTCCCCCAAACTTGAATTAAACAATGTTACAAGTCAATGCCAAGCTTTGCAAAGGCCAAAATTCAATACCAACCATTCGAAAAATTTATCAGTGTAACATATAAGTCGGTGGAAGAACATGTTATAAAAAGCCAAGAAGAAGTGGGGAAGAGATAAGTGGTGTGGACATGGTTTGCGTGAACATGAATGTGAGGAGATAAGAGCCGATGATAAATAAAAATGAGAATGTGAATGATCAGAAATGAATGGAATATTGGCATTCTCGTATTTTATGAGAAGAAAATGTGGTGGTTCAACTTCTATAGGTGGAGGTTGATTAACTACAAAATCCTCGAGGTGTTTCTGTGGATCCTTTACTTGCTTGGCATCCTCCATCATATGTATATGATGTTCAACTATGAGGGGACTATTCCTCTTGATGTCCGCCATAGTCCAGCCAAAAGCTTGCCGATTATTTTGTAAGACCATTAAAAGGGCTTTCTCTTGCTCGAGTGCTAGAGATGCCGATATGATAACAGGAAGGGTCTTATTCTTACCTAAGTAAGCGTACGGCAATAGCTTGAGTTCAAGTTTTGGAGGCGAAACAATTGAAGGTAAAATTGGTGAAACTATCTCGAACTCGAAGAATTCCATCATTGGTTCGAAGTGAGTGTAAGCAACCGAGTCGGATGGTCCAACTAACTCATCCGAAAATTCAAAAGACTCAAACTCGGGTAATGAGTCTTCAAAATCGTCCGAAAAAGTGAAACACTCGTAATCGCTATCGGTTGTGCAACTGTGTCAGATTCAAGGAGGAACGCACTAGTGGCGTCAAAACTGCTGTGATCGAACAGAAATTTTTCGAGCTCACAGTCCTCCTGCGTGATCTCGTGGATCGAGCAAACATCAAGTATACTAGGTTTAGGCACGGAGGGAAGACTTCTTATCTTGTAAATGTTGAACTCACTTGACATCTTTCCGAAGGATAGAGTCATCGAGCCGTTGCGACAGTTGATTACAGCATTAGAAGTGGCCAAAAATGGTCGACCGAGGATCACCGGAATTTGGTTCCGTGGGTTAGCCACAGGCTGTGTGTCCATAACAATGAAATCAACGGGAAATATGAAGTCCCCTACTTTAATCAACACATCCTCTAACTCACCCCTAGGATGGGTGATGGATTGATCAGCCATTTGGAGAGTACAATGAGTGGGTTTCAACTCTCCAACACCTAATTGCTCATAAACGGAATAGGGAAGAAGGTTAATACTGGAACCAAGATCTGAAGTGCTCGATTGATGTTCTTATCCCCAATTGTTATTGAAATTGTAGGACAGCCAGGGTCCTTTCGTTTTTGGGGCAAGGGTTGAGGTTGGGTAATATCATTGCTCATGGCACTAGCTACGAGCACTTTCTTGGGTAGTTGAGACTTTCTCTTCGTGGTGCATAAGCCCTTTAAGATTTTTGCGTAAGAAGGGACTTGTTGGATTGCATCCAAGAGAGGTATGTTAATGCTAACCTGCTTGAATAACTCCACAATCTTCTCCATTTAGGGAGTTGGTTTATTGGATCTCAACCTGTTTGGAAATGGAATATTTTGAAAATTTGTTGAGTCCAATGTTTGAGGAGTAGATTGCGGAGTTGGAACGGATCCCAGTGTTGGTGTGTTAGTGAAGTGAGATGTGGGTCCGTTCGAATTAGAAGAAGTAGAGCCTTGTGAAGAATGAAGAACATGCTCTGACGAAGAAGATGAAGATGAAGAAGAAGATGAAGCAGAAGAAGAAGCACCGGCAGGGGTGTCATCACTATTACCCACGTTATTGTGCAACACTCTTCCAGATCTCAACGTGGTCACAGCATTTACATTATGATTTTGTTGTTCATAAGCAACATGTACGTTGTGTGTGTGACCGGGATTTGGCAATGGTTGAGATGGAAGCTTTCCCTTTTTTCGCTCGCTCAACGCAGTATTTAGTTGTGCAATTTGGGCCTCGATTAATTTGATACTTTGATCACGTGAAACACTGTTTTGCACCAAAAACTGAATGGAAGTCTCCAACCTTACTGCGGATTGTGTAGATTGTTTTAAAAATGCATCTAGACTTCGTTCTAGCGAGGAAACCTTATCGTCATTTGGTTGAACAAAATTGTTTTGAGGATAAGAATTGTTAGGTACAAAATTGTTCATTTAGTTTGGATAAGGTTGGGGTTGGAAAGGTTGCTGGTATTGAGTTTGTTGAGGTGCTTGTTGTTGTGGAGGAGGAGGCCTTTGAAAGTTGTTATTGCCTTGGAATTGTTGATTTTGATTCCAAGCAAAATTTGGGTGGCTCCTCCAACCAGGATTATAAGTCGAAGAGTATGGATCATTTCTTTGTCTTTGCTGAAAGGCAGCATTGACTTGATCTTGTCCTTGAACATGTTGATTGTAAGGACACTCTTCAGTAAGATGAGATGGATCCGAACAACAAGCGCAAACAGTGCATGGGGGTAAAGCAGGGGCAGAAGAAGGCGATGAGAATTTGCTCTCAACTGCTTCTAACTTTTTCGTAAGTGCGGCCATTTCGGCCTTCATTGCAATCGACATATCTAGTTGATGTATGCCTGCCCTAGACTGACCTGTTGAAGAAGATGAGGTGGTCTTAGTGCTTTCCCACTGAAGTGTTTGTTCAGCAAGATCGTCGAGAAACTGCCAAGCTTCCTCGCTTGATTTTGTTAGAAAGTGACCTTGACAAATGGTTTCCAACAACTGCTTAGTTGCTGGGTTCAATCCTTCGTATAAAGTTTGGCAAAGTTGCCAATTCTCGATATCGTGGTGAGGGCATTGAACAAGTATGTCTTTAAATCTTTCAAAACACTTCCAAAAAGGTTCGGAAGGAAGCTGGGAAAATTGAATAATCTCATTGCGAATTTTCGCGGTCTTGTGGTGAGGGTAAAATTTTTTTAGAAAAGTTTTAACAAACTCTTCCCAATTTTTAATCGAGTGTGATGCTGTGCTATATAACCATTTCTCGGCTAGGTCACATAAGATGAATGGAATGACACGTAGCCTTATATCATCATCAGAAAGTTGTGTGGTCTTCATCATTGCGCAAACATTCTGGAATTTGTTTATGAAGATATAGGCATCTTCAGATTCCAGCCCGTGAAATTTGGGCAACATATTGATGAAGTGGGGTTTAATCTCAAATTTATCCCTATTAGCCTGTGGAAGTGAAAGACAAGTTGGTAAAGCGGTGCAGATAGGGTAGAAAAGATCCTGGAGCGCGATTCGTTGGGGCGCTTCAACAGGTGGGTGTTGTGGGTTATTCGCACTTAGTGGAGGTGGAATCAGTCCCGCGGGTAAGGGGTTGTTAGGATTGAATCCCGACATCTCCTTAGAAGACGAAGAATATGATGATGAAGGTAAAGAAGTGGAGGGAATTTCGACTTCGGAGTCGAAAGCGTCGTCAGTCGGCACTAACAAGACACGGACTAAACGGGCACTAGTGTCCCTAGTCCAACCGGACATACAGTAAAGAGGTAGTGTAGTCAAAAGGTGAAAACAGAAGGTGGGGGTAAGAAAACGTCAATGAGAGGAAGAGGGTTCAAGTGGGGTGCAATGGATTTCTTAGCGGAAAGTGGCAAGTTTTTGTAATTTTTTTTCTTTTTGTGTTTTTTTTATAAGGAGCTTTTTGCAAAAAGAATTTCAATAAAAAGCTTAAACACACGTTCAATCAATCACAAATGCACAATCAAGCCTAAATCTAGGGTCACCTAGGTCAACTAGACTGCTCCTAACTGTTCCAAAGGGCAAATTGTGAGGACCTCAAATCGCCTCTTCACCGCCAATTGTAGCCAGGTAAGCACGAGTAGAGAAAGGAGGAATCCGCTCACGAATCACCGTGAGACGGGCCTTTTAAAGTTACCTTTCCCCACTTGTCTAGCCTAGGCACCACAAAGTCTGGTTTAGATCAACGATCGATGCCTACAACTATTCCTTTGTCTATTGAGCGCGAAGTACTTATAGGCTGAGTCTAATCTTTTTTAATTAACCTGATGGTCAATAAAATATGCTTTTTGTGATTTTTGGGGTCCTAGGAAGGGTAATGAAATCCCCACCCAATCTGGATTGGTGTAAAAGCCCCTTAAAGTCAATTTTAAAGATGCAAAGCAGTAAACACAATCAAACACTTGCAAACAATTTTTTTATATTTTAAGGCGCAAAGAATCCTGCACAAGATCAAGTTATTGGAGAAGGGGAGAAGTTTTTGCGCAAAGAACCCTGCAGGAAATTTTTTCCAGAGGAGATCAGGGGGTTCAGAAGAAGAAAAGAAGCTTACAGAGGGGTTTTGGGTTGCTGACGTTAGCAACCCGCGCCGGATCCGCGGTCAAAGTCACCTTCTGGTGGCGGTTCCGCGGTCAACACGAAGGATCGGGCCTCCAAACTTCTTCTGTTGCTCTGTTATGGTACTCCTTTGTTGTTCAGATCTGCTGTTTTCTGTTTCGATCTCTGGATTTTTCCAGATCTGAATCCGTTTGTCGATCCTACACAATTCAAACAAAACACCCTTCAAAAAATAACAAGACGGTAAATTTTTTATAATTTTTTTATTTTTCAGTTTTTATGATTTTTATGATTTTATATTAACCCGAAATTGCAAAAAGAAAATAACTACGCCATCCCCTGCAACGACGCCATTTGATTGTTGGTGATGTTTTTATGCGCTTTCGCGCTTTCAAAAGATAAATCAAAGAATAGTTAACCGCAATCAAGAACGGCGTCGCTTGGTAGCTAGCCGGTGAGTACGGGTCGGTCCATAGGGATTTTGTGTATTTTCTATTTTTTCTAACGAGTTAATTCCAATTGGGGTTGGATTGATTATCACTAAAAACTGAAATGAGTTTGATTAGGATTAAAATCTTGCTAGGGTTAGGTTTAGGTTAGGTTTGGAAAATCAATATTTTCTTCACCGCTTTCTATGCCCTAATTAAGATCTATTTAGGTGTTAAGGTAATAATTAACAAAGTGGATTAGTACCATCAGGAAGAAACTATGTTTCTTCCTCTAGGTCCTTGTCCGTCTTTTCTCAATTCTTACCCTAACCTCCATGAAAAACATACACAACCGGTCTTTTAAACTACGGTATCACCGCTACCTCGTGGGATAGGGTGCCGTAGTGAGCGGTGTGTGTATGTATGCATAGAGCCCTATTAAAATGTATGATGGGTAAGAAAGGGGTGAGAGATTTTCATCTCTCAAATCTTTCCTATTCCTAACCCTAACAAGTGAGGAACTACTCACTCATTAGGGAATTAAAAGATTTCATTTTTTATGATTATTTTTAATAACCTAGTTATCTAATCTACGGCAGATAAATAAAATCTAAATTAGGACAGATAAATAAAAGTTATACTAGGGCAGAAAAGGAAATTAATTAGGGCAAGGTAAAGAAAAACTTACTTTATCTTTTATTTGATGCTCTCTTCAAACATTACAGGAATTGAAATTATGAATTTTGATAAATAAAATGAGGCACAAGAAGAGGCATGCTCCAAAAAGAGCATTAGGGTTTCTATTTATAAATTATAGAAACCCTAGGTTACATTCTGATCCTTATCTGCATTTACAAAACTACCCTAAAAAGCCCAGTCAACGCACCGCCACCCACCGACAAAAAATGCACCGACACGTGCTCACTATGGCCGCGGAACCACGGCCAAAAGCCATGTTTGGCCACGGATCCACGGCCATATGGTGGGGTTGTTGGCTCTGTTTTCTCAGGTATATTTTATGTTGCATTTTCCTTGACTTTTCTTAATTTGGTTCTTCAGAATGTCTTCTAGTCTCTTCCACATTTCCACAGTGTAGAATGTGGTGGACTTTTATCGTTCGCTTCATGTTGAAGTCTAGAATCTTTGTGCTGCCTTTGTACTTTGTGAAATTGTTCATTGATCTTCGTTTGTTCTTCAAACTGTAGGCATGATAAAGATTCTCTATTTGTTGGTCGAAATCTCACTTTTATAGCTTCTTTTCATCATTTTCACTGTTTTGTTCCGAGAACCTGTAACCTGCAACTATGTAGCAGACATGGATCAAAAGCACCTATTTATTTTTAAAATGATTAAGAATAGGGAATATAATAATGCAAAATTATGATATGAACACCTGGCGTCATGGGTAGGGAGCTACCAGCCGGAAATGACCGAGCAATGGTCGGGTTTGGTTGCCTCTTGTGAGGGCTTTTGATCCTTCAGGACGGGGACTAAGCAGGGTTACTGCCCAGTGCCTCTTGGCAAGGAATTTGATCCCTGTCGGTTGTGGTACGAAGCTACCGGCCGGGGATAGCCGAGCAAGGGTCGAGCTTGACCGCCTCAAAGGAGGACTTTGGTCCTTAGCGCGGGAGGGACTGTAAGAAGCCTACCAAGGACCCTTGGCCGGGCAGGGTTACTGCCCGGTGCCTCTTGGCGAGGGCTTTTGTCCTGAAGGATAGCCGAGCGAGGGTCGGGCTCGACTGCCTCTGGGAGGGATTTTGATCCTTGTCGGTCGTGGTAGGAAGCTACCGGTCGGGGATAGCCGAGCAGGGTAGCCGCCGGGCTGTCTCTAAGGAGGAATTTGATCCTTAGCGTTGGAGAGGCCGTAGGAGGACTGCTAAGGATAACCGGGCAGTGAAGCTGCGCGGTTGCCTCTTGGCGAGGGCTTTGATCCCTGGCGTTGCGAGTGGGGAAGCCACTGGCTGGGGATAGCCGAGCAGGGTAGCTGCTCGGCTGCCTCTAAGGAGGACTTTGATCCTTAGCATTGGAGAGGCTGTAGGAGGCCTGCTAAGGATAACCGGGCAGTGAAGCTGCGCGGTTGCCTCTTGGCGAGGGCTTTGATCCTTGGTGTTGCGAGTGGGGAAGCCACTGGCCGGGGATAGCCGAGCAGGGTATCTACTCGGCTGCCTCTAAGGAGGACTTTGATCCTTAGCGTTGGAGAGGTCGTAGGAGGCCTGCTAAGGGTAACCGGGCAGTGAAGCTGCGCGGTTGCCTCTTGGCGAGGGCTTTGATCCCTGGTGTTGTGAGTGGGGAAGCCACTGGCCGGGGATAGCCGAGCAGGGTAGCTGCTCGGCTGCCTCTAAGGAGGACTTTGATCCTTAGCGTTGGAGAGGTCGTAGGAGGCCTGCTAAGGATAACCGGAGCCCTCTTCTTCTGGTCGGATCGTTCAGCTCGAGGGAGGTTCGCGTTCACCTCGGACTCGAGCTGGATCTCGTGCTCGGTCCATGCCTTGACCTCGGCCATGGTCTTAGGTTGCGCCAACGCAAAGGAGCGCAACCACTCCTTGAGCCTAAGACCAGATCTGAGCGCCGTGATGACGGTCTGGTCCCGGTGCTCGGGGACCTCGAGGAGGGCGTTATAGAAGCGGGTGACGTAAGCTTTGAACGTCTCTTTGTCCCTGCTCTTAATTTTGAAGAGGTAGTCGACCGTGCACTTCTGCCGATGGTTCCCGACGAAGTGGCCGAGGAACTGAGTAGCCAGCTCGTCGAGGTCGAGATTGAGCGAGGCTCGAGTCCTCGGAACCAGTCTCGATAGGAGCAGATTAGGGTGGCCGAGAAGGCCCTGCACTGGGCGTCGTCGGAATGGTCCTGGAAACTCATCCCCACGGTGAAAGCATCCAAATGGTCTTTCGGGTCGGTTTTCCCATCGAACAGATAGACCTTCGGGGGCTTGTTGCGTGAGGAGACGTGGACAACAAGCGGTCCCTCGGTAAACGGCTTGGTGAGCGAGTCATCGGTGTACTTCGCCCCGTCGACTGAGAGGTGACCTTCCCGGCGCATGCCCTCGATCTTCTTTTCTAGGGCGTCGAGTCGGCCGTGGTACCCCGAGGATTCGGCGCCTTATGATCCCTGGCCTCTGTTGTGGGAGATCTGCGTCTGGGCACGGCCCCGGTTCCTCTCGATGAGGATCCTCAGATCTCCGGGCGAGGTGGCCTTCGAGCCGTCGTGGCGAGCCCCCTTTGTGCTGCCCCGTCGAGGGAGGGGGTGTCGATCATGCCTGGGGACAGGCGAGGTGACCGACATCTCCTCAGGGGGGTATGGGTCGCGAGGAGGCTCGAGGCGAGGCGCTCTGGCGGCGGATCTTGGTGTAGAGCTGTAAGGCGCCCAGCGGGTCTCAGGGAGTATCGGCCCGTGAGATCTGTGCCCAAGGGTCGTAGCTTGCCGGTGGTCAGCCGTGCCGACGAGGGCAGAGCCTTCTAGAGGCGGAGGAATGGCGATCCGGGGCCCTGGCCCGGCCGTTTGGACGCAGACGAGCGCCTCCACGAGGGACTGTAGCCGATCTATTTGGCTGGCGAGGGCGTTGATGACGATCGCTGCAGGAGGTTCATTCGCGCCTCCGGTGAGGGGGAGGCGGCGGCCGGTATTTAGATCTTCAGGGTGATCGCTTGCCATGTGGATGGAGATCGGAAGGCCAACTTTGTTTTTTGTGGAGTTTAGTTTCCCACAGACGGCGCCAACTAATGGAGGTCCTTTTCGGGTCTCCGTCAGATGTTGTCTTCCGTCGATCTCCCGGTGGATCTTAGAGGTGATCTCCTGTTGCGTATGGGTCTCAATGGGTTTCGAGGAGATTGGTGGTTTTGAGGAGTCTGCGCCGAGTACCTGAAAAGAAGTCCCGGGGTGGTTTGGTACCACCGAGGACCCTCCGACGATCAAGTTAGCACAAGATCCGAGCAGAGTAACGGCTAAGTAGGGTGAAAAAAGCTTACTTGACCCCTCTGTGATGGGGGTTTATATAGTGGCGGCAGCACGCAACAGTAGGCGCGAGAATCTCGCTGGCAGTTACGCCCCCGACGTCACGCCCACATAATGAGCAGATCGCCCGTTAATGGGGATCGTGATGGCATGGAATATGGGATGTTGCCGGCAGATAATCTGCGCATGGCGATATTTGCGGAGCATCGGTTACGCTTGTGAGTGGTGGAGTTGGTCGGTCGGAGGGACCGAGGAAGATGGCCTCGGCAGGGGAGAGCTTGAGGACGAGCGGGAGGGCCGAGGTATCTTGGTCCTGTGGCAGCTCGGGTCGAGCTGAGAGGCCGAGGAGGCCAATTTGCAGGGGACTCTGAGGAGAGCCAGCTTGTGCTTGCAGGTCGGGTACAGGGGTGGCCTGGTCGGCCCCTGTGGGCCTTTTTTTTTGAGTTCTGGGACACGTTATCTGCCACGTGTCCTTATCTTGGAGATCACCAATAATGAGCATCATCAAAAAAGATAACATCTACTTTATTTCAATTTCTTCTCTTGTTCCATTTGGCAAACACGTGCTTTAAAAACACGACATTAAGAACAAAAACGACGACTCACCCGCTCTAAACTATCAACGGACAAAATTTGAGATTTAGCACTAATTAGGGATTTAGGGTACTTTTAAAACTATTTGGTGATTTAGCATATTTGGATCAAATCAATGACACGTAAACGCTACGTAGGATTGGTGGTTGGCAGAAGTGGAGTTTTTTAAGCCGCACTTGCAAAATGCGGCTTATACATGAGACTCCCAAAATTATTCCGCACTTTGCAAGTGCGGAATAGACTAAATCCACCATCCAGAGAGACAAGACATCAGACTTGGCTCTCTGAGTTGGGGGCCAAGTCTTATTCTGCACTTTGCAAGTACGGAATAGACATGCATCTAAACCCAAAGAGCCAAGACATCAGACTTGGCTCTCTGGGTTGGGGACCGAGTTTTATTCCGCACTTTGCAAGTGCGGAATAGGCTGGAAGCTCAACCCAGAGAGCCAGATATTAGACTTGGCAATCTGGTTTTGGGGGCAAAGTCTTATTCCGCACTTTTTAAGTGCGGAATAGACGACAACCCCATTTAGAGGGCCAAGACATCAGACTTGACCTTCTGGTTTGGAGGCCAAGTCTTATTCCGCACTTGCAAAGTGTGGAATAGACTGATACCCTTTCCAGCACCCAATCCTAAAACACTTTACTTTCTCGTTGGTTACAACACTCAATTTTTTAATTTTTGCAACTAGACAAGCTGAATCGGACTTCAATTTTTGCACGTTAAACCAAAAACCCACTATCTAAAAGTTCAAAAAAAAGGGCATCACCCCCCTTTGTAAATTTTGAATAAATTCATATACAATATCAATAAAATAAATGCTATCCAACGCGGGTGCTAACTCGACGCCAAACACAGTGGAGACACAATCCACTCAAAATATACAACGCTTAAACGCGAAGAACAACAAGCAGAACACAATAAACAATATATATAAATAAATACATGTATCTCATGAAATTTGATTAAAAAAAACAAATACAAGATGTCGTCACATCAAGCAAGGCAATGCCCATGGAATTCTAGATCGGCCGAGGCGGCGCTGAGACGGACCGGGTATATTCTCCAGTTGTGTGGATGGCTGTGAGGGTCCAGCTTGGTCCATAGCTCTAGAAGGACCAGCTTCCCCTCCGTGTCGGCAACGTTGACGTTAATAAGTCACGGGCACCGGTGCTCTAGGGGATGGAGGAGGAGGAGGAGGATCCAGACGTCGTATCAGACGGCGTTGGAAAAAATGACCAAGTGATTTCCAAATGGCCTCGATCCCACTAGCTGATACCGTATGTCCGCCTATGACGATGTCCACGACATCATGGACCTAAAACAAGATGTCCGCCTGTAACACAGATAAGTAAATATCTCAAATATATAATATTTAGGAATTACATAATAGAAAATATAAAGTAATAATAAAGTGTTTACCATCTCACGCTTTACGGGTCCCTGCGGCTCATACATCACCTGTAGAGGAAACATCATCTAAATGTACCGCCGAGTAATTTTCGAGTACCAGCCCTGGTAACCTTCTAGTGGTAAAAGTAGATATCTCTGGTGTATGACAATCAGAGCTTGTGCATCCCATCGAATGATGTAGATATGTCGAAAAGCCTTTTAATCAACAGCTTTACCTCTCCGTGTGACCCGATCAATAAGCTTTACCGGATCCGGGATGTGTTGTACAAGCCCGAAGTGTCGTAATACATGGTCGAGGACATAATATAAGACTATACCAAAACAGATAATAGGTGTCCGAGCATGCCGGATATATGGAAACTGTAAACACAAATCCGGTAGAGCCCGGTAGATATCCAGAATATATGGCATCCAAAGGACTGCTCGGTCCGGGAGCATATCTAACTCATTTCGGTAAATTCGGGCTACCTGGCAGGTGTCCTATCCCATGTTCGACCGACGTTAAACCTGTAATGCAGTAATAAAGTATTGTAATTCAGGAGTCATGATTCACAACCTAAAATTTCTTAAAAGTTGATTCTAATTATATCACTTATAGTTTTACACCATAATGACTGATCTCCATCTAGATGGATCTTCTGGATAAATGTAGGACACCCAGTGGATAGTGAAAGTGTGTCTTAGCACCACCACTAGGTTAATACCAGCATCAAGCATGCAATTTTAAAAAATCTTGGAGTGTTAAGCTATACTGACCAAGAATCTAACTAGAGTATTAGGGTTTAACATATGATAAAGCAAGTTTTACTCTAAGTGATGGAGATTACAATCTTTGTAGACCAAGTCCTTCACTTTTAAAGCTCCGAGTAGTAGTCTCTACGACTCCTCTTGGCTCCACTTGAAGAAAGAGTCGAGCTTGCTCTTCGATCTTCGAGACCGAAGATGATCCATCTTGAAGTATCCCGAGATCAAGCTACCGCTTCACTAATCATGTATTAGTGAAGGAAACAATCTAATCTAAAGTGCTAATCTAGAGTAGGTTGATGAAGTAGGTGTTCAGGCTCACTTAGAAATTTCTTTCTCTTTTATCTTTTCAACTCAAGAAAAGCTTAGAGGAGGAAGAAGATGAACAAGCATGAGGTTGTGAAATATAAGCTAGGTTAAAAAGCAAGTATAGAATAGCTCCTCATCTCACTTATTAAAGTATGTAATATTTTCCAATAATAAAAGACAACCATGATTCAATAGTGATAGCAAACAAACAAATAAATGAATAAAGCCATGCTACTCCCATGCCAAAAATATCTCCTCATTTTCCATCTCATTTATCCATTTTCACAAAATAGATAATCCATGTTCAATATATATTATCAAGCATGATACAATAAAAAATACATATATACATACATACATACATACATACATACATATATATATATATATATATATATATATATATATATTAAAAGAAGAGAAACTTAAGTGAGCTTAATATTAGTTAATATATAAATATATTAAATATAAATATATATCAAATTATTAAATCAACACTTGATTCAATAATCCGGTTATATCATATATAACCGACTAATATCATTTATGTGTATATCATATTATCAAATCAACACTTGATTCAATAATCCGGTCATATTACATATAACCTAACCGATATCAAATGTCGCCAGATTAGAATACGGTATCACATATTCGTATTTAATCAGGCTCCCGCATATATCAGCATACGTGCCCTACTTCGTTTCGCTTGAGCTAGAAAACTCCTGTGTAGGACTCTAAAGACTCGTCAATACGCTAGCAGTGGGTAATGATCACATCAATTACCCACAAGCCGTCAACGGTACTAGCTGGACGTAACGGCTACCCATGTATTGAGCGATTATAATATCAACAAGCAAGCTTGTCCAAACTCCCATGAAGCCTATAAGTAACACTTACCGTACATTCCGGTCTCTTCGTCTGATATGTTGCATATCAAGTCTAGGGGTGGAATCGTCAGACCCCAGTAACTTGATAAGTCATGTCGATGTTTAGCTTATAACGGTTCGAGAAACTACTGACAACACTTATCAGTAAATCTCATCAGCCATGGCCAGGGACTTACTGTTATAGCTAATCGAGTATAGCACAACATCAACTCCCAATACCGGGAGATATGAAACCCTTCCTATCGCTCACTGTCCCATGTGACTCGGGACTTTACCCAAAATCCACATGTTTGCATGACTCCATTGAGCCATGGTAAGGAGGAAATCAAAGTACAGTGGAAACCACACAAGACACTATGACGATCTCAGGTCTACAAACTAATCTGTATCAGTGTCACCAGAGAACTGCTATCTGAAGATAGGTATAGTACCACTTAGGAGTTCTTGGCGAGTCCTGTTCGGTGTACCCATTCTTTAATGAGCACCTGTGCACAATATTTTGATGTAAAACACCAATGGTTATAGGATGAATATTTTGATGTAAAACACCAATGGTTATAGGATCAACCATCGACCTATACAGGGTCATGAAACGTACACACTAGTCTACTATGGAATATCGATGCCCTGTCTCGATATCCCCTCGACTAGGAACTATTAAGGATGTGCTTGTGGACTACCCAGGCCCTACCAGTATGATCTGCATCATAGTCGAGGTAGTCAAGTC
Source organism: Agapanthus africanus (assembly GCA_030015575.1). NCBI lineage: Eukaryota > Viridiplantae > Streptophyta > Magnoliopsida > Asparagales > Amaryllidaceae > Agapanthus > Agapanthus africanus. The sequence continues at coordinate 443,478,026 of JASDDO010000031.1, read as the reverse complement.
CACATCCTAAGGGCTTTATCAACATGTATAAGAGAGATGGTATAATAATACAAGTGTACATATTAAGATAAAGAGAAACCGGATAGCATACTATCATATCGAGCAAGAAAGTCCTCTCTCTCTATATATATATGTCCAAGCATCCATTGTATCATACAATAATGGCCTCTAGGGCATACATATTCCTAAAAATCTCCCACCTGTACTAAGGCCAGTTGTTGTGGTATCTCATACTCAACATCCCAAAAAGTCTCTCAAACCGCATATGGGGGAGGTCTTTCGTGAGTGGATCCGCTGTGTTATCCTTCGTATCAACTCTCCTGACCTCGATCTCCCGGCGATCTACTATCTCCTGGATCAGGTGATACCACCTAAGAACATGTCTGGATCGTTGATAGGACTGGGGTTCCTTAGCCAAAACCACATCTCCATTGTTATCACAATACAAGGGTATTGGATGCTCAATGTATGGAACCATACCAAGTTCAGCAATGAATTTCTTCATCCAGACAACCTTTTTGGCAGCATCGTTGGCAGCGATGTATTCAGCCTCCATCATCGAGTCTGCTATGGTATCTTGCTTGGAACTCTTCCAACATACCGCCCCTTCATTGATGGTGAAGACAAAACCCGAGACTGACTTTTTGTCTTCCTTATCACTTTGGAAGCTCGAATCGGTAAAGGACTCCACCTGGAGTTCTCCGTTACCATACACCAAGAATATTTCTTTAGTTCTTCTCAAGTACTTAAGAATGTTCTTCACAGCCGTCCGGTGCTTTTCCCAGTATCTGACTGATACCTACTCACTACACCTAGTGCGTAAGCTACATCCGGTTTGGTACATAACATCACATACATGATAGACCCAACTGCTGAAGCATAGGGTATCACTGTCATGCGAGCCCTCTCCAAATCAGTCTTGGGAGACATCTCTTTGGAGAGAGTGATTCCTGAGCAAGCGAGTAAATTACCATGCTTAGAATCTTCCATACTAAACCTCTTTAATATGGTGTCTATGTATCTAGATTGGGACAATCCCAACATCCTTTTAGATCTATCTCTATAGATCTTTATCCCCGGGATGTAGGAGGCATCACCTAGATCTTTCATGGAGAACTTTTTTGATAAGAATAGCTTGACCGAGTGTAGCATAGGAACATCATTTCCTATGAAGAGTATGTCATCCACGTACAATACGAGCAAGACAACCTTACTCTCTATAACCTTTTTGTATATACAAGGTATAAGTCGATGTCGCGCACCCCACGGGTTCGCGAGGAGGCAGAATATTTAAAAAACAATTTTCAAAGCTCGCAACACTGACTTGAACTCCAGGATCTTGGCTAAAACCTAACTAGATAAGCTTGTAAAGAGGTTAACTACTCGGAAAGGAGTTTATACCTCACGATACAAGTCCTTCGGGTCTTCTTTGTCGTCCTCCTCGTCATCGTAGGCTCTGAGGATCGTAACGAATCGTAGCTTCCACGTCGGCTTCCTCGAGTCAAAGACGATCCACCCGAGAGTCTATAGTCCGAGCTCCAATCTCAAATCCGAGGTAACTAGGGCAACTAGCTTGCTAAACTAGAAGGCCTAGATGATGTAGAGAAAGAAGATGGGTTGGTTCGTCTTTTGAAACCCTAGGTTTCTCAACTCGTGAGAAGTTTAAGGTTATGAGGAAGAAGAAGGAGACTTGAGGAAAATCAAGTGAGGAAAAATGAGCTTGGATAGAATGAAGCCTCACTCTCTCTTGAGAATAATGAATCATATAAGATATTTTGATAAGATAAAAAATATCTCACAAAATATCTCCATGGTTCAAAATATCTATTTTGTCAAGTTAATGACTCACCATCCATTTGTCAAATATCTCCACCCAATTTTCCTCCACCAAAATAAGGTTTTAATCAATAAAATAAAATCAAAACCCTAATTAGGTTTTCTCCTTCTAGAAGCTTTCCCGAGAAATTACGAGAACGCCCCCATCCATATATACATACCCGCATTCGTATTCCGAAGAATATAAATACAATGAGACGAAAACAATCCATCAATATAATACTAGGATCCGGATTAAACCAAAGCCCACTAGTATTATCCACCCGATCATCATACGTGCACAAGTACATGTACGTGATCGAAGCCCTGCCGTAAAAACATACGGCCTCTACATCTTTTTCCCGATACAGGGAAACCCTCCGTGTGAGACTCTAAAGACTCGATAGTACGCTGGCAGTGGGTTTAACCACAAGTCGCAAGCGGTACTAGCTGCACGTAACGGCTACCCAGGTATCTGTCGATAAGAAGGCCGATGAGCAAACTCATCTGAACTCCTACTGATCCTGTATGTGACAATCTTCGTACAGTCCAGTCTGTTCGTCTATGAGTATCGCATATCGGGCTTAGGGGGCGGTAATCGTCAGACCTCTAATAGCGCAATAAGTTGTGCCGGAGTGTAGCCCAAAACACCCTGAGAAACTACCGGAATACCTACCAGTGAATCTCGCTTGTCCTGGCCAGGGACTTTGTGTAATGGCTCTCCAAACACAGCGCGATATCAACCCCCAATACCGGGAGAGACGAATCTTTTCTAACCACCACTGCCTCCAAGTGCTTCGAGACTGCACCCAACTACTACCTGTTTGCACGACTCTTTTGAGCCGTGGTAGGGTAGTAATCAAAGTACAGTGGGAACACACTCGAGGCGAAGTAGCAGTGGCAAGTCGACAGACTAAGCTGTGCTCATGTCACCTGATAACTGCTACCCGACGATAGGTATAATACCCACCAACAGTTCCCGACGAGTCCTTTCCAGTATACTCATAGCCTAATGAGCACCTGCATACTATCTCCAGTATGACGTACTAATGGCTGTGGGACAGACCATCTCCCCTGCTGGGATGAGAAGCGTATACACTAGTCTACTCTGAGTATCGATGCCCCGTCTCGATAATCCTATGACTCGGGATCTGTATAAGGATGTGCTTATAGACTACCCAGCCCCCACTAGTGTCACTGCCATCACAACGCTGGTAATCAAGCAAAGATTCTAAGGGCTCTACCAATATGTATAAGCGATATGCTAAAAGAAACACATGCACATATTGAGGTAGAAACAAACCAAGTAGCATACTACCATTTGAGCAAGATTGTTAATACAACTGTGAATATCCCAAGCTTCCATTAAGTAATACACACACCAGTATGATACAATAATGGCCTCTAGGGCATATATCACTAACACAAGGTTCATCTACGTTTTTGATGAAGTCAAATTCTTTGACCGCCACATCAAAACAGATGTTCCAGCTCAACAATGCCTGCTTTAATCCATAGATTGATTTAAGCAGCTTGCAGACCTTTCCGCTGCTCCCACTGTCTACGAAGCCCTCTGGCTGTGTCATGTACACGCTTTCCTCTAAATCACCATTTAGAAAAACGGTCTTGACGTCCATCTGCCAGATTTCGTAGTCATGGTATGCAGCAATAGCAAGTAGGATCCTGATGGGCTTAAGCATAGCCACTGGAGAAAATATTTCATCATAATCGACACCTGGTCGTTGACGAAAACCTTTTGCTACAAGTCTAGATTTGAAGGTCTCAACCTTTCCATCTACACCAATTTTCTTCTTGAAGATTCACTTGCTCCCAATGGGTTTTATCCCTTCAGGCGAAACTTCTAAAGTCTGTTGGTGTACATGGATTCCTTCTCTGATTGCATAACATCCAGCCATTTCACAGAGTCCCCACTTATGATGGCCTGCTCAAAACTAGTTGGGTCATCCTCTTCCATAATGCAATCCTCGCTCTCACCGTCTATGAGAAAACCGTAGTATCTTTCTGGTGGATGAGGAACCCTACTAGATCTGCGGAGTGGCTGAGATTCGTCGGGGACTATTGAGTCCTCCGGTTCTACCAAATCATCAGTTGTAGTTTGTGTAGCTGGAACTTCTTCCAGCTCTACCTCATTACAATAAATTTATTTTACAAGAAATTCATTTTCTAAAAAGGTGGCATATTGAGAAACAAATACCTTTTGTTCCTCGGTGTGGTAAAAGATATATCCATGTGAATTCTTTGGATGTCCCACAAACTTGCAAAGAACTGATCGTGCCTTGAATTTGTCCGGATTCTATTTTTTAACATAGGCCGGATAACCCCATATTTTAACTCATTTAAGATACGGTCTCTTTCCACTCCATATCTCATATGGTGTCTTAGGCACTGATTTTGATCGAACTTGATTCAATAGGTATGCGGCTGTCTCAAGCGCATAACCCCAAAAAGAAATAGGTAACTCAGCAATACTCATCATAGAGCGCACCATATCTAATATGGTGCGATTTCTCCTCTCCGATACTCCATTGTGCTGTGGTGCATACAAAGGAGTAAGCTGAGAGAGAATCCCATTCTCTTTTAAATAGTCTAGGAATTCCGTGCTCAAGTATTCTCCTCCTCGATCAGATCGAAGGATTTTAATACTTTTACCCGTTTGGTTCTCTACTTCATACTTATATTCCTTGAATTTCTCAAAAGCTTCAGATTTGTGTTTCAATAAGAACACATGTCCGAATCTTGAGAGATTATCGGTGAATGTAATAAAGTACGAGAAACCATTCCTGGCAAGTGTAAACATAGGACCGCATACATCACTATGTATCAGTCCTAAAAGTTCGGTAGCTCTTTTTCCGTTTCCAGTAAACAGAGTTTTGGTCATCTTGCCTTTGAGACATGACTTGCAAGTTTCATAAGATGTAAATTCGAACTGATTCAAATATCCATCTTTATGCAACTTAGCCAGTCTTGTCGCATTGATATGACCAAGTCTGCAATGCCACAAGAAGGGTTCGTTCATTTCTGAACTTTTCCTCTTGTATGTGTTCTGTATCTTTAGAACCGTAGTTTGATTTAGAACGTATATACCATTACACAACGTACCAAACCCAATCAACACTTGAATTAGAAAATATTCATAACATTTTTCTCTAGTGCAAACTTATATCCTTCTTTATCTAATAAAGAAACTGATATTATATTGCACATCATTTTTGGTACGTAATAATAGTCGTTCAGAATCATTGTATTACCATTTGGTAATACTAGATGATATGCGCCAACTGCTTTGGCTGCAACAATTGCACCATTCCCTACTACGAAAGACTTATCACCCTTTTCCAGTACTCTACCTCTTTTTAACCCATGCAACAGATTACAAACGTGGGATCCTGATCCGGTATCCAATACTCAGGACGTAGAGCAAACTGAGAAACAGTTCTCGGTAACGAACACACCCGAAGAAGATGCATCGGCATGCTCTTGTTAGGAATATGTATGCCCTAGAGGCCATTATTGTATGATATAGTGGATGCTTGGACATATATATAGAGGACTTTATTGCTCGACATGATAGTATGCTATCTGGTTGCTCTTTATCTTAACATGTACACTTGTATTATTATACTGTCTCTCTTATATATGTTGATAAAGCCCTTAGGATGTGGACTTGACTATCAGGACTATAATGTAGATCATACTAGTGGGGCCTGTGTTAGTGTATATGCCCTAGAGGCCATTACTGTATCATACTAGTTTGTATATTACTTAATGGAAGCTTGGGATATTCACCTTGTATATACAATCTTGCTCAAAATAGTAGTATGCTACTTGGTTTGTTTCTACTTCAATGTGTACATGTGTTTATTTTAGTATATCACCTATACACATTAGTGGAGCTCTTAGGATCTTTGCTTGATTACCAGCGATGTGATGGCAGTCACACTAGTGGGGCTGGTTAATCTATAAGCACATCCTTATGCAGGTCCCTGGTCGCAGGACTATCGAGACAGGGCATCGATACTCTGGAGTAGACTAGCGCATGCGCTTCTCATCCCAGTGTGGGAGACGGTCTGTCCCACAGCCGTCAGTACGTCGTACTTGAGATAGTATGCGGGTGCTCGTTAGGTTACGGGTACACTGGACAGGACTCGTCGGGAACTGACTAGTTGGTATTATGCCTATCGTCAGTTATCAGTTCCCAGGTGACATGAGTATAGCTTAGTCCGCTGACTTGACACTGTCACTTCGCCTCGAGTGTGTTCCCACTGTACTTTGATCACTACCCTACCACGGCTCAAAGGAGTCGTGCAAACAGGTAGTGGTTGGGTGCAGTCCCGAAGCACTTGGAGGCAGTGACGGTTAGACAAGATTCGTCTCTCCCGATATTGGGGGTTGACATCGCGCTGTGTCTAGGAGAGCCATTACACGAGTAGTCCCTGGCCAGGGCAAACGAGATATACTGGTAGGCTTCCAGTGTTATCTCAGGGTGTTTTGGGCTTCGCTCCGGCACGACTTGTACCGCTATTGGGGGACTGACGTTTACCGCCCCCTAGGCCCGCCATGCGATGTATCAGACGAACAGACGGGACTGTACGGAGAATGTCACATTCAGGCTCAGTAGGAGTTCAGATGGGTTTCGCCTCGTCAGTCTTCTTGTCGGCATTACCTGGGGACCGTTACGCACAGCTAGTGCCGCTTGCGGTCTGTGGTTAAACCCACTGCCAGCGTAGTGTCGAGTCTTTAGAGTCCCACACAGAAAGCTTTTCGCCTTTAGGCAAAAGAGTAGAGGTCGCATGGTTTTGCGACAGGTCGCATGGTTTTGCGACAGGGTTCAGTCACATCCGTGCACTTGTGCACGTACAGTGTCTGGACAGTTTACACTAACGGGCTTTGGTTTAAGCCAGATCCTAGTGTACCTTTTGGGATTGGATTTATCCATTTTGTATTCGTGTTCCTCGGAACACGGATGCGGGTGTGTATGCACAGTTGACGGGGAGACAGAGGCAGCGGATTCTCATTAGGGTTGTTGACAGTTGACTATTGACTTTTTGCTCAACCCTAATGAGAATATGATATATGATTAACAATTATATTAATTAAGTATTATGGTGACATGGTTGTTGACTTGTTGACTTTGTTGACTTGTTGACTTTTGTTGACTTGTTGACCGGTTGACTAGGCTTGACTGGTTGACCATCATGATAACCATAGCTATCATTTCATGGCAAAGACTTTTGCTTGCTTGCTCCTTTGTGCAAAATGAGTGCATGAAATGATATGGTTATGGTTGCTTCAACCATCACATAACACTTGATTGGTATGATGAGTTATCATTGTTATGGATTATGAGAGGGTGAAAGACAAAAGAGAGGCTCATTCTTACTTGCTCATTCTCTCTCTTTGTTTTTGAGCTCTCTTGTTTTTGCTCTCACCCTCTTCCTCTTGCTCCCTCTCTTGACTCTATGGTTCACTTGTCTCATGAGTTGAGAATCAAGAACCATAGATAAAATCCCATACAAACTCTTCTCTACTCACTCTAGTTCACAAGGTTTAGCAAACCGAGTGAACTAGTTTCTTCAAAGTTCGAAGAAGGAGCCAAAGGTTGGAGCTTTCAGGTGGATCTATCTTCGGCGTACGGAGACGACGGGAAGAAGCCGATCCGTACCACCATCGGAGTTTGAAGACGAAGGAGTTCAAGACAAGCAAGGTATAAACCCCCTAACCGAGTAGTTAACGACCCCTAGTTAGGTTATTAGTTAGATGTTTAACAAAGATCCGGGTTATAAGCCCATGTTACCACCTCTATAAAAATCGTTTTTTATCAAATTCCGCATGCCCGAAAGTACCGGGAGAGGTAGCATGGACTTACAGCCTGGATAGTCCACAAGCACATCCTTTAATAGTTCATAGTCCAGGGGATATCGAGACAGGGCATCGATATTCCAGAGTAGACTAGTGTGTACGTTTCTTGACCCTGTATGGGGCGGTAGCTGATCCCACAACCGTTGGTGTTTGACATCAAAGATGGTACACAGGTGCTCATTAGAGAATTGGTACACCAAACAGGACTCGCCAAGAACTCCTTGATGGCACCATACCTATCGTCAGATAGCAGTTCTTTGGTAATACTGGTACAGGTTAGTATGTAGACCCAAAATTGTCATAGTGTCTTGTGTGGTTCCCACTGTGCTTTGATTTCCTCCTTACCACGGCTCAAAGAAGTCGTGCAAACAAGTGGATTTTGGGTACAGTCCCGAGTCACATGGAGGTAGTGAGCGATAGGAGGGTTTCGTCTCTCCCGGTATAGGGAGTTGATGTTGCGCTATGCTCGATTGTATATAACAGTAAGTCTCTGGCCAGGGCTGATGAGATTTACTGATAAGTGTTATCAGTAGTTTCTCAAACAGTTATGAGCGACACATCAGCTTGACTTATCAAATTACCGAGGTCTGATGTATCCACCCCTAGACTCGATATGTGACATATCAGACGAAGAGACCGGACTGTACGGTAAGTGTTACTTATAGGCTTCATGGGAGTTTGGACAATCTTGCTTGTTGATCTTCTAATCACTCAATACCTGGGTAGCCGTTACGTCCAGCTAGTACCACTGACGGCTTGTAGGTAACTGATGTGATCATTACCTACCACTGGCATATTGACGAGTCTTTAGTGTCCCACACAGAGGTTTCATAGTTCAAGCGAAACGAAGTGGGCACATATGCTGATATGTGCGGGGGCCTGATTAAATACGAGTATGTGATGCCGTATTTTAATATGGTGACATTTGATATAGGTTATGTTATATGTGATATAATCGGATTATTGAATCAAGTGTTGATTTGATAATATGATGTACAGATAAATGATATTAGTCGGTTATATATGATATAACCGGATTTTTAAATCAAGTGTTGATTTAATAATTTGATATATATTTATATATTAACTAATATTAAGCCCACTTAAGTTTTTCTTCTAATATATATTTATGTGTACATATATGTGATATGTGTGTGTGTGTGTGTGTGTGTGTGTGTGTATGTGTGTGTATTATGTGCCATGGTAGACGACACATAGATATGGATTTTCTATTTTGAGAAAATAGAAAAATGAGGTGGAAATTGGAGAGATATTTTGGGCATGGGTGAAGTATGGCTTTTTCCATTTGTTTATTAGTCTTCATTTATTATTGAATCATGGTTGGATTTATTTATGTGTAAATAATCTATACTTCAATAAGTGAGGTTGATATGAGCCATTCTACACTTGTGAAATGAAACCCTAGCTCATTCATTCTCTTTTTTCACTCCTCTCCCATGTTCATCTTCATCCTCTACCTTTTTCCATGAGTTGGAAAATAAAAGGTGAGAAGAATTCTAATTGAGCTAATACCCCTACTTCATCAACCTACACTCAATTAGCCATCAAGTATAGGTTGTTTCCTTCACCAATGATAGATTAGTGAAGATGTAGCTTGAACTAGAGAAGCTTCAAGGTGGATCATCTTCGGCCTCGAAGATCGCAAAGCAACTTCGTTCATTTCTTCAAGTGGAGCCAAGAGGAGTCGTAAGGACTACTACCCAGAGCTATAGAAGAGAAGGACTTGGTCTACAAAGGTTGCAATCTCTTTCACTTAGTGTAGTTCATGTTATATCATTGCTTAAACCCTAATACTCTAGTTAGATTCTAGGTTAGTTTAGCTTAGCACCCAAGATTTTTTAAAATTGCATGCTTGATGCCGGTAAAAACCTAGTGGTGATGCTAAGACACACTTTCATGGTATCAGAGCCAAGTTAGAACTTTAGGGGAAATCTTTACGACGTTAAAGTGTTCGATCGAGTTTTGAAACCCGCATTTTTGCTAAGTTTCTGTCCATTTTTCAAAAGTTGAAATTTTCGAGATTAAAAATATGCAGAAATTCGTGCTTGGTATTTAATGAAGCCCCAGGAAATACAAAGGCCCAACTCGTCCAAATGGCCGTGGAACCACGGCATAACCTAAGGTTTAGCCGCGATTCCGCCGCACTTTTTGTGAGTTAGGGACTTGTGTTTCTTGTGCTGCTCCATATTGATATTTGGCACTTTCTGGGTATTTTTATTGTGGCTCAAGTTGTTGAGCTCTCTGTGATTTGTGGGTGTTTTATAATTCGATCAAAATGTTTAACATCGTCTAGATTATTATGATATGTGATACAATATTTGGAATCCACAATAATTAGTTTTGTGAAAACTAGTTAGTGTTTAGTAAATCTAGCATTTTAGTCTCGGTTGATCGATTGCCACGAAATTTTGATTCGGATCAAAACTTCGTCGCAATCTCGTATAGTACGCGAGCACTCGCCGGATAACACTACTAGATAGCCACGCCCCATAGCCTGGACCAAGTGACTGTAGGAGAACCCCGTTGCCAAAAGCATCTACTCGGGTGCTCGCGGCCACGGTGTTCAGCCTAAGTGCACTTCGTCGACGGCATCGGGGGTGCGGCTATCTACTAAAGTTCTCGACGAGCATTCGATCGGGTAGTCGGGAATCTTGTTGAATTACCCGACTAAGTTATTGAAAAGTGTTTTCGATTTGAGACTAAAATGCAAGGTTTGTATGGTTAGGCATGAAATTCGGGATATGAGATATTCCGGGTTTATGATGTCTATGGAATATGCGGATTCTAAACATTGTAGTTTTTAATTTTTTTTCTGCGACCGTATGTGTAATATGTGGTGTATCCCCAATCTCGTTGCTATATATCAAAGACATTCAGGATACGCATATTTACTTACGTTGATGACATGTGATGTTTATGTGTTGGCGTGATATGTTATATTGGATCATCGTGACTGAATAGCCGGGGTTTTTTGCGTGAGATGAAAGTTTTTTCTATTTTCATTCATGTAAAAATGTATGTAATATTCTTTTATTGGGATACTTCTAGGTTGAGGATGATGTCACCATTGATGTATATTATTTACTTTTCCGCATTAGGATAGACCCAAGACGGGGAGCACAAGTAACCGGGTTCTAGAGTCTAGTGGGAGACCATCTCGAGGAGTCAAGTTCGGGTCTCCTAACTCTAGAATTGGGAGGGTTGCTTGCCGCTCTCGTAGGGGTCTAGGGATGTGGGTTTGGCTATTCATCATGACCGTGGAATCCGTGTTTTTCATTACTGGCTTAATTCTAAATACGGACCTCCTAGTATATCTAATATTTCATATGTTTGCATCTGCTGCTTGAGTTTTGTGATATGATCATATAACTACGTGAGACGAATGCTATATATATATGTGATATATATAATAAACGTTGCTTATGTTTTGCACTTGCGCTAGTTCAGCCCCCGCTCTGCCATTAGTTAAGTAACCTAACAGTGCATGACGGGGTCCGTGGCGAATGCGGATGACATGAGCGTACGTTCTATTTTTGTTTCTTTTCTATGATGTTTATGAAACATAAATGATGGGACGTCATTAATGAGATTAATGAAAAGAAAAGAAGCCTAAAGATATTATAGAATCAAATTTTTTTCAAAAAGGTAGCTTTAGTTCTTGCTTTGCATAGTGGTATTCCTTTATGAATATCCAGCACCTCATTCGATGAGAAAAGAGCCGAGATCCTTTCATCGGGAGTGACTTCTTTAGCAAAACTAGCAAATGCTACAACCCACTCGGTTTTGTTTTGATAGCTTCTCTAGTTCTTACTTTGCATAGTGGTATTCCTTGATGCATATCCAGCACCTCATTCGATGAGGAAAGAGCCGAGATCCCTTCACTGTGAGTGATCTCTTTAGCAAAACTAACAAATGCTACAATCCACTCGTTTTTTTTGAAAACTACTCGATTTTAAAAGCGGAGCTTAAACCACTTCTTTTCAAATCACTAGATTCTACAACGATATCAACTTCATTACGCTAAAGTTTTTTCTCAAAACCAGTCGTAGCCCTCCGTCATTTCAGATAAGTGCTATTTAGTATTCGTGCTGCGTTTGTTGGCCTTCATCAATACGTAGTGTGCGGTAGCTGATTAGTGCTTATCTGCAGCATATGATGCGATTGAATTAGGGTAGTCGTATGGCCTTGCTGGCCTCCGTCAAGGGTCGTCTGGATGGGTTTAATTCAATCACAAAATGACGGGTTGGACTTGACTAACAGCCTATGGTTTGTTGGTCTCCGTCAAGGTCATAGGTCATTAGGGGCAAAAACTGATATTGTGAATTTCAAGTGTTGAAATTTGCAATGAGATTGCATTGCTTCTATGAGATAGTTGGATCCCGATACCCACTGCGAGTAAGTGTTACTCTTGAGAGAGTTTTCCACTTTATAATTAGCTGATCCAGTATGTGTCTAAGAAAGGTGTTAACGGGGTAATGCCCCTGCGGAAACGAGGTTATTTAATTAGTTCCATGCGAAAACACGGGGAGACTCTTTCGGAGTACCAATACCTGCCCGGCTGACCGATTGGTGAACTTGTAGGGTGTAATTAATCCCTGCTAATTTACCTTTTAGGTTTGAAGGAATATTTGATAAAAACCTTAGGAGCCATCCTGATTAGATAAGATAATAACCAATCTACGCACGCTAAAGTGTTTTCCTCTCTCTCTCTCTCCAGGTAGCGATCATGACACGCAAGATAATAATATGGATGTATTGACCGACCCCGCTTATTATACTGAGCTGGGGAACGTTGGTTCCGCTCTATCTTATGACTGTCATAAGTCTGAGTAAGGAATAAGGGAATATCAGGATTTTCATGCAACCTGAACGAAGAAAGAGCATGCTGATGCATCTTCTTCGGGTGTGTTCGTTATCGAGAACTGTTTCTCAGTTTGCTCTACGTTCTGGGTATTGGATACCGGATCAGGATCCTACATTTGTATTTTATTACATGGGTTGAATAGAGGTAAAGAACTGGGAAAGGGTGATATGTCTCTCAAGGTAGGGAATGGAGCAATTGTTGCAGCCAAAGCAGTTGGCGAATATCACCTAGTATTACCAAATGGTAATACATTGATTCTGAAAGATTGTTACTACGTACCAAAAATGATGTGCAATATTATATCAGTTTCTTTATTACATAAAGAAGGATATAACTTTGTATTGGAGGAAAAATGTTATGAACATTTTCCTAAATCAAGTGTTGATTGGGTTTTGTACGTTATGTAATGGAATATACGTTCTAAATCAAACTACAGTTCTGAATATACAGAACACACACAAGAGGAAAAGTTCAGAGATGAACAAAGCTTACTTGTGGTATTGTAGACTTGGTCATATCAATACGACAAGACTGGCTAAGTTGCATAAAAATGGATATTTAAATCCGTTTGAATTTACATTTTATGAAACTTTCCAGTCATGTTTCAAAGGTAAGATGACTAAAACTCCGTTTACTGGACACGGAGAAAGAGCCGATGAACTCTTGGGACTGATACATAGTGATGTATGCGGTCCTATGTCTACACATACCAGGAATAGTTCCCCGTACTTCATTACATTCCCTGATGATCTCTCAAGATTCGGACATATGTTCCTATTGAAACACAAATCTGAAGCTTTTGAGAAATTCAAGGAATATAAGTACGAAGTAGAGAACCGGACAAGTAAAAGTATTAAAATCCTTCGATCTGATCGGGAGGAGAATACTTGAGCACGAAATTCCGAGACTATTTAAAAGAGAATGGGATTCTCTCTCAGCTCACTCCTCTATATACACCACAGCACAACGGTGTATCGGAGCGGAGAAATCTCACCCTATTAGATATGGTGCGCTCTATGATGAGTATTGCTGAGTTATCTATCTCCTTTTGGGGTTATGCACTTGAGACAGCTGCATACCTATTAAATAGGGTTCTGACCAAATCCGTGCCTACCAATTCATATGAGATATGGAGTGGAAAGAGACTATATCTTAATCGAGTTAAAATATGGGGTTGTCCGGCTTATGTTAAAAAACAGAATCCGGACAAACTCGAGGCACGATCAGTTCTTTACAAGTTTGTGGGATATCCAAAGAATTCATATGAATATATTTTCTACCACACCGAGGAACAAAAGGTGTTTGTTTCTCAATATGCCACCTTTTTAGAAAAGGAATTTCTTGTGAAAGAAATTAGTGGCAATGAGATAGAACTGGAAAAAGTTCCAGCTACACAACTATAACTGACGATTTAGTAGAACCGAAAGATTCGATAGTCCCCGATGAACCTCAGCCACTTCGCAGATCTAGTAGGGTTCCTTATCCACCTGAGAGATACTATGGTTTTCTCATAGACGGTGAGAGCGAGGATTGTATCATGGAAGATAATGACCCAACTAGTTTCGAGCAGGCTATCACAAGTGGAGACTCTGTGAAATGGCTAGACGCTATGCGATCTGAGATGGAATCCATGTACACCAACAAAGTATGGAGTTTGGAAGTTGCCCCTGAAGGGGTAAAAGCCATTAGGAGCAAGTGGATCTTCAAGAAGAAAATTGGTGTAGATGGAAAGGTTGAGACCTTCAAAGCTAGTTTTGTAGCAAAAGGTTTTCGTCAACGACCAGGTGTTGACTATGATAAAACCTTTTCTCCTGTCACTATGCTTAAGTCCATCAGGATCCTACTTGCCATTGCTGCATACCATGACCACGAAATCTGGCAGATGGACGTCAAGACCGCTTTTCTAAATGGTAATTTAGAAGAGAGCGTGTATATGATACAGCTAGAGGGCTTCGTAGATAGTGGGAGCAGCGGAAAAGTGTGCAAGCTGCTTAAATCAATCTACGTATTAAAGCAGGCATTGCGGAGCTGGAACATCTGTTTTGATGTAGCAGTTAAAGAGTTTGACTTTATCAAAAACGTAGATGAACCTTATATATACAAAAATTTGTAGAGAGTAAGGTTGTCTTCCTCGTATTGTACGTGGATGACATACTCTTGATAGGAAATGATGTTCCAATGCTACACTCGATCAAACTCTTCTTATCACATAAGTTCTCCATGAAAGATCTGGGTGATACCTCCTACATCCTGGGGATAAAGATCTAGATCTAAAAGGATGTTAGGATTGTCCTAATTCAGGTACATTGACACCATACTAAAGAGGTTTAGTATGGAAGATTCTAAGCGTGGTAATTTACCCGCTTGATCAGGAATCACTCTCTGCAAAGAGATGTCTCCCAAGACTGATTTGGAGAGGGCTCGCATGACTGTTATACCATATACTTCAACAGTTAGGTCTATCATGTATACGATGTTATGTACCAGACCTGATGTAGATTACGTACTAGGTGTAGTGAGTAGGTATCAATCAGATCCTGGGGAGAAACGCTGGACAGCTGTGAAGAATATTCTTAAGTATTTGAGAAGGACTAAAGAGATATTCTTAGTGTATAGTAACGGAGAATTCCATGTGGAGACCTTTACCGATTCGAGCTTCCAGAGTGATAAGGACGATATTAAGTCGGTCTCGGGTTTTGTCTTTACCCTCAATGGAGGGACGGTATGTTGGAAGAGTTTCAAGAAAGATACCGTAGCAGACTCGACGATGGAGGCTGAATACATCGCTGCCAACGATGCTGCCAAAGAGACTGTCTGGATGAAGAAGTTCATATCTAAACTTGGTGTGGTTCCATCCATTGAGCATCCAATACCTTTGTATTGTGATAACAATAGAGCTGTGGCTTTGGCAAAGGAACCCTGGTCCCATCAGCGATCCAGACATATTCTTAGGCGGTATCATATGATCCGAAAGATAGTAGATCGACGGGAGATCGAGATTAGGACAGTTGACACGAAGGATAACACAGCAAATCCACTCATGAAGGCCCTCCCCCAGACACAGTTTGAGAGACTTTTTGGGATGTTGGGTATGAGATACTACAATAACTGGCCTTAGTGCAAGTGGGAGATTGTTAGAAATATGTATGTCCTAGAGGCCATTATTGTATGATAAAGTGTATGCTTGGACATATATATAGAGGACTTTCTTGCTCGACATGATAGTATGCTATCTGGTTGCTCTTTATCTTAATATATACACTTGTATTATTATACCGTCTCTCTTATACATGTTGATAAAGCCCTTAGGATGTGGACTTGACTACCAGGACTATGATGCAAATCATACTAGTAGGGCCTGGATAGTCCACATGCACATCCTTTAATAGTTCATAATCGAGGGGATATCGAGACAGGGCATCGATATTCCAGAGTAGAATAGTGTGTACGTATCTTGACCCTGTATGGGGTGGTGGCTGATCCAACAACCATTGGTATTTGACATCAAAGATGGTACACAGGTGCTCATTAGAGAATGGGTACACCGAACAGGACTCGCCGAGAACTCTTAGATGGTACCATACCTATCGTCAGATAGCAGTTCTCTGGTGACACTGGTACAAGTTAGTTTATAGACCCGAGATCGTCATAGTGTCTTGTGTGGTTCCCACTGTGCTTTGATTTCCTTCCTACCATGGCTCAAAGGAGTCGTGCAAACAGGTGGATTTTGGATACAGTCCTGAGTCACATGGAGGCAGTGAGCGATACGAGGGATTTTGTCTCTCCCGGTATAGGGAGTTGATATTGCGCTATGTTTGATTGGCTATAGCAGTAAGTCCCTAGCCAGGGCTGATGAGATTTGCTGGTAAGTGTTATCAATAGGTTCTAGAACCGTTATGAGCCACACATCGGCATGACTTATCAAGTTACCGGGGTCTGACGTATCTACCCACAGACTCGATATGCGACATATCAGAGGAAGAGACCGGACTGAACGGTAAGTGTTACTTATAGGTTTCATGGGAGTTTGGAGAAGCTTGCTTGTCGATCTTCTAATCGCTCAATACTTGGGTAGCCGTTACGTTCAGCTATTACCGCTGACGGCTTGTGGGTAACTGATGTGATCATTACCTACTGCTGGCGTATTGACGAGTCTTTAGAGTCCTATACAGAGATTTCATAGTTCAAGCGAAACGAAGTAGGACACATATGCTGATATGTGCGGGGGCCTGATTAAATACTCGTACCGTATTCTAATCTGGCGACATTTGATATCGATTAGGTTATATGTGATATAACCGGATTATTGAATCAAGTATTGATTTGATAATATGATATATAGATAAATGATATTAGTCGGTTATATATGATATAACCGGATTATTAAATCAAGTGTTGATTTAATAATTTGATATATATTTATATTTGATATATATTTATATATTAACTAATATTAAGCTCACTTAAGTTTTTCTTCTAATATATATTTATGTATATGTGTGTGTGTGTGTGATATATATATATATATATATATATGTGTGTGTGTGTGTGCGCGCGCGCGCCATGGTAGATGACACATAGACATGGATTTTCTATTTTGAGAAAATAGAAAAATGAGGTGGAAATTAGAGAGATATTTTGGGCATGGGTGAAGCATGGCTTTTTCCATTTGTTTATTAGTCTTCATTCGCTATTGAAGTATGGTTGGATTTATTTATGTGTAAATAATCCATTCTTTAATAAGTGAGGTTGATATGAGCTATTCTATACTTGTGAAATGAAACCCTAGCTCATTCATTCTCTCTTTTTCACTCCTCTCCCATGTTCATCTTCATCCTCTACCTTTTTCCATGAGTTGGAAAATAAAAGGTGAGAAGAATTCTAAGTGAGCTAATACTCCTACTTCATCAACCTACACTCAATTAGCCATTAAGTATAGGCTGTTTCCTTCACTAATGATAGATTAGTGAAGAGGTAGCTTGAACTAGAGAAGCTTCAAGGTGGATCATCTTCGGCCTCGAAGATCACGAAGCAAGCTCGTTCATTTCTTCAAGTGGAGCCAAGAGGAGTCGTAGGGACTACTACTCGGAGCTATAGAAGTGAAGCACTTGGTCTACAAAGGTTGTGATCTCTTTCACTTAGTGTAGTTCATGTTATATCATTGCTTAAACCCTAATATTCTAGTTAGATTCTAGGTTAGTTTAGCTTAGCACCCAAGATTTTTTTAAATTGCATGCTTGATGCCGGTAAAAACCTAGTGGTGGTGCTAAGACACACTTTCAGCTCTTTTTTCATTCGTTTTGCTTGGAAATACTTGTATTCCCCTATTTCTTGCTCAGACTTATGACAGTCATAAGATATAGCGGAGCCAACGTTTCTCAGCTCAGTATAAAAAGTAGGTTCGGTCAATACATCCATATTATTATTTTGATTAAGACGTGTCATGGTCGCTACCAGGAGAGAGAGAAGTAAACACTTTAGCGTGTGCTCTTTGCAAGATTAGATTTGGTTATTAACTTATCTAATCAGGATGGCTCCCACTGTTTTTATCAAATCTTCCTTCAAACCCTAAAAGGTAAGATTAGCCGGGATTAATTACACCCTACAATTTCGCCAATCGGTCAGCCAGGCAGGTATTTGTATTCCGAGGGAGTCTCCCTATGCTTTTACATGGAACTAATTAAATAAGCTCGTTTCCGCAGGGGCATAACCCTGTTAATACCTTTCTTAGACACCTACTGGATCGGCTAATTGTAAAGTGGAAAACTCTCCCAGGAGTAACACTTACTTGCAGTGGGTATCGGGATCCAACCATCATATAAAAGGTATGCAATCTCATTGCAAATTTTAGCACTTGAAATTCCCAATATCTGTTTTTACCCCTAGCGACTTATGACCTTGACAAGGTCAACAAATTATAAGCGCTGGTCAAGTTCTACTTGTCATTTCGTGATTGAATTAAACTACTCGTACGACCTTTAACAAGGTCAACAAAGCCGTACGACTATCCTAATCCAATCACATCATATGCTGCAGATAAACACTAATTAGCTACCACACACTACGCCTTGACAAGGTCAACAAACACAACACGAATACTAAATAGTCCTTATTTGAATTGAAAGAGGGCTACGTTTGGTTTTGAAGAAAACCTTTTAATGTAATGAACTTGATATCGTTGTAGAATTTAGTGATTTGAAAAGGAGTGGTTTAAGCTTCTCTTTTAAAATCGAATAGTTTTCAAAACAAACCGAATGGGTTGTAGTATTTGCTGGTTTTTCTAAAAAGGTCACTCCCGGTGAAGGGAACTCGGCTCTTTCCTCATCGAATGAGGTGCAGGATATCCATCAAGTAATACCACTATGCATAGCAAGAACTAGAGCTACTTTTTTGAAAATTTTGATTCTATAATATCTTTAGGTTTCTTATCTTTTCATTAATCTCATTAATGACGTTCCATCATTTATGTTTCATAAACATCACAGTAGAAACGAAAATAGAAAGTACGCTTATGCCATCCGCATTCGCCATGGGGCTCCGTCATGCACTGTTAGGTTACTTAACTAACGACAGAGCGTGGGCTAGACTAGCGCAGGTGCAAAGCATAAGCAACGTTTATTATATATCATATATATATATAGCATTCGTCTCATGCAGTTATATGATCACATCACAGAACTCAAGCAGTAGAAGTCAACATATGAAATATTGGATATTTTAGGAGGTCCGTGTTTTAAATTAAGCCAGTAATGAAAAACACGGATTCCATGATCGTGATGAATAGCCAAACCGATATCCCTAGACCCCTATGAGAGCGGTAAGTGACCCTGTCAATTCCAGAGTTAGGAGACCCGGCCTCGACTCCTCGTGATGGTCTCCCACTAGACTCTAGAACCCGGTTACTTGTGCTCCCCGCATTGGGTCTATCGTAATACAGAAAAGTAAATAATATACATCAATGGTGACATCATCCTCAACCCGGAAGTGTCCCAATAAAAGAATATTACATACAAATTTTTTACATGAATGAAAATTGAAAAACTCTTATTTCACGCAAAAACCACCGGCTATTCAATCATGACGATCCAATATAACATATCACAACAACACATAAACATCACATGTCATCAACGTAAGTAAATATGCGTATCCCGAATGTCGTTGACGTATAGCAACGAGATCGGGGATACCCCACATGTTACACTTACGGTCGCAGAAAAGAAATGAAAAACTACAATAATTAGAATCCGCATTATCCTTAGACATCATAAACCCGGAATATCACATATTCCGAATTTCATTCCTAACACAATAAACCTTGCATTTAAATCTCGAATTGAAAACACTTTTCAATAAGTTGTCGGATAATTCAACAAGATTCCCGACTAAATGATCGAATGCTCGTCGGGAACTTTAGTAGATGGTCGCACCCTCGATGCCGTCAACGAAGTGCACTTAGGCGGAACACCGCGGCCACGAGCACCCGAGTGGATGCTTTTGGCAACGGGGTTCTCCTATAGTCACTTGGTCGGGGCTATAGGGCGTGACTATCTAGTAGTGTTATTCGGCGAGTGTTCGCGTACTATACGAGATTGCGACGGAGTTTTGATCCGAATCGAAACTCCGTAGTAATCGATCAAATGAGACTAAAATGCTAGATTCCCAAAACACAAACTAATTTTCACAAAACTAATTTAATGTGGATTCCAAATATTGTATCACATATCATCCTAAACCCAAAACGATGTTAAAATTGCGACTACGAAATACTCTGAATTGCCCTAACACAAAGATAGCATCACATGCAATGTGGGCAAAATGAAACAGTACCTAAAACCCTAAACCCAACACACCAGAACACCAGACAAAACACGAGGCAAAAAACTTCAGGGGGGCCGGCCAGGCCGGGAATTTAACAAATGTGGCCGGCCAAATGTTTGTTGTTTTGTCTCGTTTTTCTCTGGTGTTCTAGTTACATCACATGTAACATTCTGCAACTGTTTAAAAAAATTTCAGAGGACTTTTAAAATCGATAGAAACTAGGGTTTGGGTTTACAGTTTTCGGAGTTGTTTCGGTTTCGTAATTCTAACACATCGTCTAATGCTCTAACCTGGCTCTGATACCATGAAAGTGTGTCTTAGCACCACAACTAGGTTAATACCAACATCAAGCATTCAATTTTAAAAAATCTTGGGGTGCTAAGCTACACCAACCGAGAATCTAACTAGAGTATTAGGGTTTAACATATGATAAAGCAAGTTTTACTCTAAGTGATGGAGATTACAACCTTTGTAGACCAAGTCCTTCACTTCTAAAGCTCCGAGTAGTAGTCCATACGACTTCTCTTGGTTCCACTTGAAGAAAGGGTCGAGCTTGCTCTTCGATCTTCGAGACCGAAGATGATCCACCTTGAAGTATCTCTAGGTCAAGCTACCTATTCACTAATCATGTATTAGTGAAGAAAACAACGTAATCTAAAGTGCTAATCTAGAGTAGTTTGATGAATTAGGTGTTTAGGCTCACTTAGAAATTTCTTTTTCTTTTATCTTTTCAACTCAAGAAAATCTTAGAGGTGGAAGAAGATGAACAAGTATGATGTTGTGAAAAATGAGCTAGGTTAAAAAGCAAGTGTAGAATGGCTCCTCATCTCACTTATTGAAGCATGTAATATTTTCCAATAATAAAAGACAACCATGCTTCAATAGTGATAGCAAACAAATAAATAAATGAATAAAGCCATACTTCACCCATGCCCAAAATATCTCTTCATTTTCCACCTCATTTATCCATTTTCACAAAATAGATAATCCATGTTCAATATATATCATCAAGCATGATACAATAAAAAATACACACACACACACACACACATATCACACACATATTAAGAGAACATAAACTTAAGTGAGCTTAAATTGTTAATATATAAATATATTAAATATAAATATATATCAAATTATTAAATCAACACTTGATTCAATAATCCAGTTATATCATATATAACCGACTAATATCATTTATATGTATATCATATTATCAAATCAATACTTGATTCAATAATCCGGTCATATCACATATAACCTAACCGATATCAAATGTCGCCAGATTAGAATACGGTATCACATACTCGTATTTAATCAGGCTCCCGCACATATCAGCATATGTGCCCTACTTCGTTTCGCTTGAGCTAGAAAACCTCTATGTGAGACTCTAAAGACTCGTCAATACGCCAGCAGTGGGTAATGATCACATCAGTTACCCACAAGCCATCAGCGGTACTAGCTGGACGTAACGGCTACCCAGATATTGAGCGATTAGAAGATCAACAGGAAAGCTTGTCCAGACTCCCATGAAGCCTATAAGTAACACTTACCGTACAGTCCGGTCTCTTCGTCTGATATGTCGCATATCGAGTCTGGGGTGGATACGTCAGACCCCAGTAACTTGATAAGTCATGTCGATGTGTGGCTCATAACTGTTCGAGAAACTACTGATAACACTTACCAGCAAATCTCATCAGCCCTGGCCAGGGACTTACTATTATAGCCAATCAATCATAGCGCAACATCAACTTTCTATACCGGGAGAGACGAAACTCCTTCTATCACGCACTGCCTCCATGTGACTCGGGACTGTATCCAAAATCTACCTGTTTGCACGACTCCTTTGAGCCGTGGTAGGGAGGAAATCAAAGCACAGTGGGAACCACAAGACACTATGACGATCTCAGGTCTATAGACTAACATATACCGGTGTCACCAGAGAATTGCTATATGATGATAGGTATGGTACCATCTAGGAGTTCTCGGCGAGTCCTGTTCGGTGTACCCATTTGTCACATTTCAGAAAATATAAAATATTATTTTTGGAATTTAATATTAATATAATATATTTCCCGAAAACTGCTCGATTTGCGAAATTGGGGTTTTCGAAAAATGGTATAAATATACACCGATAATTGTGAAATAAATGGAAATTAAAATGATTTATTCATTTAAAAATATATTTAAAGGATTTGGCATTTTTAAAATTTATTATATGCAGTTTGGATAAAAACCCGATTAGTGCTAATTGCAATTAAGCCAAATCCGTGTTTCTACAGTTTTCCATGGCTAGTGCACCATGTCATGTTATATTTGGTTACATGTTGTTGCCTTGTGTTGTTTTATGGGTGTTATGTGGTTTGGTTTTGAAATTTAAAATAGAAAAGAAAAAGAAATGAAAAAGGGTTAAAAAGGTGAATGATTGGAGAGAGTGTGTGCGAATAAGTGAAAGAGAGGGGGGCTGCTGCCATATCTTACCCTATCATTTTCTCACCCTTCTTCATCTTCCTCCAACCTTACTTCCCTCCACTTCTAACCCTAGACCCATCTCCAAATAATCCCCAAAACCTTATACTCCCTTCACAAAAATTAATCCCCGTCTCTTCCTCTACACATTGGACCAAGCAAAGTTGGATTTTGATGACATTGAGAAGCTAGGGTTTTCTTGAGTGGCCTTAATGAGGTATAACTTCTTCCCTTTAGATTAGGTTTGTGAGATATCGTATTTTGAATGTCGTTTTGTGATGTCGAAAACCTGCTGTGACCCTGAGTGTTTACTGTAAAAATAAACAGTGTGGTAGTGTTGTCCTCGAGACCCTGAGTGTTCACCTGAAACTCTAACCCTTTCCCACCGGTTTTGGCTGGCGACTTGGGGGCCAAATCCGGCGACCTCGGCCCTGTAGGGGACTGGAGGGTTGTATTTTGTAGGGTAGTTGCCTGAAATTGTTTAGAGGTGTTTGGTCCTACTAGATTTTTCTGTAATGAATTTAGGTGAAATCTGGGAACTGTTGTGAGTGTTTACATGACCATGGTGACACGTTTCCCTGACCTGAACCATAGAATTGAACTCGATGCACGAACTTAGAATTTTGTCCACGTCGGTTTTGTTGCATTTGGTGTGCCTACTGTGAATCTGGAGCAACCCGGGGAATATTTAAGGAAACCAAACAATACCAGGGACCAAATTAGGGCACTAGGAGACTATCCTGACCAGAAGAAGCCCAATGGAGCAGTGGGGGACGAGATCGCCGGAAATTAGGGGTGTGTGGTCGGCCTGGTGAGGGAATTTGGGGTCTAGGTTGGTCCACTAGGTCATATACACCTTGTACTACACCCTAAACTTGTTTGTGCAACTCCTTTTGGCCTGAGTCAAAATCTGGGAACACTTTAGTGTGATTTTTGGGCATGTTTTCCGTATTTGAAATGATGAGTTTTTATATTTGGTTTTGTTTTTGGTTGTTGGATGTTCGTACATCAACAACAAGGGATAATTGGTTGGTTTTGCACGCGTGGCCTATAGGTTCTAACCTATAGACGATCCGTGTGCCGTTTTGGTTTCCGAATTAGATTTTAATAGCGATTGCGATTGTGTATTATTGTAGGTATCTTCGCGTGGATTCCGAGACGACGGAGTATGGCATCATCGACTTCGACAAGCAAGGATCAAGGTGAGTAGATCTATATCTACGGGGGAAGTCGGGTGGATGGCGTATAGCACCCCCGCACACTTTGATGGAAACCGATTTATATATAGATTATGGTTAATGAAACCTTCAATAGAAAACTATAGATAGAGTAAAAAGGTAGTTAGAGAAATTATATTAGAAACTAAAGGATAGTTAGAAGTGATATGATACGACTAGTATGTGATGACGGGACTTGAGGATGATATTTGATGATATTGCCGTTTAGGGTACTATAGGACTAGATAGTCGACGTAGATGTGTCATCCGAACCATACCTATTTCCAAACTGAAGAATCGTATGCATCTTTTAAACAGATACCTTGAGGGACGTTACGGATTTTCAAATGATATCTTTTCCTTAAAAACACCGTAGCCCCTACTTTCAAAACTGCGATTCGCATCTTTTAAAAACTGATTGTATGGTTCGGGTGTGTATGTTAGATTAGATACTTATGCTTATAGTAAAGGTAGAATGTATTTGTAAAATTGACTTGACGAGGGATATAAATGCGATAAAAAGAATATATGAAGTGATATGATGATTTGGTGATATGTTGGTTTACGGATGCGAGTCGATTGAGATGATTGATACCCTGCCGGTCCCCTGATATGAGACTGTTGCGGATGTGACCTGGGACATAGGTATATAGAGATATTTATATGTGTTGTGAATCGTGAGTGTTAGCCGTATGTGACGTTAGGTCCGTACCCTCCTCGTCTTATAGGTTGATAGGTTCCCTGATAGCTTAATGCCGCCGTACGATGATTTTCCGTGCGTGATGAGTTTGACTTGATTATTGATCCTTACCCTTGACTAGTGGTTGCCGTACGATGGATTATACCGTACGCGATATTGTTAGGCTGGATGTCGATTGATAGATTCACCGACTCGGTCTTGTAGACACGTATACCTTATAGATTTTAGCTGATGATTTACCTTAGGCTGCATTCATGTTATTAACATTGCATTACCATACCTGTGCTAGTACACCTACACCATTATCGATGATGCATATGTTACACGTACATAGATTGGCAGGCTCACATACTTCATCATCAATAATTGCCATGTCACTACACAGTAGAACTGCTGCATCAGGATATGACTACTTATGCACATGCATATTGTACACTTATACATGCGTATATACCACTTGTACATCCATACTTGCGCACATACATATTGTACACTCATACATGCGTATATACCACTTGTACATCCATACTTGCGCACATACATATTGTACACTCAAACTTGCGTATATACCACTTGTACATTCATATTGGCGCACATACATATTGTATACTCATACTTGCGTATATACCCACTTGTACATCCTTATTGGCGCACATACATATTGTACACTCATACTTGCGTATATACCCACTTGTACATCCATATTGGCGCACATACATATTGCACACTCATACTTGCGTATATACCCACTTGTACATCCTTATTGGCGCACATACATATTGCACACTCATACTTGCGTATATATCTACTTGTACATCCATATTGGCGCACATACATATTGTACACTCATACTTGCGTGTATACCCACTTATACATCCTTATTGGCGCACATACATATTGTACATTCATACTTGCGTATATACCACTTGTACATCCATACTTGTGTACATACTTATTGTACACCATACTTGCGTACATACATATTGTACACCCATACTTGCGGACATACACAGTTGTACATCCATACTTGCGTACATACACATATGCACCATTATACGATGTTGTATTTGATTTTAGAGATTTAGGAACCGCATGATATGTTTTAAATACTGGATTCATTTAAAAGAGCGGTGTTCTCTCGATATGTGCATATTACTGTTCCATGTTGCATGATATACGGATATGCTTACATTTCTGTTATATGTCGCATACATCATGCTTTACGCTTTTACGCATTGAGATATGCTATTTTCATGAGATTTTTGGATTTGAGAACCGTGGCTATTTCAAAAGAAAGCATGTACTGTTTTAAAAACCCGGTTTCTCTTGATATGATATTTCAGTGCGTCCACCATGCGTTTTCTCGGTTCTGAGACGTGTGACATGTAAAACCCGATTCGAGGAGCTGGATGAGGCCGATTGCGGGTACATGGTGAACCCGGTATGGTACCCCGGGGCGAGAACGGATTGCTGTGCAGTAGACGGTGAGCCTGGCAGTGGGACTACTACCTACCGGTGATAGTATTTGGGCTCGGCAGATATCTGGAGGATACCGACCGGAGTCGAGGGATGATATGGGCCAATCCGGACTGACGGAGCCCGAGATATGAGGATTTACGTGTCGATGCTGGACACGGGTTTCATGATGTTTTCGAGTGTCGATATTTGACACCCAGATTCCATGATTTTGATGTGTCGCGAGAGACACCCGTTGATTTATATCCTCATACTTTCATGCATACATACATTTGATTATATGGTTGGACGAGATCCACATGCATACATACATTGATTATATGGTTGGACGAGATCCACATGCATACATACCTTGATTATATGGTTGGACGAGATCCACATGCATACATACCTTGATTATATGGTTGGATTATATCCGCATACATATAGGTATTGATTACATTGTTGGCACATATACAGATCCGGTCACCCTAGTTATCATAGTATTACCTTTATGATATAGTTGACCTAGGAGTCGTTGTTTATTCGATTTCTACTTGTAGATGTTTTTCTACTCACGAGTTGGCAACTCACCCCGTTGTGCCACAGTTCTTGCAGGTTGACCGCATGGATCCGTAGCGGCATCGCTGGCACATAGCTTCATTTGGGTGTTTTGCATTGGTAGGTGGGGCATTTGTATTATACCCACTCTTGTATTTATATTTCATATTGTATCTAGTCAATTCCATCAATCAAATTTAGTAATTGTATAAGTAATGAGACTTAGTGAGACTTGTGGTTGCGAGACCTAGAGCGAGGGGTTTTCCGCTACTTGTGGTTTTGATGTCTTGTTTATTTCTTTATCTTTTGTGGTGAACTTTGCCGTTGGGCGTCGTATACTTATCTTTATGCTTTGCGTGGTTATGATCCGTCGGTTGGCGAAGAGCTAGCTCCCGCTTGGGGATGACATTATTCTTTTTATGTATTTGTGGTTTTGGATCAAAATATACAAAGGAGGTGTTGACCAAATTTTTAAAAAAGACGAAAAATGTTTTAAACTTGCATAATCCACTTGCATTATTTAT
The DNA here is from genome assembly GCA_030015575.1 of Agapanthus africanus. Classification (NCBI taxonomy): domain Eukaryota; kingdom Viridiplantae; phylum Streptophyta; class Magnoliopsida; order Asparagales; family Amaryllidaceae; genus Agapanthus; species Agapanthus africanus. The sequence goes on along the minus strand of JASDDO010000031.1, from coordinate 443,450,699 downwards.
GCCCCTTTTCCATGCATTTAAAAAAAACTTGATTTCAATACACCTTTATTTCAAAACTTCACCTATTTTATTTTCTTTAAAAAGTTTAGATTTCTCGGTTTCAGCTTACTTGAATTCCGTTACGCCTTTAGACGTTGCGTGATTCAAGTGCTGGTCACGAGCTAATATTTTGGGTCGTGACACCATTCTTTAATGAGCACCTATGCACAATCTTTTGATGTCAAACACCAATGGTTATGGGATCAACCATCGCCCCATACAGGGTCAAGAAATGTACACACTAGTCTACTCTGGAATATTGATGCCCTGTCTCGATATCCTCTCGACTAGGAACTATTAAGGATGTGCTTGTGAACTACCTAGGCCCACTAGTATGATCTGCATCATAGTCGTGGTAGTCAAGTCCACATCCTAAGGGCTTTATCAATATGTATCAGAGAGATAGTATAATAATACAAATGTACATGTTAAGATAAAGAGCAACCAGATAGCATACTATCATGTCGAGTAAGAAAGCCCTCTCTCTCTATATATGTGTGTGTGTGTGTGTGTGTGTGTGTGTCCAAGCATCCAATATATCATACAATAATGGCCTCTAGAGTATACATATTCCTAACAGATAGTCGGATCTTGCACCACATCTGCAGATATCGTACTTTATTAGATACCGATATATATAACATGATAACAAAATCTATTATATATTTTAAATTTTTTACCTGAAGAAGATAAAGACAGCCACCTATAATATTGCGCTCCTGTAGAGCGACAGAGGAAAACTCCTCGTAAAGGTAAGCAAGCACGACACTGTCCCACGACAATGTGCCGCATATGTCGAGATCGGCTGATAATGGTAGCCATATAAGATGTACCATATTTTTCGATGTGTCGGGAAACAAGGAGGTCTGAATCTGATGAAGAATATAAACACGTACGTACTGCTCGACCGCTGCCTGATCTGCATCATCTCCTGGGAGATCGAATGCCTCACTTAGCCATGTAAGTGAAAGTATGTCTTAGCATCTCTACTAGGTTTCAAAGAGCATCAAGTATACAATTTTAAAAAATCTAGAGGTCTAAAGCATACTAGCCTAGAATCTAATTAGAGAATTAGGGTTTCAATGTAAGAAAACAAGTTCTAAACTAAGTGATGGAGGTTTACAACCTTTGTAAACCGGTGCTTCACTTCTAAAGCTTCAAGTAGTAGTCCCTAGAACTCTTCTTTAACTCCACTTGAGAAAGGATCAAGCTTGCACGAAGTTTTCGATGCCGAAGATGATCTACCTTGAAGTCTCTCACACTCAAGCTCACTCTTCACTAATCAAAGTATTAGTGAAGCAAACAGCCTAAACTAATGAGCTAGATTGGTGTAGGTTGATGAAGTAGGATATTTGCTCACAAGAAATCCATTTCTCTTTTCTTTTCTTCAACTCAAGAAAAACCCTAGAGATGAAGTGAGGAAGAGGATGAACTTGGATGAGAGAATGAACCTTGTGAGTTATGAGATAAGATGAGGATCCTAAAATATCTAAGAATAAAACAAATATAAGAGATGAGTCATGGCTTCTCAATGCTTCTTCAAGCATCCAAAACCATGACCCATTTTCCTTTATTTGCTTTTTCTTAAATTATAAATGATCCCATTTATCTATTACTCATGTATGATTCTCATACACCCATATTCTATGTATCATCAACCATGATACAATATTTAAATACATATATTAATATATATCACACACACACACACACACATATATATATAAATGTATTTGAAGAGAAGAAAATCTTTAGTGAGCTAATATTAGTTAATATATATATATATAATTGTTAAATCAATACTTGATTCAATAATCCGGTTATATCATATATAACTGGTTAATATCATTTATATATGTATATCAAAACATTAAATCAACACTTGATTTAATTACCCAGTTATATCACATATAACCGACAAATATTCAATATTCGATATTAAATCAATACTTGATTTAATAATCGGGTCATGTCATATATAACCGGCCAATATCAAATATATATACATAAATCAAATCATTGAATCAACACTTAATTCAATAATCCGGTTATATCATATATAACCTAACCGATATCAAATATCGCTAGATTAGAATATGGTACCACATTCTCGTATTTAATCAAGCTCCCGCACATATCTCCATATGTGCTCTATTTCGTTTCGCTTGAGTTAGGAAACTTCTGTGTGGGACTCTAAAGACTCGTCAATATGCCAGCAGTAGGTAATGATCACATCAGATACAAACAAGCATTCGGCGGTACTAGCTGGATGTAACGGCTACCCAGGTATTGAATGAATAGAAGATCAACAAGCAAACTTGTCCAAACTCCCGTAAAGCCTATAAGCAACACTTACCGTAAAGTCCGGTCTCTTCGTCTGATATGTCGCATATCGAGTCTGGGGTGGAATCGTCAGACCCCAGTAACTTTATAAGTCATGCCGATGTGTGGCCTATAACCTTTCGAGAAACTACTGATAACACTTACCAGTAAATCTCATCATCCCTGGCCAGAGACTTGCTGTTATAGCTAATCGAGCATAGCGTAACATCAACTCCTAATACCGGGAGAGACAAAACCCCTCCTATCGCTTATTGCCTCCATGTGACTCGGGACTGTACCTAAAATCCACCTGTTTGCACGATTCTTTTGAGACGTGGTAGCGAGGAAATCAAAGCACAATGGGAACCACATAAGACACTATGAGGATCTCGAGTCTACAGACTAATCTGTACAAGTGTCACCAGAGAACTGCTATCTGACGATAAGTATGGTACCATCTAGGAGTTCTCGGCAAGTCCTGTTCAGTGTACCCATTCTTTAATGAGCACCTGTGCACAATCTTTGATGTCAAATACCAATGGTTGTGAGATCAACCATCACCCCATATAAGGCCAAGAAACATACACACTAGTCTACTCTGGAATATCGATACCCTGTCTCGATATCCCCTCGACTAGGAACTGTTAAATGATGTGCTTGCGGACTACACAAGCCCTACTAGTATGATCTGCATTATACTCCTGGTAGTCAAGCCTACATCCAAAAGGCTTTATCAACATGTATCAGAGATACAGTATACTAATACAAGTGTACACGTTAAGATAAAATGCAACCAGATAGCATACTATCATGTCGAGAAAGAAAGTCCTCTATATATATGTCCAAGCATCCACTATATCATACAATAATGGCCTTTAGGGCATACATATTCCTAATAGTATGTTTAATAGCACCTCATTTCATCTGTGCGAGTGCCCGACCAAGATACTCAATGTAGAGCTATCGCCAGTCATGACCCGTATCCCCCGTCATCGTTGGACCGTGGATGCGCAAACCAGGCAATACGACAACATCCTGAAGGGTGATCGTTATCTCCCCGCATGCAAATGAAATGTGAAGGTCTCTAGCCTCCATCACTCGACCAACACCGTAATGAGAGGATGGTCGAGACAAATGTAGTCAATTCTCGAGTAGTGATAAAACCCTGCACGTGCTAACCCAGTCTGCACATTGTTGCTGATATATGCCATAGAGGCCATTATTGTACAGTACTGGATTGTATACTACATTTTGGAAACTTGGGATATATACAGATATATAAAAGTCTTGCTCAATATGATAGTACGCTATTTGGTTTGAGTCTATCGTAACATGTGTATATGTTTCTTTTAACATATCGCTAATACATGTTGATAGAGCCCTTACGATTTTTGCTTGACTACCAGCGTTGTGATGGAAATCACACTAGTGGGGGCTGGGTAGTCTATAAGCATATCCTTAAATATTGTCCCTAGTCGTAGGATTATCGAGACAGTGCATCGATACTTCAGAGTAAACTAGTGTATACGCTTCTTATCCCCGTTACGGGAAATGGCCTGTCCCGCAGCCATTGGTATACGGTACCAAAGATAGTATATATGTGTTCATTGGTTTATGAGTTACACTGGACGGACTCGCTGGGAACTGCTGGTTGGTATTATACTTATCGTCGGATAGCAGTTCTCCGGTAACATGAGTACATGTTAGTCCGTTGACTTGACATCACTATTTGTATCGAGTGTGTTCTCACTGTATTTAGATTACTACCCCACTACGGCTCTAATGAGTCGTGCAAACAGGTAGTAGTTGGGTGCAGTCCCAAAGCACTTGGAGACAGTAGGGATAGAAGGGATTCGTCTCTCTCGGTATTGAGAGTTGATATCGCGCTGTATACGGTTGGCCAATACTAAAAGTCTCTGGCCAGAGAAAGTGAGATTTACTGGTAAGTACACTAGTAGTTTTTCAGGTTGTATTAGGCTCTACACTGACACGACTTGTTGCACTATTAGGGGTCTGATATTTACCACCCTTAGGCCCGAGATGCAATACTCTTAGACGAACAGACCGGACTGTACGGAGAATGTCACCTATAGTCTCAGTAGGGGTTCAGACAAATTCTCTTATCGATCTTCCTTTCGACGGATACCTGGGTAGCCGTTACGTACAGCTGGTGCCACTGACGTGCTTGTGGTTAAACCACTGCCAACGTATTTTCGACCCTTTAGAGTCCCACACAGAGGGTTTCCCGGTTCAGGCGAAATGGTATAGTTTGCATATTTCGATACGCTCGGGTGTTCGATTGAACACGAATATTTATACACGTGTTTTAATCGGACGGTTTAGTAGTACTAGCATGTTTGAAAGACAGCCAATTTTGATGCTAGTATTATATTGCTCTCTTTTGGGTATTTGTATTTTAACACGAATACGGTATTTATACGAATATGTGTATTTGTATAAATACGGGTATTTGTGCTTTGATACAAATATATGTATTTCTTTCTAAATATGAATTCGCGTATTTTGTATTTTCGGTACAAATACGGTATTCGTATTTTGGTATAAATACGGTATACGTATTTATTATAAATACGAATTTATGGTATACTTGATTATATACACATTTATATCTATACGTGTATATGTGCATCTAGATGAGGCGGCCTCTCTCTACTCTCTCTCTCATTTCTTCAATAAGTGTGTGGGCTTGTGACTCACATTGGTGAGTCACTTTCCTACCCACTTATTTTGTTTCTAACTTGAAGGGATAAGAGTGAGTATGAGATATTATTTGTGAGATGATAGTTTTTCATCTAAGCGTTGGATATTTTCTTGAGTTATGATAGTTTTTCATCTAAGCGTTGGATATTTTCTTGAGTAGCCATTCTCTTTATCTTCTTCCTCACTTGCTCACTTGAGTTTTGAGAAAGTATAAAGAGCATCTTGTTTCATAAACTACACCTTCCTAAGCATCTTGTTCTAGAAAGACTCGATCTTTAGTTGTTTCGGTTGAAGTTATCGCTTGAATCGATATTCTCGAGTGGATCGTCTTTGAAGTAGGAAGTTCGACTTCAAGAGCTCGATCCGAACCCTAGGAGCTTGAAGAGTGAACCTTTCAAGACCCAAAGGACCGTCTACAAAGGTTGTAGTACTTACTCAGTAGCTAAAACTCTAGTTAGTTATGTTGTAGTTTAGTGTTTGGGCTTGTATTCTAGAGTTTTAGTGTATTGTGCTCAAGATTTTTTAAGTTTTTGATTCCGCAAAGCCGTAGAAGTTACGATAAGGAGCACCATACACTTACACTGGTATCAGAGCCTACCCAAGCACTTAGCTAATGGAATAGACAAGGTTTAAAGTCTCGAAACCAAAATAGTTCCGTAATTGAAAAACCTAACTCCAAGTTTCTACCGAAATTTTTTTGGTCTCGGAAAATTATTTTGCCTATCGCGGAGAGACCTATATATTAGTAGTTTACCACCATAGAAACACGAGCCCATAATTCTAAAAAGTGGCCGCAATTTTATTCCAAAACCATGCAATTTGCGGCCATATGTTTAGCTATGGGGTCGTGTTTTGGACACCGGTTTGGTCACTTGGTTTTAGGATTTTTGTGATACGCCACTTTGGCCTAGATTTCCTATAGTCTTATCTTTGTATTCAGGCTTCATGGAATGTTTCAAAGTCGAGATTTTAGCATCATTTATTCACTTTGTATTTGTGTATGTGTTTCTTGACGTCGACTAATTTTTATACGTCGATTAGTAGGGGTTGCGCATATCTTGTATCTAGTTATTACAGTTTGTGGATATGAAGTATTGGATCGTCGTGATTGAATAGTGTAGGGTTCCTAGGCATACTCAAGAGGTTCCACAAGGCATCAACCATGCCAAACAAAAATTTTCCGGTGCCGAGAAACCCTAAACTAGATCGTTAACTAGAGAATAGGCGAAAAGAAAAGCTAGCAAACGACTTTGCTACTAAGTGAAAGGGATTACAACCTTTGTAGATCCGATCCACCATTTCTTTAGCTCCGTGTTGACGTCCCTCCGCTGCGATCATCGGGATCCCGGACTCTAGCAATGATTTCGTCGGAGAAATGATCGGGCTAGGTCATTGACTTCGAGGCCGAAGATGATCTACGTCGGGGAGACTCAAACTCAAGCTATTCCTTCACTTGGTCGAAAACTTTGTGAAGAGAACACCCTATACTACATGGCAAGTGGTAGAGGATGATGAAATAGGAAGTGGGCTCACTTTAGAATTGGATTTCTCACTCTTTTTCTCATGGCACCATTGGAGCTCTCAAGCTTTTGTGAGCTTGATGAAGATGAAGAAGAAGAAAAGAATTGTCTCAATTAAAAGAATAATATGAATACTTATCCTTTTAATCATGGCACCATGGTTGAGTTAAGCCCTCATGCTTAACTCATGTAGAGAATTAACCATAGCATAAAGTTAAGGGTTGGATTAGCTAATATCTTGAACAAATGACAAAAGAGTTGACTTTGCCAATGTTCATCAAGCTTCATGAAGCTTGATAACTTTGACCAAAGTCACTCTCTTTTGTTATTTGTTTAGGAAAATAGTAAACCCTAATCCAACCTTGATATGGTTCAAGTCTCATACACACAACTTGTTTGTATCATCAAGCATGATACAAACATGTACACCTGCATATATCACATATAAACAATGTGCACATTCAAGTGAGAAGACAAATCTTAAGTGAACCAATACTAGTTAATGTAAAGTAATATATCAAATATATAATTATACATTAAATCATTAAATCAACACTTGATTTAACGATCCAGTCATATCGCATATAACCGACCAATATCAATAGTAACAACTTATCGAATCAACACTTAATCCGATAACCCGGCTATATCGCATACAACCGATCAATGTCACAAATCGCGAGAATAGAATACAGTATCACATACTGGTATTATTCTCGGTCCCGCACATATCTCATATGCGCTCCTATTTCGTTTCGCTTGAGCCAGGAAACCCCTGTGTAGGACTCTAAAGACTCGTCAATACGCCGGCAGTAGGTGATGATCTTATCAAACACCCACAAGCCGCAAGCGGTCTGCTAAACGTAACGGCCACCCGGGTATTGAGCGATCAGAAGATCAACGAGCAAGCCTGCTCACACTCCTGTGAATCCAACGAGTAACACTACCGTACAGTCCGGTCTGTTCGTCTGATATGTCGCATATTTCGTCTGGGGGTGGTAAACGTCAGACCCCAATAACTCGATAAGTCGTGTCGATATGAGGCTCATAACGGGTTGAGAAACTACTGGTAACACTTATCAGTAAATCCCTAAAGCAGCCTTGGCCAAGGACTTCCTGTTATAGCCAATCGAGCACTGCGTAACATCTACCTAATGCAGAAAAGTAAATAATATACAATGATGACATCTTCCACAACCTGGAAGTGCCCCAATAAAAGAATATTACATACAAATGAATTTTACATGAATGAAAAAGAAAAACTCTCATCTCACATAAAACCCCCGGCTATTCAAACGCGACGATCCAATACAACATATTACAGCAACACATAATATCTCATATCATCAACGTAAGCAAGTATGCGTATCCCGATTGTCGTTGATGTATAGCAACGAAGCCGGCGATACACCACATACTACGCTTACGGTCACAGAAAAGAAAGTGTAAAACTACAACAGTTGGAATCCGCAACCTCCTTAGACATCGCATGCCTAACCAAATGAATTCTTTAGACACCGCATGCCTAACAATTATAAACCCCGTATTTTAGTCTCATTTATCGAAAACTCTTTTCAATATCAAGTCGTGGAATTCAACAAGATTCCCGACATCCTGATCGAATGCTCGTCGCAAACTTTAGTAGACGGCCGCACCCCCAGATGCCGTCGACGAAGTGCACTGAGGCGGAACACCGCTGCCGCGAGCACCCGAACGGATGCTTTCGGCGACGGGGTTCTCCTACAGTCACTTGGTCGGGGCTATGGGGCGCAGCTGTCTATTAAGTTTACCCGGCGAGTATCCGCGTACGCTACGTGATTGCGACGGACTTTTGATCGCATCAAAATTCCGTGGCAACCGATCATCTGAGACTAAACTGCTATGTTTATAATATTCAAATCAGTTATCTCATAACTACCTGTGGATTCCAAATATTGTATCACATTCCAGATAAATAGACAAAGTTAAACTTTCCGATCGAATCATCAAACACCCAAGATTTCCCCAATATATCTCAACACTTGAAATCAGTTTAAAAAACATCCATCACATGCCACAGTAGCAATGGTCCAGCCGTAGAAGGGTCAAGCCAACGCCTCACATGTGGCACGCCGTACTGCCCCAAACCCTAAGGTTCAAAAGGTAGTTCAAGACGGTCACATAATCGAGTTAAGGTTTGTTGTCTTCTAGAGGGTCCACCATGTTACTTGCACGACTTAGAACGTTCTTAAACACGAGGAAAAATCCAACTTTTGACAAATTTTCTGACAGGGGAAAAAGTGAGTTATTGATATCCGTTCGAACTTTTTAACAGTTTCTAAAATTATCCGGACAAACTAAACAAAGTTAAATTATCCGATCGAATCAATGATTCCCCAATACAACCCTTGAAAACTCAACACTTGAATGGAATTAAAATATTCCCAGAAAAAATTAACAAGAAAGGGCCTAAACATAATTACATGAAATTTCAGGGACTAAGTCCAAATTTTGGCCGCGGAACCGCCGCATCGCCGCGGTTCCGCGGTCAAATAGTCGACTTAGGGGACCGTACTTCACAGTAATTCTTAGTTTTTCCTGCTTAATTTTCTGAGAATTTTTAATTCAGAAAAAACCACATTTTTGAAAAATGGACAGAGAGGGTTCCGTGTCGGGGTTTCGGCGTTCAATCGGACTTTAAACTTCGTCTAGACTTCGCCTAAAGCTTTAGCTTGGCTCTGATACCACTGTAGGGTTGCTTGGCACGCGCACAAGGGTCTATGAGGCATCAACCATGCCCGATTAAAAATTTAGCCGTGCCGAACAACCCGAATACGGATCTTTAAACTAGAGATTAGGCGAAAACTAACATGTTAACAACTTTAACATTAAGTGAGAGGGATTACAACCTTTTTAGATCAGGTCCTTCACTTCATATGCTCCGTGTTGTGGTCCCTTCGCTGCGATCATCGGGTTCCGGACTCTCGAGAGGTTCCACGAAGAGAAAGATGCAACCTTTGCTTCCGATCTTCGATACTAAGATGATCTACCTTGAAGTTTCTTTAACACAAGCTAACACTCATGAAATGATGTGAACACCCTCATCTAAATGGCAAGGGAAGATGAGGATGATGAAGTAGGATTTTTGCTCTCTTTATTTATCTTTTTCTCATATTTATTTATCACTTGAAGAAAATCTAGAAAGCTTTTTCATGAAAGAATGAAGGAAGAAGAAGATGAATAATGATTGAATTTCTTTTGTGATGAATAGAAAAAGAATAATATGATGAATAATGCAACCATGGTCAACTAAACTCATGTAGAGAATTAACTAGGGTTAGGGTTTGGGTTGGGTTAAAGCATGAGTCACTTGAAAATATCTTTCACAAAACAAAACCAAATCCTTCTAAAATCATCTAGTAAGCTTAACCCTAATCCAAACCCTAATCATGTTTAAACTCCACTAAACATGTTACATTAGTTATCATATCATGTTACAATATTATATATCACATATATAATATTTATCGTAACAAAATAAAATAATACAATTAACATATATCGCATATATATCAATGTATTACCCGAGTGAGAAAAAGAATCTTTTAGTGAGCTAATATTAGTTAATGTAATTTAATATATCATATATATTATTATACATTAAATTATCGAATCAACACTTGATCCGACAATCCGGCTATATCGCATGTAACCGACTAATATTTATCCGTACCGATTCATCGAATCAACACTTGATCCGATGACCCGGCTGATATCAAATATCACGAGAATATAATACGGTATCACATATCGCATTATCCTCGGTCCCGCACATATCACATATGTGCTCCTACTCCGTTTTGCCTGAGCCAAGAAACCTCTGTGTAGGACTCTAAAGAATCGTCAATACGCCGGCAGTAGGTGATGATCATATCAAACACCCACAAGCTGCAAGCGGTCAGCTAAACGTAACAGCTACCCAGGTATCGAGCGCTCAGAAGATCAACAAGCAAGCCTGTAACTTCTCCTGTGAATCCAAACAGTAATGCTCCCGTACAGTCCGGTCTCGTCGTCTGACATGTTGCATATCTCGCCTAGGGGTGGTAAACGTCAGACCCCAGTAGCTCGATAAGTCGTGTCGATATGAGGTCTATAACAGTTCGAGAAACTACTGATAACACTTACCAGTAAATCTCAGCAACCCTGGCCAGGGATTTCCGGTTATAGCCAATCGAACACAGCACAACATCAACTCCCTATACCGGGAAAGACGAATCCCCTCCTATCGCTCATTGCCTCCATGTGATTCGGGACTGTACCCAAAAGCCACCTTTTTGCACGCCCTCTTGGACGTGGTATGATGGAAATCAAAGCACAGTGGGAATCACACAAGACTCTATGACGATCTCGGGTCAACAGACTACTCTGTACCAGTGTCACCGGAGAACTGCCATCTGACGTGTGGTATAATACCATCTGGAAGTTCTCGGCGAGTCCGTCCAGTGTACCCAGTCTCCACTGAGCACCCATACACCATCCTTGATGTCAAACACCGATGGATATGGGATCATCCATCGCCCATCATATGGGTCAAGATGCGTATACGCTAGTCTACTCTGGTGTATCGATGCCCTGTCTCGATACACCCTCGACTAGGAACAGTTATAGGATGTACTCGTCGACTACCGTGGCCCCACTAGTATGATCTCATCATAGTCCCAGTAGTCGAGTACATATCCTAAGGGCTTTATCAACATGTAATATAGAGACAATCAGAGTACATGTTAAGATAAAGTACAACCAGATAGCATACTATCATGTCGAGCAAGAAAGTCCTCCTTATATACGTCCTAGCATCCACTACAATATACATCGTATGTACAGTAATGGCCTCTAGGGCATACATATAAATAACAATCTCCCACTTGCACTAGGGCCATCTGTTATAGTATCACATACCCAACATTTAGCTGCGATTGAAGTATCTCATACTCAACCATCCCATAAAAGTCTCTACAGGGAAAAAGGCCTTTGTGAATGGATCCGCGCTGTCCTCCTCTGTGTCTGCTCTCCTAACCTCGATCTCCCTGGAGATCAACCATCTCCATGATCAGGTGATACTGCCTAAGAATTATATCTGGATTTCTGATGGGACGGTAGTTCCTTGGCTAAAGCCACAACTCCATTGTCACACAATGGTAGGAACGAAGTTCATCTCATGAACTTATATATATCCAGACTGCCTCTTTGGTAGCATCCTTGGTAATGATGTATCTTGCCTTTAATCGTCTAGTAAGTCACGGTATCTAGCTTGGAACTCTTCCAACATACCGTCCCTCCACTGAGCGTAAAGACAATGCCTGCGACTGACATTCAGTCGTCCTTATCACCTTGGAACCTTTCCAGTGATTCTCCCCAGGATCGATTGATACCATCTCACTATTACTAGTGAGTATCCTAACATCCAATTAGATCTATCTCATAGATCCAAAACCCAGGATTTAGGAGGTATCAACTTCGATCCTATATGGAGAATCCTTGTGATAAGCGGAGATTGACCGAGCGTAGCATAGGAAACTCCTTCCCTATCAAGAGTATGTCATCCACGTACTCTACGAGGATCACCACCATACTCTCTACTACCTTTTTGTATATACAAGGTTCATCTACCATTTTGATGAAGTCAAACTCTTTGACTACCACATCAAAACAGATGTTCCAACTCCGCGATGCCTGTTTTATCATATAAAACATCTCGCACACGTTTCTGCTGCTCCCACTGTCTACGAAGCCCTCTGGCTGTGTACTTATAGACGTTCTCTTCTAAAACATCACTTAGAAAAGCAGTCATGACACACAACCACCAGATATCGTAGTCATGGTATGTAGCCGTGGCAAGTAGGATCTGGATGGACTTAAGCATAGATCCTTAGAAAAGGATTCAACATAATCCATACCTGGTCTATGATGCAAACCTTTAACAAGTCTATCTTTGAAAGTCTCAACCTTTCCACGTACACCAAGTAATCTTCTCAAGATATACTTGCTCCTGATGGGGATTTAACCCTTCAGATAAAGCAACCAAAGTCCATACTTTGTTGGTGTATAAGGATTCCATCTCAGATCGATAAGCACCCAGCCATTCTTACAGAGTCCCACTCCTGATGGCCAGCTCGAAACTAGTCGGGTCATCATCTCATGATGGAATCTTCGCTCCCACTGTCATAGAGAAACCGAAGTATCTCTCAGGTGGGTGAGGAACCCTACTAGATCGGCGGAGAGGCTGAGGTTCGTTGGAAACTATTGAATCCTTTGGTTCTACCAAATCATCAGCTGCATTTTGTATAGCTGGAACCTTTCCAGTTGTACATAACAGACCTTGCCTCGAGCTTGTCCGGATTTTTCTTTTAGACATAGGCCGGACAACCCCAAATCTTAACTTACTTAAGATATGGGCTCTTCCCTTTCCATATCATATATGAAGTGGTAGGCAACTGATTTGATTTGAACCCTATTCAATAGGTATGCAGCTTCTCAAGTGCATAACTCCCAAAAGGAAATAGGAAACTCAGTAGTACTCATCATAGAGAACACCATATCACATAGGGTGCTATTGCTCCGCCCCGATACACCGACGTGCTGTGGTGTATACGGAGGAGTAATGCTGAGAGAGAATCTCATTCTCCTTTAGAATAGTCCAGGAATTCCGTGCTCAAGTATTCTCCTTCTTGATCACATCAAAGAACATAATACTTTTACCCGTATTTTTGGTTCTCTACTTCTAACTCATATTCTGTGAATATCTCAAAAGATTCGGACTTGTGTTTCAACAGGAACATATGTCTGAATCTTGAGAGATTATCAGAGAATGTAATGAAGTACAAAGAACCGATCTTGGCATATGTAGACAGGGGACTTTCATACATCAGCATGTATCAATCCCAAAAGTTCACTAACTCTTTTTCTGTTTCCAACAAACAGAGCTGTGGTCATCTTATCTTTGTGACATGACCGGCAAGTTTCACAAGATGTAAATTCTAACTAATTTAAATATGCATCTTTATGTAACTTCAGCCAGTCGGGTCGCATTGATATGACTTAGTCTACAATACCTCAAGAAGGATTCATTCATTTCCGAACTCTTCCTTTTGTGTGTGTTCTGTATACTAAGAACTGTAGTTTGATTTAGAACGCTTATGCTTTTAGATAACGTGCCTGAACCGATCAACTCTTGATATAGGAAATTTTCAAAACATTATCCAACAATACAAAATTATATCCTTTCTTTACTAATAAAGAGACTGATATGATTTTTTATATCAGGTTCGGTATCGAATAATATTTATTCAGAATCAATGTATTCTGGTAATACAGGGTGATAGTGACCAACAGACTTGGCTGCAACACTTGCACCGTTTTCTGTCTCATGAAACTTATCACCCGTTTTCAGTTCTCTACCTATCTGTAGCCCATGTAACAGATTACATATACGGGATCCTGATCCGGTATCACATACCCAGGACGTAAAGGATACTGAGAAACAGTTCTGTGTAATGAACACACCCGAAGATGATGCATCAACATGCACTTTCTTCGTTTGGGCGGCACGGGAATTATGGTAATCCCCAATTTCCTGCTCTGTCTTATAACAATTATAAGTTGGAGCGGGACCAACGTTCCCCAGCTCAGTATAACAAGAGGGTTCGGTCAAATATATCCGTATTATTATCTTGATTAAGGCGTGATATGGTCGCTACCTGGAGAGAGAGAGAAGAAAACACTCAGCGTATGCTCTTGCAAGATTAGATTGGTTATCTAATATATCTAATCAGGATGTCTCCCACTGTTTTAATCAAATCTTCCTTCAAACCCTAAAAGGAAAGACTAGCCGGGATTAATTACACGCTACAAGTTCGCCAATCTTTCAGCCAGGCCAGTGTCGGTACTTTGAGGGAGGTCCCCCGTGCTTTCGCACGAACCTAATTAAAGTAAACCTCGTTTTCCCAGAGGCGTAACCCCGTTAACACCTTTCTAGACACCTACTTGATCGGCTAATTGTAATGTGTAAAACTCTCCCAGGAGTAACTCTTACTCGCAGCGGGTATCGGGATCCAACTATCTCATAGAAGGTATGCAATCTCATTGCAAATTTCAATACTTGAAATTCCCAATAATATTTTGCCCCAAGCAATCTATGACCTTGACCGAGTCAACAAACCATAGACCGCAAGTAAAGTTCAACCCGTCATTTCCCGATTGAATTAAACCCACCCGCACGACCCTTGACTGAGTCAACAAGGCCGCACGACTACCCTAATCCAATCGCATCATATGCTTTGCAGATAAGCACTAATCAGCTACCGCACACTACGCCTTGACTGAGTCAACAAACGCAGCACGAATACTAACTATTACTTATCTGAAATGACGGAGGGCTACGACAGGTTTTTAAGAAAACCCTTTGCGTAATGAACTTGATATCGTTGTAGAATCGAGTGATTTTAAATGGAATGTTTTTGAGGCTTTTCTAGTTTTGCTAAAGGGGCCACTCTCGGTGAAGGGATCGTCGGCCCTTTCCTCATCGAATAAGGTGCAGGATATATCATATATACTGCTGTGCAAAGCAAGAACTATAGAAGCAATCAAAAGACAGACCGAGTTTGTAGCATCTGCCAGTTATTGCTAAAGGAGTCACTCCCGGTGAAGGGATCTCGGTCCTTTCCTTATCGAATAAGGTACTGGATGTTCTACAAGGAACACCGCTATGCAAAGCAAGAACTAGAGCTACCAGTTTTTAAACAAGTTTCTACAACATCTTAGGTTTGTTTTATTTCATTAATCTCATTAATGAAGTCCCATTTTATTATGCTTCGCAAGCATCACATTTGAAACGAAATCTGCAATATAACATATATCTCATATATATAATATAAACATTCGTCACAGGCAGTAATATGATCTCATCACAGAACATTGCAGCAGAAGAACATATATGAAATATTGGATATACTAGGACGTCCGTGTTTTCAATACGAGCCTGTATAAAACACGGATTCCACGGTCGCGATGAATAGCCAAACCCACATCCCTAGACCCCTACGAGAGCGGCAAGCAACACTTCCAATTCTAGGGTTAGGAGACCCGGTCTCGACTACTCGAGATGGTCTCCCACTGGACCCTAGAACCCGGTTACTTGTGCTCCCCGCCTTGGGTCTACCTAATGCGGAAAAGTAAATAATATACAATGATGACATCTTCCACAACCTGGAAGTGCCCCAATAAAAGAATATTACATACAAATGAATTTTACATGAATGAAAAAGAAAAACTCTCATCTCACATAAAACCCCCGGCTATTCAAACGCGACGATCCAATACAACATATCACAGCTACACATAATATCTCATATCATCAACGTAAGCAAGTATGCGTATCCCGATTGTCGTTGATGTATAGCAACGAAGCCGGCGATACACCACATACTACGCTTACGGTCACAGAAAAGAAAGTGTAAAACTACAACAGTTGGAATCCGCAACCTCCTTAGACATCGCATGCCTAACCAAATGAATTCTTTAGACATCGCATGCCTAACAATTATAAACCCCGCATTTTAGTCTCATTTATCGAAAACTCTTTTCAATATCAAGTCGTGGAATTCAACAAGATTCCCGACATCCTGATCGAATGCTCATCGCAAACTTTAGTAGACGGCCACACCCCCAGATGCCGTCGACGAAGTGCACTGAGGCGGAACACCGCTGCCGCGAGCCCCCGAACGGATGCTTTCGGCTACGGGGTTCTCCTACAGTCACTTGGTCGGGGCTATGGGGCGCAGCTGTCTATTAAGTTTACCCGGCGAGTATCCGCGTACGCTACGTGATTGCGACGGACTTTTGATCGCATCAAAATTCCATGGCAACCGATCATCTGAGACTAAACTGCTGTGTTTATAATATTCAAATCAGTTATCTCATAACTACCTGTGGATTCCAAATATTGTATCACGTTCCAGATAGATAAACAAAGTTAAACTTTCCGATCGAATCATCAAACACCCAAGATTTCCCCAATATATCTCAACACTTGAAATCAGTTTAAAAAACATCCATCACATGCCACAGTACCAATGGTCCAGCCGTAGAAGGGTCAAGCCAACGCCTCACATGTGGCACGCCGTACTGCCCCAAACCCTAAGGTTCAAAAGGTAGTTCAAGACGGTCACATAATCGAGTTAAGGTTTGTTGTCTTCTAGAGGGTCCACCGTGTTACTTGCACGACTTAGAACGTTCTTAAACACGAGGAAAAATCCAACTTTTGACAAATTTTCTGACAGGGGAAAAAGTGAGTTATTGATATCCGTTCGAACTTTTTAACAGTTTCTAAAATTATCCGGACAAACTAAACAAAGTTAAATTATCCGATCGAATCAATGATTCCCCAATACAACCCTTGAAAACTCAACACTTGAGTGGAATTAAAATATTCCCAGAAAAAATTAACAAGAAAGGGCCTAAACATAATTACATGAAATTTCAGGGACTAAGTCCAAATTTTGGCCGCGGAACCGCCGCATCGCCGCGGTTCCGCGGTCAAATAGTCGACTTAGGGGACCGTACTTCACAGTAATTCTTAGTTTTTCTTGCTTAATTTTCTGAGAATTTTTAATTCAGAAAAAACCACATTTTTGAAAAATGGACAGAGAGGGTTCCGTGTCGGGGTTTCGGCGTTCGATCGGACTTTAAACTTCGTCTAGACTTCGCCTAAAGCTTTAGCTTGGCTCTGATACCACTGTAGGGTTGCTTGGCACGCGCACAAGGGTCTACGAGGCATCAACCATGCCCGATTAAAAATTTAGCTGTGCCGAACAACCCGAATACGGATCTTTAAACTAGAGATTAGGCGAAAACTAACATGTTAACAACTTTAACACTAAGTGAGAGGGATTACAACCTTTGTAGATCCGGTCCTTCACTTCATATGCTCCGTGTTGTGGTCCCTTCGCTGCGATCATCGAGTTCCGGACTCTCGAGAGGTTCCACGAAGAGAAAGATGCAACCTTTGCTTTCGATCTTCGATACTAAGATGATCTACCTTGAAGTTTCTTTAACACAAGCTAACACTCATGAAATGATGTGAACACCCTCATCTAAATGGCAAGGGAAGATGAGGATGAAGAAGTAGGATTTTTGCTCTCTTTATTTATCTTTTTCTCATATTTATTTATCACTTGAAGAAAATCTAGAAAGCTTTTTCATGAAAGAATGAAGGAAGAAGAAGATGAATAATGATTGAATTTCTTTTGTGATGAATAGAAAAAGAATAATATGATGAATAATGCAACCATGGTCAACTAAACTCATGTAGAGAATTAACTAGGGTTAGGGTTTGTGTTGGGTTAAAGCATGAGTCACTTGAAAATATCTTTCACAAAACAAAACTAAAACCTTCTAAAATCATCTAGAAAGCTTAACCCTAATCCAAACCCTAATCATGTTTAAACTCCACTAAACATGTTGCATTAGTTATCATATCACGTTACAATATTATATATCACATATATAATATTTATCGTAACAAAATAAAATAATACAATTAACATATATCGCATATATATCAATGTATTACCCGAGTGAGAAAAAGAATCTTTTAGTGAGCTAATATTAGTTAATGTAATTTAATATATCATATATATTATTATACATTAAATTATCGAATCAACACTTGATCCGACAATCCGGCTATATCGCATGTAACCGACTAATATTTATCCGTACCGATTCATCGAATCAACACTTGATCCGATGACCCGGCTGATATCAAATATCGCGAGAATATAATACGGTATCACATATCGCATTATCCTCGGTCCTGCACATATCACATATGTGCTCCTACTCCGTTTTGTCTGAGCCAAGAAACCTCTGTGTAGGACTCTAAAGAATCGTCAATATGCCGGCAGTAGGTGATGATCATATCAAACACCCACAAGCTGCAAGCGGTCAGCTAAACGTAACAGCTACCCAGGTATCGAGCGCTCAGAAGATCAACAAGCAAGCCTGTAACTTCTCCTGTGAATCCAAACAGTAACACTCCCGTACAGTCCGGTCTCGTCGTCTGATATGTTGCATATCTCGCCTAGGGGTGGTAAACGTCAGACCCCAGTAGCTCGATAAGTCGTGTCGATATGAGGTCTATAACAGTTCGAGAAACTACTGATAACACTTACCAGTAAATCTCAGCAACCCTGGTTTCGGTTATAGCCAATCGAATACAGCACAACATCAACTCCCTATACCGGGAGAGACGAATCCCCTCCTATCGCTCATTGCCTCCATGTGATTCGGGACTGTACCCAAAAGCCACCTTTTTGCACGCCCTCTTGGAAGTGGTATGATGGAAATCAAAGCACAGTGGGAATCACACAAGACTCTATGACGATCTCGGGTCAACAGACTACTCTGTACCAGTGTCACCGGAGAACTGCCATCTGACGTGTGGTATAATACCATCTGGGAGTTCTCGGCGAGTCCGTCCAGTGTACCCAGTCTCCACTGAGCACCTGTACACCATCCTTGATGTCAAACACCGATGGATATGGGATCATCCATCGCCCATCATATTGGTCAAGATGCGTATATGCTAGTCTACTCTAGTGTATCGATGCCCTGTCTCGATACACCCTCGACTAGGAACAGTTATAGGATGTACTCGTCGACTACCGTGGCCCCACTAGTATGATCTCATCATAGTCCCAGTAGTCGAGTACATATCCTAAGGGCTTTATCAACATGTAATATAGAGACAATCAGAGTACATGTTAAGATAAAGTACAACCAGATAGCATACTATCATGTCGAGCAAGAAAGTCCTCCTTATATACGTCCTAGCATCCACTACAATATACATCGTATGTACAGTAATGGCCTCTAGGGCATACATATAACTAACAAACTCCCTATACCGGGAGAGACGAAACCTCTCCTATCGCTCATTGCCTCCATGTGATCCGGGACTGTACCCAAAAGCCACCTTTTTGCACGCCCTCTTGGACGTGGTATGATGGAAATCAAAGCACAGTGGGAATCACACAAGACTCTATGACG
This sequence comes from Agapanthus africanus, assembly GCA_030015575.1. NCBI lineage: Eukaryota > Viridiplantae > Streptophyta > Magnoliopsida > Asparagales > Amaryllidaceae > Agapanthus > Agapanthus africanus. The sequence continues at coordinate 443,431,011 of JASDDO010000031.1, read as the reverse complement.
ATCTCGGGTCTACAGACTAACCTGTACCAGTGTCACCAGAGAACTGCCATCTGACGTAAGGTATAATACCATCTGGGAGTTCTCGGCGAGTCCGTCCAGTGTACCCAGTCTCCACTGAGCACCCGTATATCATCTTTGATGTCAAACACCAATGGATATGGGATCATCCATCGCCCATCTATATGGGTCGAGAAGCTACACGCTAGTCTACTCTGGTATATCGATGCCCTGTCTCGATACACCCACGACTAGGGACTTTGAAGGATGTACTTATGGACTACCACGTCCCCACTAGTATGATCCGCATCATAGTCCAGGTAGTCAAGTACACATCCTAAGGGCTTTACCAACATGTAACAGAGAGAAAATCAGTGTACACGTTAAGGTAAAGAGTAACCAGATAGCATACTATCATATCGAGCAAGAAAGTCATCCCTATATATGTCCAAGCATCCACTACAATATACATCCTATGTATAGTAATGGCCTCTAGGGCATACATATAACTAACAATCTCCCACTTGCACTAGGGCCATCTGATAGCAGTGGTTGTAGTATCTCATACTCAACCATCCCATAAAAGTCTCTCTTTGGGAAAAGGCCTTTCGTGAGTGGATCCGCCGTGTTGTCCTCTGAGTCTACTCTCCTAACCTCGATCCCTGGAGATCAACCATCTCCACGATCAGGTTATACTGCCTAAGATTATGTCTGGATCACTGATGGGACGGGCGTTTCTTGGCATAAGCCACAACTCCATTGTCACACAATGGGAGGAACGAAGTTCATCTCATGAACTAATATACACCCAGACTGCCTCTTTGGTAGCATCTTTGGTAACGATGTATCTTGCCTTTAATCGTCTAGTATGTCACGGTATCTAGCTTGGAACTCTTCCAACATACCATCCCTTTACCGAGGGTATAGACAATGCCTGTGACCGACATTCAGTCATCTTTATCACCCTGGAACCTTTCCAGTGATTCTTCCTAGGATCAATTGATACCATCTCACTACATCTAGTGAGTATGCTAACATCCAATTAGATCTATCTCATAGATCCAAAACCCAGGATTTAGTAGGTATCATTTTGATCCTATATGGATAATCCTTGTGATAAGCGGAGATTGACCGAGCGCAGCATAGGAAACTCTTTCCCTATCAAGAGTATGTTATCCACGTACTTTACGAGGATCACCACTATACTCCCTACTACCATTTTTTATATACAAGGTTCATCAAATATTTTGATGAAGTCAAACTCTTTGACTACCACATCAAAACAGATGTTCCAACTCCGCGATGCCTGTTTTATCACATAAAACATCTTGCACACGTTTCTGCTGCTCCCACTGTTTACGAAGCCCTCTGGCTGTTTACTTATAGACGCTTTCTTCCAAATCACCATTTAGAAAAACAGTCAAGACACCCAACCGCCAGATATCGTAGTCATGGTATGTAGCCGTGGCAAGTAGGATCTGGATGGACTTAAGCATAGCTACTTAGAAAAGGTTTCATTATAATCCATACCTGGTCAATGATGCAAACCTTTAATAAGTTTAGCTTTGAAAGTCTCAACTTTTCCATGTACACCAAGTAATCTTCTTAAGATATACTTGCTCTTGATGGGGATTTAACCCTTCAGATAAAGCAACCAAAGTCCATACTTCGTTGGTGTATAAGGATTCCATCTCAGATCGATAAGCATCCAGCCATTCTTACAGAGTCTCACTCCTGATGGCCAGCTCAAAACTAGTTAGGTCATCATCCCATGATGCAATCTTCGCTCCCACTGTCATAGAGAAACCGAAGTATCTCTCAGGTGGGTGAGGAACCCTACTAGACCGGCGGAGAGGCTGAGGTTCGTTGGTTGCTATTGAATCCTTTGGTTCTACCAAATCATCAGCTGCAGTTTGTATAGCTGGAACTGTTTCCAGTTCTACCTCATTACCAATAATTTCTTCACAAGAAATTCCCTTTCACAAAGGTGGCATGCTGAGAAACAAAACATTTTTGTTCCGCGGTTATGTAGAAGATATTCCTTTCCGTATGCTTTGGATATCCAACAAACTTCCGCAGATCTGACTTTGCCTCGAGCTTGTCCGGATTATGCTTTTAGACATAGGCTGGACAACCCCAAATCTTAACTAACTTAAGAGATGGGCTCTTCCCTTCTTATATCATATATGAAGTGGTAGGCAACTGATTTGATCGGAACCCTATTCAATAGGTATGCAACTTCATAAGTGCATAACTCCCTAAAAGGAAATAGGAAACTCAGTAGTATTCATCATAGAGCACACCATATCACATAGGGTGCTATTGCTCCGCCCCGATATACCATCGTGCTATGGTGTATACGGAGTTGTAATGCTGAGATAGAATCTTATTCTTAGAATAGTCCAGGAATCCCGTGCACAAGTATTCTCCTCCTTGATCACATCAAAGGACATAATACTTATATCCGTTTTTGGTTCTCTACTTCTAACCTATATTCTGTGAATATCTCAAAAGGTTCGGACTTGTGTTTCAACAGGAACATATGTCTGAATCTTGAGAGATCATCAGAGAATGTAATGAAGTACAAAGAACCGGTCTTAGAATGTGTAGACAGGGGACCTTCATACATCAGCATGTATCAATCCCAAGAGTTCACTAACTCTTTCTCTGTTTCCAATAAACAGAGCTATGGTCATCTTATCTCTGTGACATGACTGACAAGTTTCTCAAGATGTAAATTCAAACAGATTTAAATATGCATCTATGTGCAACTTAGCTAGTCGGGTCGCATTGATATGATCTAGTCTACAATACCTCAAGAAGGATTCGTTCATTTCTGAACTCTTCCTCTTGTGTGTGTTCTGTATACTAAGAACTATGGTTTGATTTAGAACGTTAATGCTTTTAGATAACGTGCCTGAACCGATCAACTCTTGATATAGGAAATGTTCAAACCATTATCCAACAATACAAAATTATATCCTTCTTTATCTAAATAAAGAGACTGATATGATTTTGTACATCAGGTTTGGTATCTAATAACATTTGTTCAGAATCAATGTATTCTGGTAATACAGGGTGACAGTGACCAACAGACCTGGCTGCAACACTTGCACCGTTTTCTGCCTCATGAAACTTATCACCCATTCTCAGTTCTCTACCTTTCTGTAGCCCATGTAACAAATTACATATGTGGGATCCTGATCCGATATCATATACCCAGGACGTAAAGAACATTGAGAAACAGTTCTGTGTAACGAACACACCTGAAGATGATGCATCAATATGCACTTTCTTCGTTTGGACGGCACGGGAAATCTGGTATTCCCCAATTTCCTGCTCTGTCTTATAACAATTATAAGTTGGAGCGGGACCAACATTCCCTAGCTCAGTATAAGAAGCGGGTTCGGTTAATATATCCGTTTTATTATCTTGATTAAGGCGTGACATGGTCGCTACCTGGAGAGAGAGAGAAGAAAACACTCTGCGTGCGCTCTTGCAAGATCAGATTGGTTATTATTTTATCTAATCAGGATGGCTCCCACTGTTTTTATCAAATCTTCCTTCAAACCCTAAAAGGAAAGACTAGCCGAGATTAATTACACGCTACAAGTTCGCCAATCTTTCAGCCAGGCTAGTGTCGATACTTTGAGGGAGGTTCCCCGTGCTTTCGCACGGACCTAATTAAAGTAAATCTTGTTTTCCCAGAGGCGTAACCCCGTTGACACCTTTCTAGACACCTACTTGATCGGCTAATTGTAATGTGTAAAACTCTCCCAGGAGTAACAATTACTCGCAGTGGGTATCGAGATCCAACTATCTCATAGAAGGTATGCAATCTCATTGCAAATTTCAACACTTGAAATTCCCGATAATATTTTGCCCCTAGCAGCTATATGACCTTAACATAGTCAACAAATCATAAGTGCTAGTCAAGTTCAACCCATCATTTCCCGATTGAATTAAACCCACCCGCACGACCCTTAACATAGTCAACAAAGTCGCACGACTACCCTAATCCAATCACATCATATGCTTATACAGATAAGCACTAATTAGCTACCACACACTACGCCTTAACATAGTCAACAAACGTAGCACAAATACTAACTAGTACTTATCTGAAATGACGGAGGGCTACGACAGGTTTTTCTGAAAACCTATTGCGTAATGAACTTGATATCGTTGTAGAATCAAATGATTTAAAATGGAGTGTTTTTGAGGCTTTTCTAGTTTTGCTAAAGGGGTCACTCCCGGTGAAGGGATCGTCGGCCCTTTCCTCGTCGAATGAGGTGCAGAATATATCATATACATCACTGTGCAAAGCAAAAACTATAGGAGCAATCAAAAGACAAACCGAGGATTGTAGCATCTTCCAGTTATTACTAAAGGAGTCAATCCCGGTGAAGGGATCTTGGTCCTTTCCTTATCGAATAAGGTGCAGGATGTTCTACAAGGAACACCGCGATGCAAAGCAAGAACTGTAGCTACCTGTTTTTGAAAATTCGATTCCACAACATCTTTAGGTTTCTTTTTCTTTCATTAATCATATTAATGAAGTCCCATCATTTAAGTCACCTAAACATCGCAGATAAATACGACGTACACTTATGCCATCCGCATTCGCCTCGATGTCCCCTCGTGCACCGTTAGGTTAGGTGACTAACGGCAGAGCGGGGCAGGGCTAGCGCGGGTGTAAAACATAAGTAACGTCTATATAATATATCATATATACTATATACAGTATTTATCACAGAACATATCAAATGATCACATCACAGATATCGTAGCAGAAGAAACATATGAAATATTGGATATACTAGGACGTCCGTGTTTTCAATACGAGCCTGTATAAAACACGGATTCCACGGTCGTGATGAATAGCCAAACCCACACCCCTAGACCCCTACGAGAGCGGCAAGAAACCCTACCAATTCTAGATTTAGGAGACCCGGACTTGACTCCTCGAGTTGGTCTCCCACTGGACTCCAGAACCCGGTTACTTATGCCCTCCTCCTTGGGTCTATCCTAGTGCGGAAAAGTAAATAATATACAAAGGGTGACATCTTCCGCTAGCTGGAAGTGCCCCAATAAAAGAATATTACATACAATAAATTTTACATGAATGAAAATGAAAAACACTCATCTCACATAAAAACCCCCGGCTATTCATAACGCGACGATCCAATATAACATATCCAGCAACACATAACATCACATGTCATCAACGTAAGTAAATGTGCGCATCCCAATTGTCGTTGACATATAGCAACGAAACTGGCGATATCACATATTACACTTACGGTCGCAGAAAAGAAAGTGTAAAACTACAACAGTTGGAATCCGCAATCTCCTCAGACATCGCATGCCTGACTAAATGAATTCCTTAGACATCGCATGCCTAACAATTATAAACCCCGCATTTTAGTCTCATTATCGAAAACTCTTTTCAATATCAAGTCGGGCAATTCAACAAGATTCCCGGCATCTTGATCGAATGCTCGTCGCAAACTTTAGTAGACGGCCGCACCCCCGATACCGTCGACGAAGTGCACCAAGGCGGAACACCGCTGCCGCGAGCACTCGAACGGATGCTTTCGGCGACGGGATTCTCCTACAGTCACTTGGTCGGGGCTAAGGGCTGTACCGTCTATTAAGTTTATCCGACGAGTATCCGCGTACGCTACGTGATTGCGACGGACTTTTGATCACATCAAAATTCCATGGCAACCGATCAATTGAGACCAAAATGCTATGTTTATAACATTCATATTAGTTATTTCATAACTATTTGTGAATTCCAAATATTGTATCACATTCCAGATAAATAGAAAATGTTAAACTTTCCGATCGAACAATCAAACACCCAAATTTTCCCAAAAACATTACGATGGCGATCATATACGTGGGAGCCGGGAGTCTATAAGCACACACCCAAATTTTCACAACATCTTTAGGTTTGTTTTTATCATCATATACATGTTGATAGAGCCCATAAGATTCTTGCTTGACTTCCAGCATTATGATGGCGATCATATACGTGGGAGCTGGGGGTCTATAAGCACATCCTTAAATGTCCCTAGTCGTGGGAGTATCGAGACCGGGCATCGATACTCCAGTGTAGACTAGTGTATATTGATTGAGTCCTCGACGAGGGGCGGTGGCCAGGTCTCACAAGCCATTGGTGTTAGTTTTTTCACCTAAGATAGTATACAGGTGCTCATTGGGTTATGAGTACACTGGACGGACTCGCCGGGAACCTGCTAGTTGGTATTATACCTATTGTCAGATAGCAGTTCCCAGGTGACATGTGTACAGGTTAGTCTGTCGATCTGAGATCGTCATTTGTCTCGTGTGAGTTCCCACTGTGCTTTGATTACTACCCTACCACGGCTCAAAGAAGTCGTGCAAACAGGTTTTAGTTGGGTACAGTCCCGAGCCACATGGAGGCAGTGATCGGATCGTTAGGGATTCGTCTCTCCCGGTATTGGGGGTTGATGTCGCGTTGTGTACGGATGGCCATCACCATAAATCCGTGGCCACGGTGGACGAGAACTACCAATCTAGGATCGATAGTTTCTCAGGTGGTGATGGGTTTCATACCAACACTAAATATCGCGTTGTTGGGGGTCTGACTTTATCCATCCCCCTAGACACGATATGCGGTACTCTTAGACGAACAGACCGGACTGTACGGATATTGTCACCGACAGGCTCAGTAGGGGTTCAGGATGAGTTTGCTCGTCGGCCTCCCTTTCGTTCAATACCTGGGTAGCCGTTACGTACAGCTGGTGCCACTGACGTGCTTGTGGTTAAACCCACTGCCAGCGTATTGACAAGTCTTTAGAGTCCCACACAGAGGGTTTTCACGGTTCAGGCGATATGGTGTACATGGCGTATATTGATACATACAGGTGTCCGATTAAATATGTGCAGTTGCTGCGCAGACTTTAATTGGACGGTTGATAATTCTAGCGGCTTAGGATTAAGCCAGTTTATTAAATCAGGTTTTGGTTTAATAATTGATATATGTATTTGTATATACATATTCTAGTATTATTGTTCACTATACATTTTCTCTCTCGGCTATTCGTATTTTGGTACGAATACGCGTATATGTATTTTGGTACATGTACCGGAAGTATTCCGTATTTTATACGGAATAGCTTCTAGAAGGTGCCACCTCATTAATGATTTTAGTTATTGAAAATCATTTGGAAATGAGGTGGAAAGGAGGTATGATGTGGCATGAACATGACTTTGGGCATGGGTTTTTGCATGTAGCAAAGTATGGGTTGCACTTTGTTTAATTGTTTAATGAAATGTGGTGGAAATTTTTTGATGAGAGAGAGAGGGGGGGGGGGGCAGGCCAATATTTTAGGGTGGGGTTCTCATTTCATTGGGATGATGGATTTTGTTTAAGCCCACTCTCTCACTCTCTCATTCACACAAAAAACAGTTAGCATTTTTCTTTGTTCATGCCATAGTTTGCTCACTCCTTCATCTTTCTTGAGTTTCACATTGAGCTCATATGTTGAGAGAAAAATATAGTGACACGCTACTACACCTCGACTCTCTATCGTTAGCAACTTTGGAGCGTCGGATGTCTCGTTCATCGAGCTGGAGCTTGCGCCGTTTCCCTCGGGTGGATTATCGGAGATGGAGGAAGACCGGAAACCAAACTTCTGTTAGTGTATATGCCCTAGAGGCCATTACTGTATCATACTAGTTTGTATATTACTTAATGGATGCTTGGGATATTCACCTTGTATATACAATCTTGCTCAAAATAGTAGTATGCTACTTGGTTTGTCTCTACTTCAATGTGTACTTGTGTTTATTTTACTATATCACTTATACGCATTAGTGGAGCCCTTAGGATCTTTGCTTGATTACCAGCGTTGTGATGGCAGTCACACTAGTGGGGGCTGGGTAATCTATAAGCACATCCTTATACAGGTCCCTAGTCGCAGGACTATCGAGACAGGGCATCGATACTCCGGAGTAGACTAGCGTATGCGCTTCTCATCCCAGTGTGGGAGATGGTCTGTCCCACAGCCATCAGTACGTCGTACTGGAGATAGTATACGGGTGCTCGTTGGGTTACGAGTACACTGGACAGGACTCGTCGGGAACTGACAGGTTGGTATTATACCTATCGTCAGTCGTCAGTTCCCAGGTGACATGAGTACAGCTTAGTCCGCTGACTTGACACTGGCACTTCGCCTCGAGTGTGTTCCCACTGCACTTTGATCACTACCCTACCACGGCTCAAAGGAGTCGTGCAAACAGGTGGTGGTTGGGTGCAGTCCCGAAGCACTTGGAGGCAGTGACGGTTAGACAGGATTCGTCTCTCCCGGTATTGGGGGTTGACATCGCGCTGTGTCTAGGAGAGCCATTACACGAGTAGTCCCTGGCCAGGGCAAACGAGATATACTGGTAGGTTTCCAGTGTTATCTCAGGGTGTTTTGGGCTTCGCTCCGGCACGACTTGTACCGCTATTGGGGGACTGACGTTTACCGCCCCCTAGGCCCGCCATGCGATGTATCAGACGAACAGACCGGACTGTACGGAGAATGTCACATTCAGACTCAGTAGGAGTTCAGATGGGGTTTCACCTCGTCAGCCTTCTTGTCGGCATCTACCTGGGGACCGTTACGCACAGCTAGTGCCGCTTGCGGTCTGTGGTTAAACCCACTGCCAGCGTAGTGTCGAGTCTTTAGAGTCCCACACAGAGGGTATTCGCCTCTGGGCAAAACAGAGTAGAGGTCGCATGGTTTTGCGACAGGGTTCGTTCTCATCCGCGCACTTGTGCACGTTTGGAGTCCGGACGGATTATACTGGCAGGCTCTGGTTTGAGCCAGATACTGGTATATGTTTTGGGGGTTGCTTTTATATCTTGGTATTCTTGTTTTTCGGAACGAGAATGCAGGTGTGTATGCACAGTTGCTTGAGGCGGAGAATGAGGTTTTTCATTAGGGTTTCGGATCGGGTGCGTATGCACAGTTGACAGTTATCATTTTCCAAACCCTAATGGATTTATATATTATCTATTAATAATAATAATTAAATGAGAATTATGTTATGGTTGTTCTTGTTGACTTGTTGACCTTGGTTGACTTGTTGACCATTGACCACTTTCATGCCTTGAAAGTCTTCCTTGATTCATGCTTACTTTTTATTAAATGAAGCATGGTTGTGGTCATTCAAAACACTACCATCAACTATTCTCATTTTCAATTATTATCATTTAGATAATTCATTTCTTTTGCAATATGGTTGCAAGAAAGAAATAATTGAGCTCATTCTATCATAACCTCTCTCTCTCCTCATTTTATCTTCTTCTTCCTCTTGAAAAGAGAAACCTTCTCATGTGTTGAGATTCATTCTCTTTTGATAGAAAAGCAAACCCTAATCTCTCTCTACTCATTCTAGGATGAAGGTTTAGCAAACCGGAAACCCTAGTTCACTCAAAGATCGAGGAAGAGCCCAAAGTCGAACCTTCGAGGTGGATCCATCTTCGACGGGAGAAGGCGACGTAAAGAGAACCATCAACCTCTACAAGGTTTGAAGAAGAAGGAGTTCAAGTTTAGGTATAACCATCTTCCATAGTAGCTAACTCTCTTTAGCTAGAATACTAGTTTTAGTTTAGACAACGATCCCGACCATGTTTAGTCCATGTTTCCTCTTGCGATAAAAATTCGTTTTTTATACCGTTTCCGCCTCCCCGTAAGCACCGGGGGTCGCAATATGGACTTACAGTGGTATCAGAGCCTAACTAAACTTAAACTAGCTTGGTAGTGAAGTGTAACGAAGTTCGGAACCGTAAAAAACCCAAAAACCGTATTTTTCAAAAACCTGAGTTTCTGTTGAAATTTTTTGGGCTCAAAATGAAAAAATTTATATTTGTAAAATCATCTCAGGGTTTTCTAAAAACACCCATGAAAAACGATCCAGAGTTGAGTTCAAAGCGCCGCGCATCCGCGGCACGAGGTAGGCTCGTGCCGCGGAACCGCCGCGCTTTGTCGTCTTCTGCGCCTCGTTTTTCGTGCAGTGTTCTTGTTGTGGGATTTTGGGATTTTTAGAATATATTATATGTACCCAGATTTTCCAGAAAAGAAATTTCCTTTTGGGGTCCTATAATTCCGTATTTTTCCGAACTTCACTGCATTTTGGCTATATTGGTTATATCTGTGTTGTTTGCATGTATTGAACGTCGGCTAATCGCTATAAGTCGATTAGTCGGGGTTATACATGATCTGTAATGTGCTGGAATGTGTATATGAATGTGTTGGACTGTCGCGGGTGAATAGCCGGGGTTGGATGTGAGATGAGCTTTTGTTTTTCTTTCATTCATTTGTAAATGTAAATTGATGTAATTATATTATTTGTTTGGCCGCACAACCGGGTCGGGGTTGTAGCCGTCATTGTATAATTCTTTTTACTGTTTTTGCTCCTAGGATAGACCCATGGTGGGGTGCACAAACTACCGGGAACTTGGCGGGTAGTTTGCCGCACCCGTAGGGGTCTTGGGTGGGGTATTTGCTATTCACCGCGACCGTGTTATCCGCTTTTCGTTTCAGGCTCGAAAGAAATGCGGATTGCTAGTATATCCAATGTATTCATCTGTGATCTGTAATGTCTATCGTTGCTTTCTATTTAGGCGTTGCTTATGTTTTACAGCCGCGCTAGCCCAGCCCCCGCTCTGTCGTTAGTTAAGTAACCTAACGGGTGATGACGGGGCCCCGTGGCGAATGCATATGGCATAAGCGTACGTCATATTTTGGTTGTTTTCTGCAATGGTAGGATTAAATGATGGGACGCATTAAAAGAACTAATGCAAGAATATCACGCATTAAAAGAACTAATGCAAGATAATAAACCAAGTTAAAGTCGTTGGAACACTTTCGAAAACCCACTCGGTTCTTTTCAAAACTAACTTTTAAAATGCGGAGTTTGAGCCACTCCAATTAAAAGCTATCTCGTTCCATCGACCAAATCAAGTTCACTACGTTCACGGTTTTGCCAAAACCATTCGTAGCCCTCCGTCGTTTCGTATGAATATTCAAATAGTATTCAAGCTGTGTTTGTTGACCTTCGTCAAGGCATAGTGATTGGTAGCTGTTAAGTATTCATATGTAGCATAGATAGATGCGTTGGTTTGGGACACTCACATTACCTTGTTGACCTTCGTCAAGGGTATATGCGGGTGGATTCAAATTAACCTGGATAATGACGGGCAGAACTTGACATGTGACTTATGATTTGTTGACCTTCGTCAAGGTCATAAGAGCATGGGGCAAAAATCCACATCGGGAGTTTCATAAGTACTGAAACTTGCTAGATTTGCATACCATTTGGAGTGTGGTGATTCTGGTAGGATTCCTTCAGTTTCGTCACGCGATGATATTTGGATCCCGATCCTACTGTGAGTATATGCTACTCCTCGGGAAATTTCTCACTTAACGATCAATGCTATAAACCTAGTAGGTGCCTAGAAAGGTGTTAGCGGGGCTACGCCCCCAGGGAAAAGAGGTTCTTTAATTAAGGAACTTCGCGAAAGCGTTGGAAAACCTCCCTCGAAGTACCGACACCAGCCTGGCTGAACGGTTAAGCAAGTATTGTACGGTGGGATTGATCCTGACTAATTCTTCCTTTATGGTTTGAGGAGGGATTCGAGAAACAGTGGGAGCCATCCTGTTTAGACAAATTAAAAACCACTCTAAACTTGCAAGAGCATCATGCTGAGTGTTTCTTCTTCTCTCTCCTAATTGCAGCGACCAATCAACATGACTGGACTTAAGTTACTCCTAGATAAAAACAAGCTGACAGGGCCAAACTACAAAGATTGGCTCAGGAATGTCAAGATAGCAATCACTTATGACAAGCTGGGGTATCTTCTTACCACCAAAGCTCCCCCTGTCCCTGGTCCAACTTCCAGCGTCGCGGATAAGGAAATCCGCAAGACTTGGGAGATTGATAGCGCGAAGGCCAAGTGCCTCTTGCTTGCCTCGATGGACAACGAACATCAGAGGAGGCATGAGAATATGGACATGGAGTCCATATTGCTTCATACAAAAGAACTGTATGGGGAGCAATCACGTATCGCAAGATACGAAGCGTCGAAAAAGTTGTTTTCGACAAGAATGGCCGTCGGATCATCAGTAGCCGAGCACGTGCTAAAGATGATCGGCTACATTGAGGAGCTCGCTGACCTAGGGATCACATTGGAGAGTGAGCTATATACAGATATAGTTCTCCAGTCCCTTCCTTCCACTTACGCCCAGTTTATAATGAACTTCAACCTACAAGAAAAGGAGGTTGAACTTTCAGAGCTCCTCAACCTGCTGAGGAGCGCAGAGGGCACCCTACAGAAAGGTAGGGAAACATCCACTTTGTTTGTAGGAGGAACATCTTCTTCTAGGTCCAAGGCGAAAGCCAAGGGAAAGAAGAAGAAAGCCCCCGCCAAACCAAGGGGCGGTGTTAGTAAAGTGGATACGAAGGGAAAAGGAAAAGCAACAAAGATAGCTGGGAAGCTTGTGGATAAGGAAGAATGCTTCTTTTGTCATAAGAAAGGACACTGGAAGAATGATTGCAGGGCCTGGAAGGCCAGAACACAGGAATTGAAGCAGGTTGCAGCTTCAGCTTCAGGTGTGTATGTTATTGAAAACTGTCTTTCTATAAACTCTACTTCCTGGGTATTGGATACCGGATCAGGATCTCATATCTGTAATTCTTTGCAGGCGTTGAGAAACCGTAGTGTTTTGAAAGCTGGTGACATGACCCTCAGAGTTGCAAACGGAGCTAGCATGGATGCTAAAGCCGTGGGGGACTATCACCTGGGAATGTCAGATGGACATGTTTTGGTTTTGCGTAATTGCTTTTTTGTACCCAACGCAACTTGTAATATCATTTCTGTATCTTTAGTTTCTAAAGAAGGTTATGAATTTGCGTTTGTAAGTAATGTTGTAAACATTCGCCTTAATCAAGTTTTGATTGGGTCAGGTACTTTGAGTAATGGTATATACGTATTGAACCAACCACAGATTTTTAATGTCCAGAATACACACAAAAGAAAGTCTCCAGAAATAAACCAGACTTTCTTATGGCATTGTAGATTGGGTCACATCAATGAGAGAAGGTTGACGAAGTTACATACAGAAGGGTATTTGAATGCGTTCGAATATCAGTCGTATGCCACTTGTCAATCCTGTCTCAAGGGAAAGATGACAAAGACTCCTTTTACTGGACATGGAGTAAGAGCGAGCGAGCTCTTGGGACTCGTACACAGTGACGTGTGCGGTCCAATGTCTACACATGCCCGAAGCGGACATTCTTACTTCATTACTTTTACGGATGACTTCTCAAGGTACGGTTATGTTTTCTTAATGAAACATAAGTCCGAAGCCTTTGGAAAATTCCAGGAGTATAGGAATGAAGTGGAGAAACAGACCGGCAAGAGTATTAAGATTCTAAGATCGGATCGAGGTGGAGAATACTTAAGTGCCGAGTTCCTGGACTATTTAAAAGAGAACGGAATTCTCTCTCAGCTTACTCCTCCGTACACCCCGCAACATAACGGTGTATCGGAGAGACGGAACCGAACCCTATTGGATATGGTTCGGTCCATGATGAGTAACGCTGAGTTACCGCGATCATTCTGGGGATATGCAATAGAAGCAGCTGCGTATCTCTTGAACAAGGCTCCCACCAAGACTGTGCCTACCACCCCTTATGAGATGTGGACTGGGAAGAAACCCTGTCTTAAGTATCTTAAGGTATGGGGATGTCCAGCTTTTGTAAAAAGGCAGCATGCGGACAAGCTTGAGGCACGTTCAGTACAGTGTAAGTTTGTGGGATACCCAAGGAACTCCAGGGGGTATCTTTTCTATTCCGCTGAGGAACAAAAGGTTTTTGTTTCTCAGCATGCCCGCTTCTTGGAAACTGAGTTTTTGGAAACCCAGATAAGTGGGAGCACAATAGAACTGGAAGAAGTTCCAGAACCACAGACTATTACTGAAAGCTTAGTGGAACCAGAGGGTTCAACAGAACAGGACATTCCTACGCCGCTCCGCAGAAGTAGTAGGCAGTCTCATCCGCCCGAGAGATACTACGGTTTTCTCATAGACGGGGATAGAGAGGATTGCATCATAGATTATGATGAGCCTACTAGCTTCCAGCAGGCCGTTCAGAGCATTGACTCAGTGAAATGGCTGGATGCAATGCGGACCGAAATGGAGTCCATGTACACCAACAAGGTATGGACGTTGGACATTGCTCCAGACGGGGTAAAACCCGTAGGATGCAAGTGGATCTTCAAAAGGAAGATTGGTGTAGATGGACAGGTTGAGACCTATAAAGCTAGGCTGGTAGCAAAGGGTTTCCGTCAAAGACCTGGCTTGGACTATGACGAAACCTTTTCTCCAGTAGCCATGCTGAAATCCATTCGGATCCTTCTTGCCATCGCTGCCTTCCACGATTATGAGATCTGGCAAATGGACGTAAAGACAGCTTTTCTAAATGGAAATTTAGAGGAGTGTGTCTATATGGACCAGCCAGAGGGCTTCATTCAGAGTGGGAGCAGCGGAAAGGTGTGCAAGTTGCTTAAGTCCATCTATGGACTAAAGCAGGCATCGCGGAGTTGGAACATCTGCTTTGATGAGACGGTCAAAGAATTTGGCTTTATCAAAAATCCAGATGAACCATGCATCTATAGTAGATTTGTAGCGAGAACTGTAGTATTCCTCGTTTTATACGTGGATGACATTCTCTTAATAGGAAATGACATTCCTATGCTACAATCTGTCAAGGGGTTCTTGTCACACAGGTTCTCCATGAAAGACCTGGGTGATGCCTCATACATCCTGGGGATCCGGATCCATCGTGATAGATCCAAGAGGATATTGGGACTTTCTCAGTCCAGGTACATCGACACCATAGTGAAGAGATTCAGTATGGAAGATTCCAAGCGCGGTAACCTACCGGCTTGTCACGGGATCACCCTCTCTAAAGAGATGTCTCCCAAGACTGATTTGGAGAGGGATCGCATGTCGATTATACCCTACGCTTCTGCGGTAGGCTCTATAATGTATGCGATGTTGTGTACCAGACCGGATGTAGCTTATGCACTGAGTGTGGTAAGCCGGTATCAGTCAAACCCTGGGGAGAAACACTGGATAGCGGTAAAGAACATTCTCAAGTATCTGAGAAGGACTAAGGAGATGTTCTTGGTGTATGGCGGAAAAGACCTCCAGATCGAGGCCTTTGCTGACTCCAGCTTCCAGAGTGACAAGGATGATTCCAAGTCCATGTCGGGCTTTGTCTTTACCCTCAATGGAGGGGCGGTGTGTTGGAAGAGTTCCAAACAGGAAACCGTTGCAGACTCGACGATGGAAGCGGAATACATCGCTGCATCTGATGCCGCAAAAGAAGCTGTCTGGATGAGGAAGTTCTTGAAAGAACTTCAAGTGGTTCCGTCCATTGTTGATCCAATACCTCTGTATTGCGACAACAATGGGGCTATAGCTTTAGCGAAGGAACCCAGGTCCCATCAGAGATCCAGGCACATCTTGAGGCGGTATCACCTGATCAGGGAGATCGTGGATCGCAAGGAGATCGAGGTTCGGAGAGTAGCTTCAGAAGACAACACTGCAGATCCATTCACCAAGGCCCTGCCCCAGACTCAGTTCGAGCGGCTGATCGAGATGATAGGTCTTCGATACGCCAGTACATGGCCTTAGTGCAAGTGGGAGATTGTTAGTGTATATGCCCTAGAGGCCATTACTGTATCATACTAGTTTGTATATTACTTAATGGATGCTTGGGATATTCACCTTGTATATACAATCTTGCTCAAAATAGTAGTATGCTACTTGGTTTGTCTCTACTTCAATGTGTACTTGTGTTTATTTTACTATATCACTTATACGCATTAGTGGAGCCCTTAGGATCTTTGCTTGATTACCAGCGTTGTGATGGCAGTCACACTAGTGGGGGCTGGGTAATCTATAAGCACATCCTTATACAGGTCCCTAGTCGCAGGACTATCGAGACAGGGCATCGATACTCCGGAGTAGACTAGCGTATGCGCTTCTCATCCCAGTGTGGGAGATGGTCTGTCCCACAGCCATCAGTACGTCGTACTGGAGATAGTATACGGGTGCTCGTTGGGTTACGAGTACACTGGACAGGACTCGTCGGGAACTGACAGGTTGGTATTATACCTATCGTCAGTCGTCAGTTCCCAGGTGACATGAGTACAGCTTAGTCCGCTGACTTGACACTGGCACTTCGCCTCGAGTGTGTTCCCACTGCACTTTGATCACTACCCTACCACGGCTCAAAGGAGTCGTGCAAACAGGTGGTGGTTGGGTGCAGTCCCGAAGCACTTGGAGGCAGTGACGGTTAGACAGGATTCGTCTCTCCCGGTATTGGGGGTTGACATCGCGCTGTGTCTAGGAGAGCCATTACACGAGTAGTCCCTGGCCAGGGCAAACGAGATATACTGGTAGGTTTCCAGTGTTATCTCAGGGTGTTTTGGGCTTCGCTCCGGCACGACTTGTACCGCTATTGGGGGACTGACGTTTACCGCCCCCTAGGCCCGCCATGCGATGTATCAGACGAACAGACCGGACTGTACGGAGAATGTCACATTCAGACTCAGTAGGAGTTCAGATGGGGTTTCACCTCGTCAGCCTTCTTGTCGGCATCTACCTGGGGACCGTTACGCACAGCTAGTGCCGCTTGCGGTCTGTGGTTAAACCCACTGCCAGCGTAGTGTCGAGTCTTTAGAGTCCCACACAGAGGGTATTCGCCTCTGGGCAAAACAGAGTAGAGGTCGCATGGTTTTGCGACAGGGTTCGTTCTCATCCGCGCACTTGTGCACGTTTGGAGTCCGGACGGATTATACTGGCAGGCTCTGGTTTGAGCCAGATACTGGTATATGTTTTGGGGGTTGCTTTTATATCTTGGTATTCTTGTTTTTCGGAACGAGAATGCAGGTGTGTATGCACAGTTGCTTGAGGCGGAGAATGAGGTTTTTCATTAGGGTTTCGGATCGGGTGCGTATGCACAGTTGACAGTTATCATTTTCCAAACCCTAATGGATTTATATATTATCTATTAATAATAATAATTAAATGAGAATTATGTTATGGTTGTTCTTGTTGACTTGTTGACCTTGGTTGACTTGTTGACCATTGACCACTTTCATGCCTTGAAAGTCTTCCTTGATTCATGCTTACTTTTTATTAAATGAAGCATGGTTGTGGTCATTCAAAACACTACCATCAACTATTCTCATTTTCAATTATTATCATTTAGATAATTCATTTCTTTTGCAATATGGTTGCAAGAAAGAAATAATTGAGCTCATTCTATCATAACCTCTCTCTCTCCTCATTTTATCTTCTTCTTCCTCTTGAAAAGAGAAACCTTCTCATGTGTTGAGATTCATTCTCTTTTGATAGAAAAGCAAACCCTAATCTCTCTCTACTCATTCTAGGATGAAGGTTTAGCAAACCGGAAACCCTAGTTCACTCAAAGATCGAGGAAGAGCCCAAAGTCGAACCTTCGAGGTGGATCCATCTTCGACGGGAGAAGGCGACGTAAAGAGAACCATCAACCTCTACAAGGTTTGAAGAAGAAGGAGTTCAAGTTTAGGTATAACCATCTTCCATAGTAGCTAACTCTCTTTAGCTAGAATACTAGTTTTAGTTTAGACAACGATCCCGACCATGTTTAGTCCATGTTGCCTCTTGCGATAAAAATTCGTTTTTTATACCGTTTCCGCCTCCCCGTAAGCACCGGGGGTCGCAATATGGACTTACAACTTCGTCAAAGAACTACTAGGAGGTTGGAATGAAGACCGAAGGACTTGGATCATCTCGGTATAACAATTCTAACTCTTAGTTTAGCTCGCTAGAATAGGGTTTAAGGTCGATCCGGGATTTGGGTCGCGGTAGCGCCGGTTTAGAAAATTTTTGTTCCGCATTTTGGCCGCGTTTCGACGGCCGGGGCGCTGCCGGGACCCTTCATGGTACCAGAGCCACCCTTTAAACCCCTTACTAGCTTGGTAAGATGTGCTTAAAAGATCGATCGACGGATTTTTCCGAAATCACGGTTTCATTTCTCAAGTTGCTGTCGATTTTCAAAAGTGTTCAAAAATTATTTCACATATCTTAAAAATCCGTGCAGGCAATTTTAAGGGTACTGGAAAAATTTGGGCTCGTGATTCCACAAAAGCGCCGCGGATCCGCCGTACTAAGCCCCCATTAGCGGCTGTTCCGCGGCGGTTTAGTGGCAACGGGCGACCAAATTTTTTCTGTAGCCCATTTACTTAGAAATGTGATTTTTGTGATATTCTTTTTTGGCCCAGGTTTCAGTGAAGTGTTGTTTTGCTTTTGGGGCCAATTTGGAACTTAGTCGATCGATATTTTAAGTGGGTGTTTAACAATACATACATTATATTCTGCGACCGTGAATGTCGTTTGATCGGTAAACTCGTCTAATTGCTATATGTCTTTTAGACGGGTTTGCGAACGTGACATTCACGTTGATGTTCTGTGATGTGCTGTGATGTTGGTTGGATCGTTGTGGTGGATAGCAATGGTGCAATGATAGTACTGTTTCATTTCATTTGTACATCTGATATTGCGGGGCGAGCGTCCGACATGTGGACCGCCGTCACTGCCAGTTTGTATATTATTCTTTTGGGGTACGACCGGGTAGAGATCGATGTCACCCTTGTATATTATTTTATTTTCTGTACTAGGTTTACCCCGCGGTGGGGTGCACGTATAGCCGGATTCTATAGGGCAACGGGTCCGCATCTCATGGCGTTGGGACGGAGGGGACCTTACTCTGGAATTGGCGGGCTATTCGCCGCACTCGTAGGGGGTATAGGTGACCCAGGAGGGGTGCTCAAGTTACCGGATTCCGTGAAGTGCTGGGTGGTCCATTCACGTTGCTGAAGGGGGCTGCCTCACTTCTGGTTTTGGCAGGTAACTTGCCGCGCTCGTAGGGGTCTAGGTTTCATTGCACAGGCTATCCACACGACAGGGAACGTCAGGTCTCACTTGTGGCTCAAGTGAAACCCGGGGCTCCAGATTATCCACCATTCTGTGTTGTTTCTGTGATGTTGCTTTATATCATGCCTGGGGCGAATGTTATATATATATTTATATATACTAGTAGATGTTGTATATGTTTTGCACCCGCGCTAGCCCAGTCCCCGCTCTGTCGTTAGTTAAGTAACCTAACGGGTGATGACGGGACCCAGTGGAGAATGTGGATGGCATATACGTACATTTTATTTTCATTCTTTTCTGGTGTGATTTGTTGATGGGACTGCATAGATTCTTATCAATGCAAGGATAACACAAACCTATATATGATGTTGTTGGAACCAAGTTTTTAAAAACTGACATTACAGACGTACACTTTTGCTTTGCATCGTGGTATTCATTTTGGAATATTCTGCACCTCATTCGACGGGGCAAGGGCCGAGATCCCTTCATCGGGAGTGACCCCTTGAGTAAAAGTTTGCGTCAACGTAATAACTTCACTATAGTCGTTTTCTTTTGCTTTGCATCGTGGTATTCAGTTTGGGATATCCTGCACCCCATTCGACGGGGAAAGAGCCGAGATCTCTTCACCGGGAGTGACCTCTTTAGCAAAAGTTTTCGCCACTATATTTTTATAAAACCACTTGGATTCCTTCAACGATATCAAGTTCATTACGTTAAAGGTTTTTCGCCAAAAACCAGCCGTAGCCCTCCGTCGTTTCTTTCAGGTGGTATCTAGTATTCGTGCTGCATTTGTTGGCCTTTGTCAAGGCGTAGTGTGCGGTAGCTAGATATTGCTTGTTTGTTGCATTGAGTTGCGATTATCTAGGATAGTCGTATAACCTTATTGGCCTTTGTCAAGGGTTCGTACGGGTGGGTCTAGAGTAATCCAGGATAATGACGGGTTGAACTTGACTTGTGGTTTATGATTTGTTGTCCTTTGTCAAGGTCATAAACCACTTGGGGTAAAAATCATATCGGGAGTTTCAAACATACATGAAACTTGCCAGGCTTGCGCATACCTTCTGGAGTGTGGTGACTTGAGTGGATTCCATCAAGTTATCATGCGATGATAGTTGGATCCCGATTCCCACAGATGAGTAGGATTACTCCTCGGGTGATTCCGACTAATTCTCCTTTTAGGTTTGGAGGAGAATTCGAGGAAACAGTGGGAGCCATCCAGATTAGATATTATGATTGACCATTCTGATCTAGGTTAGAGTGCACGCTGAGTGTTTCTTCTCTCTCTCTCTCTGACTGCGACTATGACTCGACCTTTGACTAAAACTCATGAAACCAAGTTGACCGAACCTTCTTAAAACACTTTGGCTTTTGGAATGTCACGGTGTCACATACATCATTGCCACTTCTTTATCACCTTTTCATTTCTCCAGAACACCCCATATTACTACGAACATCCACTTCCATTGGATAAATCCATCGTATGGTTATATACGAACTCGAAGGATCTGTTTCGAGGATGGATTCTGGTTCTGGAGAGATTGAATAGGATTATTCGGTTGTCTTTTCTCTTTACCTTCTCTCAGGTTGTGAGGGCTCCTAAGATTAGGAGAGGGTACACCTATTGAGTTTATTGGATAGTCTTCTTCCAAACCATAGGCAGGTGCCGAACGGTAGGAAAGGAAGAAAACCAATTAAGCTTAAGTGTGGTGTACAGAAGGTAATAAGTAAAGACATATAAAGGGATTAGAATAATGGCAAAGTAAATTGTGACCACCATCATTCACGACAAAGACCGTGTATACCCCTGCCACTCCTACATTCACTTTACATTTCTCCAGAACACCTCGTATCACTACGAACATCCACTTCCATTGGATAAATCCATCGTATAGTTACATACGAACTCGAAGGAACTTTTTCGAGGATGGATTCTGGTTCAGGAGAAAAAGAATAGGATTATTCAGATGTCTTTTCCCATTACCTTCTCTCAGGTTGCGAGGGCTCCTAGGATTAGGAGAGTACACCTATTACGCTTATTGGATAGTCTTCTTCCAAACCTTAGGCTGGTGCCGAAAGGTAAGGAATGAAGAAAACCAATTAGCGTAAAGGAGGTGTACAGAAGGTAATAAGTAAAGACATAATAAAGAGATTGCAGTGAGGGCAAATAAGTATATGGTTATTGTCGTGAATAAGGATATTGGAAGAGGCGTTACTAGGAATACCAGTTAACCCTTTCGAAACATTTTATGTTTCAGTTTCACCGTGCGATGTTAATTGAAAACTGTTTTCACAATTGGAATCTAACTCCAGGGTATGTATTTACCAGATCAGTTTCTCACATCTGCATGTGATTACGGATGGTGAGTGGGAGTAAGATATTGAAAATTGGGTGATTAGATCCTCATTATATCGGAATTCGTTGTAATTGGTGATGTTTGAGGAAATCATCTGGATTTCGCCGGATGGAAAATATTTGGTTTTAAATATCCGTTGTTATGCACCAATTTCAAACTGATATATCTGTACATTTATTTTATAAAGTGAGATATAACTTTTTGATATTGTGTCTATGACACTTACCTATATCAGTTGGTGATTAGGTAAGGTGCATTCAACAGCGGTGTAATTCTTCTTAACCACACTACAGTTTTTCAACCTACGAAGCACAAGATTTGAGTTGTTGAACTCAGGGGACTTGTACAAAGTATTGTATGTTGTCCAGTGTCCATTAGGACAAAGGGGTTGGTACTCGTACTATATTCTGTTTACTTGTGATTTCTTCAGTTCTGGACATGTATTTCGTTGAAATGCAAGGTCCAGATATTCAGAAGTTATCGGTATAAGAATAAAGTAGAGAACAATTTGTTGTAAGTATCAGGATTCTTCGAGGAAGTCGAAGATATAGATACTTGTGTTTGGTATTCAGTTAATAGTAATGGATTTGAGAACTTGCTTCTCTATTGGGTTACTCATATATGGATGCACTCCTAGATGAGTAATGCTGATTGTCCTCTTTCCATTTGATTGATATGCACTGGAGACAGCTGCATGATTTTGAATCTGGTTGAAATTAGATTAGTGCTTTTGTTTCTATATCAGATTTATATAGAATCAATTTATATCTTAACGATGTTAAGGTATAGGGAGTTGTCCGGCTGATACTTAAAACCAGAATCCGGATAAACTCAAGGCACGTTTCAGTAATGGCAGTTTGTGGGTTATCCCGGGCTTTGACGAGGGTTAACTTTCTACTATCAGGAAGATCAATATTTATATTGTTCTTGACTCGCCACAGTTTTAGTAAAATGGATTTTTTCAGAAAAGCAATAGTGGGAGTATGGTAGAACTGGAAGTGATTCCAGAACCACAAACGATTACTGAAGATTTAATAGAACCTGAAGATTCGATTGTTTTTGACGTTCCATTAGCCACTCCGCAGATTTGGTGGGTGACCTCAGGCACCTGAGAGGTACTTCGGTCTTCTCAGAGACGGTGATAGGGAGGTTCTTGTTTACCCAGACTTGTCATTGCTGCTGTTCTAGACTATAAGACCCGGCAGGAGGATGAGTATAGCGTTGTTCTAAACTAGCTTTAGAAGTGCACGTGTATATGACTCTGCCAGAGGGTTGTTGTAGTCAGTGGGAGCAGCGGAAGCATAGTAGGCAAGTAGCTTGTGTCTATTTATAGACTAAAGCAGGTATAGCGGAAATAGATCGTCTTTTTTTTGATGTGACAGTCATAGGTTTTGACTTCATCAGAATAGGAGATGGATCTCGTAAGAAGGTAGTAGGGTGTGATGTCCGAGGATTCGGGATGACATGCACTTGATAGGAAGGGACATTCCTATACTACGATCGGTTATATTGTGGTTGTCACAAAGTTGTTTCTCCACATAGGATATGGATATAATATCAGGTTTCTGGTTACTAGATCTATGGTTTTAAATCTAGATTTGGGAAGTATCTTAATCTGGATACTTTGACATTAAATGGACGACTCCTGGCATGGTGGTGTACCTGCAAGTGATGGAGTCAACCTCTCTAAAGGTGTTTTACAGACTAAAGGGGAGAGGGACCTGCATGATTAGTATATCACTTGCTTAGGCAAGTGAGTTAATCATGAAATGTCAAATACCACACCAGATATTGTTTTTGTACTAGATGCAATAAGCAGATATATCAATACAATTGTGGAGAAACATTGGGAAGCAGTTTATGAACATAAATGGATGTTCTAGGGATATGGTAACGGCAGCCTCCTTCGGGAGACGGTTATCATTTCAGGCTTCCAAGGTGACCAGGATGACATAGTGGTTGTCAGAGTTATAGTTTTTCCCTCTTTTGAGGGACAGTATGTTGGACAGGTGGTCCAAGTAGATACTGAGGAACGACAAGGCGCAGGATACTGATTAAATTCAGTGGACGATACAGTCTAAGTAGTTTGCTGGATTTGGAGTTCATTTGTGAACTGGGTCCCATCAGATATCCAGACAAATTCTAAGACAAGTATTTCTCATTTCGGGAGATAGTTTTCTCCGCGAAGTTGAGATTAAGAGAGATACAGAAAGAAACACTGGAGTGGATCCACTCACTGAGGCTATTTCTCGAACGCAATCATTTTCGCAAACAGGCTTTGCGAAACTGATTAGTAGAGAAGTTGGGTGTTCGGTATCACACGGGCTGTGAGTATGCGACATTGCAATAATTGGCCTTAAGTGCAAGTGGGAGATTGTTGGCTATAGTGCTCTCAAGGCAATTATCATAGTCGCAGACTTGTGATTATGATGATTGAGTGAGGACCTATACCGATAAAACAGTCTTACTCAAGATGATAGTATGCTATCTGGTTTGTTTTTATCATCATATACATGTTGATAGAGCCCATAGGATTCTTGCTTGACTGCCAGCATTATGATGGTGATCATATACGTGGGAGCCGGGGGTCTATAAGCACATCCTTAAATGTCCCTAGTCGTGGGAGTATCGAGACCGGGCATCGATACTCCAGTGTAGACTAGTGTATACTGATTGAGACCCCGACGAGGGGCGGTGGCCAGGTCTCACAAGCCATTGGTGTTAGTTTTTTCACCTAAGATAGTATACAGGTGCTCATTGGGTTATGAGTACACTGGACGGACTCGCCGGGAACCTGCTAGTTGGTATTATACCTATTGTCAGATAGCAGTTCCCGGCTGACATGTGTACAGGTTAGTCTGTCGACCTGAGATCGTCATTTGTCTCGTGTGAGTTCCCACTGTGCTTTGATTACTACCCTACCACGGCTCAAAGGAGTCGTGCAAACAGGTTTTAGTTGGGTACAGTCCCGAGCCACATGGAGGCAGTGATCGGATCGTTGGGGATTCGTCTCTCCCGGTATTGGGGGTTGATGTCGCGTTGTGTACGGATGGCCATCACCATAAATCCGTGGCCACGGTGGACGAGAACTACCGATCCAGGATCGATAGTTTCTCAGGTGGTGATGGGTTTCATACCGACACTAAATATCGCGTTGTTGGGGATCTGACTTTATCCACCCCCCTCGACACGATATGCGGTACTCTTAGACGAACAGACCGGACTGTACGGATATTGTCACCGACAGGCTCAGTAGGGGTTCAGGATGAGTTTGCTCGTCGGCCTCCCTTTCGCTCAATACCTGAGTAGCCGTTACGTACAGCTAGTGCCGCTGACGTGCTTGTGATTAAACCCACTGCCAGCGTATTGACGAGTCTTTAGAGTCCCACACAGAGGGTTTTCACGGTTCAGGCGATATGGTGTACATGGCGTATGCTGATACATACAGGCGTCCGATTAAATATGTGCAGTTGCTGCGCAGACTTTAATTAGACGGTTGATAATACTAGCGGCTTAGGATTAAGCCAGTTTATTAAATCAGGTTTTGATTTAATAATTGATATATGTATTTGTATATACATATTCTAGTATTATTGTTCACTATACATTTTCTCTCTCGGCTATTCGTATTTTGGTACGAATACGCGTATATGTATTTTGGTACATGTACCGGAAGTATTCCGTATTTTATACGGAATAGCTTCTAGAAGGTGCCACCTCATTAATGATTTTAGTTATTGAAAATCATTTGGAAATGAGGTGGAAAGGAGGTATGATGTGGCATGAACATGACTTTGGGCATGGGTTTTTGCATGTAGCAAAGTATGGGTTGCACTTTGTTTAATTGTTTAATGAAATGTGGTGGAAATTTTTTGATGAGAGAGAGGGGGGGGGGGCGGCCAATATTTTGGGGTGGGGTTCTCATTTCATTGGGATGATGGATTTTGTTTAAGCCCACTCTCTCACTCTCTCATTCACACAAAAAACAGTTAGCATTTTTCTTTGTTCATGCCATAGTTTGCTCACTCCTTCTTCATCTTTCTTGAGTTTCACATTGAGCTCATAAGTTGAGAGAAAAATATAGTGACACGCTACTACACCTCGACTCTCTATTGTTAGCAACTTTGGAGCGTCGGATGTCTCGTTCATCGAGCTGGAGCTTGCGCCGTTTCCATCGGGTGGATTATCGGAGATGGAGGAAGACCGGAAACCAAACTTCATCAAAGAACCGCTAGGAGCTTGGAATGAAGACCGAAGGACTTGGATCATCTCGGTATAACAATTCTAACTCTTAGTTTAGCTCGCTAGAATAGGGTTTAAGGTCGATCCGGGATTTGGGTCGCGGTAGCGCCGGTTTAGAAAATTTTTGTTCCGCATTTTGGCCGCGTTTCAACGGCCGGGGCACTGCTGGGACCCTTCAGAATTAACCATAGCATAAGGTTAAGGGTTGGGTTAGCTAATATCTTGAACAAATGACAAAATAGTTGACTTTGTCAATGTTCATTAAGCTTCATGAAGCTTGATAATTTTGACCAAAGTCACTCTCTTTTGTTATTTGTTTAGAAAAATAGTAAACCCTAATCCAACCTTGATATGGTTCAAGTCTCATACACACAACTTGTTTGTATCATCAAGCATGATACAAACATGTACACTTGCATATCACATATAAACAATGTGCACATTCAAGTGAGAAGATAAATCTTAAGTGAACCAATACTAGTTAATGTAAAGTAATATATCAAATATATAATTATATATTAAATCATTAAATCAACACTTGATTTAACGATCCGGTCATATCGCATATAACCGACTAATATCAATAGTAACAACTTATCGAATCAACACTTGATCCGATAACCCGGCTATATCGCATACAACCGATCAATGTCACAAATCGCGAGAATAGAATACAGTATCACATACTGGTATTATTCTCGGTCCCGCACATATCTCATATGCGCTCCTATTTCGTTTCGCTTGAGCCAGGAAACCCCTGTGTAGGACTCTAAAGACTCGTCAATACGCCGGCAGTAGGTGATGATCATATCAAACACCCACAAGCCGCAAGCGGTCTGCTAAACGTAACGGCCACCCGGGTATTGAGCGATCAGAAGATCAACGAGAAAGCCCGCTCACACTCCTGTGAATCCAACGAGTAACACTACCGTACAGTCCTGTCTGTTCGTCTGATATGTCGCATATCTCTTCTAGGGGTGGTAAACGTCAGACCCCAATAACTCGATAAGTCGTGTCGATATGAGGCTCATAACGGGTCGAGAAACTACTGGTAACACTTACCAGTAAATCCCTAAAGCAGCCTTGGCTAAGGACTTCCTGTTATAGCCAATCGAGCATTGCGCAACATCAACTCCCTATACCGGGAGAGACGAAACCCCTCCTATCGCTCATTGCCTCCATGTGATTCGGGACTGTACCCAAAAGCCACCTTTTTGCACGCCCTCTTGGACGTGGCATGATGGAAATCAAAGCACGGTGGGAATCACACAAGACTCTATAACGATCTCGGGTCTACAGACTAACCTGTACCAGTGTCACCAGAGAACTGCCATCTGATGTAAGGTATAATACCATCTGGGAGTTCTCGGCGAGTCCGTCCAGTGTATCCAGTCTCCATTGAGCACCCGTATATCTTCTCTGATGTCAAACACCAATGGATATGGGATCATCCATCGCCCATCTATATGGGTCGAGAAGCTACACGCTAGTCTACTCTGGTATATCGATTCCCTGTCTCGATACACCCACGACTAGGGACTTTGAAGGATGTACTTATGGACTACCACGTCCCCACTAGTATGATCCGCATCATAGTCCAGGTAGTCAAGTACACATCCTAAGGGCTTTACCAACATGTAACAGAGAGACAATCAGTGTACACGTTAAGGTAAAGAGTAACCAGATAGCATACTATCATATCGAGCAAGAAAGTCATCCCTATATATGTCCAAGCATCCACTCAAGTGTTGTGTTTTCTAGGGTTGTATTGGGGACTCGTTGATTCGATCGGATAATTTAACTTTGTTTAGTTTGTCCGGGTAATTTTTAGAAACTGTTAAAAAGTATCAATAACTCACTTTTTCCCCTGTCGGAAATTTTTTCAAAAGTTGAATTTTTTCTCGAGTTTAAGAACGTTCTAAGTCGTGCATGTAACGCGGTGGACCCTCTAGAAGACAGCAAACCTTAACTCGATTATGTGACCGTCTTGAACTGCCTCTAAACCTTAGGGTTTGGGGCAGTACGGCATGCCACATGTGAGGCGTTGGCTTGACCCTTCTACGGCTGGACCATTGGTACCGTGGCATGTGATGGATGTTCTTAAACTGATTTCAAGTGTTGAGATATATTGGGGAAATCTTGGGTGTTTGATTATTCGATCGGAAAGTTTAACATTGACTATTTATTTGGAATGTGATACAATATTTGGAATCCACAGGTAGTTATGAGATACCTAATTTGAATGTTATAAATCTAGCAGTTCAATCTCCGATGATCGGTTGCCACGGAATTTTGATGTGATCAAAAGTCCGTCGCAATCACGTAGCGTACGCGGATACTCGCCGGGTAAACTTAACAGACAGCCACGCCCCATAGCCCCGACCAAGTGACTGTAGGAGAACCCCGTCGCCAAAAGCATCCGTTCGGGTGCTCGCGGCAGCGGTGTTCCGCCTTAGTGCACTTCGTCGACGACATCCGGGGGTGCGGCCGTCTACCAAAGTTTGCGACGAGCATTCGATCAGGATGTCGGGAATCTTGTTGAATTGCTCGACTTGATATTGAAAAGAGTTTTCGATAATGAGACTAAAATGCGGGGTTTATAATTGTTAGGCATGCGATGTCTAAGGAATTCATTTGGTTAGGCATGCGATGTCTAAGGAGGTTGCAGATTCCAACTGTTGTAGTTTTACACTTTCTTTTCTGTGACCGTAAGCTTAGTATGTAGTGTATTGCCGGCTTCGTTGCTATACATCAACGACTATCGGGATACGCATACTTGTTTACGTTGATGATATGAGATATTATGTGTTGCTGTGATATGTTATATTGGATTGTCGCGTTTTGAATAGCCGGGGGTTTTATGTGAGATAAGAGTTTTTTCTTTTTCATTCATGTAAAATTCAATTGTATGTAATATTCTTTTATTGGGGCACTTCCGGGCTGAGGATGATGTGACCATTGTATATTATTTACTTTTCCGCATTAGGTAGACCCAAGGCGGGGAGCACAAGTAACCGGTTTCTAGGTCCAGTGGGAGACCATCTCGAGGAGTCGAGACCGGGTCTCCTAACCCTAGAATTGGCAGTGTTGCTTGCCGCACTCGTAGGGGTCTAGGGATGTGGGTTTGGCTATTCATCGCGACCGTGGAATCCGTGTTTTATACAGGCTCGTATTAAAAACACGGACGTCCTAGTATATCCAATATTTCATATATGTTCTTCTGCTGCAATGTCCTGTGATGAGATCATATTACAGCCTGAGACGAATGTTTATATTATATATATGAGATATATATTATATATTGTTGATTTCGTTTCATATCTGATGCTTGTGAAGCATATTAAAATGGGACTTCATTAATGAGATTAATGAAATAAAAGAAACCTAAGATGTTGTAGAAACTTGTTTAAAAACTGGTAGCTTTAGTTCTTGCTTTGCATAGCGGTGTTCCTTGTAGAACATCCAGCACCTTATTCGATAAAGAAAGAGCCGAGATCCCTTCACCGAGAGTGACCTCTTTAGTGAAACTAGCAGATGCTATAAACTCGGTTTGTCTTTTGATTTCTTCTATAGTTCTTGCTTTGCATAGTGATATTTGTGAAATATCCTGCACCTTATTCGATGAGGAAATGGCCGACGATCCCTTCACCGGGAGTGACCCCTTTAGCAAAACTAGAAAAGCCTAAAAAACACTCTATTTAAAATCACTCGATTCTACAACGATATCAAGTTCATTACGCTCATGGTTTTCTCAAAAACCTGCGTAGCCTTCCGTCATTTCAGATAAGTACTACTTAGTATTCGTGCTGCGGTAGTTTGGCATGCGTCAAGGCGTAGTGTACGGTAGGTAACTAGTGCTTATCTGCTAGCATACGATGCGATTGGATTAGGGTATCCGTACGTCGTTATTTGGCATGCGTCAAAGGTCGTGCGGGTGGGTTTAATTCAATCAAGAAATGTACGGGTTGAACTTGACTAGCGGACTATGGGTTGTTTGGCATGCGTCAAGGTCATAGCATGCTAGGGGTAAAATATTATTGGGAATTTCAAGTGTTGAAATTTGCAATGAGATTTCATACCTTCTATGAGATAGTTGGATCCCGATACCCGCTGTGAGTAAGAGTTACACCTGGGAAAGTTTTACACATTACAATTAGCCGATCATGTAGGTGTCTAGAAAGGTGTTAATGGGGTTACGCCCCTGGAAAAATGAGGTTTACATTAATTAGGTTCGTGCGAAAGTACGGGGGACCTCCCTCAAACTACCGACACTGGCCTCGCTGAAAGATTGGTGAACTTGTAGCGTGTAATTAATCCCGGCTAGTCTTTCCTTTTAGGGTTTGAAGGAAGATTTGACTAAAATAGTGGGAGACATCCTGATTAGATATATTAGATAATCAATCTAATCTTGCAAGAGCATACGCTGAGTGTTTTCTTCTCTCTCTCTCCAGATAGCGACCATATCATGCCTTAATCAAGATAATAATACGGATATATTGACCGAACCCGCTTGTTATACTGAGCTGGGGAACGTTGGTCCTGCTCCAACTTATAATTGTTATAAAACAGAGCAGGAAATTGGGGAATACCAGATTTCCCGTGCCGCCCAAACGAAGAAAGTGCATGTTGATGCATCTTCTTCGGGTGTGTTCATTACAGAGAACTGTTTCTCAGTATCTTTTACGTCCTGGGTATGAGATACCGGATCAGGATCCCGCATATTTAATTTGTTACATGGGCTACAGATAGGTAGAGAACTGAGAACGGGTGATAAGTTTCATGAAACAGAAAGCGGTGCAAGTGTTGCAGCCAAGTCTGTTGGTCACTATCACCCTATATTACCAGAATACATTGATTCTGAACGAATGTTATTAGATACCGAACCTGATATACAATATCATATCAATCTCTTTATTAGTAAAGAAAGGATATAATTTTGTATTGTTGGATAATGTTTTGAACATTTCCTATATCAAGAGTTGATCGGTTCAGGCACGTTATCTAAAAGCATTAACGTTCTAAATCAAACTACAGTTCTTACTATACAGAACACACACGAAAGGAAGAGTTCAGAAATGAACGAATCCTTCTTGAGGTATTGTAGACTAGGTCATATCAATGCGACCCGACTAGGCAAGTTACATATATATGCATATTTAAATTTGTTTGAATTTACATCTTGTAAAACTTGCCGGTCATGTCACAAAGATAAGATGACCACAACTCTGTTTATAGGAAACAGAGAAAGAGTTAGTGAACTCTTGGGATTGATACATAATGATGTATGTAAGGTCCCCTGTCTACACATGCCAAGACCGGTTCTTTGTACTTCATTACATTCTCTGATGATCTCTCAAGATTCAGACATATGTTCCTGTTGAAACACAAGTCCGAAGCTTTTGAGATATTCACAGAATATAAGTTAGAAGTAGAGAACCAAAAACAGGTATAAGTATTATGTCCTTTGATGAGATCAAGGAGGAGAATACTTGTGCACGGAATTCCTGGACTATTCTAAAGGAGAATAAGATTCTCTCTCAGCATTACTCCTCCGTATACACCATAGCACGATGGTATATCGGGGGCGGAGCAATAGCACCCTATATGATATGGTGTGCTCTATGATGAGTACTACCGAGTTTCCTATTTCCTTTTGGGAGTTATGCAGTTGAGAAGCTGCATACCTATTGAATAGGGTTCAAATCAAATCAGTTGCCTACCACTTCATATGTGATATGGAAAGGGAAGAGCCCATATCTTAAGTTTGTTAAGATTTGGGGTTATCCGGCCTATGTCTAAAAAGCAAAATCCGGACAAGCTCGAGGCAAAATCAAATTTGTGGAAGTTTGTTGGATATCCCAAGCATTCACAAGGGAATATCTTCTACCAAACCGAGAAACGAAAGTGTTTTGTTTCTTAACATGCCACCTTTGTGAAAGGGAATTTCTTGTGGAAAAATTAGTGGTCATGAGGTAGAACTGGAAAGAGTTCCAGCTATACAAACTACAGCAAATGATTTGGTAGAACCGAAGGATTCAATACTAACCAACGAACCTCAGCCTCTCCGTCGATCTAGTAGGGTTCCTCACCCACCTAAGAGATACTTCGGTTTCTCTATGACAGTGGGAGCGAGGATTGCATCATGAGATGATGACCCAACTAGTTTCGAGCAGGCCATCAGGAGTGGGACTCTGTAAGAATGGCTGGATGCTTATCGATCTGAGATGGAATCCTTATACACCAACAAAGTATGGACTTTGGTTGCTTTATCTGAAGGGTTAAATCCCCATCAGGAGCAAGTATATCTTGAGAAGATTACTAGGTGTACATGGAAAAGTTGAGACTTTCAAAGCTATGCTTAAGTCCATCCAGATCCTACTTGCCACGGCTACATACCATGACTACGATATCTGGTGGTTGGGTGTCATGACTGCTTTTCTAAATGATGTTTTAGAAAATAGCGTCTATAAGTACACAGCCAAAGGGCTATGTAGACAGTGGGAGCAGCGGAAACGTGTGCAAGATGTTTTGTGATGATAAAGCAGGCATTGCGGAGTTGGAACATCTGTTTTGATGTGGTAGTCAAAGAGTTTGACTTCATCAAAATGGTAGATGAACCTTGTATATACAAAAAGGTAGTAGGGAGTATGGTGGTGATTCTCGTAGAGTACGTGGATGACATACTCTTGATTGGGAAAGAGTTTCCTATGCTACGATCGGTCAATCTCCGCTTATTACAAAGGTTTCTCCATATAGGATCAAAATGATACCTCCTAAATCCTGGGTTTTTGGATCTATGAGGTAGATCTAATTAGATGTTAGGATACTCACTAGTTGTAGTGAGATGGTATCAATCGATCCTGGGGAGAATCACTGGAAAGGTTCCAGGATGATAAGGACGACTGAATGTCAGTCGCAGGCATTGTCTTTACCCTCTGTGGAGGGACGGTATGTTGGAAGAGTTCCAAGCTAGATACCGTGACATACTAGACGATTAAAGGCAAGATACATCATTACCAAAGATACTACCAAAGAGACAGTCTGGATATATAAGTTCATGAGATGGACTTCGTTCCTACCATTGTGTGACAATGGAGTTGTGGCTTTTGCCTAGGAACCCCCGTCCCATCTAATATCCAGATATAATTCTTAGGTAGTATCATCTGATCATGGTGATAGTTGATTTTCAGGGAGATCGATGTTAGGAGAGTAGACACAGAGGACAACAGCGCGGATCCACTCACAAAGGCCTTTTTCCCAGTAGAGACTTTTATGGGATGGTTGAGTATGAGATACTTCAACCACATCTAATTGTTGGGTATGTGATACCACAACAGATGACCCTAGTGGAAGTGGGAGATTGTTAGTTATATGTATGCCCTAGAGGCCATTATTGTACATACGATATATATTGTAATGGATGCTTGGACATATATAGGGAGGACTTTCTTGCTCGACATGATAGTATGCTATCTGGTTGTACTTTATCTTAACATGTACTCTGATTGTCTCTATGTTACATGTTGATAAAGCCCTTAGGATATGTACTCGACTACTGGGACTATGACGAGATCATACTAGTGGGGCCACGGTAGTCGACGAGTACATCCTATAACTGTTCCTAGTCGAGGGTGTATCGAGACAGGGCATCGATACACCAGAGTAGACTAGCGTATACGCATCTTGACCCATATGATGGGCGATGGATGATGCCATATCCATCGGTGATTGACATCAAGGATGGTGTATGGGTGCTCAGTGGAGACTGGGTACACTGGACGGACTCGCCGAGAACTCCCAGATGGTATTATACCTTACGTCAGATGGCAGTTCTCCGGTGACACTGGTACATAGTAGTCTGTTGACCCGAGATTGTCATAGAGTCTTGTGTGATTCCCACTGTGCTTTGATTTCCATCATACCACGTCTAAGAGGGCGTGCAAAAAGGTGGATTTTAGGTACAGTCCCGAATCACATGGAGGCAATGAGCGATAGGAGGGGATTCGTCTCTCCCGGTACAGGGAGTTGATGTTGTGCTGTGTTCGATTGGCTATAACCGGAAATCCCTGGCCAGGGTTGCTGAGATTTACTAGTAAGTGTTATCAGTAGTTTCTCGAACTGTTATAGACCTCATATCGACACGACTTATCGAGCTACTGGGGTCTGACGTTTACCACCCCTAGGCGAGATATGCGACATATCAGACGACGAGACCGGACTATACGGGAGTGTTACTGATTGGATTCACAGGAGAATGTACAGGCTTGCTTGTTGATCTTCTGATCGCTCAATACCCGGGTGGCCGTTATGTTTAGCAGACCGCTTGCGGCTTGTGGGTGTTTGATATGATCATCACCTACTGCCGGCGTATTGACGAGTCTTTAGAGTCCTACACAGGGGTTTCCTGGCTCAAGCGAAATGGAGTAGGAGCACATATGTGATATGTGCGGGACCGAGATTAATACGATATGAGATACCGTATTCTATTCTCGTGATTCGTGACATTGATCGGTTGTATGCGATATAGCCGGGTTATCGGATTAAGTGTTGATTCGATAAGTTGTTACACATGATATTAGTCGGTTATAGCCGGGTTATTAAATCAAGAGTTGATTTAATAATTTAATGTATAATTATATATTTGATATATTACATTACATTAACTAGTATTTGCTCACTTATGATTTATTTTCTCACTAGATTGTGCACATTGTTTATATGTGATATATGCAAGTGTACATGTTTGTATCATGCTTGATGATACATACAAGATGGGTGTATGAGACTTATATCAAGTTTATGTTAAATTAGGGTTTACTTATTTCCTTAAGAATAACAAAGAGAGGAGACTTTAGTCAATGTTATCAAGCTTGTAGAAGCTTGTATGCAACATTGACAAAGTCAACTCTTTTGTCATTCCTTAGAATATTAGTTAACCCAACCCTTAACCTCATACTTTGGTTAATTCTCTACATGAGTTAAGCATGAGGGCTTAACTCAACCATGGTGCAATAATTCAAAGGATAAGTTTTCATTTGGATGAATTATTCACTTCTTCTTCTTCTTCTTCATCAAGCTCCTTGAAAAAGCTTTCAAGCTCTAATGGTGCTATGAGGAAAAATGTGAGAAAATCAATTCTAAAGTGAGCCCACCTCCTACTTCTTCATCCTCTACCACTTGCCATGTAGTAGAGTGTGTTCTCTTCACAAAGTTCATGACCTAGTGAAGGAATAGCTTGAGTTAGTGTCTCCCCGACGTAGATCATCTTCGGCCTCGAAGTCATCGAAGCAAGCACGTTCGTTCTTCTTGTGGAGCTTCTCTAGAGTCTGGAGTTCACGATCGCAGCGAATGGGAAATCTACACGGAGCTATTGAAGTGAAGGACCGGATCTACAAAGGTTGTAATCTCTCTCACTTAGTGTTAAAATGTTTAACATACTTGTTTTCGCATAAACTCTAGTTTAAAGATCCGGCTTTGGGTTGTTCGGCACGGCTAAAATTTTAATCGGGCATGGTTGATGCCCCGTAGACCCTTGTACGCGTGCCTAGCAACCTTACAGGATTTTGGTAGGATTCCTTCAAAGTTATCACATAATGATAGTTGGATCCCGATCCCACTGTGAGTGATTATTATTACTCTTCGGGAGAGTTTTTCACTTTACGATCAACGCTATAAACCAAATAGGTGTCTAGAAAGGTGTTAGCGAGGCTACACTTCCAGGAAAAAGAGATTATTTAATTAAGGAACTTCGCGAAAGCGTTGTAAAACCTCTCTCGAAGTACATGTTCCCTCATAAAAAATTACATTTTCAAAATCAATCAGACGGGGCCTCACGTGTTTAACACGTGAGTGCCAGCGCCATCATTTATTAGGATTAAAAAATCCTATATTGGTGCCTCACGTGAAACACGTGAGCGCCGACGTGCAAGGCACATGAGTGCCTGTTATATAAGAATTAAATTCTTAGGCGGCGCCCACGTGCATAACGCATGAGCGTCAGCGCCCAAATTAAAGAGGGTAGAATTAAATTCTATATAGGGAATATTTCCCTAAAAATCAGGGACATTCTATATTAAACATAGCCGTTGGATCAAAGATCCGATAGTAGAATTAAATTCCATTAGGGAAAAATATCTCCCTAATCTTTCTAAATGAGAAAGATATTCTCGGTTGGATAAAAAATCCAATGATAGAATTAAATTCTAATATGGAAAATATTTCCCTGCATCTTTCTAAACAAAGAAAGATATTCTCTGTTAAATAGAGCACCTTTGGTTAAAAATCCAATGGTGATTAAAAATCACCGTTTGACAGAATTAAATTTTTTATACTGGAAAATACATCCCTAATCTTGTTAAAAACAAGAATATATATATTCTGCAAAACAGAAATTCTCTGAATCAAGGATCCAACGGTGGATAAAATCCCCCGAACTATTTTTTAGGCCAATTAAATCAATTGGTTTCTCTCAAATGAGAGATTTTATCAAACTAATTAACAATTTGCCTTTCCTATATAAAGGAACCGAGGCTTCAAGTCTCATATAGAAGATCGACCCCCAAGATTCTGCAAAAATAAAACAGTAGCCACAAAAATGATAATTCAATTCTCCTCTCATAGAAGAAAATCCTCGATCATTCCAGACCCTAGGTAAAGAAAAGCAGAGATTAATAATCTCCTTTGCCTAGTATAAAACAAAAAAAACAAGGATTTAACCCTTCACAAAAAAGAACTTAGTTCTTTCTCTGATCTGAGATCTGCAAAGCAGATCTCCTCACAAGTTGAGAATTTAATTCTCATCGAGGAGATTCTGTTCTTTAAACTCAGAATCTATGGAAAAGAACTAGATTAAAAGAAAAGGAGAGAAAAAGAACATACGTTCTAGGAATTCAATTCCTTCAAAAACAAGGGTTTAACCCTACAACTTAGTTCTTATTAAAAGAATAGAAGAACTTAGTTCTCCAATAAAAACGATCCCAGATCTTCAAAACAGAGATCTTGATGATCATTAAGGGCCAAAACGCCATTAATAGAGATTAAATTTATGAAAGAAAAGAGTTCAGAGCCTCGCGTGTTTTCCACGTGAGCGCCAAACAAAGGGAGCTCAGCACCTCACGTGCTTCCCACGTGGGCACTTAAAGCAGAACACTCAGCGCCTCATGTGCTTCCCACGTCGGCGCCCAAAGTAGAACGCTCAGCGCCTCATGTGAAACACACGTGAGCGCTGTATAAAAGTGCCGAGTATTATAAATTTAGTCAAAATGACTAAGTGTCTAGCACTGATTGGTTAGCGCCCATGTCTAAGCACCTCATGTGCTTCCCACGTGAACGCCAGAGCCACAAATAAGTGCTTAGCACTTCTGAATAAAGGGAGATAGCCCAAGGCTGAGCTAACAGAGCCTCAAATAAGTGCTTAACACTTCTGAATAAAAGGAAAAAGACTGAGCAGACCAAGCCCAAATTGGCTAAGTCTCTGAAGTTACTTGCAGCTGAGCCCAAATGCTCTGTTGTCGTATCTTAATAAAATTTAATGATCCTGAATGATACTAAGCTGATCTTAATCTCAAATAAGACTAATGTATCCTTAGTTAAAATAAATTAAGCCCAAATGCTCATATAATTAAGTTGATCTTAATATAAAAACAGATTAATGGTCCTTAAACAAAACAAAAATATTTTTGAACTGGTGGAATACATACAACCTAAGTTCAAACCCAAATCTAAAATATACAGATTTGGACTAATCCCCACCTACGGGCGACGACATAAACTAGTCTCCGTATACAATCCACGGGCAACCTTAACAAACAAAATAACACATGATACGAAGTGACCTTCTGGAGTAAGAGAAAGTAGTTATCGCAATGCGATAACGCAATTAACTGCAGGGGCTTGCGCCTGCAGGGAAGAGAGTCCCCACAATCAAAAACCTCTCACAAACGAGGGAAAATCTGATAAAGTCTGCTACAACAGCCGCATCTGTCCAAACCTCTGATATACGATACTATAAATCAACTTGGTATCTTCGGAGAGCTGGATGGATATGTCCAAAATAGAATCTTCCCCCAAATTCAGGCAAGACGTTCAATCCCAGTTCGTCTCTATTTTCGGCGGTAAACGACACTGACACTAGCCTGGCCGAAAGGTTAAAACAAGAATCGTAAAGTGCAATTAGTCCTGACTAATTCTTCTTTTATGATTTGAAGGAGGATTCGAGGAAACAGTAGGAGTCATCTTGTTTAGATAAACTAAAAACCAATCTAAACTTGCAAGGGCATCATACTGAGTGTTTCTTCTATCTCCCCTAATTGCAGCGACCAAGATGACTGGACTTAAGTTACTATTAGATAAAAATATATTGACGGGGCCAAACTATAAAGATTGGCTAAGAAATGTCCAGATGGACATTACTTATGACAAACTGGGCTATCTCCTTACTATTAAAGCTCCTGCCGTCTCAGGTCTAAAATCCATCGCTGCGGACATTGAGATCCGTAAGATATGGGATATAGACAGTGCGAAAGCCAAGTGTCTCGTGTTTGCCTTTATGGATATTGAACACCAGAGACGACACAAGAATATGGACCTTGTTTCCATATTCCTCCATACCAAAGATTTATATGAAAAGCAATCTCGTATTGTAAGATACGAGATCTCGAAGAAATTGTTTCAAGCGAGGCTGGCTATCGGATCATCTGTAGGGGACCACGTCCTTAAGATGATCAGCTACATTGAAGAGCTCGTAGACCTTGGGACCACATTGGAGAACGATTTATTCACAGATTTGATTGTACAGTCCCTCCGTTCTACCTATACCCAGTTTATATTGAATTTCAATGTACAAGATAAGGAAGTTAAACTTCCAGAGCTCCTCAACATATTGAGGAGTGTAGAGGCCACCCTAAAGAAATCGAGGAAGACACCCACTCTACATGTTGGGGAACCTTCTTCCTCTAAATCCAAGACGAAAGACAACGGGAAGAAGTAGAAGGTCCCCACCAAACCGAAAGACGGTGTCGGTAAGGTACAGAGGAAGGGCAAGGCAAAAGTTGGGGGGTCGACAATAGGGAAAGATGAATGCTTGTATTGTCGTATGAAAGGTCATCGGAAGAAGGACTGCATGGCTTAGAAAGCCAGGAACCAGGAATCAAAGCAAGTTGTGGTTTCGATTTCAGGTGTGTTTATAATTGAAAACTGTCTGTCAATCAACTTTACTTCATGGGTATTGGATACCGGTTCAGGATCTCATATCTGTAATTCATTGCAGGCACTGAAAAGCCATAGAGTTTTGAAGACATGTGATATGACCCTCAGGGTTGCGAACGGAGCGAGCGTGGATGCTGTTTCTGTAGGAGAATATCACCTTGAATTGACAAGTGGAAACATTTTGGTTTTGTGTAACTGTTTTTGTGTACCAAGTTTGACATATAATATCATTTCTGTATCTTTACTATCTAAAAAAGGTTATGATTTTACATTTATAAGCAATGTTGTAAATATTCACCTTAATCATGGTTTGATTGGGTTATGTACACTAGACAACGGTATATGCGTATTAAATCAACATTCAGTTTTCAATGTCCAGAACACACTCAAAAGAAAAACTTCAGAATTAAATCAAGGTTTCTTATGGCATTGTAGACTAGACCACATCAATGAAACACGGTTGACGAAATTACATATAGAGAGATATTTGGATCCGTTTGAATATCTGTCTTATGCAACTTGTCAATTATGTCTCAAAGAAAAGATGACAGACTCCGTTCACTAGACACGGAGTAAGAGCCACCGAGATCTTGGGACTCATACATAGCGATGCGTGTGGTCCAATGTCTACACATGTAAGAAGTGGTTATTCCTATTTCATTACTTTTACGGATGATTTCTCAAGGTATGATTCTTGATGAAAAATAAATCAGAGACCTTTGAGAAATTCCAGGAGTACAAGAATGAAGTGGAAAAACAAATAGACAAAAGTATCAAGATACTTCGATCTAATCGGGATGGTGAACTGAATTTCTGAAATATTTAAAAGAGAATGGAATTCTCTATCAGCTCACTCCTCCATACACACCTCAACAAAACGGTGTATCGGAAAGGTGGAACCGCACCTTACTAGATATAGTACGTTCCACGATGAGTAATGTTGAGTTACCGCGATCCTGCGGGGGTTATGCACTGGAATCTGCTGCATATCTTTTGAAAAAAGTTTCTAGTAAGTCTGTGCTTACCACTCCATATAAAATGTGGAGTGGGAAGAAACCCTATCTTAAATATCTTAAGAAATTGGGACGTACAGCTTTTGTCAAAAAGCAGCATATGGAAAAGTTCGAGGCACGATCAGTACTGTGTAAGTTTGTGGGATACCTAAGAAATTCTAGAAGGTATCTTTTCTATTACGCAGAGGAACAAAAAGTTTTTGTTTCTCGGCATACCCACTTTCTGGAGACTCAATTTCTTGAAAAATAAATAAGTGGGAGCACAATAGAACTGAAAGAAATTTCAGAACCACAATTTATTTCTGAAAGCTTGGTGGAACCTGAAGTTTCAAAAGAATCGGACGTCCATGCACCGCTCCGCAGATCTAGTAGGAGTCTTATACATCTGAGAGATACTACGGTTTTCTCGTAGACGGGGATAGAGAGTATTGCATCATCGATGATGATGAGCCAACTAGTTTCCAGCAGGCAATTACGAGCAGAGACTCGGTAAAGTGGCTGGATGCAATGAGGTCTGAGATGGAATCCATGCACACTAATAAAGTTTGGACTTTAAACATTGCACCTCCAGGGTAAAACCCGTAGATTGCAAATGGATTTTTAAAATGAAAATTGATGTAGATAGACAGGTTGAAACCTATAAAGCTAGACTTGTAGCAAAAAGTTTTCGCCAAAGACATGGTTTGGACTATGATGAAACCTTTTCTCCAGTGGCTATACTTAAATCCATTCGGATCCTACTTGCCATTGCTGCCTTCCATGATTATGAAATTTAACAGATGGACATAAAGACGGCTTTTCTGAATGGAAATTTGGAAGAATGTGTTTATATGGATCAGCCACAGGGTTTCATTGAGAGTGAGAGCAGCGGAAGAGTGTGCAAGTTGCTTAAATCTATTTATGGATTAAAACAAGTATTGCGGAGTTGGAACATCTACTTTGATGAGACAGTCAGAGAATTTGACTTTATCAAAAATGCAGATGAGCAATGCATTTATAGTAAAATTATAGCGAGAACTATGGTATTCCTCATCTTGTACATGGATGATATTCTCTTAATAGGAAATGACATTCCTATGCTACAATCGGTCAAAAACTTCTTGTCACGGAAATTCTCCATGAAAGGCCTGTGTGATACCTCCTACATTCTGGGGATCAAGATCTATGGTGATAGATCTAAAAGGATGTTGGGACTTTCACAGTCCAGATACATTGACACCATACTGAAGAGATTTAGTATGAAAGATTCCAAACGCGGTAACCTACCCACTTGTCACGGGATTACTCTCTCCAAAGAGATGTTTTCCAAGACTGATTTGGAAAAAGATCGCATGAGTATTATACCCTATTAGGCGGTAGATCTATAATGTATGCGATGTTATGTACCAGCCCGGATGTAGCTTACGTACCGAGCGTGGTAAGCAGATATCAGTTGAACCCATGAGAGAAGCACTGAATTGCAGTACAAAACATTCTCAAGTATTTAAGAAGGACTAAGGAGATGTTCTTGGTATACGATAGTAAAGACCTCTAGATTGAGGCCTTCGCCGACTCCAGCTTCTAGAGTGACAAGGATGACTCCATATCCATGTCGGGTTATGTCTTCACCCTCAATGGAGGGGTGGTCTGTTGGAAGAACTCTAAACAGGACACCGTTGCTGACTCAATGATGGAGGCATAGTATATCGCTCCTTGTGACGCCATAAAAGAGGCAGTTTGGATGAGAAAGTTTATTATAGAACTTCAGGTGGTTCCGTCCAATGTTGACCCAATACCTTTGTATTGTGACAACAACGGGGCTATAGTTTTAGCGAAAGAACCATGGTCCCATCAGAGATCCAGACATATCTTGAGGCAGTATCACCTGATCAGAGAGATCGTGGATTGCAGGGAGATCGTGGATCGCAGGGAGATCGTGGATCAGAGAGTAAACATGGAGAACAACACTGCAGATCCACTCATAAAGGCCATCCCTCAGACGCAGTTCGAGAAGCTATTCGAGATGATAGGTGTGCGATATGCCAATACATGGCCTTAGTGTAAGTGGGAGTTTGTTAGTGATATATGCCTTAGAGGCCATTATTGTATAGTACTGGATTGTATATTACATTTTGGAAGGTTGGGATATATACAGATATATAACAGTCTTGCTCAATATGATAGTATACTATCTGGTTTGAATCTATCTTAACATGTGTATATGTTTCTTTTAACATATCTCTAATACATATTGATAGAGCCCTTAGGATCTTTGCTTAACTACCAGCGTTGTGATGACAGTCACACTAGTGGGGGTTGGGTAGTCTATAAGCACATCCTTAAACATTGTTCTTAGTCATAGGATTATCGAGACAGGGTATCGATACTTCAGA
The DNA here is from genome assembly GCA_030015575.1 of Agapanthus africanus. NCBI lineage: Eukaryota > Viridiplantae > Streptophyta > Magnoliopsida > Asparagales > Amaryllidaceae > Agapanthus > Agapanthus africanus. Next base: position 443,388,799 of record JASDDO010000031.1, on the reverse strand, counting down.
GTAAACTAGTGTATACGCTTTTTATCCCCGTTAGGGGAAAAGGCATGTCCCGTAGCCATTGGTATACGGTACCAAAGATAGTATACATGTGCTCATTGGGTTATGAGTTACACTGGACGGACTCGCTGAAAACCGCTGGTTGGTATTATACCTATCGTCGGATAGCAGTTCTCCGGTAACATGAGTACAGATTAGTCCGTTGACTTGACATTATTATTCGTCTCGAGTGTGTTCGCACTGTACTTAGATTACTAGCCTACCACGGCTCTAATGAGTCATGCAAATAGGTAGTAGTTGGGAGTAGTCCCAAAGCATTTGGAGGCAGTAGGGGATAGAAGGGATTCGTCTCTTCCGGTATTGGGAGTTGATATCGCGCTGTGTACGGTTGACCAATACTAAAGGTCTCTGGGTAGGACAAGTAAAATTTACTGGTAGGTACACCAGTAGTTTCTCAAGTTGTATTGGGCTCCATACTGACATGATTTGTCGCGCTATTAGGGGTCTGACGTTTACCACCCCCTAGGCCCGAGATGCGATACTCTTAGATGAACAGACTGGAATGTACGGAGAATATCACCTATAGGCTTAGTAGGGTTCGGATAAGTTCTTTTGTCGATCTTCCTTTCGACAGATACCTGGGTAGCCGTTATGTACAGCTGTTTCTGCTGACGTGCCTGTGGTTAAAACCACTGCCAGCGTATTGTCGAGTCTTTAGAGTCCCACACAGAGGGTTTTCCGGTTCAGGCGAAACGATGTAGTTTGCGTATTTCGATATGCTCGGGTGTTCGATTGGACCCGTGTATTTATACATGTGATTTAATTAGACGGTTTAGTAGTACTAGCAGGTTTGAAAGACAGCCAGTTTTGATGCTAGTATTATATTGCTCTTTTTTGGGTATTTGTATTTTAACACGAATACGGTATTTATACGAATACGTGTATTTGTATAAATACGGGCATTTGTACTTTGATACAAATACATGTATTTCTTTCTAAATATGAATACGCGTATTTTGTATTTTCGGTATAAATACGGTATTCGTATTTTGGTAGAAATACGGTTTTCGTATTTATTATAAATACCGATTTAGGGTATACTTGATTATGTACACATTTATATATGTGTGTGTATAAGTGTACCTAGATGAGGTGGCCTCTCTCTACTCTCTCTCTCTCATTTCTTCAAGAAGTGTGTGGGCTTATGACTCACCCTTGTGAGTCACATGCCCACCCACTTATTTTGTTTCTTGCTTGAAGGGATAAGAGTGAGTGTGAGATATTATTTGTGAGGTGATAGTTTTCATCTAAGTGCTGGATATTTTCTTGAGTAGCCGTTCTCTTCATCTTCTTCCTTACATACTCATTTGAGTTTTGAGAAAACATAGAGAGCATCTTGTTTCATAAATTACACCCTCCTAAGTATCTTGTCCTAGCAAGCTTCGATCTTTAGTTGATTCGGTTAAAACTATCGCTTGAATCGATATTCTCGGGTGGATCGTCTTTGACGTGGGAAGTTCGACTTTAAGAGCTCGATCCGAACACCTAGGAGCTTGAGGAGTGAACCTTTCAAGAGCCGAAGGACCGTCTACAAAGGTTGTAGTACTAACTCAGTAGCTAAAACTCTAGTTAGTTATGTTTTAGTTTAGTGTCTGGGCTTGTATTTTTGGGTTTTATTGTATCGTGCTCAAGATTTTTAAAGTTTTTGATTCCGCAAAGCCATAGAAGTCACGACAAGGAGCACCATATACTTACACACACGTGCATCTCCAATTTCCCATGACCTAACCTGCCGTAAGTGAGCATTACATGTCAAAAAAACGTTCTCCTGCACATTAAACAAACAAACTCATTAGAAATATTCAATTAGAAGCAAGTAGTACAATGAATTATTTTCTTACCGCATGCATGTCGTCGCCCGATGTCAGTGTGATAGGTATAAAACAGAAGGATCTACAGGTCCTGGGTCCATTGATACAATACCTGCCAAAAGCAATAATTCAAAGATAAGTGCCAATTATACATTGATGAATGCAATACGTAACTGTAGGTAAAATACAATATATCGAACAAATACAATACGTAACTGGTGATAAATGATACGATACATCAGGCGACACAATACAATACTGTCAACATGGTACAATACATCACCGAACACGATACATCAAGCATCACAATACATAACGGTGCTCCTAGATCATTGCAGTTGATTTTGAAGTCCAGGTGGAAGGTTAGGACATCGCGATTTTTTATGACCATAGGATTTGCATATGCTGCACCTATTATGTCTTTTCACCCTTTCTCGCCCTTCATCCATAGCACCCACTGCTTAGAGGCTTGCCTTTCTTTCTCGTATCACTGGGTGGAAATATACATAGCCCACAATAGTCTCTCCAGTGTCGTCGATCTGGCACAGGGCTAAACAAAGGGGCATACGACCCATATTAGTATTGTGCGTAATACTCTCTACAGTATAAGATCTCGTATGATATGTTTGATCCCCCTGAAGCTCGTGAACAAGCTTCTATCACATGTTTGCATGAAAGCATTTGTAGTAAAGGTATATTACAACTACAACGGCATCCATTATCGTCTATACCGACGTCGTATGTAATTCCATATTTATCTTCCACTTCCCAACGATACTTAGAGAATCGACGAATTTGACAATGTCTCGCATCTGTATTTCTTTTAGCTAATATACTCTCATTTTTTGGAGTGAACAGTGTGTCCCATTTAGCCGCCGCTTCACGACGAGTGATAAAGTACGTGTTGAGATGGTAGAAGGTTTTAGCAATCAATGCATGTATTTGAAAGTATGTCTTGGCACCTCTACTAGATTTCAAAGAGCATCAAGTATACAATTTTAAAAATCTAGAGGTCTAAAGCATACTATACAAGAATCGAACTAGAGAATTAGGGTTTCAATGTAAGCAAATAAGTTCTAAACTAAGTGATGGAGGTTTACAACCTTTGTAGACCGGTCCTTCACTTCTAAAGTTCTAAGTAGTAGTCCCTAGAACTCTTCTTTAACTCCACTTGAAAAAAGGATCGAGCTTGCTTGAAGTCTTCGATGCCGAAAATGATCCACCTTGAAGTCTCTTTCACTCTAGCTCACTCTTCGCTAATCAAGGTATTAGTGAAGCAAACAAACTAAACTAATGGGCTAGATTAGTGTAGGTTGATGAAGTAGGAGATTTGCTCACTAGAAAATATTTTCTCTTTTTTTTCCAACTCAAGAAAACCCTAGAGAGGAAAGAAGAAGATGAACTTGGATGAGTGAGTGTGAGAATGAACCATGAGCTAGAGATAATATTAGGATGAATAAATATCTAAGAGCAAAACAAAAAAGAGGAGATGAGTCATGGTTTCTCAATACTTCTCCAAGCATCCAAATCCATGACTCGTTTCCACACATTTTCTATTTTTCTCAAAAATAAATCATCCTAATTATCTTTTGTCAAGTATGATTCTTATACATCCTGATCCTATGTATTATCAACCATGATATAAAACAATTTATATATAAATATAAATATATATATAAAGAGAATAAAATCTTTAGTGAGCATTATAGGGTGTTTTTCGTCACCCCATTGAGATGGGAAATACGTGTCGCTTGTCAGGCGTATACAGATTCCTCCTGCCTAGGGTAGGCTGGGGTTTATTGATTGTGGGGATCCGAATCTCCGGCAGCCACGGACTAAGCTGCCGTTAATTACCCCTCACCTTTAAAGCGAAGGAACCTCCAATTGACCGGTCAGCCTAATCATGCGAACTCAATGTGCAGTGTGCGTATGTGTGTGTTTTGAGGGGTCCTGGGTATATCGGGGGCTCGCAGAGTTTAAGCGCCCCATTAGAAATTTTTTCTAATGGGGGAAAGTGTAGTGGAGTGTGTATATATTAAAAAAAAGGGGAAAATAGCATCCAAAGGACGCATGGGCGCCGGCGCCTCATGTGCTTGGCATGCGGGCGCTGGACGCCAGCGGGAAAAAAGGCTTAGCCCCTATACTGGGAGTTGTACTACCAATTAACTTTTGGAGTTAAACTCCTAAAAACGGACAAAGGGGCTTAGCCCCTGCACCGGGAGTTATACTCCCAATTGACTTTTGGAGTTAAACTCCTAAAAAGAAAGACTTTTTTTTCGGAGTTAAACTCCTAAGAGATTTTCGGAGATAATGAAAGGGGAACCTTTTCTTCTCCTTTGAGCCCTAAATCTTCTCTTGAGCCTTGGATCTATCCCAATGTGTGATTTTTGGAGATGGGTCTCCTTCTTTCTCCTCTCTATTGGCTGGATTTTGGAGAAAAGAGGGTGAGACTTAAAAATCTCCCATTTTAGAGATTTGATTGGAGATCTGGGTTCCTCTTCAAGGATTTTATGGTGAAAAACTATTTATTTTTAGGAAAGGAAGAGTTAAACTCTTGATTTAATTCAGAAAAGAAAAGAAGCTTTAAAATCTTGAGGAAGAAGGAGGCACATAAACCCTAATTTTTGAGGGGAATGAATTATTTCTTTATTTCATTATCATGTTGCCTTATATAGGCTTATAAATTTACACATAGCCCCTTAGGCTTTACAAAGTGTCATTTTGCTCATCACATGCCTCATGTGATCATTTATTTTGCACATGAGCCATGGGCATTACAAAAATTTGGCTTTTCGCCCATTTATTTTACATTCATGCATGAAAATTACATCAAACTTATTTATTACATAATTTTCTTCTTGGCATGGGGGAGACCAGCCGCATCATGTTCGGGCTTGACTTGGGCATGGGCCCACTTAGCTTGGGCTTGGACCCGTTTGGCTTGGGGTTGACTTTGATTTTGACTTGGTCAATCACGGTGTAAATTTTGGCCCCAACAAAATGCCCCCATCAATAAATGCACATTGCGTATATGGGTCATGTGCATGAAATTGATGAATCTTCTTTCGCGTGGAGGTAACTTGATTGGTTCCCGCTTTTGGGAAGGCTGACACTGCCCTTTTTACGACATGGACGGTCTATGATTGAAGAGTCTTCGAGACGGAGTGTTGCTGGTTGACGTGTCCCCCGTACGGAGGGTTGCTGGTCGACTTATCCCCGAGGCAGAGTGTCTGTTTGACGTGTCCCCGGCACGGAGTGTCGCTGGTTGACGTGTCCCCGGCACGGAGTGTTGCTGGTCGACGTTTCCCCGGCACGGAGTGTCGCTGGTCGACTTATCCCCGAGGCGGAATGTCTTTTTGACGTTTCCTCGGCATGGAGTATCGCTGGTCGACGTGTCCTCGGCACGGAGTGTCGTTAGTCGATGTATCCTTGAGGCGGAGTGTCTGTTTTGGTCGTTTTCCCAAGACGGAGTGTCTGTATGTGACGTTTCCCCAGCACGGAGTATTGCTGGTCGACGTTTCCCCGGCACGGAGTGTCGTTGGTCAACGTATCCCCGAGGTGGAGTGTCTGTTTTGGACGTTTCCTCGAGATGGAGTGTCTGTATATGACGTTTCCCCGGCACAGAGTGTCATTGGTCGACGTTTCCCCGGCACGGAGTGTCGCTGGTCGACTTATCCCCAAAGCGGAGTGTCTGTTTGATGTTTCCCCGGCATGAAGTGTAGCTGGTCGACATTTCCCCGGCACAGATTATCGCTGGTCGACTTAACCCCGAGGCAGAGCATACTTCTGACAGGGAGGTCGTTGGTTGACTTGGTTCCGAGGCGGAGTATAATTCCGACAGGGATGGCAGTTACTCCGAGACGGAGCGTAATTCTGACATGGGGTACATTCTGAGACGAAACATGATTCCGATGTAGAGATTGTTGATTTGATTTTATTTGGGAGTTTCTTATCCGTCCAGTGAGGCTTTTGAGCCTGAGGCTTGGAATTTGGGTTTTTGTTCGCCGTCAGTATCGCTACACTGGAATATGGTACCAAGAGCGAATCATCATTTGCCGTGGAGAACATCGGATTTGGGTTAGCATCAGCATCGCTACACTGGAATATGGTACCAGGAGTGAATCATCATTTGCCATGAGAGGATTTGAAGATTTTGGTTTTGGTTTGGTATCAGCATCGCTACACTGGAATATGATGCCAGGAGCGAATCATCATTTGCAATGAGGGGATTTCTCTCGTTCCCAGTTTAACGACTTAGGGGTCATATGTTCCCAGTTTAATGACTTAGAGGTCATCTTTTCCCAGTTTAAAGAATTAGGGGTCTATTGTATCGGAATTTTGGAAATTTGGGGTTGGGGTCGATATTAGCGTTGCTAACACTGGAGCACAGGTGCTAGGAGAAATTCATCATTTACCTTTGCCCGTTGGGGAGCGATGGCTTAGGAGACAGGTTTAGGTCCCTATCACCTAAGGCTTTTCAATTTTATGAGACATAAGGGTCCCATAAAAACATTTTCTCCCTACGGGTAGAAAAGATCTCGTAGGTGAATTTTCTTCTTAGGAGTCGTGAGGTCCCCCAAGTGTGTTTTTCCAGTCGTAAGGATCTCACAAAGGTGTTTTCTTACAAGTCGAGCGGATCTCATATGCTTTGTTCTCCTCATGCATCGTGAAGACATGTTCAGTCGAAAATATTGCACATTTGATGGAATATTTTTCTTACTTTTGCTAAGTACGTAAAGGTGTTTATTGTAATTATGGAACATATGCGGGTTTATCTGCAAAATACTCATTATCATATGTTTATATATTATAATTAATATTAGGAAGGAAAATATATGCATATAATATTTATATGATATTTTGATAATTTAAATATGCATATCATATCAAATATCCTTAATCATTATTCTTAAAATATTATATCATATAAAATGATTAGGATAATATCTCAAAATAATAACAAATATCACTAATACTATGAATTAAGATATTGTGCAGATTGAGTTCAGATGTGGAGATCGAGATATTTGAGATGTCGGGAATAAAACCTGCCGATAAAGTTGAATAAAATCATAAATGCAGATACTCAGAGGAAAATATAAAGAATCCAGGCATCACAATAATCTCTACGTGTCAACACCAAGTAGCAGAAGAAATTTCATACCCTGATCTCACCAAACCGCCACCCAACCGTGGCCAAACCTCACTAAATGCGGCGGATCCGTGGCCATATTGTGGCCGTTGGATCTGGGATTTTTTGGGGGTGATCGTATCAACATATCCTAATATATGGGATCTAGGGTTTTCTACCTTTGCAACTATTTAAAGGACCGAGAGCTTCATATGAAAACTGTCACGCCCCGCTTCCCAGTGTACGAGCACGGGACGCGGCGAGGCCGCTACGTATTTATTCTGAAATAAACACGCTAAGCGTATCTAAGCAATATAAGTAAAATGCACAAGAGACAGGATGTAATTGAACAACAACTTTATTTATTAACATTCTTTTTACAATACATCTAAAAAGTAAATACATGGATTAGAAAGCAATGCCTAAATAGTGGCGCAATAGAAATGGAAATTACAGAAAGTAAATGTGTACAAGTAACTAGAGCTCCGGGTCGAAGGCTAGCTGATCCAAATCCTCGAAGGTGGGCTCGATCTCCTGAAGGTCTGAATCACCTGATGACATTCCAAAGAAAAGAAAGAGAATGCCGTCAGCGAACAAATCGCTCGGTAAGTCCCATAAATAGACAAGAATGGAATAGACAGAATAGAGAGTATATTGTTATAATGTTGTAGTCAATTTTAACGCTGTTATTTGTAGCTTGTGTTGGATATAGTGCCCTCGAAGTCAATTATTGGATCGCGGGTACGTGATTGCAATGATTGAGGGAGGGCCTATACCGGTAGGACAGTCTTACTTGAGATGATAGTGTGATATCTGGTTTGTCTTTATCATCATGTACATGTTGATAAAGCCCATATGATTCTTGCTTGACAGCCAGCAGTATGATGGCGATCATATACGTGGGAGATGGGGTCTATACGCACATCCTTAATGTGTCCCTAGTCGTGGGAGTTTCGAGACTGGGCATCGATACTCCAGAGTAGACTAGTGTATACTGTTCGAGACCCCGACGAGGGGCAGTGGCCGGTCTCACAAGCCACTGGTGTCAGTTAGTTCACCTAAGATGTATACAGGTGCTCATTCGGTTATGAGTACACCGGGCAGGAATCGCCGAGAACTTGCTAGTTGGTATTATACCTATTGTCAAATAGCAGTTCCCGGGTGACATGTGTACAGGTTAGTCTGTCAACCTGAGATCGTCATTTGTCTCGTGTGAGTTCCCACTGTGCTTTGATTACTACCCTACCACGGCTCAAAGGAGTCGTGCAAACAGGTTTTAGTTGGGTACAGTTCCGAGCCATATGGAGGCAGTGAGCAGATCGTCGGGGATTCATCTCTCCCGGTATTGGGGGTTGATGCCGCGCAGTGAACGGGTGGCCATCACCAGAAAAGCATGGCCAAGGTAGTTGAGAATTACTGATCTAGGATCAGTAGTTTCTCGGGTGGTGATGGGTTTCATACCGACACGAATTATCGCGTTATTAGGGGTCTGACTTTATCCACTCCCTAGACTCGATATGCGATACTCTTAGACGAACAGACCGGACTGTACGGATATTGTCACTGTCAGGCTCAGTAGGGTTTCGGGATGAGTTCGCTCGTCGGCTTCCCTTTCGTTCAATACATGGGCAACCGTTACGTACAGTTAGTACCACCGACGTGCTAGTGGTTAAATCCACAGCCAGTGTATTGATGAGTCATTAGAGTCCCCCACAGACAGTTTCCTAAGTTCGGACGAAACGTTGTAGAGGCCGTATGGTTTTATGGCAGGGTTCGAACATGCACGTGCACTTGTGCACGTGTCATAGTTCGGACAGATATTACTAGTGGGCTTTGGTTTAAGCCGAATCCTAGTATTATATTGTGTTGGAATTTTTTTTGTCTCGTTGCATTCGTATTCAGTCGGAATACGGATGCGGGTATGTATATACGGTCGAGGGGTTTTCTTGTGATCCGTTACAAAATTACTTTTTGAAGTTGCCAATTTTTTCATTTGTTTTAAACATTGTTTAATGTTTAATTGGTGAGCTTTTTTTGGTGGCCATTCTTTATTTTTGGGGGCTTCCAAATTTGTGGGCAGCATGGGGAGGGATGGGCTAATTTGATGAGGTGAGGTGGCTGATTATTTTTGAGAGTGGGTAGGATATTTTAAGTGATGGCTTAAGGTGTGTGCTGGCATTATTTTTGAGGGGGAGAGGTGGCAGCAGTTTCTTTGGATGGGTTTTTTTTTATTTTTCATGAGAAAGATTAATCAAAGGTGAGATACACTCACACATCCACAGAGAGCACCCCTTGTTCATTTTTCTGGCCGAGCCCATGATTAGAAAAAGCTCATTTTTCTTCCATGCTATAATCCTATTCCCACATTATTCTCACTCCATTGGCAACTTCATTTACCTCCACCCAATTCATTGGGTGCCTTGAGACAAACTATTCTACACTCTTTCTACTTCAATCTTGGACATGTCGGCTAGAAAGCTTCATGTCCGAGTTGCCTCGGTTTTGAGGCGGGAGCCCGTATAAAGATTTGTTGACGTGGTGCCACTTTGACGAGGAGACCGAAAAGCGGATTTCATCGGGGCAGCCGCAACAAGCTACGGGAGGGGGGATTGAAGACCGAAGGACACGGATCGATAGGTATAATCTCTGAACTCACTTTGTTGTTAGCTAGTTAACGGTTAATGGTTCGATCCGGGTAACGGTTGTGGTAGCGCCAAGTTATAAATTTTTTTTTCCGCATATGGCCTCGGATTGACGGCCGGGCCACTGCCGTAACCCAACATGGTATCAGAGCCTAACTATTAACCGTAATCTAGCTTGTTTAGACAATGTTAACATATCGAAATCGAATAAAACCCGATACACTGCCCCTGCACATTCCTTCTCTGTCAATTTCAAATGTGTCTTCAAAAATTATTTTAACAAGTGCAGAAGACTACTGACATGACCACAAGACCACACCCTAAAAACGAGACCACCTCACCGGATTTTGGCCGAGCCCCAGGCTGGAAAATCCGATGTCACTGGCCCCTTCTTGGCCTCTGGGTTTGGTTTTTTGGGTGTTGTCTGGTCTCTGGAATCTATGTGCAGTGGTGTTGTTTGTTTAGCCCAATTTGGATATGGTTTTATCAGATTGGTTGAAGCTATTCGGGGGTTATTTCGAAGTTGATATTTTTTAATATTGTTTAAAGTTAGCAGTACATTACATTTCTATCTGTAACCGTGAATGTCATTTGATCGGTAAATCTTGTCTAATTGCTATAGTCTTTTTAGACGGATTTATGAACATGACATTCACGTTGATGTTCTGTGTTATGCTATGATGTTGCGGATTGTCGTGGTGGATATGTAACAACTCCAATTTTTGTATACATAAAATTGATTTAAATTTGAAGTATACTTGGGGTATTTAATGTTTCTGTTACCACTTTAAGTATTTATTTCCCAACAATAATTACAAGAAAGAGCTTGTAGCTCATTGGTAACACCTTGTACTGCTGAACCAAGCCACCAGAGTTCAAATATCCTGCCCCACATTATTTTTATAATATTTTTGTAATAAATTTCTTGGAAGCCCAACAGTCCACAGGCCATAACTCCCAAAAGTTGAACTGAACCCTAAAAACTAAAAATACCAGAGTGTACGTCAGACGAATCCCCACCTTTCGGCGCTTTGACTCGGCCGGGATCGACCGAGTCGGCCGGCGGACCGGCCGACTTGGGCCGGCGCCGCCGGCCGGACTCGGCCGAACCGCCGAGTCCCCTGAACGAAAAAGTTTCCTCTTCACCTTCCTTAACCCGCTGCACACACCATTTATTTGGATCGGTTCCCGAGAGTTAAATACACCATATTTACTACAATTTTTAATGATTTTTCTATAATTTTTACAATTTTTTTAAAATAAAAACCTTTCACTTACCCTACCCTAGCCTACCTTATAAATACACCCCCTACCCTCTACCCTCTCATCCTAAAACCCTAGGCACACTCTCTCAAAACTTTCCAAGAAGTGTGTACGTTGAAAACAAGTTCGCGGCGAAGCTCCGACGAAATTCCGGCGGGAATTCCGGCAACGTTTTTAGAAACAACCGGCGACGAAGCAACGCCTCGGCAACTCCCTTAGTTCCCCTACACTCCTTAGTATAGATCGAAACCCGTAAGTCCCATTCTATCCCCTTTCTATTTCTTTAAAATACGAAATTACGAAACCCGACGGAATCGGAACAAATCCGATTTCCGACTCGGTTTTCTATAAAATTTCACTTCTAACCAATACATTCATGCCTAAACATCTTTATCTTGACTATTAAACTTTTAAAAATCAATTTGAACAAGTTTTCTCATATGAAATGATAACCTTTCCAATTTACCGTATTTTTTAACTTTAATACCATAATGTTTCAATTTCACATTTAGCCCCTTAACCTTACTATACATTTAAAGTAGAGCACGAGGTAATGACCTACCTCCACACACACGCAAATACAACCCTAAACGACATCATCAAAACTTAGAATACGATAAAACGAAACTTTCATTTAAATACCGTAATCTTAATAAAACCATTCTTAAAAGTTTTAGATTTGATACACTTTTAAATAAATACCTCTTATTAGGAAACACGATAAGTTGTGGATATCGATCGTTTATCTAATCCTGATTTTGTGGTGTTTAGGCTAGGCAAGTGAGCTTAGGTAACTTTAAAAGACTCGTCTCACGATTCGTGAGCGGATCTCTCCTTCCTCACTTGTACTTACCTGGCCACAATTGGCGGTGAAGAGGCGATTTGAGGCTTCTAACGTCTTGTCGTTTAGACTATTTAGAAATAGGCTAGTTGGCTTAGGAAACCCTAGAATCTAAAATACGGAAAATTTACACCTTTGCAAATAAATACCTTTTACTTTATAAAACCGTTTTCTAAAGAATTAGTATTTTACAATCTTTGCAAAGCGCCGCTACAACCCACCTTTGGGAAACACGTTAGGGATAGTACAGTTTATCGTGCACCCTCGGGCTTAGTAGTGCGAGATTCAGACCTCCGCAAGGAGCATTCGGTCTCGAAAGGTTTAAAATACGACATCTTAAGAAAATGAGATTTTTGGAATATAAAATACTTATTAAAATTACTTTTGTATAAACATATATATATTTATCATTTAAATATCTATTTTATTATAATACAAATTTTCCACCTTTTTCTAAAATTCACAATAATAAATTTTACACTAAAATACCATGAACTTCAAATAATCAATATTACAGATAAATACCCTTATTTATAAAACTAGGATATTTTCACTAGAAATGTCACAACATAAAATCCACCCTCATTACAACCCTAAAGACGAACAATAAATACTTGAGGTGTATTTTGAAAAATATATAAAAGTATTTTTACATAAAACCCCTCAAGTTTTATAAATTACCCTAAAGACCCTGGCAATTATAAGACTTCGATTCACATTTCTGATTGTCTGGCTCGGGTTTGAGTCTGATTAATCTAACTTGAATATGATTTAAGTCAATCTATAATTTACAAGATTCCAATTCAATATGAACACATGAATCCATGAATACAATTATCAATTTATACAACTTGACTGAACCGAACCATGGATATATTCCTTTTACATGATTCTCAGTATTCCATTTATATGACTCTACGGTTACAACCGTTTCCTGATATCATGGTTTCGGTCAGTCAGTCAATCAATCATACAACCAATACAATTTACAAAATAACACTACATCGCGGGGTTTAAGGGGTAGAATGGTACGGAAGGTGTTAAAGGTGGCACGAGGTGGTCAGACTTAATACACCTAATATGAATCCAGTTGCTGTTGTACCGTGGCATAAACGGTTCCTTGTACTATACGTGCCCCTAGTCTCTGACATATAGAGACTCCCATCGTATACACTGGCATCCTTCTGTACCAAGCTACAAACAACAGCGTTAATACGACATTACTACAGGATAATACAACTTTAAAATATATCTTCTTATTCTGTCTTATTCTACTTTCCTCTTACCTTTGGGAATTACCGAGCGGCCTGTTCGATGACGACATTCTATTTCTCTCTTCTTTGAATGTCGTCAGGTAACTTGGACCCGGCAGAGATCGAGCCATCGCAAGAAGACTTGGAGCAATTTACTGAAGACCCTGCACTGTAGTTTCATTGTATACTTTTCCTTTCTGTACTTTTCATTTCATGTTATGCCGCTGTATAGGCATCTTTTTATTTCAGTTGTATTTCCTTTCATGCATTGTACAAAGAATGTTAATAAATAAAAGTTGATGTTCTTTTTATTTCTTGTCTCTTGTGTATTTATTTTATATTGCTTAGATACGCTTAGCGTATGTACTTATGAGTATATACGTAGCGGACCTCGTCGCGTCCCCTTCGCCGTACACTGGGAAGCGGGGCGTGACTGGTTTTGTTGGTGGCCCATGCAGGTCAGAGCTGTATGAATCCCTATAATACAGTTCTGTTCTGCGTGAACAACCTAAGCAATATAACATAAGAACCAGCAACTAAAACATTCTTTACAATTCATGTTCCTTGAATCTTACAATTTCATATTCCTTGAATCTTATCATTTCATGTACTTGAATCTGTCCTAACCCAAACTTTTCTTCAGGGTTATGGATTCTCCGAACAACACCAGCACCAACGTCAACAACACACCTCCATCACTGCCCCTCACACCTGCTGTTCCTGCGCCACCCACCGAGCAAACAGTGCTGCTTGAGGCGATCCGCAGCCTTCTCGAGGGATAGCAACAACTCCTGAACCGTCCTGAGACTGATGCTCCTGGGGTAAAGCAATTCAGGGCTTTACATCCGAAGTAGTTTTCCGGAAAAGGAAGCCCTCTTGAAGCTGAAGAATGGGCACAAAGCATAGAGGATGATCTGGCCGCAGCACAAGTGTCAGACATAGCTTGGGTCCGTGTGGCTAAACTACAGCTCACGGACAATGCTCGCAACTGGTGGATGGCGGAAGAAAGCTGTCTTGCAAAGCCTATTGAATGGAAGACTTTTCGCGAGAAGTTCGACGCGAAATACTTCCCTGTGACTGCCAGGTTTTCCATGGAGCAGCAGTTCATTCATCTACAACAAGGATCGATGTGGGACAAATCAGTAGATGAATACGATATTGAATTCACCATGTTAAGCCGGTAAGATATGTCGCAATAGTTCAATTTCTAAATATCACAAACTACACAGCTAACACTATCCTTAAACAGATTCGCGGCACATTTGATACCGACAGACGAGATCAGAGCCCGTCGCTTTCAACAAGGACTGGACACAGAGATTCAGGCTGCTCTAGCCACAGGAAAATTTTTGACTCATGAGGATGCTCTGGAAGCTGCCCGCAGTTGTGAGACAGTGATAAAAGCAAGGGGCAGACCTCAGTCTGCAGGAGTCAAGTGCCCTGCCAACCAGATGGCAGGTGGAGCCTCGTCCAGACCACCTTTTGTGCCAAGACGTCCTGGAGCACCAATCAACAGGCCCAGCCCAGCCTTTTGTAACTACTGCAAGAGAAATGGGCATCTGGCGAGAGATTGCCGGCGTGCGAACAACCTTTGCTTGATCTGTGGCTCAGCTGCTCATGGTATTGGGCTTGTCCTCATAAACAAAACCCAGTTGGTGCACACAGGCAGGCAAACAATTATCCACAGCGTCCAGCCATCCATGCCCCTGCTCCAAGACTTGCACTACCTGCACCACCCAGAGGACCACAAGCTGCACCACCTCCTCGTCAGTTCCATCAAGCTCAAAGGAACATTCTGAGGAATGCTCCTCAGGCCAGGAGGAATGTGCCAAAGCGCCAGGCTTTCACGATGTCTGTGGAAGAAGCTGAGGCCACTGGCCAAGTCATTACTGGTAAACTTTCCTTCTCAAACTTATCTTTAGTCTTTGTTATCTACACACTTTCCCTATACCTAAAACATATCCCATATACCTTAGGGACAATCCTAGTAGCCTCACTACCTGCACTTGCACTGTTTGATACTGGAGCATCCCACTGCTTTATGTCGCAACGGTTCGTCCGAACCCATGCGATTCCAGTCTCACCGCTTGTATCCAGCTGGAATGTCAGTTCCGGAAATGGCGTTCTAAAGGCAACTATGGGATACACCTTGTGTCCAGTCGTCGTCTGCAGCCGAGAGTTTTATGCCGACTTCAAAGTACTGGACATACCGAACTTTGATGTGGTTCTAGGAATGGATTGGCTTGGAACTTTTTATGCTACCATCGACTGTCGTCAAAGGAGGGTAGTATTCGAGATTCCAGACCATCCGGTCTTCTATTTCAAAAGCGGAGACCGTACCCTGGAGCCAAGTACCTACAAAGCGAAGCCAAGGGAAGCAGTAGTTGCAGCAGCTCAAGCAGAAGAAGAATTAGGACCAGAGGTAGTTCGAGAGTTCGACGATGTATTTCCTGACGATATATCAGGTTTGCCTCCCGATCGAGCTCTTGAATTCGGTATTGATCTAGTACCAGAAGCCCAACCGGTAATCAAAGCACCTTATAGATTAAGTCCAGAAGGATTGAAGGAAGTCCGAACACAGTTGGACGAGTTATTGGCGAAAGGATGGATTCGTCCCAGCACTTCAAGTTGGGGAGCGCCTGTATTACTGGTGAAGAAGAAGGAAGGTTCATACAAAATGTGCATCGATTATAGAGCCTTGAACGAAGTCACTATAAAGAACAAGTATCCACTCCCGCGCATCGATGACTTATTCGATCAGCTAAGTGGATCTTGTGTTTTCTCTAAATTGGATCTTCGTTCAGGTTATCATCAAGTGAAGGTCAAGGAAGCTGATATTCATAAAACAGCTTTCAGAACTCGCTATGGACATTACGAATTTCTAGTGATGCCATTTGGAGTGACCAATGCACCAGCAATATTCATGAACCTAATGAATCAAGTTTTCCGGGAGTACTTAGACAGGTTTGTTGTCATCTTCATCGACGACATCCTGGTGTATTCTAAGAGTCGAAAAGAGCATGCAGAGCATCTACGAATTGTCCTGGAAACTCTTCGACAACATAAGCTTTATGTCAAGTACAGCAAGTGAGAGTTTTGGCTAAATCAAGTTGGTTTTCTTGGACATATCGTATCAGGAGAAGGAATTTCAGTGGATGTAGCCAAAGTTTCAGCAGTTAGCGAATGGTCTACACCAAAGTCAGTGAAGGACATTCAGAGTTTCTTAGGTTTAGCTGGATATTACAGAAGGTTCATTGAAGGATTCTCAAAGATAGCACACCCCTGACCAAGCTCACATGAAATGATAAAGAATTTGTGTGGTCAGAAGCATGCGAATAAGCTTTCGTAGAACTCAAGTCAAGATTGACATCTGCACTTATTCTCGTAATACCGGATCAATCTGGAGGATTCGAAGTGCATTGTGATGCTTCCGGTAAGGGATTAGGATATGTTCTATATCAGCACGGTAAGGTTATGGCTTATGCCTCAAGACAACTGAAGACACATGAGCGCAATTATCCGACGCATGATCTGGAGTTGGCAGCCGTCATCTTTGCTCTCAAGATTTGGCGCCATTATTTACTTGGTGAACGAGTGAACATTTACACATATCATAAAAGTCTGAAGTACGTGTTTACTCAGAAAGAGTTGAATATGCGGCAGAGAAGATGGTTAGAACTCATGGCGGACTTTGACATCAACTTGCAATATCTGTTAGTTATATGTATGCCCTAGAGGCCATTACTGTACATTGGATGTATATTGTAGTGGATGCTGGGATATATATAGGGAGGACTTTCTTGCTCGACATGATAGTATGCTATCTGGTTGCTCTTTACCTTAACGTGTATACTGATTGTCTCTCTGTTACATGTTGGTAAAGCCCTTAGGATGTGTACTTGACTACCTGGACTATGATGCGGATCATACTAGTGGGGACATGGTAGTCCATAAGTACATCCTTCAAAGTCCCTAGTCGTGGGTGTATCGAGACGGGGCATCGATATACCAGAGTAGACTAGCGTGTACCTTCTCGACCCATACAGATGGGCGATGGATGATCCCATATCCATTGGTGTTTGACATCAGAGATGATATACGGGTGCTCAGTAGAGACTGGGTACACTGGACGGACTCGCCGAGAACTCCCAGATGGTATTGTACCTTACGTCAGATGGCAGTTCTCAGGTGACACTGGTACAGAGTAGTCTGTTGACCCGAGATCGTCATAGAGTCTTGTGTGGTTCCCACTGTGCTTTGATTTCCATCTTACCATGTCCAAGAGAGCGTGCAAAACGGTGGTTTTTGGGTACAGTCCCGAGTCACATGGAGGCAATGAGCGATAAGAGGGGATTCGTCTCTCCCGGTATAGGGAGTTGATGTTGCACTGTGTTCGATTGGCTATAACAGGAAGTCCCTGGCCTGGGCTGATCAGAGAATTGCTGGTAAGTGTTACCAGTAGTTTCTCGACCCGTTATGAGCCTCATATCGACACGACTTATCGAGCTATTGGGGTCTGACGTTTACCACCCCTAGGCAAGATATGCGACATATCAGACGATCAGACCGGACTGTACGGTAGTGTTACTGGTTGGATTCACTGGAGTGTGAGCGGGCTTGCTCGTCGATCTTCTGATCGCTCAATGCCCGGGTGGCCGTTACGTTTAGCAGACCGCTTGTGGCTTGTGGGTGTTTGATATGATCATCACCTGCTGCCGGCATATTGACGAGTCTTTAGAGTCCTACACAGAGGTTTCCTGGCTCAAGCGAAACGAAATAGGTGCGCATATGAGATATGTGCGGGACCGAGAATAATGCGTGTATGTGATACCGTATTCCATTCTCGCGATGAATGTATC
Organism: Agapanthus africanus; assembly: GCA_030015575.1. NCBI lineage: Eukaryota > Viridiplantae > Streptophyta > Magnoliopsida > Asparagales > Amaryllidaceae > Agapanthus > Agapanthus africanus. Next base: position 443,370,942 of record JASDDO010000031.1, on the reverse strand, counting down.
GAATGGTTGTATGCGATATAACCTAGTTATCGAATCAAGGATTGATTCGATAAGCCGATACATTGGATACTAGTCGGTTATATGCGATATGACCGGATCGTTAAATCAAGTGTTGATTTAATGATTTAATGTATAATTATATATTTGATATATTACTTTGCATTAACTAGTATTGGTTTACTTTAAATGGATTTTCTCACTTGGATTGTGCACATTGTATATATGATATATTTTTGTGCACTTGTATGTATCATGTTTGATGATGCATGCTAACTTGTGTTTTGTGTAAAGTTTAAACCATGGTTATGTAATGGTTAGGGTTTTCATTTTCATATCTATTTATTTATTTGTTTATTCATTTTGGAAAATGATAAGCATAATGCAAAATGGTGGCTTTCTTTGGATGGATGTTGAAGCTTCATGAAGCTTTGACCAAGTGACCATTTTGTCTCCATGCTTAACCCTAACCATTCCCACTAACCATAATTTATTCTCTACACTTGACCATGGTTATTATTATGATAAGTATTGATTTACTTTTTATTTTGAAAACAACTTATCATAATATTCTTCTTCTTCTTCATCTTCTTCTTCCATGAAGAAGCTTGCTTCATCAATGGTGATTGATGAAAACAAGTGAGAAATACAATTCTAAAGTCTATCCACTTCCTATTTCTTCATCCTCTATCTCTTGCCAAGTAGTAGAGTGTGTTTTCTTCACAAGTTTCTTGACTTGGTGAAGTTGGAGCTTGATCTAGTGATGCTTCGACGTAGATCATCTTCGGCATCGTCGTCGATGACCTAGCCCGTCCATTCTCCGATGAAGCCGACGCAAGAGCCCGGGATTCATTTTGGACAGCGGAGAGACATCATTGCGGAGCTATGGAGGTGGAGCACCGGATATACAAAGGTTGTATTTCCGTTCACGTAGTTAATTTGTTAACTAGTTTGATTTGTCGCCTAGAATTCTAGTTAACGATCCGTAGTCTAGGGTTTCTCGGCACCGTAATTTTTGAAACGAGCATGGTTGATGCCTTGTGAGACCTCTTGAGAGTGCCTAGGAACCCTACAGTGGTATCAGAGCCTAGCTAGAGCCTTAGGCGAAGTCTAGACGGAGTTTGAAGTCCGATCGACCCGAAACCCCAATTCTAAATTGCTCTCTGGACTTTTTCTAAAAACTGGGTTTTTTCCAAATTAAAAATTCTTAAAAAATTCTGCAGGAAAACCTAAGAATTACGATGAAAAATGTTTTCAGTGAAGCTGCTACAGTGCGGCTGAACCGCGGCAGAAGCTTGGCTTCTGCGGCGGTTCCGCGGCCAATAATTGATATCACTGTTTACTTTTTGCACAGTAATTCATGTTTTCAGGTGTTGTGTTTTCTGGGAATTTTTAATATTTATTCAAGAGTTGTATTTTCTGGGCTTGTTTTGGGGGTTCGATGAATCGATCGGATTATTTAAACTTTGTCTATTTGGCTTTCCGGATATTTTTTGAATATGTTAAAAAGTTCGACCGGATATAAATACCCAATTTTTCCCCTGTCGGGAAATTTCCAAGAGTTGGATTTTTCCGTAGTTTAACGACGTTCTAAGTAGTGCAAGTAACTCGATGGACCCTCTAGAAGACAACAAACCTTAACTCGATTATGTGACCGTCTTGAACTGCCCTTTGAACCTTAGGGTTTGGGGCAGTACGGTGTGCCACATGTGAGGCGTTGGCTTGACCCTTCTACGGCTGGACCGTTGGTACTGAGGCACGAACTGAATGTTTTTAGACTTGTTTCATGTGTTGATCTGTATCGGGAAAACTTGGGTGTTCGATTGTTCGATTGGAAAGTTTGACATTTTCTATTTATCCGGAATGTGATACAATAATTGGAATTCACAAGAAGTTATGAGATAACTGAATGAATGTTATAAACACAGCACTTTAGTCTCACTTGATCGGTTGCCACGGAATTTTGATGTGATCAAAAGTCCGTCGCAATCACGTAGCGTACGCGGATACTCGCCGGGTAAACTTAATAGACAGCCTCACTCCATAGCCCCGACCAAGTGACTGTAGGAGAACCCCGTCGCCGAAAGCATCCGTCCGGGTGCTCGCGGCAGCGGTGTTCCGCCTTGGTGCACTTCGTCGATGGTATCAGGGGTACGGCCGCCTACTAAAGTTTGCGACGAGCATTCGATCAGGATGTCGGGAATCCAGTTGAATTCCCCGACTTGATATTGAAAAGTGTTTTCGATAATGAGACTAAAATGCGGGGTTTATAATTGTTAGACATGTGATGTCTAAGTAATTCATTTGATTAGGCATGCGATGTCTATGGAGATTGCGGATTCCAACTGTTGTAGTTTTATACTTTCTTTTCTGTGACCGTAAGTGTAATATGTGATATCGCCGGTTTCGTTGCTATATGTCAACGACAATTGGGATGCGCATATTTACTTACGTTGATGACATGTGATGTTATGTGTTGCTGGATATGTTATATTGGATCGTCGTGTTTGAATAGCCGGGGGTTTTTATGTGAGATGAGTGTTTTTCATTTTCATTCATGTAAAAACTTGTATGTAATATTCTTTTATTGGGGCACTTCCAGGTTGCGGAAGATGTCACCGTTTGTATATTATTTACTTTTCCGCACTAGGATAGACCCAAGGAGGAGGGCACAAGTAATCGGGTTCTGGAGTCCAGTGGGAGACTAACTCGAGGAGTCGAGTCCGGGTCTCCTAACTCCAGAATTGGTAGGGTTGCTTGCCGCTCTCGTAGGGGTCTAGGGGTGTGGGTTTGGCTATTCATCACGACCGTGGAATCCGTGTTTTATACTGGCTCGTATTGAAAACACGGACGTCCTAGTATATCCAATATTTCATATGATTCTTCTGCTGCGATATCTGTGATGTGATCATGTGATGTTCTGTGATAGATACAGTATATAGTATATATGATATATTATATAGACGTTACTTATGTTTTACACCCGCGCTAGCCCTTCCCCGCTCTGCCGTTAGTTACCTAACCTAACGGTGCACGAGGGGACATCGAGGCGAATGCGGATGGCATAAGTGTACGTCGTATTTATCTGTGATGATTAGGTACTTAAATGATGGGACTTCATTAATGTGATTAATGAAATAAAAGAAACCTAAGATGTTGTAGAATCGAATTTCAAAATAAAACAGGTAGCTACAGTTCTTGCTTTGCACAGCGGTATATGTGATATATCCTGCACCTTATTCGATAAGGAAATGACCGAGATCCCTTCACCGGGAGTGACTCCTTTAGCAATAACTGGCAGATGCTACACACTCGGTTTGTCTTTTGACTGCTTTTAAGAGTTCTGCTTTGCACAGTGATATATATGATATATCCCGCACCTCATTCGACGAGGAAAGGACCGACGATCCCTTCACCGGGAGTGACTCCTTTAGCAAAACTAGAAAAGCCTAAAAAACACTCCATTTCAAAATTCATTCGATCCTACAACGATATCAAGTTCATTACGCAATAGGTTTTCAGAAAAACCTGTCGTAGCCCTCCGTCATTTCAGATAAGTCCTGTTTAGTATTCGTGCTGCGTTTGTTGACCTTGTCAAGGCGCAGTGTCCGGTAGCTAACCAGTATTTATCTGCTTATGCATATGATGTAGATTGGGTTAGGGTAGTCGTGCGGCCTTGTTGACCTTGTCAAGGGTCGTGCGGGTGGGTTTGATTCAATCAAGAAATGACGGGTTGAACTTGACTTGCGGTCTATGGTTTGTTGACCTTGTCAAGGTCATAGATCGTTCGGGGCAAAATATTATCGGGAATTTCAAGTGTTGAAATTTGCAATGAGATTGCATACCTTCTATGAGATAGTTGGATCCCGATACCCGCTGCGAGTAAGAGTTACTCCTGGGAGAGTTTTACACATTACAATTAGCCGATCAAGTAGGTGTCTAGAAAGGTGTTAACGAGGTTACGCCTCTGGGAAAATGAGGTTTACATTAATTAGGTTCGTGCGAAAGCACGGGGGACCTCCCTCAAAGTACCGACACTGGCCTGGCTGAAAGATTGGCGAACTTGTAGTGTGTAATTAATCCCGGCTAGTCTTTCCTTTTAGGGTTTGAAGGAAGATTTGATAAAAACAGTGGGAGCCATCCTGATTAGATAAAATAATAACCAATCTATTCTTGCAAGAGCGCACGCTGAGTGTTTCCTTCTCTCTCTCTCCAGGTAGCGACCATATCACGCCTTAATCAAGATAATAATACGGAATATTGACCGAACCCGTTTGTTATACTGAGCTGGGGAACGTTGGTCCCGCTCCAACTTATAATTGTTATAAGACAGAGCAGGAAATTGGGGAATACCAGATTTCCCGTGCCGCCCAAACGAAGAGAGTGCATGTTGATGCATCATCTTCGGGTGTGTTCATTACAAAAAACTGTTTCTCAGTATCCTCCGCATCCTGGGTATATGATACCGGATCAGGATCCCAAATATGTAATCTGTTACATAGGGCTACAAAAGGGTAGAAAAACTGAGAACGGGTGATAAGTTTCATGAGGCAGAAAACGGGGCAAGTGTTGCTGTCAAGTCTGTTGGTCACTATCACCCTGTATTGTAATACATTGATTCTGAACGAATGTTATTAGATACCGAACCTGATATACAAAATCATATCACTCTCTTTATTAGTAAAGAAATGATAAAATTTTGTATTGTTGGATAATGTTTTGAACATTTCCTATATCAAAAGTTGATCGGTTCAGGCACGTTGTCTAAAAGCATTGATGTTCTAAATCAAACTACAGTTCTTAGTATATGGAACACACACAAGAGGAAGAGTTCAGAAATGAACGGATCCTTCTTGAGGTATTGTAGACTAGGTCATATCAATGCGACCCGACTGGCTAAAGTTACATTAAGATGCATATTTAAATCAGTTTGAATTTACATCTTATGAAACTTGCCAGTCATGTCACAAAGATAAGATGACCATAGCTCTGTTTATTGGAAACAGAGAAAGAGTTAGTGAACTCTTGGGACTGATACATGATGATGTATGTAAGGTCTCCTGTCTACACATGCCAGGACTGATTTTTTATACTTCATTATATTCTCTGATAATCTCTCAAGATTCAGTCATATGTTCCTGTTGAAACATGAGTCCGAACCTTTTGAGATATTCACAGAATATAAGTTAGAAGTAGAGAACCAAAATACGGGTATAAGTATTATGTCCTTTGATGTGATCAAGGAGGAGAATACTTGGGCACGGAAATCCTGGACTATTCTAAAGGAGAATGAGATTCTCTCTCAGCATTACTCCTCCGTATACACCATAGCACGATGGTATGTCGGGGCGGAGCAATCACACCCTATATGATAAGGTGCGCTCTATGATGAGTACTACTGAGTTACCTGTTTCCTTTTGGGAGTTATGCACTTGAGAAGCTGCATACCTATTGAATAGGGTTCAAATCAAATCAGTTGCCTACCACTTCATATGTGATACGGAAAGGGAAGAGCCCATGTCTTAAGCTAGTTAAGATTTGGGGTTGTCCGGCCTATGTCTAAAAGCAAAATCCGGACAAGCTCGAGGCAAGGTCTGTTATGTACAACTGGAAAGGTTCCAGCTATACAAATGACAGCATATGACTTGGTAGAACCAGAGGATTCAATAGCAACCGACGAACTTCAGCCTCTCCGCCGATCTAGTAGGTTTCCTCACCCACCTGAGAGATACTTCGGTTACTCTATGACAGTGGGAGCGAGGATTGCATCATGAGATGATGACCCAACTGGTTTCGAGCTGGCCATCAGGAGTAAGACTCTGTAAGAATGGCTAGATGCTTATCGATCTGAGATGGAATCCTTATGCACCAACAAAGTATGGACTTTGGTTGCTATATCTGAAGGGTTAAATCCCCATCAGGAGCAAGTATATCTTGAGAAGATTACTTGGTGTACATGGAAAAGTTGAGACTTTCAAAGCTAGACTTGTTAAAAGTTTGCATCATTGACCAGGTGCGGATAATGATGAAACCTTTTCAAGTAGCTATGCTTAAGTCCATCCAGATCCTACTTGTCACGGCTACATACCATGACTACGATATCTGGTGGTTGGGTGTCATGACTGCTTTTCTAAATGATGTTTTAGAAGAGTGCGTCTATAAGTATACAGCCAGAGGGCCTCGTAGACAGTGGGAGCAGCGGAAACGTGTGCAAGATGCTTTATAGGATAAAGCAGGCATCGCGGAGTTGGAACATCTGTTTTGATGGATTAGTCAAAGAGTTTGACATCATCAAAATGGTAGATGAACCTTGTATAAACAAAAAGGTAGTAGGGAGTATAGTGGCGATTCACGTAGAGTACGTGGATGACATACTCTTGATAGGGAAGTAGTTTCCTATGCTACGCTCGGTCAATCTCCGCTTATCACAAGGATTCTCCATATAGGATCTAAGTGATACCTCCTAATTCCTGAGTTTTCATCTATGAGATAGATGTAATTGGATGCTAGGATTCTCACTAGATGTAGTGAGATCGTATCAATTGATCCTGGGGAGAATCAATGGAAGGGTTCCAGGGTGATAAAGACGACTGAATGTCAGTCGCAGGCATTGTTTTTACCCTCAGTAAAGGGACGGTATGTTGGAAGAGTTCCAAGCTAGATATTGTGGCATACTAGACGATAAAGGCTGGATACATCGCTACTTAAGATGCTACCAAAGAGGCTGTTTGGATGTATATTAGTTCATGAGATGAACTTAGTTCCTACCATTGTGTGACAATGGAGTTGTGGCTTATGCCAGGAACCCCCGTCCCATCAGTGATCCAGACATATTCTAAGGCAGTATCACTTGATCATGGAGATGGTTGATCTCTAAGGGATCGAGGTTAGGAGAGTAGACTCAGAGGACAACACGGCGGATCCACTCACGAAGGCCTATTCCCAGAGAGAGACTTTTATGGGATGGTTGAGTATGAGATACTACAACCACTGCTACAGATGACCCTAGTGCAAGTGGGAGATTGTTAGTTATATGTATGCCCTAGAGGCCATTACTGTACATTGGATGTATATTGTAGTGGATGCTGGGACATATATAGGGAGGACTTTCTTGCTCGACATGATAGTATGCTATCTGGTTGCTCTTTACCTTAACGTGTATACTGATTGTCTCTCTGTTACATGTTGGTAAAGCCTTTAGGATGTGTACTTGACTACCTGGACTATGATGCGGATCATACTAGTGGGGACATGGTAGTCCATAAGTACATCCTTCAAAGTCCCTAGTCGTGGGTATATCGAGACGGGGCATCGATATACCAGAGTAGACTAGCGTGTACCTTCTCGACCCATACAGATGGGCGATGGATGATCCCATATCCATTGGTGTTTGACATCAGAGATGATATACGGGTGCTCAGTAGAGACTGGGTACACTGGACGGACTTGCCGAGAACTCCCAGATGGTATTATACCTTACGACAGGTGGCAGTTCTCAGGTGACACTGGTACAGAGTAGTCTGTTGACCCGAGATCTTCTTAGAGTCTTGTGTGGTTCCCACTATGCTTTGATTTCCATCTTACCACGTCCAAGAGGGCGTGCAAAACGGTGGTTTTTGGGTACAGTCCCGATTCACATGGAGGCAATGAGCGATAGGAGGGGATTCGTCTCTCCCGGTATAGGGAGTTGATGTTGCACTGTGTTCGATTGGCTATAACAGGAAGTCCCTGGCCAGGGCTGATCATAGAATTGCTGGTAAGTGTTACCAGTAGTTTCTCGACCCGTTATGAGCCTCATATCGACACGACTTATCGAGCTATTGGGGTCTGACGTTTACCACCCCTAGGCAAGATATACGACATATCAGACGATCAGACCGGACTGTACGGTAGTGTTACTGGTTGGATTCACTGGAGTGTGAGTGGGCTTGCTCGTCGATCTTCTGATAGCTCAATGCCCGGGTGGCCGTTACGTTTAGCAGACCGCTTGCGGCTTGTGGGTGTTTGATATGATCATCACCTGCTGCCGGCGTATTGACGAGTCTTTAGAGTCCTACACAGAGGTTTCCTGGCTCAAGCGAAACGAAATAGGAGCGCATATGAGATATGTGCGGGACCGAGAATAATGCGTGTATGTGATACCGTATTCCATTCTCGCGATGAATGTATCGAATGGTTGTATGCGATATAACCTAGTTATCGAATCAAGGATTGATTCGATAAGCCGATACATTGGATACTAGTCGGTTATATGCGATATGACCGGATCGTTAAATCAAGTGTTGATTTAATGATTTAATGTATAATTATATATTTGATATATTACTTTGCATTAACTAGTATTGGTTTACTTTAAATGGATTTTCTCACTTGGATTGTGCACATTGTATATGTGATATATTTTTGTGCACTTGTATGTATCATGTTTGATGATGCATGCTAACTTGTGTTTTGTGTAAAGTTTAAACCATGGTTATGTAATGGTTAGGGTTTTCATTTTCATATCTATTTATTTATTTGTTTATTCATTTTGGAAAATGATAAGCATAATGCAAAATGGTGGCTTTCTTTGGATGGATGTTGAAGCTTCATGAAGCTTTGACCAAGTGACCATTTTGTCTCCATGCTTAACCCTAACCATTCCCACTAACCATGATTTATTCTCTACACTTGACCATGGTTATTATTATGATAAGTATTGATTTACTTTTTATTTTGAAAACAACTTATCATAATATTCTTCTTCTTCTTCATCTTCTTCTTCCATGAAGAAGCTTTCTTCATCAATGGTGATTGATGAAAACAAGTGAGAAATCCAATTCTAAAGTCTACCCACTTCCTATTTTTTCATCATCTACCTCTTGTCAAGTAGTAGAGTGTGTTTTCTTCACAAGTTTCTTGACTTGGTGAAGTTGGAGCTTGATCTAGTGATGCCTCGACGTAGATCATCTTCGGCATCGTCGTCGATGACCTAGCCCGTCCATTCTCCGATGAAGCCGACGCAAGAGCCCGGGATTCATTTTGGACAGCGAAGAGACATCATTGCGGAGCTATGGAGGTGGAGCACCGGATCTACAAAGGTTGTATTTCCGTTCACTTAGTTAATTTGTTAACTAGTTTGATTTGTCGCCTAGAATTCTAGTTAACGATCCGTAGTCTAGGGTTTCTCGGCACCGTAATTTTTGAAACGAGCATGGTTGATGCCTTGTGAGACCTCTTGAGAGTACCTAGGAACCCTACAATATCACCCAGGGAAGGTGAACGTAGTACCCGATGCTCTTAGTCGCCAACCATTATCGATGAATCTCACCGCTCAGTGGAAGCTTCAGCAAGACTTGCATCGGATGGAGATTGAAGTAGTCATGCTAGGTAATACTTCAAGTTTGATGAATCTACAAGTTCAATCAACCATTGTCAATCAGATCAAAGCAACTCAAGAAAGTGATGCTAAGTTGCAAAGGATCAGAGAACAAGTGGAGAATGGACTCAGAACAGACTTCATCATCCATGAAGACGGATCTTTGAGATACGGCAGCAGATTGTGTGTACCAAAAGGTCCTGTTCGGGAAGAGTTAATGAAAGAAGCTCACGGCTCTCCCTACTCAGTACATCCTGAAGGTACCAAAATGTACAAAGATCCACGTCAGAATTATTGGTGGCATGGAATGAAGCGTGAAATAGCCAGAAGCGTCGCAAAATGCTTGGTGTGTCAGCAAGTAAAGGCTGAACATCACAGGACAGCTGGACTACTTCAACCGTTACCAATCCCAGAATGGAAGTGGCAGCACATCATGATGGACTTTGTGACTGCCCTTCCCCGCAGCACAAAGGGTAACGATGCCATATGGGTCATTGTGGATCGACTCACAAAGTCGGCTTACTTCATCCAATTTCGAGTTGGCCAATCAACTGAGACACTAGCAAAGAAGTATATGGAGGTAATAATCTATTTAAGATTTAAACTCTTCATAATGTACTATCTCTGATACCCATGAACTCATACAGGAAATTGTGAGACTACATGGAGTACCGGTCTGCGTTGTCTCCGATCGTGACACCAGGTTCCGATCGCAATTTTGGCAGAGTCTGCAAGCAAGCTTAGGAACAAGTCTGAACTTCAGCACGGCTTATCATCCACAAACAGATGGTCAGTCGGAACGAACTATTCAGATCTTGGAGGATATGCTCAGAGCGTGTATGCTAGACTTCAAAGGATCATGGGAAGATCACCTGCATCTTGTGGAGTTCGCGTACAATAACAGCTACCAAGCAAGCATAGGATTGGCACCTTTTGCAGCATTGTATGGAAGGAAGTGTCGATCACCATTAAGTTGGGATGACATTGGAGATAGGGAACTTCTTGGACCAGAGATGATAGTAGCGACCGTTGATGTGGTTCGTACTATCAGGGAACGAATGCGCATAGCCCAAGATCAACAGAAACACTGGGCTGATGCAAAGAGACGACGCTTGGAGTTCCAGCCAGGAGACCATGTATTCTTGAAGATATCTCCGAACCGCGGAGTGATCCGATTTGGAAGACGGGGTAAATTGAGTCCGAGATACATTGAACCGTTCGACATACTCGAACTAGTCGGTGAAGTGGCATACCGCTTAGCGCTTCCACCCTCATTGAAAGGAGTGCATAACGTGTTCCACATATCCCAACTCAGAAAGTATGTGAGTGATCCCAGCCATGTTCTTGATCATTCCGAGCTCACTATACAGCCCGACTTGTCTTGTGAGCAACAGCCTGTGGAGATCCTGGACAGAAAAGTGAAGACACTTCAGAACAAAGAAGTTAATTTGGTCCAGGTAATGTGGAGGAAGGACACTCCAGGAGAATCCACTTGGGAAAGAGAAGATGAAATGCGTGCAAGATATCCTCACCTCTTTGTAAACTAGTCCTTAAATAAAAGTTGTAAATTTCGAGGACGAAATTTTTGTAAGGAGGGTAGATTGCAACAACTCCAATTTCTGTATACATAAAATTGATTTAAATTTGAAGTATATTTGGGGTATTTAATGTTACTGTTACCACTTTAAATATTTATTTCCCTACAATAATTACAAGAAAGAGTTTGTAGCTCATTGGTAACACCTTGCACTGCTGAACCAAGCCACCAGAGTTCAAATCCCCTGCCCTACATTATTTTTATATTATTTTTGTTTTAAATTTCTTGGAAGCCCAACAGTCCACAGGCCATAACTCCCAAAAGTTGAACTGAACCCTAAAAACTAAAAAGACCAGTGTGTACGTCAGACGAATCCCCACCTTTTGGCGCCTTGACTCGGCCGGACCGCCGAGTCCCCTGAACGGAAAAGTTGCCTCTTCACCTTCCTTAACCCCCTGCACACACCATTTATTTGGATCGGTTCCCGAGAGTTAAATACACCCTATTTACTACAATTTTTAATGATTTTTCTATAATTTTTATAATTTTTTTAAATAAAAACCTTTCACCTACCCTACCCTATAAATACACCCCTACCCTCTACCCTCTCATCCCAAAACCCTAGGCTCACTCTTTCAAAACTTTCCAAGAAATGTGTGCGTTGAAAACAAGTTCGCGGCGAAGCTCCGACGAAATTCCGGCGGGAATTCCGGCGACGTTTTTAGAAACAACCGGCGACGAAGCAACGCCTCGGCAACTCCCTTAGTTCCCCTACACTCCTTAGTATAGATCGAAACCCGTAAGTCCCATTCTATCCCCTTTCTATTTCTTTAAAATACGAAATTACGAAACCCGACGGAATCGGAACAAATCCGATTTCCGACTCGGTTTTCTATAAAATTTCACTTCTAACCAATACATTCATGCCTAAACATCTTTATCTTGATTATTAAACTTTTAAAAATCAATTTGAACAAGTTTTCTCACATGAAATGATAACCTTTCCAATTTACCGTATTTTTTCATTTTAATACCATCATGTTTCAATTTCACATTTAACCCCTCAACCTTACTATACATTTAAAGTAGAGCACGAGGTAATGACCTACCTCCACACACACGCAAATACAACCCTAAACGACATCATCAAAACTTAGAATACGATAAAACAAAACATTCATTTAAATACCATAATCTTAATAAAACCATTCTTAAAAGTTTTAGATTTGATATGCTTTAAAATAAATACCTCTTATTAGGAAACACGATAAGTTGTGGACATCGATCGTTTATCTAAACCTGACTTTGTGGTGTCTAGGCTAGGCAAGTGAGCTTAGGTAACTTTAAAAGGCCCGTCTCACGATTCGTGAGCGGATTCCTCCTTCCTCACTTATACTTACCTGGCCACAATTGGCGGTGAAGAGGCGATTTGAGGCTTCTAACGACTTGTCGTTTAGACCATTTAGAAATAGGCTAGTTGGCTTAGGAAACCCTAGAATCTAAAATACGGAAAATTTACACCTTTGCAAATAAATACCTTTTACTTTATAAAACCGTTTTCTAAAGGATTAGTATTTTACAATCTTTGCAAAGCGCCGCTATAACCCACCTTTGGGGAACCCGTTAGGGATAGTACGGTTTATCGTGCACCCTCGGGCTTAGTAGTGCGAGATTCAGACCTCCGCAAGGAGCATTCGGTCTCGAAAGGTTTAAAATACGACATCTTAAGAAAATGAGATTTTTGGAATATAAAATATTTATTAAAATTACTTTTGTATAAACATATGTATATTTATCATTTAAATATCTATTTTATTATAATACAAATTTTCCACCTTTTTCTAAAGCCCTACATTAGTTTTATATTATTTTTGTTTTAAATTTCTTGGAAGCCCAACAGTCCACAGGCCATAACTCCCAAAAGTTGAATTGAACCCTAAAAAATAAAAATACCAGAGTGTAAGTCAGACGAATCCCCACCTTTCGGTGCCTTGACTCGGCCGGACCGCCGAGTCACCTGAACGGAAAAGTTGCCTCTTCACCTTCCTTAACCCCCTGCACACACCATTTATTTGGATCGGTTCCCGAGAGTTAAATACACCCTATTTACTATAATTTTTAAAGATTTTTCTATAATTTTTACAATTTTTTAAAATAAAACCTTTCACCTACCCTATCCTACCCTACCCTATAAATACACTCCTACCCTCTACCCTCTCATCCCAAAACCCGAGGCTCACTCTCTCAAAACTTTCCAAGAAGTGTGTACGTTGAAAACAAGTTCGCGGCGAAGCTCCGACGAAATTCCTGTTGGTTGTATGTATGCCCTAGATGCCAGTATTTTTACAGATGATGTATATTATATTGGATGCTTGGATATATATAGAGATGACTTTTTTGCTCGATATGATAGTATGCTATCTGGTTGCTCTTTATCTTAACATGTATACTCGTCTCTTTATACTGTCTTAGAGTTACATGTTGGTAAAGCCCTTAGGATGTGTACTTGAATACCTGGACTATGATGCAGATCATACCAGTGGGGACATGGTAGTCCATAAGTGCATCCTTCAAGGTCCCTAGTCGTGGGTATATCGAGACGGGGCATCGATACACCAGTATAGACTAGCGTATACGCTTCTCGACCCATGTGATGGGCGATGGATGATCCCATATCCATTGGTGTTGGACATCAGAGATGGTATGCGGGTGCTCAGTGGAGACTGGGTACATTGGACGGACTCGCCGAGAACTCTCAGATGGTATTATACCTCACGTCAGATGGCAGTTCTCAGGTGACACTTGTGCAGGTTAGTGTGTAGACCCGAGATCGTCATAAAGTCTTGTGTGATTCCCACCGTGCTTTGATTTCCACCTTACCACGTCCATGAAGGCGTGCAAAACGGTGGTTTTTGGGTACAGTCCTGAGTCACATGGAGGCACTGAGCGATAGGAGGGGTTTCGTCTCTCCCGGTATTGGGGGTTGATGTTGCACTGTGCTCGATTGGCCGTAACAGGAAAGTCCCTGGCCAGGGCTGATTGGAGATTTACTGGTAAGTGTTACCAGTAGTTTCTTGACCCGTTATGAGCCTCACATTGGCACGACTTATCAGTTATTGGGGTCTGACGTTTACCACCCCTAGACTTGATATGCGACATATCAGACGAGGAGACCGGACTGCACGGTAGTGTTGCCGGTTGGCTCGACGGGAGTTGTAGCAGGTTGGCTTATTTTTTTCTGATCGCTCAATACCCGGGTGGCCGTTACGTTTAGCTGACCGCTTGCGGCTTGGGGGTGCTTGATATGATCATCACCCACTGCCGGCGTATTGACGAGTCTTAGAGTCCCACAAAGGAGTTACCTAGTGCATGCGAAATGTTGTGGTGCGCGTATGCGATATGCGCATGGACCCGATTAAAATGCGCGTATAGGATACCGTATATTGATCGGGAGGCTTGCTTTTGGTGGGGTTGTATGTGATATGGCCGGAATGATAAATCAAGTGTTGATTTATCATTTAACCATTAGTTTCTCGCTAGAAATCCTTTCTTGTGTTTGATGGATGCATGCATGCATGTATGCTTTCTTTATAGATTCATACACATACATACATACATACATACATACATACATCATCTATCATGGTTGTTCATACATGAAAATGGTGGCAATATAAGACTCACACCATGGTTTGATTTATATATAAATTATTATTGAATTTGATTTAAAACAAAAGAAAAAGAAAGGATAATTCATGGAAGCTTTCTACACTCTTCTTGACCTAACCATGCTCACCCACCATTTAACCATGGATTACTTTTCCTTTTGGGTTTTAACTCAAGTTCAATAATGATTCAACCATGGTTTGAGATGAGAGATAAAAAATATATAAAGATATATTTTCTATTTTTCAACTAGAAATTTTTCTTCTCTTATTAAAAAAGGCCACCATCTTCTTCCTCCTTCTTCCATTGCTCTCTAGATTTTTCAAGTGAGCAAAATACTCATCAAGTTAGGATTTTGAAGTGAGAAAAGCCACCACAACATCATTCTACACAAGTCTTGCCCACTTGTTTAGAGTGTTAGCTTCGATTTTCATTCTTGATCTTGCGAAGTTGCTAGCTTGGACAAAGCGGACTCCGGGTGGATCATCGGTGACCTAGAAGAGTTCAAGCTGACCTTTTACAAACCCCAAGTAGCCGAGGAGTCTAGCGCAGGGAGCTACAAAGGTTGTACTCTCAAAACCCTAGCTTTTCTTTCATGCGATGATGTGTGAAATTTGAAACCCAAAATTTTCTAGGATAGATCCTTTGTAAGTTTACTTAGCACCATAAAAACTTAATCTTTGGTACATGTGATGCTTCCAAACTCTACATAGGGTGCTAGGTAAACCTTTCATCAGTATCAGAGCTATTAGGCATTGGATGTCGACCTATGGAGGGTTCTCACTGTGTGACAGTGTGGCGAAGCATTGGTTCTTACCCCTAGGGTAACCCGAGACCGGAAGGTGTTCCGGCGGGTTGTAGTCCTCGCGAGGGGGCATGCGTAAAAAGTAGCAGCTGAGGGACCCGTTGGTGCCACGGCGACCCTATTGGATGGGGTGGCTGCCTGACCTACATTGGTATCAGAGCCGACCTAGAACATTAGGCGACAATTTTACGAAGTAAAAAATCCGATCGAACCAAAATACGACGTTACGGGACCTTCTCTGGACAATTTTTAAAATTTGGATATTTTCAGAATTAAAAATACTTAAAAAAATACAGCATGAAAATATAAGAAGGACTGTGAAATTCGAAGCCATGAACAGTTCAAACCGCCGCGGAACCGCGGCCAATCCTTGCTTGGGCCGCGGATCCGCGGCCGTACAGAGGGGTCATGACTTGTTATTTGCACAGTAATTCCTAAAACTGTATGTATAATGTTTTAGGTATTTTTAATTTGATTCTTGTTCTGTAAATTCTGGAGATGGTTTTGGACTCGTCGATTCGATCGGAATTTTCATTTCGTGACTTTTCCGGATAAATTAGAAAGTATTAAAGTATTTGAACGAGTATCATTTGCTCACTTTTCACGGGGTTTAAATATTTTGGAGATACGTGCAAGTTTTGTGGTGGACCCTCTAGAAGACAACAAACCTTAACTCGATTATGTGACCGTCTTGAACTGCCCTTTGAACCTTAGGGTTTGGGGCAGTACGGCGTGCCACATGTGAGGCGTTGGCTTGACCCTTCTACGGCTGGACCGCTACTACTGTGTCACACTCCGGGTTTTTGAACTCCGCTCAAGTGTTGAACTTTAGGGAATCTTGGGTATTTGATCGTTCGTTCGAAAACTTTAATACTGTCTATTTATCTGGAATGTGATGCAATGTGTGGAATTCATATTACTAGACATGAAATATGAAGTATGTGATATTTCGCATTTATGATGTCTAAAGAGAATGTGGATTCCAGGTATTGCAGTTTTACACTTTCTTTTCTGTGACCGTAAGTGTAGTATGTCGATATCGTTGGTTTCGTTGCTATACGTCAACGACAATCGGGGTACGCATACTTACTTACGTTGATGATATGAGATATTATGTGTTGCTGAGATATGATGTGCAGGATTGTCGCGATTGAATAGCTGGGTTTTTTTTTTATGTGAGATGAGAGTTTTAAATTTTCATTCATGTAAATTTAAATGTAATGTAATATTCTTTTATTTGGGGCACTTCCGGGTTGAGGTCGATGCCACTAGTGTTGTATATTATTTACTTTTCCGCATTAGGATGGACCCAAGGAGGGGAGCACAAGTGACCGGGTTCTGGGGTTCAGTGGGAGGCCATCTCGAGGAGTCGAGACCGGGTCTCCTAAACTCCAGAATTGGTAGGGTCGCTTGCCGCTCTCGTAGGGGTCCAGGGTGTGGGCTTGGCTATTCATCGCGACTGTGGAATCTGTATTTTCTATTATTGGCTAAATACTAAATACGGGCGTCCTAGTATATTCCATATTATATCTATGTTTCTGCTGCGATATCTGTGATGTGATCATTTGATATGTTCTGATGGATACAGTATATAGTATATATGATATATTATATAGACGTTACTTATGTTTTACACCCGCACTAGCCCTGCCCTGCTCTGTCGTTAGTTACCTAACCTAACGGTGCACGAGGGGACATCGAGGCGAATGCGGATGGCATAAGCGTACGTCGTATTTATCTGTGATGTTTAGGTGACTTAAATGATGGGACTTCATTAATGTGATTAATGAAAGAAAAGAAACCTAAAAGATGTTGTAGAATCAAATTTTAATAAAAAGGGTAGCTACAGTTTTGCTTTGCATAGCGGTATATATGATATACCCTGCACCTCATTCGATGGGGAAAGAGCCGAGATCCCTTCACCGGGAGTGACCTCTTTAGCAAAACTGACAGATGCTACAAAACTTGGTTTGGTTTTTGATTACTTTTTGGAGTTTTGCTTTGCACAGTGATATATATGATATATCCTGCACCTTATTCGATGGGGAAAGAGTCGAGATCCCTTCACCGGGAGTGACCTTTTTAGCAAAACTAATGAAAGCCTCAAAATCACTCCATTTCAAAATTCACTTGATTCTACAACGATATCAAGTTCATTACGCAATAGGTTTTCAGAAAAACCTGTCATAGCCCTCCGTCATTTCAGATAAGTCCTACTTAATATTCGCACTACGTTTGTTGGCCTGCATCAAGGCGTAGTGAGCGGTAGCTAACTAGTATTTATCTGTTAGTGCATATGATGCAGATTGGATTAGGGTAGTCGTGCGACTTTGTTGGCCTACGTCAAGGGTCGTACGGGTGGGTTTAATTCAATCAAGAAATGACGGGTTGAACTTGACTAGCGCATTATGGTTTGTTGGCCTGCGTCAAGGTCATGGGACGCTAGGGGCAAAATATTATCGGGAATTTCAAGTGTTGAAATTTGCAATGAGATTGCATACCTTATATGAGATAGTTGGATCCCGATACCCACTGCGAGTAATTGTTACTCCTGGAAGAGTTTTACACAGGACAATTAGCCGATCAAGTAGGTGTCTAGAAAGGTGTCAACGGGGTTATGCCTCTGGGAAAACGCGGTTTACTTTAACTAGGTCCGTGCGAAAGCACAGGGAACCTCCCTCAAAGTACCGACACTAGCCTGGCTGAAAGATCGGCGAAGTTGTTGGGTGTAATTAATCCCGGCTAGTCTTTCCTTTTAGTGTTTGAAGGAAGATTTGATAAAAACAGTGGGAGCCATCCTGATTAGATAAGATAATAACCAATCTGATCTTGCAAGAGCATACGCTAAAGTGTTTTCTTCTCTCTCTCTCCAGGTAGCGACCATGTCATGCCTTAATCAAGATAATAATATGGATGTATTGACTGAACCCGCATGTTATACTGTGCTGGGGAACGTTGGTTCCGTTCTTTCTTATAAGAGTTATAAGACTGAACAGGATATAGGGGAATACCAGGATTCCCATGCCACCCGAATGAAGAAAGTACATGTTGATGCATTTTCTTCGGGTGTGTTCGTTACAGAGAACTGTTTCTCCATTTGCCCTACGTCCTGGGTATTAGATACCGGGTCAGGATCCCATATATGTAATCAGTTACATGGGCTTAGGAAAGGTAGAGAACTTGGAGAAGGTGATTAAGACATAAGAGTTGGAAATGGTGCAATTGTTGCAGCTAAGACCGTCGGGGAATATCACCTTGCATTACCAACTGGTAATACATTGATTCTGAACGAATCCTATTACATGCTGAACCTGATATGCAACATTATATCGATTTCTTTGTTGAGTAAAGAGGGATATAATTTTGTATTACAGGATAATGTTATGAACATTTTCCGTAACCAAAAGTTGGTTGGATCAGGCACATTGTGCAATGGCATTTATGTTCTAAACCAATCAACAGTTCTAAGTATAACAAACACACACAAGAGGAAGAGTTCAGAACTGAACGAATCCTTCTTGTGGCATTGTAGACTAGGTCACATCAATACGACATGACTAGCTAAGTTGCATAAGGATGGATATTTGAATCCATTTGAATTATCATCTTATGACACTTGCCAGTCATGTCTCAAAGGCAAGATGACCAAAACTCCGTTTACGGGACACGGAGAAAGAATTACGGAACTCTTGGGACTGGTGCATAGTGATGTATGCGGTCCAATGTCTACACATGCCAGGAATAGTTCTGCATACTTCATTACATTCACCGACGATCTCTCTAGATTCGGATATGTGTTCCTGATGAAACACAAATCAGAAGCTTTTGAGAAATTTAGAGAATATAAACAAGAAGTCGAGAACCAAACCGGAAAAAGTATTAAAATCCTTCGATCTGATCGAGGAGGTGAATACTTGAGCAATGAATTCCTGGACTTCCTAAAAGAGAATAGGATTCTCTTTCAGCTGACTCCTCCATATACACCACAGCACAACGGTGTATCAGAACGGAGGAACCGCACCCTATTAGATATGGTGCGCTCTATGATGAGCACAGTGAGTTACATATTTCCTTCTGGGGGTATGCACTGGAAACAGCTGCAGACCTATTGAATATGGTTCCCACCAAATCCGTGCCAACCACTCCATATGAGATACTGAAAGGAAAGAGACCATGTCTTAATTATGTTAAGATATGGGGTTGTCCGGCATATGTAAAAACGCAGTATTCGGACAAACTCGCGGCAAGGTCCATTCTGTGTAAGTTTATTGGATATCCCAAACATTCGCGCGGGTATATCTTCTACCACACCGAGGAACAAAAGGTGTTCGTTTCTCGACATGCCACCTTTTTAGAAAAGGAATTTCTTGAAAAAGAGATTAGTGGCAAGGAGGTAGAACTGGAAGAGGTTCCAGCATTACAGACTACGATAGAAGATTTAGTGGAACCAGAGGATTCAGTAGCTCCCAACGAACCTCAGCCTCTCCACCGATCTAGTAGGGTTCCTCGCCAACCTGAGAGATACTACGGTTTTCTCATGGATGGTGGGAGCGAGGATTGCATCATGGAGGATGATGACCCAACTAGTTTCGAGCAGGCCATCACGAGTGGGGACTCAGTGAAATGGCTGGATGCTATGCGGTCCGAGATAGAATCCATGTACACCAACAAAGTATGGACTTTGGAAGATACTCCTGAAGGGTAAAACCCATTGGGAGCAAGTGGATCTTCAAGAAAAAACTTGGTGTAAATGGGAAAGTGGAGAGTTTCAAAGCTAGACTTGTTGCAAAGGGTTTTCGTCAAAGACCAGGTGTGGACTATGACGAGACCTTTTCTCCAGTGGCTATGCTTAAATCCATCCGGATCGTGCTTGCCATCGCTGCATATCATGACTACGAAATCTGGCAAATGGATGTTAAGACCGCCTTTCTAAACGGTGATTTAGAAGAGTGCATGTACATGACTCAGCCAGAGGGCTTCGTAGATAGTGGGAGCAGCGGGAAGGTGTGCAAGCTGCTTAAATCCATTTATGGATTAAAGCAAGTATCGCGGAGTTGGAACATCTGCTTTGACGTCGTTATCAAAGAGTTTGATTTCGTCAAAAACGTGGATGAACCTTGTATTTACAAGAAGGTGGCAGAGAGTAAGGTTGTTTTCCTCGTATTGTACGTGGACGACATACTCTTGATAGGAAATGACATTCCTAAGCTGCAATCGGTCAAGCTGTTCTTATCACAAAGATTCTCAATGAAAGATCTTGGTGATGCCTCCTGCATATTGGGAATTAGGATCTATAGAGATAGATCCAAACGGATATTGGGATTGTCCCAATCCAGGTACATTGACACCATACTAAAGAGGTTTAGTATGGAATAATCCAAGCGTGGGAACTTACCCACGATATCTGGAGTCACTCTCTCCAAAGAGATGTCTTCCAAGACTGATTTGGAGAGAGCTCGCATGCAAGAGATACCCTATGCTTCGGCTGTAGGCTCTATCATGTACGCGATGCTATGTACCAGACGCGATGTTGCATACTCACTAAGTGTAGTGAGCAGGTATCAAGCTGATCCTGGAGAGAGTCACTAGACAGCTGTGAAGAGCATTCTCAAGTACTTACGAAGGACTAAGGAGATGCTCTTAGTGTATGGTAACGGAGAACTCCAAGTGGAGTCCTTTACCGATTCAAGCTTCCAGAGTGATAAGGACGACTCTAAGTCGCAGTCGGGTTTTGTCTTTACCCTTTACGGAGGGGCGGTTGGCTGGAAGAGTTCCAAGCAGGAAACCGTGGAAGACTCGACGATGGAGGCTGAATACATCGCTGCCAACGATGCTGCCAAAGAGGCTGTCTGGATCAAGAAGTTCATTACTGAACTTGGAGTGGTTCCATCCATTGAGAATTCAATACCTTTGTATCGCGATAACAATGGAGCGGTGGATTTGGCCAAGGAACCCAGGTCCCATCAGCGATCCAGGCATATTCCGAGGCGGTATTACCTGATCCGGGAGATAGTTGATCGCCGGGAGATCGAGGTCAGGAGGGTTGACACGAAGAATAACACAGCGGATCCACTCACGAAGGCCATTCCCCAGACACAGTTTGAGAGACTCTTCGGGATGCTCGGTATGCGATACTACAGCAGCTGGCCCTGGTGCAAGTGGGAGATTGTTAGTTGTATGTATGCCCTAGAGGCCAGTATTGTACAGACGATATATATTATATTGGATGCTTGTACATATATAGAGATGACTTTCTTGCTCGATATGATAGTATGCTATCTGGTTGCTCTTTATCTTAACATGTATACTTGTCTCTTTATACTGTCTTAGAGTTACATGTTGGTAAAGCCCTTAGGATGTGTACTTGACTACCTGGACTATGATGCACATCTTACTAGTGGGGACATGGTAGTCCATAAGTACATCCTTCAAGGTCCCTAGTCGTGGGTGTATCGAGACGGGGCATCGATACACCAGTATAGACTAGCGTATACGCTTCTCGACCCATGAGATGGGCGATGGATGATCCCATATCCATTGGTGTTTGACATCAAAGATGGTATGCGGGTGCTCAGTGAAGACTGGGTACACTGGACGGACTCGCCGAGAACTCCCAGATGGTATTATACCTCATGTCAGATGGCAGTTCTCAGGTGACACTTGTGCAGGTTAGTCTGTAGACCCGAAATCGTCATAGTGTCTTGTGTGATTCCCACTGTGCTTTGATTTCCACCTTACCACATCCATGAGGGCGTGCAAAACGGTGGTTTTTGGGTACAGTCCCGAGTCACATGGAGGCACTGAGCGATAGGAGGGGTTTCGTCTCTCCCGGTATTGGGGGTTGATGTTGCACTGTGCTCGATTGGCCGTAACAGGGAAGTCCCTGGCCAGGGCTGATTGAAGATTTACTGGTAAGTGTTATCAGTAGTTTCTCGACCCGTTATGAGTCTCACATCGGCACGACTTATCAGTTATTGGGGTCTGACGTTTACCACCCCTAGACTTGATATGCGACATATCAGACGAGGAGACCGGACTGCACGGTAGTGTTGCCGGTTGGCTCGACGGGAGTTGTAGCAGGTTGGCTTGTTTTTTTCTGATCGCTCAATACCCGGGTGGCCGTTACGTTTAGCTGACCGCTTGCGGCTTGGGGGTGCTTGATATGATCATCACCCACTGCCGATGTATTGACGAGTCTTAGAGTCCCACAAAGGAGTTACCTAGTCCAGGCGAAATGTTGTGGTGCGTGTATGCGATATGAGCATGGACCCGATTAAAATGCGCGTATAGGATACCGTATATTGATCGGGCGGCTTGCTTTTGGTGGGGTCGTATGTGATATGGCCGGATTGATAAATCAAGTGTTGATTTATCATTTAACCATTAGTTTCTCACTAGAAATCCTTTCTTGTGTTTGATGGATGCATGCATGCATGTATGCTTTCTTTATAGATTCATGCACATACATACATACATACATACATACATCATCTATCATGGTTGTTCATACATGAAAATGGTGGCAATATAAGACTTACACCATGGTTTGATTTATATATAAATTATTATTGAATTTGATTTAAAACAAAAGAAAAAGAAAGGATAATTCATGGAAGCTTTCTACACTCTTCTTGACCTAACCATGCTTACCCACCATTTAACCATGGATTACTTTTCCTTTTGGGTTTTAACTCAAGTTCAATAATGATTCAACCATGGTTTGAGATGAGAGATAAAAAATATATAAAGATATATTTTCTATTTTTCAACTAGAAATTTTTCTTCTCTTATTAAAAAAGGCCACCATCTTCTTCCTCCTTCTTCCATTGCTCTCTAGATTTTTCAAGTAGGCAAAATACTCATCAAGTTAGGATTTTGAAGTGAGAAAAGCCACCACAATATCATTCTACTCAAATCTTGCCCACTTGTTTAGAGTGTTAGCTTCGATTTTCATTCTTGATCTTGCGAAGTTGCTAGCTTGGACAAAGCGGACTCCGGGTGGATCATCGGTGACCTAGAGGAGTTCAAGCTGACCTTTTACAAACCCCAAGTAGCCGAGGAGTCTAGCGTAGGGAGCTACAAAAGTTGTACTCTCAAAACCCTAGCTTTTCTTTCATGAGATGATGTGTGAAATTTGAAACCCAAATTTTTCTAGGATAGATCCTTTGTAAGTTTACTTAGCACCATAAAAACTTAATCTTTGGTACATGTGATGCTTCCAAACTCTACATAGAGTGCTAGGTAAACCTTTCATCAGTATCAGAGCTACTAGGCATTGGATGTCGACCTATGGAGGGTTCTCACTGTGTGACAGTGTGGCGAAGCATAGGCTCTTACCCCCTGGGTGACCCGAGACCGGAAGGTGTTCCGGCGGGTTGTAGTCCTCGCGAGGGGGCATGGGTAAAAAGTAGCAGCTGAGGGACCCGTTGGTGCCACGGTGACCCCATTGGATGGGGTGGCTGCCTGACCTATATTGGTATCAGAGCCGTCCTAGAACATTAGGCGACAATTTTACGAAGTAAAAAATCCAATCGAACCAAAATACGACATTACGGGACCTTCTATGGACAATTTTTAAAATTTGGATATTTTCAGAATTAAAAATACTTAAAAAATACAGCAGGAAAATATAAGAAGGACTGTGAAATTCGAAGCCATGAACAGTTCAAACCGCCGGGGAACCGCGGCCAATCCTTGCTTGGGCCGCGGATCCGCGGCCGTACAGAGGGGTCATGACTTGTTATTTGCACAGTAATTCCTAAAACTGTATGTATAATGTTTTAGGTATTTTTAATTTGATTCTTGTTCTGTAAATTCTGGAGATGGTTTTGGACTCGTCGATTCGATCAGAATTTTCATTTCGTGACTTTTCCGGATAAATTAGAAAGTATTGAAGTATTTGAACGAGTATCATTTGCTCACTTTTCACGGGGTTTAAATATTTTGGAGATACGTGCAAGTTTTGTGGTGGACCCTCTAGAAGACAACAAACCTTAACTCGATTATGTGACCGTCTTAAACTTCCCTTTGAACCTTAGGGTTTGGGGCAGTACGGTGTGCCACATGGGAGGCGTTGGCTTGACCCTTCTACGGCTGGACCGCTACTACTATGTCACACTCCGGGTTTTTGAACTCCGCTCAAGTGTTGAGCTTTAGGGAATCTTGGGTATTTGATCGTTCGTTCGAAAACTTTAATACTGTCTATTTATCTGGAATGTGATGCAATGTGTGGAATTCATATTACTGGACATGAAATATGAAGTATGTGATATTTCGCATTTATGATGTCTAAAGAGAATGTGGATTCCGGATATTGCAGTTTTACACTTTCTTTTCTGTGACCGTAAGTGTAGTATGTCGATATCGCCGGTTTATTTGCTATACGTCAACGACAATCGGGATACGCATACTTACTTACGTTGATGATATGAGATAATATGTGTTGCTGAGATATGATGTGCAGGATTGTCGCGATTGAATAGCTTGGGGTTTTTATGTGAGATGAGAGTTTTATATTTTCATTCATGTAAATTTAAATGTAATGTAATATTCTTTTATTTGGGGCACTTCCGGGTTGAGGTCGATGCCACTAGTGTTGTATATTATTTACTTTTCCCCATTAGGATGGACCCAAGGAAGGGAGCACAGGTGACCGGGTTCTGGGGTTCAGTGGGAGGCCATCTCGAGGAGTCGAGAACGGGTCTCCTAAACTCCAGAATTGGTAGGGTCGCTTGCCGCTCTCGTAGGGGTCCAGGGTGTGGGCTTGGCTATTCATCGCGACTGTGGAATCCATATTTTCTATTATTGGCTAAATACTAAATACGGACGTCCTAGTATATCCCATATTATATCTATGTTTCTGCTGCGATATCTGTGATGTGATCATTTGATATGTTCTGATGGATACTGTATATAGTATATATGATATATTATATAGATGTTACTTATGTTTTACACCCGCACTAGCCCTGCCCTGCTCTGTCGTTAGTTACCTAACCTAACGGTGCACGAGGGGACATCGAGGCGAATGCGGATGGCATAAGCGTACGTCGTATTTATCTGTGATGTTTAGGTGACTTAAATGATGGGACTTCATTAATGTGATTAATGAAAGAAAAGAAACCTAAAAGATGTTGTAGAATCAAATTTTAATAAAAAGGGTAGCTACAGTTTTGCTTTGCATAGCGGTATATATGATAAGTTGTGGACATCGATCGTTTATCTAAACCTGACTTTGTGGTGTCTAGGCTAGGCAAGTGAGCTTAGGTAACTTTAAAAGGCCCGTCTCACGATTCGTGAGCGGATTCCTCCTTCCTTACTTGTACTTACCTGGCCACAATTGGCGGTGAAGAGGCGATTTGAGGCTTCTAACGACTTGTCGTTTAGACCATTTAGAAATAGGCTAGTTGGCTTAGGAAACCCTAGAATCTAAAATACGGAAAATTTACACCATTGCAAATAAATACCTTTTACTTTATTTAATCGTTTTCTAAAGGATTAGTATTTTACAATCTTGGCAAAGCGCTGCTACAACCCATCTTTGGGGAACTCGTTAGGGATAATACGATTTATCGTGCACCCTCGGGCTTAGTAGTGCGAGATTCAGACCTCCGCAAGGAGCATTCGGTCTTAAAAGGTTTAAAATACCTCATCTTAAGAAAATAGTATTTTTGGAATATAAAATATTTATTAAAATTACTTTTGTATAAACAAATGTATATTTATCATTTAAATATCTATTTTATTATAATACAAATTTTCCACCTTTTTCTAAAAATCACAATAATAAATTTTACACTAAAATACCATGAACTTCAAATAATCAATATTACAGATAAATACCCTTATTTATAAAACTAGGATATTTTCACTAGAAATGTCACAACATAAAATCCACCCTTATTACAACCCTAAAGATGAACAATAAATACTTGAGTTGTGTTTTGAAAAGTATATAAAAGTATTTTTACATAAAACCCCCTCAAGTTTTATAAATTACCCTAAGGACCCTAGCAATTTTAAGACTTCGATTCACATTTCTGATTGTCTGACCCGGGTTTGAGTCTGATTAATCTGACTTGAATATGATTCAAGTTAATCTATAATCTATAAGATTCCAATTCAATATGAACACATGAATCCATGAATACAATTATCAATTTATACAACTTGACTGAACCGAACCATGGATATATTCCTTTTACATGATTCTCAGTATTCCATTTACATGTCTCTACGATTACAACCGTTTCCTGATATCATGATTTCGGTCAGTCAGTTAATCAATCATACAACCAATACAATTTACAAGATAACACTACATCGCAGGGTTTAAGGGGTAGATTGGTACGGAAGGTGTTAAAGGTGGCACGAGGTGGTCAGACTTAATACACCTAACATGAATCCAGTTGCTGTTGTACCATGGCATAAACGGTTCCTTGTACTATACGTGCCCCTAGTCTCTGGCATATAGAGACTCCCCTCATATACACTGGCATCCATCTGTACCAAGCTACAAACAACAGCGTTAATACGACATTACTACAGGATAATACAACTTTAAAATATATCTTATTATTCTGTCTTATTCTACTTTCCTCTTACCTTTGGGACTTACCGAGCGACCTGTTCGCTGACGGCATTCTGTTTCTCTCTTCTTTGAATGTCGTCAGGTAATTTGGACCCAGCAAAGATCGAGCCATCGCAAGAAGACTTGGAGCAATTTACTGAAGACCCTGCACTGTAGTTTCATTGTATACTTTTCCTTTCTGTACTTTTCATTTCATGTTATGCCGCTGTATAGGCATCTTTTTATTTCAGTTGTATTTCCTTTCATGCATTGTACAAATAATGTTAATAAATAAAAGTTGATGTTCTTTTTATTTCTTGTCTTTTGTGTATTTATTTTATATTGCTTAGATACGCTTAGCTATGTACTTCTGAGTATATACGTAGCGGACCTCGTCGCGTCCCCTTCGCCGTACACTGGGAAGCAAGGCGTGACAGAATAGCTTACGTGCAATGGTAGTGCAGTTTGGTTATATTTGTACATTTGATATTGCGGGGCGAGTGTCCGACATGTGGACTGCCGTCACTGCCTGTTTGCATATTATTATTTTGGGGCACGATCGGGTTGTGGTCGATGTACCCGTTGTATATATTTTCTTTTCTGTACTAGGATTACCCCGCGGTGGAGTGCACAGATAGCCGTGTTCTGGAAGGCAACGGGCCCGCATCTCATGGCTTTGAGATGGAGGGGGATTCACTCTAGGATTGGCGGGCTATTCGCCGCACTCGTGGGGGGTACAGGTTGACCCAAGGAGGGGTACTCAAGTTACCGGATTCCGTGAAGTGCTGGGTGGTCCATTCACTTTGCTGAAGGGGGCTGCATCGCTTCAGGTTTTGGCGGGTAACTTGCCGCACTCGTAGGGGTCTAGGTTTCATTGCACAGGCTATCCACACGACCAGGGGAACGTCGGATTTCATTTGCGGCTCAAAGGAAACCCGGGGCTCCCAGATTATCTGTATTGTTCTGTGATGTTGCATTTATCACGCCTGGAGCGATTATTATATATTGATATATATACTAGTAGATGTTGTATATGTTTTGCACCCGCGCTAGTCCAGTCCCCGCTCTGTCGTTAGTTAAGTAACCTAACGGGTGATGACGAGACCCAGTGGCGAATGCGAATGGCATATACCTACATTATATTTTCGTTTCTTTTGTGGTATGATTTATTGATGGGACTACGTTGATTCAGATCAATGCAAGTAAAACAAACCTATATATGATGTTGTTGGAACAATTTTCAAAAAGCTGTTATTATTAGGGCGTTTTCTTTTATTTTGCACAGTGGTATTCGGTTATGAATATCCAGCACCTCATTCGACGAGGCAAGGGCCGAGATCCCTTCATCGGGAGTGACCCCTTGGACAGAGGTTTGCGTCAGGGTAATAACTTCACTATAGTCA
Organism: Agapanthus africanus; assembly: GCA_030015575.1. Classification (NCBI taxonomy): domain Eukaryota; kingdom Viridiplantae; phylum Streptophyta; class Magnoliopsida; order Asparagales; family Amaryllidaceae; genus Agapanthus; species Agapanthus africanus. The sequence continues at coordinate 443,342,607 of JASDDO010000031.1, read as the reverse complement.
ATTACTTTTTGCTTTGCATCGTGGTATTCAGTTGGAATATCCTGCACCTCATTCGACGAGAAAAGAGCCGAGATCCCTTCACTGGGAGTGACCACTTTAGCAAAAGTTTTCGCCACTATATTTTTGTAAAACCACTTAGATTCCTTCAACGATATCAAGTTCATTACGTTAAATGTTTTTCGCCAAAAACCAGCCATATTCATATCATAATTTTGCATTATTATATTCCCCATTCTTATTCATTTTACAAATAAACAGGTGCTTTTGATCCATGTCTGCTACATAGTTGCAGGTTACAGGTTCTCGGAACAAAAACAGTGAAAACGATGAAAAGACGATACAAAAGTGAGACTACGACCGATAAATGGAAGAATCTTGATCAAGCCTATAGTTAGAGAATAAACGAAGATCAATGAACAAGTTCACAAAGTACAAAGGCAGTGCAAGGTTCAAGACTTCGAAACGAAGAAAACGGTAAAGTCCACGACATTATTCACTGCGGAAATCTGGAAGAGAACTAGAAGACATTCTGAAGAACCAACTGAAGAAAACAGAAGACAACAGCAACAGACAGAAGCCATAAAAAATTGATCTCAAGATCCTTTTATTTGGCCACGGAACAGCGGCTAAACATGGGTTTTGGTCGCGGATCCGCGGCCGTGCGTCGCGCGTGTTGCTACGTGTCACGCGTGTCGGTGCGTCAGTGCATTACTTAGGTTTTTCTTAGGGTAAATTTGTAAAAGCAGATATGAGTCGGATGTAACCCTAGGGTTTCTATGATCTATAAATAGAAACCCTAAATCTCTTTTGGAGGTATGCCTCTTCTTGTGCCTCAATATATTTATAAAAATTAAGAATTCAATTCCTGTGAATGATTTAAGAGAGCATCAAATAAAAATTAGAGTAAGTTTCTTTTTATTGCCCTAGTTAAATTTTCTTTCCTGCCCTAGTTAATTTTTATTATCTTCCCTACTTAATTAGTTTAGAACATGTTTTTCAATTCCCTAATGAGTGAGTAGTTCCTCACTTGTTAGGGTTAGGAATAGGGAAGGTTTGAGAGATGAAAATCTCTCACCCCTTTTTTGCCCATCACATATTTTTATAGGACTCCATGCATACATACACACATCGCTCCCTACAGCACCCTATCCCACGAGGTAGCGGTGATACCGTAGTATAAAAGACCGGTTACGTATGTTTTCCATGGAGGTTAGGGTAAGTGTAAGTCCACGTTGCCCACCCCGGTGCTAGCGGGGAGGCGGAAACGTTATGAAAAATCGGATTTTTACAACACTAGGCAACATGGACTATACTAAAGGAGGGATCTTTGCTAAACAAAACTAACTAACAAGCTAAAAGAGTTAGCTACTCCGAAAGGGGGTTATACCTAGGTCTTCAAGTCCTTCTCTTCTTGCTCCTTCGAGTGAAAGAACGGGTTCTCCTTGTCGCCTTCTCTTGCCGAAGAAAGATCCACCCGAGGGCCTCTACCTTTGGCTCCAACCTCAAACTATAAGTAACAAAGGTGCTTGGTGTGCTAAACCTAGGACCTTAGAAAGAGTAGAGAGTATTTTTGAGGGTTTTATCTCAAGCTCAAATGGTTCTCAACTCATGAGAGGGGAGAGATAGAGAGAGAGGAAGAGGAGGAGAGAGAATGAGAATGATAGAATGAGAAGAAATATCCAACCTTTTCACATATATGTGAATTATGAAAAATAGATAATTAGCTAAAGATAATTTTGATGGTTAATCAAGAAATGACCATTATCATTTCACATTGAATGCTTTTGCAAGGATCAAAGAGCATTTTTCATATGGAATGATGATGGTCAACTTGTCAACCTAGGTCAACAAGTCAAGTATAGTCAAATGGTCAACAACCCTAACCATGCACAATTATAATTAACTAATATTAATAAATCATATTTCACACATAAACATTAGGATTAAGAAAATGACAATGGTCATCAACCCTAATGAAAGTCCTCTGCCTCTGCCTCAGTCAACTGTGCATACACACCCGTATTTGTGTTCCGAGGAACACGAATACAATGAGATAAAACCAATCCCAAATCATATACTAGGATCCGGCTTAAACCAAAGCCCGCTAGTATAAGCTGTCTGGACACCAAACGTGCACAAGTGCGCAGATGTGAACGAACCCTGTCGCAAAACCATGCGACCTCTACTCATTTTGCCTAAAGGCGAATAACCCTCTGTGTGGGACTCTAAAGAATCGACACTATGCTGGCAGTGGGTTTAACTACAGATCGCCAGCGGCACTAGCTGTACGTAACGGTCCCCAGGTAGATGCCGATAAGAAGACTGACGAGGTAAACCCATCTGAACTCCTACTGAGCCTGAATGTGACAGTCTCCGTACAGTCCGGTCTGTTCATCTAAGAACATTGCATGGCGGGCCTAGGGGGGCGGTAAACGTCAGTCCCCTAATAGCGGTAAAAGTCATGTCGGAGTGTAGCCCAGAACACCCTGAGATAATACTGGAAACCTACCAGTCTATCTCGCTTGCCCTGGCCAGGGACTTTGTGTAATGGATCTCCTAGACACAGCACGATATCAACCCCCAATGCCGAGAGAGACGAATCATGTCTAACCGTCACTGCCTCCAAGTGCTTCGGGACTGCACCCAAAAACTACTTGTTTGCACGACACCTTTGAGCCGTGGTAGGGTAGTAATCAAAGTACAGTGGGAACACACTCGAGGCGAAGTGGCAGTGTCAAGTCAACGGACTAAGCTGTACTCATGTCACCTGGGAACTGATAACTGACGATAGGTATAATACCAACCAACAGTTCCCGACGAGTCCTGTCCAGTGTACTCGTAACCTAACGAGCACCCGTATACTATCTCAAGTACGACGTACTGACGGCTGTGGGACATACCGTCTCCCAAGCTGGGATAAGAAGCGCATACGCTAGTCTACTCCGGAGTATCGATGCCCTGTCTCGATAGTCCTATGACTAGGGACCTGCATAAGGATGTGCTTATGGATTACCCATCCCCCATGAGTGTGACTGCCATCAAAACGCTGGTAATCAAGCAAAGATCCTAAGGGCTCCACTAATGTGTAAAGACGATATGCTAAAATAAACACATGCACACATTAAAGCAGAAACAAACCAAGTAGCATACTACTATTTTGAGCAAGATTGTCAATACAAGGTGAATATCCCAAGCTTCCATCAAGTAATATACAAACTAGTATGATACAGTAATGGCCTCTAGGGCATATACACTAACAATCTCCCGCTTGCACTAAGGCCATGTACTGGCGTATCAAAGACCTATCATCTCGATCAACTGCTCGAACTGAGTCTGGGGTAAGGCCTTCGTGAATGGATCAACAATGTTATCTTCCGTAGCAACTCTCCGAACCTCGATCTCCTGGCGAGCCACGATCTCCCTGATCAGGTGATACCGCCTCAAGATGTGTCTGGACTTCTGATGGGACCTGGGTTCCTTCGCTAAAGCTATAGCCCCGTTGTTATCGCAATACAGAGGTACTGGATCAACAATGAACGGAACCACCTGAAGTTCTGTTAGGAACTTCCTTATCCAGACGGCTTCTTTTGTGGCATCTGCAGCAGCGATATATTCCGCTTCCATCGTCGAGTCAGCAACGGTTTCCTGTTCGGAACTCTTCCAACACACCGCCCCTCCATAGAGGGTAAAGACATAACCCGACATGGACTTGGAATCATCCTTGTCACTCTGGAAGCTGGAGTCAGCAAAGGCCTCGATCTGGAGGTCTTTTCCGCCATACACCAAGAACATCTCCTTATTCCTTCTCAGGTACTTGAGAATGTTCTTTACTGCTATCCAGTGTTTCTCCCCAGGGTTTGACTGATACCGGCTTACCACACTCAGTGCATAAGCTATATCTGGTCTGGTGCACAACATCGCATACATTATAGAGCCTAGCGCAAAAGTGTAGGGTATAATAGACATGCAATCCTTTTCCAAATCAGTCTTGGGAGACATCTCTTTAGAGAGGGTGATCCCGTGACAAGCCAGTAGATTACCGCGCTTGGAATCTTCCATACTGAATCTTTTCAGTATGGTGTCGATGTACCTGGACTGTGAAAGTCCTAATATCCTCTTGGATCGATCACGATAGATCCGGATCCCCAAAATGTAAGAGGCATCACCCAGGTCTTTCATAGAGAACCTGTGTGACAAGAACCCTTTGACAGATTGTAGCATAGGAATGGCATTTCCTATCAAGAGAATGTCATCCACGTATAAAACGAGGAATACTACAGTTCTTGCTACAAATCTACTATAGATGCATGGTTCATCTGGATTTTTGATAAAGCCAAATTCCTTGACCGTTTCATCAAAACAGATGTTCCAACTCCGCGATGCCTGCTTTAGTCTATAAATGGACTTAAGAAACTTGCACACCTTTCCGCTGCTCCCACTCTGAATGAAACCCTCTGGCTGGTCCATATAGACACACTCCTCTAAATTTCCATTTAGAAAAGCGGTATTTACGTCCATCTGCCAGATCTCATAATCGTGGAAGGCAGCAATGGAAAGAAGGATCCGAATGGATTTCAGCATAGCCACTAGAGAAAAGGTTTCGTCATAGTCCAAGCCAGGTCTTTGACGGAAACCCTTTGCAACAAGTCTAGCTTTATAGGTCTCAACCTGTCCATCTACACCAATCTTCCTTTTGAAGATCCACTTGCATCCTACGGGTTTTACCCCATCTGGAGCAACGTCCAACGTCCATACTTTGTTGGTGTACATGGACTCCATTTCGGTCCGCATTGCATCCAGCCATTTTACCGAGTCAACGCTCTGAATGGCCTACTGGAAGCTAGTCGGCTCATCACTATCAATGATGCAATCCTCTCTATCCCCGTCTATGAGAAAACCGTAGTATCTCTCGGGCGGATGAGACTGCCTACTACTTCTGTGGAGCGGCGTAGGAATGTCCTGATCTTTCGAATCCTCTGGTTCTACTAAGCTTTCAGTAATAGCTCGTGGTTATGGAATTTCTTCCAGTTCTATTGCGCTCCCACTTATCTGATTCTCTAAAAACTGAGTTTCCAAGAAGTGGGCATGCCGAGAAACAAAAACCTTTTGTTCCTCTTCGCAATAGAAGAAATATCCCTTGGAGTTCTTTGGATATCCCACTAACTTGCACTGTACTGAGCGTGCCTCGAGCTTGTCCGCATGCTACTTTTTGACAAAAGCTGGACATCCCCATGTCTTAATGTAATTAAGATAGGGTCTCTTCCCACACCATATCTGATATGGTGTAGTAGGCACAGTCTTAGTTGGAACTCGGTTCAAAAGGTATGCAGCTGATTCTAGTGCATATCCCCAGAATGATCGCGGTAACTCAGCGTTACTAATCATGGACCGTACCATATCCAATAGGGTTCAGTTCCATCTCTCCGATACACCGTTATGTTGCGGAGTGTATGGAGGAGTAAGCTGAGAGAGAATTCCATTCTCTTTTAAGTAATCCAGGAACTCGGCACTCAAGTATTCACCACTTCGATCAGATCTCAGTGTCTTGATACTTTTTCCTGTTTGTTTTTCTACTTCATTCTTATATTCCTGGAATTTTCCAAAGGCTTCGGATTTATGTTTCATCAAGAAGACATATCCGTACCTTGAAAAGTCATCCGTAAAAGTAATGAAGTAAGAATAACCGCTTCGTACATGCGTAGACATTGGACCGCACAAGTCGCTGTGTACGAGTCCCAAGAGCTCGCTCGCTCTTACTCCGTGTCCAGTGAACGGAGTCTTTGTCATCTTTCCTTTGAGATAGGATTGACAAGTTGCATATGATTGATATTCGAACGGATCCAAATATCCTTCTGTATGTAACTTCGTCAACCTTCTCTCATTGATGTGACCCAGTCTATAATGCCATAAGAAAGTCTGATTTGTTTCCGGAGACTTTCTTTTGTGTGTATTCTGGACATTGAAAATCTATGGTTGGTTTAATACGTATATACCATTGCTTAAAGTACCTGACCCAATCAGAACTTGATTAAGGTGAATGTTTACAGCATTACTTACAAACGCAAATTCATAACCTTCTTTAGAAATTAAAGATACAGAAATGATATTACAAGTTGCATTGGGTACAAAAAAGCAATTACGTAAAACCAAAACATGTCCATCTGACATTCCCAGGTGATAGTCCCCCACGGCCTCAGGATCCATGATAGCTCCGTTTGCAACTTTGAGGGTCATGTCATCTGTCTTCAAAAACCTACGCTTTCTCAACGCCTGCAAAGAATTACAGATATGAGATTCTGATTCGGTATCCAATACCCAGGACGTAGAGTTTATTGATAGACAGTTTTCAATAACATACACACCTGAAGCTGAAGCCGCAACTTGCTTCAGATCCTGTGTTCTGGCCTTCCAAGCCCTGCAATCTTTCTTCCAGTGTCCACTCTTGTGACAGTAAAAGCACTCTTCCTTATCCACAAGCTTCCCCGCTACCTTTGTTGCTTTTGCCTTTCCCTTCGTATCCACCTTACTAACACCGCCCCTTGGTTTGGCGGGGGTTTTCTTCTTCTTTCCCTTGGCTTTCGCCCTGGACCTAGAAGAGGAAGATCCTCCTACAAACAAAGTGGATGTTTCCCTACCTTTCTGTAGGGTGCCCTCCGCACTCTTTAGCATGTTGAGGAGTTCTGAAAGTTCAACTTCCTTTTCTTACAAGTTGAAATTCAGGATGAACTGGGCGTAAGTGGAAGGAAGGGACTGAAGAATCAAGTCCGTATAGAGCTCATTCTCCAACGTGGTCCCAAGGTCCGCGAGCTCCTTTATGTAGCCAATCATCTTAAGTACGTGTTCCGCTACCGATGATCCGACGGCCAATCTCGCCGAAAACAGCTTCTTCGACACTTCGTATCTGGCGATACGGGATTGCTCTCCATACAGTTCTTTTGTATGGAGAAATATGGATTCGAGGTCCATATTCTCGTGCCTCCTCTGATGTTCATTGTCCATAGAGGCAAGCACGAGGCACTTGGCCTTCGCGCAGTCGATTTCCCAGGTCTTACGGATTTCCCTATCCGCGACGCTGGTTTTGGGACCTGGGACAGGGGGAGCTTTGGTGGTAAGAAGGTACCCCAACTTGTCATAAGTGATTGCCATTTTGATATTCCTGAGCCAATCTTTGTAGTTTGTCCCTGTCAGTATGTTTTTATCTAGAAGTAACTTAAGTCCAGTCATGATATTTGGTCGCTGCAATTAGGAGAGAGAGAAGAAACACTTTAGCATGATGCTCTTGCAAGTTTAGAGTGGTTTTTAATTTGTCTAAATAGGATGGCTCCCACTGTCTCTCGAATCCCTCCTCAAACCATAAAGGAAGAATTGGTCGGGATCAATCTCACTGTACAATACTTGCTTAACCGTTCAGCTAGGCCAGTGTCGGTACTTCGAGGGAGGTTTTACAACGCTTTCGTGAAGTTCCTTAATTAAGTAACCTCTTTTCCCTATGGGCGTAGCCCCGCTAACACCTTTCTAGACACCTACTTGGTTTATAGCATTGATCGTTAAGTGAGAAAGTTCAGGAGGAGTAGCATATACTCACAGTAGGATCGGGATCCAAATATCATCGCGTGACAAAACTGAAGGAATCCTACCAGAATCATCACACTCCAAATGGTATGCAGCGCTAGCAAGTTTCAGTTCATTTGAAACTCCCGATGTGGATTTTTGCCCCATGCTCTTATGACCTTGACTTTGGCCAAAATATCATAAGTCACATGTCAAGTTCTACCCGTCATTCTCTAGGTTAATTTGAGCCCACCCGCACATACCCTTGACTTTGGCCAACAAGGTAGAACGACTGCCCCAAACCAACACATCTATCTATGCTGCACATGAATACCCAATAGCTATCAATCACTATACCTTGACTTTGGCCAACATACATAGCTTGAATACTTATTGACCATTCATGTGAAACGACGGAGGGCTACGAATGGTTTTGGCGAAACCGTGAACATAGTGAACCTGATATAATCGATGGAACGAGATAGCTTTCAAAAGGAGTGGTTCAAGCTCCGCATTTAAAAGTTGGTTTTGAAAAGAACCGAGTGGTTTTCAAAGTGTTCCAACGACTTTTACTTGGTTTATTTTTTTCTTGCATTAATTCCAATGCGTCCCATCATTTAATCCTACCATTGCAGAAAACAACGAAAATATGACGTATGCTTATGTCATCCGCATTCGCCACGGGGTCCCGTCATCACCCGTTAGGTTACTTAACTAACGACAGAGCGGGGGCTGGACTCACGCGGATGAAAAACATAAGCAACGCTTAAATAGATATCATATAGATATATATAAACATTCGTCACATGCAATGATAGTCATTCCAGATCACATATGAACACATCGGATATACTAGGAATCCGCATTTCGTACGAGCCTGTAACGAAGAGCGGATTATACGGTCGCGATGAATAGCCAAACCCCACCCTAGACCCCTACAGGTGCGACAAACTACCCGCCAAGTATCCGAAGTGAAGCAACCTTCCTCAACAACGTGGGTAGGCCACTCGGCACTTCGAGGTACCCGGTAGTTTGTGCACCCCACCTTGGGTCTATCCTAGGAGCAAAAACAGTAAAAAGAAATTATACAATGACGGCTACAACCCCGACCCGGTTGTGCGGACATACAAATAATATTACATCAATTTACATATTACAAGAATTGAAAGAATAAGAAAACTCTCATCTCACAACCCCCCGCTATTCATCTGTGACAATCCAACGAATTCATATATACAAACCATCAACATTACAGATCACAGATATGTATAACCCCCACTAATCGACGTATAGCGATTAGCAAACGTTCGATACATATATCACATCACAGATATAACCCATTAGCCAAAGTGTAAAGAAATTCGATCAAAATACGGATTTGTGACCACCCTAAAAACTAACTTGTTCTCTGGAAAATCTGGGTAGAAACAAACTATATTAAAAATCCCAAAACCTCCAACTAAGTACACTGCACCAAACTCGGTCCACGGCCGAGTCAACTCGGCCGCGGATCCGCGGCAAGAAGCATGTTCTTGCCGCGGAACCGCGGCGCTTTGACCGGTTCAGTGGATCGTTTTTCGTGGGTGTCTTTAGAAAACCCTGAGCCGATTTTTGAAGTATGATTTATTATTTTTAGAGCAGAAATAAAAATCGACAGAAACTTAGGGTTTTTGAAAAGTGTTTTGCGATTTTTTCCGATCGAAGTTCTAGATACTTTGCTAACTAGTTAGTTTGTGTTTAGCTAGGCTCTGATACCAATGTAAGTCTATGTTGCCCACCCCGGTGCTTGCGGGGAGGCGGAAACGTTATGAAAAATCTGATTTTTACAACACTAGGCAACATGGACTATGGTAAAGGAGGGATCTTTGCTAAACAAAACTAACTAACAAGCTAAAAGAGTTAGCTACTCGGAAAAGGGGTTATACCTAGGTCTTCAAGTCCTTCTCTTCTTGCTCCTTGGAGTGAAAGAACGGGTTCTTCTTGTCACCTTCTCTTGCCGAAGAAAGATCCACCCGATGGCCTCTACCTTTGGCTCCAACCTCAAACTAGAAGTAACTAAGGTGCTTGGTGTGCTAAACCTAGGACCTTAGAAAGAGTAGAGAGTATTTTTGAGGGTTTTATCTCAAGCTCAAATGGTTCTCAACTCATGAGAGGGGAGAGCTAGAGAGAGAGGAAGAGGAGGAGAGAGAATGAGAATGATAGAATGAGAAGAAATATCCAACCTTCTCACATATATGTGAATTATGAAAAATAGATAATTAGCTAAAGATAATTGTGATGGTTAATCAAGAAATGACCATTATCATTTCACATTAAATGCTTTTGCAAGGATCAAAGAGCATCTTTCATATGGAATGATGATGGTCAACTTGTCAACCTAGGTCAACAAGTCAGGTATAGTCAAATGGTCAACAACCCTAACCATGCACAATTATAATTAACTAATATTAATAAATCATATTTCACACATAAACATTAGGGTTAAGAAAATGACAATGGTCATCAACCCTAATGAAAGTCCTCTGCATCTGCCTCAGTCAACTGTGCATACACACCCGTATCCGTGTTCCGAGGAACACGAATACAATGAGATAAAACCAATCCCAAATCATATACTAGGATCCGGTTTAAACGAAAGCCCGCTAGTATAAGCTGTCCGGACACCAAACGTGCACAAGTGCGCGGATGTGAACGAACCCTGTCGCAAAACCATGCGACCTCTATTCATTTTGCCTAAAGGCGAATAACCCTCTGTGTGGGACTCTAAAGACTCGACACTACGCTGGCAGTGGGTTTAACCACAGACCGCAAGCGGCACTAGCTGTACGTAACGGTCCCCAGGTAGATGCCGATAAGAAGACTGACGAGGTAAACCCATCTGAACACCTACTGAGCCTGAATGTGATAGTCTCCGTACAGTCCGGTCTGTTCGTCTAAGAACATCGCATGGCGGGCCTAGGGGGCGGTAAACGTCAGTCCCCTAATAGCTGTACAAGTCGTGTCGGAGTGTAGCCCAGAACACCCTGAGATAACACTGGAAACCTACCAGTCTATCTCGCTTGCCCTGGCCAGGGACTTTGTGTAATGGCTCTCCTAGACACAGCGCGATATTAACCCCCAATACCGGGAGAGACTAATCCTGTCTAACCGTCACTGCCTCCAAGTGCTTCGGGACTGCACCCAAAAACTACCTGTTTACACGACTCCTTTGAGCCGTGGTAGGGTAGTAATTAAAGTACAGTGGGAACACACTCGAGGAGAAGTGACAGTGTCAAGTCAACGGACTAAGCTGTACTCATGTCACTTGGGAACTGATAACTGACGATAGGTATAATACCAACCAACAGTTCCTGACGCGTCCTGTCCAGTGTACTCGTAACCTAACGAGCACCCGTATACTATCTCAAGTACGACGTACTGACGGCTGTGAGACAGACCGTCTCCCAAGCTGGGATAAGAAGCGCATACGCTAGTCTACTCCAGAGTATCGATGCCTTGTCTCGATAGTCCTGCGACTAGGGACCTGCATAAGGATGTGCTTATGGATTACCCAGCCCCCACGAGTGTGACTGCCATCACAACACTGGTAATCAAGCAAAGATCCTAAGGGCTCCACTAATGTGTAAAGGCGATATGCTAAAAGAAACACATGTACACATTAAAGCAGAAACAAACCAAGTAGCATACTACTATTTTGAGCAAGATTGTCAATACAAGGTGAATATCTCAAGCTTCCATCAAGTAATATACAAACTAGTATGATACAGTAATGGCCTCTATGGCATATACACTAACATTAAGAATTAAGAAAGAAAGGACAAGAACCTACAGGAAGATGTTAGGTCCACGTTACCTCTCCCGGTACTTTCGGGGTTGCGGAAACGGTAAAACAAAATTTTTTCTTGACTTGGTAAAATGGACCGTAAAAGCCGGATCTTTGCTAAACTAGAAACTAGCAAACTATAAGAGGTGTTAACTACTATGCCGTAGAAATTATACCTCACGATACCGGTCCTTCGGGTCTTCATTCCGCTGTCCCGCTCGTCGATCCATACTCCGAGGGTTGATCCGGACTTTGGTCACCTCCGCGGCCTTCTTGAGTCGAAGACGATCCACCCGAGAGTTGTACACCGAGCTCCACCTCGAACCGAGGCAACTAGGGCAACAAGAATGCAAGTCTTGGTACCCTAGGTTGTGTAGAAGAGAAAGATGGAGGTATTTGTCTATGTGGATTCTTTTTCTCTCAACACATAAGATCAAAAGAATATATGAAGAGGAGGAAGATGAAGGAGGTCAAGCAACCATGGAGCTTTCTTTCTTCTCAGTTCCAAGAGAGAGAATGAGAAAAGAGAAATGAAAAACTTAACCAAAGAAAATGAACCATGGTTGCAAAATAATACTAAACACCATCATTACAAATCCTATCATGATAAAGTTGATGCTACATTGATTTGACCATTTTCATAATCCAATGACCATTTTCATAATCCAAAATGAAAAAGAAAACCAAAGAAGAGTGTAGACCTCTCATGAAGGTCAATGGTCAACTTTGGTCAACGGGTCAACAAAGTCAAGAGTGGTCAAGGTGGTCAAATGGTCAAAACAATTAGCCATCACATAATCATCACTAAAAGGATTAGTAAATAATGTCTTCGGCTCATAATGGTTTTGACCGAACAAATTGCCAAAACCCTAATGAGCCCACCTCAAAATAGTTTTGACCGAATCAACTGTCAAAACCCTAATGAGCCTGCCACATAACGGTTTTGGCCGAACCAACTGCCAAAACCTTAATGAGGCACCTCCTCCTTCATCGCTCCTCAAAACTGTGCATACACACCCGTATCCGCATTCAGTAGAATGCGAATGAACAGAAGACAAAACAAATCCATCTGTGCAATACTAGGATCCGGCTTAAACCAAAGCCCACTAGTATTGCCTGCCCGAACAGCATACACACACAAGTGCACGTAAGTGATCGCAGCCCTGTCGTAAAACCAAACGGCCTCTACACGTTTCGCTCAGTGCAGGGAAACTCTCTATGTGGGACTCTAAAGACTCGACACTACGCTGGCAGTGGGTTTAACCACAGACCGCAAGCGGCACTAGCTGTACGTAACGGTCCCCAGGTAGATGTCGATAAGAAGGCCGATGAGGTAAACCCATCCGAACTCCTACTGAGCCTGTATGTGACAATCTCCGTACAGTACGGTCTGTTCGTCTGATAAATCGCATGGCGGGCCTAGGGGGGTGGCGAACGTCAGTCCCCTAATAGCGGTACAAGTCGTGTCGGAGTGTAGCCCAGAACACCCTGAGATAACACTGGAAACCTACCAGTATATCTCGCTTTCCCTGGCCAGGGAATACATGTGTAATGGCTCTCCTAGACACAGCGCGATGTCAACTCCTAATAACGGGAGAGACGAATCATGTCTAACCGTCACTGCCTCCAAGTTCTTCGGGACTGCACCCAACTACTACCTGTTTGCATGACTCAGTAGAGCCGTGGTAGGGTAGTAGTCAAAGAACAGTGGGAACACACTTGAGGCGAAGTGACAGTGTCAAGTCAGCGGACTAAGCTGTACTCATGTCACCTAGGAACTGTTAACTGACGATAGGTATAATACCAACCAACAGTCCCCGACGAGTCCTGTCCAGTGTACTCGTAACCTAACGAGCGCCCGCATACTATCTCAAGTACGACGTACTGACGGCTGTGGGACAGACCGCCTCCCGTACTGGGATGAGAAGCGCATACGCTAGTCTACTCCGGAGTATCGATGCCCTGTCTCGATAATCCCATGACTAGGGACGTGCATAAGGATGTGCTTGTGGATTACCCAGCCCCCATGAGTGTGATCGCCATCACAACGCCGGTAATCAAGAAAAGATCCTAAGGGCTCTACTAATGCGTATAGGTGATATAATAAAGAAACACATGTACACATTAAAGCAGAGACAAACCAAGTAGCATACTACTATTTCGAGCAAGATTGTCTATACAACTGTGAATATCCCAAGCTTCCATCAAGTAATATACATACTAGTATGATACAGTAATGGCCTCTAGGGCATATACACTAACAATCTCCCACTTGCACTAAGGCCATGTATTGGCGTATCGAAGACCTATCATCTCGATCAGCCGCTCGAACTGAGTCTGCGGTAAGGCCTTCGTGAATGGATTCGCCGTGTTGTCTTTTGTGTCCACTCTCCGTACCTCGATCTTCTGGCGATCAACGATCTCCCTGATCAGGTGATACCGCCTTAAGATGTGTCTGGATTTCTGATGGGACCTTGGTTCCTTCGCTAAAGCTATAGCCCTATTGTTATCGCAATACAAAGGTATTGGGTTAACAATGAACGGAACCACCTGAAGTTCACTAATGAACTTCTTCATCCAGACCGCCTCTTTTGCGGCATCGCTTGCAGCAATGTATTCAGCCTCCATCGTCGAGTCTGCGACGGTATCCTGTTTGGAACTCCTCCAACATACTGCCCCTCCGTTGAGGGTAAACACAAAACCTGAGACAGACTTGCTGTCATCTTTGTCACTCTGGAAGCTTGAATCGGTAAAGGACTCGACCCTGAGGTCTCCATTACCGTAAACCAGGAACATCTCCTTAGTCCTTCTCAGGTACTTGAGAATGTTCTTCACTGCTGTCTAGCGGTCCTCACCTGGGTCTGACTGATACCGGCTCACCACGCTCAGCGCGTAAGCTACATCTGGTCTTGTACATAGCATCACATACATTATAGATCCTACCGCCGAAGCATAGGGTATAATGCTCATGCGAACCCTCTCCTCGTCAGTCTTAGGAGACATCTTCTTGGAGAGGGTAATTCCGGGCAATGCGGGTATGTTACCGCGGTTGGAATCCTCCATACTAAATCTCTTTAGTACGGTCTCTATGTACCTGGACTGCGAAAGTCCCAGTAGTCTCTTGGATCTATCTCTATAGATCTTAATCCCCAGAATGTACGAGGCATCACCCAGGTCCTTCATGGAGTACCGTTGTGACAAAAATAGTTTGACCGATTGTAGCATAGGAATGTCATTTCCTATCAAAAGAATGTCGTCCACGTAAAAGACTAGGAACACGACAGTTCGTCCTACAATCTTCTTATAGACACAAGGTTCATCTTCGTTCTTGATGAAATCAAATTCCTTGATTGCCTCATCAAAACAGATGTTCCAGCTCCGCGATGCCTGCTTTAATCTATAAATGGATTTAAGCAACTTGCACACCTTCCCGCTCCTCCCACTGTCTATGAAACCTTCTGGCTGATCCATGTAAACGCACTCTTTCAAACATCCGTTTAGAAAAGCCGTTTTAACGTCCATCTGCCAGATTTCATAGTCATGGAAGGCAGCAATGGCAAGTAGGATCCGAATGGATTTCAGCATAGCCACTGGAGAAAAAGTTTCATCATAGTCCAAACCAGGTCTTTGACGAAAACCTTTTGCAACGAGTCTAGCCTTATAGGTTTCCACCTGCCCATCTACACCAAGTTTCCTTTTGTAGATCCATTTGCATCCAACGAGTTTTGCCCCAACTGGAGCAATATCCAAGGTCCACACTTTATTGGTGTACATGGACTCCATTTCGGATTGCATTGCTTCCAGCCACTTATCAGAGTCCCTACTGATAATGGCCTGCCTGAAACTGGTAGGGTCATCTTCTTCCAAGATGCAATCCTCTCGATCCCCATCTATGAGAAAACCGTAGTATCTCTCGGGCGGATGAGAAATCCTACCAGATCTGCGGAGTGGCTGAGGTTCATCTGGGGTTATTGAAGTCTGAGGTTCTGTCAAATCTTCAGTTTCATTTTGTGGTCGCTGAATTTCTTCCAGTTCTACCGAACACCCACTTGTTTCTTTTGCAAGAAATTGCCACTCTAAAAAGGTGGCGTGGCGAGATACAAACACCTTCTGTTCCTCAGTGTGGTAGAATAGATATCCTGTGGAGTTCTTAGGATATCCCACAAATTTACATAGAATTGAACGTGCCTGAAGTTTTTCCGGATTTTGTACTTTTACATAGGCCGGACAACCCCATATCTTAATACGTTTAAGATACGGCTTTTTACCATTCCATATCTCAAACGGTGTCTTAGGCACAGATTTAGACGGAACATCGTTCAATAGATATGCTGCTGTCAATAGCACATGTCCCCAAAATGAAAGAGGTAACTCGGCATTACTCATCATGGAGCGAACCATATCCAGTAGGGTACGATTTATTCGCTCCGATACACCGTTGTGCTGTGGTGTATAAGGGGGAGTAAGCTGAGAGAGAATACCATTCTCTTTTAAGTAATCTAGAAATTCCGTGCTTAAGTACTCCCCTTCTCTATCAGATCGGAGGATCTTGATACTTTTGCCAGTATGGTTCTCTACTTCGTTTCTGAATTCCTTGAATTTCTCAAAAGCTTCAGATTTGTGTTTCATAAGATACACATATCCGAATCTAGAGAGATCGTCAGTGAATGTGATGAAGTACGAGAACCCGCCCCTTGCATGTATAGACATCGGACCACATACATCACTGTGTGTGAGTCCCAAGAGCTCTGCTGCCCTTTCTCCATGTCCGGTGAATGGAGATTTGGTCATCTTCCCTTTGAGACAAGACTGACAAGTTTCATAAGATGAAAACTCGAACGCATTCAAGAGTCCATCTTTATGCAACTTACTTAGTCTTTTTTCTCCGATATGACCAAGTCTACAATGCCACAAGTAGAATTCATTCGTATCTGAATTCTTCCTCTTGCGTGCGTTTTGTATATTGAGAACTGTATTCTGATTTAGAACGTAGATACCATTACACAGTGTACCTTCTGCAACCATTACCTTATGAAGGTAGATTTTCATGATATTTCTATCAAGAACAAAGTTATATCCATATTTATCGAGTAAAGAAACTGATATGATGTTGCAAACCATGGAAGGTACATAGTAGCAATCGTTCAAAATCATAGTATTGTCATTTGGCAACACAAGGTGATATTCACCGACGGCTGCAGCATTAACTTGTGCTCCATTCGCTACTCTGAGCGAAATATCACCAGGTGCAACTTTCCTACTTTTTCTCAGTCCCTGCAATAAATTGCAGATATGAGATCCTGATCCGGTATCAAGTACCCAGGAGGTAGGGCTGACCGTAAAGCAGTTCTCAATTACAAGAACACCTGAAGTAGATGCAAAACCATGCTTCTTCTTCAACTGGGTATCCTTGGAATCCATACAATCCTCTTTCCCTTGCTCATACTTATGACTGTTGTCACAAGTTAGAGCCGAACCAACGTTCCCCAGCCCCGAATAAGAATTCGGATCGGTCAAGCGATACATTTTATTATCTTGATTAGGGCGTGAAATGGTTGCTATCTGGAGAGAGAGAAAAGAAACACTCAGCGTGCGCTCTTGCAAGATTAGATTGGTTTATTGATTTATCTAACCAGGATGGCTCCCACTGTTTCCTCAAATTCTTCTTCAAACCCTAAAATAAGAACTAGTCAGGATTAATCGTACGTCACAATACTTGCTTAACCTTTCAGCCAGGCTGGTGTTGATACTTCGAAGGAGGTTTTCCAACGCTTTCGCGAAGTTCCTTAATTAAATAACCTCTTTTCCCTGGGGGCGTAACCCCGCTAACACCGTTCTAGACACCTACTTGGTTTATAGCATTGATTGTTAAGTGAAATAATCTCCCGAGAGTAATCCAACTCATCAGTGGGATCAGGATCCAACTATCATTGTGCGATGACCTAGATGGAATCCACTCTAGTCACCACACTCCAGAAGGTATGCTAAATCTGCAAGTTTCAGTTTCTTTAGAAACTCCCGATGTGGTTTTTGCCCCTAGGACCCAAGTGACCTTGATTGAGCCAACATATCAAAGGATCCTAGTCAAGTTCAACCCATCATTATCTTGACTGCATTAGACCCACCCGTACGAGTCCTTGACTGAGCCAAAATGACCGCACGACTGTCCTAACCAATCACTTTGTATCCTACGGAAAAATATTACATAGCTACCGTACACTACGCCTCGGCTGAGCACGAAATACGTAGCACGAATACTAAGCAATATCAATCCGAAACGACGGAGGGCTACGACTGGGTTTTGGCGAAAACCCGTTAACGTAATGAACTTGATATCATTGAAGGAACGTGATACCCCTTTTTTGAAAATATAGTAGCGAAAACTTTTGCTAAAGAGGTCACTCCCTGTGAAGGGATCTCGGCTCTTTCCTCGTCGAATGAGGTGCAGGATATTCCAAACTGAATACCTCGATGCAAACCAAGAATAATCGACTATAGTGAAGTTATTACCCTGACGCAAACTTTTGTCCAAGGGGTCACTCCCGATGAGGGGATCTCGGCCTTTGCCTCGTCGAATGAGCTGCTGGGCATTCATAACCGAATACCTCGATGCAAAACAAAACTGAACGTCCTTCCAATAACAGCTTTTTGAAAAAATTGTTCCAACAACGTCTTTTAGGTTTATTTTCTTGTATTAATTTAATGCGTCCCATCAATTAATCCTACCATTGCAGAAAACAACCAAAATATGGCATATGCTTATGCCATCCGCATTCGCCACGAGGCCCCGTCATCACCCGTTAGGTTACTTAACTAACGACAGAGCGGGGGCTAGACTAGCGCGGATGCAAAATATAAGCAACACCTAAATAGATATCATATATAGATATGAAGCAATGATAGCCAATCCAGATCACAGATGAACACTTTGGATATACCAGGAACCCGCGATTCGTTCGAGCCTGCAACGAAAAGCGGATTACAAAGTCGCGATGAATAGCCAAAACCCCACCCTAGACCCCTACGGGTGCAGCAAACTACCCGCCAAGTACCCGAAGCGAAGCAACCTCCCTCAACGACGTGAGTAGGCCACTCGGCACTTTGAGATACCCGGTAGTTTGTGCACCCCACCATGGGTCTATCCTAGGAGCAAAAACAGTAAAAAGAAATTATACAATGACGGCTACAACCCCGACCCGGTTGTGCGGCCATACAAATAATATTACATCAATTTACAAATTTTACAATGAATGAAAGAAAAAGAAACTCTCATCTCACATCCACCCCGGCTATTCATCCGCGACAATCCAACGAGTTCATATACACAAACCATCCGCATTACAGATCACAGATATGTATAACCCCCACTAATCGACGTATAGCGATTAGTAGACGTTCAATACGTATATCACATCACAGAAAATATCCATTAGCTAAAGTCTATGAAATATCGATCAAAAATACGGATTTGTAACCACCCGAAAAATCAATTTGCACTCTGGAAAATCTGGGCAGAAACAACATGTACTAAAAATTCCCAAACAGCCCAAATAGAACACTGCAGCAAAACGGAGCTGCGGCCGAGTCAACTCGGCCGCGGATCCGCGGCCAACCCATGGTTTGGCCGTGGTTCCGCGGTGAGTTGGCCGAGTCAGCAGCTCATTTTTTCTGTGTGTTTTATAAAAACCCTGAGACAATTTTTCATGTGTGTTAAATTAGTTTTTGAACAGTATAAAAAATCGACAGAAACTTGGGTTTTTCCGGGCGTGTTTTGCGACTTTTTCCGATCGATATTCTAAACACTTTGCTAACTTGCTAGTTTATGTTTAGCTAGGCTCTGATACCACGGTTAGGTCCACGTTACCTCTCCCGGTACTTTCGGGGTTGCGGAAACGGCAAAACAAAATTTTTTCTTAACTTGGTAACATGGACCGTAAAAGCCGGATCTTTGCTAAACTAGAAACTAGCAAACTACAAGAGGTGTTAACTACTATGCCGTAGAAATTATACCTCACGATACCGGTGTAGGGTTGCTATTCATGCGCACAAGGGTCTACGAGGCATCAACCATGCCCGATTAAAAATTTAGCCGTGCCGAACAACCCGAATACGGATCTTTAAACTAGAGATTAGGCGAAAACTAACATGTTAACAACTTTAACACTAAGTGAGAGGGATTACAACCTTTGTAGATCCGGTCCTTCACTTCATATGCTCCGTGTTGTGGTCCCTTCGCTGCGATCACCGGGTTCCGGACTCTCGAGAGGTTCCACGAAGAGAAAGATGCAACCTTTGCTTCCGATCTTCGATACAAAGATGATCTACCTTGAAGTTTCGTTAACACAAGCTAACACTCATGAAATGATGTGAACACCCTCATCTAAATGGCAAGGGAAGATGAGGATGATGAAGTAGGATTTTTGCTCTCTTTATTTATCTTTTTCTCACATATTTTCATCACATGGAAAAAGCTAGTAAGCTTTTTCCATGAAGAAAGAAGAAGGAAGAAGATGAAGAAATATGATAGAATTCCTTTTGTGATGAATAGTAATCAAGTATATATGATTGATTATCAAACCATGGTCAAGGATGAGAGGCTAAACCTATGTAGAGAATAAACTAGAGTTAGGGTTTGGTTAGGTCAAAGCATGAGTCATAACAAAATATCTTTATCATGACAAAATAGAATCCTTCTAGAATGAACAAGAAGGAGCTAACCCTAATCAAACCCTAATCCCTTTTTATATCATGCTTAAACATGTTTTATAATAAATCATATCATGTCACAATAATATATATCACATATATATTATATATTTGCAACAAAAGAAAATAATACAATTAACATATATCGCATATATATCAATGTATTAATCCGGTGAGAAAAAAAATCTTTTAGTGAGCAAATATTAGTTAATGTAATTTAATATATCATATATATTATTATACATTAAATTATCGAATCAACACTTGATCCGACAATCCGGCTATATCGCATATAACCGACTAATATTTATCCGTACCGATTCATCGAATCAACACTTGATCCGATGACCCGGCTGATATCAAATATCGCGAGAATAGAATACGGTATCTCATATCGTATTATCCTCGGTCCCGCACATATCACATATGTGCCCCTACTCCATTTTGCCTGAGCCAAGAAACCTCTGTGTAGGACTCTAAAGAATCGTCAATACGCCGGCAGTAGGTGATGATCGTATCAAACACCCACAAGCTGCAAGTGGTCAGCTAAACGTAACAGCCACCCAGGTATTGAGCGCTTAGAAGATCAACAAGCAAGCCTGTACATTCTCCTGTGAATCCAAACAGTAACACTCCCGTACAGTCCGGTCTCGTCGTCTGATATGTTGCATATCTCGCCTAGGGGTGGTAAACGTCAGACCTCAGTAGCTCGATAAGTCGTGTCGATATGAGGTCTATAACAGTTCGAGAAACTACTGATAACACTTACCAGTAAATCTCAGCAACCCTGGCCAGGGATTTCCGGTTATAGCCAATCGAACACAGCACAACATCAACTCCCTATACCGGGAGAGACGAATCCCCTTCTATCGCTCATTGCCACCATGTGATTCGGGACTGTAACCAAAAGCCACCTTTTTGCACGCCCTCTTGGACGTGGTATGATGGAAATCAAAGCACAGTGGGAATCATACAAGACTCTATGACGATCTCGGGTCAACAGACTACTCTGTACCAGTGTCACCGGAGAACTGCCATCTGACGTGAGGTATAATACCATCTGGGAGTTCTCGGTGAGTCCGTCCAGTGTACCCAGTCTCCACTGAGCACCCGTACACCATCCTTGATGTCAAACACCGATGGATATAGTATCATCCATCGCCCATCATATGGGTCAAGATGCGTATACGCTAGTCTACTTTGGTGTATCGATGCCCTGTCTCGATACACCCTCGACTAGGAATAGTTATAAGATGTACTCGTCGACTACCATGGCCCCACTAGTATGATCTCATCATAGTCCCAGTAGTCGAGTACATATCCTAAGGGCTTTATCAACATGTAACAAAGAGACAATCAGAGTATATGTTAAGATAAAGAACAACCAGATAGCATACTATCATGTCGAGCAAGAAAGTCCTCCCTATATATGTCCAAGCATCCATTACAATATACATCGTATGTACAGTAATGACCTCTAGGGCATACATATAACTAACAATCTCCCACTTGCACTAGGACCATCTGTTATAGTATCACATACCCAACATTTAGCAATGGTTGAAGTATCTCATACTCAACCATCCCATAAAAGTCTCTACTGTGAAAAAGGCCTTTGTGAGTGGATCCATGCCGTTGTCCTCTGTGTCTACTCTCCTAACCTCGATCTCCCTGGAGATCAACCATCTTCATGATCAGGTGATACTGCCTAAGAATTATATCTGGATTTCGGATGGGACGGTAGTTCCTTGGCTAAAGCCACAACTCCATTGTCACACAATGGTAGGAACGAAGTTCATCTCATGAACTTATATATCCAGACTGCCTCTTTGGTAGCATCCTTGGTAACGATGTATCTTGCCTTTAATCGTCTAGTATGTCACGGTATCTAGCTTGGAACTCTTCCAACATACCGTCCCTCCACTGAGGGTAAAGACAATGCCTGTGACTAACATTCAGTCGTCCTTATCACCTTGGAACCTTTCCAGTGATTCTCCCCAGGATGGATTGATACCATCTCACTACAACTAGTGAGTATCCTAACATCCAATTAGATCTATCTTATAGATCCAAAATCCAGGATTTAGGAGGTATCACTTTGATCCTATATGGAAAATCCTTGTGATAAGCGGAGATTGACCGAGCGTAGCATAGGTAACTCCTTCCCTATCAAGAGTATGTCATCCACGTACTCTACGAGGATCACCACCATACTCTCTACTACCTTTTTGTATATACAAGGTTCATCTACCATTTTGATGAAGTCAAACTCTTTGACTACCACATCAAAACAGATGTTCCAACTCCGCGATGCCTGCTTTATCACATAAAACATCTTGCACACGTTTCCGCTGCTCCCACTTTCTACGAAGCCCTCTGGCTGTGTACTTATAGACGCTCTCTTCTAAAACATCATTTCAGAAAAGCAGTCATGACACCCAACCACCAGATATCGTAGTCATGGTATGTAGCCGTGGCAAGTAGGATCTGGATGGACTTAAGCATAGCTTTGAAAGTCTCAACTTTTCCATATACACCAAGTAATCTTCTCAAGATATACTCGCTCCTGATGGGGATTTAACCCTTCAGATAAAGCAACCAAAGTCCATACTTTGATGGTGTATAAGGATTCCATCTCAGATCGATAAGCATCCAGCCATTCTTATAGAGTCCCACTCCTGATGGCCAGCTCGAAACTAGTTGGGTCATCATCTCATGATGCAATCCTCGCTCCCACTGTCATAGAGAAACCGAAGTATCTCTCAGGTGGGTGAGGAACCCTACTAGATCGGCGGAGAGGCCGAGGTTCGTTGGAAAACTATTGAATCCTTTGGTTCTACCAAATCATCAGTAGCAGTTTGTATAGCTGGAACTACTTCCAGTTTTATAGAGCTGACCTTGCCTCGAGCTTGTCCGGATTTTGCTTTTAGACATAGGCCGGACAACCCCAAATCTTAACAAACTTAAGATATGGGCTCTTCCCTTTCCATATCACATATGAAGTGGTAGGCAACTGATTTGATTTGAACCATATTCAATAGGTATGCAACTTCACAAGTGCATAACTCCCTAAAGGAAATAGGAAACTCAGTAGTACTCATCATAGAGCACACCATATCACATAGGGTGCTATTGCTCCGCCCCGATACACCGACGTGATGTGGTGTATACGGAGGAGTAATGCTGAGAAAGAATCTCATTCTCCTTTAGAATAGTCCAGGAATTCCGTGCTCAAGTATTCTCCTCCTTGATCACATCAAAGGACATAATACTTTTACCCGTATTTTTGGTTCTTACTTCTAACTCATATTCTGTGAATATCTCAAAAGGTTCGGACTTATGTTTCAACAGAAACACATGTCTGAATCTTGAGAGATTATCAGAGAATGTAATGAAGTACAAAGAACCGGTCTTGGCATGTGTAGACAGGGGACCTTCATACATCAGCATGTATCAATCCCAAGAGTTCACTAACTCTTTCTCTGTTTCCAATAAACAGAGCTATGGTCATCTTATCTTTGTGACATGACCGGCAAGTTTCACAAGATGTAAATTCAAACAGATTTAAATATGCATCTAAATATAACTTAGCTAGTCGGGTCACATTGATATGACCTAGTCTACAATGCCTCAAGATGGATTCTTTCATTTCTGAACTCTTCCTCTCGTGTGTGTTCTGTATACTAAGAACTGTAGTTTGATTTAAAACGTCAATGCTTTTAGATAACGTGCCTGAACCGATCAACTCTTGATATAGGAATGTTCAAAACATTATCCAACAATACAAAATTATATCACTTCTTTACTAATAAAGAAACTGATATGATGTTGTATATCAGGTTCGGTATCTAATAACATTCGTTCAGAATCAATGTATTCAGGTAATACAGGGTGATAGTGACCAACAGACTTGGCTGCAACACTTGCACCTTTTTCTATCTCATGAAACTTATCACCCGTTCTCAGTTTTCTACCTATCTGTAGCCCATGTAACAGATTATATATACGGGATCCTGATCCGGTATCACATACCCAGGACGTAAAGGATACTGAGAAACAGTTCTCTGTAATGAACACACCCGAAGAAGATGCATCAGCATGCACTTTCTTCGTTTGGGTAGCACGGGAAATCTGGTATTCCCCAATTTCCTGCTCTGTCTTATAACAATTATAAGTTGGAGCAGGACCAACGTTCCCCAGCTCAGTATAACAAGCGGGTTCGGTCATTATATCCGTATTATTATCTTGATTAAGGCGTGATATAGTCACTACCTGGAGAGAGAGAAGAAAACACTCAGCGTATGCTCTTACAAGATTAGATTGGTTATCAATTTATCTAATCAGGATGTCTCCCACTGTTTTAATCAAATCTTCCTTCAAACCCTAAAAGGAAAGACTAGCCGGGATTAATCACACGCTACAAGTTCGCCAATCTTTCAGCCAGGCCAGTGTCGGTACTTTGAGGGAGGTCCCACGTGCTTTCGCATGAACCTAATTAAAGTAAACCTCGTTTTCCCAGAGGCGTAACCCCGTTAACACCTTTCTAGACACCTACTTGATCGGCTAATTGTAATGTGTAAAACTCTCCCAGGAGTAACTCTTACTCGCAGCGGGTATCGGGATCCAACTATCTCATAGAAGGTATGCAATCTCATTGCAAATTTCAACACTTGAAATTCCCAATAATATTTTGCCCCTAGCGACCCATGACCTTGACGCAGGCCAACAAACCACAGTACGCTAGTCAAGTTCAACCCGTCATTTCTTGATTGAATTAAACCCACCCGCACGACCCTTGACGCAGGCCAACAAAGTCGCACGACTACCCTAATCCAATCTGCATCATATGCATAAACAGATAAATACTAGTTAGCTACCGCATACTACGCCTTGACGCAGGCCAACAAACGTAGCACGAATACTAAGTAGGACTTATCTGAAATGACGGAGGGCTACGACAGGTTTTTATGAAAACCCTTTGCGTAATGAACTTGATATCGTTGTAGAATCGAGTGATTTTAAATGGAGTGTTTTTTAGGCTTTTCTAGTTTTGCTAAAGGGGTCACTCCCGGTGAAAGGATCGTCGGCCCTTTCCTCATCGAATAAGGTGCAGGATATTTCACAAATATCACTATGCAAAGCAAAAACTATAGAAGCAATCAAAAGACAGACCGATTTTGTAGCATCTGCCAGTTATTGCTAAAGGAGTCACTCCCGGTGAAGGGATCTCGGTCCTTTCCTTATCGAATAAGGTGCTGGATGTTCTACAAGGAATACCGCGATGCAAAGCAAGAACTAGAGCTACCAGTTTTTAATAAACAAGTTTCTACAACATCTTAGGTTTCTTTTATTTCATTAATCTCATTAATGAAGTCCCATTTTTATATGCTTCGCAAGCATCACATTTGAAACGAAATCTTCAATATAACATATATTTCATATATATAATATAAACATTCATCTCAGGCAGTAATATGATCTCATCACAGAACATTGCAGCAGAAGAACATATATGAAATATTGGATATACTAGGACGTCCGTGTTTTCAATACGAGCCTGTATAAAACACGGATTCCACGGTCGCGATGAATAGCCAAACCCACATCTCTAGACCCCTACGAGAGCGGCAAGCAACACAGCCAATTCTAGGGTTAGGAGACCCGGTCCCGACTCCTCGAGATGGTCTCCTACTGGACCCTAGAACCCGGTTACTTGTGCTCCCCTCCTTGGGTCTACCTAATGCGTAAAAGTAAACAATATACAATGGTGACATCTTCCGCAACCTGGAAGTGCCCCAATAAAAGAATATTACATACAAATGAATTTTACATGAATGAAAAAGAAAAAACTCTCATCTCACATAAAACCCCCGGCTATTCAAACGCGACGATCCAATATAACATATCACAGCAACACATAATATCTCATATCATCAACGTAAGCAAGTATGCGTATCCCGATTGTCGTTGATCTATAGCAACGAAGCCGGGGATACACCACATACTACGCTTACGGTCACAGAAAAGAAAGTGTAAAACTACAACAGTTGGAATCCGCAACCTTCTTAGACATCGCATGCCTAACCAAATAAATTCCTTAGACATCACATGCCTAACTATTATAAACCCCGCATTTTAGTCTCATTATCGAAAACTCTTTTCAATATCAAGTCGGGCAATTCAACAAGATTCCCGATATACTGATCGAATGCTCGTCGCAAACTTTAATAGACGGCCGCACCCCCGGATGCCGTCGACGAAGTGCACTAAGGCGGAACACCGTTGCCGCGAGCACCCGAACGGATGCTTTTGGCGACGGGGTTCTCCTACAATCACTTGGTCGGGGCTATGGTGTGGCTGTATGTTAAGTTTACCCGGCGAGTATCCGCGTACGCTACGTGATTGCGACGGAATTTTGATTACATCAAAATTCCGTAGCAACCGATCATCTGAGACTAAACTGCTAGATTTACAACATTCAAATTAGTTATCTCATAACTACTTGTGGATTCCAAATATTGTATCACATTCCAGATAAATAGACAATGTTAAACTTTCCGATCGAATAATCAAACACCCAAGATTTCCCCAATATATCTCAACACTTGAAATCAATTTAAAAACATCCATCACATACCACAGTACCAATGGTCCAGCCGTAGAAGGGTCAAGCCAATGCCTCACATGTGGCACGCCATACTGCCCCAAACCCAAAGGTTCAAAAGGCAGTTCAAGACGGTCACATAATCGAGTTAAGGTTTGTTGTCTTCTAGAGGGTCTACCGCGTTACTTGCATGACTTAGAATATTCTTAAACATGAGAAAAAATCCAACTTTTGAAAAATTTTCCGACAGGGGAAAAAGTGAGTTATTGATATCCGTTCGAACTTTTTAACAGTTTCTAAAAATTATCCGGACAAACTAAACAAAGTTAAATTATCCGATCGAATCAACGATTCCCCAATACAACCCTTGAAAACTCAAAACTTGAGTGGAATTAAAATATTCCCAGAAAAATTAACAATAAAGGGCCTAAAAATAATTACATGAAATTTCAGGGACTAAGTCCAAATTTTGGCCGCTGAACCACCGCAAAACCCATGGTTTCGCCGCGGTTCCGCAGTCAACTTTTCGAGTTAGAGGTCCGTACTTCACAGTAATTCTTAGATTTTCCTGCTTAATTTTCTGAGAATTTTTAATTCAGAAAAAACCACATTTTTGAAAAATGTACAGAGAGGGTTCCGTGTCGGGGTTTCGGCGTTCGATCGGACCTTAAACTTCGTCTAGACTTCGCCTAAAGCTCTAGCTTGGCTCTGATACCACTGTAGGGCAGGCAGCCACCCCATCCAATGGGGTCGCCGTGGCACCAACGGGTCCCTCAGCCGCTACTTTTTACGCATGCCCCCTCGCGAGGACTACAACTCGCCGGAACACCTTCCAGTCTCGGGACACCCTGGGGGTAAGAGCCTATGCTTCGCCACACTGTCACACAGTGAGAACCCCCCATATGTCGACATCCAATGCCTAGTAGCTCTGATACCACTGTAGGGTTGCTATGCACGCGCACAAGGGTCTACGAGGCATCAACCATGCCCGATTAAAAATTTAGCCGTGCCGAACAACCCGAATACGGATCTTTAAACTAGAGATTAGGCGAAAACTAACATGTTAACAACTTTAACACTAAGTGAGAGGGATTACAACCTTTGTAGATCCGGTCCTTCACTTCATATGCTCCGTGTTGTGGTCCCTTCGCTGCGATCACCGGGTTCCGGACTCTCGAGAGGTTCCACGAAGTGAAAGATGCAACCTTTGCTTCCGATCTTCGATACAAAGATGATCTACCTTGAAGTTTCGTTAACACAAGCTAACACTCATGAAATGATGTGAACACCCTCATCTAAATAGCAAGGGAAGATGAGGATGATGAAGTAGGATTTTTGCTCTCTTTATTTATCTTTTTCTCACATATTTTCATCACATGGAAAAAGCTAGTAAGCTTTTTCCATGAAGAAAGAAGAAGGAAGAAGATGAAGAAATATGATAGAATTCCTTTTGTGATGAATAGTAATCAAGTATATATGATTGATTATCAAACCATGGTCAAGGATGAGAGGCTAAACCTATGTAGAGAATAAACTAGAGTTAGGGTTTGGTTAGGTCAAAGCATGGGTCATAACAAAATATCTTTATCATGACAAAATAGAATCCTTCTAGAATGAACAAGAAGGAGCTAACCCTAATCCCTTTTTATATCATCCTTAAACAAGTTTTATAATAAATCATATCATATCACAATAATATATATCACATATATATTATATATTTGCAACAAAAGAAAATAATACAATTAACATATATCGCATATATATCAATGTATTAATCCGGTGAGAAAAAGAATCTTTTAGTGAGCAAATATTAGTTAATGTAATTTAATATAGCATATATATTATTATACATTAAATTATTGAATCAACACTTGATCCGACAATCCGGCTATATCGCATATAACCGACTAATATTTATCCGTACCGATTCACCGAATCAACACTTGATCCGATGACCCGGCTGATATCAAATATCGCGAGAATAGAATACGGTATCTCATATCGTATTATTCTCGGTCCCGCACATATCACATATGTGCCCCTACTCCGTTTTGCCTGAGCCAAGAAACCTCTGTGTAGGACTCTAAAGAATCGTCAATACGCCGGCAGTAGGTGATGATCATATCAAACACCCACAAGCTGCAAGTGGTCAGCTAAACGTAACAGCCACCCAAGTATTGAGCGTTCAGAAGATCAACAAGCAAGCCTGTACATTCTCCTGTGAATCCAAACATTAACACTCCCGTACAGTCCGGTCTCGTCGTCTGATATGTTGCATATCTCGCCTAGGGGTGGTAAACGTCAGACCCCAGTAGCTCGATAAGTCATGTCGATATGAGGTCTATAACAGTTCGAAAAACTACTGATAACACTTACCAGTAAATCTCAGCAACCCTGGCCAGGTATTTCCGGTTATAGCCAATCGAACACAGCACAACATCAACTCCCTATACCGGGAGAGACGAATCCCCTTCTATCGCTCATTGCCTCCATGTGATTCGGGACTGTACCCAAAAGCCACCTTTTTGCACGCCCTCTTGGACATGGTATGATGGAAATCAAAGCACAGTGGGAATTACACAAGACTCTATGACGATCTCGGGTCAACAGACTACTCTGTACCAGTGTCACCGGAGAACTGCCATCTGACGTGAGGTATAATACCATCTGGGAGTTCTCGGCGAGTCCGTCCAGTGTACCCAGTCTCCACTGAGCACCCGTACACCATCCTTGATGTCAAACACCGATGGATATGGGATCATCCATCGCCCATCATATGGGTCAAGATGCGTATACGCTAGTCTACTCTGGTGTATCGATGCCCTGTCTCGATACACCCTCGACTAGGAATAGTTATAGGATGTACTCGTCGACTACCATGGCCCCACTAGTATGATCTCATCATAGTCCCAATAGTCGAGTACATATCCTAAGGGCTTTATCAACATGTAACATAGAGACAATCAGAGTACATGTTAAGATAAAGTACAACCAGATAGCATACTATCATGTCGAGCAAGAAAGTCCTCCCTATATATGTCCAAGCATCCATTACAATATACATCGTATGTACAGTAATGGCCTCTAGGGCATACATATAACTAACAACCGGTCCTTCGGGTCTTCATTCCGCTGTCCCGTTCGTTGATCCATGCTCCGAGGGTTGATCCGGACTTTGGTCACCTCCGCGGCCTTCTTGAGTCGAAGACGATCCACCCAAGAGTTGTACACCGAGCTCCACCTCGATCCGAGGCAACTAGGGCAACAAGAATGCTAGTCTTGATACCCTAGGTTGTGTAGAAGAGAAAGATGGAGGTATTTGTTTATGTGGATTCTTTTTCTCTCAACACATGAGATCAAAAGAATTTATGAAGAGGAGGAAGATGAAGGAGGTCAAGCAACCATGGAGCTTTCTTTCTTCTCACTTCCAATAGAGAGAATGAGAAAAGAGAAATGAAAAACATAACCAAAGAAAATGAACCATGGTTGCAAAATAATACTAAACACCATCATTACAAATCCTATCATGATAAAGTTGATGCTACATTGATTTGACCATTTTCATAATCCAATGACCATTTTCTTAATCCAAAATGAAAAAGAAAACCAAAGAAGAGTGTAGACCTCTCATGAAGGTCAATGTTCAACTTTGGTCAACGGGTCAACAAAGTCAAGAGTGGTCAAGGTGGTCAAATGGTCAAAGCAATTAGACATCACATAATTATCACTAAAAGGATTAGTAAATAATGTCTCCGGCTCATAATGGTTTTGACCGAACAAATTGCCAAAACCCTAATGAGCCCACCTCAAAATGGTTTTGACCGAATCAACTTTCAAAACCCTAATGATCCTGCCACATAACGGTTTTGGCCGAACCAACTGCCAAAACCCTAATGAGGCACCTCCTCCTTCATCGCTCCTCAAAACTGTGCATACACACCCGCATCCGCATTCCGTAAAATGCGAATGCACAGAAGACAAAATAAATCCATCTGTGCAATACTAGGATCCGGCTTAAACCAAAGCCCACTAGTATTGCCTGCCCGAACAGCATACGCACACAAGTGCACGTAAGTGATCGCAGCCCTGTCGTAAAACCATACGGCCTCTACACGTTTCGCTCAGTGCAGGGAAACTCTCTGTGTGGGACTTTAAAGACTCGACACTACGCTGGCAGTGGGTTTAACCACAGACCGCAAGCGGCACTAGCTGTACGTAACGGTCCCCAGGTAGATGTCGATAAGAAGGCCGATGAGGTAAACCCATCCGAGCTCCTACTGAGCCTGTATGTGACAATCTCCGTACAGTCCGGTCTGCTCGTCTGATACATCGCATGGTGGGCCTAGAGGGGTGGCGAACGTCTGTCCCCTAATAGCGGTACAAGTCGTGTCGGAGTGTAGCCCAGAACACCCTGAGATAACACTGGAAACCTACTAGTATATCTCGCTTGCCCTGGCCAGGGACTACATGTGTAATGACTCTCCTAGACACAGCGCGATGTCAACCCCCAATACCGGGAGAGACGAATCCTGTCTAACCGTCACTGCCTCCAAGTGCTTCGGGACTGCACCCAACTACTACCTGTTTGCACGACTCAGTAGAGCCGTGGTAGGGTAGTAGTCAAAGAACAGTGGGAACACACTTGAGGCGAAGTGACAGTGTCAAGTCAGCGGACTAAGCTGTACTCATGTCACCTAGGAACCGTTAACTGACGATAGGTATTCCCCGATGAGTCCTGTCCAGTGTACTCGTAACCTAACGAGCACCCGCATACTATCTCAAGTACGACGTACTGACGGCTGTGGGACAGACCGCCTCCCGCACTGGGATGAGAAGCGCATACGCTAGTCTATTCCGGAGTATCGATGCCCTGTCTTGATAATCCCACGACTAGGGACGTGCATAAGGATGT
Organism: Agapanthus africanus; assembly: GCA_030015575.1. NCBI lineage: Eukaryota > Viridiplantae > Streptophyta > Magnoliopsida > Asparagales > Amaryllidaceae > Agapanthus > Agapanthus africanus. The sequence continues at coordinate 443,311,008 of JASDDO010000031.1, read as the reverse complement.
GCTTGTGGATTACCCAGCCCCCACGAGTGTGATCGCCATCACAACGCCGGTAATCAAGCAAAGATCCTAAGGGCTCTACTAATGCGTATAGGTGATATAATAAAGAAACATATGTACACATTAAAGCAGAGACAAACCAAGTAGCATACTACTATTTCGAGCAAGATTGTCTATACAACTGTGAATATCCCAAGCTTCCATCAAGTAATATACATACTAGTATGATACAGTAATGGCCTCTAGGGCATATACACTAACAGAATAAACATCGTTTCTTCCCGATGGTACTAATCCACTTTATTAATTATTACCATAACACCTCATAGATCTTAATTAGGGCATAGAAAGCGGTGAGGAATGTTGACTTTCCAAATTTAACCTAAACCTAACCCTAGCAAGATTTTAATCTAGATCAACTTAGTTTTTAGATTTAATCAATCCAACACTGTTTGGAATTAACTCGTTAGAACAAATTGAAGATACACAAAATCCCTGTGGACCGACCCGTACTCACTGGCTAGCTACCAAGCGACGCCATTCTTGATTGCGGTAAAATTATTCTTTGATTCATTCTTTAAAAGCATATACGCAATAACAATTCAATCAAATGGCGTCGTTGCCGGGGATGGCGTTGTTATTTTCTTTTTGTAGTTTCAGGTTAATATAAAAATTGAAAAATCATAAAAACTGAAAAATAAAAAAATATAAAAAAATTTATCATCTTGTTATTTTGTGAAGGGTATTTTCGTTTGAATTGTGCAGGATCGAAGAACAAATTCAGATCTGGAAAAATCCAGAGAGCAAAACAGAAAACCCTAGATCTGAACAACAGAGGAAAATCATATCAGAGGAGCAGAAGAAACTTGGGGAACTGAACCACATAGAACACCGCGGAAACGCGGCCATAACCCACTTCTAGCGGCGGAACCGCGGTCGTCTGACGTCAGCAGTTGACCAAATCTCTACTGTAAGTCTTCTGTTCTTCTCTGCAACCCCAATATCTCCTCTGTAAAAAATTTGCCTACAGGATTCTTTGCGCCAAAAATTTCTCCCCTTCTCCGATAATTGATCTTGTGCAGGATTCTTTGCGCCGCGCTAAAAAAATTGTTTGCAAGTGATTGTGTTTACTGCTTTGCATATTTAAATTGACTTTAAGGGGCTTGAACACCAATCCAGATTGGGTGGGGATTTCATCACTCTTCCCAGGACCCCAAAAATCACATAAAGCATATTGCATTGACCATCAATCTAATTAAAAAAAGATTAGACTCGGCCCTAAGAACTTCGCGCTCAATAGGACAAAGGAATAGTTGTAGGCATCGACCGTTGATCCTAACCTGACTTTGTGGTGCCTAGGCTAGACAGGTAAGGAAAGGTAACTTTAAAAGGCCCGTCTCACGGTGATTCGTGAGCGGATCCCTCCTTTCTCTACTTGTGCTTACCAGGCCACAATTAGCGGTGAAGAGGCGGTTTGAGGTCCTATTTCTTGCCCTTTGGAACAGTTAGGAGCTGTCTAGCTGACCTAGGTGACCCTAGATCTAGGCTTGATTGTGCATTTGTGATTGATTGAACGTGTGTCTAAACCTTTTATCGAAAAAAAAAATTTGCAAAAAGCTTTACATAAAAAAAACACAAAAAGAAAAAAGGAATTTTTTTTTACAAAAACTTGCAACTTGTCGCTAAGAAATCCGTGCACCTCACATTCTTTTTCTTCTCCTTTCTTACATTATGGGTACCCCACCTCCCAAAACTCTTGCTGAACTTTGGTACCCTCATCCAAACATTGCTTCATACGCGAATTATTTTGGTCGAATTGCGGACGACCCCTCCATGCCAAAAATTTCTTTGAAAGATCGAATAGAAGCGTCTAGGAGAAACAGCACAATCTACTTTGTATCAACCATTTCAACCTTCACCACTTTCTTATGTTGATACCCCTTTTTCGAGTCCTGTTGTAACTCTGAAACACATGTCCATCGCTGAACATATTGAACAATCTCATAACCGATCTTTCACTCCTTTCAACACTTCCAATTCTTGGGATCAACAAGTCCATTCACCTTTTTATCCAAATGTTGATCCTACTCCTGTCCAACCATTCAATTCCTATCAGTCCTACCCGACTTTCACACCTTCCCTAGACATTGCTTCTACATAACCATTTGGGAGTTTCACGTATCCAAACAACTTTGAATCTTTTATTGAAACCATTTCACAACCAATGTCTAGTCTAGAACAGTCGTTGGAAGCTTACATTGCAGCAACAAACTGACAGATGAGGAATTTGGATGCGTCCATTGCCGCCCTTATGCAACCTAGTGACCCGGTAGCTAGTTTCCAACTAGCTCCAAAAATTCCAATGTATGATGAGGCGGTTGGACAGAGTGAGAATTTGAGTGGTGAGGGTGAGTTCTACACACTTCCAAATCAAACCTACCCATCCTCAATTGAATCCCACAACTCCGGTTTTCAAACAAGTGTCCCAAATGATTCACCGGTTGAAGCTAAAACGTTTAATGAGTTGTGCAACTTTGTAGTGCTTGATTTGCCAGATTGTGAAGAGTCCCTTTCGAGTGAAACCATCACCAATCCTTTTGACCTCTACACCTCCAATCTAGAACCTGAATTGATAAATATCCATGCTTTTGATGAGGTGTCCGAAAAAATTGATTTTCACTTGATTGAGGATATTGACGCAGGGAATATTTTGGATGATGAACCTGCAGATTTGACTGAATTTTTCTCTCCAATTCATCATCCTGAGTCATTAAATGTTTCTCCCGAACTTCATATGCGTCTTGATTTTGATGATAATTGCATGGATGAGATAACTTTTGAGGAGAATTATGAGGATAGTATTGAGGAAAGTATTGAGGATAGTATTGAGGATGAACCGGTTTTGTTTGATGTGTCGGATTTTCCAATTCATCCTCCTAAACCTTTAACTGTTATACTTCCTAAATCACCCCTCTCCTTTCCATCGTTCCGACCACGCAAAAGATCACGCAGGAGGACTGTGAGCTTGAAAAATTTCTGTTCGATCACAGCAGTTTGGACGCCACTAGTGCGTTCCTCTTTAAATCTGACACAGTTCACACAGCCGATAACGATTACGAGTGCTTCACTTTTTCGGACGATTTTGAAGACTCACCGCCCGAGTTTGAGTCCTTTGAATTTTCAGATTAGTTAGTTGAACCATCAGACTCGGTTGCTTACAGTCATTTCGAACCATTGATGGAATCCTTCGAATTCGAGACAGTTTACGTAGGTGAGAATAAGACTATCCCTAAATCACTCCCCTTCGTCCTTTCCATCATTTCGACCGCGCAAGAATCTGTCGCGCTTCCATTTTCAATGAATGGTTTACCAAGTTCAACGTACCCATGTTTTCTTGCGAATCTTGATGGATTTGACTCCATTTCTCGACGGGTTGATAAATTAGCATAATCGCTTTTAACACATCGGTCATCACAATTTGTGCTAATTTATTCACTCGATTTACGCCCTCAAGTTCGTACTACACTTCTTTCTCTCTTCCGCCATTCTTCTCCGAATATACCGAGACCATATTCCACTCTTCTTCCCATACGGTCTCGTGTGTTTCTCAACTCCTTTCTCTACACTCCATTCTTCCACCAACCCTACCATTATCATGATAGAATTTTTGAATAGTTGGTGCTAACCTTTGGTCTGTGTAAGACCTTCTATAGTTTGATTTTTCTCCTCCCCAACTTTGAACTTTAAACGCATAAAACAGTGGAAACACTGTCTCACTTAAGTTTGGGGGGGGGGGGCTTTTTGTGTATATATTTTGTTGTTTTTTTTGTTTTCTTTCAACAATAAAAAAAATATAAAAAAATAAACAGAAGTGCCGACATTTTTGACCCTCTTGGTGTAGCATGGCAGTGAGGACACTGTCAAGTTTAAGTTTGGGGGTGTGCTCGGTAAGCCTTCTTCCTTCGCATTCATATGTATATTTTTGCATTTGCATACTTATTTAAAACCCATAAAAATTATAAAAATTGAAACATTCAATTTTGGCCATAATTTACTTGAATTTGACAAAAAGATTAACTAGCTAGGAACAATTAGATCTTAGACTTAGTAAATTAAAAACCCTAAAAATAACCTTTCTTAAAATTTAATGGTAGAAAGTATATGTCTTTGTAGTTTATTTAGAAATAGGAAAATTTCGAGTTGACTTCTTGGGCTAAGTTAAAATAAGGGAAAAGTATTGATATCTTTATTAAAGTATAAGTTTGAAAAATAATTCCTAAGCTTAAGTCTAAATTCTGAAAATGTATACCCTACAAATTGCACAAACATGAAACTTGGAATAGTAGAAGAGACCTTGAAATGCTCTTGTCTAAAGTCCTTAGTACGAAGAAAAATAAAATAAAAATACAAGTGTGAATAAAGAGATAAAAAAATGAACACTGGTTTTTGTAATTACTTAAGACTGCATTAATAGAAAAAATATTTAGCGAGGGTGCTTCATCACCTAGTGCCTTAGACCAACTGGTTTGGGAGTCACTGCTAAAAGCCTTAGGGATTACAAGACTAGGAATTATGCTTTAATGTGCGAACACATTTTGTAATCGGTCGTTGGTACCTCAAGAAGTATAAACGGTCACATGAAGAATGTGTGAGCAATTTCATCTAAAAATTCACCAATTGAAAAGTACTTTGGACGATGGACAAGAGTATAATAGCTTGATTTGAATTTCCAAGTGTAGGATATATACACACACGTAGGGGTATGTGATTGGGGTTTAGATAAGAGATAGGAATGAAAAATATGACTTATATCTTTAATGGAGATGATAAATATTCCTAAGTTGAGATGGAACCCTAGAAAGAAAACTTAAAAGATGCTAAAAGCTAAGTAAATTTACAAGAACATATATAATCTTAAGTTAAATAATAAGGAAGCGTGAAAAATACGGGTGGATAATTTCTGAGTCAAAAATAATAGAGTTTCTTATTAGAAAACCTAATTGAAGAATAAAAGTCAATAGGCCCAATTGATAGGATTTTGTGGGTAGTATCCGCTGAAAACCCTCAGAAGACAACACTCCTCCTACTAGGGACGCCTAGAGGTTTAACGGCTTGTTGCACGAGCTCAGTGCAATCGCGTTTCCCTGCGAAAGTGAGGTTAGTTTTTTTCGAGAATAAACTAGTTTTGCTCGAGGACGAGCAAAAGATAAGTTTGGGGGTATTTGTTCATATCATAATTTTGCATTATTATATTCCCCATTCTTATTCATTTTACAAATAAACAGGTGCTTTTGATCCATGTCTGCTACATAGTTGCAGGTTACAGGTTCTCGGAACAAAAATAGTGAAAACGATGAAAAGACGATACAAAAGTGAGACTACGACCGATAAATGGAAGAATCTTGATCAAGCCTACAGTTGGAGAATAAACGAAGATCAATGAACAAATTCACAAAGTATAAAGGTAGCGCAAGGTTCAAAACTTCGACATGAAGCAAACGGTAAAGTCCACAACATTATTCACTGTGGAAATCTGGAAAAGAACTATAAGACATTCTGAAGAACCAACTGAAGAAAACAGAAGACAACAGCAACAGACAGAAGCCATAAAAATTGAGCTCAAGATCCTTCTATTTGGCCGCGGAACCGCGGCCAAACATGGGTTTTGGCCGCGGATCCGCGGTCGTGCGTCGCGCGTGTTGCTACGTGCCATGCTTGTCGGTGCGTCGGTGCATTACTTAGGTTTTTCTTAGGGTAAATTTGTAAAAGCAGATATGAGTCGGATGTAACCCTAGGATTTCTATGATCTATAAATAAAAACCCTAAACCTTTTTTGGAGGTATGCCTCTTCTTGTGCCTTAATGTATTTATCAAAATTCAGAATTCAATTCCTGTAAATGATTGAAGAGAGCATCAAATAAAAATTAGAGTAAGTTTCTTTTTATTGCCCTAGTTAAATTTTCTTTCCTGCCCTAGTATAGATTTTTATTATCTGCCCTAGTTAATTTTTATTATCTGCCCTAGTTAATTAGTTTAGAACATGTTTTTCAATTCCCTAATGAGTGAGTAGTTCCTCACTTGTTAGGGTTAGGAATAGGGAAGGTTTGAGAGACGAAAATCTCTCACCCCTTTTTTATCCATCACATATTTTTATAGGACTCCATGCATATATACACACATCGCTCCCTACGGCACCCTATCCTACGAGGTAGCGGTGATACCGTAGTATAAAAGACCAGTTGCGTATGTTTTCCATGGAGGTTAAGGTAAGAATTAAGAAAGGAAGGACAAGAACCTAGAGGAAGAAACATCGTTTCTTCCCGATGGTACTAATCCACTTTATTAATTATTACCATAACACCTCATAGATCTTAATTAGGGCATAGAAAGCGGTGAGGAATATTGACTTTCCAAATTTAACCTAAACCTAACCCTAGCAAGATTTTAATCTAGATCAACTTAGTTTTTAGATTTACTCAATCCAACACCGTTTGGAATTAACTCGTTAGAACAAATTGAAGATACACAAAATCCCTGTGGACCGACCCGTACGCACCGGCTAGCTACCAAGCGACGCCGTTCTTGATTGCGGTAAAATTATTCTTTGATTCATCCTTTAAAAGCGCATACGCAATAACAATTCAATCACCCTCCATCATTTCAGACGGGTATTGCTTAGTATTCATGCTACGTATGTTGACCTAGTCAAGGCGTAGTGTTTGGTAGCTCTGCAGTACTTTTCTGTTGCATGGATATGTGATTGGTTAGGACAGTCGTACAGTCATGTTGACCTAGTCAAGGACTTGTACGGATGGGTCTAATGAATCCAGGATAATGACGGGTTGAACTTGACTTGCGAATTATGATATGTTGACCTAGTTAAGGTCATAAGCCGCTTAGGGTAAAAATCATATCGGGAGTTTCAAACATACAGGAAACTTGCCAGACTTGCGCATACCTTCTGGAGTGTGATGACTTGAGTGGCTTCCATCAAGTTATCATGCGATGATAGTTGGATCCCGATTCCCACTGATGAGTTGGTTTACTCCTCGAGTGATTCCGACTAATTCTTCTTTCAGGTTTGGAGGAGAATTTGAGGATACAGTGGGAGACATTTAGGTTAGAGTGCACGCAGAGTGTTTCTTCTCTCCCTCTCTCTCTTTGACTGGGACCATGACCCGACCCTAGACTATAACTCAGTGACCAAGTTAACCGAACTTTTTTAAAACACTGGCTTTTGGATTGTCTGAGTTGCATACATCATTGCCACTCCTTCTTTTACCCTTTGCATTTCTCCAGAACACCCCGTATTACTACGAACATCCACTTCCATTGGATAAATCCATCGTATGGTTATATACGAACTCGAAGGAACTTGGTCCAGATTTGAGGATGGATTCTGGTTCTGGAGAGATTGAATAGGATTATTCAGTTGTCTTTTCCTTTTACCTTCTCTCAGGTTATGAGGGCTCCTAGGATTAGGAGAGGGTACACCTATTACGCTTATTGGATAGTCTTCTTCCAAACCATAGGCGAGTGCCGAAAGGTAGGGAATGAAGAAAACCAATTATCCTAAGTGTGGTGTGCAGAAGGTAATAAGTAAAGACAAATAAAGGGATTAGAAAGAGGGCAAAGTAAAATACGACTGCTATGATTCACGACCAAACCACGTATTTCATCGCCACTCCTACTTCACCTTTGTATTTCTCCAGAACATCCCGTATCACTACGAACATCCAATTCCATTGAATAAATCTATCGTATGGTTATATACGAACTCGAAGGAACTTTTTCGAGGATGGATTCTAGTTCAGGAGAAATAGGAATAAGGTTTATTCAGTTGTCTTTTATCTTTACCTTCTCTCAGGTTGCGAGTACTCTTAGGATTAGGAGAGCACACCTATTATGCTTATTGGATAGTTTTCTTACAAACCATAGGCTGGTGCCGAACGGTAGGGAAGGAAGAAAACCACTTAGCTTAATGATGGGTAACGACCAAAGACAAATAAAGGGATTTGGAGAGATGGCAAAGAAATATACGGTTACAGTCGTGAATCTGATAATGGAAGAGGCATTACTACGAATACCCAGATACCCCTTCGAAACATGTCCATTTTTCAGTTTCACTGTGCATTGTTAATAGATATCTGATTTCCCAATTAGACCCTTGCTCCGGGGTATGTATTCACTAGGTATGATTCTCACATCTGTATGGTTTTACAGATGATGAGTGGAAGTAAGTTATTGGGAATTAGGTGATCATCCTCATTATATCGGAATTCGTTGTAATTGGTGATATTTGAGGAAATCGCCTGGGTACAGTTTTCAACCTACGACGCACAAGGTTTGAGTTATTCAACTCAGGGAACTTATACAAAGTATTGTACGTTGTCCAGTGTCCATAAGGATAAAGGGGTTGGTCCTCATACTGTATTCAGTTTACTTGTGACTTCTCAACTTTTAGACAAGTGTTTCGTAGAAATACAAGATCCTAGTTTGAGAAGTAGGTAAAAGAATAAAGTAGGGAACCATGTGTTGCAAGTATCAGGATTCTTCAAGCTGATCGAAGATGTAGATACTTATGTATGGTATTCAGTTGATAGTAATGGTTTTGAGAAACTTGTTTCTCTTTCGGGTTACTCATAATTGGATGCAATCCTAAGTTGAGCAATGTTGATCGTTCTCTCTCCATTTAGTTGACATGCACTGGAGACAGCTGCATGATTTGAATATGGTTCCAACTAAATCGGTGCCGCTATTTCTATATTGTATATAGAATGGTTCATATCTTAACGTTGTTAAGGTACGGAGAGTTGTCCGGCTTATGCTTAAAACCAGACTCTGGATAACTCAAGGCACGTTTCTGTAATGGCAGTTTGTGGGTTAACCCGGGCTTTGACGAGGGTTAACTTTCTACCATCTGGAAGATCAATATTGATATTGTTCTTGACTCGCCACAGTTTTAGTAAAATATTCTTTTTCAGAAAACAGTAGTGGGAGTATGGTAAAACTGGAAGTGATTCCAGAACCACAAACGATTACGGAAAATTTAATAGGACCTAAAAATTCAATCAGGTTTGGCATTCCATTAGCCACTCCGCAGATATGGTGGGTAACCTCAGGCACCCGAGAGGTACTCTGGTAGCCTCAAGGACGGTGACAGGGAGGTTCTTGTTTACCCAGACTTGACACTACTACTATTCCAGACTATGAGACCCGGCAGGAGGATGAGTATAGAGACGTTCTAAACTAGCTTTAGAAGTGTACGTGTATATAACTCAGCCAGAGGGTTGTTGTGGTCAGTGGGAGCAGCGGGAGCATAGTGGACAAGTAGCTTATGTCTATTTATAGACTAAAGCAAATATAGCAAAGATAGATCATCTATTTTTTGATGTGACAGTCATGGGCTTTGATTTCATCAGAATAGGGGATGGATCTGTTAAGAAGGTAGTAGGGTGTGATGTCCTGGTATTTGGATGACATATACATAGTTGGAAGTGAAATTCCAATTCTACGATCGGTTATACTGTGGTTATCACACAGTGTTTTCTCCACATAGGATATGGATATTATATCAGGCATTCTGGTTACTAGATCTATGGTTTTAGATCTAGATTTGGGAAGTGTCCCAATATGGGTACTCAGACAGTATTCTAAAGATATTTAGAATGGACGACTCCTGGCATGGTGGTGTACCTGCAGGTGATGGAGTCACCCTCTCTAAAGGTGTCTTACAGGCTGAAGGGGAGAGGGGTATGCATGATTGGCATATCACTTGCTTAGGCAATTGAGTCGATCATGAAATGTCAAGTACCACACCAGATATTGTTTTTGCACTAGATGCAATAAGTTATGATATTAATCCAATCCTGGAGAAACATTAGGAAGCAGTTTTAGAACATAAGTAAATGTTTTAGGGATTTGATAACGACAGCCTCCTTTGGGAGACGGTTATCATTCCAGGCTTCCAAGGTGACTTGGATGACAGAGTGACTGTCAAAGTTATAGTTTTTCCTCTGACGAGGGGTAGTAGTTTGGACAGGTGGTCCAAGCGGATACTGTGGGAGGTATGTTGTAGGATACTGATTAAATTCAGTTGACGATACAGTCTAAAATGTTTGCTGGATTTGGAGTTCATTTGTGAACTGGGTCCCATCAGATATCCAGACATGTTCTAAGATAGGTATTGCTCATTTCGGGAGATGGCATTCTTCGCGAACTTGAGATAAAGAGAGATATAGAAAGAAACATCAGGGCGGATCCACTCACTGAGGCTATTTCTCGAAAGCAATTGTTTTGCAAACGAGCTTTGTGAAACTGATTAGTAGAGGAGTTGGGTGTTCGGTATCACACGGGCTGTGAGTATGCGACATCGTAATAATTAGCCTTAAGTGCAAGTGGGAGATTGTTGGATATAGTGCCCTCGAAGTCAATTATTGGATCGCGGGTACGTGATTGTAATGATTGAGGGGGGACCTATACCGGTAAAACAGTCTTACTCGAGATGATAGTATGTTATCTGGTTTGTCTTTATCATTATGTACATGTTGATAGAGCCCATAGGATTCTTGCTTGACAGCCAGCAGTATGATGGCGATCATATACGTGGGAGCTGGGGTATATAAGCACATCCTTAATGTGTCCCTAGTCGTGGGAGTTTCGAGACTGGGCATCGATACTCCAGAGTAGACTAGTGTATACAGTTCAAGACCCCGGCGAGGGGCAGTGGTCGGTCTCACAAGCCACTGGTGTCAGTTAGTTCACCTAAGATGTATACAGTTGCTCATTCGGTTATGAGTACACCATACAGGACTCGCCGGGAACTTGCTAGTTGGTATTATACCTATTGTCTGATAGCAGTTCCTGGGTGACATGTGTACAGGTTAGTCTGTCGACCTGAGATCATCATTTGTCTCGTGTAAGTTCCCACTGTGCTTTGATTACTACCCTACCATGGCTCAAAGGAGTTGTGCAAACAGGTTTTAGTTGGGTACAGTCCCGAGCCACATGGAGGCAGTAAGCGGATCGTCAGGAATTCGTCTCTCCCGGTATTGGGGGTTGATGCTGCGCAGTGCACGGGTGGCCATCACCAGAAAAGCTTGGCCAAGGTAGTTGAGAATTACTAATCTAGGATCAGTAGTTTCTCGGGAGGTGATGGGTTTCATACTGACATGAATTATCGCGTTATTAAGGGTCTGACTTTATCCACCCCCCTAGACTCGATATGCGATACTCTTAGACGAACAGACCGGACTATACGGATATTGCCACTGTCAGGCTCAGTAGGGTTTCGGAATGAGTTCGCTTGTCGGTTTTCCTTTCATTCAATACATGGGCAACCGTTACGTACAGCTAGTACCACTGACGTGCTAGTAGTTAAATCCACAGCCAGTGTATTGATGAGTCATTAGAGTCCCCCACAAACAGTTTCCCAAGTTCGGGCGAAACGTTCTAGAGGCCGTATGGTTTTATGGCAGGGTTCGAACATGCACGTGCACTTGTGCACGTGTCATGGTTCGGACAGATATTACTAGTGGGCTTTGGTTTAAGTCGGATCCTAGTATTATATTGTGTTGGAATTTTTTTTGTCTCGTTGCATTCGTATTCAGTCGGAATACGGATGCGGGTATGTATATACGGTCGAGGGGTTTTCTTGTGATCCGTTACAAGATTACTTTTTGAATTTGCCAATTTTTTCATTTGTTTTAAACATTGTTTAATGTTTAATTGGTGAGCTTTTTTTGGTGGCCATTCTTTATTTTTGGGGGCTGCAAAATTTGTGGGCAGCATGGGGAGGGATGGGCTAATTTGATGAGGTGAGGTGGCTGATTATTTTTGGGAGTGGGTAGGATATTTTGAGTGATGGCTTAAGGTGTGTGCTGGCATTATTTTTGAGGAGGAGAGGTGGCAGCCGTTTCTTTGGATGGGTTTTTTTTATTTTTCATGAGAAAGATTAATCAAAGGTGAGATACACTCACACATCCACAGAGAGCACCCCTTGTTCATTTTTCTGGCCGAGCCCATGATTGGAAAAAGCTCATTTTTCTTCCATGCTATAATCCTATGCTCACATTATTCTCACTCCATTGGCAACTTCATTTACCTCCACCCAATTCATTGGGTGCCTTAAGACAAACTATTCTACACTCTCTCTACTTCAATCTTGGACATGTCGGCTAGCAAACTTCATGTCCGAGTTGCCTCGGTTTTGAGGCGGGAGCCCGTATAAAGATTCGTTGACGTGGTGCCACTTTGACGAGGAGACCGGAGAGCGAATTTCATCGGGGCAGCCGCAATAAGCTACGGGAGGGGATTGAAGACCAAAGGACACGGATCGATCGGTATAATCTCTGAACTCACTTTGTTGTTAGCTAGTTAACGGTTAATGGTTCGATCCGGGTAACGGTTGTGGTAGCGCCAAGTTATAAAATTTTTGTTCCGCATATGGCCTCGGATTGACGGCCGGGGTGCTGCCGTAACCCAACAGCTTGGTACAAAAGAGGCCAGTGTATACGAGAGGAGTCTCACTAGACCAGAGAATACGGTATATAGAGTACAAGGAACCGTTCAGCCACGGTACAACGGCAATTGAATTCAGGTTAGATGTCTTTATGGTTGTTATCTCGTGTCACTTCTAACACCTTACATACCAATCTACCCCTTATGAACCCCGCGATATCTTGATTGTATTGTTTGTATTGTTTGAATTGTATATTGTATATAGATGGATAACTTGCCAAAACCATGATATCAGTAATGGAACGGATATAATGGATGAACATGTAGATGGAATATATCCATGGTTCGGTTCAGTCAATATAGATTGATTAGATTGAATAGACGGATTCATAGATCCATGTTGTATTGAAGTTTGATACTTGAATCATATTCAAGTCAGATTGATTATATTGAGACTCAGTCTGAGTCAAACAATTAGAAAAGAAATTGAATCCTGAATTATGTTTTGGTGCTATCGGTAACTGCTGCACATGGACGGCAGGATTTGTGACTTTTTCAAAGACAATTACCGTATTGATAACACCGTTTGTTAAGTTGTCTATCTTAAATAGGCAAGCACCCATATCTCCGGCTCCCTGAGGCTCAAGAGACCAGTCCCGCTTAAACCTATGTTTACTAGGGTCCTTATTGTAATTTAGTATAACTTGAGGGGTTTTATGTAAAAATAATATTGTATAATTTTCAAAATACACCTCAAGTATTTTATTATCGTCTCTAGAGTTTTCATTGATCTATATTTTATCAATGTGGCATTTCTAGTGAATAAAACCTAATTTCATAATATATGATATTAATTTGTGATATTTATTTGTAATATTAAAATTGTATGGTATTTTCTTGTAAATGAGATGTTTTTCTTGAATTTTGGAAATGTGGAATATTATAAATATTAAATATATATATTTTGATATTAATTACACACATACATACATACATATATATATATATATATTGAAAATATAAGTTTTATTTATAATAGAAATCACATTTTCTAAGGAAAATTGTATTTTAAATCTTTTGAGATCGTATGCTTCTTACGGAGGTATGCATCTCACTCTACTAGGTCCGATGATGTGCGATAATCCACACCATACCGAACGGGTTCTCCGAAATGGGTTGTAGAGGCGCAATTGCAAAGATTTGTTTAAATACATTTCTTGTAAAAAAAAGTTTTATAAGTTGAAGGTAGTTATATGTAAAGTCGTAAATTCCCAAATCTATGTTCCCAAATTCAATCGTGCTATATTAGATATGTGTGTTGTGAGAAGGCAGGTCATTACCTCGTGAACTATGTAAAGGTATAAAGGTATTATGATGGTTTATGTCGTAACTAAACTATATGGTGTTTTTCTGAAAAAGTATAATAAAAGTTACAACAATGATTAGTTTCATGTGCAACTTGTTTTATTAAGTTTGTTAATATTTAATGAACAATATGTGATGATATGAAGGTATCTTGATTAAGAAAAATTATAGTTTTTAAAGAAAACCGAATCGGAAGTCGGACTAACTCCGCTTCCGTCGGGTTTTAGTTTTGAATGTTTTTATAATAGAGAAAAGATGAAGAAGTAGGGACTTACTGGATGATTGGCTAGAGGAGAGAAAGAGAAAGGGTGGGAGTTGTCGGTGCGCCGTTTCATCGTCGGAAACTCCTTGAGTTGTCGCCGGAAGTTTGTCGGAGCTTCGCCCTTTGCTAACTCCACCTGCACACAAAAGGATCTTGGAATTTTATTGAGAGTTTTTGTAGGAAAATTCAGTGTGAAGGGGTGTAAAAATAGAGTGAGTATTTATAGGGAAAATTAGGGTTAGGGTGTGATAAAAAATGCATTTAAATTTGCATTAAAATGGATTAAAATGGGGTATCTTAATTCTCTGGTTAATTGCAGAGAATTTAACCAGTGTAGGGGGAGTGGGGTAGGCTAAAGGGTGCAGAAGGTTAAAGAAAATTAGGGTTCGGACCGAGTTGGACCGGCAGCGCCGGCCGAGTCAACGTGTTCGCCGGCCCGAGTCGAACGAGTCAAGGCTCATCATGGTGCCACGTGTCCCTGACGCTTGGTCTAGCCTCGTGGACAAGTTTGTTTAGGCCGTGATTCTTCAGTTTACGCGTTGTGCTCGTATAGACTCTTGGGCTTCTAAAAAATTAAAAGAATTTAATTTTAAAAAAAGTGTGGCTGATGGGATTTGAACTCTGGTGCTTCGGTTCAGCAGTGTAAGGTCTTACCAATAAGCTACAAACTCCTTCTTGCTATTCAAAAGCAAATCAAACTTATAACTTGTGCTCAGGCTCAAGTACCCCTTTATGTATTTTGGAAAAAAAATTGTACAGAAAGTTTAGGGTTGTTACATTCTACCCTCCTTAAAAAAATTCGTTCTCAAAATTTGAAAAAGGAACGTGTAACAGAGTCAAAACAAATTTAGTGATGGAACTATTGATAGTGTATGAAAAATATTTGGAAGAACGAAAGGATGCGAAAGTTTTGGTAAGATTGTAAAAGAGGTGAGGGAATTTTGGTTTAGGACAGATGAAATTGGAAGCTTCAAGGAATTTGAATTGTAAAGAATGTTTTTTAGTTGCTGGTTCTTGTGTTATATTCCTTAGGTTGTTCATGCAGAACTAAACTGCATGGTAGGGTTCCATATAGCTCTGACCTGCATGGGCCACCAACAAAACCTGTCACGCCCCGCTTCCGAGTGTACGGGCAGGGGACGCGGCGAGGCCGCTGCGTATTTACTCTGAAGTAAACACGCTAAAGCGTTTCTAAGCAATACAAGTAAAATACACAAGAGACGGGATGCAATTGAACATCAACTTTATTTATTAACATTCTTTTTACAATACATCTGAAAAGTAAATACATGGAATGGAAAGCAATGCTTAAACAGTGGCATAACAAAAATGGAAAATACAGAATGTAAATGTGTACAAATAACTAGAGCTCCGGGTCGAAGGCTAGCTGATCCAAGTCCTTGAAGGTGGGCTTGATCTCCTGAAGGTCTGAATCACCTGACGACATTCCAAAGAAAAGAAAGAGAATATCGTCAGTGAACAAATCGCTCGGTAAGTCCCGTAAATAGACAAGAATGGAATAGACAGAATAGTGAGTATATTGTTATAATGTTGTAGTTAATGTTAACGCTGTTGTTTGTAGCTTGGTACAGAAGAGGCCAGTGTATACGAGAGGAGTCTCACTAGACCAGAGAATACGGTATATAGAGTACAAGGAACCGTTCAGCCATGGTACAACGGCAATTGAATTCAGGTTAGATGTCTTTATGGTTGTTATCTCATGCCACTTCTAACACCTTACATACCAATCTACCCCTTATGAACCTCGCGATATCTTGATTGTATTGTTTGTATTGTTTGAATTGTATATTGTATATAGATGGACGGCTTGCCAAAACCTTGATATCATTAATGGAACGGATATAATAGATGAACATGTAGATAGAATATATCCATGATTCGGTTCAGTCAATATAGATTGATTAGATTGAATAGACGAATTCATAGATCCATGTTGTATTGAAATTTGATACTTGAATCATATTCAAATCAGATTGATTATATTGAGACTAAGTCTGAGTCAGACAATTAGAAAAGAAATTGAATCCTGAATTATGTTTTGGTGCTATCGGTAACTGCTGCACATGGACGGCAGGATTTGTATTTTTTTCAAAGACAATTACCGTATTGATAATACCGTTTGTTAAGTTGTCTAACTTAAATAGGCAAGCACCCATATCTCCGGCTCCCTGAGGCTCAAGAGACTGGTCCCGCTTAAACCTATGTTTACTAGGATCCTTATTGTAATTTAGTATAACTTGATGGGTTTTATGTAAAAATAATTTTGTATAATTTTCAAAATACACCTCAAGTATTTTATTATCGTCTCTAGAGTTTTCATTGATGTAATTTTATAAATGTGACATTTCTAGTGAATAAAACCTAATTTCATAATATATGGTATTTATTTGTAATATTTGAATTGTATGGTATTTTCTTGTAAATGAGATGTTTTTCTTGAATTTTGGAAATGTGGAATATTATAAATATTAAAAATATATATTTTGATATTAATTGCATATATATATCTATATATTAAAAATATAAGTTTTATTTATAATAGAAATCACATTTTCTAAGGAAAATTGTATTTTAAATTTTTCGAGATCGTATGCTTCTTGCGGAGGTCTGCATCTCACTCTACTAGGTCCGAGGATGTGCGATAATCCGCACCATACCGAATAGGTTTCCCGAAATGGGTTGTAGAGACGCAATTGCAAAGATTTGTTAAAATACACTTCTTGTAGAAAAATGTTTTATAAGTTGAAGGTAGTTATATGTAAAGTCGTATTTTCCGAAATCTATATTCCCAAATTTTATCGTGCTATATTAGATATGTGTGTTGTGAGGAGGTAGGTCATTATCTCATGAACTATCTAAAGGTATAAAGATATTATGATGGTTTATGTCGAAACTAAATTATATGGTATTTTTCTGAAAATGTATAATAAAAGTTACAACAATGATTAGTTTGATGTGCTACTTGTTTTATTAAGTTTGTTAATGTTTAATGAAAAATATGTGATGATATAAGAAAAAATTGTAGTTTTTAAAGAAAACCGAATCGGAAGTCGGACTAACTCCGTTTCCGTCGGGTTTTAGTTTTGAATGTTTTTAGAATAGAGAAAAGATGAAGAAGTAGGGACTTACTGGATGATTGGCTAGAGGAGAGCAAGAGTAAGAGGTGGGAGTTGCCATTGCGTCGTTTCATCGCCGAAAACTCCTTGAGTTGTCGCCGGAAGTTCGTCAGAGCTTCGCCTTTTGCTAACTCCACTGTAAGTCCACGTTGCGACCCCCGGTTCTTACGGGGAGGCGGAAACGGTATAAAAATCAAATTTTTGGCGCATGGGGCAACATGGACTAACAAAGTCGGGATCTTTTCCTAAACTAAAACTAGCAAACAAGCTAAAGAGAGTTAGCTACTCGGAAAGATGGTTATACCTAACTTGAACTCCTTCTTCTTCAAACTTTTGTAGAGGTTGATGGTGCTTTCCTCGTTGCCTTCTTCCGTCAAAGATGGATCCACCTGAGGGTTCAACCTTCGGGCTCTTTCTCGAACTTTGAGAGAACTAGAATCTTCGGCTTGCTAAACATTTGATCCTAGAGTGAGTAGAGAGTGTCTTTGGGGTGTTTTTCTTTCAAGGAGAGGGATTCTCAACACATGAGAAGGATTCTCCTTGAGCTAGAGGAAGAAGAAGATGAAGTGAGGAGAGAGAAGCAATATGATAGAATGAGCTCTTTTTCCTTTTGCAACCATAACAAAAGCAAAAAGAATTATCAAATTAATAATAATAATGAAAATGAAATAGTTGATGGAAGGTTTTGGAATGACCATTATCATTACAATCTTTAAATGAATTTTGCTAGAATCAAAGAGCATCTTTGCAAAGTAATGATGATGGTCAAACATTCAACAATGGTCAACTAGTCAACCATGGTCAACAAGTCAACAAAAACCCAACCATGATACAATTTCATTTTATTAATATTATTAATTGATATAACATAAATCCATTAGGGTTTGGAAAAAGACGACTGTCAACTGTGCATACGCACCCGTTCCGAAACCCTAATGAAAGTCCTCTTCCTCCTCCTCAAACAACTGTGCATACATACCTGCATTCTTGTTCCGAGGAACATGAATACTGAGAGATAAAAGCAACCCCAAAACATATACCAGTATCTGACTCAAACCAGAGCCAGCCAGTAATATCCGTCCGGACTCCAAACGTGCACAAGTGCGCGGATGAGAACGAACCCTGTCGTAAAACCATGCGACCTCTACTCTGTTTTGCCCAGAGGCGAATACCCTCTGTGTGGGACTCTAAAGACTCGACACTACGCTGGCAGTGGGTTTAACCACAGACCGCAAGCGGCACTAGCTGTGCGTAACGGTCCCCAGGTAGATGCGGACAAGAAGGCTGACGAGGTGAACCCCATCTGAACTCCTACTGAGTCTGAATGTGACAGTCTCCGTACAGTCCAGTCTGTTCGTCTAATACATCGCATGTCGGGCCTAGGGGGCGGTAAAATGTCAGTCCCCTAATAGCGGTACAAGTCGTGTCGGAGTGAAGCCCAAAACACCCTGAGATAACACTGGAAGCCTACCAGTATATCTCGCTTGCCCTGGCCAGGGACTACTCGTGTAATGGCTCTCCTAGACACAGCGCGATGTCAACCCCCAATACCGGGAGAGATGAATCCTGTCTAACTGTCACTGCCTCCAAGTGCTTCGGGACTGCACCCAACCACTACCTGTTTGCACGACTCCTTTGAGCCGTGGTAGGGTAGTGATCAAAGTGCAGTAGGAACACACTCGAGGCGAAGTGCCAGTGTCAAGTCAGCGGACTAAGCTGTACTCATGTCACCTGGGAACTGATAACTGACGATAGGTATAATACCAACCTGTCAGTTCCCGATGAGTCCTGTCCAGTATACTCGTAACCCAACGAGCACCCGTATACTATCTCCAGTACGACGTACTGATGGCTGTGGGACAGACCATCTCCCACACTGGGATGAGAAGCGCATACGCTAGTCTACTCCGGAGTATCGATGCCCTGTCTCGATAGTCCTGCGACTAGGGACCTGTATAAGGATGTGCTTATAGATTACCCAGCCCCCACTAGTGTGACTGCCATCACAACGCTGGTAATCAAGCAAAGATCCTAAGGGCTCCACTAATGCGTATAGGTGATATACTAAAATAAACACATGTACACATTGAAGTAGAAACAAACCAAGTAGCATATTACTATATTGAGCAAGATTGTTTATACAAGGTGAATATCCCAAGCTTCCATTAAGTAATATACAAACTAGTATGATACAGTAATAGCCTCTAGGGCATATACACTAACAATCTCCCACTTGCACTAAGGCAATGTACTGGCGTATCGAAGACCTATCATCTCGATCAGCCGCTCGAACTGAGTCTGGGGCAGTGCCTTGGTGAATGGATCTGCAGTGTTTTCTTCTGAAGCAACCCTCCGAACCTCGATCTCCTTGCGATCCACGATCTCCCTGATCAGGTGATACCGCCTCAAGATGTGCCTGGATCTCTGATGGGACCTGGGTTCCTTCGCTAAAGCTATAGCCCCGTTGTTGTCGCAATACAGAGGTATTGGGTCAACAATGGACGGAACCACCTGAAGTTCTTTCAAGAACTTCCTCATCTAGACAGCTTCTTTTGCGGCATCAGATGCAGCGATGTATTCCGCTTCCATAGTCGAGTCTGCAACGGTTTCCTGTTTGGAGCTCTTCTAACACACCGCCCCTCCATTGAGGGTAAAGACGAAACCCGACATGGACTTGGAATCATCCTTGTCACTCTGGAAGCTGGAGTCAGCAAAGGCCTCGATCTGGAGGTCTTTTCTGCCATACACCAAGAACATCTCCTTTGTCCTTCTCAGGTACTTGAGAATGTTCTTTACCGCTATCCAGTGTTTCTCCCCAGGGTTTGACTGATACCGGCTTACCACACTCAGTGCATAAGCTACATCCGGTCTGGTACACAACATCGCATACATTATAGAGCCTACCGCAGAAGCGTAGGGTATAATAGACATGCGATCCCTCTCCAAATCAGTCTTGGGGGACATCTCTTTAGAGAGGGTGATCCCATGACAAGCCGGTAGGTTACCGCGCTTGGAATCTTCCATACTGAATCTTTTCAGTATGGTGTCGATGTACCTGGACTGTGAAAGTCCTAATATCCTCTTGGATCTATCACGATGGATCCGGATCCCCAGGATGTATGAGGCATCACCCAGGTCTTTCATGGAGAACCTGTGTGACAAGAACTCCTTGACAGATTGTAGCATAGGAATGTCATTTCCTATTAAGAGAATGTCATCCACGTATAAAACGAGGAATACTACAGTTCTCGCTACAAATCTACTATAGATGCATGGTTCATCTGGATTTTTGATAAAGCCAAATTCCTTGACCGTCTCATCAAAACAGATGTTCCAACTCCGCGATGCCTGCTTTAGTCCATAGATGGACTTAAGCAACTTGCACACCTTTCCGCTGCTCCCACTCTGAATGAAACCCTCTGGCTGGTCCATATAGACACACTCCTCTAAATTTCCATTTAGAAAAGCGGTTTTTACGTCCATCTGCCAAATCTCATAATCGTGGAAGGCAGCAATGGCAAGAAGGATCCGAATGGATTTCAGCATAGCCACTGGAGAAAAGGTTTCGTCATAGTCCAAACCAGGTCTTTGACGGAAACCCTTTGCTACTAGTCTAGCTTTATAGGTCTCAACCTGTCCATCTACACCAATCTTCCTTTTGAAGATCCACTTGCATCCTACGGGTTTTACCCCGTCTGGAGCAATGTCCAACGTCCATACTTTGTTGGTGTACATGGACTCCATTTCGGTCCGCATTGCATCCAGCCATTTTACCGAGTCAACGCTCTGAACGGCCTGCTGGAAACTAGTAGGCTCATCATAATCTATGATGCAATCTTCTCTATCCCCGTCTATGAGAAAACCGTAGTATCTCTCGGGCGGATGAGACTGCCTACTACTCCTGCGGAGCGGCGTAGGAATGTCCTGTTCTTTTGAACCCTCTGGTTCCATTAAGCTTTCAGTAATAGTCTGTGGTTCTGGAATTTCTTCCAGTTCTACTGCGCTCCCACTAATTTCCTTTTCTAAGAACTGGTGTTCTAGAAAGTGGGTATTGCGAGAAACAAGGACTTTTTGTTCTTCTGCGTAGTAGAAAAGATACCCCCTGGTGTTCTTTGGGTATCCCACAAACTTGCACAGTACTGAGCGTGCCTCGAGTTTGTCCGCATGCTGCTTTTTGACAAAAGCCGGACATCCCCAGATCTTCAGATATTGAAGATAGGGTTTCTTCCCACTCCATAACTCATATGGTGTGGTAGGCACAGTCTTAGTGGGAACTTGGTTCAAAAGGTATGCGGCTGATTCTAGCGCATATCCCCAGAATGATCGCGGTAACTCAGCGTTGCTCATCATGGACCGTACCATATCCAATAGGGTTCGGTTCCGTCTCTCCGATACACCGTTGTGTTGCGGAGTGTATGGAGGAGTAAGCTGAGAGAGAATTCCGTTCTCTTTTAAATAATTCAGGAACTCGGCACTCAAGTATTCTCCACCTCGATCCGATCTTAGAATCTTGATACTTTTGCCGGTTTGTTTTTCTACCTCATTCTTATATTCCTGGAATTTTCCAAAGGCTTCGGATTTATGTTTCATCAAGAAGACATGTCCGAACCTTGAAAAATCATCCGTAAAAGTAATGAAGTAAGAAAAACCGCTTCGCGCAAGTGTAGACATTGGACCACACACATCGCTGTGTACGAGCCCCAAGAGCGAGCTCGCTCTTACTCCGTGTCCAGTGAACGGAGTCTTTGTCATCTTTCCCTTGAGACAGGATTGACAAGTGGCATACGATTGATATTCGAACGGATTCAAATACCCTTCTGTATGTAACTTAGTCAACCTTCTCTCATTTATGTGACCCAGTCTACAATGCCACAAGAAAGCCTGATTGATATTTGGAGACTTTCTTTTGTGTGTATTCTGGACATTGAAAATCTGTGGTTGGTTTAATACGTATATACCATTGCTCAGTGTACCTGACCCAATCAGAACTTGATTAAGGTGAATGTTTACAACATTACTTACAAACGCAAATTCATAACCTTCTTTAGAAACCAAAGATACAGAAATGATATTACAAGTTGCGTTGGGTACAAAAAAGCAATTACGCAAAACCAAAACATGCCCATCTGACATTCCCAGGTGATAGTCCCCCACTGCTTTAGCATCCATGCTAGCTCCGTTCGCAACTCTGAGGGTCATGTCACCTGCCTTCAAAACCCTACGGTTTCTCAATGCCTGCAAAGAATTACAGATATGAGATCCTGATCCGGTATCCAATACCCTGGAAGTAGAGTTTATAGAAAGACAGTTTTCAATAACATACACACCTGAAGCTGAAACCGCAACCTGCTTCAGTTCCTGTGTCCTGGCCTTCCAAGCCCTGCAATCTTTCTTCCAGTGTCTACTCTTATGACAATAGAAGCATTCTTCCTTTCCCACAAGCTTCCCCGCAATCTTTGTTGCCTTTTCCTTTCCCTTCGTACCCACTTTACTAACACCGCCTCTTGGTTTGGCGGGGGCTTTCTTCCTCTTTCCTTTGGCTTTTGCCTTGGACCTAGAGGAAGAAGATCCTCCTACAAACAAAACGGGTGTTTCCCTACCTTTCTGTAGGGTGCCCTCTGCGCTCCTCAGCATGTTGAGGAGTTCTGAAAGTTCAACTTCCTTTTCTTGTAAGTTGAAGTTCAGTATGAACTGGGCGTAAGTGGATGGAAGGGACTGGAGAATTAAATCCGTATAGAGTTCACTTTCCAACGTGGTCCCAAGTTCCGCGAGCTCCTCAATGTAGCCAATCATCTTAAGCACGTGGTCCGCTACCGATGATCCGACGGCCAACTTTGCCGAAAATAACTTCTTCGACACTTCGTATCTTGCGATACGAGACTGCTCTCCATACAGTTCTTTTGTATGAAGAAATATGGATTCCAGGTCCATATTCTCGTGCCTCCTCTGGTGTTCGTTGTCCATAGAGGCAAGCACGAGGCACTTGGCCTTCGCGCAATCAATCTCCCAAGTCTTACGGATTTCCTTATCCGCAACGCTGGAGGTGGGACCTGGGACGGGGGGAGCTTTGGTGGTAAGAAGATACCCCAGCTTGTCGTAAGTGATTGCCATTTTGACATTCCTGAGCCAATCTTTGTAGTTTGGCCCTGTCAGTATGTTTTTATCTAGAAGTAACTTAAGTCCAGTCATGTCGATTGGTCGCTGCAATTAGGAGGGAGAGAAGAAACACTTTAGCACGATGCTCTTGCAATTTTAGAGTGGTTTTTAATTTGTCTAAACATGATGGCTCCCACTGTCTCTCGAATCCCTCCTCAAACCATAAAGGAAGAATTAGTCGGGATCAATCCCACCGCACAATACTTGCTTAACCGTTCAGCCAGGCCAGTGTCGGTACTTCGAGGGAGGTTTTCCAACGCTTTCACGAAGTTCCTTAATTAGAGAACCTCTTTTCCCTGGGGGCGTAGCCCCGTTAACACCTTTCTAGACACCTACTAGGTTTATAGCATTGATCGTTTAGTGAGAAATTTCCCGAGGAGTAGCATATACTCACAGTAGGATCGGGATCCAAATATCATCGCGTGACGAAACTGAAGGAATCCTACCAGAATCACCACACTCCAAATGGTATGCAAATCTAGCAAGTTTTAGTACTTATGAAACTCCCGATGTGGATTTTTGCCCCATGCTCTTATGACCTTGGCGTGAGGTCAAAATGTCATAAGTCACATGTCAAGTTCTTCCCATCATTATCCCGGTTGATTTGAACCCACCCGTACCTACCCTTGACGTAGGCCAAAATGGTGATACGGTTGTCCCAAAACAACGCATTCTATCTATGCAACAGATAAATATCCGGTAGCTACCAATCACTATGTCTTGGCGTGAGGTCAAAATACATAGCTTGAATACTACCGAATATTTAACTGAAATGATGGAGGGCTACGAATGGTTTTGGCGAAACCGTGAACGTAGTAAACTTGATATAATCGATGGAACGAGATAGCTTTTAAAAGGAGTGGCTCAAGCTCCGCATTTAAAAGTTAGTTTTGAAAAGAACCGAGTGGTTTTTCGAAAGTGTTCCAACGACTTTAGCTTGGTTTATTATCTTGCATTAGTTCTTTTAATGCGTGATATTCTTGCATTAGTTCTTTTAATGCGTCCCATCATTTAAATCCTACCATTGCAGAAAACAACCAAAATATGACGTACGCTTATGCCATTCGCATTCGCCACGGGGCCCCGTCATCACCCGTTAGGTTACTTAACTAACGACAGAGCGGGGGCTGGGCTAGCGCGGCTATAAAACATAAGCAACGCCTAAATAGTTATAAATATAGCAATGATAGACATTACAGATCACAGATGAATACATTGGATATACTAGGAATCCGCAATCCGTTCGAGCCTGCAACGAAAAGCGGATTACACGGTCGCGGTGAATAGCCAATACCTCACCCAAGACCCCTACGGGTGCGGCAAACTACCCGCCAAGTACTCGGCAGTTTGTGCACCCCTCCATGGGTCTATCCTAGGAGCAAAAACAGTAAAAAGAATTATACAATGACGGCTACAACCCCGACCCGGTTGTGCGGCCAAACAAATAATAATATTACATCAATTTACATATTACAAATGAATGAAAGAAAAACAAAAGCTCATCTCACATCCACCCCGGGTATTCACCCGCGACAGTCCAACACATTCATATACACATTCCAATATCAAACACAGATCACAGAGATGTATAACCCCGACTAATCGACTTATAGCGATTAGCCGACGTTCAATACATACAAACATCACAGATATAACCAACATAGTCAAAGTGTAGTGAAGTTCGGAAAAAATACAGAATTATAGGCCCCCAAAAACAAATTTCTATTCTGGAAAATCTGGGCACATATAATATATCTCAAAAATCCTAAAACCAGTCCAGAGATACACTGCACCAAAATCGAGGCAGAGAGGAGACAAGACGGCCGCGGATCCGCGGCAACATAGCTTGCTGTTGCCGCGGAAACGCGGACGTTTGGTCAGATCTATGGCTCGTTTTTGGTGGTTATCTTTAAAAAACCCTGAGATGATTTTAGGTGCATAACAAATTTTGTTTTGACCAGAAAAAAAATTTAACAGAAACTAGGGTTTTTGAAAAATTTGGTTTTTGGATTTTTCGGTTCCGAACTTCGTTACACTTCACTACCTAGCTAGTTTATGTTTAGTTAGGCTCTGATACCACTGTAAGTCCACGTTGCGACCCCCGGTTCTTACGGGGAGGCGGAAACGGTATAAAAATCAAATTTTTGGCGCATGGGGCAACATGGACTAACAAAGTCGGGATCTTTTCCTAAACTAAAACTAGCAAACAAGCTAAAGAGAGTTAGCTACTCGGAAAGATGGTTATACCTAACTTGAACTCCTTCTTCTTCAAACTTTTGTAGAGGTTGATGGTGCTTTCCTCGTTGCCTTCTTCCGTCAAAGATGGATCCACCTGAGGGTTCAACCTTCGGGCTCTTTCTCGGACTTTGAGAGAACTAGAATCTTCGGCTTGCTAAACATTTGATCCTAGAGTGAGTAGAGAGTGTCTTTGGGGTGTTTTTCTTTCAAGGAGAGGGATTCTCAACACATGAGAAGGATTCTCCTTGAGCTAGAGGAAGAAGAAGATGAAGTGAGGAGAGAGAAGCAATATGATAGAATGAGCTCTTTTTCCTTTTGCAACCATAACAAAAGCAAAAAGAATTATCAAATTAATAATAATAATGAAAATGAAATAGTTGATGGACGGTTTTGGAATGACCATTATCATTACAATCTTTAAATGAATTTTGCTAGAATCAAAGAGCATCTTTGCAAAGTAATGATGATGGTCAAACATTCAACAATGGTCAACTAGTCAACCATGGTCAACAAGTCAACAAAAACCCAACCATGATACAATTTCATTTTATTAATATTATTAATTGATATAACATAAATCCATTAGGGTTTGGAAAAAGACGACTGTCAACTGTGCATACGCACCCATTCCGAAACCCTAATGAAAGTCCTCTTCCTCCTCCTCAAACAACTGTGCATACACACCTGCATTCTTGTTCCGAGGAACATGAATACTGAGAGATAAAAGCAACCCCAAAACATATACCAGTATCTGACTCAAACCAGAGCCAGCCAGTAATATCCGTCCGGACTCCAAACGTGCACAAGTGCGCGGATGAGAATGAACCCTGTCGTAAAACCATGCGACCTCTACTCTGTTTTGCCCAGAGGCGAATACCCTCTGTGTGGGACTCTAAAGACTCGACACTACGCTGGCAGTGGGTTTAACCACAGATCGCAAGCGGCACTAGCTGTGCGTAACGGTCCCCAGGTAGATGCGGACAAGAAGGCTGACGAGGTGAACCCCATCTGAACTCCTACTGAGTCTGAATGTGACAGTCTCCGTACAGTCCGGTCTATTCGTCTAATACATCGCATGTCGGGCCTAGGGGGCGGTAAAATATCAGTCCCCTAATAGCGGTACAAGTCGTGTCGGAGTGAAGCCCAAAACACCCTGAGATAACACTGGAAGCCTACCAGTATATCTCGCTTGCCCTAGCCAGGGACTACTCGTGTAATGGCTCTCCTAGACACAGCGCGATGTCAACCCCCAATACCGGGAGAGACGAATCCTGTCTAACCGTCACTGCCTCCAAGTGCTTCGGGACTGCACCCAACCACTACCTGTTTGCACGACTCCTTTGAGCCGTGGTAGGGTAGTGATCAAAGTGCAGTGGGAACACACTCGAGGCGAAGTGCCAGTGTCAAGTCAGCGGACTAAGCTGTACTCATGTCACCTGGAAACTGATAACTGACGATAGGTATAATACCAACCTGTCAGTTCCCGACGAGTCATGTCCAGTGTACTCGTAACCCAACGAGCACCCGTATACTATCTCCAGTACGACGTACTGATGGCTGTGGGACAGACCATCTCCCACACTGGGATGAGAAGCGCATACGCTAGTCTACTCCGGAGTATCGATGCCCTGTCTCGATAGTCCTGCGACTAGGGACCTGTATAAGGATGTGCTTATAGATTACCCAGCCCCCACTAGTGTGACTGCCATCACAACGCTGGTAATCAAGCAAAGATCCTAAGGGCTCCACTAATGCGTATAGGTGATATACTAAAATAAACACATGTACACATTGAAGTAGAAACAAACCAAGTAGCAAACTACTATATTGAGCAAGATTGATTATACAAGGTGAATATCCCAAGCTTCCATTAAGTAATATACAAACTAGTATGATACAGTAATGGCCTCTAGGGCATATACACTAACACACTTGCACACAAAAGGCCTTGGAATTTTCTTGAGAGTTTTTATAGGAAATTTTAGTGTGAAGGGGTGTAAAAATAGAGTAGGTATTTATAGGGAAAATTAGGGTTGGGGTGTAATAAAAAATGCATTTAAATTTGCTTTAAAAAGGATTAAAAGGGGGTATTTTAATTCTCTGGTTAATTGCAGAGATTTTAACCAGTGTAGGGGAGTGGAGTAAGCCAAAGGGTGTAGGGGTTAAAGAAAATTAGGGTTCGGACCGAGTTGAACCGGCGGCGCCAGCCGAGTCAACGAGTTCGCCGGCCCGAGTCGGGCGAGTCGGGGCTCATCTTGGTACCACGTGTCCCTGACGCTTGGTCTAGCCTCGTGGACACGCTTGTTTAGGCTGTGACTCTTCAATTTACGTGTTGTGCTATTATAGACTTTTGGACTTCTAAAGAATTAAAAGAATTTAATTTAAAAAAAAGTGTGGCTGATGGGATTTGAACTCTGGTGCTTTGGTTCAGCAATGCAATGTCTTACCAATGAGCTACAAGCTCCTTCTTGCCGTTCAAAAGAAAATCAAACTTATAACTTGTGCTCAAACTCAAGTACCCCTTTCTGTATTTTTGAAAAAAAATTATACAGAAAGTTTAGGATTGTTACAAAAACTATCTACCTAATCTCTAAAATATATCACTAAAACCATCACCTAATAGATCACCGACAAGATCAAGAGATCCAAAACAGGTCCGCGAATCGATGTGATCAATCGACGCATCGTCTACTTCCTCCGAGACAGAGATCGGGAGTATAAACTAGGGTTCTTGTACTCTAAATTCGACAGATTTGTAAATGATAGTTGATTAATAAAAAGGTAGATCTTTAGTTTAGTTCTTTGCATGTTACTTTTTGCGTTTAAATTCTGCATTACTTTTTGCATTTACATTATGATCTCCTTCTCTATCCTTTCTTCTTCTTCTCAAATCATGCGTGAGTAATTCTACGCTTGTTAGGGTTCGTAGGATTAAGGTTGATCAATGGATGATGAAATCTCTTAACTCCTTTTATATCTTATAAAGTTTATAAACTTTAGCAAGACAATTGTTAACATCCTTAACGGGCGCGCTACCAATTTATTGATAGTCTCGGCCGCGATTTGAGATTAGATTAATAATTGTTTTGGTAAAGGCTAGACATGAATAGAGGTCATTGAAAAGATAAGGGTTAAGAGTGGGAACCCTATTCCCTCCAAAAACCTTAATCTTCATTCATCACCATCGATGTAGTTTTAAATCTATTAAAAGATAAAAATAGTTATATTTAATTAATCATCCATCACTACTAAATTTTATCAACCCTACAAGCTTTTTCTTCATCAAATCTACATCAGTATATCATAGATCTAGAACAAACCATCCATATTTCAATTAACTCGTCTAAGGCAAGATAAAGGTTCCACGCATCCCTGCGGACGACCCATACTCATCTCGGTTAGTTACGAGCGACACCGTTATTGATTGCGGTTACTACTAAAACACTTTCTTCAAAAAACAGAATCAATCAAATGATGCCGTTGCCGGGGATACGTGCGTAATTTTTTTCTTACATTCGGGTTGAATTATTATCCAATCCATAAAAAAAATTAAAAACCGCATCAAAATTCAACATCTTCATATGTTGATAATTCGTTTAAAACGAGTGAGGAACCTTCTAAATGTATGTCCATCGCTGAGCATATTGCGAAGGCGGAAAGCCAAAGTTTCAATCCTTTTAAACCGTTAGGATAACAAACACCCTCATTTCCATATGAAAATATTGATATTCGTTTTGGGGCGAATATGACATTTGTTATACCCATGACCATTGCTGAACGAATAACAGTCGCCAGTCGCCAACTAACCGACCAATCTCAATATTCTTCATATCACACTATTGATCCTACACCTTTTCCTGAAACTTGGGCCCACCCTTCTAATGCTTACCCGCAGTACCAAAATTTCACACGCTTTCAAGTTGACAATTCTCTCAAGGCTAATGGGACAAGTCATAGACGCGTGTCGATTGCAGAACACATTGAACATGCCCGTAACCAACAAGTAAGGGCATCTCTTCTTAGAATTTCTCTTCAGACTAATACGGCAAATCATAAACGCATGTCAATTACGGAACACATTGAACTCGTCCATACCCAACAATTAGACACTTTCCAACCTTACTCAACTTCCTTACCTTATCTAGACAGTGCTTCTGAAAATCAATTAGGAAGTTCCACGGTTCAAAGAGAATCCTTCATTGGAACTTCTTCACAAATCATGTCTAGTTCGGAAGAAGAGTTGGAATTGAATCGTGAGAAAGAACAAGAGATCCTTCAAAGTCAAAACAAAACCGATTCTTTTGATCTCGACACCTTCCATCCTATATTCGATGTTCAACCACTTCCTAATCTTAGTGATGAGGTGTCCGAGAATAACATGTTTGACTTTTCCAATAGTGAGTGTGCACGAGAGCCTTACTCCCTTCTAAATCAAACTGATCCTTCTTCGACTTCACTTGATATTTCAAACCTTCCAACTCCGTCAAGTGAACCAAGTGATTTATCGATTGAGGATAGTATAATTGATGAATTTTTAGATACCTATTCGTTTGATTTGACCGAAGGTGATAGTGAAAGCGGTGATGAGAATATCATTGAAGATGAACCCGTTATGTTAGATGAGTTGGATTCTCCAACCCATTATGTCACTTCTATTGAATACGAACATCTTCCTGTACAATTAACCGATTCTATTCTTACCACCGACCTATCCGATATGCAAAACGATTTCCGACCTTCATCTCCCACATCTGATTCAACAATGCTCAACACCCAAATTTGTTTACCTATTTCATCTCCGACTTTCTTAGGTTCTTCTTCTAATCTTCCTTTAATTCTATCGAGTTTCGATGAATCACGCTCCAACATTTCGAGTTCAATGATTCTTGAAAGACCGCTTGATTTAGACTCTTTTGAGAATAAGGTGGATGAGCTTTTCGTGTCTCCTACTGCCATAATTTCTGACAAATCAAGTGAGTTGAATTCGGGCGCGAAACAAATTGACATTGAAACGTTCATCGATAAAAGTTTCGAAAATATTTTCGCCGACGAACTCGCATTCCTAAAAGACATAGGAGTTATGATAAATCAACCTCCACCTGAATAAATTGAACCACGACCCTTTCTTCTTATCAAGTACGAGAATGCAAATATTCCACATATTCCTAATCATGCACATTCTCGTTTTCATCCACCTTCACTGTTTCGTCTCTACCAACTAAGACATAAACCTGTTCAATCATCCCCTCCCCACTTCTTCACGTATATATATATATATATATATATATATATATATATATATATATATATATATATAACATGATCTTCTACCAACCTTGGTGTTACATTGATAAAATATTTGAATGGTTGGTGTTGACTTTTGGTTTTTGCAAAGCTTTATATTGACCAATAATACTTTACCCTCTTTATAATTTTAAATGTTTAATACTGTTTTACTCAAGTTTGGGGGGGTAGAAAATATTTTGGCTCTTGAAAGAAAATAAATTTTTACAAAATTGTGAGCCAAAAATAAGTTTGGGGGAGGATTTCACTGTCGTTAATTCTTGTCCCCTTTAAAACTTTTCCTCCCAAGTATACAGGTTTTTTGAGATTAAAAGTTGACATCAGTGAGGGCACTGCTGCAAATAGGTTTGGGGGAGATTTGTGCTTATTCACGCATCACTTTGCATTATTATAAATATAAGCACAAATTTATTTTTTTTATAATAAAAGTTAGAAAGCGAAAATTTACATTTGAAATATAGGAATAGTTTGAGAAAAGTAAGAAAATTAGATGTTTTCTTAAACGAAACTAGTAATAAGTAGTTATGAGCTGTTGTCCCAAGGTTTAGTAAGATGAAGAAAATTGCTAATCTGAGGATGAAAATAAGTCTGAAAAATAGTCTATATTCTTGAGGCCAAACATTTGAACGTTGATACCCTACTATACGCATGTTCCTCGCCGAAAACGCCGAGACGCGATAAACGTCTCGCCTGAATTTCGAGGCAGATGCTAATTGGTGCTATCCGTCCACCTCTCCGAAGATGCCAAGTTGATTTATGGCACCGTGTATCGAAGGTTTAAACGGATGCGGCCGATGTAGCAGACTTCATCAGATTCCCCCTCATTTGAGGGGTTTTTGATTGTGGGGACGCTCTTCCCTGCAGGCGCAAGCCCCTGCAGTTAATTATGCTACCGCGTCGCGGTAACAACTTTCTCCTTCTCCAGATGGTCACTTCGTGTTGTGTGTGTGTTTATTTTATTTTTGGTTATCTGTGGATTGTATATGGAGACTAATTTATGTTGTCGCCCGTAGGGCGTGGATTAGTCCAAATCCGTATCTTCTTATATTTGGGTTTGGGGGTTGGGTTTAAGGATACGTTAGCCTCATTTGAGACTAAGATCAACTTAAACGTTTGTTAAGGATACGTTTGTCTAATTTTAGACTAAGATCGACTTAACGGGATCGTTTAGATCCAACAAAAGAGCATTTGGACTCTATTGTTTAGTTTAGGGACATTGCGGTCGATTAGTTTAAGGACATTGCGGTCCAATGTTAGATTAAGGATATCTCGGTCCAATGTTAGTTTAAAGACATCACGGTCGAGGTTAAGGACATCATAGTCCGTGAGTTTAAAGACCTCACAGTCAAGGTTAAGGACATCATAGTCCGTAAGTTTAAATACCTCACAGTCAAGGTTAAGGACGTCATAGTCCGTGAGTTTAAATACCTCACAGTCAAGGTTAAGGATATCATAGTCCGTGAGTTTAAAGACCTCACAGTCAAAGTTAAGGACGTCATAGTCCGTGAGCTTAAGGGCCCCACAGTCCGTAGAGTGTTTGGTTGTCGGGACCCATCACCTCTCTAAAGACGTTAAAGGATTACAACGACAAATATTAGAGGAGTAAAGAGATGTACCCTCGAACCGGCGTGAGTTGGTTGAAAGATCTGTAGTCCAATTTGGGACTGAGATCTGTTAAAATATTCATGAGCAGATGGGCTCAATTAATATGAGTTGAGGACTTATGGCCAATCTTGGGCTAAATCCAATAAATGTTTAACATTTTTATTCTGGGCTGTTGAGTCTTTATTTAGGCATGACCCTTTTAACAATGCTGAGCATTATATCTTGACAATTTTTTTGTCTTGTATTGAATTCTGAGCATTCATCAGAGCTCTGGCTTATTAAAGAACAATTTATGTTCTGTCAGCGCAACACGTGGCGCGCCAGGCGCTTTGCACCAGTCAAAGTACGCAGTGCGCAACTGCCAAGTAGCGCATATGTAAGGGACACGTGTCGCGCTCAGCGCTAGGCGCCAGATGACGAGCGCATGATGCCAGTTTATGAGCGCTTAGCGCTAATCCATAAGCGCATTGCGCTTTCAATTTAGTGGCGCACACGTGAGTGACACGTAGTGCGCTTAGCGCTGAGCGCCGCCCATGAGCGCAGTGCACTATTTCAGAAGCGCAAAGCGCAAGTTGTTATTGGCGCATACGTGGTTGACACGTGGCGCATTTGGCGCTGAGCGCCAGTCCAGAGAGCGCAGAAGCGCAGTTCAAGAGCGCAAGGCGCATTTCAAGAGCGCAAAGCGCATCTGATCAATTTTATGATCTGGGAACAAATTTATGTTCTTTTAAAAGAGACTTTGTCTCAAGATCTAAGAACAACAGTTCTTATTTTGCGGGAGATATTTCCAATCCCTTATTTTGATGAAAGGCTTTGTTTTTATAGATCCATGATCTGTGAGAAGAATTATGTTCTTCTTTTATTTTATGATGAGATATTTTGATCTCTTTGTGAAAGACTTTTTGTCTTGTAGATCTATGATCTTTTTAAAGAAATGAATTTTTCTTTTTATGAGATGATTTCATCTCTGTGTTCATCATCCTTCATCTTTACCTTGAAGAAATATCTTTTTGCAAGAGCTTGCTCTTTATCTTTGAATTTATCAAAGTTTATGGGGTGGTTTCTCTATATCAGACTTGAAGTCTTGGGGCCTTTATATAGGGCAAGCTGATTTGTTGAATCAGTTAAAGAGATCTTTCTCTGATTGATTTGGGGATGTTTCCCCACCATTGGATCTTTGATCCTAGAGCTTCTGTTTTACAAAAGGCAATCTTCTTATTTTTAACAAGATTGAAAAATCTTTCCATAACAGAATTTAATTCTGATTAATTAATGATTTATCATTATTATTAGATCTTTTGATCTAACGGTGGGGAGTTTTTTTTAAATTCCAGCGCTAGCGCACCCGTGCTTTGCATGTAGTGCGCTGCTTAGAGCGCAGCGCTCTTAGCGCTAGCGCACCTGTGTCTTACACGTGGTGTGCTGCTCGGAGCGCAGCGCACTTAGCGCTAGCGCACCCGTATTTGACATGTGGTGCGCTGCTTAGAGCGCAGCGCACCTAGCGCTAGCGCACACATGGTGCGCTGCTTAGGACGCAGCGCACTTGGCGCTGCATCTGAAGCGTCGCTTCAATTTTGAAATTTGAATTTCAAACAGAGCTTTGCTCTAATTGGGGGAAACAAATGCCTCCCCCCACCGTTGCGCTCACGTGGTCCACATGTGAGTGCAGCGGTGGCAGCATCTGCGCCCTTGGATCAACTCAGAAGTTGAAAAGGCATTTCAATGCCTATAAATAAAACCTTTGGTCCTTTAGATGATTTTGTTCATCTTCTTTTCTGAGAATTTTTATTCTCCCATAGAGTATAGCTCTTCATTTTAAGAAATTTTTGAGAGTCAAAACTGTAACGTTTTGAAAATCGTTTCGGTGAAATTTCGAAAAAACGGTAAAATAAGGCTCTAAAATGTCAAAATACAAATATCTTATTATAAAAATTAAATATACATATTCTAGCTATGTAATTGCTAGTATTTGGTGTTTATTGAGTCACTGGTGAAATTTCAAATTTTCCGAAAATTTTTCCGAAATTAATTATTTTAATATTATTTTAAGCCGTCACTAATACATTTAATTAGGGAAAATTACAAATTGGAATGAGTTGAAACAAATTTTGTGCATCATAAAACATTAAACAAAATTTTATCATGTGGTTTTTGAAACGAAATCGTTTGCCAAAACGGTTTAGAAATTATTGAAGGAAAAATGCTTTTTTTTTATGTAAATGAAGTTTAGGCTTGTTGACTTGAGAGAGGGGGGTTATTTTGACTTGGGAACTTGTACACAACCCACACACACCCCCATATCCCTCACCAACTGACCCTAATCAGCAGCCCCCCCAAATGCCACCCCATTTTGTGTGTAGAAAATGAAAATAAAAGGGAATTAGCAAAAGTCAAAGAAATGATGCTTAGACATTTCAGGAGTGGGTCTTTTTTCTTTCTTTCTTTGACTTTCCAAACCCACCCACACCTCTCTCCCTTCCCCCTTGCTGTTCTGGCCGAGCCCTCCCCCTTGTGCAGCCCCACAAAATCCCATCTCATTTTCCCCTCAAAATTCATCAAATTTCACTCAAAAATCAATGCAAAAATCTCTCAAAATCAAAATCCACCTCCTACCCATTTTAGGGTAGCCTTAGATGCATGGATCTTGGTGCAAGGATTTCATTTTGGAGGTCTAGATTTCATGTTTGATCATGGAATTGTGAGGTATAAATTTTGTGCCCCATGGTTGTTTGTTGATTAGTTGCTTATATGATTTTGTTTATAAGTGTTAAATTGGTTGTTGTGGTTTGTGTGATGAAAATTCAAGAGAAGAATTTGAATCATGTTAGGGTTTTATGTTATGAGATTATGCTTGTGTGATGTTTTGACATATTAATGGTTGCTAAATCAAATTAGGTTGCTAGTTGCAATTTGTTAAATTAAAATTTGCAATAAATAAGCTTTTTATGCAAACTAGATTTTTATGAAATGCATATATGGGTGAGATCAAATTATGGTTAGGGTTTTTATCACATTATTAACATCTTAATTTGTTGTTTAGCAACTTAGATCTTGCAAATCCAACCTAAATTGTTGTTTGTGCATTTTGCTATAAAATTGTTAAAATTTAGGTATTTTTGTAAACTAGAATTTTAGGGTTTTTGGAATTTAACGAGATTAAATTATGGGAATTGTTTTTATGACTTATTTAAGTTATTTAATAAGCATTATGGCCGCTAGAATTGTTTAAACGTCGAGTTTTGTACTAAAACGGGTAATTTTGCTTGCTAGTTTTTCGGAAAAACGGCTTTTAAAGTGAGTTTGGGGTTTTTGTGAGTTTTAACCTATTTTATATTAAAATTAGTGTTCGTGAATGTGCAAATGAGTGTATTTGGGTTTTTCTCGATGGTCTGGCGTTTGTACGCCGACGTCGAGGGTTTTTGGGTTGAATTGTGGAAGCAACCATAGGTTTTGACCTATGTGGGATTCGTGAGTCGTTTTGGTCATGAGTCGGATTTTAATGCGATACGGTGCGTTATGATATGTAGGTACCCCATGTGGACTTCGAGACGACAAGCAAGCGCGTGGCGATGTCGGCACCGGCTAACGAGGACCAGGTGAGTAGATTTATATCTACGGGGAGAAGTCGGGTGGATGGCGTATAGCACCCCCGCAGTTCGTGGTGATGTATACGAATACGTATACACACATATATATATTGTTTGAGTATGTTGATGATAATATGGATATTTGGTGTTCTTGGATGATTTAGTGTCGCGAAACCCTAGAGTAGTGGTCGCATTTTACATGCACACACCAACCCATACTTGCATACTTTCTTCTTTCATTTGTGCTTATACGGGAATATATAGTTATGTGTTCACATGGGTATGGGACTATGTGTTCACATGGGTATGGGACTATGTGTTCACATACGGATTTGAGGATGATACTTGGGTTTGAGATGAGTCGATGAGATTTGTATTGAGGTTGTGATTTCGGTGACATAGCAGGGTTCGTATTTGAGATACGACATGACGTTGTAGCGGGTCCTTGACGTAGTGTTTCACAACGTCCATGCATACTTAGGCGGCATCAGTATTGTACTAGATGTAGATCAGTACCCCGATCATGATATTTGATAAAGAGGATACTAGGTGAATAGTAGGATGAATGTGATATTGACCCGTACCCAGATTTAGGATGCCGTACGACGGATTTACGTACGAGCTATATTGATGATTGATCCGCACTCTTGACTTGGGATGCCTGATTATAGATATGGTATCGGATATGATATTATTGAGGCGGGATCACCGACTATACATATACATGTATGTATAAGGATCGACTCAGATGTTAGGCGGTTTCCTTACCTGTAGTCCAGCTTATTAGCTTAGCCCTTTAGTTTAGTTTAGTTGTTAGATTAGATTCGATTCTTACCTATTTCAAAAACTAACGAATCGTGGGTATTTTATAAGACAGCCCAAGGGATCCTACAGATATTTCAAAAGACGTATCTTTTCATAAAAACACCGTAGCCCCTATTTTCAAAACCCCATGATTCGTGTTATTTCAAAAGGCACCATTTGTAGGACTTATATTAGATTAATGCAGGTTAGTTACAGTTGCGTCTAGTATTCAGCTCTCGCTTATTTGTTCGCTTCGCATCGCATACTTATGTTATAATTTCTTATTGCAATGTTAATATCATATTGTTAGGACACCAGCACCATTACCGATGATGCGTATGTACCACGTACACTTACCTGCCGGCTCACACACATCTTCATCGGTAATTGCCATGTCACGTACACCTTAGAAAATATTATTGCTTGACTTAGCTTGTTAGTTAGTAATTTGACATGATATTAGTGTACCTGTCTTATATGCCAGCTTAACATTGTAGTTATTACTTGTCACTTCATGCATAATGTTATTCATTGTTATGCCTATATTCATGGTTTTACATGCTATTGATGATTTGGATTCGGATTTCCATGAAATTTTCTGGATTTGGGGCGAAAACCGCAAAACTTATATAAACTGATTTCTCTCTTTTTAAATAAAAAGTGCGGTTTTTCCCATGATGTACGAGTCGTCCACCATGAGTTTGCTGATGGATTTCGAGACCCGATTCGAGGAGACGGATGAACCGTTTCGGGTACATGGTGGACCCGGTAAGGTACCCCGGAGCAAGAAGCGCGTGATGATGACGATGTGAGCCTGGTAGGGGAGCACTACCTACCGGTGATTTTACCCGACGCGTCGGATATCCGGAGGATACCGTCGTGATCTTGAGATGGATGGTAGGGGCCGGTCTGGACCGACGGCGCCCTAGATATTGTGATTGAGACATTGAGATTTCGAGATATTGAGGTACAGAGACTGTGATACAGAGATATCGAGATATTGGGATTACGTTTTGTGCCGATGCTAGGCACTGTTTTATACTGATTTCATTATGATACCTCTACAAAGGAAATCTCACTAAATTATGAAAACAGTTCTTCATTTACATGTATTCTGTTTTCATGCATTCATACCTCATTCATATGATATATTGCTACCTGATGCACTGACACGGGCTCATGAGATTACA
The DNA here is from genome assembly GCA_030015575.1 of Agapanthus africanus. Classification (NCBI taxonomy): domain Eukaryota; kingdom Viridiplantae; phylum Streptophyta; class Magnoliopsida; order Asparagales; family Amaryllidaceae; genus Agapanthus; species Agapanthus africanus. The sequence continues at coordinate 443,272,904 of JASDDO010000031.1, read as the reverse complement.
CTCGGGTTAGATATTTACCCTAGTCTTTGTTATAGGCTGCATGTTATATACATATTTGAGGATATATATTGATCGTATGACCTAGGATTGCGTCATACATGCGATTCCTATTCGTAGATGTTTTTCTATTCACGAGTTGGCAACTCACTCCCGTTGTGCCCCAGTTTCTTGCAGGTTTGCCGTGCAGGTTTCATTCCGGTTTGCGGGCATAGTTTCCTTCGGGTGATTTGCTAGTAGGTGGGTTTACTTGTATCGTACCCCCATTATATATCTTGTATATCATTATTCTGTTGTATCTAGAAGTTCCATCAACCAAACATGTATTTATTTTGAGTTAGAGACCAGTGATGTTTTCTTTTGACCTTAGAGTCGCGCGTTATATTTCTGTAAATTTCTTGTGCTTTTGAGTTTCCTTTTGAGTTTGGATCCTCGCCGTTGGCGTTGTATATTATTTTGCTTGTGTGGTTGTGACCGTCGATTGACGAAGAGCTAGCTCCCGCTTGGGGATGCCTTTTTATTGATTTTGTATACTATTCATGTTATATCCCGTTTGGGGGCCAGTATTTACAAAGGAGACTCTGCCGAAATTTTCAGTAAATTTTTGATGTTTTTAGAAACCCGTATAATTCGGCTTATGCTATTGAAAATACTTGTTTTAAATTGGCTTTCCTTCACTCTACTACTTTTCTTGGTTTGGATTTCTGGGGTTTCGGTTTACTTAGATTACGTACGCCTCGAGACGTTCGTAGTTTAAGTGCCGGTCTTGTTCCGTACTTTCGGGACGTGACAAAGTTGGTATCAGAGCGTTAGGTTTTACCTTCGGAGCGTAGGATGACCCTTGGTTGATGGAATAGGTGACTAAAGTAGAGTGACGTACCATTGGTATGTTCCGCGGCATATTTACGACACGCCACTCCACTTAAGGAGCCTTAGGATGTACATTTCTTTGCTCAGTATTATATTCATTCCGATTTAGCCTCATCAGTACCAGTTATGGTTTTGCTGCCACTATTACGGGCAGGAGAGCTACAGCTAGAGTTGCGGTCAGCACGAGCTCGTCACGAACGAGGACTGACCAGGGTGAAATTCCGGCGATACACGATTGCGGAGATGTGTCTTTTTACTGTGTTTCCGCGCCATGAGCGTTTGGCGGATCGCCTTTATGAGATTACTTGGACGTAGCGATCAGCACTAGAGGATTGGGCCACCGACAGAGGCCAGCCAGATTTTGATGACCGTTGGTGTATTGCTTATTCATGATGGTCGAGGCACTGTTCAGCGTGCAGACGAGTGAGCCAGTTGTTGCTGCGAGTGACGAGATATCGCCCCATATGTTGGAGCTATTGCAGTACAGGTTGTACTAAGAGATGATAGAAGGTCGCTAGTCACCCGAGGATGAATGACTAGGACACGTGGATCGTTCGCCTACCCCGATGCGAGGTCATCAGATAGATTGATTCCAGCTAGAGACGACTTCACGCGGAGACGTTGGGAGTCGACAGAGACGATCGAATGTCAGAAACCTATTATTCCAAGTTTAAAGTAGTCGAAAAGACATGCAGGAAATTCTATGGTCCCTCTAGAAGAATGAAACCCTAACTCGACTTAATGACCGTGTGAAAGCCTTTGAACCTTCGGGTTTGCGGCAGTTCTACGGCGCCATTAGTGAGGCTTGGGTTTGCCCTTCTACGGCTGGACCACCGATGCTGTGGTATGTACTCGATACTATTAAACTGTGCCCAAGATGTTGAGCTCTTGGGGGATTATGAGGTTTTGACGACTCGATCGGATGGCTCGACTTAATTCGGATGCTAGGTGGTGAGATGCATTTCTTGGGAGACTCCCGATACGAGGATAGCCGTTGGAGCTCAGTCCGAGTAGCCACGATGAGACGAGTCCGAAGCAGTCGACATTAGAGAAAGTGGAGTAAAGAGGTCCGTACAGGATCTGGATAAGACGACGTCCCACTCCGCCGACATCAGAGATGCGATACGCATGCCGAGGGAGAGTACTGGATATACCTTCCAGAAGGAGTCGCGATGGGTATGCAGCCGTTCCGGAGCAAGATGTAGATATAGGAAAGGACGATGACTTCCGGACAGTTGGCAGAGACGAAACATGGAAAGACCGTGAGCAGGATTCCTTCCAGGACACTGCTGCAATGATACTTGCACCCAGGATCAGATGTGTCACGTACATTCAGATAGCCAGAGGCCGACGCCAGTGATATGCTGTCTTACGAGTGGTCGCGATGATTGACCGAGAGATGACCAGAGAAGTGCCAGAACGGGATCATCCCCGTTAGCACACCTGACAGGGCCGATGAGTCGATGGACCGAGATATTGGTAATTCACAGTGAAGACCTTGACCCAGGAGTGGTCATTGTTTCACACACCAGCAGGCCAGAGTTCATGATCATCGACGAGACGTCCCACTAGTGACCGCGACAGTTGGCCGAGATTCTTAGAGGATGCACTTGAGCGGTACTATTCCGCCATTATTGATTTCGATGTTTTGGGTGATTTATTCGCATGATTTGATTTTGATGATTGAGGATTTACGACCTTTGCACAGTGTTGCACTTGATATCGTTTTCGTGCTTTGGTTTCACATGTTTGTGATTTTACGGTTTTAGACATTTGAGTTGATTTTGTGCGTATGCACGCACACGATTTGGTTCCTGCACTCTGTATAGTTTATTTATGCTTGCAGTGCAGTGATACGCCTTTTATGCATTTAGATGCCCTGGACTTCGATTTCGATGGTGATGTTCGATATTTTTTTTGTGCACCTTGTACACCTGATTGGATTTTGCGTATATTCGGCACTTGATATTGGATTTCATGATTTCGTGCATGATGGATGCACCTGATTTGGATTTTCGCGCATGTTGGGCGCATGTTTTGAAGTGTGATTTTGGTGCACACCAGATGCACTAAATCGAGATTTTTCGTGCATGTCAGATGCACTTGATTTTGCTGTCAGGCACACACATTGCCTATGACTGATGTTGTGTGCACACCCGTTGCACCTAGATATTGTTTTTGTGCACATGTATGGCACATTTATAGATTTTGATTTCCGTGCGCACCTGACGCACGTAGTATTCATATATATTTGTGATTGATTTCTTATGGAGCAGTACGTTTTTATGATATTCGCTATGTGTTCTCGTACTGAGTAGGACTAGTCAGAGGACAGTACCTGAATATATTTTGCATGCATTGATAGTTATCGAAGGGATTTCCAAAAAGCGAGCTATAGTCTCAGTATTTACCTACGTGTCCGAGACGACACGAAACATTTTATAAAGGAAACCCTTCTGAAATTGCTTCCAAAACGGCGGAACGTGCATATTACACAAAGGATATATATATATATATATATATATATATATATATGTAGTTATTTTTTTTTACAATAAACGTCCGTCACTGTGCAGTGCTGCGAGCATCGCACAACGATTTGAAGAAGATTTGGCATGCATTGCTTCCAGATAATTTAATGATGTATATCATATTGATTTTCATTTTGGATTTGGACATTGTGTCTTCACCATGACTCCGATGATTGCGGGATGCTGGATGGAGTTTTGATTTGAGTTATATGCTTATTTTTCATGTGCATGCGCTGCGCTACGATTTGTTTTATGTATTTATGATTTCAGAGCCCCGACGACTTGATGGTTTTGCTTAGATATTTTAGTATTTGGGGGGAGTTTTAATTTAAATTCGGGGACCGAATTTCTTTAAGGGGGGAAGATTGTAACGTTTTGAAAATCGTTTCGGTGAAATTTCGAAAAAACGGTAAAATAAGGGGGGTTTCTGTAAAAAGTCAAAATATAAATATCTTATTATAAAAACTAAATATACATATTCTAGCTATGTAATTTCTAGTATTTGGTGTTTATTGAGTCACTGGTGAAATTTCAAATTTTCCGAAAATTTTTCCGAAATTAATTATTTTAATATTATTTTAAGCCGTCACTAATACATTTAATTAGGGAAAATTACAAATTGGAAGGAGTTGAAACAAATTTTGTGCATCATAAAACATTAAACAAAATTTTATCATGTGGTTTTTGAAACGAAATCATTTGCCAAAACGGTTTAGAAATTATTGAAGGAAAAATGCTTTATTTTTATGTAAATGAAGTTTAGGCTTGTTGACTTGAGAGAGGGGGGTTATTTTGACTTGGGAACTTGTACAAAACCCACACACACCCCCATATCCCTCACCAACTGACCCCAATCAACAGCCCCCCCAAATGCCACCCCATTTTGTGTGTAGAAAATGAAAATAAAAGGGAATTAGCAAAAGTCAAAGAAGTGATGCTTAGACATTTCAGGAGTGGGTCTTTTTTCTTTCTTTCTTTGACTTTCCAAACCCACCCACACCTCTCTCCCTTCCCCCTTGCTGTTCTGGCCGAGCCCTCCCCCTTGTGCAGCCCCACAAAATCCCATCTCATTTTCCCCTCAAAATTCATCAAATTTCACTCAAAAATCAATGCAAAAATCCCACAAAATCAAAATCCACCTCCTACCCATTTTAGGGTAGCCTTAGATGCATGGATCTTGGTGCAAGGATTTCAGTTTGGAGGTCTAGATTTCATGTTTGATCATGGAATTGTGAGGTATAAATTTTGTGCCCCATGGTTGTTTCTTGATTAGTTGCTTATATGATTTTGTTTATAAGTGTTAAATTGGTTGTTGTGGTTTGTGTGATGAAAATTCAAGAGAAGAATTTGAATCATGTTAGGGTTTTATGTTATGAGATTATGCTTGTGTGATGTTTTGACATATTAATGGTTGCTAAATCAAATTAGGTTGCTAGTTGCAATTTGTTAAATTAAAATTTGCAATAAATAAGCTTTTTATGCAAACTAGATTTTTATGAAATGCATATATGGGTGAGATCAAATTATGGTTAGGGTTTTTATCACATTATTAACATCTTAATTTGTTGTTTAGCAACTTAGATCTTGCAAATCCAACCTAAATTGTTGTTTGTGCATTTTGCTATAAAATTGTTAAAATTTAGGTATTTTTGTAAACTAGAATTTTAGGATTTTTGGAATTTAACGAGATTAAATTATGGGAATTGTTTTTATGACTTATTTAAGTTATTTAATAAGCATTATGGCCGCTAGAATTGTTTAAACGTCGAGTTTTGTACTAAAACGGGTAATTTTGCTTGCTAGTTTTTCGGAAAAACGGCTTTTAAAGTGAGTTTGGGGTTTTTGTGAGTTTTAACCTATTTTATATTAAAATTAGTGTTCGTGAATGTGCAAATGAGTGTATTTGGGTTTTTCTCGATGGTCTGGCGTTTGTACGCCGACGTCGAGGGTTTTTGGGTTGAATTGTGGAAGCAACCATAGGTTTTGACCTATGTGGGATTCGTGAGTCGTTTTGGTCATGAGTCGGATTTTAATGCGATACGGTGCGTTATGATATGTAGGTACCCCATGTGGACTTCGAGACGACAAGCAAGCGCGTGGCGATGTCGGCACCGGCTAACGAGGACCAGGTGAGTAGATTTATATCTACGGGGAGAAGTCGGGTGGATGGCGTATAGCACCCCCGCAGTTCGTGGTGATGTATACGAATACGTATACACACATATATATATTGTTTGAGTATGTTGATGATAATATGGATATTTGGTGTTCTTGGATGATTTAGTGTCGCGAAACCCTAGAGTAGTGGTCGCATTACACATGCACACACCAACCCATACTTGCATACTTTCTTCTTTCATTTGTGCTTATACGGGAATATATAGTTATGTGTTCACATGGGTATGGGACTATGTGTTCACATGGGTATGGGACTATGTGTTCACATACGGATACCAACTTCAAGGGGAGTTCAAAAAAGGCTCCTTTCCTCTTTTGCATCCGTTTTCTTGCTAGGCTTTGAGGATGATACTTGGGTTTGAGATGAGTCGATGAGATTTGTATTGAGGTTGTGAATTCGGTGACATAGCAGGGTTCGTATTTGAGATACGACATGACGTTGTAGCGGGTCCTTGACGTAGTGTTTCACACACGTCCATGCATACTTAGGCGGCATCAGTATTGTACTAGATGTAGATCAGTACCCCGATCATGATATTTGATAAAGAGGATACTAGGTGAATAGTAGGATGAATGTGATATTGACCCGTACCCAGATTTAAGATGTCGTACGACGGATTTACGTACGAGCTATATTGATGATTGATCCTCACTCTTGACTTGGGATGCCTGATTATAGATATGGTATCGGATATGATATTATTGAGGCGGGATCACCGACTATACATATACATGTATGTATATGGATCGACTCAGATGTTAGGCGGTTTCCTTACCTGTAGTCCAGCTTGTTAGCTTAGCCCTTTAGTTTAATTTAGTTGTTAGATTAGATTCGATTCTTACCTATTTCAAAAACTAACGAATCGTGGGTATTTTATAAGACAGCCCAAGGGATCCTACAGATATTTCAAAAGACGTATCTTTTCATAAAAACACCGTAGCCCCTATTTTCAAAACCCCATGATTCGTGTTATTTCAAAAGGCACCATTTGTAGGACTTATATTAGATTAATGCAGGTTAGTTACAGTTGCGTCTAGTATTCAGCTCTCGCTTATTGGTTCGCTTCGCATCGCATACTTATGTTATAATTTCTTATTGCAATGTTAATATCATATTGTTAGGACACCAGCACCATTACCGATGATGCGTATGTACCACGTACACTTACCTGCCGGCTCACACACATCTTCATCGGTAATTGCCATGTCACGTACACCTTAGAAAATATTATTGCTTGACTTAGCTTGTTAGTTAGTAATTTGACATGATATTAGTGTACCTGTCTTATATGCCAGCTTAACATTGTAGTTATTACTTGTCACTTCATGCATAATGTTATTCATTGTTATGCCTATATTCATGGTTTTACATGCTATTGATGATTTGGATTCGGATTTCCATGAAATTTTCTGGATTTGGGGCGAAAACCGCAAAACTTATATAAACTGATTTCTCTCTTTTTAAATAAAAAGTGCGGTTTTTCCCATGATGTACGAGTCGTCCACCATGAGTTTGCTGATGGATTTCGAGACCCGATTCGAGGAGACGGATGAACCGTTTCGGGTACATGGTGGACCCGGTAAGGTACCCCGGAGCAAGAAGCGCGTGATGATGACGATGTGAGCCTGGCAGGGGAGCACTACCTACCGGTGATTTTACCCGACGCGTCGGATATCCGGAGGATACCGTCGTGATCTTGAGATGGATGGTAGGGGCCGGTCTGGACCGACGGCGCCCTAGATATTGTGATTGAGACATTGAGATTTCGAGATATTGAGGTACAGAGACTGTGATACAGAGATATCGAGATATTGGGATTACGTTTTGTGCCGATGCTAGGCACTGTTTTATACTGATTTCATTATGATACCTCTACAAAGGAAATCTCACTAAATTATGAAAACAGTTCTTCATTTACATGTATTCTGTTTTCATGCATTCATACCTCATTCATATGATATATTGCTACCTGATGCACTGACACGGGCTCATGAGATTACACTCGGGTTAGATATTTACCCTAGCCTTTGTTATAGGCTGCATGTTATATACATATTTGAGGATATATATTGATCGTATGACCTAGGATTGCGTCATACATGCGTTTCCTATTCGTAGATGTTTTTCTATTCACGAGTTGGCAACTCACTCCCGTTGTGCCCCAGTTTCTTGCAGGTTTGTCGTGCAGGTTTCATTCCGGTTTACGGGCATAGTTTCCTTCGGGTGATTTGCTAGTAGGTGGGTTTACTTGTATCGTACCCCCATTATATATCTTGTATATTATTATTCTGTTGTATCTAGAAGTTCCATCAACCAAACATGTATTTATTTTGAGTTAGAGACCAGTGATGTTTTCTTTTGACCTTAGAGTCGCGCGTTATATTTCTGTAGATTTCTTGTGCTTTTGAGTTTCCTTTTGAGTTTGGATCCTCGCCGTTGGCGTTGTATATTATTTTGCTTGTGTGGTTGTGACCGTCGATTGACGAAGAGCTAGCTCCCGCTTGGGGATGCCTTTTTATTGATTTTGTATACTATTCATGTTATATCCCGTTTGGGGGCCAGTATTTACAAAGGAGACTCTGCCGAAATTTTCAGTAAATTTTTGATGTTTTTAGAAACCCGTATAATTCGGCTTATGCTATTGAAAATACTTGTTTTAAATTGGCTTTCCTTCACTCTACTACTTTTCTTGGTTTGGATTTCTGGGGTTTCGGTTTACTTAGATTACGTACGCCTCGAGACGTTCGTAGTTTAAGTGCCGGTCTTGTTCCGTACTTTCGGGACGTGACAAAGTTGGTATCAGAGCGTTAGGTTTTACCTTCGGAGCGTAGGATGACCCTTGGTTGATGGAATAGGTGACTAAAGTAGAGTGACGTACCGTTGGTATATTCCGCGGCATATTTACGACACGCCACTCCACTTAAGGAGCCTTAGGATGTACATTTCTTTGCTCAGTATTATATTCATTCCGATTTAACCTCATCAGTAACAGTTATGGTTTTGCTGCCACGATTACGGGCAGGAGAGCTACAGCTAGAGTTGCGGTCAGCACGAGCTCGTCACGAACGAGGACTGACCAGGGTGAAATTCCGCCGATACACGATTGCGGAGATGTGTCTTTTTACTGTGTTTCCGCGCCATGAGCGTTTGGCGGATCGCCTTTATGAGATTACTTTGACGTAGCGATCAGCACTAGAGGATTGGGCCACCGACAGAGGCCAGCCAGATTTTGATGACCGTTGGTGTATTGCTTATTTATGATGGTCGAGGCACTGTTCAGCGTGAAGACGAGTGAGCCAGTTGTTGCTGCGAGTGACGAGATATCGCCCCATATGTTAGAGCTATTGCAGTACAGGTTGTACTAAGAGATGATAGAAGGTCGCTAGTCACCCGAGGATGAATGACTAGGACACGTGGATCGTTCGCCTACCCCAATGCGAGGTCATCAGATAGATTGATTCCAGCTAGAGACGACTTCACGCGGAGACGTTGGGAGTCGACAGAGACGATCGAATGTCAGAAACCTATTATTCCAAGTTTAAAGTAGTCGAAAAGACATGCAGGCAATTCTATGGTCCCTCTAGAAGAATGAAACCCTAACTCGACTTAATGACCGTGTGAAAGCCTTTGAACCTTCGGGTTTGCGGCAGTTCTACGGCGCCATTAGTGAGGCTTGGGTTTGCTCTTCTACGGCTGGACCACCGATGCTGTGGTATGTACTCGATACTATTAAACTGTGCCCAAGATGTTGAGCTCTTGGAGGATTATGAGGTTTTGACGACTCGATCGGATGGCTCGACTTAATTCGGATGCTATGTGGTGAGATGCATTTCTTGGGAGACTCCCGATACGAGGATAAATGTATATCCCCGTTTCCTTTCTACATGAAATTCCTTTTTTCTGAAGTCTAGTGATTACCATATTCTTGATTTCATATATTTTTAGTTGGTTGTTTAAACCCTATTTTTCCAGCTCTTTTGAAATCATAATCCTAAACCTAAAAGTTAAAACCAATATTCAGAACAAATTAATACCAAGGCTAAAATAAATTAAAACCCAAAACCATATTACTTATACCTCCAGCCCATTCAAAATTCCTTTTTAAATTAAATCTTTAAACAAAATCCTCAACTCATTTTTCCCTTTCTCAGCCCACACTCGTTATAAAACCCCTTAATAATTTTTATCAGCCCATTTCCTTTAATCTCCCCACAGCCCACCTCCTTTTTATAAAATTCCTTCACAAAACAAAAACCCCCGGGGCCACTCACCATCACTCAGCCCACACACATTTTTCCTTTTATAAACCCTTTGTTTTTCCCGGCCCATTCCCTGCGTTTAACCCTGCAGCCCACGAGTTTAATAAAGGGAATATTTGGCCGGCCCGTCTCTACCTACAGCCCACAAACCTTTCTAAAGGGAATTGTTTCTTTTTCTTTCTCAGCCCAAATCCATACGGCCCGTGTCCAATTCCCTCCATCAGACCCCTGTTCATCTTCACCCTCTCGCAACGGTAACATTTCCTTAATTGCGCGCGACCCGCCTCCTCCGCCGTCGCTCACGCCCGCGCCCACGCACCCGTCGTGCGACGTTACCCCCTAGCACTCCTCTCTCTTAACCGTCGCCCTCATCTCTCTCTCACTCGCCAACTCCATCGCAGGGAAAAATACTCCTATCCCTCTCAAAATTCCTCCCGAACCCATTTTGCCGACCACTCGTCGCCCCATCGACGGCGACAACACCTCGACAACCCTCGACGATCCTCTCTCATCCTCCTCCTTCTCCCTCCACGACTCCTCCCTTCATCACCCGAGCACCCACCAACTCGAGACCCGACCCACTGCACCAAGCTCGACACCCCTCGAAGCCGGCGAACCCCCACCACGTCGCCGATCTCCCTAAGACCTCCTCAACATCATCGTCATCACAACAATTCCTAGTCACTGATCAACCTATTCCCCCTCTCCACAATTCCAAAATCCAATTTCATTTTCAAAAACAGTTTTTCCTCACTGTTAACCCCACGGTGCCCATCACCGGAGCGACGCCGTCGAACGTCGGCAACCCCAACACATCTCTGGCGAATCACAGAGCACCCCTAGGCTTCCAGCGCACGCAAGACGACTCCGGGAAACCCCGACGTAAAACCCGTGCTCGATCGAGGCTCGCGCGAACTGGTTCCGCGGCGTACAACGCGCGTCCGTGACGACACTGCTGCCATACGATCCCGAGGCGTTCTCCAGGCAAGTATTTACTTGCTTCATGCTATAATAAAAGTGTTTTGAACATAGATCAGGTTGTTTACAAACTTACCGATTTCATATATGTAACATAACCAAGTGCTCGATGTTAATTACCAAAGGAAATAATTGTCTAATTTGACGGAAATCAATATTTTATGTTGGCCCTTATAAAGATGTATAATGTGTGTGAAATTCGCTGGAAAACACGAATGTTGGTAACAAAAAGTGATACCCCCATATATGTTGTTTAAACTAGAACTTTCTCGTACCTGAAAACGAATAAAATCACCATAAATCATACACATATTGGAAAGATGCGTTCGAGGGCTTAAATCGAAGCCGACTCGACGAACTTTAATACTATATAGAATTTTAATGTTTTCTGTTCTTAAACCCTGAAGATAATTGGATCGGAACATGACTCTGGACTGCAGTCCAGATCGTTTCTGATTGGTGTGTTCTGTCTAAAATCCTGCGTCCGTGTATTTCCTGAAATCGCATGGTACGCAACTTTACAGTAGTTATAAGATATACCTGTTAGTGAAAGAAAACAAGTGGTCTCTTTCCGATTCATCGCAGTTTGTTATTTTAAACTTATTTTTAAAAGGCAGAACGTAAAGCTGTTCAGAACACTTTCTGAAATGACATTTGAGATTGAACTGTGTATAACTTTCAACGTACAGATGCGATTGAGGATTCGTCTGTTGCATTGAATACTTCATCGAAAACCCTAAATTTCGTTTAACTGTGACATCGCTAAATTCTGAGCCCAACTGGGCGCAATTCGTGTCGCGAAACGGACGTTCAGTTCTGAAATTGAAATTCCAGCCGCGAACACTTAAACTGAAACAGTTATATCTTGAAAACTGAAACTCCGATTGAACTGAAACAAATTTTGTTGAATTACTGACTGATTGTTCTATATATCTTACCTACATCATTTTTTCTGAATTCGTACCATATTAATTTGTGCAATTTATTTTAGTTCATAATATGCATGCTAATTCATAATATACAGAGCTTATTGGTAGCATGCAATACATATATCATACCCTTGTCATATACACAGTGTTAGTGCGTGTGGACATTGCATTATCGTGCGTGATAGATGTTGGTTTAGGAGTGACGAGTATACCAATGGAAAGTGAACATTCGTGACAGTGATTGATACAGTGGATAGTGATGAAACCGTGTCGTTGGTATACTTGTACACAACTAGACCAATATCATAAATAGTGTAACCTGGGGAAAAAGGGGAAATCAAAGTGGAAAGAGTATCGTATTTAGCGGGACCGTGATTAGAGGATGATCATTCGAACTGTGATACTTATACGTGTAGGACAAGATCTAGCGATCCGGCTGACAGGGTTATGTCCCGGGCATGTGGGTCGTTGTCTCGGGTATGTACGAGACTCCTGTTAAACATGATCCTCCTTCCACTATGTGATTTCAAACTTGAACTAGAGACCGATAATGACACATAACATATTCTGCATCATATAGTGACATAGTGATTACTTGCATTGTTCTTACACCAGTATTACCTCATATACCTGTTTCACCTCATTATAATATAATTGTTATTGTGTCGCTCTGACGACCTGAGTATGCATGCTCAGATCCCGCGGGAGGACCAGCACAGGAGACGGATCTATCCTTCGAGCTTACGGAGATTTAGACTGGTGTACTTTCTATTTTCTGCTTTCCATAAAAGTGATCGTAAGTTTGACTCTGGTTAATATCTGTTCTTGTTGTCTGTAATTTGTGAACAATGGAATATTAATGTAATATTAGTGATGTAATTCCTTTACCACTGCGCTTTATTTACTGATTACCATGCAATGCTAGAAGCCGAAGTGTGACTACGGCAGGATGATTCCTTGACCGTAGGAGCATGGCTGGCCTAGTCATCCCTCGTTTTCCGTATTTTGGGAAGCGGGGCGTGACATGGTTTAGTTGGTATCAGAGCCTGGGTTTAGTATCAAAGGATAACATTAACTAAACTGTATTACGTTATTCTTGTTTCACTACTCTTGATTTCTATCCTTGAATCCGAACCTATTCTTTTGAATCTTCCAGTGATATTCTTGTGCACTGACCACTCTCGCGGAAATTCAGGAGAGGAAGACAGATTTGCTTACTGAGGGACTCAGGGCGATTACCGCTGCAGGAGGACCCTCCGCACTTTTTACCGCCCCCGTGGGCGCTACTCCACCAGCTTATCAGACTAGGGCTGGTACGGTGTCAGACTTCCGACGGTTACACCCAGCTGCGTTCACAGGACTCGCCGAACCCCTTGAGGCTGAACAATGGCTTGTAAACATGGAAAATTTATTGGCAGCTGCCAGGGTTCCAGAGGAAGACAGAGTGGATGTGATAAAGATACAATTAGAAGACGAGGCCCGTACATGGTGGTCGGTAGAAGAAAGCAGACTTGAAGGGCAGATCGAATGGAGCAAGTTTAAGGAGTGCTTCTTATATCATTATTTTCCTCCCACAGCCAAGGCAGAAATGGAGGAGAAGTTTATTCTTTTAAAGCAGAATGGACGCCCAGTGGACGTTTATGCGGCAGAGTTCAACCGTCTGAGCCGCTTTGCTCCATACATGGTCGAATCAGAAGTCACCAGGGCCAGACGTTTCCTTCGGGGGTTAGATTTTGAGTTGCAGCAACTGATTGCATCGTTGGATCTACAGACTTTCGCACAGGTACTCAACGCGGCGAGAGTTCAGGAGCAATTGATTAACAAGTTCAGAAGACCCCTAGTCGTTCCAGCACGTACCCACGCGCCATCTCGAGGAGCTATACCGGTTCACAGAGCAGGGATGACGCAAATGAAGCGCCCGTTTGTACCACAACATCGCCCCCAGTATCCAGGGCCCCATACAGAATGGCATCGGTTGAGTTGGCGGAATTGAAGAAGCAGGTTGAAGAACTGTTGGAGAAGGGATTTATTCGGCCAAGCGTGTCACCGTGGGGTGCACCAGTCCTATTAGTAAAGAAGAAGGATGGATCGCTGCGAATGTGTATAGATTATCGGGAGCTGAACAAGGTCACGATAAAGAACAAGTACCCAATACCGTGCATTAACGACCTATTCGATCAGCTAAGTGGAGCCAAGGTTTTCTCGAAGTTGGACCTCCGTTCTGGGTATCATCAAATCAGAGTAGCAGCCGAGGATGTATGCAAGACGGCTTTCAGGACCCGATACGGACATTACGAGTTCCTTATGATGCCGTTCGGTGTTACCAATGCCCCAGCAATATTCATGGATTTAATGAACAGGGTGTTCGCAAAATACTTAGACACGTTCGTCGTTGTGTTTATCGACGACATACTTGTCTACTCGAAGACCTGGGAAGAGCATGCTGAACATTTGCGCACGGTTCTACAAATTCTTCGGGAAGAGAAGCTGTATGCGAAGCTGAGCAAGTGTGAATTTTGGCTCGACAAGGTACAGTTTTTGGGACATATTGTTTCGGGCGAAGGCATCTCGGTAGACCCGGCAAAGATAGAATCTGTCAGAGATTGGCCGACGCCGAAGTCTGTAGCAGAGATCAGGAGTTTTCTGGGATTGGCAGGTTATTATCGGAGGTTCGTCCAAGATTTCTCAAGGATCGCGGAACCATTGACGAGGCTGACACGGAAGGACGTGCCGTTTACATGGACAGAGGAATGCACTCAGGCATTTGACACACTAAAGCAGAAGTTAACCACAGCACCTATACTTACAGTACCAGAAAATTCCGGTGGTTTGGTGATACACAGTGATGCCTCGGGGAAGGGTTTAGGCTGTGTTTTGATGCAACACGGCCGAGTGGTTGCTTACGCCTCTCGACAACTGAGAAACCACGAGAAGAACTACCCCACGCATGACTTGGAGTTAGCCGCGGTAGTCTTTGCACTGAAGATTTGGAGGCACTATCTTTTGGGTGAGAAAGTGGAGGTTTACACGGATCATAAAAGTTTGAAGTATGTTTTCACCCAGAATGAACTAAACATGAGGCAGCGCCGATGGCTAGAGCTGATGGCAGATTATAACTTGGACCTTCAGTGTCACCCGGGGAAGGTCAATGTTGTACCAGACGCACTCAGTCGCAAACCAGCGGTCATGATGTTGACCGATCAGAGGAGTATTATTGAGGATTTCCAGAGACTTGAACTTGAGGTCGTTACGCCGAACGCACTCAGTCAATTTTGGCAACTACAGGTGCAATCTTCCCTGGTGGATCGCATCAAGATTGCACAAGTGGATGATCCCCGATTGCAAAAGTTCAGAGAGCAAGTGGAAGCTGGATTGAGAACGGATTTGATTATACATGAAGATGGCTCTCTGAGATTCGGTAGCAGACTCTGCGTACCTAAAGGTGATGTACGAGAAGAAGTGTTGGCTGAAGCACACAGTTCAGCTTATTCTGTGCATCCAGGAGGTACAAAAATGTATCAGGACCTAAAGCAGCACTTTTGGTGGAACGGAATGAAGCGGGAAATTGCGAGGTTCGTATCCAGATGCTTGGTATGTCGGCAGGTGAAGGCGGAACATCAGAGGACAGCAGGATTGTTACAACCATTGCCGATACCGGAATGGAAGTGGGAGCACATTACTATGGATTTTGTGACGGCCTTACCACGGAGCCCTAGAGGCAATAACGCTATTTGGGTTATCGTCGATCGCCTCACAAAAGCCGCACACTTTCTACCTTTCCGAGTGGGACAGTCGACAGAATCACTGGCAGAAAGATATATGCAGGAGATTGTGCGACTTCACGGTGTTCCAGTCAGCATTGTGTCAGACCGGGACACGAGATTCTTGTCGCACTTTTGGAAGAGCCTACAGGAGAGTTTGGGAACCCACCTTAAATTCAGCACAGCTTATCACCCACAGACGGATGGACAATACGAGCGTACAATTCAGACGCTCGAGGATATGTTGAGAGCCTGTATGTTGGACTTTCAGGGCTCGTGGGAGGACCATCTGCACCTAGTCGAGTTCTCTTATAACAACAGTTATCAGGCTAGTATTCAGATGGCTCCTTTTGAAGCATTATACGGGCGGAAGTGTCGATCCCCAGTATGTTGGGATGATGTGGGAGAACGAAGATTGCTGGGCCCCGAACTCATCGTTCAGACAGTTGACAAGGTCCAAATGATCAGGCAGCGTATTAAGACGGCTCAGGATCGACAAAAGAGTTGGGCAGATACCAGCAGAAGGGCACTTGAGTTCGAAGTCGGAGATCATGTGTTCTTGAAGATTTCCCCTACTCGTGGAGTTATCAGATTCGGAAGTCGGGGAAAACTTAGTCCCCGTTTTATCGGACCTTTTGAGGTGCTAGAGCGAGTAGGAGAGGTGGCCTATCGACTTGCCTTGCCTCCATCGCTAGCTGGGGTGCACAATACCTTCCACGTGTCACAGTTGCGGCGTTATGTCCGGGATGAGAGTCATGTCCTGGACCATTCAGAGCTAGTCTTGGTACTGACTTATCGTACGAGGAGCAACCTACCACCATTCTCGACCGCAGAGAGAAAGTGCTGAAGAATAAAATCATTCCGTTAGTCCGAGTGTCTTGGGGCGGTCGTTCCCCAGGGGAATCCACCTGGGAACGGGAGGAAGACATCCGTGATCGTTATCCAAATCTCTTTGTTTAGTACATTGTATTCTTATGTCTTTATCAAATTTCGAGGACGAAATTTTTGTTAAGGGGAGGTATGATGTAAATCCCCGTTTCCTTTCTACATGAAATTCCTTTTTTCTGAAGTCTAGTGATTACCATATTCTTGACTTCATATATTTTTAGTTGGTTGTTTAAACCCTATTTTTCCAGCTCTTTTGAAATCATAATCCTAAACCTAAAAGTTAAAACCAATATTCAGAACAAATTAATACCAAGGCTAAAATAAATTAAAACCCAAAACCATATTACTTATACCTCCAGCCCATTCAAAATTCCTTTTTAAATTAAATCTTTAAACAAAATCCTCAACTCATTTTTCCCTTTCTCAGCCCACACTCTTTATAAAACCCCTTAATAATTTTTATCAGCCCATTTCCTTTAATCTCCCCACAGCCCACCTCCTTTTTATAAAATTCCTTCACAAAACAAAAACCCCCGGGGCCACTCACCATCACTCAGCCCACACACATTTTTCCTTTTATAAACCCTTTGTTTTTCCCGGCCCATTCCCTGCGTTTAACCCTGCAGCCCACGAGTTTAATAAAGGGAATATTTGGCCGGCCCGTCTCTACCTACAGCCCACAAACCTTTCTAAAGGGAATTGTTTCTTTTTCTTTCTCAGCCCAAATCCATACGGCCCGTGTCCAATTCCCTCCATCAGACCCCTGTTCATCTTCACCCTCTCGCAACGGTAACATTTCCTTAATCGCGCGCGACCCGCCTCCTCCGCCGTCGCTCACGCCCGCGCCCACGCACCCGTCGTGCGACGTTACCCCCTAGCACTCCTCTCTCTTAACCGTCGCCCTCATCTCTCTCTCACTCGCCAACTCCATCGCAGGGAAAAATACTCCCATCCCTCTCAAAATTCCTCCCGAACCCATTTTGCCGACCACTCGTCGCCCCATCGACGGCGACAACACCTCGACAACCCTCGACGATCCTCTCTCATCCTCCTCCTTCTCCCTCCACGACTCCTCCCTTCATCACCCGAGCACCCACCAACTCGAGACCCGACCCACTGCACCAAGCTCGACACCCCTCGAAGCCGGCGAACCCCCACCACGTCGCCGATCTCCCTAAGACTTCCTCAACATCATCGTCATCACAACAATTCCTAGTCACTGATCAACCTATTCCCCCTCTCCACAATTCCAAAATCCAATTTCATTTTCAAAAACAGTTTTTCCTCACTGTTAACCCCACGGTGCCCATCACCGGAGCGATGTCGTCGACCGTCGGCAACCCCAACACATCTCTGGCGAATCACAGAGCACCCCTAGGCTTCCAGCGCACGCAAGACGACTCCGGGAAACCCCGACGTAAAACCCGTGCTCGATCGAGGCTCGCGCGAACTGGTTCCGCGGCGTACAACGCGCGTCCGTGACGACACTGCTGCCATACGATCCCGAGGCGTTCTCCAGGCAAGTATTTACTTGCTTCATGCTATAATAAAAGTGTTTTGAACATAGATCAGGTAGTTTACAAACTTACCGATTTCATATATGTAACATAACCAAGTGCTCGATGTTAATTACCAAAGGAAATAATTGTCTAATTTGACGGAAATCAATATTTTATGTTGGCCCTTATAAAGATGTATAATGTGTGTGAAATTCGCTGGAAAACACGAATGTTGGTAACAAAAAGTGATACCCCCATATATGTTGTTTAAACTAGAACTTTCTCGTACCTGAAAACGAATAAAATCACCATAAATCATACACATATTGGAAAGATGCGTTCGAGGGCTTAAATCGAAGCCGACTCGACGAACTTTAATACTATATAGAATTTTAATGTTTTCTGTTCTGAAACCCTGAAGATAATTGGATCGGAACATGACTCTGGACTGCAGTCCAGATCGTTTCTGATTGGTGTGTTCTGTCTAAAATCCTGCATCCGTGTATTTCCTGAAATCGCATGGTACGCAAATTTACAGTAGTTATAAGATATACCTGTTAGTGAAAGAAAACAAGTGGTCTCTTTCCGATTCATCGCAGTTTGTTATTTTAAACTTATTTTTAAAAGGCAGAACGTAAAGCTGTTCAGAACACTTTCTGAAATGACATTTGAGATTGAACTGTGTATAACTTTCAACGTACAGATGCGATTGAGGATTCGTCTGTTGCATTGAATACTTCATCGAAAACCCTAAATTTCGTTTAACTGTGACATCGCTAAATTCTGAGCCCAACTGGGCGCAATTCGTGTCGCGAAACGGACGTTCAGTTCTGAAATTGAAATTCCAGCCGCGAACACTTAAACTGAAACAGTTATATCTTGAAAACTGAAACTCCGATTGAACTGAAACAAATTTTGTTGAATTACTGACTGATTGTTCTATATATCTTACCTACATCATTTTTGCTGAATTCGTACCATATTAATTTGTGCAATTTATTTTAGTTCATAATATGCATGCTAATTCATAATATACAGAGCTTATTGGTAGCATGCAATACATATATCATACCCTTGTCATATACACAGTGTTAGTGCGTGTGGACATTGCATTATCGTGCGTGATAGATGTTGGTTTAGGAGTGACGAGTATACCAATGGAAAGTGAACATTCGTGACAGTGATTGATACAGTGGATAGTGATGAAACCGTGTCGTTGGTATACTTGTACACAACTAGACCAATATCATAAATAGTGTAACCTGGGGAAAAAGGGGAAATCAAAGTGGAAAGAGTATCGTATTTAGCGGGACCGTGATTAGAGGATGATCATTCGAACTGTGATACTTATACGTGTAGGACAGGATCTAGCGATCCGGCTGACAGGGTTATGTCCCGGGCATGTGGGCCGTTGTCTCGGGTATGTACGAGACTCCTGTTAAACATGATCCTCCTTCCACTATGTGATTTCAAACTTGACCTAGAGACCGATAGGGACACATAACATATTCTGCATCATATAGTGACATAGTGATTACTTGCATTGTTCTTACACCAGTATTACCTCATATACCTGTTTCACCTCATTATAATATAATTGTTATTGTGTCGCTCTGACGACCTGAGTATGCATGCTCAGATCCCGCGGGAGGACCAGCACAGGAGACGGATCTATCCTTCGAGCTTACGGAGATTTAGACTGGTGTACTTTCTATTTTCTGCTTTCCATAAAAGTGATCGTAAGTTTGACTCTGGTTAATATCTGTTCTTGTTGTCTGTAATTTGTGAACAATGGAATATTAATGTAATATTAGTGATGTAATTCCTTTACCACTGCGCTTTATTTACTGATTACCATGCAATGCTAGAAGCCGAAGTGTGACTACGGCAGGATGATTCCTTGACCGTAGGAGCATGGCTGGCCTAGTCATCCCTCGTTTTCTGTATTTTGGGAAGCGGGGCGTGACAATAACCGTTGGAGCTCAGTCCATGTAGCCACGATGAGACGAGTCCGAAGCAGTCGACATTAGAGAAAGTGGAGTAAAGAGGCCCGTACAGGATCTGGATAAGACGACGTCCCACTCCGCCGACATCAGAGATGCGATACGCATGCCGAGGGAGAGTACTGGATATACCTTCCAGAAGGAGTCGCGATGGGTATGCAGCCGTTCCGGAGCAAGATACAGATATAGGAAAGAACGATGACTTCCGGACAGTTGGCAGAGACGAAACATGGAAAGACCGTGAGCAGGATTCCTTCCAGGACACTGCTGCAATGATACTTACACCCAGGATCAGATGTGTCACATACATTCAGATAGCCAGAGGCCGACGCCAGTGATATGCTGTCTTACGAGTGGTCGCGATGATTGACCGAGAGATGACCAGAGAAGTGCCAGAACGGGATCATCCCCGTTAGCACACCTGACAGGGCCGATGAGTCGATGGACCGAGAAATTGGTAATTCACAGTGAAGACCTTGACCCAGGAGTGGTCATTATTTCGCACACCAGCAGGCCAGAGTTCATGATCATCGACGAGACGACCCACTAGTGACCGCGACAGTTGGCCGAGATTCTTAGAGGATGCACTTGAGCGGTACTATTCCGCCATTATTGATTTCGATGTTTTGGGTGATTTATTCGCATGATTTGATTTTGATGATTGTGGATTTACGACCTTTGCACAGTGTTGCACTTGATATCGTTTTCGTGCTTTGGTTTCACATGTTTGTGATTTTACGGTTTTAGACATTTGAGTTGATTTTGTGCGTATGCACGCACACGATTTGGTTCCTGCACTCTGTATAGTTTATTTATGTTTGCAGTGCAGTGATACGCCTTTTATGCATTTAGATGCCCTGGACTTCGATTTCGATGGTGATGTTCGATATTTTTTTTGTGCACCTGATTGGATTTTGCGTATATTCGGCACTTGATATTGGATTTCATGATTTCGTGCATGATGGATGCACCTGATTTGGATTTTCGCGCATGTTGGACGCATGTTTTGAAGTGTGATTTTGGTGCACACCAGATGCACTAAATCGAGATTTTTCGTGCATGTCAGATGCACCTGATTTTGCTGTCAGGCACACACATTGCCTATGACTGATGTTGTGTGCACACCCGTTGCACCTAGATGTTGTTTCTGTGCACATGTATGGCACATTTATAGATTTTGATTTCCGTGCGCACCTGACGCACGTAGTATTCATATATATTTGTGATTGATTTCTTATGGAGCAGTACGTTTTTATGATATTCGCTATGTGTTCTCGTACTGAGCAGGACTAGTCAGAGGACAGTACCTGAATATATTTTGCATGCATTGATAGTTATCGAAGGGATTTCCAAAAAGCGAGCTATAGTCTCAGTATTTACCTACGTGTCCGAGACGACACGAAACATTTTATAAAGGAAACCCTTCTGAAATTGCTTCCAAAACGGCGGAACGTGCATATTACACAAAGGATATATATATATATATATATATATGTAGTTATTTTTTTTACAATAAACGTCCGCCACTGTGCAATGCTGAGAGCATCGCACAACGATTTGAAGAAGATTTGGCATGCATTGCTTCCAGATGTTTTGATGATGTATATCATATTGATTTTCATTTTGGATTTGGACATTGTGTCATCACCATGACTCCGATGATTGCGGGATGCTGGATGGAGTTTTGATTTGAGTTATATGCTTATTTTTCATGTGCATGCGCTGCGCTACGATTTGTTTTATGTATTTATGATTTCAGAGCCCTGACGACATGATGGTTTTGCTTAGATATTTTAGTATTTGGGGGGAGTTTTAATTTAAATTCGGGGACCGAATTTCTTTAAGGGGGGAAGATTGTAACGTTTTGAAAATCGTTTCGGTGAAATTTCGAAAAAACGGTAAAATAAGGGGGGTTTCTGTAAAAAGTCAAAATATAAATATCTTATTATAAAAACTAAATATACATATTCTAGCTATGTAATTTCTAGTATTTGGTGTTTATTGAGTCACTGGTGAAATTTCAAATTTTCCGAAAAATTTTCCGAAATTAATTATTTTAATATTATTTTAAGCCGTCACTAATACATTTAATTAGGGAAAATTACAAATTGGAATGAGTTGAAACAAATTTTGTGCATCATAAAACATTAAACAAAATTTTATCATGTGGTTTTTGAAACGAAATCATTTGCCAAAACGGTTTAGAAATTATTGAAGGAAAAATGCTTTTTTTTATGTAAATGAAGTTTAGGCTTGTTGACTTGAGAGAGGGGGGTTATTTTGACTTGGGAACTTGTACAAAACCCACACACACCCCCATATCCCTCACCAACTGACCCCAATCAACAGCCCCCCCAAATGCCACCCCATTTTGTGTGTAGAAAATGAAAATAAAAGGGAATTAGCAAAAGTCAAAGAAGTGATGCTTAGACATTTCAGGAGTGGATCTTTTTTCTTTCTTTCTTTGACTTTCCAAACCCACCCACACCTCTCTCCCTTCCCCCTTGCTGTTCTGGCCGAGCCCTCCCCCTTGTGCAGCCCCACAAAATCCCATCTCATTTTCCCCTCAAAATTCATCAAATTTCACTCAAAAATCAATGCAAAAATCCCTCAAAATCAAAATCCACCTCCTACCCATTTTAGGGTAGCCTTAGATGCATGGATCTTGGTGCAAGGATTTCATTTTGGAGGTCTAGATTTCATGTTTGATCATGGAATTGTGAGGTATAAATTTTGTGCCCCATGGTTGTTTGTTGATTAGTTGCTTATATGATTTTGTTTATAAGTGTTAAATTGGTTGTTGTGGTTTGTGTATTCAAGAGAAGAATTTGAATCATGTTAGGGTTTTATGTTATGAGATTATGCTTGTGTGATGTTTTGACATATTAATGGTTGCTAAATCAAATTAGGTTGCTAGTTGCAATTTGTTAAATTAAAATTTGCAATAAATAAGCTTTTTATGCAAACTAGATTTTTATGAAATGCATATATGGGTGAGATCAAATTATGGTTAGGGTTTTTATCATATTATTAATATCTTAATTTGTTGTTTGGCAACTTAGATCTTGCAAATCCAACCTAAATTGTTGTTTGTGCATTTTGCTATAAAATTGTTAAAATTTAGGTATTTTTGTAAACTAGAATTTTAGGGTTTTTGGAATTTAACGAGATTAAATTATGGGAATTGTTTTTATGACTTATTTAAGTTATTTAATAAGCATTATGGCCGCTAGAATTGTTTAAACGTCGAGTTTTGTACTAAAACGGGTAATTTTGCTTGCTAGTTTTTCGGAAAAACGGCTTTTAAAGTGAGTTTGGGGTTTTTGTGAGTTTTAACCTATTTTATATTAAAATTAGTGTTCGTGAATGTGCAAATGAGTGTATTTGGGTTTTTCTCGATGGTCTGGCGTTTGTACGCCGACGTCGAGGGTTTTTGGGTTGAATTGTGGAAGCAACCATGGGTTTTGACCTATGTGGGATTCGTGAGTCGTTTTGGTCATGAGTCGGATTTTAATGCGATACGGTGCGTTATGATATGTAGGTACCCCATGTGGACTTCGAGACGACAAGCAAGCGCGTGGCGATGTCGGCACCGGCTAACGAGGACCAGGTGAGTAGATTTATATCTACAGGGAGAAGTCGGGTGGATGGCGTATAGCACCCCTGCAGTTCGTGGTGATGTATACGAATACGTATACACACATATATATATTGTTTGAGTATGTTGATGATAATATGGATATTTGGTGTTCTTGGATGATTTAGTGTCGCGAAACCCTAGAGTAGTGGTCGCATTACACATGCACACACCAACCCATACTTGCATACTTTCTTCTTTCATTTGTGCTTATACGGGAATATATAGTTATGTGTTCACATGGGTATGGGACTATGTGTTCACATGGGTATGGGACTATGTGTTCACATACGGATTTGAGGATGATACTTGGGTTTGAGATGAGTCGATGAGATTTGTATTGAGGTTGTGAATTCGGTGACATAGCAGGGTTCGTATTTGAGATACGACATGACGTTGTAGCGGGTCCTTGACGTAGTGTTTCACACACGTCCATGCATACTTAGGCGGTATCAGTATTGTACTAGATGTAGATCAGTACCCCGATCATGATATTTGATAAAGAGGATACTAGGTGAATAGTAGGATGAATGTGATATTGACCCGTACCCAGATTTAGGATGCCGTACGACGGATTTACGTACGAGCTATATTGATGATTGATCCGCACTCTTGACTTGGGATGCCTGATTATAGATATGGTATCGGATATGATATTATTGAGGCGGGATCACCGACTATACATATACATGTATGTATATGGATCGACTCAGATGTTAGGCGGTTTCCTTACCTGTAGTCCAGCTTGTTAGCTTAGCCCTTTAGTTTAGTTTAGTTGTTAGATTAGATTCGATTCTTACCTATTTCAAAAACTAACGAATCGTGGGTATTTTATAAGACAGCCCAAGGGATCCTACGGATATTTCAAAATACGTATCTTTTCATAAAAACACCGTAGCCCCTATTTTCAAAACCCCATGATTCGTGTTATTTCAAAAGGCACCATTTGTAGGACTTATATTAGATTAATGCAGGTTAGTTACAGTTGCGTCTAGTATTCAGCTCCCGCTTATTGGTTCGCTTCGCATCGCATACTTATGTTATAATTTCTTATTGCAATGTTAATATCATATTGTTAGGACACCAGCACCATTACTGATGATGCGTATGTACCACGTACACTTACTTGTCGGCTCACACACATCTTCATCGGTAATTGCCATGTCACGTACACCTTAGAAAATATTATTGCTTGACTTAGCTTGTTAGTTAGTAATTTGACATGATATTAGTGTACCTGCCTTATATGCCAGCTTAACATTGTAGTTATTACTTGTCACTTCATGCATACTGTTATTCATTGTTATGCCTATATTCATGGTTTTACATGCTATTGATGATTTGGATTCGGATTTCCATGAAATTTTCTGGATTTGGGGGGAAAACCGCAAAACTTATATAAACTGATTTGTCTCTTTTTAAATAAAAAGTGCGGTTTTTCCCATGATGTACGAGTCGTCCACCATGAGTTTGCTGATGGTTTTCAAGACCCGATTCGAGGAGACGGATGAACCGTTTCAGGTACATGGTGGACCCGGTAAGGTACCCCGGGGCAAGAAGCGCGTGATGATGATGATGTGAGCCTGGAAGGGGAGCACTACCTACCGGTGATTTTACCCGACGCGTCGGATATCCGGAGGATACCGTCGTGGTCTTGAGATGGATAGTAGGGGCCGGTCTGGACTGACGGCGCCCTAGATATTGTGATTGAGATATTGAGATTTCGAGATATTAAGGTACAGAGACTGTGATACAGAGATATCGAGATATTGGGATTACGTTTTGTGCCGATGCTAGGCACTGTTTTCTGCTGATTTCATTATGATACCTCATTTTAAAAATACAAAGGAAATCTCACTAAATTATGAAAACAGTTCTTCATTTACATGTATTCTGTTTTCATGCATTCATATCTCATTCATATGATATATTGATACCTGATGCACTGACACGGGCTCATGAGATTACACTCGGGTTAGATATTTACCCTAGCCTTTGTTATAGGCTGCATGTTATATACATATTTGAGGATATATATTGATCGTATGACCTAGGATTGCGTCATACATGCGATTCCTATTCGTAGATGTTTTTCTATTCACGAGTTGGCAACTCACCCCCGTTGTGCCCCAGTTTCTTGCAGGTTTGCCGTGCAGGTTTCATTCCGGTTTGCGGGCATAGTTTCCTTCGGGTGATTTGCTAGTAGGTGGGTTTACTTGTATCGTACCCCCATTATATATCTTGTATATCATTATTCTGTTGTATCTAGAAGTTCCATCAACCAAACATGTATTTATTTTGAGTTAGAGACCAGTGATGTTTTCTTTTGACATTAGAGTCGCGCGTTATATTTCTGTAGATTTCTTATGCTTTTGAGTTTCCTTTTGATTTTGGATCCTCGCCGTTGGCGTTGTATATTATTTTGCTTGTGTGGTTGTGACCGTCGATTGACGAAGAGCTAGCTCCCGTTTGGGGATGCCTTTTTATTGATTTCGTATACTATTCATGTTGTATCCCGTTTGGGGGCCAGTATTTATGAAGGAGACTCTGACGAAATTTTCAGTAAATTTTTGATGTTTTTAGAAACCCGTATAATTCGGCTTATGCTATTGAAAATACTTGTTTTAAATTGGTTTTCCTTCACTCTACTACTTTTCTTGGTTTGGATTTCTGGGGTTTCGGTTTACTTAGATTACGTACGCCTCGAGACGTTCGTAGTTTAAGTGCCGGTCTTGTTCCGTACTTTCGGAACGTGACAAAAACTCTGTTAAAATTTAGGTAAAGATTAAATCTTTTAATAATCTAGGGTTTTACCCATTAATAGAGCCTTGCTCTTCATAGATCTTTGATCTAAAGGAAACCCTTTTTAGGGTTTCATTACCAGAGCTTTGCTCTCTTGAACCCATGAAGAACTCTTAAGAGTTTGTTCATTGATCTTGAAGATCTTAGAATTTTTAATTCATAAAAAATTTATTTTAATTTTTCTGATGGATTCTTTCATCATCATTTTTTCAGAACAAGGCTCTTGAGGAATTTTTATTCCTTCATGATCAGAGTTTGGCAAGCGTCACTCTGACACAGAGCATTGCTCTCAAAGGGAGATTTACTCCTCTGCCCGAGAGATATCTCATCTAATGAGAATCTTCTTGAGGATTTCCTCATTTAATTAACAGTCTCATCAAATGATGAGGCTGTTTTATTAATTGATGAATTGTCATCTAGATTTTGTGGGCCCCCTTTGGTCCCTCTCTACTGCATTGCAGTGTGGTACAAATTCTAAAGTACCAAGTGTCAGAATTTAAATTAAATTATAGCACTGACGGTTGACTTTTGTCCCTTTTCGCGCAGGCGACATATCTTTCGACATTTCTTTTCCGTTCATCCGCTCAGAAGGCGGATTTCCTGAGGCGCCTGTAGACCGAGAGGTTCTTGCGCTGATCAAAGACCACGATCCGGAATACAAGAATCTTCACCTATGGGGTAGATGGTATGATCAAATTATCAGAGGCCGCCGGAGCTTTTCTTGCACGACACCTTCGGAGCCTATCTCGGCGATCCCTTATGCAGATACACCCCCAGTGAACTATGCCGTGGAGGTGGTTAATTGGACTTCGGAGGGTCTCCTTCAGCCTTCTATGGCTGCGATTCCTGTGCAGCCGCCGCCGGCTTTAGACACCCTAGGGCGGCGCATATGTCAAGGCGAGTCGCGTCCTTGGGGACAGCCCTACAACATCGGGCTAACTCCCCGTCATCCGGCAGGATACTTGCACTGGGCCCGATATATCTTATCGGCAAAGAAATCACAGTTGCTGAAGCTTGGCTTATACCCTGCGGTCTACGCTTCCTTGTTCCAGAATTATGCACCTCCCATATGGTGGATCAAGGCGATCGTCCCCCTGTCAGAAATTGTTGCTCTGGGCATTGATGAGGAAGCATTCTTTCTCGGGTTTCTCAGTTTATGGTTATACTGGTTCGCGCTTCCTATGCACCCTCATTACATGAGGCCTTCTATCTTCTACCCCGCGCATCGCATGGTTGCCGGAATATAAGTGGCCATCGGGATCGCCGGGTTAGCCCACCTAAATCACGGCCCCAGCTTAGCAGCGGATACTACTGAACCAGGGGTGCATCCTGCCAACTTCCCAATGCATTACTTCACTTCATGGATGGAGCCCTTGTGGTCTTCGATATCCATAAAAGACCTTCTTTTTACGATAGATGTAGGTTCCACGGATAATGTGGCTGGTTGACGCCTCCATCGTGAGTCCGTCACCACGGGAAGCTTGGGGCTTGCTCCTTCGTCTGTGCACGGTTGGAGATGGTATGTCTTTCACAGACAAAGTCTTGACCATCGGCCAGGAAACTTCAAAAGCGGTGCTGCCATTGAAAGACATTTTTAAAGACAGGGACTCTGTGTTGAAAGCCCGGGAGATTCTTCATTTGTACACCATCAGGATGGGCTTTCTCGTATTCAGGCAAAATGATGCGGCATTATTCATGAGATATAACCCACATCATTTCTCCCAGCAGCTGAGTTATAATCAGGGCATCCCACTTGAGGCCTTTTTGGCAGAACCTGCTGCTACCGAAGAGGGAATGCAGAGCGCACTGCATCATTTTACGCTCCTGAACACAGGGTCTCACTTCTTTATCAGCGAACCAAGCTGTGTCCCGAAGGCCCTTAATGTACACATGGCATGGTACCAACATTCAAAGGGCACCGTTATCAGGGAGGAGAAGCGACTGCTGCTCGATCGCAAAGGTGCACCCCCTGCTGGTGATCGAAACGTCCCTCTGAAGCGACGGACCATTGTCCCGCCTCCCTTAAGAGAAGCTGCCGCGATTGAGGTCCCGCATGACAGTCCCGAGCTACCGATACCCCGGGCTCCTATAGAAAAGGTGACTGTAGCTTCCCCCGATTCTGGCATGGGTTCAGATATCGGGACTCGTTGCCCCAAGGTGCCCGCTAAACGTAAACTTGTGCTTGCGGTGACCGGAGCTCGCTTGCAGAGGAGGAAGAAGAAGTTGATCTTCTCTACCGACGTTGTATTTGGTCAGGAGCCTCATGCTCCTTATAGTGAGGGCTTGGGTATGGGACCAATGAGGGTCTATTCATAGCGCCGGACGATGCTGATCTGGAGGCTGCTATTGCATCTTCTGTGCGATCGGCAAGCCATAAAGCGGGACTGGCCATCCTCGCGCAATCAAGTAAACATCAATCGTATCTTCTATTATTGCATTATATTTTTATTATCATGTTTTTGTAAGTCCACGTTGCTCACCCCGGTTCTTACGGGGAGGCGGAAACGGCGAAAAACAATAATTTTGGCGCAAGGCAACATGGACTAAAAGTCGGATCTTTGCTAAACAAGAAACTAGTAAACACTAAGAGGTTTTAACTACTATGCTTGTAGAAAGTATACCTCACGGAAACGGTCCTTCGGGTCTTCATTCCGCTGTTCCGTTCGTCCATCCAAGATCCAAGCGTCGATCCGGACCTTGGGCACCTCCGCGGCCTTCTTGAGTCGAAGACGATCCACCCGAGAGTTGTACACTAAGCTCCGCCTCAAGCCAAGGCAACTAGGGCAAAGTGATTGCTAGTCAAGAAGCCCTAGAATGTGTAGAGGAGATGTATGGATGTATTTGTCTATGTGGATTCTTTTTCTCTCAACACATGAGATCAAAAGAAGAGATCAAGAGGAGGAAGAAGAAGGAGAAAGTTTGCAACCATGGAGCTTTTCTTTTCTTCTCACTTCATGAGAGAGAATGAGAAGAGAATAATGAAAAGGATTAAACCAAATGAAATGAACCATGGTTGCAATAATACACAATAATCATCATTACTAATCCTATCATGAAAGACTTGATGGCGCATTGAATTGACCATTATCATAACACAAGAAATAAAAAGAAAATAAAAGAAGAGTGTGGATCTCTCTTGAAGGTCAATGGTCAACATGGTCAATGGGTCAACAAGGTCAAGAGAGATCTAAGTGGTCAAATGGTCAATGCAATTAGCCATCACTAATCAATCACCAAAAGGATTAGTAAACAATGTCTCCCTACTCATAACGGTTTTGACCAAACGAATTGTCAAAACCCTAATGAGTGTGCCACATTACGGTTTTGGCCGAACCAACTGCCAAAACCCTAATGGGGCACCTCCTTCTTCATCCCTCCTCAAAACTGTGCATACACACCCGCATCCGCATTCCGTAGAATGCGAATGCACAGAAGACAAATCAAATCCATCTGTGCAATACTAGGATCTGGCTTAAACCAAAGCCCACTAGTATTGCCTGCACGAACAGCATACGCACACAAGTGCACGTAAGTGATCGAAGCCCTGCCGTAAAACCATACGGCCTCTACACTTTTCGTTCAGTGCAGGGAAACTCTCTGTGTGGGACTCTAAAGACTCGACACTACGCTGGCAGTGGGTTTAACCACAGACCGCAAGCGGTACTAGCTGTACGTAACGGTCCCCAGGTAGATGTTGACAAGAAGGCCGATGAGGCAAACCCATCCGAAATCCTACTAAGCATGTATGTGACAATCTCCGTACAGTCCGGTCTGTTCGTCCGATACATCGCATGGCGGGCTTAGGGGGGCAGTGAACGTCAGTCCCCTAATAGCGGTACAAGTCGTGTCGGAGTGTAGCCCAGAACACCCTGAGATAACAATGGAAACCTACCAGTATATCTCGCTTGCCCTGGCCAGGGACTACTTGTGTAATGGCTCTCTTAGACACAGCGTGATGTCAACCCCCAATACCGGGAGACACGAATCCTGTCTAACCGTCACTGCCTCCAAGTGCTTCGGGACTGCACCCAACTATTACCTGTTTGCACGAATCCTTTGAGCCGTGGTAGGGTAGTAATCTAAGTACAGTGGGAACACACTCGAGGCGAAGTGACAGTGTCAAGTCGGCGGACTAAGCTGTACTCATGTCACCTGGGAACTGATAACTGACGATAGGTATAATACCAACCAACAGTTCCCGACGAGTCCTGTCCAGTGTACTCGTAACCTAACGAGCACCCGCATACTATCTCAAGTACGACGTACTGACGGCTGTGGGACAGACCGTCTCCCCCGCTGGGATGAGAAGCGCATACGCTAGTCTACTCCGGAGTATCGATGCCCTGTCTCGATAGTCCAACGACCAGGGACCTGTAAAAGGATGTGCTTATGAATTACCCAGCCCCACGAGTGTGAGCGCCATCACAATGCTGGTAATCAAGCAAAGATCCTAAGGGCTCTACTAATATGTATATAAGCGATATGCTAAAAGAAACACATGCACATATTGAAGTAGAGACAAACCAAGTAGCATACTACCATTTCGAGCAAGATTGTCTATACAACTGTGAATATCCCAAGCTTCCATTAAGTAATATGCAAGCTAGTATGATACAGTAATGGCCTCTAGGGCATATACACTAACAATCTCCCACTTGCACTAAGGCCATGTACTGGCGTATCGAAGACCTATCATCTCGATCATCCGCTCGAACTGAGTCTGGGGTAGGGCCTTCGTGAGTGGATCTGCAGTGTTGTTCTCAGTATTTACTCTCTTCACCTCGATCTCCCGGCGATCTACGATCTCCCTGATCAGGCGGTACCGCCTCAAAATGTGCATGGACTTCTGATGGGACCTGGGTTCCTTCGCTAAAACTATAGCTCCGTTGTTGTCGCAATACAGCGGTATTGGATCAACAATGGTAGGAACCACCTGAAGCTCCGTGAGGAACTTCTTCATCCAGACAGCTTCCTTTGCGGCATCGCAAGCAGCTATGTACTCCGCTTCCATAGTTGAGTCTGCAACGGTCTCCTGCTTGGAACTCTTCCAGCAAACCGCCCCTCCATTGAGGGTAAAGACATAACCCGACATGGACTTGGAGTCATCCTTGTCACTCTGGAAGCTGGAGTCAGCAAAGGCCTCGAGCTGGAGGTCTTTTCCGCCATACACCAAGAACATCTCCTTAGTCCTTCTCAGGTACTTGAGAATGTTCTTCACCGCTATCCAGTGTTTCTCCCCTGGGTTTGACTGATACCGGCTTACAACGCTCAATGCGTATGCTACATCTGGTCTGGTACATAATATCGCATACATTATAGAGCCTACCGCAGAAGCGTAGGGTATAATAGACATGTGATCCCTCTCCAAATCAGTCTTGGGAGACATCTCTTTGGAGAGGGTGATCCCGTGACAAGCCGGTAAATTACCGCGCTTAGAATCTTCCATACTGAATCTTTTCAGTATGGTGTCGATGTACCTTGACTGTGAAAGTCCCAACATCCTCTTAGATCTATCACGATAGATCTAGATCCCCAGAATGTAGTTGGCATCGCCCAGGTCCTTCATGGAGAACCTCTGTGACAAGAATCCTTTGACTGACTGTAGCATAGGAATATCATTTCCTATTAGGAGAATGTCATCCACGTACAAGACGAGGAATACTACAGTTCTCCCTACAATCTTACTGTAAATGCATGGTTCATCTGGGTTTTTGATAAAGTCGAATTCTTTGACAGTATCATCAAAGCAGATGTTCCAACTCCGCGATGCCTGCTTAAGTCCATAAATGGACTTGAGCAACTTGCACACTCTACCGCTGCTCCCACTCTGATTGAATCCCTCCGGCTGATCCATATAGACGCACTCTTCCAAATTTCCATTCTGGAAAGCCGTCTTTACGTCCATCTGCCAGATTTCATAATCGTGGAAGGCAGCAATGGCAAGAAGGATCCGAATGGATTTCAGCATAGCCACTGGAGAAAAGGTCTCGTCATAGTACAAACCAGGTCTTTGACGAAAACCCTTTGCTACAAGTCTAGCTTTATAGGTCTCAACCTGCCCATCTACACCAATCTTCTTTCTGAAGATCCATTTGCAGCCTACGGGTTTTACCCCTTCTGGAGCAAAGTCCAAAGTCCAAACTTTGTTGGTGTACATAGACTCCATCTCGGCCCGCATTGCATCCAGCCATTTTACCGAGTCACCGCTCTGAATGGCTTGCTGGAAGCTAGTAGGCTCACCATAATCCATAGTGCAATCCTCTCTATCCCCGTCAATGAGAAAACCGTAGTATCTCTCGGGCGGATGAGACTGCCTACTACTCCTGCGAAGTGGCGCTGGGATGTCCTGTTCTTTCGAACCCTCTGGTTCTACCAAGCTTTCAGTAATAGCTTGTGGTTCTGGAATTTCTTCCGGTTCTATTGCGCTCCCACTTATCTGATTTTCCAAAAACTCGGTTTCCAAGAAGCGGGCATGACGAGAAACAAAAACCTTTTGTTCCTCTGCGTAATAGAAAAGATACCCCTTGGAGTTCTTTGGGTATCCCACAAACTTACACTGTACCGAACGTGCCTCGAGCTTGTCCGCATGCTGCTTTTTTACAAAAGCTGGACACCCCCATGTCTTAAAGTGTTTAAGACTGGGTTTCTTCCCACTCCACATCTGATATGGTGTGGTAGGCACTGACTTAGTAGGAACTTGGTTTAAAAGATATGCAGCTGTTTCTAGTGCATAACTCCAGAAGGATCGCGGCAACTCAGCCTTACTCATCCGGGAACGAACCGTATCCAATAGGGTTTGATTCCTCCTTTCCGATACACCGTTGTGTTGTGGTGTGTATGGAGGAGTAAGCTGAGAGAGAATTCCATTCTCTTTTAAGAAGCCCAGAAACTCGGCACTCAAGTATTCACCACCTCGATCAGATCTCAGTGTCTTGATACTTTTTCCTGTTTGTTTTTCAACTTCATTCTTGTATTCCTGAAATTTCTCAAAGGCTTCGGATTTGTGCTTCATTAAGAAGACATGCCCATACCTAGAGAAATCATCTGTGAAAGTAATGAAGTATGAATAACCACTTCACTCATATGTAGACATTGGACCACACACATCACTGTGTATGAGTCCCAAGAGCTCACTCGCTCTTTCTCCGTGTCCAGTGAACGGAGCCTTTGTCATCTTTCCCATGAGACAAGATTCATAAGTGGCATAAGACTGATACTCGAACGGATCCAAGTATCCTTCTTTATGTAACTTTGTCAACCGTGTCTCATTAATGTGACCCAGTCTACAATGCCATAAGAAAGCCTGATTTGTTTCCGGAGACTTTCTTTTAAGTGTGTTCTGGACACTGAAGACCTGAGCTTGATTCAAAACGTATATACCGTATTTCAATGTACCTGACCCAATCAGTACTTGATTTAGATGGATGTTTACTACATTGCTTACAAAAGTAAAATCATATCCTTCCTTAGAAAGTAAGGATACAGATATGATGTTACAAGTCGCACCTGGTACATAAAAACAGTCACGCAGAATCAATATCTGTCCAGTTGTCAGTCCTAGATGATATTCCCCTACGGATTCAGCATACATGCTCATTCCGTTAGCAACCCTGAGAGTCATATCACCTTTCCTGATAACCCTACGGTTTCTCAAAGCCTGTAACGAATTACAGATATGAGATCCCGATCCAGTATCCAATACCCAGGAAGTAGGGTTAACTGACATACAGTTCTCTATCACAAACACATCCGAAGCCGAAGCCACAACATGCTTCGAATTCTGGCTACTGGCTTTACTAGCCCAGCAATCCTTCTGCCCATGTTCATTCCCGTAACAATAGGAACATCCCTCTTTTACTACATCTGTTCCTGAAACTTCTGCCCTTCCCTTTCTTTCTACTTCCCTAGTTTCCTTTAGGGTAGTAGGTAGAGACTGTTGAACTGAGTCAGTATCTGACCCGTTCTTCAACGTGGTCTGCAGGTCCGAGAGCTCAAAAGAGCTGGTCTCTGTAAGGACGTTGCCCCCTACAGATGACCTGATAGCCAACCTCGCCGGAAGCAATTCGTTCGAGGTCTCATATCTTGCGATACGAGATTGCTCTCCATATAAAACTTTATTATGGAGGAAGATAGAAGCTGATTCCATCTTCTCGTGTTGCCTCTGGTATACACCATCACGTGAGGCTAACACGAAGCACTTGGCTTTCGCACATTCTTCTTTCGATGTCCTACGAATATCAATATCCGTGACAAGGGAAACTGGACCTGAGACGGCAGGGGTTGGATCAGTCAAGAGGTGTCCCAGCTTGTCCTAGGCAGTGGACATCTGGACAGACCTTTGCCAGTCATAACAGTCAGATTCAGTCCTTTTTTTTATCTAGATGTAACCTAGGTGCGGTCACTGGGTCGCTGCAATTAAGAGAGAGAGAAGAAAACACTTAGCATGATGCTCTTGCAAGTTTAGATTGGTTTTTAATTTATCTAAACAGGATGGCTCCCACTGTCTCTCGAATCCCTCTTCAAACCATAAAGGAAGAATTAGTCGGGATCTTTCTCACCGTACAATACTTGCTTAACCGTTCAGCCAGGCCAGTGTTGGTACTTCGAGGGAGGTTTTCCAACGCTTTCGCGAAGTTCCTTAATTTAAGAACCTCTTTTCCCTGGGGGCGTAGCCCCGCTAACACCTTTCTAGACACCTACTTGGTTTATACCATTGATCGTTAAGTGAGAAAGTTCCCGAGGAGTAGCATATACTCACAGCAGGATCGGGATCCAAATATCATCGCGTGATAAAACCGAAGGAATCCTACCAGAATCATCACACTCCAAATGGTATGCAGCGCTAGCAAGTTTCAGTACTTTTGAAACTCCCGATGTGGATTTTTGCCCCATGCTCTTATGACCTTGACTAAGGCCAACAAATCATAAGTCACATGTCAAGTTCTACCCGTCGTTATCCAGGTTAATTTGAACCCACCCGTATATACCCTTGACTATGGCCAACAAAGCAATACGACTGTCCCAAACCAACGCATTCTATCTATGCAACATATGAATACCCACCAGCTACCAAACACTGTGTCTTGACTAAGGCCAACAAACGCAGCTTGAATACTGTTGAATATTCATATGAAACGACGGAGGGCTACGGATGGTTTTGGCGAAACCGTGAACGTAGTGAACTTGATATAGTCGATGGAACGAGATAGCTTTTTAAAAAAGGAGTGGTTCAAGCTCCCCGTTAAAAATGCTTGCTTTTGAAAAGAACCGAGTGGTTTTCAAAGTGTTCCAACGACTTTTACTTGGTTTATTTTCTTGCATTAGTTCTTTTAATGCGTCCCATCAATTAATCCTACCATTGCAGAAAACAACCAAAATATGACGTACGCTTATGCCATTCGCATTCGCCACGGGGCCCCGTCATCACCCGTTAGGTTACTTAACTAACGACAGAGCGGGGGCTGGGCTAGCGCGGCTGTAAAACATAAGCAACGCCTAAATAGTTATCATATATATAAATATATAGCAATGATAGACATTACAGATCACAGATGAACACTTTGGATATACTAGGAATCCGCGATTCGTTCGAGCCTGCAACGAAAAACGGATTACACGGTCGCGATGAATAGCCAAACCCCACCCTAGACCCCTACGGGTGCGGCAAACTACCCGCCAAGTACCCGAAGCGAAGCAACCTCCCTCAACACCGTGAGTAGGCCACTCGGCACTTCGAGATACCCGGTAGTTTGTGCACCCCACCTTGGGTCTATCCTAGGAGCAAAAAATAGTAAAAAGAAATTATACAATGACGGCTACAATCCCGACCCAGTTGTGCGGCCAAACAAATAATATTACATCAATTTACACATTTTACAATGAATGAAAGAAAAAGAAACTCTCATCTCACACCCATTCCCGGCTATTCATCCGCGACAATCCACCGAGTTCATATACACAAACCATCAACATTACAGATCACAGATATGTATAACCCCCACTAATCGACGTATAGCGATTAGCGGACGTTCAATACATATATCACATCATAGATAATATACATTAGCCAAAGAGTACGGAATATCGATCAAAATACGGATTTTTAACCATCCCAAAAGTCAATTTGCTCTCTGGAAATCTGGGTAGAAAAAACATGTATTAAAAATCCCAAAACATCCAAACTAAAACACTGCACAAAACCCGATCCAGTGCCGAGTCAAAATGGCGGCGGAACCGCGGCAATGAGCATGTCATTGCCACGGAACCGCGGTCGTTTGATCGAATCACTGGATCGTTTTTCTGCAGTGTTTTCACAAAACCCTGAGACGATTTTTGAAGTATGATTTTTTAATTTTAGAGCAGAAAAAAATCAACAGAAAGTTGTGGTTTTGCGGATGTGTTTTGCGACTTTTTTCCGATCGATGTTCTTAACACTTTGCTAACTTACTAGTTTATGTTTAGCCAGGCTCTGATACCACTGTAAGTCCACGTTGCTCACCCCGGTTCTTACGGGGAGGCGGAAACGGCGAAAAACAATAATTTTGGCGCAAGGCAACATGGACTAAAAGTCGGATCTTTGCTAAACAAGAAACTAGTAAACACTAAGAGGTTTTAACTACTATGCTTGTAGAAAGTATACCTCACGGAAACGGTCCTTCGGGTCTTCATTCCGCTGTCCCGTTCGTCCATCCAAGCTCCAAGTGTCGATCCGGACCTTGGGCACCTCCGCGGCCTTCTTGAGTCGAAGACGATCCACCCGAGAGTTGTACACTAAGCTCCGCCTCAAGCCAAGGCAACTAGGGCAAAGTGATTGCTAGTCAAGAAGCCCTAGAATGTGTAGAGGAGATGTATGGATGTATTTGTCTATGTGGATTCTTTTTCTCTCAACACATGAGATCAAAAGAAGAGATCAAGAGGAGGAAGAAGAAGGAGAAAGTTTGCAACCATGAAGCTTTTCTTTTCTTCTCACTTCATGAGAGAGAATGAGAAGAGAATAATGAAAAGGATTAAGCCAAATGAAATAAACCATGGTTGCAATAATACACAATAATCATCATTACTAATCCTATCATGAAAGACTTGATGGCGCATTGAATTGACCATTATCATAACACAAGAAATAAACAGAAAATAAAAGAAGAGTGTGGATCTCTCTTGAAGGTCAATGGTCAACATGGTCAATATGGTCAACGGGTCAACAAGGTCAAGAGAGATCTAAGTGGTCAAATGGTCAATGCAATTAGCCATCACTAATCTATCACCAAAAGGATTAGTAAACAATGTCTCCCTACTCATAACGGTTTTGACCAAACGAATTGTCAAAACCCTAATGAGTGTGCCACATTACGGTTTTGGCCAAACCAACTGCCAAAACCCTAATGGGGCACCTCCTTCTTCATCCTCCTCAAAACTGTGCATACACACCCGGATCCGCATTCCGTAGAATGCGAATGCACAGAAGACAAATCAAATCCATCTTTGCAATACTAGGATCTGGCTTAAACCAAAGCCCACTAGTATTGCCTGCCCGAACAGAATACGCACACAAGTGCACGTAAGTGATCGAAGCCCTGCCGTAAAACCATACGGCCTCTACACTTTTCGCTCAGTGCAGGGAAACTCTCTGTGTGGGACTCTAAAGACTCGACACTACGCTGGCAGTGGGTTTAACCACAGACCGCAAGCGGCACTAGCTGTACGTAACGGTCCCCAGGTAGATGTCGATAAGAAGGCCGATGAGGCAAACCCATCCGAACTCCTACTGAGCCTGTATGTGACAATCTCCGTACAGTCCGGTCTGTTCGTCTGATACATCGCATGGCGGGCCTAGGGTGCGGTGAACGTCAGTCCCCTAATAGCGGTACAAGTCGTGTCGGAGTGTAGCCCAGAACACCCTGAGATAACACT
Source organism: Agapanthus africanus (assembly GCA_030015575.1). Taxonomy (NCBI): domain Eukaryota; kingdom Viridiplantae; phylum Streptophyta; class Magnoliopsida; order Asparagales; family Amaryllidaceae; genus Agapanthus; species Agapanthus africanus. Next base: position 443,234,664 of record JASDDO010000031.1, on the reverse strand, counting down.
GGAAACCTACCAGTATATCTCGCTTGCCCTGGCCAGGGACTACTTGTGTAATGGCTCTCCTAGACACAGCGCGATGTCAACCCCCAATACCGGGAGAGACGAATCCTGTCTAGCCGTCACTGCCTCCAAGTGCTTCGGGACTGCACCCAACTACTACCTGGTTGCACGACTCCTTTGAGCCGTGGTAGGGTAGTAATCTAAGTACAGTGGGAACACACTCGAGGCGAAGTGACAGTGTCAAGTCGGCGGACTAAGCTGTACTCATGTCACCTGGGAACTGATAACTGACGATAGGTATAATACCAACCAACAGTTCCCGACGAGTCCTGTCCAGTGTACTCGTAACCTAACGAGCACTCGCATACTATCTCAAGTACGACGTACTGACGGCTGTGGGACAGACCGTCTCCCCCGCTGGGATGAGAAGCGCATACGCTAGTCTACTCCGGAGTATCGATGCCCTGTCTCGATAGTCCAACTACCAGGGACCTGTAAAAGGATGTGCTTATGGATTACCCAGCCCCACGAGTGTGAGCGCCATCACAACGCTGGTAATAAAGCAAAGATCCTAAGGGCTCTACTAATATGTATATAAGCGATATGCTAAAAGAAACACATGCACATATTGAAGTAGAGACAAACCAAGTAGTATACTACCATTTCGAGCAAGATTGTTAATACAACTGTGAATATCCCAAGCTTCCATTAAGTAATATGCAAGCTAGTATGATACAGTAATGGCCTCTAGGGCATATACACTAACAGTTTTGACTGACACTTTTCCTTCTTCAACAGGCATTTCCACTGAAGAGGCTCTAGCAGCTTCCCTCAAGACTTTCGAGGAGGAGGAGAGGATTCGCGCTTCGCTGGGAGTTGATATATTTTGACTCATTGTATCTTCATTCTCCTTTCTTATGGACAATCTGACCCCCCTTCTTATCTTATAGCAGGGACTACAATGCCAATCCTGCAAGGTGATGCGGAGATGCTTCCAGGGCCAGCCATCGAAGTCCGGGCCTCCTCAGCACTGCCGAAAGAGGCCTTACTCAAACGAGCGATGACGGATGCCATAACGGCTCCAGAGGTAACCCTAGGCGCGAATGATGTCGTCCTATTGATGGAGGCTTCTAGGAGATCGGCTCTCACGGCTCGAGCGGAAAGGAAGCGTAGAATGCGCGTGGCAAGGGAGCGTAGTGCCGCCTTGGCCGCGGGTGCAGGTTCGAGCGCCGCTACCCCTGCCCCTACTCCTTCAGAGGATATTTCGGCTGCCTTGTCCACCGCTCACAGACAGGCAGTACGTGTTGCTCGGGAAGCAATCGGAAAACCGACTCAAGGTAACGTGACATTGGGTTCTTTTGTCAAAGTTCTAATTTTCAGGTTCTCATATGTCTTATCTTGCAGGGCCGAGTCCTGCCGAAGAAGTGGCGGCAACCATCGAGCCTGAGGTAGTGGTGGGTGAGACAGCTAAAATCGCCGAGCCCGATGTAGCGGCAGGTGAGACAGCCACAATCGCCGAGCCCGAGGTAGCGGTGGGTGAGATAGCTACAGTCACCGAGCCCGAGGTAGCTACTCTTTCACAAGAGTCGGGCACTGCTTCAATCGTCGCTCTTTCCCCTTGCGGATCCTTGCCGTTGCTGGGCACTGCGAGTGTCACGACGATTCTTGTGGAATCGGGGGATGAGGCTACGGGTGGAGAGACCATTCCGATGGAGGAGGGTGAAGCATTTGCTGCCTCCAGTGACGCCCTTGTCGCGGTCTCGACCGGCGACTCACCAGGTAGATTTTGGGTCATTACTTTCCCCTTTATTCTGCAATCCTTTTTAATTTCTTTTTGACAGCGTTTCTCTTATTTCTAATGCAGGTGTAATGAGCATTGGGGTTGTGCCCCCCGAGGAAGCATCTCCAGTTGCTGCTTTAACGGTGACCGCTCCTCTACCTTCTCTCGTACCATCTCAAATGCTGGAAGGTGCGGATTTGTGACCCATCAGTTTCATTGCAGGCTGTATACTTTATGTACTGACATTGCATTACTGCGTCCTTGCAGGAGTCCTTTTTGATCACCTGTATCAGGTGCTACACCCACACTTCTCTTTCCAGTCAGAGATTGCCTCATCTAGTAGCGCTGGTGAGTACAGGCTTCAGCTAATGTCTCTTCTTTTATGGGCAGCCAAATCATTTCTAATTCTTCTTTGTTTTGATTGTAGCACTACAGATTGAAGGAGGAGACGAAAGAACAGTTGCGCCACTGGTACTCCCGGCCTTGCCACCTGCTGCAGCCGGTATAGTAAAATCCATTGTTCATGAACCTCCTATATTTCTCGAACCGTCATTTGACTGTGATTTGTTTTGCAGCGATGATACTGACTTCAGCTCCGTTCGAATCTCGAGTCGTAATGCCAGCAGGACCCTTTTCTCGACGTTCATCTTCCAAAGGCGCTGCGAATAGTCTGCGCATATTGAGCGACTATATCGAGGAGCTTGACGTGGAGGCTCCTACACTCGCTGCGGATTTTGCCGTGGAGGTTAATCCTATGCTGGCGACGCTCGTGAACTTTCATAGTGAGGGTGTCGTTGAGTCTTGGGTTAATCACTGCTGGGAAGTTGAGGCCTGTCTGCATGAGCTCGAATTCGGACGTCCTGCTCCAGAGGTCCTGGCTGTGAACTCTCAACGGGCTGCGTGGGTTGAGTAGAGCACTCTCTACTTCCGCTATCTTGAATAAGAAGCGGCCTTAAAACGTAAGGAGTGCGAAGAGACTTCAAGCGAGTCTGCCCGGCTGCATGCTCAGGTTGATGCAAATGCTGCACAGTTGAAAGCTATCTTTGAAGGCCTTCTGCGATGCATCTCTGACGGGCTAACACTGAGGCAGAAGCTCGACATCGTCGAGCGGGATGCACAGAATCGTGGGGCAGTTCAGCGGGCCGTCGAAAAGCAACTTTCTTCCTACTTGCAGCAATGAGCTCAGGTCAAAGCAGAGTTGGCCGCGGCAGCTGACCGAGAAAAAGGGCTGACGGAAGTGCGCGAGCGGCTGATTGGACTATTGAAAGCGCTTCCCTCTCAATAATTGTTTTTGTACCATTTGTAATTTTGAATAAAATGTATCCATTTTTTTATTCTTTCATAAGATGTATTCTGTACCCAATTGAATTTATGAATAAAAGATACATTTCTTTCGCAATGTCTTATGTCATCTCTTTGCTTTCTTCTTTTCTTTGTTGTCAGCATGTCACTTTAGTAAGCATAGCCTGCAGATGATAGAATCATTCTGTCTTGAATTCTTCGAGAGGTAGTGATGGCTTAGAAAGCAGGTTCAGATCTGCTGCCTAAGACTTTTCAACTTCATGAGCCGTGAGAGTATCATAAAACTTTTCTCCCTACGAGTCGAGAGGATCTCGTAGGTGTATTTTCTCTTTAGGCATCGTGGGGATTCCTGAGTGCGTTTTATCTTATAAGTCGTAAGGATCTTACAAGAGAGTTTTCTTCTTTACGGGTCGAGAGGACCCGTAAGTGATTGATGGTGTTGCCATTATCCGCATTTCATGGAGTCAGGAGTTGCTCTAGGCATTTCCCACGGGGTCAAGATTGACATAAGCCGCGTTCCATGGGACCGGGAATTTGCTCCGGATGCTTCCACGGGGTTATAGCCATGTTCTGCGAGGACCAGGCTCCGCTCTGGACGTTTCCCACAGGGTCAGGATTGACATAAGCCACGTTCCACGAGACCAGGAATTTGCTATGGATGCTTCCTACGGGGTCATAGCCGTGTTCTGCGAGGACCAGGCTCCGCTCTGGATGCTTCCCACGGGGTCATAGCCGTGTTCTGCGAAGACCAGGATCCGCTCTGGACGTTTCCCACGGGGTCAGGATTGACATAAGCCGCGTTCAGCGTGACCAGAAATTTTGCTTTGGATGCTTCCCACGGGGTCATAGCCATGTTCTGCGAGGACCAGGCTCTGCTCTGGATGCTTCCCACGGGGTCATAGCCATGTTCTGCAAGGACCAGGATCCGCTCTGGACGTTTCCCACAGGGTCAGGATTGACATAAGCCGCGTTCCACGTAACGAGGAATTTTGCTCTGGATGCTTGCCATAGGGTCATAGCCGTGTTCTGCGAGGACCAAGCTCCACTCTGGATGCATCCCACGGGGTCATAGCCATGTTCTGCGAGGTCCGGGATCCGCTCTGGACGTTTCCCACGGGGGCAGGATTGACATAAGTCACGTTCCACGTAACCAGGAATTTTGCTCTGGATGCTTCCCACGGGGTCATAGCCATGTTCTGCGAGGACCAGGCTCCGCTTTGGATGCTTCCCATGGGGTCATAGCCGTGTTCTGCGAGGACCAGGATCCGCTCTGGACGTTTCCTATGGGGTCAGGATTGACATAAGCCGCGTTCTACGTGACCAGGAATTTTTCTCTGGATGCTTCCCACGGGGTCATAGCCGTGTTCTGCGAGGACCAGGCTTCGCTCTGGATGCTTCCCATAGGGTCATAGCCATGTTCTGCGAGGACCAGGATCCGCTCTGGACGTTTCCCATGGGGTCAGGATTGACATAAGCCGCGTTCCACGTAACCAGGAATTTTTCTCTAGATGCTTCCCATGGGGTCATAGCCGTGTTCTGCGAGGACCAGGCTCCACTCTGGATGCTTCCCACGGGGTCATAGTCGTGTTCTGCGAGGACCAGAATCCACTCTGGACGTTTCCCACGGGGTCAGGATTGACATAAGCCGCGTTCCACGTAACCAAGAATTTGCTCTGGATGCTTCCCACAGGGTCATAGCCGTGTTCTGCGAGGACCAGGCTCCGCTCTGGATGCTTCCCATGGGGTCATAGCCGTGTTCTGCGAGGACCAGGATCTGCTCTGGACGTTTCCCACGGGGTCAGGATTGACATAAGTCGCGTTCCACGTAACCAGGAATTTTGCTCTGGATGCTTCCCACAGGATCATAGCCGTATTCTACGAGGACCAGGCTCCGCTCTGGATGCTTCCTACGTAGTCATAGCTGTGTTCTGCGAGGACCAGGATCTGCTCTGAACGTTTCCCACGGGGTCAGGATTGACATAAGTCGCGTTCCACGTAACCAGGAATTTTGCTCTGGATGCTTCCCACGGGGTCATAGCCGTGTTTTGCGAGGACCAGGCTCCGCTCTGGATGCTTCCCACGGGGTCATAGCCGTGTTCTGGAGGACCAGGATCCGCTCTGGACGTTTCCCATGGGGTCAGGATTGATATAAGTCGCGTTCCACGTGACCAGGAATTTTGCTCTGGATGCTTCCCACAGGGTCATAGCCGTGTTCTGCGAGGACCAAGCTCCGCTCTGGATGCTTCCCATGGGGTCATAGCCGTATTCTGCGAGGACCAGGATCCGCTCTGGATGTTTCCCACGGGGTTAGGATTGACATAAGCCGCGTTCCACGTAACCAAGAATTTTGCTTTGGATGCTTCCCACGGGGTCATAGCCGTGTTCTGCGAGGACCAGGATCCGCTCTGGACGTTTCCCACGGGGTCAGGATTGATATAAGCCGTGTTCCACGTAACCAGGAATTTGCTCTAGATGCTTCCTACGGGGTCATAGTCGTGTTCTGCGAGGACCAGGCTCCGCTCTGGACGTTTCCCATGGGGTCAGGATTGACATAAGCCGCGTTCCACGTAACCAGAAATTTGCTCTAGATGCTTCCCACGGGGTCATAACCGTGTTCTGCGACGACCAGGATCCGCTTTGGACGTTTGCCACGGGGTCAGGATTGACATAAGCCGCGTTCCACGTGACCAGGAATTTTTTTTGACTTTATCCTTATTTCACGGAATCGGGGTTTGACTCTCGGTCATCTGCGCATCGCCGAGTCATGGAATTGGGAATTGCCACGGTTCCGACTTGCTTGATGTTGCGTCTATTGTGATGAGACAAATGTTGTGATGATCTCCAGGCTGCTTTGTGAACCGTTGAGATTTGGCTTCTTCTTTTGATGAAGCCTGGGGAGGAAAGGTGTGATTCCCTCTTTGTTTGCGCCCCTGGATTGTATACAGGGATTGATGTGGTATCACCTGTAGGGCATAAAAAAATTTATTTCTTTCTGCGATACTCTATCATTTCAACTTTTATTTCGCGAAGGCCACGATTGCCCAATCATTTCGGTTATTTTTCGCGGTGCCCGATCATTTCGGCTATTTGTTTTATTTTTACTCGCTGCTTTTTATTGCGAGTTGCCCAATCATTTCGGCTATTTTGCATGCAAATATTTTTACTTGCTGCTTTTTCTTTGCAAGTTGCCCCATCATTTCGGCTATTTCGTATACATGTGTGGCTTGCTGGCTTTTTGCTGCAAGCTTGGAATTAGACACCGATTTCGGCATCAGCATCGCTGCAACTGGGATATTGCCAGGAGCGAATCATCATTTGCCTCTGTCGATGTCGAACAAAGGTGGCTTAGCAAACAGGGTTAAGATCCTGTCGACGAAGGCTTTTGACTTCATGAGCCGTAAGGGTCTCATGAAGGTATTTCCCCCTGCGAGTCGTAAGGATATCGTAGGTGTGTTTTCTCCTTAGGAATCGTGAGGATTCCTAAGTGTATGGTCTCTTGTAAGTCGTAAGGATCTTACAAGAGTGCTTTCTCCTTATAAGTCGAGAGGACTTACAAGGTCTGTTCACCGTGTAGACATATCCATAGTCACGGATGGGACTTTGTTAGGGAAATGTTTATTCGCGCCCGTGGATTGTATACAGAGGTCAGCATTGAGCCGCTTGTAGGGCAGCATTGGAGGTTGTAGTGGCCGCTTAAGAATAGGTTCAGATCCCTGTAGCTTAAGACTTTTGAATCTTATTAGCCGTAAGGGTCCCATAAGAGGGTTCTCCTTACGAGTCGTGAGGATCTCACAAGTGTAATTTCTCCTTAAGAATCGTGAGGATCCCTAAGTGTGTTGCTCCCTTGTGAGTCGCAAGGATCTCACGCAGGTGGTTTCTCCTCACAAGGTCGAGAGGACCTTGCAAGTGTCTTTTAATGAGATTGCGCCCTTTCGGGTTTTCACAAAAGATCGCCGGTAGCCCTACTGTTTTTACTCACGGAGCCCTTTCGAGTTTTCATCCGTGCTCATTTTGCTTATGGACATACCATTTTCTTTTTTCTTTTTTTTATTCTTTTATTCTTCTTTTTTTGTGTCAGCCTCGGGATGCTGCAATCCACAGTACTTTATCGACGTCTCGGTCAATAGCTAATTTTAGGACATAGCGGTCCATTGTTAGTTTAAGGACGTTTCGGTCCGTCGTTGGTTTTAGGACATGGTGGTCCGTTGTTAGTTTAAGGACGTTTCGGTCCAATACCCGGCTACTACTTATAGAGTCTGGGCTCAGGAAGATAGCGTGCGGACATAGTCGTCGTCATCTATCGTTGACCTAAGCCGTGACTCGTCAGGCGTAGTATTTCTTTAAGAAGCGACCGTTTATTGGCATGAAAGGTCTTTCACCATGCATGTCCATGAGTAGGTAGGCTCCACCCTGGTAAACTTTGTCTATGATATACGGGCCTTCATAGTTCGGCTCGAATTTCCCCCGTTTGGCGCGATTGGGGATCATAGGTCTTTTAACTACTAGCACGAGTTTGCCTTGGCGGAACGTTCTCGGCCTAGTCAATTTCTCATATGAGCGCGTCATCTTTGCTTTATAAGCCTCCAGATTTTGTTGCGCTATGAGCCGGGTTTCATCAAGGGCATTGAGCTCCTCAAGCCGATAGTGTGCATTCTCTTCATCGGTTAGCTCGTAATGAACCGCCACTCGTAGATAGGGTAACTCTATCTCAAGAGGGAGTACCACTTCTGCGCCGAATATCAATGCGTACGGCGTTGTGTTCGTGGCCGTTTTGAACGTAGTTCAATATGCTCAGAGAGCTTCATGCAGTCTCTCATGCCAGTCCCTCTTATTTTGAGACACCGTCTTTTCACGATCTTCGTCAAGGTCTTGTTGAAAGCCCCAGCTAGACCGTTAGCTCGGGGATTATAGACCGAAGAGTATCTCCAGTCTATGTTATGCCGTTGTGCGAAGCGGCTGATCTTGTGGCTTCTGTAGGCTGGCCCGTTATCGGAGATGATCCGTCGCGGAGTTCCAAACCGATAAATGACGTGCGTCTTGAAGAAATAGAGAATATTCTCCGTCTTCACTTCCCTCAGCGGTACTGCTTCTGCCCATTTGGAGAAGTAATCAGTTGTCGCCAAAATGAATCGGTGTACTCTGGACGATGCTGGTTCGACGTGGCCGATTATGTCAGTTCCCCATATTTCGAACGGCCAGCTAGCCACCGTTGGGTGTAGTGGATTTGGATGCTGATGGATGAAGTCCCTGTGAATCTGGCACGAGTGGCATTGCTTCGCGTATTCGAGGCAGTCTCGGATCATCGTGGGCTATTAGTAGCCCATCCTTTTGATCTTCAGCTTCATCCTCGGCCCGGCTTGGTAGGAACCGCAGAGTCCGTCGTAAGTTTCTTGGACGACTCTCTTTGCCTCTTCAGGTCCCAGGCATCTTAACCACAGAGAATCAAATGATCTCTTATACAGAGTATCATTGACTAAAGCAAAAGACAGAGCTCGTTTCATAAGCTGATGTCTTGAGGACGCATCTTCAGGTGTTCGACGGGATTTGAAGTAGTCTATAAAGACTTCTCTCCAATCCATAACCTTTTCCTGGTCTTTTATTTATAGAGTCGTTTGCTCGGTCGCTCCCTTCTCTTCAGACGACTCCGGAGATATTTCTGCCGGTGCAAGAACCGGACGGCTTTGCACAACGATCCTCACGTCATCGAGGTTCTCGTCGGACAGTTCTTTAGCGAGCTTGGCTAGTGCATCCGCCTTACTATTTTCCACGCGCAGTATGCTTTCAAAGGCGTAGGAAGGAATTTGAATTAGCAGTTGCTGCACTCTCTCGCCGTATTTCACCAACTCAGGCTTGCACGTCTGATAGTCGACGTTTACTTGACTAACGACCAGTTGGGAGTCTCCGTATATGAGCAGGTTTTCAATTCCCATGTCGACGGCGATCTCAAGACCTGCTATCAAAGCTTCATATTCGGCTTCGTTGTTCATCCTCAGCTCTGTTAAGGAGAAGGCAAAGCGCATTATCCCTCCTTATGGAGTTACGAAGATGAGGCCTACCCCTGATTTGATTATAGGGGTGCTTTGTATGTGCTTCTTCATGGAAGATGCTCCATCAAAATAGAGTTCCCACCGGGTATCATTCTCTCTTCTTTCCCCGTCGATCATGTCAAACGCGTGTTCGTCCAGCAATTCGTAGTTCAAGGGAGAGTCGGCAGGAATCGGGTACTCAGCGAGGAAGTCGGCAATGGCCTGGCCTTTTACTGCCTTGAGGGGTCGATAAGTTATCGAGAACTCCATCAAGAGCAGGGTATTTGTTCATCACAGAATACTGCATTTTATACCGCCCATTCTTACACTCGGTTGTTTATAGGTAGGTGCTTTTAATCCGTGTTTGTTACATATTTGCAGGATACAGGTTCTCGGTTCTAAAAAGGTGAAATTCATGGAAAACACGACAAAATCCGGGTTCCTGCCAACCACTGAGAAAACACGGTCTCCGCTCGTCATCCGTATGTTGCCAGATACCAGTTTAGGAAGACAAAATGTCAAACCAATGTCACCTTCATGCACAAGGCTCAATGGCAACAACAAGTTCCAAGAAATCTACGCGGAGCTCGAGGCAATCATGACAAAAGCATCCACAAAAAGTCCACCTTTCCTCAACAGAAATTCTGGAAGAAATGTGAAAGTATTTTCAGAAAATATGTGTACCAGATAACAGGGGACAACAAACCAGGAAAAGTACCAAAACCCCACGACCCAACTCGCCAAGATGGCCGCGGATCCGCGGCCAACATGGGGTTCAGGCCGCGGATCCGCGGCCATACAGGAGCCTCATTTCGTCGTTTTTCTGGGGCATTTTGGGTACTTCATTTATGGGCTGATGGTTGCCCTAGACTTCCAGTTTCCCTCCTATAAATACAGCAGAACTGAGCTCAACCAAGGGTCATTCTTTTGTTCCTCTTTTGTAGTCTTTTTGTATAGTTTTTCTTCTTCTTCTTCATTCTTTCTCCATGGTAATGTAGTGAGAGCATTGAGTGGATATTAATGAAGATAAGGGTTTTGTATCATTCTCTTTTTGTTTCTTCTTCCCCTTGAGATTCTTGCTTTCTCTTGTTCATTCAACCTCTTCATTGAGCTTGAATGGTTAAGGGTTAGTTATTGATCTCAAGGGTCGTATTTTCTCACGGGACTAGCACTTCATTTCACATGCGTTCTCTACCCTTCCCTTGATCTTGCAACCTCTTGATTGAGCTTGCAAGTTTAAGGGTTGGCTATTGATCACATGCTTGTCTTGAGCCCTAGTTCCTTATTCTTTTTACTCTCTTTTTATTACTCGCTTTTTATTACTTGCAATTTATTTCATGCACTTCAATTCCATGCACTTATATTCTTGTAATCTTTTCTTTTCTTTGTTCTTTTCTTTTTGCTCTCTTTTGTTCATTTTGTGAATGTTGTAATTATTGTTGTTGTTAAGAATCCATATGATATTGTAAGTTAACATTTCTTTGCTCTTTTCCTTTTCCCGTTATTTTCCATTGAACTCCGCCCAAACCATACGCAAGCGCTCCGTTAGGCACCCTACCCTGACAAGGTAACGGTGATTCCTAACCGCGACCGGTTGCGTTCGGTTTGGCCGGAGGCGAAAGCAAGAGACAAGAACGGAAGGACAAGGGTAAATAAGCCGGATTCCACGAATACCGCGCTTAAATCCCCTAATCCACGTTGTTGCCGATTGCTCTAGCTTCAATTGGTCAAGACTCGGCTCAAAGGTTTCGAGTACGGATTTCTTTAGCTTACAATCTCGTATTTTCTTCTTAACAACTTTATACTTGCAAATAAACACATAGGTTAGATCAAACAAACATACAGATTCTTTATTGACTCGTCTAAGACAAGGAAGGACATACAACCATCTCCCTGTGGATCGACCCGTGCTCAACCGGCTAGCTGCATAGCGACACCGTCTTGATCGCGGTTATACTTTAATTCTTTGAACATCCGACACGCCAAAAGCGTGCGATCAAATGGCGCCGTTGCCGGGGAGACGGTAGCGTATTTTCTTTCTTGTTATTCGGGTTAATATTCTTTTTGTATATATTTAAAAAAAAATAAAAAATAAAAAAAATCTTTATTTTTTTTTGATCATTTTTGTGGGCAAGTGTGCAGATTTTTGCGTATTTGCAAACTGCGATTGTGGGGAGCAAAGTGTGCATTCAAGGCAAAGGTGATTACGAAGTACAGTGCCAAAGATCCGGGTAATTTGACCCGCGCAAACGAACCTTTCAAGCTTACCGGATTTGATTCAACGGGGGTTTCCTAACCCAAAACTTAACGGTACGTACTTTCCTAACACCTTCTTCTCAAATCCGACGCTTCCAATATACTATTCTTTGCAGGATTCTTTGCAAGTTCGCTAGCAAACGCTAAAAATTGACTAACCCGTATTTGTTGCAGCGCCGCGCTTAAACTAAAAAAACGATTGTTTGATTCTTTATAGAATTTTTTGAATTGCGCATTGCATACATTAATACGGACTTAAGGGCAAGCGAACCCCACAACATACGGTAAAGGATTTCATCACCTTTTCCGTGGCCCACAAATCACGAACTTGAGCATAACGTTTACCCGCAAAAAAATTTAAAAGAAACTAGACTTTAAGCCTTAAGGATTTCGCGCTCACTAGGAGAAGTTAACTGTGTTTAGAACCTTGCTTAACGGTATATTGTTTACGGGGTGTCTAGGAAAGTGTTAACGGCGAAACCGCCAAAAGAGAAAGGGTTATTTAATTAAGGAACTTCGCGAAAGCGTTGGAAAACCTCCCCTTATCTCTGCACTTACCTGGCCTCGTGATCAGTGAATCTTGAGCCTGTTTTCTCGACGTAGTTTTACTTCGACAATCAAGTTCTGGAGCAGGTCTAGTTGACCTAGGTGAACCCTAGAACGATTAGGTGTGTGGTATTTTCGTGTCGTGATTGTTTTTGTCAATATTCTTTTTGTGTGTATACTTCATTCTTTTGTTAATATATAACTAAAAAAAATCACATTCTTTTTCCTCTCCTTTTCTCTTCCTTTCTTTCCTTCTCTCTTCATATCATGGGTACTGCACCTCGCAAAACTCTTGCCGAACTTTGGTACCCACAACCAGACATTACTTCATACGGTTCTTGCTTTGGCCGAACATCGAACGACCCATCCATGCCCAAAATTTCGTTGAGAGATCGGATAGACGCGTCTAGGACAAACAACTGGACCCCGCAATCCACTTCGTATCAACCGTTTCAAACATTCACCCCTTCTTGTGTTGATACCCCTTTTGAAAATCCAGTTGTAACCCCGAGACCAATGTCCATTGCTGAACATATTGCACAATCTCATAGCCGATCTTTCACTCCTTTCACCACTACAAATTCTTGGGACCAACAAATCCATTCACCTTCTTATCCCAATGTTGATCCCACTCCTGTCCAGCCATTCAATTCCTACCAACCCTACCCTACTTTTGCACCTTCCCTAGACATTGCTTCAGAACAGCCTTTTGGGAGTTTTCAGTATCCAAACAACTTTGAATCTTTTACTGAAACCCCTTCACAACCAATGTCTAGTCTAGAACAGTCGTTGGAAGACTTTAGGGTAGCGTCAAGCCAACAGATGATGGATTTGAATGCGTCCATGGCCGCTCTCATACAACCTAGTGACCCGGTAGCTAGTTTTCAACTAGCTCCAAATTTTTCAATGTATGATGAGGCGGCAGGACAGGCTGTGAATTTGAGTGGAGAGAGTGAGATGTACCCCCTTCCAAATCAAACCTACCCGTCCCAAATTGAATCCCACAACTCCTGTTTTGAAAGTCTATCGAGTATCCCACATGATTTATCAATTGAAGATAGAATGAAGAATGAGTTGTGCGACTTTGTGGTGTTTGATTTGCCCGATTGTGAAGGGTCCCTTCCAAGTGAAACCGTACCCAATCCTTTTGACCTCTACACCTCCACTCTAGAACCTGAATTGATTACTATCCATGCTTTGGCTGAGGTGTCTGAGAAAATTGACTTTCACTTGATTAAGGATATTGACGCTGGGAATATTTTGGATGATGAACCTATAGATTTGGCTGAGTTTTTCTCTTCAAATCATCATCCCGAGTCATTAAATGTTTTTCCTGAACCCTATATGCGTCTGGATTTTGAAGAAAAGTGCATGGATTTGCTAAATTTTGAGGAGAATATTGAGGATAGTTTTGAGGATGAACCAGTTCTAATTGATGAGTCGGATTTTCCAATTCATCATGTTCCTTTCACTGACTGTGTACACCCTCCAGAACCTTTAACCGATACCCTTCCTCAACCACTTCCCTCCATCCTTTCCATCGTTCCGACCTTGCAAGAACCCGTCTCACTTTCATTTACTGTGTCTGGTTTACCAAGTTCGGCGTACCCATGGTTTCTCACGAATCTTGAGGGATTTGACCCCATCTCTCGACGGGTTACTAGATTAGCACAATCGCTTTTTACACATCGCTCATCACAAATTGTGCTAATCTATTTACTCCATTTGCACCCTCAAGTTCGTATTCCACTTCTTTTTCCCTTTCGCCATTCTTCATCCTCTCATATACCGAGACCGTATCCCGCTTCTCTCCGCATACGGTCTCGCGTATTTCCCATTTCTTTCCTCTTCACCTTCTTTCACCAGCCACTGCTATATCATGATAAAATTTTTGAATGGTTGGTGTTAACTTTTGGCCTGTGTAAGGCCTTGTATAAATTGATATTGATCTCTTTCCCCCCTAATCCTGAACTTCAACGCTTAACAGTGGAAACACTGTTTTACTTAAGTTTGGGGGGGACTCCTTTTTGTATATACTTTTGTTTTCCTTTTTGTTTTGTATATAATTTGTTTTTTAGGGAGCGCCGGCAATTTTGACCCTCTTGGTATAGCCTGACAGTGAGGGCACTGTCAAGTTTAAGTTTGGGGGTGTGCTCGGTAAGCTTTCTTCCTTCGCATTCATTTGTATATTTTGCATCTGCATATTAAAATCCATAAAATCCATAAAAATCTGAAAATTTTCTAAAAACATAAAAACTTTTCTGTCAAGTTAGCTAGTGGGAGGACTCTGATTCAACATTTCGACGGTTTTGTTTGATAAAATAAGAATAACTAAATCTTATGTTTAGATTTTGAAAACCTGAAAGATAACTCTCATTTGAAATTAACTATAGCTGATATATGTCTTTACATCACACTACACGTGTCGTGAATTTTGGGAATTAGATGACAAGTCTTTCATGTTTAAACTTTTAAACAGATAAATGATTTTCTGAGGATCAAATAGGTTTGTTCTGAAATAAGTAATGTCAAGAATAGTTTATGAAGTAAAGCGAATATGAAGGAATGTTATTGATGCCGTAATTGGAGCTAAGTCTGAAAAATAACCCATCGGAAACTTGATCGGAATGATTACACACCAAACCCACTAAACACGTCTTTTATCCAAAAAAAAAAATATTTGAACTGCCGGTTATACCTCCGTTCGTATTAAATCATCTGATTTTCACGACAAAACTGTCTTTTGTTTTTGGACCTAGGTAACTTGAGTAATTATGTCTGCTGTGGTATTTCTACACCTAATGCCCTAAAACCAACTGGTTTGGGTGCATTGGCCCAAAGCTCGCTAAGAAGCCTAGAAAGTCCAGTTTTAAAACAAAGTCAAGCAAGTGTTCTCTCCGAGTTAAAATTCCTAACGGATCTTTGTATGAGAATAATCTTGATAAAAGACAGGCTTTTTATAAAAAAAAAATTTAACGGAGATATGAAGGTTTTATTCTATGATAAAGACTATTGCACGTTCACAGAGGTGTGTATGAAATGAAAACAAGAAAAAGGTGGAGTGAAGAATAAGACCTAGTTTCCTGTTAGGGAAGATAGAAATTCTGAAGTTGAAACCTTACTGGAAAACGAAACTTGAAAAATGCTTAACTCTTTATAAAACTTATGTGATCCTTTTAAAATTGTTATCTGGGCTTTATTGTGCGACATGATGACTTTAATCGACCTTTCTGAAACTTAACGGCACTATTTGCACTACACGTAAAGACATATAAAATCTGTAGTTAAATAAGAAGCGAGGTGTGAAAACTAAAGGTTCGATAGTCTAGACTTAGGATTATAGAATTGTTATTTTCTGAAACAAAACTTTAGGGTTTGAATCTTAGTTATTTTATGACACTAGCTTGACGAGATTTTGTGGGTGTAATCCGCTGAAAACCCTCAGGAGACAACACTCCTCCTACTAGGGACACCTAGAGGTTTAACGGCTTGTTGCACGCACTCAGTGCAATCGTGTTCCCTGCGAAAGTGCGGTTAGGATTTTATTTTTTGTGAATAATTGGTTTTGCTCGGGACGAGCAAAAGTTAAGTTTGGGGGTACCCGTCTAGCGAGCCGCCCCGTCAATATGGCCTTTGACATCAAATATTTGAGGGGATCCACCTTTGATATGAGATGGACCTCATGTGCTAACGCATAGTGTCTGAGTTTCGTTATCGCGAAGATCAACGCCAGGCAGTGTTTTTCGATGGGAGAATAATTGCTTTCTGCCCCCAGTAGAACTCGACTCAAGTAGTAGAGGGCTCTCTCTTTCCCTTGTTTGTTCTCTTGTGCCCACAGCGCGCCTAAAGAACCTTCGAGGGCTGTCGTATACAAGATGAGAGGTTTTCCTTTAAACGGGAGCGGCCAGCACTGGCGGATTCTGCAGGTACTGCTTGATTTCATCCAGTGCACTTTGGAATTTGTGATCCCAGAAAAACGGGGTTCCCTTTTTCATTAGGTGACTGTAAGGGCGGCACTTGCCAGAGAGGTTGGCTATAAATCGCCGGATATACGCGAGCTTCCCTTGGAGAGACCGCAGTTGCTTGAGAGTCCTTGGCGGAGGCATTTCCATAATCGCCTTGATCTTTGACGGATCTATCTCGATGCCTCGGTGTCGGACGATGAATCCCAGGAACTTGCCTGAGGACACTCCGAACGTACATTTGAGAGGGTTCATCTTCAAGTTGTATTGCCGAAGGCGTTGAAATACGATTTTCAGATGCTCTAGATGTTCCTCGTATGATTTGCTTTTGACTACGAGGTCGTCAATATAGCACTCGACGATTTCATGTATGAGGCATCGAAAATCTTCGTCATGGCCCTCTGATAGGTGGCACCGGCGTTCTTTAGACCGAAAGGCATCACCTTGTAGCAGAATATGCCTAAAGGGGTCCGGAAAGCGGTGTACTTCTGGTCCTCGGGATGCATCTTTATCTGATTGTACCCTGATGATCCATCCATGAAGGAGAACACTTCGTGAGTGGACGTATTATCTATCATCAGCTCCGTGACCGGTACTGGAAAGTCTTCCTTCGGGCAAGTTTTGTTGAGATCCCGAAAGTCCACGCAGATGCGCACCGTCCCGTTTTTCTTCATTACCGGGACAATGTTGGCGATCCAATCAGGATACTGAATCTCTTGGATGAAGCCGTAGTCGATTAGTTTCTTGACCTCAGCGTTGATGCTCATCTCAAGCTGAGCCGCATTCTTCTTGGTGCTTGTTTGATCGACTTGACGTCCGGGGATATTTCCAATTTGTGTACAGCAATCTCTGGATCTAGTCCTGGCATCTCGGAATAATTCCATGCGAAGTAATCTTTGTGCTGCATGAGCACGTCCTTTAGCGTAGCCACCCTTTCTTCAGACAACAGCTCACTGACGAATGTCGGCCGCGGGTCACTTGCCGTCCCCAAATCAATTTTCTTGAGGTTATCTGCAGTAGTATGTATTCCATCTTCCAGCTCTTTTAGCACCAGTGGAACTCTGAGATCACTATGCCTTCATCGTTTTTGAAGCACCAGGAGAGGTCATCCATATTCTCGGGCTCTTATTCTGACAGTGTTATCATATGACAAGTACGAAATCACTTCCAAGACCGATGTTGATCCGGTTCTACTCTCGCGGTCTTCGGTTCATGCTTCTGTGCTGGGGTTATTCTCCAACTGCTGGAAAGAGCGAACCTGCCCTGTTGATATTGGTATTCGACCCAATTCTTGAATGTGAAGCAGTCTTCAATAGGATGTCCTATTGCCCTGTGATAGGAGCAATAGTCCAGGTGAGAGACTTCGTCTGCTTGCTCGGGGTGCTTGGACTCCGGGAGTGTCATCATCTGATATTTTATGACAAGATCGAATATCTTCCTTATCTTGTCTTGGGGAAAAGAATATGCTCGACCCGTCTTCTTTATAAGAGACGAATCCGGACTGCTCGATTCTTGATCTCGTGGCTTCTTGGACCCGCTTTGTCGCTATCGAACGCCTTTCCCGTTCTTTGGTTTATTTCTGCTTCTGTGTCGGGCCTTTTGTACAACGGGATGACAAGGAGGAACATTTTCATTTTACACGGCCTGTTGAAGGAGGCGTTGCATCCTGGCTTTCTCGTAGATGGCCATTTCGCGATTATGGTCGTCTCGAACCTTTTGACCTACTTCCCTTATAAGCTTGTCCATTTGTTCTTCGAACGATGGACTGGGCATTTTCACGGCAGGTGCTCGTTCTGGTTCAGGGTTAGCATCTTCCCACAGAGCATCTCCTTCTTCATCAAAGTCATGTATGACGTAGCAGTCGCGGAACAGCTCCCGTTTCTTGGATCGAACATATCCAAGCATGATCGTTTCCATTCTCCTGTTGGGCAACATTCGTTGAGTTTTGGGAACATTCCAGATCTTGTTATAGAACTGTGCTTATCGAGCAGTTTGCTTAAGGGGTACACCTTGGCGTCTCAAGAGTATCTTTAGTCTGTCTGTGTAATATCTGGGAAAACGGATGGGCTGGAGCCTGTCAAGTGTAGAATCCGCACCATGCCAAATTTCTTTCTCCACTTTGGTTTCCCCGTATCGGTAGAATAGGATCGCCTTTTCACCTTTTCTCCTGGGAGAGATGTAGAATGTCTGCAAATCTTCCACACTGTAAGTATCAAGCGCGTCTAGCTCTTTATGATGCTTTGGCAGAACTATGGCAACTTGCAAACTTTGATCTTCATCAGCGAAGCTTGTATTGATGGCCGAGTAGAGAATACGGCATTGACCTCATCTTCCGAGTCGCTGCCGAAGATCAACATATGAGTGGACGGTCCCGGCTTGTTGCGCTGGGGTGGACCTGAATAAACTATTTCTTCCTCCTCCTCAGTATCACTCCCGAAGACTGCAATAGTGGTGATAGCTTTTTTCTTGTCCTCCGATTTACGACATCTTTCTGTGTCTTCGAAATCTGGCAGGAAGTATTTTGCGTCTTCGTACTTTCGGACATCGTTCACGGAGAATGGGTTCAGCTCTCCTATTACGGTATACTCGAGACCATCCTTGAAATACTTCATACACTGATGTTGTGTAGAAGGGATGATGTTGTACTCATGTAACCAAGGCCGGCCGAGCAAAGCGTTATAGCAAGTCTTAGCGTCAATGACGTGGAACTTGATGTTCGTGACGAGCAGCCCAAAGCGTAGTGTCAATATTACTGACCCAAGCGTCCGTGATGACTGGGAGTCAAACCCAGAAATGGTGAATTTATCACGAGCGAAGTGCTGAACGCTCATGCAAATTTCTTTCAACACTCTTACATTAAAGAGATTGACGGAGGACCCATTGTCAACCAGGATTTTTCCTATCTTGATATCATGACAGTATCCGGAGACATAAAGGGGACGGTTATGCTCACACGTCCCGAGGAGGAGGTCTTCATCGCCGAAGGTGATATCGGCCGTGTGTACTTCTTCCAGCTCGTCCTTCATCTTTTCTTCGGCGAGAAAAGCTTGGAATTGCTCTGGCTCTTGTAGTGCCTTGATCAATGAATCTCTCGCCTCTTTGGATAACAGAAGGGCGTCGAGAATGCTTAACTGCGAAGGTAGCTTTCTCAAGTGTGCCAGAACGTTGTAGTCCACCTCACTTTTCTTTGGCGGGTCCTTGGCTGTCAGCTTTTCGACGGCTTGGTCATCAAGGATGATATCCTCAGGGACCTTTTCTTTCCCCTTATCTCTTCTATTTGACCCACTGTTCGAGGGCCCAAGATTCTTTTCGGGCAGCGTATGATTGCGCAGCTGAATATTTTCACAGGCCTTCGGTTCTTCCTCTTTTCCCGAGGTGGACTCTTTAAATAGAGGGTCAAGAGTCATTTCTTCATCAGAGTCGCTCCCGAAGGTGAGGACTTGCGATCCCCCAGCGCCAATCATGTGACAGTTGCTGGTAGTTCTTTTATGCTCCTCGGTCGTATTTCTCTGCTCCCGATGAGTTTTGCGTTTCATTCGCTTGAACTGTTGTCGGTGAGCAACATATCCCCGCCACCATCTTTTAAAAGCGCTGCACTCTTCAGTGGGGGGCGCAATCTTTCGATGATATAAGCAGTAGCTGGGATGTGTTTCCGCTTCACCAAGAGCGTTCGCTTTGGAGGGTGGCGGCTTCATTCCCATTGATATGGCTTTGGCGAACCTCTTCCTCATTTTGAACCTGTTTTTATTTGCGGCGGATGTACTTTGATCCAGCAGGAGTGTTTCAACCCTTTCGTCCAGTCGTCGGCGTTTGGCCTTTTCAAATATGGCCATCTCACGCTCCCGATCAGCTTTGCTTTTCGAAAGAGCTTCGTTCAGGAATTCATCAATCATTTCGTCTGATGGCCCTAGAAGTTCAAGCTCAGGATCTGCCCCCAATTTCTCTGTGTAAGGAGTTTCTTCATCGTCTATCGGCGAGTGAGAGATAGCATAGCAACTTGCTACGTAATCTTCAGATTCATCCGACGAGTCTTCTCCATCCTCTCCGCCCTCAAGGACGTGACTGAGAAATTCTTGGAGTGTGACTGGAGTCCGCGCCTTCTGGTTATACTCTTCCAACACGTCAATCTTTTTTTGCAGGTCCGTGCGCTTGTCACCAGGCTTCACAGGCTTTTTGGTCTTCTTCGAAGACTTTGACGGCTGGGTGTGAGCACTTTGAATATCACCACCAATTTTTAGAGTTGGGCGCGGCTTCAGCATTCCCTCAATGATCTCAGGTTCCAGTGGATTCTTCTACCTGATTGCCGGGCATGTTTGGAGATCGTTCAGCGTTCTTTTAATTTTGGCTGAAAGAGCGACCTCCCATGGAGCTTCTTCTATGAAAGAGCATGATGCCCCTGGTGTGTCTGTCTTTTTAGGAGCGTGTGGCTGTGGTGGGTTCACCTTCCAATTCTCGGATAGCGCAAACTTGCCTTGTTGGTATTGATCTTCAATCCAGCCTTTAAAGACGAAGCAATCTTCAATTGGATGGCTTACCGTTTGATGGTAAGGGCAATAGTTGGGACTATTAACCTCGCCGGGTTGCAACGGTTGTTTTGGATTCGGCAGATTGATGAGCCTGTTGCGCACCACCAATTCGAACAGTCTCTTAATTTTGTCCCGGGGGAACGAATAAGGACACTTCATTTTCTCGTTATAGTATCGCCATCTCTTTTCTAGGTGATCCGTTAATTTTGGACCACTGGGCTGCTGTTGATTATTCGCAACGAATGTCGCCTTCTCTTTACCCTTTTCATTTCGCGGCTACGGCTTTGGAGGAGATGGTCTATGACCCATATGGTCCATTTGGGTCAGTTTGTCGATCAAGGCCTGGAACGTGGTCGGCTTGAAGAACATCATGAATTGGGAAATAGTTGCCTGAGGGTCCAGAGTGCCCACGAACATGCCCACGGCCGGCGCTTCTTCGATGCGCTGCTCACATTTCGACCATAAATTTCGCCATCGTATTGCGTACTGCACCCACGTTTCACCTGGCTTCACCCTGGCATTGATCAATGCCGTTATTAGGGTGCGTTCACTAGCACTCGCGAAACGCTAGGTGAATAATAGCTCCATCTCTGCAAAAGTTTTGACGGAGTCGTTGGGAAGTTCCAAATACCACTCGAATGCTGTCTCCGACAAGCTGCCAACAAACTGGCGGAGCAGTAGTTTATCATCACCTCCGGTGTTGCCGCACAAGGCTCTGAATTGAGCGACGTGCTGATGTGGATTTCCCGTCCCCTTATATACATTAAATTTAGGGATCGTATATCCCAGCGGGTATTTTATTTGTTCATACCAGCCTGGATATGGTCGCCCAATTTTAACAATTTGGCCGGCTGCTTCATTCGCCTGGTGAGCTCGTATTTTCTGAGCAATGTAGTCATCCAGAGTGGCCTTGGAGATAGTTTCCTCTTTGGCTGCTGAAAGAGCCGGAGGAGGGTTCGATGTCTCCCCTCTGTCGTCTTCAATGATGATCGGGGGGTCTTCAGCTGGAGGTTTCGGCTGTAACATCATCCCAGCCATGTCTTGGAACAAGAGAGCCATTCGTTTTATGTTGGTTGCCTGTTCCGCAGCCTCTTTTTCTTTCCTCTCGAGCATTCTTCGGAGGAACTCGGTATCAGTTTCTTGTTCCCAATGCTGCTCCGAGGTCTCTGGATTTTCTTTTGACCCAGTGAGTGCGGCCATTGCAGTCAGCATCTTCTGAAGTTGCTGCTGCTGTTATTCTTGAGCCTTCGTTATCGATCGGGTAAGCGGCCGATGACCCGTAGAAGCACGGCTTTCCTATTTTCCGAAAGCCATATAAACAGTATGCACCATCATGCCCCCAGACCTGGGGCGTTTAGATTCGACATCATTGCGGCTTGCCGCATTCACGGGGGCTTTCTCTGGACTCCTTTTGTGAGCAGTTGAAGTCAAGGGGGCCGTTGCAGCGGGTACCCAGGTAGCTGTCGCCTTTTGTGGCTTGACAGGATAGTCCTTTTCTTGCCGAACTTTTATCTTTTTCTGTCGGCGAGAGTAATCTTGATCAATTACTAAGTCCTGAATCTATCGCCGGACTTTGTAAATTTTGGAAGAAAGCCGCTGAGGGGGTTGTTCTGGCTTCGCCTTCGGTGCATTCTCCACGGTTGGAGGAGATATCTTCAGCACCGCAGTAGGAGAGTTCCTGCGCACCTTGTTAAGCAGTTCAAAGCTGTTCCCGGTTGGAACAGCAACATCGATCTCCACCGTTGGAGCTGGTGGAGTAAATCCAGACGGAGAGCTGCCCCCAGCCTTCCTTACTCGGCGCCAGTGACGACGGCGAGCATGTCGCACAGATGGTATTGGTTTAGCTATGAGGATGGTTTTGTCATGCCCATTGTTCTGGTGAGGCGCTGCTGGTACCAGCCTCTTGAAGACCAGCCTCTTGAAGACCGACGTCAGTTGAGCAGCAGTATCCAATCTGTCAAAAACAGACCTTTGAGCAGGAACGGGAGCCGGAGTGGCCAGCCTCGTAAAGACTGATCCTTTGACGGTAGAAGCTTCTTTAGTGACCTCGAGAGCAGGAATGGCTATCCGTTTTGGGATGGCCGCTTCAGTTATCGTGGGTTTCTTGACAGGCCTATTGGAGTTCAGGCTCCGCCTATCGAAGACTAATGCTGTTGGCTTGGCATTGGATGACCCGTTGAGAGGGGCCGTGATGGTAGTGAGCCGATCAAAGACCGAATTCTTCTGCGCTTCTTGCGGCAGCGAGATGTTAACGCTTACTGGTGGGAGCATGGTCCCGAAGAACAACTCGGTGGTAGCTTGCGTTACCTGCTCTACCGGCGTTGTGAAAAGGGAGGCCGCCTGGGGCCCGTAAGTTACACCTCAAGACGAGGCTGAACGGGAGTTGCAGTTGCAGCTGGAGCATTTTGTGCAGGTAGAAGCCATTGATCTTTCGTTTTCTGCATGGAGCAAGACACCAAATCTTAGTACCTCGAATCCAAGGGCAACCATATCAAACCACGATTCGTTCGCGAACACGACACACGAAGTGTGGAGTGGAAAGAAGAAAAAGTCCTACCGGGCGTGCCAGAATCTGTTCCCCGCCGAAAACGCCGAGACGCGATAAACGTCTCGCCTGAATTTCGAGGCAGATGCTAATTGGTGCTATCAGTCCACCTCTCCGAAGATGCCAAGTTGATTTATGGCACCGTGTATCGAAGGTTTAAACGGATGCGGCCGATGTAGCAGACTTCGTCAGATTCCCCCTCATTTGAGGGGGTTTTGATTGTGGGGACGCTCTTCCCTGCAGACGCAAGCCCCTGCAGTTAATTACGCTACCGCGTCGCGGTAACAACTTTCTCCTTCTCCAGATGGTCACTTCGTGTCGTGTGTGTGTTTATTTTGTTTTTGGTTGCCCGTGGATTGTATACGGAGACTAATTTATGTTGTCGCCCGTAGGGCGTGGATTAGTCCAAATCCGTATCTTCTTAGATTGGGTTTGGGGTTGGGTTTAAGGATACGTTTGCTTCATTCGAGACTTAGATCAACTTAAACGTTTATTAAGGATACGTTAGTCTAATTTTAGACTAAGATCAACTTATCGGGATCGTTTAGATCCAACAAAAGAGCATTTGGACTCTATTATTTAGTTTAGGGACATTGCGGTTGATTAGTTTATGGACATTGCGGTCCAATATTAGTTTAAAGACATATCGGTCCAATATTAGTTTAAAGACATCACGGTCAAGGTTAAGGACATCATAATCCGTGAGTTTAAAGACCTCACAGTCAAGGTTAAGGACATCATAGTCCGTGAGTTTAAAGACCTCACAGTCAAGGTTAAGGACGTCATAGTCCGTTAGTTTAAAGACCTCACAGTAAAGGTTAAGGACATCATAGTCCGTGAGTTTAAAGACCTCACAGTCAAGGTTAAGGACGTCATGGTCCGTGAGTTTAAGGACCCCACAGTCCGTAGAGTGTTTGGTTGTCGGGACCCGTCACCTCTCTGAAGACGTTGAAGGATTACAACGACAAATATCAGAGGAGTAAAGAGATGTACCCTCGAACCGGCGTGAGTTGGTTGAAAGATATGTAGTCCAATTTGGGACTAAGATCTGTTAAAATATTCATGAGCAGATGGGCTCAATTAATATGAGTTGAGGACTTATGGCCAATCTTGGGCTAAGTCCAATAAATGTTTAACATTTTTATTCTGGGCTGTTGAGCCTTTATTGGGCTTGGCCCTTTTAACAATGCTGAGCATTATATCTTGACAATTTTTTTGTCCTGTATTGAATGCTGAGCATTCATCAGAGCTCAGGCTTATTAAAGAACAATTTATATTCTGTCAGTGCAACACGTGGCGCGCCAGGCGCTTTGCGCCAGTCAAAGAGCGCAGTGCGCTACTGCCAAGTAGCGCATATGTAAGGGACACATGTCGCGCTCAGCGCTAGGCACCAGATGACGAGCGCAAGATGCCAATTTATGAGCGCTTAGCGCTAATCCATGAGCGCATTGCGCTTTCAATTTAATGGCGCACACGTGAGTGACATGTGATGCGCTTGGCGCTGAGCGCCAGCCCATGAGCGTAGTGCGCTATTTCAGAAGTGCAAAGCGCAAGTTGTTAATTGGTGCATACGTGATTGACACGTGGCGCATTTGGCGCTGAGCGCCAGTCCAGAGAGCGTAGAAGCGCAGTTTAGGAGCGCAGGGTGCATTTCAAGAGCGCAAAGCGCATCTGATAAATTTTATGATCTGGGAATAAATTTATGTTCTTTTAAAAGAGACTTTGTCTCAAGATCTAAGAACAACAGTTCTTATTTTGCAGGAGATATTTCCAATTCCTTATTTTGATAAAAGGCTTTGCCTTTATAGATCTATGATCTGTGAGAAGAATTATATTCTTCTTTTATTTTATGATGAGATCTTTTGATCTCTTTGTGAAAGACTTTTTGTCTTGTAGATCTATGATCTTTTTAAAGAAATGAATTTTTCTTTTTATGAGATGATTTCATCTTTGTGTTCATCATCCTTCATCTTTACCTTGAAGAAATATCTTCTTGCAAGAGCTTGCTCTTTATCTTTGAATTTCTCAAAGTTTATGGGGGGGTTTCTCTATATCAGACTTGAAGTCTTGGGGCCTTTATATAGGGTAAGCTGATTTGTTGAATCGGTTAAAGATATCTTTCTCTGATTGATTTGGGGATGTTTCCCCATCATTGGATCTTTGATCCAAAGGCTTCTGTTTTACCGAAGGCAATCTTCTTGTTTTTAACAAGATTGAAAAATCTTTCCATAACAGAATTTAATTCTGATTAATTAATAATTTATCATTATTATTAGATCTTTTGATCTAACGGTGGGGAGTTTTTTTTAATTCCAGCGCTAGCGCACCCGTGCTTTGCACGTGGTGCGCTGCTCGGAGCGCAGCGCTCTTAGCGCTAGCGCACCGGTGTCTTACACTTGGTGCGCTGCTCGGAGCGCAGCGCACTTAGCGCTAGCGCACCCGTATTTGACACGTGGTGTGCTGCTTAGAGCGCACCTAGCGCTAGCGCACATATGGTGCGCTGCTTAGGGCGCAGCGCACTTGGCGCTGCATCTGAAGCGTCGCTTCAATTTTGAAATTTGAATTTCAAACAGAGCTTTGCTCTGATTGGGGGAAACAACGCACTTGCACGCATCTTGAAACTTGGGATAGTAGAGGATACCTTGAAATGCTCTTGTCTAAAAGCCTTAGATGAAGAAGGAAAATATAAATGGTGAAGAAAAAAATTGAACACTGGTTTTGCAATTACTTAAGGCAGCATAAAGAAGAAATATAGCGAAGGTGCTTTATCATCTAGTGCCTTAGACCAACTGGTTTGGGAGTCACTGCTAAGCCTTAGGTGTTGCAAGACAAGGATAATTGCGTCTTAATGAGCGAGCACATTTGGTAACCGGACGGTTAGTATCTCAAGAAGTATTAACGGTCGCATGAAGAATGTGTGAGCAATTCCATCTGAAAATATCCACCGACTAAAAAGTACTAAGGAAGATGGACAAGAGTATGATAGCTTGAATTGAATTCTCTAAGTATAGGGATATCTTTTACACACACGTAGGGGTATATGATCGATATTTGGATAAAAGATAGGGAGGAATAATAAAGGCGATGTTTTATTGAGGGGTGATGTGATTTCTAATATCTTTTCATGACCATAAAGATAGGGCTCATGGAAACTGAAAAGCCATTATAGCTGGAAACTCTTATTTTCAAGTTCTTTCTTTCATACTTCTTATCTTTGTATGTAACTTTCGTCTTCTTTTTTTTATTATAGGATTTTGTGGGTGTAATCTGCTGAAAACTCTCAGGAGACAACACTCCTCCTGCTAGGGACACCTCGAGGTTTAACGGCTTATTGCACGTGCTGAGTGCAATCGTGTTGCCTATGAAAGTACGCTAGGTTTTTCTTTTTCTTTTTTCTCCTTCTCTTGAATAACTAGTTTTCTCGGGACGATCAAAATTAAGTTTGGGGGTATTTATTCTGTCGAAAATATTGCAATATGATGGAACATTTTCCTTAGTTTTGTTAAGTACTTAAAGGTGTTTATTGTAATTATGGAACATATGTGGGTTTATCTGCAAAATACTCTTTATCATATGTTTATATATTATAATTAATATTATGAAGGAAAATATACGCATATAATATTTATATGATATTTTGATAATTTAAATATGCATATCATATCAAATATCCCTAATCATTAATCTTAAAATATTGTATCATATAAAATGATTAGGATAATATCTCAAATAATAACAAATATTACTAATACTATAATTTAAGATATTATGCAGATTGAGTTCAGAAGTGGAGATCGATATATTCGAGATGTCGGAAATAAAATCTGCCGATAAAGTTGAATAAAATCATAAACACAGAGACTTAGAGGAAGATATAAAGAATTCAGGCATCACAACAAACTCCACATGTCAACACCAAGCAGCAGAAGAAATTTCATACCCTGATCTCACCAAACCGCCGCCCAACCAAGGCCAAACCTCACTAAATGCGGCGGATCCACGGCCATATTGTGGCCGTTGGATCTGGGATTTTTTGGGGGTGATCGTATCAATATATCCTAATACATGGGATCTAGGGTTTTCTACCTCTGCAACTATTTAAAGGACCGAGAGCTTCATATGAAAACTATCTATCTAATCTCTAAAATAGATCACTAAAACCATCACCTAATAGATCATCGACAAGATCAAGAGATCCAAGACAGGTTTACGAATCGACGTGATCAATCGACGCATCATCTACTTCCTCCGAGACAGAGATCGGGAGAATAAACTAGAGTTCTTGTACTCTAAATTCGACGGATTTGTAAATGATAGTTGATTAATAAAAAGGTAGATCTTTAGTTTAGTTCTTTGAATTTTACTTTCTGCATTTAAATTCGGCATTACTTTCTGCATTTACATTATGATCTCCTTCTCTATCACTTCTTCTTCTTCTCAAATCATGCGTGAGTTATT
This sequence comes from Agapanthus africanus, assembly GCA_030015575.1. Classification (NCBI taxonomy): domain Eukaryota; kingdom Viridiplantae; phylum Streptophyta; class Magnoliopsida; order Asparagales; family Amaryllidaceae; genus Agapanthus; species Agapanthus africanus. Next base: position 443,207,266 of record JASDDO010000031.1, on the reverse strand, counting down.
CTACGCTTGCTAGGGTTTGTACGATTAGGGTCGATCAATAGATGATAAAATCTCTTAACTCCTTTTACATCTTATAAAGTTTATAAACTTTAGCAAAACAATTGTTAACATCCTTATCGTGCGCGCTACCAATTTATTAATAGTCTCGGTCGCGATTTGAGATTAGATTAACAATTGTTTTGGTAAAGGCTAGACATGAATATAGGTAAATAAAAAGTTAAGGGTTAAGAGTGGGAACCCTATTCCCTCCAAAAACCCTAATCTTCATTCATCACTATCGATCTAGTTTTAAATTTATTAAAAGATAAAAGGAGTTATCTTTAATTAATCATCCATTACTACTAAATTCTATGAACCCTACAAGCCTCTTCTTCATCAAATCTACATCTGTATATCATAAATCTAGAACAAACCATCCATATTTTAATTAACTCGTTTAAGGCAAGATAATGGTTCAACGCATCCCTGCGGACGACCCGTACTCATCTCGGCTAGCTACGAGCGACACCGTTATTGATGCGGTTACTACTAAAATACTTTCTTCAAAAAACAGAATCAATAAGACACATGAGTGGGTCTTCCCAAATGGAGCATAATCCCAAGGGCGAAGACCGGCCGCTGGACTGGTGATTGCGATTTGGCATGGGTGTGATGAAATTTTTTTGAGCCCGTGGATTGTATATGGTAGTCAACTTGGGGTCCAACCGTAGGGCTAGGAGAATTTTGGTTGGCGTCTGTATCGCTGCACTGGAATATGGTACCAGGAGCGACTCATCATTCACCGTTTGGAAGTTTGGGGATTTGGAATTTGGTTGGCGTCTGCATCGCTAAACTGGAATATAGTACTAGGAGCGACTCATCATTCGTCATTTAGGGATTTGGATTTTGGTTGGCGTCTGCATCGCTGCACTGGAATATGATACCTGGAGCGACTCATCATTCACCGTTTTTTTACCGCGATTGCTCTATCATTTCGGCTTTTCTTATCACGAAGGTTGTGATTGCTATTTCCCCAATCAGAGCAAAGCTCTATTCAAATTCCAAGATTTGAAATGAAGCGACGCTTCCGTTTTCCCCAATCAGAGCAAAGCTCTGTTCAAATTCCAAGATTTGAAATGAAGTGACGCTTCCTTTCCCTTAATAAGAGCAAAGCTTTGTATTGAAATTCTAAAGTCAAAAAAATTGAAGCAACGCTTCAGATCCGGCGCTAGGTGCGCTGCGCGCCACGTGTCAAAAACGGATGCGGTAGCGCCAGGTGCGCTGCGCCCTAGGCAGTGCACCATGAGTGCGCTAGCGCTAGGCACGCTGCGTGCCATGTGTCAAACACGGGTGCGCTAGTGCAGTTGCGCTGCGCTGTGCGCCACGTGTCAAACGTAGGTGCGCTAGCGCAAAGTGCGCTGCGCTCTGAGCAGCGCACCACGTGCAAAGCACGGGTGCGCCAATGCTGGAATTAAAAATTCCCCACCGTTAATTCAAAAGATCTAATAATGATAAATCACTAATTAGAATTAAAATTCTGTTATGGAAAGATTTTCTCAATCTTGTTAAAAACAAGAAGATTGTTTTCTGTAAAACAGAAGCCCTAGGTTCAAAGATCCAACGGTGGGGAAACGTCCCCAAATCAATCAGAGAAAGATTTCTTTAACTGATTTAACAAATCAACTTGGCCTATATAAAGGCCCCAAGACTTCAAGTCTGATATAGAGAAACCCCCCTACAAACTTTGAGAAAAACTCAAAGAGAGAAAAGCAAGCTTCTAGCAAAAGAAGATCATTTCTTCAAGGTAAAGAACATGATTCTTGAACACAGAGATGAAATCATCTCATGAAAAGAAGAACTATCTTCTAAAAAAGATCATAGATCTATAAAAAAACAAGGTCTTTGATAAAAAAGAGATCAAAAGATCCTATCATAAAAACAAAAGAAGTATTTACTTCATTTACAGATCATTGATCTACAAAGGTAGCGTCCTTTTTTATAAATAAGAACTTTTGTTCTTGAATCTTGAGGCAAAACCTCCTTTTAATAGAACATAACTTGTTCTCTGATCATAAATTTGATCAAATGCGCTTTGCGCTATTGAAAAGTGCCTTGCACTCATGAACTGCGCTCCTGCACTCCTTGGACCGGTGCTCATCGCCAAAACATGCCACGTGTCAACCACAGACACAGCTTGCGATTTGCGCTTCTGAGACAGCGCACTGCGCCCATAGACCAGCGCTCAGTGCCAAGCATGCCACGTGTCACTCACTGGTGCGCCATTAAACTAGCGTAAAGCGCTCATAAATTGAAAGCGCAATGCGCTAATAAACTAGCGCTTAGCGCTAAGCGCGACACGTGTTATCTCCACGTGCGCTACCCGACAGAAGCGCTATGCGCTCTTTGATTGGCGCAAAGCGCCTGGCGCGCCATGTGGCGCACTGTCAGAACACACATTGTTCTGATGAATGCTATGCATTCAATACATGACAAAAGATGTCAGAACCCAATGCTTAGCATTATTAAAAGGGCCAAGCCCAAATAAAGGCTCAACAGCCAGAGCGATAAAATGTTAAACATTTTAATTAGACTTAGCCCAACATTGGCCGTAAGTCCTCAACTTATATTGAACTGAGCCCATCTGCTTATGAATATTCAACAAATCTTAGTCCCAAACTGAGCTATAGATTTTCCAATCAATCTACATCCGGTTCGAGGGTACATCTCTTTACTCCTCTGATGCCTGTCGTTGTAATCCTTCAACGTCTTCAGAGAGGTAACGGGTCCCGACAACCACACATTTCTACGGACTGTGGGGTCCTTAAACCCATGGACTACGATGTCCTTAAACCTTATAGACTACGATGTCTCTAAACCGGACTGTGGGGTCCTTAAACCCATGGACTACGATGTCCTTAAACCTTATAGACTACGATGTCTCTAAACCGGACTGTGGGGTCCTTAAACTCATGGACTACGATGTCCTTAAACCTTATAGACTACGATGTCTCTAAACCGGACTGTGGGGTCCTTAAACTAATGGACTATGATGTCCTTAACCCTGGACCGCAATGTCCTTAAACTAACTGACCGCAATGTCCCTAAACTAAACAATAGAGTCCAAATGCTCTCTTGTTGGATCTAAATGATCCCGTTAAGTAGATCTTAGCCTAGAAATTAGACTAACGTATCCTTAACAAATGTTTAAGTTGATCTTAGTCTCAAACGAGACCAACATATCCTTAAACCAAACCGCAAAATCCAAATCTAAGAAGATACGGATTTGGACTAATTCGCGTCCTACGGGCGACAACATAAATTAGTCTCCGTATACAATCCACGGGGAACCACAAACAAAACAAACATCCACGACACGAAGTGACCATCTGGAGAAGGAGAAAGTTGTTACCGCGATGCAGTAATGTAATTAACTGCGGGGGCTTGCGCCTGCAGGGAAGAGCGTCCTCACAATCAAAAACCCCTCAAACAAGGGGGAATCTGACGAAGTCTGCTACATCGGCCGCATCCGTTTAAACCTTCAATACACGGTGCCATAAATCAACTTGGCATCTTCGGAGAGGTGGACAGATAGAACCAATTAGCATCTGCCCCCAGATTCAGGCAAGACATTCGTCTTCCCGATTTCCGGCGGTAAACAGATTCTGGCACGCCCAGTGGAACCTTTTCCTCTTTCCACTCCACACTTCATGCGTCGTGTTCGCGAACGAATCGCGGTTTGATATGGTTGCCCTTGGGTTCGAGGTATTAAGATTTGGTTTCTTGCTTGGCGCAGAAAGCGAAACATCAATGGCATCCACTTGCGAGAAGTGTTCCAACTGCAATTGCAACTCGCACTCCGCCTCATCTGGAGGCATAGCCTACGGGCCCCAAGCGGCCTCCTTGTTCACGATGCCGGTGGACCAGGTGACTCAGGCCACCACCGGATTGTTCTTTGGGACTATGCTCCTACCGATGAGCTTCAGCACCCCTGTACCAACACCAGAAGCTCCCAAGAAGTCGGTCTTTGATCGGCTTGCTACTACCGCGGCCCCTCTCAACGGGTCGTCCAGCTCCAATGCCTCAGTCTTCGCCAGATTAGGCCAAAGTCCATGTGGGCCCATGATGAAGCCTGCAATCTCAGAAAAGGTTGTTCCAAAGAGGATAGTCATCCCTGCTCCTGAAGTCGTCAAGGCGGCTTCTCCTGCAAAAGGGTCGGTCTTTACAAGACTGACTGTTCTGGCTCCCACTCCGGCTCCCGTCCCTGCTCCAAAGTCTGTCTTTGACAGATTAGATACTGCTACTCAACGGACGTCAGTTTTCAAGAGGCTGGTACCAACGGCTCTTCTCCAAAACAGGGGGAACGATGAAGCCATCCCCATCGCAGAATCAATCCCAGCAGCTCGGCACGCCCGACGTCGCCACTGGCGCCGGGTAAGGAAAGCTGGGGGCAACTCCCCCTCTGGGCTAACTCCACCAGCCCCAACGGTAGAAGTCAATGCTGCTGTTCCAACCAGGAATAGCTTTGAATTGCTGAACAAGGTGCGCAGGAACTCCCCTACCGCCGTACTGAAAAGATCTCCTCCATCCATGGACAATACACCGAAGGCGAAGCCGGAACAGCCCCCTCAGCGGCTATCCTCCAAAATCTACAAATTCTGGCAACAGGTCCAGAAGTCGATGATTGATCTAGATTGCCTTCGCTGACAGGAAAAGCTGAAGGTTTAGCAGGAAGAGAACCGTCCTGGCAAGCCATAAAGGACGACAACCACCTGGGTGCCCGCTGCAACGTCCCCCTCAACGTCAACTGCTCAAAAGAGAAGGAGGCCAGAGAAAGCCCCTGTGACTATGGCAGACCACAAAGATGCTGAGCCCAAACGCCCCAAGTCTGGGGGCATAACGGTCCATACTGTTTACATGGCTTCCGGAAAAAAGGAAAGCCGCGCTTCGATGGGTCACCGACCGCTCACCCGATCAATAACAAGGGCTCAGGAATAGTAGCAGCAGAAGCTTCAGGAGATGCTGACTGTAATGGCCGCACTCACCAGGCCAAAAGAAAACCCGGAGGCATCATCAGAGCAGTGTCATGAGCAAGAAACCGATGCTGACTTCCTACGCAGAGTCCTCGAAAAGAAAGACAGAGAAGCAGCAGAACAAACTGCCAACATAAAACAAATGGCGCTTCTCTTCCAAGACATGGTAAGGATGATGTTACAGCCGGACCCTCCAGCTGAAGGCCCTCCGATCATTATTGAAGATGACAGAGGGGAGACATCCAACCCTCCTCCGGCTCTTTCAGCAGCCAAGGAGGAAACCATTTCCAAGGCCGCACTGGATGACTATATAGCTCAGCAAATACGAGCTCACCAGGCGAATGAAGCGGCCGGCCAAGTCGTCAAAACTGGGCAACCGTATCCAAGCTGGTATGACCAAATAAAATACCCGCCGGGATACACAATCCCCAAATTCCATGTGTACAAGGGGACAGGCAATCCTCACCAGCACGCCGCCCAGTTCAGAGCTCTTTGCGGCAACACCGGGGGCGATGATAAGCGTTTGCTCCGTCAATTCGTCGGCAGCTTGTCGGAAACAGCATTTGAGTGGTACTCCGAGCTTCCAAACGACTCCATTAAGACTTTCGCGGAAATGTAGTTGTTATTCACCCAGCGATTCGCGAGTGCTAGTGAACGCACCCCGATAACGGCATTGATCAATGCCAGGGTGAAGCCAGGCGAGACGTGGGTCCAATACGCCATCCGATGGCGGAATCTGTGGTCGAAATGCGAACAGTGGATCGAAGAAGCGCCGGCGGTAGGCATGTTTGTGGGCACTTTGGACCCTCATTCAACCATTTCACAATTCATGATTTTATTTAAGCCGACCACATTCTAAGCCTTAATCGACAAACTGGCCCAAATGGACTAGATGGGTCATAGACCGTCTCCTCCAAAGCCGGACTCTCGAAACGAGAAGGGAAAAGGGAAAGCGATCGTCGTGGTCAATGCTCAACAGCAGCCTGCTGGCCCGAGACCAGTTGGTCGCCAAAATAGCAGAACTCGATCTCTCAAAGATAAAATGAGTCTCCCTTACTCATTCCTTCGAGACAAGACAAAGAGGTTATTCGAGCTTGCGCTCCGCAACAGGCTCATTACGCTCCCAGAGCCAAGACGCCCAGTGCAACCAGGCGACATTAGCAATCCTAACTACTGCCCTTATCACCGAATGTTGGGCCATCCGATTGAGGATTGTTACATCTTAAAAAGCTGGATAGATGATCAGTACCAGCAGGAAAAATTCGTATTATCTGAGAACTGGAAGGTGAACCCGCCTCGGCCACATACTCCCAAGAAAATGGATACACTGGGAGCATCATGTTCTTTCGTAGAAGAAGCTCCATGGGAGGTCGCTCTTTCAGCCAAGACGAAAAGAATGCTGAAGGATCTACACACATGTTCGGAAATTAGGTGGAAGAATCCACTGGAACCTGAGGTCATCGAGGGAATGCTAAAGCCGCACCCAACTCTAAAAATTGGTGGTAATAGCCAAAGCACTCACACCCAACCGTCAAAATCTTCAAAGAAGAAAAAGAAATCCAAGAAGCCCGTGAAGCTTGGCGATAAGCGCACGGACCTACAAAAACAAACTGGCGTGCTGGAAGAGTATAACCGGAAGGCGCGGACTCCGGTCACACTTCAAGAGTTTGTCAGCCACGTCCTTGAGGACGGAAATGATGGAGAAGACTCATCGGATGAATCTGAAGATTACGTAGCAAGTTACCATGTGATCTCTCATTCGTCGCTAGACAATGAAGAGGCTCCTCGCCTAAAGAAACCGGGGGTACGTCCTGAGCCAGAACTCCTGGGGCCATCAGATGAAATAATTGATGCATTCCTAAACATAGCTCTTCTTAAAAGCAAAGCTGATCGGGAGCGTGAGATGGCCATATTTGAAAAGGCCAAACGTCGGCGACTGGACGAAAGGGCTAAAATATCCCCGCCAGATCAAAATACCTCCATTCCGAATAAAAATAGGTTCAAGATGAGGAAGAGGTTCGCCAAAGACATATCAATGGGAATGAAGCTGCCACCCTCTGAAGGAAACATTCTTGGTAAAGCACAAATACATCCTAGCTACTGCTTATATCATCGAAAGATTGTGCACCCTACTGAAGAGTGCAACGCTTTTAAAAGATGGTGGCAGGGATATGTTGCTCACCGGCAGCATTTCAAGCGTATGAAACGCAAAACTCGTCGAGAGCAAAGAAATATGACCGAGGAGCATAAAAGAACTACCGGCAATTGTCGCATGGTCAACGCCAAGGGATCGCAAGTTCTCACCTTTGGGAGTGACTCTGATGAAGAAATGGCTCTTGACCCTCTCTTTAAAGAATCCATCTTGGGAAAAAAGGAAGAACCAAGGACCTGTGAAAACATTCAGCTATGCAATCGTACGCTGCCCGAAAAGAATCTTGGACCCTCGAACAGTGGGTCAAATAGAAAAGATAAGGGGAAAGGAAAGGTTTCTGAGGATATCATCCTTGATGACCAAGCCGTCGAAAAGCTGACATCCAAAGACCCGCTGAAGAAGAGTAAGGTGGACTACAACGTTCTTGCACACTTGAGGAAGATACCCTCGCAGCTCAGCGTTCTCGATGCCCTCCTGTTATCCAAAGAGGCGAGAGATTCTTTAATCAAGGCACTGCATGAACCCGAGCAATTCCAAGCTTTCCTCGCCGAAAAAAAGATGAAGGACGAGCTGGAAGAAGTACACACAGCCGATATCACCTTCGGCGGTGAAGATCTCCTCCTTGGGACATGCGAGCACAACCGTCCCCTATATGTCTCCGGATACTGTCATGACATCAAGATAGGTAAAATCCTGGTCGACAATGGGTCCTCCGTCAATCTCCTTAACATAAGGGTGTTAAAGGAAATCTGCATGAGCATTCAACACCTCGCTCGCGATAAAATCACCATCTCCGGATTTGACTCCCAGTCATCACGGACGCTTAGGTCTGTAATATTGACACTACACTTTGGGCTGCTTGTCACGGACATTAAGTTTCACGCCATTGACGCCAAGACATGCTACAATGCTTTGCTCGGCCGGCCCTGGTTACACGAGTACAACATCATCCCTTCTACACAACATCAGTGTATGAAGTATTTCAAGGATGGTCTCGAGTATACCGTAACAGGGGAGTTGAACCCATTCTCCGTGAACGAAGTCCGCAAGTACGAAGATGCAAAATACTTCTTACCAGACTTTGAGGACACAGAAAGATGTCACAAATCGGAGGACAAAGCTATCACCACCATTTCGGTCTTCGAGAGTGATACCGAGGAGGAAGGAGAGATAATCTACTTAGGTCCACCCTAGTGCAACAAGCCGGGACCGTCAGCTCCTATGCTTATCTTCGGCAGCGACTCGGAAGATGAGGTCCATGCCGTATTCTCTGCTTGGCCTTCAATACAAACCTTCGCCGACGAAGAGCAAAGTTTGCAAGTTGCCATGGTTCCGCCAAAGCATCATAAAGAGCTAGACGTGCTTGATGCCTACAGTGTGGAAGAACTGCAGACATTCTACGTCCCTCCCAGGCGAAAAGGTGAAAAGGCGGTCCTATTCTACCGATCTGGGGAAACCAAAGTGGAGAAAGAAATTTGGAATAGTGCGGATTCTACACTTGACAGGCTTCAGCCCATCCGTTTGCCCAGATACTACACTAACGGACTAAAGAGACTCTTAAGACGCCAAGGTGTACCCTTTATGCAAACTGCGCGACAAGCACGGTTCTATAACAGGATCTGGAACGTTCCCGGGACCCAATGAAAGTTGCCCAACGGAAGAATGGAAACGACCGTGCTTGGGTATGTTCAATCCAAGAAACGGGAGCTACTCCGCGATTGCTACATCATACATGACTTTGATGAGGAAGGAGACGCTCTATGGGAAGATGCTAACCCTGAACCAGAAAGAGCTCCTGCCGTGAAAATGCCCAGTCCGTCGTTCGAAGAACAAATGGACAAGTTTATAAGGGAAGCAGATCAAAAAGTTTGAGATGACCATAATCGCGAAATGGCCATCTACGAGAAAGCCAGGACGCAACGCCTCTTTCAGCAGGCTGTGAAAAATGAAAATGCTCCTCCTTGTCAACCCGTTGTACAAAAGGCCCGACGCAGAGGCAGAAACAAACCAAAGAGCGGGAAAGGCGTTCGACGGCGACAAAGCGGGTCCAAGAAGCCACGCGATCAAGAGCCGAGCAACCAAGATTCATCTCTTATAAATAAGATGGGTCGAGCATACTCTTTTGCCCAAGACAAGACAAAGAAAATACTTGATCTTGCCATAAAACATCAAATGATTACCCTCCCGGAGTCCAAGCACCCCGAGCAAGCAGGCGAAGTCTCTCACCCGGACTATTGCTCCTGTCATAGGGCAGTAGGACATCCTATTGAAGACTGCTTCACCTTCAAGAACTGGGTCGAAGATCAATATCAACAAGGCAGGTTCGCTCTATCCAGCAGCTGGAGGGTAACCCCGCCACAGAAGCATGAACCCAAATCCACGAGGGTAGAACCAGATCCACATCGGTCTTGGAAGCGAGCTCGTACTTGTCACGTGATAATGTTATTAAAAGAAGAACCTGAGAATATGGACAAACTCCCCTGGTGCTTCGAAAACGATGATAACGAGATAATCTCAGAATTTCCCGGCGCTAAAAGAGCTGGAGGATAGAATACATACTACTACAGATAACCTCAAGAAAATTGATTTGGGGACGGTGAGTGATCCGCGGCCGACATTCATCCGTGAGCTATTGTCTGAAGAAAGGGTGGCTACGCTAAAGGACGTGCTCATGCAGCATAAAGATTGCTTCGCATGGAACTATTCCGAGATGCCAGGATTAGATCCAGAGATTGCTATGCACAAATTGGCGATATCCCCGGACATCAAGCCAATCAAACAAGCGCCGAGAAGAATACGGCTCGAGCTTGAGATGAGCATCAACGCCGAGGTCAAAAAGCTAATCAACTCCGGCTTCATCCAAGAGGTTCAATATCCTGAATGGATCGCTAACATTGTCCCGGTGATGAAGAAAAATGGGACGGTGCGTGTTCCCCTCCGAATGGCGGCGCACAAGACTGCGATGTCCAGATGCTGAGATTCGGGGCAGATGCTATTTTGTTTTATCCGTCCACCTCTCCGAAGATGCCAAGTTGATTTATGGCACCGTATATCGGAGGTTTAGACGGATGCGGCCGATGTAGCAGACTTCGTCAGATTCCCCCTCGCTTGAGGGGTTTTTGATTGTGGGGACGCTCTTCCCTGCAGGCGCAAGCCCCTGCAGTTAATTATGCTACCGTGTCGCGGTAACAACTTTCTCCTTCTCCAGAATTTCACTTCGTGTCGTATGTGTTTGTTTTGTTTGTGGTTGCCCGTGGATTGTATACGGAGACTGAGTAATGCCGTCGCCCATAGGACGTGGATTAGTCCAAATCCGTATTTACTTAGATTTGGGTTTGGTGTTTTTAGTTTAAGGATACGTTAGCCGTATTGAGGCTAAGATCAACTTAAACATCCGTTAAAGATACGTTAGTCCTGTTTTAGACTAAGATCGACTTAACGTGGTGATCCACTTAATATATGGCCGTCAGGACTCATCACCTCTCTGATATCGTTGAAGGATTACAACGATAGGTGTCAGAGGAGTTCAGAGATGTACCCTCGAACCAGAGTTGATTTGGAGTTTTATAGTCCATTTGAATATTTAAGGATACGTTAGCCGTGTTTGGGGCTAAGATCAACTTAAACGTTCGTTAAGGAAACATTAGTCTGATTTGAAACTAAGATCAACTTAACGGGATCGTTTGGATCCGACAAAAGAGCATTTGGGGGCTCTATTGTTCCAGTTTAGGGTCATAGTGGTCCATATTCCAGTTTAAAGACGTAGTGGTCCATGTTCCAGTTTACGGACGTGGTGGTCCATATTCCAGTTTAGGGACGTGGTGGTCCATCGCCAGTTTAGGGACGTAGTGGTCCATCATTAGTTTAAGGACGTTTCGGTCCAACATTAGTTTAAGGACGTTTCGGTCCACAAGTTTAAGGACCCCGCAGTCCAATATTAGTTTAAGGACGTTTCGGTCCAATATTAGTTTAAGGACATTTCAGTCCAATATTAGTTTAAGGACATTTCGGTCCACGAGTTTAAGGACCCCGCAGTCCATATTGACGTGTGTGGTTGTCGGGACCCGTCACCTCTCTGACGTCGTTGAAGGATTACAACGATAAGTGTCAGACGAGCTCGAAGATGTACCCTCGAACCGGATATAAATTGATTTAAGAGAGAGCTGTGCTCAGTCAATTTTATTTAAGGACTTACGGCCAAAATTGGGCTAAGTCCAGTTGAAAATGTTCACATTTTGTTTGCATTTGGCCTGTTAGGCCACTGTTTGGGCTTTCCCCTTTTTATAATGATGCATAGCATTATTTTTGGTCTGTTTAGGCTTTTTAATTGGGCTCTGCCTTTTTAAAATAATGTGCAGCACTTTTATTTGGTCCCTTGGACCTTTGATTGGGCTCTGCCCTTTTAATAATGCATTGCATTAGATACCCTGACAGTGTCCCACATGGCTTGTCAGGTACTTTGCGCAATTAATGAGCGCAAGCGCTCGTGGAGGTGATACGTGTCACGTTCTGGTGAGCGCAAGCGCAACAGCGCAGTGCGCTGCGTTAGTGCGCTGCACTGCTGCACTGCTGACACGTGGCGCTTCCTGGCGGCTTGCGCAATAGCACAGTTTTGGCAAGTGCTGGGCACTATTCTTATTCTTTTGGATCAATTTCAGATCGTAGAAAACAAGTTTTTTCTTGTTTTCTAAAGAACCAGTGGTTCATATAAGGTGCAAGGCACTGTTATCTTGAGAATCTTTTAGATTCAGAACCAATAGTTCATAAAAGAAGTGCAAGGCACTGTTTATTATTTATTTTTTCTTTTCTTTTCATTAGAGATCCTAGATCTTGTTTTCAGATCAATGATCTGTTCATAAGAGAATTTTCTCTTTTTCTAAAGGTTTTTACCTTTTTCTTTGTTCTTGAGGATTTCTCTCCAATTCTTCAGAGTCTTCTCTGTTTAATTTTTCACAAAAAATGTTCCTTCTTTTGAATTGAGGTCTAGGGTCCTTTTTATAGTGCCCATAAATTAGTTAAATTTGTTAACGAGATCTTTCTCTGAGTGATTTGGGGAATTTTCCCCACCGTTGGATCTTTGATCCAAGGGCTCCTGTTTTACAGAAGAAAATCTTCTTGTTTTAACAAGAACAGAAAAGATTTCTTTAAAATTTCAATTCTGTTTTGCGCAACGCCCCAGCGCGTGTCACGCAGCGCAGCGCGTGTCACGCAGCGCAGCGCGTGTCACGCAGCGCAGTGCTTGCGCAGCTGTGCTTGCGCAACTGCGCAGACACGTGTCGTGCAGCGCAGCGCTTGCGCAGCAGTGCTTGCGCAACTGCGCAGACACGTGTCGTGCAGCGCAGCGCTTGCGCAGCAGCGCTCGCGCAACTGTGTCTGCGCAACTGCGCAGACACGTGTCGCGCAGCGCTTGCGCAGCAGCGCTCGCGCGGCTGTGCTTGCGCAACTGCGCAGACACGTGTCGCGCAGTGCAGCGCTCGCGCGACTGTGCTTGCGCAACTGCACAGACACGTGTCACGCAGCGCAGCGTTTGCGCAACTGAAACGTTGCTTCCTTTACTTTTTTGTTTTAAACAGAGCTTTGCTCTGATTGGTTGCGCTGCCTCGGGTGCTGTGCTGACGCATCAACTTCTGACACGTGGCGCATTGCGCGCAGCGCACGGGATTTGAAGCGTTGCTTCAAAATTTTGAATTTTTGAAATTCAAACAGAGCCTTGCTCTGATTGGGGGAAACAAATGCCCCCCCACCGTTGCGCTCACGTGGCGCGCACGTGAGTGCAGCGGTGGCAAGATCCCAGCCTTTGGATCAACTGATAAGTTGAAGGGGCGCAGGCGCCTATAAATAGGACCCCTTGGTCCTTAGAAAATTCTTACAACTTTCAAGAATTTTGATTCTCAGAGCCTTGCTCTTGCTTAAGAACTTTCAGAGCCTTGCTCTTGTTCTTTCCCCAAGAACTTCAAAGTTCAGAACCCAGCACCCTTTTAGGTAAATTTTTTTTTAAAATTAAATCAAATTAAGTTTAATTAACAGAGCCTTGCTCTCATAGATCTCTTGATCTAAAGAAAATCCTTTTGGGGTTTTACCAAATAGAGCTTTGCTCTCAGGAATCTATTTCAGGGTTTCTCAACCCATAAACAGAAACTTGCATCTTTGGCAAAACATAGATCCCTTTGATCTAAAAGAACTCTCAAGAGTGTTTCACTGATCTTAGAGTTTGAAGATGGCATTTTATTCCTCATTGCATTATATTGTTTTGCTTGATCAGTTTTTCTGATGATTCTGTTGATCCTCTTTCACAGGGACAATGGACGCCCACATGTATGCTCTTAACGAGATCATCTCTTACGGGGACATCCGCCGACTTGGCCGCTCTCAAAATCGAGAGTTCACGAACGAGGAGTGCGCTGAAATAATGAGTCGCTTCAATGCGTACAATGGTCCACTGCTCCCCCGACGTTCCTCCCTCCTTAAGCTTATCGTGGGAGCCATCTGGGAAGTGCTTCCCCTCTTCTGTTCCGGCGTGCCACTTAGGGCGTTGGATGCTGCTGAGGACAAGGTGCACTCGGTGTACCTGTTGAACTTTATCTCGAAAAGACGGCGAGACAGTCTTATCGATCTCTTGCACGAGGTCTTTCAACAGTCTGCTATACTTGCTACTTATCGGAGGGTGGAAGACATCAGGAGGGACCCTGACGCTTGTGCTCGTGAAAGAAAGCATACTAGGATGGTCCGCGAGGCCTGGAAAGTCAGAGATAGGGTTGCTTTCGAGTTCCTCAATCCATGTCCTGGGTTCAAGGTTATTCCCTTGTAATGACGTTTTTCATTTATTGCTTTTATGATTGTAAGAACCATTGGCCATATTAATGGAAAAATTTTATCCCAGCTTGTCTTTATTTTTTGTTCTGAGTTTTTTGCTTGTGCATGAATGAGTGTGTCTCGAATGCTCGATCAAACGTAAATCGGATGCTCCTTCTGTAGCTTTCTTCTTTCTCTTACTATCGGCATCCTATCTTGACTTTCTTAAGAATCAACGATGGCTTAGGCCGCAGGTTCAGGTCTGCTGCCTAAGACTTTTCAACTCTATAAGCCGTGAGGGTCTCATAGAGACTTTTCTCCCTACGGACCGAGAGGATCTCGTAGGTGGTTTTTCTCCTTAAGAATCGTGAGGATTCCTAAGTGTGGTTTTCTCTTATAAGTCATAAGGATCCTATAAGAGAATTTTTCCCTCTTACGAGTCGAGAGGACCCGTAAGCAGTTGTTTCCCTCCTCGTCGAAACTCAACTTTGGAGAGTGAGACCCGTAAATAGTATGCAAGAGACCGTTTAGATCGACTTGTAGGGTCCCATTGTTCAGGAAGCAAGTTTTTTAGTCCCTGCTGCCTGAGGCTTCATCTTGCAAGTTGAGACGAATCGGGAATTTTCCCGCCGAGACACTGGTTTCTCCATGAGTCGACGCGGATCAGGAGGCTCTCGTCAAGGAGTGTTTGTATCCATGAGTCGAGGAATTTGCTAAGGATTATTTGTTTCCCTAGCGCCAAGGATTATTTGTTTCCTTGGGGTTTGAAACGAGTCGAGGACTGAACCGTCGAGATTTGGCTTCGTCTTCTGGTGGAGCCTGTTGGGAAAGTATGGTTCCCTCTTTGTTTACGCCCTTGGATTGTATACAGGGATCGATGTGATCTTAACTGTAGGGCCAAAGTTTTATCATCATTTTTTTTGTTTTATCTCCGCGATGCTCTATCATTTCAGCTTTTATATCGCGAAGGTCGCGATTGCCCAATCATTTCGGCTATTTTTCGCGGTGCCCAATCATTTCGGCTATTTATTTTATTTTTACTCGCTGCTTTTTATTGCGAGTTGCCCAATCATTTCGGCTATTTTGCATGCATACATTTTTACTTGCTGCTTTTTATTGCAAGTTGCCCTATCATTTCGGCCATTTTGCATGTATGCGCGGCCTATTGGCTTTTCACTGTAAACCGATTTCGGCATCAGCACCGCTACAACTGGGGTATTACCAGGAGCGAATCATCATCTACCTCTGTCGATGTCGAACAAAGGTGGCTTAGCGACCAGGGTTAGGGTCCTGTCGGCTAAGGCTTTTGACTTCCTGAACCGTAAGGGTTTCACGAAGTTATTTCTCCCTACAAGTCGTGAGGATCTTATAGGTGTATTTTCTTCTTAGGAATCGTGAGGATTCCTAAGTGTTTGTTTCCTCTGTAAGTCGTAAGGATCCTACGGGAGGGTTTTCTCCTCATAAATCGAGAGGATTTACAAGGGTTGTTTACCATGCGAACATATCCCCAGTCACGGATGAGACTAGGTTAGGGAAATGTTTATTCGCGCCTGTGGATTGTATACAAGGGTCAGTATTGAGCCACTTGTAGGGCAATATCGGAAGTTTTGGGGGATGCTTAAGCACAGGTTTAGGTCTCTGTAACTTAAGACTTTCAACTCTTATGAGTCGTGAGGGTCCCATAAGAAAGTTCTCCTTACGAGTCGTAAGGATCTCGCAACTGTATTTTCTCCTTAGGAATCGTGGGGATCCCTAAGTGTGTTACTCCCTTGTGAGTCGTAAGGATCTCACGTGGGTGGTTTCTCCTTACAAGGTCGAGAGGACCCTATAAGTTTCCTTTAACGAGGTTGCGCCCTTTCAGGTTTTCACAAACACTCGCCGGTAGCCCTGCTGTTTTTACTCACGGAGCCCTTTCGGGTTTTCATCCGTGCCCATTTTGCTTATGGACATACCGTTTTTTTTATTCTTTTTATATATTTTTTTTTACGAGGTCGTGCCCTTTCGGGTTTTCCCGAACACTCGCCGGTAGCCCTGCTGTTTTTACTCACGGAGCCCTTTCGGGTTTTCATCCATGCCCATTTTTCTTATGGACATACAGTTTTGTTTTGTTCTTTTTACATATTTTTTTTACGAGGTCGCGCCCTTTCGGGTTTTCCCGAACACTCGCCGGTAGCCCTGCTGTTTTTACTCACGGAGCCCTTTCGGGTTTTCATCCGTGCCCATTTTGCTTATGGACATACCGTTTTTTTTTTATTCTTTTTACATATTTTTTTTACGAGGTCGCGCCCTTTCGGGTTTTCACGAACACTCGCCGGTAGCCCTGCTGTTTTTACTCACGGAGCCCTTTCGGGTTTTCATCCGTGCCCATTTTGCTTATGGACATACCGTTTTTTTTATTCTTTTTACATTTTTTTTTTACGAGGTCGCGCCCTTTCGGGTTTTCACGAACACTCGCCGGTAGCCCTGCTGTTTTTACTCACGGAGCCCTTTCGGGTTTTCATCCGTGCCATTTTTGCTTATGGACATACCGTTTTTTTTTAATTTTATTTTTATATGTTTTTTTTAATATCTCGTCAACCTAAAGATGCTGCAGTAGTAGTTTAAAGACGTTTCGGTCTGATATTAGTTTAAGGACATTTCGGTCCGACTTTGAGGAGGCTGGCTACTGCTGATAGAGTTTGAGCTTAGGAAGATAGCGAGCGGACATGGTCGTCGTCATCTACCATTGACCTAGGCTGTGGCTCATTAAGCGTAGTATTTCTTTAGGAAGCGACCGTTTATCGGCCTGAAAGGCCTTTCACCGTGCATGTCCATGAGTAGATAGGCCCCACCCTGGTAGACCTTATCTATGATGTACGGGCCTTCATAGTTTGGCTCGAATTTTCCCCGCTTGGCGCGATTGGGGATCATAGGCCTTTTGACCACTAACACGAGTTCGCCTTGGCGGAATGTCCTCGGTCGGGTCAATCTTTCATATGAGCGCGTCATCTTTGCTTTATAGGCCTCCAGATTTTGTTGCGCTATGAGCCGGGTTTCATCAAGGGCGTCAAGCTCCTTAAGCCGAAGGTGAGCATTTTCTTCGTCTGTCAGCTCGTAGTGGACTGCCACTCGTAGAGAGGGTAACTCTATCTCGAGGGGGAGTATTGCTTCCGTCCCAAATACCAACTCGTACGGCGTTGTGCTTGTGGCCGTCTTGAACGTAGTTCGATATGCCCAGAGAGCTTCTTGAAGCCTCTCATGCCAGTCTCTCTTATTTTGGGACACCGTCTTTTTCATGATTTTCGCCAGGGTCTTGTTGAAGGCTTCAGCTAGACCATTAGCTTGCGGATTATAAACCGAGGAATATCTCCAGTCTATATTATGCTGTTGCGCAAAGCGACTGATCTTGTGGCTTCTGTAAGCTGGCCCGTTATCGGAGATGATCCGTCGCGGAGTTCCAAACTGATATATGACGTGCGTCTTGAAGAAGTGGAGGATATTTTCCCTCTTAACGGTACTGCTTCTTCCCATTTAGAGAAGTAGTCAGTCGTTGCTAGGATGAAACGATGTCCTCTAGACGATGATGGTTCGATGGGGCCGACTATATCAGTTCCCCACATTTCGAATGGCCAGCTAGCCACCGTTGGATGTAGTGGATTTGGATGCTGGTGGATGAAGTCCCCATGAATTTGGCATGAGTGGCATTGCTTCGCATATTCGAGGCAGTCCTGAATCATCGTGGGCCAGTAGTAGCCCATCCGTTTTATCTTCAACTTCATCTTCGGGCCTGCTTGGTGAGAACCGCAGAGTTCGTCGTGAACTTCCCGGACGACCCTTTTCGCTTCGTCAGGTCCTAAGCATCTCAGCCACAGAGAATCAAATGACCTCTTGTACAGAGTATCGTTGACGAAGGCGAAAGACAGAGCTCGTTTCATGAGTTGATGTCTTGCGGACGCTTCTTCAGGCCTTCGGTGGGATTTAAAGTAATCTATGAAGACTTCCCTCCAATCCTCGGTATTTTCCCAATCTTTTACTTGCAAGGTTGTCTGCTCGTTCTCTCCTTTTTCTTCGGATGATTCCGGAGATATTTCTGCTGGGGCAAACACTCGACGGCTTTGTACCACGATTCTAACGTCATCGAGGTTCTCGTCAGCCAGTTCTTTAGCAAGTTTGGCCAATGCGTCTGCTTTGCTGTTTTCCGCGCGCGGTATGTTCTCCAAAGTATAAGAGGGAATTTGGGTCAACAGTTGTTGCACCTTTTCACCGTATTTCACCAATTCCGGTTTGCACGTTTGGTAGTCGCCGTTTACTTGACTAACGACCAGTTGAGAATCCCCGTATATGAGGAGGTTTTCAATTCCCATGTCAATGGCGATCTCGAGGCCCGCTATCAGAGCTTCGTATTCGGCTTCATTGTTTGTCCTTGGCTCTGTTAAGGAGAAAGCGAAACGCATTATCGCTCCTTGTGGAGTCACGAAGATGAGGCCCACCCCCGATTTGATTATAGGGGTACTTTGTTTGCGCTTCTTCACGGAAGATGCTCCATCGAAATAAAGCTCCCATCGGGTACATCATCGTCGATAGCATCAAACGCATGTTCGTCTGGAAGATCGCAATTCAGAGGAGAATCGGCGGGTATCGGATGCTCAGCGAGGAAGTCGGCGATAGCCTGGCCTTTCACTGCCTTGAGAGGTTGATATATTATCGACAACTCCATCAAGAGCAGGGCCTATTTAGCGAGTCGTCCCGTCAGTATGGCCTTTGACATCAAGTATTTAAGGGGGTCCACCTTTGAAATAAGACGGACTTCATGCGCCAACGCATAGTGCCTGAGCTTTGTTATCGCAAAGATCAACGCAGGCAGTGTTTCTCAATAGGGGAGTAGTTGCTTTCTGCCCCCAGCAGAACTCGACTTAAGTAGTAGAGTGCTCTTTCTTTCCCTTGATCGTTCTCTTGTGCCCATAATGCGCCTAAGGAACCTTCGAGGGTGATTGTATAAAGAATGAGGGGCTTTCCCTTGACCGGAGCAACCAACACCGGCGGGTTCTGCAGGTACTGTTTGATCTCGTCTAGCGCGCTTTGGCATTTTTGGTCCCAGACCAACGGGGTCCCCTTCTTCATCAGGTGGCTGTAGGGACGGCACTTGCCTGAAATATTGGCTATAAATCGCCGTATGTATGCAAGCTTCTCTTGGAGAGATCGCAACTGTTTGAGAGTTCTCGGCGGAGGCATTTCCATGATCGCTTTGATCTTTGACGGATCTACTTCAATACCTCGGTGTCGAACGATGAATCCCAGGAATTTGCCTGAGGAAACTCCGAATGCACACATGAGCGGGTTCATTTTCAAATTATATTGTCGAAGGCGTTGAAATACAGTCTTCAAATGCTCGGGATGTTCCTCGTATGATTTGCTTTTAACCATGAGATCGTCGATATAGCATTCGACGATTTCGTGTATAAGGTCATCGAAGATCTTCGTCATGGCCCTTTGGTAGGTGGCACCGGCATTCTTTAAACCGAAGGGCATCACCTTGTAGCAGAATATACCCAGAGGAGTCCTGAAGACGGTGTGCTTCTGGTCTTCTGGATGTATCTTTATCTGGTTATACCCTGATGAGCCATCCATGAAGGAGAAAACCTCATGAGTGGACGTATTGTCTATCATCGGTTCGGTGACTGGCACTGGGAAATCGTCTTTCGGGCAAGCTTTGTTGAGATCCCGGAAGTCCACGCATATGCGCACTGTCCCATTTTTCTTCATCACCGGGACGATATTGGCGATCCATTCAGGGTATTGAACTTCTTGGATAAAGCCAGAGTCGATCAGCTTTTTGACTTCAGCATTGATACTCATCTCAAGCTCGAGCCGCATTCTTCGCGGCGCCTGTTTGACCGGCTTGACGTCCGGAGATATCACCAATCTGTGTACAGCAATTTCTGGATCTAGTCCGGGCATTTCGGAATAGTTCCACGCGAAGCAATCTCTATGCTGTAGAAGCACGTCCTTTAACGCGGCTACCCTTTCTTCAGATAGTAACTCGCTGATGAATGTCGGTCGTGGATCGTTTGCCGTCCCCAACTCAATCTTCTTGAGGTTATCTGCAGTGGTATGGATTCCATCTTCCAGCTCTTTTGGCGCTGGTGGGAATTCTGAAATTATCTCGTCTCTGCTGTTTTCGAAGCACCAAGAGAGCTCATCTATGTCCTCGGGCTCTTCTTTTAATATTGTAATCATGTGACAGGTGCGAATTCACTTCCAATCCCAATGTGGAACCGGTTCTTCTTTCGTGGCCTTAGGCTCGTGCTTCTGTGGCGGCGCTACCCTCTAGTTGTCAGACAGAGCGAACTTGCCGAGCTGGTACTGATCTTCAACCCAATTTTTGAAGGTGAAGCAATCTTCGAGAGGGTGCCCTATCACTCGGTGATAAGAGCAATAGTCTGGGTGTAGGATTTCGCTTGCTTGTTCGGGGTTTTTGGACTCCGGCAATGTAAGCATTTGATATTTTAGAGCAAGATCAAGTATCTTCTTCATCTTGTCCCGAGGAAACGAGTACGCTCGACCCATTTTCTTCATGAGGGATAGATCAATAACGCTCGACTCCCGTTTGCGTTGCTTCTTAGCCCTGCTTTGTTGTTGTTGAGCGTCTTTTTGGCATTTCGGCTTATTTCTGCTTTTGCGCCGAGCCTTCTTTATAACAGGTTGACAAGGAGCGGCATTTTCATCCTTCACGGCCTGTTGGAGAAGGCGTTGCGTCTTGGCTTTCTCGTAGATGGCCGTCTTGCGGTTGTGATCATCCCGTACTTTTTGACCAGCTTTCCTTATAAGTTTGTCCATTTGTTCTTCGAACGACGGACTGGGCTCCTTTGCATCTGAAACTTTTACTGGCTTAGGATTAGCGTCCTCCCATTGAGCATCCGCTTCTTCATCGAAGTCATACATGACGTAACAGCTGTTTAGTAGCTCTAGTTTCTTTGACCGGATGTATCCAAGCCCTCTTGCTTCCATTCTCCCGTTAAGCAGTTTGCGTTGAGTCCCGGGGACATTCCAGACCCTGTCATAGAATTTGGCTTTTCTAACGGTTTGTTTGAAGGATATCCCCTGGAGTTTCAGCAGCTTTTCCAAACCCTTTGTATAATATCTGGGAAGACGGATAAGCTGAAGCCTGTCGAGTGTAGGATCCGCGCCCTACCAGATTTCTTTTTCCACCTTGGTTTCTTCAGAGCGGTAGAACATAATTTCTTTCTCGCTTTCTCGCTTGGGAGGGATATAGAACGTTTGTAGCTCTTCTACATTGTAGATATCAAGCGCATCCAGTTCCTTAAAGTGTTTAAGCGGCACCATGGCAACTTGTAGACTTTGCTCTTCGTCAGCGAATGTTCGTATGGAAGGCCGAGCAGAGAATACAACACGGATCTCATCTTCTGAGTCGCTACCAAAGATCAACGTAGGAGTGGACGGTCCTGGCTTGTTGTGTTGGGGCGGACCCGAATACACTATCTCCTCTTCCTCCTCGGTATCACTGCCGAAGACAGGGATGGTGGCGTTAGCTTTGTTCTCCGGCTTGTGACATTTCTCCGTGTCTTCGAAATCCGGCAAGAAGTATTTGGCATCTTCGTATTTGCGGACCTCGTTCACAGAGAACGGGTTCAGCTCTCCCGTCACGGTATACTCGAAACCATCCTTAAAATACTTCATACATTGATGTTGTGTAGAAGGGATGATGTTGTACTCATGTAACCATGGTTGGCCGAGCAAAGCATTGTAGCATGTCTTGGCATCTATGACGTGGAACTTAATGTCCATGAAGAGTAGCCTGAAGCGTAGCGTCAGTATTACAGACCCAAGAGTTCTTGATGACTGGGAATCGAACCCGGAGATGGTGATCTTGTCCCGAGCAAGGTGCTGGACGCTCATGCAGATTTCCTTCAACACCCGCACGTTGAGTAGGTTAACAGACGACCCGTTATCGATCAGGATTTTGCCTATCTTTATATCATGGCAATATCCTGAGACATAGAGGGGGCGATTGTGTTCGCACGTCCCAAGGAGAAGGTCCTCGTCGCCGAAAGTGACATCGGCCGTGTGCACTTCCTCCAACTCGTCCTTCATCTTTTCCTCGGCCAGGCATGCTTGGAATTGTTCCGGATCTTATAGTGCCTTGATCAACGAATCTCTCGCCTCCTTTGATAGCAAAAGGGCATCAAGAATGCTGAGCTGTGAGGGTAACTTCCTCAGATGCGCTAAGACGTTGTAATCCACCTTATTCTTCTTCGGCGGGTTGTTGGCGTTTAGCTCTTCCAGAACTTGGTCATCTAAGCCGATATCTTCAGAGACCTTATCTTTCCCTTTATCTTTTTTGTTCGAGGGTCCGAGGTTCTTTTCAGGCAGCGTCCGATTCCGCAGCCGGATATTTTCGTAGACCTTCAGCTCTTCTTCTTTTCCCGAAGTGGATTCTTTAAAGAGAGGGGCAAGTTCCAGCTCCTCATCAGAATCGCTCCCAAATGTAGGCACTTGTGACCCGCCGGTGTTAACCACGCGATAATCGCCAGCAGTTCTTTTAAGCCCTTCGGTCGTATTTCTTTGCTCTCGACGAGTTTTACGCTTTTCCCGCTTAAAGCGTTGTCGATGAGCAACATATCCTTGCCACCATCTATCGAAAGCTTTGCACTCTTGAGTGGGGTGCGAAATCTTTTGATGATATAAGCAATAGGAGGGGTGCGTTTCCATTTCACCAGTGATGTTTCCTTCAGAGGATGGTAGCTTCATGCCCACTGATATGGCCTTAGCAAACTTTTTCCTCATCTTGAATTGGCTTTTGTCGGTAGCGGAGGTGTTTGGCTCCAGCGGGAGTATCTCGATTCTTTCGTCAAGGCGCTGGCGTTTGGCCCTTTCGAATATGGCCGTCTCGCATTCTCGATCAGCTTTACTTTTCAACCGAGCTTCATTAAGGAATGCGTCAATTACTTCATCTGATGGCCCCAGAACTTTTGGTTCAGGATCTGCCCCCAGCTTTTCGGTGCAAGGAGTCTCCTCATCGTTCGTGATCGAATGGGAAATCATATGACAGCTCGCCACATATTCCTCGGATTCATCCGATGAACTTTCTCCCTCATCTTCTTCTTGAAAGACGTGATTGCAGATCTCTTGGAGCATAATGGGAGTCTGTGCCTTCTGATTGTATTCTTCCAGCGCGTCAATTTGTTTTTGCAAGTCCGTGCGCTTGTCGCCAGGCTTCACGGGCTTCTTTGACTTCTTCTTCTTCTTCTTTGAAGATTTCGACGGCTGGTTGCGAGTGCTTGAGCCACCTCCAGCGGTCTTTGGAGTTGGACGTGGCTTCAACATCTCCTCAATGACCTGCGGTTCCAACGGGTTCTTCCACTTAATCGCTGGGCATATCTGAAGATCATTTAGCATCCTCTTTGTCTTGGCTGATAATACAACCTCCCAAGGAGCTTCTTCAATGACGGAACATGTTGCCCCCGGCGTATTCGTCCCCTTAGAGGTGTGGGGCTGCGGGGGATTCACCTTCCATTTGTCAGATAACGCGAACTTGCCCTGCCGGTACTGGTTTTCAAGCCAATTTTTGAAAACGTAGCAATCTTCGATCGGATGGCCTAGCACTCGATGATAAGGACAATAGTTGGGCTCGTTGACGTCACTTGGTTGCAACGGACGTTTTGGATCCGGCAGATTTATGAGTCTGTTGCGTAATGCCAGCTCGAATAACCTTCTCATTTTATCGTGGGGAAACGAGTAAGGACGCCCTAGTCTCTCCTCAAGGTCTACGTATGGGCGCATATTATTTTGACGCACAACCAGCTTCGAATTCCTCGGTTGTTGTTGAGCATTAGCGACGACGATCGCTTTTCCCTTCCCTTTGTCATTTCGGGAGTCCGGCTTTGGAAGAGGGGGTTTATGGCCCATCTGATCCATCTGCGCTAGCTTGTCAATCAAACCCTGGAAGGTAGTCGGCTTAAAAAACATCATAAACTGTGAGATGGTTGCTTGTGGGTCGAGGGTTCCCACAAACATACCCACTGCGGGAGCTTCTTCAATGCGCTGCTCGCACTTCGACCATAAGTTCCACCATCGTATAGCGTACTGAACCCACGTCTCGCCGGGTTTTACCCTGGCGTTAATCAGTGCCGTCATCGGGGTACGTTCACTGGCACTTGCAAAACGTTGAGTAAACAGCAGCTCCATCTCCGCGGAGGTCTTAATAGAGTCGTTCGGGAGCTCAGAGTACCATTCGAGTGCCGTATCTGATAAACTTCCAACAAACTGGCGAAGCAACAGCTTGTCGTCACCGCCGGTGTTGCCGCAGAGTGCCCTGAATTGGGCAACATGCTGATGAGGATTGTTCGTCCCTTTGTAGACATGGAACTTGGGAATTGTATAACCGGGTGGGTACTTGATTTGATCGTACCAACTTGGATATGGCCGCCCCGTTTTTACGACATGACCGGCCGCTTCGGTCGCATGATGAACCCGTATTTGCTGGGCAATGTACTCATCCAAATCAGCTTTGGAGATTGTATCCTCCTTAGCCATCGACAGAGCTGGTGGAGGATTTGATGTTTCTCCCCTATCGTCTCCAAGGACGATCGGGGCTCTTCAGCCGGAGGATCTTGTTGTATCATCATCCCTATCATGTCTTGGAAGAGGAGGCCCATACGTTGTATTTTGGCTGCTTGTTCAGCAGCCTCTTTGTCCTTCTTCTCCAATATCCGACGAAGGAATTCAGCGTCGGTTTCTTCCTCCTGGTGCTCATCTGAGGACGTTTCAGGATTTTCTTTTGGCCATGTAAGTGCGGCCATAGCGTTCATCATTTCTTGAAGCTTTTGCTGTTGCTCCTGCGCCTTGGTCACTAATCGGGTAAGCGGTCGATGACCCGTAGATATGCGGCTGTCTTCTTTACCAGACGTCATATAGAGGGTGTGCACTACGATGCCCCCTGACTTAGGGCGTTTGGGTGCACCACCTCTGACATTTGTCGCCGGCGCGGGGGTTTTCTCTGGCCTTCTTCTTTTGTGGGCCGTTAAAGTTGAAGGGGCCATTGCGGTGAGCACCCTAGCGATTGTTGTCCCCTGCTGTTTAACGGGACGGTCTTTTTCTTTTTGCATTTTCGTCTTCTTTTGTTGACGAGAGTGATCTGGGTCGATCACGGAGTCTTGAACCCTTCGCCAAACCTTGTATATTTTTTAGGACAGCCGTTGAGGGGGCTGTTCTTGCTTCGTTTCTGGAGCTCTCTCCGCAGGTGGAGGAGATCTCTTCAGTGTAGCGGTTGGAGAGTTCTTCCGTACCCTCCTCAGCAGTTCAAAGCTGTTCCGAGTTGGAATAGCAGCGTTGACTTCCACCACTGGAGCCGGTGGAGTTAGCCCTGAGGGGGAGTTGCCCCCTGCCTTCCTCACTCGTTGCCAATGGCGACGTCGAGCATGACGAGCCGTTGGGACTGGCTCGGAGATTGAGATATCTTCTTTTTTCCCCCTGTCTGAATGAGGTGCCGCCGATGTTAACCTCTTAAAGACTGAGGTTATCTTTTGAGGGGTGATATTCAACCTGTCGAAGACGGATCCTTGAGCAGGGGCAGGAACAGGAATCGTCAGTCTTGGAAAAGACTGACTCTTTGACAGGGGAAGCCGCCTTGACGACTTCTGGAGCAGCAGTTATTGCTTTCCTTGGGACAGCCAGTTTAGAGTTCTGATTTAGCCTGGTGAAAACAGAGTCTGTCGGTCTGGTAGCGGGCGACCCGTTGACAGGGGCCGTCGTAGCAGTGAGCCGGTCGAAGACCGACTTTTTGTTCACTTCCGGTGCAGGTATTGGCGCAGAGAAGCTTGTAGGTGGGATCATGGTCCCGAAAAACAGGCCAGTGGTGGCTTGGGTCACCTGGTCTACTGGCAGAGTGAGGAAGGAAGCCACTTGGGGCCCATATGCTACACCTCCGGAAGAGGTGGAGCGTCCATTGCAGTGGCACTTCGAGCAGTTGGTGCAGTTAGAGGCCATTGAATCTTGAGTTCTGCGCCAGGAAAAAGACCAAATCTTAGTAACTTGAAATCCAAAGGCATCCATTTAACAAACCGCGATTGGTTCGCGAGGACGAAACACGGAGTGTGGAGTGGAAAGAGGAAAAGGTCCTACCGGGCGTGCCAGAATCTGTTCCCCTCCGAATGGTGGCGCACAAGACTGCGATGTCCGGACGCTGAGATGCGAGGCAGATGCTATTTGGTTTTATCCGTCCACCTCTCCGAAGATGCCAAGTTGATTTATGGCACCGTATATCGGAGGTTTAGACGGATGCGGCCGATGTAGCTGACTTCGTCAGATTCCCCCTCGCTTGAGGGGTTTTTGATTGTGGGGACGCTCTTCCCTGCAGGCGCAAGCCCCTGCAGTTAATTACGCTACAGCGTCGTGGTAACAACTTTCTCCTTCTCCAGAATTTCACTTCGTGTCGTGTGTGTTTGTTTTGTTTGTGGTTGCCCGTGGATTGTATACGGAGACTGAGTAATGCCGTCGCCCGTAGGACGTGGATTAGTCCAAATCCGTATTTACTTAGATTTGGGTTTGGTGTTTTTAGTTTAAGGATACGTTAGCCGTATTGAGGCTAAGATCAACTTAAACGTCCGTTAAGGATACGTTAGTCCTGTTTTAAACTAAGATCGACTTAACGTGGTGATCCACTTAATATATGGCCGTCGGGACCCGTCACCTCTCTGATATCGTTGAAGGATTACAACGATAGGTGTCAGAGGAGTTCAGAGATGTACCCTCGAACCAGAGTTGATTTGGAGTTTTATAGTCCATTTGAATGTTTAAGGATACGTTAGCCGTATTTGGGGCTAAGATCAACTTAAACGTTCATTAAGGATACATTAGTCTGATTTGAGACTAAGATCAACTTAACGGGATCGTTTGGTTCCGACAAAAGAGCATTTGGGGGCTCTATTGTTCCAGTTTAGGGACATAGTGGTCCATATTCCAGTTTAAAGACGTAGTGGTCCATGTTCCAGTTTACGGGCGTGGTGGTCCATATTCCAGTTTAGGGACGTGGTGGTCCTTCGCCAGTTTAGGGACGTGGTGGTCCATCATTAGTTTAAGGACGTTTCGGTCCAACATTAGTTTAAGGAAGTTTCGGTCCACGAGTTTAAGGACCCCGCAGTCCAATATTAGTTTAAGGACGTTTCGGTCCAATATTAGTTTAAGGACATTTCGGTCCACGAGTTTAAGGACCCCGCAGTCCATATTGACGTGTGTGGTCATCGGGACCCGTCACCTCTCTGACGTCGTTGAAGGATTACAACGATAAGTGTCAGAGGAGCTCGGAGATGTACCCTCAAACCGGATATAAATTGATTTAAGAGAGAGTTGTGCTCAGTCAATTTTATTTAAGGACTTACGGCCAAAATTGGGCTAAGTCCAGTTGAAAATGTTCACATTTTGTTTGCATTTGGCCTGTTAGGCCATTGTTTGGGCTTTCCCCTTTTTAGAATGATGCATAGCATTATTTTTGGTCTGTTTAGACTTTTTAATTGGGCTCTACCTTTTTAAAATAATGTGCAGCACTTTTATTTGGTCTCTTGGACCTTTGATTGGGCTCTGCCCTTTTAATAATGCATTGCATTAGATACCCTGACAGTGTCCCACATGGCTTGTCAGGTACTTTGCGCAATTAATGAGCGCAAGCGCTCGTGGAGGTGACACGTGTCACGTTCTGGTGAGCGCAAGCGCAACAGCGCAGTGCGCTGCGTTAGTGCGCTGCGCTGCTGCACTGCTGACACGTGGCGCTTCCTGGCGGCTTGCGCAATAGCGCAGTTTTGGCAAGTACTGGTTATTGTTCTTATTCTTTTGGATCAATTTCAGATCGGAGAAAACAAGTTTTTTCTTGTTTTCTAAAGAACCAGTGGTTCATATAAGGTGCAAGGCTCTGTTATCTTGAGAATCTTTTAGATTCAGAACCAATGGTTCATAAAAGAAGTGCAAGGCACTGTTTATTATTTATTTTTTCTTTTCTTTTCATTAGAGATCCTAGATCTTGTTTTCAGATCAATGATCTGTTCATAAGAGAATTTTCTCTTTTTCTAAAGGTTTTTACCTTTTTCTTTGTTCTTGAGGATTTCTCTCCAATTCTTCAGAGTCTTCTCTGTTTAATTTTTCACAAAAAATGTTCCTTCTTTTGAATTGAGGTCTAGGGTCCTTTTTATAGTGCCCATAAATTAGTTAAATTTGTTAACGAGATCTTTCTCTGAGTGATTTGGGGAATTTTCCCCACCGTTGGATCTTTGATCCAAGGGCTCCTGTTTTACAGAAGAAAATCTTCTTGTTTTAACAAGAACAGAAAAGATTTCTTTAAAATTTCAATTCTGTTTTGCGCAACGCCCCAGCGCGTATCGCGTGTCGCACAGCGTAGCGCTTCCGCAGCTGTGCTTGTGCAACTGTACAGATACGTGTCGTACAGTGCAGCGCTTGCGCAGTTGTGCTTGCGCAACTGCGCAGACACGTGTCGTGCAGCGCAGCGCTTGCGCAACTGTGCTTGCGCAGTTGTGTTGGCGCAACTGCGCAGACACGTGTCGCGCAGTGAAGCGCTTACGCAACTGTGCTTGCGCAGTTGTGCTTGCGCAACTGCGCCGATACGTGTCGCGCTGTGCAGCGCTCGCGCAACTGTGCTTGCGCAACTGCGCAGACACGTGTCACGCAGCGCAGCGTTTGCGCAACTGAAATGTTGCTTCCTTTACTTTTTTGTTTTAAACGGAACTTTGCTCTGATTGGTTGCGCTGCCTCGGGCGCTGTGCTGACGCATCAACTTCTGACACGTGGCGCATTGCACGCAGCGCACGGGATTTGAAGCGTTGCTTCAAAATTTTGAATTTTTGAAATTCAAACAGAGCCTTGCTCTGATTGGGGGAAACAGTGTGCATCTGCGTAGACTTTCGGGATCTCAATAAGGCCTGCCCGAAGGTCGACTTTCCAGTACCGGTCCCCGAACTGATGATAGACAATACGTCCACTCATGAGGTTTTCTTCTTCATGGACGGCTCGTCAGGGTACAATCAGATAAAGATGCATCCCGAGGACCAGAAGCACACCGCTTTCCGGACCCCTTTGGGTATATTCTACTACAAGGTGATGCCCTTCGGTCTAAAGAACGCCGGCGCCACCTATCAGAGGGCCATGATGAAGATCTTCGATGACCTCATACATGAAATTGTCGAATGCTATATCGACGACCTCGTAGTAAAAAGCAAATCATACGAGGAACATTTAGAGTGTCTGAAAACCGTATTTCAACGCCTTCGAAAATACAACTTGAAGATGAACCCTCTCAAATGCGCATTCGGAGTTTTCTCGGGCAAATTCCTGGGATTCATCGTCCGACACCGAGGCATCGAGATAGACCCGTCGAAGATCAAGGCGATCATGGAAATGCCTCCACCAAGGACTCTCAAGCAATTGCGGTCTCTCCAAGGAAAGCTCGCGTACATCCGGCGATTTATAGCCAATCTCTTAGGCAAGTGCCGTCCTTACAGTCACCTGATGAAGAAGGGAACCCCGTTCATCTGGGATCACAAATGCCAAGGCGCACTGGACGAAATCAAGCAATACCTGCAGAATCCGCCAGTACTGGCCGCTCCCGTTAAGGAAAAACCTCTCGTCCTGTACACAACAGCCCTTGAAGGTTTTTTAGGCGCGCTGTGGGCACAAGAGAACGACCAAGGGAAGGAAAGAGCTCTCTACTATTTGAGTCGAGTTCTACTGGGGGCAGAAAGTAATTACTCACCCGTTGAAAAACATTGCCTGGCGTTGATCTTCGCAGTAACAAAGCTCAGACACTATCCGTTGGCACACGAGGTCCATCTCATATCGAAGGTGGATCCTCTCAAATACTTGATGTCGAAGGCCATATTAACAGGTCGACTCACCAAATGGGCCCTGCTCTTGATGGAATTCTCGATAACTTATCGGTCTCTCAAAGCAGTGAAAGGCCAGGCCATCGCCGACTTTCTCGCTGAACATCTGATACCTGCTGATTCTCCTTTGAATTGCGAACTGCCAGACGAACATACGTTTGACACGATCGACGGTGATGGAACTCGATGGGAACTTTACTATGATGGAGCATCTTCCATGAAGAAGCGCAAACAAAGCACCCCCATAATCAAATTCGAGGTAGGCCTCATCTTCGTGACTCCACAAGGAGGGATAATGCGCTTTGTGTTCTTCTTAACAGAGCCGAGGACAAACAATGAAGCCGAGTATGATGCTTTGATAGCAGATCTCGAGATCGCCATCGACATGGGAATTGAAAACCTGCTCATATCCGGAGACTCCCAGCTGGTCGTTAGTCAAATAAACGGCAACTACCAAACGTGCAAGGCAGAGTTGGTGAAGTACGGCGAGAGAGTACAGCAACTGCTGACTCAAATTCCTTCCTACACCTTGGAAAGTATACCACGTGCGGAAAATAGCAAAGCGGATGCATTGGCCAAGCTCGCTAAAGAATTGGCTGATGAAAACCTCGATGACGTGAGGATCGTTGTGCAAAGCTGTCGGGTTCTTGCACCGGCAGAAATATCTCCAGAGTCGCCTGAGGAAAAGCGAGCGGCCGAGCGAATGACTCTGCAAATAAAAGACCCGGAAAAGGTTGCGGATTGGAGAGAAGTATTTATAGATTATTTCAAATCCCGTCGAACACCTGAGGATGCGTCCTCAAGACATCAGCTTATGAAACGAGCTCTGTCTTTTGCTTTCGTCAATGATACCCTGTATAAGAGATCATTTGACTCTCTGTGGCTAAGATGCCTGGGACCTGAAGAGGCAAGAAGATTCGTCCAAGAAACTCACGACGGACTCTGCGGTTCTCACCAAGCCGGGCCGAAGATGAAGCTGAAGATCAAACAGATGGGTTATTATTGGCCCACGATGATCCAAGACTGCCTCGAATACGCGAAGCAGTGCCATTCGTGCCAGATTCATAGAGACTTCATCCATCAGCATCCAAATCCGCTACATCCGACAGTGGCTAGCTGGCCATTCGAAATGTGGGGAACCGACATAATCGGGCCCATCGAGCCAGCATCGTCCAGAGGACATCGGTTCATTTTGGCGACAACTGATTACTTCTCCAAATGGGCAGAGGCAGTACCGCTGAGGGAAGTGAAGATGGAGAATATCCTCCATTTCTTCAAGACGCACGTCATTTATCGGTTTGGAACTCCACGACAGATTATCTCCGATAACGGGCCAGCCTATCGAAGCCACAAGATCAGCCGCTTCGCACAACAGCATAACATAGACTGGAGATACTCTTCGGTCTATAATCCCCGAGCTAACGGTCTAGCTGAGGCTTTTAACAAGACCCTGACGAAGATCGTAAAAAAGACGGTGTCCCAAAATAAGAAGGACTGGCATGAGAGACTACATGAAGCTCTCTGGGCGTATCGAACTATGTTCAAAACAGCCACAAACATAACGCCATATGTATTGGTATTCGGTACAGAAGCGGTACTACCCCTCGAGATAGAGTTACCCTCTCTACAAGTGGCAGTTCATTACGAGCTAAAGGATGAAGAGAATGCTCACCTTCGTCTTGAGGAGCTTGATGCCCTTGATGAAACCCGGTTCATAGCGCAACAAAATCTGGAGGCTTACAAAGCAAAAATGACGCGCTCATACGAAAGATTGATAGGCCGAGAACATTCCGCCAAGGCGAACTCGTGCTAGTGGTCAAAAGACCTATGATCCCCAATCATGCCAAACGGGGGAAATTCGAGCCGAACTATGAAGGCCCGTATATCATAGATAAGGTCTACCAGGATGGAGCCTATCTACTCATGGACATGCATGGCGAAAGACCCTTCAGGCCAATAAATGGTCGCTTCCTAAAAAAGTACTACGCTTGACGAGTCACGGCCTAGGTCAATGATAGATGACGACGACTATGTCCGCTCGCTATCTTCCTAAAGCCCAAACTCTATAAGTAGTAGCCGAACAACAGACCGAAACGTCCTTAAACTAACAACGGACCACTATGTCCTAAAACTAGCTGTTGACCGAGACGTCGATAAACTATGGTGGATTGCAGCGTCCCGAAGCTGATAAAAAACGGTATGTCCATAAGCAAAATGGGCACGGATGAAAACCCGAAAGGGCCCCGTGAGTAAAAACAGCATGGCTACTGGCGAGTTTTGTGAAAACCCGAAAGGGCACTATCTCGTTAAAAGACACTTGTAAGGTCCTCTCGACTTTATAAGGAGAAACCACCTACATGAGATCCTTACGACTCACAAGGGAGCAACGCACTTAAGGATCCCCACGATTCCTAAGGAGAAATTACACTTGCGAGATCCTCACGACTCGTAAGGAGAACCCTCTTATGAGACCCTCACGGCTCATAAGATTTGAAAGTCTTAAGCTACAGGGATCTAAACCTGTTCTTAACCAGCCACCACAACTTCCGACACTGCCCTACAAGCAGTTCAATATTGACTCTTGTATACAATCCACGGGCACAAATAAACATTTCCCTAAAAAAGTCACATCCGTGACTAGGGATATGTCTACACGGTGAACAACCCTTGTAAGTCCTCTCGACTTATAAAGAGGAAACACTCCTGTAAGATCCTTACGACTTATAAGAGACCATGCACTTAGGAATCCTCACGATTCCTAAGGAGAAAACGCACCTACGAGATCCTTACGACTCGCAGGGAGAAATACCTTTATGAGACCCCTACGGCTCATGAAGTCAAAAGCCTTAGTCGACAGGATCTTAACCCTGTTTGCTAAGCCACCTTTGTTCGACATCGACAGAGGCAAATGATGATTCGCTCCTGGCAATATTCCATTCGTAGCGGTGCTGATGCCGAAATTGGTGTCTAATTCCAGGATTGCAGCGAGAAACTAGCGAGCCACACATGCATACGAAATAGCCGAAATTATGGGGAAACTTGCAACAAAACCAGCAAGTAAAAAAAATGTATGCATGCAAAATAGCCGAAATGATTGGGCAACTCGCAACAAAAGCAGCGAGTAAAAATAAAATAAATAGCCGAAATGATTGGGCACCGCGAAAAATAGCCGAAATGATTGGGCAATCGCGACCTTCGCGATATAAAAGCTGAAATGATAGAGCATCGCGGAAATAAAAAATATATAAATAAAATTTATGCCCTACAGGTGATATTACATCAATCCCTGTACACAATCCAGGGGCGCAAATAAAGAAGGAGTCACGCCTTCCCTCCCTAGGCTCCATCAGAAGAAGAAGCTATATCTCAACGACTCACAGACAACCTGGAGACCATTTCGATATTCGTCTCATTACAACAGATGCGGCGTCATCCACATGACCCCATTCGGAAATACGTCATCCATATGACCCCGCTCGGAAATACGTCATCCACATGACCCCGTTCGGAAATACGTCATCCACATGACCCCATTCGGAAATACGTCATCCATATGACCCCGCTCGGAAATACGTCATCCACATGACCCCGTTCGGAAATACGTCATCCACATGACCCCGTTCGGAAATACGTCATCCACATGACCCCGTTCGGAAATACGTCATCCACATGACCCCGCTCGGAAATACGTCATCCACATGACCGCGCTCGGAAATACGTCATCCACATGACCCCGCTCGGAAATACGTCATCCACATGACCCCGCTCGGAAACACGTCATCCACATGACCCCGTTCGGAAACACGTCATCCACATGACCCGTTCGGAAATACGTCATCCACATGACCCGGTTCGGAAATCCGTCATCCACATGACCCCGCTCGGAAACGCGTCATCCACATGACCCCGTTCGGAAACGCGTCATCCACATGACCCCGTTCGGAAACGCGTCATCCACATGACCCCGTTCGGAAACGCGTCATCCACATGACCCCGTTCGGAAACGCGTCATCCACATGACCTCGCTCGGAAACGCGTCATCCACATGACCCCGTTCGGAAATATGTCATCCACATGACCCCGCTCGGAAATACGTCATCCGCATGACCCCGTTCGGAAATACGTCATCCGCATGACCCCATTCGGAAATACGTCATCCGCATGACCCCGTCACGGAAATACATCATCCATATGACCCCGTTTCGGAAATACGTCATCTACATGTCTATCACACTAAACACTTACGGATCCTCTCGATTCGTAAGGAAGAAAACTCCCTTATAAGATCCTTACGACTTATAAGGGAAAACGCACTTAGGAGTCCTCACGATTCCTAAGGAGAAAATACACCTACGAGATCCTCACGACTCGTAGGGAGAAAAATCTTTATGAGACCCTCACGGCTCATAAAATTGAAAAGCTTTAGGCAGCAGATCTGAACCTGCTCCCTAAGCCATCACTACCGTTCGAAGAGTCCAAGATGGACAGCTATATGCTATCTACAAGCCACACCTGCTAAAATCACATGGCAACAACACAGCAAGGAGCAGAAAGCGACAAGGAGAACTTTTGATTCGCATTTCATTAGAGCGTTCAAAGCATACCCATTCATGCAGGTCCAAAAGATTAGTACATAAAATAAAACAAAGCTGAAATGAAGAATTTGCCATTCATACTTCGAAAAAGTTCTTACAATTATGAAAGAAGTAAACAAAAAACATTATCAAAATGATTACAATGGCAAGACCTCAGATCCAGGACAGGGATTGAGGAATTCAAAAGTGACGTTGTCCAGAATCTTCCAGGCCTTTCGAACCATCCTAGTATACTTTCTTTCGCGATCACAAGCGTCGGGATCCTCACGGATGTCCTCCACCCTCCGATAGGCAGCAAGTATGGCCGCCTGTTGAAAAGCCTGATGAAGAAGATCGACAAGATTGTCTCGCCTTCTCTTTGAGATTAGGCCCATCAGATACACCGAGTGCACCTTATCCTCGGCAGCATCCAATGCCCTAAGCGGTATGCCGGTATAGAATAAAGGAAGCGCTTCCCAGATCACTCCCACGATAAGCTTCAGGAGAGAGGAACGTCGAAGAAGCAGTCGACCATTGTACGCGTCAAAGCAACCCATGATTTCGACACACTGGGCGTTTGTGAATTCTCGATTTTGAGAACGGCCGAGTGAGCGAATGTCTCCGTAAGAAATGATCTCATCAAGGTCATACATATGAGCGTCCATAACTCCTGAGAAAGAAAATCAACAAGAATTAGCGGACAGACTGATTAAGCATATTCTTATTAAAAACAGGCATAGGGATTTAAACGACCCTTAAAATCCCCATGGAGAAAACGAATTCTAATTATGACACCTAATAAACTCGAATTTGTGGGAAATCTTAAAAAGGGAATCTCATAAGCAACCCTTCGGGTTAAGGATTTAAATTCCCCGAGAGCAAGGCTCTGCAGACAGGAATGACACCTGTCAAAGTCAATTATGAAAGGAATTTAAAGAGATTCCCTGAGAATGCTAAGAGCCTGGCTCTGTAATGATGATGGAAAAATCCATCGAGAATTAATTAAAATTATTTTTTATAAATTAAAAATTCTGGGATCTTCAAGGTCCATATACAAAAACTCTTAAGAGTTCTTCATCGAAGATTAAGAAATCTAAAAAGCAGAGCTCTGATTCATGGGTTAAGGAACCCCAAGAAAAGATCTCTTTAGATCTATGGGTTCAAGAGAGCAAAGCTCTATTAATGAAACCCTAAAAGGGTTTTTCTTTAGATCAAAGATCTATGAAGAGCAAAGCTCTGTTAATGGGTAAAACCCTAATCTAGTGAAAGTTTTATACTTGACCTAAATTTTAACAGAGTTCTGACTCTTAAAAGATTTTTTTTACAAGAGAGCAATGCTCTGACGAAGAAATAATTCTCAAGGAAGAGATGAAAATCATCTAAGGGACCAAAGGTCCTATTTATAGGCATTGAGAGCCGTTTCAACTTCCAAAAGTCGATCCAACGACTGAGATGCTACCACTGCCGCACTCACGTTTGGGCCACGTAAGCGCAATGGTGGGGGGCATTTGTTTCCCCAATCAGAGCAAAGCTCTGTTCAAATTCCAAGATTTGAAATGAAGTGACGCTTCCGTTTTCCCCAATCAGAGCAAAGCTCTGTTCAAATTCCAAGATTTGAAATGAAGCGACGCTTCCGTTTTCCCCAATCAGAGCAAAGCTCTATTCAAATTCCAAGATTTGAAATGAAGCGACGCTTCCTTTCCCCAAATAAGAGCAAAGCTCTGTATTGAAATTCTAAAGTCAAAAAAATTGAAGCAACGCTTCAGATCCGGCGCTAGGTGCACTGCGCGCCACGTGTCAAACACGGATGCGCTAGCGCCAGGTGCGCTACGCCCTAGGCAGTGCACCATGAGTGCGCTAGCGCTAGGCGCGCTGTATGCCATGTGTCAAACACGGGTGCGCTAGCGCAGTTGCGCTGTGCGCCACGTGTCAAACGTGGATGCGCTAGCGCAAAGTGCGCTGCGCTCTGAGTAGCGCGCCACGTGCAAAGCACGGGTGCGCCAATGCTGGAATTAAAAATTCCCCACAGTTAGATCAAAAGATCTAATAATGATAAATCATTAATCAGAATTAAAATTCTGTTATGGAAAGATTTTCTCAATCTTGTTAAAAACAAGAAGATTGCCTTCTGTAAAACAGAAGCCCCAGGATCAAAGATCCAATGGTGGGGAAACGTCCCCAAATCAATCAGAGAAAGATTTCTTTAACTGATTTAATAAATCAACTTGCCCTATATAAAGGTCCCAAGACTTCAAGTCTGATATAGAGAAACCCCCATACAAACTTTGAGAAAAACTCAAAGAGAGAAAAGCAAGCTTCTAGCAAAAGAAGATCATTTCTCCAAGGTAAAGAACATGATTCTTGAACACAGAGATGAAATCATCTCATGAAAAGAAGAACTATCTTCTAAAAAAGATCATAGAACTATAAAAAGACCAAGGTCTTGGATAAAAAAGAGATCAAAAGATCCTACCATAAAAACAAAAGAAGTATTTACTTCATTTACGGATCATTGATCTACAAAGGTAGCGCCCTTTTTTATAAATAAGAACTTTTGTTCTTGAATCTTGAGGCAAAACCTCCTTTTAATAGAGCATAACTTGTTCTCTGATCAAAAATTTGATCAAATGCGCTTTGCGCTATTGAAAAGTGTCTTGCGCTCATGAACTGCGCTTCTGAGCTCCTTGGACCGGCACTCAACGCCAAAACATGCCACGTGTCAACCACAGACACAGTTTGCGCTTTGCGCTTCTGAGACAGCGCACTGCGCCCATGGACCGGCGCTCAGCGCCAAGCACGTCACGTGTCACTCACTGGTGCGCCATTAAACTAGCGCAAAGCGCTCATAAATTGAAAGCGCGATGCGCTAATAAACTAGCGCTTAACGCTAAGCGTGACACGTGTTATCTCCGCGTGCGCTACCCGACAGAAGCGCTATGCGCTCTTTGATTGGCGCAAAGCGCCTGGCGCGCCACGTGGCGCACTGTTAGAACACACATTGTTCTGATAAATGCTATGCATTCAATACAAGACAAAAGATGTCAGAACCCAATGCTTAGCATTATTAAAAGGGCCAAGCCCAAATAAAGACTCAACAGCCAGAGCGATAAAATGTTAAACATTTTAATTGGACTTAGCCCAACATTGGCCGTAAGTCCTCAACTTATATTGAACTGAGCCCATCTGCTCATGAATATTCAACAAATCTTAGTCCCAAACTGGGCTATAGATTTTCCAATCAATCTATATCCGGTTTGAAGGTACATCTCTTTACTCCTCTGATACCTGTCGTTGTAATCCTTCAACGTCTTCAGAGAGGTAACGGGTCCCGACAACCCCACATTTCTACGGACTGTGGGGTCCTTAAACCCATAGACTACGATGTCCTTAAACCTTATAGACTATGATGTCTCTAAACCGGACTGTGGGGTCCTTAAACCCATAGACTACGATGTCCTTAAACCTTATAGACTACGATGTCTCTAAACCGGACTGTGAGGTCCTTAAACTCATGGACTACGATGTTCTTAACCCTGGACTGTAATGTCCTTAAACTAACTGACCGCAATGTCCCTAAACTAAACAATAGAGTCCAAATGCTCTCTTGTTGGATCTAAATGATCCCGTTAAGTAGATCTTAGCCGAGAAATTAGACCAACGTATCCTTAACAAACGTTTAAGTTGATCTTAGTCTCAAACAAGACTAATGTATCCTTAAACCAAACCCCCAAACCCAAATCTAAGAAGATACGGTTTTGGACTAATCCACGTCCTACGGGCGACAACATAAATTAGTCTCCGTATACAATCCACGGGCAACCACAAACAAAACAAACTCCCACGACACGAAGTAATCATCTGGAGAAGGAGAAAGTTGTTACCGCGATGCGGTAATGTAATTAATTGCAGGGGCTTGTGCCTGCAGGGAAGAGCGTCCCCACAATCAAAAACCCCTCAAACGAGTGGGAATCTGACGAAGTCTGCTACATCGGCCGCATCCATTTAAACCTTCGATACACGGTGTCATAAATCAACTTGGCATCTTCGGAGAGGTGGACGGATAGCACCAATTAGCATCTGCCCTCAGATTCAGGCAAGACGTTCGTCTTCCCGGTTTCCGGCGGTAAACAATTGCCCTATCATTTCGGCTATTTATTCGCGGTTGCCCCCTCATTTCGGATTTATTTTCATCTTTATTTTACTTGCTGATTTTTATTGCGAGTTACCCCATCATTTCAACTTTTTTATTTATTTATTTACACATTTTTTTGTACATCCCCAGTTTAACGACTTAGGGGTCGACTGTTCCCAGTTTAACGACGCGGTGGTCGACTGTTCCCAGTTTAACGACATGGTGGTCATTATTCCCAGTTTAACGACGTGGTGGTCCTTGTCGTACACTTGTTCAAAAATCCTTGGACTTTGACCTCACGGCGCTTCAATGCTCTCTTTGTCCTTTTGGAGAGACGTTCACGTGTGTCCCGTAAAAACTGTAATGAACTGGGTCATTTTCTGGAGCGGGCGATTGAGCCGTTTGCCCCCAGAAGGTTTTGGTCTTCGTTCGAATGGAGCGGACGATCGGTCCTTAGTTTTTTGCTAACTCGTCTTTGGCCAATGAGACTACTCCCTCATTGTATTGTTTTTCCATCCAATTCTTGATAACAAAGCAGTCTTCAATGGTATAACTCACCATTCTGTGATGCGGGCAGTACAAAGGGTCATCGGTCATGTTTGTTTCATGTGGTCTTTTTGATTTAGGCAATTGCAGACCATTTCTCAGGGTGTCCTTAAATATTTTACGGATTATGTCCCTTCTGAATGAATAGACCTTATTCAATTTCTCTTCCAGGGGCGATTATCCTCCTCCTCCCATCACTGGTTTTCGAGGCTGGTCGGCATTAGGCCTGCCTGCTCCTCGCCTACTTTGGTCGGCAGATATATTAGATGATTCAGTGTCCTTGGGAGGCCCACCTTTGGGGTTGTCGTTCTCTGGATATTTGGACCTGTTGTTATATTAGTAGTTTGGAAGAGATTCAGGGCTCGCATGTTCCAACGTTTGGACTCTTTTTAGTAAGTCCTGAAGAGTTTCAGGATCTGCTAATGACTTTCCCTTAATTTTGTCCTGTGTCAACTGGTCGTAGACATGCGTCAGGACTTTCCTGGGGGCTAGCCGCCTTCGACTTTCATGAAGGTATTCCGCTCTTATAGCAGAAGGAATAGCTGTTGGCTGCTTTGGGACATCACTCCCTGGTTCATGGACTAAATTTTGATTTTGTTTTGATTGCATTTGAAGGACTCGGATTGCAAGATTTTCCACAACATTCACCAGATCGTCGACTTTGGAACGGATCTTGGCTAACTCCCTACCACGGTCCTGAAATTGCTCTTGAAGCCATTGGAATAACGCTTGTTCTATAGTTTGGGGAATGACGATTGGGCTATCCTCATCGCCTGAGCTTGATTCCCCAAGAACCATGGGATCTTTTAGCAGCTCGAGCAGGGTCCTCATCATTATCTGGACCGAGCCAATATTGGGCGGCATCAACCATATCACCACCATGACTGTGAAGCGTAGGAGGGTTCGTTTCTCCAGGTCCGACCATGTAGACCGTATGGATCGCGCATCTGTCTGTTGCCCCCTCATTGTCAATGTTACCCGCTGGACCTTTGGATTGTCGCCGTGGTTTTCTCCTTTCAGGGATGGGTGAACAATTAAGAGCGGTCGGTTCTCCAAATATCTCGATCTCTGTTTGTATAAAATTGGTGGTCGCGACTCGATTGTTTGTCAACACGCCAGAGGACTATGATATTTCTCCCGCCTTGTATTGTTTCTCGATCCAATTCTTGAAGATGCAACAGTCTTCAATAATGTGTCCCAGCACTCGGTGGTATGGGCAAAAGTTGGGATGATCGGTCATGTTCGCTTCACTTAGCCTTTTTGGTTCTGGTAGCCGTAAGCCATTCTTTAGAGCATCTTTGAATATTTTGTGAACCTTATCTCTTCTGAAAGAGTAGACCTTATTTCTCCTTTCCTCGAAAGTTGGCTCTCGATTTTGAGGACTTGATGGGCATCCGTTTTCCGGGAAGCCGCCGTGAGTCGACTGATGGGGAGCTTAGAGAAGATACCCGATCGATCGGTTGTCAAGGGCACTGCTAGAGTTTACCCAAGATGCATTATTACTTTTTGGTGTTGATGGCCCTGCCCTCAGCTGGAGCAATGGAGAGTCGTTCGAAAACGGATTTGTGCTTGGGCTGAGGTAACTTCGCGACCATGACATTTGGCCTTTTCCCTTTTGAGGCCGGTTTATCTGTCATCGCAGCTTGAGGAGCGGGGATGGCATTAGCTGACATGAATAGAATAGAGCCAAATGGTAGCAGTGGCTCCTCCCACTCTCGCCCGAGACTGGCTGGGAGGACCGTCCTGGCGTCCATCTTCATCGTGTAGGAGACGGTAGCTGTGTCAAGAGTTGAGCTTGTCCTTGGAGACATTTTTTGCTGCGTCTGAAGATTGGAATTGGAAACTGTTACCTGCACAAAGAAGTATGATTTCAGTACAGGCAATCAATATGTATATTGATTTAGTTCGCATGAATGTTTAACCCGAAATGTGGGAGGAGAGAAAGGGTCCAACAGGGCATGCTAGAATCTGTAGGGTGTTTCTCGTCACCACATTAAGATGGGAAATACGCATCGCTTGTCAGGCATATACAGATTCTCCCTGCCTAGGGTAGGCTAAGGTTTATTGATTGTGGGGATCCGAATCTCCGGCAGCCGCGGACTAAGCTGTCGTTAATTACCCCTCGCCTTTGAAGCGAAGGAACCTCCGATTGACGAGTCAGACTAATCATGCGAACTCAATGTGCAGTGTGCGTTTGCGTGTGTTTTGGGTATATCAGGAGCCTCACAGAGTTTACGGCGGTCCCGCTACTCGGATAGCGGGTTGGGGGTCAAAGGGGCTAGCAGCACCCTTGCGTGGTGCGGGGCAGCACCCCGTTAGAATTTTTTTTCTAACGGGGGAAAGTCTAATGGAGTGTGTGTATATTAAGAAAGGGAAAATAGCGTCCAAAAGACACGTGGGCGTCAGCGTCTCACGTGCTTGGCACGCGGGCGCCGGGCGCTAGCGCCCCACGTGCTTGGCACGCGGGCGCTGGACGCCAGCGGGAGAAAGGGGTTTAGCCCCTATACTAGGAGTTGTACTCTCAATTGACTTTTGGAGTTAAACTCCTAAAAAATAACAAAGGGGCTTAGCCCCTGCAATGGGAGTTGTA
The DNA here is from genome assembly GCA_030015575.1 of Agapanthus africanus. Classification (NCBI taxonomy): domain Eukaryota; kingdom Viridiplantae; phylum Streptophyta; class Magnoliopsida; order Asparagales; family Amaryllidaceae; genus Agapanthus; species Agapanthus africanus. The sequence continues at coordinate 443,165,587 of JASDDO010000031.1, read as the reverse complement.
CTCCCAATTGACTTTTGGAGTTAAACTCCTTAAAAAAAGACTTTTTTCAGAGTTAAACTCCTAAGAGATTTTCGGAGATAATGAAAGGGAACCCCTTTCTTCTTCCTTGAGCCCTAGATCTTCTCTTAAGCCTTGAATCTTTCCCACGGTGGGATTTTTGGAGATGGGTCTCTTTCTTCCTTCTCTCTATTGGCTGGATCTTGGAGAAAAGGGGGTGAGACTTAAAAATCTCCCCTTTTAGAGATTTGATGGAAAATCTGGGTTCCCCTTCAAGGGTTTTATGGTGAAAAACTATTTATTTTTAGGAAAGAAAGAGTTGAACTCTTGATTTAATTCAGAAAAGAAAATAAGCTTTAAAACCTTGAGGAAGAAGGAAGAGGCACAAAAACCCAAATTTTTTTAGAGGAATGAATTATTTCTTTATTTCATTATCATGTTGTCTTATATAGACTTACAAATTTACACATAGCCCCTTGGGCTTTACAAAATGGCATTTTGCCCATCCCATACCTCATGTGCTCCTTTTTTTTTGCACATGAGCCATGGGCTTTACAAAAATTTGGCTTTTTGCCCATTTATTTTACATTCATGCATGAAAATTACATCAAACTTATTTATTACATAATTTTCTTCTTGGCATGGGGGAGGCCAGCCACTTCATGTTCGGGCTTGACTTGGGCATGAGCCCATTTGGCTTGGGGTTGACTTTGATTTTGACTTGGTCAACCAGAGTGTAGATTTTGGCCCCAACAAGCATATATTATTTTATATATATATATATATATATATATATATATATCAAATATATAAATATATATCAAATTATTAAATCAACACTTGATTCAATAATCCGATTATATCATATATAACCGATTAATATCATTTATATATGTATATCAAAACATTAAATCAACACTTGATTTAATTATCCGGTTATATCATATATAACCAGCTAATATTCAATATTAGATATTAAATCAACACTTGATTCAATAATCCGGTCATATCACATATAACCGGCCAATATCAAATATATACACATAAATCAAATTATTGAATCAACACTTGATTCAATAATTTGGTTATATCATATATAACCTAACCGATATCAAATATCGCTGGATTAGAATACAACATCACATGCTCGTATTTAATCAAGCTCTTGCATATATCTCCACATGTGCCCTATTTCGTTTCGCTTGAGCTAGGAAACCTCTGTGTGGGACTCTAAAGACTCGTCAATACGCCAGCAGTAGATAATGATCACGTCAGATACCCACAAGCCTTCAGCGGTACTAGCTAGATGTAACGGCTACCCAGGTATTGAACGAATAAAAGAACAACAAGCAAATTTGTCCAAACTCCCGTAAAGCTTATAAGCAACACTTACCGTACAGTCCGGTCTCTTCGTCTGATATGTCGCATATCGAGTCTGGGGATGGAATCGTCAGACCCAATAATTTGATAAGTCATGTCGATGTGTGGCCCATAACCTTTCGAGAAACTACTGATAACACTTACGAGTAAATCTCATCAGCCCTGGCCAGGAACTTGCTGTTATAACCAATCGAGTATAGCGTAACATCAACTCCCAATACCGGGAGAGACGAAACCCCTCCTATCGCTCACCGCCTCCATATGACTCGGGACTGTACCCAAAATCCACCTATTTGCCCGACTCATTTGAGCCATGGTGGGGAGGAAATCAAAGTACAGTGGGAATCATACAAGACACTATGACGATCTCGGGTCTACAGATTAACCTGTATAAGTGTCACCAGAGAACTGCTATCTGACGATAAGTATGGTATCATTTAGGAGTTCTCGGCGAGTCCTGTTCGGTGTACCCATTCTCCAATAAGCATCTGTGCACAATCTTTGATGTCAAACACCAATGGTTGTGGGATGAACCATCGCCCCATACAGGGTCAAGAAATATACACACTAGTTTACTTTGGAATATCGATGCCCTGTCTCGATACTCTCATGACTAGGAACTGTTAAAGGATGTGCTTCCGGACTACATAAGCTCCACTAATATGATCTGCATCATAGTCCTGATAGTCAAGCCTACATCCTAAGGGCTTTATCAACATGTATCAGAGAGACAATATAATAAAATAAGTGTACATGTTAAAATAAAGAGCAATCAGATAGCACACTATCATGTCGAGCAAGAAAGTTCTCTATATATATTCAAGCATCCACTATATCATACAATAATGGTCTTTAGGGCATACATATTCCTAACACTATTGGTAATGCACGAGCTTCTTTAAGAACGCCATTAAAACTCTCAGAGCAATTCATAGTCATAATACAATACCTTACACCGCCGTCCATACATAACGCCCAACGATCTTCGTACCCCCTAAACTTTTGTTAATCCAAGTATCTGCCTCCGGATTTAATTCTCTAATACAAGCTCTTTTTTGCGCATAAACTAGAGGATCCGAAGCACGACCGGTTTCATACAACAAAAGCTGTAATGATTCGTCTTTAATTTTTTCGATAAATTACCTCTGATATGCCGCAAACAGCAGTGATGGTAATGGGGCGTCCGCCAGCCTTGAGCTAGTGCCCTTGAAAGATCCTTCATCCGATCAGACAACCATGTAATATGGCGACGGTTTACACTGGAGATATACATACGAATACATGCGAAGAAACATTTCCAGTTTGCTTCAGTTTCACCACTAACAACCGCAAACGCCAAAGGATACAACCCTCCATCTGCATCCACCTCGGTAGCAACAAGTAAAGTCTGCTTATATTTACCATATAAGTGTGTGCCATCAATGCTCAGAACTGGACGACGGTATTCAAATCCCTTAATTGATGGTCCAAATGCCCAGAACATGCCGGTAAACTGGATTGCTATTGGAGTCAGGTTTTCGTAAGTGATCTTGTAGACTGTGCCAGGATTGCTCTTCGTAATTGCCTCGAGGTACCGCGGCAGAGTTTTATATGATTTTTCCCAATCCCCAAATATCATGCATAAAACCTTCCTTCTCGCCTCCCGTGCTTTGAAATAAGAAATATTAATTTGATACGCCATTTCCATTTGATCTTGGATGATAGCCGGTGTCATATTAAGCCGTCTCTTCAGTAAAGATAAGATGCACTGGCATATAAATATTGATGTGGCTTGTTTGTGTCCCACAACCCCTACAGTGTTTTGGCACCGATGCTCCAGATTATATTCCTTTATAGTGAAGTGTGTCGAATGCACCTACCGTTTTGATATTATTGCATGAAGTTTCCATGGGCATTGTCCAGGGCCCGTACCTGGATTGTTATCACACACCACAATGTACTTTGTTTTAGTATCCCTGGCCATTTTGAATGACATACACCTCTTAATGGACCATGCACTGACTTTTTCAATCAATTTTTCCTTCGTCGCAAACATTTATTCGGCTTGAAATCCGACATTATTGTCCGTTCGCGTCGCCCAACGTGTGTCATCGATGATCATATCCTCAGTAGTATAAGATTCTACCATGGCATCATCAATCGCCTCATCAGGATGTGGCTCTTCGAACTCAACATATTCGTTGTTAGCATATGTTTAATGCACCCACTGATCGTCCATTTCATCTTGGTCTGCGTACTGCATACTGTTTTCCTGCATGACACCATCTCCTTCATGATCGGTATCTACAACATCACCATCTCCCTCGTTCTCGGGGTCATTTCTTTCTTCAACATGATGTGAGGAAGATGGTCCCGTGTCCGGTGTTCCAAATCCTAAAAATGCACCGGCACCAAACCCCCCTTGCGCTGAACTTTGTGTTCGCATATGCTTCGGTGCAAAAAATGATGACCTATGCGACATATAAGGATACAAATATCAATTATCAATTAACCATGATTCGATATACGATGACTATCGTCAGTTTTATTTAATATAGTATGTTACTTATTCGCTCCATCCATCCCCATTGTGAAATTCGTATTGTATGGATTTAACGTTGATTGACCATACAAATTCCAATCACGGTTATACATATCTGTGTTAACCTGCGTGCCATAAAATGGAACTTGCATGGAATTGAATGTGTCAACATGCACATTCGGCTCTCCAGGACTGCACATAGTCGTATTGAGCATTCGTGTAAATTCCCCATGTGGTTCATAAGCTTAATGTGATTGTGCTGCTTCTTAAAGCGATTGTACATCTTCTTGATGCGAATGTACAGCTTTTTTCACCACCAACACCTGTATTGATGGATTTTCAGGATACAAACTAAGTATCATACTTGTAACATCGTCATCGTTTACTTCAATACTTGTGTAGTCCTGACTTGTGATCGGAACCTTGCATACCAATTCGATCTTATAATCTCTCGGATTTATCGGCGTGTTTGCATAAATCTTTCGCTTCAACTCATTATGTCAGAACGATTCATTAACTCTCATCATTTTACTTCTTTCACAAATGTAGTTCGGCCTTCCACTCGCTTCGATATTTAACATGCCGTTATAATGACAAATCAACACATCCTCCTCCTTTGTCATTGCACCTAATATTAATAATAATTGTGAAATTATCGAAAACTTAAGAAAAAACTTATACACTCTACAACATTCACAACAATAACATCCAATACCCCATTTTAATTTAATTTCAGTGCTTATGAATTTTACCCAACCCCCAAAATACACCAATCTTAACCTTCACAAAAACACCAAATTACCCTAACCCTATCCCCAAAATAACCTAATTTTAACACTAAAAAACCTAAATTACTCTAACCCTAACCCCCTAAATACCCTACATTACCCTAACCCTAACCTTAAACCCCCAAAATACACTAAATTACACTAACCTTAACACCGACATACCCTAACCCTAACCCTAATATACCATAAATTACCTTAACCCTAAAAATACAATATCCTAACCCAAAACCCACTAATTAAAAGCAAAAAATTAACACTAATTTCAAACAAATTTATTTAAAATTAAAACTCACTTGGGAGAATGAGGGTTCGATCCCAACTAAGAAGAGATCGACTACAGTTGAGAGCTTCGAAGTAGGAGGAAAAAGGAGGCTCGAGATCGATGCTGGAGGAGGGGGCTCGGCTTCAAAGATGGGGCTCGGGTTCGGATGAGGAGGACACAGAGAGGGGGGGATCGAGAAGAGAGAGTGTGAGATCGAGAGAACAGAGAGAGGGAGGGATCGAGAGGGGGGAGAGAGAGACCGAGAGGAGAGGGAGAGATATATGAGAGAGAGAGTGTCTTATATATATATAATATTAAATGGGAAAGGGTGAGGCCGCACTAAAGTATGTTTCGCACTTTGCAAGTGCAGACTATTCCTAGCCAATAGAAAAGTTTAACTCCATACTTGCAAAGTGCGGAATTAAACTTGGCCACTGCAAGAGCTACGAAGTTGTAATCCGCACTTTCAAAGTGCGGATTATATTTGGCTCTAAACCAGAGCCAAGTTATAATCCGCACTTTTTGTCACGACCCGAAAAGATACGGAACATGACTAGCACTTAAATTACGAAACGTCTCAAGACGTACGTGATATAAGTTAGCCAAAGCCCAGAAATCAAAACCCATTTAAGCAATAGAGTGAAGGAAAACCAATTTATTGAAAGCGATTTTAATCAAATAAGTCACATCAAACTTTTTAAAAGCAACATTCATTTTTCCAAAAATTTTGGCAGAGTCTCCTTTGTAAATACTGACCCCCAAACGGATACAAACAGGAATATATATGAATAACATGAAATAAGGCATCCCCAAGCGGGAGCTAGCTCTTCGCCCCAAGGCGGACTCAAATCCCACACAATGTAAATCAGCAATGTGCAAAATAAGTGTAAAAAGACACCAGTAATAAACATCATGTCGGCTCAAGTGAGCTCGACCCCAAAATACAACATAAAAGTCCACAAATCTCACTGTCTCGTCTCTAGGTCAATATACATCAATACAATAACAGGTACAGTAGATACAGTAGATGGAGTACTCTAGATACAATGAATGTACAAGGTGGAAACAAAATAATATCATAACCTACCTACGAGCAAAAGTCTCAAGTCCAGGCAAAAGGAGCAAAAGCGTCCGCCACTACTGTGCTGACGGAGCAGACCTGCAAAATAGCTGTGGCACAATGGGGGTAAGTTGCCAACTCGTGAGTAATAAATAACATCTATAGGGGCTATCGTAAGCATGCACGCAAGTGTCATAACATCAACAATCCTGATATGGCATGATATACTAACAGATATGTATGCAACATGAATCAATGTACAATACTAATCTGGCATGATGTACTAGCATGTATGTATGCAACATGAATCAACTCGTGATCTGAATATGTTGAAATAGAAAATCATTATTTTCTTCTTAGAAAACTCTTTTGAAATATCAGCATAATATCAATAGAATCAACATAAATCCGTGTCCAGCATCGATATCTCAAACAACTATCTTAAATCTCATGTATCCATATCACAGTATCTCAGGCCCCAGCCGTCCGGCTGATCCATCTCAAAGTATCAATATCTCAACATCTCACGGCCACGGTCGGTATCCTCTGGATATCCGTCGTGCCAACAATCACCGGTAGGTAGTTTGCCCCTGCCAGGCTCATCGTCTACACCTCGATCTTCTTGCCCCGGGATACCTAACCGGGCCCACCATGTACCCGAGACGGTTCATCCAACTCCTCGAAATGGGTCTCGAAAACCAACAGAAAACTCATGGTGGACGACACATGTATCATATCACGAGAAAAACCACAACTTTCAATGTTTAAAAAAATATCCGGTTTATTAAATCCTTGCGGCTTTTCCCCCAAAATCTCATAAATATCAAGTACTGAAATCCTCAAGAAAATCATCATAAGTGCATATGTCAATGATAATGAATGCCTATAGCATCAACAAGTTGGACTGCAATGTATGACTAATAGGCTAGGCATAAACGAATGATGTAATGAGGTGCATGCATATGACTAGCAGCCCTACATGTTCATCCTGAGGAATTTAAACGCATTAGCAAAGGTTTAAGCATCATACATGGTGAAACGGTTGTAGATTTCAGGTTATACAAGGTATCTAGTGTTGTGGCATAGCAATTACCAAGACGTGTGTGTCCGCATGAATAGTACTCGTGCTGCATAAAAACCCTAGCAATGGTGCAAGTGTCCTATAAAATGAGTTCGCACATGTATGTAAATATATAGGACCATGAATGCAGCAAGATGTTCAAGTAGGCACTATACTCATAAATAGTATTACCACTAGAAGTCTTTTAAATTATCCAATCTAACGGGCGTCTTGTGTCTTCCAAACAATTTTCTCCCGTAGATGTTACATCTATTCATCCGTGATCTCATGCTAGGTGTATCCGACCACCAGCTTTCCTTTCTCCGCGACGCTCGAAGTTCCCGCCTACAAACCTAGAATTTACATAAAGTAACACACATAAGGCAAATCCTGCAAAAACGCGATATCACGATCAAAGGAAAACTCGCGTTGGAAACTAAACGCGCGTGCACTCGATACGTCAAAATGTGTGTAACCTCACCAGAAACCATCCCGACTCGCTGTGTCACGTAGTGCACCACAGACCCAACACACAAAACACACGTGTCACATGAATTAAAAAGTATCGAAAAAGGGTTTTAAGTTCCAGATTTTGCCTCGAGTGAAAATATAAAAAGTTGCATATACCAAAAACCCTAATTATACAGCAGACTCCCACAGCCCAAACCCCAACACAAAACACCATCATCTGGGGGCAAATTGCGGCCAGAATGAATAAAACGGTGACAAAACAGTGGGTAGGGGGTCTCGTGTTCTGTGTATGTGATCAAGGTCTAAATAGTATGCTCCAGTAACTCAGATTTTACCTGAAGCACTCGGGTCAACAGCAGATCTTAAAAAGGCTAAAAATCTATATTAAAACGTTAAATTACACTAAATTGAAACCCTATGGTATTTTAGTGAAATCTAGGGCAAAACTTAGGTTAAATGGCCTTAAAAACACCTAGTCAAGTTACACTAACCATAAAAATCATCACTTGGCCAAATCCCCACTTAAATCACCATAACTAGCACTAAAACACCTTAAACACTAACTTAAGCTTAAATAACCACAAGCTAGCAATAGAAAGGAGTTGAGTTTAAGAAATTATACCACACTTGATTCTAGGATGCAGGAGAAGGAGAAAGAGAAGAAGAAGAAGGAGAAGAAGAAGGGTTCTGCTGCTGCTGAGCTGCTGTTGCTGCTGCTGTTTTTGCTGCTGCTGCTGCTTTGCTGTTGTTGTTGTTGTTGCTTCTGCTGCTGTTGTTGCTTCTCTGTGTGTGTGAGAAAATGAGAGGGAGAGAGATGTGAGAATGAGTGAGAAAGAGAGTTTGAAGAGAAAAGGAATGAGAGGGAGAGAGATGTGAGAATGAGTGAGAAAGAGAGTTTGAAGAGAAAAGGAATGAAAGGTGAGAGTCAACCCTCTCTCTCTCCTCATTAATTATCAAGCGTGCTCAAGCCATCATGCTCTCTCTCTCTCTCCAACCCAAGTCAACTCCCAAACAAAACTAATTATATTTAGAAAAACTAATACACTTAATTAAATCCTATTAACCTAATTAAATGGGTTAGTCCACCATGGTTATCTAAACATGGTTTTAACCCCAAACTTAACCCTAATTAACTTGCACATGTGTGTGCAGTCCAAATTAAATTCTAATAAAATATTCATAAATCCAAAGAAAATATTTGAAAACCGTTTGGTAAACTTTTTACTAAAACCCCCCACATTAAAGCATAAATAACCACTAAACACATTCTAAGGTGTTATAATCTTCCCCCCTTAAGGAAAATTCGTCCCCGAATTTAAATATATAGCTACGCGTACCTTCAAAGAGATGAGAGAATTTCTTCCGCATCTCGCCCTCGGCCTCCCAAGTGATCTCTTCACCATTCAGGCTGCGCCAAAGAACCTTCACAGACGGTAAGACCTTTGATCGAAGTTTCTTCACCTGCCGATCCAATATCACTACTGGCTGCTCGGTGAACGAAAGATCGCGCTCAAGCTGAACGGTCTGATGCTGAATCATGTGAGAAGGGTCATGAAGATATCTGCGAAGTATCGACACGTGGAAGACAGGATGAACATCTGGAAAGCTGGGTGGAAGAGCCAAACGATATGCAACTGCGTCAACACGCTCGAGGATCTCGAAGGGGCCCACAAATCTGGGACTGGGCTTTCCTTTCCGCCCAAATCTCATCACGCCCTTCATTGGAGAGACCCTCAGAAAAACGTGATCGCCAACTACGAACTCTAGTCTGTGACGGCTTCTGTCCGCATACGATTTCTGTCTGCTCTGAGCCGCTCTCATCCGATCCCGAATCAACTGTACTTTCTCGGTTGCCTCCTACACGATCTGCGGCCCCAAAATACTGCTCTCGCTAAGCTCAGTCCAACAGACGGGCGATCTACATCTCCTCCCATACAAGGCCTTGAAAAGTGCCATCTGAATAGTATCCTGGAAGCTATTGTTGTAGGAGAACTCTACCAAGGATAAATGATGATCCCAGCTACCACCGAAGTCTAAAACGTACGCTTGGAGCATGTCCTCGAGAGTCTGAATAGTCCGCTCTGACCGGCCGTCGGTCTGCGGATGAAATGCTGTGCTGAAACTCAAACGGGTGCCCAATGCCTCCTGAAGTCTTTGCCATAGTCGGCTGGTAAACTGGGTATCTCGGTCTCACACGATACAAGTCGGGACGCCATGCAACCGTACGATCTTGTCGATGTAAATCTGGGCATACTGAGCAAAACTGAAAGTGGTCTTCACTTGCAGGAAGTGAGTCGCTTTCGTTAATCGATCCATGATCACCCAAATGGAGTCGTACCCTCGACTGGTCCTGGGTAGACCCACAACGAAGTCTATAGAAATCTGCTCCCATTTCCACTCTGGAATGGGCAAAGGCTGTAACTCTCCAGCGGGTCTCTGGTGCTCGGCCTTGACTTGCTGACAAGTCAGGCATCTCGACACGAAGTCTGTGACGTCCCTCTTCATTCCGTCCCACAAATAAACATCCCTCAGATCGCGGTACATCTTGGTGGAACCCGAATGAACGCTATATATCGATCTATGCGCCTCCTCAAGAATCTCACGCCGCAGTCCCTCAGAATTTGTTACGCACAATCTAGTCCCAAAGCGTAGTACTCCCTGATCATCGATCACGAACTCGGAAACTCTGCCCTGCCTAATCTGCTCCATGATCTCTGAAAGACGGTCATCACTGGGCTGTGCCTCACGAATACGGTCAAGCAACTGCGGACGTGCACGAATATGTGCAAGCTGTCCCCCAGTCGGAGTGAACTCGAACTCAACTCGGCCGTCGCATAAAATTTGCCAATCTGCTGACGACTGCCTCTGTACGGTGCCCAAATAAGATAGACTACCTCCGGGCCTCCTACTCAAAGCATCTGCCACCACGTTCGCCTTGCCCGGATGGTAAAGAATCTCACAATCATAGTCTTTCACCAGCTCCATCCAACGGCGCCGTCTCAGATTCAGGTCTCGCTACTGAAATATGTACTTCAAGCTCTTGTGGTCCGTAAATATCTGGCATGACTCTCCATATAGGTAATGTATCCAGATCTTGAGTGCAAACACCACTGCAGCCATCTCTAAATCATGCGTAGGATAGTTCTGTTCATGTGTCTTCAGCTACCGAGAAGCATACGCGATAACCCTGTCGTGCTGCATCAACACGCAACCTAGTCCCACTCGAGAAGCGTCGCAATAAACCATGAATCCGCCCGATCTCGAAGGCAATGACAACAATGGTGCAGTAGTCAGACGAGTCTTCAACTGCTGGAAGCTATGCTCGCATGCCTCGGTCCAATCAAAAGGAACTCCCTTCCGGGTCAACCCGGTCAACGATGCAGCTATACGGGAGAAGTCCTGAACAAATCGTCGGTAGTAGCCAGCCAGGCCTAGGAAGCTGCGAATCTCTATAACTGATGCTGGTCTGGGCCAATGCTGAACGGCCTCGATCTTCTTTGGGTCCACACATATGCTATCACTCGTAATCACGTGACCCGAGAAATCAACGCTGTCAAGCCAAAACTCGCACTTGGAGAATTTCCCGAACAGCTGGTGCTCCCTCAAAGTCTATAATGTGATCCGCAAGTGCTGCTCGTGCTCCCCTCGGCTCCGGGAATACACCAAAATGTCGTCAATAAACACGATGATGAACAGATCTAGATACGGCCTGAAAATGCGATTCATCAAGTCCATAAACGTGGCTGGTGCATTGGTGAGTCCGAACGACATCACCAAAACTCATATTACCCGTAACGTGTGCGAAAAGCCGTCCTCGGAATATCCTCCCGCCGCACTCGCAACTGATGGTAACCCGATCGCAAGTCAATCCTCGAAAAGTATCCCGCACCCTGAAGCTGGTCGAACAAATCATCGATACGTGGTAAGGGATATCTGTTCCATACGGTAACCCTGTTTAGCTGGCGGTAATCAATGCACAAGCGCAAACTGCCGTCTTTCTTCTTGACGAACAGGACAGGAGCACCCCACGGGGAAACACTAGGTCGAATAAGCTCTTTATCTAACAAATTTTGCAACTGATCCTTCAGCTTTCTAAGCTCTGTCAGGGCCATCCGATAAGACAGTATGGAAATAGGTTCTGAGCCGGGAATCAACTCAATGCAGAACTCAACATCGCGCTCAGGCGGTATCCTAGGCAGCTCATCAGGGAAAACATCAGGAACTCACACAAAATCGAGACCTGGTCCAAAGGAACCTCTGCAGCTCGAGTATCACAAACATAAGCTAAGAATCCCTGACATCCCTTCTGCAAGAGCTGACCGGCGCGAAGAGACGAAATCAAGCTGGGAAGGGTGACGCTGCGGTGTCCCCGAATAACAAGGACTGGCTCTCCCGGAAAGCTAAATCTGACCGCCTTCTCATGGCAGTCCACGGATGCATAACAAGTGGCTAGACAGTCCATGCCCAGAAGGACATCAAAGTCCAACATATCAAGGAGAATCAAATCAACCAATGAATCCCTCTCCCTGATACGAACGAAACACAAACGAAACACAAAACGAGTGACAAACGACTCGCCTACCGGAATAATAACAACAAGCGGCTGATCTAACAGCGATGACTCATAGCCCAATATAGGTGCAAAATGTGCAGATACATATGAATGTGTGGAACCTAGGTCGAATAATACTCGCGCGTCGAAAGAACATACTGGCAAGGTACCTGTCACAACGGCATTGGACGCCTGCGCATCCTGCGGAGTCAAAACGAACACTCGGGCCTGTCCCCCACCAATAGCTGGCTGTTCTCGGCCTCCGCCTCCTCGTCCTCTCTGAACAGGACCGCCGCGTCCACGACCTCTGGGGGCATCTAACTGACATGGAGCATCACCGGGGGTAGGAAGTAGAGCTCTCTGAGGAGGTCGTGAAGGTGGTAAAGTTACGTGTGGAACTGTCGCCGCTCCCTGTCGTCTCACCATACAGTCTCTGACATGATGGTGCGGACTCCCGCACCCAAAACATCCTGGTGACGCCTGCTGACCCTATGGATAAGAACCAAATAGCTGACCCAGTCCAACTCCTCTGCCGCTACTATCTCTCGGAAAGAATCTGTCACGATACCTCTGAGCTGGCATATCGGTACGAATCCTCTTCGGCCTAGAAATGGCCGAAGTCTCTGAAATGCGTGCCTCCATCCGTAAGGCCTTGTCTATGACAGCTGCATAAGTGTCGAAGTGATGGGCGCCGATGGCAAGAAACAACTGGGTGTCAAGTCCCTGCATAAACCTCTTCACTCTCTTCTCTTCAGTATCAACCAAGTACGGAGCATATCTAGACAACTGCGTAAACTGGACATCATACTCGGACACTGTCATCCCCGGAGTCTTGCTCAAAGCCTCAAAACTACGAGCTCGAGCATCGCGAACGCTCTCTAGAAGGAAACGAGCTAGAAATACTGCTGTGAAATCGGCCCAAGTCATAGGAGATAGACCTGTAGCCCGACCTCTCTCGATCGACTCACACCATATCTGTGCAAGGCCCTCTAGACGGAAACTCGTAAGCTCCATCCATCTATCATCGGAACATCTGAGCAAACGACAAATCCTAGCTAATTTGTTAAGGAATGTCTGCGGTCCTCCACTGCATCAGTGCCGGTGAAGACTGGGGGTCTCAGCTTCATGAAATCCTGTAGCGATACTGGAATAACCATGGTAGTAGGAGGAGGAGCAACTGTCTGGACAGCAGGTACTATCGTAGTCTGTACTGTGGTAGGTACGTCCTCCGATCTCGGTGCACGACTGGCCTCTACTAAGGACCCCACCATCTGTCGTAACTCCTGCATACCTCCCATCATCTGTCGTAACTCCTCCATACCAGACTCTAGCCTATCCATGCGGCCTGGGGAAGGTGGATCAGTCTGTCCCTGGGGAGTAGGTACACCGTCCTGCTCGGTCCTCGTCTCGGACGAGCCTGCTCGGATCTCATCTCGGGTGGCAACCCTCTGCGCCCTCGTAGCCTTCGGCGGCATAGTGGCTGGTACAGGAAACAGGATAATAAGAACAGTGCAATAGAATCATAGGATACACGGAATTGAAGAAGGAATTTCAAGCAAGTATATCCTAAAGTCACTTAGGCGGAGTACCGTATCGCAAGTATGCCGCGGACATACACACGCTATGTTACCCTGCTTAAGTCACTTACTCCATCTACCAAGGGTCATCCTACACTCAGAAAGATAAAACCTATCGCTCTGATATCAACTTTGTCACGACCCGAAAAGGTACGGAACGTGACTGGCACTTAAATTACGAAACGTCTCAAGGCGTACGTGATCTAAGTAAGCCAAAGCCCAGAAATCAAAACCCATTTAAGCAATAGAGTGAAGAAAAACCAATTTATTGAAAGCGATTTTAATCAAATAAGTCACATCAAGCTTTTTAAAAGCAGCATCCATTCTTCCGAAAATTTCGGCAGAGTCTTCTTTGTAAATACTGGCCCCCAAACGGGTACAAACAGGAATATATATGAATAACATGAAATAAGGCATCCCCAAGCGGGAGCTAGCTCTTCGCCCCAAGGCGGACTCAAATCCCACGCAATGTAAATCGGAAATGTGCAAAATAAGTGTAAAAAAGCACCAGTAATAAACATTATGTCGGCTCAAGTGAGCTCGACCCCAAAATACAACATAAAAGTCCACAAATCTCACTGTCTCGTCTCTAGGTCAATATACATCAATACAATAACAGGTACAGTAGATACAGTAGATGGATTACTCTAGATACAATGAATGTACAAGGTGGAAACAAAATAATATCATAACCCATCTACGAGCAAGAGTCTCAAGTCCGGGCAAAAGGAGTAAGTGCGTCCGCCGCTACTGTGCTGACGGAGCGGACCTGCAAAAAGGCTGTGGCACAACGGGGTGAGTTGCCAACTCGTGAGTAATAAATAACATCTATAGGGGCTATCGTAAGCATGCACACAAGTGTCATAACATCAACAATCCTGATATGGCATGATATACTAACAGATATGTATGCAACATGAATCAATGTACAATACTAATCTGGCATGATGTACTAGCAGGTATGTATGCAACATGAATCAACTCGTGATCTAAATATGTTGATATAGAAAATCATTATTTTCTTCTTAGAAAACTCTTTTGAAATATCAGCATAATATCAATAGAATCAACATAAATCCGTGTCCAGCATCGATACCTCAAACAACTATCTCAAATCTCATGTATCCATATCACAGTATCTCAGGCCCCAGCCGTCCGGCTGACCCATCTCAAAGTATCAATATCTCAACATCTCACGGCCACGGTCGGTATCCCCTGGATATCCGCCACGCCAACAATCACCGGTAGGTAGTCTGCCCCGCCAGGCTCATCGTCTACACCTCGATCTTCTTGCCCCGGGGTACCTTACCGGGCCCACCATGTACCCGAGACGGTTCATCCAACTCCTCGAAACGGGTCTCGAAAACCAACAGAAAACTCATGGTGGACGACACATGTATCATATCACGAGAAAAACCGCAACTTTCAATGTTTAAAATAATATCCGGTTTATTAAATCCTTGCGGCTTTTCCCCCAAAATCTCATAAATCTCAAGTGCTGAAATTCTCAAGAAAATCATCATAAGTGCATATGTCAATGATAATGAATGCCTATAGTATCAACAAGTCGAACTGCAATGTATGACTAATAGGCTAGGCATGAACGAATGATGTAATGAGGTACATGCATATGACTAGCAGTCCTACATGTTCATCCTGAGGAATTTAAATGCATTAGCACAGGTTTAAGCATCATACATGGTGAAATGGTTCTAGATTTCAGGTTATACAAGTTATCTAGTGTTGTGGCATAGCAATTACCAAGGCGTGTGTGTCCGCATGAATAGTGCCCGTGCTGCATAAAAACCCAGGCAATGGTGCAAGTGTCCTATGAAAAGAGTTCGCACATGTATGTAAATATATAGGACCATGAATGCAGCAAGATGTTCAAGTAGGCACTATACTCATAAATACTATTACCACTAGAAGTCTTTTAAATTATCCAATCTAACGGGCGTCTTGCGCCATCCAAATGATTTTCCCCAGTAGATGTTACATCTACTCATCCGTGATCTCGTGCTAGGTGTATCCGACCACCTGCTTTCCTTTCTCCGCGGCGCTCGAAGTCCCCGCCTGCGAACCTAGAATTTACATAAAGTAAAACACATAAGGCAAATCCTGCAAAAACGCGATATCACGATCAAAGGAAAACTCGCATTGGAAACTAAACGCACGTGCACTCGATATGTCAAAACGTGTGTAACCTCACCAGAAACCACCCTGACTCGCTGTGTCACGTAGTACACCACAGACCCAACACACAAAACACACGTGTCGCACGAATTAAAAAGTATCGAAAAAGGGATTTAAGTTCAAGATTTTGACTCGAGTGAAAATATAAAAAGTTGCATATACCAAAAACCCTAATTATATAGCAGACTCGCACAGCCCAAACCCCAACACAAAACACCATCATCTGGCGGCAAATTACGGCGAGAATGAATAAAACGGTGGCCAAACAGTGGGTAGTGTTGGATATATATGCCCTAGAGGCCTTCATTGTATAGGATGCTAGGGATATGTATGTACATGACAGTCTTGCTTGATATGATAGTACGCTATTTGGTTTGTCTTTGTCTTAACGTATAATATATTTTACTTGGTATTTATATATATATATATATATATATATATATATATATGTTGATAAAGCCTATAGGGTGTTTGCCTGACTACCGGCGTTGTGATGGCAGTCATACTTGTGGGAGCTGGATAGTCAATAGGCACATCCTTAGATGTCCCTGGTCGCAGGAGTATCGAGACTGGGCATCGATACTCCGGAGTAGACTAGTGTATACATATCTAGACCGTGAGGAGGGGCGATGGACTGGTCCCGCAGCCATTGGTGGAGTGCACCTAAGATTGTATACAGATGCTCACTGGGTGTGAGTACACCGGACATGACTCGCCGAGAACTGACTGGATGGTATTATACCTAACGTCAGATAGCAGTTCTCAGGTGACATGTGTGCAGATAGTCCGTTGACTTAAGGTCATCATTTGTCTCGTGTGAGTTCCCACTGTGCTTTGATTATTACCCTACCACGATTCAAAAGAGTCGTGCAAACAGGTTTTAGTTGGGCTCCTGAATCGGCCAAGTAAGAAAATATAAGAACACACAAGAAAAATGGGCTCCTGAATCGGCCAAAGAGCCGCGGAACCGCGGCCGATCCCACCGATCCGCCGCGGATCCGCGGCCGAGTTGGGGCCGATTCAGCCCAGTTTTCTTCTGTGCATCTTTTGTGATATTTTGTATTTTCTGGTATGATTTAATTTTTGCTCAGGTTTCAGATTTGCAGAGAAGTATTGGAGCAAAATTTAATGTGTTTAATCGATCGAAATTATACGATGTTTGCTTGTTTGATTATATCTGTGAAATGTATTATGTGTTCGTAAACCTCCCCTAACTGCTAGTATGTCGGTTGGCAGGGAGTTGCACATATCTATAATGTTTTTTTAACTGTTTGTGGATATAAACTGTATTGGACTGTTATGATGATTTGTCGGGTTTTGTGATGGGTTATTGTATTAATTCATTCGATGTAATTGTAATAAGTTGTAATATTATTTTGCGGGGCACATCCAGGTTGCGGTTGTAGCTACCGTTGTATTATTTCTTTTTACTGTTTTTGCTCCTAGGATAGACCCAAGGTGGGGTGCACGAACTACCGGGTATTTTGAAGTGTTGAGGCAGACCGCTTCACTTCTGGTATTTGGCGGGTAGTTTGCCGTACCTGTAGGGGTCTGGAGTGGGGAAATGGCTATTCATCACAACTGTGTAATCCGTCTTTCATTGCAGGCTCAAAAGAAACGCGGATTGCTTGCAAATCCAATATTGTTTATCTGTGATCTGGAATGCCTATTATTGCGTCTGACGAATGTACAATATCTATATATGATAGCTATTTAGACGTCACTTATGTTTTACACCCGCGCTAGCCCAGCCCCCGCTCTGCCGTTAGTTAAGTAACCTAACGGGTGATGACGGGACCCCGTGGCGAATGCGGATGGCATAAGAGGACGTTGTATTTTTCTTGTTATCTGTAATGATAGGTTAAAGATGGGACGCATTATTTTTAATGCAAAGAAAAATAAAACCTAAACTGAATCGTTGGAACAATTTCTAAAACCACTCGGTTTTTCTTGAAAAAGCAAATTTTAAATGCGGAGCTTAAACCACTCCTTTTAATAAAAGCTATCTTAGTTCCTTCGATCAAATCAAGTTCATTACGTTAACGGTTTTTTGCCAAAAACCAGCCGTAATCCTCCGTCGTTTCAGATAGACAGCACATCGTATTCATGCTATGCTTGTTGGCCTACGTCAAGGCATAGTGTATGGTAGCAGTGTGTGTGCCTATTTGTTGCATAGATAGATGCATTAGTTTAAGACAGACGTACACCTTGTTGGCCTACGTCAAGGGCTTGTACGATGTACTTAAATTGATCAGGACAACGACGGGTAGAACTTGACTTGCGTCTTATGATTTGTTGGCCTACGTCAAGGTCATAAGAGCTTAGGGTAAAAATCACATCGGGAGTTTCAAACATAAAGGAAACTTGCAGATTTAGCATACCTTCTGGAGTGTGGTGACTAGAGTGGCTTCCATTTAGGGCATCATGCAATGATAGTTGGATCCCGATCCCACTGATGAGTAGGATTACTCTCGGGAATTTTTCTCACTTAACAATCAATGCTATAAACCAAGTAGGTGACTAGAAAGGTGTTAGAGGGGCTACGCCTCCAGGGAAAAGAGGTTCTTTAATTAAGGAACTTCGCGAAAGCGTTGGAAAACCTCCCTCGAAGTACCAACACCAGCCTGGCTGAAAGGTTAAGCAAGTATTGTAACGCGTGATTAAATCCTGACTAGTTCTTCTTTTAGGTTTTGAAGAAGGATTTGAGGAAACAGTGGGAGCCATCCTGGTTAGATAAATTAATAAACCAATCTAAACTTGCAAGAGCATATACTGAGTGTTTTCTTTTCTCTCTCTCTGGCAGCTACCATGACTGGATTAAAACTATTACTTGAAAAAAATATACTGACTGGGCAGAACTATAAAGATTGGCTAGGGAACGTCAATATTGCACTGACTTATGACAAAGTAGCATATGTTACCACCGCTGTTCCTCCCCTTATCCCAGGACCAGATTCCTCAGTTGTGGACAGGGAAGTTCGCAAAACCTGGGATCTAGACTGTGAGCGGGCTAAGTGTATCGTGCCGGCGTCCATGAACAATGAACTCCAGAAACAGCACGAGAGTATGGATATTATATCCATCTTTCTCCATGTCAAAGAGTTGTATGGAGAGCACTCACGTATCGCGAGGTACGAAACCTCAAGAAAACTCTTCCAGATGAGGTTAGCTCCAGGATCGCCTGTAGGAGAGCACGTCCTCAAAATGATCAGCCTCATTGAGGAACTCGCAAACCTGGGATGCGTGCTAGAGAACGATTTGTATATCGACTTGATTTTGCAGTCCCTTCCCCACACCTTCTCTCAGTTCGTGCTGAACTTCAACATGCACGAAATGGAAGCGGATCTTCCAAAGCTCCTCAATATGTTGAGGGTAGCAGAGACCTCCTTGAAAAAGGAGAAGACCCCCGTTCTGTATGTTGGCCAATCATCTTCTTCTAAATCTAAAGCGAAAGCTAAAGGGAAGAAGAAGATGAAAGCCACCAAACCGAAAGGTGGGGTCAAGAAGGTGCAGGGAACGAACAAGGCAGGAAGGGTGAAGACAGAAAAGAACGAGTGCTTCTATTGTCACAAGTAAGGGCACTGGAAGAAGGAATGTCAGGCTTTCAAAACCAAGGACATGAAGCAAGTAGTTGCTTCAACTTCAGGTGTGTTTGTAATCAAAAATTGTCTTTCAGTTAACTCTACATCATGGGTACTTGATACCAGTTCTGGTTCTCACATCTGTAATTCATTGCAGGATCTGAGAAATAGTAGAATGCTGGGGACAGGTGATATGACTCTCCGGATGGGCAATGGAATGCATGTAGATGCAATTGCAATAGAGGAATATCACCTAGGGTTGACTAGTGGGCACATTTTGGTGTTGTACAGCTGTTTTTGTATTCCCGGTATGTTGTGTAATATTATATCGGTATCTTTATTATCGAATGAAGGATATAGTTTTGCGCTTGAAAGAAATGTTATGAACATTCACCTAAATCAAGAACTGATTGGGTTTGGCACACTAGAAAACGGCATATACATACTTAATCAACCTCAAATTTTCAATATTCAAAACACGCGTAAAAGAAAGGCTCCGGATTCAAATCAAGCCTTCCTATGGCATTATAGACTTGGTCATATAAACGAAACAAGGTTGACTAAGTTACATAAAGATAGATATCTAGATCCGTTTGAATATTCATCATATGCAACTTGTCAATCATGTATCAAAGGAAAAATGACCAAATCTCCGTTCACCGGACACGGAGAAAGAGCCACTGAACTCTTGGGACTAGTACACAGTGATGTATGTGGTCCGATGTCTACGCATGCATGAAGTGGTCACTCCTACTTCATCACTTTTACTGATGACTTCTCTAGGTATGGACATGTATTCTTAATGAAGCATAAATCCGAGGCTTTTGAGAAGTTTAAGAACTGTAAAAATGAAGTAGAGAAACAAACTGGTAAAAGCATCAAGACACTTCGATCTGATCGAGGTGGAGAATACTTAAGTACCGGTTTCCTTGAATGCTTAAAAGAGAATGGTATTCTCTCTCAGCTTACTCCGCCTTATACACCTCAGCATAATGGTGTATCAGAAAGGAGGAATCGCACGCTATTAGATATGGTGCGTTCAATGATGAGTAGTGCTGAGTTGCCACTTTCCTTCTGGGGATTTGCTGTAGAATCAGCCGCATACCTATTGAATAGAGTTCCAACTAAGTCTGTACCTACCACTCCATATGAAATGTGGAGTGGAAATATACCATATCTCAAGTATATTAAGATATGGGGGTGTCCGGCATATGTTAAAAAGCATAATCCGGACAAGCTCGAGGCACGATCAGTTTTATGCAAGTTTGTAGGATACCCCAAGCATTCAAGGGTGTATATGGTCTACCACACTGAAGAACAAAAGGTGTTTGTCGCTCGTCACATTGTCTTCTTAGAAAGCGAATTTCTTGCAAAAGAAATTAGTGGGAGCGCGGTAGAGTTGGAAGAAATTCTAGAACCTCAAACTGCTACCGAAAACTTAGTAGAATCTCAGATTTCAATAGAACATGATGAACCAACGCCACTCCGTAGATCTAGTAGGCTTTCTCATCCTCCTGAAAGATACTATGGTTTTCTTCTAGATGGGGATCGAGAGGATTGCATCATTGATGATGATGAGCCTACTAGTTTACAGCAGGCTATCACGAGTAGTGACTCGATGAAATGGCTGGATGCTATGAGATCCGAAATGGAATCCATGTACACCAATAAAGTATGGACTTTAGAAGTTGCTCCTCCTGGAGTAAAACCAGTTGGATGCAAATGGATCTTCAAAAAGAAGATTGGTGCATTTGGATAAGTGGAAACCTACAAAGCTAGACTCGTTGCAAAAGGTTTCCATCAAAGACCAGGATTGGACTATGACGAAACCTTTTCACCTGTAGCTATGCTTAAATCCATTCGGATCCTGCTTGCGATTGCTGCCTTCCATGACTATGAAATCTGGCAGATGGATGTAAAAACAGCTTTTCTAAATGGACATTTAGAAGAGAGTGTTTACATGGATCAACCAGAAGGTTTCTTAGACAGTGGGAGCAGCGGAAGAGTCAGCAAGTTGCTTAAATCCATTTATGAATTAAAGCAAGCATCGCGGAGTTGGAACATCTGCTTTGATGAGATGGTCAAAGAATTTGACTTTATAAAAAAATGTAGATAAACTATGTATTTATAGGAAGATTGTAGAAAGAGCAGTAGTCTTCCTCATTTTATACGTCGACGACATACTACTGATAGGGAATGATATCCCTATGCTACAATCAGTAAAGATCTTCTTGTCACAGAAATTCTCTATGAAAGACTTGGGAGATGCATCATACATTCTGGGCATTAAGATCCATCGTGATAGATCTAATAGAATGTTGGGACTTTCACAGTTCAGGTATATTGACACCATACTAAAGAGATTTAGTATGGAAGATTCCAAGCGCGGTAATATGCCCGCTTGTCACGGAATCACCCTCTCCAAAGAGATGTCTCCAAAGACTGATGAAGAGAGGGCTCGCATAGGCATTATACCCTACGCTTCGGCGGTAGGATCAATAATGTATGCGATGTTATGTACCAGGCCGGATGTAGCTTACACACTTAGTGTGGTAAGCAGGTATCAGTCTGACCCAGGTGAGAAACATTGGATAGCGGTGAAGAATATTCTCAAGTACCTGAGAAGGACTAAGGAAATGTTCTTAGTTTACGGTAATAAGGACCTCCAGGTAGAGGCTTTTACCGACTCCGGCTTCCAAAGTGACAAGGATGATTCTAAATCCATTTCGGGTTTTGTGTTTACCCTCAATGGAGGGGCGGTATGTTGGAGGAGTTCCAAACAGGATACCATCGCAGACTCAACTATGGAGGCTGAGTATATAGCTGCTAGTGAAGCCGCAAAAGAGGCTGTCTGGACGAGGAAGTTCATTTCTGAACTTCAGGTGGTTCCGTCCATTGCCAATCCAATACTTTTGTATTGTGATAACAATGGCGCTGTAGCTTTATCGAAGGAACCAAGGTCCCATCAGAAATCCAGGCATATCTTAAGGCGGTTTCACCTTATCAGGGAGATCGTGGATCGTCGGGAGATCAAGATACGGAGAGTGGACACAAAAGACAACACGTCAGATCCATTCACCAAGGCCATCCCTGAAGTCCAGTTCGAGAGGCTGTTTGAGATGTTGGGAATGCGGTACGCCAGCAACTGGATCTGGTAGAGACAGTGGGTACTCATTGCGCCAATTATAGGCCTTAGTGCAAGTGGGAGATTGTTAGATATATATGCCCTAGAGGCCTTCATTGTATCGGATGCTAGGGATATGTATGTACATGACAGTCTTGCTTGATATGATAGTACGCTATTTGGTTTGTCTTTGTCTTAACGTATGATATATTTTACTTGGTATTTATATATATATATATATATATATATATATATATGTTGATAAAGCCCATAGGGTGTTTGCCTGACTACCGGCGTTGTGATAGCAGTCATACTTGTGGGAGCTGGATAGTCAATAGGCACATCCTTCGATGTCCCTGGTCGCAGGAGTATCGAGACTGGGCATCGATACTCCGGAGTAGACTAGTGTATACATATCTAGACCGTGAGGAGGGGCGATGGACTGGTCCCGCAGCCATTGGTGGAGTGCACCTAAGATTGTATACAGATGCTCACTGGGTGTGAGTACACCGGACATGACTCGCCGAGAACTGACTGGATGGTATTATACCTAACGTCAGATAGCAGTTCTCAGGTGACATGTGTGCAGATAGTCCGTTGACTTAAGGTCATCATTTGTCTCGTGTGAGTTCCCACTGTGCTTTGATTATTACCCTACCATAATTCAAAGGAGTCGTGCAAACAGGTTTTAGTTGGGCACAGTCCCGAGCCACGTGGAGGCAGTGAGCGACTGTTAGGGATTCGTCTCTCTCGGTATAGGGAGTTGATATCGCACGGTGATCGGTTGGTCATTCCCATAAGTCCCTGGCCAGGGCTGATTGAGAATTACTGATGGACTGATCAGTAGATTCTCGGATGGTCTTGAGCCATAACGACACGACTTGTACGGTTATTAAGGGTCTGACGTCCACCACCTCCCTAGACCATACATGCGATACTCTTAGACGAACAGACCGGACTGCGCGGATATTGTCACGGACAGGCTCAGTAGGATTTCGGATGGGTTACCTCATCGGCTTTCTTATCGACAACTACCTGGGGACCGTTACGTACAGCTAGTGCCGCTTGCGGTCTGTGGTTAAACCCACTGCCAGCGTAGTAGTCGAGTCTTTAGAGTCCCACACAGAGATTTCCCAACTCCAGGCGAAAAGATATAGAGGTCGTATGGTTTTACGACAAAGGTTCGGACGCATACGTGTTTAAACGCACGTACGACATTCGGACAGTTTTTACTAGCCGGCTTTGGTATAAGCCAGATTCTAGTATCAGGTTATTGGATTTATACAGTCTAAAGTTTTTCCGTGTTTTCACGAATGCGAGGGGCGTTCTCGTAATTTCCGAGAAGCTTCTAGAAGGATGTGACATGAGGGGTTAAGGTGGCATTTTCATTAATTGCTTTAGTGACTCATTCATATGATTCATCATATCATTAAATGCATCATTAATGATCTAATGACTCACATGATGAATCACTCTTCTTGAATAAATGAAGCATGATGAATAATCATTTAATTGATATTATTTGATAATTCATTATGTTTGATATATTCAAGTGAGAAACTTTTCTATTCTCATTATAATTTCCACCTTCTCTCTCCTCAAGCTCTCTCTCCTTCTCTAAACCCTAATCCTACCACTCATGAGTTGAGTACAAGGATTAGTAAAGACTAAACACTCCATAACCTTAGTTATTTTAATTAGCAACTAGAGAAACTAAGTAACCTCAAGTTTAGAGGTAATAGCTTGGATTAGGGTTCTCGGGTGGATCGTCTATCACAGAAGGAAGCCGAGGAGGACGTGGAGATCCAAGGAGGCCGTAAAGATCGTAAAGACGAAGGACTAGAATCGTTTGGTATAATCTCTTTACATAGTAGCTTAGAACTCTATGCTTATTGTTAAGTATTGTTTAGAAAAGATCTTCGGTTAGTTGATGTTCGCTTTATAAACATGATCGTTTTATAAACATGATCGTTTTTCAAATTTCCGCCTCCCCACAACTCGTGGGGTATTGCACATCAACTTACAGGTAGGGGGTCTCGTGTTCTATGTATGTGATCAATGTCTAAATAGTATGCTCCAGTTAACTCAGATTTTACCTGAAGCACTCGGGTCAACAACAGATCTTAAAAAGGCTAAAAATCTACATTAAACGTTAAATTACACTAAATTGAAACCCTATGATATTTTAGTGAAATCTGGGGCAAAACTTAAGTTAAATGGCCTTAAAAACACCTAGTCAAGTTACACTAACCATAAAAATCATCACTTGGCCAAATCCCCACTTAAATCACCATAACTAGCACTAAAACACCTTAAACACTAACTTAAGCTTAAATAACCACAAGCTAGCAATAGAAAGGAGTTGAGTTTAAGAAATTATACCACACTTGATCTTAGGATGCAGGAGAAGGAGAAGAAGAAGAAGGAGAAGAAGGGTTCTGCTGCTGCTGCTGCTACTGAGCTGCTGTTGCTGCTGCTGTTTTTGTTGTTGCTGCTTTGCTGCTGTTGTTGTTGCTTGCTACTGCTGCTGTTACTTATGTTGCTGTTGTTGCTTCTGTGTGTGTGTGAGAGAAAATGAGAGGGAGAGAGATGTGGGAATGAGTGAGAAAGAGAGTTTGAAGAGAAAAGGAATGAGAGGTGAGAGTCAACCCTCTCTCTCTCCTCATTAATTATCAAGCATGCTCAAGCCATCATGCTCTCTCTCTCTCCAACCCATGTCAACTCCCAAACAAAACTAATTATATTTAGAAAAACTAATACACTTAATTAAATCCTATTAACCTAATCAAATGGGTTAGTCCACCATGATTATCTAAACATGGTTTTAACCCCAAACTTAACCCTAATTAACATGCACATGTGTGTGCAGTCCAAATTAAATTCTAATAAAATATTCATAAATCCAAATAAAATATTTGAAAACCGTTTGGTAAACTTTTTACTAAAACCCCCACATTAAAGCATAAATAACCACTAAACACATTCTAAGGTGTTACACTTTGCAAGTGCGGATTATAATTTGTCTAGACTTTCAACCGCCATCCTACGTGACGCCTATGTATCATCGAATTGATCCAAACTTGATATTTCCCTAAATAGTTTTAAAATATATCTAAATTCCTAAATAGTTTGCAAAACTTGCTAAATCTCAAATTTTGTCCAACCATCAACTACTACCAAAATACCCCGTTGCTAAACTCTAACAAAAGGCAGTTTTCTAATTAACTGAGCCAAATCATCCTTATATCATCAAGTCTTATCACCCTTGTAAAACATGGCTATAGCATTTATGTTGCAAGAAATCGCGTAGGCTCTTTGATGGGACTCCTTCTCGGGCCTCCGTCAGATGTTGTCTTCCTTTGATTTTGAGATGAACTTGACCGATTGTCCTTCGCTGCGTGTGGGTCTCAATAGGTTTTGAAAGGAGAAGGTGGGGTGAGGAGGCTGTCGCCGAGTACCTGCAAAGAAGTCCCGGGGTGGTTTGGTACCACCGAGGACCCTCCGACGCTCAAGTTAGTGATGAGATCCGAGCAGAGTAACGGTGTAAAGTGTAAAGAATAGCTTACCCTACCCCTATGTGATGGGGGTTTATATAGCGGTGGTGGCACGCAGCGGCAGGCGCGAGAATCTCGCCGGCAGTCACGCTCCCGACGTCACACCCGTGCAGAGAGCGGATCGCCCATTAATAGGGATCGTGAGGGCGTGGAATATGGGATGTTGTTGGCGTAGAATCTGCACATGGCGAGATTCGCGGAGCGGCGGTTACGCCTGTGAGTGGTGAAGTTGGTCGGAGGGACGAGGAAGAGGGCCTCGGCTGAGGGCTCGAGGACGAGCGAGGAGGCCGAGGAGTCTTTGTCCTGCGGCAGCTCGGGCGAGCTGAGGGGCCGAGGAGGCTTATTTGCAGGGGCCCCGAGGAGGGCCAGTTTGCTCTTGCAGGTCGGGCACAGGGGACTTGATCGGCCCCTGTGGGCCCTTTCTTCTGAGCCTTGGGACACGTCATCTGCCACGTGTCCTGATCTTGGAGGTCGCCAATATCGAGCGTCATCATTAGCCCCCCACTCTTGCCCTGTCCGGCTAGCGGGTCGGGTCAGGAGTGGACTGCCGGACCCTCCCGAGGTGAGCTCCTTCTCAGGGTTATGCCGGGATGAGTCCTCGAGCTGTCGGTTGTCTTTTCCGCTAGCGGATCGAGACGAGATCTTTGCATTTAAGGAGGGTGCACCAGTTCGTGCACTCTGTAGTCGAAGCGACGGCCCACGTTTCGAGCGCCAACTGGCTGATGTGACGTGCACAGGTCTGCGGCGTCTGACGGGACGCGGCCAATCGCTGGGCTGCCACGTGGAGCGATCAGAGCCGCTGGGCGCAAAGGGTCGTTTCGGTGGGAGACGATGGGCGCCATTGGACGAGGCCGTATGCGGTAATAAATACGGGTGGGGCTCGCCCTAGGGCCCTTACTCTCTCATATCCCTCATTCTCAAGCCCCAGCTGCTCGGCGCTCGTCTCCCCTCTCTCGTTCCCCACCTTTGAAGAGTCTCTTTCCCAGGTTAGATGTCTTCCCCTGTAGAATCAGTACACGTCGTAGGAGTAGATGATAGGGTTCCTTTAGATGTGTCCGAGTCCTCTCGGGGAGCAGGGGCTGGGCCCTCTCCCCGAGGCCGTGAGGCGGGGGCCGCCTCCAGGGACGAGGCGGTAGATGTAGCCTGATCAATCGAAAATACTGCATTTTTAACACAGCAATTTCCCTATCATTTGCACTCATCTACAAGTGTTCGGCATTCATATAGCACATATTAGCAAATCAGTCGTTAAATATCAGATTGCATGTGTTAGACTTTAAAACCGGCATTTCTAGGGAAATTGACTGCACTTTATGGCATCGCATCATCCCTATATTGCGCAACACTTGTCTTGAGAAATTGTGCAGGAAATTGCAGGAGCAAAGCCAAAAGAGCTGATCAAAAATACTCCAACTCAATGATTTCAGATCTGGTAGCAATACAGAAGGAGTAACAATATTCAACATATTTTATAAAAGCCCAAGTATTAGCCCAAATATGTACCAGAGAGCACAAGCTCTAAAGCTTCCAAAGCGCCGCGGAACTGCGACGGGAGCCAGCTTAAGCCGCGGAACCGCGGCACTTTTGCCACGTCATCAGCCAATTTTTATTGCAAAATTCCTCTCTCAGGGCCCACATTCCTTTTATATACTTCAATCTCCAGAAAACCCTCGAAGCTTCTACCAGATCAGCAAAGATCATTAAGCAAAGCTAATCTTAATTATGCTCCTAACAAACTATTTCTAGAAGCTCCCTCCTAACTAATCACATCTAGAAGCTTCTCCTCAACAAACTTTTGGAGGGAAATTCAAATCTCCTCTAACTAACTTTTGGAGGGAAATTCAAATTCTAATCCTAGATCTAGGGTTTAGGGAAGTCTATAAATAGAAGGCTGGACCTAGGGTTAATGGTCAATCTTTTAGTTAGCTAGTTCATTACTTCCCTAATCTTCCTTATTCCTAAATCTCTTTCTTTATCATCTTCTTCCACAAGTCTAGTGACAAGGCTTGTGCGAAACCCTAACCCTAATTCCAACCCAAATTCAAGATCCCGAGTACCAATCAAACGAGAAGCCCTTCAACCTTTTAGGAGCGGAGCCGATCTCCAATCGAGCAAGTGATCCAAGCCGATCCGCGACTCACGGAGCCGAGTGAAACCAAATCGACAATCGAGTTCTTTTTCTTGTAGTTCTTGAGCGAATGTAATGAAATTGTTGATATAAATAAAAGCTGAAATTCTTTAATCTTGCTTTCTTTAAATTCTTGCATCATGATTCGATCTCAATTTATGATTGTAGTTCTTGTGATGATGTTTGAGTAAAACTCCGCTCGTTAAGGAGTCGAGACGATCAATAGAATGATGATGTAACAAATCTTTAAACGATTCTTGAGTCCTACGAGTTTTGTAAACCCTAGCAAGTTCAAGAATCGATGACCTAGTTTCGTAGCGATGCTTTATTGATTGTGATCGCTCGAAATTAGGGATCTACGATCGTTTCTTGAATTTACTCGAGGCTAGAATGTGAATGATATCAACGAAAGAATAAGGGATAAATGATGAAACCCTAGTTTCACTAGAAATCCCTAATTCTCGTCGATCATCATCGATCTAGTATCAATCTATCGAAGAATGAGAATACGTCATCTTGAGATTGCATCACATCTATAGATCCGATCGATTCCTACGAGCCTCATTTCGATTCTTGATATTTGGTTGGAAAAATCATCAAACTATCAATTCTTGATTCTATCTTTTTCTTGTTATTAGATCTAGATTTTATAATTCTTGAACTTCAAATACAAATCAAGAATTGTTTTCTTTTCTTTTCTTTAAAGTTTCGACTCATCTAATTCAAAAGACGAACTATTACACTGTCCCTGTGGACGATCCGCACTCACTTACAATCTACATTCGACACCGTAGTTGATTGCGGTCAAATAATTTTTGGTTGTGATTTCTTTACAATTTTCCAACATACACAACAAGAATTCTTTACAATCATAGCCCCCACCACCCCGTGCTGGGTGAGGCATGAGGACGAGCTCGCCAATGCTCGAGCTCGCTTCCACATTCCTTCGCGCTACACGCTTCGTCTGGCCGAGGAAGGAGAGAGGGCAGACCAGGTACAGGGCAGGGAGATTGCCCTGTATCTGAAAGCTTTTTGGGGCGGAATGCGCTTTCCCTTCTCTCTTGAGGTCGTCGCCGCTCTGAATTTCTTCGGCTTGGCTCCCGGCCAGTTAGTGCCGAACGCGTGGAGGATTGTCACGCCCCGCTTCCCAAAATACGGAATACGAGGGGTAGACAAGGCCAGCCATGCTCCTACGGTCAAGAAAATGTCCTGCCGTAGTCACACTTCGGCTTCTAGTTTATCATGGTAAACAGTAAACGATGCACAGGTAATGAGAAATGCAGTAACTGAAAGATACAATAATGTAAACTGACCTGAAGTGGAACAAACGAAAGTAACTCAGAGTAGCAAGTCAAGAAGTCTGTGAAACACGTCTAGTTCTGATCCAGGCTAAATCTTCTCCTCACACTGAGCATGCATACTCAGGTCGTCAGAGCGACACAATAGCAATATAATGTATATAATCAAGTAACAGTTCTAACAGTGGTGAAGGATATGAATAACAGTAAATCAATAACAGCATGAATATAAATGAGCAGAGATAAATGCAGCGGAGCAGTAAAGCAGTATAACGATATGTCATGTATGTCAACACAGTATATAAGGAATGTAAACGACAGTAACCCTATCAGTCTCTAAGTCTCACTACACAGGTCAATAAGCCTATCGTCAGTCCAAGTGTGAGAGTCAACCACTCGCGAGTGTCCTCCACCCAAGGGTAGAACCCAAGGGCAAGGGACCACGGGCCCAACATGTAACGAATGTATCACGGTGTATATATCACGTACCCTGTAAATCTCCATATAACTCCCTAAATATATAAGCCGGCATGGGACTCCCGAGATTCTGTTGAATTCACACTTGAACTACCCCACACCCCGTGGTCTACATCAAACGCTAACCATAACCCTAAATACTAATCGATCCGTGACAAGTCTGCGCGAGAACTGGAGGCAGGACCTCCATCAAGCACGTCCCGACTAATACCTAAGATAAATGGCAGTGTCGGATGCCTTATCTGTGACATCCGTGCAAGCGCTTCCATAAGTGTCCCATACCACTTATAGTCACACGTACACGCATCCCACAGACGTCGACAATGCAATAGAATAAAAGGGACACTGATTGTGCACAAGTACGTATCACTTTCACTTAATCACGAATACACGAACACTGACGTACTTGCCACAACCAACACTAAAATCTAACACTGGGTAAATGCACGATGTCACTAGGTTATCAATACAATGACATAGGTATGATATGATGCATGAACAGTATAAGAAGCACAACTAAGGTATCATAAAAACAGCAGTCTATCACTTGCACGATTTATCATGAAACATATGTATATAATTTAGCGAAATGATAAACAGATAGTATTTAATATGTTCAGTTATCTATCCTTAGAATTTTGTTTCAGGTCAAACGGGTTTCAGGATCATTAGTTATAACTGTTTCATTTTAAGCGCATGCGGCTGGAAATCCAGTTTCAGAATCAGGAATCCATTTCGCAATGCATTTTAACCCCAGTTGGGATCATAATTTAGCGACGCTACAGTTGGATGAATTCTAGGGTTTTTAGTAAAGTTTTCAACGCAACAAACGGATCTTCAATCGCGTCTGTATGTTAGGAGTTATAATCTGTTTAATATCAACATGTCAATTCTGAATCTGTTGGGACTGTTATGTGTCCCGATCTTCTAAATTACAGATTAAATAGTAAATGATAACGAAACAGGATGAAATTAATTGTGTTGTCTAGCTAACAGAGTTATCTACAATAAGCAGCGGAGTCCCGCAACCTACGAGTTAAGGAAATTCCATGGTATCCATTACGGGACAGCAAGCACAATGTGAGTCGCTCTGGACTGCAGTCCAGAGTCGTACTCCGATACAATTATCATCACGATTTAGGTACAGGAATGTCTGGAAACTAGCATAGGGTTAAAGTTCGTCGAGTTAGCTTCGATTTGAGCCCTCGAACACACCATTCTACTATATATATGATTTATGGTGAATTTAACGATTTTCAGGTGCAATAAAATTTCAGTTTTACGATTAAACTTGGGGGTAATTGTTTTAGTCGTTATCGATTACATCATCCAACCAAATTCACACACCATGTTCATAGCCCTACAGGCCAACTTACACTATTTAGTTCCGACAATTTTGATAATCTTTTCCTAAGGGAACAAGCATCGAACAGATACAGCACGTAATAGTTTTAGACTCGTAACTTTATAATCTAGGCATTTAACAATTATAACTTAAATAAAATAGCATGTAAGCAAGTAAAAACTTGCCTGGAGGCGTCTAGACGATGTACGGTGGCTGTGACGTCACGAACGCGCGACACAAGCGCGGCTCGGCACCTGACTTGGCTCGAACACGAGTCTCGGCACGACGGCTCGCAGTTTGGTAGTCGGGCTCGGCTGTGACGCTTGGCTTTTGTGCAATGGCTTTGGGGGTGGTCGGTTGAGAGAAGGAGAGAGAGAGTTAGAGTCACAGTGAGAGAGTGTGATAGATTTAGAGAGAGAGAGAGAGGAAATTGCAGAGAGGGAGAAAGAGAGAGAGAGAGAGTGGAAATTGCAGAGAGAGAGAGAGGGATTGAGAGAAGCAGAGTGGGAAATTGCAGAGAGAGAGAGAGGGATTGAGAGAAGCAGAGTGGGAAAGGGAGTGATCGGGAGAGAGAGACAGAGGAAGAGGAAGAGAGAGAGACAGAGGAAGCTGGGTGATGACGAGAACGGCGACGATGATGATGATGATGACGGCGCAGTGGGGCAGTGAGGAGCTCGTCGACGTTGAGCGTCGAAGGGGGTCGAGATCGGGTGAAGTGGGTGGCCGAGCACCGGTGCAGGGGAGTGGGTGTAGGGGCTCTGTGGAGTGGAGAAGGGAGGGATGGCGGCTTGGATTCATGAGGAGGAGTGAGCGAGGGGGTACGAGGTTGGTGATGGTGATGGTGATGGAGGGGGCCGGTGATGGGTAGCGGGAGACGAGAGGGGGAAAGAGAACGAGGCGGGGCGAGAGGAAAATGGGATCCAAAAAGTGCAGGTGTGGAGAGAGGAGAGGCAGCGAAGACGTGGTCGCGCGTCGAGGGCGGTAACGCTCGCACGAGCGACGGCGGAGGAGGAGGGGGAGAACGTGGTCGCGAGCGGGAGTTATGGGAAGGAGCCGTTGGAAATTTAGGAGATGTACAGTAATGGGGAGGTCGGGTCGGGTTGAGGCGAAGCGGGCGCGGGTGCGAAGCTGAGGCGGCTGCTGGGGATTTGGAGTGGGCCGGGCCAATGAATAAAAGAAAAGAATTTGGGAAATGGTTTAAGAGGGCTGGGCCGGGGTTTGAAAATAGAAAATGAATTTCCATAAAAATGACTTGGGCTGACTTAAGGAATGGAAAAATTCAAAGAGGAATGGGGTCGGGCTGAGGTAAGGTTGGGCTGAAAAAAAACAGAAAAAGAAAACTAATACAAGAGAATGTCTTGGGGTTTTGGTTTAAGATAAATATTGGCTCTAGGGTTTGGGTTTGGTGTTAATAAAGAAATTCAGTTAAAAAGAGTGGGCTGGGTCAAGTAAAGAAAATAAAGGAGGAGAATTTATTTGGGGAAGGCTGGGCCGGCTAAGAAAAATAAAAGGGAAACGGGCCAGCATGGTAAATTAAGGTTAGGGAAAGGATTTAGAAGGTGGGCCGAAAATAAAACATAACAATGGGTAAGGAGGGAAAGGGCCTGGTCTAACGTTTAAACTAAAAATTAGGTTTATAAAACTAAGGTGATGGGCTGAGGGAATTAATAGTAAAGGAAAATGTTTTGGGTTTCAGAAATGAATAATGGGATTTAGAGAGAGGTAAAATTATATATATAATAAATAAAATCTATAGGTAAAATAAATAAAATCATAAAATAATAAAATACGGATTTAGACGTAGAAGAAAAACTGGGTATTACAAGGATCCTCCTTGGGTTCCTGATCCGCCTGAGGCTGCAGGCGATTCCTTTCAGCCTTTCCCTTCTCGATTCCTCCCTTGCTTTTAAGAGTCACCCCGGCGGTCGAGCTGGCGACCCGAGGTGGGTTTATTTTACCTTTAGGAAGCGGCCTGGGGTCGCCGCCAGGGCTGGGGTCGTGGCCTTGCCCTCCTCCATTCACGACTGGAAGAAGAAGTTTTTCTTCGTCTTCCCTCCCGAGGGCGAGGAATGGCCGGTGCCCATCAAGTGGTCGGGGGAGAAGAGTCTGCCAGGGAACCTGTCCGACGACCCCGCCGTAGTGAGGGTGGCGTCGTGGGAACCCATCCCTCGATACGACGTGCTGCTGTCCGAGAGGGTTTTGAGCTGGGCCGGGCTTAGCCCCGTCGAGTTCGTTGGTAAGTTTCTTGCTTTCTGGGTTTATGTTTTATTCGCGTTGCTGATAAGTGGGGTGTTTGTTTTGTGCAGGATCCATGGACTTCGGCGTTCTCCGAGATGCTATGCGCCAACCGAGGCAGCCGGCTAGGGCATCGGTGCCCCGAGGACGCTCGGTGGTGGATCCCGCCCCCGGCCCCAGCAGAGTGTTGGGCCGGAAGCAGGCCCTGATTGTGGAGGACACGGCCTCGGAAGAGGAGATCGGCTCCCCCCGGAGACGCTCAAGAGTAGTTCCTGGAGACCTTCCCGGGGCCGGTCTTCGCCGACCGTGGTGGAGGAATGGGGGCTCCGATTCACGGTGCCGTCCGGGCTGTCGGTCGCGGACAGCCTCCTCCACGAGATAGAGACCTCGGCCGGGGGTCGGGTTCCCGGGGGAACCCTTAAGGCTCAGCTGGCGTCGATCGCCAGGAAGCCGTGCAGGTAAGCCCCCAGTGCGCGGTGAGATTTAGTGTTTTCCTTCATACTTTCTGATCTTTCTCCTTTTTATGCTTTCCCAGACTCTCCAGCACGTGGCCCTCGCCCTTCGCATGGAGACCGAGGTGGTAGCGCCGGCGGTGGAGGCCGCGGGCCAGCTCGCCGCTTTGCAAGAGAGCTCCAAACGGGAGCGGGAGGCGATGTCGGCAAGGATCGCCGCCCTGGAGGCGAGGTGAATGCCGGGAAGAGGGAGGTCTCCCGGCATCGCGAGGCCGCCGCAATCGCCGATGGCAAGTTCGAGGACTCCCAGGTGCTCACCGGCAACCTCAAGAAGATGGTGAAGACCCTCCGGAAGGAGCTGGGGGCAGCGGCCGAGGCCTATAAGTCGGCGGAATCGAGGGCCGTGGCGAGCTATAAGGGGTCGAGGGGATTTTATGACGATCTGGCCATGGCCATGACTCCTATTTGGCACGACGCCCTTGATGCCGTCAAGTCTCGGATGCCGGAGTTCAACGACGCGAATCTGCGGGCCGAGTTCCCCCTCGTGGGCGTCGACGAGCAAGGGGGAGAGGCTGCCGGCGGGGAGGGGGCCGAGGACCCAGCGCCCCCAGTGGTGGAGGTTGAGGATCTCGAGGTCGCGCCCGGGCCCGAGGTGTAGAGCCCCCGCTCTCCTATCTTCATTTTGTTTTCCTTTGAATTTTATAAGGCTGGGGAGCCAGAAATTACCTATTGTAAAAAACTTATGTTTGGCAGCAGTAATAAAGTCTTTCTTCTTCAGATGTGATAAATTTTTCCTTTCTGCCATCTGTTTGTGAAGAATACTCACTTTGGGATATTTTTACTTGCGCCGTTGAGCTTTCGTGTCAGGTTGGTTCTCTGCCCAACGATCGTCCGTCGAGCTGACTGCGTTGTTTGCTGACGAGCGTTTCCGAGGAGGTATCTCTTGGGGCCCCGAGGTCGAGTGGGAGATTGTTTAGGCTTGGGCAGACCTGACGTTTGTTTCCGATTTAGAGTATCGGCTGTCATCTGGGGGTGACCGGGCAGGGTAGCTGCGCCGTCATTTCCTGCTGAGGCTTCACGCGTCTGTTGCGACGTTAAGGGGGTTACCCGTCAGGGGTGGCCGAGCAGGGTAGCTGCTCGGTCGCCTCTTTTCAGGGCTTGGTTCTTTAGAGTTGTTGGTAGGCGACTACCAGCCTTGGGGGGTTGAGCGGGGTAGCCGCTCCGATGTTTTTGCGAGGGCTTTGGTCCCTGGCGTAGATGGTAGGAGCCGAAGTTTGACCAAGCAGGGTAGCTGCTCGGGTCCCCTTGTGTGGGGGCTTTTGATCCTTAAGGACGGTGGTAGGAAGCTACCATCTGTCGATTGCTAGGCAAGGGCCTGACAGCCTCGGGGAGGGATTTTGATCCCCGGTGTGTGGCAGGGAAGCTGCCCGCCGGGGATAGCCGAGCGAGGGAACCTCGGGCTCGGCTGTCTCTGGAAGGGCTTTCAGATCCTACAGGACGGGGACCGAGCAGGGTTACTGCCCGGTGCCTCTTGGCGAGGACTTTGATCCCTGTCGGTTATGGTAGAGGAGGCTACCAGCCGGGGATAGCCGGGCAAGGACCCGGCTGCCTCTGGGAGGATTTTGGCCTTTGGCGCGAGGAAAGCTATAAGGCTGTAGGAAGCTTACCAAGGACCTTTGGCCGGGCAGGGTTTCTGCCCGGTGCCTCTTGGCGAGGGCTTTTATCCTGAAAGATAGCCGAGTGAGGGAATCTCTGGCCTCGACTGCCTCTGGGAGGGCTTTTGGATCCCCAGCGTCGTGGCAGGGAAGCTGCCCGCGGGGGATAGCCGAGCGAGGGAATCTCTGGCCTCGACTGCCTCTGGGAGGGCTTTTTGATCCCCGGTGTCGTGGCAGGGAAGCTGCCCACGGGGGATAGCCAAGTGAGGGAACCTCTGGCCTCGGCTAGCTCTGGGAGGTCTTTCTGATCCCCGGCGTGTGGCAGGGAAGCTGCCGGCCGAGGATGTTTGAGCAGGGCGGCTGCTGGTTTGAACCTTTGACGAGGCGCAGCCTGATCGTTCGGCTGTTGGTTCGGGGAATGGGAACGGTCGGGGCAGCGGCGCGTGCACCTAGTGCATTGAATGCGGGGGGAGGCGAAGCGACAGGGGCACGTCGTTTCGTTTCCACCGAGTAACGTTGAAGGATACCGCGTGGCGCGTCGCTTCGTTTCTACCGGGTAACGATCGATGGACGCCGCGTGGCGGCCGTTGGGCTGCAGAGCGGGCTATATAAGGAGTACCGGTTCTTCCCCTTTCACAGATAAGCCATCGAAAATGGAGGATTTCCCCTTCACTATCCCCGAAATCATCAGTTCTGCGGATGTATACTTTTATGACCGCGACCGCACCGAGGACACGGTGCAGTTGGTTATTGCTCGCATTGAGGAGCACTTCGGTCAGCTGCTCCCCAGGTGCTCCTTCCTGCTGCAGCTATTGATGTACTCCATCTGGAGGGCATCGCCGGGGCTTTGCAACCCCCTGTCGGAGCAGCTTTTCGACGAGGACGTGGACAAGCTGCGGTCCTCGAGGCACTTCGGCTTGATCTCCGCGAACCGGCTGGAGCGCTTGGAGGCTCTCGTCCGTGAATGCTACGAGCTGAGGCTCGGGGTCAGCGCCCGCGGGGGGAATCGGGAGCAGAGGCTGGAACTTGCGCGGCCCCGGTTGGCGGGGATCTTCGCCGAGTACCACGAGCAGTGCTCGCTGCACCCCTTACCCCCGCTATTATAACTTGGTAGTTTTTTTCCATGTACGGCTGAGGAGCCCATAATACCTTTTGAATAAACAAAGATTTCCTTTCTTTTTTGCAATGCTCCATTGATCCTTATTTAGTCAACAGTAGATTCTAGGAAGAATTTACATTTCTTAAAAAAAAAGAACAGGTACAGGTTAAAGGATGACTTTGTTGGTTCGGGCCGAGCCCCCTGAAGGGCCGCCGGCCCCCGCGCTTGGCATAAGGCATGGGGCTCCCTGAGCCCCTGGCTGGCTGTCCGCCGAAACGAGCATGATCTAGCCGATGGTCAGATTGGTGGTTGGGCGAGGCTGCTCCTGCTTGCGGTCGGTCTGCCATTTGTCCCTTAAATAGGCGGCGAGGTTCCCGGACCGTATGAGCTCCTCGATGTAGTCCTTCAGCTGTTTGCAGTCCTCCGTGGCGTGGCCCAGCACCCGGTGGAAAGCGCAGTAGGGGCCCCGGGTTCGCTTAGCGGCCTGACGTGGGACCGGGGGGAACTTGAAGAACCCCTCATTCTGGGCCTCCTCCAGCAACACCGTGAGGGAGACGTTGAGGGGGGGTATACTCCTG
Source organism: Agapanthus africanus (assembly GCA_030015575.1). Taxonomy (NCBI): domain Eukaryota; kingdom Viridiplantae; phylum Streptophyta; class Magnoliopsida; order Asparagales; family Amaryllidaceae; genus Agapanthus; species Agapanthus africanus. The sequence goes on along the minus strand of JASDDO010000031.1, from coordinate 443,128,200 downwards.
GAACTTCGGGTGGTAGGGCTGCTGACGCTCCGGCATGTCCTCCCGAGTCCTTTTCTTCTGGTCGGGCCGGTCCGCCCGGGGAAGGTTAGCATTCACTTCGGATTCTAGCTGGACCTCGCGCTCGGTCCACGCCTTGACTTCGGCCATGGTCTAAGGTTGAGCCAGCGCGAAGGAGCGCAACCATTTTTTGTTCCTCAGACCAGATTTGAGTGCCGTTATGACGGTCTCGTCCCGGTGCTCGGGCACCTCGAGGAGGGCGTTGTAGAAGCGGGTAATATAGGCCTTGAACGTTTCCTTGTCCCCGCTTTTAACCGTGAAGAGGTAGTCAACCGTGCGCTTCTGTCGACGGTTCCCCACGAAATGGCCGAGGAACTAGGTGGACAGCTCGTCGAAGGTCGAAATTGAGCGGGGCTCGAGCCCCCGGAACCAGTCCCAGCCTGCGCGGATGAGGGTGGCCGGGAAGGCCCTGCACTGGGCGGCGTCGGAGTGATCTTGGAAGCTCATTCCCGCAGTGAAAGCGTCCAAGTGGTCCTTCGGGTCGGTTTTCTCGTCGAACAGAGAGAACTTCGGGGGCTTATTACGCGAGGAGATGCGCACGGAGAGCAGTCTCTCGATGAATGGCTTCGTGAGCGAGTCGGAGGCGTACTTAGCCTCGTCACTCGAGAAGTTAGCTTCTCGGCGCATGCCCTCGATCTTCTTCTCGAGGGCGTCGAGCCGACCATGGTACCTTGAGGAATCGGCGCCTCAGGATTCCCGGGCCCCGCTGCGGGTTGACTGCGTCTGGGAGCGGCCCCGGTTTCTCTCAATAAGGTGCCTCAGGTTCGGAGATGGGGTAGCCCTTGAGTCGCCGGGGCGGACCCCTTCTGTGCGTTCTCGCCGACCATGGTGGGGTCGGCTACGCTCGTGGATAGGAGAGGTGACCGACATTTCCTCAGGGGGTAAGGGTCTCGATGAGGCTCGGGGCGAGGCTCCCTGGCGGCGAATCTTGGCGTGGAGCCCTGAGGCGCCCAGCGGGCCTCGGGGAGCACCGGTTCGAGGGATCGGTGGTGAGGGGATGCAGCCTGCTGGTGGTTGGCCGTCCAGACAGGGACAGAGTCTTCTGGAGGTGGAGGAGCAGCGATCTGGGGCCCGGGGCGCGGTCGTTTGGACGCGGACGAGGGCCTCCACGAGGGATTGCAGGCGATCTATCCGGCCTGCGAGGGCGTTGATGATGGTCATAGGGGGAGATTCATCCCCGCCATCGGTAAGCGGAAGTTGGCGGCTGGTACTGGGATCCCCACGATGGTCGTCTGCCATGAGAGAGGAGATAGGAAGGCCAACTTTGTATTTTGTGGAATTTAACGTTTCCCACAGACGGCGCCAACTGATGGGGCTCCTTCTCGGTCCTCCGTCAAATGTTGTCTTCCTTTGATCTCGAGATGAACTTGACCGATTGTCCTTCGCTGCGTGTAGGTCTCAATGGGTTTTGAAAGGAAAAGGTGGGGTAAGGAGGCTGTCGCCGAGTACCTGCAAAGAAGTCCCGGGATGGTTTGGTACCACCGGGGACCTTCCGACGCTCAAGTTAGTGATGAGATCCGAGCAGAGTAACGGCGTAAAGTGTAAAGAATAGCTTACCTTACCCCTCTGTGATGGGGGCTTATATAGCGGTGGTGGCACGCAGCGGCAGGCGCGAGAATCTCGCCGGCAGTCACGCTACCGACGTCACGCCCGCGCAGAGAGCGGATCGCCCATTAATGGGGATCGTGAGGGCGTGGAACGTGGGATGTTGTTGGCGCGTAGAATCTGCGCATGGCGAAATTCGCGGAGCGGCGGTTACGCCTGTGAGTGGTGGAGTTGGTTGGAGGGACGAGGAAGACGGCCTCGGCTGAGGGCTCAGGGACGAGCGAGGAGGGCGAGGAGTCTTTGTCCTGCGGCAGCTCGGGCGAGCTGAGGGGCCGAGGAGGTTTATTTGCAGGGGCCCCGAGGAAGGCCAGTTTACGCTTGCAGGTCGGTCACAGGGGACCTGATCGGCCCCTGTGGGCCCTTTCTTCTGAGCCTTGGGACACGTCATCCGCCACGTGTCCTGATCTTGACGGTTGCCAATATCAAGCGTCATCACTCTTCGAATCCAAAAGTACATTTATAATGGTATACAAAGTACAAATATAAACATGTACTTACCATCGGCTATCAATCCAAGCAAATGGAAAATATATATATCATAGATATAGCTCCATACTTGCTAAATCTCTGATAGGTAGGATGAGATGTAAAATATATATATATATATATATATATATATATATATATATATATATTAAAAGAGAATAATGGAGGAAAGATGCCATAGGAGGGAATTTCCTCCTATGGCGTCGATAAAACACACCCTCCATCGTGTTTTCCGACGATCGGAATGCATCATCTTCATCATTATCATCTAAGATGTGGGTACACCAAATTTCACGTGATTCTACAACTTTTTCACCGTTGAATTAGTGGATTCAAAATTAACGGTTTACCGACAATAGAACTTTTTACATTGCTAAATCAACGGTGAAAAAGTTGTAAAATCACATGAAATTTGGTGTACCCACATCTTAGATGACAACGATGAAGATGATGCATTCCGATCGTCGGAAAACACGATGGAGGGTGTGTTTTATCGACGCCATAGGAGGAAATTCCCTCCTATGGCCTCTTTCCTCCATTATTCTCATATTAAAATGTGGAGGCATCAAACCACCGATCATTCCTTTAGGCCTGTTTGGTTGCAAGATTATAAAATTTGGATTCTAAAATAGTACGGTTGAAAATTTCTAGATTTGGTAATTTGTTGTTTGGTTGGTTTTGAATTTCTAGTATTGGATTTGTAAATTCTTGTAATTTTTGTTTGGTTGGCGAAAATAAAGTGGGATCTGGATTTGAGAATTTTAGAGAGAGATAGATAGAGAGAAGATTATTAAATAAATAAAGTATACGTGTCCCATATAAAAGTACAATGAATAGTGCCAAATCCTTGAAAATCCTTAAAAAATTTTAGGATTCAGGAATCCATGTTTTGTGGTGGGCCCTCCCATAAAAAACAAAACAATCTTAGAAATCCAAATTTTCCAACCAAACACAAAATTATGGAATCCTAGGATTCCACAATCCAAATCGAAAATTGAAGTAAATTTAGACCGTATCCATACAAAATATAGCAACGGTAATGATTTGAGGTTTGATGTGATAAAAAGTAGAAAACATTACCAAAAAAAATATCAAAAAGGCTAAAAGGAATTAGATTGGCAATAATAAAAAGGCTGCCAAAAGTGCTAGTTCAGAGGTATTTAAATTTTTAGATTTTTCACATGTATATATATGTATTTGAGGATAAGACGGACGGATCGGATTGTCAAAATAAATCAAGGTTGAAAGTTTCCGCTTTTAAAAAAGGCTGACAAATGTATCACTGCCCATTGCTTATAACTTGCAGCTCGGATGCAAAAGTGCGGCGATCCGACCCGTTAAAGCTGTTTAGAACACCTTGGCGGCGCTCTCGTCTCTCTCCTCCCTCCCTTTTTTTCAGAAGCCAGCGAGAGAGATCGAAGCATAAAAAAAATGTTTCTCTCTCTAAATCAAAGCATCAGCTTTCAAATTTCGCCGAAGGTGACGATGATCCCTCCATTAATTCATCGCCATTTTCCTTTTCTCTTATACTAATCGCTTCATGATTGTTACTCGTTTCAGTTGCCGATCGTTTCTTCTCGTCGCCAAATTAGGGTTAGGGTTTCAGTGGCTGTGCAAACAGAGATGGACTTGGCCTCTAATTACATTCCTGCGGCTCCGATTCTGTTGCCTGAGGGTCCTTGGATGCAGGTGGTTTATTCAATCGATGCTATATAAAATTGGAAACTCATGATCCTAACCCTAGATTGAATGGTGTTGTAGATACCAGGAGGTGTTACTGCTGCCAAAGGATTCAAAGCCGCTGGGATTTATGGTGGCCTGCGTGCCAAAGGGGAGAAGCCTGATCTTGCTCTTGTGACATGTGATGTCGATGCCGTTGCTGCTGGTGAGTTTGATGGAATGAAATAAAATTAAATTTTGATAGGTAGAAGTGCAACCTAGGACAATTTTATTATAACAAAGTTTATCTTTACACAGTAGAACAAAATTTGGGATTTGTTAACTTTTTAGAACTAATTAGGGATTTAGCTGGATTTTAAAACTATTCAGGGATTTAGCAAATTCGGGTCAAATCAAGCCACCTAGGCGCCATGTAGGTTTGGGCAGTTGAAGTTGGATGGGTCTGAATCCGCACTTCGCAAGTGCGGATTCAAGTTGAGAGAGCTCCTCTCTCTCTCTCCTCAAGCTCCTCTCTCTCCCCTCTCGATCTCTATCTCCACTCTCTCTCTCCCCTCAGGTTCCCCCTCTCCCCCAGGCTCCTCTCTCGATCTCTCTCTATCTCTCCCCCAGGCTCCTCTCTCTCTCTCTCCCTCTCCCCCCGGATCCTCTCTCGATCTCTCTCTATCTCTGCCCAGACTCCTCTTTCTCTCTTTCTTGATCTCTCCCTCCCCACACTCCTATCTCTCTCTCTCCACTCGATCTCTCTCAGGCTCTCTCAAGTTGAATCCGCGGATTCATACCCGCGCAACTTCAACTGCCCGATCCTTCATGGCGTCTAGGTGGTCTTGATTTGACTTGAATTTTCTAAATTCCTAAATAGTTTTAAAACTCAGCTAAATCCCAAATTAGTTCGAAAAATTTGACAAATCCTAAATTTTGTCCCACAGAAGGACCATGGACCTTGCTAGCTTATAATCCTTCAGTGCTGGATCCAATAGGATGCATATGAGCTAAAAAGAGAAGGGAAAAAAATTCAAATTTTGATAGATAGGTAAAAGTGCAACCTTGGACAATTTAACGAGCCGTATAACAAAATCTGTATAGACACAAAATTGGGAGTTATAACTTCATTCATAGTTTGTGTATAATGTAGCCTTTGAGGAGGGTATATTGCAAGATTGAAGTGCTTCTATTCTAGAGAGAATAGGATTTATACGAGGTAGAAGAGAAAAAGAGAGCAAATATTGATATGTAAATATGCACCTTTGGACATTTGGACATTTGGACCTGGAAGAAGAGAGTAACTAAACTGTTATTGAGAAAATTGACAAGATAACTTCATTCGTCGTTTGCGTGTAAACACACATTTTTATGGGGACTGTATTAACTATATCTTGCTTAATTATAATATATGCATAATTGATTGAATAGGTTCCATGCCACACCATCATCATTTGATTAAGCCTTTCCCTCGTTAAATTGGTCAGCTATGCGACAAAGCTCCATGAAGAATTGAGAAAGTTTTATGATCGATTGTTGACTTGATGTCAGCACTTTCTTTTTCTTTTCCTTGAATAATAAGCCACGAATGTTGCAGCTTTATTCATAGTTTGCATCTAAATGGACCGGATATCAAAACTTTTTTAATTAGTGCTGAATTTGAAGTATGGAGTATGGACAAGAAAGATGCTTGTTATAATCCTAGACGACTATTTGGCATCATCTAAATTCTATTGGGTTACATGAAGTCATATACAAATATAAATGCAAAATTCAACTTTTGCAAGGTCTATCTCTTCAACTGCAGTAAAGTAACAATAAGTGTAAAATTGTGTCAGTTGACTACTTGTATCCACTCTATGCATGAATGTCGAACCTGAGATCAAATATGACCCCATAAGTCGCAGTATAGAACAGTATAAAGGAATATGTTGAGTTGCATGTTGTATACTTTATCGGGTTTTAAAGAGAACTATATCTCATTTGTTGGTTCGATAAATTTTTATTGGCAATGCCCTTATATGAGCGACACATCATAATTTTTGTTTTTGTATCTTTGATCCTTTGGGAGAGTGGAATAACTTTATTTGCCAGTGTCATGATATTGAAATTTAGGATTCGCTCATCTCTTTTTTTGTTGCGTGAATGACATGTTCAGGAGCATTCACTACAAATATTGTGGCAGCTGCACCTATTATCTACTGTCGGCGTGTTCTAGATGCTTCATCATCGGTATGTGAGTTCAGCCTCTCTTTATTATAACTTTTAACGTAACTATTCATTTTACAGGCTTGCTTGTGTAATAATAGATCACTATCCTTTTTTTGTCCATTTCATAAACCAGGAAGGTGTGCTGCCACACAAATGAAGAGTTGTAATTTTTTGAAAATCATGTTAGTTGAATAAATGAAATATTTAGCGTTTTGAAACACATTGGACATATAGAAAATTATATATCATCATATAGGTTGCTCATATCATAGCATTATATACGCTAAAAATTAAACTTTACAAAAATTAGTTCGAATTATTATCTAATAGAAAGATGAAAAATATTCTACAAATTGTATAACCAAATAAAGTATATAACAATAACCAATTCAACATAAAACTTTATAAATCAATGACATTCTAATCGCTTACAAATCTGTCATACGATTCATCTACTGTTGTAATAGTAATAACAATAAGTCAATAACTAATAAGAAATGGAAGATAATCATATGTAAATCGAATATAATATAGTTATGTACAAAAAACCATTAAAATTGATACTTTGCAGGCAGGCATCAATCATGATAAACCCTTATCTACTAATTAGTCATCAATTATTACAAACTAAACTCAATTATATTTATCAATTAAAGTATCATTCTAAATTAGTGAATGGATAACCAAAGGTCCAAAACACATACTATGGAAATTAAACTGATGTTGTTGAAGCTCCAACAAATGAGTCCAATTATCAACCCCATTTTTAATTAGAGAAATTAAGAAAATGGTAGAGAATCTAGAAATATTCTATAAAACCAGAATGGTTTCCTCTTACAAAATCACAATAGTCTTCAGCGCTCTCACTCCCTCCCCCTCTCTCTAACACACTTATACAAAAGATTTCATCAGCGTTTTCACAGGAAAGCCCTCCACACTCATTTATAAATAATTCAACCCTTAATATATTGTATCTGTATGCGAACAAAAAAATCACTTTCACTCTCCTTAAATGTTTTTACCCATAACCAAATCCAGAAAAAAATCCTAATAATATTAGAGAAATAAACTTTCTTTATATATAGAATTCAATAGTCAAATATTCTGAGACCACTACTTCAATGATCTCAACCTCATATGCATTAGAATCTATCACTGAATAAAGGTCAAGAATTAGAATTGAACTAGAGAAAACGAAAATTAATAGATATGAAAGAATTCTCATAGTGGAAAATGGGAAGTCATAAGTTAAGATGGAATCTTGAAGATGTTTGCATTGCGGACCTACATGCTGACATTGTGCCACTTCATGTTGTGAACAATCAAGCTTTCACCAACAATGGAATGGTCACTTGGTTCATTGAACCAAGGACAAGGATGATGTAAACATGAAATAGTAGGAGACACTTATTTTTAAACCATGAGGTTTACTGAAATACATTATGGAAGCCTAAAAGACATATTAATAAAGAATGCTTCATGCATGTACATGTTCTTAATTTCAACTTTAGTCATAAATTCATGCATTACGCATCTCCAAGAATGGTCCCTTCAGATTTGCAATGGTCAAATTCATGTTATGATGATCTTTTTAACATATACGGCAGTAAATTTGCACACATATTTGGAAAGGAAATATGATGAACACCTTTCACATGCCCCTATAATTCTTGAGATATAGTGAATCATAAGTATACTCATTCCATGTCTTATTTCCACTCGACTTTTATTGAGTGCACTCTAATAAGTATATACGTTGCAAATAGTGATTATTTCCACTTTAATTGTATATTTGTATTGAGTGCACTAATAAGTATATAGCATATTAAGAAAAATAGGAGTGAATATAGAGAAGAGACTACGAAAAACTTGGTATTATTTTCTCTTTTAGAAGTACTTTGGACGTATTAGATTTAGATTAGATAGATTAGATTCAGATAGATAGATAGATATAGATTAGACCATTTTTAGGTAATATAGTCATTTTGGTAGTTTCTTCCTCTTCATACCGAAATCACTTATTATAATAAAAAATTGCTACTTTTTAACTTTATATGTTATAAATCCTTTATTTCGTGTTTTTGCAGGCACGAGCTGTGTTAATTAATGCCGGTCAGGCCAATGCTGCTACTGTAAGTGCATGTCTTCGTTTTTGTATTCCATCTGCATGTATCCTCTCTCTACAAAGAGTAAAATTGCCATGAGACTTAAATATTTATGAACATGTCATAGGGTGAAGCAGGCTATCAGGATGCAGTTGAATGTGCAAATGTTGTTGCGGAGGTCCTTCGGTTCTGGCAATTACACTGTCTATTTATTTAGTGAAACTACACCTACATGCAATTTTGGGTTCATCTTTCGTGTCATTGGCTTTGCAGCTTCTCCAGTTGAGTCCAGAAGCTGTATTTATTCAATCCACTGGTGTTATTGGTCAAAGAATAAAGAAGGTATTGTATCTAATATGACTATACTGTTTTTACCGTATGCTTTCTTTGTGAGTTAAAGCGATACATGAATTATTTTTATATTTTCATTAGTATATATTTTTTGGTATCTACAGATGCGGCTCTGTTAAATAATTTTTTCCAGCTGATAATTGATTTTATGGATGCAGGAAGCTCTTCTTAATTCTCTTCCGAAACTCGTGTCTTCTCTATCTTCTACTGTTGAAGGGTAGGCTTCATTACTATATTCCTTTTAAAGGCGTGATGTCATCAACTTGATAGACCAATTGTTTTGCAGATCCAGCTATTCTTAGTTTTTCTTCATCAACCAAACATAAACTACTCTACTGTTTTCTGCTTGCTTTGTCCCAATCCTTCAATCAGTAATATTGTTGTTTTTAATTAGGATTGTGTAGATTGTATGGAGGTACTGGCAATGTGCTTATATTTATTGTGCGTTTCATAATTTTCATGAACTTGTATGTCTTCAGGGCAGATTCTGCGGCTGTGGCCATTACCACAACCGACCTCGTAAGGAAGAGTGTAGCTGTTGAGACTGAGGTTTGGAAGCCATCTCTTTTCCTTCTGTTCTCTTTATTCTGTTTCTTTGAATATCACAATCTTGTAAAATGTATATTTTATGAGGTTACGAAAAATTCAATTTAATTGAATTGCTGAAAACCACCTTGCAAATTATTCTATTCTATGTTAAATCAGGTAGGAGGGATACCTATAAGAATCGGGGGAATGGCGAAAGGTTCAGGAATGATCCATCCAAATATGGCTACCATGCTTGGGGTATACTCCGCCTCTTTCTTTCAATAATTTGGTGGCTGTATTGGAAGTTGTAAATACCTAATTGTTGTTGCAGGTGGTGACTACTGATGCTTCAGTCATGAGCAATATTTGGAGAGAGATGGTGAGGATATCAGTAAACCGAAGTTTCAACCAGATCACAGTGAGTTACAAATTGCAGACACCTTCTCCCTTGTTGGATATTTTCGTTTTTGCCATGCGGTCCCCCCACCCGTAAATTAGGCATAGTTGTCTTAATTGAAAAGAACCAATCTTCTACATTTCCATAAATTTTCTGTTAATTAAGTTTAAGAAGTGGTGTTGAAATCCTAATACCAGTTTCTTAAATGTATATGTTCAGCTTTCAAATCACCTAGTGTGTGTGTGTAACCTATGAAGCACCGACACTCCCCGGAGAGCCACGTACGCATGTCATGTCTGACACGGCGTCGACACAGACACGGCTTGGACACGGTGTCGGACACGGCCACCCCGTGTCGGCGTGTCCAAGAATCGTGGACACGTTTGGCAGCGAGAACTGCTTGAAATAGTCTAGAAAATGGAGCGGGTCGGGTTGAAGCTAATAGGCCCAATTGGTCCAAAATGTAAAAGTAAACTTTTTCTGTTTATCTCTCCAGTAGCAACTCTTTCTCTTCTCCTTCTCAATTTCTCTCTCGAGCAGTTCCAACAGCAACCTTAACCAATCTCAAAGTTACCTTGAATCCAGCTCAAGCTTGCATGCCGCCTTAAACCCATCTCGAGCCCATCTCGAGGTCATCGAATCCAGCTCAAGCTTGCAAGCCGCCTCGAACCCATCTCGAACCTATCTCTGATCTCAAGCTCGCAAGCTGCCTCAAACCCATCGTGAAGTTCTCGAACCCATCTTGAATCCATCTCTGATCTCAAGCTCGCAAGCCGCCTCGAACCCATCTCTGTGAGTATTCTGATCCGGTGGAGTTTTTATAGCTTTGGGGTTTGGTTGGTTTTGCTATATTATGTAGAAACACTCCATGCTTGATGTTTCCCACTTCAATTGCTTACGCCTCATGCTTCTACTTTGGCAAAAAATTACACCTCATACTTCTAATTGCTTTTCTTTTTTGTCTTTTCCTACACCTACACAAAACAAATTTGGTTGCACAAAGATACAAAGGAAAGATAACTTTTAATTTTTTAAAGTAGTTTGGACAACATATGCTTCGTAGTTTCAATTTCATTTTTAAAGTTTAATAGTTCAATTAATTAATTATAATAGTTTGAATTTAATATTGTGTTTTTTTATTATATTTGCATGTCTCATATTTTATTTTGTTTAACAAGTATTCTAGTGAGATTGACTCTGGGAATTTTAGAAGGATGATTGATGATGAATGTGCTCTGTTTTGGAAGTATGTTACAAAACATGAGAAGGCAAAAGGAGGGGGAAATTGGCAAACGATAATGTCACTATTGCTTTGAAGTTCAAGACAACTCTCATTCTAGGATGAGGGACCATCTTTTAAAGATAACGAGGCTTGAAATCCAAGCTTGCAAAGCGATGAAGCCGGAACACATAAGTGAAATGAAGAAGGTGTGTGAGCAAGCGGAGTTAATGTTGAAGGCAGAGAAAGCAAAAAATGTTTCTTTACCCAATTAAAACAACCACCGAATTATCAAAGCAGAGAAAAGACGAAGGAGATCTCACATTAGAACAATCATTTAAAAACGTTGCACGAGAACAATTGCACTCATGTTTTATTCCACCGGGTTGCCATTTCATCTCGTAAGAAATCCTTTATTCATTCAATCCTACACATTCGCCGCAAGCAATACTATAGGACGATACGTTCCTTCCGGTTAAAACCTCTTATGCACAAGCCTCTTGCAAAAGGATAGAGCCCATATTGAGAATTAATTGGGCTCGATAAAGAACACATTGAGTGAGAAGGGTGTATTAATAGTGAGTGATGGATGGTCGGATTCTCAAAGAAGACCCGTCATAAATGTTATGACGGTGACCGAATGTGATCCAATGTATTTTAATGTCGTGAATGTGGAGGGGGTGATTAAAGATATAGAGTACATAACGAATATCGATTTGAAAGAAATAAAAGAAAGTTGGTTATCGGAATGTGGTGCAAGTAATCACAGATAATGCACCGGTTTGCAAGGCGGCGGGAGGGATTGTAGAAGCTATGCATCCTCATATCTTTTGGACGCCTTTTGTCATCCATACACTAAATCTTGCTCTTAAAAATACACGTGCGTCCAAAAACACCGAGGTGAATGAGGCTCTCTATGATGAATGTAGTTGGATTAGCATTGATACCGCCGATGTGATGATTAAAATTATTATAATGAACCATTCCATGAAGCTGACAATGTTCAATCAACACGTGAAGTTGAAGTGCTTGCAATTGCCGAAACTCGATTTGCTTTCGTTATCATGTTACAACGGTTTAAGAAAATAAAGCGTTGTATTGTTGCTTTTCTGACTAGTGAAATGTGGAGTACATATAAAGATGATGTGGATAAGGCTCCACATGTTAGGATGAAGATTTTAGATGAGGTTTGGTGGGATAAGATAGAGTATTTTGTTTCATTTACTCAGTTGATTTATGATATGCTTTGATCCACGGATACTGGCAAGCCCCACCTCTACTTGGTGTACGACAAGGATTCAATGATCTAGAAGTGTTATATATAGAAAAGAAGCCAAGATAGAGCATGACGATTCATCATTCTACACGGTAGCGCATACAATTTTGGTTGATCGATGGAACAAAAACAATACTCCATTACATTGCTTAGCTAATTCTTTAAATCCAAGATGATTATAATATTTAGTTTTTTTACCGTTATATACCAGCGGTTTGTTGAGGTGTTGATACCGAATGGTTTAAACATTAATTATGTTATACGTTGATTTATTTTAGGTATTATTACGCAACTTGGTTAAATAAAGCAACAAATCGAATTGCTCCGCATAAGGATGCGGAATTCTCTAATGAACAAGCCAAGTGCTTGAAAATGTCTTTTTCAGACGTTTTAGAACGGAGAGGTGAATACGGAGTATGCTAGATTTTCGACGGCGTTGAGACCGTTTGCGAATCATGACTCATTGAATGACAAAGGCTTCATGAAGCTCGAAGAGAGGTGGACGGCTCATGGAATATCTACGCCGAAGTTGCAAGCATCCGAGTTCATTATGTTGTGGAAGAAATTGAAGCACTTATAAGTTGATCCATTCAATAGAAGGAACAAGATGACTCTCCAACATGCCGAAGACTTGGTCTATGTTCATACAAATCTTCAGCTTATTTCAAGAAGAGAGCCAGAATATTCTAATGGAGAAACAAAGATCTAGGATGTAGGCGGAGATGATTTTGACACTTTTTAAGGAGCAAGAATATTGGAGGTTACAAATCTATCGCCTGAAGAACTAGAGTTGGAAGGAGGAATATTTGGAAAATATGTAAATGATAATGGTTCTATGGATATCGATTCCCATTAGAAAATGTTTGCATTTTATTTTCACTTTCTAGTAGTAATGCTAATGCATGACATTGCATGTTCTTGGATTGGAACTCTAATTTCAGCTTTATTGTCTTAAATCTAATGCTTGTTACTACATAATTGTTTGAGTATTCTATTTTATATTGTTATATATTTAAATATATATTTACATCTTGGCGGTGTTATTGTCTTTGAGGTTTCGAGTTAAATTACATATCCTTACATTTCAATTATCGTTATATATATATGTGAAGTAAGAATGCTTTCGTTGAGGTTCGAAGTTAAGACCTCCCGGTAGTTATTTACTAAACGGGTGCTCTACCATCTGAGCTACGAAAGCTATATAATAATATAAAAAACTAGCCGTGTTCTCGTGTCCCATTTTTCCAAAAATTTTCGTGTATCTTGCCCTTGTCGATGCTTCATGGTGCAACATCAGCTAATGGGAGTCGACATCCATAAAACCAACATCATTTGCATCTTCTCCAAATATTCCTCCTTCATTCTCCGGTTTATCAAGCGATAGATTTGCAATCTTAAATATTCCCGCTCCCTCAAAAGTGTCACATTCATCTTCGCCTACATCCCACATCCTTGTTTCTCCATTAGAATATTTCGTCTCTCTTCTTGAAAGAAGCCAAAGGTTGGTCTGGACATAGATCAAGTCTTCGACACGTTAGGGAGTCATCTTATTCTTTTTTTCTTTTTATTGAAAGGATCAATTTATAAGTGCTCAAATTTCTTTTGTGACATGATGAAGAACACAAATGCACAAGTAATTTCAATGCCAATTGTTCCAACTTCAACGTAGATGTTCCGTGAGCCGCCTATCACTGTTCGGGCTTTAGGAAGCCTTTATCATTTAATGAGTTGTGATCCGCAAAGAATCCTAATTCTGCCGAAAATCCAGCCTACTCGGTATTCAGCTCTCCGTTCTAGAACATCTAGAAAGTCTTCAAGCACTTGGCTCTTTCATTAGAGATTTCCGCATTCTTATGTGAAGCAATTCGATTTGTTGCTTCATTTAACCAAGTTGCGTTATAGCGCCTAGAATAAATCAACATATATAATAATTAATTTTTAAACCATTCATTATCAAAATCTTAACAAAACACTAATACAATAGTATATAATAGTAAAAAGGCTAAATATTATAATAATCTTGGATTTAAAGAATGAGCTAAGCTATATTATTCCTTTGTGATGTGGCAAGAATAGACCCCACCCCTTTATAGCAGAGGTGGTGCCATTCGCTATGGTCACCGAGGTACACTCAGGCCTTAGCCTGTATGAGGATAATATGCCCCTCTCTAGTGTCTTGTGATCTGTTGCTCATGTATTTATCAACCAGGGACGACATACAGAGGCCGAAGTAATAAAAGCTCTATGGTTACCTTTCGAAAGGCCCAAGATAGTCACAGCTGAAGCCCGAGGTGTAGCTAAACCAGAATGGCTACAAAAAGCATACGAGGTCATAAGAAGTCTTAATCGAGCAATCTCCTCCTCCAATGACTTGATGGAGCCCTCAAACTTGCTCTCCATCTCCAAGAATCCAAGAACCACTCCTTAAACAAAAACAAGCGAAGAACTACTACTCCAATCAAATAAAGAAAGGAATCTACAAAGATTCCACCCAAAAACTATGGTCGATTTTCCAAGATTCGATCTACAACCTACCAAACACCAATCAAGCAAACCACCAACTCAATTGGATCCGATCACGGCCTTCGAGAGTGCTAACTTTTCAACAACACAAACAATTGAACAACGCATAATGAAATAAGCGGAAATGACATCAAATTGTTGCAAGAACCCTCGAATTATGCTAGCAATTGGTGAGAATAATTCTCGAGCAATCGAATTCACTCTCAACCAGTCTCGACCAGCCAAAAACACAAGCACCGAAACACAAGCACCGAAAGGAAAAATACCAAGAACAGAGAAGAAATCACCCAATGTCTCTCCTCGGCAAGAAATGCCGAAATCGATCAAATCGAGCCCCTCAATGGCGTCCAACGACAAGTCAAGGCCCCCAATCAACAACTCAAGCTTCAATCAAGCCCCAAATCGAAGTTTCCATGTCTCCAATCTCGAAATCGATGGCTGCAGCAAGTCGAGCCCCTCAATCAGCAACTTAAGCTTCAATCGAGCCCTAAATCGAGGTCTCCGTCTCCAATCTCGAAATCGAAGGTTGCCACTCAAAAATCGATGGATCTTCACCGCTTCAAACATCAGCTGATTGTTTAGGATTTTGCGTGTCGTATTAGTTTTAATATACTGCAATCAAGACGTCGTCGTGTGTAGCTAGCCGAGATGAGTACGGGTCGTCCGCAGGGAGAAAGTACGTTTCTGACTCTTGTTTTCACGGGTTAAGTCAAAAGGTCCGAAAGTGTTCGATTCTAACCCAAGTGTTGTATATATACAAACGAACGCTTGTTAGGGATAGAGTTAGGTTAGTTTAAGTTAGGAGAATCCGTACATGTTCCTTTGTGCCTCACTTGACTATTGATGCTAGGGTAATCGGCAACCACGTAGATTAGGGTGCTTTAGTACGGTATTTGCTATTGTGCGCGAAATTGATCCTTATCCTTTCGTTCTTGTCTATTAACCTTTGCCTCCGGCCAAACCAAACGTAACCAGTCATGATTAGGAATCGCCGCTATCGTGGTAGGATAGGGTGCATAACGGAGTGATTGCGTGAAGTTTGTATGGAGTTCAATTGACAAAGTATTGGGCAAAAGATGATATAAAGAAAATCTTCACTTAAACAATAAGCCTTCTCATCCCCTAACAAGAAAATACACTACTTACAAACCATTACACAACGAAAAAACACGAGAGAAGATATCAAAGAAGACATTGCAAGTAATTAAAGAACATCAAAAGAAAATGGCAAGTAAAGGAAAGATACTAGGAACCAAATGAGCCAATTGCAAAATAAATTGAAGCTTCATTGATCTTCAAATTCAAGGTACAAGTTTTGAGTTCAATAACCAAAATCTAAACTTGCAAGCTCAATGAAGAGGTGCAAGCTCAGAAGAAGGAAATGAACTCAAGTTAACTAACTGCTATGTACAAACCTAGAACTAATGTTACAAAAATGTAGAATGAACTTGGTAAAAAAATAGGCTCCATTGCTTGCTCACCGATCTTGTATTTATATGCACATCATCAACAAAAACAAACAATAAAAATGAGATGGTATGACATGTAGGAGTGCCCAGAAGAAAATTGGAGCCAAGAAGAGTAAATTGGGCCCCCGGTTTTGATGTTTCGGCGGTTTTTTGGCGGCCAGTGGGGCCCGTCTTCTTGTGGTATTTCATGTCCTCTCCATGATCTTACTGGCATTGTTTGTTTCTTCTGCAGTTGCCTTGGTTTTAATATGGAGATTTTGGAGGGAAATTGCAAGCTTTAAACACATCACATCACAACTTTTCACTTTATCATACCAAGCCCACTTGCTCTAAACTACTTGCCCACTTGCATCAAAAGTGTTCACACCACATCATCATGGCTGCCCACCATGATTCATGTACCAAAGTATTGTATTCACACTTGTAAAATCATTGCACATGTATCATGTTGGACCATTTGGATAAAAATGTTACGCACACTTGTTTGTTGCAAATCTTCTTGAATAATGATTGGTTTTCCGTTCCGGATGCAGTATCGGCTCACAAATATCGTATCCGTGCATTTTGAGTGTGTTTCCAGTGTTTTGTCACGAGTACATGTCTCCTGTATTTATTGAGCAGACACGGATTAATAGTACTGATATATCACAAAAATGATAACGAATGAACGGTATTAAAATGCTGTTTTTGGTGATGAACAAATACTCCCAAACTTATCTTTTACTCGTCCGGAGCAAAACAAAATCCTAACCTCACTTTTGCAGGGAACACGATTGCACTAAGTCCGTGCAACAAGCCTTTAAACCTCTAGGTGTCCTTAATAGGAGTGTTGGCTCTTGAGGATTTTCAGCCGGTTACACCCATAAAATTCTGTCAAGCTAGTTCGTGGAATCACGGTCGATTCTAATCCTAAGGTACAATAACCAAGATAAAATTTTTATTACCCTAATTTAGAAACATCAAACACTTATTTGTCACACCTCATTTCTTATTTAACTTAAGATCTTATACGTTTTTACGTGCAATGCAAATAGCGTCGTTACGTTTCAAAAGATTCGATTAGAGTCGTCATGTCATAAGATTCGGACCGGATAAAACTTCATAAAGATCAGGCGAGTTTGTAAAGAGTTGAGATTTTCTTAAGTTTCGTAATTTAGTTAGGTTTCAAATTCAGAATTTCTATCATTTTTAACAGAAAACTAAGCCTTATTATTCACTATACCTTTTACTTGTTTTTGTTCACACACCCCCTCGTGAACGTGCAACAGTCTTTATCAGGAAGTAAAACCTTCATATCTCCGTTAAAATATTTTTATGAAAAACTCGTCTTTAGTCAGACTATTCTTACACAAAGAACCTGGGGAATTTTAATTCGGAGAGAACACTTACTTAATTTTGTTTTAATTGGACTTTCTATGTTTCTTAGCGAGTTTAGGGTCAATACACCCAAACCAGTTGGTTTTAGGGCATTAGATGTAGAAACACCTTGGCGGACTCAATTGCCCAAGTCTCCTAGGTTCTAAAACAAAAAGACCTATTTTAGTGTGAAAATCTTAACAATTCAATGCGAACGGAGATATAGCCAGTTCATTTATTTTTAGGATCAAAGATGTGTTTGTGTAGGTAAGCTGTGTAATCACTCCAATCAAGTTTCAGATGGGTTATTTTTCAGATTTAGTTTCTATTAAAGCATCAATAATAGCCCTTCATATCCAGTTCATTTGACAAACTATTCTTGAAATTACTTATTTCAAAACAAATATGTTTGATCCTAATTTTTTTTAATCAATTTAACAATTTTAAGACATCAAACTTTTCATTTAATTTTCAAAGCTCACGACACGTGTAGTGTAATGCAAAGACGTATATTAGATACGGTTAAATTCAAAGGAGGGTTATGTTTCAGGTTTTCAATATCTAAAAAGAGAATAATAGAGGAAAGATACCACAAGATGGAATTTCCTCCTATGGCGTCGAAAAGGTACACCCTTTACGATTTTTTTCGATGATTGACATCCATCATTATTTTTATCATGTAAGATGTGGACACCAAATTTCATGTGATTCCATTACTTTTTCACTGTTAATTTAGTGGGTGCAAAATTAACGGTTTACCAATAATAGAACTTTTTACATTGCTAAATCAACGGTGAAAGAGTTGTGGAATCACATGAAATTTTGTATATCCACATCTTAAATGATAAAGATGGGTTCCGATCGTCAATTAAAATGGTGGAGGGTGTAGTTTTTTGACGCTACCCGACGAAAATTCTTTCTAGGGCCTCTTTTCTACATTATTCTCATCTAAAAATAAGATTTGGTTGTTTCTATCTTATCAAACTGAACTGTCGGTATTTCGAATCTAAGTTCTCCAACCAGCTAACTTGACGACAAAGTTTTTTTGTTTTTGGAAAATTTTCTGATTTTTATGGGTTTTCAAATATGTATACAGAATATACAAATGAATGCAAAGATAGAAATGCTTTCCGAGCACACCTCCAAACTAAAACTTGACAGCGTCCTTATTATGCAACACAAAGAGGGTCAAAATTGTTGAAGGGTCAAAATTTGTCGGTTCTATTTTTTCAGACAAGAAAAAGTAAACAAAATATATATACACAAAACAGCCTCCCAAACTTAAGTGAAACAATATTTCCATTGTTAAGCATTGAAGTTCAAAATTAGAGGGGAGATAACATCATCAATTTATTCAAGGCCTTACACAGACCAAAAGTTAACACTAACCATTCAAAAATGTTATCATGATGAGACAAGGGTTAGTGGAAGAATGCATATAGAAAGAAAGTGAAGAATACGCGAGACCGTGCGTGAATGGAAGTGGGATAAAGTCTCGATAGATAGGAAAGAGAAGATAAACGAAAGGGAGAAAGAAATGGAGCACGAACTTGAGATATTAAATTGATTGAATGAATTACTGTCTGTAATGATTTGAAACTGGAGATTTCTAACTGTACTAATTTATCAATACTTTGCGAATTAGGGTCAAATCTCGCTAGATTTGTAAGAAAATATGGGACGGCCGAACTTAGTAAACTAGATGTAGGAGATGAACATGGGTCGTTTTGTAGTTTGGCAACGATGGAAAAGATAGAGGGAGGCAATTGAGGAATGACAGCGGTTAAACGTTCAGGAGAATGTTCACATTCAATAGAAGGGACACGATGAATCGGAAAATCTGACTCATCCCCTAAAACGAATTCATCCCCAAAGATATCCTCAAAGTTCTTTTCAAAATTAAGCTCATCCATACAATCGATTAAATCATTATCAATAATTTCAAGAAGTAAATGAGGTTTGGGAGAAACAGTTAATGGTTCGGGATGATGTCCACACGGATATGGAGGAAAGTGTTGAGTTGGTGAGAAAAACTCACCCAAATTTGTGGCTTTATCATCAAAATTATCCCCAATATCGATATTCTCAATCAAGTCAAACTTAAATTTCTCAGATATTTCAACAAAAACATGGTTTTCAATCGGTTGTTTTTCTAGATTGGAGATTTAGAGATCAAATGCAGTGGCATCGGTTTCACTTGAAAGGGACCCTTCACAATCGGGCAAATCAAACACTACGTAGTCGCACAACTCCTTAAACATGCTATTTTCAATTGGTGAATCATTTGGTTTACTCGATAGACTTTTAGAACTGGAGGTGTGGAGTTCAATTGGAAACGGGTTTGATTTTGAAGGGTGCACCGTTCACTTTCACTACTCAAATCATCAAATTGTCCCACTGCCACATCACATAAGGTAAATTTTTGAGCTAGTAGGGAATTAGTCGGCGGTTCGTAAGGTTGTATGAGTATGGCCATGGATGCATTCACTTCCTCCATTTGTCTGCATGAAGCTATCCGAAATTCTTCCAATGTTCTTTCAAGACTAAACATGGGTTGTGAAGAGGCTTCAATAAAAGATTCAAATTCATTTGGATACGTGAAATTCCCAAATTGATGTTCAGAGACAATGTCCAGTGAAGGTGTGAAAGTCGAGTAGAATTGATAGGAATCGAATGGTTGTATAAAATGGGTAGGATTAGGATCAACATATTGATAGGAAGATGATAGGAATTGTTGACCAAAAGAATTCAGAGTAGTGAAAGGCATGAAAGATCAGCTACGAGATTTTTCAATGTGCTCAGCAATGGACATTCGTTCATGAGTCCCCACACTGTCTTCAGAAAGGGTATCAACATAAGAAGGGGTGAAAGTTTGAAACGGTTGATATGACGTAGATTGTGGTATCCAAGTGGTGTTTCTAGAAGCGTCTATCGGAGCTTTCAAAGAAATTTTAGACATGAATGGATTGTTTGATGTTTTACCAAAGCAAGAAGCATATGAAGAAATATCTGGTTGATGGTATCAAAGTTCGGCAAGAGTTGGTCGATGTGGGGTACGTATAATATGAAAAGTGAGAAGAAAGGGATGAAAAAGGTGGTGAAGATTGTTTTGTTAGTTATTAATAAAGGAATGAAATGAAATTATACACACAAAAAAGACAACAAAAACAACCACGACACAAAAACCACACCCTTAAACAGTCTAGGGTTCACCTAGGTCAATTAGATCTGCTCCAGAACTTGATTGTCGAAATAAAACTGTATCGAGAAACGGACTTAAGATATACTGATCATGGGACCAGGTAAGTGCAGAGATAAAAGGAGGTTTTCCAACGCTTTCACAAAATTCCTTAATTAGAATGACCATTTCTTTTTTGGCGGCTGCGCCGTGAACACTTTCCTAGACACCCCATGAACGATATAACGTTAAGCGGTGTTCTAAACACGGCTAATTTCTCCTAATGAGTGCGAAGTTCTTAAAGGCTTAAAGTCTAGTTTCTTTTAAAATTTGTGCGGGGTAAACGTTATACTTTCATGATTTGTGGGCTACGGAAAAGGCGATGGAATCCTTTACCGTATGTTGTGGGGTTCGCTTGCCTTTAAGTCCGTATTAATGGATGCGATGCACAATCAATGAAAAGTTTGTTCAAAATATCAAGCAACCGTTTTTTAAGTTTAGGCGTGGCGCTGCAACAAATACGTGTTAGTCAATTTAGCTTTTGGCGGTGAACTTGCAAAAAATCCCTCGAAGATAGAATAGTGAACGCGTTGGATTTGAGAAAGGTGTTAAAAAATACGTACCGACATGTTTTGGGTTAAGAAACCCCCGTTGAATCGAATTACGAGTGCTTGAATGTTCGCTTACGCGGGTAAAACTATTCGGATTTTTGGCACTGTACTTTACTATCGTTTTGGACTTGAATGTACACTTTGCTCCCTATGATCGCAGTTCGCAATTCCATAAAATCTGCAAATGTCGGAAAACGGATATTCAGTACGAAAAATGATAAAAGCGGCCAAACTCCTGCACATACAAAATTATGAATTTCAAACTATAAAATTGGATCAATAATAGAACACTGGAGCATACGACCAAAAATTGGAGCAATCCATGAAGATTGGGCCGCCAATAGCGGGAAAATTGAATAAACCGGTGGTCGGTTTGAAGAATTGTGGCTCCAAGTTTGTACTGTGTTCTCATCGTTCATATAGTGTCCTAATTATATAGTTTAAAATTTTCAATTAATCTTAGAGTGTTAGCAGATCAAAATATCAGAGAACAAAAGTTAGAATGTGTTAAATTTTTGTTTTTGAATTTTTTTCAAGTTTTTGTTTGTTTTTCTGAAAGTTAGTTTTATACACAAGATATACAAAATAACCCGAGATCACAAGAATAAAAGCGTTCCCGTCTCTTCGGCAGGGCGCCGTTTGATTGTTTAGGATTTTGCGTGTCGTATTAGTTTTAAGATACCATAATCAAGATGGCGTCGTGTGTAGCTAGCCGAGATGAGTAGGGGTCGTCCGCAGGGAGAATGTACGTTTTTGATTCTTGTTTTCACGAGTTAAGTCAAAAGGTACGAAAGTGTTCGATTCTAACCTAAGTGTTGTATATATACAAACAAATGATTGTTAGGGATATAGTTGGGTTAGTTTAAGTTAGGAAAATCCGTACATGTTCTCTTGTGTCTCACTTGACTATTGATGATAGGGTAATCGGCAACCACATGAATTAGGATGCTCAAGTACGGGATCTACGATGGTGCACGCAATTGACCTTTGTCCTTCTGTTCTTGTCTCCTAACCCTTGTCTCCGGCCAAACTAAACGTAACCGGTCACGACTAGGAATCACCGCTATTATGGTAGAATAGAATGCCTAACGGAGCGATTGCATGAAGTTTGTACGGAGTTCAATTGACAAGGTATTGGACAAAAGATGTAAAGAAAATCTCAACTTAAACAATAACCCTTTTCATCCCTAATAAGAAGGTACACTACTCACAAACCATCACAAAATGAAAAGAAAACACAAGAGAGAAGATATCAAAGAAAACATTGCAAGTAATTAAAGAACATCAAAAGAAAATTGCGAGTAAAGTAAAGGAAAGATACTAGGAACCAAATGAACCAATTGCAAAATAAACTGAAGTTTCATTGATCTTCAAATTCAAGGTACGAGTTTTGAGTTCAATAACCAAAATCTAAACTTGCAAACTCAATGAAGAGATTGTAAGATCAGAAGAAGGCAAGGAACTCAAGTTAACAAACTACTATGTACAAAGCTAGAACTAATGTTACAAAAATGTAGAATGAACTTGGTAAAAAAGTAGGCTCCATTACTTGGTCACTGATCTTGTATTTATAGGCACTTCATCAACAAAAATAAACAATAAAAATGAGATGATGTGCATGTAGGAGTGTCCAGAAGAAAATTGGAGCCAAGAAGAGAAAATTCGGCCTCCGGTTTTGATGTTTCGGCAGTTTTTTGGCGGCTGGTGGGGCCGTCTTCTTGTGGTGATTTCATGTCCTCTCCATGATCTTACTGGCATTGTTTGTTTCTTTTATAGTTTTGGTTTTAGTCGGGAGATTTTGGAGGGAAATTGTAAGCTTTAAACACATCACATCACAACTTTTCACTTCATCATACCAAGCCCACTTGCTCTAAACCAGTTGTCCACTTGCATCAAAAGTGTTCACACCATATCATCATGGCTGTCCACCATGATTCATGCACCAACATATTGTGTTCACACTTGTAAAATCATTGCACAACATCTATTATGTTGGACCATTTGGATAAAAATGTTGTGCACACTTGTTTGTTGCAAAATCTTCTTGAATAATGATCGGTTTTTCGTTCCGGTTGCAGTATCGGCTCACAAATGTCGTATCCATGCATTTTGAATGTGTTTCCAGTGTATTGTTACGAATATCTGTATCCTATATTTATTGAGCAGATACGGATTAATAGTACCGATATATCACAAAAATAAGAACGAATGAGCGGTATTAAAATGCAGTTTTTTACGATGAACAACGGCCATCGAGTTTGAGAACATTCTAGCGTCGTCTGAACTCGAGACGCCTCTGGCGACGTCGACGAGCTTCGGCAAGGTCGTTGGAGATGGTGGTGGGGTTCGGCGAGGTGAACAGTGGCGAGGTCCGGCGAAGTTGCTGTCGGCTAGGGTTTGGTAGTTAGATTTGTGTGATGAATGATTAAGATTAGATCTAGGAAGGATGGGTGATTTAGGAAGGATGGGTGGTTCGGATTAGCTCTGATACCATGTGTAGAATATCGGGGAGAGAGAATTAGGGAATGTAAAATGAATAGATTGAGATTAGCGTAAGCCCCCTCTTTATATATGCATAGTCATTTAATAATTACCTCTACTTAGTTGTCTTATCATATAAAGATGGTGATGTAGCGTACTTTAATGCGTACATCATGTACGAGCGCGACCGGCCCGAGATTGAGCAACTGGAAGGCAAATCAGGGATTTTTCAATCAATTAGGATTTATCTATATTTGGATAGATCATAATTAGATTTTTCAATCAATTAGGATTTATATATATTTCCATATTTGGATATATCATAATTGATTGGTTTGATTTACTTTTATTAGGCTAGATTTATTTTTGAATTTTTTCCTTACTAGATTATGATTGCTTTTATTCCTAGTTATCTCGTATCCTTTAAACTGACTTACTTGTTAAGACAGTATTTATCTATAAATAAAGCCCGTGGCCTTTTGTAAAGGTTATTTTGGAAAATAATAAAAATTTGAGTCTCTTTCTCGTGGATTCCGCTCGCCGTGGATTCAGCACGGTCGTGGATTTGACCAAACTCTACGGTCCCGTCATTTTGTCCTTAGCAGCGACGCGTCCAGTTATTCGGGCTTGCGGAACTTAATAGTTCTCCGCATCCCAATACGTGGTTTGGTACTCTTCGGATACCTCGCCGCGTCAGATGGTATCAGAGCCTTCCGTCGTCGCCCCCTCAAGCTCTGTACCCTCACCGCACCCTCGCAGTACCAGCACCTCACCCTCGCAGTACCAGCACCTCGACTTCCGCAGCCGTGTTTCTTTTCCCCCTCTTCATCGATCTTCATCTTCCATCATGACGGGAGCCCGCAACATAACCCGTGAAGAGCACGACACCCTTAGTGGCAAAGTAGACGTCCTTGACAACAAAGTTGACTCTTAACGTTGATATGCAAGATGTGAAGGCGCAATTGGCAGAGATTATAGCGCTTATCAAGGGCAATCAAGCGACCACCTCAACACCTCCTCGTCAACTGGCCCCCAATGTTCGGTAACTCCCTCACCCTGACGACAAAGAATCCAACCAAAAGGTTCAACACTATTACCAAGGAGGCTGCTATGAACACTACCCAACCGCAACAACGAATATCATAAAAAAACGAGATCCTTCCTTTTGATGGAAGTCTTGAAGCCGAAGATTTGTTGGATTGGTTCGCCAAGGTTGAGACCTTCCATACCGCCGAAGTTTTCACTCGTCGATAAATCCTTATGATGGAAGCACGGTTTGAAAGAGGAGCCCTCGTATGGTGGACAGAATACAAGAAATGCGGCGAAAATATCGGCTACTCTGATGTGGCTACATGGCAAGAGATGACAACCGCCATCTGTCGAAGATTTCTTTCGGAAGATTGACGACACGACGTGTTCCAAAAATTTCAGTATTGCATATAAGGGAAACACTCGGTGCATGAGTATTGGATGGAGTTTAGCACGCTCCAAGCCCGTCTCAACGTCCAAGAAGATGGCAACCTACTATGTTTGCGGTTTGTTAGCGGATTACGATCGGAGATAGCAAGAGCCATCCGATATGGGTGTATTACCTCACTTGCGAAAGCCCATACCGTTGCGAAGAGAGCCGAAGAAGATCTTCGAACACCGATGTGGGGAGGATATCGCCCCAACTGCAAAACCTAAAACAGAACAACGCAAGAGAAGCAGCCCATGAAAAGCCCGCCTAACAACTATAACCAGAAAGCCGGCGGTCCAAAGAATCAACTTCCCTAACTACCGGTCAAGGTGTGACCATCACAGGTGCAAGATAACCCGTATGAGAAGCAGAGTGGACCCAAGTGCAACCGATGCTACGGGTTCGGACATAGATCCAACGTGTGTTCCACTTGACAAACGGCGGGCCTAATTGAAGGTGAAAGCCTAGATGAAGATAACAGACAGCAGGAAGAAGTCGAAGGATACGACCACGCCATCACATACCGTGGAAGAGACAATATTGTGGAGATAAAGAAGGGGCGCCGAATCATTGCTTTGAAGCCATTGAAGCGAGATCCTATGCCAAGAGCCCCAAAATCTGAAAGCAATTCCCTTGTAGTGCTCGACAAAAAGAATTTGAAGGAGAAGTATCTAAAGTCCAGCAGATAGTTATCGTGGATAAAGGCGAAGACTCGACACCGATATCCCCGCTTCCCGACATCGTGAAGACTCGCTGGAAGAGTTCAAAGGGATGCTACCTGACGATCTACCCGAACAACTTCTACTAATGTGGAATATTCAACACAAGATTGATCTCGTGCTCGGCTCAAGCCTCCCCAATCTTCCCCACTACCGTATGAGACCTAAGGAGAATGAAATCCTTTAAGCGCAAGTGGAAGATCTCCTCAAGAAAGGCTTCGTTCGTGAGAGCCGTAGTCCATGTGTCATTTCGCGTTACTCATACCCAAGAAGGACAGAATATGGAGGATGTGCATCGATAGCCAAACAATCAACAAAATCACAATAAAGTACCGGTTCTCCATTCCTCGGTTAGAAGATATGTTGGATACATTAGTGGGTGCTCGTGTCTTCTCGAAGATCGATCTCAAGAGCTGCTACCACCAAATTCGCATACGGTCCGGAGATGAATGTAAGACCGCCTTCAAGACACGAGGACTCTACGAGTGGCTCGTCATGCCGTTCGGACTCTCCAACGCACCAAGCACCTTTATGCGGCTCAGGAACCAAGTCTTAAATCCCTTTATCGGTAGATTCGTAATGGTTTACTTTGATGACATGTTAATTTCCAGCCATAACGGAGATCATATGATGCACTTTACGAAGGTTTTGCTAGTGCTGCAAGTAAATAAATTGTACATCCAATTCAAGAAATGCTATTTCATGATAAACCGTTTGATCTTTCTCGGATTTGTTGTAAGCGCGGAAGGCATCACCGTCGATGAGGAAAAGGTTCGTGCGATTCGTGTTTGGCTTACATCGACTATCATGACTGAGGTTCGCAGTCTCCACGGTCTTGTCACCTACCGTATGTTAAAAATTTCAGCAGCATCATGGCACCAATCACCGAGTGCACGAAGAAAGCACCGTTTCGTTGGACATTCGAAGCTGAAGCAAATTTCCACCTCATAAAGGAGAAGCTCACAACTGCCCCCGTCCTCGTTTTGTCGGATTTTGAGAAGGTATTCGAAGTCGATTGTGGTGTGGGAGCATTCTTAATGCAAGACAAAAGACCTGTCGCTTACTGTAGTGAGAAGCTCAGCGATGCAAGGAAAAGGTGGTCGACGTATGAGCTGAAATTTTACTCCATCATACAAGTGTTGAAGCAATAAGAGCATTATCTCGTCCAAAGGGAGTTTATCTTCAACACCGACAATCAAGCACTTAAATTCATTGAAGGCCAGAAGACCATCATCAAGATACATGCGTACTGAATTGAGCATCTCCAACGGTTCACATTTGTACTCAATCATAAAACCGGGAAGTTAAACAAAGCAGCGGATTCCTTAAGCCGAAGAGCTTCCTTGGCTACTTTGCATAATGAGTTGGTTGGGTTTGGACAACTCAAGGAATTATACCCTGAAAATGAAGATTTTACTGAAATCTGGGAGAAGTGCTCCACTCACGGAGCAAGCGATGGCTACCACCAACAAGAAGGCTTCCTATTTCGAGGCAACTAACTTTGTCTTCCATGAGGATCGCTACGTCTACACATGATTCGGGAGCTTCATAGCGGCGGTCTCGATGGACACTTTGGATGCGACAAGACACTATCTTTGGTGGAGGAGCGCTACTATTGGCCTCAATTTCGAAAAGAGGTTTTGAATTTTGTGCGGAGGTGTCAAGTGTGCCAACTTGCCAAAGGACAAGGACAAAACACCGGCCTTTATCAACCTTTACCTGTTCCGGAAGCTCCGTAGGAAGACGTATCAATGGACTTCGTACTTGGCTTTCCTTGCACTCAACAGGGTCGAGACGCTATAATGGTAGCGGTCGGCAGATTTTCGAAGACGACACACTTCGTTGCGTGTCGGAAAACGGATGATGCCACTGATGTGGCGGGACTATTCTTTCGCGAGGTGGTACGATTTCATGATGTGCCAAAGACAATCACATCGGACTGTGACGCGAAGTTTTCTAGCACTTTTGGAGGAGTTTGTGGGGACGTTTCAGTACAACGCTAAATTTCAGCATCCACCGGTTTTTTCACAAACAGATGGGCAAACGGAGGTCGTGAATCGTACTCTTAGAAATATCCTTCGCAGCCTTACCGGGACTCGACCGAAGCAGTGTGATGTCGTTTTAGCGAAAGCAGAGTTCTCTTATAACTCCATGGAAACCTGGTCGACGAGAAGGTCTTCGCTCTCCATTGTCTACGTCCAACCTTCTCGACATCTTCTCAATCTTGCTCCCTTACCAAAACTCCCGGGTCAAAACATCTCGGCTGACAACATGGTGGAGCATGGCCAGTTAATTCATAAAGAAGTTCGCCTAAAGCTCTGAGTCGAATGTCAAGTACAAGGTGAACGCGGACAAATCCTGGCGGAAACATACCTTCCAAGTTGATGACTTCGTTATGGTGCATCTATGTAAAGACCGCTTCCCGGTCGGTACGTATCACAAGCTTGCCAACCGCAAGATCGGCCCTTACCGCGTGCTCAGGAAAATCAACGACGCCTACGTCATCGACCTTCCAGAAGAGTTCAACATCTCAAGGACGTTCAACATGACAGATCTTTTTAACTACTACCCACCGGAAGATGAACCGGAGCTTCCCGTACACATCACTACTAATTCGAGGACAAGTTTTTCTGAACCAGGGGAGTTTGATGTAGTGCACCTTAATGCGTACATTACGTACGAGTACGACCAGCCCGAGATTAAGCAGCTGGAAAGCAAATCAGGGATTTTTTTCAATCAATTAGGATTTATCTATATTTGGATAGATCATAATTGATTGGATAGATCATAATTAGATTTTTCAATCAATTAGGATTTATCTATATTACCATAGTTGGATAGATCATAATTGATATGTTTGATTTACTTTTATTAGGCTAGATTTGTTTTTGAATCTTTTCTTTATTAGATTAGGATTGTTTTTATTCCTAGTTATCTCTTAGCCTTTAAGCCGACTTGCCTCTCAAGACGGTATTTAGCTATAAATAAAGCCTATGGCTTCTTGTAAATGTTATTTTGGAAAATAACAAAAAAAAATGAGTTTATCTCTTTCCCATGAATTCGGTTCGCCGTGGATTCGACAAGGTCGTGGGTTCGACCAAACTCTACGGTCCCGTCGTCTTGTCCTTAGCAGCGGCGCGTTCAGTTATTCAGACTTGCGGAGCTTAACAGTTTTCCGCATCCCAATACATGGTTCGGTGTTCTTCGGATACCTTGCCGCGGCAGACGGGCTTCCAGAATAAGCTAGAATAGGGGTGAGCACAGTTCGGTTCGGTTTCGGTTTAATCTCGGTTTTTTCAATTGATATAAAATCTTATCAATTTTTTCCCTAAAATTCAAATAAAAACTCTTGATAAAAAATTTAAAACTAACATAGGAATACAATTATTGCTAAAATTTGAGACAACAATTCTACAAATTAATTGATTAATAGTAAAAATATCTCTATGATATGGAATCTCATAAAATAAGTACAAGATATAATATAATATGGTATTAAATATGTATCAGATACATTTGACATTGTTTATATATATTATTGTTACATAATTAATTACATATATGATAAAAATTATTGTGCATTCATATTATTTTCATCCAATTTTCACCTTTCGCTCCGGTTTAAACCGACTCCGAAATTACCGAACCGAAATGTTTCGGTTCGGTTTGGGTTCAGTTATTTTTTTATCGGTTTTCGGTCGGTTTTTCGGGCCGGATCGGTTCTTGCTCACCCCTAATCTAGAAACCCTGTTCACAATCACGTGTATTCTAACACTTTCAAAATAATATTCGCTATGTACTTTCATCTTTAGTCACCCCTTCTGTATTCATGATATAAACATTGACCACCTTCGGTCACTGCCATAACGTTTATGATGGGTCTTTTTTGAGAATCCGATCATCCATCACTCCTATTGATACACACTTCAAGTGTTCTTTATCAAGCTCAAAAAATTCTCAATATAAACTCTATTCTTTTGTAAAAGACTTGTGCGTAAGAGGTTGTGACGGGGAGGAACGTATCCTCCAATAGCATTGTTTGCGACAAATGTGTAGGATTGAATGAAATATGGATTTCTCATGAGATGAAATGGCAAACCGACAGAATAAAACATGCTTGCAATTAATGCATTCAATTGTTCTCGTGCGCCATTATTAAATGATTGTTCTAATGTTATATCTCATCCGCCTTTTCTCCTTTTTGAGATTTCGGTAGTCGTTTTTATAGGTAAAGAAATATTATTTTGCTTTCTTTGCATTCAACCTTAACCCCGCTTACTCACACATCTTCATTTCACTTATGTTTTTCGGCTTCATCGCTTTGCAAGCGTTGATTCCAAGCCCTTTATCTTAAAAAGATGGCCCCTCATCCTAGAATAAGAGCCGTTTTGAACTTCAAAGCAATAGTGACATTACCATTGTCAATTTCTCCCGCCTCCTTTTGCCTTCTCAAGTTTTATAACATACTTCTAAAGTGGAGCACTATCATCATCAATTTCCCTTCTGGAATTCAGAGCCCGTCTCACTAGAATACTTGCTAAACAACATAAAATAAGATAAATGCAAATGTAATAGAGAGAACACAATATTAAATTCAAATTATCTAATTAATTATTTGAACTATTTAACTTAGAAAATGAAATTGAAACTACGAAGCATATGCTGTCTAAACTGCATAAAAAATTAAAAGTTATCTTTCCCTTGTCACTTTGTGCAACCTAATTTCTTTGTGTGGGTGTAAGAAAAGACAAGAAAAACAATTAGAAATATGAGGTGTATTTTTTTGCCAAAATTTAAGCATGAGGTGTAAGCAATTGAAGTGGGAAATATTATGCATGAAGTGTTTCTACATAATATAGCAAAACCAACCAAAAAATTGCAAACCCCAAAGCAATAAAAACTCCACCAGATTAGAATACTCACAAAGATGGGTTCGAGACGCTTGCGAGCTTGAGATCAGAGATGTGTTCGAGG
Organism: Agapanthus africanus; assembly: GCA_030015575.1. Classification (NCBI taxonomy): domain Eukaryota; kingdom Viridiplantae; phylum Streptophyta; class Magnoliopsida; order Asparagales; family Amaryllidaceae; genus Agapanthus; species Agapanthus africanus. The sequence continues at coordinate 443,097,536 of JASDDO010000031.1, read as the reverse complement.
CAGCTTGAGATCAAAGATGATTCGAGATGGGTCGAGACGGCTTGCGAGCTTGAGCCGGATTCAATGACTTCGAGATGAGTATGAGGCGGCTTGTGAGCTTGAGCCGGTTTCGAGGTGACTTTGAGATGGGTTAGGGACCTTTGGGTTGCTGGAGCCGCTCGAGAGAGAAATTGAGAAGGAGAAGAGAAAGAGGCTGCTGCTGGAGAGATAAAAAGAGAAAGATTAGGGTTTTTACTTTTACATTTTGGGTCTATTAGCTTCATCCCGACTCGCTTCATTTTCTAAGCTATTTCACGCCAGTTATTTGCTGTCAAACGTGTCTACAAATCTTGGACGCGTCGACATGTGGCGGTCGTAGTTGACACCATGTTCAAGCCGTGTCCATGTCGATGCCATGTCGGATATGGGTATGTGGCTCTCCGGGGAGTGTCGGTGCTTAATGGTGTTTGCATTTTATTTTCACTTTCTAGAACTTATATGGATTGTAATATCAGTTTATTTTGGTTTTGGTAGTATTGCTAATGCATGATATTGCATGTTCATGGATTGAAAATCTAATTTGCTAGTTGCTACATAATTGTTTGCGTATTCTATTTTATATAGTGTTATATATCTAAATATATATTGCTACATCTAGGAACGGACGCAGGAATTTAGGTTAGAAGGGGCACACCGGTAACCACACATAATACTAATTAATACGCTCAATTGCATTATTATTTATGCCATTATATAATTTAATAACCGAATAATGAAAGTTTATATTAATTTGAAAATAATGTGTACAATAATTATATCTACTAGCGGCAAGGTCTATACGATGCCGCGGTTTTTGGAATAATCTTTGAAAATATCATTTTTCCGAAAAGCAGTGGTAGGACATGGTGTTTATCTGTGAAAAACAAAACCCATGGTATTTATCCGAAAAACGTTGAACATGCATGACAGTTTGTACAAAAATAAAGTTCATGTTATTTATCCAAAAAACTTTGAAAGTTCATGGTATTTTAGTGAAAATTCTAACGAATAAATGTCACGGTATTTATCTGAAAAAGGTTGAAATTTTATGTGATTTATGTGTGCATGGGTTTGTAGGCTTACACGTCGTTTCAAAAAAAAAGAGAGTAGGATTTATCCACTTGGACTGAGATTGAGATGAGATGCTTTCAAGTTTGAGCAGGCTCAATGGCAAGCGGGCCCCACCAAAAGCTGAGATGCTTTCAAGTTGAAGCATACTCAAACCCATTTTCCATAATTACTCTCACCATGTCATCAAAACTGCAAAAATACCAATATAGCCCAATTTTTCAGCAAATAATTGTCGAGGGAAATTTGGAAATAAAAATATTTTCACATTGCAGTGGCAGACTTTTGCCATCTACTTTCCATTTTTAGCTCCGCGACATCAAAATAATCACAAAATTGTTAATGTGATATTAATTTGTTAGCAAATCAAAATAATTAATGAAAGGGGCAAAAGTGGAAATTTCAAAATTTTCACTCTTCATACCACTTTAGCTTATTATAAAGATAGAGTTCATAACTTGGACCACATTATACACATTCTAGATTCTTTACATATATACAAACCAAGATTTTATTTTAAAATAAAATTAGTTTTCCTTTAAGTTCTTAATACGGAACAAAGCTTCCTTTGTTAAAAAAAAGCTAAATAACAACACAATTAATAATGAGTTTGGTGGGAGTTGAACCCATGACCTCCTATTCGGGAATTGCAATGCACTATCATTTGGGCTATACACTCTTATTGATGTTTGTAGCAATAAATATATATAACATACATTTAAGAATATCGGAATTCAATAGCAATCGATACTAAACTTTATTTTCCCGAAATTTCAGAGGGGGCATGTGCCCCCTCTGGATTGATTGTGGGTCCACCTCGGGCTACTTCTTGGTAGCGTTATTTTCTTTGAGGTTTTGAGTTAAATTACATGTCTTTACATTTCAATTTTCGTTTTATATATATGTAAAACATACAAATAAGAATGACCGTTTAGTCACTTGCTAAACGGGTGCTCTACCATCTGAGCTACGAAAGCTATATAATAATAATAAATAAATAAAAATTAGCCGTGTCCCCGTGTCCCACTTTTTCAAAAATTGTCGTGCCTCGTGTCCGTGTCGGTGTTTCATGGTCTCTAACTCATCAGTACCAAGTTTATTGTTTTGGTTAAATAGCTATTTATATTGTTTTAATTGATATCTGTTCTTAAGGTAGATGGAGATACTAGTACCAATGATTGTGTTATTGCTTTGGCTAGTGGAGTATCTGGATCAACTGCGATTTCTTCTCTGGATAGCAACGAGGCTCGTCAACTCCAAGCATGCTTGGATGCAGTGAGTTTGCTTCCGCAATATCTTCCCTTCGTCATTTTCTATTCTATTTAATAAAAAATGTGCTCCAGATTAATTAATCATGTATGGTAAGGCTGTAATTTTTGGTTTGGATGTTTATGTTCATTTTAGTTCTTAAGCTAAGACATATTACTGGCCTAACTTTAATTAATTTGGATATATTGTGGAGCAACTGATCTTGACCACATTCTTTTTTTGCTCTTTTGATTCTAATCATTGATATATTATATGGCTGCCAGGTGATGAAAGGCCTTGCAAAATCAATAGCATGGGATGGTGAGGGCGCGACATGCTTGATTGAGGTTGAAGTTTTGCACGTTTATACTGATTCCATAATTAAGTATATGCTTTTATAAGTAGAATATATAAATATAGAGGAGTGCTAGGTTATTTTTCAAATCAAATTGAGTAGGCTGAAAAGGTTACATAGGTGCCCCACCCCCACCGAAAACAACCACCAAAAAAAGAAGAAGACAAAGAAATAAAAAAAAATAAAAAAATAAAAAGGGCATACTTCAGTAACTTGATTCATGCTAGACTTATGTATGATCATTTTTGGCTCAAATGATTAGAGGAGAAATGTGCAAAGAAGGAGAAAAAGCTTATTCTAGGTCCAATCTTTAATATGCAGGTCACTGTGAGCGGTGCCAATAATGAGGCAGAAGCAGCAAAGTTTGCTCGTTCAGTTGCATCATCTTCACTAGTGAAGGTCCAATATACTCTTTAACTGTTATGGACACATTTACCATATTTGGTGTCTCTTTTTAGATTTAAAAGACATTTAAAATTCCAATTATTTCTCCCAGGCTGCTGTCTATGGTAGAGATCCAAATTGGGGACGCATTGCATGTGCCGTGGGCTATACCGGCATTCATTTCAATCCAAATGATTTGGATATATCACTAGGAGATACTCCCCTCATGACAAGAGGCCAGCCAGTACAATTTGACAGGTACGAGAAAATCCTGAGTTTGTATGTTCCTGAATTTACATTTTGAGTTTAATTTTCCTGTTTGACCCGAACATTTTTATGGATTGAGATCTCACCTGAATCACACATCCAATTATGCATTTCCCACAAATTCTAATGCTAAAAAAATTCTCAGATTTCATGTTTTACATTTTATTATATCAGAACATTTTGTTCCTAGAGGGCACATCATTGTTGCGTACTCTTGATGAAGAATCCGTATAACGAGACGAGGGAAGAGGGAGTTTAACTTTTCCTTCCTCCTTTTCGTCTTGTTCTTCTCCTCCTCCTGATTCTGCATCTTGTGGCAAGCAATGTCTAAACTTGTGTTTATTGTTCACCAATTTCTTGAATACATTTCTGGAGGGAAACTAGACACTCACCACGAGCTGTCTTGGGCACACGGGAGTACCCAAAATTTGATAATGTTTGTACTTGTACCAGTATTTCCAGTATTTTTTTTCCACGTATGATTATCGACTGTTCTGCTGGACTTTCGAAACCAAAAGTTATAACATGCTTATTGTATATGTACTACGATTGAAGGAAAGTAGCATACATGACAATCACAGATAAAAATCTTTTACCATTCTCTGCATCGTTTTTAAATCACTTGGTCATTAACTTTTGGCCGATAATCTCCATCGAATCATTTCAACCTTTTCTAATAATATTTTTGTATCATTATGATAATTTATGTAGAGCTGCTGCAAGTAGTTATCTCAGGCAGGCAGGAGAAACTCATGGGACAGTCGAAATCCATATATCAGTTGGTAAGCATATGTTCACCAATGCAATCGTCATATGTTATTTATTTATTTTTTCTCAATGCATTTGCGCTTTTTGCTACAGGGCCTAGCAAAGGAAGTGGCAAGGCTTGGGGCTGTGATCTAAGTTATGATTATGTCAAGATAAATGCGGAATATACTACGTAAAGTTTTTGCCATGATTAGAGCTGGGGAAAAAGATAACCATTTCTCCATGTGCTCAATCTATTGTGTTTTAGTTTATGAGGATGATAAGTGATGGATATAATTATCAGCGTTACTCCAGTTAGTTATGAATCAAACATTTTCAAGAGACAGGCTTTCATTATGTGGTGGTTAAAATTTTCAGAAGGCAGGTTTAATTTTAATGGCCTATATAAACTAAAGATTTATGGTTTAAATCCACAGAACTGCCAAATAGTTGTACTGCTTGGCAACTAACCATCATGTATTTTCAAAACTACGAATAACTATCCAATTTAATGGTGACACGGCAACACTACTGATGTCATGCCTGCGTCATATCAGTAAATTTGCCATGTCATTAAAATTTTATTTATTTTTTCGAAATTACCTTTTTTCCTCAATTCCTAACTCTAGCCTAAACCCTAACCTCAGCCTCCACTGTCCCGTCGGCGTCCTTAGAGGGCTTAAGGGAGAAGCTGGTGTCGAGAGAGGAGGAGACATCGCCTCCGCTTCCTCCATAGCCTCCACTTGGACCTTCCCATAGCCACCTTGCCGCTGCCACCATAGCGATCCCTGCCGCCATAGCCACTCTTGTCCTCGGCCGAAGCTGCTGCCGGCGTCCTTCACCCCTGCCACCTCCGGCGCCTCCCACACCTTCTTCGTCTTGCCTTTCTCTTTAACCCAAATCCTAGCCTTGCCATCACTCTCGTCGGCGCCCTTTTCTCACTCTTTCCGATGCCCTCTCTTGCCACCTTCCTTCACAATTCATGATCGTCATCGTCTTCCTCATTGCCACTTTGTCATCACCATCAATCATCACCACCACTTTCTTTTTCTCCTCCTCCTTTCATTTGCTAACCAAAACCTAACCCTAGCCACCGTCGAACACCTCCTTCACCTCCTTCATCGGCAGGTGGGCATATTAATTGATTAACAATTATTAATAAAATAATTAACAGCTATTTAATTTAATTAATTAAAAGGGTAAAATGGTCACTTTACATGCAACTTAACACCGTTAGGCCTTGACCATTAAGTAGGTTGGTTATTCATAGTTTTGAAAGTATTTGGTAGTTAGTTGCCAAACGGTGCAACTATTCGATAGTTTTGTGAATTTAAGCCAAGATTTATTGTTGCTAAAGAGTTTTTGTAATTTGGCTGTGGTCCTATTCCTTTCCTAGTCGTGATTGGGAATTCTGTTTCTCACCATCGACTTTATTGCACCCTCGCCTTCTCAGTGCATCGTCAGGTTATTGCCATCATTACATCGAGCAGCAGATAACCGAGAAACTGCGAGCATTGGGTTTATGGACGGCAAACAATGATCTGAGTCAAGTCTGCAAACATCAAAGACGAACTGAGGACCAAGAGGGCTCAACTCGATCTCGGTCAGTATTTGGGAACTATTTAGTTATTACTTTGGGAATTGATTTATTTAATTACCAGTAAACTGTCCGTGTTTTAGCGATACCTGCTGGAATGGATTTACTTATCCATTTTATTAAGTAACCTTCTTTCAAATCAAATTGCAATAGGAAAACACATGCTAACACGCATTTTGTTATAATTTATGTTTTTGGTTATTCTAAATGCACAATTAATTATAGGCTTATCTGAGACAGCATACGAAGAACTTCCTTGCTATTGGGCCTCGCCTTGGGGTCATCGTATGTGCAGAAACAAGCAATCTTCAATACAAGTATCATCTCTGCTTCAGATCCAGTCCCCATTAGGAATGGATCTATTGCCTCGTTCGACTCCTCAGAGCTCGCCATGCTCCTAACCCATGCCACAAGAGACGGCTCATCCGAAACCTGAAAGAACCCATCACTCGGAAAAATACCCGTAACAAGAACCGCCAAAATCACCCCGAAACTGTAAATATCACATTTATCGGTGCAGTGCAATGTCTGATAGTACTCCGGAGCTATATACCCCAAGGTTCCCACCACATTTGCTGAGCTGATGGCCTCGCTGATCGCTTCAGGGACCACCTTCGCCATCCCGAAATCAGCTATCCTTGCATTAAGATTTTCATCCAGTAGAATGTTGGCCGGTTTCAAATCTCTATGAATGATCCTCGGCCGGTGCACCATGTGGAGATACTCGAGGCCAGCTGCGACCCCTTGTGCAATTTTAAGCCGGTTGGGCCAGCTCAGCTTCTTCCGCCCCTCATCGTTTTTAATTGCATCATGCAAGGATCCATTTGGCATGTACTCATAGACTAGATAGTGGTACTCTGGCTTCGGCACATGCGCCAGGAGGTGGACCAGATGAGGGTGGCGCATACGGCCGACCGTAACGATCTCCGATTTGATCTGCCTCATCCGACCATCGAAAACTTTGCTCTCTTCCTTGCAGAGACGCGAGGCGTCCATCAGCGAGGGCTGGGGTATCTTTTTGATCGCAACCGAGATTATCTGTTCCCCGGTCAATAGCTCGGCCTTGTAAACTTCGCCGCAGGCTCCTCGCCCAATGACCTGAAGAGGCGGGGTCGTTTCATCGAACAGAAACGACAGGTCGTCGATGGATCGGATTATCCGGCTGAAGAGCGTGGGTTTTGCGCCGGGTTCTTTATCGGGATCAGGCTTGAAGATGCGGCGCTTGATGGTCCGGTGCCAAAGGGGTAAGTCGGTCCGGTGCCAAAGGAGGAAGACGATGATTCCTAGTGCGAACCCGATCGAGAACGAGACACTTGCACCGGCCCATAGGGGATGAACGAGAAAGGTACCTAGCGATGAATGTGAGGTAGGGTTTGAGTTCCAATCATCGATAGCAGCGTGGGAGTGTATAGAAAACTCATTTTGGATACGGTGGCGGTCGTGGCTGCCGAGGCCGAAATTGGTTCTGCCTGTTGTAGCAGAAGGAAAAATGGATAGAAAGATTAGGAGTGAAGAGAGAGGGGGAAGGTGGAGAGAGGCCATGCATGCAGTAATGATAAATCTTTGATCAAGAGAGTTGAAGGCCAGAGGAGAACCATGATATCTCATTGTTTTGAATATGGAGTCTGTAGACTTCATGCAGAAAAGTCTCCTTCTGTTCAAATTCCCAATTCTGGGAGACTTTGTCCATTCAAAGTCTACCTTTTGCTTTGGTTTATTATGTGAATAATGGTGGCATGAGTTTCCTGGAAGAGAGGGGACGTGGAAAAGTAGTTATGTTGTGGTTGGGTGATTTGAATGTTCTATTTTCCTCTTCACTAGTCCTGTTAGGTTTATACTAGGTTGGTGGACCATTTTTTTCCGTAAAAGTTCTTCCATGTACCGGATGCATGCATTCAATTATGAACGAGAAAGAAGTAGAAGTGTCTAAAATATTCCATTTTTTTTCTCCTGCTTGGATGCATTGCACCCGGCACACCAAATAATTTCTCCATTTTCTGTACGCCGAAACATCGATTTTCGTGTGACAATCCCTTCTATTAGATCTTCTTTCATCAAATGGGGGTCCCTGCGATTTAAAACCCAGGTTATGTTGGCAAGGATTGTGGAAAATGCAGCTGCCGAGCCAGGATATTAGGCCAGGTGAGGCAAGAACATTCACCGTAAAAATTACATGTAATACCCTTTGCATGTAAAGATGGTGGAAATGATTTGTCTTGTATCGGTCAAGAACATAAATACAATATTTTTTCTATTATGGTAACATATGCATACATTGACATTGAAACAATAATCATTCGTCTTTGTTTTTCAGTTTAAGGATGGTGTGATTATAGAAGGTAATTCTATTTGAAAAGCAACTGCTTAATTAGAACTAGATTGCCTACAATATGAGATCAACATTAATTAACTCTATATAAGCAAAAACTAATTGCATAGATCAACATCTCATAATGTTTGTATTACCATCAAAGTTTAGGAACATGCTCAAATTTGTATTTAATAAATATAATTTGAGATTAATGGAGGAAAGAGGCCAGGAGGGGATTTCCTCCTATGGCGTCGAAAAAACACCCCCTCCCTAGTTTTTTCCGACGATCGGCACCCACCATCTTCATCGTCATCATCTAAGATGTGGGTATACCAAATTTCATGTAATTCTACAACTTTTCCACCGTTGATTTAGTGGGTTCAAAATTAACGGTTTACCGACAATAGAACTTTTTACATTGCTAAATCAACGGTGAAAAAGTTGTAGAATCACATGAAATTTGGTGTATCCACATCTTAGATGATGACGATGAAGATGGTGGGTGCCGATCGTCGGAAAAAACTAGGGAGGGTGTATTTTTCGACGCCATAGGAGGGAATTCCCTCCTATGGCATCTTTTCTCCATTATTCTCATATAATTTTTAGACACTATTGATCCTTTGGCCGACTTATTTTAGTATTTTCTTACAAATACCATAATTACTATAATAAAATATTGACATAATTAATTAATAGTAATACCATGACAATTATATAGAGAATTTAAGAGCGGCGAGGTTATAACATGGAAATAATCTAATATTTTAGATTACTATAGATTAGGGGCTGGGCCCATCGAGAAAGGAGGTATTACCTTTTAGAAGTAGTTACAGTGAGCTAAAATTATTAACAGTCGCACAATAAGTAATGCCTCCAACGTTAGGGTACTTAGGAAAAATTTCACTTCTTATGATCGAATTAAAGTTTCATATTTGAATCATTGAGTTCAAATTCTAAGCTAGATATATACGTGTTAATTTGGACATGGGCTGCTCATGTGCACCCTGTTAGTTTCAGTCCATCTATTTCTTATGCTACTTATGTTTTAATATTTGATTTAGTTTTAAACCCTTTTTTTCCCAAACGAAATATGTCCATGGCACTGTTTTCGTCCGTGTTAAACCAGTCTAAAGAAAGTCAGCATGCTCTCAGCTGCTTTAGTATAGAAGAGTTCCAGTGTTATTCCCTTGTTTATCATTGTAAACATAATATGTACAATATTGTTTGGTATGGATCGATGATTAGCGATAGAGTGTGGATCTGAGACAGCTTAAATTTTATCAATGGATTTGTATGATGAGTGTCTTGGGCAAAGGCCTCACCGTCGGATCTTCAATCCGGCAAGGGAAAGGACGTCAGAGTTTTACTTCAGTCCCTGCTCCGATGATAAAGTCGGTTTCTTTCTTAGAAAGGTAGGGTTCCTATTTGTGGAGAGATTGTAGCATACCTTTGTTTTCATGTTGGGAGGCTTATATAGGCGTCACGTACGGTCGTGATGCAATCAATGAAGATTCGGTTAGTTATCTAGGTTTTGTGCCAACATGGCCTGTCTTCTTTGTATAAAGATCTCTTGGTGGGCCTCATGAACCGAGTACCATGGGTTTGGACCTATGCTCAACCTCATGAGCCGAGTGGAGTGGAGTCGGATCCGTAGTTGGTTATTCCATGCAGTATCAGTATCCCTACTCCGAGTTGTCAGTTCCGAGTGCTCGGTGTAGAACTTGATCATGATGGTTGGAATATAAGGATAGTGGTTCCTCGTCCTCGTTACACGTGTCTTTTATCCGTTGGTTCTACTGCCCTGTTTCATTATGCGGTCATTAATCAATCCCGCTTCTTTCTTAGAATAAAAGGGAAACTTGGAGAGGAAGTTTTGCCATTTCTCTTGTTTAGGGTTTCCCAAATCCGTGAGTCGCCGTCGATTTCATCGCCCCTGAAGATCCCTCTTTCTCTTTTAGCGCTTCTTTCAGTCAGTCTTCTTCTCCCCTTCTCTCAATTTCTCATAGCCATGTTTTCTGGCATCTTGAGTGTCGAGGATCAGGAGAAAGTTAGGGATTTTAAGTCTTCTCTGTCGATTTCTTTGATGGAAAATAAGTGTAGGTCTTCTTCATCTTTTATCAACTTCAAAGCTAACTCTGCACTCTCCATTCTCGATTCCTCGAAAGGTATATCGGTTTGTACTATGAATCTGTCCTTGCCGATCTTTGATTTCCCATTCCCCCAATCATGTAGCGTATTCTTAAGGATTTAGATCTTGCCTCCTTTCAAATCACAGCAAATGGTTGGTATGCGATTGTTACTTTTGTTTTTGCTCTTTTCATGGTGAGGGAGGCTTACTCGCCTGAGCTTCTTCATACCTTTATAAGTGTTAGCTTCCCCACCGGTAGCTAACGTCCTTGGTCTCATCTTCAGAGCAAGGTCAAAATAGTTGAGGGGCTAAAGTCTAAGATCACCGACTGACAAAAGCGGTTCATCTTTTATCTCAACTCCGACTCCTCTTTCGAGTTTCTGACGTCTTGAAGGTAAGAGAATAAAAGAGCTATCTTCAAAACATCCACGAAGAATCTTCTTTCTGGTCTCAAAACCATAGCCGAGTATCTCATGGATTTCTAAAGAGGAAGATTGGGTGTAGAGGGGTTCACCGAGGTTAACTTCATCTTGCGCGGCCTCGCCTTTCTCGACCCTAAAGTTGATATTTCCCAGGGTCACGAGTGCTTGCAGTACAATCATGAGTGGTTAGGTAGGGGTGAGCATCGAGCTCCTCATGTGGGAGGAAGAAATGTCCATCGAGATGCAACATCCTTCCCCTCCCCCTTTTGAGACATCCCGACCCATAAATCCAACGGGGGAGGCTCTTCCTACTGCTCGGTCATATTCTTGATCCCACTTTTTCTAAAGCTTCTAATGTAGAATCCACTTCGTACCCTCTTGTTCCTTCTACGAAGAACTCGTCTTTACAGAGTTTGACCTCTCGCCAAGGTGGTAAGGGGCCACTAGGTAGAGTAAAGAAGGTATCTTCCACCCTCGTGGTTGGGAAAGGCCCGAAAAAGGAAAACTTCCCCCACCATCGACCCCGCTGGAGAGATTGTCGTTTGTCCCCCTTCCTAGCCCGAGGAGAAAGGATCGGGCCCTTCGAGTTCCGTAGTTTGTGTGGGAGGCACCCTTCGGTCTATCCATTTAGTGGAGTATTCAGGTGCTTGGTTATGACCTTATCTGACGTTGTTTTATTTCTTCTCTTTTCAAATTAAGTCAACATGAACATGATCTTTGGGAGCAAAACCTTAGCATCAGGCGGTTCCAAGCTTCCGATCTCCGGTGACTCCTCCAAGGGAGCTAAGCGTCAGTGTAGAGTGTTTTTTGTCACCCATTGGAATGGATGCGTTTGCTTGTCAGGCGTTGTACAGATTCCCTCCCACCCGATGGTGGGTGGGGGTTTATTGATTGTGAGGATTCTAATCTCATGCAGTCACAGACAAAACTGATATTAATTATCCCTCAGTTTGAGGGGAGGGAACCTCCAATTAATGGGTCTGGCGATCATGCGAACTCAATGAGAAATGTGTGTGTACTTGAAAAGAAAGGATGCATGTTTGTTCATTTTATTTTTTTTGTTAATTTATATTTTATTATGTTTATTTTTTTTATTCTATTTTATAAGGAAAATACAACGGGGAATATCCGGGACGGGTGCCCTCGGAGATTGGGTTAGGTGCCTCCCAGGGAGCTACCGGGGCAGGCTCCCCTTTAAGGGGCCCGGTTTAGCTCTCCCCAGGGGGGAGTTTGGGGTTCGGCTCCCCGTCTCGGGGGAGACCTGGGGGGTGGGGAGGGCGTTTCCCCCCTGTTTTGGGAGAGGGGTTCGTGTGGCACTTGTTTTATATGTACACATATATTTTCTTTTTATTTATTTATTTATTTTAGTTTTGTTTTGTAAAATGGTTAAGTGTGCAAATTTAGACAAAATTTTGATGGTATAACCGTTAGATTTTATCGTTTTATCGTTTATTTGGGAGAAATATAGAACGAAGTCTATATTTTCCTGCGTTTGGGTGAAGTGTGGATGAAATCCACGTTCAAAAAGAGAAGCATAGATCGAAATTCATATCCCCGAAGGTTTTCCCAAGGGAAAAGCTCAAAAGCTTTCCTTTTTATGGGGTCACCTTCAACCTTCTCTCTATTTTGTCAAAATGAGCTCTCTTGATTCTTAGAACTTAGGATTTGAATTTTGGATGAATGAAAAGGAGCTCATTTTCCCTCTTTTATGTCTTGGATTTTAAAATAGAGGTGTTTTGAGAGATGTGTTCTTTTTTATTCTTACTCTTTTATTTGGATTTTAGGAAGAAGAAGGAGGATGAAAATAACTTAGAGGAGGGGCGAATAAGGTAATTACATATCTTATGGAAAATTTAAAACTTAATTACTATATTTTGAATTGATTACTAAGTTTCTGCGAAAATAATTTAAACAAGTTTAAACAATGAAACTTAATGCGGTAATCAACACAATCATAGAAAAATAAATAAAGTCAAAGGTAATGCAAACACGAGAGATTTGTTGACTAGGATTCACCGCTCTCCTGTGGTTAGTCCCCGCCTGAAACACCTTCTCATGATTTCTACACTATTGTTGTGAAGAACACGAATCCCTCTTCACAGGGATGTGAAGAACACCAATCACTCTTCACAAGGATCATACTCTTAAACTTGCGATTCCTAAGAAAACAAGTCTTCTTCCTCTCTAATCCGCGATTTTCTAGGAAAGTCACACTTTCCTTTTCAATCCACGATTCTCTAAGAAGATCTCTTTTCCACTCCGAATCCATACAATTCAAGTAATGAGAGACACCTCCTCTCGTGGGTTGAGAGACACCTTCTTTTATGGGTTGAAGAATATAAAACCTTCTTTGGGGATTTACAATCGTTTTACAAACAACAAATTACCCACTTTCAATCCTATGATCTCAATAGATTATGACCAGTATGGCATAATGATTGATTTAAGAGATTATATCAGGTTTTGGCTCTGGAGGAAATGGATAGAATTTAGAGAAGCGAAGCACGAGAAGAACAAGAAGAATTCTCAATAGATTTGCAATGAATGTATATATGAATGTGTGAGATCTCAAGGTTTTATATAAGAATCGAATATGAAGTTATTCTAACTTCCAATAACTGCCATAAAACAGTTAATGATCATTGGGAACGGTTAGAAAAGAAAATGGCGTAAATATCCATTCGTTAGAAAATTCAAACCAGAAATAACTTCCAAAAACTGTTCGTACAGATATCTGTGGGAGACGTCTGTAGATTGAAAAAAATTCCTTCACTAGACATCTGTAGGAAACGTCTGGAGATTAAAATATCTTTAGCAGACGTCTGGTGACCTGTCTCTGAAATATTTCTAGTATTTGATATCTTGGAACTTTATTCTACAGACATCTGTGCCAGAGGTCTGGGATTCAAAAATCATGATGCGGATGTCTTGTACAGACGTCTGCTTTTCTAAAATGGTGAATATCTGTTTTGAAACTTGACAGTTTTGAATTCTAACGGATAGGTTAGACGTTTCTCAATGAGAGGGAAGACATGTGGAACATAGAAAACATATTGGAATGTGGTTTCTAACCTTATGAGATCAACACCAGACACATGTATAACACTTATATCTCCTTTCTTGATCTTAGCTCTTCTTTGATCTTCATTTTCACGAGATGTTACATTGAGACGTCATTGTATCTTGAATAAGCTTGCATCACGTTCTTGCTTGCGTCAAGTTTTCATGCCATATCACTGTTTTGAGTGCGTATCGTATTATAGGCAATCATGCTTGATATTGATATACTTGCTTGCTGTGCTCAAGAATAAACACTTGGAAACGTCGTCCGTAACATATGAATTCTTTTAAATAAAGTTTTGTTTTAAATAATCAAAACTATGGATCGTGTAACACAAGTGTCAACAATCTCCCCCTTTTTGATATTTAGTAAAACTTATTTAAAGAATTCATGATATATAAAAATGTAAATTCGAGTTAAATACTCCCCTCAATTCATGCTCAGTTAAAAAAAAATCTTTGAACTCATATCAGTGTCCCATACCATCGATACTATTTTTCAAGAAGCACTGCATGATGACGAGTGATATAATTCGAATTTTATTACCATTTAAGCACAATTTAAGATATTCATGAATATTTTCTCCCCCCTTTTGAAAAAATATCAAAATTTTTTATAAGCAGAGCAAGGGGTATGAAAACAAATATGAATATAGAAATTTGAAGTTCATGGAAAACAAAATGAGTCATGTTTAGACATATCAAATGAACAAAATTCATTGTTAACGAATCGAATATGAATAGTAGCCATTTCAGCACAAGAACATGGGATAAATGAAAGAAAGTGCATAATTTCATAAACGAAACACCAAGTTCAATAGTACATAGAATTCCAAAAGAAAAACTAAAACTAAACACAAAAGCATGCTAAATAACCACAAACTTAACATAAGTACACACGAAATTAACATAACGAACAAAAAAACTAAACTAGGACCCAAAACTAAGATCCTAAACTTCATTCTTCCGGAGGCGGAGGCGGAGTTCCGATTTGAAGTTTGGAGAGTGAGAGGATCGGTCGGGCTAGGAGACGTCCAGGGTTTGGAAAAAGGGTAAAAAGGTAAGTTTTATAACATATATCGACGACTGGGATCTAATCAAGGAAATCGAACGATCAGAAAAATCTGATCGTTTCATATTTTTTCCGTACAGACGTCTGGGGTAATGGACCAGACATCTCTGGATGGGATTTCTCGGAGTTCAAAATGAATTGCAGACGTATTCCCCAGACGTCAGGAGTTCAGACATTTTGAACAAGGCGTCTGTTACAGACGTCTATAGGTCAAAAACTTTTAACCAGACATCTGCTACAGACGTCTGATGTGAGTTTCTGGAAGTTTTATTTATCGTTTTAATTTTCGAATCGAATTATAAACTAAACGTAAATATATTTTATTAATTAAAAACATACAATACAACATTTAAACATTACATCAAAGAAAATACAAACCAAAAAACATACAATAACCTAATACAAACTATCCTAAGTCTCTTTCATGAATTTTTCCACGGCATCGGTTGTTCTCTTCTTGATAATCATATCGTCTTCAGGGTCGAAGAAGATACAAGTATCATCTGAGAAAGTCTGACGGAACAACAACACAATTCCACTAGTGGCAGGAGGATGTGGTGGATTTGGGTTGGGTGGTAGTGAAAATAAAGAAAGGGGAACAAATTCTTCGCAAGGATTCTCTTCGGATTTGGGACTAGGAGGCTCTTTCTTAACCTTTTTAGAACTATCCTCAATTTCCACTTTTGTCTTCCTCTTATAAACATTAGTGTTCTTCATTTATTCAGATAATAAGATGGTCAATTCCTAAGGAATTGATTCCTATTTATAGAGAAGACGAAAGAGAATTTTCAAAAATTACCAAAGAGTTTGGAAAACTAACCAAAAGTTTTTCCAACTCTCTCTCAATTCAAATTTGAATTTCTAATTTGAATTCCAGGTTATACAGGATTAACCACTAAATTAATTTTAATTTTATTAAAGATTAATTATTTTAAGTTAATTTTTTACATTAATTATTAATAAAAAATAGGTAGTAGGGCAGTTATGACAGTTGTCTGTACAAGACGCCCGTCTCAGATATTTACCATACCAGACATTTTTAGGAGACGTTTGTTGTTTAGAAATTTCAATTTATATGAATTTTTATTAATATGGTTTAAGGATTTAAGACGTGATTAATGCTATAATATTTAATTCTCCTCTTAGATGAGAAAACCTAGTTTTATCTAATGGTTTAGTAGATATATCGACTGATTGACTTTCTATTGAAACATACTCCAAAATGATATCTCCCTTATGAAAATAATCTCGAAGAAAGTGATACCGTATATTGATGTGCTTAGTCCTAAAATATTGATCGACATTTTTGGTCATGTGAACCGTACTTGTATTGTCACAGAGTATAGGAATCTTTGAAATATTCTCTTGATAATCCTAAAGTGTGTATTTCATCTATAAACTATGTGCATAATAAGCACCAGCAGTGATATATTTTGTCTCGATTGTCGATAGAGCGACTGATTTTTGTTTCTTGGAAATCCAAGAGATAAGACAGTTTCCTAGAAAGTGACAAGTGCTACTTGTGCTCTTTCGATCATTCAGACTTCCGGCATAATCTGTATCTGAATAACTTGTTAAATGAAACAAGTTATTCTTTGGATATTATAAGCCCAAATTTATGGTTCCTTTCAGATATCTAAAGATTCTTTTGATAGCAGTCAAATGTGACTCTTTAGGATTAGCCGGAATCTTACACACAAACATACATTAAACATGATATCTGATCTACCAGCAGTCAAATACAGTAGGTATTCTATCATTCTACGATAAAGTTTAGTTTCAATTTTTTGACCATTTTTATCGTCAGTGAGTTTGGTATTGGTAGCCATGGATGTTTCATAAGTCTTTGCATTCTCTAAGCCAAACTTCTTTATTAGTTTCCTAGTGTATTTGGCTTGATTGATGAAGATGCTATTATCCATTTGTTTTATTTGAAATCCGAGAAAGAAGTTAAGTTCTCCCATCATGCTCATTTCAAATTCATCCTGTATGGATTTGGTGAAATCTTCACAAAGAATTGCGTTTGTTGATCTAAAAATAATATCAGCAACATCTATCTGAACTATTATAATGACTTGGTTAAGGGTTTTAGTAAATAAGGTCTTATCTACTATACCCTTTATGAAACCTCTATTTTCTAAAAACGAACTTAAACGTTTATACCAAGCATGGGGGGCTTGCTTAAGACCGTATAGTGCCTTTCTTAACTTATAGACATGTCAAGAAATGTATGATTCTCAAAACCAGGAGGTTGAGATACATATACTTCTTCGTCTATTTAACCATTTTAGAATGTACTTTTAACGTCTATTTGAAAATTTTAAAAGTTTTTATAGCAAGCATATACTAGTAAGATATGTATGGCTTCTAACCTAGCTACAGGTGCATACGTCGTCGTAGTCTATTCTTTCTATTTAGTTATATCCTTGGGCTACTAGCGGGTTTTGTTTCTAACTACTTTACCTAGTTCGTTAAGTTTATTTTTTTAATAAACACTTAGTACCTATTGTTTTAGATAATGTATCCCTAAAATAATGACTAATAGATTATGTATAAAGCAATATACATACGCATCATTAATAATAATAGTATTAAAATCATTAATAAATTAAATAGTACCTCTACCGATCACGTTTTCCATTTGATTGTCTCCACACGTAATGGTACCACATTTTTCTTTTGATAGCGTTTGTAAGCAATTGATATTTCTGGTTGTGTACCTCAAGCAATTGCTATCAAGGATTTCCTAGTTGATATGTTATTTGGGATCCTGCAAAACAAAATTACTTTGGTGTGACATAGAAATCCATTTCATCCTCTATTTACTGGGATTAAGAGTAAAGTGATATTTATAAGTTGAATTTAATTTGATTTGACAATATCTAGAAACATGTCCTAAAGTGCAACTATAATTACACGTAACATTTACATACCTATTACTATATTTATATGAATTTGAAGTTCTAATAAATTTATTTGGTTTCTCATACCTTGAATCGTCATGAAAACCTTCTCCTTGACGTTTATAATGGTTTATACATGTTCCTAACATAACGTCAATGCTATCCTTAGTTTTTGTAAACTTAAGAATTATATTTTCCTTAATTTCTAATTTTCTCTTTAAATTAAAATTTTCATTCTTTAAAGTTCCTATAACATTAACAGTATTCAAGTGTACTTCTTCTTTTAAAACTAATTTTTTTTCTTTTAAGTCATTATTTTTTATAATTAGTTTTTCATATTCATATTTAGTTTGATTATCCTTTTGCTTATTATTGTCTTTAAGTTGTTTATATTTTGAATGTATCTTATCATAACTAGATTTCAAATAGAAACATAAGTTTAGTAAGTTATCTTTAGATAAAATTTCAATATTAAGGATATTATCACTAACCTCATCATCATTTATCGCCATAAAGAATATGTTCGCGACTTCTTCATTTTCTGACTCACTTGAATCAGACTCATCCCAGATGGCCTGAAAAGCGCGTCGTTCCGAACCCTTCTTCCATTTGAATTTGTTCTTCTTGACTTTAAGGTTTGGACAGTCCGCCTTAACATGACCTTCTTTGTTGCATTCAAAGTATTGCAGGTCTTTAGTTGAATTTACCCGTTTCTTAAAAGAGTTCTCTCTATTCTTAAAAAACTTTTTGAAATACCTTGCGATGTTGGCCATTTTTTCATCATCGCTCGATAGATGTGGTTTTTTGATCTTGTTAGTTAATGCCTTTTAGTGCGATATTCTTGCGTTTGTTGTCTTCTTTAATCTTGATGTTACCAAGTTGTATCTCCTAAGTCTTTAATTTTCATATGAGAGCATCAACGCTCATGGTGCTCATGTCATTTTCTTCTTCTATTGTGGTAATCTTAGGCTGCCATGAAGGAGTTAGCGATTGAAGAATTTTATAGTTCTTTTTTCTCTCTACAAATTTCTTTCCTGAGTTAAATAATCCAGTGACTATATTATTAAACCTAGAATATATAGAATCTATAGTTTCATTTTCTTTCAAAGAAAACATTTCATATTCATGTATTAAACGATTTATCTTACTTTCTTTTACTTGGTTAGTCCCCTCATATGCAGTCTTAAGGGTACTCCAGATATCATGTGCCGTTTGGCATATGGAAATCCTATTGAATTCTTCTGGGACCAATAAGAAATGAAGGGAATCATAGCCTTAACATTTAGGGTCATAGAATGCTTATCAGCGTCAGAATATGGTTTTGTAGTAAGGATAATATAAGATGTGCCTAATATGTTTAAAATTTCTAAATCTATGTATTGCAAAAATATTCTCATTTTGGTTTTCCAAAACTGAAAATTAGTACCGTTAAATAGTGGAGATCGTGTGGTGGATTGATCCTCTAATTGGTTTGCCATTATGGATTTATAGACTCAAGATGTTAATCTTTTTAAAAGTGAGCAACCTGCTTTGATACCAATTGAAAATACATTAGAGGGTGTGTGTGTGAATAAGATAACTACGTGTCTTATGGTAAATTTAAATCTTAATTACTATATTTTGAATTGATCACTAAGTTTCTGCGAAAATAATTTAAACAAGTTTAAACAATGAAACTTAGTGCGGTAATCAACACAATCACAGAAAAATAAACAGAGTAAAAAACAATACAAACATGAGTTATTTGTTAATTAGGGTTCACCACTCTCTTGTGGCTAGTCCCTACTTGAGAAACCTTCTCAGGATTTCTATACTATTGTTATGAAGAACACGAATCTCTCTTCACAGGGATGTGAAGAACACCAATACCTCTTCACAAGGATCACACTTTTGAATTTGTGATTCTCTAGAAAACAAGTTTTCTTCCTTTCTAATCCGCGATTATCTATGAAAGCCACATTTTTCTCTCTAATTCATAATTCTTTAGGAAGATTTTTTTTTCCACTTCGAATCCACACAATTCAAGGAACGAAAGGCACCCCCTTCTCATGGGTTGAGATACACCCTCTCTTGTGGGTTGAGAGACACCTTCTCTTGTGGGTTGAATAATATCAGACCTTCTCAGGGGATTTACAATCATTTTACAAATAACAAATTGCCTGCTCTCAATCCTATGATCCCAATAGATTATGACCAATGTGGCATAATGATTGATTTGAGAGATTATATCTGATAGCTTATGGATTTCGATGATCCATTTATTTAGTTTTGATGATAGCTTAAACATGAATAATTCGTTTAATGTCAGTTACTTATCTTGCCTATCATATTGACACTAAACTCGTATACACTTGATGTTTAGCTTGCTTATCCTATATCTTGTGTATACTGAGTAATATATCAATATATCTCATGCTATACCTGTGTTATATTCTTGATATCGATATATTACTCTCATTCATTTGTTTTGGTAATTCACGATATGAATCTGTATATACATGTGATTAATATCTTGCTTCTCTTATACCATGTATATATAATCAGTATATCAATATCCCATGCTTTGAGTTTGAGTTATATCTTGATATTGATATACTATTCATGATTGCGATATCAAGATAAATGAATTCTCATATACTTATGTTTACTATTTTGCTTATATTTCATAACATTGTATATGATATGCTTGGTCGTCTTTGAGATTGGTTTTCAGGATATTTTCATGACACAAGCATACAATTAAGGATGGAGGAAATTGAGCTAAAACAACAAATCTATTAGAGATTGGAGGATAATGGACTAGAGTTCCTCAATGATCACATTCAAGCTCAAGAAGCTAAGGAGTCAAATGTTCAAGTTTAAAGAATTCAAGAATCGAAGGAATTGAAGAAATCAAGAGTTCGAGCTACAAGCGTATTCTCTAGGAAATCGATGTAAGTACTTCGTAGTTTATGAGATTAGCATGAAAAGCTCAAATACATACACTGTTGCTCAAATACATACACTGTTGCATGCATGAAATCTTTGGGCAAAACTTGGCGAAGTTTTTCATTCAAAACGTTTTTCAATTTCAAGTTCAAAATTTTCTGTGCATTCCTTCATCAGACATCTGTCCATGTCTTATTCAGACGTCTGTACACTATTGCAAAATATGCACAAGTTTTGAAAAATCAGTTTCTTACTTCAGAAAAAATGTCTGAAACTTACCAGAACAAACGTTTGGTTGTTCTCTGGGTTTTCATTGTCTTAAAATTTTAGACAGAACAAATGTCTGTCAATACTTCATCAGATGTTTGTTTGTTCTCTGTATTTTCATTGCCTTAAAATTTTTCATAGAATAAACGTCTGTCAAAACTTCTTTAGACGTCTGTTTGTTCTCTGTGTTTTCATTGCCTTAAATTTTTTAAGGGAACAAATATCTGAAGCTTATTGGCACAAACATCTGAAGGTTAAAATCTTTGAAAATATTTTCTTCGTTAGACGCGTGTCACTTATTCTTCAGACGTCTGTCTGTTTTCTGTACTTTCATTGGCCATATTTTGAAAAAGTATCCGTTTATAGTGTTGGGTTACGATACCGTCCTGGCCATTTACTGTGGCCAATGCGCAACAAAAATGACGTTTAAAAAACTTTGGTGCTAACGAACCCGTCAAGATCGAACCATAAACCTACACTAGCTAATTACAAGATGCACTAGGTACTGAGATAGAAGGTTATACTGAATGAACCATGTCCTTCGGTCTTCTACCATCTTCCCTAGCTCCTTGAGGCGTCTTCGACTGAACTTGACCGCTGGTCTTCCTCCGTCGAAGATGATCTACCCGAGGGATGTAGTTCATGGCTTTAGCTCCACACTAATGATCAAGTGAAGTAACTAGGGACTCTAGGTTGCTAATCTAGAGTGCCTAAGATCTAGTGAAATGTTCAAAGTATTTATCTATCTCACCTCCTACCAGATCTCATAGTCTAGAACAACAGTAGTGGCAAGTTTGGGTAATTAAAAACCTCCCTGTCACCGTTTTTGAAGAGACCGACGTACCTCTTGGGTGCCTGAGGTTACCTACCAAATCTGCGGAGTAGCTAATGGATTGTCGAATCCAATTGAATTTTTAGGTTCTACTAAATTTTCAGTAATCGTTTGTGGTATTGAAATCACTTCCAGTTCTACCATACTTCCACTAATGTTTTCTGAAAAGAATTCATTTTACTAAAATTGTGGCGAGTCAAGAACAATATAACTATTGATCTTCCAAATAGTAGAATGTTAACCCTCGTCAAAGTCTGGGATAAACCACAAACTGCCATTACTGAAACGTGCCTAGAGTTTATCCGGATTCTGGTTTTAAGCATAAGCCGTACAACTCCATATACCTTAACATCATTAAGATATGAATCCATTCTATATCCAATATAAAAACAAAGGCACTAATTTAATTGAAACCAGATTCAAAATATATGCAGCCGTTTCCAGTGCATATCAACTAAATGGAAGGGGCGAAGTAGCATTACTCATCAAGGAATGCACCTACGCATGAGTAACCTGAAAGAGAAGCAAGTTCTCGAAACTATATTACTTACAACGGAATACCTAGCATAAGTATCTACAACATCGATCACCTCGAAGAATCCCGATACTTGCAACATATGGTTCTCTATTTTATTCTTATACCTATATCTTCTCAAAATCTGGACCTTGTATTTCAACGAAATACTTGTCTAAAACTAGAGAAGTCATGAGTAAACAGAATATAGTATAAGTACCAACCCCTTTGTGCTAACAGACATCGAACAACATACAATACTTTGTATAAGTCCACTGAGTTTAATAACTCAAACCCTGTGCGTTGTAGGTTGAAAACTGTGCTATGGTTAAGAAAAATTACACCGTTGTTGAATGCTCCTTACCTAATCATCAACTGATATAGGTAAATGTTATAAACATAATTTTAAAAAGTCATATCTCACTTTATAAATAAACGTACAGATATATCAGTTTGAAATTGGTGCATAACGACGGATATTCAAAACCAAATATTTGCCGTTAGGCAAAACCCAGGTGATTTCCTCAAATATCACCAATTATAAAGAATTCCGATATATGGAGGATCTAATCACCCAATTCCCAATATCTTACTCCCACTCAGCATCCGTAATGCCATACAGATGTGAGAATCAAATCCGATAAATACATAACCTGAGTTAGAATCTAATTGGGAAAACAGTTTTCAATTAACACCGTACAGTAAAACTGAAACATGAAATGTTTCGAAGGGGTAGCCGGGTATTCTTTGTAATTCCTCTTCCACTATCCATATTCATGACAGTAACCGTATATTTCCTTTCCCTCACTGCAATCCCTTCATATGTCTTTACTTCTTACCTTCTATACACCACACTTAGGCTAATTGGTTTTCTTTCTTCCCTACCTTTCGGCACCTACCTATGGTTTAGAAGAAGACTATCCAATAAGCGCAATAGGTGTACTCTCCTAATACTAGGAGCCCTCGCAATCTGAGAGAATCTAAAGATAAAAGACAACCAAATAATCCTATTCAATTTCTCCAGAACCGGAATCCATGCTCGAACCGAAACAAGTTTCTTCGAGTTCGTATGTAACTATACGATGGAATATCCAATCAATATGGATCTTCGTAGTGATACAGATTGTTCTGGAGAAATCCAAAGGGGAAGTAGGAGTGGCAGGGGTATATGCGACTAAATGACAATCCAAAAACCAAAGTGTTTTAAGAAAGTTCAATTAACTTGGTTCATAAGTTTTTAGTTTAGGGTCAGGCCATGGTCGCTGCCAAAGAGAGAGAGAGAGAGAGAAAAAAACACTCAACGTGCACTCTAACCTAGATTAGATTGGTTAATCATTTTATCTAATCAGGATGGCTCCTACTGTTTCCTCGAATTCTCTTTCAAACCTTAAAAGGAGAATTAGTCGGGATCATCCGAAAATCATCCGAGAAGTAACATCTACTAATCAGTGGGAATCGAGATCCAACTATCATCGCATGATAACTTGATGGAAGCCACTCAAATCACCACACTCCAGAAGGTATGCGCATATCTGACAAGTTTCCTGTATATTTGAAACTCCCGATGTGGTTTTTGCCCCTAAGATCCAAGTGACCTTGACATTGCCAACATATCAAATGGTCCTAGTCAAGTTTAACCCGTCATTATCTTGATTGCATTAAACCCACTCGTACGAGTCCTTGACAATGCCAACATGACCGTATGACTGTCTTAACCAATTTCATCTAAAACTACAAACAAGTAATACTCAGCTACCGTACACCATGCCTTGACAATGCTAACATACGCGGCACGAATACTGAGCACTACTCATAGGAAATGACGGATGGCAACGACTGGTTTTTGGCGAAAAACCTTTAACGTGATGAACTTGATATCGTTGAAGAAACCCGAGCAGTTTTACAAATATATAGTGGCGTAAACTTTTGCTAAAGAGGTCACTCCCAGTGAAGGGATCTCGGCTCTTTCCTCATCGAATGAGGTGTAGGATATTCCTAACCGAATACTACGATGCAAAGCAAAAGAATCGACTATAGTGAAGTTATTACAATGATGCAAACTTTTGCCCAAGAGGTCACTCCCTATGAAAGGATCTCGGCTCTTGCTTTGTCGAATGAGGTGCTGGATATTCAGAACTGAATACCGCTGTGCAAAGCAAAACGAAATGTCTGTAATAACGGTTTTCAAAAATTGGTTCCAACAACATCATTTGGGTTTTTTTCCTTGTATTAATCAAAATTAACGCAGCCCCATCAATTAATCCATATCACACCAGAAAAAGGAAGGAAAATACAATGTACGTATATGCCATCCGCATTCGCCACGGGGCCCGTCGTTCACCGTTAGGTTACTTAACTAACGGCAGAGCGGGGGCTGGACTAGCGCGGATGTGATTTTTGTTCAAAGAATATGTTTATAACCGCAATCAAGAACGGCGTCGCTTGGTAGCTAGCCGGTGAGTACGGGTCGGTCCACAGGGATTTTGTGTATTCTCTAATCGTTCTAACGAGTTAATTCCGATTGTTGTCGGATTGATTAAATTTAAAAACTAAAGTTTATCTAAATCTTGCTAGGGTTAGGTTTATGTTAGGTTTGGAGAGTCAATATTCCTCACCGCTTTCTATGCCCAAATAAAGATCTATGAGGTGTTATGGTAATAATTAATAAAGTGGATTAGTACCATCGGGAAGAAACGGTGTTTCTTCCTCTAGGTTCTTGTCCTTCCTTTGTTAATCCTTACCTTAACCTCCATGGAAGACACGCTCAATCGGTCCTTTATACTACGGTATCACCGCTATCTCGTGGGATAGGATGTTGTAGGGAGCGGTGTTAGGTTTACCTAGCACCCTATGAAAGGTTTGGAAGTATCACATGTCACAAAAATTAAGTTTTTAGAGTGCTAAGTGAACACACAAAGAATCAATCCTAGAAAATTAGGGTTTCATAACTTTAAACCACATCACAAGTAACAAAGGCTAGGGTTTTGAAAGTACAACCTTTGTAGCTCCCTATGCTAGACTCCTTGGCCACTTGAGGGTTGGAAAACGGTTAGCTTGAGGTCTTCTAACGTCCACAACGATCCACCCGAAGCTCCTTTGTCCAAGCTTGCAACTTCACTTGATCAAGAGAAAGAAATGAAGCTAACACTCTAAACAAGTGGGCAAGACTTGTGTAGAATGATGTTGTGGTGGCTTTTCTCACTTCAAAATCCTAACTTGGTGAGTAATTTGCTCACTAGAGAAATCTAGAGAGCAAAAGAAGAAGGAGGAAGAAGATGATGGCCTTTTTAGAACAAAAGAAAAGATAATGTCTTGTAAAAGAAAATAGAAAATATATGTATATATATTTTCCACTTCTCATCTCAAACCATGGTTATATCATATGGATATTATTTCACTTGAGTTAAAATATAAAAGAAAAGATTAACACATGGTTAAAAGGTAGGTGAGCATGGTTAGTTGAAGAAGAGTGTAGAAACCATGTATTAATCTTTATCTTTTGTTTTGTTTTAAAACAAATGCAAATAAATATATATCCATATATATAAACATAGTGTGTGATTCTTATATTGCCATCATTTTCAATGTATATACAACCATGAAGGATGATGTATGTATGTATGTGTGCATGCACATCCATATGTGCATGAACAAGGAAAAAATGCATACATGCATGCATACATCCAATAATACAAGAAAGGATTTCTAGTGAGAAACTAATGGTTAAATGATAAATCAACACTTGATTTATCAATCCGGCCATATCACATTCGACCCAACCAAAAGCAAGCCGCCCGATTAATATACAATATCTTATACGCACATTTTAACCGGGTCCATGCGCATATCGCATACGCGCACCACAACGTTTCGCCTGTACTAGGTAACTCCTTTGTGGGACTCTAAGACTCGTCAATACGCCGGCAGTGGGTGATGATCATATCAAGCACCCCCAAGCCGTAAGCGGTCAGCTAAATGTAACGGCCACCCGGGTATTGAGCGATCAGAAGAAGACAAGCGAACCTGCTACAACTCCCGTCGAGCCAACCGGCAACACTACCGTACAGTCCGGTCTCTTCGTCAGATATGCTGCATATCGAGCCTAGGGATGGTCACGTCGACCCCAATAACTCAATAAGTCGTGCCGGTGAATGGTCTATAACAGATCGAGAAACTACTGATAACACTTATTAGTAAATCTCAGCAGCCCTGGCCAGGGACTTACTGATATAACCAGTCGAGCACAGCACAGCGTCAACTCCCAATACCGGGAGAGACGAAACCCCTCCTATCGCTCATTGCCTTCGTGTGTCTCGGGACTGTACCCAACGGCCACCTGTTTGCACGACTCAGTAAAGCCGTGGTAGGGTGGTAATCAAAGTACAGTGGGAGAGCACACAAGACTCTATGACGATCTCGGGTCTACAGACTAACCTGCACCAGTGTCACCTGAGAACTGCTATCCAACGATAGATATAATTCCATATAGGAGTTCTCGGTGAGTCCGTCCAGTATACCCAGTCACCACTGAGCACCCGTATATGATCTCGATGTCAAACATCGATGAATGTGGGAACATTCATCGCCCATCGTATGGGTCTAGTATCATATAATCTAGTCTACTCTGGTATATCAATGCCCCGTCTCGATATACCTACGACTAGGGACATTCCAGGATATGCTTATAAACTACAGATGTCCCACTAGTATGAT
Source organism: Agapanthus africanus (assembly GCA_030015575.1). Taxonomy (NCBI): domain Eukaryota; kingdom Viridiplantae; phylum Streptophyta; class Magnoliopsida; order Asparagales; family Amaryllidaceae; genus Agapanthus; species Agapanthus africanus. Next base: position 443,070,702 of record JASDDO010000031.1, on the reverse strand, counting down.
CTCCATCATAATCACAGTAGTCAAGCCGATATCCTCAGGGCTTTATCAGCATGTATGAATGAATAAAAGCATGATCAAATCAACATGTCAGATAAAGAAGAACCAGATAGCATACTATCATGTTGAGCAAGAATATAAACTGAATACACACACACACACACACACACACACATCCACTATCATATAATGGCCTCTAGGGCATACATATATCCAACAAGCGGTGTGTGCATGTATGCATGGAGTCCTATAAAAACGTGTGATGGGAAAGAAAGGGGTGAGAGATCTTCATCTCTCAAGCCTTCCCAAATCTAACCCTAACAAGCGAGGAGACTACTCGCTCATTAGGGAATTGAAAAACATGATTTATACTAATTAACTAGGGCAATTAATGAAATCTAAACTAAGGCAAGAATAGAAAATTATACTAGGGCAGATAATAAAATTAACTAAGGCAAGAATTGAAAACTTACTCTAATTTGATGCACTCTTCATTCTTTACAGAAATTTACAGATCTGAATTTGAGATTTACAATGAGGCACAAGAAGAGGCATACCTCAAAAAGAGGTTTAGGGCTTCTATTTATAGAACATAGAAACCCTAGGGTTACAGTTGACGCACATCTGCTTTTACAATTTTAACCCCTAAGAAACCTAACTAATGCACCGACGCACCGACACGAGGAACACGTGCCGGCACGTGCGACACACGGCCGCGGATCCGCGGCCAAAACCCATGTTTGGCCGAGGTTCCGCGGCCTTCTTGAGAGCTTGTTGGTTTCTGCTTCTTTGGTAATTCTCCTGTTGCTTTTTCCTTGGTCTTTCTTCACTTGGTTTCTCAGACTGTCTCTAGTTTTCTTCCAGATTTCCACAGTGAATAATGTAGTGGATTTTTACCGTTGCTTCGTGTTGAAGTCTTGAACCTTGCGCTGCTTTTGTGCTTTGTGAACTTATTTGTTGATCTTCGTTTAGTTTTCAAACTGTAGGCATGATCAAGATCTTTCCATTTGTTGGTCGTAGTCTCACTTTTGTATCGTCTTTTCATCTTTTTCACTGTTTTTGTTCCGAGAACCTTTAACCTGCAACTATGTAGCAGACATGGGTCAAAAGCACCTGTTTATTTTTAAACTGAATAAGAATGGGGAATAAAATAATGCAAAATTATGATATGAACAAATACCCCAAACTTATCTTTTGCTCGTCCTCGAGCAAACCTAATTTTATTCTCGAAAAAGTCCTAGCCTCACTTTCGCAGGGAAACGCGATTGCACTGAGCTCGTGCAACAAGCCGTTAAACCTCTAGGTGTCCCTAGTAGGAGGAGTGTTGTCTCCTGAGGGTTTTCAGCGGATACAACCCACAAAATCCTATCAATTAGGCCCATTGAATTTTATTCTCCAATTAGGTTTTCTAACAAGAACTCTATTATCTTCGACTCAGAAATTATCCACCCGTATTCTTCACGCTTCCTTATTATTTAACTTAAAATTATATTCTTGTAGACTTACTTAGCTTTTAGCATCTTTTAAGTTTTCCTTCTAGGGTTCCATTTCAACTTAGGAATTTTTATTATCTCTATTAAAAATATAAGTCCTATTCTTCATTTTTATCTCTTATCTAAACCCCAATCACATACCCCTACGTGTGTGTATATATCACCCCTACACTTGGAAATTCAAATCAAGCTATCATACTATTGTCCATCGTCCAAAGTACTTTTCAATTGGTGAATTTTTAGATGAAATTGCTCACACATCCTTCATGCGACCGTTAATACTTCTTGAGGTACCAACGACCGATTACAAAATGTGTTTGCACATTAAGACGTAATTCCTAGTCTTGTAATCCCTAAGGCTTTTAGCAGTGACTCCTAAACCAGTTGGTCTAAGGCACTAGGTGATGAAGCACCCTCACTAAATATATTTTTTCTATTAATGCAGCCTTAAGTAATTACAAAAACCAGTGTTCATTTTTTTTTTTATCTCTTTATTCACACTTGTATTTTCATTTTATTTTTTCTTCGTACTAAGGACTTTAGACAAGAGCATTTCAAGGTCTCTCCTACCATTCCAAGTTTCAAGGTTCGTGTTTGTGCAAGTTGTAGGGTATATATTTTCAGAATTTAGACTTAAGCTTAGGAATTATTTTTCAGACTTATACTTTAATAAAAATATCAATATTTTTCCTTTGTTTTAACTTAGCCCAAGAAGTCAACTCGAAATTTGCCTATTTCTAAATAAACTACAAAGACATATACTTTCTACCGTTAAATTTTAAGAAAGGTTATTTTTAGGGTTTTAATTTACGAAATCTAAGATCTAGTTATTCCTAGCTAGTTAACCTATTTGTCAAGCTCAAGTCAATTATGGCTAAAATTGAATACTTTAATTTTTATAATTTTTAAAAAAATTTCAATTTTTATGGGTTTTAAAAATAAGTATGCAAATGCAAAAATATACACATGAATGCGAAGGAAGAAGGCTTACCGAGCACACCCCCAAACTTAAACCTGACAGTGTCCTCACTGTCAGGCAACACCAAGAGGGTCAAAATTGTCGGCGCTCCCCTATTTATTTATTTACAATTTTTTTTATTGTTAAAAGAAAAACAAAAATTAATATACAACAAGGTTCCCCCCAAACTTAAGTGAAACAGTGTTTCCTCTGTTTTAAGCGTTTAAGTTCAGAGTTAGGGAGGAGAAAAATCAAACTATACAAGGCCTTACACAGACCAAAGGTTAGCACCAACCATTCAAAAATTCTATCGTGATAATGGTAGGGTTGGTGGAAGAATGGAGTGTAGAGAAAGGAGTTGAGAAACATACGAGACCGTATGGGGATAGAAGCGGTATACGGTCTCGATGGAGGAGGAGAATGGCGGAAAAGAGAAAGAAGTGTAGCACGAACTTGAGGGTGTAAATTGAGTGAATAAATTAGCACAATTTGTGATGACCGATGTGTTAAAAGTGATTGTGCTAATTTATTAACCCGTCGAGAAATGGGGTCAAATCCCTCAAGATTCGCGAGAAAATATGGATACGTTGAACTTGGTAAACCAAACATTGAAAGTGGAAGCGTGACGAATTCTTACTCGGTCGAAATGATAGGAAGGACGAAAGGGAGTGATTTAGGGATAGTCTTATTCTCACCTAAGCAAACTGTCTCGAACTCGAAGGATTCCATCAATAGTTCGAAATGACTGTAAGCAACCAAGTCTGATGGTTCAACTAACTCATCTGAAAATTCAAAGGACTCAAACTCAGGCGGTGAGTCTTCAAAATCGTCCGAAAAAATGAAACACTCGTAATCGTTATTGGCTGTGAGAACTGTGTCAGATTCAAAGAGGTACGCACTAGTGGCGTCCAAACGGCTGTGATCGAATAGAAATCTTTCAAGCTCACAGTCCTCCTGCGTGATCTTTGGTGTGGTCGGAACGATGGAAAGGAGGGAGGGTGATTTAGGAAGGATTACAGTTAAAGGTTCAGGAGGATGAATTGGAAAATCCGACTCATCAAACAAAATGGTTCATCCTCAATACTATTCTCAATACTCTCCTTAATACTATCCTCATAATTCTCCTCAAAAGATGTCTTATCCATGCAATTGTCATCAAAATCAAGACGCATATGAGATTCGGGAGAAACATTTAATGACTCGGGATGATGAATTGGAGATAAAATTTCTGTCAAATCTACGGGTTCATTATCCAAAATATTCCCGGCGTCTATATCCTCAATCAAGTGAAAATCAATTTTTTCTGACACCTCATCAAAAGCATGGATATTTATCAATTCAGGTTCTAGATTGGAGGTGTAGAGGTCAAAAGGATTGGTGACGGTTTCACTCGAAAGGGGCTCTTCACAATCTGGTAAATCAAGCACTACAAAGTCGCACAACTCATTAAACGTTTTATTTTTAACCGGTGAATCATTTGGGACACTTGTTTAAAAACCGGAGTTGTGGGATTCAATTGGGTATGGGTAGGTTTGATTTGGAAGTGTGTACAACTCACTCTCACCACTCAAATTCCTACTCTGTCCAACCGCCGCATCATACATTGGAATTTTTGGAGCTAGTTGGAAACTAGCTACCGGTTCACTAGGTTGCATAAGGGCGGCCATGGACGCATCCACATTTCTCATCATTTGGTTTGTCGTTACCATATAAGCTTCCAACGACTGTTCTAGACTAGACATGGGTTGTGAAGGGGTTTCAGTAAAAAATTCAAAGTTGTTTGGATACGTGAAACTCCCAAATGGTTGTGTAGAAACAGTGTCAAGGGAAGGTGCGAAAGTCGGGTAGGATTGGTAGGAATTGAATGGTTGGATAGGAGTAGGATCAACATTTGGATAAAAAGGTGAATGGACTTGTTGATCCCAAGAACTAGAAGTGTTGAAAGGAGTGAAAGATAGGTTACGAGATTGTTCAATGTGTTCAGCAATAGACATAGGTTTTGGAGTTATAACAGGACTTGAAAAAGGGGTATCAACGTAAGAAGGTTGTGAAGGTTGACATGGTTGATACAAAGTGGATTGTGGAGTCGAACCGTTTCTCCTAGACGCTTCTATTCGATCTTTCAAAGAAATTTTGGGCATGGAGGGGTCGTCCGTAATTCGACCAAAACAATTCGCGTATGAAGTAATGTTTGGATGAGGGTACCAAAGTTCGGCAAGAGTTTTGTGAGGAGGGGTACCCATGATGTAGGAAAGGGAAGAAAAAAAGAATGTGGGGTGCACGGATTTCTTAGCGACAAGTTGCAAGTTTTTTTTTTGTAAAAATTTTTCCTTTTTTTCTTTTTGTGTTTTTTTATGTGGAGCTTTTTGCAAAAAGATTTTCGATAAAAGGCTTAGACACACGTTCAATCAACCACAAATGCACAATCAGGCCTAGATCTAGGGCCACCTAGGTCAGCTAGACAGCTCCTAACTGTTCCAAAGGGTAAGAAGTAGGACCTCAAACCGCCTCTTCACCGCCAATTGTGGCCAGGTAAGTGCCAGGTAAGTGGGAGGTTCTCCACTACGTAAGTAGTGGGTCTAATTAAGTAACCACTTACCTTAGACACACTGCCTTGACACCACAAAGTCAGGTTAGGATAAACGGTCGATGCCTACAACTATTCCTTTGTCCTATTGAGCGCGAAGTCCTCAGGGCTGAGTTTAATCTTTTTTTAATTAATATGATGGTCAATGCAATATGCCTTATGTGATTTCTGGGGTCCTGGGAAGGGTGATGAAATCCCCACCCAATCTGGATTGGTTTCAAGCCCCTTAAAGTCCGATTAAAAATATGCAAAGCGGTAAACACAATCAAATACTTGCAAACAAATTTTTTTTTTAGCGCGGCGCAAAGAATCCTGCACAAGATCAATTATTGAGAAGGGGGAGAGATTTTTGGCGCAAAGAATCCTGCAGGCAAATTTACAGAGGAGATATTGGGATTTTCAGAGAAGAATAAGGGACGCTCACACAGATTTTTGCACGTGCTGACTCGACCACGAAACCGCGTTTTCGCTGCCAAAAGGTGCCTCCCGCCGCAGTTCTGCGCTTACAGCAATTTTTTTCACGTGCTGACGTCACTCCAATGCCGCGGTTCCGCCGCCAAAGCGTGCCTCCCGCCGCGGTTCTGCGGTCCTTTATGCGGCTCGGTTCCCAAAATTTTTTCTGCCCCTCTGGTTTGATTTTTCTCTGTTGTTTAGATCTGCCGTTTTCTGTTTCGATATCTGGATTTTTCCATATCTGAATTTGTTCTTCGGTCCTGCAAAATTCAAACAAAAATACCTTTCACAAAATAACAAGATGACAAATTTTTATATTTTTATATTTTTCAGTTTTTATGATTTTTTAAATTTTATATTAACCCGAAATTGCAAAAGAAAATAACATGCCATCCCCGGCAACGGAGTCATTTGATTTGTAGAGATTTTAGATCAAAAATAATATTACCGCAATCAAGAACGGCGTCACTTGGTAGCTAGCCGGTGAGTACGGGTCGGTCCACAGGGATTTTGTGTATTCTCTAATCGTTCTAACGAGTTAATTCCGATTGTTGTCGGATTGATTAAATCTAAAAACTAAAGTTTATCTAAATCTTGCTAGGGTTAGGTTTAGGTTAGGTTTGGAGAGTCAATATTCCTCACCGCTTTCTATGCCCAAATAAAGATTTATGAGGTGTTATGTAATAATTAATAAAGTGGATTAGTACCATCGGGAAGAAACAGTGTTTCTTCCTCTAGGTTCTTGTCCTTCCTTTCTTAATCCTTACCCTAACCTCCATGGAAGACACGCTCAACCGGTCCTTTATACTACGGTATCACCGCTACCTCGTGGGATAGGGTGCCGTAGGGAGCGGTGTATGCATGTATGCATGGAGTCCTATAAAAACGTGTGATGGGCAAGAAAGGGGTGAGAGATCTTCATCTCTCAAGCCTTCCCCAAATCTAACCCTAACAAGCGAGGAGACTACTCGCCCATTAGGGAATTGAAAAACATGATCTATACTAATTAACTAGGGCAATTAATGAAATCTAAACTAGGGCAAGAATAGAAAATTATACTAGGGCAGATAATAAAATTAACTAGGGCAAGAATTGAAAACTTACGCTAATTTTGTAAGTCGATGTACAACACCCCACGACTTGTGGGGAGGCGGAAATTTAAAAAAAGAACTTGTTCTTTGCGTAAACATCGACTAACCGAAGAATCGTTTGCTAAACTATAACTAACATCAAACATAGGAGTTCTAAACTACTATGAAAAGTGATTATACCTGTAGAATCGAGTCCTTCGTCTTGTCGTTCTCCACGTCCTCTCCGGCCTTCTCTATGTAGTAGACGATCCACCCGAGAGCTTTACTCCAAGCTTTGCCTCTAAACTTGAGGCAACTAGGTTTCTTTAGTTGCTAATCAAAGTACCTAGATGATATAGAGTGAGGGTTATGGATTAAGTAGTCTAACTAATCCTTGTACTCAACACATAAGAGGGGAAGATTAGGGTTTGAAGAGAGAGAGCTTGAGGAGAGAGAGCTTGAGGAGAGAGAAAGTGAACAAGAGAATGGGATGAGATAATGATGTATCATAATATATATCAAGCATTATCATTTATCCAATAAAAGAAAATAAAGTATTTACAACCATGCTTGATAAATATCAAAGGGTGATTCATCTCCAGAGTCATTAAGCATTTATGATGCATTAATGACATGGATGAATCACTCATATGACTCACTAATCCCATTTAATGCATATGCCACCTTAACCCCCAAGTCACCATCTTTTAGAAGCTTCTCGCGTAATTACGAGAACGCTCCTCCTATCCGTGAAAACACGGAAAAACTTTAGACTGTATAAATCCAATAACTGGATACTAGAAACTGGCTTAAACCAAAGCCGACTAGTAAAAACTGTTCGAAAGTCGTACGTGCATAAACACACGTATGCGTCCGAACCCTTGTCATAAAACCATACGACCTCTATATCGTTTCACCTGGAGTAGGGAAACTCTCTGTGTGGGACTCTAGAGATTCGACTACTACGCTGGCAGTGGGTTTTACCACAGACCGCAAGCGGCACTAGCTGTACGTAACGGCCCCCAGGTAGATGTCGATAAGAAGGCCGATGAAGAAACCCATCCGAACTCCTACTGAGTCTGATGTGATAATCTCCGTACAGTCCGATCTGTTCGTCTAAGACTATCGCATATCGGGCCTAGGGGGGCGGCAAGCGTCAGTCCCCTAATAGCGGTATAAGTCGTGTCGGAGTGAAGCCCATTACACCCTGAGAAACTACTGGAACCTACCAGTAAATCTCGCTTGCCCTGGCCAGGGACTTTGCGTAATGGCTCTCTGACACAGCGCGATATCAACTCCCAATACCGGGAGAGACGAATCCTGTCTAACCGCCACTGCCTCCAAGTGCTCGGGACTGCACCCAACTGCTCCCTGTTTGCACGACTCCTTTGAGCCGTGGTAGGGTAGCAATCTAAGAACAGTGGGACACACTCGAGGAGAAGTAGCAGTGTCAAGTCTGTGGACTATGCTGTACTCATGTCACCTGGGAACTGTTAACTGACGACGGGTATAATACCAACTAACAGTTCCCTGTGAGTCCTGTCCGGTATACCCGTAACCCAACGAGCACCTGTATACTATCTCCGGTACGACGTACTGACGGCTGTGGGACAGACCATCTCCCCAACTGGGATGAGAAGCGTACACACTAGTCTACTCCGAAGTATCGATGCCCTGTCTTGATAATCCTACGACTAGGTACCTGAATAAGGATATGCTTATAGACTACCCAGCCCCCACTACTGTGACTGCCATCACAACGCTGGTAGTCAAGCAAGATCCTAAGAGCTCTATCAATACGTATACTCACATATTAAGATAGAAAAACCAAGTAGCATACTACCATGTTTAGCAAGACTGTTATATATATGTGAATATCCCAAGCTTCCATTAAGTAATATACAAACTAGCATGATACAATAATGGCCCCTAGGGCATAAACACTAACAATCTGCCACTTGCACTAGGGCCATGTACTGGCGTATCGAAGACCGATGATCTCGAGTAGCCTCTCGAACTGAATCTGAGGTAGGGCCTTCGTGAATGGATCAGCAATGTTCTCTTCAGTAGCAACTCTCCGAACCTCGATCTCCCGACGATCAATGATCTCCCTGATCAGGTGATATCACCTTAAGATGTGTCTGGACTTCTGATGGGACCTTGGTTCCTTCGCTAAAGCTATAGCTCTGTTGTTGTCGCAATACAGAGGTATTGGATCAACTATAGTAGGAACCACCTGAAGTTCTGTTAGGAACTTCTTCATCCGGACCGCTTCTTTTGCGGCATCGCAAGCAGCAATATACTCTGCTTCCATAGTCGAGTCAGCAACGGTGTCCTGCTTGGAACTCTTCCAGCACACCGCCCCTCCATTGAGGGTAAAGACATAACCCGACATGGACTTGGAACCGTCCTTATCACTCTGGAAGCCGGAATCAGCAAAGGCCTCCAACCTGAGGTCTTTTCCGCCGTAAATCAAGAACATCTCCTTAGTCCTCCTGAGGTACTTGAGAATGTTCTTTACTGCTATCCAGTGCTTCTCCCCTGGGTCTGACTGATACCGGCTTACCACGCTTAGTGCGTAAGCTACATCTGGTCTGGCGCACAACATCGCATACATTATAGAGCCTACCGCAGAAGCGTAGGGTATAATAGACATGCGTTCCCTTTCCAAATCAGTCTTGGGATACATCTCTTTGGATAGGGTGATTCCGTGACAAGCCGGTAGATTACCGTGCTTAGAATCTTCCATACTGAATCTTTTCAGTACAGTGTCGATATACCTGGACTGCGAAAGTCCCAACATCCTCTTGGATCTATCACGATAAATCCGGATCCCCAGAATGTAAGAGGCATCACCCAGGTCTTTCATGGAGAACCTGTGTGACAAGAATCCTTTGACAGATTGTAGCATAGGAATGTCATTTCCTATCAATAGAATGTCATCCACGTACAAGACGAGGAATACGACACTTCTGGCTACAACTTTACTATATATACATGGTTCATCTGGATTTTTGATAAAGTCATATTCTTTGATCGTCTCATCAAAACAGATGTTCCAACTCCGCGATGCCTGCTTTAGTCCATAAATGGATTTAAGCAACTTGCATACTTTCCCGCTGCTCCTACTCTGATTGAAACCCTCTGGCTTATCCATATAGACGCACTCTTCTAAATTACATTTCAGAAAAGCCGTCTTTACGTCCATCTGCCAGATTTCATAATCATGGAAGGCAGCAATAGAAAAAAGGACCCGAATGGATTTAAGCATAGCCACTGGAGAAAAAGTTTCGTCATAGTCCAAACCAGGTCTTTGACGAAATCCCTTTGCAACAACTCTAGCCTTATAGGTTTCTACCTGCCATCTACACCAATCTTTTTCTTGAAGATCCATTTGCATCCTATGGGTTTTACCCCATCTGGAGCAAAGTCTAAAGTCCATACTTTGTTGGTGTACATGGACTCCATTTCGGTCCGCATTGAATCTAGCCATCGTACCGAGTCGCCACTCTGGATGGCCTGCTGGAAGCTAGTAGGTTCATCATCGTCGATGATGCAATCCTCTCTATCCCCATCAATGAGAAAACCGTAGTATCTCTCAGGCGGATGAGACGGCCTACTACTTCGGCGGAGGGGTGCGGGAATGTCCTGTTCTTCTTGAACTACTGGTTCTACCAAACTTTCAGTAGTAGTTTGTGGTTCTGGAATTTCTTCCAGTTCTATTTCGCTCCCACTTGTTTTCTTTTCTAAAACCTGCTGTTCTAGAAAATGGGTATTACGAGAAACAAAAACCTTTTGTTCCTCTGCGTAATAGAATAGATACCCCTTGGAGTTCTTTGGATATCCCACAAACTTACACTGTACTGATCGTGCCTCGAGCTTGTCCACATGCTGCTTTTTAACAAAAGCTGGACATCCCCATATCCTCAGATACTGAAGATAGGGTTTCTTTCCACTCCACATCTGATATGGCGTGGTAGGCACAGTCTTGGTAGGAACCCTGTTCAAAAGATATGCCGCTGAATCAAGCGCATAACCCCAGAAAGATCGCGGTAACTCAGCATTACTCATCATGGATCGGACCATATCTAATAGGGTTCAATTCCGTTTCTCGGATACACCGTTATGCTGTGGAGTGTATGGAGGAGTAAGCTGAGAGAGAATTCCTTTCTCTTTTAGGTAACCTAGGAACTCGGCACTTAAGTATTCACCACCTCGATCAGATCTAAGTGTCTTGATACTTTTGCCGGTTTGGTTTTCTACTTTATTCTTATACTCCTGGAATTTTTCAAAAGCCTCGGATTTATGTTTCATCAGATAAATGAATCCGTACCTTGAATAATCATCCGTAAAAGTAATGATATAGGAAAAACCACCTCTTGCATGTGTAGACATTGGACTGCATACATCGCTGTGTACGAGTCCTGAGAGCTCGCTCGCTCTTACTCCATGTCCAGTGAATGGAGTCTTTGTCATCTTTCCTTTGAGACATGATTCACAAGTGGCATAAGTTTGATATTCGAACGAGTCCAAATATCCTTCTTTATGTAACTTAGTTAACCTTGTCTCATTGATGTGACCTAGTCTACAATGCCATAAGAAAGCCTTATTGTTTTCTTGAGACTTTTTTTTAGTGTGTTCTGGACATTGAAAATCTGGAGTTGGTTTAAGACATATATACCGTTATCTAGTGTACCGGATCCAATCAAACTATGATTAAGGTGGATGTTAACAACATCACTTACAAACGTGAAATCACAACCTTTATTTGATAACAAGGAAACTGATATGATATTACACGTTAAGTTAGGTACACAAAAACAGTTATGTAAAACCAAAATGTGTCCACTCGTCAATCCCAGGTGATAATCCCCGACGGACACAGCTCCCACGTTAGCTCCGTTAGCAACCTTGAGGATCATATCACCTTCCTTCAGCACTCTACGGTTTCTCAGTGCCTGCAATGAATTGCATATATGAGATCCTGATCCGGTATCCAATACCCAGGAAGTAGAGTTGATTGACAAACAATTCTCAATTACAAACACACCTGAAGTCGAAGCTACAGCTTGCTTCGGTTCCTGGTTCTTGGCGTTCCACGCCTTGCAATCTTTCTTCCAGTGCCCTTTCCTGTGACAATGGAAGCACTCATCCTGGGCCACTACTGGCACTGCAATCTTTTTCTTTCCCTTCGCTCCCACCTTACTAACACCTCCTCTAGGTCTGTTGGCGGCCTTATTCTTCCTTCCTTTGGTTTTACCCTTGGACCCGGAAGAAGAAGTACCGCGAACAAACATAGCGTGTGTTTCTCTTGCCTTCTGCAAGGTGCCCTCTGCACTCCTCAACATGTTAAGGAGTTCTGAAAGTTCAACTTCTTTTCTTTGAATGTTGAAGTTCAGTATAAACTGGGCGTAGGTGGGAGGGAGGGACTGGAGAATAAGGTATGTATAGAGCTCATTATCCCAAGTCGTCCCAAGGTCTGCGAGCTCTTCTATATAGCCAATCATCTTTAGGACATGTTCTCCTACCGATGATCCGACGGCCAACCTCGCTTGAAACAGCTTCTTTGAGGTCTCGTATCTTGCTATACGAGATTTCTCCCCATACAGATCTTTTGTATGGAGAAATATGGATTCAAGATCCATATCCTCGTACCTCCTCTGATGTTCATTGTTCATCGAGGCAAGCACGATGCACTTGGCCTTCGCGCAATCTAAATCCCAGGTTTTGCGGATTTCCTTATCCGCATTACTGGATTTGGGACCTGGGACTTTAGGTGCCTTAGTGGTGAGGACATACTCCAATTTGTCATAAGTCAAGGCCATTTTGACATTCCGCAGCCAATCTTTATAGTTTGGCCCAGTCAGTATATTTTTCTTTAAATGTAACTTAAGTCCAGTCATTTTCAGGGTCGCTGCAATTAGGAGAGAGAGAAGAAAACTCTTTAGCATGATGCTCTTGCAAGTTTAGAGTGGTTTTTAGTTTATCTAAACTGGATGGCTCCCACTGTTTCTCGAATCCTTCCTCAAATCATAAAAGAAGAATTAGCCAGGACTATTCTTACCGTACAATACTTGCTTAACTGTTCAGCCAGGCTAGTGTCGATACTTCGAGGGAGGTTTTCCAACGCTTTCGCGAAGTTCCTTAATTAAATAACCTCTTTTCTCTGGGGGCGTAACCCCGCTGACACCTTTCTTGACACCTACTTGGTTTATAGCATTGATCGTTAAGTGACGAATATCCTGATAAGTAGCATATACTCACAGTAGGATCGGGATCCAAATATCATCGTCTGATAATGTTGAAGGAATCCTACCAACATTCATCAAACTCCAAATGGTATGCATCTCTTTGCAAAATTCAGTTTCTTTAGAAATTCCCGATATTTATTTTTGCCTCATGCTCTTATGACCTTGGCGTTGGTCAAATGTCATAAGTCACATGTCAAGTTCTACCCATCATTATCATGTTAATTTGAACACATCCGTACATATCCCTGACGTTGGCCAAATGATAATACGACTGTCCCAAACTAACTCATCTATCTATGCAACAAATGAATATCCAGCAGCTACCAAACATTATGCCTTGGCGTTGGTCAAAATGCATAGCTTGAATACTACTGAATTCCCAAATGAAATGGGCTACGAATGGTTTTGGCGAAACCGTGAACGTAGTGAACTTGATATAACCGAAGGAACCTGATAGCTTTTAAAAGGAGTAGTTAAAACTCCGCAATTAAAAAATATCCTCTGTTTTAAAATAACCGAGTGGTTTCTTTTAAATTGTTCCAACGATTAAACTTTTGGTTTATTTTCTTTGCATTATAAATAATGCGTCCCATCTTTAACCTATCATTGCAGAAAACAACGAAAATACAACGTCCTCTTATGCCATCCGCATTCGCCACTGGGTCCCGTCATCACCCGTTAGGTTACTTAACTAACGATAGAGCGGGGGCTGGGCTAGCGCGGGTGTAAAACATAAGTGACGTCTAAATAGCTATCATATATAGATATTGTACATTCGTCAGACGCAATAATAGTCATTCCAGATCACAGATGAACTTTATTGGATATGCAAGCAATCCGTGTTTATTTAGAGCCTGCAACAAAAGACGGATTACACAGTTGTGATGAATAGCCATTACCCCACCCTAGACCCCTACGGGTACGGCAAACTACCCGCCAAGTACCCGAAGTGAAGCGGTCTCCCTCAACAAAGTAAGTAGGCCACTAAATACTTCAAAGTACCCGGTAGTTTGTGTACCCCACCTTGGGTCTAACCTATGAGCAAAAAACAGTAAAATGAAATAATACAACGGTGGCTACAACCGCAACCTGGATGTGCCCCGCAAAATAATATTACAACATATTACATTTACATTGAATGAATTAAAATAATAACCCATCACAAAACCCCGGCTAATCATCACAACAGTCCAATACAGTTCACATCCATAAACAGTTAAAACCATTACAGAAATGTGCAACCCCCTTCCAACCGACATACTAGCAGTTAGGGGAGGTTTACGAACACATTATACAAACACAGATATAATCATATTAGCAAACATCGTAAAATTTCGATCGAGCAAAACACATTAGATTCTACTCCAATACTTCTCTGTGCACCTGAGACTTGAGCAGAAAATAAAATATCCCAGAAACATCAATATTAACACAGGAGAGTTACTGAAGGAATTTGGGCTGACTCGGCCCCAACTCAGCCGCGGATCCGCGGCGGATCGCATGGATCCGCCGCGGTTCCACGGTGAGTTGGAAGAGTTAGGAGTCCAAATTTCTTCAGTAGCCCTATTATTCTATTCTTGTTATTCTGAAGCACCCTGAAAAATTTTTAGAGCCAGTTTTGAATTCGACAGAAACTGTGATAATTCGATGATGTTTCCGGTTCTTTTTGCGTTCGAAATTCTTACGACTTTGCTAATGAGTTAATTATTATTTAGCGAGGCTCTGATACCACTGTAAGTCGATGTACAACACCCCACGACTTGTGGAGAGGCGGAAATTTAAAAAACGAACTTGTTCTTTGCGTAAACATCGACTAACCGAAGAATCGTTTGCTAAACTATAACTAACATCAAACATAGGAGTTCTAAACTACTATGAAAAGTGATTATACCTGTAGAATCGAGTCCTTCGTCTTGTCGTTCTCCACGTCCTCTCCAGCCTTCTCTATGTAGTAGACGATCCACCCGAGAGCTTTACTCCAAGCTTTGCCTCTAAACTTGAGGCAACTAGGTTTCTTTAGTTGCTAATCAAAGTACCTAGATGATATAGAGTGAGGGTTATGGATTAAGTAGTCTAACTAATCCTTGTACTCAACACATGAGAGGGGAGGATTAGGGTTTGAAGAGAGAGAGCTTGAGGAGAGAGAAAGTGAGCAAGAGAATAAGATGAGATAATGATGTATCATAATATATATCAAGCATTATCATTTATCCAATAAAAGAAAATAAAAGATTTACAACCATGCTTGATAAATATCAAAGGGTGATTCATCTCCATGAGTCATTAAGCATTTATGATGCATTAATGACATGGATGAATCACTCATATGACTCACTAATCCCATTTAATGCATATGCCACCTTAACCCCCAAGTCACCATCATCTAGAAGTTTCTCGCGTAATTACGAGAACGTCCCTCCTATCCGTGAAAACACGGAAAAACTTTAGACTGTATAAATCCAATAACCGGATACTAGAAACTGGTTTAAACCAAAGCCGACTAGTAAAAACTGTCCGAAAGTCGTACGTGCGTAAACACACGTATGCGTCCGAACCGTTGTCGTAAAACCATACGACCTCTATATCGTTTCGCCTGGAGTGGGGAAACTCTCTGTGTGGGACTCTAGAGACTCGACTACTACGCTGGCAGTGGGTTTAACTACAGACTGCAAGCGGCACTAGCTGTACGTAACGGTCCCCAGGTAGATGTCGATAAGAAGGCCGATGAGGAAACCCATCCGAACTCCTACTGAGTCTGATGTGACAATCTCCGTACAGTCCGGTCTGTTCGTCTAAGACTATCGCATATCGGGCCTAGGGCGGCGGCAAGCGTCAGTCCCCTAATAGCGGTATAAGTCATGTCGGAGTGAAGCCAATTACACCCTGAGAAACTACTGGAACCTACCAGTAAATCTCGCTTGCCCTGGCCAGGGACTTTGCATAATGGCTCTCTGACACAGCGCGATATCAACTCCCAATACCGGGAGAGACGAATCCTGTCTAACCGCCACTGCCTCCAAGTGCTCGGGACTGCACCCAACTGCTACCTGTTTGCACGACTCCTTTGAGCCGTGGTAGGGTAGCAATCTAAGAACAGTGGGACACACTCGAGGCGAAGTAGCAGTGTCAATTCTGCGGACTATGCTGTACTCATGTCACCTGGGAACTGTTAACTGACGACGGGTATAATACCAACCAACAGTTCCCTGTGAGTCCTGTCCGGTGTACCCGTAACCCAACGAGCACCTGTATACTATCTCCAGTACGACGTACTGACGGCTATGGGACATACCATCTCCCCAACTGGGATGAGAAGCGTACACACTAGTCTACTCTTGAGTATCGATGCCCTGTCTCGATAATCCTAGGATTAGGGACCTGAATAAGGATGTGCTTATAGACTACCCAGCCCCCACTAGTATGACTGCCATCACAACGCTGGTAGTCAAGCAAGATCCTAAGAGCTCTATCAATACGTATACTCACATATTAAGATAGAAAAACCAAGTAGCATACTACCATGTTTAGCAAGACCGTTATATACATGTGAATATCCTAAGCTTCCATTAAGTAATATACAAACTAGTATGATACAATAATGGCCCCTAGGGTATAAACACTAACATTTGAGGCAGTCTTCATTCTTTACAGAAATTTACAGTTCTGAATTTGAGATTTACAATGAGGCACAAGAAGAGGCATACCTCAAAAAGAGGTTTAAGGCTTCTATTTATAGAACATAGAAACCCTAGGGTTACAGTCGACGCATATCTGCTTTTACAATTTTAACCCCTAAAAAACCTAACTAATGCACCGACGCACCGACACGAGGAACACGTGCCGGCACGTGCGACACATGGCCGCGGATCCGCGGCCAAAACCCATGTTTGGCCGCGGTTCCGCGGCCTTCTTGAGAGCTTGTTGGTTTCTGCTTCTTTGGTAATTCTCCTATTGCTTTTTCCTTGGTCTTTCTTCACTTAGTTTCTCAGATTGTCTCTAGTTTTCTTCTATATTTCCACAGTGAATAATGTAGTGGACTTTTACCGTTACTTCGTGTTGAAGTCTTGAACCTTGCGCTGCCTTTGTGCTTTGTGAACTTGTTTGTTGATCTTCGTTTAGTCTTCAAACTGTAGGCATGATCAAGATCTTTCCATTTGTTGGTCGTAGTCTCACTTTTGTATCGTCTTTTCATCTTTTTCACTGTTTTTGTTCCGAGAACCTGTAACCTGCAACTATGTAGCAGACATGGGTCAAAAGCACCTGTTTATTTGTAAACTGAATAAGAATGGGGAATAAAATAATACAAAATTATGATATGAACAAGATGCAAAACATATATAACATCTACTAGTGTGTGTGTGTGTATATATATATATATATAACATTCGTCCCATGCATGATATAAGCAACATCATAGAACATCAACAAGCAACACAGAATGGTGGATAATCTTGGAGTCTCTGGTTTCATTTGAGCCGCAAATGAGACCCGACGTTCCTGGTCGTGTGGATAGCCCGTGCAATGAAAACCTGAACCCCTACGAGCGCGGCAAGTTACCCGCCGATCCCAGAAGTGAGGAAACCCCAATCAACAAAGTGAATGGGCCACCCGGCACTTCACGGAATCCGGTAACTTGAGTACCCCTCCGTAGGCCGACCTGTACCCGCTACGAGTGCGGCGAATAGCCCGCTAATTCTAGAGTAAGGCCCCCTCCATCTCAACGCTATGAGATGCGGGCCTGTTGCCCTCTAGAACCCGGCTATTTGAGCACTCCAACGTGGGGTAATCCTAGTACATAAAAGGAAACTATATGTACAAAGGTGACATCGACCTCAACCCGGTCGTGCCCCAATAAAAGAATATACAATATGACAGAGACGACTGTCCACATGTCGGACGATCACCCTACAATAATGAATATACAAATGAATCTGAACTATACTACTACCATTGCACCAAAGGCTATCCGCCACGACAATCCAACCACAATATCAGCACAACTCAGAACATCAACGTGAATATTACGTTCGCAAACCCGTCTAGTTGAACATATAGCAACTAGTCGGGTTGTACCGCTCAATGATATTCACAGTCGTAGATATATTCACATGCACTGATAATCACGTATTTAAAATTTCGATCGACTAAAACTTTTCCAAATTGTCCCTAAATGCAAACCATCACTCAAACAAATCTGGGTCAAAACCATACATCCCAAAAATCATATTTCCATGTATAAGAGTGCCAGAAGAAATTTAGCGCACTTTGGCCACAAGACGACCGCGGAACTGCTGCTAATAGGAAAGTATTGCGGCGCTTCCGCGGCCATTTTGTTGGTTCAAGCGTCCAAATTTCTTGTAGTGCCCTACAAATGCCTGCACGTATTTTTTAGACACTCTGAAATATTTTTAGAATAGGTTTTAAAATCGGCAGCGGGCATGTTGAAATGGAAAAACGATTCGAAAAAATGGGTCGATCGACATTTTAACCTTATGCAAACTAGCTAGTAATGATTTATGGGATGGCTCTGATACCATGTTGGGTTACGATAGCGTCCTGACCATCTATCGTGGCCGATGCGGAACAAAAATGACATTTAAAAAACTTTGGCGCTAACGAACCCGTCAGGATTGAACCATAAACCTACACTACCTAACTACAAGATGCACTAGTTACTTGGATAGAAGATTATACCGAATGAACCGTGTCCTTCGATCTTCTCCCATCTTTCCTAACTCCTTGAGGCGTCTTCGACTGAACTTGGCCACCGGTCTTCCTCCGTGAAATATGATCCACCCGAGGGATGTAGCTCATGTCTCTAGCTCCACACCAATGATCAAGTGAAGCAAATAGGGACTCTAGATTGCTAATATAGAGTTCCTAAGATGTAGTGAAGTGTTCAAAGTGTTTATCTATCTCACCTCCTCTCTTGATTCTTAACTCATGAGATTGTAGAGAGGAGGTTGAGGATGAAGGTGGAGGAGCTCAAGAAACTAGAGACGAGAGTGTAGCATGATGGTGAGAATGAGAATGCCACCTCAAAACGAACCATGCAACAATTTTCATCAAGTGTGAAAATAACATGAAGCCATGTTTTATAAAACACAATTTTTCCATTTAAAAATCAAGCCTATGCTTGAATAGTTTGCACAAATGAATTAACAATTCATTTGTGCAACACTCTACAAGCATGGCTCTCACCATACTCCCCTCTTTTGATTTTCCACCTCATTTACCATTTACAATAAATGGTTAAATCTAAAATGAGGTGTCTACCTTCTAGAATGTTATCTGTATAAATACGGATTACACTCTACTGTATATACATACATGTACTCGTACCGAAATACGAATACCCGAAGAGATAGAATAACACAAAGAATATAATACTAGAATATACACATCAAAATATATATACATAAATTATTAAATCAATTCCTGATTTAATAATCCGGCTCAAACCCGAGCCAGCTAGTATTATCAACTGTCCGATCGAAAGTCTGTGTACATTGTACAATCAATCGATCGGAACCCTACACGTATCCAATACGGCTACTACATCATTTCTTCAGAACCAGGGAAACCCTCTTTATGGGACTTTAAAGACTCGTCAATACGCTGGCAGTGGGTTTAACCATAAGCACGTCAGTGGCACTAGCTATACGTAACGGCTACCCAGGTATTGAGCGAAAGGAAGGCCGATGAGCAAACTCATCCGAACCCCTACTGAGCCTGTCCGTGACAATCTCCGTATAGTCCGGTCTGTTCGTCTAAGAGTATTGCATATCGAGTCTAGGGAGGTGGATAAAGTCAGACCCCTAATAACGCGATATTTTATGTCGGGATGAAGCGTATCACCAATTGAGAAACTACTGATCCAAATCAATAATTCTCGTTTATCTTGGCCAAGGATTTCTAGTGGTGGCCACCCGTACACCGCGCGACATCAACCCCCAATACCGGGAGAAATGAATCCCCGACGATCCGCTCACTGCTTCCATGTGGCTCGGGATTGTACCCAACTAAAACCTGTTTGCACGACTCCTTTGAGCCATGGTAGGGTAGTAATCAAAGCACAGTGAGAACTCACACGAGACAAATGACGATCTCAGGTCGACAGACTAACCTGTACTCATGTCACCTGGGAACTGCTATCTGACAATAGGTATAATACCAACTAGCATGTTCCCGGCGAGTCCGTCTAGTGTACTCATAACCCAATAGGCACCTGTATACTATCTTAGGTGACTAACTGACACCAATGGCTTGTAAGACCGGCCACTACCCTTTATCGGGGTCTCGAAAAGTATACACGAGTCTACTCCGGAGTATTGATGTCCAGTCTCGATATTCGCTCGACTAGGGACGTTTAAGGATGTGCTTATAGACCATCCAGCTCTCACGTATATGATCGCCATCATAATGCTAGTAGTCGAATCCTATGGGCTCCATCAATATGTAATAGTAATCTATAATACCACATAATGTATGTACATGATGATAAAGACAAACCAGATAGCATACTATCATTTTGAGTAAAATTATTCTACCCGTATAGGTCCTCCCTCAATCATCACAATCGCGTGCCTGCGATTACAATAATTGACTTGAGGGCACTCTAGCCAACATATAGCCATTAGGGATTTGTTTTATTTGAGGACAGACGTCTATCGTGTGTTTAAACTGTCTGTCTCCACTTAATTTTGAGTTGTTTTTCTTTGGGCTATAAAAGAGTTTTAGGTTGGTTTTTTCTTGGCATCGCTTACTCAATTTCTTGAGCTTTTCTATTGCAAATATCCAAATGATCTTAAAAGAAAAATCCCACATCTTATAAGAGAAAAAGAGTTTTCATTTGCATTCCTATCATCTCTCTCACACATAAAAGATCAAGAGTTTCAATTGATTATCCATACTTGAAAGAGTATTAGAGAGTGAGCTTGAGAGAAACTCTATCAAGCTTATTGTGCTTCAAGTGTAATCTCTTCCTTCTTTGTGTTTGGGATCTTGAATGCAAGATTTCCATTATAAGATAGGAGAGAATCTTTGTAGAGAGAAGAGCGACGAGCTTGTGAGGGAAATATTGTTCGTAGTGGTGAACAATGTGTAGTCTTTTGAGGAGATATGTTGGTTAGGCCTCCACCGAAAGCTGGGTTGTGGGTTGCTTGCGGGCAACATGTTGGTATCCGAAAAAGACATGTTTAGTGGAATAAGCTCGTATGTATAAAGAAAGTGGACTAGGGGATCTCCCGAACCACTCTAAAATCGACTCGTGTTTGCGTTTGTAATTTCTCTTATGCTTTATATTGCCTATTAGCTTAGAAATTTCTCAATTGCATGCTTGTTCCCTACTTGCTATATTTGCTCACTACTTACTCTTTATGCTCATTGCTTATACTTGATAGTGCTCTTGCTTGCTATATGCTTTTTGTTCACAATTGTAGTATTGCTTGATATCATATCTCTTTGCAATTGGGTTTTATATTAGCAAGTACTTGTTAAAATTTTTAATTTAGGCATATAGTTAGCATAGTCCTATTCACCCCCTCTAGGACTATTTTGGTGTGAGCTTCCGCGCCATTTTCAATATCAGGTTTTGGTTTTGGAGGAAATGGAAAGGATTTGGGCAAATGAAGCATGAGAAGAACAAGAAGATTTTTCAATAGATTTGCAATGAATGTATATATGAATGTGTGAGATCTCAAGGCTTTATATAGGAATCGAATGGAAGTTATTCTAACTGCCAATAACTGCTATAAAACAGTTAATGACCATTGGGGACGGTTTGAAATGAAAATGGCGTAAATATCCATTCGTTTAAAAATTCAAACCAGAAATAACTTCCAAAAACTGCCTGTACAAACGTCTGTGGGAGACGTCTGTAGATTGAAAAAATTCCTTCACAAGACGTCTGCAGGAGACGTCTGGAGATCAAAAAATCTTTAGCAGACGTCTGGTGACTCGTCTTTGAAATATTTTCGGTACTTGATATCTTGGAACTTTGTTTTACATACATCTGTGCCAGACGTCTGGGATTCAAAAATTATGATGCAGATGTCTTTGACATGGTGAATATCTGTTTTGAAACTTGGCAATTTTGAATTCAAACAGATAGGTTAGACATCTCTTAATGAGAGGGGAGATGTCTGGAACATAGAAAACATGTTAGGATGTGGTTTGTAATCTTATGAGATCAACACTAGACACATGTATAACACTTATACCTCCTTTCTTGATCTTGGTTCTTTTTTGATCTTCATTTCCTCGAGATGTTATGTTGAGACGTCATTGTATCTTGAATAAGCTTGCATCACGTTCTTGCTTGCGTCGAGTCTTCGTGCCATATTACCATTTTGAGTGCGTATCGTATTGTAGGAAATCTTGCTTGATATTGATATACTATACTTACTGTACTCAAGAATAAACATTTGGAAACGTTGTCCGTAACATATGAATTCTTTTAAATAAAGTTTAGTTCTAAATAATCAAAACTGAGGATCGTGCGACATAAGTGTCAACAAAGGAGGCCCAAAAGCTCTTCTTTATGAGATTTGATGGAAGAAAGGGGCTCCCTTTCAATAGATCTATATGTTTTTGTTATTTATTTTAAGAAAAAAGAGGTTTTCCTCTTGATTTATTTGGAGAAGAAGAACAAGAAGAGAGAAGGAGGCACAAGCCTTAATATTTTGTGGGAATGGGAATTTTTTTTTATTTCATCATATGATTGGGTTTAAATATCCATTACAATTTGCAACTTAGCCCTTAGGCTTTACATAATTGCCTTTTGTTTCTCCCATGCCCATGTGCATATCTTTTGCACATGAGCCATTGGCTTTACATGATTTTGGCTTTTTACCTATTTGTATTACATTTTCACACTTATTTGCATACAAAATTTATTTATTACCAATTTCTCTCCTTCTTCTTCGATGGTCGGCTGGTTTCACTTAGGCTTTAGGCGGTTTGGGCATGGGACTACTTGCTTGGGCTTGGGCTCGGGTTCACCTACTTGGGCTCAGGCCCGGATTGGTTGGACTTGGGTCCACTTATTTGGGTGTAGATTTTGAATTTTTGACCTTTTGACTTTTTAATTTTTGATTTCGGCAGTGGAGTGTAAATTTCGACCCCAACAAAGTGCCCCCATCAATAAATGTATACGATATGTATGTGTTGTATGCATTAAATTGATGGATTTTATTTCGTGGAGAGGTGGATTTGGTTCCCGTTTTTAGGAGGCTGCTACGGCCCTTTTTACTACATGGACAGTCGATATCTCGAGGCGGTGCTTGATTTTGACGCGGGGTAGACATTCCGAGGTAGAGCATGATTCCGACGCGGGGCAGACATTTCGAAATGGAGCTTGATTCTGACGTGGGGGCATATATTCTGAGGTGGAGCTTGATTCCGACGCAGGGAAGACATTCCGAGGCAGAGCATGATTCCGACATGGAGGCATGGGGGCATATATTCCAAGACGGAGCATGATTCCGACGCGAGGCATACATTTTGAGGCGGAGCATGATTCCGGTGTGGGGGCATATATTTCGAGGCGAAGCATGATTCCGGCGCAGGGGTTGATATTCCGAGGCGAAGCATGATTCCTATGCGGGGCTTGATTTAATTTAATTTAGGCAACTCCAGCCCTTTCTGATGAGACCTTTTATGTTTTGAAACATCGTCAAATGAGACTTGGAATTTGGATTTTTGAAGTTGGCAGGATTTGAATTTGAGTTTGGGATCAGAATTCCGGATTTTTAAATTGAGTTTTGAACTAGATTTGGATTTAAGCTCGGATTTGGATCCGGTTGGGTTTGATTTCGATGATTTGAAATAAAAAAAAACCGAGTTTGCATCCTTTCGGGTTTTCGCAAGCTCGCGGGTAGTCTTGCCGTTTTTACTCATGAATCCTTTTCAGGTTTTCATTTGTGCCCTTTTTGCTTGTAGACTAATCAATTTTTTTGCTGGCATGAACATTGCTATCGTCAGAACATAGTACCAAAAGCGACTCGTAATTCATCTTTTGAGGAGTTTGAGATTTGGATTTTGGTTTTGGCGTCAGTATCGCTAACACTGAAGTATGGTACCAGGAGAGACTCATCATTCGCCTTTGGAGGATTTTGTGATTTGGAATTCTGGGCTATTGGTCGGCATCATTACGTTAACACTGAAGCATAGTGTTAGGAGCGGCTCATCATTTTCCTTTGGAAGGTTTAGCGATTTGAGAGTTTTGGTTGGCATCAGTATCGCTACACTGGTATAATGTTCCAGGAGCTACTCATCATTCTCCATTAGAGGATTTCAGGATTTGAGAGTTTTGGTTAGTGTCAGTATCGCTACACTGGTATGATGTTACATGAGTGACTCATCATTTGCCGTTAGAAGATTTGGGGATTTGAGAGTTTTGGTTGGCATCAGTATCGCTATACTGGTATGATGTTCCAGAAGTGACTCATCATTCGTTGTTGAAAGATTTTGTAGTATATAACATAATTTATTTATTTTTGTTTAGTTTGCGCCCTTTCGGCTTTTCGCAAACTCATGGGAAGTCTTACTGTTTTTACTCACGAAGTATTTTCATATTTTCATTCGTACCCCTTTTGCTTGTGGACTAACCTATTTTTTTCCTTTCCTAGTTTAACGACTTAGGGGTTAATGCTGTGCTCATTCTTTGTTTAGCCCCGTTGGCATATTTTCGCAGGGCTTATTCGGGATTCTTGGTTTTAAATTTGATGGAGTTGAGTTGATGTCAGAAACGATCAACTCTATTTGATTTTCTCATTTAATCACCAGCTTTTTTTGCAGAATCTTCGATATTTCTTTCGTCTTTTTGGATGATTTTTTCCGATGGAGGTTGAGGAAGACTAACGTCGTTTCTTGAAGTGGACTATTGAGCTATCGGTTCCTAAAAGATTTTGGTCTCCGTTTGTATAAAATTGGCAGCCACGTTTTCCAACATGCATTTAGAAAATAAGATCACCCTCTCCTTATATAGTTTTTCAACCTAATTCTTGAAAATAAACAGTCTTCAATGGTATAACTCACAACTCTGTGATATGGGCAATATTTGCGGTTGTTAGTCATATTGGCTTCTTCCGGCCTTTTCGATCCTGGCAATTGTAGACCGTTGTTTAGGGTATCCTTGAATATTTTATGGAATATGTCCCTTCTGAAGGAATAGACTTCATTCAACTTCTCTTCTTGGGTCGATTCAACTCCCCTTCCCAACACTGGTTTTCAAGACTGATCAGCATTAGGTCGACATGTCCGTTACTTATTTTGGCCAATAGATGTGTTAAAGGATTCGGTATTGTTGCAATTTCTGCCTTTGCAGTTGTCGTTCTTCCGGTTCTTCGATTTACTGATAAATTAGAGGTCCTGAGTGGATTCAGGATGTGAGCGTTCCAATATCTGAACCTTCTTGGTCAGCTCCTGGAATGTTAGGAGGCCCGCCGTAGATAAGAAATGAGTCATCCAGTTGTCGATATTTCCTATAAGAAGGCTGATGGATAGGTCCTGCTCTAAAGGCGGTTCGCACTTGACGGTGAGATTACGGTATCAGGCTATAAAATCTGTGACGATTTCGTTGTTCTCTGTTCTGGTCTTTATAAGGCCGGCAATGGTGATTTTATTGCTGATGCTCATGAATCTTTGCTTGAATAGAGATTCCATTTGAGCAAACGTCATGACCAAACTTTTCGGTACTCTTGCGTACCAGTCGAAGGTAACGTCGGTCAAGCTATTAACGAATTGCCAGAGGAGAAGCGCATCATTGCCCTGGTATTCCGCACGATGCTTTAAACTGGGAAATGTGCTGGTTTGCATTTCCCATCTCTTCAAATCTTTTGAATTTGGGGACAATGTAGCCGCTGGGAAATTCTACTAGATCATATCATGCAGGTACGGTCTCCCACCGGTGCAGACGTTTTTTTGCGCTTCGGCTTTGGCCACCAATGTTTTGACTTTGTTGGTGACCAAGTATATTATCTTATCTTGAGTTAGCGCGCTACTATCATTGAGAGTCAAGACATCTCCCGAAGCTGAATGTGTTCGACTTTCATGCAGTGTCATGACCCGAAATGGCACGTGATTGGCACTTGAATCATATGAAATCTATACGACCCCATCTAATTCAAGTAAGCCAAAAATCCCAGAAATCTAAACCATTTTAAAGAAGAAGTGAGGAAAGCTTATCTTTAAAGCAAGTGGTTTTAAATAACATAAGCCGAAGTATTGCATTTTTAAAATCTTAAGTCTTTTCTGAAAATTTCGACAGAGTTTCCTTTGTAAATACTAGCCCCAAAAGGGTACAACATGCATAATATGAATAAAGGCATCCCCAAGCGGGAGCTAGCTCTTCGTCAATTGACGGTCATAACCACGCAAGCAATATAATATACAACGCCAAGGGCGAGAATTAAAACTCAAAAGGAAACTCAAAATATCAAGAAAACCATAATAATACAACGCGCGAATCTAAGGTCGAAATAATATACAACTGGTTTTCTAACTCTGAAATAAATATACAAGTCTGGTTGATGGAGTTTACTAGATACAACTGAATATAAATGTACAATGGTGATCACGATACAAGTGAGTCCACCTACCAAAGCAATCACCCGGAAAGGGAGCAGTGTGCCAGAAAGCCGCAAAGAAACCTATACGGCAAAACCTGCAAGAAACTGTGGCACAACGGGGGTGAGTTGCCAACTCATGAGTAGAAAACATCACATAGCAGAAATCGTATGTATGACTCAATCCTAGGTCAAAACGATCAGTAATATATATATCCTCAATATGATAAAGTCTGAAGCATGATAAGGTGGCAATGGTAAACATCTAGACATAAGGATAATACCAAGTGCTCGTATCAGTGCCTCAAATAGCAACATATCATAAACATGAGGTGCGATCATTTTAATCAACATGAAATCAGTGCCAACTATATCATTTAGTCTATAAGTATGTAGATATCATCCAACTATGAAATCAATACCTGTATGCATGTGGATCTCATCCACGGGTCAACCAATGACAAAACAACATCATGCACGCAAAAATCATAAAAGCATATGCATGAAAGTACGAGGATATAAATCAACGTGTGTCCTTCGCGACACATCAAATCATGGAACCTGAGTGTCCAGCATCGGCACTCAATACATCATGAAACCCGTGTCCAGCATCGACACATAAATCCTCATATCTCGGGCTCCGTCAGTCCGGATCGGCCCATATCATCTCTCGAGTCCGGTCGGTATCCTCCGGATATCCGCCGAGCCTAAATACTATCACCGGTAGGTAGTAGTCCATCTGCCAGGCTCACCGTCTACTGCACAGCATCCCTTTCTTGCCCCGGGGTACCATACCGGGTACATGTACCCGCAATCGGCACTATCACACGTCTAAGAACCGAGAAAACGCATATGGTGGACGCACTGAAATATCATATCAAGAGAACCCGGGTTTTTAAAACAGTACATACTTTCTTTTAAAACAACCACGGTTCTCAAATCCGGAAATCTCATGAAAACAACATATCTCAATGCGTATAATCGTAAAGCATGATGTATGTGACATATAACAGAATGTAAGCATATCCGTAAATCATGCAACTGGAATAGTAATATGCACATATCAAGGGTAAACCGCTCTTATAAATAAATCCAGTTTTAAAATGTCTCCAGCAGTTCCCAATTTCTCCAAATTCAAATGCAGCATCGTAAAAAGGTGCATATGTAACTATAGAAAGTAAATTGTGCAAGGAGTCATATCATGATGCAACAATCCTACTGTGTAGTGACGTAACAATTATCGATGATGAAGTGTGTGAGCCGTCAAGCAGGTGTACGTGGAGCATACGCATCATCGATAATGGTTCTAGTGTCCTGACAGCATGGGTTTAATATAACATAAATCACAAGTATATAAGCATGCAATGCGCTAATAACAACATGAATATATGGAAATGGAAAGTAAATGCAACAATAAGGAATCTACATTAGTTATACGAGTCATACAGTTTGTCATTTGAATTCACACGAATCGTGGTGTTTGGAAAAATATGGGCTACGGTGTTTTTAAGAAAAAAGGTACGTCCTTTGAAATATCCGTAGAATCCCTTGGCCTGTTTTTAAAATACTCACGATTTGTTAGTTTTAAAATAGGTATGACTCGAGTCTAGTCTAACATCTACAAGTAACTACAGGACTAAACTAACTGACTAATCGAAAAGGGTACGGAAACAACCTAAATCTGAGTCGATACATATAAATATAATAGTCGGTGATCCCGCCTAAATAGTATCACATACGATACAATATATAACATGACATCCTCGAGTCAAGAGTGCGGATCTAACTTCAATATAAAGCTCGTACGGTAAATCCATCGTACGGCATCCCAATCTGGGTACGGGTCGAATATCATATTTATCTCATCAATTAACTGGTATCCTTATCATCATATCTCATGAACCGGGGGTACTGATATAAGTCTAGTACAAACTGATACTATCTGCATATATATACGTGGTATGAAAACACACGCCTAAAGGCCCGCTATAATCTCATGTCTTATCTCATAATACGAATCAAAACATATCACCGATCTCATGGCATCATACCTAATCTCATCTACTTATCCCCAAGTACCATAAACAATTCTCATCATCCATGTATATATATATATATATATATATATATACATACATACATACATACATACATACATACATACATAGTCCCATACCTATGTGTGTGTATATATATACATATCCCCATCAACGCAGAAGTAAAACAATGTAAACATGTGTGTGCGTGCGTGTGGGTGTAAACCTTATTCTAAGGTCCGCGACTAACTAACTAATGACGCTATTATCCAATTATACTAAAATTATCCATGACTCCCAAAGTCTATCTAGATAATCATAATCTCAAAATAAACATATAAATATATCCATATAATATGTACCATACACTACACTACGAACTGCGGGGGTGCTATACACCATCCACCCGACTTTCCCCGTAGATATATATCTACTCACATTGATCCTCACTTGCTGAAGTCGATGACGCCATGCTCATCCTTGTCGTCTCGAAATCCACGTGGGGTACCTACAATTTCTAATGCGTCATATAGTATCAAGAATCGAACATGAAAAACCAAAACGGCATGCGAATCGCTTATAGGTTAGAATCTATAGGCTACACCTGCAAAACCACCAAACAACCCCCGTTGTTGACGTACAAACATCAGACGACGGAACACAAAATCAAATACCAAATCCCAAATTAAAACGAAGTCGCAAAATAATGCAGCAACTCAAGAAAATGGTCCCAGATTTTACCCTAGGTGAAATTAGCCAATTTTGCACATATGGAGGGTCTAATTTACTGGAGATAAAGCCCTGGAACAAGAACGAACCCAAAATTCCCTGCTCTGGTTGCAATTTGCGGCCAAAATGATTAAATATGCGGCCACATGAAGGAATTGGGGTCCTGGGTTGCCTGCACATCTCTCTGTGTTTGCTAAATATTTTTCAGGTCACCCGGGTTATAGCAGATCACTAAAACACATCACAATTCTCACAATTTCCTGATATCGGGGTTTCTAAGTTTGGGGTTAGGGGTTTAAGTCTCTGTTTTAGTTCAATTTACTATCACTACAGGGGTTGTTGTCCCTAATTACACCTCAATTGCACCTTCGGAATCAATTCAAACCCTAATCCCTAATTTAGAATTTTCAAAGTTCGCTAAACTACACAATATCGAATCTAAACTTGTATGGATGATTAAGGAATTGAAATACTATTCTAATGGTGCAGAAATTATCTCATTTGGCAACTCAAGAATTTTCTTGAGTTGCCCTAAGTCTTCAAAATCCGATTTTTCTTGGTCCAAAGTGTTGGCAGTGCATGTTTTTAATGAAGTGGGGATGGACTTTTGATGTTGTTTTTGTTAGTGTATATGCCCTAGAGGCCATTACTGTATCATACTAGTTTGTATATTACTTAATGGAAGCTTGGGATATTCACCTTGTATAAACAATCTTGCTCAATATAGTAGTATGCTACTTGGTTTGTTTCTACTTCAATGTGTACTTGTGTTTATTTCAATATATCACTTATACGCATTAGTGGAGCCCTTAGGATCTTTGCTTGATTACCAGCGTTGTGATGGCAGTCACACTAGTGGGGGCTGGGTAATCTATAAGCACATCCTTATACAGGTCCCTAGTCGCAGGACTATCGAGACAGGGCATCAATACTCCGGAGTAGACTAGCGTATGCGCTTCTCATCCCAGTGTGGGAGATGGTCTGTCCCACAGCCATCAGTACGTCGTACTGGAGATAGTATACGGGTGCTCGTTGGGTTACGAGTACACTGGACAGGACTTGTCGGGAACTGACAGGTTGGTATTATACCTATCGTCAGTTATCAGTTCCCAGGTGACATGAGTACAGCTTAGTCCGCTGACTTGACACTGGCACTTCGCCTCGAGTGTGTTCCCACTGCACTTTGATCACTACCCTACCACGGCTCAAAGGAGTCGTGCAAACAGGTGGTGGTTGGGTGTAGTCCCGAAGCACTTGGAAGCAGTGACGGTTAGACAGGATTCGTCTCTCCCGGTATTGGGGGTTGACATGGCGCTGTGTCTAGGAGAGCCATTACACGAGTAGTCCCTGGCCAGGGCAAGCGAGATATACTGGTAGGCTTCCAGTGTTATCTCAGGGTGTTTTGGGCTTCACTCCGACACGACTTGTACCGCTATTAGGGGACTGACGTTTTACCGCCCCCTAGGCCCGACATGCGATGTATTAGACGAACAGACCGGACTGTACGGAGACTGTCACATTCAGACTCAGTAGGAGTTCAGATGGGGTTCACCTCGTCAGCCTTCTTGTCGGCATCTACCTGGGGACCGTTACGCACAGAAAGTGCCGCTTGCGGTCTGTGGTTAAACCCACTGCCAGCGTAGTGTCGAGTCTTTAGAGTCCCACACAGAGGGTATTCGCCTCTGGGCAAAACAGAGTAGAGGTCGCATGGTTTTGCGACAGGGTTCGTTCTCATCCGCGCACTTGTGCACGTTTGGAGTCCGGACGGATATTACTGGCTGGCTCTGGTTTGAGTCAGATACTGGTATATGTTTTGGGGTTGCTTTTATCTCTCAGTATTCATGTTCCTCGGAACAAGAATGCAGGTGTGTATGCACAGTTATTTGAGGAGGAGGAAGAGGACTTTCATTAGGGTTTCGGAACGGGTGCGTATGCACAGTTGACAGTCGTCTTTTTCCAAACCCTAATGGATTTATGTTATATCAATTAATAATATTAATAAAATAAAATTATGTCATGGTTGGTTTTTTGTTGACTTGTTGACCATGGTTGACTTGTTGACCATGGTTGAAGTTTTGACCATCATCATTACAAAAGAAAGATGCGCTTTGATTCTAGCAAATTCATTTAATGTTTGAAATGATAATGGTCATTCCTAAACCTTCCATCAACCTTTTTCATTTTCATTATTATTATTAATTTGATAATTCTTTTGCTTTATGTTATGGTTGCAAAAGAAAAAGAGCTCATTCTTTCATTTAGCTTCTCTCTCCTCACTTCATCTTCTTCTTCCTCTAGCTAAAGGAGAATCCTTCTCATGTATTGAGAATCCCTCTCCTTAATAGAAAAACACCCCAAAGACATTCTCTACTCACTCTAGGATCAAAGGTTTAGCAAGCCGAAGATTCTAGTTCTCTCCAAGTTCGAGAAAGAGCCCGAAGGTTTAACCCTCAGGTGGATCCATCTTCGACGGAAGAAGGCGACGAGAAGAGAACCATCAACCTCTACTAGGTTTCAAGAAGAAGGAGTTCAAGTTAGGTATAACCACTTTGCCGAGTAGTTAACTCTCCTTTGCATGTTTGCTAGTTTAGTTTAGAAAAGATCCCGACTTATGTTAGTCCATGTTGCCCCTTGCGCTTAAAATTTGATTTTTATACCGTTTCCGCCTCCCCGTAAGAACCGGGGGTCGCAACGTGGACTTACAGTGGTATCAGAGCCTAACTAAACTTAAACTAGCTTGGTAGCGAAGTGTATGGAAGTTCGAAACGAAAAAATCGCAAAACCGGAAAATCAAAAACCCTAAGTTTCTGTTGAATTTTTTTGTGCTCTAAATGTAAAACTTTATATTCCTAAAATCGGCTCAGGGTTTTGTGAGAACACCCACCAAAAACGATCCCATGATTCCTTCAAACCGCCGCGGATCCGCGGCCTCAGCTATTCTTGTCGCCGTGGATCTGCCGCCGTTTGGGCTCTTCATGTGATCGTGTTTTGTGCAGTGTTCTTCTGGTAGGGTTTTGGGATTTTTCAAATATGTTATATGTGCCCAGATTTTCCAGAACAGAAATTTGCTTTTGGGGTCCTATAAATCCGTATTTTTTTCGAACTTCGCTACACTTTGGCTATGTTGGTTATATCTGTGATGTTTGAATGTATTGAACGTCGGCTAATCGCTATAAGTCGATTAGTCGGGGTTATACATCTCTGTGATCTGTGTTTGATATTGGAATGTGTATATGAATGTGTTGGACTGTCGCGGGTGAATAGCCGGGGTGGATGTGAGATGAGCTTTTGTTTTTCTTTCATTCATTGTAAATGTAAATTGATGTAATATTATTATTTGTTTGGCCGCACAACCGGGTCGGGGTTGTAGCCGTCATTGTATAATTATTTTTACTGTTTTTGCTCCTAGGATAGACCCATGGAGGGGTGCACAAACTGCCGAGTACTTGGCGGGTAGTTTGCCGCACCCGTAGGGGTCTTGGGTGGGGTATTGGCTATTCACCGCGACCGTGTAATCCGCTTTTCGTTGCAGGCTCGAACGGATTGCGGATTCCTAGTATATCCAATGTATTCATCTGTGATCTGTAATGTCTATCATTGCTATATTTATAACTATTTAGGCGTTGCTTATGTTTTACAGCCGCGCTAGCCCAGCCCCCGCTCTGTCGTTAGTTAAGTAACCTAACGGGTGATGACGGGGCCCCGTGGCGAATGCGAATGGCATAAGCGTACGTCATATTTTGGTTGTTTTCTGCAATGGTAGGATTAAATGATGGGACGCATTAAAAGAACTAATGCAAGAATATCACGCATTAAAGGAACTAATGCAAGAATATCACGCATTAAAAGAACTAATGCAAGATAATAAACCAAACTAAAGTCGTTGGAACACTTTCGAAAAACCACTCGGTTCTTTTCAAAACTAACTTTTAAATGCGGAGCTTGAGCCACTCCTTTTAAAAGCTATCTCGTTCCATCGATTATATCAAGTTCACTACGTTCACGGTTTCGCCAAAACCATCCGTAGCCCTCCGTCGTTTCATATGAATATTCAACAGTATTCAAGCTGTGTTTGTTGGCCTAAGTCAAGGCACAGTGTTTTGGTAGCTGGTGGGTATTCATATGTTGCATAGATAGAATGCGTTGGTTTGGGACAGTCGTATTGCCTTGTTGGCCATAGTCAAGGGTATATACGGGTGGGTTCAAATTAACCTGGATAACGACGGGTAGAACTTGACATGTGACTTATGATTTGTTGGCCTTAGTCAAGGTCATAAGAGCATGGGGCAAAAATCCACATCGGGAGTTTCATAAGTACTGAAACTTGCTAGATTTGCATACCATTTGGAGTGTGGTGATTCTGGTAGGATTCCTTCAGTTTCGTCACGCGATGATATTTGGATCCCGATCCTACTGTGAGTATATGCTACTCCTCGGGAAATTTCTCACTAAACGATCAATGCTATAAACCTAGTAGGTGCCTAGAAAGGTGTTAGCGGGGCTACGCCCCCAGGGAAAAGAGGTTATTTAATTAAGGAACTTCGCGAAAGCGTTGGAAAACCTCCCTCGAAGTACCGACACTGGCCTGGCTGAACGGTTAAGCAAGTATTGTGCGGTGGGATTGATCCCGACTAATTCTTCCTTTATGGTTTGAGGAGGGATTCGAGAGACAGTGGGAGCCATCCTGTTTAGACAAATTAAAAACCACTCTAAACTTGCAAGAGCATCATGCTAAAGTGTTTCTTCTCCCCCCCCTGCAGCGACCAAATCGAAATGACTGGACTTAAGTTACTTCTAGATAAAAACATACTGACAGGGCCAAACTACAAAGATTGGCTCAGGAATGTCAAAATGGCAATCACTTACGACAAGCTGGGGTATCTTCTTACCACCAAAGCTCCCCCCGTCCCAGGTCCCACCTCCAGCGTCGCGGATAAGGAAATCCGTAAGACTTGGGAGATTGATTGCGTGAAGGCCAAGTGCCTCGTGCTTGCCTCTATGGACAATGAACACCAGAGGAGGCACGAGAATATGGACCTGGAATCCATATTTCTTCATACAAAAGAACTGTATGGAGAGCAGTCTCGTATCGCAAGATACGAAGTGTCGAAGAAGTTGTTTTCGGCAAAGTTGGCCGTCGGATCATCGGTAGCGGACCACGTGCTTAAGATGATTGGCTACATTGAGGAGCTCGCGGAACTTGGGACCACGTTGGAAAGTGAACTCTATACGGATTTAATTCTCCTGTCCCTTCCATCCACTTACGCCCAGTTTATACTGAACTTCAACTTACAAGAAAAGGAAGTTGAACTTTCAGAACTCCTCAACATGCTGAGGAGCGCAGAGGGCACCCTACAGAAAGGTAGGGAAACACTCGCTTTGTTTGTAGGAGGATCTTCTTCCTCTAAGTCCAAGGCGAAAGCCAAGGGAAAGAGGAAGAAAGCCCCCGCCAAACCAAGAGGCGGTGTTAGTAAAGTGGGTACAAAGGGAAAGGAAAAGGCAACAAAGATTGCGGGGAAGCTTGTGGGAAAGGAAGAATGCTTCTATTGTCATAAGAGTGGACACTGGAAGAAAGATTGCAGGGCTTGGAAGGCCAGGACACATGAACTGAAGCAGGTTGCGGCTTCAGCTTCAGGTGTGTATGTTATTGAAAACTGTCTATCGATAAACTCTACTTCCTGGGTATTGGATACTGGATCAGGATCTCATATCTGTAATTCTTTGCAGGCGTTGAGAAACCGTAGGGTTTTGAAGGCAGGTGACATGACCCTCAGAGTTGCGAACGGAGCTAGCGTGGATGCTAAAGCCGTGGGGGACTATCACCTGGGAATGTCAGATGGGCATGTTTTGGTTTTGCGTAATTTCTTTTTTGTACCCAACGCAACTTGTAATATCATTTCTGTATCTTTGGTTTCTAAAGAAGGTTATGAATTTGCGTTTGTAAGTAATGTTGTAAACATTCACCTTAATCAAGTTCTGATTGGGTCAGGTACACTGAGCAATGGTATATACGTGTTAAACCAACCACAGATTTTCAATGTCCAGAATACACACAAAAGAAAGTCTCCAGATATTAATCAGGCTTTCTTATGGCATTATAGACTGGGTCACATCAATGAGACACGGTTGACTAAGTTACATAAAGAAGGATACTTGGATCCGTTCGAGTATCAGTCTTATGCCACTTGTGAATCTTGTCTCATGGGAAAGATGACAAAGACTCCGTTCACTGGACACGGAGAAAGAGCGAGCGAGCTCTTGGGACTCGTACATAGCGATGTGTGCGGTCCAATGTCTACACATGCGCGAAGCGGTTACTCTTACTTCATTACTTTTACGGATGATTTTTCAAGGTACGGTTATGTCTTCTTAATGAAACATAAGTCCGAAGCCTTTGAAAAGTTCCAGGAATATAAGAATGAAGTAGAGAAACAGACCGGCAAAAGTATCAAGATTCTAAGATCGGATCGAGGTGGAGAATACTTAAGTGCCGAGTTCCTGAATTATTTAAAAGAGAACGGAATTCTCTCTCAGCTTACTCCTCCATACACTCCGCAACACAACGGTGTATCGGAGAGACGGAACCGAACCCTATTGGATATGGTACGGTCCATGATGAGTAAGGCTGAGTTACCGCGATCTTTCTGGGGTTATGCACTGGAAACAGCTGCACATCTCTTGAACCAAGTTCCTACTAAGACAGTGCCTACCACACCATATCAGATGTGGAGTGGGAAGAAACCCTGTCTTAAATCCTTTAAGACATGGGGATGTCCGGCTTTTGTAAAAAAGCAGCATGCGGACAAGCTCGAGGCACGCTCAGTACAGTGCAAGTTTGTGGGATAACCAAAGAACTCCAAGGGGTACCTTTTCTAATACGCAGAGGAGCAAAAAGTCCTTGTTTCTCGTCATGCCCGCTTCTTGGAAACTGAGTTTTTAGAAAATCAGATAAGTGGGAGCGCAGTAGAACTGGAAGAAGTTCCAGAACCACAAACCATTACTGAAATCTTAGAGGAACCAGAGGGTTCAAAACAACAGGACATTCCTACGCCGCTCCGCAGGAGTAGTAGGCAGTCTCATCCGCCCGAGAGATACTACGGTTTTCTCATAGACGGGGATAGAGAGGATTGCATCATAGATTATGATGAGCCTACTAGCTTCCAGCAGGCCGTTCAGAGCGTTGACTCGGTAAAATG
This sequence comes from Agapanthus africanus, assembly GCA_030015575.1. Classification (NCBI taxonomy): domain Eukaryota; kingdom Viridiplantae; phylum Streptophyta; class Magnoliopsida; order Asparagales; family Amaryllidaceae; genus Agapanthus; species Agapanthus africanus. The sequence continues at coordinate 443,034,364 of JASDDO010000031.1, read as the reverse complement.
GCTGGATGCAATGCGGACCGAAATGGAGTCCATGTACACCAACAAAGTATGGACGTTGGACATTGCTCCAGACGGGGTAAAACCCGTAGGATGCAAGTGGATCTTCAAAAGGAAGATTGGTGTAGATGGACAGGTTGAGACCTATAAAGCTAGACTTGTAGCAAAGGGTTTCCGTCAAAGACCTGGCTTGGACTATGACGAAACCTTTTCTCCAGTGGCTATGCTGAAATCCATTCGGATCCTTCTTGCCATTGCTGCCTTCCACGATTATGAGATTTGGCAGATGGACGTAAAAACCGCTTTTCTAAATGGGAATTTAGAGGAGTGTGTCTATATGGATCAGCCAGAGGGTTTCATTCAGAGTGGGAGCAGCGAAAAGGTGTGCAAGTTGCTTAAGTCCATCTATGGACTAAAGCAGGCATCGCGGAGTTGGAACATCTGTTTTGATGAGACGGTCAAGGAATTTGGCTTTATCAAAAATCCAGATGAACCATGTGTTAGTGTATATGCCCTAGAGGCCATTACTGTATCATACTAGTTTGTATATTACTTGATGGAAGCTTGGGATATTCACCTTGTATAAACAATCTTGCTCAATATAGTAGTATGCTACTTGGTTTGTTTCTACTTCAATGTGTACTTGTGTTTATTTCAGTATATCACTTATACGCATTAGTGGAGCCCTTAGGATCTTTGCTTGATTACCAGCGTTGTGATGGCAGTCACACTAGTGGGGGCTGGGTAATCTATAAGTACATCCTTATACAGGTCCCTAGTCGCAGGACTATCGAGACAGGGCATCGATACTCCGGAGTAGACTAGCGTATGCGCTTCTTATCCCAGTGTGGGAGATGGTCTGTCCCACAGCCATCAGTACGTCGTACTGGAGATAGTATACGGGTGCTCGTTGGGTTACGAGTACACTGGACAGGACTCGTCGGGAACTGACAGGTTGGTATTATACCTATCGTCAGTTATCAGTTCCCAGGTGACATGAGTACAGCTTAGTCCGCTGACTTGACACTGGCACTTCGCCTCGAGTGTGTTCCCACTGCACTTTGATCACTACCCTACCACGGCTCAAAGGAGTCGTGCAAACAGGTGGTGGTTGGGTGCAGTCCCGAAGCACTTGGAGGCAGTGACGGTTAGACAGGATTCATCTCTCCCGGTATTAGGGGTTGACATCGCGCTGTGTCTAGGAGAGCCATTACACGAGTAGTCCCTGGCCAGGGCAAGCGAGATATACTGGTAGGCTTCCAGTGTTATCTCAGGGTGTTTTGGGCTTCACTCCGACACGACTTGTACCGCTATTAGGGGACTGACGTTTTACCGCCCCCTAGGCCCGACATGCGATGTATCAGACGAACAGACCGGACTGTACGGAGACTGTCACATACAGGCTCAGTAGGAGTGCAGATGGGGTTCACCTCGTCAGTCTTCTTATCGACATCTACCTGGGGACCGTTACGTACAGCTAGTGCCGCTTGCGGTCTGTGGTTAAACCCACTGCCAGCGTAGTGTCGAGTCTTTAGAGTCCCATACAGAGAGCTATTCGCCTTTAGGCAAAATGAGTAGAGGTCGCTTGGTTTTGCGACAGGGTTCGTTCGCATCCGCGCACTTGTGCACGTTTGCTGTCCGGACAGTTTATACTAGCGGGCTTTGGTTTAAGCCAGATCCTAGTATATGATTTGAGATTGGTTTTTCTCAGTGTATTCGTGTTCCTCGGATCACGAATACGGGTGCGTATGCACAGTTGCTTGAGATTGAGGGAGAGGACCTTGTTTAGGGTTAATGACTATTGTCATTTTATTAACCCCATTGCTTTTGTGTGTATTATAGTTAATTGATAATTAGCTTAATAATTGTGCATGGTTGTTGTTATTGACCATTTGACTTCTTTGACTTGTTGACCTAGTTGACAACTTGACCATAATCATTTCATTTGGAAGATGCTCATTGATCTTTGCAATTTGCATTAATGTTGAAATGATAATGGTCATGTCTTGCTACAACCATGACAATTTTCAAGCAAATTATTGAATTAAAATATTACACACATATTAGTGAGAATGGCTCACTTATATTCATTCTCTCATATCATTTCTCTCTCTTGCTCATCCTCTCCCTCAAGCTCTCTCCCTCTCATGTGTTGAGAAACAAAAAGCTTGAGAAAAACCTTCACTTGATCTTCTCTACTCTCTTCTAGGGTTCAAGTCTTAGCATTTCTTGCACTTTAGTTACTCCTAGCTTGGAGTTGAAGCTAAAGGTCGAGGCTTTCGGGTGGATCCTTCTTTGACGGGAGAAGACAAGCAAGGTGACCTCTTTCTACCATTCCGACGAGCAAGGAGAGAAGGACTTCGAGCTCAAGGTATAACCTTTCTACAACTTAGCTAGTTGTTAGTTTGCTTTAGCTAGTTTTTGTTTAGCAAAGATCCTCACATGCATGGTCCATGTTGCCTAAGTCAATAAAAATCCGTTTTTTATTATGTTTTCCGCCTCCCCGTAAGCACCGGGGTGGGCAACGTGGACTTACAGTGGTATCAGAGCCTAACTAAACTTAAACTAGCTAGGTAGTGAAGTGTAACGAAGTTTCGAAACCGGAAAATCCAAAACCAAACTTTGCAAAACCCTAGTTTCTGTTAATTTTGTTTCTGGTCAAAATGACATTTGTTATACACCAAAAATTATCTCAGGCTTTTGTATAGAAAACCACCAAATACGAACCAGAGAGGCGATCAGAGGAGCGCGGATCCGCGGCAAGAGGAAGCTCTTGCCGCGGAAGCGCGGCCGTCTGGTCCCCTCTCTGCTTCGATTTTGGTGAAGAGTTTTTCTGTGTTGGTTTTGGGATTTTTAGGATATGTTATATGTGCCCAGATTTTCCAGAACTAAAATTTACTTTTGGGGGCCTATAAATCCGTATTTTTCCGGAACTTCACTACATTTTAACTATATCGGTTATATCTGTGATGCTTGCATGTATTGAACGTCGGCTAATCGCTATAAGTCGATTGGTCGGGGTTATACATGATCTGTGTTTGATATTGGAATGTGTATATGAATGTGTTGGACTGTCGCGGGTGAGTAGCCGGGGTGGATGTGAGATGAGCTTTTGTTTTTCTTTCATTCATTGTAAATGTAAATTGATGTAATAATATTATTTGTTTGGCCGCACAACCGGGTCGGGGTTGTAGCCGTCATTGTATAATTCTTTTTACTGTTTTTGCTCCTAAGATAGACCCATGGAGGGGGTGCACAAACTGCCGAGTACTTGGCGGGTAGTTTGCCGCACCCGTAGGGGTCTTGGGTGGGGTATTTGGCTATTCACCGCGACCGTGTAATCCGCTTTTCGTTCCAGGCTCGAAAGGATTGCGGATTGCTAGTATATCCAATGTATTCATCTGTGATCTGTAATGTCTATCATTGCTTTCTATTTAGGCGTTGCTTATGTTTTACAGCCGCGCTAGCCCAGCCCCCGCTCTGTCGTTAGTTAAGTAACCTAACGGGTGATGACGGGACCCCGTGGCGAATGCGAATGGCATAAGCGTACGTCATATTTTGGTTGTTTTCTGCAATGGTAGGATTAAATGATGGGATGCATTAAAAGAACTAATGCAAGAATATCACGCATTAAAAGAACTAATGCAAGATAATAAACCAAGTTAAAGTCGTTGGAACACTTTCGAAAAACCACTCGGTTCTTTTCAAAACTAACTTTTAAATGCGGAGATTGAGCCACTCCTTCTAAAAGCTATCTCGTTTCATCGATTATATCAAGTTCACTACGTTCACGGTTTCGCCAAAACCATTCGTAGCCCTCCGTCGTTTCGTATGAATATTCAATAGTATTCAAGCTATGTTTGTTGACCTTCGTCAAGGCATAGAGTTTGGTAGCTGTTGGGTGTTCATATGTAGCATAGATAGATGCGTTGGTTTGGGACAGTCGTGTTGCCTTATTGACCTTCGTCAAGGGTATATACGGGTGGGTTCAAATTAACCTGGAAAATGACGGGCAGAACTTGACATGTGACTTATGATTTGTTGACCTTCGTCAAGGTCATAAGAGCATGGGGCAAAAAAAAAAATCCACATCGGGAGTTTCATAAGTACTGAAACTTGCTAGATTTGCATACCATTTGGAGTGTGGTGATTCTGGTAGGATTCCTTCAGTTTCGTCACGCAATGATATTTGGATCCCGATCCTACTGTGAGTATATGCTACTCCTCGGGAAATTTTTCACTAAACGATCAATGCTATAAACCTAGTAGGTGTCTAGAAAGGTGTTAGCGGGGCTACGCCCCCAGGAAAAAGAGGTTATTTAATTAAGGAACTTCGCGAAAGCGTTGGAAAACCTCCCTCGAAGTACCGACACTGGCCTGGCTGAACGGTTAAGCAAGTATTGTGCGGTGGGATTGATCCCGACTAGTTCTTCCTTTATGGTTTGAGGAGGGATTCGAGAGACAGTGGGAGCCATCCTGTTTAGACAAATTAAAATCCACTCTAAACTTGCAAGAGCATCGTGCTAAAGTGTTTCTTCTCTCTCTCCTAATTGCAGCGACCAATCAACATGACTGGACTTAAGTTACTTCTAGATAAAAATATATTGACAGGGCCAAACTACAAAGATTGGCTCAGGAATGTCAAGATGACAATCACTTACGACAAGCTGGGGTATCTTCTTACCACCAAAGCTCCCCCCGTCCCAGGTCCCACCTCCAGCGTCGCGGACAAGGAAATCCGTAAGACTTGGAAGATTGATTGCGCGAAGGCCAGGTGCCTCGTGCTTGCCTCGATGGACAATGAACATCAGAGGAGACACGAGAATATGGATTTGGAATCCATATTTCTTCATACAAAAGAACTGTATGGAGAGCAGTCTCGTATCGCAAGATACGAAGTGTCGAAGAAGTTGTTTTCGGCAAAGTTGGCCGTCGGATCATCGGTAGCGGACCACGTGCTTAAGATGATTGGCTACATTGAGGAGCTCGCGGAACTTGGGACCACGTTGGAAAGTGAACTCTATACGGATTTAATTCTCCAGTCCCTTCCATCCACTTACGCCCAGTTTATACTGAACTTCAACTTACAAGAAAAGGAAGTTGAACTTTCAGAACTCCTCAACATGCTGAGGAGCGCAGAGGGCACCCTACAGAAAGGTAGGGAAACACCCGCTTTGTTTGTAGGAGGATCTTCTTCCTCTAGGTCCAAGGCGAAAGCCAAGGGAAAGAGGAGGAAAGCCCCCGCCAAACCAAGAGGCGGTGTTAGTAAAGTGGGTACGAAGGGAAAAGAAATGGCAACAAAGATTGCGGGGAAGCTTGTGGGAAAGGAGGAATGCTTCTATTGTCATAAGAGTGGACACTGGAAGAAAGATTGCAGGGCTTGGAAAGCCAGGACACAGGAACTGAAGCAGGTTGCGGCTTCAGCTTCAGGTGTGTATGTTATTGAAAACTGTCTTTCTATAAACTCTACTTCCTGGGTATTGGATACCGGATCAGGATCTCATATCTGTAATTCATTGCAGGCGTTGAGAAATCGTAGGTTTTTGAAGGCAGGTGACATGACCCTCAGAGTTGCAAACGGAGCTAGCATGGATGCTAAAGCCGTGGGGGACTATCACCTGGGAATGTCAGATGGGCATGTTTTGGTTTTGCGTAATTGTTTTTTTGTACCCAACGCAACTTGTAATATCATTTCTATATCTTTGGTTTCTAAAGAAGGTTATGAATTTGCGTTTGTAAGTAATGTTGTAAACATTCACCTTAATCAAGTTCTGATTGGGTCAGGTACACTGAGCAATGGTATATACGTATTGAACCAACCACAGATTTTCAATGTCCAGAATACACACAAAAGAAAGTCTCCAGATATCAATCAGGCTTTCTTATGGCATTGTAGACTGGGTCACATCAATGAGACACGGTTGACTAAGTTACATAAAGAAGGATACTTGGATCCGTTCGAGTATCAGTCTTATGCCACTTGTGAATCTTGTCTCATGGGAAAGATGACAAAGACTCCGTTCACCGGACACGGAGTAAGAGCGAGCGAGCTCTTGGGACTTATACACAGTGACGTGTGTGGTCCAATGTCTACACATGCGCGAAGCGGTTATTCATACTTCATTACTTTCACAGACGATTTCTCTAGGTATGGACATGTCTTCTTAATGAAGCACAAATCTGAGGCCTTTGAGAAATTTCGGGATTACAAGAATGAAGTTGAAAACCAAACAGGCAAAAGTATTAAGATTCTAAGATCGGATCGAGGTGGTGAATACTTGAGTGCCGAGTTCCTGGACTATTTAAAAGAGAATGGAATTCTCTCTCAGCGTACTCCTCCATACACTCCGCAACATAACGGTGTATCGGAAAGGAGGAATCGAACCCTATTGGATATGGTTCGTTCCATGATGAGTAAGGCTGAGTTACCGCGATCTTTCTGGGGCTATGCACTAGAAGCAGCTGCATATCTCTTGAACAAGGCTCCGACCAAGACTGTGCCTACCACTCCATATCAGATGTGGAGTGGGAAGAAACCCTGTCTTAAGTACCTTAAGATATGGGGATGTCCAGCTTTTGTAAAAAAGCAGCATGCGGACAAGCTCGAGGCACGCTCAGTACAGTGCAAGTTTGTGGGATACCCAAAGAACTCCAGGGGGTATCTGTTCTATTCCGCTGAGGAACAAAAGGTTTTTGTTTCTCAACATGCCCGCTTCTTGGAAACTGAGTTTTTGGAAACCCAGATAAGTGGGAACGCAATAGAACTGGAAGAAATTCCAGAACCACAAGCTATTACTGAAAGCTTGGAAGAGCCAGTAAGTTCAAAAGAACAGGACATTCCTATGCCGCTCCGCAGGAGTAGTAGGCAGTCTCATCCGCCCGAGAGATACTACGGTTTTCTCATAGACGGGGATCGAGAGGATTGCATCATAGATTATGATGAGCCTACTAGCTTCCAGCAGGCCGTTCAGAGCATTGACTCGGTAAAATGGCTGGATGCAATGCGGACCGAAATGGAGTCCATGTACACCAACAAAGTATGGACGTTGGACGTTGCTCCAGACGGGGTAAAACCCGTAGGATGCAAGTGGATCTTCAAAAGGAAGATTGGTGTAGATGGACAGGTTGAGACCTATAAAGCTAGACTTGTAGCAAAGGGTTTCCGTCAAAGACCTGGCTTGGACTATGACGAAACCTTTTCTCCAGTGGCTATGCTGAAATCCATTCGGATCCTTCTTGCCATTGCTGCCTTCCACGATTATGAGATTTGGCAGATGGACGTAAAGACCGCTTTTCTAAATGGAAATTTAGAGGAGTGTGTCTATATGGATCAGCCAGAGGGTTTCATTCAGAGTGGGAGCAGCGGAAAGGTGTGCAAGTTGCTTAAGTCCATCTATGGACTAAAGCAGGCATCGCGGAGTTGGAACATCTGTTTTGATGAGACGGTCAAGGAATTTGGCTTTATCAAAAATCCAGATGAACCATGCATCTATAGTAGATTTGTAGCGAGAACTGTAGTATTCCTCGTTTTATACGTGGATGACATTCTCTTAATAGGAAATGACATTCCTATGCTACAATCTGTCAAGGGGTTCTTGTCACACAGATTCTCCATGAAAGACCTGGGTGATGCCTCAACATCCTGGGGATCCGGATCCATCGTGATAGATCCAAGAGGATATTAGGACTTTCTCAGTCCAGGTACATCGACACCATAGTGAAGAGATTCAGTATGGAAGATTCCAAGCGCGGTAACCTACCGGCTTGTCACGGGATCACCCTCTCTAAAGAGATGTCTCCCAAGACTGATTTGGAGAGGGATCGCATGTCTATTATACCCTACGCTTCTGCGGTAGGCTCTATAATGTATGCGATGTTGTGTACCAGACCGGATGTAGCTTATGCACTGAGTGTGGTAAGCCGGTATCAGTCAAACCCTGGGGAGAAACACTGGATAGCGGTAAAGAACATTCTCAAGTACCTGAGAAGGACTAAGGAGATGTTCTTGGTGTATGGAGGAAAGACCTCCAGATCGAGGCCTTTGCTGACTCCAGCTTCCAGAGTGACAAAGATGATTCCAAGTCCATGTCGGGTTTCGTCTTTACCCTCAATGGAGGGGCGGTGTGTTGGAAGAGCTCCAAACAGGAAACCGTTGCGGACTCGACTATGGAAGCGGAATATATCGCTGCATCTGATGCCGCAAAAGAAGCTGTCTGGATGAGGAAGTTCTTAAAAGAACTTCAGGTGGTTCCGTCCATTGTTGACCCAATACCTCTGTATTGCGACAACAACGGGGCTATAGCTTTAGCGAAGGAACCCAGGTCCCATCAGAGATCCAGGCACATCTTGAGGCGGTATCACCTGATCAGGAAGATCGTGGATCGCAAGGAGATCGAGGTTCGGAGGGTTGCTTCAGAAGAGAACACTGCAGATCCATTCACCAAGGCCTTACCCCAGACTCAGTTCGAGCGGCTGATCGAGATGATAGGTCTTCGATACGCCAGTTCATGGCCTTAGTGCAAGTGGGAGATTGTTAGTGTATATGCCCTAGAGGCCATTACTGTATCATACTAGTTTGTATATTACTTGATGGAAGCTTGGGATATTCACCTTGTATAAACAATCTTGCTCAATATAGTAGTATGCTACTTGGTTTGTTTCTACTTCAATGTGTACTTGTGTTTATTTCAGTATATCACTTATACGCATTAGTGGAGCCCTTAGGATCTTTGCTTGATTACCAGCGTTGTGATGGCAGTCACACTAGTGGGGACTGGGTAATCTATAAGCACATCCTTATACAGGTCCCTAGTCGCAGGACTATCGAGACAGGGCATCGATACTCCGGAGTAGACTAGCGTATGCGCTTCTCATCCCAGTGTGGGAGATGGTCTGTCCCACAGCCATCAGTACGTCGTACTGGAGATAGTATACGGGTGCTCGTTGGGTTACGAGTACACTGGAAAGGACTCGTCGGGAACTGACAGGTTGGTATTATACCTATCGTCAGTTATCAGTTCCCAGGTGACATGAGTACAGCTTAGTCCGCTGACTTGACACTGGCACTTCGCCTCGAGTGTGTTCCCACTGCACTTTGATCACTACCCTACCACGGCTCAAAGGAGTCGTGCAAACAGGTGGTGGTTGGGTGCAGTCCCGAAGCACTTGGAGGCAGTGACGGTTAGACAGGATTCATCTCTCCCGATATTGGGGGTTGACATCGCGCTGTGTCTAGGAGAGCCATTACACGAGTAGTCCCTGGCCAGGGCAAGCGAGATATACTGGTAGGCTTCCAGTGTTATCTCAGGGTGTTTTGGGCTTCACTCCGACACGACTTGTACCGCTATTAGGGGACTGACGTTTTACCGCTCCTTAGGCCCGACATGCGATGTATCAGACGAACAGACCGGACTGTACGGAGATTGTCACATACAGGCTCAGTAGGAGTGCAGATGGGGTTCACCTCGTCAGTCTTCTTATCGACATCTACCTGGGGACCGTTACGTACAGCTAGTGCCGCTTGCGGTCTGTGGTTAAACCCACTGCCAGCGTAGTGTCGAGTCTTTAGAGTCCCACACAGAGAGCTATTCGCCTTTAGGCAAAATGAGTAGAGGTCGCATGGTTTTGCGACAGGGTTCGTTCGCATCCGCGCACTTGTGCACGTTTGCTGTCCGGACAGTTTATACTAGCGGGCTTTGGTTTAAGCCAGATCCTAGTATATGATTTGAGATTGGTTTTTCTCAGTGTATTCGTGTTCCTCGGATCACGAATACGGGTGCGTATGCACAGTTGCTTGAGATTGAGGGAGAGGACCTTGTTTAGGGTTAATGACTATTGTCATTTTATTAACCCCATTGCTTTTGTGTGTATTATAGTTAATTGATAATTAGCTTAATAATTGTGCATGGTTGTTGTTATTGACCATTTGACTTCTTTGACTTGTTGACCTAGTTGACAACTTGACCATAATCATTTCATTTGGAAGATGCTCATTGATCTTTGCAATTTGCATTAATGTTGAAATGATAATGGTCATGTCTTGCTACAACCATGACAATTTTCAAGCAAATTATTGAATTAAAATATTACACACATATTAGTGAGAATGGCTCACTAATAATTCATTCTCTCATATCATTTCTCTCTCTTGCTCATCCTCTCCCTCAAGCTCTCTCCCTCTCATGTGTTGAGAAACAAAAAGCTTGAGAAAAACCTTCACTTGATCTTCTCTACTCTCTTCTAGGGTTCAAGTCTTAGCATTTCTTGCACTCTAGTTACTCCTAGCTTGGAGTTGAAGCTAAAGGTCGAGGCTTTCGGGTGGATCCTTCTTTGACGGGAGAAGACAAGCAAGGTGACCTCTTTCTACCATTCCGACGAGCAAGGAGAAAAGGACTTCGAGCTCAAGGTATAACCTTTCTACAACTTAGCTAGTTGTTAGTTTGCTTTAGCTAGTTTTTGTTTAGCTAAGATCCTCACATGCATGGTCCATGTTGCCTAAGTCAATAAAAATCCGTTTTTTATTATGTTTTCCGCCTCCCCGTAAGCACCGGGGTGGGCAACGTGGACTTACACCATGCATCTATAGTAGATTTGTAGCGAGAACTGTAGTATTCCTCGTTTTATACGTGGATGACATTCTCTTAATAGGAAATGACATTCCTATGCTACAATCTGTCAAGGGGTTCTTGTCACACAGGTTCTCCATGAAAGACCTGGGTGATGCCTCATACATCCTGGGGATCCGGATCCATCGTGATAGATCCAAGAGGATATTAGGACTTTCACAGTCTAGGTACATCGACACCATACTGAAAAGATTCAGTATGGAAGATTCCAAGCGCGGTAACCTACCGGCTTGTCACGGGATCACCCTCTCTAAAGAGATGTCTCCCAAGACTGATTTGGAGAGGGATCGCATGTCTATTATACCCTACGCTTCTGCGGTAGGCTCTATAATGTATGCGATGTTGTGTACCAGACCGGATGTAGCTTATGCACTGAGTGTGGTAAGCCGGTATCAGTCAAACCCTGGGGAGAAACACTGGATAGCGGTAAAGAACATTCTCAAGTACCTGAGAAGGACTAAGGAGATGTTCTTGGTGTATGGCGGAAAAGACCTCCAGATCGAGGCCTTTGCTGACTCCAGCTTCCAGAGTGACAAGGATGATTCCAAGTCCATGTCGGGTTTTGTCTTTACCCTCAATGGAGGGGCGGTGTGTTGGAAGTGTTCCAAACAGGAAACCGTTGCAGACTCGACTATGGAAGCGGAATACATCGCTGCATCTGATGCCGCAAAAGAAGCTGTCTGGATGAGGAAGTTCTTGAAAGAACTTCAGGTGGTTCCGTCCATTGTTGACCCAATACCTCTGTATTGTGACAACAACGGGGCTATAGCTTTAGCGAAGGAACCCAGGTCCCATCAGAGATCCAGGCACATCTTGAGGCGGTATCACCTGATCAGGGAGATCGTGGATCGCAAGGAGATCGAGGTTCGGAGGGTTGCTTCAGAAGAAAACACTGCAGATCCATTCACCAAGGCACTGCCCCAGACTCAGTTCGAGCGGCTGATCGAGATGATAGGTCTTCGATACGCCAGTACATGGCCTTAGTGCAAGTGGGAGATTGTTAGTGTATATGCCCTAGAGGCCATTACTGTATCATACTAGTTTGTATATTACTTAATGGAAACTTGGGATATTCACCTTGTATAAACAATCTTGCTCAATATAGTAGTATGCTACTTGGTTTGTTTCTACTTCAATGTGTACTTGTGTTTATTTTAGTATATCACTTATACGCATTAGTGGAGCCCTTAGGATCTTTGCTTGATTACCAGCGTTGTGATGGCAGTCACACTAGTGGGGGCTGGGTAATCTATAAGCACATCCTTATACAGGTCCCTAGTTGCAGGACTATCGAGACAGGGCATCGATACTCCGGAGTAGACTAGCGTATGCGCTTCTCATCCCAGTGTGGGAGATGGTCTGTCCCACAGCCATCAGTACGTCGTACTGGAGATAGTATACGGGTGCTCGTTGGGTTACGAATACACTGGACAGGACTCGTCGGGAACTGACAGGTTGGTATTATACCTATCGTCAGTTATCAGTTCCCAGGTGACATGAGTACAGCTTAGTCCGCTGACTTGACACTGGCACTTCGCCTCGAGTGTGTTCCCACTGCACTTTGATCACTACCCTACCACGGCTCAAAGGAGTCGTGCAAACAGGTGGTGGTTGGGTGTAGTCCCGAATCACTTGGAGGCAGTGACGGTTAGACATGATTCGTCTCTCCCGGTATTGGGGGTTGACATGGCGCTGTGTCTAGGAGAGCCATTACACGAGTAGTCCCTGGCCAGGGCAAGCGAGATATACTGGTAGGCTTCCAGTGTTATCTCAGGGTGTTTTGGCCTTCACTCCGACACGACTTGTACCGCTATTAGGGGACTGACGTTTTACCGCCCCCTAGGCCCGACATGCGATGTATTAGACGAACAGACCGGACTGTATGGAAACTGTCACATTCAGACTCAGTAGGAGTTCAGATGGGGTTCACCTCGTCAGCCTTCTTGTCGGCATCTACCTGGGGACCGTTACGCACAGCTAGTGCCGCTTGCGGTCTGTGGTGAAACCCACTGCCAGCGTTGTGTCGAGTCTTTAGAGTCCCACACAGAGGGTATTCGCCTCTGGGCAAAACAGAGTAGAGGTCGCATGGTTTTGCGACAGGGTTCGTTCTCATCCGCGCACTTGTGCACGTTTGGAGTCCGGACGGATATTACTGGCTGGCTCTGGTTTGAGTCAGATACTGGTATATGTTTTGGGGTTGCTTTTATCTCTCAGTATTCATGTTCCTCGGAACAAGAATGCAGGTGTGTATACACAGTTATTTGAGGAGGAGGAAGAGGACTTTCATTAGGGTTTCGGAACGGGTGCGTATGCACAGTTGACAGTCGTCTTTTTCCAAACCCTAATGGATTTATGTTATATCAATTAATAATATTAATAAAATGAAATTGTGTCATGGTTGGTTTTTTGTTGACTTGTTGACCATGGTTGACTTGTTGACCATGGTTGAAGTTTTGACCATCATCATTACAAAAGAAAGATGCTCTTTGATTCTAGCAAATTCATTTAATGTTTGAAATGATAATGGTCATTCCTAAACCTTCCATCAACCTTTTTCATTTTCATTATTATTATTAATTTGATAATTCTTTTGCTTTATGTTATGGTTGCAAAAGAAAAAGAGCTCATTCTTTCATTTAGCTTCTCTCTCCTCACTTCATCTTCTTCTTCCTCTAGTTAAAGGAGAATCCTTCTCATGTGTTGAGAATCCCTCTCCTTAAAAGAAAAACACCCCAAAGACATTCTCTACTCACTCTAGGATCAAAGGTTTAGCAAGCCGAAGATTCTAGTTCTCTCCAAGTTCGAGAAAGAGCCCGAAGGTTGAACCCTCAGGTGGATCCATCTTCGACGGAAGAAGGCGACGAGAAGAGAACCATCAACCTCTACTAGGTTTCAAGAAGAAGGAGTTCAAGTTAGGTATAACCACTTTGCCGAGTAGTTAACTCTCCTTTGCATGTTTGCTAGTTTAGTTTAGAAAAGATCCCGACTTATGTTAGTCTATGTTGCCCCTTGCACTTAAAATTTGATTTTTATACCGTTTCCGCCTCCCCGTAAGAACCGGGGGTCGCAACGTGGACTTACAGTTTTGGGGGTGTTTTGAGGGTTGAAGATATGGAGGAGGAAGAGGGCAGTCATGAGAGTTGAGAGGGAAGAGAATGAAGAAGAGAAAATGAGAGAGGAATGAAACCAAGACCAAGGTTGACCTCTCACCCTCTTTCTCTCATGCCCATACTCTAATTCTTTAATATTTTCCTTTTTGTTTTGTTTTGTTTTGTTTTGTTTTCTTTTAAATTTTGAAATAGGAAACCTAAATGAAACCATGGTAGAAAATGTAACAAGTATTTGTAAATGTAACATGGTGCATGTCATGTGCACAAAACCGGATTAATGCAAGATTAGCGATAAGTAGGATTCGTCCTCTTGCGCTGGCGTCTCGAAATTTAATCGCGATTAGCATTAAAAGTAATATAATTAATTATATAAAAATCTATAAATGCTCAATCTTATAAAACACCATCTTTTCAGTAATTCCCATAATTTTCTAAATATTTTCCACTTTATCGGTATTTAATTATACCGCAATATTAAAATATTCATAAAATTTCATTATTTAATTATAAAAATTCCCAAAAATAATATTTTATTTTTCTGAAATGTTACAGTCTTCCCCCCTTAAAGAAATTCTGTTCCCGAATTTAAATTTAAACCCCTCAAAACTAAAACATTTCAGTAAAACGATCAAGTCGTCGGTGCTCCGAAATCATAAATATATAAAACATATCGTAGCGCAATGCATGCGCATGAAAAAAATGAGCATATAACTCAAAATCAAAACTCCGTCAAGCATTCCACAATCATCGGAGTTATGGCGAAGACACCAATGTCTAAATCCAATACGAAAACCAACAGGATAAACATCGAAACTATAACACGTACATAGTACGCGTCTGTGTAAGCTCTTCAAAACATTTGAAAGAAATGCAAGCCAAACCATTCATATTGATGTGCGATGCACATATCGCGGCACAGTGGCGGACGTTTATTGTAAGAAAATAATTATATATATATATATATATATATATATATATATATATATATATATATATATATATATAAACATATATCCTTTGTTTAACATATACGTCCCGCCGTTTTGAAAATAATTTAGAAGGGTTTCCTTTGTAAAATGTTTCGTGTCATCTCGGACACGTGGGTAAATACTGAGACTATAGCTCTGTTCCCCTCCGAAAGACGGCGCGACATGAAGATGTCTTGCCTGAGATTCGGGGCAGATGCTGTTTGGTTTTATCCGTCTACCTCTCTGAAGATGCCAAGTTGATTTATGGCACCGTGTATCGGAGGTTTAGACGGATGCGGCCGATGTAGCAGACTTCGTCAGATTCCCCCTCGTTTGAGGGGTTTTTGATTGTGGGGACGCTTTTCCCTGCAGGCGCAAGCCCCTGCAGTTAATTACACTACCGCATCGCGATAGCCACTTTCTCCTTCTCCAGAATTTCACTTCGTGCCGTGTGTGTTTGTTTTGTTTGTGGATGCCCGTGGATTGTATACGGAGACTAAGTTATGCCGTCGCCCGTAGGACGTGGATTAGTCCAAATCCGTATTTACTTAGATTTAGGTTGGGTATTTTAGTTTAAGGATATGTTAGCCATGTTGAGGCTAAGATCAACTTAAACGTTCGTTAAGGATACGTTAGTCTGATTTGAGGCTAAAATCAACTTAACGAAGAGAGCATTTGGGGGCTCTATTGTTCCAGTTAAGGGACGTAGTGGTCCATTTAATATATGACCATCGGGACCCGTCACCTCTCTGACGACGTTGAAGGATTACGACGACAGGTGTCAGAGGAGTTCGAAGATGTACCCTTGAACCAAAGTTAATTGGGAGTTTTATAGTCCAATTTGGGACTAAAGTCTATTTAAAGGTTTAAGGATACATTAGCCAGATTTGAGGCTAAGATCAACTTAAACGGGATCGTTTAGATCCGACAAAAGAGCATTTGGGGGCTCTATTGTTTTAGTTTAGGGACGTAGTGGTCCATAGGTAGTTTAAGGACATTGCGGTCCATGGCCAGTTTAGGGACATAGAGGTCCATATTCCAGTTTAGGGACATGGCGGTCCATAGGTAGTTTAAGGACGCATAAGTCCATGGGTTTAAATACCCCACAGTCCATATGAGTGTGTTTAAGGACGCATTAGTCCGTTAGTTTAAAGACGCATAAGTCCGTGGGTTTATGAACCCCACAGTCCGTGTTGATGTGTGGTTGTCGGGACCCGTCACCTCTCTGACGTCGTTGAAGGATTACAACGATAGGTGTCAGAGGAGTTCGGAGATGTACCCTCGAACCGGATGTAAATTGATTTAGGAGAGCAGTCTTGCTCAGTCAATTTAGTTTGAAGACTTACGGTCATGATTGGGCTAAGTCCAGTTGAGAATATTCAACGTTTTTCTTGATCTTTGGCCTATTAGGCCTGTGCTAGGGCTTTGCCCCTTTTTAATAATGCACTGCATTTTGTTTTGTTTGGTCTCTACCCTTTTATAAATGATGCAGAGTATCTACTTTGTTTGGGCTCTGCATTGCATTTTATTTGGCCTGTTAGGCCTTTTTTAATTGGACTTGGCCCTTCTGTAAGTAATGCAGTGCATTAATCACACTGACAGTGATCATGTGGCCTGTCAGGCGCTTTGCGCCAATTATTGAGCGCAAGCGCATGAGAAGGTGACACGTGTCACGCTCTGGTGAGCGCGAGCGCAACAGCGCAGTGCGCTGTGCTGTTGCGCTGCTGACACATGGCGCTCTCTGGTGGCTTGCGCCAACCCAGGAGCACAACAATGCAGTTTTGCAAGTGCAAGGCACTGTTCCAATAACTTGATCCAATTTTGGATTCAAGAAAAGAATTTTTTCTGAAATTCCAGAACCAATGGTTCATAAAAGGTGCAAGGCATTGTTATTATTTTTTTTTTATTGAAGATCATTGATCTTGTTCTTAGATTAATGATCTGTTCAGAAGAAATTCTTCTATTTTATAAAGGTTTTTACCTTTTTCTTGAGTTCTTTTCAAGATTCTTCAGAGTTCTCTCTGTTTTGAAGTTCTTGATGTTTATCGATGTCGATGCCCCTTTGAATTGGGGTCTAGGGGTCTTTATATAGTGCCCATAAATTTGTTAAGTTTGTTAAAGGGATCATTGTCTGAGTGATTTGGGGAATTTTCTCTACCGTTGGATTTTTGATCCAAGGGCTTCTGTTTTACAGAAGACAATTTTCTTGTTTTAACAAGAACAGAAGGATCTTACTAGATTTTTAATTCTGTTTGGCGCAAACGCCCCAGCGCATGACACGTGTCATGCAGCGCAACTGCGCTGCCTCGTGTCGCGCAGTGCAACTGCGCTGACACGTATCGCGCAGCGCACAGCGCAACTGCGCTGACACGTGTCGCGCGGCGCAGTGCTTGCGCAACTGAAGCATTGCTTCCTTTAATTTTTTGTTTTTAAATAAATAAAGCCTTGCTCTGATTAGGCGCGCTGCCTTGGGCGCTGCGCTCCCTGCGCTGGCGTGCCTGATTTTGACACGTGGCACCCTGCGCGCAGCGCAGAGGATCTGAAGCATTGCTTCATTTATTAAAGTTTAAATTTTCAAAGTAGAGCTTTGCTCTGATTGGGGGGAATCGGAAGCGTTGCTTCATCTCCCACCTTAGAATTTGAACAGAGCTTTGCTCTGATTGGGGTAAACAAATGCCCCCCCATCGTTGCGCTTACGTAGCCCCAAATGCGAGCGCAACGGTGGCAGAATTCCAACCGTTGCGGCAATTTTTGGAAGTTGAAAGGGCATTTGATGCCTATAAATAGGTCCTTTGGTCCTCAACAGATGATTATCATCTTCAACATTCTTTACTTTCAGAATCTCAGAGCTCTGCTCTTTATTTTTAAGAACTCCAAGAGTTAAACTCTTAAACATTTTTAGGTAAAAACTTTAATTTAAATTAAATTAAATTAAATTAATTCTCATTGACAGAGCCTTGCTCTCAATAGATCCCTGATCTAAAGAAAACCCATCTAGGGTTTCACTTAGCAGAGCTTTGCTCTAAAGGGGTCTAAAGAGGACTAAGGAGAACCCTATTATGGTTCCATTAATAGAGCTCTGTTCTCTAAAAGATTTTCCCTGGATTTTCTTAATTCATTAATAGAGCTTTGCTCCTTCCAAATCATATAGAAAAACTCTTGAGAATTCTTCATGGATTTTGTATTATTATTATTATTATATCATCTTTTCAGAGCAAAGCTCTCAATGTTCTTAGGGGATTTCCCTCAAATTCCCCTCATAATTGATTTTGATAGGTGTCACTCCTGTTTGCAGAGCATTGCTCTCGAAGAGTTTTAACTCCCTATGCTCTTTCCGCATTGCTAATCTCCTAATGATGTTTCTTTCAGGCATTATGGCGGTGTGTCTATACAGTCTGCACGACTTCATTACCTACGGGGATATCCGTGCTCAGGGTCGTCAACAAAACTAAGAGTTTACAGACGCCCAATGTGCGGAGGTCTTGGGTCGTCTGAACGCACGTGTCGGTTGGCTGCTCCCTCTCCGTTCTGCTCTCTTGAAAGTCGTGCTGGGAGCAATCTGGAGAGCACTCCCGGGGTTCCACGAGGCCCTACCGCTCAATGCGCTGGATGATGCCGAAGACAAGGTGCATTCAGTGTACCTATCGGGGCTGATCTCGAAGAAACGGCAGGATAACCTCATTGACATCTTGCATTAAATTTTCCAGCAGACGACGATAATCGCTACTTATCGAAGGCTGGGGGGCCTCGTTGAAGATCTTGACACCCAGGAACGCGAGAGGCTGCGCACGAGAATAATCAGAAAGGCCAGAAGAACCCTGGATGGCCTTACTTTTGAATTCCTCAATCCGTGCCCTGGATCTGAGGTTATTCCATTGTAATAATGTTTCTCGTTTATTGCTTTTATGATTGTAAGGATTTTTGGCAATATAAATGAAATTTTTTTATCCTAGCTTGTCTTATTTCTCGTTCTGAGTTTTTTTTTTGCCTATACATGAATGAGTGTGTCTTGAACGCTTGTTCAAATGTAAATCGGATGTTCTCTCTGTCACTTTCTTCTTTCTTTTATTGTCGGCATGCTGTCTTGATAAATATAGTTGACAGATAATAAAGTAAGCATCTTGGTTTCTTCAAGAGGTAATGATGTCTTAAGCCGCAGGTTCAGATTTGCTGCCTAAGACTTTTCAACTTTATGAGCCGTGAGGGTCTCACAAAGACTTTTCTCCCTACGGATCGAGAGGATCTCGTAGGTGGATTTTCTCCTTAGGAATCGTGAGGATTCCTAAGTGCGTTTTCTTTTATAAGTCGTAAGGATCCTATAAGAGAATTTTCCCTCTTACGAGTCGAGAAGACTCATAAGCGGTTGTTTCCCTCCTTGTCGAGATTCGACTTTAGAGAGTGAGACCTGTGAATAGTATACAAGAGACCATTTCAGACCGACTTGCAGGGTCCCAGTGCTTAGGAAACAAGTTTTTTAATCCCTGCTGCCTAAGGCTTTATCTTGCAAGTTGAGACGAATCAGAAAGTTCTCGCGGAGACACTGGTTTCTCTGCGGTCCGACGCGAATCAGGAGGCTCTTATCAAGGACGCTAGTTTCTCTGCGGGTCGACGTGAATCAGGATGTTCTCGTCAAGGACACTGGTTTCCCTGAGTCGAAGGATTTTGCCGAAGACACTGGTTTCTTCGGGGTTGAACCGAATCAGAGTATTCCTGCGGAGACACTGGTTTCTCTGCGGGCCGACGCGAATCAGGAGGCTCTCATCAAGGACGCTAGTTTCCCTGAATTGAGGAATTTGCCAAGGACACTGGTTTCCCTGGGGTTGAAACAAGTCGAGGTGTTCCTGCAGAGACGCTAGTTTCTCTGCGGGTCGACGCGAATCAGGATGTTCTCGTCAAGGACACTGGTTTCCCTGAGTCGAAGGATTTTGCCGAAGACACTGGATTCTTCGGGGTTGAACCAAATCGGAGTATTCCTATGGAGACACTGGTTTCTCTGCGGGCCGACGCGAATCAGGAGGCTCTCATCAAGGACGCTAGTTTCCCTGAATTGATGAATTTGCCAAGGACACTGGTTTCCCTGGGGTTGAAACGAGTCGAGGTGTTCCTGTAGAGATGCTAGTTTCTCTGCGGGTCGACGCGAATCAGGATGTTCTCGTCAAGGACACTGGTTTCCCTGAGTCAAAGTATTTTGCCGAGGACGCTAATTTCCTCGAAGTTGAAACGAATTGGAGCATTCCTGCGGAGACACTGGTTTCTCTGCAGGCCGACGCGAATCAGGAGGTTCTCATCAAGGATGCTAGTTTCCCTGAATTGAGGAATTTGCCAAGGACACTGGTTTCCCTGGGGTTGAAACGAGTCGAGGTGTTCCTGCAGAGACGCTAGTTTCTCTGCGGGTCAACGCGAATCGAGGTGTTCTCGTTAAGGACGCCGGTTTTCCTGAGTCGAAGTATTTTGTCGAGGACGCTAATTTCCTCGAAGTTGAAACGAATCGGAGTATTCCTGCGGAGACACTGGTTTCTCTACAGGCCGACGCGAATCAGGAGGCTCTTATCAAGGACACTAGTTTTCCTGAATTGAGGAATTTTCCAAGGACACTGGTTTCCCTGGGGTTGAAACGAGTCAAGGTGTTCCTGCAGAGACGCTAGTTTCTCTGCGGGTCGACGTGAATCGAGATGTTTTCGTCAAGGACACTGGTTTTCCTGAGTCGAAGGATTTTGCCGAAGACACTGGTTTCTTCGGGGTTGAAACGAATTGGAGTATTCCTGCGGAGACACTGGTTTCTCTGCGGGCCGACGCGAATCAGGAGGCTCTCATCAAGGACGCTAGTTTCCCTGAATTGAGGATGCTGCCAAAGACACTGGTTTCCCTGGAAGTTGAACTGATCTGTGGTGGTCTTTCAGGTTTTATATAAGTTACCGTCAAAACCGTGAAGCTAGGAATTTGATCTTCGCTTCATTTACTGGCACTGCGTCTGCTGTATCGAGACGAATGTCACGATTGTCTCTAGGCTGTTGGTGAACCGTCGAGATTTGGCTTTGCTTTCTGGCAGGGCTTGTTGGGAAGGTATGATTCCCTCTTTGTTTGTGCCCTTGGATTGCATACAGGGATCGATGCGATCTCAACTGTAGGGCAAAAGTTTCATCATTCATTTTTTTTATTGTTTTATTTCCGCGATGCTCTATCATTTCAGCTTTTATATCGCGAAGGTCGCGATTGCCCAATCATTTCGGCTATTTTTCGCGGTGCCCAATCATTTCGGCTATTTATTTTATTTTTACTCGCTGCTTTTTATTGCGAGTTGCCCAATCATTTCGGCTGTTTTGTACGCATACGTTTTTACTTGCTGCTTTTTATTGCAAGTTGCCCTATCATTTCGGCTATTTCGTATGCATGTGCGGCCTACTGATTTTTCGCCGTAAACCTGAAATTAGACACCGATTCCGGCATCAGCACCGCTACAACTGGGATATTGCCAGGAGCGAATCATCATTTGCCTCTGTTGATGTTGAACAAAGGTGGCTTAGCGAACAGGGTTAGGGTTCTGTCGACTAAGGCTTTTGACTTCATGAGCCGTAAGGGTCTCACAAAGGTATTTCTCCCTACAAGTCGTGAGGATCTTGTAGGTGTATTTTCTCCTTAGGAATCTTGAGGATTCCTAAGTGTACGTTCCTCTGTAAGTCGTGAACGAATGTATAAGAGGGTTTTCTCCTTGTAAGTCGAGAGGACTTATAAGGGTTGTTCAACATGCAAATATATCCCCAGTCACGGATGGGACTTGGTTAGGGAAATGTTTATTCGCGCCCGTGGATTGTATACAAGGGTCAGTATTGAACCACTTGTAGGGCAACATCGAAGGTTGTGGGGGTTGCTTAAGCACAGGTTTATTTCTCTATAACTTAAGACTTTCAAATCTTATGAGCCGTGAGGGTCCCATAAGAGAGTTCTCCTTACGAGTCGTGAGGATCTCGCAAGTGTATTTTCTCCTTAGGAATCGTGGGGATCCCTAAGTGTGTTTCTCCCTTGTGAGTCGTAAGGATCTCACGCGGGTGGTTTCTCCTTACAAGGTCGAGAGGACCCTGTAAGTGTCCTTTAACGAGGTTGCGCCCTTTCGGGTTTTCATAAACACTCGCCGGTAGTCCTGCTGTTTTTACTCACGGAGCCCTTTTGGGTTTTCATCCGTGCCCATTTTGCTTATGGACGTACCGTTTTTTTATTCTTTTTATTCTCTTTTTTTTTACGAGGTCACGCCCTTTCGGGTTTTCATGAACACTCGCCGGTAGCCCTGCTGTTTTTACTCACGGAGCCCTTTCGGGTTTTCATCCGTGCCCATTTTTCTTATGGACATATCGTTTATTATTTTTTTTAATCTTTTTTTTATTATATTTTTTTATATTGGCTTTGTGATGTTTCAATCCACCGTAGTTTATCGACATCTCGGTCAACAGCTAGTTTTAGGACGTAGTGGTCCGTCATTAGTTTAAGGACATTTCGGTCCGTCGTTAGTTTAAGGACGTTTCGGTCCATCATTAGTTTAAGGACGTTTCGGTCCGTCCAGAAGGAGGCTGGCTACTGCTTATAAAGTTTGAGCTTAGGAAGATAGCGAGCGGACATAGTCATCGTCATCTATCATTGACCTAGGCAGTAACTCGCTAAGCGTAGTATTTCTTTAGGAATCGACCATTTATTGGCCTGAAAGGCCTTTCACCGTGCATATCTGCGAGTAGATAGGCTCCACCATGGTAGACCTTGTCTATGATGTACGGGCCTTCATACTTTGGCTCGAATTTCCCCGCTTGGCGTGATTGGGGATCATAGGCCTTTTGACCACTAGCACGAGTTCGCCTTGGCGGAATGTCCTCGGCCGGGTCAATCTTTCATATGAGCGCGTCATCTTTGCTTTATAAGCTTCTAGATTTTGTTGCGCTATAAGCCGTGTTTCATTAAGGGCATCAAGCTCCTCAAGCCGAAGGTGAGCATTTTCTTTGTCCGTTAGCTCGTAGTGGACTGCCACTCGTAGAGAGGGTAATTCTATTTTGAGGGGGAGTACTGCTTCTGTACCGAAGACTAACGCGTACGGCGTTGTGTTCGTGGCCGTCTTGAACGTAGTTTGATACGCCCAGAGAGCCTCTTGCAGTCTCTCGTGCTAGTCCTTCTTATTTTGGGACACCGTCTTCTTCACAATCTTCGTCAAGGTCTTGTTGAAAGGTTCAGTTAGACCGTTAGCTTGGGGATTATAAACTGAAGAATATCTCCAGTCTATATTATGCTGCTGCGCGAAGCGACTGATCTTGTGGCTTCTATAGGCTGGCCCGTTATCAGAGGTGATCCGTCGCGGAGTTCCAAACCGGTAAATGACGTGCATCTTGAAGAAATGGAGGATACTCTCCGTCTTCACTTCCCTCAGCGGTACTGCTTCTGCCCATTTGGAGAAGTTATCAGTCGTCACCAGGATGAAACGATGTCTCCTGGACGATGCTGGTTTGATGGGGCCGATTACGTCAGTCCCCCACATTTCGAACGGCCAGCTAGCCACCGTTGGATGGAGTGGATTTGGATGCTGGTGGATGAAGTCCCCATGGATTTGGCATGAGTGGCATTGCTTCGCATATTCGAGGCAGTCCTGAATCATCGTGGGCCAGTAGTAGCCCATTCGTTTGATCTTCAACTTCATCTTTGGGCCTGCTCGGTGAGAACCGCAGAGTCCGTCATGAACTTCCTGAATGACTCTTTTCGCTTCGTCAGGTCCCAGGGATCTCAACCACAAAGAATCGAACGACCTCTTGTACAGAGTATCATTGACGAAGGCGAAAGACAGAGCTCGTTTCATAAGCTGATGTCTTGAGGACACATCTTCGGGCGTTCGACGGTATTTGAAGTAGTCTATGAAGACTTCCCTCCAATCCTCAGTCTTTCCTTGGTCTTTTATTTGCAGGGTCGTCTGCTCAGTCACTCCCTTCTCTTCGGGTGATTCCGGAGATATTTCAGCCGGGGTAAGCACCCGACGGCTTTGTACCACGATTCTGACGTCATCGAGGTTCTCGTCAGCCAGTTTTTTAGCGAGCTTGGCTAACGCGTCCGCTTTGCTGTTTTCCGCACGCGGTATGTTTTCCAAAGTGTAGGAAGGGATTTGGGTCAACAGTCGTTGCACCTTTTGGCCGTACTTCACCAGCTCTGGTTTGCACGTTTGGCAGTCGCCATTTACTTGACTAACGACCAGTTGGGAGTCTCCATATATGAGGAGGTTTTCAATTTCCATGTCGATGGCGATCTCGAGGCCTGCTATCAATGCTTCGTATTCGGCTTCATTGTTCGTTCTCGGCTCTGTTAAGGAGAAAGCGAAGCGCATTATCCCCCCTTATGGAGTCACGAAGATGAGGCCTACCCCCGATTTGAAGATGGGCGTACTTTGTTTGCGCTTCTTCAGGGAAGACGCTCCATCGAAATAAAGTTCCCATCGGGTATCACCACCTTCGATCGCATCAAACGCATGTTCGTCTGGAAGATCGCAATTCAGAGGAGAATCGGCAGGTATCGGGTGTTCAGCGAGGAAGTCGGCGATGGCCTGGCCTTTCACTGCCTTGAGAGGTTGATACGTTATCGAGAACTCCATCAAGAGCATGGCCCATTTAACGAGTCGCCCCGTCAATATGGCCTTCGACATCAAATATTTAAGAGGGTCCACCTTCGAAATGAGACGGACCTCATGCGCTAACGCATAGTGCCTAAGTTTTGTTACCGCGAAGATCAACGCTAGGCAATGTTTCTCAATGGGGGAATAGTTGCTTTCTTCCCCCAGTAGGACTCGACTTAAATAGTAGAGTGCTCTTTCTTTTCCTTGGTCGTTCTCTTGGGCCCATAATGCGCCTAAGGAACCTTCGAGGGCGGTTGTATAAAGAATGAGGGGATTTCCCTTGACCGGAGCAGCCAACACTGGCGGGTTCTGCAGGTATTGCTTGATCTCGTCTAGCGCGCTTTGGCATTTTTGGTCCCAGACGAACGGGGTTCCCTTCTTCATTAGGTGGCTGTAAGGACGGTACTTGCCTGAAAGGTTGGCTATAAATCACCGTATATACGCGAGCTTCCCTTGGAGAGACCGCAGCTGTTTGAGAGTCCTTGGCGGAGGCATTTCTATGATCGCCTTGATCTTTGACGGATCTATCTCAATACCTCGGTGTCGGACGATGAATCCCAGGAATTTGCCCGAGGAAACTCTGAATGCATACTTGAGAGGGTTCATCTTCAAGTTGTATTGTCGAAGGCGTTGAAATACGGTCTTCAGATGCTCGAGATGTTCCTCGTATGATTTGCTTTTCACCATGAGGTCGTCGATATAGCATTCGACGATTTCGTGTATAAGGTCATCAAAGATTTTCGTCATGGCCCTCTGATAGGTAGCACCGGTGTTCTTTAGACTGAAGGGCATCACCTTGTAGCAGAATATACCTAAAGGAGTCCTGAAGACGGTGTGTTTCTGGTCTTCGGGATGCATCTTTATCTGATTATACCCTGACGAGCCGTCCATGAAGGAGAAAACCTCATGAGTGGACGTATTGTCTATCATCAGTTTGGTGACTGGCACTGGGAAATCGTCCTTCGGGCAGGCTTTATTGAGATCCCGGAAGTCCACGCATATGCGCACCGTCCCATTTTTCTTCATCACCGGGACGATGTTGGCGATCCATTTAGGATATTGAACCTCCTGGATAAAGCCAGAGTCGATTAGCTTCTTGACCTCGGCATTGATACTCATTTCAAGCTCGAGCCGCATTCTTCTTGGCGCCTGTTTGACTGGCTTGATGTCCGGGGTATCGTCAATTTGTGCACAGCAATTTCTGGATCTAGTCTCAGCATTTCGGAATAGTTCCATGCGAAGCAATCTTTATGCTGCATAAGTAGGTCTTTTAACGCAGCCACCCTTTCTTCAGATAGCAGCTCACTGACAAATGTCGGTCGCGGGTCGCTCGACGTTCCCAACTCAATTTTCTTAAGGTTATCTGCGGTGGTATGGATTCCATCTTCCAGCTCTTTTGGTGCTGGTGGAAATTCTGAGATCACCTCATCGTCGCTGTTTTCGAAGCACCAGGGAAGGTCATCCATATTCTCGGGCTCTTCTTTTGATATTGTTATCATATGACAAGTATGAATTCGCTTCCAAGCCCAATGTGGAACTGGTTCTGCTCTCGTGGTTTTGGGTTCGTGCTTCTGTGGCGGCGTTACCCTCCAGTTGTCAGACAGAGCGAACTTGTCGAGCTGATACTGATCTTCGACCCAATTCTTAAAGGTGAAGTAGTCTTCGAGAGGATGCCCTATCACTCGGTGATAAGAGCAATAATTTGGGTGTGAGACTTTGCCTGGTTGTTCGGGGTGTTTAGACTCCGGCAGCGTAAGCATCTGGTATTTTATAGCTCGGTCAAGTATCTTCTTTGTCTTGTCCCGAGGAAAAGAGTACGCTCGACCCATTTTCCTTATGAGGGATAGATCGGAACCGCTCGATTCCCGCTTGTGTGGCCTCTTAGTCCTGCTTTGTTGCTGTTGAGCGCCTTTTTCGCCTCTCGACTTATTTCTGCCTCTGCGTCGTGCCTTTTTTATAACAGGTTGACAGGGAGCGGCATTTTTATCTTTCACAGCCTGTTGGAGGAGGCGTTGCGTTTTGGCTTTCTCGTAGATGGCCATTTCGTGGTTATGATCGTCTCGGACTTTTTGACCAGCTTACCTTATAAGCTTGTCTATTTGCTCTTCGAACGACGGACTGGGCACTTTTGCATCAGGAACTTTTACTGGTTCAGGATTAGCATCTTCCCATTGAGCATCCGCTTCTTCATCGAAGTCATGCACGACGTAGCAACCGTGGAGTAGCTCTCGTTTCTTGGTGTTAGTTATATGTATGCCCTAGAGGCCATTACTATACATAGGATGTATATTGTAGTGGATGCTGGGACATATATAGGGAGGACTTTCTTGCTCGACATGATAGTATGCTATCTGGTTACTCTTTATCTTAACGTGTCCACTGATTGTCTCTCTGTTACATGTTGGTAAAGCCCTTAGTATGTGTACTTGACTACCTGGACTATGATGCGAATCATACTAGTGGGGACATGGTAGTCCATAAGTACATCCTTGAAAGTCCCTAGTCGTGGGTGCATCGAGATGGGGCATCGATATACCAGAGTAGACTAGCGTATACCTTCTCGACCCATACAGATGGGCGATGGATGATCCCATATCCATTGGTGTTTGACATCAGAGGAGATATACGGGTGCTCAGTAGAGACTGGGTACACTGGACGGACTCGCCGAGAACTCCCAGATGGTATTATACCTTACGTCAGATGGCAGTTATCTGGTGACACTGGTACAGAGTAGTCTGTTGACCCGAGATCGTCATAGAGTCTTGTGTAGTTCCCACTGTGCTTTGATTTCCATCTTACCACGTCCAAGAGGGCGTGCAAAACGGTGGTTTTTGGGTACAGTCCCGAGTCACATGGAGGCAATGAGCGATAGGAGGGGATTCGTCTCTCCCGGTATAGGGAGTTGATGTTGCACTGTGTTCGATTGGCTATAACAGGAAGTCCCTGGCCAGGGCTGATCAGAGAATTGCTGGTAAGTGTTACCAGTAGTTTCTCGACCCGTTATGAGCCTCATATCGACACGACTTATCGAGCTATTGGGGTCTGACGTTTACCACCCCTAGGCAAGATATGCGACATATCAGACGATCAGACCGGACTGTACGGTAGTGTTACTGGTTGGATTCACTGGAGTGTGAGCGGGCTTGCTTGTCGATCTTCAGATCGCTCAATACCCGGGTGGCCGTTACGTTTAGCAGACCGCTTGCGGCTTGTGGGTGCTTGATATGATCATCATCTGCTGCCGGCGTATTGACGAGTCTTTAGAGTCCTACACAGAGGTTTCCTGGCTCAAGCGAAATGAAATAGGAGCACATATGAGATGTGTGCGGGACCGAGAATGATACCAGTATGTGATACTGTATTCAATTCTCGCGATATGTGACATTGATCGGTTATATACGATATAGCCAGGTTATCGGATCAAGTGTTGATTCGATAAGTTGTTACTGATGATATTAGCCGGTTATATGCGACATGACCGGATCATTAAATCAAGTGTTGATTTAATGATTTAATGCATAATTATATATTTGATATATAAGTTTGCATTAACTAGTATCGGTTTACTTAAAATGGATTTTCTCACTCGGGTGTACACATTGTATATGTGATATACTTTTGTGCACTCGATTGTATCATGTTTGATGATGCATACAAAATTGGTTTGTGTAAAGAATTAAACCTAGGTTAAGTAAATGGTTAAGGTTTCTATTTATTTGTCCATTCATTTATATTTTTATTTTGGAAGAAAATGAAATGACAAAAGAAAACAAAATGGTTTTGTTCTTTCTTTCTTTCTTTCATGAAGCTTGATGAAGCTTCATGAAGCTTTGACCATATGACCATTTTGTCTTCAAGCTTAACCCTAACCATTCTTTTAACCTTAGTCAATTCTCTACACCTAACTATAGTTAATGTTATGATAAGTATTCTTTTTCTTTATTATTCTAATTAACTTATCATTATCATTATCTTCTTCTTCTTCATCTTCTTTACTTGAAGAAAACCATTCTTCATCAATGGTGATTGATGAAAACAAGTGAGAAATCCAATTCTAAAGTCTACCCACTTCCTATTTCTTCATTCTCTACCTCTTGCCAAGTAGTAGAGTGTGTTTTCTTCACAAGTTTCATGACTTGGTGAAGTTGGAGCTTGACCTAGTGATGCCTCGACGTAGATCATCTTCGGCACGTCGTCGATGACCTAGCCCGTCCATTCTCCGATGAAGCCGACGCTAGAGCCCGGGGTTCGACTTGGACAGCGAGGAGACTTCATTACGGAGCTATGGAGGTGGAGCACCGGATCTACAAAGGTTGTATTTCCGTATTTTAGTAGTTAAGTGTTAACTAGATTTCATTTTCGCCTAGATTTCTAGCCAACGATCCGTAGTCGGGTTTCTCGGCACCTAGATTTTTTGAAATTGGCATGGTTGATGCCTTGTGAGACCTCTAGTGTGTGCCTAGGAACCCTACAGTGGTATCATAGCCTAGCTAGAGCCTTAGGTGAAGTCTAGACGGAGTTAGAACTCCGATCGAACCAAAACCTAACCCGGAAAACGGCTCTATGGACTTTTTTGTAAAATGTGGATTTTTGTAAATTAAAAATATGCAGAAAAATCAGCAGGTGATTGTATGGGTTACTGTAAAATTCGAGTCCATAATTCCATCATTCCGCCGCGGTTCCGCGGCACGAGCTTGGCTCGTGCGGCGGATCCGCGGCCGTTTTGTCGTATTGCTCATCGAACTTTGCACCATAATTAATAATATTCAGTGCTGGTTTTCCTGGGAATATTTTAATATTTACTCCAGAGTTTTATTTTCTGGGTTGTATTGGGGATTCGGTGTATCGATCGGATTATCTAATTTTGTCTATGTGGCTTTCCGGATAATTTTTGAATATGTTAAAAAGTTCGACCGCATATAAATACCCAATTTTTTCCCTGTCGGGAAATTTCCAAGTGTTGGATTTTCCGTAGTTTAAAGACGTTCTAAGTAGTGCAAGTAACGCGATGGACCCTCTAGAAGACAACAAACCTTAACTCGATTATGTGACCGTCTTAAACTGCCCTTTGAACCTTCGGGTTTGGGGCAGTACGACGTGCCACATGTGAGGCGTTGGCTTGACCCTTCTACGGCTGGACCGTTGGTACTGAGGCACGAACTGAATGTTTTTAGACTTGTTTCATGTGTTGATCTGTATCGGGAAAACTTGGGTGTTCGATTGTTCGATCGAAAAGTTTAACATTTTCTATCTTATTCGGAATGTGATACAATACTTGGAATCCACAAGTAGTTATGTGATAACTGAATGAATGTTATAAACATAGCAGTTTAGTCTCACTTGATCGGTTGCCACGGAATTTTGATGTGATCAAAAGTCCGTTGCAATCACGTAGCATACGCGGATACTCGACGGGTAAACTTAATAGACAGCCTCACTCCATAGCCCCGACCAAGTGACTGTAGGAGAACCCCGTCGCCGAAAGCATCCGTTTGGGTGCTTGCGGCAGCGGTGTTCCGCCTTGGTGCACTTCGTCGACGGCATCGGGGGTGCGGCCGTCTACTAAAGTTTGCGACGAGCATTCGATCAGGATGTCGGGAATCTTGTTGAATTGCCCGACTTGATATTGAAAAGAGTTTTCGATTCTGAGACTAAAATGCGGGGTTTATAAATGTTAGGCATGCGATGTCTAAGTAATTCATTTGGTCAGGCATGCGATGTCTGAGGTGGTTGCGGATTCCAACTGTTGTAGTTTTACACTTTCTTTTCTGTGACCGTAAGTGTAATATGTGATATCGCCAGTTTCGTTGCTATATGTCAACGACAATTGGGATGGACATATTTACTTACGTTGATGACATGTGATGTTATGTGTTGCTGGATATGTTATATTGGATCGTCGTGTTCGAATAGCCGGGGTTTTTTTATGTGAGATGAGTGTTTTTCATTTTCATTCATGTAAAAACTTGTATGTAATATTCTTTTATTGGGGCACTTCCAGGTTGCGGAAGTAGTCACCTTTTGTATATTATTTACTTCTTTTCTGCACTAGGATAGACCCAAGGAGGGGAGCACAAGTAACCGGGTTCTGGAGTCCAGTGGGAGACCAACTCGAGGAGTCGAGTCCGGGTCTCCTAACTCCAGAATTGGTAGGGTTGCTTGCCGCTCTCGTAGGGGTCTTGGGGTGTAGGTTTGGCTATTCATCACGACCGTGGAATCCGTGTTTTATACTGGCTCGTATTAAAAACACGGACGTCCTAGTATATCCAATATTTCATATGTTTCTTTTGCTGCGATATCTGTGATGTGATCATGTGATGTTCTGTGATAGATACAGTATATAGTATATATGATATATTATATAGACGTTACTTATGTTTTACACCCGCGCTAGCCCTGCCCCGCTCTGTCGTTAGTTACCTAACCTAACGGTGCACGAGGGGACATCGAGGCGAATGCGGATGGCATAAGTGTACGTCGTATTTATCTGTGATGTTTAGGTATTTAAATGATGGGACTTCATTAATGTGATTAATGAAATAAAAGAAACCTAAGATGTTGTAGAATCGAATTTCTAAATAAAATAGGTAGCTACAGTTCTTGCTTTGCACAGCGGTATATGTGATATATCCTGCACCTTATTCGATAAGGAAAGGACCGAGATCCCTTCACCGGGAGTGACTCCTTTAGCAATAACTGGCAAATGCTACACCCCTCGGTTTGTCTTTTGATTGCTTTTAAGTGATTTTGCTTTGCACAGTGATATATATGATATATCCCGCACCTCATTCGACGAGGAAAGGACCGACGATCCCTTCACCGGGAGTGACTCCTTTAGCAAAACTAGAAAAGCCTCAAAAAGCACTCCATTTCAAAATCATTTGATTCTACAACAATATCAAGTTCATTACGCAATAGGTTTTCAGAAAAACCTGTCGTAGCCCTCCGTCATTTCAGATAAGTCCTGTTTAGTATTCGTGCTGCGTTTGTTGACCTTGTCAAGGCGCAGTGTGCGGTAGCTAACCAGTATTTATCTGTTTATGCATATGATGCAGATTGGGTTAGGGTAGTCGTGCGGCCTTGTTGACCTTGTCAAGGGTCGTGCGGGTGGGTTTGATTCAATCAAGAAATGACGGGTTGAACTTGACTTGCGGTCTATGGTTTGTTGACTTTGTCAAGGTCATAGATCGTTCGGGGCAAAATATTATCGGGAATTTCAAGTGTTGAAATTTGCAATGAGATTGCATACCTTCTATGAGATAGTTGGATCCCGATACCCGCTGCGAGTAAGAGTTACTCCTGGGAGAGTTTTATACATTACAATTAGCCGATCAAGTAGGTGTCTAGAAAGGTGTTAACGGGGTTACGCCTCTGGGAAAACGAGGTTTACATTAATTAGGTTCGTGCGAAAGCACGGGGGACCTCCCTCAAAGTACCGACACTGGCCTGGCTGAAAGATTGGCGAACTTGTAGTGTGTAATTAATCCCGGCTAGTCTTTCCTTTTAGGGTTTGAAGGAAGATTTGATAAAAAGCAGTGGGAGCCATCCTGATTAGATAAAATAATAACCAATCTATTCTTGCAAGAGCGCACGCTGAGTGTTTTCTTCTCTCTCTCTTCAGGTAGCGACCATATCACGCCTTAATCAAGATAATAATACGGATTATTGACCGAACCCGCTTGTTATACTGAGCTGGGGAACGTTGGTCCCGCTCCAACTTATAATTGTTATAAGATCGAGCAGGAAATTGGGGAATACCAGATTTCCCGTGCCGCCCAAACGAAGAGAGTGCATGCTGATGCATCATCTTCGGGTGTGTTCATTACAAAGAACTGTTTCTCAGTATCCTCCGCATCCTGGGTATATGATACCGGATCAGGATCCCAGATATGTAATCTGTTACATAGGGCTACAAAAGGGTAGAAAAACTGAGAACGGGTGATAAGTTTCATGAGGCAGAAAACGGGGCAAGTGTTGCAGCCAAGTCTGTCGGTCACTGTCACCCTGTATTACCAATACATTGATTCTGAACGAATATTATTAGATACCGAACTGATATACAAAATCATATCGGTCTCTTTATTAGTAAAGAAAGGATATAATTTTGTATTGCTGGATAATGTTTTGAACATTT
This sequence comes from Agapanthus africanus, assembly GCA_030015575.1. Classification (NCBI taxonomy): domain Eukaryota; kingdom Viridiplantae; phylum Streptophyta; class Magnoliopsida; order Asparagales; family Amaryllidaceae; genus Agapanthus; species Agapanthus africanus. The sequence goes on along the minus strand of JASDDO010000031.1, from coordinate 443,001,898 downwards.
CCTATATCAAAAGTTGATCGGTTCAGGCACGTTATCTAAAAGCATTGATGTTCTAAATCAAACTACAGTTCTTAGTATATAGAACACACACAAGAGGAAGAGTTCAGAATTGAACCATTCCTTCTTGAGGTATTGTAGACTAGGTCATATCAATGCGACCCGACTAGCTGGAGTTACATTTAGATGCATATTTAAATCAGTTTGAATTTACATCTTGTGAAACTCGCCAGTCATGTCACAAAGATAAGATGACCATAGCTCCGTTTACTGGAAACAGAGAAAGAGTTAAGTAAACTCTTGGGACTGATACATGATGATGTATGTAAGGTCTCCTGTCTACATATGCCAGGACTGATTCTTTATACTTCATTATATTCTCTGATAATCTCTCAAGATTCAGTCATATGTTCCTGTTGAAACACAAGTCCGAACCTTTTGAGATATTCATAGAATATAAGTTAGAAGTAGAGAACCAATATGGGTATAAGTATTATGTCCTATGATGAGATCAAGGAGGAGAATACTTGTGCATGAAATTCCTGGACTATTCTAAAGGAGTATGAGATTCTCTCTCAGCATTACTCCTCCGTATATACCATATCATGATGGTATATCGGGGCGGAGCAGATACACCATATTTGATATGGTGTGCTCTATGATGAGTACTACTGAGTTACCTATTTCCTTTTGGGAGTTATGCGCTTGAGAAGCTGCATACCTATTGAATAGGGTCACGATCAAATCAGTTGCCTACCACTTCATATGAGATATGGAAAGGGAAGGGCCCATATCTTAAGTTAGTTAAGATTTGGGGTTGTCCGGCCTATGTCTAAAAGCAAAATCCGGACAAGCTCGAGGCAAGGTCTGTAATGTAGAACTGGAAAAGTTCCAGCTATACAAAATACAGCAGATAATTTGGTACAACCAAAGGATTCAGTAGATACCAACGAACCTCAGCCTCTCCGCCGATCTAGTAGGGTTCCTCACCCACCTGAGAGATACTTCGGTTTCTCTATGACAGTGGGAACGAGGATTGCATCATGAGATGATGACCCAACTAATTTCGAGCTGGCCATCAGGAGTAAGACTCTGTAAGAATGGCTGGATGCTTAGCAATCTGAGATGGAATCCATGTACACCAGCAAAGTATGGACTTTGGCTGCTATATCTGAAGGGTTAAATCCCCATCAGGAGCAAGTATATCTTGAGAAGATTACTTGGTGTAGATGGAAAAGTTGAGGCTTTCAAAGCTAGACTTGTTAAAGGTTTTCGTCATTGACCAGGCGTGGATAATGATGAAACCTTTTCCAGTACCTATGCTTAAGTCCATCCAGATACTACTTGCCACGGCTACATACCATGACTACGATATCTGACGGTTGGGTGTCATGACTGCTTTTCTAAATACTGATTTAGAAGAGTGCGTCTAAAAGTACACAGCCAGAGGGCTTCGTAGACAGTGGGAGCAGTGGAAACGTGTGCAAGATACTTTATACAATAAAGCAGGCATCGCGGAGTTGGAACGTCTGTTTTGATGTGTTAGTCAAAGAGTTTGACATCATCAAAATGGTAGATGAACCTTGTATAAACAAAAAGGTAGTAGGGAGTATGGTGGTGATCCTCGTAGAGTACGTGGATGACATAATTTTGATAAGAAAGGAGTTTCTTATGCTACGCTCGATCAATCTCCGCTTATCACAATGATTCTCCATAAAGGATCAAAGTGATACCTCCTAAATCCTGAGTTTTGGATCTATGAGATAGATTTAATTGGATGTTAGGATTCTCACTAGCTGTAGTGAGATGGTATCAATCGATCCTGGGGAGAATCACTGGAAGTGTTCCAGAGTGATAAAGACGACTGAATGTCAGTCGCAGGCATTGTCTTTACTCTCAGTACAGGGACGGTATGTTGGAAGAGTTCCAAGCTAAATACCGTGGCATACTAGACGATAAAGGCACGATACATCGCTACTTAAGATGCTACCAAAGAGGATGTTTGGGTGTATATTGGTTCATGAGATGAACTATGTTCCTCCCATTGTGTGGCAATGGAGTTGTGGCTTATGCCAAGGAACGACGGTCCCATCAGTGATCCAGACTTATTCTAAGGCAGTATCGCCTGATCATGGAGATAGTTGATCTCCAGGATGATCGAGGTTAGGAGAGCAGACCCAGAGGTTAACACGGCGGATCCACTCACGAAGGCCTATTCCCAGAGAGAGACTTTTTATGGGATGGTTGAGTATGAGATACTACAACCACTGCTACAGATGGCCCTAGTGCAAGTGGGAGATTGTTAGTTATATGTATGCCCTAGAGGCCATTACTATACATATGATGTATATTGTAGTGGATGCTGGGACATATATAGGGAGGACTTTCTTGCTCGACATGATAGTATGCTATCTGGTTACTCTTTACCTTAACGTATGCACTGATTGTCTCTCTGTTACATGTTGGTAAAGCCCTTAGGATGTGTACTTGACTACCTGGACTATGATGCGGATCATACTAGTGGGGACATGGTAGTCCATAAGTACATCCTTGAAAGTCCCTAGTCGTGGGTGCATCGAGATGGGGCATCGATATACCAGAGTAGACTAGCGTATACCTTCTCGACCCATACAGATGGGCGATGGATGATCCCATATCCATTGGTGTTTGACATCAGAGGAGATATACGGGTGCTCAGTAGAGACTGGGTACACTGGACGGACTCGCCGAGAACTCCCAGATGGTATTATACCTTACGTCAGATGGCAGTTCTCTGGTGACACTGGTACAGAGTAGTCTGTTGACCCGAGATCGTCATAGAGTCTTGTGTGGTTCCCACTGTGCTTTGATTTCCATCTTACCATGTCCAAGAGGGCGTGCAAAACGGTGGTTTTTGGGTACAGTCCCGAGTCACATGGAGGCAATGAGCGATAGGAGGGGATTCGTCTCTCCCGGTATAAGGAGTTGATGTTGCATTGTGTTCGATTGGCTATAACAGGAAGTCCCTGGCCAGGGCTGATCAGAGAATTGCTGGTAAGTGTTACCAGTAGTTTCTCGACCCGTTATGAGCCTCATATCGACACGACTTATCGAGCTATTGGGGTCTGACGTTTACCACCCCTAGGTAAGATATGCGACATATCAGACGATCAAACCGGACTGTACGGTAGTGTTACTGGTTGGATTCACTGGAGTGTGAGCGGGCTTGCTCGTCGATCTTCAGATCGCTCAATACCCGGGTGGCCGTTATGTTTAGCAGACCGCTTGCGGCTTGTGGGTGCTTGATATGATCATCATCTGCTGCCGGCGTATTGACGAGTCTTTAGAGTCCTACACAGAGGTTTCCTGGCTCAAGCGAAACGAAATAGGAGTACATATGAGATGTGTGCGGGACCGAGAATGATACCAGTATGTGATACTGTATTCAATTCTCGCGATATGTGACATTGGTCGGTTATATACGATATAGCCGGGTTATCGGATCAAGTGTTGATTCGATAAGTTGTTACTGATGATATTAGCCGGTTATATGCGACATGACCGGATCATTAAATCAAGTGTTGATTTAATGATTTAATGCATAATTATATATTTGATATATAAGTTTGCATTAACTAGTATCGGTTTACTTAAGATGGATTTTCTCACTCGGGTGTGCACATTGTATATGTGATATACTTTTGTGCACTCGATTGTATCATGTTTGATGATGCATACAAAATTGGTTTGTGTAAAGAATTAAAACTAGGTTAAGTAAATGGTTAAGGTTTCTATTTATTTGTCCATTCATTTATATTTTTATTTTGGAAGAAAATGAAATGACAAAAGAAAACAAAATGGTTTTGTTCTTTCTTTCTTTCTTTCATGAAGCTTGATGAAGCTTCATGAAGCTTTGACCATATGACCATTTTGTCTTCAAGCTTAACCCTAACCATTCTTTTAACCTTAGTCAATTCTCTACACCTAACTATAGTTAATGTTATGATAAGTATTCTTTTTCTTTATTATTCTAATTAACTTATCATTATCATTATCTTCTTCTTCTTCATCTTCTTCACTTGAAGAAAACCATTCTTCATCAATGGTGATTGATGAAAACAAGTGAGAAATCCAATTCTAAAGTCTACCCACTTCCTATTTCTTCATCCTCTACCTCTTGCCAAGTAGTAGAGTGTGTTTTCTTCATAAGTTTCATGACTTGGTGAAGTTGGAGCTTGACCTAGTGATGCCTCGACGTAGATCATCTTCGGCACGTCGTCGATGACCTAGCCCGTCCATTCTCCGATGAAGCCGACGCTAGAGCCCGGGGTTCGACTTGGACAGCGAGGAGACTTCATTACGGAGCTATGGAGGTGGAGCACCGGATCTACAAAGGTTGTATTTCCGTATTTTATTAGTTAAGTGTTAACTAGATTTCATTTTCGCCTAGATTTCTAGCCAACGATCCGTAGTCGGGTTTCTCGGCACCTAGATTTTTTGAAATTGGCATGGTTGATGCCTTGTGAGACCTCTAGTGTGTGCCTAGGAACCCTACACTTGGACCGAATGTATCCAAGCCCGATTGTTTCCATTCTCCCATTAGGCAACTTGTGCTGAGTCCCGGGAACGTTCCAGACCTTGTCATAGAATTTTGCTTTTCGAGCGGTCTGTTTAAAGGATATCCCTCTGCGCTTTAGCATCCTCTTCAAGCCTTCTGTATAATATCTGGGGAGACGGATGGGCTGAAGTCTGTCAAGCGTAGGATCCATACCGTGCCAGATTTCTTTCTCCACTTTGGTTTCCTCAGAGCGGTAGAATAGAATTGCTTTTTCGCCTTCTCACCTAGGAGGGACATAGAACGTCCGCAACTCCTCTACACTGTAGGTATTGAGTGCATCCAATTCTTTATGATGTTTAAGCGGCACCATGGCGACTTGTAGACTCTGCTCTTTATCAGCGGATGTCTGTATTAAAAGTCGAGCAGAGAATACAGCATGGACCTCATCTTCCGAGTCGCTACCAAAGATCAACATAGGAGCAGATTGTCCCGGCTTGTTATATTCGGGCAGACTCGAATAAACTATCTCCCCTTCCTCCTCGGTATCACTGCCGAAGACAGGGATGGTGGCATTAGCTTTGTTCTCCGGCTTGTGACATCTCTCCGTGTCTTCGAAATCCGGTAAAAAGTATTTGGCATCTTCATATTTGCGGACTTCGTTCACAGAGAACGGGTTCAGTTCTCCCATCACGGTATACTCGAGACCATCCTTAAAATATTTCATACACTGATGCTGTATAGAAGGGATGATATTATACTCGTGTAACCATGGTCGGCCGAGCAGAGCATTGTAGCATGTCTTGGCGTCTATGACGTGGAAATTAATGTCCGTGACGAGTAGCCCAAAGCGTAGCATCAGTATTACAGACCCAAGAGTTCTTGATGATTGGGAGTCGAACCCGGAGATGGTGATCTTGTCCCGAGCAAGGTGCTGGACGCTCATGCGGATTTTTTTTAACACCCGCACATTGAGGAGATTAACGGAAGATCCGTTGTCGACCAGGATTTTGCCTATTTTTATATCGTAGCAGTATCCTGAGACATAGAGGGGGCGATTGTGTTCGCACGTCCCAAGGAGAAGGTCTTCATCGCCAAAAGTGACATCGGCCGTGTGCACTTCCTCCAATTCATCCTTCATCTTTTCCTCGGCCAGGAAAGCTTGGAATTGTTCCGGCTCCTGTAGTGCCTTGATTAACGAATCTCTCACTTCTTTTGATAGTAAAAGGGCGTCAAGAATGCTGAGCTGCGAGGGTAGCTTCCTCAGATGTGCTAAGACGTTGTAATCCACCTTATTTCTCTGTGGCGGGTCCTTGGCAGTTAGCTCTTCTATGACTTGGTCATCTAAGACGATATCTTCAGAGACCTTTTCTTTCCCTTTATCTTTTTTGTTTAAGGGTCCGAGATTCTTTTCGGGCAGCGTTCGATTACGCAGCCGGATATTTTCGCAGACCTTCGGCTCTTCTTCTTTTCCCGAGGTGGACTCTTTAAAGAGGGGACTAAGAGCCATTTCCTTGTCAGAATTACTCCCGAATGTGATCACTTGCGATCCCCCAGCGTTAACCATGCGACAATCGCCGGTAGTTTTGTTAAGCCCCTGAGTCGTATTTTTCCGCTCACGACGAGTTTTACGCTTCTCCCGCTTAAAATGTTGTCGATGAGCAACATATCCTTTCCACCATCTATTGAAAGCTTTGCACTCTTCAGTGGGGTGCGAAATCTTCCGATGATACAAGCAGTAGGAGGGGTGCATTCCACTTCACCAGTAATGTTTCTTTCAGAGGATGGTGGCTTCATGCCCATTGATATGGCCTTAGCAAACCTTTTCCTCGTCTTGAATTTGCTTTTATCCGCGGTTGATGTATTTTGCTCCAGTGGGAGTGTCTCACCTCTTTCGTCAAGTCGTTGGTGCTTGGCTCTTTCAAATATAGTCATCTCGCGTTCCCGATCAGCTTTACTTTTCAACAGAGCTTCATTGAGGAATGCGTCAATTGTTTCATCCGATGGCCCCAGAATTTTTGGTTCAGGATCTTCCCCCAGCTTTTCAGTGCAAGGAGTTTTCTCATCGTCTGTAAACGAATGGGAGATCATATGGCAGCTCGCCACGTATTCTTCGGATTCATCCGACGAGCTCTCCCCCTCATCTTCTTCTTGAAAGACGTGGTTGAGAAACTCTTGGAGTGTGATGGGAGTTCGTGCTTTCTGGTTATATTCCTCCAGCGCGTCAATCTGCTTTTGTAAGTCTGTGCGCTTATCGCCAGGCTTCACGGGCTTCTTGGATTTCTTCTTCTTTTTCTTCGAAGATTCTGACGGCTGATTGTGAGTGCTTGGGCCACCACCATCGGTCTTTGGAGTTGGACGCGGCTTCAACATTCCCTCAACGACCTGCGGTTCCAACGGGTTCTTCCACCTGACCGCTGGGCATGTTTGAAGATCGTTCAGCATCCTCTTTGTTTTAGCTGATAGTATGACCTCCCATGGAGCTTCTTCAACGAGGGAGCATGTTGCCCCCGGCGTATTCATCCTTTTAGAGGTGTGAGGTTGCGGAGGATTCACCTTCCATCTGTCGGACAACGCGAACTTACCCTGTTGGTACTGGTCTTCAATCCAATTTTTTAAGACGTAGCAATCTTCGATCGGATGACCCAGTACTCGGTGATAAGGACAGTAGTTGGGCTCATTGACATCATTTGGTTGCGACAGACGTTTTGGATCCGGCAGATTTATGAGTCGGTTGCGCAACGCCAGCTCGAATAATCTTCTCGTTTTATCTCGGGGAAACGAGTAAGGACGTCCTGGCCTCTCCTCAAGGGGTACGTGCGGACGCATATTATTTTGACGGACAACCGGCTTCGAGTTGCTCGGCTGTTGTTGAGCGTTAGCGACAACGATCGCTTTTCCCTTTCCCTTTTCATTTCGGGAGTCCGGCTTTGGAAGGGGAGGTCTATGGCCCATCTGATCCATTTGCGCTAGCTTGTCGATCAGGGCCTGGAAGGTAGTCGGCTTGAAGAACATCATAAATTGCGAGATGGTTGCTTGCGGGTCGAGGGTTCCCACAAACATACCCACTGCAGGAGCTTCTTCAATGCGTTGCTCGCATTTTGACCATAAGTTCCGCCACCGTATAGCATATTGGACCCATGTTTCGCCCAGCTTCACTCTGGCATTAATCAATACCGTCATCGGGGTGCGTTCGCTGGCGCTTGCGAAACGCTGGGTAAACAGCAGCTCCATCTCCGCGAAGGTCTTGATAGAGTCGTTTGGGATCTCGGAGTACCACTCGAATGCTGTATCCGATAAGCTACCAACGAACTGGCGAAGTAACAATTTATCATCACCGCCAGTGTTGCCGCAAAGCGCCCGGAACTGGGCAACATGCTGGTGGGGATTGCCCGTCCCCTTATAGACATGGAATTTGGGTATTGTATAGCCTGGCGGGTACTTTATCTGATCGTACCAGCTTGGATATGGTTGTCCTGTTTTTACGACTTGACCGGCTGCTTCAGTCGCCTGATGAACCCGTATCTGTTGGGCTATATATTCGTCCAAGTCAGCTTTGGAGATTGTCTCCTCCTTGGCTGTTGACAGAGCCGGTGGAGGATTTGACGTTTCTCCCCTATCGTCTTCAAGGACGATCGGGGGATCTTCAGCTGGAGGATCTTGTTGGATCATCATTCTCACCATGTCTTGGAACAGGAGGGCCATTCGCTTTATGTTGGCTGCTTGTTCAGCAGCCTTTTTATCCTTCTTCTCCAATATCCGGCGAAGGAATTCAGCGTCAGTTTCTTGCTCCCGGCGTTCATCCGAGGACGCTTTGGGGCTTTCTTTTGGCCCAGTGAGTGCGGCCATCGCGTTCATCATTTCCTGGAGTTTTTGCTGTTGCTCCTGAGCTTTGGTCACCGACCTTGTAAGCGGTCTATGACCTGTAGATGCACGGCTGTCTTCCTTCCCCGACGCCATGTATACAGTATGGACTATTATGCCCCCGGACTTAGGGCGTTTAGGTTCACCGCCTTTGGCATTTGCCGCGGGCGCGGGGATTTTCTCCGGCCTTCTTCTTTCGTGGGCTGTTGAAGTTGAGGGGGCCGTTGCAGCAGGCACCCTGGTGGTTGTTGTCCTTTGCTGTTTGATAGGACGTCCCTTTTCTTCCATCACTTTCGCCCTTTTCTGTTGACGAGAGTGATCTTGGTCAATTACGGAGTCTTGAACCCTCCGCCAGACCTTGAATATTTTGGAGGACAGCCATTGAGGGAGCTGCTCCAGCTTCGTTTCCGGAATCCTCTCAGCAGGTGGAGGAGATCTTTTTAGCGTAGCATTTGGAGAGTTCTTTCGTACCCTCCTAAGTGGTTCGAACCTGTTCCCAGTTGGAACAGCGGCATTAACTTCCACCACTGGAGCAGGTGGAGTTATCCCTGAGGGGGAGTTGCCTCTGGCCTTCCTTACCCGGCGCCAGTGGCTACATCGAGCATGACGAGCCGTTGGGGCTGGCTCGGCGATAGGGACAGCTTCATCTTGCCCCCTGTCCGAATGAGGCGCTGTTGGTGCCAGCCTCTTAAAGACTGACGTTGTCCTTTGAGTAGCGGTATTCAATCTGTCAAAGACAGATCCTCGAGCAGGGACAGGGGCTGGAGTAGTCAGCCTTGAAAAGACTGACTCTTTGACAGGAGAAGCAGCCTTGGCGACTTCGGGAGCAGCCGTCTTCTTTGGGATGGCCTTCTCAGGTATCATGGGCTTTTTGGCGGGACCTTTGGAGTGCAGGCTCAGTCTGGTGAAGACCGAGGAGTTGGACGACCCGTTGTGAGGGGCCGTGGGAGTAGCAAGTCGATCGAAGACCGACTTCTTTGAAGCTTCCGATACGGGTATTGGCATGGTGAAGCTTGCAAGAGGGATCATAGTCCCGAAAAACAGTCCGGTGGTGGCCTGAGTCACTTGCTCCACAGGCATAGTAAGGACGGAGGCCGCTTGAGGCCCATATGTTACACCTCCAGGTGAGGTGGAGCGTCGGTTGCATTGGCACTTTGAGCAGTTCGAGCAATTGGAGGCCATTGATGCTTGATTTCTGCACCAGGCAAAAGACCAAATCTTAGCAACTTGCAACCCAAAGGCAACCATTAACAAACCACGATTCGTTCGCGAAGACGACACACGAAGTGTGGAGTGGAAAGAGGAAAAGGTCCCACCGGGCGTGCCAGAATCTGTTCCCCTCCGAAAGACGGCGCGACGTGAAGACGTCTTGCCTGAGATTCGGGGCAGATGCTATTTGGTTTTATCCGTCTACCTCTCCGAAGATGCCAAGTTGATTTATGGAACCGTGTATCGAAGGTTTAGACGGGTGCGGCCGATGTAGCAGACTTCGTCAGATTCCCCCTCGTTTGAGGGGTTTTTGATTGTGGGGACGCTCTTCTCTGCAGGCGCAAGCCCCTGCAGTTAATTACACTACCGCATCGCGGTAGCCACTTTCTCCTTCTCCAGAATTTCACTTCGTGTCGTGTGTGTTTGTTTTGTTTGTGGATGCCCGTGGATTGTATACGGAGACTAAGTTATGCCGTCGCCCGTAGGACGTGGATTAGTCCAAATCTGTATTTACTTAGATTTGGGTTGGGTATTTTAGTTTAAGGATACGTTAGCCATGTTGAGGCTAAGATCAACTTTAACGTTCGTTAAGGATACGTTAGTCTGATTTGAGACTAAGATCAACTTAACGAAGAGAGCATTTGGGGGCTCTATTGTTCCAGTTTAGGAACGTAGTGGTCCATTTAATATATGGCCATCGGGACCCGTCACCTCTCTGACGACATTGAAGGATTACAACGACAGGTGTCAGAGGAGTTCGAAGATGTACCCTTGAACCAAAGTTAATTGGGAGTTTTTGTAATACCCAGCACCCTTTGGTACGTCTATATCCGTAATTTTATTTTCACCTATAAGATTTTATTTATAATTATCTTTCATTTTAAAATTCCCCAATCTATTTTAGTTCTCCTCCTTTCCCTTTCTAAAATCCGAAAATTCCCACATAATGACCCTCAGCATTATTCCGTCAGCCCAGCTCTTTCAATTTTCCCATTAGTTCAGTTATTTAATTTAAACCCAAAATCTATATTTTTTCAGCCCAAATCGATTTTCTTTTTATAAACCCCAAGCCCATTCCTTTTCTTTTCCCTTATTGATATTCCTATTATTTTTAGCCCATCTTTTCGGCCCTCTCTCTATATTCTCCCATTAAAATTTTTCCCATTTAAATTCTAAGCCCGGCCCCATTTCCTTTTCTATTTAATCTTCAATTCTTTTTATTCTGGCCCGAGCCCAGCCCCATATTCCACAGCCCACTTCACTAATTCAAATTCAAATCTTATTATTTTCAGCACCGGCCCGGCCCACTCAATTTCCTCCTCACCCGCTTCACTCCCTCACCCGACCCTTTACTGTTCGTCTTCTTTAAACTCTAACGGCTCTCTCCTCTTCGCAACCGTGTCTCTCGCCTCCGCCGTCGCCCTCGCTCGCGCGTGCGTTACCCACGACGCGCGCGTTTTCCCCTACGACCCTCTCTCCTCTACCCACTGCTCCCACTTCCTCGCTCGCTCACTCTCTCGTTCTCTTCTTCCTCGCTTCTCGATGCACCCCCAAACCATATCGTCACCGACCACCCTTGCCGGCACCCATATCCAGCCGCCTCCTTCTTCCTCAACCCTCCTCAACTCAAACTCCCGTCTCCCTCTCATCCTTCCTCCTCTCTCCCACCGACCGACGACCTCTGCACCTATCAACTCGAGCCCCTACTCCCGAGCTCAACCCCTGCCACCTCTCGACGCCGACCACCATCGCCACCCAAGTTTCTTCTGCTCACCCCGTCACCACCGACCAACAACTCCTCCTTCTCCCTCAACGACTACACCCTCCATCAACCCAACTCCCCTGCACACCCTAACCGTTGCACCCGAGCTTCGACCCCCACCCTGCACGCTCGACGCCGGCGAGCCTACACCGCCTCGGTCGGATCCTTTCATCCTCATCATCATCGTCATCGACGTCGTTGTCGTAACCACCTCTCTCTGTCCCACCTCTCTCTCTCTGCCTTCCCCTCTCTCTGTATCATCTCTCTCTCTCTCTGTCTCAGCACTCTCAGCTCTCCCCTCTGTCTCTCTCTAATACTCTCTCTCCCTGTAACCCTCTCTCTCCCCCTCTGTCTCTCTCTAACACCCTCTCTCTCTGTCTACCTTTCTCTTCTCTCTCTCTTCAAAAATCCTATACTCCAAGTCTCAAACACCACTGCTCTGTACTCGCTGCCGGAGCGACGCCGTCGACCGTCGGCAACCCCAACACTTCTCAGGCGAACCAGAGAGCACCCCCTAAGCTTCCAGTGCACGCAAGACGACTCCGGGGGAACTCCGACGTGAAATTCGTGTTTCAAACTAGGCTCGCGGGAATCCGGTACGTGGCGTATATCGCGCGTCCGTGACGACACTGTTGCCGTACGACCCCGAGACGTTCCCAGGCAAGTTTTTACTTGCTTTCATGCTATTCTCTATATGTTACAAGTCAATATCGTATATATATCCCATGTTTGCCTTATGTTAAATATTACAACACGACTGTTCGATACTTATTCTCTAAGGAAATCTTTTCCTAATTTGGCGGAACTAAACGGTATTGGTTGGCCCGTATAATTGTGAACTTAGTGTATGAATTTCGCTGTATGATTTGATCGTTAAAGGTTAAAACAACTGCCCCCAAGTTTAACCATAAAACCGTAATCCTGTTGTATCTGAAAATCGTTAAATTCACCATAAATCATATACATATTAGAATGGTGCGTTCGAGGGCTCAAATCGAAGCTAACTCGACGAATTTTAATCTTATACCAGTTTCCAGACATTTCTGTATTCGAACTGTGATGATATTCGGATCGGAGTGCGACTCTGGACTGCAGTCCAGAGCTACTCCAATCATTGCTTGCTGTTCCGTATTGGATACCATAGGATCTCCTTAACTTGTAGGTTGCGGAACTCCACTGCTCATTGTAGGTAACTCTGTTAGCTAGACAACACATTTGGTTTCGTTCTGTTTCGTTACCGTTTGATATTTAATCTGTAATTTAATAGATCGGGATACATAACAGTCCCAGCAGAATCAGAAGTGACATGTTAATATTAAACAGATTATAACTCCTAACATACAGACGCGATTGAAGATCCGTTTGTTGCGTTGAAGACTTTACTGAAAACCCTAGAATTCATTCAACTGTAGCTTCACTAAATTATGATCCCAACTGGGGTTAAAATGCGTTGCGAAATGGACTTCTGATTCTGAAATTGGATTTCCAGCCGTGAGCGCTTAAAATGAAATGGATATAACTAATGATCCTGGAACCCGATTGGCTTGAAACTAAATTCTATGGTTGGACAACTGAACATACTAATTACAACCTGTTTATCATTTCGCCGAATTATATACGTATGTTTCATGATAAATCGTGCAAGTGAAAGAATGCTATTTCATGACATCCTCATCACGTTTATATACTTGTTCATGCATCACATCATACCCATATCATTGTAGTGATAACCTAGTGACATCGTGCATTTACACAGTGTTAGATTTTAGTGATGATTGTGGCAAGTACGTCAGTGTTCGTGTATTCGTGATTAAGTGAAAGTGATACGTACTTGTACACAATCAGTGACCCTATTATTCTATTGCATTGTCGACGTCTGTGGGATGCATGTACGTGTGACTATAAGTGGTATGGGACACTTATGGAAGCGCTTGCACGGATGTCACAGATAAGGCATCCGACACTGCCATTTATCTTAGGTATTAGTCGGGACGTGCTTGATGGAGGTCCTGCCTCCAGTTCTCGCGCAGACTTGTCACGGATCGATTAGTATTTAGGGTTATGGTTAGCGTTTGATGTAGACCACGGGGTGTGGGGTAGTTTAAGTGTGAGTTCAACAGAATCTCGGGAGTCCCATGCCGGCTTATATATTTAGGGAGTTATATGGAGATTTACAGGGTACGTGATATATACACCGTGATATTCTTGTTACATGTCGGGACCGTGGTCCCTTGCCCTTGGGTTCTACCCTTGGGTGGAGGACACTCACGAGTGGTTGACTCTCACACTTGGACTGACGATAGGCTTAGTGACCTGTACAGTGAGACTTAGAGACTGATAGGGATACTGGCATTTATATTCCTTTTGTACTGTGTTGGCATACGTGACATATTGTTATACTGCTTTACTATTCCGCTGCGTTGATTACTGTACATGTATATTCATGATGTCATTTATTTACTGCTTCATATACCTACTATCACTGTTAGAACTGTCACTTAATATTATATTGCTATTGTGTCGCTCTGACGACCTGAGTATGCATGCTCAGTGTGAGGAGAAGATTTAGCCTGGATCAGAACTATACATGCATCACAGACTTCTTGACTTGCTATTCCGAGATTCATTCGTTTGTTCCACTTCAGGTCAGTTTATATTATTGTATCTTTCAGTTACTGCATTTCTCATTACCTGAGCGTCATTTACTGTTTACCATGAAAAACTAGAAGCCGAAGTGTGACTACGGCAGGACATTCCTTGACCGTAGGAGCATGGCTGGCCTTGTCTACCCCTCGTATTCCGTATTTTGGGAAGCGGGGCGTGACATGGTTTATAGTCCAATTTGGGACTAAAGTCTATTTAAAGGTTTAAGGATACATTAGCCAGATTTGAGGCTAAGATCAACTTAAACGGGATCGTTTAGATCCGACAAAAGAGCATTTGGGGGCTCTATTGTTCTAGTTTAGGGACATAGTGGTCCATAGGTAGTTTAAGGACATTGCGGTCCATGGCCAGTTTAGGGACATAGAGGTCCATATTCCAGTTTAGGGACATGGTAGTCCATAGGTAGTTTAAGGACTCATAAGTCCATGGGTTTAAGGACCCCACAGTCCATATGAGTGTGTTTAAGGACTCATTAGTCCGTTAGTTTAAAGACGCATAAGTCCGTGGGTTTAAAGACCCCACAGTCCGTGTTGATGTGTGGTTGTCGAGATCCGTCACCTCGCTGACGTCGTTGAAGGATTACAACGATAGGTGTCAGAGGAGTTCGGAGATGTACCCTCGAACCGGATGTAAATTGATTTAGGAGAGCAGTCTTGCTCAGTCAATTTAGTTTGAAGACTTACGGCCATGATTGGGCTAAGTCCAGTTGAGAATATTCAACGTTTTTCTTGATCTTTGGCCTATTAGGCCTGTGCTAGGGCTTTGCCCCTTTTTAATAATGCACGGCATTTTGTTTTGTTTGGGCTATGCCCTTTTATAAATGATGCAGAGCATCTGCTTTGTTTGGGCTCTGCATTGCATTTTATTTGGCCTGTTAGGCCTTTTTTAATTGGGCTTGGCCCTTCTGTAATTAATGCAGTGCATTAATCACACTGACAGTGATCATGTGGCCTGTCAGGCACTTTGCGCCAATTATTGAGCACAAGCGCATGCGGAGGTGACACGTGTCACGCTCTGGTGAGCGCGAGCGCAACAGCGCAGTGCGCTGTGTTATTGCGCTGTTGACACGTGGCGCTCTCTGGTGGCTTGCGCCAACCCAGGAGCGCAACAGTGCAGTTTTGCAAGTGCAAGGCACTGTTCCAATAACTTGATCCAATTTTGGATTCAAGAAAAGAATTTTTTCTGAAATTCCAGAACCAATGGTTCATAAAAAGTGCAAGGCACTGTTATTATTTATTTATTTTTATTGAAGATCATTGATCTTGTTCTTAGATCAATGATCTGTTCAGAAGAAATTCTTCTATTTTATAAAGGTTTTTACCTTTTTCTTGAGTTCTTTTCAAGATTCTTCAGAGTTCTCTCTGTTTTGAAGTTCTTGATGTCTATCGATGTCGATGCCCCTTTGAATTGGGGTCTAGGGGTCTTTATATAGTGCCCATAAATTTGTTAAGTTTAAAGAGATCATTCTCTGAGTGATTTGGGGAATTTCTCCACCGTTGGATCTTTGATCCAAGGGCTTCTGTTTTACAGAAGACAATCTTCTTGTTTTAACAAGAACAGAAGGATCTTACTAGATTTTTAAGCATGACACGTGTCACGCAGCGCAACTGCGCTGCCACGTGTCGCACAGCGCAACGCAACTGCGCTTGCGCCACTGCGCTAACACGTGTCGCGCGGCGCAGTGCTTGCGCAACTGAAGCATTGCTTCCTTTAATATTTTGTTTTTAAATAAATAAAGCCTTGCTCTGATTGGGCGCGCTGCCTTAGGCGCTGCGCTCCCTGCGCTGGCGTGCCTGATTTTGACACGTGGCTCCCTGCGCGCAGCGCAGAGGATCTGAAGCGTTGCTTCATTTATTAAAGTTTAAATTTTCAAAGTAGAGCTTTGCTCTGATTGGGGGGAATCGGAAGCGTTGCTTCATCTCCCGCCTTGGAATTTGAACAGAGCTTTGCTCTGATTGGGGTAAACAAGCTCTTTCTCTGGAAATCCCTTCGATAACTATCAATGCATGCAACAATATGTTCAGGTACTTTCCTCGGACTAGTCCTGCTCAATTACTATACCAAATAGTAAATATCATAAAAACATACCGCTCAAAATCAATCCTAAAATGTATATAAGAATGCCACGTGCGTCTGGTGCGCACGGAAATCGAATCCATGAATGTGCCATACATGTGCACAAAAATAAAATTTAAGCACAACGGTTGTGCACGAAACACCTGTCCAAGGCGCGCGTGTGCCTGACAGCAATATCAGGTGCATCTGATATGCACGAAGAATCTCGATTTAGTGCATCTGGTGTGCATCAAAATCGCATCAAGCGCCCAAGCATGCGCAAGAATCCAAATCCAGTGTACGAAAATAAATATCGAATATCAAAATCGAAATCGACGGTATACGACACATTTCAATCCAAATCCAAATCAGGTATACCGTGGTATATAATCTCACAACCATGTGCATCAGCGTGCACAAAATCAAATCAAATACTAAAAGTGCATGAAAACTTTGCCGAAACCATAAGGCCAATCATATGCATACCCTAGGTATGAAATCAAAATCAATATCTCGAATGAGATTAAATCGAAATTTAGTGCAACTGTGGTGCACAAAATCTCAATCATGCAAATAAATCACCCAAAATATCAAAATCAAGATAGCAGAAATAGTCTCGCTCTGGCACATCCTCTTAAGATCTCTGGCCAACTGCCATGGTCACTCACAACATGGCTCGTCGACGATGCCGAACTCTGGCCTGCTGGGTGTGCATAATATGACCGCTCCTAGGTCCAAGTCTTCTCTCATGGTATTCCAGAAAGGTCCTGTCGAAGTCTCTCCCAAATCTCGTTTCTGTCGAACTGCCCGGAAGTTATCATCTTTTACTAGATCTATTTCTTATTCCGGAACGGCTGCATACTCATCGTGACTCCTTCTGGAAGATATATCCATATACAACGCCTCTGCATGCGTATCACATCTCTGATGTCAGCGGAGTGGAACGTCGTCTCGTCAAGATCTCGTACGAACCTCTTACTCCACTTTTCTCTAATGTCGACTGATTCGGACTCGTCTCTTCGTGGCTGCATGGACTGCGCTCTAACGGTTATACTCGTATCTGGAATCTCCCAAGCAATGTATCCCATCACATGATATCCGAATGACGTCGAACCTTTCGATCTATTCGTCAAAATTCCATAATCCCCCAAGAGCTCAACATCTTGAGTACAGTTTAATAGTATTCCAGTACATGCCATAGTACCTATAGACAAGCCGTACAAGGGCAAACCCAAGCCTCACTAGTGGCACCGTGGAACTGCTGCCAACCCTAAGGGTCAAAGGCGTTCCCATGGTCATTATGTTGAGTTAGGCTTTCATTCTTCCAGAGGGTCCACGGAATTACTTGCATGTTTTTCCGAATACTTAAACTTGGAAAAATGGGTTTCTAACATTCGATCGCCTTCTATCGACTCTCAACGTACCTGTTGGCTATAGTGCCCTCAAGGCAATTACCACAGTCGCAGACATGTGATCATGATGATTGAGGGATGACTTATACCGATATAACAGTCTTACTCGAGATGATAGTATGCTATCTGGTTTGTCTTTATCATCATGTATATGTTGATAAAGCCCTTAGGATCTTGCTTGACTACCAGCATTGTGATGGCGATCACATACGTGGGAGCTGGGGGTCTATAAGCACATCCTTAAATATCCCTAGTCGTGGGAGTATCGAGACCGGGCATCGATACTCCAGTGTAGACTGGTGTATACTTATCTAGACCCTGACGAGGGACGGTGGCCGGTCTCCCAAGCCATTGGTGTTAGTTGTTCACCTGAGATAATATACAGGTGCTTATTGGGTTATGAGTACAACGGACGGACTCGCTAGGAACATGCTAGTTGGTATTATACCTATAGTCAGATAGCAGTTCCTTGGTGACATGTGTACTGGTTAGTCTGTCGACCTGAGATCATCATTTGTCTCGTGTGAGTTCCCACCGTGCTTTGATTACTACCCTACCACGGCTCAAAGGAGTCGTGTAAACAGGTTTTAGTTGGGTACAGTCCCGAGCCACATGGAGGCAGTGAGCGGATCGTCGGGGATTCGTCTCTTCCGGTATTGAGGGTTGATGTCTCGCAGTGTACGGGTGGCCATCACTAGAAATCCTCGGCCGGGGTATGTGAGAACTACCGATCCAGAATTGATAGTTTCTCGGGTAGTGATGGGTTTCATACCGACACGAATTATCGCGTTGTTAGGGGTCTGACTTTATCCATCCCTAGAATCGATATACGATACTCTTAGACGAACAGACCGGACTGTACGGATATCGTCACTGATAGGCTCAGTAGGGGTTCGGATGAGTTTGCTCGTCGGCCTTCTTTTCGCTCAATACCTGGGTTGCCGTTACGTACAGCTAGTGCCGCTGACGTGCTTATGGTTAAACCCACTGCCAGCGTATTGACGAGTCTTTAGAGTCCCACACAGAGGGTTTTCATGGTTCAGGCGATATGGTGTAGGCAACGTATGTTGATACATACAGGTGTCCGATTAAATATGTGCACAGACTGCACAGATTTTAATCGGACGGTTGATAATATTAGCGGCTTAGGATTAAGCCAGATTGTTAAATCAAGTTTTGATTTAATAATTTACATATGTATTTATATATATGTATTCTAGTATTATTGCTCACTATTTATTTCTCTCTCTTTGGCTATTCGTATTTTCGTACGAATACGCGTATGTGTATTTCGATACATGTACCGGGAAGCATTCCGTATTTATACGGAATGGCTTCTAGAAGATTTGCCACCTCATTATTGATTTTCCTTTTTAGAAAAATCATTTATTTTATAATGAGGTGGAAAGGTGACAAAGCATGGTCTTGGACATGTAGTGATTGGTATGGGTTGAATTATTTATTGCTAAATGAAAAAGGATTTTTGGTGTGCATTATTTTTGGAGAGAGGAGAGAGGGGCCAGCCACATGAGAGATGTGGGGGCTTGCTCATTTTTGTTGGTTCAATTTTTGCTCTCTCACTCTCATGCACACCCAAAAAGACTTAACCATTTAGCTCATGCCATTCTTGCTTTCATCACCTCCACACCTTCCATGGTTGTTCTATGAGCATAATATTTTGAGAGAGAATTATAGTGACACTATCCTACACCCCCACTCTCTACTACTAGCAATCCTAGAGAGTCGGTTGGTCCGCTTGGCGAACCTGGAGCTTGTGCCGTTTCCCTCGGGTGGATCATCGGACATGAAGGAAGACCGGCGACCAAAGTCGATCCGCATCACTAGGAGTTTGGAAATGGTTGAAGACTCGAAGGACTTGGTTCATTAGGTATAACCATTTCTATCTCCTTTTATTAGCTTGCTAGTTTTAGGGTTAATGGTTTCGATCTTGGAAATCGGGTAATGGTAGCGCCGGGTTTTAGAAAAATTTTGTTCCGCATTTGGCCACGCTTCGATGGCCGGGGTGCTCGCATAACCCAACATGGTATCAAAGCCATCCATTAAACTCTACTAGCTAGTTTGCACAAGCTTAAAATCTCGATCGATCAAAAATTCTAAATCATTTTTCCTTTTTGCCAAGTTTCTGTCGTTTTTAAAACTTGCTTGAAAAATCTTTCTGTATAGCTTAAAAATCCGTGTAGACAATTGTAGAGCACCAAAGGAAATTTGGAAGCTTGAAACAATTTTTTTGCCGCGGAACCGCCGCAAAACATGCCATTTGGCGGCGGTTCCGCCGCTCTTTTATAGCCTAATGCGTCCAAATTTTTTCTGGCACTCTCTGACATGGAAAAATGATTTTTGGGATATATGGTTTTGTCCCAGAATCTTTTGAGTATTGGATTTTCTTTTGGGGCCTTTGCGGATAAATTTAGTCGATCGAAATTTTAACTGTGTAATTATCAGTACTTAGTTTAGCATTTGCGACCGTGAATGTCACTCGATCGATAAACCCATCTAACTGCTATATGTTCTTTTAAACGAGTTTGCGAACGTGACATTCACGTTGATGTTCTGTGTTTATGCTGATATTGTGGATCGGATCGTCGTGGTGGATAGCCTGGGTGCAGTTGCAGTACAGTTTAGATTCATTTGTACATTTGATATTGAGAGGCGAGCGTCCGACATGTGGACTGCCGTCACTGCCTGTTTGTATATTATTCTTTTGGGGCACGACCGGGGTGAGGTCGATGTCACCCCTGTATATTATTTTCTTTTCTGTACTAGGATTACCCCGCGGTGGAGTGCACGGATAGCCGGGTTCAAAAGGGAAACAGATCTGCATCTCATGGCGTTGAGACAGAGGGGACCTTACTCTAGAATTGACGGGCTATTCGCCGCACTCGTAGAGGGTATAGGTTGACCTAAGGAGGGGTGCCCAAGTTACCGGATTTCGTGAAGTGCTGGGTGGTCCATTCACTTTGCTGAAGGGGGCTGTCTCGCTTCAGGTTTTGGCGGGTAACTTGCCGCGCTCGTAGGGGTCTAGGAGTTCATTGCACAGGCTATCCACATGACCAGGAAAACGTCGGGTTTTCAGTTGTGGCTCAAAGGAAACCCGGGGCTCCCAGATTATCTGTATTGTTCTGTGATACTTATTACTTTTCTGTGATGTTGCATTTATCATGCTTGGGACGATTGTTATATATATACATATATACTATTAGATGTTGTATATGTTTGCACCTGCGCTAGCCCAGTCCCCGCTCTGTCATTAGTTAAGTAACCTAACGGGTGATGACGGGACCCAGTGGCGAATACGGATGGCATATATGTACATCATATATTTTCGTTCTTTTCTGGTGTGATTAATTGATGGGACTGTGTTGATTCTTATCAATGCAAGGAAAAACAAACCTATTTATATGATGTTGTTGGAACCAAGATTTTTTAAAAACTGACATTACAGACGTACGCTTTTGCTTTGCATCGTGGTATTCAGTTTGGAATATCCTGTAACTCATTCGACTGGGCAAGGGCCGAGATCCCTTCATCGGGAGTGACCCCTTGAGTAAAAGTTTGCGTCAGCGTAATAACTTCACTATAGTCGTTTACTTTTTTGCTTTGCATCGCGGTATTCAGTTTGGAACGTCCTGCACCTCATTCGACGAGAAAAGAGCCGAGATCCCTTCACCGGGAGTGACCTCTTTAGCAAAAGTTTTCGCCACTATACTTTTGTAAAACCACTTGGATTCCTTCTGCGATATCAAGTTCATTACGTTAAAGGTTTTTTGCCAAAAACCAACCGTAGCCCTCCGTCATTTCTTTCAGGTAGTACCTAGTATTCGTGCTGCATTTGTTGGCCTTTGTCAAGGCGCAGTGTGCGGTAACTGGGTATTACTTGTCTGTTGCATTGAGTTGCGATTATCTAGGACAGTCGTATAACCTTGTTGGCCTTTGTCAAGGATTTGTGCGGGTTGGTCTAGAGTAATTCAGGATAATGACGGGTTGAACTTGACTTGTTGTTTATGATTTGTTGGCCTTTGTCAAGGTCATAAACCGCTTGGGGTAAAAATCATAGCGGGAGTTTCAAACATACAGGAAACTTGCCAGGCATGCGCATACCTTCTGGAGTGTGGTGACTTGAGTGGCTTCCATCAAGTTATCATGCGATGATAGTTGGATCCCGATTCCCACTGATGAGTAGGATTACTCCTCGAGTGATTCCGACTAATTCTCCTTTTAGGTTTGGAGGAGAATTCGAGGATACAGTGGGAGACATTCAGGTTAGAGTGCATGCAGAGTGTTTCCTTTCTCTCTCTCTCTTTGACAGTGACCATGAGCCAACCCTAGACTATAACTCAGTAACCAAGTTAACCGAACTTTCTTAAAAACACTGGCTTTTGGATTATCTGAGTTGCATACAACATTGCCACTTCTTTTTTTACCCTTTGCTTTTCTCCAGAACACCCCGTATCACTACGAACATCCACTTCCATTGGATAAAACCATCGTATGGTTATATACGAACTCGAAGGAACCTTTTCGAGGATGGTTTCTGGTTCTGGAGAAAATGAATAGGACTATTCAGTTGTCTTTTCCTTTCACCTTCTCTCAGGTTGTGAGGGCTCCTAGGATTAGGAGACTGTACACCTATTACGCTTATTGGATAGTCTTCTTCCAAACCATAGGCAGGTGTCGAAAGGTAGGGAATGAAGAAAACCAATTAGCCTAAGTGAGGAGTGCAGAAGGTAATAAGTAAAGACAAATAAATGGATTAGAAAGAGGGCAAAGTAAAATGCGACTGCTATGATTCATGACCAAACCACATATTTCATCGCCATTCCTACTTCACCTTTGTATTTCTCCAGAACACCCCGTATCACTACGAACATCCAATTCCATTGGATAAATCCATCGTATGGTTATATACGAACTCGAAGGAACTTTTTCGAGGATGGATTTTGGTTCAAGAGAAATAGGAATAAGGTTTATTCAGTTGTCTTTTATCTTTACCTTCTCTCAGGTTGTGAGTGCTCCTAGGATTAGGAGTGTACACCTATTACGCTTATTGGATAGTCTTCTTCCAAATCATAGGCTGGTGCCGAACGGTAGGGAATGAAGAAAACTATTTAAGCCTAACAAAGGTGTACAGAAGGTAACGACTAAAGACAAATAAAGGGATTTGGAGAGATGCCAAGAAAATATATGGTTTCAGTTGTGAATCTGATAATGGAAGAGGCATTACTAGGAATACCAGGATACCCCTACAAAACATTTTAATGTTTCAGTTTCACTATGCGTTGTTAATTGAAAACTGATTTCCCAATTAGATCTTTACTCCAGGGTATGTATTTACCAGTTTTGATTCTCACATATGTATGGTTTTACAGATGATGAGTGGGAGTAAGTTATTGGGAATTAGGTGGTCATCCTCATTATGTCGGAATTCGTTGTAATTGGTGATATTTAAGGAAATCGCCTGGGTTGTTTGCCGGACGGCAAGTATTTGGTTTTGAATATCCGTTGTTACGCACCAATTTCAAACTGATATATCCGTACGTTTATTTTTATAAAGTGGGATATAACTTTTTGAAATTATATCCATGATATTTACCTATATCAGTTGATGGTTAGGTAAGGAGCATTCAACAGCGGTGTAAGTCTTCATAACCATAGTACAGTTTTCGACCTATGACGCACAGGGTTTGAGTTTTTCAACTCAGGGGACTTATACAAAGTATTGTATGTTGTCCAGTATCCATTAGGACAGAGGGGTTGGTACTCGAACTATATTCTGTTTACTTGTGACTTCTCCATTTTTAGACACGTGTTTCGTAGAAATACAAAGTCTAAGTTTTGAGAAGTTATATGTAAAAGAATAAAGTAGAGAACCAGTTGTTGCAAGTATCGGGATTCTTCAAGGTGATCGAAGATGTAAATACTTGTGTATGGTATTCAGTTGATAGTAATAGTTTTGAGAAACTTGTTTCTTTTTCAGGTTACTCATAATTGGATGCACTCCTAAGTTGAGTAATGATGATCGTCCTCTATCCATTTAGTTGACATGCACTGGAGACAGCTGCATGATTTGAATCTGGTTCCAATTAAATTAGTGCCTTTGTTTTTATATTAGATATATATAGAATCAATTTATATCTTAACGATATTAAGGTATAGGGAGTCGTCCGGCTGATGCTTAAAACCAAAATCCGGATAAACTCAAGGCACGTTTCTGTAATGGCAGTTTGTGGGTTAACCCGGGCTTTGACGAGGGTTAACTTTCTACCATCTGGAAGATCAATAGTGATATTGTTCTAGACTCGCCACAGTTTTAGTAAAATGGACTTTTTTAGAAAAAACAGTAGTGGGAGTATGGTAGAACTGGAAGTGATTCCAGAACCACAAACGATTACTGAAAATTTAATAAGAACCTAAAAATTCAATCAGGTTTGACATTCCATTGGCCACTCTGCAGATATGGTAGGTAACCTCAGGCACCCGAGAGGTACTTCGGTATCCTCAAGAACGGTGACATGGAGGTTCTTGTTTACCCAGACTTGACACTAGTGTTGTTCCAGATTATGAGACCTGGCAGGAGGATGAGTATAGCGTCATTCTAAACTAGCTTTAGAAGTACACGTGTATATGACTCTGCCAGAGGGTTGTTATAGTCAGTGGGAGCAGTCGAAGCGTAGTAGACAAGTAGCTTGTGTCTATTTATAGACTAAAGCGGATATAGCGGAGATAGATCATCTATTTTTGATGTGACAATCATGGGCTTTGACTTCATCAAAATAGGGGATGGATCTGTTAATAAGATAGTAGGGTGTGATATCCTGGTATTTAGGATGACATTCTCTTTGTAGGAAGTGAAATTACTATACTACGATCGGTTATACCTTGGTTGTCACACAGTGTTTTCTCCACATAGGTTATGGATATTATATCAAACATTCTGGTTACTAGATCTATGGTTTTAGATCTAGATTTAGGAAGTGTTCCAATCTGGGTACTCAGACAGTATTCTAAAGGTGTTTTAGAATGGACGACTCCTGGCATGGTGGTGTACCTGCAGGTGATGGAGTCACCCTCTCTAAAGGTGTCTTACAGACTAAAGGGGAGAGGGATGTGCATGATTGGCATATCACTCGCTTAGGCAATTGAGTCAATCATGACATGTCAAATACCACACCAGATGTTGTTTTTGCACTATATGCAATAAGTTGATATATTAATCCAATCCTGGAGAAAAACGAATGGAAGCAGTTTATGAACATAAGTGGATGTTCTAGGGATTTGATAGCGGCAGCCTCCTTCTGGAGACAGTTATCATTTCAGGCTTCCAATGTGACCTGGATGACAGAGTGACTGTCAGAGTTATAGTTTTCCCTCTGACGAGGGGCAGTAGTTTGGATAGGTGGTCCAAGCGGATACTGAGGAAGGCATGGCGCAGCATACTGATTAAATTCAGTAGTCGATACAGTCTAAGAAGTTTGCTGGATTTGGAGTTCATTTATGAACTGGGTCCCATCAGATATCCAGAAATATTCTAAGATGGGTGTTGCTCATTTCGGGAGATAGTTTTCTCCGCGAAGTTGAGATAAAGAAAGACATAAAAAGAAACACTAGAGTGGATCCACCCACTGAGGCTATTTCTCGAACGCAATAGTTTTACGAACGAGGTTTATGAAACTGATTAGTAGAGAGGTTGGGTGTTCGGTATCACACGGGCTGTGAGTATGCGACATCGCAATAATTAGCCTTAAGTGCAAGTAGGAGATTGTTGGCTATAGTGCCCTCAAGGAAATTATCACAGTCGTAGGCATGTGATCATGATGATTGAGGGAGGACCTATACCGATAAAACAGTCTTACTCGAGATGATAGTATGCTATCTGGTTTGTTTTTATCATCATGTATATGTTGATAAAGCCCTTAGGATCTTGCTTGACTACCAGCATTATGATGGCGATCACATACGTGGGAGCTGGGGGTCTATAAGCACATCCTTAAATGTCCCTAGTCGTGGGAGTATCGAGACTGGGCATCGGCACTTCAGTGTAGACTGGTGTATACTTATCTAGACCCTGACGATGGGCGGTGGCCGGTCTCACAAGCCATTGGTGTTAGTTGTTCACCTGAGATAGTATACAGGTGCTCATTGGGTTATGAGTACACTGGACGAACTCGCCGAGAACATGCTAGTTGGTATTATATCTATAGTCAGATAGAAGTTCCCTGGTGACATATGTACAGGTTAGTCTGTCGACCTGAGATCGTCATTTGTCTCGTGTGAGTTTCCACCGTGCTTTGATTACTACCCTACCACGGCTCAAAGGAGTCGTGCAAACAGGTTTTAGTTAGGTACAGTCCCGAGCCACATAGAGGCAGTGAGCGGATCGTCGGGGATTCGTCTCTCCCGGTATTGGGGATTGATGTCGCGCAGTGCACGGGTGGCCATCACTAGAAATCCTCGGCCGGGGTATGTGAGAACTACTGATTCAGGATCGATAGTTTCTCGGGTAGTGATGGGTTTCATACCGACACGAATTATCGCGTTGTTAGGGGTCTGACTTTATCCACCCTCTAGACTCGATATGCGATACTCTTAGACGAACAGACCGGACTGTACGGATATTGTCACCGACAGGCTCAGTAGGGGTTCGGATGAGTTTGCTCGTCGGCCTTCTTTTCGCTCAATACCTGGGTAGCCGTTACGTACAGCTAGTGTTGCTGACGTGCTTGTGGTTAAATCCACTGCCAGCGTATTGACGAGTCTTTAGAGTCCCACAAAGAGGGTTTTCATGGTTCAGACGATATGGTGTAGGCAACGTATGTTGATACATACAGGTGTCCGATTAAATATGTGCACGGACTGCACAGACTTTAATCGGACGGTTGATAATACTAGCGGCTTAGGATTAAGCCAGATTGTTAAATCAAGTTTTGATTTAATAATTTACATATGTATTTATATATATGTATTCTAGTATTATTGCTCACTATTTATTTCTCTCTCTTTGGCTATTCGTATTTTCGTACGAATACGCGTATGTGTATTTCGATACATGTACCGGGAAACATTCCGTATTTATACGGAATGACTTCTAGAAGATTTTCCACCTCATTATTGATTTTCCTTTTTAGAAAAATCGTTTGTTTTATAATGAGGTGGAAATGTGACAAAGCATGGTCTTGGACATGTAGTGATTGGTATGGGTTGAATTATTTATTGCTAAATGAAAAAGGATTTTTGGTGTGCATTATTTTTGGAGAGATGAGAGAGGGGCCGGCCACATGAGAGATGTAGGGGCTTGCTCATTTTTGTTGGTTCAATTTTTGCTCTCTCACTCTCATACACACCCAAAAAGACTTAACCATTTAGCTCATGCCATTCTTGCTTTCACCACCTCCACATCTTTCATGGTTGTTCTATGAGCATAATATTTTGAGAGAGAATTATAGTGACACTATCCTACACCCCCCACTCTCTACCACTAGCAATCCTAGAGAGTCGGTTGGTCCGCTTGGCGAACCTGGAGCTTGTGCCGTTTCCCTCGGGTGGATCATCGGAGATGAAGGAAGACCGGCGACCAAAGTCGATCCGCATCACTAGGAGATTGGAAATGGTTGAAGACCCGAAGGACTTGGTTCATTTGGTATAACCATTTCTATCTCCTTTTGTTAGCTTTCTAGTTTTAGGGTTAATGGTTTCGATCTTGGAAATCGGGTAATGGTAGCGCCGGGTTTTAGAAAAATTTTGTTCCGCATTTGGCCACGCTTCGATGGCCGAGGCGCTACCATAACCCAACAGTACCTGCATGAAGTCGTCTCTAGCTCGAATCAATCAATTTGATGACTTCGCATCGGGGTAGGCAACGTATCACATGTCCTAGCCATTCCTCCTTGGGTGACTAGCGATCTTCTATCATATCTCTAAGCACCACTCGTGCGACAAAAGCTCCAAACATCTGGGGCGATATCTCGTCAGTCGCAGTGATAACTGAATCATTCGTCCGTATGCTGAACTGTTCCTCAATCATCAAGTATAATCAGTGCATCGACGGTCATCACATTCTGGCTGGCCTCTAGCAGTAGCCTGATCCTCTGGTGCTGATCTGTACGTTGGAGAAATCTCATAAAAGCGATCCATCAACGCTCATGGCGCGAAAACAGAAAAAAACGACGCCTCTATGCAATCGTATGTCCCTGGAATCACGCCTTGGTCAGTTCTCGTTCATGATGAGCTCATGCTGACGAAACTCTAGCCGTAGCTCTCTTTGCCCGTGTAATCATGGCAGCAAAACCCATAAACCAATATCGATGAGGATAGATCATACGAATGAATATAATACTGTGCAAGGAAATGTACATCCTAAGGCTCCCTAAGCGAAGTAGCGTATCGTAAGTATGCCGCGGAACATACACACGGTACGTCACTCTCCTTAAGTCACCTACTCTATCAACCAAGGTCAACCTACGCGACGAAAGTTCGGGTCTAATACCCCCTCGACTAAGTCTATGTTCCATAAAGTCAAGCCTAGATTCCGTATATATACAAACGCCCTAGGCTCCACATAGCCAAACATAGGCTCGAACTAAGGTTAACCTAGCGCTCTGATACCAACTTTGTCACGACCCGAAATGGCACGTGACTGGCACTTTAATCATATGAAGTCTATAGGACCTCATCTAATTCAAGTAAGCCAAAAATCTCAGAAATCTAAACCATTTTAAAGAAGAAGTGAGGAAAGCTTATCTTAAAAGGAAGTGGTTTTAAATAACATAAGCCGAAGTATTGCATTTTTAAAATCTCAAGTCTTTTATAAAAATTTCGGCAGAGTTTCCTTTGTAAATACTGGCCCCAAAAGGGTACACCATGCATAATATGAATAAAGGCATCCCCAAGCGGGAGCTAGCTCTTCGTCAATTGACGGTCACAAGCATGCAAGCAATATAATATACAACGGCAAGGGCGAGGATCAAAACTCAAAAGGAAACTCAAAATATCAAGAAAACCATAATAATACAACACGTGACTCTAAGGTCAAAACAATATACAACTGGTTTTCTAAGTCTGAAATAAATGTACAAGTCTAGTTGATGGAGTTTACTAGATACAACTGAATATAAATGTACAATAGTGGTGACGATACAAGTGAGTCCACCTACCAAAGCAATCACCCAGAAAGGGAGCAGTATGCCAGAAAGCCGCAAAAAAACCTGTACGGCAAAACCTGCAAGAAACTGTGGCACAACGGGGGTGAGTTGCCAACTCATGAGTAGAAAATATCACAGAGCAGAAATCGTATGTTTGACTCAATCCTAGGTCAAAACGATCAGTAATATATATATCCTCAATATGATAAAGTCTGAAGCATGATAAGGTGGCAAGGGTAAACATTTAGACATAAGGGTAATACCAAGTGCTCGTATTAGTGCCTCAGGTAGCAACATATCATAAACATGAGGTGTGATCAATGTAATCAACATGAAATCAGTGCCAACTATATCATGAAGTCCATAAGTATGTGAATATCATCCAACTATGAAATCAATGCCTGTATGCATGTGGATCTCGTCCATGGGTTAACCAATGATACAACAACATCAAAATTATGGAACCTGAGTGTCCAGCATCGACACTCAAAACATCATGAAACCCGTGTCCAGCATCGACACGTAAATCCTCATATCTCGGGCTCCGTCAGTCCGGATCGGCCCATATCATCTCTCGACTCCGGTCGGTATCCTCCGAATATCCCCCGAGCCTAAATATTGTCACTGATAGGTAGTAGTCCCTCTGCCAGGCTCACCGTCTACTGCACATCATCCATTTCTTGCCCCGGGGTACCATACCGGGTCTATGTACCCGCAATCGGTCTCATCCAGCTCCTCGAATCAGGTATCACTGTCACACGTCTAAGAACCGAGAAAACGCATGGTGAACGCACTAAAATATCATATCAAGAGAACCCGGGTTCTTAAAACAGTACATACTTTCTTTTAAAACAACCACGGTTCTTAAATCCAGAAATCTCATGAAAACAGCATACTCAATGCATATAATCATAAAGCGTGATGTATGTGACATATAACAGAATATAAGAATATCCGTAAATCATGCAACATGGTACAGTAATATGCACATAGCAAGGGTAAACCGTTCTTTTAAATGAATCTAGTTTTAAAATGTCTCCTGCAGTTCCCAATTTCTCCAAAGTCAAATGCAACATCGTAAAAAGGTGCATATGTAACTATAGCAAGTAAATTGTGTAAGGAGTCATATCATGATGCAACAATCCTACTGTGTAGTGACGTGGCAATTATCGATGATGAAGTATGTGAGCCGGCAATCAAGTGTACGTGGAGCATACGCATCATCGATAATAGTGCTGGTGTCCTGACAGCATAGGTTTAATATAACATAAATCACAAGTACATAAGCATGCAATGCGCTAATAACAATATGAATATATGGAAATGGAAAGTAAATGCAATAATAAGGAATCTACATTAGTTATAAGTGTCATACAGTTTGTCATTTGAATTCACACGAATCGTGGTGTTTGGAAAAATAGGGGCTACGGTGTTTTTAAGAAAAAAGATACGTCCTTTGAAATATCCGTAGAATCCCTTAGCCTGTCTTTAAAATACTCACGATTCGTTATTTTTGAAATAGGTATGACTCGAGTCTAGTCTAACATCTACAAGTAACTACAGGACTAAACTAACTGACTAATTGAAAAGGGTACGGAAACCACCTAAATCTGAGTCGATACATATAAATATAATAGTCGGTGATCCCGCCTCAATAGTGTCACATACGATACAATATATAATATGACATCCTCGAGTCAAGAGTGCGGATCTAACTTCAATATAAAGCTCGTACAGTAAATCCATCGTACGACATCCCAATCTGGGTACGGGTCGAATATCATATTTATCTCATCAATTAACTGGTATCCTTATCATCATATCTCATGAACTGGGGGTACTGATCTAAGTCTAGTACAAACTGATACCATCTGCATATATATACGTGGTATGAAAATACACGCCTAAAGGCCCGCTATAATCTCATGTCGTATCTCATAATACGAATCAAAACATATCACCGATCTCATGGCATCATGCTTAATCTCATCGACTCATCCCCAAGTACCATAAACAATCCTCATCATCCATGTATAAGTATATGTACACACACACACACAGTCCCATACCTATGTGTGTGTGTGTATATCACGAGGCCGCCGTGCAGATTCCTGCTCGGTCCATCCACAACGGGTAGCTTCCTGCCCAACAACGCTGTGGATCCAAAACCCTCGTCAAAAGGGAATGGTCGATGCCGACCTAGATTCACAGTCGTCACCTCAACTCCGAGGTAAGGGAGGATACCGACCTCCCTACACTTGGATATCGTTTGATTCAATGCTAGATGCGTGATCACCGCCTCGACTCCGGGGAAAAGGATGGTACCGACCTTCCTACACTTGGCTATCATTCGACTCACACTCGACGCGCGATCGTCACCCAGAAAGGCCGAGCACCGACCTGACACTCGCAGGATAAAAGTATACGAGCTATGAATACTTACAAAATGAAGATTCAAACAATAAAAAGTATACGATCTAAAGTACTTGTAATATGAGTAGACATTTGAGCAAAGGAAAAAAGTATACTTTATTTATAATCAAAAATAAATATAAGGTATTATGGGCTCCTCAGCCTTACAAAAATGCCCGGAGGCTTACAAAACTCTAAAAAGGAAAAAAATCATGAAGGGAGGATAGTTCAGGCCACCCGCTCAGCCAGGATCTCACCCTGCTCGATGCTGTCATCGGGGACCAAAACTGCGACCCCAGGGTCGGCACTTCCACCGACAGCCTCGCCCCCAACAGCCAGCTCGGCGCCTCCCCTCTGCGGCGCTTTCTCGGCGAGGGGGTACTTTGCGCGGAGCTCGCAGTCGACAAACTCCGGCATAGACTCCTTGATAGCGTCGAGGGCGCTGTGCCACACGACGGCCGAGGATTCATCGAGATCAGCGTAAAATTGATCGGACGCTTTGTATTCCTCCACGGCCTTCACCGCCCGGCTCTCGGCAAGCTTCACCGTGTCTATTGCCTCCCGAGCATCCTTCTTGAGGGTGTCCCTCGACCTCTTCATCGCGTTGTAGAGGCTGTTCGACTCCTCCAATTTGGCTTGGATAGCCCGGTTGGACTCGTTCAGGAGCCGATGGGATTCCTTCAGCTTCGAGTTCGTCAGCCCCTCGGCGGCCAATCTCGACTCGATGAGGGCCGCCTTCTCCTCCGCCTGCTTCAATTGAAGGCGAAGTTTTTCCTCCCGCGGTGAGGATTCTCCCGCCTTCTTCATGGCCGGGGCTACCTCCTCGGACTCCATGGCGACGAGAAGGGCACAGTGTTGAAGGACCTAGGGAAAACATCAACCATGTTAAAAAGCTGAAACCGTGGAAATAAAACTTAAGAAATTTTTTTAAAAGGTTAAATACCGACTTGAACCGCCTCCTACGCTATTGCGGCCACCTGGGCCTTCATTGTGTCCTGGGAAATCTTGCCCCCGGCTGCCTGCTTCATCTCTGCCAGCAAGCTGTCGGCAACGGATAGCCCCGAGGGCACCTCAATGCAGAAGTCGCCCTCCTGCACCAGGATCTCGGTAGGAGATGGCCGAGAGACCGTCCGCTTCTGTCTCTTGAGGGGGATTTTAGCGGGCTCAGACTCCTCCTCCTCCTCCTTCGCTCGAGGCGCCGGGTCCTATGTGTGCTTATGACCCCCGCGGCGTTCTTCCGGGACTGGAGGCGCTGCGGAAGGCTTGGCCGGAGTAGTTTGCCTCGGGGCCGAGCTCGGACCGGGGCGGGACAAGCTTGCGCCCCCAGTCTTTCTTCCTTAGGCCTTAGCGGTCATGGTAGCTAGGATTTTTGATCAGTCCATGGACTCTACAAAAAGAACACACAAACAAAAGGGGGTTAGAGACACTAAAACGGAAAAGGAAATTTAGCAAAGTCTAAACAGATCGTCGAAAGCCCTAACTTACCCAGAAAACACACAGGACTGAGCCCAGCCTAGCTCAGTGCCTGCTCGGAAAACAGGACATCAGCCAGTTGGATCGGTTCCCCCAGGGACACCACCCTCGCCTCAGAGGAGGTCGACTGCTTCGCCCTTGGGCAGTCGACACGGTGCCACTGTGTGAGCACAGGCCAATCCTTTCCCTCCGGTGGCCAGACGAAAATGTACTTCTCCTTCCATTCATGAATGGAAGAAGGGACGACCACTACCCCCGACCCGGCCGTCCAACCTCTACGTTTTTAAACGAAAACTACACCCAACTCGTCTCTTCCTTGCTGGTGCTGGGGTGATTTTTATAACAAAGAAAAGACACAAGGAGGGTCAAACTAAAAAGGATCTGATCAATTTTTAACCGGACCAGAAACCCGAGGAGGATTCTCCACGAGTTCGGCGCTAGCTAGCCTGGAGCTAGACGGAAGCAATGAAGCACCTCATAAATCTCGGGTGAGAAGGGCAGACGCGTTCCTGCCCGGAGTGCTTCCAGATACATAGCAACCTCCTTGGCCCGCACCTGGTCTGCCCGCTCACCCTCTATGGCTAAACGGAGTGAATAGCTAAAAAGGATATGGAATCGAGTCCGGATGTCGGAAAGCTCGTCCAGACGATTCAAAATGCAGGGCGCATCGCGGGTGTTCCCGATGCGCACCTTGGGAGCCCTCGTCGCCGTCCGACGACGAGTGACAAGGATGGCCCTGACTCTAGGGGCGAACCATACACAGAAGACGAAGTAGAAGAACTCTCTCGGCTGTCTGAAACCGAAGAGGGGGAAGACCCACTAGATTCGGCCCCAGCAACTGGAGCCTCATCGTCCAACTCTACCCTTACAACATCTACAGACTCCTCGGATGAAGATATCTAACCTGATTCAAAAAAAGAGACTCGTCGAGGAAAACTCAACAGAAGATCCAATCTAAGCGGAGGAGCGCCGGACAATCTTCAAACAACGAAGGAGAATTAGAGCAAAGTGTTGGCCCTAGGATGGTCCTCTCCTATTTATACACAACGGAGAGAACATCCTGCGGCCCAGATCGATTTCTGCCAAAACGAAGCATCGCGTCTAGCGGTCGTCGGGGCTCCACATGGCAATCGACCATTAGGGGACGTCTCTTTGTAGCAGGAGTCAAAGACAGGCTGTCACGCCCGCCAACCAATGTCGAACAAGTGGCTCAGATCCCAACTGAAGATCGAGTGAAACGACGCCCCCTCCTTAATTCACAATCATTTCATTGATCCGCTAACATCATCGGGGATACGTGCGAAAATTAACGCATAAGGGGAGAAGCTACGTGGACTCGAAGATCGAAACAACGCAACCACCCTACGCCATGTCTCCCCCGAACATTCCACACTATGATTCTCGGCACCAAACTGAGCAGGAAAAAACCAAGCAGGCCGCTCTCGACCCAACCCATAAATAGGTCGGAACGAGAGTGGGAGGCTAATGATGATGCTCACAAGTGGTAATCCCTCGGATTACGACATGTGGCGGATGACGTGTCCCGAAGGCTACAGAGGTAGAATAAATGAGATGCATTAGGGGCGTTCCTCGGGACCTCATCTCCGACGACGCATCCAACCTTTCGGAGACCTCCCTGAGTACTTTCTATATTCGCCTAGCAAACAGCCAACTGCTCGCCTCCGAACAGTCCATCAAGCTTCCTTATCCTCCCGGCTCGTCTCCGAGCCATCTAACAGGTCGAGCTTCCTCGGCTTCCCGGCTCGTCTCCGAGCCATCTGACAGCCCAAGCTTCCTCGGCTCTTCCGACCAACCGAGAGCGCTGAGCCTAAGCGCCCCCGCATCGGTTTTGCGTATCTCGCCAAAGCGAGATATCCGCCACCCCATGTTCCGCGTCCCACACTAGCGTGTTCCCCCATTAATAGGTGTATCCCGCCATTAATGCGGGGATAACGTAGGGGCGTAACTGACTGCGAGGATAACGCACCGGCTCGCTCCACGCAACCACTATATAAACCTCTCTTCCAGACGACTCAGATAAGTCAAACTCATTCCAATAGGCCGCTACGCTGCCCTTACTTCCCGCTGCTAACTTGATCGTCGGAGAGTCCTACGGTGGTTTCTCATCCCGGGACTTCTTTTGCAGGTAGCTCGGTCTCAGCAATCTCAACAACCGATTGAGATCCACACGCTCAACAACTCCCAGGCCAATCTCAACCGCTCGAAACCGCTCGCTATCAGATCGACGGAGGACAACATCTGAAGGAGATCACGGCCTCCAACTCTCTGTCTCTGTGTGATGAAATTCATGTGTAATAATCTTCGTGTACTCTTGTTCTTATAGAATTCATGGTATAATAATCATTTTGAATTGCTGTTCTTTCATTATATTGTTAATATGCTTTTGCTAAGGAAAGGAATAATACCGATTTGAAAATTCGATGATCACGACTGTTTCTGCAGCTTCCTCATCGATAATCCGCACCGGCTAAATTAAATGGGCCGATGACTTAGACGAAGACAGATAACAACAACAACCACCACCACCACAACAAATATTGAATCGGATCAATCAACTCAATATCAAATGCTTCTCATCACTTGACCGTCAACCAGCCATGGAAAATAGACGCCCTGTCTCCGGATCGGTTGTTACAGTTCCTAAGCAGTCTACATCTCAAATCAAACTTAACAGCTTAAACAGTACTGCTTCAAAGAACAGTTTCGGAGAGAGAGAAGCAAAAAAAAGATATTGAAAAGTGCTGCAATAGAAAATGGCCTTGAGAAATCTGAAATTATCTCACTTCAGGAAAAAATGGTAGAGATGTTGAGGTGGTTGAACAATGGCCCAATTCTCTTCATCTGATAAACACTCTATGTAAGCATATAAATGTTCGCGTGAGCACACACATCATTATACTGCTAGAAACTAGGATTTGAAAATGTACCTTATTTCTCCCTTAATTAGCGAAATATCCTCCTCTATGCTGCTATTAGTCCAAACAACACTAATTAGCGAAATATCCGCCTCTATGCTGCTAAGTTCAAACAACACGGTCAAGTAAACTAATTAACCAAAAAGATTTACTTAGAAACAGAAAGACTGATTTCACTGAACTCCCTAAAGTTTTACTCGATTTCCAAAAATCAGTCCTATTGAGAGAGAGTATACCCTTTTTGCATTTGAGAATAAAACCATGGAAACAGAAAACATTCATGTAGATCACAAGCAACGGATAGAAAATTCTAGGGGAGTGACTATTTTTTTCATATGAAAAAAATCCAATCATATAAAACAGACGGATACAGCTACATTACACATCAACATATTGCAGCATAAGCTGCATAACACAGTTGCGAGCATACTTACAGCGCAAAATCAATACTTCTTACCGAAATGCGGAAATATGTTCTTACATATTAACGGAAAACATATAGTTTTTATGTAATCGGGATAATATAGCTTGGTTCGAAACATGCAGCAATATAAAACACTGTACAGGAAAGCCAAACACCTGCCAAATTTCTATAAACGGGAACACACACTCATAATCCAAATACCAAAGCAACGTCAACACCGACACTAATCAAGATTTCTGCTCGTTATTTATATACAAAAAGCTCTCTTAATTCCGGGTGGGTTCTCTGATCAGGAAGCCTCGCCGAGTGGGAAATGCACTTTCGGAAGTGCCTCCATCAGGAAACTGCTTCCGCATTTCGCTTCTTGGCTATTAAGACCATACTCAAAAATATCAATCATCTTGCTCTTGCCAACTCCGTCGCAAGTTCCTTGCAACCTGACCAAAAAGCCAAGCTTTGGAATTAATTACTCCTGATAGTAATTTTAAAGTGTAAAGATTTAAAAAAATAAATAAATGTGTTAATTTATAGGGGGTTTATAAGAGGGGGAATATATTAATACAAGTATTTTCCTATCAAATATGTGATTTACTTGAGTTCTCCAAAATCACTCTGTAGTTTAATCCCCATCTCGAAACCCCTGAACTTTTATTTCGTTACACAGAAACCCCATGCGGTTATTTATTTCAAAAATTGACTAAATTAAGCTCTTATTTTAATGAAAATACGGATCTTCTAGATGCAAGATAAACCATACTCATAGTAGTGGGCAACTTGGCCTAATTTGGAGAAGACGACTTCATGTTTGACAATTTGGAGAAGGCTCGATTTGAGTTAAATCGAAATTTAGCGAGAAAATAACTTATATAATGAGATTATGATGGATAATTTAGGATAAAACTACAAGAATCGGTCAAATGTGAGATCATATGACATGTTTATCGCCAAAAAACCTTACAAATCAAACCGGGGGTTTCTTGTACAACAAAATAAAAGTTCGGGGGTTTTCGTGATGGGTTTAAACTACATGATGGTTTTGGAAAACACGAGTAAACCACTGGATGATTTCTATGAAATAAGCCTACATGGAAAGAGAAGGGGTTTTTTCTCTTTCATTTCATTTAGGGCAAACTTTTGTAAATATTATCACATGATATCGGAATAGAAGTCCACATGGAATTTAATAAGATATGAATTCCAAAACATTAAACTGTTCAAACGATACATTATAATTAATAAATGAAAATATCCAAAAACAATCATAATAATACATGGAAAGAAGAATTATCAATCGCGGCAATAGTTTATTCTTCATTGTAATTTTAATCAAACAAGAAATTGTAGAACTGTGTTGTTTTAAGAAATTAAATGAAGGAAATAAAAATTAATTTCATCGAGGCGTTTAACTATTAAATATATTGCAAATTTTCAGCACTTCAAAAGTCTTAGATGAAAAGAGAACCCCCCCCCCCACCCCCACCCCTCTTTCTTGCATTAACGGAACGCCTTCTACATAAAATACCAAATGATATCAGTAACTGAAGATGTGATTATACCAAAAGGTTAAACCCCCAAGTGTTACGAAAGTAAGATGATATATCCAAACATAACCATAACAAATTAATGATACATGGAGAGAAGAAATACCTAATATTCAAGGGCTCCGGCATCTTACTAGGATATTTTCGATTCCCATGTTTCTTATCCCCGCCATTTCTTCGTGATGCCTTGCCCTTGTTTTTGTGTTTTTCCTTCTTTTTGCTCTTAGCACGCTGGTTATGACTGTTCACAGTGTGTGACATGGAGGTGGAAGGTGGATCATAGACCTCTGGGGCCCACTTCACGCGAAGTTCGGGTTTCGTTACCATCACACCATTAAGTGCCCGACTGCCTTTCATCGCAGAAACAAGGGTCGAAGATGACTGTGAAGATGAATAGTCATCAGCATATGCATTTGCACATCCGAGGCTTTCTATAACCGCTATGTGAATTGACAAATATATAAACCTACTCCTTTTTTTATTATATGAAAAGAATTGAGTTTGATAAATTTCAGTAACCACCGGTAGCTCTTTGTTAAGTGTTATGTTTGCTTTAATAAACAACTGCATCTATGGCACATGCAATGCATGTGAACATTTAGAAGTGTGCCTAAAAATGACACTAGATCATGTAACTTTTTCTATCACACTTTATTATTTCTATTATTGTTCAAGGTATATCCGAATAGCAAACTCCACATTTGACGAGTTTGCATTATATTAAGTGCGGATGTTATTACACATACTAACATCTTTAAAATATAAAATGCGGAGGAATTGTCGAACTTTCAGTCAATGTAACCCTTGACATGGTATCAAAGCACACCATATCTCAAACGGTCTAGTGTTCACAGTTCAAACCTCCTCCTCCTCGTCGTCGTCGTCATCAGTTTCAAAATATTTTTGTTTGCTCTCTAGTCTCTACCTACCTTCACGAGCAAGAGTGAAATTCACTGGAGGCCAACGCGAGTCGGAGAATGTTAATTGTTATGTTAGGTTAGTAAACTATGCTACCTCATAACCCAATAGCTCAAGCTTTTGGGTAAAGTGGTTCTTAACACTCCCCCACTTAAATCTGGCAAAACTACAGTTAATTATTCAAATACACAACCACCAGATAAAATAAGCTTAGAAAGAAACATGCAAAACTATAGATAAATAACAAGTTGAAACAAGAAGCAATTCAAGTATTCGCATAAATTATTTAGATTATTCGTAAAACATACAGGAAGGGATATTGAGCGAGAATAGGCAGAAGTTCCACTTGCAGAAGAAGCTTTTGTCTCTTTTTGTGAAGGAAATGTTTTGGACTTGCTTAAAGACTTCTGAGCTTTTGCATCCAAGGTAAGGGACTGACTTAATTCCTCGCATATATTGACTTCACTGGAAACGAGTGTATCAGCCTGAACAGAAGTTGCACCAAGAACAGATGCTTGGCTATTCACACTTTCCTTACTACCAAGATCAGCATCAGGAACTGTAACGCTGTCTTTCTCATCAACTGAAGAAATGCTGGTATCCTCAGGTATAAAATCAACAGTTTCTTTCATATCGCAACAAGTAGCCTGCTTGTCTTTTATGCTTTTGTTCTCCAACCCGTGAATACACTCCGGTAACTCAATGGAAGTAACTTGAAAAACCAAACAATTACTCTGAATGGAGCCAGACATAAGGTGCTAATACACCAAGAAATACCAAAACATTCATGTTAGACAAATTGTATCATTAAGAATAACTAAAATTTGAAGTCCAGGACTTATTTAAGATGATGGTTTAGCCAATGTTATAAGATATTTGAAATTACTAGTGACATTAACAAAATAGAAAATGACATGTGTTTATTACCAGAAGACATGCAATAAAAAGATGTAAATAATGAGAGTATCAGAAGCCTCGCCTTAACCTATATTTTTCCGGTTTCCAAAAATAAAAGGTGTTATAGAGTGTGTAAAGATATAAGAATGTGTATAACGTCTAGTAAATAATACAAGTAAATAAATAACTAATAACATACTTAACGATAAATAAAAAAATTAATGACGACTTTAAGAACATGTTAAAACAATATCTCTTCATACAGTTAATTTGCTGGCCTTTTGTCCAACATTCATTATACATGTTGCATCAAACTCTAAAACAAGAAAGAGAATACACCCTAGATATATTTCTTTAACCCCAGAAATAAATGAATGGTCTTCGCTGCCAGATCGACATACACGCAACAAAGATGTTAAATCCGACACTGGTAAGTTT
The DNA here is from genome assembly GCA_030015575.1 of Agapanthus africanus. Taxonomy (NCBI): domain Eukaryota; kingdom Viridiplantae; phylum Streptophyta; class Magnoliopsida; order Asparagales; family Amaryllidaceae; genus Agapanthus; species Agapanthus africanus. The sequence goes on along the minus strand of JASDDO010000031.1, from coordinate 442,962,206 downwards.
CAACAGTTTATACTTTACAGCGACATAACGAGTCGAGTGATAAACATGTTGTTAATTCTATCTTCTTTCTGTGTATAGGTAAGGCATCGAGCTACCAATAACCTAAGTTTCCCAACTTATAAAATATTCTTGACTTGAAGGTAACCAAATATTGTCATGATAACAGCATTCTTCTCAACAATTGCATCATCCATCACCAAAAAAAATATAGCATTTTGCTAATAGCAACTATAAGTGACATCATATCATCAAATGGATAGTAAGATATCATTAATATATACGCAAAAATGAATCTTTCGATGATCTGGTTAACAAATCTCAAGTTCGAAAGACAAAACTATTTATTATAATATGATCTAACTTCACAGATCTAAACTAACCCCAGGATTGCAAAAAAAAATGCAGAAAATTAAGGGCAAGGATAAAACAATAACAAATGAAAGAAAATAATAAGCATAAATCATTACCTCGAGTTCCAAACTATCGCTCGCGCCCAAATCAAAGAGAACGAAACCAGATCCTCTCAAATACCAAACTACACTCCCGAAATCGCAAATCACGTTCAAACAACAAGCAAAAAACGCGAACAGAACCCTAAAACAACTGCATCGCCATGACAAAAACCCTAAATCAGCTCAGATTACCACGACGATTCCATTTCTCGAGCTTTTTCAGGCGATGAGAGCAGGATCCGCCAAAAAACGAGGTCGCCGAAAGGATCAAAGTCGCTCGCTCAAGCACCGAAGGCATCCTTTCGATGCTCGCCAAAAATCGAAACCAAAACCCTAATCTCGCGATCCAAAACCCCTAAATATTTATCTCAAATTCAACCCATAAAAATGAAACGAAAGATGGAAGAGGATAGAATTGGGGATAAAATGGCAGAGGAAACAACGGATCCAGAAAATTCCAAGCGGGGGTTTATATAGGGGTGGGAAGACCACCGGTAGCTGGCGGTTATGAACGAAGCTTGACTGACACGTGGAAGGAGGGTAGAGGGATATTTATACGATGCTTTTCTCTTGGCCTTTTTAATTGGGAACGCATCAATAGCGCGCTGTCCGGATCGGCGTACTGTACGGGATCGGCTGCTGCTGGTGAAACAACGTACAGGCTTTCGGACGAATGAAAGGACGGGTTTGTAGTGGGCCCCGACGTGCAAGCATCTGATTCGTGAGAGGTGGGTCCCACATGAATGTCGATTTGATTAGGACAGGAGTAATGGTCTGGAGAGCGACGCCTCGACTTCAGCTCTTGACTCGATCTTACACAGAGACTACGGCTAAAACGCGGGCCATCCGACAATTTATGATTTTTTTTATTAAATTACCCATCTGAACCCGTTTGTTTGCGAAAGGCTTAAAAAGGTTAGCAAAACTTCCGGGTTTGGATTTGGACTTGAGATCCAAACCTCGTAAGTTGACTTCGCCTACACCCGGACGCGTCCCCGTTACCGATACAAATATTTAAACCTGATCTTTAATTTCTGATTGATTAACATATGTTCTCCCAAGATTTATAGATTTCTTTTATTGGTTTATGATTAGGTTTATAGGCTTACTCATTTATAAACATGCTTCTGGATTTCTTTTATCATTTTATTATAAAAATTGTAATTTTTTAATTTTCAACTGGTTAAGTGTAGAATATTTTGTATTGTGTTATGGATATTTTTTAATTAGACAGCTTAGAAGTATATTTATAAATGGATATTCTGCAAGATTATGTACTCTCTCTCTCTTCTTATAAATGACATAATTTATAAATCTGGTTATACTCTGAGAGTAAATTAATCTTTTTTCATAAAAATATATAGTAAAGCACGCTTCTTTATGTTATGAAGGAATAGAGGGAAAAAATTCAAAGTGAAACATAGAGAATTTGTTGGCACAAGCTTAAAATATATGAAGAAATTGTTGGAATAACATTCTGGAGATTATAAATGTCTTCTATGCAATCTTTTTATTTGAATTTTTTTAAAGGGAGTGCCTATTTATAAGGCTATGCAATATCACCCCACCCCACCCCACCCCACCCCACCCCATCCATAGAACTTGATGACATGGGCCGCTCTAGAATGAATATTTTTGTATCTACTCTTCTCCATTAATTGAAATTAGAGGTGTCATATACATTTTCGTGTTCTGGTTATCATAATTCTTTCGTTTTTTTAGGCCACTGACCGTCTGCCGGTAGTTATATATGATGGTAGAAATTTTAACCCAAGAACAACTGAGCAAAAAAAGAATCCAATATTTAACAAAAAGGACAGTTATAAGGAAAACATGCTAACAGTAAAGGAAAGACAAAGCTATCACGAGAAAAACATTTACAATAGATGGAGCAATTTCAAGAAAAACATTTCAAGGACTGTACACTCTAAAGACTTGAAGGATATCACTTTTCCTTTTCTTTTTCACACCACTTGATCTAATAAGCTAATAGCTTCAAAATTAAAGTTTTAAGACAGATATTTACTACTTTGCTGGGCGAAAAAGTTGGTCCGGTGTTAAAATTGGTAGCGGTCGATTCTTTAATTCAAGAAATGCGGTTAAGATGGAAGAGATCCTATAAAACCATTTAGATATTATAACATAAGAACCGGTTATCGATCATCCATGACTGACCACACAAAGGTTGAGATTTAACAACATAAATAGATAGTTTCGAAAATAAAAGTTGAATCTACTTACTATCTTAGTCATGTATGCATCATAATAAGAATGATGGATTGCTAGATTTAATTTGATGGTTCCAGACGCACCAAGATTAAGACGAAGAGAGGATCGTCCCTAATTATTTAGAGGATGAAAGAAAAATTGAGCAAGTCCGCCTTATAACTTAAGACGGAAAAGATAAGAAGCCTATAATCATGCAAACCATACACGGATGTATTATAGAGAATACTTTTGTTATTCACTTATCACTTAAAACTTTTGGATGAAAGAGCTTGATAAGTTTCACACAATCTTTATATTTATGTCATACAAAAAATCGCTTAGGGTCTTCACATAAAAAACATGTTTGGTAGTAAAAAAAGTGAAGAAATAAAATTTCAAAGTGAGCACACTTTCTAACTTTCTTTATTAGAGCACAAAGAAAAGAAATTGGAAAAAGTTTTCCATTTTATCTCTGCATAATCTTTTTCTTACTTCACTTTTTCTCCTAAAGTCTCCAAAGTGGAAGAAAGGGAAAAGATAAAAACATATCTATTATATTTTATTTTACTTCCAAATTCTTTTTCACACTTTTTTTACTCTTCCAGCCAAATAATCTAAGCGTATCTTTTTTACTCTTTGTTATTCTAGTCAGATAACCTAAGCATATTTTTCGTTGCCAGCTCAGCTTCTTTCCCGTTTTCTTTTGTAACTAAGCAAGCAACAATTAATAATTTCTCATCGTCTGGTTTCCATTTCATTTTACTACAACTTTTCCATTTCTCTATTTTCTTTTCATTTTTCAGTTGACAAACATGCTCCAAAGAAATATTACATCATACGAGCAAGTTTCATGGCATCTGCCAATCAAAAAGGAGAAGCATGAAGTTATATTAAAGTTTACTTTTGGTTACACCCTTTTGGTTAACAACTTGTCATGTGAATAGTAGAAATAAAATGTAAGCACCAACCTAGCCTAAAGATGAAAGATGACGGATTGACACTTTACTTGGTTTGTTTTTGATGTGTGCCTCAAATTCATATCTAAAGATTTTCGACGTTGTCACGAAGCGAAAATTTGCAGTTATGTTCAGATTAGACGTGTGTACCAGATTTTTGCCTCGCTTTATCACTTTTCTGGAATTTCAGTAAATACCCTGACAGACGTCTGTCCCTCTGTAGCAGACATCTGTAGGACTGGATAGAGAATTGAAGTTTCGGGATATGCTCTGACAGACGTCTTTCCATCTCCGGGGCAGACGTCTGCCGTCAGACAGGACGCAGATTACCTAAGTTAGAAAATTAATTTTTTGGGAAATATGTTGTGCATGCAATAAATTAGAAAGTTTGTAGCAAGTCTAAATTAAACCCATTGAGATAGCAATTTGATTAGTGGCAACTCATTGTTATTACGAGAGATTCAGGGTTTTGAGAGGAGATTGTGTTTTCTCCATCGATTTGTACTTCTCCGAATTTGATAATTAATAAAGTTTCGCATTCGCCTATTTGTTTTGTGGTTGGTATTCATATTTCTATCTTTCCTGTGGTTTGATACTCTTCTCTATATCGATTGTTTTCTGTTTTGTGATTGCCTTATTTGCAACAAACTGGTATCAGAGCTATTGTTGCATTGTTGTAGGATTTTTGGTTGAACAATTAGGTCTTTAGTTTTGCGATCTAGGTCAACGGTGGGTAACGGCAACTACGTCCACTTCCCCACTTTCTTTGTCACGCCCCGCTTTCTAAGATACGTAACTACGGCACGTGACAGAGCCAACCATGCTATCTGTGGGTAGGAATCATCCCTCCACAATCATATTACGGCTGTCAATCGGATATCAAGAATAGTAAAATATATAATATACCTAACGCATGTCCATCTGCCACAGTAAATAGAATCAAGAAAATGCATAAAACGGAAACGAATCAAGCTCCAATGGTATCTGAATCACGTCCCAATATGAGCTCACATCAATAGAAATAAAACTGCTAAAATAAATAAGTAAGAGTCTCTAAACTAAATAGCTAGCTCCTCATGCTCGTCTTGATTGCTAAAGTACTTCCGATCTGCCTGCGATAAAAGTTGAGGAACTGGGTCATGCAAACCCCAGACGTCAGTGCGCCATAAATATCAAAATAATAGTAATAACCAGAATATGATGATATGATTAAACATGCGTATAAATAACTAACACAGGGGTAAGACAATGAGATATATGTATATGATGTGTATCTTAGAATCTGTGCTTCTAGATTATCTATTCTGCGAGTCTTTTAAATCAATTAATGTAATTCTCATCGTAACTCAACAGTATATATATCCCGTTCATTCCCCATGGGACCACGGTACAATGATTTATTCCGTAACGCCAGGAATCACGGCAAACAATGATTTATTCCGTAACGCCAGGAATCACGGCAAACAATGATTTATTCCGTAACGCCCGAAATCACGGCAAACAATAATATCCCCTTGAGTTATATTTCGGTTACATTCTTGATTTCCCCTTTCCCCCCAAGGTTCTGTGTTCAAGTCGGATATTACCAATATAATCTAATGCCAACACAGGATCAAACAGGTATCGGTCTTGTCTATGCAGATAACAAGTCACATCCATCAGGACAACAACCAGGATTGTTGGCATTAGCAATAAGATCCAAGTAACAAGTCCGGTAATGTTCGTGTACAAGTCAAGCAATATATTTTAACCAAAATAGATACCAATGTGAAACTGTAATCAATATCGAAACACAATAAATACCAGGATGCATATGTATCCATCTGTAATAACTGTTATACATCCATTACCATATATGAGGTAATCTAGATAACATATTGAGCTGATATAATAGTACGATATCATCGTGATGATCCAGCATGCAATTACATAAGCTATTATCGGTACGGATACAGACTGATAATATAAAACTGTAAATCGATAATATTTGCTGAATATTAAAACATATGTACTATAGTTATGCATATAAATATTGATATAAACTGTAACAACTCCAATTTTATTGTACAAAAATTTTCAAGTTAATGTACAAAATAGAGTTTCATGCCTGAGCACAAGTTATAAATTAAAATTGTTTAAGAACAGCAAGAAAGCACTTGTAGCTCATTGGTAAAGCCTTGCAATGCTATGACGTAGCCCCTGTGTTCGAATCTCATTAGCCACATATTATTTTTAATGATTTTCCTTTTAAATTTTTTAGAAGCCCAAAAGTTTACACGTGCAATACACATAAAAATGAAAAGTCTCAGAAATCAAACATATGGAAATTATTATATGAACAGACCCCGATACGTGGTATCGATTGTTAGTGTATATGCCCTAGAGGCCATTATTGTATCATACTTGTATGTATATAACTTAATGGAAGCTTGGGATATTCACAGTTGTATATACAGTCTTGCTAAAAATGGTAGTATGCTACTTGGTTTGTGTCTACTTTAATATGTTTCTTGTAACGTATCACTTATACATATTAGTAGAGCCCATATGATCTTTACTTGATTACCAGCGTTGTGATGCCAGTCACACTAGTGGGGGCTAGGTAGTCTGTAAGCAACATCCTATACAGGTCCCTGGTCGTTGGATTATCGAGATAGGGCATCGATATTCCGGAGTAGACTAAGTGTGTATGCTTCTCATCCCAGTTGGGGAGATGGTCTGTCCCACATCCATCAGTACGTCGTACTGGAGATAGTATACATGTGCTCGTTAGGTTACAGGTACACTGGACAGGACTCGCAGGGGAACTGTTGGTTGGTATTATACCCGTCGTCAGTTAACAGTTCCTAAGTGACATGAGTACAGCATAGTCCGCAGACTTGACACTGCTACTTCGCCTCGAGTGTGTCCCACTGTTCTTAGATTGCTACCCTACCACGGCTCAAAAGAGTCGTGCAAACAGGTAGCAGTTGGGTGCAGTCCCGAGCACTTGGAGGCAGTGGCGGTTAGACATGATTCGTCTCTCCCGGTATTAGGAGTTGGTATCGCACTGTGTCAGAGAGCCATTACGCAAAGTCCATGTCTAGGGCAAGCGAGATTTACTGGTAGGTTCCAGTAGTTTCTCAGGGTGTAATGGGCTACGCTCCGACACTGCTATTAGGGGACTGACGCTTGCCGCCCCCTAGGCTCGATATGCGATAGTCTTAGACGAACAGACCAGACTGTACGGAGATTGTCACATCAGGCTCAGTAGGAGTTCGGATGGGTTTCCTCATCGGCCTTCTTATCGACATCTACCTGGGGACCGTTACGTACAGCTAGTGCCGCTTATGGTCTGTGGTTAAACCCACTGCCAGCGTAGTGTCGAGTCTTTAGAGTCCCACACAGAGAGTTTTCCTGCTCCAGGCGAAACAATATAGAGGTCGTATGGTTTTACGACAAGAGTTCGGACGCATACGTGTTTAAACGCACGTGCGACGTTCGGACGGTTTTTACTAGCTGGCTTTGGTTTAAGCCAGATTCTAGTATCGGGTTATTGGATTTATGCAGTCTAAAGTTTTTCCGTGTTTTCACGGATTGAAGGGGCGTTCTCGTAATTTTCCGGAAAGCTTCTAGAAGCATGGTGAGATGGAGGCTAAGGTGGCATTTGCATTAATTGGGTTAATGAGTCATGTAGCGATTCATATATTAAGTTAATGATTCATTTAATGTTTTATATGACTCATGTGATGAATCACTTAGTGTATTAATGAAACATGGTGATAATTCATTATTTGTTATTTACTTAATATTATCATATGTTTCATATATACACAAATGATTTCATTCATCCAAAGTAATTCATTTTCTCACCTTCTCTCTCCTCAAGCTCTCTCTCTTCAAACCCTAACCCTAACCTCTCATGTGTTGAGATCAAGGGTTAGCTAAACTAATACATCCATAACCTCACTCTATATCCCCTAGGTAGCTTAGATTAGCACTTTGAGCAAACTAGTTATCTCAAGTTAGAGATCAAGCTTGGCGTAGGAGCTCTCGGGTGGATCGTCTTTGACTCGAGGAGGCCGTTGAGATGCCGATGTTCCAAGGAGCCTACGAGGAGTGGAGGACAGCGATGAAGACCCGAAGGACAAGTAACGTGAAGTATAACTTCAAATCCGAGTAGTTAAACCTCTCGTAGTTTGCTAGTAACGGTTTAGATACGATTCATGCGCTCAAGTCCGTGTTACGAAGCTTTGATAATCGTTTTTCATATATTCCGCCTCCCCGCAAGTTCGTGGGGTGCGTGACATGGACTTACAGTGGTATCAGAGCCAACTAAACCATTACTAGCTTGTTAGCAACTAATTAGAAGTTCGATCGACAGAAAAACGCGAAAACAAAACTCGGAACCCTAACAGTTTCTGTAAATTTTAAACGCGTCGAAAAATATATTTGATATGCCTTAAAATTCACAGCAGGGAATTATATGAATACTGGGAAAATACGAGCGCACAACACGACAAGACGGCCGCGGTTCCGCGGCCAAATGGTGCTTTTGGCCGCGGATCCGCCGCAGAGTCAACTCGGTGTTGACTCGGATTTGCTCTGTTATTCATTTTTTATGGTTTTTTTGTTTTCCTGTATGTTCTGTTTCTACCCAGGTTACTTTAGTGCTAGTTTGCTTTTGGGGTAGACACGGAAAAAGGTAGTCGATCGATATTCTAAAATATTTGCTAATTGGGTTTTTATCTGCAATGTTTAATGTATTCGTAAACCTCCCCTAACTGCTAGTATGTCGGTTGACGGGGGTTGCACATTTCTGTAATGTTTATTGTTTGTGTATATGGACTTGATTGGAATGTTGTGATGATTAGCCGGGGTTTGAGATGGGTTTAATATTCATTCATTCGATATAGTTGTAATATGATGTAATATTCTTTTGTGGGGCACATCCAGGTTGCGGTTGTAGCCACCGTTGTATTATTTCTTTTTACTGTTTTCGCTCTCAGGATGGACCCAAGAAGGGGTACACAAACTACCGGGTACGTTGAAGTGTTTAGTGGCCTACTCACGTTGTTGAGGGAGACCGCTTCATTTCGGGTACTTGGCGGGTAGTTTGCCATACCCGTAGGGGTGTAGGGTGGGGTAATGGCTATTCATCGCAACTGTGTAATCCGTCTTTTATTGCAGGCTCAAAGCAAATGCGGATTGCTAGTATATCCAATAAAGTCCATCTGTGATCTGGAATGCTTATTATTGCGTCTGACGAATGTACAATATCTATATATGATAGCTATTAGACGTCACTTATGTTTTACACCCGCGCTAGCCCAGCCCCCGCTCTGTCGTTAGTTAAGTAACCTAACGGGTGATGACGGGACCCCGTGGCGAATGCGGAAGGCATAAGAGGACGTGGTATTTTCGTTGTTCTCTGCAATGATAGGATAACTGATGGGACACATTATTATAATGCAAAGAAAATAAACCAAAGTTAAGTCGTTGGAACAAATTTAAAAGAAAACCACTCGGTTATTTTAAAAAAATCAGAATTTTTAATTGCGGAGCTTTAACCACTCCTTTTAAAAAGTATCAGGTTCCTTCGATTATATCAAGTTCACTACGTTCACGGTTTTGCCAAAACCATTCGTAGCCCTCCGTCATTTCATATGAATATTCAATAGTATTCAAGCTATATTTGTTGACCTTCGTCAAGGCATAGTGATTGATACGAAAAAGTGTTTGTAGAATAACCGCAATCAATAACGGTGTCGCGTGTAGCTAGACCGAGATGAGTACGGGTCGTCCTCAGGGAAACGTTGAACCTTTTACTCTTACTTTAGATGTATTGAAAAAGAGAGGAGGAATAAAGAATTTTGTGAAAAGATTTCTAGATCTACTTTAAGCAAGAATGCAAAATATATAGATCTAGATTATTTTAGGGATGCAGTTAATATGATAAGAGGGCTTGTAGGGTTTGTTAGGATTTAGTAGTTATGGACGATTAATTAAAAGTTATCCTTTTTATCCTTTAATAGATTTAAAACTAGAACGACGGTGATGCGTGTAGATTAGGGTTTCTGGAGGGAAAAGGAATCCCTCCCTTAACCCTTATCTCGACACGGAACTCCGTTCATATCTAGCCTTTACCAAAACAATCATTAATCTAATCTCTAATCGCGGTCGGAACTAACAAAGAATTGTTAGCGCGCCCGATTAGGATGTTAATAATTCTTTTGATAAAGTTCATAAACTTTATAGGACTTAAAAAGGGTTTAGGGATGTTCATCATCCATTAGCCTACCCTAATCCTACGAACCCTAACAAGCGGAGAATTATTCGCGCATGTTGGGAAAAGAAGATGAAAAGATAGAGAGGGAAAACATAATGTAAAATGCAAGAGAATTAAATAAAACAACTACCTTTATTAATCAACTTGAACAATAAACACTTTGATTCCTTAGAAAATGATTACAAAGACTAGTTTGCTTCTCGATCTCTTCCAAGGAGGTAGACAAACAGTTGATGACCAGCCTGGACGCGTGAGCCGTCTTGGACTTCGTGATCGCGTTGGCTTGATAAATTTTCCAAGAGGCTCTCGGTGCCTTTTTATAGCGCAAAGCCAGAATCATTTGCTTCAAAATTAGGTAAAATTCATCATAGATTCACCCCAGAAAAGCGCAGACTCTATCTCCAATATCCTGCCGCGGATCCGCGGCCCAAGGGGGGTATGGCCGCGGATCCGCGGCTATTCGATCTCCTCCCTTCATCAAATTTCAGGAGTTCTGTCTTTGTGACATGTGTACTTCTCTGGAACCTTTGTATCTTTGAAATCTTCTCGTGGTTGCTGCCAGACTTGGTCTCTAAGTTTTGCTTCTTAATTAGGCAAGTCTTCTTCAACAACTTGATTTGCTTGATTCTAGTCTTTGAAAAATTCTGCACACTTGGAAATCTTTTGCACAACAACTCAAATAATATTTAGTAGACTTAGTTCTACTAGGATTAGGTCAATGAATTTATTTGCATATATTTTTCTACCAAATGCTAATTATAATATATCAACACATGGAAAATAGTAGTTTTACACATAAACCCTCATATGTATGATATATTATAATAAAGTCCTTTTTTAATATGAAAATTGTAGGAAAAATGTAATACAATTGTGCAGTTTTATCAACTGAACAAATACCCCCAAACTTATCTTTGATCGTCCCGAACAAACTAGTTTATTCAAGAGGAGAAAAGGAAAGGAGAAAACTAAGCACACGTTCGTAGGTAGACACGATTGCACTGAGCACGTGCAACAAGCCGTTAAACCTTTAGGTGTCCCTAGTAGGAGGAGTGTTGTCTCCTGAGGGTTTTCAGCGGATTACACCTACAAAATCCTATAATAAAAGAGAGATGGTGAAATTTACATATAAAGATAAGAACCATAAAAGAAAGACTTTGAAAATAAGAGTTTCCAATCATACTAGCTTTTCAGTTGTCATGAGACCTATCTTAATAGTCATGAAAAGATGTTAGAAATCACATTATCCCTCAATAAAACATCGTCTTTATTCTTCATTCCTACCTTTCGTCCAAACATTGATTATATACCCCTACGTGTGTGTATAGAACATCCCTACACTCGGAGAATTCAATTCAAGCTATCATACTCTTGTCCATCTACCTCAGTACTTTTTAATGAATATTAAGATTTGCTCACACATTTTCATGCAACCGTTAATACTTCTTGAGGTACTAACCGACCGATTACTCATGTGCTTGCTGATTAGGTGATAATATTTTCCTCGTATTGCACCACCTAAGGCTTAGCAGTGACTCCCAGACCAGTTGGCCTTAGGGCACTAGGTGAAGAGGCACCCTCGCTATATTTTTTTATTGCTGCCTTGGCGATACAAAACCAGTGTTCATTTTTTTTCTTTTCACCATTTTTATATTTTCTTCATTTTTTTTTCATTTCCTTCATACTTTAGCTTTTAGACAAGAGCATTTCAAGGTATCCTCTACTATCCCGAGTTTCAAGACGTGCGTATGTGCATATAGTAGGGTATCAACATTCAAATGTTTGGCTTCCAGAATAGAAACTATTTTTCAGACTTATTTTTATCCTCAGATTAGTGACTTCCTTCATCTTACTAACCCTTGGGACAACGGCTCATAACTACTTATTACCAGTTCGCTTAAGAAAACTTCTAATTTTCTTGGTTTTCTTAAACTATTCCTATCTTTTGGATGTAATTTTTCACTTTCTACTCTTTTGTTATAAAAGAAAATTTTTGAATTTTTTTTTGAAAATGTTGTGCTTATGCAAAATATGATGCAAATTGATGTGTAAATAAGCACAAACCTCCCCCAAACCTGTTTACAGCAGTGTCCTCACTGATGTCATCCGTTAAGCTCAAAAACCTGTAGACTTGGGAGGAAATTATTAATGGGGGCAAGACTAAATGAAAGTGAAAATCCTCCCCCAAACTTATTTTTGGCTCACAATTTTTTAAAAATCATCTTCTTTCAAGAGCCCAAAATATACCACCCCCCAAACTTGAGTTAAACAATTTTAATCTTTTAAAATCATACGAGAGGGTCAAGATTATTAGTCAATGCCAAGCTTTGCAAAGACCGAAGGTCAACACCAACCATTCAAAAATTTTATCGATGAAGCACCAAGGTTGGTGGAAGAACATGTCACCTTTCGATGTGAAGAAGTGGGGAGGTGATAAGAGGTGTAATGGAAAAGGATTGCGTCTCAATTTGGAGAGACGACACAGTGATAGTAATGATGGATTTATCGCATTATCATGATTGTCCAAAAGAAGGGGTGGAGGTCCAATTTCTTCATCTTGGAGTTGATTTATCTCAACACCCGTATCTTTTAAAAATGCGAGTTCATTAGCGAAAATTTCCTCAAAGCTTTCATCGATACCCCGAAGAATAATGTCATCAGAAAAAATGGGGTGATCGTCAGACTCTATAAAAAGTTCCTCATCAGTGTTAGATGTTGACCCGGACAACTCGGTGGAAGAGTACATGGTTGGGTCAAACAACAACATATGAAAAGAGTTAGTATCATGAGGTTGATCAAATTCGCTGCTGTCGACATCCATTAATTCGACAGAACACACATGAGCATATGGTTCGGAGGGTTCACTTCCCAACTTGTAAATGTTAAGGTCAATTGACTTCTTTCCAAAGGATAGGATCATAGAGCCGTTTCTACAATTGATTACTGCGTTGGAAGTGGCCAAAAAGGATCGACCGAGTATCAACGGGATTTGATTGCGTGGGTTTGCTACAGATTGTGTATCTATAACGATAAAGTCCACAGGAAATATAAATTCCCCGACTTTGATTAACACATTCTCTATCTCACCCCTAAGTTGGGTGATAGATCGATCGGCCATCTGAAGAGTGCAATGCGCAGGTTTTAACTCTCCGATCCCTAATTGCTCATAAACAGAATACGGAAGCAAGTTAACACTAGCACCTAGATCGAGTAGAGCACGATTGATATTTTTACCCCCAATAGAAATTGAAATTGTAGGACTTCCGGGGTCCTTTCGTTTCTTGGGTAGTTGTTGTGTAAAAGCTGTGCTCACATTACTCGCAAGGAAAACTTTTTTAGGTACTTGAACTTTTCTCTTCCTAGTGCACAAGTCCTTTAAGATTTTTGCATATGACGGAACTTATTGAATAGCATCTAGGAGAGGAATGTTTATGTTAACTTGCTTAAAAATTTCCACAATCTTCTCCATTTGTGGACTTGGTCTGTTGCCCCTTAACCTGTTTGGATAAGGTGCTTGATCAATAAGTTTTGGGTCCAACGTTTGTGGAGAAGACTGTGGGGACGGATTCGATCCCAAAACTGGAGTGGGAATCGACTTAGATAGATTTGGCGAAATGGGCGAAGGGTTTGAGCCTTGGGGAAAACGGAGAATAGGCTCGGGTGAAGGTGGGAGACTAGACGAATTAGAGGAAGAAGAAGAAGCTAGGGTATCATTGGTGTCACTATCATCACATTGCTCACCCACTCGGTTATTCAGCACTTTTCCCGATCTCAACGTGGTAACAACACTCACATTATAACTTTGTGAGTGGCCAGGATTAGGTATGGGTTGAGATGGGAGTTTCCCTTTTTCTCTCGCACTCATTGCGGCGTTTAACTGTGCGATTTGGTTTTCTAAAGATTTAATACTCTCACCATGGGAGGCAGAGTTTTTTGTTATGGTATCAATAGAAGACCTCATCTCAGCCGACAATTGCATGGATTGTTTCATGAACATATCCAAAGTTTGTGCAAGTGAAGAGTTGTCAGTACCGGCCACTTGTGGTGTAGAAGTGTTGGCCGGATTTTGGAAATTCTGTGACTGAAAGGGGGGCCGATTCTATGGTTGTGGTTGCTGTGGAGGAGGTCTTTGATAATTGCTTTGTTGGTTTTGATTCCAAGCAAAGTTAGGATGATTCCTCCATCCTTGATTGTACGTGGAAGAATAAGGGTCGTTTCTAGGTCGCTGCTGAAAAGCAGCATTAGCTTGAAACGAAGCATTCATAGGACATTCTTCCGTTAAGTGTGAAGGATCCGAACGGCAACCACAGACGGTCTTAGGAAGCGTGACCTGATTTAGGGAGAATGATGAGAATTTGTTCTCAATAGCGTCGAGTTTCTTCTGTATCGCTGCCATTTCGGCTTTCACTGCGATAGAAACATCGAGCTGGTGAATACCTCCCCTAGTTGAAGGTGGTCTTACGCTTTCCCACTGCAAAGTGTGTTCAGCGAGGTCTTCCAGATACTTCCAAGCTTCACCGTCATCTTTAGACATGAAATTGCATTGACACATTGTTTCAAGCATCTGCTTTGTAGCTGGATTAATGCCCTCATATATAATCCGACATAAATCCCATCTTTGTATTCCATGATGGGGGCATTGGACAAGCAGATCTTTGAAACGTTCAAAGCACTTCCAAAATGGTTCATTGGGAAGCTGGGTGAACGGGTTGATCTCGCTCCTAATATGGGCAGTCTTATGGTTTGGGTAAAACTTCTTAAGAAATGCTATGACAAATTCATCCCAATTAGTGATAGAGTGTGCGGCAGTATTGTAAAGCCATTTTTTTGCCAAGTCACACAGTGTGAATGGGAGAAGACGTAAGCGCATAGCATCTAAAGTCAATTGTGAAGTACCCATCATTGCGCATACGTTCTCGAATTTGGTGATGAAAACGTACGCGTCTTCCGACTCAAGCCCATGAAATTTGGGTAGCAGATTGATGTAGTGGGGTTTAATTTCGAAATTATCCCCGTTAGGTGGTGGAAGAGATAGACAAGTAGGAAGGGGACCACGGATAGGATAGCATCTCTCTTGGAAAGAGATGCGCGGTGGATTCTGTGCACCTTCGAGCGGTGGCAGCGTGGTGTTATAATTTGATGGAGTGCCGTCCATCTCGGTCGTGGTGTGTGGTGGGGGAAAAGAAGATGAAGATGTACCGACTTCGGCGTCGATAGCAGGAACGCGGACAAGACGGGCACCAGGATCCCGTGTCCAGCCGAGCATGCACTAAGCGGGTTTAGTGCAAGTGGCAGCATGTGTGTGATTTAAAATTGACTTGTTTTGAAAAAAGTGGGACTCAAGACAAATCACTCTAAAATGCACAAGCAACCCTAGAACTAAGGTCACCTAGGTCCAGTCTCTAGACCGCTCCTAGACTTCCAAAGGACAAGCCGCAGGATCAATCCTCTACCGTCTTTGTACTACCCTTGTAGCCAGGTAAGTGCCAGGTAAGTGGGAAGGAACCACAGTAGTGGGCCTAATTAAAAACCACTAGCCTTTGACACACTTGCCTAGGCACTACAAAAATAATGCGGATAAACGATAGATTACCCACGACCTTCCTCTGTCCTTATTGAGCACGACAGTCCTTAGAGTCTGGTCTAGATATTTTTTAAATTAATGAAGGGTAGATCTAGATGCTCGGTTTGTGATTTGTGGGGCTTAGGAAGGATGATGAAATCCCCACCTAATCTTGATTTGGTCTTTGCCCCTTAGAGTCCGTATTAAAATATGCAAAACAAAACCAATCACAAAACTTTTGCAAAAAGATTTTTGAGCGGCGCTATTTTGCAAAGAATCCTGCAGAAAATAGATTTTATTGGATTTGAGAGGAGAGAGAAGG
Organism: Agapanthus africanus; assembly: GCA_030015575.1. Lineage (NCBI taxonomy): Eukaryota > Viridiplantae > Streptophyta > Magnoliopsida > Asparagales > Amaryllidaceae > Agapanthus > Agapanthus africanus. The sequence goes on along the minus strand of JASDDO010000031.1, from coordinate 442,946,437 downwards.
GGTTAAGAAATATACCAAAGAAGTTCGGAACCCTAGATCTCCTGCTTCCTCAAGTCTGTGACTCTAGATCTCCTTGCAAAAATTCACGCACAAATCGTTAAATATGCAATTTACAGTTTTGTGTTAATAATGATATGAATCGTCTAAGAATTCAACATAAATAGCAAGAATAAAAAATTACGCACGTATCCCCGGCAACGGCGCCATTTGATTGATACGAAAAAGTGTTTGTAGAATAACCGCAATCAATAACGGTGTCGCGTGTAGCTAGACCGAGATGAGTACGGGTCGTCCTCAGGGAAACGTTGAACCTTTTACTCTTACTTTAGATGTGTTGAAAAAGAGAGGAGAAATAAAGAATTTTGTGAAAAGATTTCTAGATCTACTTTAAGCAAGAATGCAAAATATATAGATCTAGATTATTTTAGGGATGCAGTTAATATGATAAGAGGGCTTGTAGGGTTCGTTAGGATTTAGTAGTTATGGACGATTAATTAAAAGTTATCCATTTTATCCTTTAATAGATTTAAAACTAGAACGACGGTGATGCGTGTAGATTAGGGTTTCTGGAGGGAAAAGGAATCCCACTCTTAACCCTTATCTCGACACGGAACTCCGTTCATATCTAACCTTTACCAAAACAATCATTAATCTAATCTCTAATCGCGGTCGGAACTAACAAAGAATTGTTAGCGCGCCCGATTAGGATGTTAATAATTCTTTTAATAAAGTTCATAAACTTTATAGGACTTAAAAGGGGTTTAGGGATGTTCATCATCCATTAGCCTACCATAATCCTACGAACCCTAACAAGCGGAGAATTATTCGCGCATGTTGGGAAAAGAAGATGAAAAGATACAGAGGGAAAACATAATGTAAAATGCTAGAGAATTAAATAAAACAGCTACCTTTATTAATCAACTTGAACAATCTACACTTTGATTCCTTAGAAAATGATTACAAAGACTAGTTTGCTTCTCGATCTCTTCCAAGGAGGTAGACGAACAGTTGATGACCAGCCTGGATGCGTGAGCCATCTTGGACTTCGTGATCGCGTCGGCTTGATAAATTTTCCAAGAGGCTCTCGGTGCCTTTTTATAGTGCAAAGCCAGAATCATTTGCTTCAAAATTAGGTAAAATTCATCATAGATTCACCCCAGAAAAGCGCAGACTCTATCTCCAATATCCTGCCGCGGATCCGCGGCCCAAAGGGGGGTATAGCCGCGGATCCGCGGCTATTCGATCTCCTCCCTTCATCAAATTTCAGGAGTTCTGTCTTTGTGACATGTGTACTTCTCTGGAACCTTTGTATCTTTGAAATCTTCTCGTGGTTGCTGCCAGACTTGGTCTCTAAGTTTTGCTTCTTAATTAGGCAAGTCTTCTTCAACAACTTGATTTGCTTGATTCTAGTCTTTGAAAAATTCTGCACACTTGGAAATCTTTTGCACAACAACTCAAATAATATTTAGTAGACTTAGTTCTACTAGGATTAGGTCAATGAATTTATTTGCATACATTTTTCTACCAAATTCTAATTATAATATATCAACACATGGAAAATAGTAGTTTTACACATAAACCCTCATATGTATGATATATTATAATAAAGTCCTTTTTTAATATGAAAATTGTAGGAAAAATGTAATACAACTCTGCAGTTTTATCAACTGAACATATAGCGATTGGTAGCTGTTGGGTGTTCATATGTTGCATAGATAGATGCGTTGGTTTGGGACAGTCGTATTACCTTGTTGACCTTCGTTAAGGGTATGTACGGGTGGGTTCAAATTTACCTGGATAATGACGGGTAGAACTTGACATGTGACTTATGATTTGTTGACCTTCGTCAAGGTCATAAAAGCATGGGGCAAAAATCCACATCGGGAATTTCTAAAGAAACTGAAATTTGCAGAGAGATGCATACCATTTTGGAGTTTGATAAATGTTGGTAGGATTCCTTCAATATTATCATACGATGATATTTTGGATTCCGATCCTACTGTGAGTATATACTACTTATCAGGACATTCGTCACTTAACGATCAATGCTATAAACCAAGTAGGTGCCTAGAAAGGTATCAGCGGGGCTACGCCCCCAGAGAAAAGAGGTTATTTAATTAAGGAACTTCGCGAAAGTGTTGGAAAACCTCCCTCGAAGTATCGACACTGACCTGGCTGAACGGTTAAGAAAGAATTGTACGGTGAGAATAGTCCTGGCTAATTCTTCTTTTATGGTTTGAGGAGGGATTCGAGAAACAGTGGGAGCCATCCTGTTTAGCTAAATTAAAAACCACTCTAAACTTGCAAGAGCATCATGCTAAAGTGTTTTCTTCTCTCTCTCTTAATTGCAGCGACCATGTGACCACGACTGGGTTACATCTAGATAACAAATTGACTAATTCTGACTTATATGACTGGCAAAGGTCTGTCCAGATGTCCATTGCCTATAACAAGCTGGACCACCCTATTACTACTCAAGATCCCGCCGTCCCAGGTCCAGTTTCCACTGTCACGGATATGAATATCTGTCAGAAAAGGGAAAAGGGTAAAGCGAAAGCCAAGTGCCTCGTGTTAGCTTCAGTTGATGGTGCATACCAGAAGCAGCACGAGAAGATGGACTCAGTTTCTATCTTTCTCCATAACAAAGATTTATATGGAGAGAAATCTCATATCACAAGATATGAGACCTCGACCGAATTAATTCAAGCGAGGTTGGCCGTCGGGTCATCTGTAGGGGACAACGTCCTTACAATGACTAGCTATATTGATGAGCTCACGGACCTGAAGACCACATCGGAGAACGGGTCAGATACTGACTTGATTCTACAGTCTCTGACTTCTACCCTGAAGGAAACCAGGGAAGTAGAAGGAAATAGAAGGGCAAAAGTTTCGGGACTGGATATAGTAAAAGAGGGACGTTCCTATAGGATTGGGCATAGGCAGAAAGATTACAGGGCTTTAGAAGCCAGTAGCCAGGATACGAAGCATGTTGTGGTTTCAGTCTCACGTGTGTTAGTAATTGAGAACTGTTTGTCAATTAACTCTACTTCCTGGGTACTTGATACCGGACCAGGATCTCATATCTGTAATTCATTACATGATTTGAGAAACCGTAAAGTTATAAAGGTAGGTGATTGGTCTCTCAGAGTTGCAAACGGAATGAGCGTGGACACTGAATCCGTGGGAGAATATCGCCTAAGTTTGACAAGTGGGCAGATATTAATTCTACGTAACTGTCTGTATGTACCTAGTATGACTTGTAATATCATATCAGTATCCTCACTTTCGAGAAAGGGATATGATTTTACATTCGTAAGCGATGTAGTACACATCCACCTAAATCAAGTTATGATTGGGTCTGGTACATTAGATAACGACATATACGTATTGAGTCAAGCTCAGGTTTTCAATATCCAGAACACACTTAAAAGAAAGTCTCCAGAATTAAATTAGGCTTTCTTATGGCATTGTAGACTAGGTCACATCAATGAGAGAAGGTTGACTAAGTTACATAAAAAAGGATATTTGGATCCGTTCGAATATCAAACATATGCAACTTATCAATCCTGTCTCAAAGGAAAGATGACAAAGACTCCGTTCACTGGACACGGAGTAAGAGCAAGAGAGCTCTTGGGACTCATACACAGTGACGTGTGCGGTCCAGTGTCTACACATGCGAGAGGTGGTTATTCCTACTTCATTACTTTTACGGATGATTTATCTAGGTATGGATATGTCTTCTTAATGAAGCATAAATCCGAGGCCTTTGAGAAATTCCAAGAATACAGGAATAAAGTGGAAAAACAAACAGGCAAAAGTATAAAGACACTGAGATCTGATCCAGGTGGTGAATACTTAAGTGCCGAGTTCCTGGGTTACTTAAAAGAGAATGGAATTCTCTCTCAGCTTACTCCTCCATACACACCACAACACAACGGTGTATCAGAAAGGAGGAATCGAACCCTATTGGATATGGTTCATTCCATGATGAGTAAGGCTGAGTTGCCGCGATCTTTCTGAGGATATGCGCTAGAAACAACTGTATATCTTTTGAACAAGGTTCCAACCAAGACTGTGCCTACCACACCATATCAGATGTGGAGTGGGAAGAAACCCTGTCTTAAGTATCTTAAGACATGGGAATGTCCAACTTTTGTAAAAAAGCAGCATGCAGACAAGCTCGAGGCATGCTCAGTACTGTGTAAGTTTGTGGGATACCCAAAGAACTCCAGGGAGTATCTTTTCTATTACGCAGAGGAACAAAAGGTTTTTGTTTCTCAGCATCCCCACTTCTTGGAAACTGAATTTTTAGAAAAGGAAACAAGTGGGAGCGAAATAGAACTGGAAGAAATTCCAGAACCACAAACTACTACTGAAACTATGGTAGAACCAGAGGTTTCAGAAGAAAGGGACATTCCCACACCCCTTCGCAGGAGTAGTAGGCCATCTCATCCGCCTGAGAGATACTACGGTTTTCTCATAGATGGGGATAGAGAGGATTGTGTCATTGATGAAGATGACCCTACTAGCTTCCAACAAGCCATTCAGAGCAGTGACTCAGTAAAATGGCTGGATGCAATGCGGACCGAAATGGAGTCCATGTACACTAACAAAGTATGGACTTTGGACATTGCTCCAGATGGGGTAAAACCCATAAGATGCAAATGGATCTTCAGAAAGAAGATTGGTGTAGTGTTCAGTTGATAAAACTGCACATTTGTTATTACACTTTTCCTACTATTTCTATATTAAAAAAGGTCTTTATTATAATATATCATACATATGAGGGTTTATGTGTAAAAATACTATTTTCCATGTGTTGATATATTATAATTAGCATTTGGTAGGAAAATGTATGCAAATAATATTATTGACCAAATCCTAGTAGAACTAAGTCTACTAAATATTATTTAAGTTGTTGTGCAGAATTTTCAGGTCTTAAATCAAGGAAATCAAGTTGTTAAAGCTAACCTGCCTAATTAAGAAATCAAAATGAAGAAATCAATTCTGGCAGAAGAAAAGAAAAGATTTACAAATTCTGAAGGTTCCAAGGATAGCCACATGTCACAAGGAGAATTACCATAAAAAATTGATCAATGGATCTGATCTTCTGGCCGCGGATCCGCGGCCAGAGACGCTTGATGCCGCGGATCCGCGACATGATTGAGGAGATAGAGGGTGATCTTTCTGTGGGTGAATCTTTGCTGTTAAACTTCCATATTTGGAAGCAAAGGTTATGGCTTTGGGGCTATATGTAAAGACCGAGAGCCCCTTGGAAAATTAATCAAGCCGATGAAATCACGAAGTCCAAGACGGCTCACGCATCCAGGCTGATCATCAACGGTTCATCTACCTCCTTGGAAGAGATCGAGAAGCAAACTAGTCTTTGTAATCATTTTCTAAGGAATCAAAGTGTAATGAATATTGTTGATTAATAAAGGCAGCTTTCTTTTTCTTTTTCTATTTCTTCGTAGTTTAATTATGCAATTTCTTTCCATCTCTTTTTCTCCCAAGATGCGCGAGTAATTCTCCGCTTGTTAGGGTTCGTAGGATTAGGGTAGGCTAATGGATGATGAACATCTCTAAACCCCTTTTTAAGTCCTATAAAGTTTATGAACGTTATCAAAAGAATCATTAACATCCTAATCGGGCGCGCCAACAATTCTTTGTTAGTTCCGACCGCGATTAGAGATTAGATTAATGATTGTTTTGGTAAATGCTAGATATGAACGGAGTTCCGTGTCGAGATAAGGGTTAAGAGTGGGATTCCTTTTCCCTCCAGAAACCCTAATCTACACGCATCACCGTCGTTCTAGTTTTAAATCTATTAAAGGATAAAAAGGGTAACTTTTAATTAATCGTCCATAACTACTAAATCCTAACGAACCCTACAAGACCCCTTATTATATTAACTACATCCTTAAATAATCTAGATCTATATTCTGCATTAGTGCTTAACGTAGATCTAGAAACCATTCTTCAAAATTCTTTATCTCTCCTCTCTTTCTCAACACATCTAAAGTAAGAGTAAAAGGTTCAACGTTTCCCTTAGGACGACCCGTACTCACTTCGGTCTAGCTACACGCGACACCGTTCTGATTGCGGTTAAACTAAAAACACACTCTTTCGAACCAATCAAATGGCGCCGTTGCCGGGGAAACGTGCGTAATTTTTTATTCTTGCTATTTGTGTTGAATTCTTAGACGATTCATATCATTATTAAAACAAAACTGCAAATTGCATATTTAACGATTTGTGTGTGAATTTTGCGAGGGAATCTGGAGTCACGGACTTGAGGAAACAGGAGATCTAGGGTTTCACACTTCTCCGGTATCTTTCTTAACTCCTTCTCTCTCCTCTCAAATCCAATAAAATCTATTTTCTGCAGGATTCTTTGCAAAATATCGCCGCTCAAAAATCTTTTTGCAAATTTTTGTTTTGCGGTTTGTTTTTGCATATTTTAATACGGATTTTTAAGGGGCAAGACCAAAATCCAGATTAGGTAGGGATTTCATCACCCTTCCTAAGCCCCACAAATCACAAACCGAGCATCTGCATCAACTCTACATTAATTTAAAAAATATCTAGACCAGACTCTAAGGACTGTCGCGCCCAATAAGGACAGAGGAAGGTCGTGGGTAATCTATCGCTTATCCGCATTACTTTTATAGTGTTTAGGCAAGTGTGTCAAAGGCTAGTGGTTTTTAATTAGGCCCACTACTGTGGTTCCTTCCCACTTACCAGGGACTTACCTAGTTACAAGGGTAGTACAGAGGCGGTAGAGGATTGATCCTGCGGCTTGTCCTTTGGAAGTCTAGGAGCGGTCTAGAGACTGGACCTAGGTAACCATAGTTCTAGGGTTGTGCATTTTTGTGTGATTTGTCTAAATCCGTCATTTTTCAAAACAAATCAATTATTTTCTCCCCTTTTTTACCCCTTCCCCCTTCTTCTCTTCTTATAATGGGTGACCTAAACAGAAGAACACTTGCCGAGCTTTGCTGTCCACAACCAGATATCTCTTGTTTTCATAATCCCTTCGGTATACCGTCCGGCTCTTCCATGTCCTTAAGAGATCATATAGAACAAGAAAGAAGAAACAGTTGGTCACCTCAGTCTAGGTCTTATCAACCGTATCCTAATCCTACACCTGTTTCAGTTCATACCCGGAGTGAGGAAGCCCCTAGATGAATGACCATTGCTGAGCACACAGCTAGGTCTAGAGGCCAAAGTTTCAACCCGGACCAATATCAACCATCACCACCACTGTCCGGAAAAGACTTTGATATGCGATTTGTGGCATATAAGATGTCTGTTGAAAATAGCCAGCCAACCAACCCATATCAATATTCTTCTTATCATAATCCTACTCCTACCCAAGTTCCGCAACCATTCTATTCCTATCAATCGAATCCGACTTTTCCACCTACTCTAGACAGTTCTTTTAATCAGTCATTTAGGAGTTTTAATTATCCACAGGAATTTCAATCTTATACTGAAACCCCTTATCAACCCAAGACTAGTCTGGAGCAGACATTAGAAAAATTTCTGGAACTGTCAAACCAAATTAGGAAGGATTTGGGTAGTAAGACAGAACTGTACACCCTTCCTAATCAAACCTCCCCATTCCAAACTGAAATCCACAACTTCAGTTTCATAGATTCATCAAGTACACCAAATAGAATGTCTGATAAGTTGTGTGACTTTGTAGTGTTTGATTTACCTGACTGTGAAGGGTCCAATTCAAATGAAACCATACCCAACCCTTGTGATCTCTACACCTCCACTCTTGAACCAAATCTGATTGAAAACCATACTTTTGATGAGGTGTTTGAGAATTTTAACCTTCACTTGAATGAGGTGATTGACGTTGGGGATATATTGATTGATGAACCTAAAATTTTGGATGATTTTGTCCCACCAATTCATCAAATCCTTTCACTTCCGTATGGTCATCATCTTGAGCCTTTAATTCTTCCCGAACCCCAAATATGTATTGAAGTTGATGACAATGGTATACCCGAAGATCAGACCGAAATACAGCCTCCATCTTCCACATCTGGTTCAGCAACACTCGACACACCAATTTATTTACCTATTTCACCTTCTACTTTCTTCGGTTCTTCTTCTGTTCCTATAATTTCTGTGAGTTTTGATAAATCACAATCCGTTAATTCAAGTTCAATAATACCAGAAATTCAACTTGATTTGGATATTTTTGAAAATGAGATAGATGAGTTTTTCGAGTCCTCTACCTCAATAATTTTTGAATCGAGTAGGATAAATTCTGGCACAAAACTCTTTTACAGCAAAATGTTCAATCACACCATTGATAAAAGTTTTGAAGAATTTTTTGCTGACGAACTTGAATTTTTAAACAATACGGGTTTTGTGATTGATCAATCTCCACCTATAGAGGTTGAACCATCACCATTCCTTCTTCCTAATCATTCACATTCATCCTCATTCTTTCTTTTCTCTAATTTCAAACCCTTTCCAGACCACCTCTTATCCCTTCCCCACTTTTTCTTGACTCTATACAACACATTCTTCCACCAACCTATACGCTATACTGATAAAATCTTTGAATGGTTGGTGTTAACTTTTGGTCTTTGTAAAGTCTTACTTTGACCAAATGACTCACCCCCTCTTAAAATGCTTCGTATTGTCTAACTCATGTTTGGGGGGGGGTATATTTTTTGGCTCTTGAACATAACTTTTGTCCTCAAATTTGTGAGCCGAAAATAAGTTTGGGGGAGGATTTTCACTTTCATATATTCTTACCCCCATTAATAATGTCCTCCCAAGCTTACAGGTTTTTGTGATCCAGCAGATAGCAACAGTGAGGACACTGTTGAAAACAAGTTTGGGGGAGGTTTGTGCTTATTTACGCATACTTTGCATTATACTATATATAAGCACAAATTTTATTTATTTTTTTTGATAATAAAAGAATAGAAAAGTGAAAAATTATTTATGAAAGATAGGAATAGTTTAAGAAAACCAAAAAAATTAGAAATTTTCTTAAACGAACTGGTAATAAGTAGTTATGAGCCGTTGTCCCAAGGGTTAGTAAGATGAAGGAAGTCACTAATCTGAGGATAAAAATAAGTCTGAAAAATAGTTTCTATTCTGGAAGCCAAACATTTGAATGTTGATACCCTACTATATGCACTTACACACGTCTTGAAACTCGGGATAGTAGAGAATACCTTGAAATGCTCTTGTCTAAAAGCCAAAGTATGAAGAAAATATAAAAAATGAAGAAAATATAAAAATGGTGAAAAGAAAAATGAACACTGGTTTTGTTATCGCCAAGGCATCAATAAAAAAATATAGCGAGGGTGCCTCTTCACTTAGTGCCTTAAGGCCAACTGGTCTGGGAGTCACTGCTAAACCTTAAGTGGTGCAAGACGAGGAAAATATTATCACCGAATCAGCAAGCACATGAGTAATCGGTCGGTTAGTACCTCAAGAAGTATTAACGGTCGCATGCAAATGTGTGAGCGAATCTAAATATTCATCAAATTAAAAAGTACCGAGGTAGATAGACAAGAGTATGATAGCTTGAATTGAATTCTCCAAGTGTAGGGATGTCCATTTCACACACGTAGGGGTATATGATCAATGTTTGGATGAAAGGTAGGAATGAAGAATAAAGACGATGTTTTATTGAGGGATGATGTGATTTCTAACATTTTTTCATGACTATTAAGATATGGCTCATGACAACTGAAAAGCTAGTATAGTTGGAAACTCTTATTTTTAAAGTCTTTCTTTTATGGTTCTTATCTTTATATGTAAATTTCACCATCTCTCTTTTGTTATTGGATTTTGTGGGTGTAATCCGCTGAAAACCCTCAGGAGACAACACTCCTCCTACTAGGGACACCTAGAGGTTTAACGGCTTGTTGCACGTGCTCAGTGCAATCGTGTCAGCCTACGAAAGTGTGCTTAGTTTTCTCCTTTCTTTTTCTCCTCTTGAATAAACTAGTTTGCTCGGGACGAGGAAAGATAAGTTTGGGGGTATTTGTTCAGTTGATAAAACTGCACATTTGTTATTACACTTTTCCTACTATTTCTATATTAAAAAAGGTCTTTATTATAATATATCATACATATGAGGGTTTATGTGTAAAAATACTATTTTCCATGTGTTGATATATTATAATTAGCATTTGGTAGGAAAATGTAAGCAAATAATATTATTGACCAAATCCTAGTAGAACTAAGTCTACTAAATATTATTTAAATTGTTGTGCAGAATTTTCAGGTCTTAAATCAAGGAAATCAAGTTGTTAAAGCTAACCTTCCTAATTAAGAAATCAAAATGAAGAAATCAATTCTGGCAGAAGAAAAGAAAAGATTTACAAATTCTGAAGGTTCCAAGGATCGCCATATGTCACAAGGAGAATTACCATAAAAAATACGGTTTTTGATAGTACGCTATCTGGTTGTACTTTATCTTAACATATACTCTGATTGTCTCTATGTTACATGTTGATAAAACCCTTAGGATATGTACTCGACTACTGGGACTATGATGAGATCATACTAGTGGGGCCACGGTAGTCGACGAGTACATCCTATAACAGTTCCTAGTCGAGGGTGTATCGAGACAGGGCATCGATACACCAGAGTAGACTAGCGTATACGCATCTTGACCCATATGATGGGCGATGGATGATCCCATATCCATTGGTGTTTGACATCAAGAATGGTGTACGGGTGCTCAGTGGAGACTGGGTACACTGGACGGACTCGCCGAGAACTCCCAGATGGTATTATACCTCACGTCAGATGGCAGTTCTCCGGTGACACTGGTACAGAGTAGTCTGTTGACCCGAGATCGTCATAGAGTCTTGTGTGATTCCCACTGTGCTTTGATTTCTATCATACCACGTCCAAGAGGGCGTGCAAAAAGGTGGCTTTTGGTTACAGTCCCGAATCACATGGAGGCAATGAGTGATAGGAGGGGATTCGTCTCTCCCGGTATAGGGAGTTGATGTTGTGCTGTGTTCGATTGGCTATAACCGGAAATCCCTGGCCAGGGTTGCTGAGATTTACTGGTAAGTGTTATCAGTAGTTTCTCGAACTGTTATAAACCTCATATCGACACGACTTATCGAGCTACTGGGTTCTGACGTTTACCACCCCTAGGCGAGATATGCAACATATCAGACGACGAGACCGGACTGTACGGAAGTGTTACTGTTTGGATTCACAGGAGAATGTACAGGCTTGCTTGTTGATCTTCTGAGCGCTCAATACCTGGGTGGCTGTTACGTTTAGCTGACCGCTTGCAGCTTCTGGGTGTTTGATATGATCATCACCTAGTGCCGGCGTATTGACGATTCTTTAGAGTCCTGCACAGAGGTTTCTTGACTCAGGCAAAACGGAGTAGGAGCATATATGTGATATGTACGGGACCGAGGATAATACGATATGAGATACCGTATTCTATTCTTGCGATATTTGATATCAGCCGGGTTATCGGATCAAATGTTGATTCGATGAATCGGTACAGATAAATATTAGTCGGTTATATGCGATATAGCCGGATTGTCGGATCAAGTGTTGATTCGATAATTTAATGTATAATAATATATATCATATATTAAATTACATTAACTAATATTTGGTCACTAAAAGATTCTTTTTCTCACTCGGGTAATGCATTGATATATATGCGATATATGTTAATTGTATTATTTTATTTGGTTACAATAAATATTATATATGTGATATATAATATTGTAACATGATATGATAACTAATGCAACATGTTTAGTAGAGATTAAACAAGATTAGGGTTTGATTTGGGTTAATGTTTTCTAGATGATTCTAGAAGGTTTAGTTTTGTTTTGTGAAAGATATTTTATTATGACTCATTCCTTGACCTAACCCAAACCCTAGCCTTAGTTAAGTCTCTACAATGGTTTAGTTGACCATGGTTGCATTAATCATCATATTTATCCTTTCATTATTCATCACAAAAGATTTCATGTTGATTGTTCATCTTCTTCCTTCTTTCTTTCATAGAAAAAGCTTTCTAGCTTTTTCAAGGTGATGAAAAATGAGTGAGTAAATGAAAATAAAAGAGAGCAAAAATCCTACTTCATCATTCTCATCTATCCTTGCCCTTTAGATGAGAGTGTTCACTTCATTTAGTGAGTGTTAGTTTGTGTTAATGAAACTTCAAGGTAGATCATCTTTGTTATTGAAGATCGGAAGCAAGCTTGCATCTTTCTCTTCACGGAGCCTCTCGAGAGTCCGGAACACGATGATCGCAGCGAAGGGACTTCAACACGGAGCTTAAGAAGTGAAGGACCGGATCTAAAAAGGTTGTAATCCCTCTCACTTAGTGTTAAAGTGTTTAACATGCTAGTTTTCGCATAAACTCTAGTTTAAAGATCCGGCTTTGGGTTGTTCGGCACAGCTAATTTTTTAATCGGGCATGGTTGATGCCTCGTAGACCCTTGTGCGTGTGCCTAGAAACCCTACAGTGGTATCAGAGCCAAGCTAGAGCTTTAGGCGAAGTCTGAGCGAAGTTTAAAGTCCGATCGAACCCGGAAACCCCGATGTTTACCCCTCTCTGGACATTTTTCAAAAATGTGATTTTTTATGAATTAAAAATACTCAGAAAAACAAGCAGGAAAAACTAAGAATTACTGTGAAGTACGGTCCACTAAGTCAATTATTTGACCGCGGAACCGCGGCCAAACCAAGGGTTTGGCGGCGGTTCCGCGGCCAAATTTGGACTTAGTCCCTCATATTTCATATATTTATTCTTAGGTCCTTTCTTGACATTTTTTCTGGGAATTTTTTAATTCCACTCAAGTGTTGAGTTTTCTAGGGTTGTATTGGGGACTCGTTGATTCGATCGGATAATTTAACTTCGTTTATATTTTTCCGGATAATTTTAGAAACTGTTAAAAAGTTTGAACGGATATCAATAACTCAATTTTTCCCTTATCGGAAAATTTTCAAAAGTTGGATTTTTTCTCGAGTTTGAAACTTTCGTAAAGTCATGCAAGTAACGTGGTGGACCCTCTAGAAGACAACAAATCTTAACTCGATTATGTGACCGTCTTGAACTGCCTCTAAACCTTAGGGTTTGGGGCAGTACGGCGTGCCACATGTGAGGCGTTGGCTTGACCCTTCTACGGTTGGACCATTGGTACTATGGCATGTGATGGATGTTTTTAAACTGATTTCAAGTGTTGAGATATATTGGGGAAATCTTGGGTGTTTGATTATTCGATTGGAAAGTTTAACATTGTCTATTTATCTGGAATGTGATACAATATTTGGAATCCACAGGTAGTTATGAGATAACTAATTTGAATGTTATAAATCTAGCAGTTCAGTCTCAGATGATCGGTTGCCACGAAATTTTGATGTGATCAAAAGTCCGTCGCAATCACGTAGCGTACGCGGATACTCGCCGGGTAAACTTAACAGACAGCCACGCCCCATAGCCCCGACCAAGTGACTGTAGGAGAACCCCGTCGCCAAAAGCATCCGTTCTGGTGCTCGCGGCAGCGGTGTTCCGCCTTAGTGCACTTCGTCGACGGCATCCGGGGGTGCGGCTGTCTACTAAAGTTTGCGACGAGCATTCGATCAGGATGTCGGGAATCTTGTTGAATTGCCCGACTTGATATTGAAAAGTGTTTTCGATAAAGAGATTAAAATGCGGGGTTTACAATTGTTAGGCATGCGATGTTTAAGGAATTCATTTGGTTAGGCATGCGATGTCTAAAGAGGTTGCGGATTCCAACTGTTGTAGTTTTACACTTTCTTTTCTGTGACCGTAAGTGTAGTATGTAGTTGTATCGCTGGTTTTCGTTGCTATACATCGACGACAATCGGCGTATGCATACTTACTTACGTTGATGATATGAGATATTATGTGTTGCTGTGATATGTTATATTGGATCGTCGCGTTTTGAATAGCCGGGGTTTTATGTGAGATGAGAGTTTTTCTTTTTCCATTCATGTAAAATTTATTTGTATGTAATATTCTTTTATTGGGGCACTTCCGGGCTGAGGATGATTGTTCAGTCGATAAAACTGCACATTTGTAGTACATTTTTCCTACCATTTTTATATTAAAAAATGACTTTATTATAATATATTATACATATGAGGGTTTATGTGTAAAAACATTATTTTCCATGTGTTAATATATTTTAATTATCATTTGGAAGGAAAATGTATGCAAATAATATTATTGATCTAATCCTAGTAGAACAAAGTCTACTAAAATCTTATTTGAGTTGTTGTGCAGAATATTTCCAAGTTGTTATGAAGGATTTAACAAACAAATCAATTTGTTGAAGAAAACTTGCCAAATTAAGAAGCAAACTTGGAGACCAAGTCTGGAAGCAACAGAGAAAAGATTTTCAGATTCTGAAGATGCCTAGGATTGCCACATGTCACCAGATGAAAGCCCAAGAAAAATAAGCAATTGATCACATCCCTTGAGCGCGGATCCGCGGCCAAACACACCTTTGGGCCGCGGATCCGCCGCAATAATGATGAGTTGGAAGGCAATATTTTGGGAGATTGACAACTGCTGAATTTTACCAACTTCTCAACAATAACATTCTGGGTTTGCACTATATAAAGGCACCGAGAGCCTCTTGGAAAAGCCATCAAGCCGAAGAGATCACGAAGCTCACGACGCTCACGCATCCAGGCTGATCATCGACTGTTCGACTACCTCCTTAGGAAAGATCGAGAAGCAAATCAAGTTTTGTAATCATTTTCTATGGATTAAAAGTGTAGTTTGAAGGAGTTGATTAATAAAGATAGTTTTTTTATTTAATTGTTTTTTTACATTATGTTCTCCCTCTCTTTCTTTTCATCTTCTTCTCCCAACATGCGCGAGTAATTCTCCGCTTGTTAGGGTTCGTAGGATTAGGGTAGGTTAATGGGTGATGAAAATAATTAAACCCTTTTTAAGTCCTATAAAGTTTAGGAACTTTATCAAAATAATCATTAACATCCTAATCGGGCGCGCTAGCAATTCCTTGTTAGTTCCGACTGCGATTAGAGATTAAATTAATGATTATTTTGGTAAAGGCTAGATATGAACGGAGTTCCGTGTCGAGATAAGGGTTACGAGTGGGATTCCTTTTCCCTCCAGAAACCCTAATCTACACGCATCACCGTCGTTCTAGTTCTAAATCTATTAATGGATAAAAGTGTAACTTTTAATTAATCTTCCATAACTACTAAATCCTAACGAACCCTACAAGCCCTATTATTATATTATTTAAATCTCTAAAATAATCTAGATCTATATTTTACATTCTTGTTTAAAGTAGATCTAGAAACTTTTCACAAAATTCTTTCTTCCTCCTCTCTTTTTCAACACATCTAAAGTAAAAATAAAAGGTTCAACGTTTCCCAGAGGACGACCCGTACTCATCTCGGTCTAGCTACGCGCGACACCGTTCTGATTGCGGTTAAACTACAAACAAAAACACTTTTTCAAACCAATCAAATGGCGCCGTTGCCGGGGATACGTGCGTAATTTTTTATTTTTACTATTTGTGTTGAATTCTTAGACGATTTATATCATTATTAACACAAAACTGCAAATTGCATATTTAACGATTTGTGCGTGAATTTTGCAAGGAGATCTGGAGTTACAGAATTGAGGAAAACAGAAGACAGAGGCATTCATCGAGATCCAGAGGAGCACAGGGGGCTTGAGAAAAATTTTCAGCAATTGTTCCTTCCACCTTGCGGCGGAACCGCGGCATAAAGGCACCTTTGGCGGCGGAAGCGCGGCAGCTTGGAGGGATTAGGGCTACAGAACTCTCTGGTAAGATTCTCAACTCCTTCTCTCTCTCCTCAAATCCAATAAAATCTATTTTCTGCAGGATTCTTTGCAAAATTGCGCTGCTAAAAAAAAAAAAATCTTTTTGCAAAAGTTTTGTGATTGGTTTTGTTTTGCATATTTAATACGGATTCTAAGGGGCAAAGACCAAATCAAGATTAGGTGGGGATTTCATCACCCTTCCTAAGCCCCACAAATCACAAACCGAGCATATAGATCAACCCTTCATTAATTTAAAAAATATCTAGACCAGACTCTAAGGACTGTCGCGCTCAATAAGGACAGAGGAAGGTCGTGGGTAATCTATCGTTTATCCGCATTACTTTTGTAGTGCCTAGGCAAGTGTGACAAAGGCTAGTAGTTTTTAATTAGGCCCACGACGTGGTTCCTTCCCACTTACCTGGCACTTATCTGGCTACAAGGGTAGTACAGAGGCGGTAGAGGATTGATCCTGCGGCTTGTCCTTTGGAAGTCTAGGAGCGGTCTAGAGACTGGACCTAGGTAACCTTAGTTCTAGGGTTGCTTGTGCATCTTAGGGTGATTTGTCTTGAGTCCCACTTTTTCAAAACAAGCCAATTTTTAAATCACACACACGCTGCCATTTGCACTAAACCCGCTTAGTGCATGCTCGGCTGGACACGGGATCCTATTGCCCGTCTTGTCCGCGTTCCTGTTATCGACGCCGAAGTCGGTATTTCTTCATCTTCTTTTCCCCCACCACACACCACATCGACCGTGATGGACGGCACTCCATCAGAGTATAACACCACGCTGCCACCGCCCGAAGGTGCGCAGAATGCACCGCGCATCTCTCTCCAAGAGAGATGCTATCCTATTCGTGGTCCCCTTCCTACTTGTCTATCTCTTCCACCACCTAACGGGGATAATTTCGAGATTAAACCCCACTACATCAATCTGCTGCCCAAATTTCACGGGCTTGAGTAGGAAGACGCGTGCGTTTTCATCACCAAATTCGAAAACGTATGCGCAATGATGGGTGCTTCACAATTGACTTTAGATGCTATGCGCTTACGTCTTCTCCCATTCACCTTGTGCGACTTGGCAGAAAAAATGGCTTTATAATACTGCCGCACACTCTATCGCTAATTGGGATGAATTCGTCGTAGTATTTCTTAAGAAGTTTTACCCAAATCATAAGACTGCACATGTTAGGAGCGAGATCAACCAGTTCACCCAGCTTCCCAATGAACCATTTTGGAAGTGCTTTGAACGTTTCAAAGATCTGCTTGTCCAATGCCCCCATCACGGAATACAAAGATGGGATTTATGTCGGATTATATATGAGGGCATTAATCCAGCGACAAAGCAGATGCTTGAAACAATGTGTCAATGCAATTTCATGTCTAAAGATGATGGTGAAGCATGGAAATATCTGGAAGACCTTGCTGAACACACGTTGCAGTGGGAAAGCGTAAGACCACCTTCATCTAGGGAGGAGTTCACCAGCTCGATGTTTCCATCGCAGTGAAAGCCGAAATGGCAGCGATGCAGAAGAAACTCGATGCTATTGAGAGCAGATTCTCATCAGTCTCCCTAAATCAGGTTACGCTTCCTAAGACCGTCTGTGGTTGCTGTTCGGATCCTTCACACTTAACGGAAGAATGTCCTATGAATGCATCGTTTCAAGCTAATGCAGCTTTTCAGCAGCGACCTAGAAACGACCCTTATTCTTCCACATACAATCAAGGATGGAGGAATCATCCTAACTTTGCTTGGAATCAAAACCAACAAAGTAATTATCAAAGACCTCCTCCACAGCAACCACAACCACAGAATCAGCCCCCCTTTCAGTCACAAAATTTCCAAAATCCGACCAACATTTCTACACCACAAGTGGCCGGTACTGACAACTCACTTGCACAAACTTTGGATATGTTCATGAAACAATCTATGCAAAATTCGGCTGAGATAAGGTCTTCTATTGATACCCTAACGAAAAACTCCTCCTCCCATGGTGAGAGTATTAAATCAATAGAAAACCAAATCGCACAGTTAAACGCCGCAATGAGTGCGAGAGAGAAAGGGAAACTCCCATCTCAACCCCTATCGAATCCTGGCCATTCACAAAGTCATAATGTGAATGCCATTACTACGTTGAGATCGGGGAGAGTGCTGAACAACCAAGTGGGTGAGCAAGTTGATGATAGTGACACATTTGATACCCCTTCTTCTTCTTCTTCCCCTAACTCGTCTAGTCTCCCACCTTCATCCGAGCCTATTCTCCGTTTTCCCCAAGGCTCAAACATTTCGCCAAATCTATCTAAGTCGATGCCCACTCCAATTTTAGGATCGAATCCGTCGCCACAATCTTCTCCACAAACGTTGGACCCAAAACTTATTGATCGAGCTCCATTTCCAAACCGATTAAGGGCCAACAGACCTAACCCGCAAATGGAGAAGATTGTGGAAATGTTTAAGCAAGTTAGCGTGAATATTCCTCTCCTAGATGCTATTCAACAAGTCCCATCTTATGCAAGAATCCTTAAAGACTTGTGCACTAGGAAGAGAAAAACTCAAGTGCCTAAAAAGGTTTTCATGACGAGTAATGTTAGCACAGCTTTTACCCAACAAATACCAAAGAAACGTAAGGACCCCGGCTGTCCTACAATCTCTATTTCTATTGGGGGTAAAAATATAAACCATGCTTTACTCGATCTAGGCGCTAGCGTCAACTTGCTTCCTTATTCAGTATACGAGCAGTTAGGAATTGGAGAGTTAAAACCCGCCCATTGTACTCTCCAAATGGCAGACCGATCTATCACCAAACCTCGGGGCGAACTAGAGGATGTGTTAATTAAAGTCAGGGAATTCATATTTCCCGTGGACTTTATTGTTTTAGATACACAACCTGTGGCAAACCCACGCAATCAAATCCCGGTGATACTTGGTCGACCCTTCCTAGCAACTTCTAACGCTGTGATTAATTGTCGTAACGGTTCTATGAACTTATCCTTCGGGAAAATGACAATTGAGCTTAATATTTACAAGCTAGGAAGTCAGCCATCAGAACCTTCTGCTCATTTGCTGGATGTTTGTTCCATCCACGAGATAGCTCTCGAAAGCTGCATGGATGAGGAACTTTGCTTTGATGTTCTCGACAACACCAATGAGACATCGTTTGATCTTGCACCACTTCACAGTGAGGATATGTTCAATGAGTCCGACCTTGAGATTGAACCGTTTGACTCGTTGCAAAAGTCAGCAGCACTTTCCGAGTCAATATCTTATGCAAGTTTTGAACCTCTTAAGGAGTCCGAATATCATTCCGTTACCCCTCCTTCTATTGTCTCTCCGCCAATTCTTGATCTTAAACCGCTACCTTCTCATCTTAAATATGCATATTTAGGAGAGAATGAGACCTTGCCAGTTATTATATCCGCTTCTCTAGCCGTAGAGCAAGAGAATGCACTTTTGGCAGTGTTGAGATCGAATCGGCAAGCATTTGGTTGGACAATGGCCGACATCAAAGGGATTAGTCCCTTAATTGTTGAACATCACATACATCTGATGGATGAAGCCAAACCAACCCGAGACCCACAAAGACGGTTAAATCCCGTTATGAAGGAGGCGGTAAAGAAAGAAATCGTCAAGTGTCTTGATAGTGGAATAATTTACCCCATATCTGATAGTCAATGGGTAAGTCCAATTCATGTGGTCCCTAAAAAGTCTGGCATCACGGTCATCACTAACGAGGCTAATGAGTTAATCCAAACACGCACCCAAACTGGGTGGCGCGTATGTATCGATTACAGGAAACTCAATGCCGCGACGAGGAAAGATCACTTCCCTCTACCTTTCATTGACCAGATGTTGGAACGATTAGCGGGACACGAATACTACTGTTTCTTGGATGGATACTCTGGTTACAACCAGGTCCCCATCGCCGAAAAGGATCAAGATAAAACCACTTTTACTTGTCCTTTCGGAACTTTTGCTTATAGACGCATGCCCTTTGGGTTATGCAACGCTCCCGCTACATTTCAGCGGTGCATGATGGGGATATTTTCAGATATGGTGGAAAATTTTCTAGAAATTTTTATGGACGATTTCTCCATTTTTGGGGACTCCTTTGAGGACTGCCTTCGTAATCTTGACGCTGTTCTTACCCGCTGTAAGGATAAGAACTTGACTTTGAATTGGGAAAAATGCCATTTTATGGTCCAAGAAGGTATTGTACTTGAACATATAATTTCACATAAAGGCATTGAGGTTGACAGAGCTAAGATAGATGTCATTCAAAACCTCCCTCGTCCCAATTGCGTCAAAGATATACGATCCTTCCTTGGTCATGCAGGATTTTATAGGAGATTTATTAAGGACTTTAGCAAAATTGCTAGACCCTTAACCCTTCTATTGGCCAAGGACACTACTTTTCACTTCGATTCGGATTGTGAGGCTGCTTTTGAATCACTTAAAGAATCACTCACTACAGCCCCCGTTCTATCATCTCCGGATTGGAACCACCCGTTCGAGCTTATGTGTGACGCATCAGATTTTGCTATTGGTGCTGTCTTGGGACAGCATATTGATAAGATGCCACATGTAATTTACTATGCAAGTAGGACCTTGAATGATGCACAAATAAATTACACAACTACCGAGAAAGAACTCTTGGCAGTTGTATTTGCATTAGAGAAGTTCAGGCCCTACTTGATTGGCTCGCCTATTGTGGTTTACACAGATCACTCCGCCCTACGACATCTTTTAACGAAGAAGGATGCAAAGGCCAGGCTAATACGTTGGATCCTATTGTTACAAGAATTTGATCTTGTTATCAAAGACAAGAGTGGATGTGAAAACGTAGTAGCCGACCATCTTTCACGCATCACTTCTTCGCCAACTGTGACCGTGCCGATAAATGACTCATTTCCCGACGAACAGCTCTTGAATGTATCCTACGAACCTTGGTTCGTGGATATCGTGAACTATCTTGCGACGGGACTTATACCTAGCGATTGGTCGAAACAAGACAAACTTCGGTTTTTATCCCAAGTAAAATATTTTTACTGGGATGAACCAAATCTATTCAAGTATTGTTCCGATCAAATCATTCGCAGGTGTGTCCCTAACGATGAATTCAAGAGCGTGTTATCATTTTGTCATGATCAGGCATGCGGCGGTCACTTTGGACCTCGAAAAACGGCGGAGAAAGTTTTGCAATGTGGCTTTTATTGGCCAACATTATTTAAAGATGCATTTGAACATTGCAAAACTTGTCCGCGATGTCAGCATTTGGGTCAGATTTCACAAAGGAACGAGATGCCGCTCCAACCTATATTGGTTGTGGAAATATTTGATGTTTGGGGTATTGATTTTATGGGCCCTTTTCCCAACTCCTTTGGGAATCTATATATCTTGTTAGCGGTTGATTATGTCTCGAAGTGGGTGGAAGCTATACCGTGTCGCACTAATGACAACAAAGTTGTCATTAAGTTCCTTAAAGAAAATATCTTTTTGCGATTCGGACACCCTCGCGCTATCATTAGCGACAACGGGACACATTTCTGCAATAGGTCTTTCGAGGCCTTGATGCGGAAATATTCAATCACTCACAAGCTTTCTACGCCCTATCATCCCCAAACAAGCGGGCAGGCTGAGATCTCTAATAGGCAGATCAAACATATATTGGAGAAGACGGTTTCGAAAAACCGTAAAGATTGGTCAACCAAATTGACGGATGCTCTTTGGGCATTCTGCACCGCTTATAAGACTGATCTTGGTATGTCTCCATACCGCCTTGTGTTTGGGAAGGCATGTCACCTCCCTATCGAGATTGAACATAAGGCAATGTGGGCTATTAAAGAGCTTAATTTTGATCTTAATCATGCAGGTAGCTATCGGAAGCTGCAATTGAATGAGCTAAGCGAACTCCGCGATGAAGCTTACGATAATGCGGTGATAGTAAAGAATAGGACTAAAGTGTTCCACGATAAAAATCTTTCTAGAAAAACCTTCACATCGGGGCAACAAGTCCTTCTTTACGATTCCCGTCTCCATCTTCATCCTGGTAAGCTTAAATCTCGTCAATATTTCAATATCAATAGTAATCTTGCCTTCATAAGGTTGGAAAGGACCTTTTGTGGTGCGGTATGTACACCTGCACGGGGCAGTTGAAGTCGAAAATTTGAAAAACGGTTCGATTTTTAAAGTAAATGGGCATAGATTAAAACCGTATTTTTCTGCTGACCCCACGGAGGAGCTCCTGTTTTTACAGGAGCCGCTTTATCAAAACTAAATTTCCTCCGCCTCACCTCCATGTTTTGATAACATTTTCTCATTTTAAAAATGGAGGTGAGTAAAAAATGGATTTGATTGAAAATCTGTGCGTGTCAAAGAATAAGTTTGGGGGAATTTTTCATTTAACTATTATTTTACCCCTTATATCTCTCCCTTAGTATACAGGTCTATGTTCTCAAAAGGCTACATCAGTGAGGACACTGCTGAAAACAGGTTTGGGGGGGGAGGTTTGTATTCACTGAATTATCTTTGACACCGGGCATTAAATTTTTTTTATATAACAAAAGAATAGAAAGTGAAAAATTACATCCAAAAGATTGGAATAGTTTAAGACAACCTA
The DNA here is from genome assembly GCA_030015575.1 of Agapanthus africanus. Lineage (NCBI taxonomy): Eukaryota > Viridiplantae > Streptophyta > Magnoliopsida > Asparagales > Amaryllidaceae > Agapanthus > Agapanthus africanus. Next base: position 442,923,992 of record JASDDO010000031.1, on the reverse strand, counting down.
GAAAATTAGAAGTTTTCTTACACGAACTAGTAATAAGTAGTTATGAGCTGTTGTCCCAAGGGTTAGTAAAATGAAGGAAGTCACTAATCTGAGGATAAAAATAAGTCTGAAAAATAGTTTCTATTCTGGAAGCCAAACATTTGAATGTTGATACCCTACAATATGCACCTACACACGTCTTGAAACTCGGGATAGTAGAGGATACCTTGAAATGCTCTTGTCTAAAAGCCAAAGTATGAAGGAAAAAAAAATGATGAAGAAAATATAAAAATGGTGAAAAGAAAAATGAACACTGGTTTTGTTATCGCCAAGGCAGCAATAAAAAAATATAGCGAGGGTGCCTCTTCACCTAGTGACCTAAGGCCAACTGGTCTGGGAGTCACTGCTAAGCCTTAGGTGGTGCAAGACGAGGAAAATATTATCACCGAATCTGCAAGCACATGAGTAATCGGTCGGTTAGTACCTCAAGAAGTATTAACGGTCGCATGAAAGTGTGTGAGCAACCCTAAATATTCATCAAATTAAAAAGTACTAAGGTAGATGGACAAGAGTATGATAGCTTGAATTGAATTCTCCAAGTGTAGGGATGTTATTTACACACACGTGGGGTTATATGATCAATGTTTGGATGAAAGGTAGGAATGAAGAATAATGACGATGTTTTATTGAGGGATGATGTGATTTCTAACATTTTTCATGACTATTAAGATAGGGCTCATGACAACTGAAAAGCTAGTATAGTTGGAAACTCTTCTTTTCAAAATATTTCTTTTATGGTTCTTATCTTTATATGTAAATTTCACCATCTTTCTTTTGTTATAGGATTTTGTGGGTGTAATCCGCTGAAAACCCTCAGGAGACAACACTCCTCCTACTAGGGACACCTAGAGGTTTAACGGCTTGTTGCACGTGCTCAGTGCAATCGTGTCTGCCTACGAAAGTGTGCCTAGTTTTCTCCTTTCTTTTTCTCCTCTTAAATAAACTAGTTTGCTCGGGACGATCAAAGATAAGTTTGGGGGTATTTGTTCAGTCGATAAAACTGCACATTTGTAGTACATTTTTCCTACCATTTTTATATTAAAAAAGGACTTTATTATAATATATTATACATATGAGGGTTTATGTGTAAAAACATTATTTTCCATGTGTTAATATATTTTAATTATCATTTGGAAGGAAAATGTATGCAAATAATATTATTGATCTAATCCTAGTAGAACAAAGTCTACTAAAATCTTATTTGAGTTGTTGTGCAGAATATTTCCAAGTTGTTATGAAGGATTTAACAAACAAATCAATTTGTTGAAGAAAACTTGCCAAATTAAGAAGCAAACTTGGAGACCAAGTCTGGAAGCAACAGAGAAAAGATTTTCAGATTCTGAAGATGCCTAGGATTGCCACATGTCACCAGATGAAAGCCCAAGAAAAATAAGCAATTGATCACATCCCTTGAGCGCGGATCCGCGGCCAAACACACCTTTGGGCCGCGGATCCGCCGCAATAATGATGAGTTGGAAGGCAATATTTTGGGAGATTGACAACTGCTGAATTTTACCAACTTCTCAACAATAACATTCTGGGTTTGCACTATATAAAGGCACCGAGAGCCTCTTGGAAAAGCCATCAAGCCGAAGAGATCACGAAGCTCCCGACGCTCACGCATCCAGGCTGATCATCGACTGTTCGACTACCTCCTTAGGAAAGATCGAGAAGCAAATCAAGTTTTGTAATCATTTTCTATGGATTAAAAGTGTAGTTTGAAGGAGTTGATTAATAAAGGTAGTTTTTTTATTTAATTGTTTTTTTTTTACATTATGTTCTCCCTCTCTTTCTTTTCATCTTCTTCTCCCAACATGCGCGAGTAATTCTCCGCTTGTTAGGGTTCGTAGGATTAGGGTAGGTTAATGGGTGATGAAAATTATTAAACCCTTTTTAAGTCCTATAAAGTTTAGGAACTTTATCAAAATAATCATTAACATCCTAATCGGGTGCGCTAGCAATTCCTTGCTAGTTCCGACCGCGATTAGAGATTAGATTAATGATTATTTTGGTAAAGGCTAGATATGAACAGAGTTCCGTATCGAGATAAGGGTTACGAGTGGGATTCCTTTTACCTCCAGAAACCCTAATCTACACGCATCACCGTCGTTCTAGTTCTAAATCTATTAATGGATAAAAGGGTAACTTTTAATTAATCTTCCATAACTACTAAATCCTAACGAACCCTACAAGCCCTATTATTATATTATTTAAATCTCTAAAATAATCTAGAACTATATTTTACATTCTTGTTTAAAGTAGATCTAGAAACTTTTCACAAAATTCTTTCTTCCTCCTCTCTTTTTCAATACATCTAAAGTAAAAATAAAAGGTTCAACGTTTCCCAGAGGACGACCCGTACTCATCTCGGTCTAGCTAAGCGCGACACCGTTCTGATTGCGGTTAAACTACAAACAAAAACACTTTTTCAAACCAATCAATGATGTCACCGTTGTATATTATTTACTTTTCCGCATTAGGTAGACCCAAGGCGGGGAGCACAAGTAACCGGGTTCTAGGGTCCTGTGGGAGACCATCTCGAGGAGTCGAGACCGGGTCTCCTAACCCTAGAATTGGTAGTGTTGCTTGCCGCTCTTGTAGGGGTCTAGGGATGTGGGTTTGGCTATTCATCGCGACCGTGGAATCCGTGTTTTATACAGGCTCGTATTAAAACACAGACGTCCTAGTATATCCAATATTTCATATATGTTCTTCTGCTACAATGTTCTGTGATGATATCATATTACTGCCTGAGATGAATGTTTATATTATATATATGAGATATATGTTATATTATAGATTTCGTTTCAAATTTGATACTTGTGAAGCATATTAAAATGGGACTTCATTAATGAGATTAATGAAACTAAAAGAAACCTAAAGATGTTGTAGAAACTTGTTTAAAAACTGGTAGCTCTAGTTCTTGCTTTGCATAGCGGTATTCCTTGTAGAACAACCAGCACCTTATTCGATAAGGAAAGAGCCGAGATCCCTTCACCGGGAGTGACCTCTTTAGTGAAACTAGCAGATGCTACAAACTCGGTCTGTCTTTTGATTGCTTTTATAGTTCTTGCTTTGCATAGTGATATTTGTGAAATATCCTGCACCTTATTCGATGAGGAAAGGGCCGACGATCCCTTCACCGGGAGTGACCCCTTTACCAAAACTAGAAAAGCCTAAAAAACACTCCATTTAAAATCACTCGATTCTACAACGATATCAAGTTCATTACGCAAAGGGTTTTCTTAAAAACCTGTCGTAGCCCTCCGTCATTTCAGATAAGTACTAGTTAGTATTCGTGCTACATTTGTTGACTATGTTAAGGCGTAGTGTGCGGTAGCTGATTAGTGCTTATCTGTATAAACATATGATGCGATTGGATTAGGGTTGTCGTGCGACTTTGTTGACTATGTTAAGGGTCGTGCGGGTAGGTTTAATTCAATCGGGAAATGACGGGTTGAACTTGACTAGCACTTATGATTTGTTGACTATGTTAAGGCCATATAGCTGCTAGGGGCAAAATATCATCGGGAATTTCAAGTGTTGAAATTTGCAATGAGATTGCATACTTTCTATGAGATAGTTGGATCCCGATACCCGCTGCGAGTAAGAGTTACTTTTGGGAGAGTTTTACACATTACAATTAGCCGATCAAGTAGGTGTCTAGAAAGGTGTTAACGGGGTTATGCCTCTGGGAAAACGAGGTTTACTATAATTAGGTTCGTGCGAAAGCGCGGTGGACCTCCCTCAAAGTACCGGTACTGGCCTGGCTGAAAGATTGGCGAACTTGTAGCGTGTAATTAATCCCGGCTAGTCTTTCCTTTTAGGGTTTGAAGGAAGATTTGATTAAAACAGTGGGAGACATCCTGATTAGATATATTAGATAACCAATCTAATCTTGCAAGAGCATACGCTGAGTGTTTTCTTCTCTCTCTCTCCAGGTAGCGACCATATCACGCCTTAATCAAGATAATAATACGGATATATTGACCGAACCCGCTTGTTATACTGAGCTGGGGAACGTTGGTCCTGCTCCAACTTATAATTGTTATAAGACAGAGCAGGAAATAGGGGATTACCATAATTCCCGTGCCGCCCAAAAGAAGAAAGTGCATGCTGATGCATCATCTTCGAGTGTGTTCATTACAGAGAACTGTTTCTTAGTATCCTTTACGTCCTGGGTATGAGATACCGGATCAGGATCCCGCATATGTAATCTGTTACATGGGCAACGATAGGTAGAGAACTGAGAACGGGTGATAAGTTTCATGAGATAGAAAACGGTGCAAGTGTTGCTGCCAAGTTTGTTGGTCACTATCACCCTGTATTCAAAGAATACATTGATTCTGAACGAATGTTATTAGATACCGAACCTGATGTACAATATCATATCAGTCTCTTTATTAGTAAAGAAAGGATATAATTTTGTATTGTTGGATAATGTTTTGAACATTTCCTATATCAAGAGTTGATCGGTTCAGGCACGTTATCTAAAAGCATTGACGTTCTAAATCAAACTGCAGTTCTTAGTATACAGAACACACACAAGAGGAAGAGTTCAGAAATGAACGAATCCTTCTTGAGGCATTGTAGACTAGGTCATATCAATGCGACCCGACTAGCAAAGTTACATAGAGATGCATATTTAAATTTATTTGAATTTACATATTGTGAAACTTGCCGGTCATGTCACAAAGATAAGATGACCATAACTCTGTTTATTGGAAACAGAGAAAGAGTTAGTGAACTCTTGGGATTGATACATGATGATGTATGAAGGTCCCATGTCTACATATGCCAAGACCGGTTCTTTGTACTTCATTACATTCTCTGATGATCTCTCAAGATTGAGACATATGTTCCTGTTGAAACACAGGTCCGAACCTTTTGAGATATTCACAGAATGTAAGTTAGAAGTAGAGAACCAAAATACGGGTATAAGTATTATGTCCTTTGATGAGATCAAGGAGGAGAATACTTGAGCACGGAATTCCTGGACTATTCTAAAGTAGAATGAGATTCTCTCTCAGCATTACTCCTTCGCATACACCACGACACGTCAGCGTATCGGGGCGGAGCAATCGCACCCTATTTGATATGGTGCGCTCTATGATGAGTACTGCTGAGTTTCCTATTTCCTTTTGGGAGTTATGCACTTGAGAAGCTGCATACCTATTGAATAGGGTTCAAATCAAATCAGTTGCCTACCACTTCATATGTGATATGGAATGGGAAGAGCCCATATCTTAAGTTTGTTAAGATTTGGGGTTGTCCAGCCTATGTCTAAAAAGCAAAATCCGGACAAGCTCGATGCAAAGTCAGATCTGTGGAAGTTTATTGGATATCCCAAGCATACGCAAGGGAATATCTTCTACCTAACCGAGGAACAAAAATGTTTTGTTTCTCAACATGCCACCTTTGTGAAAGGGAATTTCTTGTGGATAAATTAGTGGTCATGAGGTAGAACTGGAAAGAGTACCAGCTATACAAACTACAGCAGATGATTTGGTAGAACCAAAGGATTCAATAGTTTCCAACGAACCACAGCATCTCCGCCGATCTAGTAGGGTTCCTCACCCACCTGAGAGATACTTCGGTTTCTCTATGACAGTGGGAGCGAGGATTGCATCATGAGATGATGACCCAACTAGTTTCGAGTTGGCCATCAGGAGTAGGACTCTGTAAGAATGGCTGGATGCTTAGTGATCTGAGATGGAATCCTTATACACCAACAAAGTATGGACTTTGGTTTCTTTATCTGAAGGGTTAAATCCCCATCAGGAGCAAGTATATCTTAAGAAGATTACTTGGTGTACATGGAAAAGTTGAGACTTTCAAAGCTATGCTTAAGTCCATCCAGATCCTACTTGCCACGGCTACATACCATGACTACGATATCTGGTGATTGGGTGTCATAACAGCTTTTCTAAATGATGTTTTAGAAGAGAGCGTTTATAAGTACACAACCATAGGGCTTCGTAGACAGTGGGAGCAGTGGAAACGTGTGCAAGATGCTTTATAGGATACAACAGGCATCGCGGAGTTGGAACATCTGTTTTGATGTGGTAGTCAAAGAGTTTGACTTCATCAAAATGGTAGATGAACCTTGTATATACAAAAAGGTAGTAGAGAGTATGGTGATGATCCTCGTAGAGTACGTGGATGGCATACTCTTGATAGGGAAGGAGTTTCCTATGCTACGCTCGGTCAATCTCCTCTTATCACAAGGATTCTCCATATAAGATCAAAATGATACCTCCTAAATCCTGGGTTTTGGATCTATGAGATAGATCTAATTGGATGTTAGGATACTCACTAGTTGTAGTGAGATGGTATCAATCGATCCTGGGGAGAATCACTGGAAAGGTTTCAGGGTGATAAGGACGACTGAATGTCAGTCGCGGGCATTGTCTTTACCCTCAGTAGAGGGACGGTATGTTGGAAGAGTTCCAAGCTAGATACCGTGACTTACTAGACTTATTAAAAGCAAGATACATCGTTACCAAAGATACTACCAAAGAGGCAGCCTGGATATATAAGTTCATGAGATGAACTTCGTTCCTACCATTGTGTGACAATGGAGTTGTGGTTTTAGCCAAGGAACTACCGTCCCATCAGATATCCAGATATAATTCTTAGGCAGTATCACCTGATCATGGAGATGGTTGATCTCCAGGTAGATCGAGGTTAGGAGAGTAGACACAGAGGACAACAACGCGGATCCACTCACAAAGGCCTTTTTCCCAGTAGGGACTTTTATGGGATGGTTGAGTATGAGATACTTCAACCGCAGCTAATTGTTGGGTATGTGATACCACAACAGATGGCCCTAGTGCAAGTGGGAGATTGTTAGTTATATGTATGCCCTAGAGGCCATTACTGTACATACGATGTATATTGTAATGGATGCTTGGACATATATAGGGAGGACTTTCTTGCTCGACATGATAGTACGCTATCTGGTTGTACTTTATCTTAACATGTACTCTGATTGTCTCTATGTTACATGTTGATAAAGCCCTTAGGATATGTACTCGACTACTAGGACTATGATGAGATCATACTAGTGGGGCCACGGTAGTCGACGAGTACATCCTATAACAGTTCCTAGTCGAGGGTGTATCGAGACAGGGCATCGATACACCAGAGTAGACTAGCGTATACGCATCTTGACCCATATGATGGGCGATGGATGATCCCATATCCATCGGTGTTTGACATCAAGAATGGTGTATGGGTGCTCAGTGGAGACTGGGTACACTGGACGGACTCGCCGAGAACTCCCAGATGGTATTATACCTCACGTCAGATGGCAGTTCTCCGGTGACACTGGTACAGAGTAGTCTGTTGACCCGAGATCGTCATAGAGTCTTGTGTGATTCCCACTGTGCTTTGATTTCCATCATACCACGTCCAAGAGGGCGTGCAAAAAGGTGGCTTTTGGGTACAGTCCTGAATCACATGGAGGCAATGAGCGATAGGAGGGGATTCGTCTTTCCCGGTATAGGGAGTTGATGTTGTGCTGTGTTCGATTAGCTATAACCGAAAATCCCTGGCCAGGGTTGCTGAGATTTACTGGTAAGTGTTATCAGTAGTTTCTCGAACTGTTATAGATCTCATATCGACACGACTTATCGAGCTACTGGGGTCTGACATTTACCACCCCTAGGCGAGATATGCAACATATCAGACGACGAGACCGGACTGTACGGGAGTGTTACTGTTTGGATTCACAGGAGAATGTACAGGCTTGCTTGTTGATCTTCTGAGCGCTCAATACCTGGGTGGCTGTTACGTTTAGCTGACCGCTTGCAGCTTGTGGGTGTTTGATATGATCATCACCTACTGCCGGCGTATTGACGATTCTTTAGAGTCCTACACAGAGGTTTCTTGACTCAGGCAAAACGGAGTAGGAGCACATATGTGATATGTGCGGGACCGAGGATAATACGATATGAGATACCGTATTCTATTCTCGCGATATTTCATAACAGCCGGGTCATTGGATCAAGTGTTGATTCGATGAATCGGTATGGATAAATATTAGTCGGTTATATGCGATATAGCCGGATTGTCGGATCAAGTGTTGATTCGATAATTTAATGTATAATAATATATATGATATATTAAATTACATTAACTAATATTTGCTCACTAAAAGATTCTTTTTCTCACTCGGGTAATGCATTGATATATATATGTGATATATGTTAATTGTATTATTTTATTTGGTTACAATAAATATTATATATGTGATATATAATATTGTAACATGATATGATAACTAATGCAATATGTTTAGTAGAGATTAAACAAGATTAGGGTTTGATTTGGGTTAATGCTTTCTAGATGATTCTAGAAGCTTTAGTTTTGTTTTGTGAAAGATGTTTTATTATGACTCATTCCTTGACCTAACCCAAACCCTAGCCCTAGTTAAGTCTCTACAATGGTTTAGTTGACCATGGTTGCATTAATCATCATATTTATCTTTTCATTATTCATCACAAAAGGTTTCATGTTGATTGTTCATCTTCTTCCTTCTTTCTTTCATAGAAAAAGCTTTCTAGATTTTTCAAGATGGTGAAAAATGAGTGAGTAAATAAAAATAAAAGAGAGCAAAAATCCTACTTCATCATTCTCATCTATCCTTGCCCTTTAGATGAGAGTGTTCACTTCATTTAGTGAGTGTTAGTTTGTGTTAATGAAACTTCAAGGTAGATCAACTTTGTTATCGAAGATCGGAAGCAAGCTTGCATCTTTCTCTTCGCGGAGCCTCTCGAGAGTCCGGAACACGATGATCGCAGCGAAGGGACTTCAACACGGAGGTTAAGAAGTGAAGGACCGGATCTACAAAGGTTGTAATCCCTCTCACTTAGTGTTAAGTGTTTAACATGCTAGTTTTCGCATAAACTCTAGTTTAAAGATCCGGCTTTGGGTTGTTCGGCACGGCTAATTTTTTAATCGGGCATGGTTGATACCTCGTAGACCCTTGTGCGTGTGCCTAGAAACCCTACATTTGTCAGATTCCCCCTCATTTAAGGGGTTTTTGATTGTGGGGTCGCTCTTCCCTGCAGGCGCAAGCCCCTGCAGTTAATCATGCTACCGCATCGCGGTAACAACTTTCTCCTTCTCCAGATGGTCACTTCGTGTCGTGGGTGTTTGTTTTGTGTTTGGTTGCCCGTGGATTGCATATGAAGACTAAGTTATGTTGTCTCCCGTAGGGCGTGGACTAGTCCAAATCCGTATCTTTCTTAGATTTGGGTTTGGGGGTTTGGGTTTAAGGATACGTTAGCCTTATTGAGACTAAAATCGATTTAAACGTTTGTTAAGGATACGTTAGTCTTATTTTAGACTAAGATCAACTTAAAATGATCGTTTAGATCCGACAAGAGAGCAATTGGGCTCTTTTGTTTAGTTTAGTGATATTGCAGTCGATAATTAGTTTAAGGACATTACGGTCCATTGTTAGTTTAAGGACATCTCGGTCCAATGTTAGTTTTAAGACATCGCGGTCGAGATTAAGGACATCATAGTCCGTGGATTTAAGGACTCCACAGTCCGTTGTTAGTTTAAAGACATCACGGTTGAGGTTAAGGACATCATAGTCCATGGGTTTAGGGACCCCACAATCCGTTGTTAGTTTTAAGACATCACGGTCGAGGATAAGGACATCATAGTCCATGGGTTTAGGGACCCCACAGTCCGTTGTTAGTTTTAAGACATCACGGTCGAGATTAAGGACATCATAGTACATGGGTTTAAGGACTCCACAGTCCATTGTTATGTGTGGTTGTTGGGACCCGTCACCTCTGTGACGACGTTGAAGGATTACAACGACAGATATCAGAGGAGTAAAGAGATGTACCCTTGAACCGATGTGAATTGGTTGACAGAGCAGATGTGCTCAGTTCAATACAAGTTGAGCACTTATGGCCAGAATTGGGCTAAGTCCAGTTAAAAATGTTTAACATTTTATTTTTGTTCTGGCTATTAGGCCTTTATTTAGGCTCTGCCCTTTTAATAATGCTAAGTATTGGGCTCTGACATTTTTTGTCTTATACTGAATGCATAGCATTCATCAGAACACAGTGTGTTCTGACAGTGCGCCACGTGGTGCGCCAGGTGCTTTGCGCCAGTCAAAGAGCGCATTGCGCTTCTGTCAGGTAACGCACACGAAGAGGCCACGTGTCGCGCTTAGCGCTAGTTTGTTAGCGCATTGCGCTTTTAGTTTATGAGCGCATTGTGCTAGTCTGTTGGCGCGCCAGTGAGCGACACGTGGGGCGCTTGGCGCTGAGCGCCAGTCTACGAGCGCAGAGCTCTGTTTCAAAAGCGCAAAGTGCAAGTAGTGTCTATGGTTGACACGTGGTATGTTTTGGCGCTGAGCGCCGGTCCAAGAAGCGCAAAAGCGCAATACATGAGTGCAAGGCACTTTCTAATAGCGCAAAACGCATTTGATCAATTTTAAGATCAAGAAACAAATTTATGTTCTTCTTAAAGGAGGTTTTTCCTCAAGATTCAAGAACAAAAGTTCTTGTTTTTATGAAAGGGCTCTGCCTTTATAGATCAAAGATCTATGAATGAAGTAAAATACTTCTTTTATTTTTTCATGATTAGATCTTTTGATCTTTTTCTTTTTATTAAAGACCTTGGTCTTTTGTAGATCTATGATCTTTTTAGAAGATGGTTCTTCTTTTTACGAGATGGTTTCATCTCTGTTATTCAAGAACATAGTTCTTTACCTTGAAGATGAAGAAAAATCTTCTTTTTCTCTAAGAGCTTGCTCTTCTTTCTCTTTGAGTTTTCTCAAAGTTTGCAGAGGGTTTTTTCTATCTCTTTTTGTATATTTTAGACTTGAAGTCTAGGGGCCTTTATATAGGGCCAAATGATTTGTTGAATCAGTTTAAGAGATCTTTCTCTGATTGATTTGGGAATATTTCCCACCGTTGGATTTTTGATCCTAAGGCTTCTATTTTACAGAAGATAATTTTCTTGTTTTAATAAGATTGGAAAGATCTTTCCATAATGGAATTTTAATTCTGATTAATTAATAATTTATTATTATTAGATCTTTTGATCTAACGGTGGGGAATTTTTAATTCCAGCGCTGGCGCACCTTGCGCGAGCGCACCTACATTCGACATGTGGCGCGCAGCGCAGAGCGCAGTGCAACTGCACTAGCGCACCCGTGTTTGACACGTGGCACGCAGCGCAACTACGCTAGCGCACCCGTGTTTGACCCGTATTTGACACGTGGCACGCAGTGCAGAGCGCAGCGCAACTGCGCTAGCGCACGTGTGTTTGACACGTGGCGCGCATCGCAGAGCGCTGGATCTGAAGCGTTGCTTCAACTTTTTTAAATTTTGAATTTTGAAATAGAGTTTTGCTCTGATTGGGGGAATCGGAAGCGTCGCTTCATTTCAAATCTTGAAATTTGAACAGAGTTTTTCTTTGATTGGGGAAACAAATGCCCCCCACCGTTGCGCTTATGTGGCCCAAACGTGAGTGCAGCGGTGGTAGCATCTCAGCCTTTGGATCAACTTTTGGAAGTTTAAGAGGCTCTGAATGCCTATAAAAAGGACCTTTGGTCCCCTGGATGATTTTCATCTCCTCCTTGAGAATTATCTCTTCGTCAGAGCATTGCTCTCCTGTTGAAAACTTTTAAGAGTCAGAACTCTGTTAAAATTTAGGTCAAGTTTAAAACCTTCACTAAATTAGGGTTTTACCCATTAACAGAGGTTTGCTCTTCATAGATCTTTGATCTAACGAGAACCCTTTTAGGGTTCCACTAAAAGAGCTTTGCTCCCATAGATCTAAAGAGATCTTTTTGGGGTTTCTCAGCCCCTGAACAGAGCCTTGCTCTTCATAGATCTTTGATCTAACGAGAACCCTTTTAGGGTTCCACTAAAAGAGCTTTGCTCCCATAGATCTAAAGAGATCTTTTGGGTTTCTCAGCCCCTGAACAGAGCCTTGCTCTTCTGAATCATGTGTAGATTTCTTAATCTTTGATGAAGAACTCTTAAGAGTTTTCTCATGGATCTTGAAATCACAGAATTTTTAATTCATAAAAAATTAATTTTAATCAATCCTTGATGGATTTTTCCATCATCATTACAGAGCCAGGCTCCTAACCTTCTCGGGGAATCTTCTCAAATTCCTTTCATAATTGACTTTGACATGGTCATTCCTGTCTGCAGAGCCTTGCTTTCGAGGAATTTAACTCCTTGACCCGAAGGGTTGCTTATTAAATGAGATTCCCATTTTAGGATTTCTCAGTGATTCGAATTTATTAGGTGTCATAATTAGAATTCGTTTTCTCCATGGGGATATCATGAGCCGTTTAAATCCCTGCACCCGTTTTGCTTAATCATTCTGTCCGATAATTCTTGTTAATTTTCTTTTCCAGGAGTTATGGACGCTCACATGTATGACCTTGACGAGATCATCTCTTACGGAGACATTCGCTCACTCGGCCGTTCTCAAAATCGAGAATTCACAAACGCCCAGTGTGCCAAAATCATGAGTCGCTTTGACGCATACAATGGTCGGCTGCTTTCTCGACGTTCCTCTCTCCTGAAGCTTATTGTGGGAGCGATCTGGGAGGCGCTTCTTTTATTCTGTACTGGCGTGCCACTTAAGGTATTGGATGCTGCCGAGGATAAGGTGCACTCGGTGTATCTGATGGGCCTAATCTCAAAGAAACGGCGAGACAACCTTATCGATCTTCTGCATCAAGCTTTTCAACAGTCGGCAATACTTGCTGCTTATCGGAGGGTGGAGGACATCCGTGAGGATCCCGACGCTTGCGATCGCAAAAGAAAGCATACTAGGATGGTTCGAAAGGCCTGGAAGATTCTGGACAAAGTCACTTTTGAATTCCTCAATCCGTGTCCTGGATCTGAGGTTTTGCCATTGTAATCATCTTGATAATGTTTTTTGTTTACTGCTTTCATAATTGTAAGAGCTTTTTTTGAAGTATGAATGGCAAGTTTCTCATTTCAGCTTGTTTTATGTACTAAATCTTTTGCGCATGCATGAATGGGTACGCCTCGAACGCTTAATTAAATGCAGATCAGATGTTCTTTCTGTTGTTTTCTTCTCCTTGCTGTGTTGTTGCCTTGTGATTTTAACAAGTACGATCTGTAGATAACATATAGCTGTCAATCTTGGGCTCTTTGTAGGGTGGTGATGGCTTAGAAAATAGGGTTAGGATCTATCACTTAAGACTTTTCAACTTTATGAGCCGTGAGGGTCTCATAAAGAATTTTCTCCCTACCGGTCGAGAGGATCTCGTAGGTGTAATTTTTCCTTAAGAATCTTGAGGATTCCTAAGTGTGTTTTCTCTTGAAAGTCGTAAGGATCTCACAAGAGAATTTACTCCCTTACGAGTCGTAAGGACCCCCAAGTGATGGGTGAAGTTGTCCTTATCCGCATTTTACGGAGTCAGGAGTTTCTCTGGATGCTTCCCACGGGTTCACTGCCGTGTTCTGCGAGGACCAGGATCCGCTCTGGACGTTTTCCACAGGGTCAGGAGTGACATAACCCGCATTTCACGTAGCCAGGAATTTGCTCTGGATGCTTCCCACGGGTTCACTGCCGTGTTCGGCAAGGACCAGGCTCCACTCTGGATGCTTCCTACGGGTTCACTGCCGTGTTCTGCGAGGAACAGGATCCGCTCTGGACGTTTCCCACGGGCTCAGGATTGACATAAGCTGCGTTTCACGTAGCCAGGAATTTTGCTCTGGATGCTTCCCACGGGTTCACTGCCGTGTTCGGCGAGGACCAGGCTCCGCTCTAGATGCTTTACACGGGGTCATTGCCGTGCTCTGCGAGGATCAGGATCCGCTCTGGAAGTTTCCCACGGGGTCAGGATTGACATAAGCCGCGTTCCACGTAATCCAGGAATTTTTGACTTTTATCCGCATTTCATGGAGTCGGAGTTTGACTCTTGGTTATCTGTGCACCGCTGAGTCATGGAACTGGGAACTTTGCCGCGGCTCCGCTTTGCTGACATTGTATATTCCTGCAGAGATACTGATTTCTCTGCAGGTCGGTGCGAATCGAGATGCTCTCGCTAAGGATGTTGATTTCCCTGAATCGAGGTACTTGCCAAGGACACTGATTTCCTCGGAGTTGAAACGAATTGAGGTATTCCTGCAAAGACACTGATTTCCTTGCGGGCCGGCGCGAATCGAGATGCTCTCGCCAAGGATGTTGATTTCCCTGAATCGAGGTACTTGCCAAGGACACTGATTTCCTCGGAGTTGAGACGAATTGAGGTATTCCTGCAAAGACACTGATTTCCTTACGGGCCGACGTGAATCGAGATGCTCTCACCAAGGACGCTGATTTCCCTGAATCGAGGTTTTGCCAAGGACACTGATTTCTCTGGAGTCGAAACGAATCAAGGTATCCCTGCAAAGACACCGATTTCTCTGCGGGTCGACGCTAATCGAGATGCTCTCGTCAAGGACGCTGATTTTCCTGAATCGAGGAGGTTGCCAAGGACACTGATTTCCCTGGAGTCGAAACGAATCGAGGTATTCCTGCAAAGACACTGATTTCTCTGCATGTCGACGCGAATCGAGATGCTCTCGTCAAGGACGCTGATTTCCCTGAATCGAGGAGGTTGCCAAGACACTGATTTCCCTGGGGTTGAGACGAATCGAGGAATTCCTGCAATGACGCTGATTTCTCTGCGGGTCGACGCGAATCAAGATGCTCTCGTTAAGGACGCTGATTTCCCTGAATCGAGGAGGTTGCCAAGGATACTGATTTCCCTGGAGTAGAAACGAATCGAGGTATTCCTGCAAAGACACTGATTTCTCTGCGGGTCGACGCGAATCGAGATGTTCTCGTCAAGGACGCTGACTTCCCTGAATCAAGGAGGTTGCCAAGGACACTGATTTCCCTAGAGTTGAGACGAATCGAGGTATTCCTGCAAAGATACTGATTTCTCTGCGGGTCGGCACGAATCGAGATGCTCTCGTCAAGGACGCCGATTTCCCTGAATCGAGGAGGTTGTCAAGGACACTGATTTCCGTGGGGTTGAGATGAATCGAGGTATTCCTGCAAAGACACCGATTTCTCTGCGGGTCGACGCGAATCGAGATTCTCTCGTCAAGGACGCTGATTTCCCTGAATCGAGGAGGTTTCCAAGGACACTGATTTCCCTGGAGTTGAGATGAATCGAGGTATTCCTGCAAAGACACTGATTTCTCTGCGGGTCGACGCGAATCGAAGTGCTCTCGTCAAGGACGCTGATTTCCCTGAATCGAGGAGGTTGCCAAGGACACTGATTTCTCTGGAGTTGAGTCGAATCGAGCTATTCCTGCAAAGACGCTAATTTTTCTGCGGGTCGACGCGAATCAAGGTGCTCTCATCAAGGACGCTGATTTCCCTGAATTGAGGAGGTTGCCAAGGACACTGATTTCACTGGAGGTCGGTTAACTTGTTTCCGAGATGGAGCGTTGATCCGGCGGGGAGGTCATTGGTTGACTCTAGGTTGTCTGTGGACCGTAGAGTCTTGGAACTAGGGACTTTTCCATGGCTTCGCTTTGTTAACGTTGTGTTCGAATCCTGCTGGAATGAGGTGGAACGCCGTTGTTGGTCTCCAGACTATAGATGTGGCCGTCGAGACTTGGAACTAGGGACTTTGCCATGGCTCAGATTGGTGATGTCGCATCCGAATCCTGTTGGAATGAGGAGCAACGCTATTGTTGTTCTCTAGGCTGTAGATATGGCCGTCGAGACTTGGCTCTCTATCTGATGGAGCCTGGTGGGATGACATGGTTCCCTTTTTGTTTGTGCCCCTGGATTGTATACAGGAATCGATGTGATCTCACCTGTAGGGAAAAAGTTTTATTTCATATGTATATTTTTTTGTTTTCTTTCCGCGATACTCTATCATTTCAGCTTTTTGTATCGCACAAGAAGCGATTGCCCAATCATTTTGGCTATTTTTCGTGATGCCCAATAATTTCGGCTATTTATTTTATTTTTACTCGCTGCTTTTTATTGCGAGTTGCCCCATCATTTCGGCTGTTTTTGTATGCATATATTTTTACTTGCTGATTTCGTTGCAAGTTGCCCCATCATTTCGGCTATTTCATATGCATTTTTGGCTCGCTGATTTTTTTATCGCGAGTGTGGAACTTGGAATCTGATGCCAATCTTAGCATCAGTATCGCTGCGACTGGAATATTACCAGGAGCGAATCATCATTTGCCATGAAAGGACTTGGAATTTGATACCGATTTAGGTATCAGCATCGCTACAACTGGGATATTGCCAGGAGCGAATCATCATTTGCCTCTGTCGATGACGAACAAAGGTGGCTTAATAAACAGGGTTAAGATCCTGTCGACTAAGGCTTTTGACTTCATGAGCCATAAGGGTCTCATAAAGGTGTTTCTCCCTACGAGTCGTGAGGATCTCATAGGTGCTTTTTCTCCTTAGGAATCGTGAGGATTCCTAATTGTGTGTTCTCTTATAAGTCGTAAGGATCTTATAAGAGTGTTTTCTCTTTGCAAGTCGAGAGGACCTACAAGTGTTTGTTCATCGTGTGAGCATATCCCTAGTCGCTGGTAGTACTCTGTTAGGGAAATGTTCATTCGTGCCCATGGATTGTATACAAGGGTCAATATTGAACCGCTTGTAGGGCAGCATTGGAGGTTGTGGTGGCTTAAGAACAGGTTCAGATCCCTGTAGCTTAAGGCTTTTGAACCCTATGAGCCGTGAGGGTCTCAAAGGGGAATTCTCCTTACGAGTCGTGGGGATCTCGTAAGCGTAGTTTCTTCTTAAGAGTCATGAGGATTCCTTAGTGTATTTCTCTTTTGTGAGTCGTAAGGATCTCACGCAGGTGGTTTCTCCTTTCAGGGTTGAGAGGACCTTGCAAGTGTCTTTTAACGAGATTGCGCCCTTTTGGGTTTTCACAAAACTCGCCGGTAGTCCTGCAGTTTTTACTCACGGCGCCCTTTCGGGTTTTCATCCGTGCCCATTTTGCTTGTGGACATACCGTTTTTTTGTTTTTTTGTTTTTACGAGTCTGCGTCTTTTCGGATTTTCACAAACATCGCCGGTAGTCCTGCTGTTTTTACTCGCGGCGCCCTTTCGGGTTTTCATCCGTGCCCATTTTTCTTGTGGACATACCTTTTTTTTCCTTTTTTCTTTTTTCTTTTTTCTTTTTACCACGTCAGCCTTGGGATGCTGCGGTCCGTAGTAGTTTATAGACGTCTCGGTCAGTTGCAAGTTTTAGGACATTGTGGTCCATCGTTAGTTTAGGGACATTTCGGTCCGTTGCAAGTTTTAGGACATTGCGGACCATCGTTAGTTTAGGGATGTTTCGGTCCTAGGTCCGAAATTTTTCGGGCAACGTACGACTACGAAGCTAGATTTTCTCGTAAATCTTCGAATCTTTTGTGTCGGAAGTGGATTCCTTGAAGAGAGGGCTGAGGGCGATTTCTTCGTCAGAGTCTCTTCCAAAGGTGACAACTTGCGATCTCTTGGTGTCGACTGTGTGACAGTTGCCCGCGGCTCCTTTACGCTCATCTGTCGTGCTTTTCTATTCCCGACGAGCCTTGCACTTCACTCGTTGAACGTGTTGTCGGTGGGCAACATATCCCTGCCACCAGTTTTTAAAGGCTATGCACTCCTCAATAAGGTGTGCAATCCTCCAATGGTATAAGCAGAAGTTAGGATGTATGTCCGCTTTATTAAGATGTATACCGCCAGGAGAATTTCCTCTGAAAGAGGGCAATTTTATTCCTATTGACAGGCCCCTAGCGAATCGTTTTCTTACTTTAAGCTTGCTTTTGCTGGAGATAGAGATGCTTCGATCCGGTTGGGGTGCCTCGACTTTTTCATTTAGTCGTCGGCGTTTGGTTTTTTCGAATATAGCCAGTTCGCACTCTCGATTGGCTTTGCTTTTCTGACGGGCTTCGTTCAGTAGCAAGTCGATCATCTCGTCAGACGGTTCCAAGGGTTTTGGCTTCGATCCTGCCCCCAGATCTTTTATGATGTCTTTTATCGCCGAGTGAGCTTCTTCGTTAATTAACGCCGAATGAGAGATCATGTGGCAACTTGCCACATAATCCCCAGATTTTTCTGACGAGTCATCCCCGTCGTTATTGTCGTTATCTCCGCTCTCAAGGATATTGTTGAGAAATTCTTGGAGTGTGACCGGGGTTCGCGCCTTCTGGTTATATTCCTCCAGCGCGTCAATATGTTTTTGCAGATCCGTGCGCTTGTCATCAAACCGCGCGGGCTTTTTGATCTTCTTCTTTCTCTTCGAAGACTTTGACGGCTGGGCCCGAATGTTTTGTCCACCATCACTATTAACTCCCAATATTGGGCGTGGTTTCAGCATCCCATCGATGATCTCCGGCTCTTGCAGGCTTTTCCACCTGATTGCCGGACATATTTGAAGATTTTTCAGCATTCTTTTAGTTTTTGCCGAAAGAACAACTTCGAATGGAGCCTCCTCTATGAATGAGCACGATGCCCCGGGCATGTCCATCTTTTTCGGAACATGTGGTTGTGGCGGATTTACCTTCCAGTTTTCGGACAGTGCGAACTTGCCCTGTTGATACTGGTCTTCAACCCAATTTTTGAAGACATAGCAATTTTCGATCGGATGACCCAATACTCGGTGTTAGGGGAAGAAATTAGGATCGTTGACGTCGTTCGGTCGCGTTGGGTGTCTCGACTCCGGTAGAGTGATAAGCCCATTGCGTACTGCCAGTTCAAACAGTTTCCTTGTTTTATCCCGGGGAAACGAGTAAGGGCGTCTCAACTTCTCATCGAGGGATTGCCGCTTGTTGCTTTGGCGAACAACCGGTCTCGGGTCACTCGGTTGTTGTTGAGCGTTGGCGATGAAGGTTGCTTTCCCTTTGACCTTTTCATTCCAAGGCTCCGTCTTTGAAGAGGAAGGCCTATGGCCCATCTGGTCCATTTGGGCCAGCTTGTCAATCAAGGCCTGGAAGGTGGTCGGCTTCAAGAACATCATGAATTGTGAAATAGTTGCATGAGGGTCTAGGGTGCCCACGAACATGCCCACCGCTGGTGCTTCTTCGATGCGCTGTTCGCACTTCGACCACAGATTCCGCCATTGGATCGCGTACTGAACCCACGTCTCGCCCGGCTTTACCCTGGCATTGATCAATGCCGTTATAGGGGTGTGTTCACTGGCACTTGCGAATCGCTGGGTGAACAACAACTCCATTTCTGCGAAAGTCTTGACGGAGTCGTTTGAAAGTTCGGAGTACCACTCAAACGCCGTCTCCGATAAGCTACCGACGAATTGGCTAAGCAACAGTTTATCATCGCCACCTGTATTGCCACAAAGAGCCCTGAACTGAGCGACATGTTGATGGGGTTGCTTGTCCCCTTGTACACATGGAATTTAGGGATCGTGTCGCCCGGCGGGTACTTTATTTGATCATACCAGCCTGAATACGGTCGTCCAGTTCTAACAATTTGCCCAGCCGCTTCATTCGCCTGGTGAACACGTATCTGCTGAGCGATATAATCATCCAGGGCGGACTTGGAAATAGTTTTCTCCTTGGCTGCTGAAAGAGCCGACAGAGGATTAGATATTTCTTCTCTATCATCTTCAATTATTACTGGAGGATCTTCGGCTGGGGGATCCGGCTGGATCATCATGCCCACCATATCTTGGAATAGAATGGCCATTTGCTTTATATTGGCCGCTTGTCCCGTGGCCTCTTTGTCCTTCTTTTCAAGCATTCTCCGAAGGAACTCGGCATCAGTTTCCTGCTCGTGGCGTTGCTCCGAGGATGTCTCTGGGCTTTCTTTCAGTCCTGTGACCGCGGCCACCGCGGCCATCGCAGTCATCATCTCCTGAAGCTTCTGCTGCTGCTCTTGGGCTTTTGTCATGGATCGCGTAAGCGGTCGATGACCTGTGGAGATACGGCTATCCTCTTTTTCGGATGCCATATAGACAGTATGCACCACTATGCCCCCAGACTTAGGGCGTTTGGGCTCAGTGCCTTTGACATTTGTCGCAGGCGCCTTCTCCTCTTATGGACGGTCGAAGTTGAGGGGGCCGTTGTAGTGGGCACCCAAGTAGCCGTCACCTTCTGTGGCTTAACGAGACGGTTTTCTTCCTGTCGGACCTTCATCTTCTTCTGCCGGCGGGGATAGTCTTGATCAACCACCGACTCTCGGACTTGTCTCCAGATTTTGTAAACTTTGGAAGACAGCAGCTGAGGGGACTGATCCAGCTATGCTTCTGTGACAGTCTCCATCGGTGGAGGAGATCTTTTCAATACTGCGGTAGGCGAGTTCCTACGCACCTTGTTCAGCAGCTCAAAACTGTTCCCAGTTGGAACAGCAGCATTAACTTCCACCGTTGGAGCTAGTGGAGTTAGCCCAGAGGGGGAGTTGCCCCGGGCCTTCCTTACTCGGCGCCAGTGGCGACGTCGAGCGTGTCGAGCCGTTGGTGTTGGTTCAGCGATGGGAATGACTTTGTCTTGCCCCCTATCCAGGTGAGGGGCTGTTGCTGGCGTCAGCTTCTTGAAGACTGATTTCCGTTGAGAAGCGGTATCCAATCTGTCGAAGACAGACCTTTGAGCATGAACGGGAACCGTAGTGGGAGCTGGAACAGTCAGTCTTGTAAAGACCGACCCTTGGTGGGAGAAGCCGCGTTGATGACTTCAGGAGCAGGGATGGCTATCCTTTTCGGAACAACCTTCTCTGGGATTGCAGGCTTCATCACGGGCCCACAGGAATTTTGGCCCAGTCTGGCAAAGATTAAGGACATCACGGTCGAGGTTAAGGACATCATAGTCCATGGGTTTAGGGACCCCACAGTCCGTTGTTAGTTTTAAGACATCACGGTCGAGATTAAGGACATCATAGTCCATGGGTTTAAGGACTCCACAGTCCATTGTTATGTGTGGTTGTTGGGACCCGTCACCTCTCTGACGACGTTGAAGGATTACAACGACAGATATCAGAGGAGTAAAGAGATGTACCCTTGAACCGATGTGAATTGGTTGACAGAGCAGATGTGCTCAGTTCAATACAAGTTGAGCACTTATGGCCAGAATTGGGCTAAGTCCAGTTAAAAATGTTTAACATTTTATTTTTGTTCTGGCTATTAGGCCTTTATTTGGGCTCTGCCCTTTTAATAATGCTAAGCATTGGGCTCTGACATTTTTTGTCTTATACTGAATGCATAGCATTCATCAGAACAAAGTGTGTTCTGACAGTGCGCTACGTGGTGCGCCAGGCACTTTGCGCCAGTCAAAGAGCGCATTGCGCTTCTGTCGGGTAACGTACACGAAGAGGACACGTGTCGCGCTTAGCGCTAAGCGCTAGTTTGTTAGAGCATTGTGCTTTTAGTTTATGAGCGCATTGCGCTAGTCTGTTGGCGCGCCAGTGAGCGACACGTGGGGCGCTTGGCGCTGAGCGCCAGCCTACGAGCGCAGAGCTCTGTTTCAGAAGCGCAAAGCGCAAGTAGTGTCTATGGTTGAAACGTGGCATGTTTTGGCACTGAGCGCCGGTCCAAGAAGCGCAAAAGCGCAATACATGAGTGCAAGGCACTTTCTAATAGCGCAAAGCGCACGTGATCAATTTTAAGATCAAGGAACAAATTTATGTTCTTCTTAAAGGAGGTTTTGCCGTAAGGTTCAAGAACAAAAGTACTTGTTTTTATGAAAGGGCTCTGCCTTTATAGATCAAAGATCTATGAATGAAGTAAAATACTTCTTTTATTTTTTCATGATTAGATCTTTTGATCTTTTTCTTTTTATTAAAGACCTTGGTCTTTTGTAGATCTATGATCTTTTTAGAAGATGGTTTTTCTTTTTACGAGATGGTTTCATCTCTGTTATTCAAGAATATAGTTTTTTACCTTGAAGATGAAGAAAAATCTTCTTTTTTTCCTAAAAGCTTGCTCTTCTTTCTCTTTGAGTTTTCTCAAAGTTTGCAGAGGGTTTTTTCTATCTCTTTTTGTATATTTTAGACTTGAAGTCTAGGGGCCTTTATATAGGGCCAAATGATTTGTTGAATCGGTTTAAGAGATCTTTCTCTGATTGATTTGGGAATATTTCCCACCGTTGGATTTTTAATCCTAAGGCTTCTGTTTTACAAAAGATAATCTTCTTGTTTTAATAAGATTGGAAAGATCTTTGCATAACAGAATTTTAATTCTGATTAATTAATAATTTATTATTATTAGATCTTTTGATCTAATGGAAGGGGAATTTTTAATTCCAGCGCTGGCGCACCTTGCACGAGCGCACCTACATTCGACACGTGGCGCGCAGCGCAACTGCGTTAGCACACCCGTGTTTGACACGTGGCGCGCAGCGCAGAGCGCTGGATCTGAAGCGTTGCTTCAACTTTTTTAAATTTTGAATTTTGAAACAGTGCTTTGCTCTGATTGGGGGAATCGGAAGCGTCGCTTCATTTCAAATCATGAAATTTGAACAGAGCTTTGCTCTGATTGGGGAAACAAGTCTCATACCACAAATTAATATAATCAATACAATATGCATTACGGAGTTTTTAAGGGGTAGACTGGTACGAAATGTGTTAAAAGTATCACGATGATGGTGACTATAATACACCTAACCTGAACATCTGTTGCCGTTGTCCCGTGGGTTTTGACAGGGCCTTGTACTCTATATACATTAGTCTACGGAGTAAGTTGGACTCCTCTCGTATACACTGGCACATTCTGTACAAAGCTACAAACAACTACGTTAACACAACAAACACAACCATATATACTTTATTTGTTTTATTCTCTGTCTATTCTTCTTTATCTTTTGGGACTTACCGAGCGATTGTTCGTTGACGACATTCCTTTTCCCATCTTTCTTTGGAATGTTGTCAGGAGGACCCGACTCTTTGGAGATCGAGCCTAGCCAGGACGATTTGGAGCAGTTCATTGAGGACCCAGAGCTCTAGTTCACTTGTATATACTTTTACTTTCAGTTTATGTCATTGTTTAGGCATTGCTTTCCAGCATTGTATTTACTTTCCAGTTGTATGTAAAGAAATGTTTAATCAATAAAAAGTTGCCGTTTATTTATACCTCTTGTCATTTCTTGTGTACATTTATTATATTGCTTATTTACGCTTAACGTGTTTACTTTTGAGTAAATACATCGCGGGCCTCTTCGCTTCTCCTTACCTGTACTCTAGGAAGCGGGCCGTGACAGGTTTTGTTGGCGGCCCATACATGTCAGTTCTCTATGAAGTCATACCATGCAGGGTCATTACTGCATGGAAACCTAAGCAATATATCATATGAATGATAAGAATCAGCAACTAAACGTTCTTTACATTTCATATTCCTTGAATCTATCCTAACCCTATTTTTCTTTCAAGGTTATGGATTCACCGAACAACACGAGCACCAACCTGAACAGCAACATCACACCATCACCTCTTCCACTTGCACCTACCGTGGTAGCTCTTATTAACGAGCAGATGGTATTGCTCGAGGCGATCAAGAGTCTCTTAGAGGGGCGGCAGCAGCAGACTGCTATCCTAATGAACCGTTCCGAAGCTGAGGCATCTGGAGTGAAACAATTCCGGGCATTACACCCTAAACAATTCTCTGGAAAAGAGAGCCCTTTGGAAGCAGAGGAATGGGCTCAGTCGATCGAAGACGACCTGGCAGCAGTACAAGTGCCAGAGATCGCTTAGGTAAGAGTTGCAAAGCTGCAACTCACAGATAACGCCATAGTATGGTGGAAGGTGGAAGAAAGCCGTCTTGCCCAGCAGATCGAATAGAGGATTTTCGCGAGATGTTCGACGGGAAATATTTTCCCAAGACTACCTGCTTTGATATGGAGCAGCAATTCATCCACTTGCAACAAGGTTCGATGTGGACTAAATCTGTAGATGGGTATGATACTGAGTTCACCATGTTGAGCAGGTTTGCGGCCCATCTCATACCGACTACTGAGATCATGGCTAGATGATTTCAACAGGGGTTGGACCCGAAGATCAAAGCTGCATTAGCTACAGGGGATTTCCCAACCCATGATTTGGCTTTGAAAGCTGCCTGAAGATATGAGGAAGTGGTGAAGAAGAAGGGCAAACCTCAATCTGCCGGCATGAAGCGCCCTGCTACTCAGATAGTAGGAGGAGCCTCTTTAATACCAATTGTTGCACCCAGGAGACTGGAAGTAACATTTAAACGGCCAAGTCCAGACTTTTGCTACTACTTCAAGAGGGATGGACACCTGGCGAAGGATTGCAGGCGTGAAAATCGCCTATGCTTAGTCTGTGGCTCATCCACACATGATATTGGATCTTGTACACATATATTTAATCCAAACTCTGCACCCACACCAGCAATTACGTATCCGCAGCGGCCAGCTATCCAAGCACTTTCTCCTCGTCTTGCTCTCCCAGCTCCACCTCCTCATAGACCTCCTGCACAACCTCCTCGTCAGTTCCACCAGGCAATGAGGAACATGCCTCATAGGCAACGAAACATGCCCCAAGGACGAAGGAATGTGCCTCCAGCTAGGAGAAATGTACCCAGGAGAAAGGTTTTCACTTTAGCGGCTGTGGAAGCCGAAGCTTTAGGTCAAGATAATACTAGTAATTCCCATCAACCTTTTCAAAACCCTTGCATCCTTTCGTTCTTTCAAATATTTTTCATTCACTTTCCGTAGTTCTTTCACCACCGCTGTCATCAAAATTTTCTTGAATTTGTTAAAACTTCCTTCTATAAATTTTGAGGATGAAATTTTGTAAGGAGGGTAGAATGTAACGACTCCAATTTCATTGTAAATTTTTTTTCAAGTTAATGTATAGAATAGATTTTCAAGCCTGAGCACAGGTAATAAATTAAAATTGTTTAAGAACAGCAAGAAAGCACTTGTAGCTCATTAGTAAAGCCTTGAACTGCTGTGACATAGCCCCTGTGTTCGAATTCCATCAGCCACATATTATTTTTAATGATTTTTCTTTTAAAGTTTTTGGAAGTCCAAAAGTTTACACGTGCAATAGACATAAAAATGAAAAGTATCAGAAATCAAACATGTGGAAATTATTATATGAACATACCCCGACACGTGGCAACAATCCAGACCCCACCCTCACCCAATCGACCGGCGAAGGAGCCTTTGGGGCCGGTGCCGTCGGGCTTACCCATTGGTAATGCCGCCAAAATTTGAACCAACCTCTTGGCCCCCCCATTACTCCTCTTCTATTGGAATTTTCTGCAAATTAATAGAGAATTAAAATCACCATTAAACCAATATTTTAATGCATGTTAATTCTCATTTTTAATTCCCTAAACCCTAATTTCTCCTATAAATACAACATCACACCCTAATGTTGGGATTCCTTAGCACGGCTACTAGGTTTTAGGAGGCATCAAGCATGCAATTTTAAAATTTTAGTGTGCTAAGAAATCACAAACCTAGGATTTAACTAGAGGATTAGGGTTTAAAATACATGTAAACTACTTTACACTAAGTGAATGAGGAATACAAGCTTTGTAGACCGGTCTTTCACTTCAAAAACTCTGTGTAGTAGTCCTTTCGCTCCAAGTAGTGGTAGGATCCACAAAGCGAAAGGAACAAGCTTGCTTGAAGAACTTCGAGGCCGAAGATGATCTACATCAATGAGACTTTAACTCAAGCAACCTCTTCATCAATTGGGAATTAGTGAAGCAAACAATCTATACTAAATGGCTAGTTTAGTGTAGCTTGATGAAGTAGGAATTTTGCTCACTTTAGAATAATTTTTCTCACTAGATTTCTTCACCTCAAGAAAACCTAGAAAGCCTTCTCTTGAGATGAAGAAGAAGATGAAGTGTAGAATGTAAACCATAGAATGGCAACCATCGGTAAGATTATATCATGTATTATCTATGTAGAGACTTAATCATGGCTAAAGATAATGGTTGGGTTAATAAATATCTTAAGTGAGACAAAATTAGTGGACCAAGTCAAGGTTACCACAAGCTTCTCCAAGCCTCCAACCATGCTTAATTTCCACCTAATTTTGAATTATTTTAAATAAATAATAACCCCTTAATTATCTATGGAATGGTGTGAGTCTCATACACCCATGTAGTATGTATCATCAAACATGACACAATAAAAGAAATACAATAATATATATCACATATATATTAAATGTATAAGTGAGATAAATAAATTCTTAAGTGAGCTAATATTATTTAATGTATGTTAATATATCAAATATATAATTATACATTAAATTTTTAAATCAACTCTTGATTTAATAATCCGGATATATCACATATAACCGACTAATATCATTTGTATCAACTTATCGAATCAACACTTGATTCGATAACCCGGCTATATCATATATAACCGTCCGATATCACATATCACGATATTAGAATACGATATCACATACACGTATTAATCTCGGCCCCGCACATATCACATATGTGCTCCTACTTCGTTTCACCTGAGCCAGGAAACCTCTGTGTAGGACTCTAAAGACTCGTCAATACGCCGGCAGTAGTGATGATCATATCAGCCACCCACAAGCCGTCAGCGGTACTAGCTAGACGTAACGGCTACCCGGGTATTGAGCGATCAGAAGATCAACAAGCAATCCTGTTAATACTCCCGTGAATCCAATAAGTAACACTACCGTACAGTCTGATCTCTTCGTCTGATATGTCGCATATCTAGTATGGGGGTGGTATACATTAATCCCCAATAACTTGATAATGTTGGAGATAGTGCCCTCAGAGTCAATTATTGGATCGTAGGTACGTGATTGCAATGATTGCGGAGGATCTATACCGGTAGGACAGTCTTATTCGAGATGATAGTATGCTATCTGGTTTGCCTTTATCAGTCGTGTACATGTTCAAGTGACTGATTACATGTTACACTTTGATAGAGCCCTAAGGATCTTGCTTTACCACCAACTGTATGATGGCGATCATATACGTGAGAGTTGGGTGGTTTATACGCATATCCTTAATTGTGGTCCCTAGTCGTGGGAGTTTCGAGACAGGGCATCGATACTCCGGAGTAGACTAGTGTGTACAGTCGAGACCCCGACGAGGGGCGGTGGCCGGTCTCACAAGCCACTGGTGTCAGTTGGATCACCTAAGATGTATACAGGTGCTCATTGGGTTATGAGTACACCGGACATGACTAGCCGGGAATCTGCTAGTTAGTACTATACCTATCGTCAGATAGCAGTTCCCTGGTGACATGTGTACAGGTTAGTTCATCGACCTGAGGTCGTCATTTGTCTCGTGTGAGTTCCTACTGTGCTTTGATTTCTACCCTACCACGGCTCAAAGGAGTCGTGTAAACAGGTAGTTTTTGGGTACAGTCCCGAGCCATATGGAGGCACGTGAGCGGATCGGCAGGGGATTCGTCTCTCCCGGTATTGGGGGCGAGATCGTGCTGTGTCTAGGAGAGCCATTACACATAGCCCACGGCCATGGCAGGAGATTTTCTGGTAGGTACTCCAGTAGTATCTCAGGGTGTTATTGGGCTACACTCCGACACGACTTATACTGCTATTGGGGGTCTGACGTTACTAGCCCCCTAGGCAGATATGCGATACTCATAGACGAACGGACCGGACTGTATATACATTGTCACTGTTAGGCTCAGTAGGGTTTCTGGATGAGTTCGCTCATCAGCCTCCCTTGAGGTCAGTCCATGGGCAGCCGTTACACATAGCTAGTGCCGCTGACGGTTTTTGGTTAAACCCACTGCCAGGGTACCGACGAGTCATTAGAGTCCCCCACAGACAGTTTCCTAAGTTCGGGCGAAACGTTATAGAGGACGCATGGTTTTATGGCAGGGTTCGGAAAATGCACGTGCGTTTACGCACGTGTTATTTTTCGGGCAGATGATACTGGTCGGCTTTGGTTTAAGCCGGATCCGAGTATTGTATTGAGTAGATATAATATCTTTGTCTCAGTTGCATTTGTATTCGGTCGTAATACAATGCGGGTATATTTATACAGTTACGGGGTTATCCTGAAAGTCGTTTCAGGATCACTTTTGGAAGCTGTCAGTTTCCAGTTTTCTATCAGCCGTCTTTTAACATTCGGTTAAAGACGGATTTATCTTTTCTTGGATGAGGGTGAGTCATGCTTCTAGAAGGTTCTAGAAAGGGTGACTTGGCATGGTGAGTCATTAGTGCATTAATGGAGCCATTAATGCAATGGTGACTAGGTTAATGAATCACCATTTGCATTAATGAGGTTTTGTTTGCATGAAGGATATTTGTGGTTGATCTTTTCTCTTGTTGTCACCTCCCCCTCTCCTACACTCACCCCCACCACTATATATATGGCCGGCCCCTCCCCTCTCTCATTTGCTTGCTTGATTCATTTGTTAAAAGATTATGATAGTATTTGGGGTGCATGGAATTTCACAGCTCATTTCATTCCATCACCCGATTCGAGTGGCAACTTCATTAACCGATCGTCCACGGTTTTGGACGAAGTGAGACAAAGTCATCTACTCATTCTCTACATCATTCTTGGTCATTTCTTTTAGAAAACTTGACGACCGAGTTGCTTCGAGTCAGAGGCGGTAGCCCGTTTAAAGAATCATTGACGTGGTGCCACCTGGACGAGCAGATCGGATATCGACGAGATCGGAGCAGCCGCAACGGAGCGTGGGATGATGGTTAAAGAACGAAGGACTTGGATCGTTCGGTATAACCTTTCTACACTCTTTACAGTTTGTTAGTTTAGCAATAATGGCAGATCCGGGTTAAAGTATACGATAGCGCCAGTTAAAAAGTTTTTGTTCCGCATTTGGCGTCTGTAGACGGCCGGGGCGCTACCGTAGACTTACAGTGGTATCAGAGCCTCACCATTTTGCTATACTAACTTGTGCTAACGCGTTTAAAACATCGATCGAACCGGAAATCAAAACTGCAAAATCTAAATTCACAGTTTCTGTCGATTTTAAATGAAGTCATAAAATTATTCTACATATCACAGAAAGTTGTGCAGGGTTTTAGAAGCACACCGACCAAATTTGATCAAGTGATTCGACTATATTTCCGCGGAATCACGGCCAAACCCATGGTTTGGCCGCGCATCCGCGGCCATTCTATCGAATCATGCTTCCAAATTTGTACAGTGTTTTCTCCTCTGGAATTTGGGGTTTTTGGTATATATCTTTTGGGCCCAGATTGTGTTACTGTTCACCAGTTGTTCGTGGGGCCCACTTTGTGATATTTTGTCGATCGAAATTTAAACATTTTAGTTTACAGTGCTTACATTATATCTCCGACCGGGAATGTCATTTGATCGGTAAACCGTGTCTGATTGCTATAGTTCTTTTAGACGGGTTTGCGAACGTGACATTCGTGTTGATGTTCTGTGTTGTGCTGTGATGTTGCGGATTTGTCGTGGTGGATAGCAGTGTGCAATGATAGTGCAGTTTGAATTTATTTGTACATTTGATATTGCGGGGCGAGCGTCCAACTTGTGGACTGCCGTCACTGCCTGCTGTATAATATTCTTTTGGGGCACAACCAGGTTGCGGTCGATGTACCTGTTGTACTATTTTTCATTACTGTACTAGGTTTTACCCCGCGACGGAGTGCACGGATAGCCGGGTTCTGAGGGGCAACGGGTCCGCATCTCATGGCTTTGAGAGGCAGAGGGGCCTCACTCTAGAATCGACAGACTATTCGTCGCACTCATAGGGGGTACAGGTTGACCCAAGGAGGGGTGCCCAAGATTACCAGATTCCGTGAAGTGCTGGGTGGTCCATTCACTTTGCTGTAGGGGGCTGCCTCGCTTCAGGTTTTGGCGGGTAACTTGCCGCACCCGTAGGGGTCTAGGTTTCATTGCACAGGTTATCCACACGACAGGGGAACGTCGGGTTTCAGCAGCGGCTCTGTGAAACTCGGGGATCCCAGATTATCTGTATTGTTCTGTGATGCTTATTACTTTTCTGTAATGTTGCATATTATCACGCCTGGAGCGATTATTGTATATTGGTTTATATACTATTAGATGTTGTATATGTTTTACACCCGCGCTAGTCCAGTCCCCGCTCTGTCGTTAGTTAAGTAACCTAACGGGTGATGACGGGACCCAGTGACGAATGCGGATGGCATATGCGTACATTTTATTTTCGTTCTTTTCTGGTGTGATTGATTGATGGGACTGCGTTGATTCTGATCAATGCAAAGTAAAGCAAACCTGTTTACAGTTGTTGGAACAAATTTAAAATGTGTTATTGCAAAGACGTTTCCTTTTGTTATGCATAGCGGTATTCAGTGGAATATCCTGCACCTCATTCGACGGAGCAAGGGCCGATATCCCTTCACCGGGACTGACCCTTTGGGCAGAAGTTTGCGTCAGGGTAATAACTTTACTATAGTCGATTACAAGTTGCTTTGCATCGCGGTATTCAGTGGAATATCCTGCACCTCATTCCACGAGGAAAGAGCCGAGATCCCTTCACCGGGAGTGACCTCTTTAGTAAAAGGTTTTTCGCCACTATATTTTAAAAGGCTATTAGGTTCCTTCAGCGATATCAAGTTCGTTACGTTAAAGGTTTTTTCGCCAAAAACCAGTCGTAGCTCTCCGTCATTTCTTATGGATGGTCAGTAGTATTCAAGCTATGTTTGTTGGCTTTCGTCAAGGCATAGTGTTTGGTAGCTGCTGGGTATTCATTTGTTGCATAGATAGATGAGTTGGTTTGGGACAGTCGTATTACCTTGTTGGCTTTCGTCAAGGGTATGTACGGGTGGGTTCAAATTAACAAGATAATGACGGGCAGAACTTGACATGTGACATATGATTTGTTGACTTTCGCCAAGGTCATAAGAGCATGGGGCATAAATGATATCGGGAGTTTCTAAAGAAACTGAAACTTGCCAAGTATGCGCATACCTTCTGGAGTATGAGTAACGTGGATGCATTCCATCACGTTATCATGCGATGAGAGTTGGATCCCGATTCCCACTGATGAGTTGGTTTACTCTTCGGGTGATCCCGATTGATTCTTCTTTCAGGTTTGGAGGAGAATTTGACAGGACAGTGGGAGGTTTCCGGATTAGATAAAGTGATAACCATTCTGATCTAGGTTAGAGTGCACGCAGAGTGTTTCTTTTCTCTCTCTCTTTGGTAGCAACCTTTGACCGACCCTAGACTATGACTCAGTGACCAAGTTGACCGAACCTTCTTAAAATACTGGCTTTTGGATTGTCTGAGTTTCATAAGTCATTGCCACTCCTTCTTTTACCCTTTGGATTTCTCAGAACACCCGTATTACTACGGACATCCACTTCCATTGGATAGATCCATCGTATGGTTATATACGAACTCGAAACGACTTCTTCGAGGATGGATCCAGGTTCAGGAGAAATAGAATTGGATTATTCAGTTGTCATTTATTATCACCTTCTCTCAGGTTGCGAGGACTCCTTGGTTTAGGAGAGTACACCTATTACGCTTATTGGATAGTCTTATTCCAAACCATAGGCCGGTGCCAAAAGGTAGGGAATGAAGAAAACCAATTAGCCTAAGTAGGGTGTGCAGAAGGTAATATGTAAAGACAAAATAAAGGGATTAGAAAGAGGGCAAAGTAAATTGCGACTGTTATCATTCACGACCAAAACTGCGTACTTCATCGCTACTCCTATTTCACCTTTAAAGGAATAAGGTATTATTCAGTTGTCTTTTATCATCACCTTCTCTCAAGATGCGAGTACTCCTTGGTTTAGGAGGGTACACCTATTATGCTTACTGGATAGTCTTCTTCCAAACCATAGGCTGGTGCCGAACGGTAAGGAAGGAAGAAAACCATTTAGCCTAACGATGGTGTACAGAAGGTAATGACTAAAGACAAATAAAGGGATTTGGAGAGATGGCAAAGAAATATACGGTTATAGTCATGAATTGGATTATGGAAGAGACATTGCTATGAATACCAGGATACCCCTACGAAACATTTTCATGTTTCAGTGCATTGTTAAAGAAAAACTGTTTTCCCGATTAGATACTTACTCCAAGGGTATGTATTTACCAGGTTTCATTCTCATATCTGTATAGTTTTACAGATGATGAGTGGGAGTAAGTTATTGGGAATTAGGTGATTATCCTCATTATATCGGAATTCGTTATAATTGGTGATATTTGAGGAAATCGCCAGGGTACAGTTTTCAACCTACAACGCACAGGTTTTGAGTTGTTCAACTCAGCGGACTTATACAGAGTATTGTATGTTATCCAAGTGTCCATCAGGACAAAGGGATAGGTCCTCGTACTATGTTCTGTTTACTTATGACTTCTCTAGTTATTAGACAAGTGTTTCGTAGAAATACAAGGTCTAAGTTTTGAGAAGTTGTGGGTATAAGAATAAAGTAGAGAACCAGGTATCACAAGTATCGGGATTCTTCAAAGAGATCGAAGTTGTAGATTCTTGTGATTGGTATTCAGATGATAGTAATATTTTGAGAAACTTGTTTCTCTTTCAGGTTACTCATAATTGGATGGATTCCTAAGTTGAGTAATGCTGATTGGCCTCTTTCCATTAAGTTGATATGCACTGGAGACAGCTGCATGATTTGAATCTGGTTCCAATTAAATAAGTGCCAAAGTTTCTATATTGGATATAGAATGGTTCGTACCTTAAAGATGTTAAGGTACGGGGAGCTGTCCAGCTTATGCTTAAAACCAGACTCTGGATAACTCAGGGCACGTTTCTGTAATGGCTGTTTGTGGGTTGACCCTGGCTATGACGAGGGTTGATATTCTACCATTTGGAAGATCAATAGTGATATTGTTCTTGACTCGCCACAGTTTTAGTAAAATGGATCTTTTTCAGAAAACAGTAGTGGGAGTATGGTAGAACTGGAAGTGATTCCAGAACCGCGAACGATTACGGAAAATTTAATAGGACCTATATATTCAATCAGGTTTGATATTTCAATAGCCACTCCGCAGATATGGTGGGTAACCTCAGACACCCGAGAGGTACTTCGGTAGCCTCAAGGACGGTGACAGGGAGGTTCTTATCTACCCAGACTTGACACTACTATTGTTCCAGGCTATGAGACCCGGTAGGAGGGTTGTCGTAGTCAGTGGGAGCAGCAGAAGCATAGTGGGCAAGATGCTTATATCTATTTATAGACTTGAGCAGTTATAGCGGAGATAGATCATCTAATTTTGATGTGACAGTCATGGGTTTGACTTCAATCAGAATAGGGGATGGATCTGTTAAGAAGGTAGTAGGGTGTGATGTCATGGTATCTGGATGACAAACACAGAGTAGGAAGTAAAATTCCTATACTACGATCGGTTGTACTGTGGTCGTCACACAGTTGTTTCTCCAGACAGGATATGGATATAATATTTGACATTCTGGTTTCTAAATCTATGGTTTTAGATCTGGATTTGGGTAGTTTCCCAATGTAGGTACTTTGACAGTATTCTAAAGGTTTTTAGAATAGATGACTCCTAGCATGGTGGTGTACCTGTAGGTGATGGAGTCACCCTCTCTAAAGGTGTCTTACAGACTAAAGGGGAGAGGGATGTGCATGATTGGCAGATCACTTGCTTAGGCAATTGAGTCAATCATGAGATGTCAAGTACCACACCAAATGTTGTTTTTGCACTGTATGCAATAAGTTTGTATTAATCCAATCCTGGAGAAACATAAGGAAGCAGTTTTAGAACATAAGTGCATGTTCTAAGGATTTGATGACAGCAGCCTCCTTCGGGAGACGGTTATTATTCCAGGCTTCAAAGGTGACATAGTAGACAAAGTGATTGTCAGAGTTATAGTTTTTCCTCTGACGAGGGACAGTATTATGGACAGGTGGTCCAAGAGGATACTGTGGGGGGCTTGGTGCTGGATACTGATTAGGTTCAGTGATCGATACAGTCTAAGAAGTTTGGATTTGGAGTTCATTTATGAACTTGGTCCCATCAGATATCTAGACATATTCTAAGACAGGTATTACTCGATTCGGAAGATGGCTTTCTTCGCGAACTTGAGATTAAGAGAGATATAGAAAGAAACATCTAGGCGGATCCACTCACTGAGGCTATTTCTCGAACACAATAGTTTTACAAACGGGCTTTGTGAAACTGATTAGTAGAGGAGTTGGATGTTCAGTTTCACACGGGCTGTGAGTAGTCGACATCGCAATAATTAGCCTTGAGTGCAAGTGGGAGATTGTTGGAGATAGTGCCCTCAGAGTCAATTATTGGATCGCAGGTACGTGATTGCAATGATTGCGGAGGATCTATACCGGTAGGACAGTCTTACTCGAGATGATAGTATGCTATCTGGTTTGCCTTTATCAGTCGTATACATGTTCAGGTGACTGATTACATGTTACACTTTGATAGAGCCCTTAGGATCTTGCTTTACCACCAACTGTATGATGGCGATCATATACGTGAGAGTTGGGTGGTTTATACGCATATCCTTAATTATGGTCCCTAGTCGTGGGAGTTTCGAGACAGGGCATCGATACTCCGGAGTAGACTAGTGTGTACAGTCGAGACCCCGATGAGGGGCGGTGGCCAGTCTCGCAAGCCACTGGTGTCAGTTGGATCACCTAAGATGTATACAGGTGCTCATTGGGTTATGAATACACCGGACAGGACTCGCCGGGAATCTGCTAGTTAGTACTATACCTATCGTCAGATAGCAGTTCCCTGGTGACATGTGTACAGGTTAGTTCATCGACCTGAGGTCGTCATTTGTCTCGTGTGAGTTCCCACTGTGCTTTGATTTCTACCCTACCACGGCTCAAAGGAGTCATGCAAATAGGTAGTTTTGGGGTACAGTCCCGAGCCATATGGAGGCACGTGAGCGGATCGGCAGGGATTCGTCTCTTCCGGTATTGGGGGCGAGATCGTGCTGTGTCTAGGAGAGCCATTACACATAGTCCACGGCCGTGGCAGGAGATTTTCTGGTAGGTACTCCAGTAGTATCTCAGGGTGTTATTGGGCTACACTCCGACACGACTTATACTGCTATTGGGGGTCTGACGTTACTAGCCCCCTAGGCAGATATGCGATACTCATAGACGAACGGACCAGACTGTATATACATTGTCACTGTTAGGCTCAGTAGGATTTCTGGATGAGTTCGCTCATCAGCCTCTCTTGAGGTCAGTCTATGGGCAGCCGTTACACATAGCTAGTGCCGCTGACGGTTTATGGTTAAACCCACTGCCAGGGTACTGACGAGTCATTAGAGTCCCCCACAGACAGTTTCCTAAGTTCGGGCGAAACGTTGTAGAGGCCGCATGGTTTTATGGCAGGGTTCGGAAAATGCACGTGCGTTTACGCACGTGTTATTTTTCGGGCAGATGATACTGGTCGGCTTTGGTTTAAGCCGGATCCGAGTATTGTATTGAGCATATATAATATCTTTGTCTCAGTTGCATTTGTATTCGGTCGTAATACAAATGCGGGTATATTTATACAGTTACGGGGTTATCCTGAAAGTCGTTTCAGGATCACTTTTGGAAGTTGCCAGTTTCCAGTTTTCTATCAGCCGTCTTTTAACATTCGGTTAAAGACGGATTTATCTTTTCTTGGATGAGGGTGAGTCATGCTTCTAGAAGGTTCTAGAAAGGGTGACTTGGCATGGTGAGTCATTAGTGCATTAATGGAGCCATTAATGCAATGGTGACTAGGTTAATGAATCACCATTTGCATTAATGAGGTTTTGTTTGCATGAAGGATATTTGTGGTTGATCTTTTCTCTTGTTGTCACCTCCCCCTCTCCTACACTCACCCCCCACCACTATATATATAGCCGGCCCCTCCCCTCTCTCATTTGCTTGCTTGATTCATTTGTTAAAAGATTATGATAGTATTTGGGGTGCATGGAATTTCACAGCTCATTTCATTCCATCACCCGATTCGAGTGGCAACTTCATTAACCGATCGTCCACGGTTTTGGACGAAGTGAGACAAAATCATCTACTCATTCTCTACATCATTCTTGGTCATCTCTTTTAGCAAACTTGACGACCGAGTTGCCTCGAGTCAGAGGCGGGAGCCCGTTTAAAGAATCATTGACGTGGTGCCACCTGGACGAGCAGATCGGAGATCGACGAGATCGGAGCAGCCGCAACGGATCGTGGGATGATGGTTAAAGAATGAAGGATTCGGATCGTTCGGTATAACCTTTCTACACTCTTTACAGTTTGTTAGTTTAGCAATAATGGCAGATCCGGGTTAAAGTATACGATAGCGCCAGTTAAAAAATTTTTGTTCCGCATTTGGCGTCTGTAGACGGCCGGGGCGATACCGTAGACTTACAGATAAATCATGCCGATGTGAGGCTCATAACGGTTCGAGAAACCACTGATAACATTTACTAGTAAATCTCAGCAACCCTGGCCAGGGATTACCTATTATGGCCAATCGATCACAGCGCAACATCAACCCCCAATACCGGGAGAGACGAAACCCCTCCTATCGCTCATTGACTCTATATTACTTGGGACTGTACGCAAAAACCACCTGTTTGCACGACTCAGTAGAGTCGTGGTAGGGTGGAAATCAAAGCACAGTGGGAGACATACAAGACTCTATGATGATCTTGGGTCTACAGACTAACCTGTACACGTGTCACCAGAGAACCGCTATCTGACGATAGGTATAATACCATCTAGGAGTCCTCGGCGAGTCCTATTCAGTGTACCCAGTCTCCACTGGCACCTGTATACCTTCTTTGATGTCAAATACCAATGGATATGGGATCATCCATCGCCCATCAAATGGGTCAAGAAGCGTATACGCTAGTCTACTCTGGAATATCGATGCCCTGTCTCGATACCCCCTTAACTAGGAACAATTAAATGATGAACTTGTGGACTACCCTGACCCTACTAGTATGATCTGCATCATAATCCTGGTAGTCAAGTATACATCCTAAGGGATTTACCAACATATGAGAACAAGACAGTATCACAATACTAGTCAACATGTTAAGATAAAGAGTAACCAGATAGCATACTATCATGTCGAGCAAGAAAGTCCTCCCTATATATGTCCAAGCATCCATTGTAATATACAATCATGTACAACAATGGCCTTTAGGGCATACATATAACTACAATCTCCCACTTGCACTAAGGCCAGTTGTTGCAGTATCTCATACCCAGCGTCCCCAAAACTCTTAAAATGTATCTGGGGTTTTGGCATCGGTGAGTAGAACCGCCGTGTCATTCTTCCTATCAACTCTCCTGACCTCGGTCGTCCGGAGATCAACCATCTCCCTGATCAGGTGATACTGCTTAAGAATATGTCAGGACCACTGATGGGACCGGGGTTCCTAGGCTAAAGCCACATCTCCATTGTTACTACAATGGTAGGAACCAAATTCATCTCATGAACATCTATACCCAGACAGCCTCTTTGGTAGTATCGTTGGTAGAAATTTATTCACCCTTTATCGTTGAGTCTGCCACGGTATGTAGCGTGGAATTCTTCCAACATACCGTCCCTCCACTGAGGGTAAAGACAAAACCCAAGACTGTCTTACAGTTGACCTTATCACTCTGGAAGCACGAATCGGTAAAGGACTCCACTTGGAGTTCACCGTTACCTGACACCAAGAACGTTTCTTTAGTCCTTCTCAAGTACCTAAGAATGTTCTTCACTGCTTTCCAGTGATTTTCCTCAGGATCCGATCGATACCTGCTTACAACACTAAGTGCGTACGCTACATCCAGTTGGGTATATAACATCGCATACATGATAGACCCGACTTCTGAAGCACAGGGTATCACTTGCATGCGAGCCCTCTCCAAATCAGTCTTTGGGGGACATCTCTTTGGAGAGAGTGATTCCTGAGATCGTGGGTAAATTCCCACGCTTGGAATTTTCCATACTAAAGCTCTTTAGTATGGTGACAATGTACCTGGATAGGGACAATCCCAACATCCGCTTAGATCTATCTCTATAGATCTTAATACCCGGGATGTAGGAGGCATCATTCAGATCCTTCATGGAGAATCTCGTGATAAGAGGAGCTTGACCGAGTGTAGCATAGGAACACCATTTCCTATCAAGATTATGTCATCTACGTACGATACGAGAAAGACAATTTTACTCTCTACAACCTCCTTGTATATACAAGGTTCATCTACCATTTTGATGAAGTCAAACTCTTTGACTGCAACATCAAAACAGATGTTCCAACTCCGCGATGCCTTCTTTAATCCGTATATTGATTTAAGCAACTTGCACACTTTTCCGCTGCTCCCACTGTCTACGAAGCCCTCTGGCAGTGTCATGTACACGCTCTCTTCTAAATCACTATTTAGAAAAGCGGTCTTGACGTCGATCTACCAGATTTCGTAGTTATGGTATGCATCAATGGCAAGTAGGATCCGGATGGATTTAAGCATAGCCACAGGAGAAAAAGATTTCATCAAAATCCACACCTGGTCATTGACAAAAACTTTTTGCTACAAGTCTAGCTTCGAAAGTCTCAACTTTTCCATCTACACCAAGAATCTTCTCATGATCCACTTGCTCTTGATGGGTTTTACCCCTTCAGGTGCAACTTCCAAAGTCATACTTTGTTGGTGTACATGGATTCCATCTCAGATCGCATAGCATCCAACCATTTAATAGAGTCCCCACTTGTGATGGCCTGCTCGAAACTAGTTGTGTCATCATCTTTCATGATGCAATCCTCGCTCCCACTGTCATTAAGAAAACCGTAGTGCTTCTCAGGCTGATGAGGAACCCTACTAGATCTTTGGAGAGGCTGAGGTTCGTTGGGAACTATTGAATCCTCCGGTTCTACCAAATCATCAACTGTTAGTTTGTCAAGCCGGAACTCCTTCCAGTTCTACCTCATGACCACTAATTTCTTCCATAAGAAATCCTTTTTCTAAAAAGGTGGCATGCCGAGAAACAAAACACCTTTTGCTTCTCAGTGTGGTAGAAGATATACCCTCGCGAATGTTCGGGATATCCAATAAACTTATACAGTACCGACCCTGTTTCGAGTTTGTCCGAATTTTGCTTTTCAACATAAGCCGGACAACCCCATATCTTAACTCGTTTAAGAGATGGTCTCTTCCCATTCTATATCTCATATGGAGTGGTAGGCACTGATTTGATTGGAACCCTATTCAATAGGTATGCGACTTCTTAAGCGCATAACCCCAAAAAGGAAATAGGTAACTCAGCGTTACTCATCATAAAGTGCACCATATCTAATAGGGTGCGGTTTCTCCATCCCGATACATCGTTGTGCTGTGGTGTATACGGAGGAGTAAGCTGAGAGAGAATCCCATGCTCAAGTATTCTCCTCCCCGATCAAATCAAAGGACTTTAACACTTAAACCCGTTTGGTTCTCTACTTCGCACTTATATTCCTTGAATTTCTCAAAAGTTTTAGACTTGTATTTCAATAAGAATACATGTTCGAATCTTGAAAGATCATCGGTGAATATAATGAAGTATGAGGAACCAACCCTAGCATTTGTAGACATAGGACTGCATACATCACTATGTATCTGTCCCAAGAGTTCAGTAACTCTTTCTCCGTGTCCAGTAAACAGAGTTTTGGTTATT
Organism: Agapanthus africanus; assembly: GCA_030015575.1. Classification (NCBI taxonomy): domain Eukaryota; kingdom Viridiplantae; phylum Streptophyta; class Magnoliopsida; order Asparagales; family Amaryllidaceae; genus Agapanthus; species Agapanthus africanus. The sequence goes on along the minus strand of JASDDO010000031.1, from coordinate 442,884,410 downwards.
TTACTTTTGAGACATGACTGGCAAGTTTCATAAGATGTAAGTTCGAACAGATTCAAATATCCATCTTTATGAACTTATCTAGTCGTGTCGCATTGATATGATCTAGTCTACAATGCCACAAGAATGATTCGTTCATTTCTGAAGTTTTCTTCTTGTCTGTGTTCTATACATTAAGAACTGTAGTTTGATTTAGAACGTATATACCATTATATAACGTGTATGATCCAATCAACTTTTGATTCAAGAAAATGTTCATAACATTATCCTGCAATACAAGATTATATCCATCTTTACATAATAAGGAAACTGATATAATATTGCATATCAGGTTTGGTATGCAATAAAATTCATTCAGAATCAATGTATTACCAATTGGTAATATAAGGTGATATTCGTCAACTGCTTTGGCTGAAACGTTTGTACCATTCCCTACTTCTAGAGAATGATCACTATTTCTCAGTTGTCTACCTTTCTTTAGACCATGTAACTTATTACATACGTGGGATCCTGATCCGCTATCTAATACCCAAGACGTAAAGTGTACTGAGAAACAGTTCTCGGTAACAAACACACCCGTAGAAGATGTATCAACATGCACATTCCTGTTTAGGTTGCGTGGAAATCCAGATATTCCCTTATTTCCTGCTCAGACTTATAACAATTATAAAATAAAGCGGAACCAACGTTCCCCAGCTCAGTATAACAAGCGGGTTCGGTCAATACATCCATATTATTATCTTGATTAGGCGTGACATGGTCGCTACGTGGAGAGAGAGAGAAGAAAACACTAGCGTGCTTTTTTGCAAGATTAGATTGGTTATTATTTTATCTAATCAGGATGACTCCCACTGTTTTTATCAAATCTTCCTTCAAATTCTAAAAGGTAAGACTAGCCGGGATTAATTACACCCTATAAGTTCGCCAATCTTTCAGCCAGGCCAGTGTCGGTACTTTGAGGGAGGTTCCCGGTGCTTTCACACGGACCTAATTAAAATAAACATTGTTTTCCTAGAGGTTACTCTTAGTCATAGTGGGTATCGGGATCCTTTCTAGTCACCTACTTGATCGGCTAATTTTAAAGTGCAAAACTCTCCCAGGAGTTACTCTTAGTCATAGTGGGTATCGGGATCCAACTATCACATAGAAGATATGTAATCTCATTGCAAATTTCAACTCTTGAAACTCCTGATATGGTTTTTACCCATAACACTTATGATCTTAACTATGGTCAACATATCATAAGCACTAGTCAAGTTCTACTCGTCATTTCGTGATTAATTAGACCCACTCATATGACCCTTAACTATAGTCAACATAATCATATGAATGTTCTAACTAATAGCATCATATGCTGTGTAGGAAGACATCACTTAGCTACCGTACACTATGCCTTAACTATAGTCAAAATACATAGCACGAATATTAAGTACTCTACTTCCTAAAATGACGAACGGTTGCAGATGGTTTTTAAGAAAATCTTTAACGTTTTGAACTTGATCTCGTTGTAGAATCAAACAGTTTTAAAAGGAGTGGCTTAAGCTCTATAATTTTGAAACTTGCTTTTTCATAAAAAGGGCCGAGTGGGTTTCAAATTCGATTCTACAATATCTTTAGGTTTATTTTCCTTTTCATTAATCTCATTAATGAAGTCCCATCATTTATGCTTCTTAAGCATCACAAATAAAGAAACGAAAATATAACGTACACTTATGCCATCCACATTCGCCACGGGGTCCCGTCATGCACCGTTAGGTTAGTTAACTAACGGCAGAGTGGGGGAAGGACTAGCGCGGATGCAAAACATAAGCAATGTTTATTATATATCATATATATAATAATAACATTCGTTTCATCATATAAAGTGCTCACATCACAGAATATTGCAGCAGAAGTCAACATACGAAATATTGGATATACTAGGATTTCTGAGTTTTAAATTAACCAGTAAAAAACACGGATTCCACGGTTGTGATGAATAGCCAAACCGACATTCCTAGAGCCCTACGAGAGTGGAAAGCAACCCTCCTAATTCTACAGTTAGGAGACCCGGTCTCGACTCCTCGAGATGGTCTCCTACTGGACCCTAGAACCCGGTTACTTGTGCTCCCCACTTTGGGTCTATCTTAAAGCGGAAAAGTAAATAATATACATCAATGGTGAAATCATCCTCAACCCGGAAGTGCCCCAATAAAAGAATATTACATACAATTTTTACATGAATGAAAATGAAATAACTCTCATCTCACATAAAACCCCGGCTATTCAAACACGACAATCCAATATAACATATCACAGTAACACATAATATCACATGTCATCAACGTAAATAAATTTACGTATCCCAATTGTCGTTGACGTATAGCAATGAAACCGGAAATACACCACATATTACACTTACGGTCACAGAAAAGAAAGTGAAAACTACAACAATTGGAATCCGTAACCACCTTAGATATCATAAACCTGAAATATCACACACTTCGGATTTCATGCCTAACCATATGAATTCTTTAGACATCATAATTTCGGAATATCTCATATTCCGAATTTCATGCATAACCTTATAAACCCTGCATTTTAGTCTAAATATTGAAAACACTTTTCAATAATCAGTCGGGTAATTCAACAAGATTCACAACAATCTGATCGAATGCTCATCGGAAACTTTAGTAGACGGCCGCACCCCCGGTGTCGTCGACAAAGTGCACTTAGGCGGAACACCGCGGCCGTGAGCACCCAGGAGGATGCTTTTGGCAATGGGGTTCTCCTATAGTCACATGGTCGGAGCTTTGGGGCGTGGCTATCTAGTAATGTTATCCGGCGAGTGTTCGCGTACTATACGAGATTGTGACGGAGTTTTGATCCAAATCAAAACCCCGCGGCAACCGATCAAAAAAGACTAAATTGCTAGATTTACAAACCACTAACTAGTTTTCACAAAACTAATTATTTTGGATTCCAAATATTGTATCACATATTAATTTTAAACCCGAAACGATGTTAAAATTACGAATACGAAACACTCCGAATTGCCGTTATAGAAATATAACATCATATGCAATATTAGTAAAAATAAACAATACCTGAAATACCAAACCCCAGAGACTGGAACACCCAAAGAAAATCGAAGCCCAAACACCCTTAGAAAACAAGTCAGGCCGGTTATTTAACACTTTTCGCCGGGAAAATTCCGGTGGAAGGGGCTCAATTTTCTCTGGTGTTCATGTTACATCTTATGTAACATTCTGCACTTATTTAAATAATTTTTAGAGCACTTAAAAAATTCAACAGAAACTATGGATTTTGTTTCGAATTTTCGGAGTTGTTTCAGTTTCGTAATTCTACTAATATCGTCTAATTCTCTAGTTTGGCTCTAATACCATGTTGGGATTCCTTAGCACGACTACTAGGTTTTAGGAGGCATCAAGCATGCAATTTTAAAATTTTAGTGTGCTAAGAAATCGCAAACCTAGGATCTAACTAGAGGATTAGGGTTTAAAACACATGTAAATTACTTTACACTAAATGAATGAGAAATACAACCTTTGTAGACCGGTCCTTCACTTCAAAAGCTCCATGTAGTAGTCCCTTCGCTCCAAGCAGTGGTCTCCCGGACTCTCGTTAGGCTCCACAAGGTGAAAGAAACAAGCTTACTTGAAAAACTTCGAGGCCGAAGATGATCTACGTCGAGGAGACTCTAACTCAAGCCACCTCTTCACCAATTGGGAATTAGTGAAGTAAACAAGCTATACTAAATGGCTAGTCTAGTGTATCTTGATGAAGTAGGAATTTGCTCACTTTAGAATAATTTTTCTCACTAGATTTCTTCACCTTAAGAAAACCTAGAAAGCTCTCTCTTGAGATGAAGAAGAAGATGAAGTGTAGAATGTGAACCATAGAATGAAAGCCATGGGTGAGATAATATCATATATTATACATGTAGAGACTTAACCATGGCTAAAGATAATGGTTGGGTTAATAAATATCTAAAGTGAGACAAAATTAGTGGACTAAATCAAGGTTACCACAAGCTTTTCCAAGCTTCCAACCATGCTTAATTTCCATCTAATTCTGAATTACTTTAAATAAATAATAACCCCTTAATTATCTATGAAATGGTGTGAGTCTCATACACCCATGTAGTATGTATCATCAAACATGACACAATAAAAAAATACAATAATATATATCACATATATATTAAATGTCTAAGTGAGATAAATAAAAATTCTTAAGTGAGCTAATATTAGTTAATGTATGTTAATATATCAAATATATAATTATACATTAAATTATTAAATCAACTCTTGATTTAATAATCCGGTTATATCACATATAACCGACTAATATCATTTGTATCAACTTATCGAATCAACACTTGATCCGATAATCAGGCTATATCATATATAACCGACCGATATCACATATCATGAGATTAGAATACAGTATCACATACACTTATTAATCTTGGTCCCGCACATATCACATATGTGCTCCTACTTCGTTTCACCTGAGCCAGGAAATCTCTGTGTAGGACTCTAAAAACTCGTCAATACGCAGGCAGTAGGTGATGATCATATCAGCCACCCACAAGCCGTTAGCGGTACTAGCTGGACGTAACGGCTACCCGGGTATTGAGCGATCAGAACATCAACAAGCAAGCCTGCTAATACTCCCATGAATCCAATAAGAAACACTACCGTACAGTCCGGTCTCTTCGTCTGATATGTCGCATATCTAGTCTGGGGGTGGTATACGTCAGACCAAAATAACTTGATAAGTTATGCCGATGTGAGGCTCATAACAGTTCAAGAAACTACTGATAACACTTACCAGTAAAACTCAGCAACCCTGACCATGGATTTCTTGTTATGGCCAATCGAGCACAGTGCAACATCAACCCCCAATACCGGGAGAGACGAAACCCTTCCTATCACTCATTGCCTCCATGTGACTCGGGACTGTACCCAAAAACCACCTGTTTGTACCACTCAGTAGAGCTCTGGTAGGGTGGAAATCAATCCACAGTGGGAGACACACAAGACTTTATGACGATCTCGGGTCTACAGACTAACCTGTACCAGTGTCACCAGAGAACCGCTATCTGACAATAGGTATAATACCATCTAGGAGTTCTCGACAAGTCCTATTAAGTGTACCCAGTCTCTACTGATCACCCGTATACCATCTTTGATGTCAAACACCAATGGATATGGGATCATCCATCACCCATCAAATGGGTCAAGAAGCGTATACGCTAGTCTACTCTGGAATATCGATACCCTGTCTCAATACACCCTTGACTAGGAACAATTAAAGGATGAACTTGTGGACTACCCTGGCCCCACTAGTATGATCTGCATCATAATCCTGGTAGTCAAGTATACATCCTAAGGGTTTTACCAACATGTGAGAGCAAGACAGTATCACAATACTAGTCAACATGTTAAGATAAAGAGTAACCAGATAGCATACTATCATGTTGAGAAAGAAATTCCTCCCTATATATGTTCAAGCATCCATTGTAATATATAATCATGTACAATAATGGCCTATAGGGCATACATATAACTAACAACTAGCCCTCTCCATTCTGAAATCCATTATAAAAACTTCTTAAATTGTTCCAAGTCAAAGAAGTGTACAAGTGGAGTTAGCCTAAGGTCAAGTTCCGGTGACGATTCAAGAAAATTCTGGTGAAAGCGCGACTCCACGAAGCCATCAAATTGTTCCTATACCTTATCTCTCTCTTTTCATCCAGTAAGTTCCCTCTTTTCTTCTCTCTTCCTAACTTAAAAAATTCTCTTTTCAAAACTCAACGGAAGTGGAGTTATTCTGACATCCGATTCTACATTTGTTAAAAACACCATCTTTCTTAATAACCAATCATCCAAATCATTATATCTTGTTTAATAATCTTAAAACAAACCTTGAGAACAAGTTCCATATTAAAATACTATGCTATATAACTTTTATTGCACTTTTACGGTTAAATACTACAAACTTTACATACGACATCTTTTATCATATTTACTTGTATTACCTTTAGAAAAATCTCACTAGGTAATGACCTACCTCTCACAACACATATCTTAACATAGCACGTTTGTTTGAAAACAATATTTTTGGGACAAATACGAATTTACATTTAAAAACCATAAACTATTAACAACCGTATTCTCTGAATTGTTTTAAATTAAATTCCTTACGATTACGTCTCTACAACCCACTTTAGGGGAATCCGATTTGGTTGGTGCAGGTTATCGCACATTCTCAGACTAGTAGGGCAAGATACAGACCTCCTCACGGAGCATACGATCTCGATGGAATTTTTAATACAATTTTTTAGAAAACGTGATTTTCTATTTAATAAATAAATTCTATTTTTAATAATTATATATATATATATAAATATCTATTTTATATTTATAATAAATTCCATGTTTCCTAAACACAAGAATCACAAGTTTCATGAAAATACCATCAAAAATCCAAAAAAGTCAAATTTACACTAAAATACCATATATTATTCAAGCTAGGTATTTATTCACTAGAGCACCTCACTTTTCTAAAAGTTACATCCATGAAAACCCTAAACACGATAAATAAATACTTGAGGTATATTTTGAAATTATACTAAAACTATTTTTTTATAAAACCCCCTCAAGTTATATTAATTTACATTTTAGGATCCTAGTAAATATAGGTTTAAGCGAGACCAATTTTCTTGAGCCTCAGGTGGCCGTAGAAAGCGGGTGCTTGCCTATTTAAGGTAGAAAACTAAAACGGAGTTATCAATGGTAATTGGTTTGGAAAAAGTCACAAATCTGCCGTCCATGTGCAGCAGTTACCGATAACTCCAAAAGCTAATTCAGAAATCCAATTCTGTTTAAGTGTCTGACTCAGACAGAGTCTCAGTCTAATCTAAATACAATTCATACATGAATACAATTCAAATATAACTTCAATACAACATGAATCCATATATAATGGAACTTGAACATGAATACCAGAATACTATCAAATATCAACATGACTCTACTGGACCGAACCATGGATATATATTGATTTGACTACATGACTATCCGTTTATATCCTTATCCGTTTACATGAACAATTTATACCATGGTTTCGGTAAGTCTCATACAACAAATCAATACAATCAATACAATATGCATTACGGGGTTTTTAAGGGGTAGACTGGTACGGAATGTGTTAAAAGTGGCACGATGATAGTCACTATAATACACCTAACCTGAACATCCGTTGCCGTTGTCCTGTGTGTTTGGACGGGGCCTTGTACTCCATATACCTTAGTCCACGGAGCAAGTTGGACTCCTCTCGCATACACTAGCACATTCAGTACCAAGCTACAAACAATTACATTAACATAACAAACACAACCATATATACATTATCGTTCTATTCTTTATCCATTCCTCTTTATCTTTTAGGATTTACCGAGCAATTGTTCGCTGAAGACATTCCTTTTCCCTTCTTTTTTGGAATGTTGTCAGGAAGACCCGACTCTCTGGAGATCGAGCCCAGCCAGGACGATTTGGAGCAGTTCATTGAGGACCCAGAGCTCTAGTTCACTTGTATATACTTTTACTTTCAGTTCATACCATTGTTTAGGCATTGCTTTCCAGCATTGTATTTACTTTCCAGTTGTATGTAAAGAAATGTTTAATCAATAAAAAGTTGCTGTTTATTTATACCCCTTGTCATTTCTTGTGTACATTTATTATATTTCTTATTTATGCTTAATGTGTTTACTTCTGAGTAAATACGTTGCGGGCCTCGTCGCGTCTCCTTACCCGTACTCTGGGAAGCGGGGTGTGACATAAACAAAGTAGCATGTTGCAAGTTTAGAACTTGCCTGATGGGATCTCACGTCGAGATACGGATGTCATGTTTCGACGTCGAAATAAAGTCACGACGCAAATTTACGTGCGCAGGACTTTACTTGGCTGAGCAGCTGCGTGACTTGGTGACAGGGATAGATGACGACGGTGGCTAGGTCGTCTAGATTATCGGCGACGCGCGCAACTCCGGCGAGAAGATCGAGGATCAAGAAAAGAAATGAAAGAAGAATAAGAAGAGTGGACTGTTGCTGGTTTTCTGGACTTGGCGAGGAAAAAGGAGAAGGTAGCGATGAAGTGGCGACGGCGAGGTCGTTGTAGATGAGGGATGAAAGGTGATCGGGGAAAATAGCAAGGGTCAGTGGTGATGGTGTATGGGTGTTCTGGGAGATGAGGAGGGTGAAGAGGTGGTCAGTAGTGATAAGTTTCCCAGGGACGAGGGGTTGCCGGTGATAGGGGATGGTTCTTGGTGTGATCGGGAAGAGGTGCAGGCGTGGTTGGTTTGGAGCTTGAGGTCGTTGGGGAGAGGAGGAAGAGGTGGAGGTGATGGCGGCGAGGTAAAGGAGGTGAAGGCAATAGGGACGGCGACGGTGAGGGCTGCGACGGGGAGATAGAGGTGGGTTAGGGCTCACGGCGAGAAGACGTGAAGAAAAGAGGGAGAAAGAGAGAGTAAGGTTTTATAATGTATTTTTATATTATAATATTATATATATATAGCGAGAGAGAGATAAGAGAGAGACGAGAGAGAGATTTTAGTTTTTAAAATAAATTAATATATTATATATATATATATATATTTTTATCTATAATAGTTTATATTATATATTAGTTAAAAATAATATAATATATATTATAGGATTTTACAGATATTACTAGATTGCTCCAAATATTACCCGTATCCATTTAAAAATCTAGTTTTTCAATATGGAGAATATACGAAAAAGTTTAAACCATAATGTGATATCCAGATAATAAAAACATATACCCCCAAGTACGGATCTACATAATATATGTAGCGATCAAATAATCTGTCAGTATAACACTTAGGACATGAACAT